>JAQPPZ010017169.1:2609930-5219860 GCA_028583015.1 Wollemia nobilis
AATTCCGATGTGGAACCTTTTTTTTTTTTTTTTTGGTGGTGGCCACAAGGGGTAAACAGACTGTGACCACGAGGGAACCATTACATAACATATCCGCAACATGTGAGGTGAGATATTTGAACCTGGGCCTCTCAGCAACTAGAGAGGTTTAACTACCCACCTGCTCTCCAACTCCTCTACATGGGCGGATGTTCCGATGTGGAACCTTTAAACCCAGTGGATGACATCCATTTTATCCCTATGCCTCACCATATTGACAAGGGATCACGCATGTCAGTAGAGGAAACCTTTGATGTGGATATCAATGATGATCCCACTAATCCTAAGAAGGTTAAATTTTAAGAGATTCTATCTCCTGATGAGCGTGCCAACATCATTCCTCTACTGAAAGAGATACCTGATATCTTTGCTTGGACATACAAGGATATGCCATGGCTAGATATGAAAATGGTTACCCATAACTTTTTGCTAGACCCCTCTAAAAATCCAGTCAAGCATAAGCTTAGGAAAATACATCCAACCATTGCTTTAATGGTTAAATATGAGTTGCAAAAACTATTGGATGTAGAGTTTATCATCTCCATCAACTATCCAAAATGGGTATAAAAAATGGTACCTGTAGGAAAACCAGATGGAAGAATCCATATCTGTATGGATTTCAGAGACCTCAACAAGGCAACACCAAAGCATTTATTCCCGTTGCCCAACATAGATGCTCTCATAGACGCAACTACAGGTCATGAGATGCTTTCCTTTATGGATAAATTTTCTTTTTACAATCAAATTTGGATTAAAACTGAAGACCAGCACAAAATCAAGTTCACAATGCCATGGGGAATATTTTATTATAAGGTAATGCCATTTGGTCTTAAAAATGTTGGTGCCACATATCAATGGGCCATGACATACATATTTCATGACTACATGCACAAGATCCTAGAGGATTATATCGATGAATTATTGGTAAAGTAATTGCTACATTCAGAACATGTCGTGGTTCTTAGGAAAGTCTTCGATCACATGATAGATCATAATGTCAGGTTGAATCCCAATAAATGCATCTTTGGCATAACATCAAGAAAAATCTTGGGATTCATCATTTCTAAACAAGGGATTGAAGTCAATCCAACAAAGGTCAAGGCCAGACTTGAAATGCATCCTCCCACCAATATCAAAGAACTAAGAATCCTACAATGCACAGTAGCATCCATAAAGTGATTCATCACACAATTATCGAACAAATTCCGACCCATGAATTGGCTGCTATACAAGGGGTCCCATTCAATTGGGATAAGGACTGTCAAAATGTCTTTGCTAAAATTAAGTAATACCTGGCAACACCGCTAGTACCAGCTCCACCAAGTCCAGATGTGTCATTCTTGCTTTATATATCGACTACTAAATTTGCACTAGGAACCATGTTAGCCCAAAAGAGCATGTAAGACAAAGAGCAAGTGATATATTATATCAGTCGCACCTTGGTGAGTTATGAGTTAGGGTACGCATATGTAGAGAATTTGTGCTTAGTACTGGTTTTTATGACGAAGAATTTGCACCACTACATGCTAAGTCATACGATATACATGATATAAAAATAAAATATTTTGCAGTATATGATGAGCAAGACATATCATAATACACATACTGCAAAGTGGATCATGCTACTAATAGAATTCAACTTGGAATTCATTAGCCAAAAGTCCATCAAGGGACAAGTCATAGTTGATCAGCTGGTAGAGGCACCTCTCGAAGATAGTAAGCCTCTAGTCATATAACTTCTTGATGATGCAGTCTTTACATCATCAAAGTTACTTGAACCTGAATAACTAGATAACAAAGTTGATATGACTTCGTTCTTCAATGGTTCAAAGTGTGAGCAAGGGGGTGGTGTAGGAATTGTCTTTTTCATGCCACAAGGTGCTCCAATACCCTTGTAATTTAAACTAGACTTTCCTTGTACTAATAAAAACTCTGAACATGAGACCCTAATCTTGGGTCTCCAAACAACAATCACCATGAATATCAAATGATTAAACATCTTTGGTGATTTCCTTGTCATTGTTAACCATGTTAAGGGACTATTTCAATGCAGGTGTCCTATCCTGAAAACTTATAAGGATCTTTTTGACACTTATCTAGCCCAACTATAGTGGTATGACATCGAGGCAAACCCTCGTACATCAAACAAATTCCCAAACACTATGGCATATTTGGGATCCTTGATCCCTCAAAATCCATATGCCAATTTCACTACCATTCATGTGAAGACGCTTTCACATTTTACAATGCAACGTGAGGCTTTTGATAATAAAGAATCAGTCAACATGATTCATATAGAACCAAACCATAAGTGGTTCTATAAATCTAGAGACTTTCTCAAGAAGGCACCTTGGGGGTATTTGATCTCTCAAGGTCCTACGGGGAATGGCACCACCATTCACCACAAGCTTGTGTCCTGTTAGTCAAAAAGTGACTAACTACAGAAAAATAGCTGATGCACCTTTTTGCATATTTTCCAAGAAGACCAAAGTGGCCCATATGCTAAAGATCAAAGAAAAAGCAAAACACCGCAAGGAGGAAAAAGTGTCGCGATATCGCGACATGTTGCATTTTCGCGGTCCAAAGCAAAGAGAAAGAGCAAGGAGGAAAAAGTGTCGCGATATCGCGACATGTTGCATTTTCATGGTCCAAAGCAAAGAGAAAGAGCAAGGGGGAAAAAGTGTCGCGATATCGCGACATGTTGCATTTTCATGGTCCAAAGCAAAGAGAAAGAGCAAGGGGGAAAAGTGTCGCGATATCGCGACATGTTGCATTTTCACGGTCCAAAGCAAAGAGAAAGAGCAAGGAGGAAAAAGTGTCGCGATATCGCGACATGTTGTATTTTCATGGCTAAGAGCAACAAAAAGGAGCAAGGAGGAAAAAGTGTCACGATATCGCGACATGTTGTATTTTCACGGCTAAAGAGAAGAGAAAGAGCAAGAAGGAAAAAGTGTCGCGATATCGCGACATGTTGCATTTTCACGGCAAAAGAGAAGAGAAAGCACAAGGAGGCAAAAGTGTCACGATATCGTGACATGTTGCATTTTCGTGGCCAAAAGAGAAGAGAAAGAGCAAGGAGGAAAAGTGTCACGATATCGTGACATGTTGCATTTTCATGGCTAAGAGCGACAAAAGGGAGCAAGGAGGCAAAAGTGTCGCGATATCGCGACATGTTGCATTTTCACGGCTAAGAGCAACAAAAGGGAGCAAGGAGGCAAAAGTGTCGTGATATCGTGACATGTTTCATTTTTATGGCTAAGAGCAACAAAGGAGAACAAAGAGGCAGAAGTGTCACGATATCGTGACATGTTCCTTTTCTGGCGAGAAGAGCAAAGCAAGAGACGAACGTCATGATTTCGTGACATGTCTCATTTTCATGGTGGGAGGCAGCAAAAGAGCAAAGTAAGAGACGAATGTCACGATTTCGTGACATGTCTCATTTTCTCGATGGAAGCGGCAGAAGAGCAAAGCAAGAGACGAACGTCACGATTTTGTGACATGTCTCATTTTGACGGGAGGCAACAAAAGAGCAAAGTAAGAGATGAATGTCACGATTTTGTGACATGTCTCATTTTTGTGGTTGGAGGCGGCAAAAGAGCAAAGCAAGGAAAGAATGTCATGATTTCGCGACATGCCAGCTGTAAAGGAATAGAGTATATTTTTGGCAACTGGGGACATGCACTGACATCAAGTGCTGATTTTTGAAGAATGGTCTATTGATTATAACTTGGCAGGTCCGCTGGATGATTGCAGAATAATAGGCTCATCTAAAATTAGCCAGAAGGAAATCTATCCAATCTACGAGAAATCCGTTGTATATTATTAGAAACTGCAGATAATTACTTGTAATTGATTGAAGAAATTAAATGTACATAGTAGAAGATACTCTTTTTAGGGTATAAATAGGAGTGAGTCGACCATGAAAAGGGGTCGGCTCTTGGACGTTTACAAGCTTGATGTACATGTACTGGATTACAAGCAATAAAAGATTTCTTCTTCTGGCTTCCGAAACTTCGTGTGCAAGTGTATGTATCTGGTGTTTTAACTTTTATTCATTCTAAGTTTTATAATGTATCTATTCTAAAATCTGGACTGTGCACGTATAAATCTTGTTTCTAGAGTTGAACATTAAAAGATATTTACATGCTTTTAGACGAACATCTAAAAGTCACACTCGAGAATTCGTGTTTTCTATAAAGAAGATATAAAGAAAACTTTGAAAGTAGTAATCTGCATCATCAATGTTTGTTGTTGTCTAATCTGTACCATGAGAAAAGTTCTAGCTTAGGCTATATTTCCCTTATCTCTTGTTCCCCTTTTCTCTAAAAAACTCAAAGGAACCAGCCTTCTCTGGAGACTAGACAGATGATCTCAAGCAAGATCTGTCTATTCAATGTTGGCAAAGTCTAAGGCGCAACACTATTAACCGAAGGCAGATTTTGTTCCAATAGTTTTTGGCATGCCCGGTGGGACCAACAATCCCAAAGTATTGTATAAGTTTTGGTGTTTTACCTTAAGAGCCTTTTTGTTTAAAAATCTCAAGAAAAACCACCTGGCGACTCCATTGCAATTTAGACCATAAAAGAAAGACCTTGTCTAAAAACCTTCTGGTTATATAGCCATATGATAACCAGATCCCGAGCTAGAAACTCCGAAGAACCTATCGAGTTCTTTGAACTACATCTCGAAAGCCTAAAAGCACACCCTGTGCTAGCCGCATGATCAAATCCGCCCGACACCATTAGCACCTCTTTAACACCCATTGTAGGAGCATCTGCAAGCAATCCCATAGCGGTTGTAACTCCTTTAGCAATCATGGCAGCCGCCCCTACCCCAGCGCATCTTGTGTGGAATCAAACTGGCCCTTTGAACTTGGGAACACACCACCAAATTCCACAAGCTGCACTAAAAGCATTACCGACCTTTGACGAAATAGGCAAAACAATAGATGAGCACTGTTTAGATGTATCATCGCTAGCATCTATTTACAACATCACTCAAGAAGATGTAATGGTCAGATTGTTGATTATATCTTTGAAAGGAAAGATGCTCTATTGGTACAGAGCGCTTCCCGCTGGATCCATTACTTCTTGGGCAGTGCTTACTGACCGTCTGGTCGATGAATTTAATATACATGCGGATCCTTTCACATTGCTGAATCAATTCACTGTCATTGAGAGGCATCCACAAGAAGAAATCCAAGATTTCAACATCAGATTTACCAGAACTCGTGATAGAGTACCGCAAGGCCTAAAGCCCATGGAAGAACAAGCTATATGCTATTATTTAAGGGCTTTTGATTCAGATCTCAGTATGATAATAAGGCAATCCCGTGTAACCACTTTTCCTGGGATCTATCTAGAGGCAGCAAAGGGCGAAGCTGATCTCATCGCTACAAAAAGATATCCATCAAAGAGTCTATTGCCAATTGTACCAGAGCTTTCCCAAGCGTCAATCTCTAAACTGCCTGTACTCCCATCAACGCAGGCCCTCCCAGCTATAGTTGCACCTCCTACATTCCTTGCATTACCAGCCACACCCCTTGCATCAACTCCCCACAATGATCAATACACGACCATAATTGATACAATGAAGACATTGTCAAATGAAATGGCATCCATGAAAAAGAGAGAGGCGGAACGGAATATCCAAGCAAGAAGATTTCCATAGATACAAAAGGAAGGTGCTTCAACAAGTGGAAGAGGACAAGATAAAAAAAATGTGGTGTATGCGAATGAGATAGGAGATAATGGAGAACCCACTAATTTTGACTACTGGTGTACCACTTGCAATGATCCTCATGGAGAGGATTCATGCATGATTCATCAACATCATGTGCAAGCGGTTATCAATGAGAGAGTCAAAGAAATCGGCAAGGGACAGGTGAACATAATCAGAGAAGTCCACCACAATTTGGCAATGCCATCCATGGAACAAGTCTCAGTCCTGACAAGGTCGGGAAAAAAGTCGTTACAAGCCGACCCTAAGGAACTCCAACCACTAGGTTTTCCTCCTGCCCCCAGGGCAACTCCATAGAAAAACCAGTCTAATGAGAAAGGACGTTCTGACCCTCCTCAGACTTCTGTGGCTACACCGAGAAAAGAATTTCCTCCTAGAAAAGGGAGCGAGGCTCAAGAGCAAGCGAAGGAAAGACTCAGATTTCCTTCATTGACAAAAAGGCAAAGAACAGAAGCCACACAAGTCTATAGAGATAGATACGATGCATCTACTAGTGGAAGGGAAAAGAGTACTGAGGTATCCCCAACTGCAACCCTTTCGTTCAACATTGCAGAAGAAATGAAGAGGACTCCTTCCAAGATAAGCATGTATGATGCACTGCAAATTCCTGGTCAGATTGACCTCCTCCAAGAGTCCCTAAATTTAAAAAATGATGCCTCCTTCTCAAATGTCATACAAGCAAATGTGGTGCCAACCTCTGGAAAAAATAGACCGCCCCCATTCTATTTATCTTTGCAAATGGAGGGGTGGATAGTTCACAATTGCATGATTGATTCAGGGGCCGCAACTACGGTGATGCCGAAAGCCGTATGTGACATAATGGGGATGGAATATACTCGAAGTCATCCTGGTGTGTTGCAATTAGATGGTACTCCAGTAAAAACTATCGGGGTGATCAAAGATATCCCTATTCAACTCCACAGAATGCCAGAAGCAGTCGTCATACAAGAAGTAGTCGTTGTAGACTTAGAACCATATTTCGGTATGTGTTTATCCAGAGAGTTCACAACCAAACTGGGAGGTTATCTATCACTAGATTATTCGCATTTGGAGGTACCTTTCAAAGGTAAAAGAGTCAAGATCTACAATGAAAAACCATCTACTTTTCATGTGGAAAGACTAGAAGAAACAGCTACCATCAACATGATGTCCGAGGAATTGGAGAATATTGATTTAATGGAAGAAACCATGGAGGAACTCCAATCTGAAGATCAATTTTCGATGGAGAATTTCAATGCTATGGTAGAGACAGAAATAGGAAGCTATTCCATTGAGAAACCAAAAAAGCTCCCTATTGTTGTCCCTAAAACAGATGATTCGACCAACCAGTTATGGAAATTGTACTTTGATGGGTCAAGGTGCAAAAATGGAGCAGGAGCTGGAATCGTTCTGATTTCACCTACTGGAAAAGAAAAGGTCTTTTCATATAGGTTGACATGGAGTTGCACCAACAACGTGGCTGAATATGAAGCCTTGTGTTTGGGACTTAAGAAAGCTGAAAAACTGGGTGCAAAACAGCTGTCGATCTATGGAGATTCAGAGCTGATCGTTAAACAAGTTACTTGGTAAATGCATTTGTAAGCAACATTACCTAAAGGCTTACAAAAACAAAGTGTTAGATCTATTGGAAAATTTTGAAGCACTAAACATGAAATCCATTTCCAGAGAGAAGAACACACATGCAGACCTGTTAGCATCAGTAGGATCAAATTTTTGCCCAGTCAACAATGTTATTCAGAAGTCTAAAATAGTTAGACTTATATACAGGCCTTCTATGCCCGACAAGGACATTTTTTGGCAAGTATTCGAAAACGATGAGCAGATCCTAGATTTTTTGATTCATGAGATGAATTGCTCTACAGAAAGAGTGTTACAAGAAGAGGACGAAGAGAGCCTTATTCAACTAAAAAATAATCATATCCCCAAGGGACTGATCACCCTGGAGAGCCTTTTCGACAATAGCGATAGAGCTGTAGGTCGAAGGATCAAGGTAGATGAATGTCGGTATAAGGAAATAGAACTAGAACCGGGAAAAATGATCAAAGTAGGGACCGATTGTACAGAAGTAGAACTAGAAAAAATAAAATAGTTATGTAGAGAATATCCAGATATAATAGCCTGGACTTATAGTGATCTGAAAGTGTACAGGAAAGAGGTCATTCAACATACCATCGAACTAGAGGAAGGAGCTAAACCTTTTAGGTAGAGGCAGAGGCCTGTGAATCCTAAAATTGAAGCCTTAATGAAACAAGAGTTGTTAAAACTCCTATAGGCTAAGATAATATACCCAATCAAGCACTCTACCTGGGTGGCAAATTTAGTTCCAATCCACAAGAAAAATGGAGAAATACGACTATGCATCGATTTCAAAAATTTGAACAGAGCCTCTTTAAAGGATCACTATCCTTTACCCCAGATTGACCCAATCCTTCATACTGTGGCGGGAGCAGAAAGGTTTTCTCTGTTAGATGGTTTCTCTGGTTACAATCAAGTTTGGGTGAGAAATGAAGATCAATACAAGACTGCGTTCACCACTAAGTGGGGAACATTTGCATACCAAAGGATGCCCTTTGGATTATCCAACGCAGGAGCAACTTTCCAAAGAGCCATGGACGTAGCTTTTGGGGAGCTTGCGAACAAAATTATTGTCGTCTATTTAGATGACATGACTTTTTTTTCTCACGACAAAAAGGACCATGCCACTCATCTGCAGCAAGTATTTGAGAAATGTAGAGAATTTGGGATATCACTAAATCCTAAAAAATCTATTTTTGTTGTGGAAGAAGGAATACTCCTTGGGCATGTTATTTCTAAAGTTGGGCTATCAATTGATCCTGATAGAGTAAAGGCACTTCTTGAGTTGTCGCTCCCAGTTAACAAGAAAGGTTTGCGAGTCTTTCTTTGGGCAAATAAATTTCGTCAAAAAATTCATTGCGGATTTTGCCCAAACAGTTAAGCCAATGACTGAATTATTGAAAAAGGACGCTCCTTTCAAATGGACAGAGCCAAGGAAAGAAGCTTTCCAAAAAATTCTAGAAGCCATCGCTCAAGCTCCTGTGCTAGTCAACCCTGACTATTCCCGAGGTTTCATACTATATGCTGTCGGAGAGCAAAATAGTTATGCTGCAGTTCTCACTCAGAAAGGAGCAGATGACGAAGAAAGACCCATAGCCTTTCTGAGTTCCACCATGCACAAACATGAGGAAAGGTACAACTTCATAGAAAAACAAGTATACGCAATTATGAAATCCTTGAATAAGCTAAAACACTTCTTATCCCTGAGTCGGACGATGGTGTATGTTATTCATCCCGATGTAAGGAACTTCATAATTCAAGGAGAATTGGGTGAAAAAAGAGCTGGATGGGTGACTCGCATCCAAGAGTATGATGTAGAAATACATCCTACTAAAATAGTCAGAGGGAGAGCTTTGTGCCAGGAATTGGCCAAGCAAGCTGCAAGTGGATATGGGGAGAGCCACCCCGTCATGGCAAACACAGAGCAACACCAAGACAGAGTAAGTTCGGGTTGGATCGACGACTTTGTGAGGTATTTTTAGACTGGGTCATGTCCTGAAGATATGAACGCTTCCCAGAGAAGGAGATTCAGAACCCAAGCATTGAAATATACCCTTCGAACAGAGGGGTTGTACAGGATTAACATCGATGGTGTATTGTTAAAATGCGTTCCCGATAATGAAAAGCAGAAAGTGTTAGATGAATTTCATGGGGGTTTTTAGGGGGACATTATGCAGGCCGAACTACAGATTTGAAGATCCTTAGAGCTGGATGTTATTGGCCTTCCATCTTCCTAGATGCGTACAGAGTGACCCAGAGGTGTGAACAGTGTCAGAGGTATGTGGGAAGAAACAGGAATGCACCCATGCCCTTAAAAGCTATTCAAGTCGAGGAACCATTCCAGCAGTGGGGGTTGGATTTCATAGGGATAATAGAGCCAAACTCATCATCAGGCCACAAATACATTCTCACTGCCACGGACTACTTCACCAAGTGGGCAGAAGCAGTGCCTACGAAGAAAGCTGATTCAGAAGTGGTGATAGAATTCATTGAAAGTCTAATCACAAGGTTTGGCATACCAGATTCTTTGATTACAGACAATGGATCCCCTTTCACTAGTGCAAAGATGATCGAATTCGTTAGTAGATATGGAATTTACCTGAAGACTTCCTCTAATTATTACCCACAAGGTAATGGATTAGCTGAGTCTACTAATAAGAATCTTCTGAGAATTCTGAAAAGAACATTAGAGGACAATAAGAAGAACTGGCACTCACTCCTGAATCAAGCCCTGTGGGCCGACATAATCTCAATCAAAAAATCAATCAATACTTCGCCATATGCTTTGGTTTATGGCAAAGAAGTTGTTCTACCGATTCATATGGAAATACCCGCGTTGAGAATGCTAAACCAAGTCAACGAAGATGAAGGTCATCCAATGGATGCCCGACTGATGCAACTTCTACAGCTTGAAGAATCTAGGGAACAGGCCTACGATCATCATCAAAAGCATATGGTAAAAATAGTCGGGTGGTTCGATAAGAAAACCACTTTCAAGAAATTCAAAATAGGTGACCTGGTATTAAAATGGAATGTCAAAAAGCAAAGCCAGGACACCATGACAAGTTCGATGCGTTCTGGGAGGGGCCATTCGAAATTGTTTCAGAAAAGCAATTCAATGCCTTCCAGTTAAAATATCAAGATGGATGGGTTCTACCCATCACGGTGAATGCTTTTCACCTAAAATTGTATTTCCAGTAAAAGCTACAGATCACCATTATATGTACAGTATATTATAAGTTTGGAGTTTTGTAAATATTTCCCTTTTTACGGCCTAATAAGAATCATTTTTTGCGGACTATCGGGGTCTGATATTTTGAAAGAAATCTGGAGGGAAAATTTTGAATTTTCAAAAATTTGGGGCTACCACGTGATCGCCTGAAAATGATGGCGGATAGGAGGAAAAGACAAGAGTATTATTCAAACCTCGTCTAGTGATCAAGAGCCTCAAGATACAGAGGATGACTCAGGGAAAGAGACTCAGGAAGGCGAACCAACCCATACAACTGAAGGAAAAATCGATGCAGATGCTCAGAGCGTTGAGCATGAAACTTCACAGAAGGAAGCCCCACATGGCCCACCCAGTTCGGCTCAAGAAAGCCAAAAGAGTGAAAACAAAAAAAAAACAAACTTTGGTTAAAAAGGAGATCTTGATGGTAGAAGAGCAGCAGGAGAAACAAGTTATAAACTTGGACGAAAGTGATGAAGAAAATGAAAATCCTGATGCAGAAAAAATGCAGAGTGAAGAAATTGCCGTCAGTGAACATGAAGGAGAAGAAGGACACCAACAACCAGCCCAACCGAAAATAGGTATGCTTTCTTCACTTTCTTCTTCTCATTCTCCTACTCATTCCCATTGTAATTCTCCTTCCTTTTCTAAAATCGACAAAAATATAATGTCCTTGCCAAAAAATTACCTTGTTCTCCCAGAAATGGCAGCATCTTCTCATAGTCCGCTAAATATTGGGTCCGTAGTTGCTCCCATTTCCATTTCTCCCTAGAATTGACATCCCAGTGGCTGGAGTTACAACTTCTCAAGGGACTGAGTCACAGTCCACCATGGCCAAGATTGAAAATCTAAAAAGGGTGAGCAAGAATGCATCCTTTTTCTTTTATCTTTGTTTTTCCACTCAAAATTTTACTTTTCGCAACTGTGCTGGTGACTCCGTTTCCCAATGGATGAAGGCCTGGTCTCTATTTTTGCGAGCAAAAATTCCCCCGGAAGGCGCCAAGAATGTTAGTCAAAAAGTGACTAACTACAGAAAAATAGCTGATGCACCTTTTTGCATATTTTCCAAGAAGACCAAAGTGGCCCATATGCTAAAGATCAAAGAAAAAGCAAAACACCGCAAGGAGGAAAAAGTGTCGCGATATCGCGACATGTTGCATTTTCACGGTCCAAAGCAAAGAGAAAGAGCAAGGAGGAAAAAGTGTCGCGATATCGTGACATGTTGCATTTTCGCGGTTCCAAAGCGAAGAGAAAGAGCAATGAGGAAAAAGTGTCACGATATCACGACATGTTGCATTTTATTTTCAAAGAAAGAAAAAGCAAGGAGAAAAGTGTCGATATCCGACATGTTGCATTTTCCGTCTAAAAGCAACAAGAAAGAGCAAGGAGGAAAAGTGTCACGATATCGCGACATGTTGCATTTTCACGGCTAAGAGCAACAAAAAGGAGCAAGGAGGAAAAAGTGTCGCGATATCGCGACATGTTGTATTTTCATGGCTAAAGAGAAGAGAAAGAGCAAGAAGGAAAAAGTGTCGCGATATCGCGACATGTTGTATTTTCTGGCAAAAGAGAAGAGAAAGAACAAGAAAGAAAAAGTGTCACGATATCGCGACATGTTCATTTTCACGCAAAGAGAAGAGAAAGCACAAGGAGGCAAAAGTGTCACGATATCGCGACATGTTGCATTTTCGTGGCCAAAAGAGAAGAGAAAGAGCAAGGAGGCAAAAGTGTCGCGATATCGCGACATGTTGCATTTTTGCGGCTAAGAGCAACAAAAGGAGCAAGGAGGCAAAAGTGTCATGATATCATGACATGTTGCATTTTCGCGGCTAAGAGCAACAAAAGGGAGCAAGGAGGCAAAAGCATCGCGATATCATGACATGTTGCATTTTCGCTAAGAGCAACAAAGGAGAACAAAGAGGCAGAAGTGTCACGATATCGCGACATGTTTCATTTTCATGGGCAGAAGAGCAAAGCAAGAGACGGACGTCGCGATTTCGTGACATGTCTCATTTTTACGATGGGAGGCAGCAAAAGAGCAAAGTAAGAGACGAATGTCACGATTTCATGACATGTCTCATTTTAGGAAGGAGAAGAGCAAAGCAAGAGACGAACGTCATGATTTCGTGACATGTCTCATTTTCACGGTGGGAGGCAGCAAAAGAGCAAAGTAAGAGACGAATGTCACGATTTCGTGACATGTCTCATTTTCGCGGCTGGAGGCGGCAAAAGAGCAAAGCAAGGAAAGAATGTCATGATTTCGTGACACGCCAACTGTAAAGGAATAGAGTATATTTTTGGCAACTGGGGACATGCATTGACATCAGGTGCTGATTTTTGAAGAATGGTCTGTTGATTATAACCTGGCAGGTCCACTGGATGATTGCAGAATAACAGGCTCATCTAAAATTAGCCAGAAGGAAATCTATCCAATCTACGAGAAATCCGTTGTATATTATTAGAAACTGCAGACAATTACTTGTAATTGATTGAAGAAATTAAATGTACGTAGTAGAAGATACTCTTTTTAGGGTATAAATAGGAGTGAGTCGACCATGAAAAGAGGTCGGCTCTTGGACGTTTACAAGCTTGATGTACATGTACTGGATTACAAGCAATAAAATATTTCTTCTTCTGGCTTCCGAAACTTCTATGTGCAAGTGTATGTATCTGGTGTTTTAACTTTTATTCATTCTAAGTTTTATAATGTATCTGTTCTGAAATCTGGACTGTGCACGTATAAATCTTGTTTCTAGAGTTGAACATTAAAAGATATTTACATGCTTTTAGACGAACATCTAAAAGTCACACTCAGGAATTCATGTTTTCTATAAAGAAGATATAAAGAAAACTCTGAAAGTAGTAATCTGCATCATCAATGTTTGTTGTTGTCTAATCTGTACCATGAGAAAAGTTCTAGCTTAGGCTATATTTCCCTTATCTCTTGTTCCCCTTTTCTCTAAAAAACTCAAAGGAACCAGCCTTCTCTGGAGACTAGACAGATGATCTCAAGCAAGATCTGTCTATTCAATGTTGGCAAAGTCTAAGGCGCAACACTATTAACCGAAGGCAGATTTTGTTCCAACATGTCCCAGTCTACATTCGTGCATATCAAATCATAAAGAGAACAAGTCATCTTGTCAGTCGAGGCTGTAGCTTATCATGTGTCGTAAAACGCACATTCAAATAGAAAGTGACAAAGTATGTCTTGCTAGGAGACATCTTGTACCATCAAAGCTACGATGGAATTCTTCTTCGTTGTCTTGAGCCCCAAGAATTAGCTTGGGCAATCTCACAATATCATGATGGTACATGCAGTGGCTATTTCAATGGCATGGCCATCATCAAGTTCATCCTTTTAATGGGTTATTATTGGCCCACTATGGAAAAGGATTGTACTATGTATGTCAAGAAATGCATTAAATGTCAGCATCATGCTAATATTATGCACTTGCCATCGTAGGCCTTACAACCCATTCAAGTGGCTTGGCCATTTTCTCAGTGGGGTCTAGATCTAATTGATAAGATCTCTGCCCCATCATCAGGCCAACATACATTCATTATAATGGCTATTGAGTACTTTACAAAATGGGTGAAAGCAATACCCTTGACAATGACAACTAGAGCACGTATTACAGAGTTCATACTCCATAATATCATATGTCATTTTGGAATACCATCCAAGATCATATCAGATAATGGAACATTGTTCAAGAACAAAACTATGAGGGCTTTGAAATCCAAGTACAATATACAATACAATTTTATGACTTCATACCGAAGCTTCTAATAAGATAGTGGTGGTAATCTTGAAAAATATTGTTCAAGAGAACCACAAATATTGGTATATCCAACTACCCCTTGCATTATCGGCTTACAGGAGTAGTATACGAACACCCACTAGGGCAACCCTGCTTTCACTAGTATATGGCGCTCAGGCCATTATACCCTTGGAGTTGGAAATACCAGCCCTACGTGTCGTATTGAAAGAGTTCATCGATGATGACACTACGCGACAAAATCGCCTCGACCAACTAATGCTTCTTGATGAATGTTGCATGAATGCCCTTGAGCATCTTCATGTTTATCAAGAACACCTAAATGATATTACAACAATAAAGTCTATCTGAGAGACTTTAAAGTTGGTGATCTTGTACTAAAATAAAACCAACAGAACTCAAACCTATCGCCGCACTTACGAGATAAATTTATGACAAATTGGTTAGGTCCATATATCATCTCAGAGTAGATAAGACTTGGAACATATCACCTAACATCGCTTGAAGGTGTTGAGGAGCCTGAACCTCTCAACATCCTTCATCTTAAGGTGTTCCACACATAAAATTCAATGAAATTAAAAAACATTCAAAATAATAAAAACTTTAAAACAATGGAAAACATTAAAATACATAAAATTATAAAATCAAAATTTCAAAAATAATTGAAAAATCATCAAAAATAACAAAAGAATCAACTAACCATAAAATTTTAAATGCACCTCGTACCTAGTTATTTACCTTGTACACTTGGTAGTTGCAGTGACTTGCAATCCATGCAATATGATAGGATGAGTAAATTACCATAAGGTCATTTGAGCTAAATTAGTCATAATTGAATGGAGATGCTTCTCTTCAGTCCCTAAGAATGCCATGGTGGTCGAAATGAGGCATTCATTTCATTTCTATGATGTTTTCAACAGATCATCGAGTGATTCAACACATGCTTCATGGAATTGCTATCATCTTGATTTTCTAAGAAGACCATTGCAGTCGGACTACTTTGCGGGATAGAGATGTACAATCATTATTAAGGGATGAAATAACACCTGTGATAGGACCTACCATATAACAAAATGCAAAAATTTTAAATCATCCAAATTATTCATCTGGGTCAAGCGACTCATCGCTTCATTAATTGTCCTTCCCTCATCGACTCGTCACTTGTGGGGGTAGTCATAATATCAAAAATCATAATCAAATTCAACAAAGGATCACTCGATATTGTAAATTGTTTTCATCTTACAAATCATTGCCAAAAACTATCATAAGCTTACCCTTTGTTGGGGCAAAAAGAAAATATAATAGTTAAGCTTGAAGCTCTCCACCTATCAGCACAATTGTAGCACTACAGCTACTCGATCGTTGTGGACATGTGAAAGCTTTGTAAATTAAAACTTCCATCCCATTGGAAGCAATGATTCTAAGATGTATGTCCATTTGCAGGGCTGGGCATATAATTTTTATCAAATCAATGATCATCATTCAACCTACAACATGGCTTTAGGTGGTCTATTTTTGCTTAGTGTTGTGCTTTCCCACAACACATCCCAAAAGGGGTATCTGTAGACACCTAAAACACGTCATATTTAGGAGACTACTCATATGGGCATCCTTTGTAGACCATATGAATGATCTTGGAACTTTCCAAGAGCTAGCAGTGGTTCTAACCACTCATTTGGGGTAGCTTTGTCCTATGCAGGCTCAGCCACTAAATATCAAAGCAACCGCCAACCTAGCCACTGACGATCAAAGAAGCTATGAGCTAGCCGCCTTGAGCGAGAGCGGTTAGCCCTAAAATAGACTTAGCCTTCCAGGACAAGATAAAAATTAGTTGCAATAACTTTGGCAATGGTTTTTGAAGTGGTTCAGGCATGGAAGCATCCAAAAGCTTCCTCCTAATTGCTCTAACCTCTCAAATCTTGTTCTTGGCTTCTCCATGAAGCTAGAGCAAGGAATTGAGAGGGCTATAAGACCCCCCTCCAAATTGGAGAGGAAGAGAGATGAGACCTTGGATTTTATGCAGTGAAGCTCTACCAAAATAGATAGTGAAGTGACAACCCCTTGAGGAGAGTTAAAGTGTTGGTCAATTGTGGAGGGACAAACATGAATTCATCAATGAAGCTTCTAAAGGACTGAGAAGCACACCTTACGATTCCTAACCAATATGATGCAAATTCAAAAGATTTCAACTACCAATCTATCTTTGGACATTTAGGTGACCCTTTATCATCAATTCAACTGGTGAATTATGTGTTGCAACCCAAAATTCAAGAGGTAGAACAGTCATTTCATGGTCACTATCTTTGATAGTGGCCCGTAGGATCAACCACCTTGAGCGATAGTGGTCAGGGTTTGATTCACTTTCTCCTCAGTTTTAGCTTAGCTTTTTATACATTTCTACTTTAATAGCTCATATTAGGTAGATTTACTTATCTTCAAGTATACTTTATATTAGTTCAACATTCTTGCACATTTCTTTGCATACATTGACATATCTTTATGTTTCATTGCAAGTCTTACTACATTCTTTGCAAATTTTCAAAAAGAGCCTCATTATGAGAGGCCTCATATGCTCCTAATTGTGCTCTGTTGTTTCTTGAATGCAGATTATATATTCTTGACATCTTTGAAGCATTCTTGGCATAAAATTTCTCCAAGCAAGTGAGAAGAAGGTATCCATAAGACTTAAGAAGTTCATGTCGAATCTAGAAAGCCTGTGGATTGTACCACCCCCATTTAGGGGATTCAAAACATTGTATTCATTGTATCAAGATTTTGGTATCCCTTAGAGGGACCTACTTGTAACCAAGATTTACCATGATTTAATAAAATAAAGTCACATATTCTTGTTAATTCATTGTTATACATGCTTTATTGCTTTATTATTGGTATTAATGATACAATAGCTTAGGTGCATGCTTTCTAGGATTGTAAAGTTACACATAACCTTACTTTAGACCCCACTAAGAAGCTGATCAAATATAAAATCAGAAAGATGGATCCAACCATCACCTTAATGGTGAAGGATGAATTACAAAAATTGTTGGATGTAGAGTTTATCCAACCCATCGATTATCTAGAGTGGGTATCAAACATGGTACTCGTTGATAGGAGGATCTATATTTGTAGGGATTTTAGTGACCTCAATAAGGCAATGCCCAAGGATACGTTCTCGTTACCAAACATAGATAATATCGTATATGCAACTTTTGGTCATGAGATGTTATCCCTTATGGATGGTTTTTTAGGTTATAATCAGATTTGGAACAAATCTTAAGATCAACATAAGACATCCTTCACCACTCCATGGGGAATATTTTGCTATAAATCTATGCCATTTGGCCTTAAAAATATTGGTGCCACCTATCAGCGGGTAATGACATATATTTTTCATGATTACATGCACAAGATACTAGAGGATTACATAGATGTTTTGCTCACCAAATCATTATTGTGTGAAGATCATGTAGAATTTTTGCATAAAGTCTTCAATCGCCTGATAGAGCATAATGTCAGGCTAAATCCTAAGAAGTGTGTTTTTGGTGTCACATCAAGAAAAATCCTAGGATTCATAGTCTCCAAAATAAGGATCAAAGTTGATCCTACAAAGGTCAAAGAAATTCTAGAAATGCTTCCCCTAATGAACATCAAAGAGCTTCACAACTTACAAGGTAAAGTAGCATCCATAAAGCACTTCATAGCGTAGTTGTTGAATAAATATCGACCCATGAATCAAATGCTACACAAAGGGGTCCCATTCAATTGGGATGTAAAATATCAAAAGGTCTTTGATGAGATCAAATAATACCTGGAAATACTACTAGTATTAGCTCCACCTCGACCAAGTGTACCTTTCTTGCTATACATATCAACCACAAACTTTGCCCTAGAAACCATGTTAGCCAAGAAGAACAAAATAATTAGAGAACATTCTATCTATTACATTAGTTGCACCCTGGTCAACTATCAGCTGAAGTATGTATACATTGAAAATCTCTATTTATGTTGTGCCACTACATGTTAAGTCATACCACATATATCATATCCAAATAAAATCCTTTGCGGTACATGATGAGTCGCACATATCACAATACATTATCCATAAAGTGGATCATGCTATTGATGGAATTTGATCTTGAATTTATCAATCAAAAATCCATTAAAGGTTAGGTCATATATGATCAGTTAGCAGAGGTACCTCTTCAGGATGACAAGCCTCTTGTCATAGAAATACCTGATGATGGAGTGTTTGCACTATCTGAATTGCCTGAACACGAAGAACTAGATAAAAAAGTAGACATGACTTTGTTCTTTGATGGTTTTAAGTGTGATCAAGGGGGTTGTATAGGGATTGTATTTTTCACACTATAAGGAGCTCCTATACCATTGTATTTTAAACTTGATTTCCCTTGCACCAATAATAATGCTGAATACGAGGCTCTAATATTGGGCCTCAAAACAACTATCACCATGAAGATTAAAAAGCTAAATATCTTTGGTGACTCCTTGCTCATAGTAAACCAAGTGAAAGAAATTTATCAATGCAGATGTCCCATATTGAAAGCTTACAAAGATCTTGTGGACACATTACTAGCCCAACTGGACTAGTATAACATCGAGGGAGTCCCTCGTATGTCTAATATATTTGTAGACACATTAGCTTCAATGGATCCTTAATCCCTTAGAATCATTCCATTGATTTTACTACCATCCATGTTAAAACACTCTTGCAATCAACGATATTGTGTGAGGTTCCAAACAACAAAGAATCAATCCACATGATTCTGATAGAATCTAATCATGAATGGTTCTACAAAGCAAAATTTATAAAATAGGTATAGGGGTCCTTGATCTTGTAGGGTCCTTTAGAGAATGATACTACCATTCACCATAAGGTTGTTTTCCAATCCATATTTGTGTAAATAGAATCACAATGGGAATAAGTTGTTCAAACGATTGAGCTCAAGCTTATCCAGATTGGATCATCCAATTAAAATATTACCTAAAACTTGGTAGTATTCCTCAGGAATTATCACATGCTGCAAAACAAGAATTTAAATATAAAAGGACCAGGTATGTCTTGCTAGGAGATACCAGTATCTATGGAGCTATTATGGAACCCTCCTTCATTGTCTCGAGCACCAAGAATATACTTGGGAAATCTTGCAAGCTCACAATGATACCTGCGGTGGCCATTTCAGCGATATGGCTATCATTAAGTGCATCCTTAGAATGGGATATTATTGTCCCATGATGGAGAAGTATTGTTGTGTGTATATCAAGAAGTGCATAAAGTGTCAGTATCATGCTAATCTATTGCACCTGCCATCTCAGGCCTTATAGTAGATTCAGTCGGCTTGGTTTTTCTCTTAGTGCGGATTCAATCTAATTGGTAAGATCTCTCATCCATCTTTAGGTTGTTACACATTCATCATAATGGCCACTAAGTACTTTACCAAATGGGTGGAATAAATCCTTTTGACCACTATGAATGTAGCTCGTATTAGAGTTCATACTCCATAATATTATATGTTGTTTTGGTATTCCATCCAAAATCATATCAGATAATGGAAATCATTTAAGAATGAATATGTGTGGGCTTTAACGTCCAAGTATAACATTCAACACAACTTTGCAACACCATATTATTCGCAAGCAAATGGGCAAGTAGAGGCCTCAAATAAAATCGTAGTTGCCATATTGAATACAATTATCAAGGAAAATTATAAGGATTGGCACCTTCAATTATCTCTAGCTTTATGGGCTTATCGCACTAGCATTCAAACACCCACTAGGGCAATTCCATTTTTGCTAGTATATGGTATTGAGGCCATTATGCCCTGGGAATTAGAAATTCTATCATTGCGAGTCTCATTGAAAAAGTTCATAGATGATGACACATCATGACAAGCTCACCTCGATCAATTGACCCTGATTGATGAATGACACATCAATACTCTTGAGCACTTGCATGCTTATCAAGATCATCTTAAACTAGCTTATAATACTAAAGTCCATCCAAGAGACTTTAAGATTGGTGATCTTGTGCTTAAAGAGAACCAACAAAACTCAAACCTGCCACCTCATCCGCGAGATAAATTTACGACCAATTGGTTAGATCCCTTCATCATAATAGAGAATATAGGACCAGGTACTTATCACCTAATGTCTCTAGAAGGTGTTGAGGAGCTCGAGCCTCTCAATATTCTTCACTTACGGGTATTTTATACTTAATTCATAAAACAATCAAAAATCACAAAAACAACAAAAATTATAAAAAAAATTCAAACAAATCAGAAAACACAAAAACACAAAAACAACACAAAATACAAAAAAAATTACATTATGTTATCATGCATTTTCATTATATGCACTCATAAGTTGCATTGCATTAGGTATCTTCATCCATTCCACTTGCATTTTGATAGATTGTGTTTACATTATTACAAATGGTACCATGTTTTGTATGCCAATCATGAATCCGCAGATCATTATCATTCTTGTGAGTAGCTATGTTTTTCAACACAACCATTGAGTTGCTATAGGGTGCATACTAGGGATTTTTGGTCATTCAACCATCCTTAATTATCGTTTCAAATTTTGTAGAAATTTATCTTATCTTTTGGATATGAGGTCTTGATTTGATAGTATCTTGCCTATGTCATAATCCCAACACAATTAAACACGTTAACAATATGAGTTTGAACAAGGAAGGACAACACTACAAAGTGGTTCTTGTCACCAGAAGTGAAAGGTTTCCCCTGTTCATATTATTATGTGCATGGTCTAGGATACTAATAATTGACAAAAGGAAAACTTCCCCCCTACCCAAACATTCCCTTGCTTTTCCACAAAATGAGCAAATTCCCAAAGCAATACAAAATAAACAGTGATTTTCATCACGAAGAAAAACCTTTGCTAAAAAAAAACAAAAATGCAAAATAAAAAATGGTTTTCACCACTAAGAATGAGCAATTATCTCAAGAAATCAAAAGAAAATAAGAGGGTAACGAGCTTGAATTCATAGAATCTTTAGTATTCAAAATCCATGGGGTGATATCCATTACAACAATAAATTGAATTAAACTTGTATGGTAATGGAGTAGCCTTGCGCATGGTGATATGTCTGTCATATTAGCATCCTTATTTTGTACAGATAAATGTCAGCTTATGGATGAGCTAGCTTTAGGTGGCTTGGATTACCTAGTAGTCTAGTCTAACTATATCCAAACTCAAGATCATGATGACCATATGGTGATCCTCAATACAGTAATGAGTTGAATAAAACCTGCCTGCTTGGTAATGAGGTAGTCTTATGCCTCATCTAATATATTCACTTTGCACACACAGGGATAGTGAATATGTGGGTCTTCTTAACAGGATTGTTTCTTTCAAAAGTCTTGAGTAGTCATTATACAACTTTTGATCAATCAACTAGGGTGTTTGATTCTCATGGAAAACCTCAAAAATACCCTTATAGCAACAAATCATTTCATTAAACAATCACATTTTTTCTTATGATTTTTTTTTTATTAAGGGATCTTCATAGAATAGGATAGATAACGGATAAATATCAGCAATGATAAAATAGATGGCCACTGACTATTTTATGCATACCTTTTTGTTTGTAGAAGATTATAGTGAAAGCCCCTGCATTTCACATCATTTCATCTCATATATGGATGTACAAATGTTTAATTCTTATTATGAGGATTAAAATTTTCATTCATGATTTTTTTTTTTTTTAAGCGAAAAACCCCTTATGGGGCCGCCTTGGTCTGAGAGACCATGAACAGGGGGTTCTACACCATCAAAGTCACCCGGGAGTCGCACCCGACCCTGCCCGTACCAACATTATCAATTGGATTTTGGATACCCAATTCAGATTTTTGGTAGGGTGGAGATTTGGACCTGGGACCTCCCTTGGAGGATTGCCCTCTCCTCTTCAACTCACCTACAACACCTGGGTATTCATGATTTTTATACATTATGTGGTATCTTCCATTATTCTGTTAAACACATATTATACTCATTTATTATGTTTTAAGTGATTAAAGCATACAAGTAAATTTACATTAGATCATCCACATGAAAGTAAACCAAATAATATAATAGAAATTAAATGCATAATCAACTAAACAAATCAAAACATGAATTTAACATTCACTATTGCATCCATATAAGCATACATAGTAGTGCATCCACATATATAGATCACAAAATCTAACCATACATCAATCATCTAACTATTGTAGGTAATTAGTACATCACATAGGTAGAATAACAAACCATCACATAGAAATTACATCCATAAATGCATCCATAAACATAAATCAAAACCATAACACATAATGAGGTAAAAGAAAGATATCATATATATATGTGTGTGTGTGAAAATAATAAAGTACATCATGGTACAAAATTACCCATAGGCTACAACTATGTAGATATTTAGACATTATACTTGAAATGATAAATACAAGTTAATACATAAAGCGGGGCTTGCATCCCCAAAGTCACCTCAACCCTCAACCCCATCTCTACAAGGTTGTCTAGAATGACTAGATGTTGATATCTCAGGGTGAGCTGATGACATGTGATTAGATCTCATTGAGGACTATCTAGACTCACTACATTGGCTCCTATGAGATCCTCCTATGGTGGACCACTCTGGTAGAGTACCACCGAGCATCACCACTCATCCCTCTATCTACAAAATATATGTGCCATTAGACTAGCATTGAGCATCATACTAACTAACCAGAGCCTATAGTCTAGTCACCTGAGACTGCAACCCTACCACATCCCTTTTATCCTATGTACCTGCTATGGTCTATCCTAAATATGTCATCACTACTGCTAGCTAAATCCAAAAAGCATCTCGTTCAGCTATCCTAGCATCCACCTCTACAATACTGGTCGCTAGATTTATACATAGAGTGTCCCTATCCTCCATAATCTGGTCAATAGTAGTATAACCTATAACCACCTAGGCCTTGAGGAGAGCTATCTCCTTAGCACACCCCCATAATAACTATTGTCCAATACTCAACTAACTTTGAGGAACAATGAGAGATGTATCTTGCTCTACTAACCACCCCTATGAAGTCTGTAGCTGCACCTGTGTAGGTTGTGGTTGTACCCATAGCTGGGTAATCTTATTTGATGGGGTATTTTCCTAGCCCTCCTCCTTAACCTAGGGATCCTCTTCCTGCTCACCATCCTATCCCCACTCACCCTCTATCTTGTGATACACACATAACCCATCATCATCGCCACCCTCCTCCATTGTCGTTGTTGTAGGTCTATCCATAGGATCTTTGTCCTTCCATAGCTAAGTAACCCACCAAGTATCATACTCTACATTGGTCCTTAGGTCCTCTAAACTAGTCTTTACCACTACAAAGTATGCATACTCCTCTGGCACATCTTGAGCAATCCTGAACTATCAAGTCACACTAAAGTAATGGAAGTACTATCTTAATTTGATGGCACCCAATGAGCCACCTACTGTACCTCACCCTAGCCAGGTACCTTGTAGCCTCTAGAAAATTAGGGTAATCCAAGTAAGACCTCCAAATGATTTGATCATATTGTAATTATTTCAATGACTTAGTATAGTTTTCCAGAATACCTCCATGTGGCTAAATTTGACCAACCTCCTCATCCCATGACCACTGAGCTACATATCCAATATCATCATCCCTTAAATTTTCTTGGGGTACCAATAATCATGTGGGTTGATCCACTCGAATATGCTCCCAGCCCCAGATCTGGAGCAACAAACTACACCATAATTCCATTTGTTGTCAATGTTATATCTCATATAACTCATCATGTAGGTGTGCTAAGAGAGTTCTACCCCATGCCATAATGATAGGATGCTCTATGTCACACTGTAATAAGTCCTATTGCATGTCTAGGAGGTTCCAAGGGAACCTCACTCCTAAGGAGTCTATCAATAGCACATTGGATTTGACATACATCACTATTACCTGGTGATGAGAGAATATGTGTGTATCATACCACCTGCTAATGAGGACCCCACCATGGTCTATATCTATCAGGGCATCATCTACCTTGGCACCAAAAATTTACTATAGAATCCTTGGTCACTCCTGAACATGAGTAGAGGTAATGGCAAATCCCTTAATGGGGATCTTACAAATCTGGTAGACATCCTCTAATGTCACTGTCATCCCATCAATTGAGATATGAAAATTATTGGTCATGCTATCCCATCAATGAGCTAAGACCATGAGATAAGCTTGATCTAACATCACATTCGGTAGGCACACAACCTGTCTAAGGCTGATCATCCTAAACCATACCCAATCATTGGTGTCAAGCTCTCACCACAAATCTATGAATAGGTTAGGCTCTATAGCTTAAGTCGTCAAGGCTTGATGCCTAGTAGCACAAAAATCATAAATAAAAATCCAAAAACATCAAAAAAATCATCAAAAATCAAACAATTTTTTTTTTTTTTCTAAATTTGGAGGCTACTTTGGGCCTTGACGACTGTTAGGCTCTACCATCGAACCCAGTGACAACCACCCCCAACAATAAATTTTTTTATCATTGGAATTCAACCGCGGCCATAATGTCCCATGATGGCCCCCTTCCCACCAAAAGGAAGTCGCTCCTACCTAGGATGGTCCCATAGTGGCACCTAAATGAGGTCATTTCCCTTCCTAGAAATACTAAAAATTAATCTTAACCTACCCTTAATCTAGATTAATTTACATCCTAATCTAGGGTGAGGTTCATTACCTATAGTTTAATAGGGTTCCTTTATTTCATTACTCAGTGAGGTTCATTTTACTTTAAACAATTTACAAGAGAATGATTGAGAGTTCTACCTTAGATGCTCTGGATCCTCCACTAGTGGATGCCTTTGCTTGATCTTTCATGATTATCTATAGTGAGTTTAGCAGTGTTCCATATCAGAATCTCTCCTCCACCTCAAATCTCACTTTTCTCTCACTACTAGCTATAACAATGACTTTAAAAATTGCCAAAATTGCTTTTATATTTTTTAAATTTGGTAGTCATTCTCCTGAAGGGCGATCACATTTCATCGTGATCGTCGTACCCAATGACGACCCCAAAATTTGTAGATTTTCGCTGTTGTACCCCAGGATGGACCCCAAAAAACAATAAATGCAATCATTCTGTCAACATCATGAGCTTTAAAATGGAATCTAAGCACATATAATGGTCCACTTTAAAAAAAAATCATAAATTAACAAAAAAAACAAATAAACAGAATCTCAAGTGCACCTCGTATCTAGTAATTTACCCTATACACTTGGTGGTTGTAGCGACTTTCTATCCATGCAATCTGGTAAGATGAGTAGATTACCATAAGGCCATTTGAACCAAATTATTAATCAATGAATTGAAATATCTTCACTGTAATCCCCATGAAGGCCATGCAACTGGACTGCTTCATGGAAATGAGGTGTATATTTCATTATTTTATAAAATTTCATCAAATCATCAAACATAGTGATTCACCTCAAGCTATAATTGAATTTCTATCATCTTGATTCCCTATGAAAGCCATGTGGCTAGACTACTCCATGGGATAGAGATGTACAATTACTAATAATGTTGACATCACAAGCTATAACAAGAATATCCCTTTTCAATTTGTTATCATCTTGCAACCGCTCAAATAAGTCATCTTGGTCAAGCGACTCGTCACTTTCATCACTTGTCATTTCCTCATTGACTCATCACTTAAGGGGGTAGTCATAATAAAATAATTCATAATCGAAATCAGCAATTAAACACTTAATCATTCAAATTGTGTTCATCCATGAATCATTGTTAACAAATATCATAAGCTTCCCTATTTGCTGGGGTAAAAAGCAAAAATGATAATCTAAACCTTTGTCAGTATTGTCTAGCAGAACATGTAGCTCGATAATTCTACTAGATTGTTGTCATATTCATTAAAGTTTTACATAAATTAAGTCCACCATTCTTTTTGAGGTAATTATTCAAATATGCATACTTTTTCCATGATAGGGGCATCTAAAAGTTGACCAGATCAATGAACATCAATCAACCTGCAATGTGATGTTAGGTTGTCTATTTTTGCTTAGAGTTGTACATTCACATAATGCATCTCAAAAAGGGGTATCTGTAGACACCTAAAACACATCATGTTGAGGAGGCTACTCATATGAACACCTTTTTAGGCCATATGACTCATCTTGGGCCTTTCCAAGACCTAACAATGGTTCTAACCACTCAAGCAGGGTAATTTGACCCTTTATAGCTTGGGTTGTTGTCCCCCTTAACGACTTCCTGATGGCCGTTGGACCCAATGATGGTCCCTAGATCGAGCTTCTCCACTAGATGATGGCCTCACTTGTAACAAAATAAAGCTCCCAAAGCTAATCCAAATTAGTTACAGGATAGCTGCACATAACGATTAACAACAAGGAAGATTCCAAAAGTGACGCTTGGTATGACTGATCCTAACTGAATCTTGATCTTGGCTTCCTTTGCAAGCTAAGATGGCCAATTTAGAAATATATAAAAGAAACCCAAGCCTTTATTCAAATCATCTAGAATTATCTACAATGATGTACCGTCAAATTATCTACTAGAGGGATAAATCTCTCATAAGCATCAAGGTGCTAGCCGTATTTCATCATGAAGTTTGCATTCACATACATGGAGTGCATTGGAGCTTGAAGAGTAAATATCATCAATTTTCACCATAAATTCTTTTGACTTCATGCCCATTTCCACATTTTAAGTCATTCCTCATGAATACACCAAAAACATCAGCCCATTTGATAGTCAAATTGAACATCGCCTCACATCGAGCATAGAGAAAGATCTTTCTATTCAGTGGCTGTTGTGCCCAACAATGGCCCACAGGCAAAGTCATCAGACCCGATGATGACTAGTAGAGCCAGTCGTTTTAGCCCATGATGACCTTGTGGTGACATTTAATTTTCTCTATTTTCTTTGTCATATTAGCTTTAGCAACTTTCAATTTTGTTTCTAACACATTTTAGCACACTTTCATTTAGTTTTACATGCATTTATTTACTATTTTACGTATTTTCATTTTAATGGCTTATCAAAGAAATGGACCTCATCTTGAGAGATTCTATATTTACTACTAATTTCTTGTAAGTGCTTATGTGTATAGATATCAGGTTTCCACAGGAGAAAATCATCATAAATATTCCTCAATATTTGCATCATCAAGCGGAGGTCGCTAAGAAACCCTCCATAATTAGTTTTGAAGATTACAGAGATCTTGTGAAGACACCTATCATTGGTTACTTGATGTAATTTGTATCAATTTGGTGTAATCCCTAAGAGACAATTTTCAAATATCAATGAGGACACTTTATTTTCTCTATTTTTTTGTCATTATGGTTACAAGATTTGTATTATCAATTTGATTTTATATTACCTGTTTAGGTGTTAGATCTTTTGTACATCTTACAATTACAATTGATAATTACAATGCTAGCCTCAAGATTGAATAGAGTTCCTATAGGAACTCCTCTTACCAAAACCAAGACTCCATGAACCATCTTGCAACTATCCTTATTGAATACCACAATCACACCCACATCATTCATCTTACTCATGGATATCAGATTCCTTTCCAAACCTAAAATATGCAACACACCAAGATGGGTTTTAATTCTTCCATATTTTAACCTCAATTAACTCTTTCTTGACCTATTATTTTATATGTTGATTTGTCTCCCAAGAAGACTTCACCTCCATTTATATTTTCATATTCACAAAACCCCTACCTATGAGGAGTCATATGAAAGGAGGTACATGAGACAATCAACCATGAGTTATGGCATTCACTTGAGCACGTTGTAGTTAATAATAAGTCCCCTGAATCTGTATTTGTTGTCTTCATTTCTATAGAAGTTCCTTCATCAAATGATTGACTATTATCAATATTTTGGATTTGCAATCTCTTTTATAATGCCCTGTTTTACCACACTTCCAAAATTTTCTCTTTTATGGAGCAACCGATTTACCCTTAGATCTCTATTTCCTTTCTCCTAATTTATTCTTACTTCTTTCTTGAGAAGGACCTCTCACAACCAAGGCATTCTTCTAATGATAATTCTTAGATGATTTATCTCATTTTCTCAGATAACAATGCTCCAACTATATCCTCTACTTTCAATGTAGAAGTAGTATTGGTGATAGCCATAACTAGGTTATCCCATGAATTAGGTAATGAACAAAGTAAAGTAATACACTTTTCCTCTTCATCCATTTTTACTTCAACAGAGTTTAATTGACTTACCACAATGTTAAAAGTATTTATATGTTCAACCATAGAGTCACCATCATTCATCCAAAGTGAATACAACTTCCAGAGAAAGAGTTTATCTACTAGAAACTTTATCTGATACAAAGTTTCCAGCTTATCCCATAACAAATTTATCGTGGTCTCTGTTGATACATTCAATAATATCGAATCAAATATGCACAATCTGATAGAACTCCTTGCTTTCTCCCCAAAGTATAAAATTATTTAGTAATTATACCCCAAAGTATAAATAACAGACTATGCTCAAAATGGTTTGGCCAAATTTATGATTGCAAAAATTAGTATGTTTATTTGAGTGAAGCTACATAATTTTTGTTGACTTTGTGTACATAGATTAGCTCAATGTTCTCTATTTTTGAAATGCTATGCATCTACACCTTTATAGAAGGGTCATAATCCCCATAGAGGGAATTGATATGTGAAATAATATGATTATTTCTGGTTGGGCAATTAATTGTTCTAATGATAATCCCATCTCTTGAACACGTACTAGCATCAAGGTGTTTTCCTCCTTTGAAAAACCCCTTGAATGCATACACTATGGGATGATTTATTCATGTGTGGTAATTACAAGGGGAAAAAATATGTAAACTTTCTAATAATTATTTTAAATAAATATAAATGATGGTTTTACTATCGATGATTAGTTTTACTTATAAATTGTATTTGTGAATGATGTACATAATTTCATAAATACTAAAAATACTGAACTGATGGATAAATTCAATAGTTGTACTCATTATCATTTAGCTTGTTTTGTAAAAATTGATATGTTATCTCCTATGTAGAGTATGAATGTGTATAAATTTTTAATATAATTATAATACTAAAATATAGTTATAGCCTAGGAATTGAAAATTTTATGCTATAAATACTTATTATTATACCTCTTGTTGAAAGTAAAATCTTATTAGAAATTGTATTATATTCTTGAATGAAGAAACACAAATTTTATCTTGGCAAACCATTCTTACAAATTTTGAATAAGTTCAAAGTGGTGTGTTTTATAAGTGGGTAGTGAGTTAATATATTCAAGATATGTATTATTATAGCATGAGGAAATACTCTTTTAGAGGTATGGTGTTTCTTAATGCATGTATGCTTGAAACTCATAGAATTGATAAGACATTTTAAAATAATCTATTTTATTTTCAATATACAATATCAATGATGTACTTCATGAGACAAGAAAAGGAAATATGAATTAAGTAGCTGATAGTTATTAAAGTAAGGAACAAAATGGGTTGCATGTTATGCTTTTATCTTTGTGTAATATGAATGTTCTTTATGTTAATTTCCTTATATAAATATCTCTATGTGAAGGAATGTATATATCTTATATAAGGTAAATGTTTCTTATTATGCTACAAATTCTAAATGTGTATCTTATTAAAAACACAAGTGTATGATATAGTGATATCATGTAAATCAAGAATGAATGAAAATGAAACTCAAGACTATTTTAAACCTATTCCATCATAGAAAATCATATGGAAGAAAAAACATAATTGAGTTATGAAACTATAACCTTGATTCAAACCTATGAAATATGGACTTAACTATTGTTGGATTTCACTTTAATTTCTTGTAACAAATAGAAGCAAACAATTCACTTAGATCTTATACAAAAAATATAAATGAACGAGATAGTGAAATACATAGAATTGGTGGTTACCCTTGAGCACAATAAATAATCACTATATGGAGTGGTGGGATGCATTCATACCAATACCAAAACACCAATTCCATAATCAAGTTAACCTAAGTTAACATAATAAGTAGTATTTAGGGTTAATTATAAACTATAAAATGGATTTAACCAATACAAAGTTAATTGCATCCCATAGGGCTTACATAATTAGATAATAATTAATAATTTAAATACAATTACATAATAATTGCCCATAGGCCTATACAATATCACATCATATTATGTCAACCTTGTCCATAAGTTAGATTACACTATCAACATGCCCTCATAATATGAACCAAGGGGCCAAGGAGAGAAGATATTAGTAATAATAATATTTTCCCCTATAATGAATGCTCTAGTGGGTCTCTATACATGAGAAAGTCTTAGCTAAATCCCTTATCATCTAAAAATCTGCTTATGGAAAGATGACCCTACATAGAATCTCCTTAGGTTGAACTATAGTCACCACTACCAATATCATATACTCTAACACATATACAAAGAACACCTCCTCTATAATTGCATATGAGGAAGACAAGCCAAGAACACCCCCTCTTAGAAGTTGCTTCAATCTTCTATAGTCACATAAGGAAAGACTTGGAAGCATGACTTTCCTTTATATAAAACACTTCACATTATTTGTTAACTTTGAATTGCCATTGGATCACTTAATTTCTATCACCAAAATATGATTTACATAAACATGTTTATGAGAAGAGTCATTAAAAAATTCCAAGAGTACCTAGATAAAAGATAGTAGGGAGAAGAGGTCATGAAGGGTTATATCTTCATGTATATAATAATACAATAGCACAAAAATTTGATAGAAAAAAAAGTATTGAATAGATCATGTTTTGGATCCTTTTTCATATACCTCCAAAAGACCCAATAGTTTCTTTTGTCGCAAATCCAACTATCTCTCCCTTGAATATGGACCAAAGATTTTAATTGGATACTATCCTATAAATTTACCCTTTCGAAATAGAGCAATAGGATCTTAGGACTATCATGTATAATTTGGTCCTCAACAATATAATATGTACTTGAACTAATGTCACCAATGCAAAGAGCTCAAAAAATTATGCAATTTAAAAAAAGGCTCAAAATGCTTTTATATGCAAAAGTTATGGCATTTATAAGATTTACCCTAAAATCCCAAAAAAAAAATCACAAACCTTATGGTCAAGGTTATGCATAGTGGAAAATCATCATTAATTCATGAATATTAGGATTTCCAAAATTTGAAATTGGCAAAAAATGGGCCCCTTGACGTCGGCCCATTTGCCCAAAATTTTTGGGAGAAAAAATTTTTTAAGGTTGGTTCACCCCACTTTGATAATAATTTCATCGTTATTATTTTAAATCACCAACCACTCCCGCCTAAATCATGCATATTTTTACCTTGAAATTATAAATAATTTTATTTATCCTACCAAATTTACCTCTTATACCACTATATATACCTTACATGACTGCAATACTCATACTCATTCAAAGTCCTCAAAAAATGACTTGTAGCACAGAAAACCCTACAATAGATGAAAATGATCGATAAAAAAGTGAACCTGATTAAAAGTAGAACACGTCTAGTACCAGAGGAAAGAATATCGATAGAAGAAAATGACCAGTACCAGAGGGAACAATTCGACACAAAGAAAATAAGACTAGCAATGGATTTCAATTGACACAAGGGGAAGAATATTGGCAATAGATTTTGACCAACACTAGGGAAAGAATATTGACAACACAGTTCAATTGACACTAGGGGAAGAAGATCGATAACAAAAAATGATCAGCACTAGGGGAATAAGACAACAAAAAAAATGATTTGCACTAAGGGAAGAAGACCGATTGTAGAAAATGACTGGCACAAGGGAAGAAGGCCGAAAACAAAAATTATCAATAGTAGAAGGAAGAATACTGATAGCACAAAATGATCCATAGCAAAAAACAACCGGTAACAAAGTGAAGAAGACTAGCTATAGAAAATGATCGGTACCAAGGCAAAGAAAATCGATAGCAAAAAATGATCGATAGTAGAAGGAAGAATACTAGTAGAAAATGACTAGTACCAGGGTGAATAAGATCAGCTGTAGAAAATGACAATGATAGGTTCTTAACCTCCCTCTTCCTTATAGCACTTCTAGAATTGTGATAATTTTCTTCAATATCATGTTTATTTTCTGACATGAAATACATTTTACTATACAACTTCAATGGCACCTACTCCCAATGGAAGCAAGGGAGGCAATTTTTTTGAAAACAAGAGTATCCTAAAATATTTTAGCCAAATATCAAAATCCAAGGAGCTATCGACATCTACACAAATTCAAGGTACATACCTATTTTAGCTACTCAATAGTAACTTTTGTAAGTAATATCAAACAATGATATAGAACACCTTTTTCTATAGAATACACAATTGACCCTGACATGCCTCCACTTGAAGATATTCCCAAGCATGAGATACCTCAACATGAAAATTTTCTTAACAATGACATGCAAGAACTTGAAGAGAATCTAGAAATTGACACACCAACCAAAAAATAAAATGACCATTTTGACCAAATACCAACTTTTGGGGAATCTTCTACTCAAAAACCTAAATGTAGAAAGTTAACCAGGTGGACTATTGGAAGGACATTTCAGCTTGAATGGTCATCAAAATATCCATTTATTGAACCAATGTAGCCTGAGAACAGTAATGATACTCCAACAGAATGTAGATGCATTATTTGTAGTTGGAAACTAGGGAAGGATCATAAGATGCAACTTAAGTTGGATACAATAGAAAAACATTGTGGGAAAGTTTATGTGACAGTAAAAGAAAGTGATGGAACAACTAAGAAAACAATAAGGTGGAAGGATGCTTCTAAATGCGTACATGTCAGATATGCACAAGACTATGACAAAGAGATGAAACAACAAAAAATAATTATTCAAAATGGTGGAACATTTCCAACACAATTTCAAAAAATTCATAAAACCACTTTAGTTTCAAAAAGTTTGTAGTTTGTTGTCGTATATACTATTCTTAAAAAGGGTAGACCAATGTCTGATTTTATTGATTTTAAGCATCTCTTTCAACTAGTTGATGTGCAAAATCTTCCCAGTGCCCATTGGTCAGATCGTAGTGGTTGGAAAATGGTAAAATATCTATCTTTAGTTGAGAAGGACTTGAGAGAGAAGGTTAAAAATGCTAAATTTATTTCACTTTCAATTGATGAAGTAACTGTTGTTGATAACACATCTTGGATATGCATGCATGTTTACACATTTTAGAATCATTTAAGGCAACCTCATTTGCTAGCATTACATAAGATGGTCGATAATTGTAATATGGAAAACCTTTACAATGTTGTTGTAAGAAGCTTAAAGGATATTGCAAGAATGGATGATACAACAATAGCCAGTAAGTTAATATGTATCGAAGCTGATGGTGCTGCTATAATGCAAGGTCATAGAAATGGGCTTTGTGTTCGACTTCAAACATCAATTTCCCCATATTTGATCCCCATTCATTGCATGGCTCATAGAATGAATCTTGCATACAAAATTGTGAGCACATTTGAAAATGTTGCTAGAGTGGAAGAACTCATCCGTGAAGTACATGCTTATTTTTTGTGCAGTCCAAAAAGGTTTGCAAAGTTTCAATTCTTTGCACTAGGAGTTATTGAAGGCAAAAAATTGTTAAAAGATGTGGATACGAGGTGGATTTCACTATTTCAACCTGCATCCAAAGTTTTCAAAGAATATCAATCCTTAGCAGGGTTTATGTATGATAATCGAAGGGCAATTGATAAGGCAAAGGACTTGTTATACCGAATGACAGACTTGGAAACTCTACTCACTTTATGTGGTATTCTTCCAATGTTGCATGAAATGAATACTTTGACAAAACTTGCTCAAGAAAGATCCATTTATATTGTTGATTTCATCAAGATTAGAAAACAAATATGTATGCGTATCGATAATTTATACTTGTCTAGAGAAAATTTTATGGATCCGTTGTTTGAATATTGGAGAAATTTAACAAACATTGATAATCCAAATAGTTTTTTGAAGTTCAATATCAACGATAATCTTTGCATTAATGTTCATGGAAGGTAGATAAAATTATATTATTTTGAAAGGCAATCGAGAATAGTTACAGATGATGTTGAACAAATGCCCATAACATATAGCATATTTGATGTAGTTCTGCAGAATACAAGGATTAAATTGAGAAAAATAGCAAAAACCTTGACAAGAGAAATAAGAGACCATTTTCAAAGAGACGAGTTGCTTGAGGCCATGGTTGTGGTTAACCCCATGTTCTGGGATCCTGGTACTGACTGCAATATTACAAGTAAATTGTTCATAAACTATATGGGTACAATTGTTAAACATTTTACTAAACATGTGGAGGTCAATGGTATCGAGATCAATGGTATTCTCAATAAAGACCTTTTGACAAATCAGTCATCCTATTTTGGATCAACAATGGTGGATCAAATTTTGCATTTGACTAATCCGAATGAACCAGGTTCTATAACAAGTTTGTGGAAGAAATTGTATCCAAGCAATGTTTTACAGTATACAATGAGTGAATATTTTTTCTTATATGAATTATGCCAAACAATGATTTTGGGATCAGTAGAAGATGAAAGGGTTTTTAGTGCTTTATCTTTTGTGAAATCTAAAGTTCATAACAAATTGGATAAAAATTTAGAAAATTGTTTGAGAATATATGTCTCATCTTATGAAGTGGATAAGTATCCATATGACAAAGCTTTGGCATATTGGAAATCCCTAGCAAACAAAAGAGGTATCACAAATATTCATGATAATGAAGATAAAGATACTTGCATTGATCAACTTTTAGAAACACAAGGAACAACTATGCAAACAACTAATTTTGGACAAACTGATAAGTGTTTGTTTCAGCTTCCTCCACTGTAATTTTTTCAAGGATCAACTATGCAAATATATATTTTTGTTCATATTATTCTTTGTTTGTCAAATTTTATAAATGATATCATAGACTTTTTAAGAAAAATTATGTTATATTTGATATATTTGATTTCTGTTGTAAATATTTGATTTTGAAATATGGTAACTATATTTGCTCAAGTTTAAATTTGAAAAAAATATAAGACAAAACAATTACCTAAAATTGTATGACATATTTGCAAAATGTTTTTTCATTAATTTGAATAATATTTTATTACATCACATTTTGCCAAAATAGTGTACTTTTTACCAAAATCATATGTGCTCTTGGTGAATGGATTCATAGCTCTTACAAAAAGATATAAAACAAAACAATTATCTAAAATTGTATGACAAATATTTTTTCATTAATTCGAATAATATTTTATTACATCGCATTTTACAAAAATAGTGAACTTTTAACTCAGTTTCACAATATTACACTACGTGGCCTAAAGCAGATCCTATCTCTAAAGGAGTATCAAATGCTGTCACTATTGCTGGATCAAGCTCACTTTGCACATTACTCTGATCAACAACATCTGGTGGTAGTGCACCAGCTCTAATAAGGCTCTCCTACACTATCTGCAAACTTGAGATCAATGCCCTTTCCTCTTTGGCAGGATCTTCTTTAGATGATGAAGATATTTATTTTTCCCTTTCCTTCAGCAATATATCAGGATCTAAATTATGCAAAATGATAATCTTCCTGAATGCATTGTTCTCTCTAATGGTGTAAGCTAAGCGTTCCTTCAATTGTATCACTTTGTATAGATTTTCCTTGGTAGTGTTCAAATAAACATTGAGGCTCTCAACCTATTTCTTTAGATTTTCAAAATTGGACTGCAAAATAGATAAATTGTAATATATTAGTTACAAATTGTTATAAAAACAAATAAATTAATAAACACAAAATTAGAAGAACTTACATCAACAACTACTTTGCCTGCCTCTGCAACTTTAACCTTCTTCTTATCAATAGCCCATTGATTATAATATGCTTGGGCTTCGACATTTAGATTCTCCAACATGAGAGGTTGTTACATTTCCAGATTGAGCTTGATCTAACAAAGCATCAATATTTTTTTATTCTTGTTCAACTAATGAAAAAATATGGTCTCTTTGATATTTTTTATATCGGGCATTTAGTTCTTGAATTAAAATTTTCACCCTATATTACCAATATCTCAACCTAGAGATGTTAGCCAATAAAATGTATTTTACGTTGGCCTCACAATTATCAGCCAATAGAATATTTGGTGGAAATTTCAATTTTTAATCATCAAAAAGAGGACCAGTGTCGCTAGTGTCTTGTGGAGGGGAAGAGCTCCCAGCAACTATGCCTACCTATTCAAATTCATGTGCTTCTATATGCTATTATATATGATGAAGCACATTAGATGCTTGAAAAAAATTAGACCTATTACCTTGAAAATTATAATCTTGTTCAAGATGAAAATTATCCAATTCTATTAAACCACACAGACTAGACATTCCAATCAAAAGATTTGAAATATTTGAAAATGTCTGTGTACGCATTATTTCCCAATTCCTTATAAAAATAATTGATTTCCATGCATATGTTGTTGACCCCTCATCGGTTGTGGTCTTGATGGAGGTGGTGGCTGAAGAGATTTACAAAAATGTATTCCAAAAATAATGCAGAAATAAACAACTTAGAAGAAATGACCACACACAATGCACATATAACACACGAGATTTATCCTGGTTCACCTAATATGGGCTACGTCTAGCAAAAATAAGAGCCACACCTCCTTGATATTATTATTCACTTCCTTACCCGAAAATGGGACATTAAAATAAATATAAAGGAAACTCTTCCAACCCTAAACCACTATGTGGTATTAGAATACAATGGGCACAACACCGTGGGCTAAACCACCCACACCCATCAACCACCCACCAACCATGGGAATCCCAAAAATCACTCCGAAAAAAGGGGAAATTTTATAAAATATTTAAATTCAAAAGGAATTTAAATTTTATAAAATATTTAAATTCAAAAGGAATTTAATTTTTATAAATAAATATCATCAATACAAAGTTATGCAATAAGAGAAGGCCTTAAAAGACAGGTTATAATTATAATTTATAAAATTTAAATTCCTTGAAATTTAAATCTTTTATAAATTACAAAGGTTAAATGCGCCAACGTCATTGAAGATTTGGAGCGCCGACATTTGAAGATAATGGCAACTTAATGTATAAAAAGGGAGGCTGAAAGACCTTGAAGATTATCCCTCGAACGATTGATATGCGCCAAGGTTGGAATATTTCATATGTGATTTTGAGAGTTTCGTTGAGGAAGAAGATGAAAAATATTTTCATCTTAACCACCAGGTATAAGGTGAAGAGGTTGGATATTTCTAAGCACATTGGACACGGTGGTCTATTGGCAGCTAATTATCTACAAAAACGTTGATGGAATCAAGAGCCCATGTTCGAAACCCCTTGGTGGTAAGCGCCAAATGGAAAGGTTTTCGTGCTTCATGTTTTTCAAGTAAGGCGCCAGGGAAGGAAGATAGTGCATGTAGAGCCTTTTGGTTCTCAATGTGCGTTGAGTGCACGTGGTTGAGGAGCCCACGACTAGGGCGTTCGCAGAGGCAGAGGTTAAGGGTTCAAAACTTGTGGAGAGGCAAAGGTAATTTTTGTTTATATTTTTATTGCCTAAAGTTTTAATTAAAGTCTTTATTAGGAGTGATAAGGGGTTTGTTAAAAGGATTTTAGTTAGGCAATAAAATTAGTGGTTAGGAGAAATAAGGAGTGATAGAAATTGTCATGTGTTGAATTGTGATTTATAAAAGAGGATATATTTTTTTTTTAAATTGGAGTAATAAGGTAGTAAGAGGTTGTGATTTTTAGTGAGTGTTGATTTTATTTGTAAAAGGACTTTTGCCAAATATATTATTATGAGGGTATTGATATTATTTTAAATTTGGAGTGATAAGGTGTATTCTATTTGATATCATTTTGTATTGTGTTTTGTTGAGGAAACTATTATCTTCTAGCCCTTATTGATATTGGTAAAGAAGAAATTGTGAGTGTGGGAGATTTGTGAGATCTACTCCTTGTCAAGCAAAAAAGGTATGGGCAAATTCTTCCTTGGTTGAGTTGGTTGATTGGCCTTCTAAATAAATTTTAGAGTGAAAATTATTTGGTTAGGGTTTCCATTTCGAAAGTTTTTAATTTAATGCTTCAAGGTTTTCTAGAATTAAGATTTGTGATTAAACCCTTGGTTTATAAGCATTGTTGTTGAAGCCATTGGATTGTGTGAAGAATTTGAGTTAGGGTTTTGAAAATATCATGAGTATTTATAAGCATTGTTGATGAAGTGAGTTGTTGTGCAAAGAACTTGAACTAGGGTTTGAAAAGATCATGAGTATTATTGTTATGTGAGATTTGTTGTTGAGCGTTGTTGAAAATATTTTGAGTTGGTTGATAAATGCTTGGACTAGGGTTTGTGATAAAGGGGTGTTTCATTAAGTAATTGGTTGAGTTGAGTGGTTGAGCCTAGTCAAGTGGTTGTATGAAATGATTGTTCAAGCTCCATAAAACAAACTATTCTATATTCTTATTTGAGTTGAGAAAGTGATTGAGCATTGAGTATAGAACATATTGAGTCTCTAACAATTCTCTTTATGCTTCTATGATATTGAAAGTGATTGAGCATTGAGTGTAGAACATATCGAGTCTCTAAAAATTCTCTTTATGCTTCTATGAGATTGGACAAGTTCTGTGTGGACTTGTTAAGCAGATTTGAGGCAAGTTTTTGAGGAGACTTGTGGACTGATTTTGTGTGAGCTTTTGTGGAAGCTTACAATATATATTTGGTTAAGTTCTGTGTGAAATTATTGAGCAGATTTGGATAAGTTCTATGTGAGCTTGTTGAGAATATTTGGAGAGGTTCTGAGTGGACCTGTTGAGCAGATTTGAGCAAGTTCTGAGTGAACTTGTTGAGCAAATTTGAGCAGGTTCTGAGTGGACCTGTTGAGCATATTTGAGCAAGTTTTGAGTGAACTTGTAGAGAATATTTGAGTAGGTTTTGTGTAGAATTTTTGAGAAGAGTTGAGCAAGTTCTGAGTGGACTTGTTGAGCAGATTTGTGCTAGATCGACTGGACTATGTTTAGTGCAGATTTGAGTGGACTTATTGAGCAAATTTGTGCTAGACCGACTGGACTGTGTTTAGTGTAGATTTGAGTGGACTTATTGAGCAGATTTATGCTAGACTGACTGGACTATGTTTAGTGTAGATTTGAGATATATCTTTGGATGTGATAGATCAGAGAGGATAGTAGTCTCCAGTGGATAGATATCCATTATCCAGGGTAGTGAGGATAGGTCTTCTAAGTAGAGATAAGTCTTTAGTGGAGAGAGATCCACAAGCCAATGTAGTGGAGGCAGTAGTCTTATAGAGGATCACCAGCTAGAGCAGAGGAGAATTTATCCTATGGATATATATCCACAAACCATATTTAGGGTATCAACATCTCCTTTGGACAGAGGTCCATAAACATTATAATAGGGAAAGAATTCCCAAGAGATTGATTGAGAAAATTTTAGTAAAATATTTTCTCCGTGGAGGTAGCCATCTTTGGGTGAACCATGTTAAATTGGTGTCTCTATTGTGTGTGGTGATTTGTGCATTAATTTTATTACTAATGTTAATATTTCTATCTATTCATTGCATAATATTAATTTGGAAAGAAAAATAAAAATTGCTCTTATACTGTTCACCCCCCCTCTCAGTATAAGCTTGTGTTCTTCAATTGGTATCAGAGCGGGTGCCTTCATAAGATTTTAACAGCTTGAAAGAAAAGCTAACAAGAACACAATGGATCCTAAGGAGCTACCCTCAAATAAATCAGCACCAGTATTTTATGAAAATGACTACATGTATTGGAGTATGATGATGATGATCTACCTAATGGCACTTGGCAATGAAGTTTGTGATGCAGTGGAATTTGGATATGATCCAACAGTCAATCCTCCTACAAATTAATTAAAGCTTCTACAACACTATAATTCAAAAGCAATGAATGCACTTGTGAGAGGTTTGCATAGAACGAAGTCTATGAAAGTTATGCATTGTAGAACTGCAAAATAAATGTGGGATAAATTGCAAGGTATATATGAAGGAGATAAACGTGTCAAGGAAGCAAAGATACAAAATATGAAAAGACAATTTGAAACATTGAGAATGAATTAAGAGGAAAATATTAGTGCTTATCTAATTTGAATTGATGAGGTTGTTAATGATATGCAAGGACTTGGAATGAAGATTGATGAATCATATGTTTGTGATAAAGTCTTAAGATCTCTTCCAAATAGATTTAGTGAACAGGTTTCTATTATAGAAATATCATTGGATGGTGATACTTTGACAAGAGATAATTTGCTTGGTATGCTAACAACTTTTGAGATAAGAACAAAAGATCCTACTCCCCAGAAGAAAGCAACATTCAAAGCAATCAAGAAAACAAAGGGTAAGAATTAAGAATCAAACAATGAGTCATCTCGTGATGAAGAAGATAATTATGGTAGAAGAAATAAAGGTTCTAGAAGATCCATAGATCTAAGATCTGTTAAGTGTTTCAATTGTAGATATTTTGGATATTTTACAACAGATCGTAAATAACCAAAGAACAATAATGGTGAAGAAAAACAGGATCATATATACAGGGAATCAGAAAGATGTAGGTAGGATAAGCATCAGAAGAAAAGCAAGGATGGACAAAGAAGACAAGGAAATAATTTATTTCAAAGACAAAATATGAGCTACTATGCGGATAATGCAAGTAAGTACTCAAGTGATAGTGATGCTAGTTTTTTAGATAATGATAGAGATGAAGTTCTGTTTATTATTGAAGAAAAAGAACCAGTTAAGAAAACTCTAGTTATTCTCAAGTGTTTTAGATATGGTAACTTTGGACATCTTGAAGATGATTGTACAAGGGATGATTATAGTTTTAGTGATTATGAGTATGAGAATGCACTTGAAGGACCAAATGAAAATATTTTGATGGCATTATTAGAAGAAGATAAAAGTGATCCTATAGAAGACAAGCCAAAAGAGAGTAATAATGTGGACAAAGGTAAACAAATAGAGGATTATTCAAAAGATAAAGGTTATGATCTCAAGGGAGAACTCATCTATGCCCTTGACATGGTAAATAAGGTAAGGAAGTAACACTCTAAACTTGAAATTCAGTTTCAATAATGTGATGAAGAAAGAAGATTGCTTATAGAGGATTTAGAAAAATCAAAGGCTAAAGCAAATAAGTTCAAAGATAAGTTAGAAGCAAAGATCTTGGAATGTGAAAAGTTAGCACAAGAATTGGCACTACTAAAAGAATATTTAGAGGACTCCAAGATCAGTATGAAGGGATTTTAAAATAGCTCAAAGAACTTGGATAAGTTCATCAAGACACAAAAGACTACATCAAAGAAAACAAGTCTTGGATTTGAAAAGGATCAAAAGAAATGGGAAGGAGATTCAACTTCAAGGTTTCGAGGATAAGAAACTTCATATGAAGATACTTCAAAAGAAGATAGTGTAAAATAAAATGAGACATCAGAGGATGGGTTGGACAATAGATATTTCAACAAAAATAGGAACAATGCACAAAGAAGATACAGATGGAACAACAATCAGAACAGGAGACCTATGAGATCAGGACAAGGAAACTTCAAGGGAATATTTTTTTCATGTCACAGGTTTGGGCACATGAATTCATAGTGCAAGACACATGAAAGACAATAATATGGGAATGGATAACTTTTTCATGGGTATTGTTACTCATGTAATCAGTTTGGTCACAAGGCAATGAATTGCAGGGTTCATGACAGAAGAGGATATGGCCTCACTAGGAGAAATCCTAATACATTTGCACCTCCAAGGAATAATAACATTAAGTGTTATAAGTGCAATAATTATGGTCATACAACAAAGTGGTGTAGAGCAGACATTCCAAAAATAGGTATGAACAGGAACAAGAATAGTAACAGGATCAGGAATATGAATATGAATAGGAATAGGAACAAGAACAGGAATAGGAATAGGAACATGGATGTGAACAGGAACAGGAACAGGAAAAAGAACAATGACATGGATAGGAACATATACACGGATAGAAACAATCAGAGGATTCAAAAAATTTAGAAAAGAAGAGAAGAGGATAAAGGTAAAGAACAGTGCTTTATGGGAGTAGAAATACTCCAACCCTAGAATTAACCACCTTAACAGAAGGTGGATGAGGGGCTAAGCTAAGAGGCTCATTCTTAGCCCTGAGCCCCAAAGGTAACCCTTTGCCATTGATGTCAAAGGTGGAGAGATTTGAGTATTGGGGAGAGATTTAATATTTGAGGGAGCATTGAGCCAGGGGGAGCAGTGTCCCAGGGGGAGCAGCGCAGAAGAAGTCAACTTTTTGATAAAAAGTTTTTGGGTTGCCATCAATGACAAAGGGGGAGATTGTTGGACATTTTGAGTCCTAAAATTTAAAATTGTCATTGATGTCAAAAAATGAAGTCATCTTTAATATCAAGAAATTTGACAAAAAATAAAGTCGTCAAAGGTGTCACAAATATTTAGGAAGAAGCTTCGATAGTGCAAAAGTTAAAGGCAAAAGGGCTTCATAATATTTTAATATTATATGAGAGCATAAGTTAAAATGGGTTTTCATAAATACCCAAGGAGGCCTATTACAAAGTTCAAAGGAGGTCTAATATTTATTTTATAAAATATTTAAATTCAAAAGGAATTTAAATTTTATAAATAAATATCATCGATACAAAGTTATGCAATAAGAGAAGGCCTTAAAAGACAAAGGTTATAATTATAATTTATAAAATTTAAATTCCTTGGAAATTAAATCTTTTATAAATTACAAAGGATAAATGCACCGACATTATTGAAAATTTGAAGCACCGAAGTTTGAAGATAATGGCAACTTCATGTATAAAAAGGGAGGTCAAAAGACCTTGAAGATTATCCCTCGAACGATTGATATGCGCCAAGGTTGAAATATTTCGTATGCGATTTCGAGAGCTTCGTTGAGGAAGAAGACGAAAAATATTTTTGTCTTAACCGCCAAGCATAAGGTGAAGAGGTTGGATATTTCTAAGCACATTGGACACAGTGGTCCATTGGCATCTAATGATCTGCGAAAATGTTGGTGGAAGCAAGAGCCTACATTCGAAACCTATTGGTGGTAAGCGCTAAAGGGAAAGGTTTTCGTGCTTTGCATTTTTCCATTAAGGCACCAGGGAAGGAAGATAGTGCATGTAGATACTTTTGGTTCTCAACATGCGTTGAGTGCATGTGGTTGAGGAGCCCACAACTAGGGCGTTCACAGAGGCAGAGGTTAAGGGTTCAAAACTCATGGAGAGGCAAAGGTAATTTTTGTTTATATTTTTATTTCCTAAAGTTTTAATTAAAGTCTTTATTAGGAGTAATAATGGGTTTGTTAAAAGGCTTTTAGTTAGGCAATAAAATTAGTGGTTAGGAGAAATAATGAGTGATAGCAAATTGTCATGTGTTGAATTGTGATTTATAAAAGAGGATATATTCCTTTTAAATTGGAGTAATAAGGTAGTAAGAGGTTGTGATTTTTATCGAGTGTTAATTTTATTTGTAAAAGGACTTTTGCCAAAGAGATTATTATGAGGGTATTGATATTATTTTAAAGTTGGAGTGATAAGGTGTATTCTGTTTGATATCATTTTGTATTGTGTGTTTTGTTGAGGAAATTATAATCTTTTAACCCTTATTGAGATTGGAAAAGAAGAAATTGTGAGTGTCACAGATTTGTGAGATCTACTCCTTGTCAAGCAAAAAAGGTATGGGAAAATTCTTCCTTGGTTGAGTTGGTTGATTGGCCTTCTAAATAAAGTTTGGAGTGAAAAGGATTTGGTTAGGGTTTCCATTTCAAAAGTGTTTTATTTAATGCTTCAAGGTTTTCTAGAATTAAGAGTTGTGATTAAAACCTTGTTTTATAAGCATTGTTGTTGAAACCATTGGATTGTGTGAAGAACTTGAGTTAGGGTTTTGAAAATATCATGAGTATTTATAAGCATTGTTGATGAAATAAGTTGTTGTGCAAATGACTTGAACTAGGGTTTGAAAATATCATGAGTATCATTGTTATGTGAGATTTGTTGTTAAGCATTGTTGGAAACATTTTGAGTTGGTTGATATATGCTTGGACTAGGGTTTGTGAGAAAGGGGTGTTTCATTAAGCAATTGGTTGAGTTGAGTGGTTGAGCCTAGTCAAGTGGTTGTATGAAGTGATTGTTCAAGTTCCATAAAATAAACTATTCTATATTCTGATTTGAGTTGAGAAAGTGATTGAGCATTGAGTTTAGAACATATTGAGTCTCTAACAATTCTCTTTATGCTTCTATGAGATTGAAAGTGATTGAGCATTGAGTGTAGAACATATTGAGTCTCTAAAAATTCTCTTTATGCTTCTATGATATTGGACAAGTTCTATGTGGACTTGTTAAGCAGATTTGAGGCAAGTCTTTGAGGAGACTTGTGGACTGATTTTGTGTGAGCTTTTGTGGAAGCTTACAATACAGATTTGGTTAAGTTATGTGTGAACTTATTGAGCATATTTGGACAAGTTCTGTGTGAGCTTGTTGAGAATATTTGGATAGGTTTCGAGTGGACCTGTTGAACAAATTTGAGCAAGTTCTGAGTGAACTTATTAAGCATATTTGAGCAGGTTCTAAGTGCACCTATTGAGCATATTTGAGTATGTTCTGAGTGAACTTTTTGAGCAGATTTGAGCAGGTTTTGTGTGGGCCTATTGAGCAGAGTTGAGCAAGTTCTGAGTGGAATTGTTGAGCAGATTTGTGCTAGACCGACTGGACTATGTTTAGTACAAATTTGAGTGGACTTGTTGAGCATATTTGTGCTAGACCGATTGGACTGTGTTTAGTGCAGATTTGAGTGGACTTGTTGAGCAGATTTGTGCTAGACCGATTGGACTATGTTTAGTGCATAATTGAGACAGAGCTTTGGAGGTGATAGAGTAGAGAGGATAGTAGTCTCTAGTGGATAGAGATCCATCATCCAGGACATTAAGGATAGGTCTTCTGAGTAGGGACAAGAGTCTTCAGTGGAGAGATATCCATAGCCAGTATAGTGGAGGCAGTAGTCTTCTAGCAAATCACTAGCCAGAGAAAAGGAGGAGTACTATGGATAGATATCCATGAACCAAATTTATGGAATCAACATCTCCTTTCGATAAAGGTCCATAAACATTGTAACAGGGAAATAATTCCCAAGATATTGATTTAGAAAAATTTAGTAGAATATTTTCTCCGTGGAGGTAGCCAGCTTTGGGTGAACCACATTAAATTGGTGTCTTTATTGTGCGTGGTGATTTGTGCATTGCTTTTATTAGTGTTGTTAATATTGCTATCTATACATTGCATAATATTGATTTGGAAAGAAAAATAAAAAGTGCTATTATACTTTTCACCCCCCCTCTCAGTATAAGCTTGTGTTACTCATATAGTAGTGTATAGGGAAATTTATGAGTAATCTACACAACAATGGAAGCAAACCAAAGACTCAAAACTCATGGATTAAGACCCACCACCACCAAAATTATTGACACCTTGATAATAAGTAATTTTTATAATGATGCTTAAGACAGTTAACCCATATTGTATGTAAGTATCCACAAGCAGCAATAGATTAACGGTTTCTCCTAAGACACTAGCCTTTATTGGTAGTATGGAGAAATGGAGAAAGGTAGTCCTTTGGTGAGGATCGTTCTCCTAATTGGTTGGTTTAACCATTATGATTTCCCTTGCCATATGGTAATTATATGAAGGGGACATAGCCATTGTATGTTATTATTCATCTACCATTAAGGGATGGTGATATGGTGTTGTAGGAGTTGGTGCTCTTACTTGCAATTGGCTTAAAATGAATTGTAGAAGTTGGTGCTTCTATTTAATTAATCTATTGTGATTTAGACTACTTACTTCTTTATGGAAAAATATTTTCTTATATCATTATTATAACTTTAACTTATCGAAATGTGGACAAAGATGAGCTTAGAAAAAAAAAATAGTAGATGTATAGTGACAACTGGGGTTGTTACAAAATATGAAGAATCATATATTCCATGAGTTTGAGGAGATGAAGAGATAGTTAAGATGAAATTCCAAGAGACTTTGTGTAAAGGCTACTAATAAGGATAGTCAATGAGTTTACATGTAATGTGAATTGTAGTAAATTATCTTGTACTATAAAGCATTGTAATCTTATTATCTACATTGAATGCAGTGTGTGAATTTATTTTAAATCATGGGTTGAATATTTGTGTGTATTGCATTATGGTATATTGTAAGCAATCTTTAAGTATTGTATCCAAAGTTGTTTATTAAGTTTGACCCATTTGCTAACAATGGTATCAAATCCACATAAGCAAGTCAAGTGATAGAACCACATTAAGCAAGTCAATTGAGAGTACCATAATTATTGTGAAGCCATGGGAAGCATTACCATAACCATTGAGTTGCCATATTTGTTGAGTCTCCATGAGTGTCTATGGTTATGATTTTTTCTATGGTTAAAGAATCTCTATTGAATATGAAATATTGTTTGTGAGTTCTCAAGATAGATGTATTTGAAAGAAGTTATATTTATGGGAAATGGAAGTCTATAATAGAAGTTGATAGACACATGTAGGAGCCATATTGTTTGTCTTAACTGCCCAAGGAAGAAGGAGAGTTTGAGTTCATTGAAAAATGTTGGAGGAACTTTTAGGAGGGAGGAAAGTCTATTGACATCAATAGAATGAAGTTACAGGAAGGCCATGATAAGGGAGGAGATCCTAAGAAATTTAAGATTGCATAAGCAAAATTTGGAAGAGATGAACACAGGAGAAATCAAATCAAATATGCATAGCAATAATTGTTAGATTGAAAAGTGTAGGCGTAAGGAAGGTAAAACGTATATTGTAGGAGAAAAAAGTGCTTATTGCATGTGTTCAAAAGGGACATTAATATCACATATGTTGATGAAATTTCATAACGTCAAGTGAGGATTTTCAACATATTGAATATAGAAGATTGAATACCTTTCTAAATATTAGAGGGAAACACAAAACATAATATTCAAGGTAAATTCATCTCCAAAAGTATAATGTGTGAACATTATTTTAAAATAGGTTGATTTATAGTGATAAGATGATAATATTGGCACCTATATAATTGAGATTTAATATTGAGTAAATAATTTCTTTATTAAAAATAAAAGTTGAGATTTTATTTGAAAATGACAAAAATTAAAGGAGGAATTAATACATTTAAATAAAAAGCTCACATGATATTTTATGAGGTGAATTTTTGGCAAAGGAATATTTTGAAAGGAATATTTGAAAGGAGAATTCTTGAAGGTGAAGATATTGAAGAAAGGAAAAATGTGGATAAATTATTGAGTATACTTCATGAGGTACAGAATAGTTTTACCTCCATTTATATTCTCTAAAGTTCATTGGAACATTGAAAGGAAAATAATTAAGGAGACAAAAGGAACTCATAGGGAACATTTTAAATGATAAATTATAAAGGGGAGGTAAAGAATTTTTTTTTGAAGAATCAAACTCAAGAAATTAGTTCTCAATAAATAAGAAAATTGATTAATGAAAATATTATTGGTCCATAAGGAATTTTTAATGGACAGTTTTTGAAATTAAAAAGAGAAGACAAAAAAATAGAAGAATTGAAAAACATTAAAAATCATATACTTTGAAGATAAAAAAAAATATTTTTTTCAAGTTGAAGCTTCCATCATGAAAATTCTATTAGTGACTCAAATAGAAAAAAAATATTGGTATATTGACTTAGGGTCAAGCAAACATATGACTATAAATAAACAATGCTTTAAGCTTTTCCAAGAAGGAAATGAAAAAACAACTATAACTGTAGATGATAAAACTTATGACGTCAAAGGAATAGGAAGTGTTTCAATAAATCTACTTGATAATGCATAGTTTAAAATGTATTGTATGTACTTGGGTTAGCTAATAATGTATTGTCAGTATCTCAAATGTTAGATTGAAACATGACGGTTGAATTTAAAATTATTGATGGAAAAAATAAATGCTTCATTACCAAACAAGGAATATTTATAGCTATTGGATATTTCACAAATGGTCTATTTACTCTTGATATTTCATCATCACCAAATATTGCTCTATCCATAAAAATATCAAAAGTAAAATATCTTTGGCATAAGAGGTTTGGGCATATAAGTTCTTCATCCTTAAACAAGTTGAACATATATCAAATGGTGATAGGGTTACCTAATCTAACATGGCATACTACAATTTTTCCATAATACTTAGTAGGAAAATAACATAGAGCACCACTCAAACTTAGTTCACACAGGTCCAGGGAACCATTAGAAGTGATACATATAGACTTATGCAAACCAATGTTAGTCAATATTGGTGGACACAAATATTTTTAGCTATTTGTTGATGATTATTCACATAAAATATGGGTATACTTCTTGAAATTTAAATTAGAAGCCTTTATATACTTCAAACAATTCAAATAACTTATAGAAACAGAGATTGGACATCCAATCTAAATCCTTCACTCATATAGAGATGAAGAATATCTATCTAAATGGCGGACTTACGGATGGAGCAGCAAGGAGGAGGAGCGAGAGGTCTAGGGGCATCAAACCCTAGGTGTGGGACTTCAGAGGGCAGATCAGCAGACGCGGCAGGTGGGGGCTCTGGCGAGATAGCAGGCCCCCAGGCGGAGGATGTGGACAAGGAAGTTCTTTTGGAACCGGTCCAAGGGCGTTGGGCGGATGCGGTTGAAGATTTCTCTGAGGGGGACCAGGACTCTATGCGTCAAGATCAAAGGAAGAACCAAGAAGGAGACAAAGAGAAACCCGGCAACTGGAGACCTTCATATCTTAATGCTCTTCGCGGTAAGCAAAAATTATCCGACTCTTGTTTTAATCTAAAATCGCCAATGGTAGGTTGCACGTCCTGCATTCCTTAGCTCAAGCATGTGGCTATGGAGGGCGTAACATCTTTGGTGGCTAAATTTATGGGGGTGAGGCCGGACATGGAAGTCATAAGGAGATGGGCCATCCAAAAATGGCAGCCAAGGGCCGGTATGATGATTAAGGCTTTACCCAAGAGTTTTCTTTTGGTGACATTTCAATGTGAACAGAACATGGAAAGGACTCTCCAAGGAGGTCCTTGGTTTTTTGGGAAAAGGGGCTTGTATCTCAAGCGTTGGTCCCCCGATTTCAACCCCTGCACTCAAGTGCCGGATTTGGCTCCTATTTGGGTTAAGATGCCAGGATTACCTCTCGCTTTTCGGAACGAACAAATATTGGCCGGGATAGCTACAGAGATTGGAGAACTAATAGCTATTGATCCCGCAACCTTGAGCAAAACAAGACTCCTGTCTCGCTCGCATGTGTGTGTTGGCGGACCCGAGTAAAGAGCTCCCTAAATCCATTATTTTGTCGTCTATGTTTGGCCTTCATACTCGTGTATTTGAATATGAAAATATGTCTTTTAAGTGTAGTGTTTGTGGGAAGGTAGGGCACCAGTGGTATCCACCGCATTTCCAAGAACCAGCCCCCACTCCAAAATACCGATCCTCAAACCTGCAATAATATCCCTCCCCCGCAGCATCTCCATTCCTACCCAACCCGGGCCTCAAGGACGTGGAGCTCAAAATCCGAATATCGTAGACCCCGTTCGCCCTATTGTAAGCAAGAGGCAACGTTTTAACCCTCCTCCCAAAAATTCCTATGCCCCAAAACCCTCTCACAGGGGAGCCGGTCCCTTTGATGGGAACCCTCAAGCTCAACCTCGCTCCTAAGATGATACAAAGAAGCCTCGTGAGCCAAATAACAAAGGAAAGAACCCCATAGATCAACGCCCGGGGGAAAGTAAGTTTGATTGGGTGATACGGGAGGCCTATGGAGGCTCGGTGGAAGTGGTCCCATGTACCGCAAAGGAATTTATGGGAAGAAATTCCAAGGAGATCAACATCCCAATGGAGAACAGCTTTGATGCATTAAATCATTTGAAGGGAGATCGGATGGACAGCCAAGAAGTGGAATCCGAGGTAGAGGAGACTCAAGAGAAGGATTTAGAGGAGAAAAATCAGAGGAAGGAGCAGGAAACTAATAATACAGCAAGGATACTCGGGAGGAAGAGGTGAACCACCAAGATCAGTGTAACCCCAAAGCAGGGAAAAAAGAATCTACTAATCAAGAAGCTAAGAGCACGGAATCATCTCCACCGTCAAAAAGACCAGCTTAACCCGGAAAGCCGATTGTTACCCCAAATACCAAGACCGACCTACCCAAGATGGTTACTAGAAGCCAAGTGAATCCTAAGGAACTTCAACCTAGAGCGGATGTATGGGGATATGGTTCGGTAGGGAAGAGGGAAACCTAGCAATGCCGCCTTAAGGCGTAAAGAAGCGGAGCGAGGAGTGGCCGATGGCACTCAAGCAAGATTGCTCTTTGGGGCGAAGGCTCGAGGATCCAAAGCCCATAAATGAAGATTCTTTCATGGAATATTCGTGGGAGTAATCCCACAAAAATAAGAGCTTTGTATGCTCTTAGACAAGAACACAAACCGGATATGATTTTACCGTAAGAAACTAAAATGGAGGAGAGTAGAGTTATTCCTTTTAAGAATAGGACTTGGCGAGAAGTTGAAGTAGTAGGCCAAGAGGCCACCGGAACAGCAGGAGGGTTACCGGTTATGTGGAACAAAAATGTGATTGATAGTAGAGTGATTCTCGATGTCTAGTTGGTTTATTTGTCTCTTATGTGTGGATAAAACCACGCAGAAAGAGTGGATCTTAACGAATGTATATGCTCCAGCTTAGACAGTGGACCGAGAAGGGTTCTTTGGAGTCGCCTAGCTGAATTGAGGGAGACGGTCCCCAACTACCCTTGGATTGTGGCGGGGGATTTCAATTGCTACCTTAATCCCGTAGATAAATTGGGGGGCTCTCAAAGAATAACCGCTGATATCTACGAGTTTAGAGATTTTGTTGAGCAACATGAGCCGATGGATGTGGACCTCGCGTAGATTCTCCTATACATGGTCTAACAAAAGATTGAAGGAAAACCAAATTCGGATCAGATTAGATAGGTTTCTTCTTTCTCAAGAATGCCCGGAGAGGTTTGGGGACTCTTCATTAACGGCACTCCCAAGAATCGGGTCCGATCACAACCCAATTCTATGGGAAACAGGGAAGGACTCTAAGAAAAGATACATCAGACCCTTTCGATTCGAACTTATGTGGTTCCAACATCAGGATCTCAAGGATCTCGGTTGCCCAATGGTGGGACAAAAAGTATAATGGTTCGAAACCGGCCCAAGTGGCATGTAAACTAAGGAATGTGAAGGCTAACATTAGAGAGTGGAACAAAACTTCCTTTGGCAATATTTTTGTTAAAAAGGCATAACTAAAAGACAAGATCAATGAACTACAGGAGAAGTTGAAGTCAGAGCAGCTTACAGAGGATCTGAGAAACCAGGAGAGGGAGTCGTTAGCCGAATACCACACGATGCTAGGATTTGAAGAAACCTTTTGGAGGCAGAAATCCAGACTGCGTTGGTTAAAGGAGGGTGACAGAAATACAAAGTTCTTCCATGTCTCTACTCTTCGCCACAGGAGTACTAACAAAATTAAGGAGATCAAGATGGCCGATGGGTCTAACACCAAAGATATGGAAGACATAAGGAGGGAAGCGGTTGAGTACTTTAAATCGTTGCTAGAAGATGTAAATCCGACTATTGAAGAAGAGGACTCTCTCGTTGGCAGCCATTCCACCCCTCAGAATCGATAATCTTAATGGATTCTTACTTAGTCCTTTCACAAAGGAGGAAATCAAGAAGGTCGTTTTTGACATGGATGGTAACAGCCTCCCCAGACCGGATGGCTTCCCCGCAGCCTTTCTTCCGTAAGTTTTGGGATATCCTAGGCAATGATGTAGTGGAAGCTATAATTGAGGCTCAAAAGGACATGGAAATCCCATAAGGAGTTAATGCTACTTTTTTAGTCCTCATCCCTAAACTAGTGGGAGCAATGGAATTTTCCAGTTTTCGCCCTATCAGTTTATGTAACACTCTGATGAAGATTCTCACAAAAACAATCGCCAATAGGTCAAGGTTATCCTTCCTTTCATCATTGATATGAACCAAGGTGGCTTTGTGAAAGGGCGACAAATATTGGATGGTATCATCACAATTCATGAGGTTATTCATTCAATGGTGACTAGTAAGGAAGCAGTTATGTTACTAAAGCTTGATATGAATAAAGCCTACGACCGGGTCTCATGGCGGTTCCTCACCAAGATTTTGGGTAAGTTTGGTTTCTCGTCCCAATGGATTAAGTTGATTTTTAGTTGTATCTCTACTACAAGATTTTCTCTCATGGTGAATGGGTCACCCTCCGGTTACTTTAAGAGTGAAAGGGGGTTGCGACAAGGAGATCCTTTGTCTCCATACTTGTTTATTATTTTAGCGGAAGCATTGGGTAGGAACATTTCAGCAAGCGGTGGCGGATGGTCAATTGGAAGGTTTTAAACCAGCCTCAACAAGCAGGCCGGTGTCTCACCAACAGCTTGTGGATGATACAATCATTGTGTCCAAAGCCTCGTTGCCTCAAGCTAGGAAGTTGAAGAGAATTCTAACCAAGTATGAGACAGACGGACAAGACATAAACTATAAGAAGAGTAGCATCTATTTCTTTAACACGCCCGGTGGGAGGGAGGAAAGAATAGCTAACCTCTTCGGTTGTGGAAAGGAGCTTCTACCAAAGAACTTATCTAGGCATGCCTATGTTCGAAGGAAGAATGAAGGCTACTTTGTGGAACTCGGTCATTGACAGGATCTCCAAAAAGTTAGCAGGGTGGAAGGGCAGCCTTCTCACCTCCGCAGAAAAGCCTTATTAGTTCAAACTACTTTACAGAGCATTCCAATTTATCGCATGTCTCTATTTAGAATGCCTCGCAAAGGTCCGAGCTACATTGGAGCTAATTCAACGCAACTTCTTGTGGTCGGTTCGGAGGAGAGAAAGAGAATTTCATTGGTAGCATGGAATCGGTGTGTGCAAGCAAGGATCGTGGGGCCTCGGGGTTAAAGAGAATGAAAGAATTGAATCAAGCTCCGATTGGCAAACAGGTATGGAGATTTATCAATAATGATCAATTGGGATGGGTAAAACTTCTTAAGGCAAAATATATCGTAAATAATCGGACTTCCCGAAAGCCGATAATCTTCCTAGAGGATCCTATTTTTGGAATTGTTTGCTCGAATGCTCGGGAGGTAGTCGGAAAGGCATCGATGGAGAATTGGTAATGGAAGACAAGTGGACTTTTGGAAAGACCCGTGGTTGGAAGAGGCCCCTCTGAAAGATAACTTAGACCTTCAAGTCCTCCAACATAAACTTTCGAAGGAAATGGGAGGAAAAGTAGGGGATTTTATTGTTGTAGCACAGAAAACTTCTTCTTGGAAGAAAATCACAGCTCATAATCTGTCAGAGCAAGAGAAGGTGGCCCTAACCAAACTCAATGATGCTTTAAGGGTGTTCCCGATCATTCCCGGGGGAGGAAGAGACAAGGCGATTTGGGGCAAAACTACAAGTGGGATCTATTCAAGAAAACTCGCCTATAAGTTAATCCACTCAGGATTCAATGGTCGGACTCCGACTTCGTTATTTGGTTAAATAATTTAACCCCAAAAATAGCTTTCTTCTTTTGGTTGGCAGCTCAAAATAAGATCCCGACAATGTATAATCCGCAAAGGAGAGGTTTCCAATTCATCAATCGATGTATCTTGTGTGAGAAAGCAATAGAATCTGTAAGTCATATATTTCTAACTTGTGATTTTTCTTGTACAGCTCTTCCAAATGATCCCGTCCAAATTTCATATAGATTGGGTCTCGTCCAAATAGCATGTCCGACTTCGCATACATGGGCTTCCCCTTCCGGCAAAGCTTTTGACTTGGCTCGGAAGCTCGCCTTACCCCATTTTTTATGGGGGATATGGAATGAGAGAAATAAGAGAGTATTTAAAGGACGTAAGAAAGATCCCTGGTTATGTGGCAATAAAATAATCGTAGCTTTGAAAGAAAACTGGAAAACTTTCTTTCTTCAAAAATGAGACCATGTCTCTAAGGGAAAGGAGGATTTTGCGGAACCGGGGAGAGGAACTTCCGGACCTAGACATTACAACCAACCCACGGGATGGTGTCAAGTGGATACCCCCCACACAAAAGTGGGTTAAGTTTAATTTTGACTGGGCAGCTAAAGGAAATCCGGGGGCTGCAGGAGCAGGAGGAGTTTTGAGAAATGAGGAAGGAAAAGTGGTCCTTGCCTTTGCAGTGCCTTTGGGAACTCAAACAAATCATTTTGCGTAAGCCCGAGCTCGCATGCAGCAATGAGAATTGCCGGACTTGAGGGTTATAAGGAAGTTATCTTTGAAGGGGATTCGCTTAATATAATCAAGGCAATTAAGGAGGATAAAGACCCCAACTGGACCATATTGGAGCTTATCCTAGAAGCAAAGATTCATAAATCTCATTTGGTTAATGCCCGAATCCAACACACCTTCGGAGAAGGGAACCAAAGCGGCGGATCTAATGGCAAATATTGCGCTTCGTTGGGGAGATGCAAATTTGGAAGGATAACTTCCCTCAAGAACTATTGGTGTTGGTTGCTAGAGAAGAGCTAAGATCAAACCTGTTAGAGCATCAGGAGATCGGAGGGGCTGATGATGAGTAATCCGACATATGGAATTAGGCAGAAAAGGCATCCCATTTGTTGGGGCCTGGGAGGTGACAAGTGTACAATACAGCAACCTAGTGTTAGTAAGTGCTAGGTGTTGTTTGGTTTTTGTTTTATCCCGAATAGTCAAGCGACAAGTATAGGACTCGTGGACTCTAAGTATGGCTTAATGTGAGTCTTAGAAAGATCCATTTTGTATTTTGATTATACGGGCTTGATGCTAGAACCAGCCCATTTTGACTTTGTAAAAGGTTTGTGGACCTTATAACCACCTCTACCTTATACCAAAAAAAAAAAAGAATATCTATCTAAATAATTTGAAATATTCTTATCATAAAATGGAATAAAAAGGCAACTAACTATAACTTATACACCAGAAAAAAAATGATATTGTTGAAAGAAGAAATCATGTTATTATGGAAATGGCTTGTTGTATAGTTAAGGAAGCAAATCTTGAATTGGGTAGAGGTTGTTAGTACTGTAGTATACATCCACAACAAGTCTTCCACAAGAATTATTAAAAATATTACTTCTGAAGAAGCTTGATCAGGATGGGAGTTGTCAGTAGCACACCTAAGAATTTTTTGATGTAAAGTATACATGCATATTCCAAAATAATAAAAAAAGGACAAAATTAGATGCAAAAAAATTATGTGGTATATTCCTTGGATATGATGATGCTTCCAAAGGTTATAGAATAATTGACCCAATCACAAAAAAATATTTGTAATCAGAGATGTAGTATTTGATGAAGGATGCAAAACAAATATTAAATATTCTAAGGACACTACATTTCCCATTCTAGATATTGCATCAGATAAAGAAATTCATGAATAATATTTTGAAGAAGAATAAAAAATAGTAAATGAGCCTATTGAAGAGTTAGTAATTATAGCACCACCTCAACAAAAAAGGATGCAAAATGATATACAAGCACTCTTAAATATTCAAATATAGAAAAAATACTCGATCTTACCACTACAGGACCTCAAAGTGACATTATGACAAAAGAAGAAGCAAATATAGGACTAATGATTTCAGTAATGGAAACTATACAACCAACCTCAATAAAGGATACAATGAGCCAATATAAATAGAAAGCAAAAATGGATTAACAATACATAATATTAATGATCAAGGTATAGGATTTAATTGATCTACCCAATGAAAAGAAAATTATAATATGCATATGGGTTTACAAGACAAAGTATGAAACAAATGGATCCATTGACAAATATAAGGTATGACTAGCTGCAAAAGGATTTATAAAAATATAAGGAACTGCTTATGAAGAGGCATTTGCATTCATAGAAACAATGACTACCATTCATACAATTTGTGCACTGGAAACTCAATTTGGATGGAAAATACGTCAGATGGATGTAAAGAGTGCATTCCTTAATGGTGATCTTGAAGAGGAAGTATACATGATTCAACTCACCCATATCATATCATATCATATCATACTCACTCAAACTAAATATGCCATAATATAATAATAGACTCTAAACCTAAAGGGACACCCATGGAACAAGGGCTACAATTATCAAGATATGATGAATCACCTTAAGTATCTGCTACCTTATATCATCAACTGATTGGAAGTCTTTTATACTTAACAAATACCAGATCATATATTGTCTTTACTATAAATTATCTCTGTAAATTTATGCAAGACCCTAAGAAAGTCACTGGAAAGCTACAAGAAGAATACAACACACTATAGAATATGGTCTAGAATAAAAAAAAGATGATTTCTATTGAAAAGGATATACATACTTAGACTATGTTGGATTAATAGATGGCAAAAGATCAACATTAGGCTACGTATTTCATCTTGGATTAGGACATATTTCATGACACGATTAAAATAACATGTTGTATTGTAAGAGATGCAATATGTGAGACACAATAGTTACTATACATTCTATCATTTATGGGGATAAATAAAAATCCTAGGGATAAATAAAAATCCTATAGTGTTAAATTGTGATAATCAGGGAGTTCTAAATGTAATTAAAAATCTAGTATTTCATGAGAGAACTAAACATATTGAAGCAGATATGTTTAGAAAGGCACTTGGTTGAAACAAGTTTGAATTCTTTTGTAACTATATCTGCACAAGAAAATTACTTGATCTACCTTAGCTAAAGTTAGAAATTGGCCCACAAATAAATTCTAAGCCAAAATCAAAAAGTCAAGAGCTAGAGTCAAGGCCAAAACCAGAGCTTGAAAGATAGAACCAGAGTCATAGATTGACAATACACCAAATAATGTAATACAGGGGGGTGTTGGAGATTATTATATTATTCGATACCTTGAAAGTATCTTCTAATTATTTTCCATTTAGTAAGCATTAGATATTTTCTATTATTAGAAGGCTAATAAAATATTTCTCCAATGAGAAATATGAAGAGACATCTCTCGTGAATTTGAGGAGATGAAGAGATAATTGAAGATGAAATGCCAAGAGATTTTTGTAAAGGATTTTAATAAGGATAGCCTATGAGTTTGTATGTAATATGAATTGTAGTACATTATCTTGTACTATAAAGCATTGTAATATTGTTATCCATGTTGAATACAATGTATGCATTCATTTTGAATCAATGGTTTAATATTTGTGTGTATTTCATTGTGGTATATTGTAAGCAATCTTTAAGTATTGTATCCAAAGTTATTTATTAAGTCTAGCCCATTTTCTAATAGGGACTTAAGACAAAAGGGAAGAAGTGTAGTCATTACCCAATTAGGGTTACCCATTAACATATTTAAGCCCTTTTTTAAATACCCTATTTTTTGTGCCTTGGATTCAAGAGGTTGGTGGAGAGAGTGAGAAGGGTCTAGCTTTAAGTCAATAGCACTTGGTAATAGCCATGCATAGATAAACTCCATCCTTTTTGCTAAATATCCACTATGCCATAATAACCTTTTGGTTTGCTTGAGAGAAATTTATAGATTGAATGGGAAGAAATGCTTGCCTTACATTTACTTTTAGAAGTTTATTATATCGGTCTAAGAAATTATGGTGGATATATAAAGATAGGCAAGGAGGAAGTAAAATCTTGTAGGAATTATTGGATATTAGAATCAGTGTTTTGGAGGTTTTAAATTTGCAAGGTATCCATTTTGATATTGCTAATTATCTTCTACATGACATGGAAATGAGAGTATTTATAGTCATTTTAAATCATTTACATAATAGAAAATAAAAATAAGGAAGACCCCATGCTTGACAATAACCAAAAGTACCAAGAAAAAAGTGGATGTAGGAGTGGTAGCAAGAATAATAAGACCTAACCTCAAAGAAATATAAAATAGAGAGATTGAGGAGGTTCATGATGGGAATCATAGAACTTTGGATTTAAACATAGCTAGAAGCCAAAAGAAAATAAAACAGTGTAAGTTGACTAGTGTTTTTTCTATCAAAAAGTTGTTTTAGTGCTATCAGTTTGCTGACTTTGTTTTTTATTTGTTTCATTTTAGGCTTCAAAGCCTTGTTCTTTATGTAAACTTATTGCTTTATCTATAGTTTGGTTATGTACAAGGTTGTGGGACATTCCAACACCCTCACCTTTGTTAAAAAGGTTCAAGGTCCCTTTCAAAATCCCCTCTCTAAATTTAATAAAAAAAGAAGGAACCTTATCTATATTGTAGTTAATAAGTTATTGCAGATGTCTTTGGATGGGTATTATATTACTTGTTGGTGTAATGGTTTGAAGATTTTATATTTTGGGCCATGTGTATATATTAATTAAATCCTTTTATCAGTTGAGATTGTGTGCATGTATTTTGCTTTTGGATTTTATTACAATAAATTTTCAAAACCTTTATTTTGACTATTCACTTTTCTATGTACAAATTTTAGAATAATTCCTTTCTATTTGCTTTTGGTAGAAAATAATGTTATTGTTGTTATCCTGGAAAAATCCCTTTCTATAGACCTAAAACATTTCTAGGAAGAAAAAGGCACCCTTGGTTGTTTGGATGTTACATTTAGTTAAAGGGACCAATTTATAGGAATGAACTTCTAGTTTCACTTAGGGAAAAATATTTGGTGGTTTAAGTGATTATAACCACACTCTTTTGAAGATATTTCTTACAAGAAAAAAATGGTTTTACATATTCCTACTTTATGGGTATATGTTTGAGGAAGCTAGAGGGGTATTGTTGCTAGAATAGTAAAAAAATATGTAGAGGTCGTCCTAATCATTTTTATAGGGCACTTGGGAGTTTATCTACAAAATTTTTGACAATATGTCTCTATTGTATATGATATAGTTTTTTGAACAATTTTTAGGAATCCAAAGTTGAATTTTAACAAGTATTTGTAAGTTATCTCACTTAATAAAATGTATTATATGTTTGATAGAGTGGCTATAAATATCACCTTACCAATATTTATTAGCTTGGAGGATTTAGTAACATAGGTTGGACTTGATGTGTTGGAGTTGCAATAGTGCTTAAAATTCATCCCTATAATTAATTATGTGATCTAAATCATAGTAAAAACTTGTATAAGAATTAACATGGAACCATATTATCTAATCCCTGCTTGAGTCTAACAAATTTGTATTTGATAAAACTAATGGTTGTATTGAAACCAATTTGGATTATAATAAGAACTACCTGCCCTTTTGAATGGTTATAAATTATTTTTATAAGAGAAGACTATAGGAGTTCCTAATATCTTTGTACACCTATAGGTGTTGTTAATGTTGGAAGTATAAAATTGTTTCACTTCATTCATTCACTAATGTGCATGATATATTTACTTATACAAAACTATGTATTTTGGTTTCAGAAGACCTTTGGCACTTCAGAGACTAGCATGGAATGTCTCTTGATATTCCAGGTATTCTATAATGATGACATAATAATGTAAAAATTATTCCTAAGATCCCCTTATTACATTATTTATACAAAGAGAATTGTGGAATGATTCAAACTTGACTTGTCCGAGTGCATTTGTGAAAATATTGGCAAGTTGGTATTTAGTGGGAATGTATTTGATTTGAATATGGTGATATAGAACATGCTCCCAAATGAAAACATATTGTGCTTCAATGTGTTTTGTCCTCTCATTAAATAGTAGATTCTTAATCAATTTTAAAACACCCTTACAATTCAACATTGTTGGTCATATTTCATGCACACCCATATATGATAGGATGAATTGTAACCGTAGTGCCTCACATGTAGCATCTTGTACAACATGATATTCAAATTTTGTCAATGAAAGTTCCACTACATGTTGATTTTTGCTATACCATGAGATAGGTATACACCTACAATGAAATACATATCTTGATGTTTACTTCTTGTCATCAATGGATTGAGCATAGTTTGAGTCCATGTATCCCTATACGTAGAAATTATTTTTCTTCTTATATTCCAAGCTATATTCTACTATATCATAAACATAATGTAGTATACTTTTTATAAATTTATAATGAATTTCCTTAGGATCTTGCATAAATTTGGAAAGATAATTTATAGCAAAAATAATATCTAGCCTAGTGTTTGTCAGGTATATAAGACTCTCAATCAGTTGACTATACAAGGTAGCAAATATCTAGGGTGATTTATCATATCTTGGAAATTATAATCCTTGCTCCATAGGTGTTGCTTTAGGTTTACAATCTATCATCTTGTATTTGTCTAAAAATATATTGGAATATTTTGTTTGTGTGATTACAATGTGATTCTTCCTCTACCAAACTTCTAAGCCAAGACAATAGTGTAGGAGTCCCAAGTCTATCATATCAAATACCTTTTTCAAATCATTCTTCACACTATCTATTAATTTATCTAAACTTCCATGATAACTATATCATCAACATACACCATAAGGATCACTATATCAGATCCAACTTTCTTGATATAGATATTTGGATAAGAAGAACTCCTTTTAAAACCATGCTATAAAATATGGTCATTAATCTTGATGTACTAGGCTCTAGGATCTTGTTTCAACCCATAAAAATAATATATATATATATATATATATATATAGTTTAAATATATTTTGTTCTTAACTCTCAACAATAAATCCTTTTGGTTGAGTCATATACACCTCTTCTTTGAGATCACCATTGATAAATGAACTATTAATGCCTATTTGATGTATTTTCCACTTAAACTATATTGTTAATGCACATATTGTATGAATAGTTCCATAGCCATCTTAGCTATAGGTGTAAATGTTTCTACATAGAAAATTCCTTCCTTTACAATAAGTCGAGCCTTATATTTATCAATGGAACCATCTAACTTGTACTTAATTTTGTAAACCTACTTATAGCCTATAGCTTTTTTTCCTTTAGGTAGATCAACTAGATCCCATGTTTCATTTTCATTAGAGATGTGTATTTTTCTTTCATTGATGTCTTCCATTCAGGTGAATTAATTACATTCCTTTACTAAAATAGGTTATATATTTTACATTATTGAATTTATAAGACCTAAATTTACTTCTTCCCACATGTTACTATGAGTAAGAGGTCTAGTCAAAGTTAGGTCAAGTGGTGTATCAACCTTTGCATCTTTAAGAGTATTTATGAGATATTGTATAGTCTTTTTCTATTGAGGTGGTACTATTTTTATTGATGCTACTGATAAAAAATGGTTGAAGAATGCAAGAAAATTCTAAGTACATATTTGCCTAAATTCTAATAAAAAAATGTTTGTCTTGCATTCTTCATCAAATACATATTTGTTTAAATTTTCTTGGTGATTGGGTCAATTAGTCAATATGCTTTTGATGCCTCATCATACCCAAGAAATATACAAGATAAATTTTTGGCATCCAATTTTATCCTTTTCTATTTTGGTACATGCATGTATGCCTTGATGGTTTTTACCCAGACCAAGCTTCTTCACATGTAAAATATTGGAGGGCTCTTGTGGGTGCCATATTTTGAAGATATACTATAGTATTTATAGCTTCAAACCAATATTGGTACTCAATATTTGCTTCTACAAGCATACATTGAACCATTTCCATAATGGAATGATTTCTTATTTTTGCAACCCCATTCAATTAAGAAGTATAAGTGATAGTAAGTTATCGCTTGATCCCATTTGATGCCATAATTTTTTAAAATTATTGGATGTATATTCTCTCTTGATCTGAGTGGAGGACTTGAATAGGGCACCTTGTTTCTATTTCAAAAATTTGTTTAAACTATTGGATATATGTGAAGACATCTAATTTTAAAGGTAGGAAATATACCCACATTTTGCATGAATAGTCATCAACAAAAATTTGAAAGTATCTATATCCACCATGTCTATTAGGCATTGGTCCACATATATTAATGTGTAAAACATCTAATGGTCCCTGAGCTTTATGAGAGCTTAGCTCAAATGGTACTCAATGTTGTTTTCCTAGTAAACAACCTAGTCAAACTAGTAGTGTATGTGAGATGTTGGGAAACCCTTTCACCATTTGATGTTTATGTAGTTGATTTAAAGATCCAGAATTCACATATCCAAATATCCTATGCTAGAGAGTTGTTGCATTCGATGTATCTGTAGATAGAGAACCATTAGGAGATGAGATAATATCTAAGGTAAACAAGCATTTTTGAGAGAACCAATGACTACAAACTTTTCTTGTTTTATAATGAAATATTTCTACTTGCTATCAAAAATTTTGAATTCAATTGTCATTTTCTGATCTAGAATTTGAGATATTGTTAGCAAGTTATTTTCTAACCTTGGCATATATAGTACATTTTCAATTATACATTTTTATTAGGTAAAATGATATAAACATTTCCTCCTCCTTTAACTTGGTGTCTCATCATCTATAGTTGTGACTGCTTTACCATTTTTTCTTGAAGAGAATAAAACCATTATTTCTTTTCAATCATATATTTACTCACCCTTGAATCAATATACCAACAATCACCCCCTAATTTTTCATTGTCTAAGTCATCAATACTTTATGTGCTATTTCAGAATCTCTTCCTTCGTAGGAAGGTTTGGTGACTTGATTCCCTTAAGCCAATTAATTGTGTCTACAAAAATTGGTATCATGTCCTTCATTTTTATAAAAATGATAAAATTTCTTTTGATTTTAAGAAAGAATGAAAGAAGCATTAGTGGACATCTTGTTCCTTAATTGATTGTTTGTCAACTCAAAATTTGAGTCTTTAAGCCATTGTGATTTTATAAAATCCATGAAGAGGGTTCCTTATGTCTCCTAAAATGGTCTCCTTTTCTATATACCACCAGTCCTATATATTGATCCTTTTGATATACTGCACTTCCTATATACCCATTGGTATGTGGAAGAAGCTAGTCCTCTCGATATACATGATTGTATGTGAGATAAACCTTAAGATACATGAAATAAAATGATATATTTTACCAAAGTAGTACAAAAGTGATTCATTATATCAATGTCTCCTATTTAAAGAAAAATCCTCATATGTGGGCGTAAGTTCCCTATATACTCAATTTTTTTTCAATTTGAGGATTTATGTCTAACAATAGTAATGGGTGGGTAAAAATGGAGTGAGATAGAAAATCATAAAAATGTGTCCTTATTTATCCTTGATGATTTATAGGGTCGATGCTTAGATATTGTTATTGGAACTGTATTATTCTTTAGATGCAATAACATAATGTGACAATATTATCTATAAATGCAAGTCATAGGTGTCGTTTATATTAAACACTACAATTGTGTAAAGCACATGTTTAAGTTTTGATGCAAAATTTGTTTAAATAATAAGGTGTCAATCACTACAAAAAATGAGCCTTTTTACAAAATTATTAATGTCCTTGTAAAACTATTCACCAAAAAAAAAACTTCTTTTAATATTTATGCCAACTTCCCACTCTTCATGACTTAAAAAATTTCCCAAAATATATATAAATACATCTATGCATTTTATAACCCCCTTAATTATGCCTTTTAACTCCCTAAATAATTTCTTTCAAAGAAAAACTATATTTTTTCTTTTGAAAATACCCCCTATGAGAATTAAACCCACAACCTATATTTTATAAAAATTATACTTCTTTCTAAATGCCAACTCTCCCTCTATTCATTTTTTAGTTGAAAATTAGCAAAGAAAATTTTGTGTTATCTTGGGATTATGAAGTCACAGTCAGGCATGAAGAAGTATAATAGTCAGAATGAAAATTAGAACAACACCTTAGAATTTCCAATTAGCAAATGTAGCAGAATTTTTATTTTGTCCATGCTTGCCATCTAAGAATAGTTTGTGCTATAGGTCTTTACCCACCATGTCACCAATTTAATTTTGTTTTGCATCTCATTTAGGAAATGTGTCTCCATTCTCACACAAATTAAATATTTTAACTCCAAATATTTACATTAAAGAGAGGCTTGAAAATCATTTTAGCCCATAAGAAGAAAAAAATTATTACTTGAAAGTTGAGAACAATAATATGGTAGAATAATATTATGTGGGGATAAGGTGGAAGAAGATAATATTGCATGATGATAAATGATAATAAAAAAAGAAGTCATGTGGATTTAATTGTTAGATTTAAGAAAAATTACTCGAGAATTAGCAGCTAAAAAATTCACATAGGTTCTAAGAGATAGAACGAAGAATTATGCCTCCAATCAGGATGTTTTTCTCACCTTCCAATTAGGGATATAATGCAAGAGAAAATTTTTGTGGCATTAAACTCATGTTGGGATCCTCACATTATCATGACTAGATAACTATTGCAGTGTTTTTTAGGTTCATACATTTTGGTAATAGCTATAACCTACAAAATTTTAGCATGTTGAAGATGCCTTCATATGTTGTTTTTAACCACCTCTATCTTTCTTAGACTATCTTCAAACTTCCATACAAAATCCATGCCATCAAATGGCAATGATTATCCCTTGAAAAATATTTTTCTTTAGTTTAAAATCTTAAACAAATATTGTTTGCTCACTCTGATACTAGATGTTGGAATCAATGTAAGTGGGAGGTACAAAATTCTTTCACTTCATTCATTTTCTAATAAGCATGATATATTTACTTATAGAATTCTATGTCTCTTGATATTCCAGGTCTTCTATAGTGATGAAAAATTAATTTAATAATTATTCATAATAGTGAATATATGGTAACACTCGTTTGTGGATAAACACATGTATAACTGATACCCCTGCCTCCTTGGGTCTTACTCGAAAGTGGCATCCCTTTTGGGATGTTTTCCACACAAAAGAAAAAACACATGTATAACTATTGGATGGATGATTACACATATTATTTTTAAAATTGCTTTCAAATTTGTAACATTCTTATTTGTAAGCCAAACCTACTCATATGCATAAGAGATTAAAGGAGATAAGAATAGATAGAATGTATAGAGATTTATATTACAATCCTTAAGTGAATGAACATAGGGGTATGTGTGCTTTAAATATCAATCATTGATATTTACATGTAATCATTACATAGTAATTATACCCAAAGTATAGAAAAATAAATTGTACTCAAAATGCTTTGGCCAAAGTTTTGACTATAAAATTCATTATGTTCATTTGAGTTAGTTTTATGATTTATGTTGACTTCATATAGATATATTAGCTCAATGTATTAAACTTATGATTTATGATGACTGCATTAAATAGATTGATATATCATGATGTTCTCTAATTTTTTATCCTATTGGTGCTAAGTATAGAAGGGTGTGAATTCTCATAAAAGGATTTGAGATGGAGAATCATATGATTGTTTTAGTTGCATGGTAAACAAAATTTATAATACTCTTCCTCTATTGTAGGTGTAACAATACTAAGGTATTTTCCTTCTTTGACCACTCCATATGAATGCATATACCACTGGGTGATTGACTTGTGTGTGGTGGTTACAGGGGAAATACCATGTAAATATTGAAAGTAATACTCTATATATTACTTTCTATATAGAGTATTCTTGATTTCTTGATCCGCCTAGGTATGGAATTTTCATACTAGATGAGCATCAATATTGGATGACTCAAAATTGCTTATGAATCAACCTCCAAAGAAGGTTGGTTCCTTATCTAAGTCCTCCTATGTGCAAGATAAAAGAAAGAAAAATGGATAGGGTTGAGATATAGAAGGGTAGAGAGAAAGAGACAAGGTTAAAGAGATTGATTGAATATGGTTGGATCTTCAGCTAACAACATTGCTTTTAGTTGAATGAGCATTGGCTACCCAATACAAACAAAGCCTAATATACTATTCAATTAAAGCTATGGAGAAATGTAGTAAGCATAAGTATTACAACATTCAACATTGTGAGGAATCCAATCAAAGAATTTCAAAAAACATCAAGCCTAATAGATAACACTCCAATTACTAAAGCCACCAAAAAACTTCGACCCTAATAGAAATATTTCAATGAAAGCATAAACACAAATGTTGAAAGTGTATATTATTATAGAAATTAGCATTCCATACTTCAATTGAGGTAATTTAGACAACTCTGGATTGCATTAGAATAGCATTAACATACAACCTATGATAGTAAAATACTAAAACATATAAACCTTTAAAATGAGGTGTATTCCCCTATTTGTAGCTTTTGTTATGTTTAAATAAAGCTAAAAACTATGTACAATCATGAGCAAAAATGGCTCTTCATGATCAGGGATGATTTGGTACCACTCGGTATATTTAACATGTCTTCTATTATGAGATTGTGATTTATAGAAACATATGTTGTGCTTAGACAAAGTGGCTATTAATTTTAAGCTCTAACAACTACCATGTGGCATAACTATTCTTTCTTAGGGTGTCAAATGCCTTTTATGTCAATATAGTCTAGTCTAGGATGTTTTTCCCTTGCCTTTATTCTATATTGCTCTTCATGCTTAATACAAGCCTTCTCACTAGGTCAAAACCTTTTGGAGGTTTAACTAACATCATTGTAAGAAATTTTTAGCCTATGTTTACTTTTTGGACTTTAGCTCAAAGGCTAAGTGATTATTAGCCATACCTAACTTTTAAAAGTACTTTTTTAACATTAATAGGGAAAGGCTCTAGCATGCTTCCTTTTTAGTCTTGAGCACTCTCTATATTTTAAACTCTTCACCTTATGGAATATTTTGAAGTGCCTTAATAATGTCAGTGCAAAAAATATTTGACTTACCTCCTTTGTAGGTCTAGCACCAAGCTAGTCCAGATAAGAGATTTTAGCTTGAAATAATATGCAAACCTTAACCAAATTTAAGCCCAAAATTGTTTTCTTAAGATTATGGAACAAAATATTTGAAATAATTGAGTCCAAAAACATCCTTCAAGATTAAATGCTAGTTGGAGTTTATATTACTACCTTATTGAACATATCTCAGTTTGATGAATCCATTTTCCTACTAGACCATTCTTTGCTTCTTTTTTATGCTTTAAAATTTCCTTTAAATAGGGAGTATCACACTTCTTAGTGTACCTAAGCTATTATCTTTGTATCTTTATATATTTTTGGCCAATTCACTCCCTTTACATGAACTTATAAGGTGACCTTTGTATGTATCAACAAGCCTAATTAGTCTATGAAAGTTTCACAACTTGAACTCCTTGGGATGCTTGTATTTTCATAGATTGCTAAGTACTAAGCTTCTTTTGCTAAAAATATGGGCTTATCTTACTAATCCCTTGAATTGAACACCTTGGATCCCATTTCTTCCTCCATTTTTCAAGATTCCTATTCTTGGGATACCTTGTTGAGCAGTAATCATGGGCCCCATTAGATGTGGAGTGTAGTTTGATTTTAAACCTGCATATCTAGATGATGTGTGTGTCTAAAACCATTGTTTGGGATAAAATCCAACCAAAGGTAGATACCCTTTAGCTATCATTGAAAAGGATTCTCTTAGCAATGGTGAGATTTAGCTTAGCTACCATTGAAAATGCTATAAGCCATTATCTAACCAAATCGATTGATCAACATAGCCTCTTGGCACAGGGAGTTTATAATTTACTATTAGCTTTCAATGAAGACCTTTTCTTATCACTGTATTTAATTTTTTAATAGCATCAACTACTTGATAGGTCAAAGGGACTTTAGGTCATCTCATCTTGCTTTCTTTAAAATCAACTCCAAGTGACAATCTTGATCAAAATTCTCCTCTCCATTGGGATTTTCCCTATGTAGTGAAATTTCACTAAAACTTGGCAAATCACAGGGGGCTTCTACTTGTAGGATATAAAGAGCCCAAAAACAAGAGCCTTATCAATTGGGCATACATTCTATAAAGGCAAATCCTAGTAATTTTGGAGCTTAAGGGAATGGAAGGACTTCTTTCTTGAAGGAAAAATTTGCTAAGGAGTTCATAGAATACTAAGAGGGAAGCTCTCATTTTCTAGACCCCACCCATTAAGGAATTGATTAAATTTGATCATCTCATTAGTCCTTTTCATAAATTGCTTTTATAGAAATCCCATATGAAAGGACTTGTTGTGGAGATTTCCTACTTACCTCCTTAAATTATGTCACATCATAGGAATCTTGAGGATTACAACCAATTCGTAGGCTCCAATGGATCTACCTCTTTGACCCAGGAATAGATTATCTACAGGACTCTAGATAGACTAGGTCGGGTAAGGAAACTCTAGACGATGGGTTCAGATATTCACCATTATGATACTATAACCCATGTCTTACCAAATTCAATGATATTATAATAGTTTTTGTTCTTTTTGACCAAACCAAGTATATTATTAAGTCTAGACCAATTCCATATCCATTGGATAGTCGTAGTAGATTTATAATTTTCATGAACTAAGGAAATAATGGGAAAGAAGAACTAGTTTTTCCATATTCATTCAAATGATGTACTCAATGAGAATGATTAAACTAGTGAGGGAAAGTGTCATTCACACATTCAAATTACTATAATATGCAAATAAGTAAGGCACATAAATCATGAACACAGGAAATGCTAGGAATAGAGTTGGAATTTATATTCATATAAAATATTTACATATGAAAAGCCCAGCAAAATGCTTAGGTCTTATATGACATTAGATACAATGACAACCCTATTCAAATATTGTAACAGGGGGCTATTTCTCTCCATCTCGATTGTAGTCATGTGAGAGTCTTCAACTCTGGCGCATCCATAGGAAATGATCTCGATAGATAAATATTCTTGGATAATCCCTAGAAAATGGTAGAGGAAAAGGCAATGTGAGAGATGAAGGGATAAAACACACACAAAATGAAATACGACTTAACTCTAAAAAAGCACTATACCTGGACTCATATTTTTGCTCTCTAAGGTTTGATAAAAAAATATTTTTCTACAATGCTCCTCTATGTATAGCGCTGGGGATATCGGGCTATGTCATAACCATTTTCCTATCACCCCTCCATTTGGCTTGATCTCCTATCCTATACAAAATCATGGTACATACAAAAAGGGATAGGTGGCCCATGTCATTCTTCCTATGGCTATTCTTCTTGAATTTCAACCTCCTCACCACATTGAGAAGGCATCTCCATCGTGCTTTGATTTGGTACTTCCTTTGCTATGCTAGACCTTATTCATCATGCCACAATGGCTGGGTGCACAAATTAATTCTTCATCGGGTACTGATTGGATGTCTTCCAAATCTATTTGGTTGGATCTCTGTAGGGAGGAATCAAATATATCCATGTGTCTCCTTCTCATTGGTTTGGATAGGGGTATGCTTGTGCACTTTAAATTTGGGGTGCACAACTTTAAGAGGAGGTGCACAAAATTCATATGCCTGCAATGCACTTTTGCACTCTTAATAAAAGCAAGCATGTGACTCAAAAGTGAGGTGCATGAAATTCATGCCCTATTAGACCTTTGTGTGCTCCACATAATATGGTATGCTTGACACAAAAGTGGGGCACACAAAATTTACACCCCTTTGGATCTTCGTGCACTCTACCCAAAGTGGAGCACACAACTCAAAAGTGAGGTGCATGATTTCATGTGCCCCATTGGGCCTTCGTGCACTCCACTCAAAGTAGAGTGCATGACTCAAAACTGGGGTGCATAAATTTGTGCACCCCATTGGGCCTTCGTGCACTCCACTAAAAGTAGAGTGCACAACTCAAAATTAGGGTATGCAACTTCACACGCCCCTTAGGACCTTCATGCACTCCACCTAAAGTAGAGCACACGACTCAAAATTGGGGCGTACAACTTTGCATGCCCCTTAGGACCTTCATGTGCTCCACCCAAAGTAGAGTGCATGACTCAAAATTGGGGTATGCGACTTTGTGCACCCCTTAGGACCTTTGTACACTCCATCCAAAGTGGAGTGCATGATTCAAAAGCAGGGTGTGTGACTTTGCGTGCCCCATTGGACCTTCATGCACTCCACTCAAAGTAGAGTGCATGACTCAAAATTTGGATGTGTGACTTTGCCTGCCACTTACAACCTTCATGCACTCCTCTAGAAGGGGGATGCACGAAACAAAATTAGGATGCACATGATGCATGCCCCTTTTGACCTTCGTGCACTCCACCCAAAAGTGGAGTGCACGACTCAAAAATTTGGAGCGCTTAACTAAAATTTTGAGCGCTCCACTAGGGTCAAGGAAAAAGACTCAAATTCAAAAATTAAACTAAGGGTAACAAAGGTGGAATTGTTTACAAGGCCAATAGGACTCCTCTCACATAATTGATTCAATAAATATTTCACAACCTACCAATCACCTTGTGTTGAACCATGTTAGTTATCTCTTCATTGACCCAACGACTCTTGAGAAACTAATGATAATCTAGAGGATACTTTTCCCTAGACATTTTTTTGACTTTCAAAACCTCTTGATCTGTGTGTGCTTCATAATCTATGCAAGCCTTCCTTCAAATGTGCATATGAACTGCCTAGTATTGAATCACATACTTTCCCAAATATTTTATTTGTGTGAGAGCCCTAATATATTCTTTGCTTTAAAATCGCTATCCTTCATAGCCAATAGATTTATGACAACCTTGATTTGATTTAAAATTAGCTTTACTTTAAGTATCACATACTTTTAATATGGTATAAGGCTTTGGTGCACTTTTCATGCTAGATGTTTTAAAATTTTGCTCATTCAATGGAATCAACAATGTTTGGACTAGATTGTCCTAAACTAATGATGCTTCTATCTTTCTATTTTATAGAATGCCTGATTTATGATGTCAGACAACTTGTAGCTATTTTATTTAAACATACAATAATATTCACCTCTAGTTTTAATTATTGCATCAAAGTCATCCATTGAGAATTCATCCTCCATATGCATTTCTTCTATCAACTCCACTAGGCATTTTGGATCTTCCTCTAATATATTGACCTCTTATTCAAAACTTCCTATGTGATATGGGATAGGTGTCTCCACATAGATTTGAAAATTTATTCCTTTTTGAGGAATCACCATGTGTGTGTAATCAAGATAAGATAAGTACCCTCCAAACTTAGTAGTGACATCCCTTGACAAGCATATCCTAAAAAGAGCAAGAAGATCAACCACTATTATCTCCTAGATCACAATGAATTTTGGGATATTATGTAGCACAATAGGTATGTCTTTGATAGCTCCTATTGTTTGGACTAGGGTCCCATCTAACTAAAGCATGTCAAAACTGGTCTGGATATACTCCATGCCCATTGCATCATAAATATCCTTAAGTATTACTATTGTCAAGTAGTTGTGCACCATCTATCCCTCCATATGTAGATATATATAGAAGGGTAGAGGCCTATTTTTTTAATCTTGAGAGTTGTTGATCTTGAGCCAAATTTAAGTTTGGAAAACCAAACCTACTTAGATATGTGTTCTTTAGGGATTCCTTGAATAAATAAATTTGTACAAGTATAATTAAAGCATCATACATGTTGGCTCTTGAGGGATTCTTCTTAAACGTTTATATGATATTGTATCTATATGATTTCAACAACTTTTATTCCTTTTGGATAGGCTCCTCAAACCTCTTTTGATATTGTTATGTTACTTCTTGTCTTTTTCTCATGACCAAAGTGAAACACAACTTCCTTAAGGCTTGTTCTTTAGTATTTTCTTGATTAGTCTTGGGCACTTCTAGCCTTAGTTTCTCTTTAGGTTTCTCCTTAGGTTTTTCCTTTTGTAGCTAATTTGAAGCCTTCAAATTATCAACCTTTCGAGGATCTACAAAGAGAGGTATCTTCTTGAATCTGCTAAGTTTATGACATGTTTTGGGGCTTGTAGTTTATCATCTAGGAGGCTCTAATACAGATCTAATAAGATTCTTACCATCCATTTTGACTTCCTTTTGGATTTTTTAGCTATAGCCAATAGGAATTGGTGTTGATAGAATATGCAAGTGTCAATATTATGGGGATCATTACAAGCCAAGCATCAATAAACCTCCTAGGTCATAGATGTCTCTCCCTCTTAAATTTTGATAACAATGATTTACTTTTTTGTAGCACTACTAGTTGAAGCTCCTTTGTCGCTTATGATATAAGGGATTATTCTCTTTAGGTACCCTTCAAATCTTCTTTCATCATTTTTTTACTCCATCATTGTGATCTTTCTTGTTAGGTTCTCAATTACTACCTTTAGCTCCTATATTTATATAGATTCTTTTGCTTCTAGAGTAGGCAAAGATTGCATTATCATAGTCCAATTATGGATTGAGGAAATGCCTTAGGTGTAGGTAAAGCAAATAATGAAGGAGTTGAAGGATCCAAAAATAATACATGATGATTCCATTGGAGAATATCTAAAAAGTATGACATCAAAAATTTTGGAGGAAACTTGTCGGTTGAGATGAGTGTGTTCTCTGTTGTAATAGCAACTTGGAATATTTGAGGAAATATCATCTCATTAGAATACCATAATTGTAAGCTTGAGTCTAGAGTAAAATTCCAAAGATAGTAGATGTAATATTGTGCTTGGGAAGGTCTCATCTCCTAAGAATTTTTCTTCATGTCTTGCTAAACAAAATGTTGGAATCCATGATGTTCTCTTGAGAATGCCTCTGTATGGAAGTAAACTATGTGAGGAGTGAAAATGAACCCCCTAGATCATTGAATTCTAGGATAAAAGGCTCAACCAATTTAGACCATGTTCTTATGCAACCTTCTTCTAAAGAGTGGTACCATGCCAGTACCTCCCCTCTGAAAGATAAGGATAATAACCTCACCATTACATCTTCATGGATGATACTATGTTTAGTAGCTAAGGTGGCTATATCTTGGCAATGTTCATAAACCTTTTTGGGAAGGTCTCATCTCCTAAGAATTTTTCTTCATGTCTTGCTAAACAAAATTTTGGAATCCATGATGTTCTCTTGAGAATGCCTCTGTATGGAAGTAAACTATGTGAGGAGTGAAAATGAACCCCCTAGATCATTGAATTCTAGGATAAAAGGCTCAACCAATTTAGCCCATGTTCTTATGCAACCTTATTCTAAAGAGTGGTACCATGCCAGTACCTCCCCTCTGAAAGATAAGGATAATAACCTCACCATTACATCTTCATGGATGATACTATGTTTAGTAGCTAAGGTGGCTATATCTTGGCATTGTTCATAAACCTTTTTCTTTCTACCATCATAGGAGGGTAAAATTTGTAATGTAGCTTGTAGAATATCATGTAGATCTAGTATATTGAGGTCTTCAACACTATTCTAGCTAGGGTATCTTTTTTTGGTCAAGGTTCTAGATGGGGATCTAGTAGATGGTTCTAGATATATGGCCTATAGAGGAGTTGGTATTTGGATAGATGAGGTCTAGACAAGTAAAAGTGATTTACTTTTCTTAGATTTTTAAATGCTAATAGCTCGACAAACTACAAGTATTCTTTCAGCTTCTTAGCTTTCAATATTATGATCATATGATTATAGGGCTTTATCTTCTAGTAGAGTTTCCAATTTGCTCTTGGGTTCTTTAAAGTGGATTTTCTAGGTGAAGGGATTGTTTATATTCTAATGAGACCAATATATTCACTATAATATTGATCATTTCTAAATTTAGATGTGCTAAAGCTCTTGAGCACATAGTGGCTTTAAAATGTTGGATTCTAATTAGGTGATTATTATGCTTCATCTCATCAATTGTTCTTTGTGAGGTAAGCCTAATTGGTTTGGTCCCACTAGGTATGCCAAGATCTTCACTATAATGAGACCAAGATCTTAACTATAATCTTGATCATTTCTAAATGTAGATGTGCTAAATCTCTTAAGAACATAGTAGCTTTAAAATGTTGGCTTCTAATTAGGTGATTATTATGCTTCATCTCGTCAATTTTTCTTTGTAAGGTAAGCCTAATTGGTTTGGTCCCACTAGGTATGCCAAGATCTTCACTATAATGAGACCAAGATCTTAACTATAATCTTGATCGTTTCTAAGTGTAGATGTGCTAAAGCTCTTAAGAACATAGTGGCTTTAAAATGTTGACTTCTAATTAGGTGATTATTATGCTTCATCTCATCAATGATTCTTTATGAGGTAAGCCTAATTGATTTGGTCCCACTAGGTATGACAAATATCTTGATTGCTCAATTCACCTAGGTAAGGAATGTGCACCCTATATTGAGATCAATATTGGATGACTCAAAATTGTTCTTTAACCAACCTTAAAGAAGCCTAGTTTCTTATATAAATCCTCCTATGTGTAATATAAAATAAATAAAAAGAGATAGGGTTGATATAGAGATAATGGTAGAGAGAAAGATATAGGGTTAGAGAGATTTATTGGATGTGGTTAGGGCTTTAGCTAACAACATTATTTTTAGCTAAATGAGCATTGACCACCAAATACAAGCAAAGACTAACATACTATTCAATTATATCTATGGAGAAACGTAATAAGCAAAAGTATTACAACATTCAACATTCTAAGGACTCCAATCAAAGAATTTTGAATGGCATTAAACCTAATAAATAACACTATAATTATTAAAATATTTTAGCTTTTGATGCAGTATGCAATGGGAGATAGAAATAACAAGATGCAAAATAATATGAAAGAAAGTATATCTGTGAGATGATTGAAATATTCTATAAATAGAAATGACAGAAATGAATACAATGTAGCTATGGAGGAAATGGACACTCCATGAACAAATCTATTGGACTACATTGCACCATCACCAATATATGGTGATCTACACAACAATATGCTACTACCTACGAATATGCTCGGAGCTTCTATATTTTGCTTATTACGATGAGGTCCTTTTTATATAGGAAGATAGGTTCCTTGGCCAATACTCTACCTAGTTGTGCAAGGGACACCTTGTACATATACAACTTGCACATTGACACTTGTGTATTTATTACATTGCATGAAGTAACTAGATAACTTCCCCATAAATTAATCTAATGTCCTAAGTGTATACCTAGGAAGGTACATTTACATGACCCAAATTATGTAATATAATCTATTTCTAACACCCCCTATATTACATTATTTGGGTATTGAATACTTTAGTCTTCAATTTGGATCTTCTTCCATTGGATAGTGGTATTTGTATTCTTCTTCATTGCTTATTGTGATCAAGTTCAGCAGGTAATATGTGTCTTCATATGATGCAAAGTAAGTTGTAGTTGAAGGTCCTTCTTTCAATTGACTTCCTCCTTTATCTGCTTCTTCTTCTTCTTCTCTAGATTTTCCTTTGAATCCGGTCTCTTTGCTTTCATAGGTGGTTGTGTTGATACTTGGTTCTTTTAAGGAAGATTCTCCTTTCCTATATTCAATTTGTATAGAAGCTTCTAAACAACCACTTAATCCATCATAATAAGATCTTGAATTAGTAGAACTTGAAGTACCAATGTTGCATGAGGATTGAAAAAGTTTTCCTAGATACAATTCATTTAATTTTGTCTTCTTTTTGAGTAGTTCTATCAATCCTTTTTGTTCTACATTTTCATCCTTGTAATGTTTGTATGTGAGCAATGCCATGTATAATATGCTCATAAATTCTAAGGAAAGTGAAATGTCACTTTTTGCATTGTCATATTCTAAGGCTTCACTATGAATTACCTTTGAAGTTAGGTCTAACATTCCTTTAGATTTCATGAGTAGATTCATGATCCCAAGTTTTATGGCATTGGCCTTCTCTTTTTTGAAGGAATTATTAGTGTTTGTTGTGTTTTGAGAAGTAGACATCCTTATAGCTCCCTAGTTTTAGATATGGTAGGATATAACTCCCTAATATATAAGCTTGATTTGATAAAACCTTTATTAATCCTTAGGTTAGTAGGCTTCCTTATGTCTCCCTAGTAATGAGAGTATATACACCTAATGGAATTTTAGGTTTTGTAGAAAGCTTATGTCTTCCCAATTATATAGAAATTGATAATATTTTGTAGATGCTATTATTATCAAGTTTTGTAGAATGCCTTATGACTTCCTAGAGATTTTGGAATATGATATAGTGCTCTTTTAAAATGTACTTCAATTTTTGGTTGATTTTGTAAAGTTTTGTAAATATCAAAAATCAAATTTTCTAACACCTTATTACTCCTATTGAACTAAGCACTTTTTCAATTTTGAAGAGGTTTTAATGTTGGATTTATTTTGTCCCTTTTAAGAAATTTTGAGACAAGAATATTATAAATTTCCAACCTTAGAAAAAACCTTAATAACCTCTTTTAATATCCCTTAGGATTTTATTTTAGTGTTTCTAATCTCCGTATAGCTCCCAAATATAGAAAATTAGAACACAATAATATTTGCAAATATTATAAATTTGATTTTTCTAGTAGTAACCCTTATTTCTCCTAGGCTATTATTTTTATTTGTTATATTTCATCCTTTAATTTTTACTTTCAATATTGATATTTTTTCTAGGATTTGACCTTAGTTTATAATCCTTATATCTCCCTAAGAATGAAAGCAATATTAAATAAGGGTTATTTTTTATCTTTCAACATTGTATTACCGCAATGTTTGGTGCCTTTTTCGGCTACATATGACAACAATGTACTATTATACTTTGGCACTAAAGACACTATCCAAGCTTTGGAATCTCCTTGCCTTCAATGCATGAATGTTGGTGCTTCAAAATATGGGGTCTTTGATCTCCTTTGACCAGAGCTTTTAATGCTCTCTTTTCCTTGCTTTCATGTAGCATTTTGGCTTACCTTAACTATGCTATGAATTCGGACTCCTTGGAATTTTATGAAGGAAGAATCTTGGACCTTGTTACAAGTGTCACAACCATTTATTATGAGTTCTTGAAAGAAGTAGATATGTCTCTTGCCACTTGTAAACATTTTGTTAAGTCTAAAAGGAACATTATGTTCTAATATGAGCGCTCATTCTTTTCCATTCCAAGTGTATCTTTTCTTTCTAACATTCCAACCTCCTTTGTGTAACGCTCCTTGGTCAATCTTGTAATGGATAGGCAATTATGTGGGTGCTTGTGTGAGAGCTGTTAGGGTTATCTTTAGATAACAAGTGTCATCACCTCCTTGTGCATGAGTCTAGTATGTAACACCCTCTCAATGTGCCTTGGTAAAGCTTCTTATTAGCAATGTGCCTTGGCTAATTATTTCTTTGTTGTGAACATTCAATGAGATGGTTCCAACTAATGCTTTTGGAGGCTTTTGAGTAGATTTTGGTGGAGCTTTGGTGGTGCCTTGGTGGAGCTCTGGTGATGCCTTGGTGGAGCTTTGGTGGTGCCTTAATGGAGCTCCTTGGACGTATGTGGATTGCTATGATTTCCCTCCTTTTTTTAAACCTGTTTTGTATGCTCCTTTGTAGATGATATTACCTTGGATGTAATGCTCTTTCTTTACTTTGTATTGTGTCTTATTTTCTTATAGGTTTGGTTGTCCAAAATGGAGGAATTATGAGCCTTTTGAGAGGCTTCATTTCTATGCTTTGAGTGGACTGCTATTTTGTTGTTCTTGACTATAATAATATGCCCTTAAGGCACTATATATTCTGCCCTAAGACCTACATACATCCTATTATAATGATGCACAAAAATATAATAACTTTTGGTTATAAGAAACCTTCTTGCACTCCTTTTTGCAGATCTGATTTTTTGGTTTTTATGGCAAAATTTTGAATGCAATGGGGGATTTGAGGTGGTCATCTTAAATAAATACATTTCTTCTTTTTGCTTGGGTAATTTAATAACAATACCAAGCTTATAATGGTATTGATAGAAGTTTATCTTTGATGAAGTTTTTGGCACTTTCACCTTGCAACTAACCTTGTAATGCTTTGCATTTGAGACTCACCAAGTCTTAATTTTTGAAGCTTCCTTTGCTAAATTTAGTTAGTTGCTATTTTCTTCTCCAAAACTTGGAGAACTAAGTTATTTTTGGTGGATTCCTTTGGCCACTAAAATTTGTAGATTTTGGTGTACTAATGGTGTATTTAGATACTTGGTTCTAATTTGATTGTGTGCCTTTCTCAAGAACACAAACACTAAAACTTTAAGACTTTTAGAATGTAAGGCAACCATGGATTTTGAATATACAACATTAATGAAAATAAAACATGGAATCTAGTTGATTTACCATAAGGAAAGAAAGTAGTAGGATGTAAGTGGATCTACAAGATAAATATAAAGTAGATGGTTCTCTTAAAAAATACAAAGCTACATTAGTTGCAAAGGGTATACTTAACCAAAAGGAATAAATTATGAAGAAACCTTTGCATCAACAACAAGAATGACTACTATTCAAAAAATTTGTGCATTGGCAACACATCTTGGATGGAAACTTTATCAAATGAATGTAAAAAATGTATTCTGCAATGGTGATATTGAAGAAGAGGTATATATGTCACAACCAAAGGGATTTGTGATAAGCTAAACAAAACATAGCACCAGAGATAAGAGAAAGCAGATAGTACCATTCTACGATTGGGTGAGAAAGCATAAAAGGTGGTAACAGATTTTATGATGATGAAATGTGATGATGAATATGACACTCCATCACAAAGGGAATGAAAGGCTAGGGTGTGAGGTGAAATGTAAAAACATGTGACAAGTGATATAAAGTTGAGGCTGACAATGGTGAAGGTGATGAATGAAAGGTGGAAGATAATTGAGTGAGGTGGAAGAAAAAAGAGTAATACAAAGACCACATCGATAAGAGAAAGGAGCCCTCCAGCATCCAATTGTAGCTTATTGATATCAACATTTGTCAAGAAGGAAAGGCCATTTGCCACCTCACTAAGAAGCTTATGCCCATTGTTGATTATAGGAGACCTAGGATTGACCATATGATTAAGAATCAAATTGCAATTTGCCATGTTGCTAAGAGCCTTGGGCCTACCAAAATCCAATTTAAATTTACTATTATTGGTGTACCTCAGGAAAAAGAAACCTTCCACCACGTCACTACTAAGCTTGTGCTCACTATCGATCAAAGAGGACCTATGATTACCTGCATCTTTTAGAATCAAACTATAACCTACCACATTGCTAAGAGGCTTAGCCTCACCAATGTTAGTTTGAAAGTATTCACAATGATTATGATTCACAATGTTTCTTGTCAAGTTTTGAAAAACCTTGTATCTGCCTACCTCATAATGAAATCTAAGTTTGCCACCCAGACTCAAGACCTAATTCTTAAAGATCATTTTAGCAAGGATATTTCCCAAGTTTGAGGAAATAAACTAGGGGTTTATCATTAGGAAAAGTTGGACAATATCATAACCCCTTCCTAAGGGTATGTGGCTTTTAGAATATTTATTCTATCTTGGATATGGACCTGTTTCTTGGTACAATAAAAAATATGTAGTAGCACTTTCATCTACAAAAGCAAAATACAGTGCAACAAAAGATACAATATTTTAAAGCACTTTGGTTATAATACATATTGTCATATATGGGAATCAAGAGAACTCCTACAATAATAAATTGTGATAATCAAGGAGTACTTAAATTATTTAAAAATCTAGTAATTAATGAAAGAACAAAACACATTGATACTCAATGTCATTTATCAGGTATCATGTTTAGGATCATCATATTAAGTTATAACATGTTTCTACTGAAGATTAGATTACAAATATTTTACAAAAGCACTCGATAAAAATAAATTTTAGATATTTCAAAATCATCTATGTACATAAAGAGTAGTTCATATCAAATAATGTAATATAGGGGGTGTTAGAGAATATTACATTATTTTATTAATGTACCTTTATGGAAATTCAAGAGTCAAGAGTCTTGTATACAAGTGGAAATATGAGAAGTTAAAGGACATGTGAAAGTTGTCATAGTAAAGAAATTGAAGAGTCATCATGTATGGCTATATCATGGAGGTATATCTCCATACTATGTATCTCAAGAATTATAAGATAAAAAAATTATGATTAGTATTGAAGCTTGTATGCATATTTTGAGCAATTTTATTGTAAGTATTCTTCATGTTATTACATGAATGATTTTGGTCATTTACATTCATATTTGATGTTATTTTGAATATTATTATAAATTATATTGGCCAACATATATTTTGATTACTCTTATATTTTAATCTACTCTTGATTAAGAATATTGAGACTTGTGATATTCTACTGATACCTATGATAATCTGGCTTAAAATTCAATAATTATTTGCCATGTCAAGCTTTTAAAATTTCTTTATTGATGTTAGTAGGGAAAGGCTCTAACATACTTCCTATAGTGGCTTCACACTACTTACTTGTGCTTAAGGCAAAGTCCCAATCATAGGTAATAAAAATGTTATAAAGTTATCAGTCAAGAAGATAGCCTTTCCCTAAAGCATGCCAAAATAAGTTTTGACAATTGAAGGTTGTGAAAAATCCATTAAGTGAAGGAAGAAAAGTCTTAACAAATATGAAAATGAGGCAAAAAAACAAGTCTTTCTTAACAAAGACAACTCTAATATCTAAGATTTTATGATGTTCGATCAAGTACCAACAATAAAAGCCCTAGCTATCCTACGGGTAGGATTTAGATTTTAAAAGGAGTAAGGAGCATGCCAAAGTTTGGAGCTACCACTAATGTCTCAATCAAGTCAAAGCACGAATAACTATGGAAGAAGTAGGTACGTTGAATTAATGTATTCTTACCACTAAGGATGAAGACCACCTACCAAATGATATTTGAACTAAATGGCTTAGATATTTAATTAAAGAGAAGGATGGTGTTGGCAGTCCTAGATATGACATTCATTTTGACCTAGAGGTACCTCATTTAATGTCTAGGATCTCTAGAAGATGTAGCTAGATTCACCTGTAGATAATTTTGGAGGGAAATATTCTCTAATGTAATCTATAAATAGTATTAGCATAGACTATAAGAAGGATTAACAAGTTTGAAATTGTATTCTCTTGTAGGATCTCCCTTTATTTTCTTTTGTATAACAGTCAGTACTTGAGTGGCTTGAGGGAAAATTGAACCCCTACTCTCAGTACAATCTCTGTAATTGTACTATTTGCATATATATATATATGGAGGTCTGCATCAATTTTTGGATCAGTCATTTATGACTTCCTATGGAACCATTTATATGTGTATGTGTGTGCTTGTAGTATTTACCTAGATTGGATTTTATTGATGTATGTATGTGTGAGGGACCTATGTGAAGTTTTGGATTAGCCATATATGGCTTTCTATAGACCCATCTTATTTATACATGTCTACATTGGTGAATCTCATATGTACTTAACTATGTTGGGGAGTGGAAGAGTTCATTGATGACACATAGCATTCAAGTCTGTTGTACAGAGAGATATTAATGGGTATGTTGGTGCATCACCATCATTTTAATTTTTTGGGTTGTTTACTTTCCTTTTCTTGCATACCTTTTTTCTTTTGAGTCCAAGTGTGCCACAAGTATCACATCTTAACAAGGAGTTGGCCTTGTAAAAACTCTTTAAGGTCCTTGATTGAATCAAACCTTGCACTCTCAATTGTAGCCCTACTATATCACTCCTCATGAGGTATGATTGTTTTGACCAGGATAATCAAATATGTTGATAGTTAAATTGCATGCCTAATGGGATCCCAATAACACATCATTGGTTCCAATTATAACAATAAGTTAGGTTGGATTTGGTGAGGGTTTTAGCCTACCCCTACTTGTTGAAGCACCTCTCACTCACTTGGTGACTCCGCTCCATAATGAACACTAGAAGAAGATGCTATTGAAAGACACTTGATCAAGGATGTGGTGAAGGCCTTGATCCACCCATCTTTAGATCATAATACTTATTCACATAGAGACTCCATGTCAATCAAAGAAGCCTAGAGGTATATGAGCTAACCCATCATCAAAAAAAAAATAATATATTTGTTGTACCAAACTTGTAGATATGGTCATTGCCTTAGTCAACATGCTTCCAAAATCAGATAGTCCAAGCCCATTATGCCCCCAAGTCCACCTACTATGTGGAGAAAACTCCTAGAGTCAATCCTTGTCATATTATTGAAATATACTGATGAAGGTCCAATCACTCAACTAGAGCACTTGAAGGAGCTAGTATTTAAATAGCAGATTCACAATATTATAGAGCAAGATGTGGCATTGAGATTATTATCAACAACACTCAAAGTGGAGACACTTCAAAGATATGAATCTCCATCCTCGTACCCTATCATAGAGTGGGAGTAGCTGGCTAGTATGGTTATGAATGGATTTGAAGGGTCAGCCAACTAAGAAAGCACCCAACCTAAAAGCAAATATTTATAGCCCATTTTTTGGCATTAAATGCCTATGTAATCACACATTTCTAATATGGGTCAAAGTCCAAGGATCAGGTATCAATGTGTATGTAAGTATGATGTGTCATCTTGAATGTACATGTGAGTTAGAAATACAGATGCTAGGGTTTGCCTTGTAGAAGATACAATGTAGTATTTATTTGAGATTTCTAATGATGTTTGGACATCCCCCAAGGGGATTTTCCCTTGTAATTCTCTTACTTTGTGTTTGCATATTTATTTTGATGCTTCTTGTTATGTTTATCTCTCTTAATTTAGTACCAATGTCATATTTAGTTTTAACATTTGGTATCAAAGCCAGCTTTTGAACTTGGGTAGTTTATGGCATTATATGAAGAGATGTTAGGGTTTATAACTTATGGTATATCTGGTGAGCTTCAATAATGGTTTATCTAGATTAAATATTGTTCATCCCAGGGTTTGATATTTAAATCTTGTTGAGCTTCTACAGTGATAGATTTGGTGAGCTTCAGCAATGACAAATACGGTGAGCTTTAATAATGATAGATTTGGTGAGCTTCAATAATGGTAGATCTGGTGAGCTTTACCAATGGTATATCTAGTAAGCTCCAATAGTGGTAGCCCTAGTAAGATTTGACAATGGTATTGTATTTTATCTATATTAAAATATTTATTTTTTGTGAGTGTGAGCTTTGGTAGTGATAATTTTGGTGAGATTTGACAACAATAGATCTGGTGAGATTTGACAATGATAAATCTGGTGAGCTTCGACAGTGATAGACCTAGTGAGCTTCAATAGTGGCACTGTGTTTTATTTGTATTTAGATGTTTATTTTTTGTGAGTGTGAGCTTTGACATTGGTAAATTTGGTGAGCTTTGGCAACGGTATATGATCTTCGATGGCGACACTATGCTTTATTTGTATTGAGATGTTTATTTTCTAAATAGGTGTTGGAGTTTAAGGTTGGAAATGTCTGTTCTAGCAGTTTTATTATGCGATTTGTAGAGGTGTCCATGCATAAGGTTTTATTTTGCAATTGGTATTCTTCCTATTTTAGTGTGGTGTAGATCTGAAACCTCATATATGTGTTTTGAAAAGTTGTTGAAGAATATCTAAGATGGTTTATTGGTTGTACCACATGTTTAGGATAAGTATTAACTATTGTAACTGGTGTAGCTTATACTTGAAGAAGCTAGTATAATTGGTGGAGTTTGATTATTGTCTACTATAACTGGTATAGTTGTATTATTGGCTACTATAACTAGTGCAGCTTGTAGGATTGTTAATGCTACTGTAACTAGTGTTGTTGTGCCCAAAAGAGATTTATGTGGATGCTAGTGGTGGTTTCCTAGTGTAATGTTCTCAAAGTTAGTTTGGATTTCCAGTATATGGTCTATTTCAATGATTGGGCATGATAATGAATTTTTTGAAACCATCCTACTTACAAATGTGTATGCTCTTGTTGATTACAATGGTAAAGTGAATTTGTGGGAGCACATTGACTTTGTGAGAAGTCTGGCTCCCCTGTACCCATGGATTTTTGTTGGAGACTTCAACTCTATCACTTGTTTGGAGGAGAAACATGGTGGGGATGATCATCTCAAGCTTTTTTCTTCTATCTTCAGTGCTCATATCCGGGTCCTAAACTTAGTTGAAATCAAACTAGATAATGGGATCTTTACCTGGCACAATAGAATATATGGGGAAGATTCCATCTCAGAAAAACTGGATAGGTTTCTGATCTCCAATTTTTGAATTGGTAATAACAAAAGTGCTAGTTATGTGATTCTGGAGGGTAGGGGATCTGATCATTGACCTATCAAACTCTCTGCTCTGGAGTTTGGGCTAAAGAAGAATCCTCATGGCTTTGAGACTCGAATCTTCATGATTTCATGTGAGGCTAGTGGACCAATGGCAAACCTCCTCATGGCATCGCTATGTATTCCTTTATGAAGCGGCTACAATTTGTTAAGCATAAATTGAAGAGATGGAATAGAATAAATTTTGGGAACCTTTCCTTGGCTAAGTTGGTGGCTCTTAGGAGGGTGGAAGAAGCTTCAAGGAAGATTAGATATCAGGGACTCACGAAGGAGCTTCTCGTTGAGGAATCTAAGGCTGCAAAAGACCTTACTAAATGGGAACTAAGGGAAGAATTTTTTTGGAAATAAAAAGCTCAAGTAGATTGGCTTTAGGAAGGGGATAGTAACATGGAATTCTTTTATAACTCAGTTAAGGATCGTCGTAATAGTAACCTAATTACCTCTCTTATGAATTCTTAGGGTGCCCTGCTCTCTTCTTTTAGGGGTATATTAGAAAATACAAGTAGGTATTTTTTCTCTCTTCAAGGAGGATTCCCTCTCAGATTATGAGGATGAAAAGCTTATTCTAAAGTGTATTCCCTCGATTATTTATAGATATATGAATGAGAACTTGATGGATCCAATTTCCCTTGAGGAGTTGGAAAATGTTATATTTTCAAGATGAAAAATGGAAAGTCCCGAGCCCGGATGGATTCCTGATTGGATTTTATTAGGATTTTTGGGAGTTAATCAAATTTGATCTTTTAGAGGTGGTCCATGATTCCCAAAATAACAAATAGATGCTAAGGGCCCTAAATGCTACCTTTGTGGTGCTTATTCCCAAAAAAGAGGGAGTGAATTCCTTGGATATGTTCATGCCTATAGCTCTCTACAATGTTGTGTATAATATCATCATAAAAATTATTGTTGAGAGGCTGAAGATATGGTTGAGCAAAATTATCTATGAGGAGAAAGGTGGGTTTGTTGTTAGTCAACAAATCTTAGATGGGGTTGTTATTGCTACAGAAGCTATTCACTTGATGAAAATTTCTAAGGAGAAAACTATATTTGTTAAGTTTGACATGGCCAAAGCCTATGATCGGGTCAGATGGTCCTTTCTTTAGAAATTTCTTACTGCTTTTGGATTTGAGGAGGAATGGATTAGATGGGTAATGAGTTGTGTTTCTTCTTTCTCGTTCTCTGATCTTGTTAATAATGAGTCATCAAAGTTGTTTGGGGCGTCAAGGAGTTTGAGGCAAGGAGATACTTTATCTCCTTATTTTTTTATCATTATGGCAAAAGGGTTGGGAATATTGCTTAAGTCTTAGGTTAGGTAGGGTCTCATTCAGGGGTGTAAGTGGGATAGTAGTTTTTCACCTCTTTCCCACCTTCAATTTGTTGATGATACTACTTTGCTAAAAGTTGCCGCTATTAGGGAAGCTAGCAACATTAGACGATATCTTGAAATATATCTTGGTGCTTTTGGACAGTTGATTAATGAGGACAAGTCTTCTATTTTCTTCTTCAATACCTCTCCTCTTATTCAAGCTAGGATTTCTCGTATTCTAAGATTTCAAGTCAGGACTTCCCCCTTCATTTATCTTGGTATTTTGATTTCATCTCATCCTCTGCCTAGATCTTCTTGGCAGTCTATGCTTGATAATTTTAGAAGCAAGTTGAATCACTGGACCGTCAAATGGCTATCCTCTGCCGGTAGAGTGTTGCTTTTAAAATCTGTTGTTCAAGCTTTACCCATTTATAGGTGTTTTGTGCAAATAATTCCCTCTCATTTCATCAAGGACATGGATGCTTTGTCAAGATATTTTTTGTGGTCTAGAAAACTTGATTAGTCTAAATGGAGTTTGGTTTGGTGGGATTCTATTTGTAGGTCAGTTCAATATGGAGGCCTTGGGTTGCAATAGGCAGCTCTTTCTGGGTAAGCTTTAGCTGCAAAACTTTATTGGATATGGTGTACCTCTCAAGATCAACTTTGGGCTAAAATAGTATCTTGTAAATACTTGAGAAGTATTTCTAAGGTTGATATCCCTAGATCCATCTTGGTTGGGAAAGGTTCAGTTATTTGGGACACTTTGAAAAGAGGAGATAATTTAATTAAGCAGGGTTTGTTCTAGATTTTCAATCGGGGATCAGATGCTCTTTTTTTGGAGGATTCTTGGGATGGCCACCCTCCTATATTGACTCAATATCCCAGGTTACATTCCCTAAGTGTTTATTTCTTGGAAGTGGGTTGGTCTCATGTGGACTTTAAAAAAATCTAGTATTTTGGAAATCTGGAGATGTACAGGTGGAAAGATATACAAGAATGGCCCCAGGGAGAATTGGTTGAGGATAGAGATGTGCTTGCTTGTATTAATGCATGGATACCCTATTCTTCATTAAGGGGTAAAGACATTCTAGCTTGGAACCCTAATCCCAAGGGAACCTACTTTGTAGCCTATGGTTATCAGGTTCTTGATAAGCAAAAGTTTGGGAGTCTCCCTGTCACATGGTAGAAAAAGGTGTGGAACAAATATGCTTGGCCAAAATGTAACTTATTTCTCTGGTTGGTAGCTCATAATAAATGTCTCACTTGGGATAACATGAGGATGATGGGATTTCAGGGTCCCTCTTTTTGTGTCCTTTGTGGTAAGAATGAGGATGACTCTTCTCATTTATTTTTCCAATGCTCCCTTGCTAGAGACATTTGGCATCGTTGGTGGAGTGCTTAGAGCCATCCTTTTTTTCATGTGCTCTCCCTGGTGGAGTTTTGGAGTAGTCTGGGCAGACCTCTATCCAAGGCCTCCTTCCTCGAGGTGGCTTGAAATTTGGGCCCTTATTGCATCATTTGGAAAAAATTTCTCAAAAAAAACCATCACATATTTTAGGGCAATCATTTGGTTGTTCAACAGATCTAGCAAAGGATTCTGTGTATGGTTCAGGAAGCTATCCATAGAAAATGTGATGTGGACCCTCTTTTGGACTCTAGGGAGGAGAAGGTACAGCAGGCCCTTGGTCTCTTTGGGATTGGTGCAAACTCTTCTAGCCCTAGTAGGGTTTCTCAGCTTAGCAATAAGATTAGAAGAGATGGTAGGTGTAGGCCACCCTCTAGAGGAGTTTTAAAATTAATAGTGATGGGTCATCCAAGGGCAATCCTGGAAATGTTGTAATTGGCGGTGTTGGGAGAGATTATGCTAACGTGTTCAATTTTTTCTTTTCCATTTATAAAGGTGTTCACTTCAACAATTTTATGGAAGCTCTTACGATTCTCGAGGCCTTGTAGAGGGGGTTTAATCTTGGATGGCGTAGGATTATCTGTGAGTCTGACTCTCAAATTTTGGTTAATATTTTAAACAAAAAAAAGGTGGAGGATGTTAATTGGCAGTTGGTATTTGTGGCCATTCATATTCTCAGAATGAGTGGAGTTCAAATTTATATCCTTTGTGCACATTCCAAGGGAATGGAATGGGGTTGCTTATTACCTGGCCAAAAGAGCTTATGAGTTGTTGGATCCTTGGATTATCAATAACTGGGAGAGTCTCCCAGTTAGGGACTCTCAACACCTTTGGGAGTTGATCCACAAGGAATTTTAGACTTAATGTGGTTTTTTCTTGTTGTCTTCTTCGGGTTTCAACCTTGTTTGGTGGTTTTAGCCTATTTTATTGCTTATTTGAGTCTTGGTTGGGAGCTCAGATATACTTAGTAATCCAAAATTTTTATAAATAATTTGGTTGAACTAAGTTGGGAGCTCAGCTATATTTGAATCCTGATATAGGCAAGGCAAAAAGAGGAAAACCCTCAAATTATAAAGCAATATCCAAGGAAGCAAGAGCTAACATAGAGAAAGGAACACAAACTAAGTTGGTTGAACTTCTCTTTACAAAACAACAAAATGATATTGGTAATATGCAAGAGGGTCCAAAAGTCCCTAATGAGACATGATTATCATCTCGTGGAATATAAGGGGTGCTAATTCCCCCTCAAAGCATAGGTGTATTAGGGACCTATGTTTAAGTAATAAACATGATATTCTCTGTATCCAGGAAACTAAAATGACAAAAGAAGTTTCAAAAACTATGAAATTAGTTTGGACAAGATGTGAATGGGATGCTATAGATTCTGAAGGAGTAGCAGGGGGAATTCTAACTTGTTATAATCCTTATAGAACCTCTTGTGTAACCATTCATAAAACTGAAGAACACAAGCTTATACTGAGGGGGGGTGAACAGTATAAGATCAACTTTTACTTTTCTTTCCCAAATAATATTATCCAATGTTATCAATTGCAATATCAATAGCAATAATCAAAGCAATGCACAAATCATCACACACATGAGAGACACAAATTTAACGTGGTTCACCCAATGTGGGTTACATCCACGGAGAAAATATTTCTTCTAAATTTTCTCAACAAATCTCTTGGGAATCAATTCCCTATTACAATGTTTATGGACCTCTATCCAAAGGAGATCTCAATCCCCAATACTCTGGTTTGTGGATCTCTCTCCATAGGATAACTCTATCCCCTTTGCTCTAGTTCATGGATCTCTCTCCACATGAGAACTCTATCCCCTTTGCTCTGGTTCATGGATCTCTCTCCACAAGAGAACTCTATCCCCTTTGCTCTAGTTCATGGATCTCTCTCCATAGGATAACTCTATCCCCTTTGCTATAGTTCATGGATCTCTCTCCACAGAAGAACTCTATCCCCTTTGCTCTAGTTCATGGATCTCTCTCCACATGATAACTCTATTCCCTTTGCTTTGGTTCGTAGATCTCTCTCCATAGGATAACTCTTTCCCCTCTACTCTAGTTTGCTCTAAATCTATCTCAATGTTATTTCAAGTCTTCACAAGACTTGCTCAAATCTACCTCAAAGTTACTCCAAGTCTTCTCACAAGACTTGCTCAAATCTATCTCAAAGTTGCTTCAAGTCTTCTCACAAGACTTGCTCAAATCTGCCTTCAAGCCTTCTCAAAAGACTTGCTCAAATCTACCTTCAAGCCTTCTCAAAAGACTTGCTCAAATCTACCTTCAAGCCTTCTCAAAAGACTTGCTCAAATCTACCTTCAAGCCTTCTCAAAATCACTGCTCACATAACCTGCTCAAATATTTCCAAATCTTGCATACAAACAAAGCTTAAATCTCTTTCAAAAATGCTTTCTTCAAACAAACATATTCTACTTAGAATTTGTTTAACCTCTAGAACATATAGAGAATGATATGCACTATCAAAAACCCAATATGTTCTTCACATTCATAAATCTTGCATTCAATTAATCCAATCTCTATCTCTTGCAAAATCCCTTTCAAATCAAATCAAAACAGTGTATAACTTGCTTCACAAAGCTGGTCTATTTTTCTTGCAAATTTGCTCTCAAAGATCAACCACACTAATGCACAAATTTCCCTCACAAGATTGATCTCAAACACTTTCACAATTGCTTTCAATATCTCTCAAACCAATGCTCAAAAGGTTTCACAATGATGCACTAACTTGTCTTCAAACCTAGTACAAGTAGTTCACAATTTCTAGCACAAATATCTCAATCTCTTTCAATAATGGAAGCACAACTTGTTCTCAAACTCTATCCCAAATGTTTCCAAAACCATTCAACAATGAAGCACAAACCCTAGCTCAAACATTTCCAACAATGCATATGAACTTAATCCTTATATCTCCTCCTTATGACATCACAAGATATGCCCAACCAAATACCTCAAATAAGGAGTAATGTTACCATACCTCTTAGCTTACTTTTGATGGAGATGAGCTCTCAAAAACCTATCTCAAAAATTATTCTATCCTTTTATGCCACTTCAAAGGTTAGTTAGCACAATATTTTTCAACCATCCATATAAGAAACCTTTCCTCAAAAATAGTGCACAAAAATATTGTTTTACCACTCCTTTTATTTTTTCAATGCAAGGTTTTTAATCACTAAACAACTCCTCTCAAATTCTCTTTCACAATGTTGGACTACACACAATACTTAACCATTGAACACCTTATTACTCCTAAGTGATTTTCAATATTAGCAACCAGAAACCCTAAGTGCATATCACAAATTAAATCCCACTTCAATATACCTTATACCTCCTAATATATCTCAATTTAATTAAACACAGAATCAGAAATGTCATACAATAATTATTATGCAAAGCTTACAACCTTATGTCTCCCTAGAAAATTGCACACCAAACAATACAAAAATTTAACCCTTATATCTCCCTAAGTCGTGCGCTATGCATACCTTAATTTAATCAAAAAAATTTACCTTGCCTCAAGCGTTGTCGCCATGACTCGATCCTGCATCTCCTCATTGGCCCGCACCCTAGCGCTAGGGCGGACACCACGTGGGCTAGGCGCCCACATGATCACCAAGGAGCACACGCTCCTTTTTACCTGCTACATTCGATGCTTCTTCCTCAACCAAAACAAAAACCTCCATCGTGATTCGAACGTGTAACCTCTCGCCTACCACGCTCTTCGCAAGCCCTGCCTACCACTTGGGCTATCCACCCACTTAGAACAAAAATGTGTGTTGCCTCCTTAATCTCTTCACTACCCTCAAAATGCACAAAATGATTTGTCTTATTCTCTGCCTCCACAACGTGCTCGAACGGATGTGATTCTTGCTTGGTTAAAAACCTTAGTCCATGCAAATAATTAAACCTTTTTATACACTTTTGCTTGCCCTACTTGGACGTCGGCTCAACCTTTTTATTTGCCACCTTTTAAATTTGAATTCTTGGCGCCTTTTGATAATTCAAATTTATTTTATTTTTAATATAATATTTAACCTTGGTGTTAAATATTATTAAAAAATGTTAAATATTATTTATTATATTATTTAACCTTGGTGTTAAATAATATTTTTGCTTGTAGTCCTTTGTCAATTTAATTTCTTTTTGAGACCTTTGTCCAATGCACTTTCAATCCTCCTTTTAATAAGTCCTTTTGGCCTAAATATTATAATATTAAAATATTAATATTGTCTCTTTTAATCCTTAGTCACTTGCTTTCTTTTGAACCATGGTCTTAAACTTGGGCCTTCAACCTTTTAACCTCAATGACTTTGACATCAATGACAACAATATACTCAAAATTTCCAACAATCTCCCCCTTTGTCATTGATGGCAACCCTTTCTAAAAATTCCTTTTCCAACCACTGGATTCCAAATCTGCTCCCCCTGAGAAACTACTCCCCTGACTGAATGCTCTCCCCCTTACTCAAATCTCTCCCCCTTTGACATCAATGGCAAAGGGACTCCTTTGGGGCTAAAGATAAGACTCTTAGCTCAGCCCCCTCCCCACCTCCTCTCCTTGAGGTGATTAATTTTGGGGTGGGAGTATCTCTACTCCCAGCATACAATGCTCTTTTTCTTTGTCAACCTTCTTTTTCAATATTTTTGTAGCCATACCCTTTTGATCCTTTTGAGTGTCCCTGTTCTTGCTTGTCTCTGGAAGTTTTGGAAACTCTGTTCTACACCACTTGGCCTTATGCCCAAGATTATTGCACTTGTAACACTTAATGTTGTAATTCTTGGAAGGTGTAAATGTCTTGAAGTTCCTCTTGGTGAAGCCATAATCATTTTTGTCATGAACCTCTACAGTGGATCGCTTTATGACCAAATCGATTACAAGAGTAGCAATACCCTTGAAAGAAATGTCCATATTTGAATGAGTTGAAATTCCTTTTAGTGAGGCCATACTCTTTCTTTCCATGAACCCTGCAATGCATAGCCTTGTGACCAAACTGATTACATGAAAAACAATGTCCTTTGAAGAAATCATGTTTTGAAACCTCTGGTCTCTTAGTCCTTTCTTTGCCTTCTCTGTGATGATCCATGTTTCTTGTTTGTGCATTGTTTCCTTTCTTAGTGAAGCTTCTATTCTTCAACTTATCCTCATAGGCCTTAGTTTCTTCTTCACTCTCTTCCTCTGAAACTTCTTCTTCTTTTGAGCTTGAGCTTGATCCTTCTTCTTGTTTCCCTTGTCCTTCTTCAAAACCAAGTCCTGTTTTGATAGATGAAGATCTTTGTGAATTGATAATTTTATCCAAAGTTTTTGAACTTTTCCCAAACCTGTGTAGCTTGTCTTTAGAATATTTCACTTCCATCCTTAGAGAAACTACCTCATGTTCTAATCTTTCACATTCTAATTCTTTTACCTCTAACTTTTCAACCATGACCTCTTTAAACCTCCTTGCCTTAGCTTTTGAGTTTGTCAGGTCTTGTAGAAGCTTTTCTTTTTCTTCCTCATGTTCTTGAACTTGAGCCTTTAGTCTTGAATTCTGCTTTCTAACTCTTTTCAACTCTCTGAGAGCAACAATAAGTTCTTCTTCTAGATTAATTGTGCCTTCCTCTTCATTTTTTGAATCTTTCTCTACTTCTTGGTCTCCAAGAGCATCTTCATACTTTTCGACTTTATCTTCAACAGGAGCATTTTCTTCCTCTTCTATTGCCAAAAATAGAATCTCTTCTTCTTCACTATCTGAGAGTCTTTCATCACTGTCACTTGAAGCCTTGCTTGCCTTGTTAACATAGAAACTCTTCTTGTGCCTTTGAAAGAACTTCTTTTCATGCTTGCCTTGACCATACCTATTTTTCTTTTCATGCCTGGATTTTCCTTCTTCCTTTTTCTTATGATCATGTTTCTCTTCACTGCTACTACTTCTAGCTTGTGGACAATTAGATGCATAGTGACCAAAATTACCACAATTAAAACATTTCATAGTCTTCATACCTTTGTGCTTTCTTGAGTCCTTCTTGTTTCTTCTCACATAGTTAGCTTCTTCATCACTGCTTGACTCACCACTTGATTCTGGTTTCTTATCTTTTATCTTCTTTGAAGATTTGAAAGCTACCTCTTTCTTGGAGTTGGGATCCTTTACTATTCTCATCTCATAAGCTGTGATAATTCCATGTAACTCATCCATAGTCAACTTATCAATATCTCTCATCTCTTCTATAGCTGAAACCTTTCCATCATACCTCATAGGGAGTGATCTTAATACTTTCTGAGCAACACTAGAGTCTTCAATTTTGAATCCAAGTCCACGCATGGTATTAAAAACCTCATCCACATGAAGTAAGTATGTAGCAATATCTTCCTCATCTTCCATCTTCAAATCTTCAAACCTTTTCTTGTGGTTTTGCAGTTTTGCCAATTTGACCTTTTTATCTCCTTCATATGTTTGCTTCAATTTTTCCCATATCTCTTTTGTTGATTTGCAGTGCATAACTTTCACAAATTCTACTTCACGTAATCCACTTAAGATTCCATTCATAGCCTTGACATTATTCACATGTAACAGCTTACCATCTTTATCTATGGGAGGAGTAGATGTAGGTGTGAACCCATCCTCAATCGATTTCCATGTCTCATATCCTTGTGCCATCAAGTAAGTCTTCATTCTTATACTCCAGAAGGTATAATTATTCCCATAAAACAATGGAGCCTTATTTGATGAAGATCCATTCTAAGATGCCATCTGTGTTCCTGTAATATCTTCCTTCAAGTTGTTAGAATTTTTCGAAGGAACCCGCTCTGATACCAATTGAAGAACACAAGCTTATACTGAGAGGGGGTGAACAATATAAGATCAACTTTTACTTTTCTTTCCCAAATAATATTATCCAATATTATCAATTGCAATATCAATAGCAGTAATCAAAGCAATGCACAAATCATCACACACATGAGAGACACAAATTTAACGTGGTTCACCCAATGTGGGTTACATCCACGAAGAAAATATTTCTTCTAAATTTTCTCAAAAAATCTCTTGGGAATCAATTCCCTATTACAATGTTTATGGACCTCTATCCAAAGGAGATCTCAATCCCCAATACTCTGGTTTGTGGATCTCTCTCCATAGGAGAACTCTATCCCCTTTGCTCTGGTTCATGGATCTCTCTCCATAGGAGAACTCTATCCCCTTTGCTCTAGTTCATGGATATCTCTCCATAGGAGAACTCTATCCCCTTTGCTCTAGTTCATGGATCTCTCTCCACAGGAGAACTCTATCCCCTTTGCTCTAGTTTATGGATATCTCTCCACAAGAGAACTATATTCCCTTTGCTCTAGTTCATGGATCTCTCTCCATAGGAGAACTCTATCCCCTTTGCTCTAATTCATGGATCTCTCTCCATAGGAGAACTCTAATCCCTTTGCTCTAGTTCGTGGATATATCTCCATAAGATAACTCTATCCCCTCTGTTTTGGTCTGATCAAATCTATCTCAATGCTATTTCAAGTCTTCACAAGACTTGCTCAAATATACCTCAAAGCTGCTCCAAGTCTTCTCACAAGACTTACTCAAATCTATCTCAAAGCTACTTCAAGTCTTCTCACAAGACTTGCTCAAATCTACCTTCAAGTCTTCTCAAAATACTTGCTCAAATCTACCTTCAAGCCTTCTCAAAAGACTTGCTCAAATCTACCTTCAAGCCTTCTCAAAAGACTTGCTCAAATATGCCTTCAAGCCTTCTCAAAAGACTTGCTCAAATATACCTTCAAACTTCTATACTACTCACAGAACCTACTCAAATATTTCCAAATCTTGCATACAAACAAAGCTTAAATCTCTTTCAGAAATGCTTTCTTCAAACAGACATATTCTACTTAGAATTTGTTTAACCTCTAGAACATATAGAGAATGATATGCACTATCAAAAACCCAATATGTTCTTCACATTCACAAATCTTGCATTCAATTAATCCAATCTCTATCTCTTGCAAAATCCCTTTCAAATCAAATCAAAATAGTGTATAAATTGCTTCACAAAATTGGTCTATTTTTCTTGTAAATTTGCTCTCAAAGATCAACCACACTAATGCATAAATTTCCCTCACAAGATTGATCTTAAACACTTTCACAATTGCTTTCAATATCTCTCAAACCAATGCTCAAAAGGTTTCACAATGATGCACTAACTTGTCTTCAAACCTAGTACAAGTAGTTCACAATTTCTAGCACAAATGTCTCAATATCTTTCAACAATGGAAGCACAACTTGTTCTCAAACTCTATCCCAAATGTTTCCAAAACCATTCAACAATGAAGCACAAACCCTAGCTCAAACATTTCCAACAATGCATATGAACTTAATCCTTATATCTCCTCCTTATGACATCACAAGATATGCCCAACCAAATACCTCAAATAAGGAGTAATGTTACCATACCTCTTAGCTTACTTTTGATGGAGATGAGCTCTCAAAAACCTGTCTCAAAAATTATTCTATCCTTTTATGCCACTTCAAAGGTTAGTTAGCACAACATTTTTCAACCATCCATATAAGAAACCTTTCCTCAAAAATAGTGCACAAAAATATTGTTTTACCACTCCTTTTATTTTTCCAATGCAAGTTTTTTAATCACTAAACAACTCCTCTCAAATTCTCTTTCACAATGTTGGACTACACACAGTACTTAACCTTTGAACACCTTATTACTCCTAAGTGATTTTCAATATTAGCAACCAGAAACCCTAAGTGCATATCACAAATTAAATCCCACTTCAATATACCTTATACCTCCTAATATATCTCAATTTAATTAAACACAGAATCAAAAATGTCACACAATAATTATTATGCAAAGCTACAACCTTATGTCTCCCTAGAAAATTGCACACCAAACAATACAAAAATTTAACCCTTATATCTCCCTAAGTCATGCGCTATGCATACCTTAATTTAATCAAAATATTTTTGCCTTGCCTCAAGCGCTACCACCGTGACTCGATCTTGCCTCTCCTCGCTGGCCCGTGCCCTAGCGCTAGGGCGGACACCACGTGGGCTAGGCGCCCACATGATCACCAAGGAGCATGCACTCCTTTTTACCTGCTACGTTCGATGCTTCTTCCTCAACCAAAACAAAAACCTCCATCGTGATTCGAACGCGTAACCTCTCACCTGCCACGCTCTTCGCAAGCCCTGCCTACCACTTGGGCTATCCACCCACGTAGGACAAAAAACGTGCGCTGCCTCCTTAATCTCTTCACTGCCCTCGAAAAGTGCAAAAATGATTTGTCTTATTCTCTGCCTCCACAACGTGCTCGAACGAATGTGATTATTTCTTGGTTCAAAAACATTAGTCCATGCAAATAATTAAACCTTTTTATACACTTTTTCTTGCCCTACTTGGACGTCGGCTCAACCTTTTTATTTGCCACCTTTTAAATTCGAATTCTTGGCACCTTTTGATAATTCAAATTTATTTTATTTTTAATATAATATTTAACCTTGGTGTTAAATATTATTTATTATATTATTTAACCTTGGTGTTAAATAATATTTTTGCTTGTAGTCCTTTGTCAATTTAATTTCTTTTTGAGACCTTTGTCCAATGCACTTTCAATCCTCCTTTTAATAAGTCCTTTTGGCCTAAATATTATAATATTGTCTCTTTTAATCCTTAGTCACTTGCTTTCTTTTGAACCATGGTCTTAAACTTGGGCCTTCAACCTTTTAACCTCAATGACTTTGACATCAATGACAACAATATACTCAAAATTTCCAACAAAAACTAGGCATTGGATAGCCTCTTTAGTCACTTGCTACTTTGCACATGTTCACTTCATCCTTATCAATGTTTGTGAACCTATAACTCAGTCAGGTAGATTAGAAGTTTGTAGTCGGATTGAAGCCTTTATGAGAAGTAAAGACCAAGAAACCCGATTCATGATCATTGGATATTTTAATGCCATAACCAAGCTAAATGAAAATTTAGGGGTTTTAGGAAATTGACCCAAAGTATGAAATATTTCTCAGATTTTATTCAAAACAACAATCTATGGAAGTTGAGTTTGAAGAAGATAACTATACTTGGACTAACAACAAGAGAGGCTAGAACCTCAGAGCAAAAAAAGTAGATAGATGCATTCTATCATATCATTGGCTAGATGAAGGAACTTGTGCTAAAATGAATACCTTAACAAGAATTGGTTTAGATCACTCGCCAATAAGAGTTAAAATGGTGGTAAGTGAATTAAAAAAATATCACATTTTAAATACGAGAATATGTAGGAAGACCACACTCAATTTGTTGATATGATAGCTCAAACGTGGAATTCTTTAGGTAATGGTAGGTTGTATGCTCTTCCAAACCAAATTAAAGCTATGACATCTAGATTAAAATAATGGAACAAGAACACCTTTGGAAATATTTTTTAGAAGAAAGAATAACTAAAATATAAACTTTCAAAATTCCAAAAAGGTGATGAAAATAATCAAATCTCGGAGGAGTGGGAGTCGTTTAGTGAATATTATAATATTTTGAGTAAGGAAGAGAATTTTTGAAGATTAAAATCAAGACAGACTTGGTTAAAAGGAGATAAAAATACAAAGTTTTTCATAGGATGGATATAGTAAAAATATCATCTTCTAGAATTAGTAGAATTAAATCAATAGAAGGGGTTTGGATTGAAGATCAGAGGAAATTAGAAAAGAGGCAAAGTCTTTTATCAAAATATTCTAGGTTCAGAGGAGACCAAAGTTCCTAATGATAACCAAAAAATTAGGGAACCAGAGGTGAAGTTGGTAAAATTGGATTTTGATGGGGTAGAAGCCTACAAACTGTAGCAGCCACCACTGTAGCAGCCTGTGCACTGTAGCGACCGCAAAAATTTTGGCCCTAAAAAAAAAAATGGCAGATTTTGGAGGCAGCAAGTTGTGACGGATGGAGCAGCAAGGAGGAGGAGTGGGAGGTCTAGGGGCAACAAACCCTAGGTGTGGGGCTTCAAAGGGCAGATCAGCAGACGCGGTAGGTGGGGGGCTCGGTGAGATAGCGAGGCCCCCAGGTAGAGGATGTGGACAAGGAAGTTCTATTGGAACCGGTCCAAGGGCGTTGGGCGGATGCGGTTGAAGATTTCTCTAAGGGGGACCAGGACTCTGTGCATCAGGATCAAAGGAAGACCTAGGAAGGAGACAAAGAGAAACCTGGCAACTGGAGACCTTCATATCTTAATGCTCTTCGCGGTAAGCAAAAATTATCCGACTCTTGTGTTAATCTAAAATCTGTCAATGGTAGGTTGCATGTCCCGAATACCTTAGCTCAGCATGTGGCTATGGAGGGCAAACAATATCTGGTGGAAAAATTTATGGGGGTGAGGCTGGACTTGGAAGTCATAAGGAGATGGGCCATCCAAAAATGGCAGCCTAGGGCCGGTATGATGATTAAGGCTTTACCCAAGAGTTTTCTTTTGGTAACATTTCAATGTGAACAGGACATGGAAAGGACTCTCCAAGGAGGTCCTTGGTTTTTTGGGAAAAGGGCTTGTATCTGAAGCGTTGGTCCCCTAATTTCAACCCCCAGACTCAGGTGCTGGATTTGGCTCCTATTTGGGTTAAGATGTCGGGATTACCTCTACTTTTTTGGAATGAACAAATCTTGGTTGGGATAGCTACAGAGATTGGAGAACTAATAGTTATTGATCCTACAACCTTGAGCAAAACAAGACTCCTTTCTGCTCGCATGTGTGTGTTGGCGGACCTGAGTAAAGAGCTCCCTAAATCCACTATATTGTCGTCTATGTTTGGCCTTCATACTCAGGTCTTTGAATATGAAAATATGTCTTTTAAGTGTAGTGTTTGTGGGAAGGTAGGGCACCAGGGTATCCACTGCATTTCTAAGAACCAGCCCCCACTCCAAAATACTGCTCCTCAAACATAGAATAATATCCCTCCCCCGTAGATCTCCATTCCTACCCAACATGGGCCTCAAGGATGTGGAGCTCAAAATTTGAATATCAGAGACCCTGTTCGCCCTATTGTAAGCAAGAGGCAACGTTATAACCCTCCTCCCAAAAATACCTATGCCCCGAAACCCTCTCATAGGGGAGCTGGTCCCTTTGATGGGAACCCTCAAGCTCAACCTGCTCCTAAGATGATACAGCAAGCCTCTGAGCCAAATCACAAACGAAAGAACCCCATAGATCAACGCCCTAGGGCAAGTAAGTTTGATTGGGTAATACGGGAGGCCTATGGAGGCTCGATGGAAGTGGTCCCATGTACTGCAGAGGAATTTATGGGAAGAAATTCCAAGGAGATCAACATCCCAGTGGAGAACAGTTTTGATGCATTAAATCATCTAAAGGGAGATCAGATGGATAGCCAAGAAGTGGAATCTAAGGTAGAGGAGACTCAAGAGAAGGATTTAGAGGAGAAAAATTAGAGGAAGGAGCAGGAAACTAATAATACAGGCAAGGATACTCGGGAGGAAGAGGTGAACCACCAAGATCAGTGTAACCCCAAAGCAGGGAAAAAAGAATCTACTAATCAAGAAGCTAAAAGCATGGAATCATCTCCACTGTCAGAAAGACCAGTTAACCTGGAAAGCCAGATTGTTACCCCAAAGACCAAGACTGACCTATCCAAGATGGTTACTAGAAGTCAAGTGAATCCCAAGGAACCCCAGCCTAGAGCGGATGTATGGGGATATGGTTCGGTAGGAAGAGGGAAACCTAGCAATGTTGCCTTAAGGCAGAAAGAAGCAGAGCGAGGAGTGGTTGATGGCACTCAAGCAATATTGCTCTTTGGGGTGAAGGCTCGAGGATCCAAAGCCCATAAATGAAGATTCTTTCATGGAATATTCGTGGGAGTAATCCTACAAAAATAAGAGCTTTGTATGCTCTTAGACAAGAACACAAACCGGATATGATTTTACTACAAGAAACTAAAATAGAGGAGAGTAGAGTTATTCCTTTTAAGAATAGGACTTGGCAAGAAGCTGAAGTAGTAAGCCAAGAGGCCATTGGAATAGTAGGAGGGTTGCTGGTTATGTGGAACAAGAATGTGATTGATAGTAGAGTGATTTTGATGTCTAGTTGGTTTATTTGTCTCTTATGTGTGGATAAAACCACGTAGGAAGAGTGGATCTTAAACGAATGTATATGCTCCAGTTAGACAGGGACTGAGAAGGGTTCTTTGGAGTCAGCTAGCTGAATTGAGGGAGATGGTCCCCAACTACCCTTGGATTGTGGTGGGGGATTTCAATTACTACCTTAATCCTGCAGATAAATTTGGGGGCTCTCAAAGAATAACTGTTGATATCTATGAGTTTAGAGATTTTGTTGAGCAACATGAGCTGATGGATGTGGACCTGCGTAGATTCTCCTATACATGGTCTAACAAAATATTGAAGGAAAACCAAATTCATATCAGATTAGATAGGTTTCTTATTTCTCAAGAATGCCTGGAGAGGTTTGGGGACTCTTCATTAATGACACTCCCAAGAATCGGGTCTGATCACAACCCAATTCTATGGGAAACAGGGGAGGACTCTAAGAAAAGATACATCAGACCCTTTCAATTCGAACTTATGTGGTTACAACATCAGGATCTCAAGGATCTGGTTGACCAATGGTGGGACAAAAAGTATAATGGTTCGAAAGCGGCCCAAGTGGCATGTAAACTAAGGAATGTGAAGGCTAACATTAGAGAGTGGAACAAAACTTCATTTGGAAATATTTTTGTTAAAAAGGCTGTACTAAAAGACAAGATCAATGAACTACGGGAGAAGGTCGAAGTCAGAGCAGCTTACAGAGGATCTGAGAAACCAGGAGAGGGAGTTGTTAGCCGAATACCACACGATGCTAGGATTTGAAGAAACCTTTTGGAGGCAGAAATCCAGACTACGTTGGTTAAAGGAGGGTGACAAAAATACAAAGTTCTTCCATGTCTCTACTCTTCGCCACAGGAGTAGTAACAAAATTAAGGAGATCAAGATGGCCGATGGGTCTAACACCAAAGATATGGAAGTCATAAGGAGGGAAGCGGTTGAGTACTTTAAATCGTTGCTAGAAGATGTAAATCTGACTATTGAAGAAGAGGACTCTCTGTTGGCAGCCATTCCACCCCTCGTAACTGAGAATCTTAATGGATTCTTACTTAGTCCTTTCACAAAGGAGGAAATCAAGAAGGTGGTTTTTGACATGGATGGTAACAACTCCCCAAGACCGGATGGCTTCCCCGCAGCTTTCTTCCAGAAGTTTTGGGATATCCTAGGCAATGATGTAGTGGAAGCTCTAATTGAGGCTTAAAAGGACATGGAAATCCCAGAAGGAGTTAATGCTACATTTTTAGTCCTCATCCCTAAACTAGTGGGAGCAATGGAATTTTCTAGTTTTCACCCTATCAGTTTATGTAACACTCTGATGAAGATTCTCACAAAAATAATCGCCAATAGGCTGAAGGTTATCCTTCCTTTCATCATTGATATGAACTAAGGAGGCTTTGTGAAAGGGCGACAAATACTGGATGGTATCATCACAATTCATGAGGTTATTCATTCAATAGTGGCTAGTAAGGAAACAGGTATGTTACTAAAGCTTGATATGAATAAAGCCTACGACCGGGTCTCATGGTGGTTTCTCACCAAGATTTTGGGTAAGTTTGGTTTCTGTCCCCAGTGGATTAAGTTGATTTTTAGTTGTATCTCTACTACAAGATTTTTTGTCATGGTGAATGGGTCACCCTCCGGTTACTTTAAGAGTGAAAGGGGGTTGTGACAAGGAGATCCTTTGTCTCCATACTTGTTTATTATTTTAGCGAAAGCATTGGGTAGGAACATTTCAGCAACGGTGGCAGATGGTCGATTGGAAGGTTTCAAACCAGCCTCAACAGCAGATCCAGTGTCTCACCAACAGTTTGTGGATGATACAATCATTGTGTCCAAAGCCTCGATGCCTCAGGCTAGGAAGCTAAAGAGAATTCTAACCAAGTATGAGACAGAAGCAGGATAGTACATAAACTATAAGAAGAGTAGCATCTATTTCTTTAACACGCCTGGTGGGAGGGAGGAAATAATAGCTAACCTCTTCGATTGTGGAAAGGAGCTTCTACCAGCAACTTATCTAGGCATGCCTATGTTCGAAGGAAGAATGAAGGCTACATTGTGGAACTCAGTCATTGACAGGATCTCCAAAAAGTTAGCAGGGTGGAAGGGCAACCTTCTCAGCTCTGCAGGAAAAGCCTTATTAGTTCAAACTACTTTACAAAGCATTCCAATTTATTGCATGTCTCTATTTAGAATGTCTGCAAAGGTCCAAGCTACATTGGAGCAAATTCAATGCAACTTCTTGTGGTCAGGTTCAAAGGAGAGAAAGAGAATTTCGTTGGTAGCATGGAATCAGGTGTGTGCAAGCAAGGATCAAGGAGGCCTGGGGCTAAAGAGAATGAAAGAAATGAATCAAGCTCTGATTGGCAAACAAGTATGGAGATTTATCAATAATGATCAATTGGGATGGGTAAAACTTCTTAAGGCAAAATATATCGAAATAATCGAGACTTCTTGAAAGCTGATAATCTCCCTAGAGGATCCTATTTTTGGAATTGTTTGCTCGAATGTCGGGAGGTAGTCAGGAAAGGCATCAGATGGAGAATTGGTAATGGAAGACAAGTGGACTTTTGGCAAGACCCGTGGTTGGAAGAGGCCCCTCTGAAAGATAACTTAGACCTTCAGGTCCTCCAACATAAACTTTTAGAGGAAATGGGAGGAAAAGTAGGGGATTTTATTATTGTAGCACAGGAAACTTCCTCTTGGAAGAAAATCACAGTTCATAATCTATCAAAGCAAGAGAAGGTGGCCCTAACCAAACTCAATGATGCTTTAAGGGTGTTCCCGATCATTCCTGGGGAAGGAAGAGACAAGGAGATTTGGGGCAAAACTACAAGTGGGATCTATTCAATAAAAACTGCCTATAAGTTAATCCACTCAGGATTCAATGGCTAGACTCTGACTTCTATTATTTGGTTAAATAATTTAACCCTAAAAATAGCTTTCTTCTTTTGGTTGGCAGTTCAAAATAAGATTCGACAACGGATAATCTGCAAAGGAGAGGTTTCCAATTCATCAATCGATGTATCTTGTGTGAGAAAGCGATAGAATCTGTAAGTCATATATTTCTAACTTGTGAATTTTCTTGTACAGTCTTCCAAATGATCTTGTCCAAATTTCATATAGATTGGGTATGTCCAAATAGCATGTCTAACTTCTGCATACAGTGGGCTTCCCCCTTCCGGGTGAAACTTTTGACTTGGCTCTGGAAGCTCAGCTTACCCCATTTTTTATGGGGGATATGGAATGATAGAAATAAGAGAGTATTTAAAGGATGTAAGAAAGATCCCAGGTTATGTGGTAATAAAATAATCAGAGCTTTGAAAGAAAACTGGAAAACTTTCTTCTTCAAAAATGAGACCATGTCTCTAAGGGAAAGGAGGATTTTGCGAAACTGGGGAGAGGAAATTCCAGACCTAGACATTACAACCAACCCATGGGATGGTGTCAAGTGGATACCCCCCACACAAAAGTGGGTTAAGTTTAATTTTGACGAGGCAGCTAAAGGAAATCTGGGGGCTGTAGGAGCAGGAGGAGTTCTGAGAAATGAGGAAGGAAAAGTGGTCCTTGCCTTTGCAGAGCCTTTGGGAACTCAAACAAATCATTTTGCAAAATCTCGAGCCTGCATGCAGGCAATGAGAATTGCCAGACTTGAGGTTTATAAGGAAGTTATCTTTGAATGGGATTCGCTTAATATAATCAAGGCAATTAAGGAGGATAAAGACCCTAGTTGGACCATCTTGGAGCTTATCCTCGAAGAAAATATTCATAAATCTCATTTGGTTAATGCCCAAATCCAACACACCTTCAGATAAGGGAACCAGGCGATGGATCTAATGGCAAATATTGCAATTTTTGTTGGGGAGATGCAAATTTGGAAGGATAACTTCCCTCAAGAACTATTGGTGTTAGCTTCTAGAGAAGAGCTAAGATCAAACCTGTTAGAGCATCAGGATATCAGAGGGGTTGATGATGAGTAATCCGACAGATGGAATTAGGCAAAAAAGGCATCCCATTTGCTGGGGCTTGGGAGGTGACAAGTGTACAGTACAACAACCTAGTGGTATTAGTAAGTGTTAGGTGTTGTTTGGTTTTGTTTTATCCTGAATAGTCAAGCGATAAGTATAGGACTGTGGACTCTAAGTATGGCTTAATGTGGGTTTTAGAAAGATTCATTTTGTATTTTGATTATACGGGCTTGATGCTAGAACCAGCCCATTTTGACTATGTAAAAGGTTTGTGGACCTTATAACCACCTCTACCTTATACCAAAAAAAAAGTTTTTAATGATAAAATTCTTCAAGATGTTCCTTCAGTTATAACAAATGAAGACAATAGGAAACGGATGGAGCCTATTACTCTAGAAGAAGTTAATTTAACTCTTTTATCTTTTAATAAGGATAAATCCCCAGGTCCAAATGGGCTTTTTGCAAATTTTTACCAACATAATTGGGATATAGTGAAGGAGTCTTAATTGGTGGCAGTGGAACAATCTAGGGTAAAACAATACATTCTTTATAAAATAATTGTAACTTATCTTACCCTAATTCCTAAAAAGAAGGATGTTGAATTATTTGATTCTTTTAAACCCACAAACCTATGTAATATGGCATATAATATTATTTCCAAAGTGATGGCGAATAGATTAAGGTCATTGTTAAACAAAATCATTTCACAAGAGCAAGGAGTATTTGTGAAAGGAAGACAAATTCTAGATGTGATCATAGTATTTCATGAAGTTATACATTCAGCGGATTCAAGAAAATAGAAAGCTATGATATTAAAACTTGATATGAGTAAATCCTATGATAGGGTTAAATGGAATTTTTTTTTGCAGTTTTAGATAAGTTTAGTTTTGGGAAGAAATGGGTTATATGGATTAAAGCTTGTGTCTCTATAGTTTCTTATTCAGTGTTGGTCAATGGGTTAGTGACAGAATCTTTTAAAGCCAAGAGAGGCCTTAGACAAGGAGATCCTCTATCTCCTTATTTGTTCATTATTATGGCAGAAGTATTGAGTAGTAACATAAAGAAGGCTTACAAATATGGGCTTATAAGTGGACTTAAGGTTAGTAATAACATCGATAACATCACCCATCAAGAGTTTGTAGATGATATAACTCTTTTTGGAAGGGCAAGGATAAATGAGGCCAAAGATTTGAATAACCTTTTAAAAGAGTACGAAAGAGCTTCAGGGCAAAAATTTAATAGGACTAAATCCAAAATCTACTTCCTTAACACTCCTGCTAATATTAAAGCAAGAATTTATAGATTGCTTCAATGGAGGAGGCAAATTTACCAACAACTTATCTAGGGATGCCTTTATTTGAGGGGAGAATGAGGATAGATTTATGGAATCTAGTTATTAGTAAAGTTCAAAATAAACTTCCAGATTGAAAAGGTATATGGTTATCATTAGCAAGAAGAGTGCAATTAATTAAGTCATTCTTACAAGCCATTCCAACATATTATATGTCATTGTATTCTATGCCAAAATTAGTTGAAAAAAAATTAATCTATATTATGTGATCCTTTTTATGGTCAAGTTTACATGATAAAAGGAAATTTCCTTTGGTGAAATGGAGCAAGTTGTGTGATGACAAAACTAGGAGAAGTCTTGGTTTAAGAGCTCTTATAGATGCAAACTTAGCTCTTAGGGGAAAAGTTATCTAAATATTTATTGTATTCTCTCTTCCAAATGGTTCTGCTCTTTGGAATGGTTTAAAAAATCTATTGATCTTATGATTAAAGGTTTAAAATGGGTGGTGGGAACTGGAGAAATAATTTCTATTTGGATGGATACTTGTTGTGATAAAAACCACTCAATTTAGATCCAATTTTGAAACCTTGGATGATATTGCTTCAAGACAAAAACGGTGATAGTGTTTCAAACATTTTGTACAAGGATCGAGAAGGAATATACAAATGGAAAGAAGGTTTTTTACAAGTATACAAGATATTGATGCTAGGAGGCAATTGAGTAGAAAGATAACAACTATGATTATTTCGAGGGGTGCCAAGGATAAATTGATTTGGGAGTTGAATAGCTTAGGAGAATACACAACAAGAAGTGGATATAATGTTCAACACCAACATAATAATAATATCACTAGAATATGGAGAGATATTTGGGATAGCCCAAGCATTCCTAAAATTAAAATGTTTGTTTGGCTAGTAGGTCATAGAAGTATTTTATCTTGGGATAACCTTATGAAAAGGGGTTTTCATGGCCCCTCTCAATGTGTTTTCAGTAATAAGGAGGAAGAGAGTATAGACCATCTCTTGGAACATTGTTCAATAGTTTGGAATCTATGGCAATGGATTCTTAATATGTCTAGTAAATGCATGGTGATGAATAGCATAATTGAAGATTGGTTAAAGTAATGGCAGAGCACTTATAAAAGTGAGGCTTTACAAAAAATATGGGATATATCAAAAGATACAATATTTTGGACTATATGGCTAGAAAGGAATAAAAGAATATTTAAAAGAAAGGAAAGGAAAGCAGTTTAGAGGTAATGAAAAAGAAGATATGTTTAGCCATAAAGGAGTCTAAAGCAACCCTATCAACTCACCCAATCCCTAATTTGGAAGCAGAGAGTCTTGATAGATGGAGTCAAGTCATTAAATGGAATTATGATGTTGGGTACAAGAGAAGCAAAAAGAAGGTAAAGAATATAAAGTGGAAACCACCAAATGTGGAGTGGGTTAAATTGAATTTGAGCATCCAAAGGAAATCCAGGACCAGGTTGAGGATGAATAATTAGAAATAATAGAGGAGAGATTTTGTCTCATTATACTTTCAATAGTGGATTTAAAACAAATAATGAAGTTGAAGCTTGGGCAACTTTAGAAGGGTTAAAAATATGTAAACAAATGAAATGGAAGAGTATGGATGGAAGGTGATTCTCTCATAGTAATAAATGCAATTTTGAGGAAAGCAAAGGCTCCATGGAATATACAAGAGATAATTGTGAAAATTCAAGATCTTCCTAAAGAGTTCGAAGAAATCAGGTTTACACATATATTAAGTGAAGGAAACAAATGTGCAGAGAAGCTAGCCAATAGAGGGGTTTTTATTGAGGATCGTGAAGTTGATTTCTTATTTCCATGGTTAGAGGAAGTAGAAAGTTTAGTTGAAGCCAACAAAAAATGTTAATTGCCTAAATCAATTAATGATTAAGATTTATTTTAATATTTTCCATTGGTAATATATGTTTTATTTTATAACAACAATGTGTTTTCATTTAGACTATTTATTATAATTTTTGTGGTTGCACTTGTGTTTCAAGAAGGAAATTAGCAATCCAGATTTGGTAAAGCGGACTATAATAGTGCGATGTTTTGGAAATATTACTCTACTAAGATCCAAGGGATAGATAGTAGAGGTGAAGTTTTGGCATTGTGAAGGCTGATATATGAAAATATCAAAAAATATGCTAAATTCTAAAGTAATTATATTCGTACAAAGATTTGAAAAGATCTAGAAAATAAAAATAAAAAATTCAAACATTTTATGTAATAATGTAGGTTTCTAACTATAGCATCTCAATTAAGATGAGAAGTGTATCTATTTGTAAACTCTCAAGCTCTAAAGAAGAAAAATGTAATTTATCAAGGGTGGGGGACCCAAATACAACCCCTTATTATCCAGCAATAAATAAAACAATATTATTTATAAAAAATTATTTAAAATCAAAGTTCAAAACAATCATATATCTATGGCACAACTTGTACAAATTTCTTTAAAAAATGTGAGGTATTATCTAGCATTCAATTTGGTTACTTCCTTTGCTTTAAAATGCAAATCACATTTGCAACCTTCATTTTAAAAACAAGGTGTAATAAAATGTTTAATAAAATATTTATTATAAAGAGTTTAAAGATTTAAATCTTCTAACAAATTTTAATTCTCAACAATTAATTTTAGCATTCTTTACTTTCAACACTTAATAATACTATTTGTTATAACAATTACTATTTCGAACACTAACACTAAATTTATTAATAAAAATTTGTTAGAGAATTTAGATCTTTAACAAAGTGTGTGAGTGTGTTAAAAAAAAATATGAAGCGCATAGTAATAATCCGAAGGGTAAGGGTTAGGTGGATTGGTAAGTTCTAGCGCTCACCAAAAAGAGATCTAAGTTTAAACCTGGTGCCCTGCAAGTTTGTTTGTAAGAATAGTAGTCAATCCGTTGAGTGCGCTAGTCCAACGACCGGTTGTTTAGTTTTATCTGGATTAAACAACAACGAAGTGGTATAAAGGTTATAGAGCAACCCCAAGATTTAAACATAGTAAAAAAAAAAAGACTATAAATGTAACTGATTCTTTTCTATAAATAATAATAATAATCATCTAAAAAACAATAATCTCAAAATAATAAAAATAATTATAATAATAATAAAATAAAAATAAGACAGGATGCTCATAACAATAATCTCAAGCAATAAGTCCATATTAATCTTTGTGAAATACCAATAATAATTAAAAAATAAATTAAAAAATTAAACATGATGCTCATAACAATAATCTCAAGCAATAGGTCCATATTAATCTTTGTGAAACACCGCAATAACATGATTTTACCCTCTTTTCACAAATCCAAATTCAAACTATTCTAAAAATAAGACAACATGCACATACCACTATCGACTAAGACCTAGTCATTTTCAACTATGAAATGAATGGCAATAACAACTACACCCGGAAATGACCGTCACCACCAAGAACATTATGATGTAACTGCAAACAAAGTAATAATATATCTTTGAGATAAAGTAATTTGACTGCTTCATTTCGTTCCACATTTAATAATTAGTATTTAAAAACTAATTTGTAATATATATGAAATTATAGGTTATATAAAACGATTATATATAATTAAAGTAATAAAAAATAAATAAGTTTAACGTTCGTATGAGACTATTTTATTAAAGATATTGTTTTAGTGAGTATAATTATTTTTAATATTTATAAAATCATAAATTATATAAAACAATTTTTTTTTAATATTTTTTAGTTAATATATAATTTTTTAATTATATTGTAATATATAAACTTTAAACTTTATTTAAAATTTAAAATCTTCACTTAGACCCAATCAAATTATATATTTATATGGTTGTCGTTTTCTCACCTTCCCGAGTCGTTATTATTGAAAGCACTTGAGGGAAGGTGACAAAAGAGCACTATAGGAAAGCATGTTTTTAGTCAAAATCCATTAAATTATTTGTTTGAAATGGGATGGAGTGTCATGTCAACCATAATATTTAAGGTGAGATTTGGTGGATAACCTTTTATGATGCATGTGAGAATTAGGAACTAAGAATATTAGTAAAATTGTTAATTTAAAAAATTAATAAATTTGATTTATTAAAAATTTAGTTGTAAGTGTTAATTTTTTTAATGGGACAATTTTTATACGGTATGGGGTATTGGATACAAACTTCTAATTTTGACGGTGTATTAGTGTATAAGGATGTGAGTATATAAAATATTTATAATATTTGTGTATTTTTTTATTGAGTTAGTGAAAAAAAAATTATGATCCATGTTTAAGGTTGGTTATTTTATTTTAATTATGATTTTTAATAAGGGTGAGAGCTAAGTTTATTACTAATAAGGGCTAAATAGAATCATACATACTCATTCACGTTGCGGTTTGAACTTTGGACCTCTTGAAGAAGAGCTAAAGCCCAAAACGCTATGTTGTTCCCTCGAGATAAAACTCTTGCATAAAGAGCAATCTTTAGAGCCGCTCTTAAGTGGTCGGCAATATCATTCCATCCAGGTATACCGCTATCTAGAGGGAAGCCACAAAAGATTTTTTTTGTGTCCGCTCAATCTCATCTCATGTTTGTATAGGGATTTGAATACAAGACCTCTCAAATGTTTATAATATTTGTGTATTGTTAAAATATATTTATATTTTATTGATTTATATGATATGTATTTGATGTTTCATTATGTGATATATATTCAAATATTTATAAAGTATATGTATTTGATAATAATTTAAATTATATATATTTAATAAGTTGAAAAGTTGGGGGTTGCAGCATTGCCATCCTTTCTTGTGAATTGAACTTGGGTCTTCCTTAGGAGAGCCCAATGTCTTTCATAGGATATTATAGATATATATGTTAGACAACATGGTATAGGAGTCATATATACTATTAGAACTAATGCAAGCTTTAAGCATGTGCGAGCCTCACTAAGTAGCATATAAGGAAAGCCTTAATTGGAATTTAGGATGCCTTAAGTAGAAGTAGGGATGCGTAAGTTGGAGATTATGAAAAGTTCAATACAAAGAGTAAATGTCACATCAAAAGTGATTACCAAAGATGAAATGATCAAGCATGATATGATAGCTTAAAAGCATAGGGTTGATAAGTAAGTTCCATGGATACTCAACAAGGTTTTTAAATATGTAAAATTGAAATAAGTGGAAGTGAGGATTGAATTTAAATTATTTCATGACTTTTTTTAGCATGCTGACACACCCATCACTTGGTTTGAACTTAGGTCTATTGATGAGACTTTTTTTCTAAAGGTCTTTCCTAATTTGAAAATTAGGAATAAAATAATGGATGGTGGCCTGTAGTGTAGGGGGAGAGGAGCTTTATTTAAAGCATGGAATGGTAATTTTTTTATTGAGATAGAAACTATTAAAAAACTTCTTATGCAGGTTAGGATTATTTTGACTTCCATATGAACTTACCAAAAAATGTATTTTGAAGAATATCATAAATATCTTTAGGAAGTTCATCAAGGAGGAATCAACAACTAAGGAGTGAAAACATGCTATATATACTTGAATATGTGTTGCCATGGATATTTCAAAACCTTTTCCATAATCAATTAAGATTAAATTTGAATTAAGAGAATGAGATCAAGTCGATTATGAAAACATTGTATTTCAATATTGTAAATGTTATGAGAGTATAACATGGCAAAAGATTACAAAGTGAAAACGAAGAAGAAAAGACTAAATTTTTTTGTTATGAGATAAACTTTAAGATGAAACAAAGAATCGTACTGCAGTAGAAGTTGGATTAGATAAAAGATATTCCACTCCAAAATAAGAGGCAAATGCAACATCATATGACAAAGACCATCATGACTCTTTTAAAAGAAACAAACAAGGACACAAGGAATGAGAAAATACAATGTGCAAGTTCAAATTCAAAGGAAATTAAAGGTATAAAGGAAGGTGGAGGAAAATTTTAAAACAAAGTAGACGAAAGAGATCAAATTTATTTTAAGTAAATCATCTTTATTTTCTTTAACGAATATAAAATTTTCTCCTCACAATAGAAATGAAAGAAGTATAAAGGTTATACCTTGTACTTTAAAATTTCAAAAATAACATAATAAAGAAATGAGGATGGAGGACATCCATGGAAATTAAAAGTTTTTAAGGCAACATAAGAAGGTAAGTGCTATGGAGGAATATCCTTGCACTTTAGGTTTTCAAAACAACATAAATACGAAAGTGCTTTTGAGGTTATTCCTTGCATTTTGGATCCTCTAAAACAAAGCAAACTTGTAAATAATAAGCCTCACTATGAATAGTATGAAAAAAATCAAAGGAATTTATGAAGATGAAAGTGTTGGTGAAAATGAAAAAAATCAAAGGAATTGATGAAGAAAATGAAAATGAAAAAATGAGAAAAAGACTTTTTCTTGCACTTTGGATCCTCTGAAGCAAAGCAAACTTGTTAATAATAAGCCTCACTATAAATAATATGAAAAAAATCAAAGAGATTGATCAAGATGAAAGTGTTGTTGAGAATGAAAAAATGAAAAATAAAAGACTAAAAAATAAAAGCAAAAAGGAAAAAAAATTGAAGAAATTGATATGGAAAAACACAATTAAGTATCATAAGTGTTAACAAGAAATGAGGCTAAGTTCACAAATAAAAACAAAAATTAACTTAAATTTTTTGTAAAGGTTGATTTGGCTGAGCATAGTAAGGAACTTGGTTGGGCTTTAAATGGCCTTGTTGATAATAGATTTAGTTTTATAATAACAATTAAGTGTATTATAATAGTTCTAATATTGTAAAAAATATATTAAAATTTGTAGTTATTTTATATCTAACTATTTTTATTGTATAACTTGAGTGTTTAAACTTTGAATAAGAAGTTCAAAGTTAAAATCTAATGGAATAGAATTGTACACTATACTTTAGCAATTTGATTACTTAACATATATTAAGTAAATAACATCTTGCATAAAGATGGTTTTATATGGACCACGAACCCATGGGCGATAAAAATTACTTTACCTCTAATTTTAAATATTCTAACTTATATATTCATTTTTATATTATTTTGTCCATTATAAAATAAAAATATAAAAAATACTAATTAAATCAGATTCTATACTAATTAAATTATATAAATAAAAAATTCAATACCACAAGCAATATGTATATATTTATTATTATTATATTGAAAATTTCATATTAGAAAAAAATAATAATTACAAGTTGGACCAACAAGAGCAATCATTTCCTCTTTTTAACTTTCCAAATGACTACCAACAAAATTATTTACAAGTTGGAACGCGACTTCTTCCAACCTTAGTTAGCAAGAGCAACTATTTTCTCTTTTTTAACGTTCGAAATAACTACCATAACTTTGAATTCCAAGATCCTAAGAACTAACCACTTTTGGTTACAAAGGTAAAGGAGATCTACATTGTAGCCAAATCTCCTAAACTATGTTTACATTTGCTTGTCCAAGTTAACCAAATACTAAATTTGCTTATTAACCTGTCTAATCATCCCATCTTTATTAACCATGCCAATGTACCATTGAAATTTATATCTATTATCATAAAAGGCTAGGTTTACAAGATTCACAAGAGAATAGATAATATAAAGTATTAAAACATTAAAAATTTGAACTTAAATTTAACATTCAATCTAAAGTGATTTTCAACCTTATAAATAATAATAATAAAATTATAGAATACAATCCAAGCATATTTTGTGTTAACTTTGTAAAAGTACAATTAATCTAAGTTTTTTTTTTAGATTAGGGTCATATCCGCATGTGAAGGGAGGAGAATTAATCTAAGTTTGACAAGGACAACATAGTGGTTAGGGCTTTGGCCTCTCTTTGGGAAGGTTCAAGGTTCAAACCACAACATATCCAAACAATGATAGGTTTTTGATGGTAGCAACGAAGTATTTGTTAGTTGGTTGCTTCAATTCGACGTTCAGAGGGTTGAGGGTCTTGTTAACTTCATCTAACTCAATTAGCTAGGGTTTATAGTGGTACCACCCAATGCTGTTATTGATTCCCTTATTTATTTATTTTTAAAAAGTACAATTAATATTTAACACAAAAACAAGTAAAATAACATAAATTTATAACAATATATATATATATATAATATAAATTTTAACTTTAGACCTATGACCCAATTGTGTTATCGATTCCCTTATTTATTTGTACTTTAAGATAAAAACAAGTAGAATAACATTAATTTATATATATATATATAATATAAATTTTAACTTTAAACCTATGAGGGATACCATAGTGTTAAGTCCTTTGGTTTTCATCTAGAAGATCCAAGTTCAAACCATGGTATGAGGGGATTGAAACCCCTTGTAAAACCTATGTAAACTCAAATTCTTAGATATGAAAAAAGAGCAACAAGTTCATTCGGAGTGTATCAATGATTCAAACCCTTACCATGAAGAGGGTTCAAGGATATTGTTTTTGAAAAGTTTTCGAAGCAAAGGAATACTAGAAGAAAGAAGATACAAAAGCCAATGTGAGTTAGGAGGAAGTGCAAGCTAGGAGGGAGTGTGAGTCGAGAGTGAGTGTGAGTTGAGAGGGAATGCAAGCTAAGAGGGAGTGCAAGCCAAGTGTAAGCCCCAACCCCAATAGTTAATATGGAAGAAAAGTAATATTTGAAAGCCCTAATGGTAAGTGAGGATGCCTTGACTAGAAGTATGGATGCCCAAGTTGAAGCTAAGTGAAAAACCAAATATATGGTAAGTTTAACTCTAAGTACCAAATGTTGTACCAAAAGTAACCATCAAGGATGAGATGATTGAGCATGATATAATGGTTTTAAAAATCAGGGGGTTAATCTATAAGTTCCATAGATTCTAGATAAGGGTTTTTGGAGATTCAAGATTGGATCAAGTGGAAGTGGGGATTAAATTCAAATTACTTTGTGACTTTTCTTCTTAAATGTCTTTTCCTTATCATCTTTTCTAATTAAGAAATCAAGGATAAAATATTGAGTGGTGGCTTGTGGTTTAGAGGAAGAGATGCCCTTTATTTAGACCATGGGGTGAAATTTTTCTATTGACACATAAACTATTAAGAAGCTTCCAATTTGGGTTAGGATTTTTGGACTTCCATATCAACTTATCAATAAGGATGTTTTGAAGAATATTAGAAATACCCTAGGAGAATTCATCAAGGAAGGACTAACTATTAAGAAGTGAAAGCATGCTATATATACCAAAATATGTGTTGTTATGAATATTTCAAAACCTTTGTTACAATCCATTAAGATTAAATCTAAATCAAGAGAATGGGATTAACAAGTGGATTATGAAAACATCGTATTTTTTTGCTGCAATTGTTATGAGACTGGCCACTTGGCAAGAGTTTACAAAGTGAAAACTATAAAGAAAGAAAAAAATTTGGTCGTAAGTAAACTACAAGGCGAAACAAGGAAATCATACATTAATAGAAGGTTAGATCAGATTAAGGATATTCCACTCGTAAAGAAGGGGCAAAGAAAGCCTATCTACAACATCTTATGGAAAAGGCCACCATAACTCACTTGGATCAACAATTAGAAGAAACAAAGAAGGATATAAGGGATGAGAAAGTACAATATGTAAGTCCAAGTTCAAAAGGAATTAAAGGTGCAAAGGTAAATGTGGAGGAAAATCCTAACACAGAGACGACATAAGAGGTCAAGTTCAGAAGGAATTAAAGGTGCAAAGGTAAATGTGGAGGAAAATACTAACACAAATATGACATAAGAGGTCAAGATCTTTCCAAGTAAATCATTTTCATTTTCATCAAGTAGTATAGAATCCTCTCCTAGTAATAAAAGTGAAAGTGGTATAGTGGTTATCCCTTGCACTTTAGTATTTTAAGAGCAACGTAATAAAAAATGAGGATGGAGGAGGTCTCTAACAATTTAGGGTTTTTACAACAAAATAAGAAGGAAATTGCTTTGAAAGAACACCCTTCCACTTTAGGGTTTCTAAGGCAATATAAAAAATAATGTGCTTTTGAGGTTATTCCTTGCTCTATAGATCACACACAACAAGACAATCCTATAGACGATAAGTCTTTACTTTGAACAGTGTGAAACGATTGAAGAGATGGGTGAAGATAAAAGTATCGATGGAAATAAAAATAAGAGAGAAAGACCCAAGAAACAAAAACAAAGAGAAAAAGAAACCTAAAGGGATATTGATATGGGAAAACAAAAGCAAATATCACAAGTGTTAACAAGAAGTGGGGCAAAACCCACAAATAAAAACAAAAAATAACAATTAAAATAATATCTTGGAATATTAGGCATACGACCAGGGTCTACTATCGGCTCTCCGCTCTGTATCCCCTGAGATCGTCGACAGGCCCAATGTCGCCCCCACCACAAAAATTTTGGTCTCCGTGATGATGTCGATGCCAGATTCTAGCAACATCGATGATACTAGCATCAATAATGATGACTCCGGCGACAACGCAACAACGAATGGGAAAAATATCGAGGTTTTAGGGCCCTACCTGGGCTATCGTCGCTATTGCTCATCTCACAAAGGAGAATAAATTTGTGCTATCTTACCCTCGATTGCGTGCAAGGAAACTAAGAGCTACGATAAGGTTGACTATGATATGATGAAGTTTTACATTAGGAGTTTTGGTAAATATCATTATGGAAATTATTAAGATGTTAAGAGACTACAAACAAATCATGTAGAGAGGCACTCGCGCGCTTGCGCGAGCATCTAGTGTCCATCAAGAGGGTTTGCTGGAGGAAGGCTTTGGTCAACTGAAGTATTTACAACCATCAGTGGGATTGTTGGGTGGAAGACATTGACCAACTGAAGGAACTACAATGACCAGTGAGTCGACTTGGTGGATGGCATTGGCTAGCTGAAGGAATTGCAACCACTAGTGGGTTGGCTAGGTAGAAGGCATTAGCTAGATGAAGGAACTCCAACCATCAATGAGTTGGTTGGGTGGAAGGCATTGACCAGCTGAAGGAACTGCAACCACTAGTGGGTTGGTGAGGTGGAAGGTTTTTACCAGTTGAAGGAACTACAACCACTAGTAGGTTTTTTGGGTGGAAGGCATTGGCCAACTGAAGGAACTGCAACAACTAGTGGGTTGGCTGGGAGGAAGGCTTTGACCAAATTAAGAAACTAGCTCCACTTGCGATGTCGAGTCCTTGAGGTTCAATGTGTTAGATTTTAATGGAATCTCCATATTTTGCCATGTAGGATGTTGTTTATTGGCTAGTTTTTCCTGAATATTCCTTTTGGAAGGCCTTGATGTGTATGTTGTAATAGTCCCTGTTTCAGTTGGATTGTTCTTTGGATGACCCTGTTTCTTGTGGTGGGTGCTTGTTTTGGCTGGAAGGAAACTAGTAATGTTGATTTGGTAAAACATACTTTGATAGTGAGATGTTTTGAAAATATTACTCAAATAAGATGCAAGACATAGATAGTAGAGGTGAAGTTTTGGCATTGTGAAGGCTACTATAGAAAAATGTCAAGAAATATGCTAAATTTTGGATTACTTGTATTCATAAAAAAATTTGAAAAGATCCAAAAAATGAAAATCAAGAATTCAGAGAGTTTATATAAAATGATGTAGGTTTCTAGCTATAACATCTCAATTGAGATGAGAAGTATATCTATTTGCAAACTCTCAAGCTTTAAAGAAGAGAGATGTCATTTGTCAAAGGTGGGTGACCCGAGTACAACCCCTTATTAAGGGCATGAATAAAAACCCCCCCAAAAAGGTATTAAGAAACTCTCAAATTATCATAGACAATATATTTATATTTATATTTATAGATATGAAAAATGGGAAGCAAATATTTTAGCCATTCATGGTATAGAATTTTATCTTGACAAAATTTCAATTTTTAAAGGTATTTGTATGAAATGATAAAAAAAAGTTGATTGTAGAAACTTAACACTGAGGAAGAGACAAATCTCATTGATAAGAAAGGTAGATGAAGAATATTTTTGATAGAAAGGCATGTTGATATGATTTAATTAATTTAATAAAAATGGAAAGAGAGCAATGTAATATTTTGTTTTTGTAATGGTAGTGACCCAATAAAAGCTACACATAGTTTATATAAAAAAATTTAGCTTTAACTATTTTATTGTTAACATAGTTGAGAAAATCTACAAAAAAAAAAATTATTGATTCATGATTTTCCTCTCAATTTTTTTTACCCATTCTCATTTTTTTGTTAATTTTTTCCCATGCCGATCCGATTCAGATTTTCTCAACTATAATTGTTAGATTTGAAAATAAAATCATGTAAAAAAAATTTAACCAACTTTTACAATCTTTAAATTATACTAACATAATACAAATTAGAATATTGTTATATTGGATAGAAAAAAAAATTAAAAATATATGCGACAAAAAGTTATATAAGATATGGTTTAATTAACTAATACACAAACATACATATATTAACAACAAATGCAATATTTTGGTATTTGATGATAAGTGACCCAATAAAAAGCCACACATACCCTTATTAAAAAAAACAAAATTATTTATAAAATTTTTTTTTTTATAAATTATTAATTAAGTTAATCATTTAATATAATAATATTAAATTAAAGGAAAAATCATATAATATATTATAGTAATTAATTTTTTTTAACCATGATGAAAACATTACCCATACCTTTATATAACAATTTTTTATATTTTATTATTAAATACCTATCTTGGGAGTGAGGGATGGTGAAATTCTATAAGTCACATAAATTAAATGCCTCATAATTTGATAACCAATATTAAATGAAATGTTTCGGTTATTAACTTAATTAATATAATCTTATAGATAATTATAATCAAACTAAATATTAAAAAAATTAAAATTAGATATAATTTTTAAAATTAACAAAATAATAATTAATTTTAATAACTTTAAAACACATAGATAAACTTTTTAAAGTTATGGGCTTTTTTATCAATATATATTTTTAATTTAATTTTAAATAATTTTTTTTTATATTGAAGATCGTTTACAAATATCAACCACATTGATGATAATAACTAGGCAACTGCCACTACACCAAATGCCATTCAACATTTGGTGTAATAAATATAGATAGATAAATATATATTAATGTGGAAAGAAATTTCAATCATAGAATATGAAATATAAGTATAAAGAGGTCAGTAGAGGTCCAGTTTACTTAGAAAAATAGGGTTATTAGTAGATAGGGTTTATAATGGTAATATAGGCCGATCAGTAGTGGTCAGGTGGCAAGATAGGGTTTATAAAAGTTGTTATATAATTAAAAAAACCAATAAAACAATATTTACTTAAAAGAGATAGGTTGATTAATAATAAGATAAGGTGTTTAGTGGCAGCAATACAGTTTATAATGACAACTGTAAAAAAAATAGGATTTATAATAAACCGATTAATAACGGCTAGTGGCAAAGGCAAAATAGGTTTATAATTATTATATACATTTTATTTTATATATATATAACCCAAAAAAACCAAGTACACCGTAACTGCTATGGAAACCGATTAGCGTTCACATGTAAACCCTAACCTATTATTTTTATTATTATTACTACCTTTCCACCGTATCCGTTAGGTAAGTACGCCGCGCGGAGTATTTCAAATCTTGGAGTTGTTGCAGATAAACAATTGGTTCGCCATGAGCTTTGCATTAAATTTCTCAATCATCATCACAAGATGACGACGTCATGATGTACCACAACATTTACAATTCGATGCATCGGAGGCTGGCGGCCATTTCCCTTGAACAATTCTGCAGACTTGATCCACAGAAATTAGAAAATTCAAATACAGAAACCGTCAATGCGATCCCCAATTGTGTTTTGCTTTCTTGTAAATTGCGAAGCGTATAGGATGGCATTGCAGGAATTGATTATGTTTGTGGGATGATGACCAAACATGAGGGGGCCGAATGCTAGCAATGGCGACGATGTTCACGAGGGGAAGTTTGAAGTTGTGGTTGGTAAGGCTCAGCACGAGCATATTGTTGTGGACATGCCTTATGCAGTTCCACCCGCGGCTGCTGCAGAAATGCCCGCCGTGCTTCAGCCCCCCGCGGCATTTCAATCAATTTACGACCTTCAACGTGTCCGCCAGCGTAAATCCCCCTCCTGTTCTGCCTGCGAAGCGTGAGTGCTAATTTTTCTCCTGTCATTTGTTAGGGTTTGTTAGGTTTTTGTGAGTGTATGATATTTTATTTTATTTTTAATTTTTTAGTTTTTAGATGTTAAAGGCACACAATATATGAGGCTGCAAGGGGATGTTTTGTATGTGAATTCTTTTTGAGTCTTGGCATCGTTTGAGGATGTGATTGTTATGTCAGAATTGGGGTTTCAGTTTGAGGATTTTCTGCTCCCCTTTCTTGTTTTCTTGCTTTAGTGTAAAAGAAACTATGTTTGAGGATTTTCTGCTTCCCTTTCTTGTTTTCTTGCTTTAATGTAGAAGAAATTATGGAATTGTGTATTTTTGGGATTTGATAAAGGTAAGGGCGTGGGTTATCTAAACATGGTATACAACTCTACTTTTTCCAATTTCAATCATAGATATTTTTTGGATTTCCAAAGCCTTTTTGATGAATTCAATTTGATTTTTATCTAGTAAACCATAGTATTATATATCTTCTAGCAAGATTTGAACATAGGTCTCCGTCTCCTTCAAACTTAAAAAAATTAATGGGTTGAGCTTGTGCCGTGGGTTTCGGTTGGGCTCATACTGTTTGTATTTTTGAGTTTGCTTCTAGAGATTCTTGTGGCCTGGAGATTGCACCCAATAGCAGGAGGAATCATTCTAACCTTGCAAGTGTTAAAACCTAATAGTCTCGGTTCTGCACACCAGGCAAGAGGTTTTGCTCTACCTAATCAGGTGTTAGCTCCTAATCTGAACAAACTGTGGACAGAATAATTTTTGGGAGATTTGTTTCTTATTTATTTATCTTATTCAGATGTTTGAAGAAACACATGTCTAAGACACAATGCGACAAACATCTATCTGCCCAGAGGCAAAGCCTCGCTAGTTTCTATTCCACTGAAGTAATACTATATTTGTAGTTTTACCCATAGTTACTAGGTTCATGTGGTTCAGTTTGAATGTAAGGCCAAAAAAGTTTGCAGGTTTGGTTCGGTTTAGAAAGATAAATTACGTATAACATAAAGTATGCATGAAAAATAGAGAAAATTGCATACATTCCAGTTTTTTTAGTTTCAAAATTCAATGCAATCAATGAGTGGATCTGTTAATTTTGAAGGGGGTAATGTATCACACCCCTTATGCCTCTAGTAGATGTTTGACAAGAAGTAAGTTGGCAATGGCTATCAGATACTTTTGAACTGCAACTGTCTTTGATACATCCATGGCAATGGGGACAGTTGAGTGTACTGAAGGCATATTGTTTTCAGTCATGGTGGAAAATAGGTTCGGATCAAATCAAATTGTTTTCAGTCATGGCCGAACCTGGGAACTATAGTTGAGACTAAGCTGAAATGTGAATCTTTTGAGTGAAAACAAATTCAAACTGAGAAACGTGGGTTTTAAGTTTTTGGATAAAAACTTTAAAGGCCCATCTTCAAACATTTTTAAATTTTAACTGTCGTAAAAACTTACAAATTACTTAAATTTCCACAAATATGAAGACATACCATATTAGTATTGATCATGGAGAATTGATCAACCACAAACAATGTGTACATGTGATGATAACTTTAATTGCTACATAGGTAGAGTTTCACCAAGTGACATCCTTCAGTAAGAATATCAAATATACATCATAAATATATGAGAGACCCCAAGAAGAGAGTGACTGAACCTATGTCCATCTCAATGGAGATGTCAGGGTGACAGATCAAAAGACAAAATAATCATGGACAGATGTTGAAAAGGTTACTGAATAATAAACATGTTTTTTGGTATTTTTGAAAAGTTTTTTTGTTGCTTGGGCTGTCCATTTGTCATAAATGTTGGTTTTGTGAGATACATGTTTCAGCACATGACAACCCTAAGCCATTTTGTTTTTTATAACATAGTTGTCCAACATGAGTGAATCAAATCCTTGTTGAATCGTTGATTATCACTATAGCTTTACCTATTATGTGCATTTCATTCCAGATATTATCTGGCTAAGCAACCTAACTCTTGAAGAGTAAAAGGTTTTAGGTGGCCCTCCATCAAAATGTAAGGCAGATGTGTGACATGTTCCAAGTTTTCTTCAGTTTTGATGCTTGTTTCAATCTTTTCTGCTCCTAATGAAGATATGAAAGTTATTTTAACATTTGGCTCTAAGACTCTGTATACTGCTTTTATATATTTCTTTTGATATGAACTCTTAGGATAGGTCCCTTTCTAGAAATGGTGATGATAATGTGGCATGGAAAAACTAATAGACATTATTTTACAACCAAACAGTGTTGATGATTGCATGCTTTCCTGCCTTACCTTGTAATTGACTGCTCAAACATGTAAAACCTGAATATCTAGCCAAAAATACAAAAACTAATTGCTCTGTTACTAAAAAAATGTACATTTCAACATCTAGTTGTTGTAACCCTCGATTCTGGTTACTGGGTGCATTCACCAATGTATCTAAAGAGGTATGGCATGCTTTCAGGTGGTTTGCTTCCATTAGAAATTCAGTTTTCCAAGTGGGTAGATTATTTTTCTGGGTCAAATCATAATGGGATATTGGTGGAGAACTTCTTGTGCTTTTTTTTGCGAAAATCAGGTTTCAGAATAGACAAGATGTATGTTATTTGTGCACATGATGAAGATTTCATACATGAACTTATCACGATTACCAATTCCTTTAAATAAATGGTGAAGTAAACATGTATTTGAATAGTTTGTCACTTTCAGGCTCCAACAGTTGCATTCCTTGTGTTGAGCATTGAAAAAAAAGGACTCCTAGTAAATTCTGGCTTGAAAATTACTATTAGTCTTTTGTTAAGCGACTTGTGATTAGCACTCTTCAATAGTTGTTCATGATGAATATGTCAGTTCCAATTGTTTGCTTTGTGTTTCAGAAACACCATGAATATGTGTCTCCCCTTTGACTGAAAGATCCATGCATATGGCTGTGAAAATTTAGTTTCTTAGACCGCTTACTCAGTTAAAATTTGTTTTTTTTTACATTGTTTCCAGTGTATGGTGTTTTAAAAGGTTGTTTGCAATGTTACTCTTATAATTTCATATAACAGTGCTGCTAAAAATCCATTGAATAATTTGATGCATAGCACAATTTTTAGAAGAGAGAACTGTGTAAATCTGTTTAAACATCAAGTATAATTAGCTTTCTATTTAAGTACTTCCTTGATTTTGTAGGAATCTACAAGAGTAATGGTTATTTAAAAGTATCTTGCAATGGAGGATTGAATCAAATGCGAGCTGCGGTATGTTGATTTTTTTTTCCCCTTTTTTTTCTCCCCATATGATCATCATTTCATTGTTCGATCCTTCAGTGGATCCATGTCTCCCGTACACTGCACTTTACAAACATTTCATTATTTTTAATATTCTAGAACTGTACTATGTGTTGCTGAGCAAGTTTTGTGTTGCTTAGTATGATTGTCCCTGAAGCAATATCTTCTCTTTCAACAATTGTTTTTTCAATAATACATATATGTTTTTAAAGCTTTGATTACTTGACTGGAGGTTACTTTACAGATTTGTGATATGGTTACCATAGCAAAGTTCTTGAATTTGACACTGGTTGTTCCAGAGCTTGATAAAACCTCTTTTTGGGCTGACTCAAGGTATGCACGCATGAGGGGGTTGAACTAAAATGGAAATTTATTACTTACATATGCTGCAAGCTGCCTTTTGGTAATCTGCAATATGATGAATTTGGCTGCAACTGATTTATATGCATTTGCATATTTCAGTGAATTTAGGGATATATTTGATGTAAAGCATTTCATCACTTCCCTACAAGATGAAGTTCGCATTGTAAAGGAGCTGCCAAAGAGATTGAGTAGGAGGGCTCAGAGCAAACTGTTTTCAATGGCACCTGTAAGCTGGTCAAATGAACGATACTATTTAAAACAGGTGTGCTTTCATTACAGAGGTTTCTTGGAGGGATGCGTAAGAGTAGCAATCTTTTCGTACTTGAAGAATGCACTAATGTCATATCAGTTCAAACTTTTGAGAAAATTTCTTACAATTGAAGATGCCGTGTTGTAGATACTGCCTTTGATTCGGAAACATAAGGTGGTTCATTTTAACAAGACAGATGCACGCTTGGCAAACAATGGCCTTCCTCTGGAGCTGCAAAAGTTCCGGTGTCATGTAAATTACAATGCTTTGAAATTTACTCCTCATATTGAGAAGATAGGGCAAAAGCTGGTTAACATTCTTCAAGGGAATGGATTTTTCATAGTGCTTCATTTACGATATGAGATGGATATGCTTGCATTTTCTGGTTGTACTCATGGCTGTAGTGAAGCAGAGGCAGATGAACTAACTCGTATGAGGTTTGTAAAGCAACAATATGAATTATTTTACATTTCTTTTTAGGTCTTTGTTATTGACTGTGTAGATTCAATGTTTCAGGTATGCATATCCTTGGTGGAAAGAGAAAGAAATCATATCTGAACAGAAACGGTTTGAAGGTCTATGTCCTTTAACACCAGAGGAGACTGTGCTGGTGTTGAAGGCATTGGGTTTCCAAAAGAACACACAAATTTATATTGCTGCTGGCAAGATCTATAATGGTGAAAAAAAAATGGCACCTTTGCGAGCAATGTACAGAAACATAGTAATAACCTTTGTCCTTCACATTTTCTTGATATTGAAATCCTCTTATACCAATAAGTAATGTGTAATCATAATGTGGATCCTTTACTTGCATAGCTTGTTTACTGCCCATATCATATTTCTCTGTGATTTCAGATAAGTAAAGAGACTCTTTTGAGTCAAACTGATCTAAAACCCTTCCAGAACCATTCGTCGCAAATGGCAGCATTGGACTATTTGGTTTCAATTGCCAGTGATGTTTTTATTCCTACTTATGATGGGAACATGGCAAAGCTTGTGGAAGGGCATAGGAGGTTTGTGGCACATTGAAGGATTTGCTTAGCGATAAGCGAATTTTTTCTTATTTGGCTAATTTAGCATTTCACTCTATTTTTTTCCCCATCAGTCAGAGTTTCTGAACATAGGTAACATTGTTTAAGCTTAATTAGTGTGTTTATCTCCATTGCAGATATTTAGGTTTTCGTAAAACTGTCTCTCTAGATCGCAGGAGGCTAGTTGAGTTAATTGATATGTACCAGAATGGCTCCCTGCAATGGGAGAAATTTGCATTGGCTGTGAGACAGATTCATAAGAAACGGATAGGAGCACCAGTGCGGAGGAAAATGATACCTAGTAAACCTAAAGAAGAGGATTATTTTTATGTCAATCCTCATGAATGCCTTTGTGATTTGTCAAAGAAACCTTCTTTAGTTCCTGATTAACTTCTTTCAAAATAGGACTAGTGAATCTTTTGTGTATCATTTAGGTCAATAAGGTTCTATGAAGATAGAGGGCTCTGTTTTCATGCAGTAATCATTGTTTATAGCTTACATCGTAGAGTGGGCAAGAGCCCTGTGATTCTTTTCCCTGCCGTGAGTTGCAGGAGGTACGAAGATCTGCCATATTTTACCTGATCATAAATTGCTGCCCACTAGATAATAAAAATTGAAGGATGGACTTTGGCAGATGGTGTAATAAACAACATTATTAATCTTTATAAGATCATTTTGTTTTTCTCTTATTCTTTGAATAGATTTTTCTCTTCAAGCGATGTGAAACTTGATTGTGACTTTCACTTTCAATGTTTATAGACAAGGGTACATAAAGCAGCATGGATGACTGTTCTAGATTGTGTTGAGATGCAAGGGAATTCAATACGTTAAACAAAACAAACAAACACAATACCGTTGATTTGCATTAGTGAGGCATCAAGCAACGTAATTAAATATGTTACTAATTTTTTGGGGCTTATATTTCTCCCTAAATACGTCACCAATTTGTTTGAGCTTATATTTCCTCCTTAGAGGACTTACAATGTCGTGTTATATTCCACAATTATATTCCTATCCTATACTTCATTTACAATGTTTTGTGAATTTATATGTTATTCTAATTCTTAGCCAAAGTAGCACTTATTCCTTCATGGAGTTGAGCATACTATGTTTTAAGAAAGTCATAAAATAGACTAATCTGTAACAAAATATCAGGCTTTTACCTAGGTATACCTTCCTGAATTCTTATACTATTTATGGTTCATGTACCTTTATAAATAAATAGAGAAGTGTAATGTGTGTTCGTCATAACAAATACAACATATATTTGGGTGTTCAAGTGCAACATGATAGGAAAAGAGGATGGCTTATCATGAGTCAAACTCTTTGAACTCTCTTAATATTTAGGGTTAAATTTCCTTGAGACAATTTTTAATGGCTTTTTCTAACAAATAAATCAAATATTTGGTACATAGAATTTCTAACAAATAAAGCAAATATTTGGTACATAAAATTACCATAGGATAAATTAAAGGGAACACTTGATACTAATAAAAGAAATTTACAATTTGCCATAAAACTATGAGTCAATATTAAATGATATGAGCTCAACCATTTAAATTCCTAGACTTTCAAGAAGACCCAGGTTGAAATCTTACAATGTCATTTATGCGTAATTACGAAGTTGTACTACCACTATATGGTCTTGATGTAATATGTGAGGGCTTTGATTTAATCTCATATAACTAATTAAAAAAATTTATTGACAAATTTTAATTGAAATCAATCTTAACTATAAGGTTATGGGACAAACTAAAGGAAGAAAACTCTAGAACATTTCTATTCTATTTAGTTAGAATCAAAATGCATGGAATGACATGGATTTCAGAATGTGATATCTTTTTTTTTTAAGTTCTTTGGAAAAAAATCTGTAATTTTCATTTTAAAGTTTGAAAAAAATTACAATGAGATGAGTATTTTATACCCTCATATAAGCCTTACTAAATTAGATATGTTACAATAATAAATTTGTTGCAAGCCTTTAGTCATCTTACAGAGTGTCATTTTGGTACTTCAACCTTGTAGCCATCAATCATTTTTCGGATATAACCTTAATTATCTAAAGACAAAAAAGAAACATCAAAGGTATCCTAAACCACAATTTAAATCAAAAGGAAAAAAATATCATAATGGTATAGACTGTGATGGAATAATATCCAAGGCAACTTTTGATAGATCGTTTGCTTCCTCATTTAGTTCTCTCTAAATATGTTTATAAGATATCTTTGTAATTGATGCTTCTAGTAATTTCACTTGTTCATAATAAGGCCTAAGAATCAAAATTTACATCCCTACTAAACCGAAAGCCCAATCGACCACCAATTTTGAGTCACCAAGTACTTTAAGTTTTGTTATTCTTTGTTCCACTGCCATGCTTAACAAAAAGATCAAAGCCTTCCACTTTGCCACATTATTGGTACCTTCACTAAGACTTGCTTTAAAAGTGAATTTGTGGTTTTTATCTTGATATAACACTTGTCATGCCTCACATCTATCTGGATTGTCTTGACAAGCTCCATCAAAAAAAGTGTAGGACTTTGTAATATCCATTGTTAAACTTCAAACCTGTCTTACAACCTTTAATTTTGGGTTTTTTTTTTATGCCTTCATAAGTATATTTGATTTGAGCTTGAACTTGTATAGGTAGAATTTTCTTGCTCTCAAACAACATAGAATTTCTTGCCAACCACAGATCCCATGCCACTATTAATCGAATGAACCTGTATTCCTTTAAATCTGTCTTTGAACCATTGCTACATATTATCCAACAGATTCCTTGCTGGCCACTAAGATTCCTTGCTGGCCACTATCCCTTCTCCTTAGTCATGGGTAGAATAGACCTCCACACTTCTCTAGAAAAATCACATTGAACTAGTAGGTGATCTATTGTTTCTTCTTCCTTTTTACACATATTGCATTGACTTGGACCTTGCTAGGACCTCCTTTGTAGAACATCCCATGGTAATGCCTTCTTAGTTGAAACTAACCAAGAAAAAATTCTGATTTTCAAGGGTGCTTTCACCTTCCAAAGGACCTCCTCATTATTATCTTCAAACATTGCCTTGTTTCATTCTTTAGTTGTAAATTATCCACTAGTTGGGTTCTTTGACCATACTAAAGAGTCTTCTTCTTGTCTTAGTCTTATAAAATCCCTTGTCAGATCCCTTTTATATTTAGGATGCAATCATATATTACACTTAATTTCAAGTTTGACTAATCAAATATTATTTTTGGTTTAAAAACTATAAGTTTTTAGGGATAACAAATACTTGAATTAATTTTAGTAGGCTTATTAGATATGAATATGAATAAATGAGTTTTTTTTTTTTAAAATATAATAATGCCTTAAAAATCTTGTACCTTTTTTATTACCATACTTAACCTAAAATTTGAAGATGTAACGAGGCTTGAAGACTATTTAAGTACATATAAAGATCCAACTTGTCCAATAATATTGCGTCATGGTATTCAAAATTTATTGAAATAATCTTTAAACCCATAAAGAACCAAATACAACTTAGATTCAATGTAATTTATCAAATAACGGGCACCTAAATAGAGAAGTCAAATCAAATTTCTAAGGATTGTAGGACAAGTATTTACTACACCTAATTATATAAGGACTAGATCATGCTATTGCAAATAACATTACCATCCAAGCAAAGTTGTGGGAGAAATTAACAATCTTGAAATCCAATTTATGATATAAAAAACTAGACCTAACTAATGTGCGAACTTCTAACTTGTAATTAGCACCTTCAGGGTATTTTAACATATTTGTGTGCTTGTTTAGTAAAACATTTGTGTGCTTGTTTAGTAAAACCTCAAAACAATTGAGCACAATATTTGTTTTAGATAAGACATTGTTGCTTTTTAATAAAATTCTTCTTACATGCCATTTTGAAAAACACTATTCAACTTTTATATTGATCAATTTCTAAAAATAATTTTAGAATTTAAACCAGACCATTAGATTTGATTACATTGTTGATCTTTCTTAATCTTGCACAATATCTTCTTTTATGCCTATTATTTTGCCTTTTGCTTTGTATGGATTAGCCTTTCAAGTCCACCTATCTTTGAGGAGGTTATATAATTGTCCCTCCCCAAGAAAGGAATTATTTACTCTCATCCATAAAGACAAAAATGTCTACAAAGCCTAGAAAATTGCAAGGTAAATAACATGATATTTTTTCCATATTTTCTTTCTCTAAGCATGTGGTTAAGCATTAATCTTTATTTGTCCGTAGGTTACATCTAGGACTTAGATAAATATTTATTAATCTCATTTATGAAAATAGTATTTGTAGGAGGAATATTTCTCCTACATCCTCTAGGTGAGGTGTCATTCATATATGAAGAAGTTGTCCTTACACCTTATATGTAATTTTTAGGTAGATGTTGTGATTTGATTTCAAGTGACACATATCATGTAACTCGAGGTTATATGTAATATAAGGTTTCCTTGTGTATGGAGTTTTAGGCCACTTAAGTAATCACAACTAGGAAAGTTGGAAGTCATAATGGAAAGTATCTAACTTATTTATATTATTTGCTCATGTATAATTAGGTATAGGATGGGGGAAAGATGAAACTAAGATATGAAGGTGTGAAAATTATGATAGGAGTCATTATTAAAATATGGAGGATTTTGCTATTGTTTTCATATAACCATGCATAGAAATTATTTGATCATTTTGTTTTCTTAGTTTATTCATGGAGGTTTTTTAACTTTGGTTTTCTCCTAAAAAGTTAGTCTCAATTTGTGTGATTATTCTTGTAAGTGCAATGTTAAATATTAAATTTATTAGTTTACTATTCTATAGATAATGCTTGTCTTTCTATTCTCTTTATATGTATCATCTCCAATAGGAAAAATTAGTGGGTTAGTATTTTTTTCGCATGTTTTTTTAATGAGTTTACATAGGTTTTTATGAGGGGTTCCGGTCCCCCCTAACCGAGTGGGTTAAACCTTGGACATCTTAAAGAGAGGTCAAAGCCCTTACCATTGTAGTAAACTTGCAGTTTAGTAGTTTTTTCACATGTTATACCATATGTAGACACCCAATTTTACATGTAGGGCTAATCTTCAAACTTGCCAATCCATCCTTCCTTGTACCCAAATTTGGAGCATTTATTACTCCAATAGCAAAAGTGTTGGGGTATGAGAGATAATTCCAATGGTGCTTCCGCAACCTTGGTAACGTTTTTGCCAAGCTTTTTAATTTTTACCTTTCCTAGTCAAACTTGACTTTTAATGGTAATGATGACAAAAAATCCATTGCAAAAGCATTGGTGGTGCTTTTGTCATCCATCACTTAGAATCAATAAATTTGACTTTTTGTACGTCTAGGTTGCCCACCATTAATGAATCAAATCCCTAAGACCCAATTCATAGCTTCCAATAGAAATCCCAAATCCAAGAATTGTCATTTTCGTCTTCCTCCATTAATGTCTTCTTGATCTCTTTTCAAATTCTTACCATATCCAATCCTTTCATCTTCAATGTAATCTTTCCCCCAAGAAGCCATGGGTTCCTATAAATATAAAACTTAGGGTATCCATTTCATCATAGTTTTGAAGTAGCAAAACTCTATCAAAATTCATATGCATATATTATCAAGAGTTTGGGTAACGAAATTTTGCCAAAATATCTATAGAATCATAGGAATCTATCATTTTGCATGGAGAGGTTATGCTAAAATCTTACCACAATCTTGTGAAAGCCATCCTTCAAGCATTCAAGTAGTTGGATATTACAAGCATCCAAGCAATTAAGTCCCCAAACTTTCTCTAAGCAATCAAGTCTCCAAGCATCAAGCATCCAATATCTCAAGATCAATCTTTCAAGTGTCAACAAGCAATCTAGCAAGCTTTCAACAAGTTTCCACAAACAACCTTCCATCTTGGGTTGCGCTCTTTTCCCTTATTTGCTTTTGACATTGTCTTTATCTTGTTGCATGCTTAACTAATCTTGCATATTGTATTTGCACCTAGTTAACATCTTATTTTGTCATTCTAATATTCATTTAAGCAAAAAAATCTTTATTTATCTATCATTTGATAAAGTCTATACTCTTAAGTTAGAGACCATAGTGACAATCATAAATTTAGCTGATCTTGAATTTAAGCTTGCTTTGTTGCTCTTAGAACCAAAAACACCACTAAAATGTAGGTCCAATGGTGTTTTGTTCTCTAGTTTACACAAAGTGAAAGTTCCAACATGTAGGAAAAGTGTTGGTGATGCTATCACCAACCCTATGGTGCTTTCACCATTAAGCATTCATTTCATAAATTTTCCATTTCTGTCATTTCTCTTATTTGTTTGAATAGGGGTCTAATGCTGGTCAAGGGAGTCTGGCATTCTTTGTTAGCTCAAACAAGCCCCTTTATTACAAATCCCAATTTTTTTTTGTCTATTTTTGTAGAAAATCAAAAGCACTGTCGATAGGTAAAAGCATTGGTGGCACTTTTGTGGGTTGAAAACACTTCTACCTTTATGGTAAAACTAGTTTTTTTGCTCTAAATCCTTGTTATTAAATAATTTAGGATTAAAATCTTGTTTATTGTCTGATTGAATTAGCCCTATTGCTAGTCCTACTAAGGATCTTCATAATCCTTAGAGTAGCTACCATACACACTAAGGCTATATTAGATGCATAACGATCCTAGGCCACCAATTGCAAACATGGGCCTTGCACATACTTATTCCTAGTAAGAAGCATATTATAGTGGGCTAGTGGGGGTCATAAAGAGGCATACTATTACCCCTCAAGTATCATCTTGGTCATGTATCCAAGAAATCACTTATATGTATCATTGACAACTAACATACCAACTTTCTCTTATATATTATAGGTATATAGAGAGGAGTAAGGTATATAGGGACCTTTAGTATATAGAAAGGCCCTTGAGACATAAAGGTTAGATTCAATATATTAAGGAAAGGGGATATAAGGCTGCTAAAAATTCTTCTTTAATCTACTCTATAAACTTTAAATCTTAATTAATTGAATCATTTCCTTCCAAACCCATGGACAAGACATGCTACTTAACCTCTAGCACAACTCATTGATTGGCCATTAATCCTAAACCTTTAGTTGAAGGTCATGATGACCAACTTGCTTATGAGAACCCTAAATTTGAGGAAGAAGAGAGGGTCTCTACACCTTTGGGTCCTCTAAGCCCCATCCATGATGAGCAAGGAAGAGTAGGCTTCCAATCTACCACTCACATGGATTTCTTTTTGTAGAAGCATAGGGACGTTGTGGAATTATTTCTTAGGGAAGGTCATGATAACCTAGGCATCTATGTAGGGGAAGGTTCACTCTTGGACCATCCCCAACAACCTAGCCCAACCTCTTTTCATCTAAATCAATTGGATCCATCCTTTGGATCTTTAAATGCAAACCTTAATGCATCAACTTCTAATTTCATTGATTCAAATCCTTCTATCATTACCACTTCCATAGAGGTCAGGGGCAAAACCAACTACCATCCATAGAACATCACTCATATTTGTCTAACTCTTGTAAAATTATTACAAGGGCAATGTAATTTATCCTATATCTCAACAAGCGGGTAAAAGCCACATTCATAATCAATATGTACCATAAGTGACCTAATTATTAATCCTCATGTCAACAATCTTTATTCTAATCTCACAAACATGAGTATGGTTTTCATTCAAAACCCTAATCCCATAATCTCTCATCCTTCATCTTTCAATCCTTTCATCTCAAATACCTTGGGAAAAAATTTTACAATGTCAGCTTCAACATCATACACCCAAGTGTATTAACCCCCTTATTATATCAATTATGAAATTCCTCCTCTCTTTGCACATACCTTTTGTGCAGTCAAATCCTATTTTGTTCAAACTTCAAACTCTTAACTTCTCAACTAGATCTATTAAAAAATAAAATGGCCATCATCCAAGGGTCTTCCTCTAGTCACAAGTACTCTTATGATGACTTGTAAAACCAACCCTTAGATCCTTTTGTAGCTAGTTGTACTTTTCATCCCAACTTTGAAACCCCTAAGTTTCAAATGTACAAAGAGAAGGAAGATCTTTTCAACCACCTTAGGTTGTTCAGAACTGCTTGTAGTGATATTTTTTATGATAAAACATTGCTACTCAAAATATTTCCTAAGAGCCGTAGTAGCCCTACCTTGGAATGGTACTACCAAATACCAATGCACTCCCTTAAGATATTTAGAGAAGTTCTTAAATTTTTGTCAAGAAATTCTCCTTCTACATTGAGGAGAAGGTCATAATTAGTGACTTATACCAACTCAAGTTGTTTAAAGAAAATATTTTCCAACTTCTAAGAAAGATAGTGAGCCCTAGTGTGTCTCTCCACTTAGAGACCTTCTAGACATATTTATTGTTAACCTTAATAATCAATTGGCCTTCTATTTAGAGGCATCTAATTTATCTTCTTTCAAAGATGTAGTTAAAATAACCAAAAGAGTAGAGACCACCCTTGTCAAAAGAGGACAATTGGAAACCAAATCTTATGAGGAAGATAAGTCTTCTTCTAATTTGAAGGTGCAGTACAAGAACAAACACGTTATCGGAATCACACTAAACTAGTAATGTTAATACTATGACAAAATATTAATAGCCTATCTTAGGGAAGCCACAACAATTAAAACCTAAGCAGAAGCACTCCCAACTAGACGAACCTCTTTCAACCATCCTAGATCAACTCTTAAAAGCCAAAATGGTGGAGCTTCCACCTACCAACCCTTTAGAACCCAAAAGGGACAAATCTCTTTAGATTTATCCTAATAAGCAATGCACCTTCCATTGCATTCATGGTCACAACCAATAAATACATGACCCTTAAAAACTAATCCAAAACCTAATAGAAAAATGTCAAGTTGTTCTCAATAACTCTAATTCTTAATCCTCTTCTAATAAAGACCTTGGAGTTTTTCAAAAATCACTTTCTAATCATAATTAGAATCAAAATGCAATGAATAATCTTCACTATAGAAATGACCCACCACCAAACCAAAGAATGGTAGGTATGATCCATTCTTCTATACATATATCTTATAACTGTGTTGTAACTAGGGAACACCACAAGAATCATTAATCTAATCAAATTTCAAGACCTCCTTTGGTCCTTCATGCCAAAACTTCTCCCCCAAAGAACATCTATTAATCATCCAATCATGAGCTAAGGGTAAGAGACCTCATGCAAAAACTTCTCCATGGCCTCACTAACTAAGGTATGGCCCAAAAGAAAAGTATCATCAACAAATTGGAGATGAGATTCGAAGGGACCTATTTTTGCAACTTGAATACTTTTGATTTTTCCTTCAATTTTTGCCTTTGAAAAACTCTCCCTAATGCTTCCGCTAGAAAAATGAATAGATAAGGAGAAAGTGGATCGCCTTGACAAAGTCCACAAGATGACTTGAAGTAACCAACAGGAGAACCATTGATTAAAATAGAAAAATATGGTAATGCTATAAGAACATTTAATCCACTCACACCAACTATAATCAAAGCCAAACTTTTTGACAATAACATGTAGAAAATTCCAAGAAACCCTATCATGTGCTTGTTCATATCTTATTTCAAAAGCATACCTAGTTTTTTCATGGAATGAAGAGAATGTATGGCCTCTTGTGCAATAATTATACCATCAAGAATTTGTTTACCATGAACAAATCCACCTTGTTCCTTTGAGATAAGACACCCTAGAATGCCCCTCAACATGTTTGCCATAATTTTTTAAATGATCTTATAAATCATATTACAAAATCTTATTGGATGAAAGTTATCAAAATATTTTGTCGTCTTCCTTGGGAACCAATGTAATAAAAGTAGCATCGATCTCACTTATTATAGCCTTCCTTTTTTGGGCCTCTTCAACCACTACTAACATATCACTCATCAATAAAACCCAAAATTTTGAAAGAAAAATATAGGAAATCCATGTGGACTAGGTGCCTTGTTAGGATGGAAAGAGAAAACTACTTCATGGAGCTCCTCCATAGATATCTTCTTCATCAAGATTTCATTTTTCCCTTCAGTGATAATTGATGGAATATTTTATAGAAGTTTTTCTTGTGCCTCCTTATCTTGCCTAGCATCTAACAAAATATTTTTGAAATAATTAATTGCATCCGTCCTTATATCATCTTCATCCTCAATATTTCTTCCATCTGGAGTTATAATATTTTTTAAATGACATACAAAAAAATTGTTTTTATTGTAACATGAAAGTTTTTTGTATTTCTATCTCCTTCCTTGAGCCATTTCTCTCTAGATTTTTGGAACCAATATGACTCCTTTTTCAATGCATTATGATAATCAGAAAGTACTTGTTTTTATTTCACATAATAATCCTAATCCATTCCATTAATTTCTACTATCTCTTCTAAATTTTTGAGCTTGGATTCAATTTCTTTATTTTCTTTAAAAATGTTACCAAAAGATTTGGCATTCCAAATCTTCATTTGCTCCTTTAAATATTTCAACTTTTGAACAAACTTGTACATACATGATCCTTCAAATTTTGATTCATCCCACCATAACATAACCATCTAGAAAAAAATCTGGGTCTTGGAACCACATAGACTATAAGTGAAATGGCTTTGGATGACCATTATTAGGTAACTCACAAGTCAAAAGAATGGGTTTGTGATATGATCCTACTCACAATAAAATATCTGAAGAGATTGTATACTTTGTTTGCAACCATTTATTGGATAACAAGAATCTATCCAGTATTTCTACTATATTATCCCATATATATTGAAAGCTTAAGGGACTAACATCCCAAAGGTCATTTGAATTGACAAATGAAGCAAAATAGACCATCCTGGAATGCCATTCTTATTTTTCAAAGGAGATAGAATAGTATTAAAATCATTCCCAAGAATCCATAGATCACAATGAATCATCGTTGTATATGATAAGGTCCTTCTAACATCTTTCACGAGGAGTAACTATAGTTGAAGCATATACATTTATAACCCGAACTTTGATGTTTTCCTCTTTCCTGCAAAATAATCCAACCAAATTATTTTTTGCTTCCAATAGTTGTCCATCCCATTTGCATTTGCTCCATATTATATTGCCTAAAGCTCCCGTAGAAGAAACTGCTAAACAATCACCCGTCTTCTAAATCTTCTTAAAAGCATCCTTACATTCCTCACTGCTTAATTATTTTCTTGTATTAAAATAAACTCGGGACTATAACAACCTATTAATTCCTCAATCTCTTTTTTAGGGGTTTTATGCATACCCGTAATATTCCATGATATCATTTTCATCATCAACATTTTTTATTTTTATTAGTGGGCTTAGCCCCACTTCTTATTAACACCTACGATATTTTTATTTGGTTTTCCATATCAATATCCGTTTGAGTTTCTTTTTCTCTTTGTTCTTACTTTGATGACATTCCTCTCCTTCTTCCATTCTCGCCAACACTCTCATCTTCATCAATCTCTTCTATTTTTCATATTGTTCATAATAAGACTTACTTCTAAAGATTTATGCTGCCCTAAAGAGTTGAAAGTGCGAGGAATAGCCTCATTAGCATTTTCTTCTTTATATTGCCCTGAAAACTCTAAACTGCATAGATGATTCTCCATAATCATTACTTTCTTATGTTGGTCTGGAAACCCTAAATTTCCTTGGATATCCTCCATAAGATTTTCTTTACTATATTGCTCTTGAAATCCTAAAGTGCAAGGAATACACTTTGTACTGCTTTCATTTTTATTGTAAGGATAAGATTTTATGCTACTTAAGGATAATAAAGGTGATTTTGTTGTTTAAATTTTTGCTTTTTTACCTAAATATTTTCATCTTTTCCTTTTAAAATTTACGAATGTAAAAGCAAAATATTCTATGAAATATTTGTTTTTTGGTGGGAAATGGCAATTATTGGCACACACATGGATAAATTGGCATCTTTTGTGAAAATAAAAATAAAGGCAATTTTTGTGTTTAGTAAGGTGCTACGATGCAGTGGTAAGATGTTGGGCTTACATCCTCAAGATTGCGAGTTCAAATAGCAACGACAATATTTTTGTCTCTATTACCTTTTGTGTCTTCAAATATGCTACAAGGGCATTTTTTGTTCTCAACGAACTACTTTGGGACAATGACTCATGTATGCATTCATAGGATAGAGGTTGCAAGTTTGACTATCATTCTTTTTACGTGTTGTCCTTTTTTAGCTTGGGCGGATGATGTTTTGGTATGCCAAAGTAAATGATAACTATAGTGGTTTGCTTTGGTGCCCAACAAACAAGTTGGCTCATTGGTAACGCATCTTGATGCATGGTAGATTATCAGTTGTTCAATATGCATCTTATGGAGGGCAAGTGTTGTGAATACATTTTTTGTCATGTTGTATGTATGTGCCCTTACTTACTTCAGGGGGTAGGTGGGGGGCCTTACTCCTAAGGTGGACACAAGTGAGGTGGCTAGCTTCGCTAGCAATAAGACTGACTACCTAGCCAAGTTGGAAGATTGTCTCGTTATGCAATACCTTAACTCTCCTATTGTCAACTTGTTTGGTGTCAAGCTACAATTTCAATATGTGTGTGAGAGGATGAATAGCCAACCATCTTACGCCAAGTTGCACTTTTCTATCAATCGATCCAACAAAGTTGGCAATCTAGTGAGAGGAACGATGTCAACATACCAAAGGTGGAACCTTCGGTAAGCGGCACGCGGTAGTCCTAGATTGGAAAATTTTCTTCCTAAGGTCTAATTGTTTTTTACTATCTTTTAGTGCTTATATGCCCAAACTTCCTGAGGCCATAACTTTTGTATGCGAAAGCATTTCAAGCATTTTTTTTCAAATTGCACCTTTTTTCGAGCTCTATAGACTAGTGACATTAGTTCAAGGACCTGTTAATATTTGGTAGGAATGTTTTGTGCAAAATGGACCCAATTGGAATTCTCCTCTTTATTTTGGTGCAATATTAACTCCAACAGGCCCATTAGCATGGCGGTTGGTAAGTTTGCTAGCATCTAGTAAATCTACGATCCAAATCTGCATAGGTAACACAATTTATTTTGGCCATTATTTCCTTCTTTCAGTTGTGTCACTTGAATTTTTTTTAAACCAATCATGCATAATAAACTTAGCATCATCTCTTACTACCTTGACCAATGCAAGTCCTTTAAAAGCCTTCTTTAGCAAAAGGTTACAGATTCAAAACTCATTTCCTCATTTCTTTTATCACAACACTCAAGGTTTGATGTCAAAATCTAACTCCAACAAAGTTTGTTGGTGCAGCAGTTTATCTTTTTTCTATACGTCTCATAGTGTGTCTCTTCCCCATGTCTAAGACATGGTGCACTCTCTAACTCCAACTGCCCATTGACGTGGCAACTGGTAATCTTTTGGTTGTAAAAGTAGGATTTAAATGGTTAGCACAAGGTATGCATTACTCCTACGGGTTCCCTTTTAACTATGGGGTTGATTATTTAGAGCCCTGCACATTGCTATATGATTCAACTGCTCTCTGTTGAGATTGGAGGACATATTGGGGTTCCCATATTGCATGTTGAAGATCTTCTCATGAGAAGTTCAACGTCTTGATCCAAGAGGTGGAGTCATGACTTCATGTTCATAGAAGGATTGAACCAGATCATGTACCTTGGCGAGAGGAGAAAACAACATTCATTGGCCCATTTCAGCATTCTTTTTTTCTCCTCTCCTTGGCCCCTCAATTTAGATTATAGGGAATGTTAAAATATCTATAATTTGACCTTATTAGGCTAAGGCCAACAGTGATGAAGCTCCTACAAGTCCTCTTGATGTAGCCTATAGGCAAATATTTTGTAAGCTTACATGCATTTTCTATGTAAGCGTAGGAGTGTTCCATACGTAAGCCAACAAACATCTTTCTATGTAAACCTATGGCAATTCTTTTGTGTAAGCCTATAAGTAGTTTTGATGTATTCCCCCTTAGAAATGTTGGTTAAACCACCTCGATTAAAGGGTTTAATATATTTAATATATTTATTATATTGCAATTTAACCTTCAAGTTATGTCAACTTGAGGTTAGTATTTAATTGGCGATTAGGTATCACTATAAATACCCCTCAATGACTGATCCATTGTATCAGTTTCTGATGTGTAATCATGGGGTGCCTACAAGCATCCACCCATTATTTCATCTACCTCTCTCTCTTTATTTTGTTCTTCTTCCTTTTGGCATATGATTATGGCAAATGCATATTTTGGAATGTTTCTTGAAAGTATTGTGAAATCTAACAAAACTATTGAGCTAGGTAGGTCAAAGTGAACCCAAACCTCCTAAAAAGAGCAAACAACTATCTCCACAATGTTTATGCCTTTGTTGTGTGGTGACATGATAGCCATCTTGTTGAACTTGTCCACGACAATGAAGACAAAGTCATGTTGGTGCTTGGTGGTCAGCAAACCTAAGAGAAAATCCATATTGATGGATTCCTAAGGTTTGGAAGGAATATGAAATGGTGAGTAGATCCCTATTTTCCTTTTTTGTTGGTTTGGTGATGTTGCATGGTACACAAGGTCAAACATTGAGCTCCATCTCATGGCACATGTACAATTCATGAAATAATTGCTAGTGTTGCTAAATGTTTAGTTAATGCTAAAGTATCTTGCTATCATAGAGTAGTGTGCCTCTCAAATCAACAAGCAACACAATAGATAAGATGACACACAACTTTCTAAAGCACTATAGCAACCTATCTTGAAGGTGGTGGTTTGACGTTGACTTCCCTTTTGTCAACCGATGATGGATCTTGGCAAAGTCTATGTCTAAAGGATATATCGTTTACCAGTCATTGGTGCCTTGCCTCTAGCATCAAGAATGGACAAAAAATCTATATCGATGGATGAATTAGACAATCTATTGCCTAATTTTTTTCAACTAAGATGTTTAATCACAAGGTGGAACTAGTGCAAGTAAATCATCCATTTCATGTGTTTAACATTTTCTTGTTTCCTCTATGAATGAAGAAATTGCAAAAGCCTATGGTCTAAGTGAACAATGGTTTCCTTATCCATCATGTAGTACCACCACTGTTGTAGAGCTTGGACAATGATGTACAACTTATTTTCCTATGTGGAATAGCAGTGATCTGTATCAAGTGTCTAGGAATGATATGCCAATAGATGTTTTTTTTTATCAAGATTGTGCCAAGTGCGTAGTTGCATGCATCAATCTCATGCTTGAATGGCTAAGTGATGTTTGACATGACTAACATTGACTTGAATATAGATCTTTGAGGACCTACTACTACAATGAAGTCCAATGGAAGTTCAACTTCCTATGCATAACCCGGTTCAATGACCATGAGACATGTAAGGAACCCAACATGAACTTGCGATAAGGTAAAGGAAACTTTTGTGCTCTATCAGGTTTTTGGGTGTAGGTCACTTTCAAACGACAAATCTTTTCTAAGTCTACATATATCTCCTATCGATCAATGATGTAGCCCAAGAAAGAGATTTGTGTAACGTCAAAGCTATCTTGAAGCTAATGTTGGCATAGAGTGTCCAGAACCTAGTCCACATGTTGTACGTGCTCTTCCCATATCTGGTTGAATACGAGGTTATCAGCCAAGTAAACAATTATCAAGGATCTTATGAACAAATGCAAAATGCCATTCATCAAGCACATGAATGCCATCATGATATTGTCAAATCAAATGGCATAACTATCCACTCACATAATCCTTCCCAACTCTTGAAGGTTGTTTTCCATATGTTTGTGATTGACAAGCCCTCGTGATAACCTGAATTTAGGTAGATCTTGTTGAAGTATCAAGCCCCCTAGACAAGTCATTAATGTGCAACAATATGTATATGTTCTTCCTTATGATCTTATTAAGTGCACTGTGGTCAATACACAAGTGTCATATCCCATCCTTCTTTGGTGGTAGCATAATATAGTTGTTACATGGTGATCATTCAGTTTGAATCTTTCCCATATCAATCAACTTGTCTCTAGCATCAAATCTCATCATTCTCCTAGACTAATTGGTGATAGAGAGGATTATTGGGGAGAGCTAAACATGGGATCAAGTTAATCTCATGCTTTATTGAGCAGTGCAATGGTACTTCCTTGGGGTCCTAGAAGACATCAGAATATGGACAAAGCAAACCATCCATTTGTTGAGACTATGCAAAGTAGTTTGTGGTTGGCATGGCAAAGGTGAACTTCTTGGCGCCATGGTTCTTAAGTCAAACAATCAAAGAAACAAATTTCTAGGCTTGCAAAATGAGCTTTTTGCATTGTTTTATTGAAACTAAAGTTACATTGTTTCATGGTAGGCACTCTAGTAGTTTGTATGTCCTCTCTCCAATACGCACAAACTTGTTGCGGACAAACTTCGTAGGTCACTTGACAATCAAAGAGGTAAGTCTTCCAGCAAGATATCACAAATGTCGAATAACACCACATCACAAGTGATTGTCACACATAGGATTGGTGCAATACTCGAGGATGCATTGGCATCAAACATCAATTCCCTTCCTTGGATGAAACTAACATAAAGAATAAGATTAAGAATGCACAGAGTCTGGAAGTCTAGGCACATGACTATGTCTTGCGCAATGACATTTTTTGGGCTCTTGGTGTCGATGATAAAATGGAGATGCTTACTCTTTACCCAACAACAATGGTCAAAAGGGGCTCTTGTTCATTAGATAGGGGCCTAATGTTGAAGTGTTAACTACTTGGTATGTGGCATTTGCCTCATGTTCTTTGTCTAATCAAGATGAACAATCAATGTCTTCTTTTGCACCTAACACTCTACCTAACTATGAGTGTAGGTCTTGTGGTAGTTGCACCATTTGTCAATTGCCTTCTATTTACCCTTGACCTTTGTTGTTGAAACTTTGGCCTAAGATGGTGCTAAGGATCTTTTAAGCATTGGTGTAGTAGGCAAACTTGCAACTAGCAATGTTTACTTTGACACCGACGTTCTATATGAGGATTGGTGTTAAGCCCTTTTGTTTAGTTCGTTGTCTCTCTTCTAGCTTTGACACAAAGTGGAATGCTTGCACTAAGGAGCTCACTAATGCTTTGTTCTCTATGTTAAAAGGTAAAGCTCCAGGGCTTCGCAGTATCTTTGTTAAAAATTATGGGATTCAATTAGCCAAAAATTTGCAGATGAAGTATAAGGAAGGAGACAAAAATGGATCATTGGGACCCTCTAGCAATCAAGATCTTCTCAATTTCATCCCCAAAGATGCGAAGAGATATAAGGTCTTAGGTTGGAGATCAATCACGTTGCTTAATGTAGCTTAAAAAATCATATATTTTTTTCCTCGAAGATCAATCATGTTGCTCGACGTAGCTTAAAAAATCATATCTACAGCACTCCGTAGGAGAATTTAACCTCCATGCTCAACAAATACTTTGCCCTAGACAGACCTATTAATAAAAAAGTAGATTCACTCCACAAAATTTGAAAATGGCATGAATTTCTTGAGTGAGCTACAAGATCAAGCCAAGATGCTCTGTGTGTAAAGTTTGATTTTAAAAAACTTATGAACAAATACGATAGCCTTTGATTTTGCAAATGATATAATGGTTAGGATTTGATTCTAAGTTTAGACATATCATGACCGTTCTATTCTCAAATCCATCTTGAAAGGTTGTAAATGTTGTAGCCCAATTGTTTTGCAATATTCTATTAGACAAGGTTGTTTTTTGTTTTGCAACACTCTATCACACAAGGTTGCTTTCTTGCTCCTTTCTTGTATGTCATTAAAATTGATGCATTAGGGTACCTCTTTGAAAATGCATCTCGCGTTAAATTAATCAAGGGAATTCATCTTTTGGACGAGTCTTGTAATTAATTACAACTCCTCTAATGACTACATGTTTTGTACAAAATGAGAAAGAAGAGGTAACAAATCTATTGGCCATTTCGGATGTTGTTTGTAACATTTTCTTATTCAAAAGAAAGTCAACTTTGACCAAATTCTCCTTATGTTGTCTCCCACCAAAAATTGAGTTTCTTGTCATTCAAAAGAAGGTCAACTTTAACCAAATTTAAGAGGACTAGAAGCAAATGGTTCATGAAGGAGTGATTTTGTATTTGGGAATTCCCTTTAGGATTATAGTCTCTCTTCTAAATTTATGGAGTTGGTTCATGAATAGGTTCCAACCCAAACTAGATAATTGGGTCATCATGTACTTGTTATTGGCTAGAAGATTGCACATATAATTGAGAAGATTTTTATTCATACCTATGTTCTTTATTCATCGTGTTGGATACCATCTGGGTCGCATTACAATCAACTCACTCAATTATTTGTAGTTTCTTATGGAGATGGGATGGCTCTCAAACAAGAGCAACCATCTTCAGAGCACAATGTACATAGACTAAGGAGGAGAGAGGTGTGGGTAGAGGGGTGGATCGCATATTACAACTCCAATGAACCTAGTTAAGACTTTGGAACTACAAATAGGAGGTACAAGGTTTGAGTCTAGAAGGGGTAGAGTTCTAAAACATACTCCAATATAGGTGGATAAATATTTAGATATTCATATCATCCCATATGGCTTATGAGTTAGATATTCATATCATCCCATATGGCTTATGAGTTAGATATTCATATTATCCCATATGGCTTATGAACTCATAGATAATTTGGTTATTCAAGGACTAGTCTCCTACTTAGTGGGTTGTACAAGTGTTGAGGGAATAAGCCCTAGAAGCAATTGGTCAAGTTCATGATCCGTTTTCAATGGGGCTTGAAGAGGTGTTGGATATTTCAATAAAATTCTCAACCTTCAATTTTTCCCTATTAAGGGATCCCCACACATTAAAGGCTTTTAGAGGGCTCAATAGATCTTAGCAGAATTGCTTAGTTGGAACAATTTAACTCTTAGGTAAGGGTTAAGTTTTGCTACTGGGCTCAATAGATCTTAGCAGAATTGCTTAGTTGGAACAATTTAACTCTTAGGTGAGGGTTAAGTTTTGCTACTTCCTCAAACTAGTGGAAGGGATCGATAGATCTTAGCAGAATTGCTTAGTTGGGACAAGTCAACTCTTAGGTAAGGGTTAAGTTTTGCTACTTACTCAATCTAGCGGAACCATTTGGTCTAGAACTGTCATTCAATGAAAGGTAAACTTCTGTTAAAAAGGGGTGTATATCATTTCATTGGTGTTTGGAAAATTGATATACATAGATGAAGCCATGGCATGAACTTAAAGACCAATTATTTCTTCCATCCCATCTTCAGAGCTACGTCTTGTCAATCTAAAACCTTGTTAGTCAGGAGTTGCAAAAACCTTGTTAGTCAGGAGTTGCAAGTAAAACCATCCACCACCTTGGTGTGCAATATGTTCCAGAATCGGAAGTAGTGTGCAATATGTTCAAGAATCAGAAGCCCTGATGGTAGAAGAATTTGTGGCCCTCCGGAAAAAAATCTTGTAAGTTATTTCACCTGTGATTATAGCCAGCAAGCTAAATGAGTGAAGCTTGCTGGTGTAAATTGAATGCACAAATATAGAGATTAAGGGCAGCCAGGTCAAACAGGATGCTAGCATGAAGTCTTACATCTCAGATTTCTTTCACGGGTATAGTTAGCCAAGTTTGCAATATTGTGGCCAAGTTGTGGTAGACCTTGAATCAATTAGGCATATATTAGTCCTAAAGGATAGCCAGACAAGTGTGGTGTAGAGTTCAGGAAGATTGCCCCGTTATTTTTTATCATAGGTTTCAATGGACACAACCTTATTAGGCTGTTCTGAGAGGTTTGACAGCCATAGGTTTCAATGGGAACAACCTTATTAGGCTGTTCTGAGAGGTTTAACAGTGTCCAAGACATTTCCTCCATCAGTTCTAAGTCGTATTTGGTTTGTCATAGGTTTGACAATGTCTAGATGTTTTATCAATTGGTTTTGAGTCTCAGACGTTTTGTCTATTGGTTTCAAGTCATATTTGGTTTGTCATAAGTTTGATAATGTATTGTTTTCATGATGATAAGCTTTCCTTGTTAGTTGGAATTCTGCGCTTTAACATCTTGCTGAAAGTAAATGCTTGATCAACAGAATTTCAAGACTAAGTAAAGCAGAATGAAGATTAAAGGAGTAAGTTCCAAATCTTACTGGTGTTCCAAACCTGAACTGGTTGAAAACAATGCCAAGCTTCAGAAACTTCAGGATGTGATTTTCATTTCCTTAAAAAGTTAGATTCCGACTGTGCACAACAATTAGCGACCATTAAAGTCCAGTTCCTCGGATCATATAAAAGATGGGGTTCTTGAATCATACGAAGTATTCAGTTATATGTTATAATCCATAACTGAAAGTTTAACAAAATCCAAAACAGACGATTCAAAGCCAGAATAAAGATTTCTTACTTTTAAGATTAAAACAAAAAAAATCGAAGGTTTTATTTTTGGTTTGTTCAGATAATATTAAATCCTTAGGGTTTACTTACAAGAAATAGTAATCAAGTATATCAAAATTACACCTATACGATATACTTCCTTCCGCCCACGTCTTTCCTCAACCCGTACACAATATTTTAAAAATAATAAATAAATTGTTTATTCAGATTTTTTTGAACATGGCAAGGAAACTTGTTAGTTTTGCATATATATAATATTTTAAGGTTAAATTTATGCAAGCATACATCTGAGAGGGAATGATCGGCCTTATTTATTTTTTCAAAGATTAGAAGTAGCAGAAGAGCTTGTTCAATGATTCTTCAGCATAAGCATTCAAGAAGGGGAAAAAGCATAAGCATTCAAAAAGGGGAAAAAGGCATTATCAATGGCATGGGCAAGGCCATAAGACAAGATACCGTGTATGCTATATGATAGCAATTGCATTCTCTTCAAAATTCAATCTACGTTGTTCAGGGCCTCTTCTATAATTAAATGCAACGTAGTTATAGCCTTTGTAGAATAAGTCCTCCTAGAGGGTACATTGTTTCCTCCCATTAACACAATCAAAGACATCTGATTGGCATGTACTTTTCACTGAAGCACAAGAGTATAACCTGTTGATCTCTTTTTTAAAGAAAGGGTAAAAAAAGTAAAGTAGTTTAGGCATGTACTTTTCATTGAAATATAAGAGTATAACCTGTTGATCTCTTTTTTAAAGAAAGGGTAAAAAAAGTAAAGTAGTTTTTAACGTCTATTCAGAGTTCTAATGTCTTCACCGTTAAGACACAAACACATATTTTCAAATCCTCTTACAAAACTAGAAATAAAGTAAGAAAAATTACAATGAATTATGGACAGAGGATCATGTTTTTCTTGGACTGCACTATCAAAAAACACTTACCATGTAGGGCTTATTAATGTTATACATTATCAAATATTTTGCAGGCATAATAAGGCGAGATTGAAAATCACACAGTAAACACTGTGAAAGCCTCAAGTATGCAAAAAAGTTCATGTCAGGTGGCTAAACTAAAAATTAACTTTATGCATGATAATGCCAGTTGTTTAACAGAAGAGGAGATTTGAAAACATCTAGATGAGGGGAAAGTTTGAGATTATGTATTTATCAACCAGTGAAAACATCTACAAATCTTGGCTATCAAACCTCAAGTGGGAGTAGTTATCACGAGGTTACTGTACATGAATGACCAGATAATATACATTACAATTTATGCATTTTGTACTTTATCTACCATGATGAATCCTGGTAAATAAAGAATCTGCATAAACTTTATTTAAATAAAACATACAACCAAATACCTTACATATATTATGTTCACTGCCATTTCAATACCCATTTACCATCAAGCTTGCAGTGCATCTCAACCATGTGGTGTTCCTCTTTAGCTCCCCTTTTATTTGCAAAAGTAGATTAAACTAGGCATGGTATTCAATTATCTGAAAAACAAAACCCAGTAACAGTGTTAATAAGATGACCTCATCTCCTTTAATGGCTGCAGAAAATTTCAAATAACTGTTACTAAGATGACCTCATCTCCTTTAATGGCTGCAGAAAATTTCAAATAACCGATTCAAATTAAAATAAAAATAAAAATATAAGTCCATGAGGATGAAATTCAACTGGAGAAAATGTTTGGCTCACAAAGAACACAGCAGGTTTCAATTCCCATATGTACTGTGACAATATAGTTTGTTGCTATATAGGTGGGTCCCTTTCAATCCTATATAAATAACCATTAAAAAGCAAAAACATTCGTTTATAAACCTCATCCTTTGCTGAAAGAATCTCCTACAGCAGTAGAAAAGCAGCTAACAAGTTGGGCCTTCGCTGATTAGCTGCTTCTTGAAAAAGTTGAAAAGCAGTTTTTAACGTCCATGAGGCATTCGTTGTTTAGCTGCTTCTTAAAAAAGTTGAAAAGTAGTTTTTAACGTCCATGAGGCCATACGTCCTATAGGTAATCCTCATGGAGGGGTTGTTTGTCCAACATGCTCCATTCAGTTTGGATGTCAATCCACCGGAGTATGGCATTCAACCCTACCTTTAAGATTTGAAGCTTGAACCTCCTATTTGAATAAAAAGGTCATGGCAAATAGGTCATGTACTAAGACCTTATGACACCCTGACCCCTGAAAATACTCAGGTTTACACGAACCAAAATCTCATTGACATCAACCATATGGCTATGCTACTCACACCTACATCCTGTGATTTAAAATTGCACAATTATTTGAAGAAAAGGCAAGCTATCATTAATATTCGAAAAGGCAAGCTATCATTAATATTCATTTTAGCGAGAATGGAAATGCAATCTGCCTCCTTTAATATTACCAATGCATTGATAGGCAAACTTTCAGTTTGACCCAGAATAGCCTGATTAACTTACGTTGAAGAGAGGAAAAATGCCCAATAACTTATTATTCATGCAACAACACCAGATAAATTTTCTGTACTGACCCCTTATATTTGCTTTATCTTCTTAAATTTAAAGCATGTTTATGCTACAAAAAATAAAAATTTAAGCATTCACTTGATATAAGACCCCTGCCTCAAGAATCCTAACCCAATTTAAATATTCTCTTGACAGAGATCCCAGTCCTAAGAATCTTAGCCCAATTTAAGCATTCCAGTGACACAAAACCCCTATTTAAAACCCTTATCGTTGAGTCCCATATATATAATTTAAATTTCAGACTATATAATTTTAGATCTCAAATCTCTATAAACATGTTTAGAATTTATTTATTAAAAATAAAAAATAAATATAAATAAATAATCTTTTCCAAATAACGAAGTAAATTCTAGCCCGAGATGAAGACGAGGGCTTGTAAAATAGAAGAGAAAAGGACGTACCCCGCCTTGACGCCGAGGTCAGCAGAGGTAACAAGGGGCTTCTCGGCAGGCTTGAATTCCTCCAACTTCTTAAAGTGTTCCCAGGGCTTCACCCACACTTTGGCGTCATAGAGCTTCGGATTCCCGTCTAATCCCTTTGCCTCCACCGTCAGATAATACATCGTCCCCGCCACCGTTTGCTGTTGTGCTTTCGCCACTCGCAAAAAGGATAGATCGGCATTCTGCACACAAACCCCAAACCCTCTCTGTTATCTGATGATGTCCCTTAACAATAACTAAATACCTTACAGAAGGTCTACATCTCACAACCTGGATATTCAGGAATTTTGTTAAATAATTACAGTGGAGCTTTGAACTCGTCTCAGATTCAAACCCCACATAAACCGAAACCCTCATTAAAAAAAAACTTAATATCTGTCTACTAAATATTAAAAACTATTTAACCTACCTGTTGCTTGTTGTGTTCTTCAACGGCATAACGTCCAACCTCGTTTATCTCAACACTGTTCTCAATCCCCTGCACAGGACGCTTACCACCCAAAGTCGCCATCGCCTTGCTTATAAAAATTGCCACAATCGCTGTTACCACAAATGTTACGGCCCAATGAAACCTGCTCTGCATAATCGAAGGATAAAATTTTCTTTCAGATCTGTTGGTATTTATAGATGGATGAAATCTTCTTCCAGTGAAGGTGCCTCGAAGTCCGTTCTCGCTTTGTTCGATTCGTCTTTTGCTTCTTTAACGACGTCAATGAACGCTGCTGACACGTTAGCGGTGGTGTGGAGTAACAAGTAAGAAAACAATCGAATCAGTCAAAAACCCTTATCAAGAGACAAGTTGCTGGTTAATACCTCGTTCCACCTTAATCCCTCTTTATTTGTCGGTTCTGACCTCGACAGGAAGGAAATACTCCAATTATTTAAAATAAATTTCAATTTACGTGGTTGCTGACATTAAAGACATTCTATTCCATCCTTATCATTGGAGTCAATTACAAAATAAATAAAAAATTTAGAGAATAATTAGTGGTTGCAATCAAATGGTATTAGTTTAGTTGTTAGAGTTTTAAGGAGAGATTATTGAATTTTGTCAAACAATAAATATATAATTGTGAGCCTGAGTGTTTGTAATCAAATGATGGCAGTTTAGTTGGTTAGACTTTTAACCAGAGATCAAGGTTTGAATTTTTTTTTTTTTTTAGATTACATAGGAAAGTTGTTGCAACCACTATTTTTAGTAGGGTTCAAACCACGTGGACTGCTCTTAACATCTTGTTGACCCAGCATGAGATGGGGACCACCGATCATTTGGGGTTCATACCATCGTTGTTGGTTTGGCGTGCACTTAAAAAATAAAATTTGGAGCAGATTATTATCTTTGTAAAGGGTTGGCTTCCCCAAAAGGTTTGAACTTAGGTCTACTCTTGGTAAGTGCCCAGCCACACCTGCACTTACCACTCCACCTAATCTTTGTTAAGCTTATTGTCTTTATGGACACCCTGGTGGTTTGGGCTTTCTTAAAAGAGACTTAGGTTCAAACCTTATTAAAAAAAATTGTTATTATAATACCACAAAGTGAACATAATGTAATATGGGTGAGGATAAAAAATTAGCAAACTCACTCACACCCCACCATGGCTTGAACCTATGTCTCTCTCCAAAGAAAGCTCAAAGCCCACGCCATGGCTTGAACCTATGTCTCTCTCCAAAGAAAGCACAAAGCCCAAACTACTCCAATATCTTGCAACACATTTAAAAAAATATTGTAATATGTTACATGCACTTGAGCATTTTGTATAGGGATACTTATTCATTTTGATAGGTTTAATTATTAAATATCTTATTTTTGTACAATTAAAGTGGGTTGAATTGTTAAGACTTTAAAAGTGGGTTAAAGTGTTTGATCTAATACCTCTAAGTAGTATGATATCTTGTCATATGTATAAAATTGTTGAAATATACTATGTGATGTATATAATAAGTCCACAAGATCATTTTATATCCAATATATGTTTATTCAACTAAACTCTAAACATGATATATTAAAAACATTATCAAATTGTTGTAATACCACTATTTGATCACGATCAAAATCATTGTTTATTATGTTTACTTAACCAAATTCTAATTAGCAAAGCTTAGAACACAACTATATTCCATCATATTTAAATCTTAAACGGTTTACTTGGAGTTAAACCTCTACTCAGAGTTTTGAAGTCTTTGCCATTAAACTCAATCAAATTGTAAGAGTATGGTCCAAAATAATTTATATCTATAATCTTGTTTATGGAATTGAATCAAATACCACTCTTTTATATCACTATGGTATTATATTTTCATATTATATATATATATATATATATATATATATATATATATATATATATATATATATATATATATTATTTTTAAGCGAAAAACCTCTTGCGGAGTCGCTTGGTCTGAGAGACCACGAACAAGGGTTCTACACCGTCAAAGTCACCCAAGGGTCACACCCGACCCCTGCCTACACCAACATTATCAATTGGATTTTGGATACCCAATTCAGCTTTTTGGTAGGGTGGAGATTTGAACCTGGGACCTCCCTTGGAGGATTGCCCTCTCCTCTCCAACTCACCTACAACACCTGGATATATTTTATATATATATTATATCAAATGGTATGGGTTTAATTAATTATAATATTTTTACTGAAGAATATAAAAAATACATATTAAAATTTTACAAGATGAAAATATTAAAAATACAAACTAAAATTTTAGGGAATGAAAATTAGAATGCTAAGAGATAAAAATATTGTTATTATTAGTTTATTAAAATTATATATATATATATATATATATATATATATATATATATATATAATTTGAAGTACAATGGTAAAGGTTTTTGACTCTTTTTTTTTTTGAGAGGTCCAAGGTTTAAACCCTACCCTACCCTGAGGAAATTAGGACTCATAAAAATCTATATAAACTCTTTTGAAAAAAATAACAATTTTTTTATTTTTTGTAACCCTTACGTACATAGCATATCCACAGCATGTAACAGGAGAGATTTGAACATGGGGCCTCTTGATTTCAACCGGAAAGTTTTAACTACCCACTTGCTTTCCAACTCCTCTACATGAATGGATACCTTTTTATTTTTTAATATTCTAATATTTATTTTTAATATTTTTATCCCGTACTTTTCATTACCTAAAAATTTGGTATGTATTTTTAATATTTTCATCTTGTAAAATTTTAATATACATATTTTTATATTCCTTCGTAAAATATTATAACTGATTAGACCCATACTATTTGATATAATTTACATATGTTTATTTAAAATACAAAAATATTTTAATATTTTTAATTTTTATTATATATATATATAAAATCTTAAGTCACACTATTATATTATATAGTTTTAAATCTACACACCATCTAGTTTAAATTAAATATATGAAAATATTTTACCATTTAATTTAAAATTTAATAAATAAACTAAGAAGAGACTTATTATATAAAGATGTTAATTAAATGCAATATAAATATTAATAGAATTTAATATTTATTGACCTAAAAAATAATAATATATAATAAATATAAAATTGTGAAAATAAATATTTAATTATTTTTAAATTTAAAAATAATGACTAAATAATAATTAAATGGTGGGAGTTTAGGCACTCCCATTGCTTTGTATATGTTTTACTTTACAGTTCTATTGATCTCTTTTGGTCACCGATGGACATTAATACAAATTCAAATTCAAATTCAATTCAATTCGTTAAATACATGGTAGAAGTTTAAATACCTTTACTTTCAAAGGAATATTGTTGTCACATAGTAAGATATAATAACCAATTAAAACAAGTTGCAAGCTCATTGCAGTGAAAAGGGCTTTGACCTCTCTTTGAGAGGTCCAAGATCAAATCCCACTCAATATGATGGGATTGGGATCCCTCGTAAAAACCTATGTAAACTCATTGAAAATTTGCAAGCTTACTACAGTGTTAAGGGCTTTGGCTTCTCTTTGAAAGGTTCAAGGTTCAAACCCCACTCAATATGAGGGGACTAGTACCCCTCATAGAAACTTGTGTAAATTCATTGAAAAAATAATCAATTAAAACATATACTTTGCATGAGTCGGGAGCGAGTGTGAACCGAGAGCTAGTGTGAGTCAAGAGCAAGTAGGAAGTATGAGCAAGAAGCAAGAAGTAGGAAGCAAAGTGCAATCAAGGAAAAAGTGTCACTTCTTGTTTCAAATCTTACGAGAACCTTAAAAACTATGATTCATGTGGAAAAAATCCAGGTAGCCCTAGTTGCAAGTAAGGATGCCTTAGTTAAAAGTATGGATGCCCTAGTTAGTGATAAGAGGAAAAGTGAATATATGGCAAAATCTATCTAGGTAGCAAAAACTACACCAAAAGTGATTATCAAGAATGAGATGATTGAGGATTAATATGTAAGTTCTATGGATATTGGTGAGGTTTTTATGAGATTCAAAATTGGATCAAGTGGAAGTGAATATTGAATTCAAATTGCTCCATGACTTTTCTTTCGAAAGGATTTTTCCTCATTATCTTCTCTAGTTTAGAAATAAGGGATAAAATAATGGATGGATGCCCTTGGTTTAGGGGCAAAGATGCATTATATTTAAGACAAGTAGAGTGAATTTTTTTGTAGAGACAAAAACTATTAAAAAGCTTTCAATGTGGATTAGGCTTTTTGGACTTCCTTATCAACTCATCAATAAGGAGGTATTGAAGAATATTGGTAATACTCTAGGTGAATTCATCCAAGAGGAACCAACTACTAAGTAGAGAAGGCATGTTGTATACATTATATGAAGCTAACATAAAGAATAAGATTAAGGATGCATAGAGTCTGGAAGCTAGGGAACGTGACTATATCTTGTGCAATGACATTTTATAGGCTCTTGGTGTCAATGATAAAATGGATATGCTTACTTTTTACCCAAAAACAAGTGCCAAAAAGGGGCTCTTGTTCATTAGAGAAGGATCTAATGTTGGGCTCTTGTTCATTAGATATGGGTCTAATGTTGAAGTGTTAACTACTTGGTATGTGGCATCTACCTCCTGTTCTTTGTCTAATCAAGATGTTCAATCATTGTCTTCTTTTGCACCTGAAACTTTACCTAACTATGAGTGTACATCTTCTGGTAGATGCACCATTTATTGTCTACCTTCTATTTACCCTTGTCCTTTGTTGTTGAAAATTTGGTCTAAGATGGTGCTAAGGATCTCTTAAGCATTGGTGTAGTAGGCAGTCTTGCAACTAGCAATGTATGCTTTGACACCAACGTTCTATATGGGGATTGGTGTTAAACCCTTTTGTTTAGTTTGTTGCATCTCTTCTAGCTGTGACACAAAGTGGAATGCTTGCACTAAGGAGCTCACTAATGATTTGTTCACTATGTTAAAAGGTGAAGCTTCAGAGCTTCATGGTATCTTTGTTAAGAATTATATTGGATTCAATTAGCCAAAATTTGCATATGAAGTATAAGCGAGCAAACAAAAATGGGTCATTGGGACCTTCTAACAATCAAGATCTTATCAATTTCATTCCCAAAGGTGCAAAGAGAGATATGGTCTTAGGTTGGATATCAATCACGTTAGTCAATGTAGCTTAAAAGTTATATTTTTTCCCTCGAAGATCAATCACGTTGCTCAATGTAGCTTAAAAAATCATATATACAACACTTCGTAGGAGAATTAACCTCCATGCTCAACAAATAGTTTACCCTAGATAGACCATTAATAAAAAAAAGTAGATTCATTCCACATAATTTGATTATGGCATGAATTTCTTGAGAGAGCTACAAGATCAAGCCAAGATGCCCTATGTAAAGCTTGATTTTAAAAAAACTTATGACCAAATAAGATAACCTTTCATTTTGCAAATGCTATAATGGTTAGGATTTGGTTCCAAGTTTAGACATATCATGACCTTTCTATTCTCAAATCCATCTGCAAAAGTTGTAAATGTTGTAGCCCAATTGTTTTACAATACTCTATTAAACAAGGTTGCTTTTTATTTTGCAACACTCTATCAGACAACTTTGCTTTCTTGCTTCCTTCTTGTATGTCATTATAATTGATGCATTAGGGTACCTCTTTGAAAATGATCTCAAGTTAACTAATCAAGGGAATCCATCTTTTGGACTAGTCTTGTAGTTAATTACAATTCCTCTAACAACTACATGTTTTGTACAAAATGAGAAAGAAGAGTTAATAAATGTGTTGGCCATTTGGATGTTGTTTGTAACCTTTTAGTCGTTACGTTGTCTCCCACAAAAAATGAGTTTCTTCTCATTCAAAAGAAAGTTAAATTTGACCAAATTTGAGACAACTGGAAGTAAATGGTTCATGGAGGAGTGATTTTGTATTTGGGAATTCCCTTTAGGATTTATAGTGTCTCTTTCAAACTTATAGAGTTGGTTCATAAATATGTTCCAACCCAAACTAGAAAATTGGGTCACCATGTACATGTTATTGGCTAGAATATTGCACATTTAATTGAGAAGATTTGTATTCCTATCCATATTCTTTATTCATCATGTTGGATGTTATAATCAACTCACTCAAGTTATTCATAGTTTCTTATGGAGATGGGATGGTTCTCAAATGAGAGCAGCCATCAATGTACATAGGCTAAGGAGGAAGGGAGGGGGGTAGGTCGCATATTAAAACTCAAGCGGACCTAGTTGTTAAGACTTTGGAACTACAAATAGATCCAAGGTTCGAATCTAGAAGGGGTAGATTTCTACACCATACTCCGATATGAGTGGATAAACATTTAGATAACCACATCATCTCATATGGTCTATGAACTCATGGATAATGTCATTATACAAGGGATTAGTCTCCTACAAATAAGTGTTGAGGCAACAAGCCCTAGAAGCAATTGGTCAAGTTCATGATCCATACAACTCTTTCAATGGGACTTGGAGAGGTATAGGATATTTCAATAAAATTATCAATCTTCAATTTTTCCTATTAAAGGGTCCCCACCCATTATAGGCCTTTAGAAGGATTAGTAGATATTAGCATAATTGCTTAGTTGGGACAAGTCAACTCTTAGGTAAGGGTTAAGCTTTTCTACTTCCTTAATCTAGTGGAACACTAGAACCATTTGGTCTATAATTGTGATTCAATGAAAGGTAAACTTCTGTTAAAAAGGGTGTTAAAAATGGGTGTATATCATTTCATTGGTGTTTGGAAAATTAATATACATAGATGGAATCCATGGCATGAACTTAAATACCAATTCTTTCTTCCCTTTCATCTTCATAGCTGTGTCTTGTCAATCTAAAAACCTTGTTAGTCAGGAGTTGCAAGTAAAACTATACATCACCTTGGGGTGCAATATATTTATGAATTGGAATTAGCCTTGTTGATAGAAGAATTTATGACCCTCTAGAAAAATCTTGTAAATTATTGCACCTATGATTATAGCCAGCAAGATAAATGAGTGAAGCTTCCTAGAGTATATTGAGTGCACAAATATAGATATTAAGGGCAACCAGGTCAAACAAGTTGCTAGCATGAATTCTGACATCTCAAGTTTCCTTCACGAGTATAGTTAGCTAAGTTTGTAATATTATGGCCAAGTTGTGCACCTTGAATCAATTAGGCATATATTAGTCTTAAAGGATAGCCAGACAAGTGTGGTGTAGAGTTCAGGAAGATTACCCCGTTATTTTTTGTCATAGCTTTCAATGGAAACAACCTTATTAGGTTGTTCTGGGAGGTTTCACAGTCATAGATTTCAAACTAAACAACCTTATTGGGTTGTTCTAAGAGGTTTGGCAGTATCTATGACATTTCCTCGATTGGTTCTAAGTCATATTTGGTTTGTCATAGGTTTGACAATTTCTAGATGTTTCATCAATTTGTTTTAAGTCTCAAACATTTTGTTGATCGGTTTTAAGTCATGTTTAGTTTATCATAAGTTTGATAATGTATTATTTTTATGATGATAAGCTTTCCTTGTCAGTTGGAATTTTGCACTGTAACATCTTGTTGAAGGTGAATGCTTGGTCAACAGAATTTCAAGAGGAATTAAAGCAGAATGAAGATTAAAGGTGTAAGTTCCAAACCTTACTAGTGTTCCAAATTTGAACTGGTTGAAAAAAATGCCAAGCTTGAGAAACTACACGATGTGATTTTCATTTCCTTAAAGTTGGATTCTGACTGTGCACAATAATTAGCCACCATTAAAGTCCAGTTCCTCAGATCATACAAAATATGGAGTTCTTGAATCATGGGAAGTATTCAGTTATGTGTTATAAGTAGTTTGAATGTTGGGTCTTCCACGGTGATTTCTACTTTAGCATTGTAAGAAGAATACCTGCTAAGTCTTATAAAAGTTTTGTACAAAATATATAGAGACCTTGAAAGTTAAACAAAATCCAAAAGAAACAATTCAAAGCCAGAATAAAGATTTCTTAATTCTAATATTAAAACAAAAAAAAAACAAAGGTTTTATTTTTTATTTGTTCAAATAATATTAAATCCTTAAGATTTATTTACCAAGAAATAGTAATCAAGTATATCAAAATTACACCTTGTTGAGTGATAGATCAACCCAATTGCCAACATACACCAACGATTAGAACAATTATTGTTCTCTCTAGAAAGAGAACATTGATTTCAAACAAAATTTGTTTAACCCCATTTTCTCATAACATTACCAAGTGATCTACATTTCATTAGTTTAAATTTTTTACTTATTTCAAGTTGGGTTCTTCATCCAAAATACTCAAGAGTATTTTTCAGAAAAGTCGTCATTTGTTGTTGCCATTGCACAACTCACCCCAATTGGGGACCCACTTGAAATTTTGGTTTTGATCTAAATTTTTGCTTGCATCAAGGTTTCAAACTTGCTTGCATTTGAGTATTTTGTGGACTTGGATTTTGGTTCCATTTATATAGATTAAATTTTTTGAACATTTGATTTTTAATGGTATCATTCTAGAATGAATATTTCAGAAAATTGAATTTCAAAGGTTTATCCTAATTTTCAAAATATTAAATTCAATTTTAGGGTTCTTTAAATTTTATCATCTTGCCCCAAACTTACTACAAAACTGAAATTGCTATAACTTATGATGGAAAACTCTGTTTAAGGTGATTCAAAACCTACTGGAAATAGCTTGAAATTATCTTCACAATGATATAAAATTTTAGGAAATTGGACATTAATTGTTTCTAGAAATAATAGTTTTTCGAAATAGCCCGTGAATTTCTAATGGAAATATCTCATGATCCACGATGAATTTTTGAGTTTTTTCAACATATTTGGATACCCATTTGGCTCATTTACATACGTAGGAAGTTTTGTTAAAATATTATCACTTTGAATTTTGATTTAATTTTAGCACTATGGAAAATAAGGCACCAAATTTCATATTTTAAATTTAGACCGTTAGATCCCAAAAATAGTGCCAAGGTCAATTAATTACCAATGGCTAATACTCTAGTTAATTCATAGTTTCTAAAGTTCATACTTTAATTCGATTAAATATTTTTTATATGAAGCTTAAAGCCTAAGTTTCGGGCAATAATAAATCCATGTGCTCGTTACACCACCGTAACAAAAAGTCGAAGGCCTCCCTAGGGATTATTATTTCTCTAATTCTAAAACATTCAATGATAGACTCTTTAAAAATTCCTAAGTATCCTACAAGGCTTCTTTAGAAGATAATGTCCTTGCAACTTCTCCTAAGATCAATGAGTCGAAAGCAACATCGAGAGATCTAATGGATCGAAGGTACAACGAAGGACCAAAGCTTAATGTGGTGTTAAATGCCTAGGTCTTAAAATTTGAGCTCCTTCTCCTAAATCAATAATGTGAAGGTAGAATCGAGAGATCTAAATTCTCGGAGACACAACCGACGACCAAAGCTTAATGTAGTGTTAAATGCCTATCTTAAAATCCGAGCTTCTTCTCCTTAGATCAACGGTTTGGCATTACTACCAAGAGATCTGACAGTTAGGTAAGATCTCTGGAGGACTAGGTTTAAGGGGTGTTAGAACGCACTAAGCTACAAGTTTATTGGTTATAAAATGGATGGTTAGGCAAAGTCATCGAGAGCGAAGCAAAGTCTCAAAGGGAGCGTCGAGAGTAGAGCAAAGTCTCGAAGGCAGTGTCGGGAGCTGAGCAAAGTCTCGAAGGTGGTGTCGAGAGTAGAGTAAACCCTCAGAGGTGGTGCTGATAGTAGAGCAAATGCTCGAAGGTGGCGTCGAGAGTGAAGCAATCCCTCGGAGGCGGAGTCGATAAAACTAAGAGAAAAACCCTAAATTAATGCACAACTTTAGTCTTCATTAATAAAAATGTTGCTTAAAGTTTTGTCTTACGCACTTAGAGATCTAACGACACGAAGGCATAGCCAAAGCCCAAAATTTAACGTTCGATATTAGTCTTCATTAAATCAAATTGTTACATGCCTTGACTTTCACTCAAATCTAACAACTCGAAGGTGCTACGAGAGATCTACGCATCGAAGGCACACTGATGAAAAGGAGCTCAAAGATTAACATAGTCAAGAAAATTAATAAAATCCCTAAGGATCGATTTTTTTTTGTATGTGCTCATGTATTTTTAATACTAAGGTCTATAAAACCTAAGGTAATAAAAGGATTAATTTTTTCCCTTAACATTAAAATCATGAAAATTATTAAAGAATCTCAAAGCTTGAATTAATACTTGAGGCATAAAATTAAAGTAAATCAAATAATAAGAGCTCATTTTTCAAAAAATGAATTATTCAAGAACTTAAGGCATAATAAGTAAAATAAAAGTTTTAATAAAGGAAATTAAAGAAAAAAATTTAATCCAAACCTTAGATTTTGAACCTTAGCAACATTAAAATTAAAATGAAACCTTAGTGTTAAATTTAATGATTTAGTCATAAAATTTAAAAAAGCAAAGACATGTAGCACATAAATAAATGAAAGTAATTTTGAACCTTAGTGAATGACTTTAACATTTGACATTTAATTAAAATGGAGCTTTAAGTATTAAATTTAATAATTTGAACCTAAGATTAAAAGGACTAAACCTTAGAAAATCAATTAATGAGATAAATGAAGGAAATAATATTTTAAAGCACCCATGTTAAAATGACTTTCCCGCCAAATATAAATGTGAGCTAATACACACTTTTATTTTGTGTTGCAAGCGATAGAAGCAGAGGAAGTGAAAGAACAAAACCAAAATCCGAAGAGTCAGAGAAAAAAAAGGGCGTTCAATGAACCTGGACCAAATTTCAACCACCTAGTGTGTGATAGCTAAACAAACTCAATAATTGAAGATTGACAACTTGGCTAGGCAAATAATTGGAGAGATATATGGCTAGAATTGAAGATCTGAATCAAGAAAATTCCCAATTAAACACCTCATCCTCTCAGTTGAAGATAACTCAGACTCATTTACAACTGTAAAACACTAAAAATATAGTTGTGAAGCACTGAACACCCTTTTAAAGCACTAAAATTTTAAAATTGTAAGACTATAAATAGTCATTAAGACCCCATTCCAAAATATCGAATTCCACTTTTAGCGATAGGACATTTAGAATCTTCTTTCTTTGTAGTTGGTGGATATTTGAACCTTGTCATTGTACTTGGAGTATTCTTCTTGTGATTGCATGATGCTAGCAAGTCTAAGAATGTAATGATTGAACATCTTTTATCAATGCAATATACTTGGATTCTTGGTGTGATTTGTGCATAGTGATGGTCTCATTTAAGTTAATTCTAGTATGTTGTTTATTTTCCCTTTGAAGATGGCACTACTTTGATCTTTAATTGTGCAAAGACTAATCGAGACAGAGCTGGTTGATTTCAGAATTGTTGCTTCAACGGATTCAGTTTAAGTCTTCAATGATGCAATGGCTTGTTTTATTTCTCCCTTTAACCCTTTCCTTTTGAATTTTATTTGAAACCTATTTAGAATAGGAGTATATTACATCTCTAAATCTCATTTTACGTGATATATTTTTATAAGTTTTAGAATATACATTGCTTTGCACTACAATGATTATGATTATAATGAAACGAATGAATGTGTGACTGATAATATTAAGGTAGTAAGCCTAGAATCTTACTTTTCTATATTTCATGGAAGCAATATTTAATTTCAAACATTCATTTTTTTTTTGGTAGGTAAAAATATTTTATTGCTTTACGGGTTAAAGGGTCCCGTCCCTATTACATCAGTAGCAAAAAGAGACAATTGTGGCCTCCAGTGGCAACAGACAAAAAACAATTGAGGCTTAACCTCATACACCATGATCCAGACTAGGTTGAAGCCCTCCAAGACAGAGGAAACTAAACTATTACAGCAACTGGTAAACAAAAACCAAGCAGCCCTGCTACCCAAACAACACCTTCCCAGGTTACTGGGATTCCTTGTTCCTTTCCTGTTGTGCATTGTCATCAGGGGTCAGGAGAGTTTTGATCAGGATCGAGAACTCTCTGAGCTCATCCATAGCATTGGACAACATGACACAACCTTCCCTGTAGATGTTGGCAGAAATGGAGCAGTGAGTGGCCACCTTGGGTATTGAAGAAATACCATCGAGGGGGTAGCACGAGCTACCTAACAGATCACATTCCCACATCCTGATTATCTTGGGTGATGAATTCTTATGGGAATTCTTCTTCCCAGACGACCAGGGTGGACTGATTGACTGCTTTGTTGGCTAGAATATAAGCCACTTTATTAGCTTCCCTAAACACATGGTTGATCTGACTTTGAGAATTATTGTTGAGAGAAAATTGGTAGTCCTGAATGATGTTCTAGATATTCTTCCCCCCTATGCTCTTGTTGGTAATGTGGCCAATGATCACTAAAGAGTCTCCTTCGAATATGATTGGCTTGGGAAGGATTTTGCTTACCTCGATGCTTCTCCACAAAGCTCTGGCTTTTGCATAATTGTTGGTTTGGGTCCCTAGATTTTTTGAGAAAGCCTTGATAATGATGCTTGTATGATCCTTAATGACTCCACCTGCCCCAGCTCTCCATGGGTTTCCTTTGGAGGCACCATCGAAGTTGTCCTTGAGCCATCCCTACGGAGGGGGGGGCCATTTTGTTATGGTTCATGAGCTGCAAGAATTTTGGACTTTGCTATAGTCTATGGGAATATTGAGGGAAGCAAAAAGGTAAGCTTCTAGCCCATAGTTAGGTACCTCACCACATGGGATTAGGCTGTTATTTTCAATAGCAAGGGACAAAGCTCTGTTGGCAACAACTTTCAAATTTTTGGTGCCCTCCGTGAAGATGTGGTTATTACGTTCCAGCCATATCTGCCAGGCCACATGGTGAAGTAGGGAACTCCATAAGAACTTGAGTCTTGGGTTTTTAAAAGTCCTTGGCCATTGGATGAACAAGTCCGCAACTACCTTGGGATGGATCCAACAAACCTGGAATTTGCTGGTCAAGATAAAAAAACACTCCTAATGAAAGGGCAATCCAACAAAATATGCTGAGTGGATTTCCAAGCTTGAGTATAGAGGTAGTACCTATTTGGAACCATCACTCCTCTTTGAATTAAGTTATCTGTGGTTAGGATTTTATTATGGGCAGCAAGCCAGCAAAAGTGGGCCACTTTTGGGATCAGGAGCTTGAGCCACACGCTTTTATCTAGGGTTTGACTGTCGCCTTTTTTGGGAGTATTTTCCAACATCTAGGATGTAGTTTTGATAATGAAGCCACCATCACTAGATTCCTTCCAACAACGTTCATCCTTATTTAGGTTTTACAGGATGAAATTCGATTTAAAAATGTCCATAAGGGTAGCTAGGCTTTTGTTAATTGTATCATTCTTAATTCTGAACTGAACCTTCTTCCATTTACAGATACCCTAATCAGATGTGATGAAATCAACAAAATGGGCTCCATACTTACTATCGATGAGGTGTTTGATTGAAGTCATATTGGCATCATTGATGAGAGGGTCTTTTCTAGCCCACACATCTTTCCAGAAGTCGACAGTCTTACCATATCCCAACTGCCACCAAGATCCTTGATGAACCAATTGCTTGGTGTGGCTGATGGATTTACAGAAGTGGGATCCATTACGAGGAGTCTCCATGTCCAGGAATGAGTGTTGTTGCAGGTATTTTCTTTTGACAATCGATACCCACTCCAAGTTGGCATCTGTAACCACCTTCCAAGCCTGCTTAGCCAGGAGGGCTTGATTTGTAATATTTATGCGACGCAGTCCCAACCCCCTTGGTATTTAGGGGTGCAGACTTTGTCCTAGGCTACCAGGTGGAACTTTCTTTGGTTATCATTCCTAGACCACAGGAAATGCTTATGTAGTTTCTCAATGGCCTATCCCACTGCGACAGGGATTTTGAAGACCGACAAAAAGTAGGTAGGAATACTCTAGAGGACCGACTTTACCAACGTTGCTTTGCCTACACTGGAGAGGAGGGCCCCTTTCCATCCTGCCAACTTCTTGTGAATATTTTTTGTGATGTTGTTCCACATATCTTTAAGTGGTCTTCCCTTGAACATTGGTAGGCCTAGATAGGTGGTTGGGAAGTCAGTAATGGTGCACCTCAAAATACCTGTAATCTTGGCCTGCCTTCTAGTGGGGGTGTTGATGAAGTATATTTTACTTTTGGTGTAATTGATATTCTACCCAACCACTTCGTCATACAGATTGAGGATAAATTTGATGAATTTGGCTTCAAATATTGAATCTTTAGTGGCCAGTAAGGTGTCATCCATGAATTGCTGGTGAGTGGTGGGGGGTAAGCTTGAAGCTGTCTTGATGCCAGAGATCAGGTTTCTATAGCAGGTATTTTTTATGGTTCTACTCAAATTGTTAGCCAGAATGATGAATAAAATGGGGGAGAGAGGGTCCCCCTATCTTAGCCCCTTGGTGCTGGGAAAGTAACTAGTGGTAGACCCATTCACAAGGACCGAGAACCAAGAAGAAGAGACACAATTTGAAATCAAATTTACCCAAGATTCATGGAAACCATATTTAAGGAGAATTTTGGACAAAAATTCTTAGTTCACTCTGTCGAAGGCTTTGTTCATGTCAAGCTTCAGGAAGAAGGTAGCAGAGTTGGAATTGTGGGTAGAGTGAATCATCTCACGGATGGTGATGACCCCGTTAAGGATGTTTCGTCCCTTAACTGTGCTTCCCTAACAGTGGTTGATGATGGTGGGAAGGATCTCAATGAGTCTATTGGCCAGGGCTTTGGACAACACTTTGTAGATGAAATTGCATAAACTAATGGGGCGGTAATCATAGAGGGACTGGGAGTTAGTTTCTTTGGGGATCAGGGCCAATAAGGTGGAGTTAACATCTCTGGGAATGGACCTAGATTTATGCATGTCAGTTATGGCGAGGCATTTATCAGGGCCCACAATGTCCCAAAATTTTTGGAAGAACCTGGGGGAAAAGCCATCAGGCCCGGGAGCTTTATCGGGCTTCATGGAAAAAAGGGCTTGGTGGATTTCCTTGTGGGACAAGGGGCTGAAAAACATTCATATTTTTAGAATTAGCTAAGTGGTTGAATTAAATTTGCGTTTCTTAAGCTTAGACAGTGAATTGAAAACTTGCCCTTGTAATAGTTATATGTAACCTCTGAGTTATCCATCGGCCTTCTTCTTTTATGCTTCTAATTTAAGATTTGATAATAACATACCTTATCACCCAAACCTTGGGGGATCAATGTTCCATTTCAAGAGAGGACACCTTGTCCTAGTCGTTTATGTATGTTTACAACTATGCAAATGTATCACTCAACACACCTATACGATATAGTTCTATTAAGACATCATTCTTACACTATGAGGTAATAGTCCTTGTTGAACGTGGGGAACACCTATGTTAATATTTTGTAAACATGGGGGAACACCCATGATAATATTTTGTAATATTTTGTAATAGTTGTGGATCTAGAAGTGCCTAGACAAGTGGCACCATTTTATGTAACTATTATCAAGAATGTAACTGCTTGTAGGTAGGATATTCTAGCCCGGGTGGCATTTTGCATGTAAGCCAACCTTAGGAGTTAGGTGGTTGATAAATTCCTTAAAACTGTGAGGGGCAGTATTAAATGTATCTTTTTGCATAATTGAATGAAATAATTGAAGGAGTTTTCCCCCTCAAAGTGGTTCACAATCTATGTTATTTGTGATATTGTTATTTTTTGCATTTATATTTCATAGTTGTGTTGTGAGCTTTATGTTTATTTGCAATATTTGTGTGTGTGTTTATTTTTAATAGTAGGTTCTTAACAAGTGGTATTAGAGCACTTTTCAAGGTCATGTTCTATTGTGACTACGATAGTTTCTGCCATTCCAATTGTTAGGTATAAGATTTCTATGTTTCTATTTTTCATCAAAATTTCCTTATTAAAAAAACAGTAAAAACCAACAAAAAAATACAATCCTTTATTTTTTTGTACTAGTTGTGTAGGTTAGAAACCCCGTGTTGAGGGTTTTAAAATATTGTAGGGGAGTTGTCATTATTGGCTAAGCTACATAACCCATAAAGCATCTAGTGAAGTGAGGGACGATCAGGTTTTAATACCTAGGCCTTAGACAACAACCGCGTACCGAATTGAGCTCCCACTTATCTTTGGGTATTTAGGGAGACCACCTAGGATTAAATAAACCTTTATCCCTAGTAAGCTTTTTGGCCTTGTATTATCCATAGTACACTAGACATAGCATCCAAAAATATCACCCTCACATATTGTTAGAGAGGTAGGTAGTGTGCTCAAGGGTATGTGTGGAATCCTCCTTGGGTAATGATCTAAAATATTGGTTTGAGCACTATCGTTCGTCACTATGGTATCACAAAGGGCCTATGGGTATTACATACACCTTTGTCTAGCATACTCAGGTTCTGTCAAAATTTTTTACATGCAACAAACATCATATTCTGTGAATTTTGAACATGTTAGCACACCCTTGTTACAAAAATTGAGCATATAAATAAGATCCCTGTTCCAGAGATCCTACATACAAAACAATCAAAACAAACAGTACAAAATAATATAACAAGCGTACAAAAAACCACCAGAGTCAAAAATAGGAAACAAGGGGGTCAATGTCAGTTATAGTTAGGAAATTTTGTTAGTAACAGTCAATACAGGATCATCAAGTTGTCAAGTCACAACAGTTACCTGTGATAATCATAATTAAAACATATAGGGAATATTTGCAATAGTCAATACAGGGTCATTAGGTTATTAGTGTCAAAACAATTACTTGTGACAATCATAATTTAAACAAATAGGGAATCTCTATGATAGAGTCAGACCTGGCAGGTGATAGTACAATGTTAGGAGTGGTTAGTAGTCAAAATAGATAAGGAAGAGATCATAAAGGATTGGTCGACACAAAACACAAGTTGGGGGTGTTCAAAACTAGTGTTGTGGTATATAGCCCATTGTGATTGTCTTCTCGAGTTGATCATTTTGATATAAAGCACCCAAATCATTTTTTGGGCTCTTACTAAAAATAGTAACCCCTAAAAACAATCTTTCTATTTTTAATAAGTCTCACCAAACTCTAAGAACATAGTTGGTGGTACTCGACAACAAGAAATCGATAACCAAATTACCCAAAAGGTGGATCATATGGGCAAACAAATATGGTTATCACTAAACCACAACTTAAAGGATGTAATGACACAACTCAACATTTCAGGAAACTATGAGTGCGATTATCAAGACATAGAAATAATTAAAGATAAAGTTGGATAGTCGTACTGACTCATTTGATCATCAAGATCAACAAGATACAGGTACAAGTCATCACTAGCAAAATGTACCAGATCATAATGGATATAAATTACCAAAAATTGTTTTTCCCATATTTGATGGATAAGATCATAAGGGTTGGATCTGTAAGGCTAAACAATATTTCACTCTTCATAATATCCCATGCTACATGTGGTTGACCATTGCCTCTTTCAATTTTGAATTAGATGTACTCCATTGGTTTATGTGGTTTAAGAAGATTGAAACTAAACTTTTTTGGTAATATTTTGAACAATGTCTACTCACTCACTTTGGTCCTAGTGAGTTTGAAGATTTTACAGGAGCTCTTTTCAAACTTAGACAAACCTCCACCATTCACGACTATCAAACTCAATTTGAAAAGCTTACCAATTGCACTATTGGTCTAACTATTGACTCTTTCCAAAGTTATTTTGTGAGTGGGTTGAAGGATGACATTAGGGCTAAGGTTAAACTAGTGAGACCTCAAACATTACCACAGACAATATAATTGGCTAAATTTACTAAAGAAAAATTTAAGGCTCTTGGACGCACATCTAAATTTTCTAAATATTAGTCATCCTTTCCATCCAATCCAATGAAAAGTCCTACCCTTAAATCTCCAACTATAAAAAATTTGACTTGTAAAGAGATGGAGAGTAGAAGGGTACAAGGGCTATGTTTTAATTGTGATGAAAAATTCATGGGAGCATAAGTGTGTGCAGAAAAAATTATTTTTTGTCGATCTATATGAAACACCAACCTCATAATCATTAGAGGACGAGGAGGATCCTCAAGAGAGGGAAACATCAGATCAGGCAACAAAGTCAGAGGACTCCCAACAAAAAAACTTTGTGCATGCCTTAGCAAGATTTTCCATTCCCCAAACAATAAAAGTGATTGGCTACTTCAAAGGACAATGAGTCATCATTCTTATCGACTTGAACATTACACAACTTTTTTGATCTACATGTAATGGAGGCACCCTCCCATGCAAAGGAAAATGTCATAATTTTAAACTTCAAGTTGGGGACTATAATATCAAGATCAACATGTTCACCTTACCCCTTGGGGTGTGATATAGTTTTGGGAGCACAATGGTTGCAAATGTTAGGACCGATTTTGTGGGATTTTTACGGAGTTGTGGATGAAATTTGGTCAAGAAGAGAAGGAATATACTTTGCATGGTATGAAGGTCAGTGTATCATAGTTTATTTCTACTCATAATATGGAAAAGTTGTTAAAAAAGTCCTCCCATGGAGTGGTGGCACAAATTTTTGCTATAACCAGCCATAAGGAAAAATAACAAAACTATTCACTATAATTACAAGGATTATTAAACAAATATGCTCAAGTTTTTGAGGAACCCAAGGGGCTACCTCATTGCTGAGTCTTGGAGAAAAATGGAAATAAGAAATATTATTCATTAACCTTACAAAACTTAGAAATTACAATGCTTAAATAGGGTTGATTTAACAACCTTAGGAAATATAGGAGAAGTTAGGAAATGAAGAAAAATAGGGAGGAAAGGAGGAAGGGAAATTGATGTCGAATGCCTTGCCGCCCATGTCGTCCAATATGCCTAGTCAGCTGTCGTCCAAGGAGGTAAAAAGGTAAGGTCCAAAGCTTATCATTGTAAACAATTTTTTTACCTTTTTATACTACTTTAATTTCCAACATTCTCCCCCTTAAAGTTGAGAGGACTAACTATACAATATCTCAGCTTTATATATTGAGCTTTAGCTATACCTCTGGTGAAGATATCTGCAATATTATCCAAAGTGTTACAATATTAAAGCACAACTATCTGATGTTCCACCATATCTCGAATGAAGTGATACTTCATATCGAAATGCTTTGATCTACTATGGTGGATTGGATTGTATGCCAACTGAATGACACTTATGTTATCACAATACAGTCGAGTTGGACCACTTTGACTTTCTCCAATATCTTCAAGAAATTTTCTCAACCATAGGGCTTGAGTACTAGCATGTGTGATGGCTATATACTCAACCTCAATCGATGACAATGCTACAACAATTTATTTCTTGGAACTCCATGTAATTAGTCCTGATCCTAGACTAAAACAATTTCCTGATGTAGATTTCCTGTCATCTATATTGCTGCCCCAATCATTGTCACTGAAGCCAACTAATTTCACAAAATTACATTTTTGGTAATGGATTCCAAAATTCAATGTACATTTTACATATCTTAAGATTCTTTTAGTTGCTTGTAGATGCAACTCAGATGGACTAGCCATAAACCTTGAAACTAGAGAAACAACATATTGAATATCGGGCCTTGTGTTGGTGAGAAACATCAGACTCCCAACCATGCTTTTGTAAGTGGTCATGTCAAACTTTGATGCTCCATCGTCCTTGCTCATTTGGATCCCATGTCTAGTTGGAGTTGCAATTGATTTGCACTGCTCCATGGCAAATTTCTTGATCATGTCTCGAGCATACTTGTGTTGACATATGAAGATCCCTTTATTTGATTGATGCACTTCCATACCTAGAAAGTATGACATTAAACCAAGATCTTTCATCTCGAACTATTTCATCATGGATTTTTTGAACTCCATATTCATTTTATTGTTACTACCCATAAATATTAGATCATCCACATACATACAAACTATGAGAATTTCTACTCCATTCTTTAGGTAGTACAAAGTTGGTTCACTTTTGCTTCTTGTGAATCCATACTCACTAAAATAGCCATCAATGCGTGAGTACCAAGCTCTTGGTGCTTGCTTGAGGCCATAAAGTGCTTTCTTCAATTTGTAAACAAGGTTCTCCTTTCCCTGTTCTTGAAAACCTTGAGGTTGTTGAACATAAACCTCTTCTGTCAAGTATCCATTCAGAAAAGCACTTTTCACATCCATGTGTTGAACATTCCATCCTTTATGGGCTGCTAAGAAAAGAATTGATCTGATTGTTTCTTGTCGTGCAACAGGAGCAAAGGTTTCCTTATAGTCAATGCCAAATTGTTGAGTAAAACCTTTTGCTACTAGTCTCACCTTATGCCTCTCAATGCTTCCATCAGCATTATACTTGGTCTTGTAGACCCATTTACCCCCAACACATTTTTTTCCTTTGGGTAGCTTTACTAGCTCCCATGTCTCATTATTGTTTATAGAGGTTATTTCCTCTTTCATGGCTTCTTGCCATACATTTTGAGTACATGCCTTCTCATAGCTAGTTGGTTCTAGCTATGTACTAGCCAATAAAGCATAATTGACTACATCTCCCCTAGGATCATGGAAGTCATCATCTCCATACAATTGCAAATTTTCAAGTTGTTGTAAAACTGTATTCATCTCACTAGCTTGGCTTCTAGTGAATCTTCTCTGGAAATTTTGATCCAATATTTGAAAATATGGATGATGTTGTAATGTTCTTTTGCCTCTCGATGGAGAGTCTCTGTCAATGTCCATCGGTGAAGAACTTAATGATATCTGTGGAGAAGGACTTTGAGTGGTGGTTGAAGTACTTGATGTAGTACTCATGTATAGGCCTGGAGGGGTGGTGTGTCTTTGCTTTTCTTTGGAGATACCTGTTGTACCTATGAAGAACTTACATCTTAGGACTCATCATCAACAAAAAATATTTGATGACCCCATTCTCCCCCTTCATCAAAAATTACATCCCTAGAGAGTATAACTTTATGAGTCTTGGGATTGTAGAGTCTATATGCCTTTGTAGACTCACAATACCCTACAAATATACAAGATTGAATTTTTGGATCAAGCTTCTTTCTTTTCTCATCAAGAATGTGTGCATATGCTAAAGAACCAAATACTTTGAAGTGCTTTACATTAGGTTTCTTTTCATACCACCCCTCATAAGGAGTGACACCATCTAAACTAGAAGTAGGACTTCTATTTAGAATATATACACTGGTTATTACAGCCTCTTCCCAGTACATATGAGTTAGATGCTTAGTATGAAGCATCTATCTCGCCATTTCAACTATGGTGCAGTTCTTTCTGTCGGCCACACCATTCTGTTGTGGGGTATAGATAGTGGTGAATTGCCTTTTAATCCCACTTGCTTTACAATATTTCAAGAATACTTTTGACGAGTATTCACCTCCTCGATTTGTCCTAAGACATTTTACATAAATTCCACTTTTATTCTCTACATTGTTTCTAAAATATATGAAGTAATAAAAAGCTTCATCTTTATGTTTCAAAAAATAAATCGAGCACATTCTAGAGAAGTCATCTATGAAAGTGAGAAAATAAGAATAGTTTTCGAGACTCTGTGTTTGCATTGGTCCACAGATGTTTGAATGTACTAACTAAAGTGGATAGTTGGATCTCCACGCTTGTCCTTTTGGAAAATTTAACCTTGAGTGCTTTCCCAAAGCACATCCTTCACAAACCTCCTTTTGTTCATTGATTTTGGGAAGTCCTGTCACCATAGCTTGAGAAGTTAGAAGTTTCAAGCTAGCGAAATTAAGGTGACCATATCACAAGTGCCAAAGCACACTTGGATTTGTTATAGCTACATTTGCAATTTGAGCTCCTCCTCGCTCATCAAATTTGAGAGGGAATAACCTATTCTTGGTCATGGGGACCTGTGTGATGACACAGATTACAATTATTTTATAAAAAATGATACATTGTCCTTCATCAAATACAAGCTTGTAATTGTTTTCCATCATTTGTCCAATGCTTAGCAGATTGTGTTGGAGCTTTGGAGTGTAATAGATGTCATGCACTTTCTTTAGTCCTTCTTTGGTTGGAACCTCCATGGCTCCAATACCGTCTACTTGAAATGTTTTATCATCCCCTAATTTTATTTGGGATTTATAAGTGGAATCTAGAGTAGCAAATAAATGTTCTTTGCCACTCATGTGGTTTGAACAAATAGTATCCAAAATCCATGTGTCATTTAGATTATGTTCAGATTGTCCATATGAAAGAAAAATATTAGAGGTATCATCTTCTTCTCCATAATTACCATATTGACTACTGTTTCCTTGTGAATATTTTGACCAGCAGTCGCGAGCGAAGTGACTTGGCTTGCAACTGTTCAAACAAGCTGATTTTGACTTGTCACTTCCTCGCCCTTGATTTCCACTTTGTCCTTGATTTAATCCTCAATTTTGATTTCCACCTCTTTGCTGCTATATGATTTGCCTCCTTTGTTGGAATTGCCTCCTCTGTTTTGGTTGCCTCCTCTATTTTGATTGCCTCCTCTGTAGTTGCCTTTGCCTCTACCTCTTTGCTTGCCTCTGCCTTGACCTCTTCCCCATCCTCTTCCATTATTTTCATTGGAAGTGAAGGCCTTATCATCACCTTCGTAGTTGGTTGAAGGAGTTTTAGGAAACCTCTCTTCATGCGATATTAACAATCCGATTAATGCATTGAATGTTAAAAGAGAAAGATCTTTGGATTCTTCTATAATTATGGCAATATGGTTCCATTTCTATGTAAGTGTTCGCAACACTTTTGTTACAATTGTCTCAGGCTTGATTTCTTCGCCTAGTGTAACCATTTTATCCACAATTGCTTTTACTCTAACACAATAATCATTGACTTTTTCATCATCTTTCATTCAAAGATTTTCAAAATCTCTCTTCAGTGTTTTAAGCTTTACTTGCTTCACTTGATTACTGCCCTGGAATCCATCACTCAATACTTTCCATGCAGCTTGTGCAGTTGTACAAGCGGCGATTCTAGGGAATATGCTTTTCTCCAATGTAGCTTGGAGATGAGAAAGAGCAAAAGAGTTGCTCTTTTTCTCTTCTTTTCGTGTTTTCTTGTCTGCGGCACTTAGTGTTGTCCAGTCTGAGGGTTTTGTGTAGCCCTCTTCTATTATGTCCCACAAACCTCTTCCTATGAGCAAGGTCTTCATATTTATAGACCAATACTCATAGTCATAACCGTTAAATTCTGGTATAGGTAAGCTATTGTGTGAGGCCATAGTTACCAAAAAACTCTCTTTATTTCACGGTTACAATATAGTACTTTGATGTTTGAAAGAAGGAAGAAAGAAGAGATTACAAATTTAAGTCAAATATGAATTGTTCTACTCTATCATTCACTGCTTATTCCTCTTGATGTGGGGATGCTATCTCTTGATTCACAAAATTATCTGCTACTTCTTCTTCGTCGTCACTTATCAATATTATTTTCGAAGATTCTGGTTCTAAGATTTTCACTGAAATACTGTAGTGTGTATACTCTGATTCTTGTGGTGCAGCTTGTACAAATTTTGATTGTTCAAATTGACTCCTGAATGAGTTGTCTTCAAAGTCTACCTCGTACCCTGAGTTAGGATGCATTTGATGTGCTATCACTGCATTTTGAAGTTGGCTAAACACAATGTTGAGCCCATAACCTCTTACTTTTTCATCAAATATCTCTGCACCTTCTCTTGCTAAAATTGCACATAAGGCATGATAACAACCATTTGGTCTTATCATCAATGCCTATTTACAATTTTACAATTTGATCCTTGGTATCTTTTACAAAAAAAAACTAAGCCTCTTAGGCTTATTACACAAGAGTTCTACAGTTTGTGATTCCTTGAATCGAGTAAAAAAACAAGTACCCTTTGATTACAATAATTGTCTCTTAGACAATATTTTCCTTTCTTTTATAATATTAAAAAAACTATATTACTATTTAATAAATTAAAAAATAATTGCCCTAATTTTTTTTTTTAAAGAAGCAATTATATTTAATATATTAAATATAATATAAGTAGTTTTAATAATATAAAAAAATTAAAAGAACTTATATAAAAAAAATTTATGGTTTGCAGGAATCGAACCCGCGACCTCTTGGCATCAAAAAATCGCACTAACCAACTCGGCCACCACTGCCGATGAGAACCAAAGGGAATGAATACAATTTTATGTTGTTTCGGATTTGATTTTTAATTAAAAAAATTTCAAAGCTTTTTCCATCGCTGGGTTTCGAACCCGTGACTTGCAAGAAGGCGGGTGCCTTACGGCTGGCTCCTCGAGCCAGTCGAGCTGCGTGGCTCGACGAGAAGGCAAGGGAAGCTTGCATTCCTTGTTCTTCTCGTGGCCGCACCAAAATATTTATTTTTTTTGGGACTTTTAGTCCCACATCGACCATGCAAGAGCGTTTGAGGTGTTTAAACCCTCAACGCTCGTATAGTCACTCGATTACCTTTGGGTAATCAGTGATCACCCTTTTGTCTGCTTTAGTCTGTTGCCTGTCACCACATTGCTTGTCGCCTCCTTTTGCCTTGTAATCCTTTGTCCACCACGTTGTCGGTTCTCCTACCACGTAATCAGATTTGTGTCGGTTCTATGTCGTTCGGTCTATGTCGGCCTTGCTCTCCTCTTGCCATGTGGCGCTCTTCGATTGGTTTCTCCTAGGTTGCTCCTCCTCCTCGCGTGTTCGTTGTGTGGGCCTTCTCCAGACCTCACCTCGGTTCGTGATTTGTGGGCCTTCTTCGACCTTGCCTCAGATCGCATGTTGCAGGCCCCACTTGACCTCGCCTGCCTTGATGCTCGTGATGTTGGTTCCTCCACCTCGATCTTTGGACCCTCTTCGGCCTCGACTCTGATACCAAATGTGGCACGTAAGTCTTGAAGAAAAATAGAAATAATAAATATTATTCATTAACCTTACAAAACTTAGAAATTAAATGCATAAATAGGGTTGATTTAACAACCTTAGGGAATATAGGAGAAGTTAGGAAATGAAGAAAAATAGGGAGGAAATGAGGAAGGGAAATTAATGTCGAATTCCTTGCCACCCATGTCGTCCAATCTACCTAGTTAGCTACCGTCCAAGGAGGTAAAAAGGTAAGGTCCAAAGCTTACCGTTGTAAACAATTTTTTTACCTTTTTATACTACTTTAATTTTCAACAATTGCGCACATGACCATGCAGTACAAATTTTTCCTAATAGTCTTCCTCCTAATGTCCGTCCATACAGGTATGCTTATGCTCAAAAGTCTGAAACTAAAAAAATAGTGCAAGAGCTTCGTTCTACAGTGATTTTCCATTCCAGCGTTAGTCCCTATTCTTCACCAGTGTTATTAGTAAGAAACAAAGATAGCACTTGGTGCTTGTGTGTGGATTATCGGGACCTTAATAAAATCACTATTAAGGATAAATTTCCAATTCCTATGATTGATGAACTACTTGATGAGTTGCATGGGACCCAATATTTTTCCAAGTTGGATTTGCAATCAGGATATCATCAAATTTGCATCAAGGATGAGGATATTCCAAAAACAACTTTTAGAACTCATGAAGGGCATTATGAGTTCCTAGTTATGCCATTTGGGTTAACCAATGCACCTTCTACCTTTCAAAGTCTTATGAATTCTATTTTTCGCCCTTTCCTTTGCAAATTCATTCTAGTATTTTTTGATGACATATTGATCTATAGTCATTCATGGGAAGAGCATCTTCAACACTTAGATCAAACACTAAAACTTTTATCTGACCATCAAATTTATGCCAAGATATCCAAATTCTCTTTTGGCCAATAAGAGGTTGAATACTTGGGTCACATTGTCACTAAGGATGGAGTTCAGGTTGATCCCAAAAAAATTTAGGCTATCCAAGATTGGCCTAAGCCTCATACCCTAAAGGGATTTTGTGGTTTCTTGGGACTCACGGGCTATTACAAGAAATTTGTGAAGAATTATGGCAAGATAACAGCCCCCTTGACCGCCATGTTGAGGAAGAATTTGTTTATGTGGTCCGAATGAACCGAAAAAGCTCTTTGTTGATTTGAAATGTGCCATGACAACTACTCATATGTTAGCAATTCCAAATTTATCTAAACCTTTTGTCATTGAAAGTGATTCTTCGGGCACTGGCATTGGGGTCGTTCTAATGCAAGAAGGTAGACCCTTGGCCTTTACTAAAAAAGCACTATTAGGCCAAAATATGGGTAAGTCTACTTATGAGAAAGAAATGCTTACCATTTTACATGCAGTCAATCATTGGCGATCATATTTTACTGGGAGACATTTTTCCATCAAGATCAATCATCAGAGTCTCAAATATTTTTTAGAACGGGTGGTAATTCCAAAACAACAAAAGTGGGTTTTTAAATTGTTGGGCTATGACTATGATATTACATATAAGAAGGGTAAGGAAAATGTGGTGGCAAATGCTTTGTCCCAATTACATGAATAACAAGTTATGCTCTGTAGACACCAAAATCCAGCCACTTGTAAGTCATCTATACCTTCCTGTCAGCCACGTGTCAGTCATCCATCCTTCCCGCCATTATTTGGCCCAAATCCACACCTTCCCGCCATTATTTGGCCCAATTTCACCTTTCCCGCCATTTTTCATCCCCAAATTTATTTAAATTAATATTTATATATATATTTTAATATTTTAATATATTTTAATATATATATAAATATAGTTTAAGTGATTTAATCTAAGCCGTCCATCCTTCATTTAATCTCATCCGTCCATCCATCTTAATCCGTTTCACAACCTAGATTTATTCTCTACCCTTGGATCCACTTTAATCTTAGCCACACGTTCAAAGTGTCGTTAAAACCCTAAAGTGTGCCCTAAGAGTAGATTATAAATTGAGTCACCTTGATGGCTCAAACCCTATCTTCATTTTGGCTATCTTTGCTATCTTTGCTATCTTTTGGACCTATCTCTTCTATTTCATCTATCTCTTCAGCCATCCATCGTCGCCCATTTTTCGTCGCATCCATCGCCGCATCCGTCGCCAACTTCGTCGCCATCTCTTCTGCAGCATTCTGCAGAATTCCCCATTCTTGTCGCAAGTGCCCGCGGGCGTTTACCCGCAGCCACAGACTCAGACCGGCGTCCGAAACCTTGATCCAGAAGCACGCGGGCGTTCGGCGAGTGCACCGGGGCGCCTTCTGCGGCCGATTTGATGACCACATTACTTCCGGGTGCCGCTTGGTCTAGCCGCGTTAACAGAGAACAGGTATAAATCATTTTAAAGCAAGTAACTTCTTTTCTTTTATTAATCTGTTGTTGAACTCCTGCATTCTATTTTTCTAGGGTTTTAAATTGTTTTTGAGGGCTCACACGGTGGAGCCCTCTTATTAATTTCTAACTCCTTGATAGTGTTAATGTGTGCGGGATTTTAATGGCGGATCCGGTGTGTTGATAGCAGCTGTTTAAGCTGGAGTGGTCCGAGCTAAAGGATACAACAAAGCCCACTCACTTTGTTGGGATTAAGGATACGTCTTCGAAAATGCCACCACTTTGTGCCAGCTAGGGTTTCGGAGAACCCTAGCACAAACTGTAATTTTTGTATCACGAAAAGGGTTACAGGCCCTGTTGTACTCAAAAGGAGTTTTTAAACTCCATTGATTAATAAAAATTGTTTGTTTTGTGCAACTTTTCTGCATTACTTTTTATTGTGATTTCTTTATCTTTTGTTTGGCGTTGTATCTTTAATCTACAAATGGCGATCACGGTGGGACCCCCTAGGGTTTCATGTTTTTAATACTTGCTTTACTGATCTATTCCTGTTTTTGTTTTATTTTGCAGGTTCCAGAAATCGTGAAATTCGTTATTCCAGCGAACTAGGGTTTACGAGCTTGCGAAAAACGCAGCGAGACGCAGAGCGGCGTACGGAAGTCCAATACGAAATGCGAGAGGTGCGTTTCGGCTGTGCGAGACTCCCTTGGGCGTTTGAAGGCAGTTTCATAGAAAAAGCGTAGGCTTCCAAGTAAGTGATGTACTTTTTTGGTTTTTCTGTCGTATTCTGTTTCTTTTTCAGATCATTGCTTTAAAATGAACGAAAACTAAGTAATCTGGAAAAGAACAGTTATTTTTAGTTACATTTTTTTTGCATTGCATTATTGGTTGTTGCTTGCATAAAAAAAAAAATTTGCATACCTAGCTGCATATTAGAATAGCTACGAATTATTTGTTTTAGTTATCTAAGTAGGACTATTGATTGGATGTCAATAGTACTCCTGCCATTGGGTGATTCCAGGAAGAGAAGTGGACGAACCTTCCGGTTGCTCCTTTGATATTTGATATCATTGGTAGGCGGGGGGTTTTAAACGGTGTACTTCACTTCTTCAGAGAAAATGGCATGTTTTCAATAGCCTCTTGCTTAGATCATTAGAAATTTTGATTTATAGCTTTGTATGTATACATTAGATAACTAAAAACACTTAAAATAAAATTCATTGCATTTCATATTGCATTTAAAACGGTAATATCTGGATTTCATCACCGGGTATTGCTTGAAGTTTAGTGACGGTGGAATTCATCTCCATCCATTAAACTTCTGCCTTAGACACCATAGGTCACCCCAGAGCAAACTTGCTTGGATTTCATCACCGGTAAGAATCTCGTTGTCCTTTCCTAGCCATAGTTTTTACCTTTTTTTGTGAATAATTCAAGATTAGATCACATGCAAAACTCATAAACCGGACACTTAAAATTTACTGCGATTAAGATCGAGAAAATAATTAATTAACCGCAGGTAAGACACATTGGTTGAAACCTAGGTTGTGATTGTTTTATGATAATTTCTTTAGTGTAAATTTATCATTTAAGTTTTGCATTCTTCTTTTCTGAATTTGTTTAGATTTATTGCTTTATGGTCTTAACAAGGAATCAATCTAAAATGTTAAATCTAAATAATCAAATGGGTAATTCACAGAACATCCCCACCACCAACATGGCCACTTATCCTAGTGAATTTCGAGCGGAGTTCGCCTGCAGGTCTTTCACGTCCTTCTGACGTCTACCGCATGGCCATGCCCATGGAGGAAGACAATTCTTATCATATTACCCACATTGATATGGCCCAAGTGCAAACTCACTTAAGAGATGGCACTGGTTATGTCCTTGAGCCAATCCAAGATTCCCCTATGCAAGATTCTATTTTTCAGCGGGATATTGCATCAACCATACCCGTTGGTTTCACTCAGGTCTACACTAACCCTTTTTTTGAGGCTAATGTTGTATCTGCTCAGTCGGCTTCATCTCCAACATCTTCCCAGATGCTCAATTGTCCTCCTTTGGAGACAAATGTAGTGTCTTCCCGACCACTTTCTCCTCCATTTACCCGGGTGTACACCAATTCTCTCTATGAGGCTGGTGGAACCTCCTCTAGCCATGACCAATTTCAACCCTCTTCTTCCCAAACCATTTATGGTTTCACCCTACCAGGGCACGAGTCTACTGTTTCTTCCCGAGTACCGCCTACTTCGACCACCTTCATTGCCCCTGCTATGCAGTCTCCTGTGACTACCATGGCAGCCTGCCCTCCACCTTCATCCAATCATCCCACCTCCCTTGGGTTAGAGATTAATAAGGTTAGGGAGTACCTCGACAAGTTGCTTCAGCAACAACGGCAACAAAATGCTCAACCACCTGTCGTAGTAAAACCTACACCCCAACCAATTTCTACCCGACCCGACTTTTCTTAGCTCGAGGCCCCACACAGGTACCCCAATCTTCGGTGGTGTCCATTCCTACCCCACCTTTCTCCCAACCCGGTCCAGTTCATCATTCACCCCAATCACCTTCTTTTCGGTATCATCCATACCAACAACTTGTCCATTCCACACCGCCTAATCCAGGCAATTTCATCCCATCTCATCATTTTTCCACTCCTCCATTGCATCATCATAATCATCAAACGAATCAAAATTTTCATGAAGATTCTCGACTCCATGCTATGCAACAACAGATTGACAACCTTATGCTCAACATGCCCGGCTCATCTAGTCGGAAACCTACGCTAAGGTCGTTGATCAATCAACCAATTCATCCTTCGGTACCTTCACCGCCATATCCGAGTGATTTCACATTACCGAAGTTTGACAAATTTCGAGGAGCTGAGGATCCTCATGAACATGTGAGCTCATTCATGCATGCCTGCTTTAGAATCCAAAATAATGACGCTCTTATGCTCAGAACTTTTCCTCGAGACATTAGGAGGAGATCGTTGTACAATGGTACAATCATTTAGCTCACCATAGCATTTATGCTTACGAGCAATTGATTAATCTATTTTTAGAACGATTCTCCCTAAATGTACAAAGGAAAGTTTCATTGTCCGACTTATACAAGCTCAAGCAACATGACGATGAGACTGTTTATGACTTTGGAAACCGTTGGAGGGCTATCATTAATAAATTGCCATTCTCCCTACCAATGGAGGAGTTAACCAAAATGTTCACCCGAGTTGTCTAAAACCTATCTCTTGGTTACTCCAATTACAACAATACGGGACTTTTGAAGAGGCTTTGGCCCAAGCAAGTATCATAGAAGAAATTAAAGTCCAAGAGGGTGTTTTAAAACCCCGTAGAAAAGAATGGCAACAAAAGGGCCAACAACGAAATAATAATTATGGCCAAAACAAACAAGCACGAGCTAGTACGACCTCAAATGTTAACCAAGTTAATCAAGTGGTGGCGAGCCAGCCCGTAATGGCTCAACAACAACAAGTAATGCAAAGTCAACCGCAACCAATTGCTTATCATGCGGTACCCGCCCCTCCTCAACCAGCTCACAATCCTGGGCCAACCATGGAAACTCGACCTTGGCAAAAAAATCGTCCCAAGCGACAGTTCACACCTTTAGATGAACCATATGCGGTCATATTCAACAAGTTATATAGCACAAATCGGTTAACTTTACACGAGTTTAAACCTTTAGAACCATCTAGAAGGGGGAAGTATTACAAGGAGTACCTATTTTGTCCTTATCATAGGCAAAATGGGCACGATATCAATAATTGTACAGATTTCAAACATGTGATCCAAGATCTTATTGAGATTGGAGCCATTAAATTGGATAGCCCCTTAGCCCAACAAAATCAAAATCTTGGTATATTTCAAACACCCCTTCCACATCGGGAGGAAGCTCCAACAACTCTAGGGGGAGTAACTCAGGTAACTCCTCCTAATCAAGTCAACCATGTACAACAATACCAAGGTTTTGTGGGTACTATTAACGTAGTAACCCGGGGTCAAAGGGCGAACCAACCAAATCGAGGCTGAACCACGACCACCTGTACAAACCCCCAGTCCACCTCAGGTAACGGTGACCCAACGACGTGCTAGTACTTCTCAACAACCGCTAAATCATTCTACTCAACGCCAACGACCCATCATGTCATTGAGTAGCCGGTTAACTACCGGTTTAAAAATGGCTTACGCCAAGTTATCGATCTATGACCTCATTCAACAATCTCCCCCGCATAGAGAGGCATTAATGGAAATATTAAAGTCAATCGAGCTTCAAACTCAAGATACTAATGCCTTCAACAACTTTGTGGGGAGTATTCAAACATGCATGGAGCCCTCCATCACTTTCTATGATTTTGAAATCAAACCTATGTCAACAGAAAGTATAGATCCTCCACTGCATATCATGGCCAAGATCGATCACAAGCCATTCAAGAGAGTCTTAATTGACACCGGTTCCTCAATCAATATCATTACAACATCGGCGTTGAGTCATCTAAAGTTGTCGCCATCCCTTATCACAAAGTCGACTTTTACTCTTAAAGCATTCAATGATGCTTTATCTTCCACGGTTGGCACGGTTATCTTGCCCATTGAGGTAGGGGCCCGAACTTTGCATACCTTGTTTCACATCTTGGAAGGGTCCATGGCATACAATGTATTGCTTGGACGGCCTTGGCTTAGGGAGATGAGATGTGTCCCTTCTATCTTTGCATCAATGTCCGAAGTATGTATATGAGGGACAGGTTCATTGTGTACCTGCTGACATTGAACCCTTCAAACATTGCAACTATGTCTCAAATCCTTATGAGATTGTGTTGCCATCCACTCATCTTTTCTTGACCCCATCTACTTCTTCTATACCATCTTCTTCTAAAGCTCCCATTCTGAGGAGCTACCCATCATATCGCAACCATCTTCCTCTTCCGCTATTCCATCTCATTCACCACTTTCTTCATCTCCTAATCTTCCTTCTTCTTCATCAGTGACCACATGCACATGTGGCCATGACCAATCATCTCTTTCCACGTCATTACCCCATTCTTCTACACCTTCTTCAACATCACCTATTATTCCTCCATCTTCCCAACCATCACCGGCTGATGTTTCACAAGTTAGTGAAGCATCAACCCAACCAAATCCTTCCAATTCTTCTATCCCACATTCTTCTATTCCATCATCTAGTCTTTCTCCCTCCCAAGTCAAGGTCCATCTCAATGATGCAGGTATTGGTGAGTATGCCATTCAAGATGTCCACATCACACCGTTCAATGTGCAAACAGTTAAAGATTTTGGTCGTCCACATGACCAACATTTATCCATTGGATCGGTTTATAACATGGGTTCTATGCCAAATTCCATTAATTTTGTATATGGGGGAATAGAGTCATCTTCTAGTCCTACCACCATACTAGAACCTAAGCATCCGAGTCCACTGCCAATATCGAAAGGATGGAGGGTTTTCCCTCTCGCTATTTCCACGAGACATAATTGGCGGCAATTTGGCCTAGGTCGATACGAGCAAGGAGTAACTGAACGCATCGATATGCCATATCAGAGACCCACTGAGCGTTTTGGTGTGGGCTACCAACCACTTCCATCCCTTTCTTCTTTTGAACGAGCTTTTCAAAGCATTAATCTTAATTCGGAAGAAGAAATCCTCCACCCAGACGAATCCGAAGATGAAGCCTATGAAGAATTTGACGTCATGTCAAATGGTGATGAATACGAAGAAGAGTCGGCGCCAATTGTTACCCTCACTGAACAAGACGAGTTTTATCTCCAATTGTTCCCTCTCCAAGAAGCCATCTTTCGCTTGTTTCTTCCACAAGAACGAGGTGAACCACCCCCTCCGCCACATCCATAAGCCATAATCCAAACCTGTATTATATGTATATACTAAAATAGTGGTTTTCACCACTACAAAAAAAAAAAAAAAACTGAAAAACTATGTTGTTTTGCATCTCAGGTCTTCCGAGGTCTTCATCGGTTTTCCCTTCCATTCCGCCCATCCTTTCTTCCATAAGTCGACAATGAATTTCGAAGACTTATTCACCCTGCTCCATAATCCATATGATCCGGATAAGCCTAAGAAATGTGTCTTTGGTGTTACCTCAGGCAAACTCCTAGGTTTTATTATCTCTAAACGAGGTATTGAGGTGGACCCAAACAAGGTCAAAGCCATTATGGAAATGTGTCCCCCAACTAATTTGAAGGAGTTGCGTAGTTTACAAGGAAAGATTAATTCAATCCGTCGCTTTATTGCACAACTTTATGATAAATGTAGGCCATTTTGCCACCTACTACAAAAGGGGTACAATTTTCATGGACGAGATGAGTGTCGAGAAAGCCTTTGATGACATCAAGCAGTACTTAGCGTCTCCGCCAGTCTTAGCTCCGCCTCGTCGAGATCCCTTCCTTGCGAATTTCTTTGCAGGAATTTATCGATGATGATACTGCTAGACAAGCACGTCTTGATCAACTCACACTCATAGATGAAAAATGAATCAATGCTTTAGAGCATTTGCGAGTTTATCAAGACCGATTGAAACGTGCTTACAATGCCAAAGTTCATCTAAGAGAATTTCAAGTAGGAGATCTTGTCCTTAAAGAGAATCAACAAAACACCAATGCATTGCCGCATCTTCGAGATAAATTCGCGGCTAATTGGTTAGGTCCATATATGGTCCCTTGAAAGAGTGGGTAATGGAACTTATAGACTTGCCGAGTTTAGAGGGAGAGGAAGAACCCGAACCACTTAATGTTATACACTTGAGGGCATTCTACGCATAGTTTGAATTTTATATGTACATATATACATGGCTTGTACAAAAAAAAAAAAAAAAAAACAAATAAAATAAAAAGAATTTGCATTTCATTGTTAGTTGCATACATCTCATTCAAAAACATTGCATTTCATGTGCATACATCTCATTGAAAACCATAACATTTCATTTTCAGCCATAGTTGCATATCATGTTAGAGACCATTCTATCTTTTGGATATAAAATTTGGTCAAGCAAAAGTCATGTTGCCTTAATCGGGGGCACCTTCATAAAATCCATCAAACCGAATTGTCATTCGTACACCCATTTTCCATTTGCACATATTTACATTGCCAAAATGTTTTCGAGTCACTCGGCCATTCCTAGTGTTTTAAGCAAACTTTGAAATGCATGTCAAAGTTCTCTAGGGCCATATCACAAATTACACTAAATAAAATCTTGAGTATTGGGAAATGATTTCAAAAGCGGTCTTGAACCTATCACATTTTCACATCTTAAAAACATCTTGTGTCAAAGAGAGATAACACCATCCTTGGGTTGTGCCTTGAAGTGAAAAGGGTAATCCTCGTTTGTCCTATCATGCAAACATAGTCCATAAAACAGTGGTTCTTACCACTATCACAAGCAATCACAAAATATAAATATAAACAGAGTAGTAAGGATAGGGTAAAATTCTCATCATACTTCGGTTGAGAATCCGATTCCCCAAAGCTCTAAGGAAATGAACATTTTTCACACACCATTGATCCCAAATAAGTTGTAAGGATCGTACTACTTGTCCAGTCAGACGGATAGGTAGTCATCCCCAAGGCTTACAAAGGTCAAAAACAACATGGACTATGGAGTTAACCTTCATCGGGGCTATAGACGCTTGGTGGCGGTGGAGTATACTCATTGCGTGGCGACATGTCTCTCCTCAAAAAGAGACCTCCGAATGCTCATACGGACAAACTAGCTTCGGGGTCTTCTCCATAACGGGGTTACCTAATTTATGCAAGATGAGGTTAATGAACACACTTGCACACACACGAGGTTTTTGATTGCCTAGAGTCACTACCATGCTTCGGATTTGGTTAATGAACTCGCATGCACACACATTTGGTCCTAGTTGAATTAGGCGAGTGTTAGTAAGTTTGTTTGATACCACTAGCATGTTTGAGTCTTTGTAAAGCAGGTCTTCCATATCAACCTCCATATCACCCTCCATATCTTCTTCCATATTCATGTCATTCCATACATCATCCATTCACAAGCCACCAAGTTCGGTGCCCCTGATTAAACAATTATGATAACGGTTGGCTAAATCTAACTATCTAAAAGTATGAGTGCTTCTTAGTGCATATTTCATTTACTTAGTCTCGCATTAATCATCTATAAGTTTGCATTCCATTCCATCACATATGCATCAAAAACATTAAAACATATAAAAACATGCATCACAAAAACATAGGCATTCACACAAAAGAGAGTAAAACACCAAATAAATAAAAGCCATGTTATATATATATGTATAAAGGTCAAACTGTACAATGAATGCCAAAAGGCTACAATATACAATAGAGCACCAAGGCTCATAAAGAGTGCATCTAAGCACTAAGCTAACCATCAAAAGAGGACCCCTGAGACCTAGTAGGAGCCCTAGACCCACTGCCTCCAATATCTCCCAGTCTGCCTGGGACAACGACCTCCTCATCCCCGGAATGATAGGGGAGAATCGGTGTCGTGCCTCTAACACCCTAAGCTGCAAAACAACAAAACAAAAATTTGTTACAAATTTTTTCCAAAAAAAAAAAAAAAAACACATAATAAGTACTTGCTTAAATAAACAAATACCTAGCTGGCTGCACTGGCGCGTCCGCTCCCATCTCCGCCATAGCTCCCGCGTGCTTCACAACTTCTCACTCCACTTCACTCCATTCCCCCAGACGCACTTCTCTCAAGCTCGAACGCACAAATGAGCGAAATTCTCTCTGAAATTGTTTAAATAGCTGATTTTGGTGCCCTGAAATGCAGTAGGGCATTTCATGGCGCATTCAGACGTAGTCCTACATTTGCAGAGCGCCTAAACACCGACGGGCGTCTCTGCCAACCACAAATGCAGACCGGCGTTTGGTGTCAGTATTGAATAAAGGAACAAAACTTGCAAAATTGAAGCTTACCTCCTCCAAATTTCATCAAATTGCATTCATCCATTCTTCTTATCATAATAAAACATTTTGTGAAGGTTACAACAGTTTTGGACACAAATTTTGTCATTTCGCTCAAAAAGCGCATCATTCATCATTGTTTTACAAATTGGGTTAAAAATATTCAAAACCTTCACAAAATTAACCACATTCATCAATTCTTCTGATCTATCGTCAATTTCATTCATTCTTCTTTCATCATGCATATTTTTGCCAAATCAAATTAAAGTAAACCTCGTATCTAGTGGTATATTCTATCACCTTGGCGATTGCGGCGATTTGAATCCATGCAATTCGGTAAGAGGATTAAACCACCATAAGGACACTTACCATTTATCATCATCAATTATTTCACTTTTTGAAAATTGGAAATCAATTTTGGGTATTCTACTTTTCAAGTGACCTCATACCAAGATTAATTTGCTCAACAATTGTCATTGATGGCCTAGTTCATGGGGCCTTAAACATGGACAATCTTTAATATCATCATTATTTTGAGTCTTGCTAGAGATTGAGGCTACCTAGGTTGATTGGTTTCGACCCGAGGAATTATCCATACAGTCACTAGGAGCATCTATGAGTTCCGGACTCTTTTCATGCATCTTTCATCTCTGCATATCAATGGCGCCAACAAGGCAATTTCATCAACAGTATGGATTCACACACGGGAGTTGGGGCATCCGTTATCAATTTCTAATTTTCCTATAGTGGAATTCATCTTACATGATCATGGAACTTACAATTTGGCAAAAATCCCTTTATAACCGTTGGGGCAGAAAACGGTCCATCTTTCACATCACTCATATCGTCTTCAATCATATTCTTTTATGGTTTGTACACCAACCCCTTTTCTGTTGGGACATAAACAGATGGTTCATACACCAACCCCTTTTTTTCACCGTTGGGGCAAAAACGGTTCATTTTCTTTCGAATTTCTTCCAATTGGCTTGTGAGAACCATTCTCGCTCGCCAATTGAGGGGGTAAGCTAAAAAATTTTAAATATTCTTTTATTTCTTTGGTCTTCAAAGTTGTGCTTTAGTCTTGAGAGAGAGTTGCGTCGATCCAACTTTTCGGGTGTCTTAAGTTTTTGTCGTTGCATTGTGTCTTCACACAAAGCGGCTCAAAAAGGGGCATCTGTAGACACCAAAATCCAGCCACTTGTAAGTCATCTATACCTTCCTGTCAGCCACGTGTCAATCATCCATCCTTCCCGCCATTATTTGGCCCAAATCCACACTTTCCCGCCATTATTTGGCCCAATTTCACCTTTCCCGCCATTTTTCATCCCCAAATTTATTTAAATTAATATTTATATATATATTTTAATATTTTAATATATATATATATAAATATAGTTTAAGTGATTTAATCTAAGCCGTCCATCCTTCATTTAATCTCATCCGTCCATCCATCTTAATCCGTTTCACAACCTAGATTTATTCTCTACCCTTGGATCCACTTTAATCTTAGCCACACGTTCAAAGTGTCGTTAAAACCCTAAAGTGTGCCCTAAGAGTAGATTATAAATTGAGTCACCTTGATGGCTCAAACCCTACTCCTATCTTCTTCTCCTATCTTTGCTATCTTTGCTATCTTTTGGACCTATCTCTTCTATTTCATCTATCTCTTCAACCATCCATCACCGCCCTTTTTCGTCGCATCCATCGCCGCATCCGTCGCCAACTTCGTCGCCATCTCTTCTGCAGCACTCTGCAGAATTCCCCATTCTTGTCACAAGTGCCCACGGGCGTTTACCCGCAGCCACAGACTCAGACCGGCGTCTGAAACCTTGATCCAGAAGCACGCGGGCGTTCAGCGAGTGCACCAGGGCGCCTTCACGAGCCGATTTGATAGCCACATTACTTCCAGATGCCGCTCTGGTCTAGCCGCGTTAACGAGAGAACAGGTATAAATCGGTTTAAAGCAAGTAACTTCTTTTCTTTTATTAATCATGTTGTTGAACTCCTGCATTCTATTTTTCTAGGGTTTTAAATTGTTTACGAGGGCTCACACGGTGGAGCCCTCTTATTAATTTCTAACTCCTTGATAGTGTTAATGTGTGCAGGATTTTAATGGCAGATCTGGTGTGTTGATAGCAGTTGTTTAAGCTGGAGTGGTCCGAGCCAAAGGATACAACAAAGCCCACTCACTTTGTTGGGATTAAGGATACGTCTTCGGAGACGCCACCCATTGTGCCAGCTAGGGTTTCGGAGAACCCTAGCACAAACTATAATTTTTGTATCACGAAAAGGGTTACAGGCCCTGTTGTACTCAAAAGGAGTTTTTAAACTCCATTGATTAATAAAAATCGTTTGTTTTGTACAACTGTGTTCTGCATTACTTTTTATCGTGATTTCTTTATCTTTTGTTTGGCGTTGTATCTTTAATCTACATGCTCCATGTTATATCCACACCAATGTTAGAAATAGAGTCTATTCCATTATTTTTGTTATGTAAATGTATCTTCCAAGGTACATACTTAGGACATTAAATTACTTTAGGGGGAAGTTATCTAGTTACTTCATGCAATGTAATAAATGCATGAGTATCAATGTGCAAGCTGTCAATGTGCAAGTTGTCCCTTGCACAACTAGGTAGAGTGTTGGCCAAGGAACCTGTGTTCCTATATAAGAAAGACCTCATAGTCAGATAGATATGAGAAGAGGGACAAACATAGATAGAGTTTCTTACAACATAGTCATAGTAGTAGTGAAGTGTTGTGTATATCACCATATATTAGTGATGGGTACAATGTAGTTTAGTAGCTTCATTAATGGAATATTCATTTCTTCCATAGCTACGTTGTATTCATTTATGTTATTTCTATTCAAGCATACTTCAGTCATCTTGTAGATTTACTTTCTTTTATATTATTCTACATCTTGTGATTGTTATCTCTCATTGCTTATTATATCAAAAGCTAACATGGTATCAGAGCTACGATAGATCTAGTTTGTGTAGGTCAATAGGGAAAGAATCATTATCTTTGAGCTTGAGTGTTTTATCAAATTGATGCACCGTCAGACCAACCACTATCAAAAGTTCTCAGAAGAATCTAGGTGGTATAATTAGGGAGAGTCACGAGTGAGGACTAAAAGAAATATCAGTTCCAAAAAATACTAAGATTACACTTGACTAGATTCTTTCCATAGAGTTACAGGAAAAACTCATGAAAACCAGGACTCAGCATCTAATCCATTGGATTGATAGATCATCTAGTGAAGATCTAGGATATCTGGAACTTGCTAACTATTACCCAAAGTTTCTTTTGTTGTAGATAATTAATTACGTCAAGAGGCGTTCCTACAATGGCAGATAGGGGGTGGGAGGAAAAGAGGTCATACATGTCACGCCGTAAACAATTATTATTTTTTTATTAAAAAATTCGACATTAACAAAAAATATTTAAAATATTTATAGTTGTGTGGCATCTTCATAGTTTTTATTCCAATATTTGACTTGGGAGTGTGCGCTTGCTGCAGGTAAGCTCCGATTTATAGTTGTGTGGCGTAGTAATATAAATATGGCTGCCTTCCTCCCATTCAGATGGTATCGTTCAGGGCTTTTCAATATGTGTTGAAGGGGATTTTTGTTTTTATTTTTTGGCTGAGAAACGCGGAAACAGAGCGATCAATGGCGACTTGTCTGAACGCGGTTAGGAGCGTAGGAACGCCAATTAAGCAGATGATGGGAAGATCTTGTTCAGATGAGAAGTCAGGAACGGGAAATTCTTCTCCCACCTCTGGAGTTAGTAGAAGCTGCAGCAGCTCCGGCAAAGTAGAGGCGCCAAAGGATAATATTGTTGCCAATAATAATTGTCAGGAACGAGCTATGGAGATCATGACGGAGAGCACGAAAAACGAGCCGAGTGAAGGCCAAGGGGGCCATGGCCCGGTTTTGGAATATGGGACTCCGCACTGGTCCGCTTCGAGCTCCTCTCATGGCGGCCATTTTGTTCCCTTCCCCAACCCTAACCCTAATTGCCTTTCGATCGATGGATTTGTTGAGTCTTCATCGGATCACAAGTCCGCCATCGTGTGGGTGGATTCCATCATGAATGAGCTCTCGAAAGCCATGCTCGGCACCTCCATGGAGGACATTCTGCTCACAATGTCGAACACCTTCAACAATTCCACAATCTTCGGCGCCGTTCAGTCCCGACTCCTGATGAGCAAAACGGACAAGAGGCCGCGCAATCACTTTGAGGGAGAAGAAGTTCCCGAGAGGCAGTATCAGAAGCCGAGGTCCATGTCCCCACCGGAAAACGGTTACATATATCATAATAACAATAATTATGATAGCAATCCATTTCAGGGCATGGGATACAATCCGTATGTTCAATTGAGCAGAAAGAATTTGATCCCAAGGTTTTCAGTAGATAAATCCCCCAATGCGGTGACCGGTGAAGTGCCACCATCGGTGAGGGCGACATTTGTCGGCCATGACCAGATTCTATCACGTGCATAGATCCAGACCTTGCAGCCGAATCTGTCCATCGAGGTCCAGGGCAAAGCCGGAAAATCCAGGCGGCAAAGCAAATCGGGCGGCGACGGGGACGAGCAGGGGCTGCATCTGTTGTCCCTGCTGTTACAGTGTACGGAGGCGGTTTCCATAGATAATTTGGAAGAAGCAAACAACATTCTTCCTCAATTGAGCGAGTTGGCGTCCCCCTACGGCACCTCGATTCATAGAGTGGTGGTATATTTTATCGAGGGCATGGCCGCGAGACTGATAAATGCGTTCCTGGGAATATGCTCGCCGTTCCTCGGGATGCAACTGGCGCGGAGCCACAACATTCTGTCGGCCTTCCAGACCTTCAACGACATCTGCCCCTTCGTGAAATTCTCCCATTTCACCTCCAACCAGGCGATTCTGGAAGCCTTTGAGGGAAAGAGCCGGGTTCACATCATCGATTTCGACATAATGCAGGGCCTCCAGTGGCCGGCGTTGTTCCATATTTTTGCGGTGCGATGGGGGGGACCACCGTACGTGAGGATCACAGGGCTGGGAACCTCCATGGACGCCCTGGAGGCCACGGGGAAAAGGCTCTCCACCTTTGCCAGAACCCTAAGACTGCCCTTCGAATTCCACGCCGTAGCCGACAAGGTCGGAAAGGTGGACCCTGCGGCGCTGCACGTCAGAAAGGGGGACGATGCGCTTGTCGTGCACTGGCTCCATCACTCTCTCTACGATGTCACGGGCTCCGACGACCGCACCCTGGATCTACTCAAGAGATTGGCACCCAACATGGTCACCATCATGGAGCAGGAGATCAGCCACATCGAAACATTTCTCAATAGGTTTGTGGAAGCGTTGCCTTACTACTCCACCATGTTTGATTCTCTCAAGGAGAGCTTTGCCAAGGACTACATAGAGTGCCACATCATGGAGCAACAACTGTTGTCGCACGAGATTAAGACTAGCTTAGATATAAAGGATATATATATAAAAACGTTGAGAGTTATCAATCCTGAGGCGCCTATCTTGGAGATCACACCCCCAAGAAATGAGATAGGCACCTCAAGATTGATAACTCTCAGCATTTTTAGATATATATCCTTTATATCTAAGCTAGTTCTCAGAGGATTGGTACTCCTCCTACAACAAAAAGCTAGGAGACTCCAACTTTGTTGCTCGAAGGTCGATGTGCCCTCATAGTGCAAATATTAGTTCCTTGTGCAAGAGAAGAACACTACGAAAGAAGACTTATGGAGAAGAGGCGTGGTGAAGTTAGGATACTTGAATATCTTCATTGCTAGTTTGAAGAACTTCACAAGTTGAAGAACATGACATAGAAGCCTTGATAAAAAAAAGGTCATAGTAGCCTTGAAGAATAGGTCATAGAAGCCTTGATACAAAAAGGCCATAGTAGCCTTGAAGAAAATGCCATAGAAGCCTTGAAGCAAAAGCCACAAAAGTCTTGATACTGAAAAGGCCAAAGAAGCCTTAATACTAAAAAGGCCACATAAGCCTTGATACTGAAATAGGCCACAGAAGCCTTGATACTGAATTAGGCCACAAAAGCCTTGATTTTGAAGAAGAATTCAAAAGGAATATTTGATTCAAAATTAGATTAATATTTTAGTACTAATACTTTGTTGCAGGTAAAGAAGATTCAGTGAGTTGGAAAACTTCCTACAAGAAAGTTAGGAAGGGTATCTTCTTTAGAATCAACTCAACACCTAAAGCAAAATCAAAGAGATCAGGAGAAGATCTCTGTGAAGAACTTCTAGACTTGGAAGTAGAAGAAGGACAAGGAGAATCTTGCTTGAATACAGAAGCAGTAGAATTATAGATCTAGGAGCAAATCACACTGCCAACACTTCCAGAAGTAGAAGGTTGAATAGGTCTCAAGGGAAGACCATGAGAAGCTGCAAGATCAAAGACCTTGGGAAGGTCTCATCGAGCATCCTAAAAAAGGCTAGGAGAGTCTGACTGAAGAAATTATCAAAGGAGAACTCACTAGAGAAATCCACTACTAAGGAGAAGCCCCTGATAGTGAAGGATTTGGGACAATTATTGCCATCTAACAACAAGCCCAAGAAAGGAGAATTTAGCAATAAGTGTCAAATTTGAGAAGAAGAATTTGGTAAGGAGTGCCAAATTTGAGAAGAAGAATTTGGTAAGGAGTGCTAAATTTCAAAAGAAAAACACAGTGAAATACCTCAAGACATTCAAACTCTTGAGAAGAAGAAAATCTTATTTGAAGTCAAAATTCGAAAAGAAGACTTGAAGACAAAAAAAGCTCACCAAATCTTAGAGATTTGAAGATTACCTCTCACAGTAAGAAGGCACCGCTTCAGAGACAAAGACTTCTCCAAATATAAAGTAGAAGAAGGAGAACAAAAGAGGAGTACAAGCCACTAAATCCTAGTCTCATGAAATAAAGTTTAAGACCATAATTTGGTGAAGGAGCTATTCAAAAAATTCTACTAAGAGCTGCAAGATCCTACTCAAAGTAGCAACTTGGTGATCCTAGACACCAAGATCTACATCCTCTACAGAAGCAGCAAAAGAGCTACAAAGATTTTCAAAAAAAAGGTAAGCAACTTCTTGGTGCAAGTAGATTCATTAATTGGATTACTTATCTGATTTTTTAAAGCACCTGAATATTGGATTAAAGTTACAATTAGATTACAATCTTCAAAAGTGCAAAAGGGATTTTTTTAAGGTTCATTTACACATTGATTAGGAGTTGATTATATTTTTGAATTACTTCTATCAACTACTGTAGACACCAAAACCTAGGCATCCATAACATCACATTTACCACCCCACATCAAATCCTGCATAATAAGATTATATGCCTAAGTTTAGACTTAGGTGTATGAAATCCTGCATATTATCCTATTTTCCAGATTTATTAAATCTGGAAAATCGGCCTAGGATACCCTGTCTAGCCACTAGACATGTGTCCTAGTCACCTCACTAATATCCCTTACCACATCTCATCACCCTTGTCCCCCTTGTCCCTTCACATGGGGTAACCCTCCACATAATACTCCACTTGCAACCACATCACCCCAATTAAGTGAGACACCGAGGGTGACTCACTCTAATTGCCCCTCCATTTGGTAGCCTATAATTACCACTTGGAAATCCTAACTTGCCACCTCTCATTTCCCTCCAAAATCCTAAGGATCCTATAAAGGCACCTTCACCCCATCCACTAAAGGAGGTTGAACATTTGTACTTTTAGGCTTACAAAATAAGACTAGAGCTCTGCATGCATCCTGAGGAGAATCAAGATCTAGAGCCTAGAGGCCCATTTCTAAAGCAATCCGCCATTCAGTATTCACTGAATGTCTATGGTTTCATAGTCAAAATCACATCCGCATAGTTTCCCCACCATCCGTGCGTGGTTTATCAGTCTTCACCACATGTAGATTAGTAAGTTTCGTACAACAAGGCATCTAGTTTATATTCTTTCTCTATTTTTTACATCGTATGCTTTTTCTAGTTAGGGTTTTATAACAACATTTGATGTCTTGATTTGCAGGTGCTACTAAAACCTCTTTGGTTTTCATGTGTGCAGGTAACAGGTACCTTGGAGAAGCTGATGAAGCTAGAGTGGTCCTCGCATCAAATATTTGAAGCCCACTCACCCCTCTGAAGTTGTAGCAGAAAGGATGAAGAACACCAGTTATTTGTTTGGAGAGTGCCACCATTGTCATATTGAGCACTTGAGTTGCATTATACTTTGTAACATTGCACCCAAATACTTGGGGTAATTCAAAAGAATCTATTGTAATATTGGGAGATTCAGGCTCCCCTGTTAATACAAGATACATCATTCTTTACGTTGCAAAGTGTTCATTTGTCTATTTGTTTGGTGTTGTTCTTTTTATTTATAGAAATGGAAATCACGGTGGGACCCCTTAAGGGTATTATTTTTTTACCTTGCCTAATTTACTTTACTGATTTATGTTTTTTGTGGTTGTAAGTTTTAGGTTTTTGAAGCGTGCAAAGATTCGATCTCGGGATCAGCAAATCCGAGACCTGTTGCTATTTGGCACCGTTACTATAGCAGTTTCAAACTTGAGAAATCACACACCTATGATGGAGAACCTATCAAAACATGCATAGACAATGCAGATTTGTAGAACTGCGTATCTACAATGGAGCGCTTGATAAAATGCATGTGGGCAGTTTTGGTACTGTGACACCACAAACTTGCAGTTGAAGTGCACTAGGAGGAAAGATGAAAGGAACACATGTCTATACCCCTATAATCCCTTTTTTCCTCTGCTTTCTATTTTTTTTAATATTGCATCTAAGCTCGATTAAGGTTTTTAGTCTTGTTTGCCCTTGTTCGCATTTAAGGTCTAGGTTAGGCAATTCATATTCAAAATCTAAAAAAAATCAAAGAATCTTCATTTTTAAAGTTAGATAAAACAAAGCATATGCATAAGTCCAGTTAGCAATAATCTGGACATTTTCAAGGTTCTGGTCTGTGTTGCCCTTGTTCTGTTGTTTAGTTGGAACCGCATACCTATGGTTGGGATCTTCCAAATGCTCGCATGCGTTTGGTAAACCACACAAATACGGTTTATCAGAATCAACCACCCACAACAGAACTTGGCCCTACCAATAGAACTTGGTCAGATTTTGCTTGGAGTTAGCAACTTCAGTCCCTGATCTAAATCTGTTTGTTGTTCTATGTTTTCTACTTTCTACATTACGCATAAAAATATAATTGCATTATAGTTTGCATCAAACAATAAAGAACAAAATCTCACACACTCACTTAAACATTAGAAACGGTTGGATTCCATCACCACTAGGTTAGACTTCAACACCAACATATTATTACCCTATTCGTGGCCAAGTCCGGCTCCAAGAACCATCATAGCTTGAAAAATTACACGTATTCCTCCTCAGAGGGTGTATCGCTGCCCAAGTGAGACTGGGTGAGGACTGGTAGGACCTGTGTCCCCTCATCGATTATGGGTTTCATCTCCATAGTCTGATGGGATTCACAATCTGAACTTCATCATCGGATATGTGTGTGCGGGCGTACAGGTGAAATCCTAGATTCATCTTAGGACAAATATTTTGTACATCAATTTTTCTTTTTTTTCCAAAAACTTTCAAAACTACAAAAAAATCAAAAACTTAAAAAAATAATAATTCAAAAATAAAAAACAAAAAAAAATTAAACTTTGTGCGAACTTAGGAACAAAAACCTTGTTTGTTTATTTTCTTTAAATGTTTTTTTGCATTGTGCTTCTTTCACGCATTCACACACTTACACTTGCATTTCACACATCATCACACCATAGCATATGGTAATGACCTATGGTCAAGCTAAAAAGTTAGCATTAATTTAGAGTCATTTGTCTTCCCCTATAGATCCATCTCAGGTTAGTCAGGTCCCTAACACTTCGGTGGTAGGGCAAGTTAGTGTAGTCCCCAATATGTCCCAGAACTTAAATGTAGGGCCCTCTAGTAGTGCCCTTATTTCGAACAGAGATATTATGCATAGGGCTACCCATACCGCTATTCCTGAGACTCCTAGGAGTGAGCCACCCACACCAATGGATGATCATGTCACACTTGTAGACATGGACACCATTAGGATGTACCTGAATATTGCTAGTATGGTTTTTCCATAATTGCCATCGATTACCATCTCATCTCGTGTCATGCCATCATTACATCAGGATTCTACCTTCACACACCTGTAGTAGTTCAATATACCCTTCACGAATCCACTTTTTGAGTCGACTACTGCCACCTTGGCTAGTCACCCATCATCATCTAGTCAACCACCCATCACCTTGCCACATTAGAACATCATTTACACCAACCCTATTTAAAAAGCATCAACTTAGGTTGCTTTGTAGGTCCCCACATCCATTCCATCTACCATCCTTGCGAACCCCACATGCCATATCATCTCTCATTTAGTGGCAATACCTTTTGCCGCCTACCCTCCACTTACATCTACAAACATGGTTGTCTCGTAACCAACCCAGTCATCCACTTCATATGTGACTGTACCACACGTCATATCATCCCTCATTAAGTGGAAATGCCTTTTGCAACCCACCCTCCACTTACATATATTGACATGGTTGTCTCGTAACCAGCCAAACCGTCCACTTCATATGTGACTGTACCCACATCATCTGTAATTGCCATGCAACATGATTTCTTGAAGTTCCAACATATGATTTTGGTTACTAACCATATCATTAATATTGATCCACATCAACATTCATAGAGGAATGAGCAGAACCTACCATCAACATCTCATCAAACCCACATCTTTATCCAAGATACATCTTGGGTATTGTGCCACCCAACCACTACCATAACAACCAACCCACTTCATCATATGTATGCTAACTCATCAGGTCAGCATTTTAACATGCCCCCATCACCTCATCAATATTAGAACCCTCATAAACCATCATATCATCATGCATTTCAACCTAACATCCCCATCATCCGCATTTCGCCTATAAAGAACAATTTTACCAACAACAACAAGCAAACCAGGGTTTTAACCTTATGGAAGATCCTAAATTCTAGTTCATACAGAACCAGATTGATAGCCTTGCCATGCAGACACCAGGTTTGTAGTACCAAAATCTCACATTAATGCAACTACTCAATCACCCGATCCATTCTTCGGTACCCGCATCACCTTATCCAATGGATTTTCAGATGCCAAAGTTTGATACATTTAAGGGGGATGAGGACCCCCGAGAGCATGTGACTAGATTTGTTAACGCATGTTTCAAGATAAAAAATAATGACACACTCATGCTCCACACCTTTCCTTAGACACTTGGGGAAGAAGCCCAGGATTGGTACAACTACCTACCGCATTAGAGTGTTTACACTTTCAAGCAAATTGTAGACCAATTCCTAGAGTGATTCACCTTGAACGTCAGGAAGAAAACCACATTGATCGATCTGCTTAGTTTGAAGCAATACGATGATGAATCGATCCATGATTTTGGCAACCGTTGCAGGGTGGTTATGATAAAATTGCCATTCTCCCTCCCCATGATAGAATTAACAAGAATGTTCACGAAGAGTTGTGCCAAGACCATCTCTTTGTTGCTATAGTTGCAAAAATATAGAATATTCGACAAGGCACTCACCCAGGCCAGAGTGATAGAGGAAATAAAGATTCAAGAGGGTGAGATCAAGCCTAATAAAATAGAGTGGCAAAATAAGAACCAAAAGGGGAATAACCACGACCAGTCCAAGGTCGCACAGGTTAATCAGATAGTCTTTGGCCAACATTCACAGTCAAATCAACAAGCCCAAGTTTAGATCCAACAACCCCAACAACAATCACAACAATCAAATTATCAAGCGGTTCCACCCCCATAGTAGGTACAAAATCAAACACAACCTATAGAAAGGCAACAATGTCATTTTAGACCCAAACACAATTACACACCATTGCAAGAGCCCTACTCATCTGTATTTCAGAAGTTTTATGCAGTGCAACTTTTCACGTTGTCGAATATTAAACTCGAAGACCCTAGCAAGCCAAAATCAAAGGCCTATAGAGAGCTTTTATACTACATCTATCATCAGCAAAAAGGGTATGATGTCGAAACTTACCACGGGTTTAAAGGTATTGTGCAAGATTTATTGGAAGCGGGAAAGATCAAAGTCGACAATCCATTAGCCCAACCTAATTAGAACCTTGACATATATCGTATAACTTTGCCTCATCATGAGGTAAATCAACAAGCAACGGGAGAATCAACTTCTACATTCTTCCCAACCAAGTTAACTATGTGTTTCAACTATACCAAGGTTTTGTAGGGGCTATCAGTGTGGTCACCCGCGGGCAAAAATAAGCGAATCGCACAATCCAAGCTCCCACAGTGCAACCAAGTGTCTCTATACAACTAGGGCCATCCATTCAACCTCCACCCATCCATAATCCAAGTAATACATCTCACCCAACCATCACCCTAGCTAGCCAATTAACACAGTGTTTAAATATGGCATCAACAAACTGTCAATCTATAAGCTAATACAACAGTCACCCCCACATCACGATGCATTAATGGAAATTCTAAAATATATTGAAGTGCAATCTCAAGACCTTAATGCCTTCAACACCTTTGTGGAAAATGTAAAAAATGCATGTATTCCTTAATAGTATTTTATGACTTTGAGAAGAGTCTATCGTCAGATTTACCAGATCCTCCATTGCACATAGTCGCTCATATTGATAGGAAGCCATTCAAGCGGGTACTTATTGATACCAACTCCTCCATAAACCTCATTACCACTCCCGCCATCAAGCATCTAAACCTACCATCATCCCACATCACATCATCCACATTCACCTTAAGGACCTTTAATGACATTTTATGCTCAATTATGGGGAACATAATTCTACCTGTCACAGTGGGTGAAGACTATTCATGTACTCTTCCACATCTTGGAAGGGGAAATGCAATACAACATACTTCTTTGACACCACCAGATCAGGGAGATGAAGTGTGTGCCCTTGACATTACACCAATGTCTGAAATATGTACACGAGGGTAAAGTACATTACATCCAAGCAGACACTGAGCCTTTTAAATATTGCAACTTGATCTCAAATCCTTATGAGCCACTGCTTCCATCCACCCACCTCTCCATTCAACCACTCATCATTCAAACTACTCCCACTAACATTACCTCATCAAAAGCCTCCATCCTAGAAGAATTGCCTATAGTTGATCTTGCTTTTGCATCCAAAAGTATCAACTGTAGTAAATCCTCATCCACCACATTTTATTTTTCCACCACACCCAATAATCCTACTAACCAATCACCAACTTCACTAACCATACCGCCCACTTCACAAACACCATTCACATTTTTAGCTCAACCCACTCCATCAACTAACAATCCCATCAAGCCAAATCCACCTCAAACTTCACCACCCATCATCTCGCAGATAGGGTCACCTATTTGAGAGGATACATCGCCTCCACCTGAACCACAAGATGCCACCGAAGCGCTCTCCTCATCCACTGAGCCATCCACATCCCAACCATACCAAGTTGTAGTGCATCTTGCCAATCCAAGCATTGTCAAGTACTTCATTGAAAGTGTCACAATTACACCACCTATCCAGTTAGTCAGAGATTACAATTGCCCATGAGATCCACGTTTAGCTATATGTGCAGTGTACAAAATGGATTTTGAGCCTAATTGGATCAATTTTGTATATGGGGGAGTGGATTCTTCGTCAGATCCACTTCCTCCTAATGAGGAACCCATTTAAGAGTTTTATACCGATCTTGAATATCTGTTCAAACTAGATTTTCCTTTGTGATATTTTTGTAGGATTAACTGGTAGGGATTCAGCCTTGAACGATATGAACAGGGTCCACATCACATTGTTGAGCCTGAATACCAAGAAGCACATGATCGCTATTAGGATACAAGCCTTCTACCTCAAACTCTTTTTTCGAGCATACCTTTCAACGACTCACTCTTGAGTGTGAAGAAGAGGATGAGGAGAGTGATGATTGTGATGATATTGATGATGAATACTTGGACCCTAAATTTGCACCTTATCTAAATGAGGCTTTTCCAAAAATCACACTGCACACGGCCATGGTCGAATACATCTCTGACGATTACATCTCCGATGATGACTATGAGGAATATTTGGGGGAAGAATTTGATGTCATATCTATCGCTTTTGATGACTCCCAAAATGCAACCCCCATAGTGCCCATTGATGAGAAATATGAGTACTACATCAAAATGTTTCCTATGAATCAACCCATTTTTCAATTACTCCATCTGCGAGAATAAGTTGAGCCAAGTTAAAAATAATTAAATATACAAGGCTTAAAAAAAACAACAAAAGACAAAAACATTTTCATACACATCCATCCATGCATTCCCTCTAAAAAAAAAATCATTTGCATTTCATACAACCATCCATGCATTCATCCTACATTACATAGATGCATTTTAGGCATTTGTCCATACCATTTATCGCATTAGGGATCATTTGGTTAATGTAGATAATCACTAGTACATATGTCTAGTTACATTAATCAGGGGCATCCTACATCACTCAACAATCCATCAATCACAATAATATGCAACTTTCCTTAATATTTTGCTAATTACGGGACTCACATAAAGTAGGATAGATACTGTATAATTGTTAGCAATAACAATTATGTGACCACTAACTATTTTGTGTACGTTTTTTTAATTTTCAAAAGATTGCATCAAAAGTATCGCAAGCATCACAAATCACATCAACCATAAGCAAATTCCAAATATTTTCAATTACTCAGCCACTCTTAGTGTTTTGAACAAAATTAATTCAAATTCAAACAATCTTTAGATGCAACAGGTTATTCATAGTCGATCAAGTTACCTCTTGGACCGCACACAACAAAACACATTAAAAACATTGTGAAACTTGGGAATAACGAAGTCAAAAGTTGCTATTGCCATAAGTGAAAGGTTTCCCTTGTTCATCCAATTATGCGCATGGTCTAGAGTGTTAATGAGTTGGAAAAAGGACAAGCTCCCCCTTTACTCTTCAAAAAAAAAATCCCCTTGCTCTTCATCAAAGCAAGCATCCCTATAATCATTTAAAAAAGAAAAAAGAAAAAAAGAGAAAATCCATTGCTCTTTCCAAAATCGAGCAAGTATCCTAAAAAAGCATCTCAAAGCAATAAAAATCTCCTTGCGCTTCCTCAAAACAAGCAAGCATAAGCAATAAAATCCAATAGCTCCATCAAAAATGAGCAATCCCCTAAATCCAATGCAAAAAAGGGAAAGGAGCTTGAATCCCTAGAACTCTTAGTGTCTCGAAAATCATGGGGTGATCCTCATTACATCAATGGACTGAATGAATCCCGCTTGGCAATGGGGTATCCTTACGCGTGGTGCTACATCTGTCACATTAGCGACCTTCTTTTGTACAGACCTAGGGCCGCTCTCGGATGAGATAGCTTATTGGAATAAGTTACAATTGATTAGTTTGACCTAATTCATAATGGAAAATGAACAATTATTGCACACACAGTTGGTCCCTGATAAATTTGAAACCGCGAGGACAACCCTTGCATAATGAAGATCTGTGAAATATATAAATGGGTTTGTTTGAAGTCACTAGGATGTTTGAGTCTTTGTAATAACGCCCTAGATCATCCATCCAATCACACCATAAGATTTTCATTACCAAATATAATAAATCCATGTCAATAACATCTATCTATGCACTTGATTAAACAACAAGATACTGTTGATAAAATAAGAGTCTATAAATACCAAATGAGCATTAGAGCATAACATTAATAACATTACATCATACATCACATCATTTCATATGCATCCATACATACAATAAAATAAAAGCACAACAAAACCGCACTCGCACCCACTCCGCTAGCCTCACCAACATCCATCCTCACTCACTCTTCTCAAACCGCTTAGAAAATTCACACCACAACAATGAAATGAAAATGATTCCTCTCCCATTTATATAGCTGCCTTTTGCGGTGAAAACTTCGTGCCCGCAGTTTGCAGAGCATGCGAAAATGTGCTCCCACGGTTTGTAGAGTAGAACACGAACGCGCGATTAAGGGGAGGCAAAACTGCACATGCACAGTTAAAAAAAATCCAAACAAAAATAGCAAACCCCAACCAAATCACATCATCAATTTTCACAGAAGCATCAACATCATTATTATCATCATCATCATCAATACATCAATGGTGTTCTCACTCGACAAATTTGTGCAGCATCACCCTCCCAGGTTAGACCTCTCCAAGGTCACCAACAAATGTCAACACACGTCAAACCATTCAGGCTATCCTAGTAGGTCTCTTCAGTACAAGGAGGGCGAGTAGGGGAAGACGCCTCACTAACGCACCAACAGAGAGCACAAGTGAATCATCACAAGCATAGGGTAGCCCCTCTGGATGACCAACTATGATATGCTCCTGTGACCAAGTCTGGAGAACCAAGCTGCATCCAAGGCCTTTTCGCTCCCATCTCTTAACCTCATATAGCTCTGCATACAATTGCATAAGAGATCAGGAGACCATGCATATCTTGAGGGCTCTGCAGTCAACAACAATATAATGGATACCAGGTTCCAGGGGAACCTCGAACCCATGCTATTAGGCAACACCATGTTGCCTAGTATATACATCAGAAAGGTTGGAAGTGCATTCAAATTCTTACCCTTGTAAAGATCAAGGTAAGGAATACCGCCCTTATCGTAGTCAACATCCCAATCATATCCATAAATGGGCCTAAGGGCAGCCTACTTATCGTGGCCCACCCTCACAAGCATACCCTCAACAGGAACACGAAAGATGCGATAAACATCCTCCAAGGTAACAGTTAGCACCCCTGTCGGAAGTTAAAACGAACCCTTGTCAGGGTCCCATTGCTCCACCAGTGCGGATAAGAGATCCTCATCCGTTTGGACAGTCTCTACTCATCCGCAGTCATCCAGACCCATAGAATCTAGAAACTTCCAGTCATCAGCAGTGAGGGCTTTTCGCACCTTGGAAATGGTGCGGGGCCATCGATGGCTAGCAGTAATAAACTTAACCTACAACACAAACAAAGTAAAAATCAGTGCATTATAAAAAAACAAGAAAACACAAAAACATTGCATACAATCCTAGCGTAAAATGCATTGCACATCATCATACATAGCATTTCAAATACAAGAAAAACACAAAAACATTGCATATCATCCTAGCGTAAAATGCATTACACATCATTTTACATAAATAAATTTCAAATACACAAAAAACACAACAACAATGCACATCATCCTAGAGTAAATTGCATTTCAAAAAATAAAATTGTCAACCCCTCTTAGTAGTTGCAAAAACGAAAAAAATTTTGCAAAAAATAAATTTTTTTGCAAACCCCTCTTAGTGGTTGCAAAAACGAAAAAAAAAAATTAAAAACAATAAAAATTTTGCCAACCCCTCTTAGTAGTTGCAAAAAAAAAAATTAAAAACAGTCAAAAAAATTGCCAACCCCTCTTAATGGTTGCAAAAACGAAAAAAAAATAAAAACAATAAAAAAAAAATTCCATCCCCTCTTAGTGGTTGCAAAAGAAGACAAAATTTAAAAAAGTCAAAAAATTTGCCAGCCCCTCTCAGTGGTTGCAAAAAAAACACACAAACAACAAACAGAAAAATAAAATAAAAACCTAAACTAAGAGTTTAGGACACCTACCTTGGCGTAGTGGACTATGGTTTCTGCTCCAGTTGAGCCTCCAACCCCTGCACTTGCCTTTGCACTCGCATCCACTCCGTTAGCCTCACCAAAATCCATCCTCACTCACTCTTCTCAAACCGCTTAGAAAATTTACACCGTAGTAATGAAATGAAAATGACCCCCTCTCCTTTATATAGCTATCTTTTGCGATGCAAACCACGCGCCCGTGATCTATGAAGCACACGGTTTGCGAAGCAGAATGTAGATGCACGGTTAAGGGGAGGTAAAACCGCACATGCGCAGTTTAAAAAATGGCAAACAAAAACAGTAAACTCCAACAAAATCACATCATCAATTTTCACAAAAGCATCAACACCATCATCATTATCATCATCATCATCAACACATCAATTAGTGAACCTCATATCTAGTGAATTATCCTATACACTTGGCAATTGCAGTGACTAGAAATCCATGCAATCCGGTAGGATGGATAGCTCACCATAAGGACATTCATTATCAAATCAAAATGGCATTAATCATCTAGGTCCCTCAATCTTATGAGTTTGGCTATGTTCAAACCAGATTTACACAAGGTTATCCTTCAACCTCTTATGTTGGATCAAAAGCGAAAAATAATCAAATCAATTTTGGTAATAATCAAAAATCACACGAGCATCGAATTACCAGAATGAGGGTTCCTTGAACCCATCATTTGGAAGGAATTGCTACACTCACAAGGGAACAATAACTCCAAACATGGTTGACGATTTTACCACAATATTTGCCACAAACGAACCAGAGGTAAATTTGCAAAATACAAACAATTCCGAACTTGGGGCATAAAGTTGAGTCAATGTCATACATTTACATCACATTCACATCATTCATCATTTACCTCATCTCATCATCCACATTTGGTCAATTGGCTTATGGGTTTCATCCTTCACCCATTCGTCAATTGAGGGGGTATGAAAACAAATAAAAATATCATCAATTTTTTTTTAAATCACTGATTCTTGTGCATCGAGAAAATTTGAGTCCATTCATCCAATAAAGACATGTATCATTAGTTTTTGCACCGCATCGTGTTTCACACAATGCGGTACAAAAATGGGCATCTGTAGACACAAAAACCTAGGCATCCATAACATCACATTTGCCACCCCACATCAAATCCTGCATAATAAGATTATATGCCTAAGTTTAGACTTAGGTGTATGAAATCCTACACATTATCCTATTTTCTAGATTTATTAAATTTGGAAAATCAACCTAGGATACCCTGCCTAGCCACTAGACATGTGTCCTAGCCACCTCACCAGCATCCCTTGCCACATCTCATACACCCTTGTCCCCCTTTTCCCTTCACATGGGGTAACCCTCCACATAACACTCCACTTGCAACCACATCACCCCAGTTAAGTGAGACACCCTAGGTGACTCACTCTAACTGCCCCTTCCATTTGGCAGTATAGAATTGCCACTTGGTAATCCTCGCTTGCCATCTCTCATTTCCCTCCAAAACCCTAAGGAGCCTATAAAGACACCTTCACCCTATCCACCAAAGGAGACTGAATATTTGTATTGTCGGGCTACCAAAATAGGACTAGAGCTTTACATGCATCCTGAGGAGAATCAAGATCCGAAGTTCGGAGGTCCATTTCTAAAGCAATTTTCCATTCAGTCTTCATCGCACATCTATGGTTTCATAGTCAAAATTGCATCCGCACGATTTTCCCACCGCCCATGCATGGTTTGTCAATCTTCACCGCACGCCTACGGTTTCTCAGAATCGAGAAAATACGACAAATTAGTAAGTTTTGTATAGCAAGGCATCTAGTTTATTTTCTTTCTCTGTTATTTTGCATCGTATACCTTTTCCAGTTAGGATTTTATAGCAACATTTTATGTCTTGATTTGCAGGTGCTACTAAACCCTCTTTGGTTTTCATGTGTGTAGGTAACAGGTACCTTGGAGAAGTTGATGAAGCTGGAGTGGTCCCCGTATTGAATATCTGAAGCCCACTCACCCCTCTGAAGCTATAGCAGAAAGGACGAAGAGTACTAGTTATTCATTTGGAGAGCGTCACCATTTGCCATCTTGAGCACTTGAGTTACATTATAGTTTGTAACATTGCACCCAAATACTTGGGGTAATTCAAAATAATCTATTGTAATATTGGGAGATTCGAGCTCCCCTGTTAATACAAGATACATCATTCTTTACATTGCAAAGTGTTCATTTGTCTATTTATTTGGTGTTGTTCTTTTTGGTTACAACTACCTATCATTTACTTTGGAAAAAGAAAAAGAAGACTAAGTCCTACAATATTGATTGGAGTGAAATTACATAATAACTCTTAAAGATTCATTTTAGGTTATTCTTAATTAGTTGCAGTAAATTATTAGTGCATTAATTTGAGAGTTGATTGGAGTGATAAGGTGTAATATTAGTGCATTAAAAGTAAAATACTTGCACTATTATACCACTCTAAAAAAGAAATTAGTTTTGTGTTTTTGAAGGGCACAAAATCTGATTTGTATCAAGTGTCTAAAGACTATTGAAGCACAAAATCTACAGCTTATTTGGGCCAAGAGAAGCCACCAAAAATATGTTAGAATCCTCCAAAAACTTGGAGAAGAATACAACTAACCAAAATAGAAATAGAAGCTTAATAGATTAAGACTTAGTGAGTCTCAAATCCAAAGCATTACAGGGTTATTTGCTTGTTACAAAGGGCAGCAAATTACTGTCACAAAAAGCTTCTATCTACTTCATTAAATGCTTGGATTTATCATCAAAGTTTCCAAGCAAAAAGGGTAACGATTCTAGCTAGAGAGACATCCTTAAAACCCTCATATTTGCATTCAAAAATCTGCTAGGCAGAATTTCAAACCTGCAAAAGAGTGCAAGAAAATGTGCAATAAAGGAAGTTTTATATACATGTAAAGTTACATGGTATTGCACTTCTACAATACGCAGGAAGAGAGCATATTTAAAGGTGCCTCAAAAGGCTCATCTTCTACAGGGTAAGCCAGCCAAGGAAGGACGTACGTTTGCACTCCTCATCCATAGAAAAGTAAGCCACTCAAAGAGCTCACTTTCAGCATATCTCGGATGGATGAACCTACAATATCAAAGCCCATACAATGGTTTTATCAAGTTGCATTTATGTAGATAGAAAGGGAGCTCATCTACATAGGAAAGGCGTTAAATCTACTTCTACCAATGTGGGACGAACAACATAAGCAAGCGGATATCTACACTACAAATAAGTACAAAAAAAACAACACTTTGAAGGCATAGCAAACAAAGAAAAAAGGTGCTACATTCAGGTCTCAAGCTTGGTGAAGATCGTCCACCAAAGGCAGCACCAATATCACATTCAAATTTGTCATTGGAAGATCCATAGTGCTTCATCAAATCACCTGCAAAAGAGAAGGTTTCTTGTTGTCCAAGAAACGAAGCAAGCTAAAGAGAAGGCATACAAAATGAGTTATACTCTCCTTGGAAGCGTTATAACACAGGTCTTCATGTAGAGCGTTTGAATGCAACTTGGCATAATCTCTCTATATCTCAACGCTCAAGAATCCTCACGCAGGAGTTACAGGGAATATTCAGAAGGAAGGTGGCACTTGTTATCCTCCACAAGCCTCACGCAAGCGCCTACACGAGCACTCATTCATTATATAGTGCTAAATAAGCGTTACACAAGGAAGTTGATGCATTACAAAGCATCAAGCACTCATACGTAACTGTTGTGACACTTATCACAAAAACCAATATACATATTCCATAAAAAGGGAGGTCAAGGATTTGAAAAAAAACAATGAAGGCAAGGCAACAATGGCAACAAACATATCAACAACATCCAGGTTGTATCATGGCATTAGCTCGACAACTACACGACAACTTATCGGCAGTAGCTTGGAACACGATCCAAAGGGAAACGATGAAGCACATTAAATTCTGGTCAAACGACATTAAAGTGAGTGTTGAAGCTAGCAGCAAGTGGAAGTATCTTCCATTACTCAAAGCGCCCAAGGATAGTCTACCGCAAGTTATATAAAAGGTACAATTTCCATTTTTATGGGTTTCCATATAAAGGGAGTTATAAGGTTATGTTACAAGGTTGAACTATTCGAAGGAATCAATCTTCATTTGAAAGCAAAACTTAGGGAAATTAAAATTATCTAATATTTGCAAAGCATAACATAGGAGTAATAAGGAATGCTACTTGGAATTATTTCATTTTTGCAAATATTAATGTATTTCTAATTTTCCAAATTTGGGAGTCATAAGGGCTACAACTCCAAACTAGGTTATTGGAAATTAGAAATAAACCAAGGGATATAAAAAGAGGTTATTAAAGCTTTTGATTAAAGTTGGAATATTATTATATTCTTGTCTCAAAACTTATCTAAGGGAAATATTAGAGCATTAGGTGATATCAAATTGCATTGATAATGATGATAATTAAATACAATGCTAAGGCTAAAGATAGCCTTTAGGAAATATGTAGGAAATATTAGATCCTAGAATATCGCTAACCACTAACTAAATAGTGCTAACAAATAATATTCGCTAACAATAGTTGTTAGCGAAACTAACCTAGGATAGAAAGTAACTACCAAATGAGGTAATAGCTACAATTACTAACATAGTAACTCTAACATCCCCCCTTATTACATTATTTGGGTAATATATATAACTATCCCAATACAGTGAAGAAGAAAAGAAATGAAGGATGTTGTCTTGGGCTCTGGCTCATGGATCTGGCTATGGCTCTGGCTCTAAGGTTACCATTGAATTAGTACCTCTGGAACTGTCTTTGGATCTGCCTATGAATCTACCTCTGGATCAACCTGTAGATTTGCCTCTCGAACTTTGTCTTCAGGTCTGTCTCTGGGTCACTGCCTCTGGGACTGCCACTCGTTCTGTCACTGGATCTGCCTCTGGGTTTACCATAGGTTTTACCTTTTCTGTAGAAGCCATACAAAATTGCTTTCATCGTGGTCCATTGTGTGTGATATGTCCATCCACAATCTATATGAACCTTGTTGGCCATTTTCAATTTGTACCAATAACTTGAATAGTGATTTGTACATCCACACGAGTCATAAGGATGTAATTTCCAACACCTAGTTGCTACATGTCCTGTTCTACCACAATGACTGCAACAATGTTTTTTAGGAGTTGTAGGAGATTTAGGGTTTACAAACATGGTTTTACTAGTACTTGCTTGTCCAGAATAGCCAAGGCCTTCATTCTTTGCCCTGATATTTAGCATTATTGGAGTTTTAATGCCTTGTTCATGTTTACCTAATCTCTCACCATTGAATCTCATTTTCTTCATCAGTTTGAATCCAAATCCTTTGGTGTGTTTTTCAAAACACCCAATTTCATCATCTTCATCAATGCTTTTAACAATATGGTATTTGTCACTATTGATGAGATTATGGAGTTCATTTTTAGGAGGTTCAGTTTTTAAGTCACTAGTGTCACAAGCAAAATCTGCTACTGTGATGATATCACCTATGCTACAACTGATATTTGTCATTGAAGGTATGAGGTTGCTTGTATCACAACAAGCATTGGCTACAGTGGGCTGAAGGTCACTTGTGTCACAACAAGCATCGACCATTTTGACCTTTGTTTTCTCACTAATGTCCCTTTTCATTTTACATTGAGCAATGTCAAGAGAACCCAATGACATGTATATTGCCCTTACAACGCCAATAGGGATTAAAACACAATTTTTTTAAATGTCTTCGTAAGACACAGAATCATCGAGTATGGCATCTACACCACTGCGTAGTCTGAGAAATGTGCCATCCTCATAAAAATCTATCACGTCCATGTATGGTGAAAAGTAGGGACTTTTAACTGATTTTGCAACATCATCAGTTGGTTTTGGGGCATTTTTCTTCTTTGATCTGCCCATCTTTGAAGGTGTCGGTCTCTGTCGAAAATGCACCTTTTACAAAGGAATTTTGCAATAAGTATAACTAAGGTGTCGGTCTCTACCGAAAATGCACCCTTATAAGTTTTTCCCCCTTGTTGCAAAATATGCTTTGACAAAATGTTGCAAGAATTTTGACTAAGGTGTCGGTCATTGCCGAAAATGCACCCTTTTTAAGCCTTCCTCCCTTTTTAGCAAAACATTTATGTGAGGAGAAATTAATGATTATCCCCCCTTTGTTGCAAAATGATAGTGGAGAAAAAAATGTTATCCCCCTTGAATGCAAAAAATTGCAACAATAAAGCCTCTTGGGCTTTTACAAAGCTTGCTTCATTGGATTTTTATTGCAAAACAAAATATATTTTATTCAATTAATTTGAAAAATAATTTATTATAAGCTGTAAAAATCAATTTAATGAAAAAATTGATTTAAAGCTAAAAATAAGAAATTATTAATCAAATAATTAAAAAAATATATCGAAATTTTTGCAAAAATAATATTGTTTAACAAAATTGTACCATCCTTCTTTTTGTTTTGGAGCCGGCGGGTATGGAACCTGAGACCTGTCCGAGTCTCAACACCTTAGCGCCTGGCTTTCAGCCAACCGGGTTACCACTGCCCATGGAACTGAAGGGGAAGCTTCCCCTTGTTATCCGCGCCCTAGCCCGTGGGAGCAGAGGACACATCAGCTAGCGTTGTTCTCCACGGGCGGTGTTGCTTCACCTTGGCACATTTGTCTGTGTGGAGGGCCTATACAACAGGTGCTCCAATGCCGCAAAAATCGTCTGCAAAGGCTGAGTTTTGGAAATCAATGTATTTTCGAAAGGCTTCCTGGAATCAAATCAAGAAAAGCTCTTGCATCAAGTAGGTCCTCCACCCGGATGCGCCCAGCCAGCTCTGCTATCGCTCAACAACGACCCTCCACTGTGGCTTGCTGGTTTTTCACAGACCTTCCAATGAGATGTAGCCTGAAATGACATCAATGGCCACTAACCTCAAGCTGTAGATCTGTATGAAATTACGCGTCTGCAATTAGATCATTTTCAAGGGCATCAATGGCCGTAGTCGAAATCTGGCGTCTTCGGATTGGGAAAATCTTCGCTCAGATCGAACCTCCGCGCTGCAACCGGCGACAAGTATTGAACCCACGACTTCTCGATTCCTTTGGACGACAACGCTTTCTATCGGCGACTTATCTGCTCTCCAGTATTCACAGAAGAATGCTTTAACGTAGAAGTTAAAAAATGCAAACCTTCGGTGCGACTTATCTGCCCTCCAGTATTCAATTGATCTCCGCAAAGAATTTTATCCCCGTGATTTAGCCAATAAAAAAACTGCGACACACGCAGTCGTCTGCAATACCGTGTTGCAACTCTCGAAAACCTGACGCGTGTCGTCTGCATATGAAGGAATGAAAAAAAATTGCCTTCCCAGCAGATCTCAACCTCCGGGCGCTGCAGCTTACAGGTAAAAGGCTATGCAGCGCTGCTATTTGCACAAAACCTTACTTCTGCAAATTGTCGTTTGAGATCTTCTACAACAATCATCTACCAAACTAAGAAATCCTCCGTCGATGTGGTGGGCTTCACGAGATCTGTCCAACAAAACTTGATGTTCTCAGCCTGCGCGAGTTTTGTTCTGCAACCACAATAGATAATCGTCGTCAACCTCGGGTAGTAATGGCAATCGTTTTGCCAGGAGGCCAACCTGGCTGGATGCTTTTGTTCTGGCGCGCGCACAGAGACGTGGTTTCATCCACTAGATTTAAAAAAACGTATTTAAACACTGGACGTGTTGTAGCAAATTAATCTGCTGTCACCAAAAAACGGCTGTAAACACTTTGCGTCGTCACCGCGGTAACTAAATCACCGTTGCGTCTGCGTGTTGTTAAGGATTATTATTTTCTTGTGCTTAATGCCTCTGCAGTCGTGGTGCATCTGAAGACGTGATGATCCTTCAGTTGGCAATCGCCTCGAAGGATATGTAGAGCTTGATCGACGTTTTATAAAAACAGTGTGTCGGATGAACCGATTTCAGTCTGCACGTAGTGCTTTGTCACTAGCTTCAGCAGTAGAATCAAGCTTTCCAAACGTCATCGTGGGGTCACATTGGCGTTTGAATCTTGTAGGCTACGCTCGTGCAATGCTTCCAGGCAATTATGACTCCGGTAGAGATACTGGTTGTAACAACATGTCAAAGCAAAACTTGAGTGTTTTTTCTTGGATTTGAAACCATCTCCAACTCTCAAGCGCAGGATGGGAGGATTTGCATCCAGTAATTTGGCCTCGAGGGTCCGTTTGTGCGCTACTACCGGCAGGGCCTTTTAACAACGCGATCTCCAATATGGATCCAGCGATCATCTTCTGGCATGCATAGATTTCGTCAGATATCGCTTGGTCTACGTTCGTAGAGAGCCTAGGATCGAAGCTTGCGTCAGACTGGAGTTGTTGCGCATCGGTTAACGGAGCAGGAGCAGGTAAAAAAAAAACTTCTTTTTTTAGTCCCACATGGGTGACATCACAGGTCTAAGAGTAGTCTATACCACCCTGTTAGTTGACTACCTTCGGGTAGTCTATACCACCCATAACCCTTTCTCGCTTCACCATATGATGGTTAATTGTGTCCTTACCTAGGCCTCGCGTCAGGTCTTCGGTTAGGTTACCACTTCGGTCTCCATTCATCCACCAAGCTAGATCCTACCACTTCGGTCTCCATTCATCCACCATCTGATCTAGCTTGGCCCGTTTAATCCACACGCATTTGATCCGAGCTCGTCTCCATTTGTCCTATGACATCTGATCTAGCTTGGCCCGTTTAATCCACACGTAATGGTCGTAATGATCATTTGATCCGAGCTCGTCTCCATTTGTCCTATGACCTCAGTTAGGTTACCACTTCGGTCTCCATTTGTCCTATGACCATCTGATCTAGCTTGGCCCGTTTAATCCACACGTAATGACCATCTGATCTAGCTTGGCCCGTTTAATCCACACGTAATGACCATTTGATCCGAGCTCGTCTCCATTTGTCCTATGACCTCAGTTAGGTTACCACTTCGGTCTCCATTTGTCCTATGACCATCTGATCTAGCTTGGCCCGTTTAATCCACACGTGTCCACATCTCCTAATGACCATCTGATCCGAGCTCGGCTCGTTTAATCCACATGTGTCCACATCTCCTAATGACCATCTGATCCGAGCTCGTCTCCATTTGTCCTATGACCATATGACCATCTGATCTAGCTTGGCCCGTTTAATCCACACGTGTCCACATCCGAGCTCGTCCCCATTTGTCCTATGACCATCTGATCTAGCTTGGCCCGTTTAATCCACACGTGTCCACATCCGAGCTCGTTGGATCTCCATTTGTCCTATGACCATCTGATTCGAGCTCCTCTCCATTTGTCCGTTTAATCCACGCGTGTCCACATCCGAGCTCATCCCCATTTGTCCTATGACCATCTGATCTAGCTTGGCCCGTTTAATCCACACGTGTCCACATCCGAGCTCGTCTCCATTTGTCCTATGACCTCAGTTAGGTTACCACTTCGGTCTCCATTTGTCCTATGACCATCTGATCTAGCTTGGCCCGTTTAATCCACACGTGTCCACATCTCCTAATGACCATCTGATCCGAGCTCGGTCTGTTTAATCCACACGTGTCCACATCTCCTAATGACCATCTGATCCGAGCTCGTCTCCATTTGTCCTATGACCATATGACCATCTGATCTAGCTTGGCCCGTTTAATCCACATGTGTCCACATCCGAGCTCGTCCCCATTTGTCCTATGACCATCTGATCTAGCTTGGCCCGTTTAATCCACACGTGTCCACATCCGAGCTTGCTGGATCTCCATTTGTCCTATGACCATCTGATCCGAGCTCGTCTCCATTTGTCCGTTTAATCCACACGTGTCCACATCCGAGCTCGTCCCCATTTGTCCTATGACCATTTGATCTAGCTTGGCCCGTTTAATCCACACGTGTCCACATCCGAGCTTGCTGGATCTCCATTTGTCCTATGACCATCTGATCCGAGCTCGTCTCCATTTGTCCTATGACCATCTGATCTAGCTTGGTCCATTTAATCCACACGTGTCCACATCCGAGCTCGTCCTATGACCATCTGATCTAGCTTGGCCTGTTTAATCCACACGTGTCCACATCCGAGCTCGTCCAGCGTCCTATTAGCGGTCCATCTTAACGAGTCTAGTCAGGCTAAGGAGGTTGCATCCGGTCCATCTTAATGAGTCTAGTCAGGCTAAGGAGGTTGCATCCTATCAACGTTTCATCTAAGCGAGTCTAGTCAGCCCACCTATTTAATCCACACGTGTCCACATCCGAGCTCGCTGGATCTCCATTTTTCCTATGACCATCTGATCCGAGCTCGTCTCCATTTGTCCTATGACCATCTGATCTAGCTTGGCCCGTTTAATCCACACGTGTCCGCATCCGAGCTCGCCCCCATTTGTCCTATGACCATCTGATCTAGCTTGGCCCGTTTAATCCACACGTGTCCACATCCGAGCTCATCCAACGTCCTATTAGTGGTCCATCTTAACGAGTCTAGTCAGGCTAAGGAGGTTGCATCCGGTCCATCTTAATGAGTCTAGTCAGGCTAAGGAGGTTGCATCCTATCAACGTTCCGTCGTAGCGAGTCTAGTCAGCCCACCCGTTTAATCCACACGTGTCCACATCCGAGCTCGTCCCCATTTGTCCTATGACCATATGATCTAGCTTGGCCCGTTTAATCCACACGTGTCCACATCCGAGCTCGTCCAACGTCCTATTAGCGGTCCATATTAATGAGTCTAGTCAGGCTAAGGAGGTTGCATCCGGTCCATCTTAACGAGTCTAGTCAGGCTAAGGAGGTTGCATCCTATCAACGTTTCGTCTTAGCGAGTCTAGTCAGCCCACGTGAGGTAGTGTTGTTAGTCGTAAGCCACATTGGTGGCTCTGTCCTGCGGTCCAAGGTGGCAGATGCATCAATGTGGCTCTGTCCTGCCCTACGGTCCAAGGTGGCAGATGCACCAATACATCCCAGGTTGGGATTCTGCCACCTGCCAAATGGCTGACAACAAAACAGGTGAAACTTCCCAAAATCACAGTTGAGAACCTCTTGACTCTAATACCACTAAATACCATATTAGAGCGTTAGGCGATATCAAACACAGTTGAGAACCTCTTGACTCTAATATGGGCTATATCAAACATAGCATTAGGCGATATCAAATACAGTTGAGAACCTCTTGATTCTAATATGGGCGATATCAAACAACTTCAAACAACAAAGATAGCCTTTAGGAAGCTGTATGATAATGATGATAATTAAATACAATGCTTCTTTAGCCTTTAGGAAATATGTAGGAAATATTAGATCCTACAGGCGAAACTTCCTGAAATCACAGTTGAGAACCTCTTGACTCTAATACCACTAAATACCATATTAGAGCGTTAGGCGATATCAAACACAGTTGAGAACCTCTTGACTCTAATATGGGCGATATCAAACAACAAAGATAGCATTAGGCGATATCAAACACAGTTGAATAGCATTAGGCGATATCAAACACAGTTGAGAACCTCTTGACTCTAATATGGGCGATATCAAACATAGCATTAGGCGATATCAAATACAGTTGAGAGGCGATATCAAACAACTTCAAACAACAAAGATAGCCTTTAGGAAGTTGTTTGATAATGATGATAATTAAATACAATGCTTCTTTAGCCTTTAGGAAATATGTAGGAAATATTAAATCCTACAGGCGAAACTTCCCGAAATCACAGTTGAGAACCTCTTGACTCTAATACCACTAAATACCATATTAGAGCGTTAGGCGATATCAAACACAGTTGAGAACCTCTTGACTCTAATATGGGCGATATCAAACAGCAAAGATAGCATTAGGCGATATCAAACACAGTTGAATAGCATTAGGCGATATCAAACACAGTTGAGAACCTCTTGACTCTAATATGGACGATATCAAAAATAGCATTAGGCGATATTAAATACAGTTGAGAACCTCTTGACTCTAATATGGGCGATATCAAACAACTTCAAACAACAAAGATAGCCTTTAGGAAGCTATTTGATAATGATGATAATTAAATACAATGCTTCTTTAGCCTTTAGGAAATATGTAGGAAATATTAGATCCTAGGTAATAGTTACAGTTACTAACATAGTAACTCTAACAATTAAAACCTCTTTAAACTTGAAAAGTACTTAGTTCAATAGGAGTAATAAGGTGTTAAAAAGTTGATTTTTGATCTTTACAAAATTTGTACAAAATCAACCAAAGATTGAACTATCTTTACAAAAGCACTATATAATATCTCTAAGGAGTCATAAGGCATTCTACAAAACTTGATAATAATAATAACATTCAAATATTATCAGGTTGGAGAGATATAAGCTATATCATATCTCATAACTAGGGAGACATAAGAAAGTCCACAAAATCCAAGAATTGATATTAGGATGATTCAAATGGCATCAAATAAATTCTTCCTAGCAGAATCTCAACTACTCAAGGGTCCAAATTATTTCTCTTGGAAAAACAAAGTGAAAGCAATCTTAGTGTATGAAAAAATTTGGGATATCGTTAAAGGGAAAACATAGAGACTTATCACAGGTGAAATTGAAATCCTAAAGTTTGAGGAAAATGATTTTAAGGCCTTAATGATAATTACTTTTGCTATCACTGATGAGATTCAACCATATATCAGTTCATCCAAAACATCTTCAAATGCATGGACAAGCCTAGAGAATATTTTGATGGAAAGAATAAGGCAACCATTCTTCATCTCCAAACTCTTCACTCATTAAAGATGAATAGTGGAGAGAATATAGAACTGTTCCTAAGGAAGGTAGCAGATGTCAAAGGAAAATTATTAACCTTAGGAGAAATAGTTAAGGATGAACTTAAACTAGAAAATCCTCAACTAGAATATCGGAAGAGAAATCAAAGGGACACTGGCTCAGAGGATAGAAGAGGTTGAAGAACTAGAAGAACCCACAGACACCTATGAGGTGAAAGCTCTATTAGCAAATGTTACATACTGCAGAGACACTAATTATTTGCTTGAATAGGTTACCAAGAATACAAAGGAAGAGTACCAAGATCAAGATGAAGAGGAAGATCCATATTGAAGACTAAAGTCTTCAATACCCAAATAATGTAATACATGGGAGATGTTAGAAATAGAGTCTATTCCATCATTTGTGTTATGTAAATGTATCTTCCAAGGTACATACTTAGGACATTAGATTACTTTAAGGGGAAGTTATCTAGTTACTTCATGAAATGTAATAAATGCACGAGTGTCAATGTGCAAGTTGTATATGTGCAAGTTGTCCATTGCACAACTAGGTAGAGTGTTGGCCAAGGAACCTGTGTTCCTATATAAGAAAGGTCTCATAGTAAGATAGATATGAGAAGAGGGACATAGATAGAGCTGCTTACAGCATAGTCGTAGGTAGTAGTGCAGTGTTGTGTATATCACCATATATTGGTAATGGGTACAATGTAGTTCAGTAGATTCATTAATGGAGTGTTCATTTCCTCCATAGCTACGTTGTATTCATTTATGTTATTTCTATTCAAACATACTTCAATTATCTTGCATATTTACTTTCTTTTATATTATTCTGCATCTTGTGATTGTTATCTCCCATTGCTCATTACATCAAAAGCTAACAACCACATCCTCAATAGATTCATCAACTATGTGAAGAACTACTAAAGGATTCCTCTTTGGAAATTGTCATTCGCCAACTTCAAACAAATCCTCATTCATGTCTTGAGTATAATTGGGATGGCCACGATTTACGGTACCATGATCGTATTGTCATAACCACGTAGTCACAGATAAAGGACCTCATTCTTTAGGAAATGCATGCTTCCCCAACAGTTGGTCATTCAAGGTTTCTCAAGATTTATACCAAGACCAAGCGTACCTTTTTCTAGCGAGGAATGAAAAATATATTCATACTTTTGTGGTTGAATGTGATCGTTGCCAACGTAAGAAAGGTGAAACTATGAGTTCCCTTGGTACCCTTAAGCCTTTGTCGATTCCCAAGCAGGTTTGAACAAATATTTCTATGGATTTCATTGAAGGATTGCCTAAATTTGACGATAAATCAATTATTCTGGTGATAGTGGATCGTATTTCGAAGTATGCTCATTTATGTTCCCTATCCCATCCCTATATTGCCTCTATTGTCGCTCAAATTTTCCTCGACTTTCTCTCTCGCCTCAATTGAATGCCAAAATCCATTGTCTCTAATAGATATTGTTGTGGTGATTTTCTGTGTCCTTAAGAATTTGGGTTGTCACACCACAGAAAAATCACTGATTCACAAATAATACTATGGACTCTAGTGGATCCACCTCTTTAACTCGAGAAAATATTATCACAAAGACTCTAGATAGACCGAGTAAGGTAAGGACACCCTAGAGGTGAGCCTATAATACTTCTCATATGCTCATGCTCATCCAAATTAACAAAAACAAAATAAAACTGCAACATAAAAAATGACCAAGCTTCAAAGTAACTCCTAGCTAATGCTTCAAGTTGTAGACCAGTGCCTTATCCATTGGGCAATTATAGCTAGACTTTAAAATATGGTGAAGAAAGAAGGGAGGAGGAGATAAAACTGAGTCAATCACATCCATTCAAATAATGTAACAAAGATGATTAAGAATGCCAGCGAAAGAAGACACCATTTACACATTTAAACGATGTAACATATAAATGGGACAAGCAAAACAACATAGAGAACTGTTAAAAGGAGGAAGCAAGATTGTATTATCCAATAAATCATTACAATGGGAGTCTGATTAGTGTAACCAGATCTCACTCAGCAAATACAATATATTCTCCATTCAAATAATGTAACAAAAAACTGCAACTCCTCGTTCAAATGATGTAACAAAGAGCCTCATGGCTTCTGGTCTCGACCACTATAAATGATCTCAGTTAACTGGGCACCTCCTCAGCAAACACCTGCACAATGATAGGGAAGAAAATGGGGTGACTAGACAAGACACAAAAGAAAAATACAACTGACAATGAAGGGCACTATGGTATACCTTTTGCAAAATTACTGCACAAAAAACTTGATGCTCGATGTTGTTGCAGCTACTCTCTATAGCCTGTAGATTGGTTCTCATTCAAGGCTTGATGATGGTCCATAATTGCAAAAATTTTAACTGTTCCGATGATGGCTCATTATTGCAATTGTTGTTAAAAATCAGGTGATGGCTCATTATTGCAATTGTTGTTAAAAATCAGGTGATGGCTCATTATTGCAATTGTTGTTAAAAATCAGGTGATGCCCCATAAAAACTATAACTGCCTCCAAATTTGATCTACCATATTGTTTGCATTTAATAGTTCTTATTAATGGCCTGGTAGTGGTCTCAACTGATCAAAAAACGCTTCCATTCCTCTTGAAGTCGATTGAAAAATGATTTCAAGAAATTAATTTTTGACCGTTAAAACTCGATCGAAAATATAAGGCACATTACAATTTTTAATTATTTTTTCCATTTTTTATAAGACTAACCTTAGCCAATTTTAATTTTTATTTCAAAAATTTAAATAATAATAAAAATTATTTATTAAATTTCATTATATATAATATATAAAATGTATTATATATAATATACATTATATAATATATAATAAATAGTATATAATAATAATTCATTCATGTAGAGGAGTTGGAGAGCAAGTGGGTAGTTAAAACTCTTCGATTAAAATCGAGAGGCCCCAAGTTCAAATCTCTTCCCTCGCATGTTGCGGATATGCTATGTACAAAAAGTTACAAATCAAAAAATAATATATAATAAATAAATAATTTAAAATATATATTATAATATAAAGATATACTAAGTAATACTTATAAATATACTTGGAAATGGCCATCGATCGATTCCCTTTATATTATAAATGGTCATTTCTTTTATATTATAAAAAGAATGGTCATCTATAATTAAAACTCTTCAGTTAAAATCGAAAGGCCCCAAGTTCAAATCTCTTCCCTCACATGTTGCGGATATGCTATGTGCAAAAAGTTACAAATCAAAAAATAATATATAATAAATAAATAATTTAAAATATATAATATAAAAAATATATAATATAATATAAAGATATACTAAGTAATACTTATAAATATACCTTTACTAAGTAATACTTATAAATATACCTTTAATATTAAAGGGAATAAGTAATACTTATAAATATACCTCTAATAAAAAAAAGGGATACCTCTAATTAAAAAAAGGGAATGGCCATCGATCGATTCCCTTTATATTTTAAATGGTCATCGATCATTCCATTTATGGCCACTCTTTATAATATAAAGAAATCGACTATCAATCGAATTCTCTTTATATTATAAAGGGATCGACCAATCATAATAGAAAAGGAATCGACCATCGACAGATTTTATTTTTTGACTTTTGAATTTTAATTTTTTTATAATATGATTATATATTATAATTATTATATTAATTATAATTATAAAATATAACATTATTATTATATATATTTTAATTAAATATTTAAATAAATTTAATTAAATACGTAATTAGATATATAATCAAACTAAAAACACATTTACTTAAATATTTAAGGCCTTTGGGGAATGAATCGAAAATAATTAATTAAATTTTATTAAGGTTCAAAAAGGCCGACATGAGACCAAAATGATGACCCGACATTGGCGACACAAAATTTCTCAAAAATACCCCCTGAAAATGAGACAAGATTGGAAAAAACCCAAGGGCTCAAAAATTTATTGAAAAGAGGCTGACTAGGGCAAAAATGCAAAGACTCAGAGGACACCAAAATTTCAAAAGTTAGAGACAAATCAAGTTCGATTTTGAAGATCCAATAGGGATCCTACCTTTACTAGTCGATTTTGGCAAGAACTGTTCAAGTTGCAAGGAACACAACTCAACATGAGTTCAACCTATCATCCTAAAACTGATGGTCAAACAGAAATTGTGAATAAATGTTTGGAAACATACCTCTACTACTTTACCTCTAACCATCCTACACATTGGGTCAAGTGGCTTCCTTTGGCCGAATGGTGGTATACCACCACATATCACACTACCACTAAGGTGACTCCATTTGAAGCAATCTATGGCCAACCTCCACCAACACCAACTTCTTACATACTAGGCAGTTCCAAGGTTCAAGTTGAAGATTCCACTCTCCACCGACATGATTCCATTCTTCGTCAACTCAAGGTCAATCTGGACGTGGCTCATAACCGTATGAAACAACAAGCAAATCAATATTGTACTGAACGTAGTTTTGTTGTTGGCAACATAGTTTTCCTTCGCTTGTAGCCGTATAAACAATCCTCTCTCCATCTTTGTGTTTGTTAGAAACTTGCCGCCAAATATTATGATTCTTATCAAATGTTACAAAGGATCAGGTCGATAGCATACAAGCTAGCCCTTCCAACTAGTTCGAAACTTCATCCAATCCTCCATATCTCATCTCTTAAGCAAGTTATTGGCAACAAAGTGCAGGTATAGTCTACACTTCCAAAGTTGGATGAGGAAGGTTTTGTCATTCTTGAACCCAAATGCATTCTAGAACGCCACTCTCGTCACCTTTGCCAATGTATTATTATAGATGTTTTGGTCCAATGGCGTGGCTTACAACCGGAAGATGCGACGTGGAAACAACTTCAACAACTTTAACAACAATTTTCTCATCTTTGGCTTTGAGGACAAAGCTTCCGAAGGAGAAGGGCATGTTAGGACCCCATCCTAACACTATGATGTAATAGTCATTGTTGAACGTGGGGAATTGAACGTGGGGAACACCCATGTTAATATTTTGTAATGTTTTGTAAACGTGTGGAACACCCATGTTAATATTTTGTAATAGTTGTGGATTTAGAAGCGCCTAAACAATTGGTGGCATTTTATGTAAACCAACCTTGGAAGTTCGGTGGTTGATGAAATCCTTAAGATTACAAGGGACAATATTGTATGTATCTTTTTACATAATTGAATGAAAGCATTGAAATTCGTTGCCCCCTCAAAGTGGCCCATGATTATTGTTTTTTTCTACATTTATTTTTCAGAGTTGTTTTGTGAAGTTTATTTTTATTTGCAATATATGTGTGTTTATTTTTAATAGTAGGTTCCTAACAAGTTCCTTCCGCCTTCCGCTGAATATAACCCACGCGTTTCCTCAACATGTACACAAGATTTTAAACATAATAAATAAATTGTTTATTCAAATTTTTTTGAACATGGAAACTTGTTAGTTTTATATATAAAAGAGAAATAAAACATTTTAAAGTCATATTTATGCAAGCATACATCTAAGAGGGAGTAATCAGGCCTATTTATCTTTTTCAAAGATTAGTATAAGTGCTTGTTCAATGATTCTTCAACATAAGCATTCAAGAACAGGAAAAAGGCATGGGCAAGGCCGAAGACAATATACCGTGTATGCTATATGATAGCAATTGCATTCTCTTCAAAATACAATCTATGTTGTTCAAGGCCTCTTCTATAATTAAATGCAACGTAGTTATAGCCTTTGGAGAACAAGTCCTTCTAGAGGGTACATTGTTTCCTCCAATTAACACAATCAAAGACATCTGATTGGCATGTATTTTTCAATGTAGTTTTTTACATCTGTGAGATCAGAGAGGTTAGAAGATAAATATTGTTATCCTCAACTATAGTCCAATTACCAACACATGGTGTAAAGCCTGTAAAGCCTTAACCTTAACCGTGCACGATTCAAATCTTGGACCTTTATTAGAGTTCCAAAGTCTCTACCAATAAACTAGAAACGCGTTTCCTGCTATAAATGGAAATCCTCAAACTAGAAATAAAGTAAGAAAAATTACAATGAGCTATGGACAGAGGATCATGTTCTTTCTTGGATTGCACTTTCAAAAAAACACTAACCATGCAGGGATTATTAATGTTATACATTATCCAATATTTTGCAGGCATAATAAGGCGAAATTGAAAATCACACAGTATACACTATGAAAGCCTCAAGCATGCAAAAAAGTTAATGTCAGGTATCTAAACTATAAATTAACTTTGTGCATGATAATGCCAGTTGTTTAACAGAAGAGAAGATTTGATAATAGCTCACAATGCAATTAAAAACATCTAGATGAGGGGAAAGTTTGAGATTAATGTATTTATCAACCAGTGAAAACATCTACAAATCTTGGCTATGAAACCTCAGTGGGAGTAGTTATCACGAGGTAGTGTACATGAATGACCAGATAATATACATTACAATATATGCATTTTGTACTTTATCTACCATGATGAACCCTGGTAAATAAAGAATCTGCATAAACTTTATTTAAATAAAACATACAATCAAATACTTTACATATATTATGTTCACTGCCATATCAATACCCATTTACTATCAAGCTTGCAGTGCATCTCAAACTTGTGTTGTTCCTCTTTAGCTCCCCTTTTATTTGCAAAAGTAGATTAAACTAGGCATGGTATTCAATTATCTGAAAAACAAAACCCAGTAACAGTGTTAATAAGATGACCTCGTCTCCTTTAGTGGCTGCAGAAAATTTCAAATAACCAATTTAAATAAAAGAAAATAAAATATAATTCCATGAGGATGAAATTCAACTGGAGAATGTTTGGCTCTCAAAGAACCCAGCAGGTTTCAACTCCCATATATACTGTGAAAATATAGTTTGTTGTTATACAAGTGGGATCCCTTTTAATCCTATAATAACATTAAAAAGCAAAGACATTTGTTCATAAACCTCAGCCTTTGCTGAAAGGGCATCCTACAGCAGTAGATAAGCAGCTAACAAGTTGGGCCTTTGCTGTATATTCATCACAGCATGTTTAGCTGCTTCTCGGAAAAAGTTGAAAAGTAGTTTTTAACTTCCATGAGGTTATAGGTCATATGGTAATCCTCATGGAAGGTTTGTTTGTCCAACCATGCTCCACTCAGTTTGGATATCAATCCACCGGAATATGGTGTTCAACCATACTTCTTTAAAATTTGAATCTTAAACCTCCTATTTGAATAAGAGGGTCATGTACTGAGACCTTATGGCACCCTGACCCCGGGAAATACTCAGGCTTACACAGACCAAAATCTTATTGACATATAGTATGACTATGCTCCTCACACCTACATCCTGTGATTTCAAATTGCACAATTATTTGAAGAAAAGGCAAGACGTCGTAAATATTCATTTTAGCGAGAATGGAAATGCAATCTGCCTCCTTTACTATTATCAATGCATTGCAAGGCAAAATCTCAGTTTGGCCCAGAATAGCCTGATTAACTTACGTTGATATGATAAATAAGAACCATGAGTGTTGCCAGGATTTCCAATTTATTGCATTGTATTAATTGATGTGACTTTAGAAGTATCCCCATCATTGCCCAATTTTCATAACATAATGTATTCTATAAAAGAATAAAACATTAATCTGTTCCTTTTTCTTATCTTTCCAACATCATTGGTTAATTGATTTGCAATTTTGGTATCACTGGTTAGATAATAACCTTTCCTAGGAAGCTAATTCCAAATGAAATAAACACTTCATTCAGAAAAGCAGCATATTTGACTGCAGTCGGCTTCTACATAAATTGTTGATCCTATATCCAAAAGAAATTTGTACGGAGCTAAAGTTTTGGAAATTGTTGTTGCTAATTGTTATAGGGAATAAATGACTGGAATAGAATGTTTTTATGTGGCCAAAATAATTAGTACGACAACAAAATATTTTTTAAATGACTGGGTGAGATTAACACACCCCAGCTTGCTATTTTGAAAACAAAACAAATTGACTTAAAACATTTAAAGTTGAAATTAACATAAATTCTTAAAATTTCTTTATTTTTTCTTCAAACAATTAAAACTTAAATCTTATTATTTATGTATCATCCTAACTATCACCTCAACAAGTACTACAGTGGGGAGGCCGAAGGTTTTGAACAACAACCGACAAATTTTCGAGGCTTGAACAAGGATAGATAAATTTTTTCTGTACCGATAAACATAAATAAAATAGATAATAGATAGTCTTTTCCAAATAACGAAGTAAATTCTAGCCCGAGAGGAAGACGAGGGCTTGTGAAAGAGAAGAGAACTGACATACCGCTCTTGACGCCGAGATCAGCAGAGGTAACAAGGGGCTTCTCGGCAGGCTTGAATTCCTCCAACTTCTTAAAGTGTTCCCAGGGCTTCACCCACACTTTGGCGTCATAGAGCTTTGGTTTCCCATCTAATCCCTTTGCCTCCAACGTCAGATAATACATCGTCCCCGCCACCGTTTGCTCTTGTTCTTTCACCACTCGCAAAAAGGATAGATCGTCATTCTACACACAAACCCCAAACCCTGTCTGTTATGTGATAATGTCCCTTAACAATAACTAAATACCTTACAGAAGGTCTAAATCTGAGAGCCTGGACGTTCAAAAACTGGAATTTAGTTAAATAACTAAAATTTAGTCAGAGATATTATAAATATAATTTATTATAATTTATATTTAAATTTACTAAAATGGTAAAGGTTTTGAAATTTTACAAAGTCTAAAATTTAAACCAGGATGAACCCCTAGTAAAATCCTATATAAAGGTTTTAACTTTTACACAGTTTAAAATTCAAATCCTAGTTGAAACCCTAATGAAACCCTATAAATTCATTGAAAAAAACTTAAAATCTAAAAACTACTTAACCTACCTGTTGCTTGTTGTGTTCTTCAACGGCATAACGTCCAACCTCGTTTATCTCAACACTGTTCTCAATCCCTTGCACAGGACGCTTACCACCCAAAGTCGCCATCGCCTTGCTTATAAAAATTGCCACAATCGCTGTCACCACAAATGTTACTGCCCAATGAAACCTGCTCTGAATTATCGAAGGATGATATCTCCTTTCAGATCTGTTGGTATTTATAGATGGATGAAATCTTCTTCCAGTGAAGGTGCTTCGAAGTTTGTTCGCGCCTTCGTTCTGTTCGTCTTTTGCTTCAGGACGGCATTGAACGCCGCCACGTCAGCGGTTTTGTGGAGTATGAAGTAAGAAAAGAACACAACTAGTCAAAAACGCTTATCAAAAAGACAAGTTGCTGGTTTCGACCTCAAAACTAGGGGGAGACTCCAATTATTTAAAACCTTATAAATTTCAATTTACGTGGTTGATGACATTAAAGATATTCTATTCTAGTCGATTATTGGAATTATTTCCACTTTAATACATTTTTTATTCATTTTTATGGTTGAAGTCAAATACAAAATAAATAAATATTAAGAGAATAATAGTGGTTATAATCAAATGGTATTAGTTTAGTTGGTTAGACTTCTAAAGATATATTAAGTACCAAATCTTGTCAAACAATAAATGTATGATTGTCAAGCTTAGTGTTTGTAATCAAATGGTAGTAGTGTTTGGTGTTTTAATCAAACGATAGTAGTGCTAGTGTTTGTAATCAAATGGTAGAAGTTTAGTTGGTTAGACTTTCAAGAAGAGATCAAGGTTTGAATTTTGTGAAATACAATTGTTAAGTCTATTGTGCCTATAGGACACCCTAGTGGTTTGGGCTTTGGACTCTTTTACGGTAAACAAACCTGAGTGATTCAAACATGGTTAAAAAAAAGTGATTGTATCTATGTACATGTGCATGTAGATGGCGGCATCTTGATGCCCCTTGAACATTTTGTATTTAATTATTAAATATTTTAATTTTTGTACAACTAGAGTGGGTTTAATTATTAAGACTTTGAATTTATCCGTGCATGCACTTGAGCATTTTGTATTTAATTATTAAATATTTTATTTTTTTTACAACTAGAGGGGGTTTAATCGTTAAGATTGTGAATCAAAGTTTAAATATGAAAGAGGATCAGGTTGATGGTGTTACCAACCTTAAGCCACTGAGACGGAGAGGTAAGATAGAGGTTATAGTGGTAGCACCATGATTTGATGTTTTTTTTTTATATATACATAGGAGACTTGGCTACAACCACTATTTTTAGTAACTGGCAGCGCAGGGTTCAAATCATAGGGACCGCAACCACCAAACCTATTTGTCTCGTTAATTGTTGATTTGACATGAGATGGGGACCACCAGTCGCTCGAGGTTCGTACCATTGTTGTCGGTCTGACGCGCACTTAGAGGATTCAGAGCAAACTACTACCTTTGCAAACTGGCACCACCAAGGTTTAAACCCAGATCTCTTCTCAGCAAGTGCCCATCCAGACTAGCACTTACTAATCCACCTAGCCCTTGGGGTTAACCATGATTTGATGTTACAATAGGAGGTAATACGGCTTGACCCTATGACCAATTGTTAATAAGGAAAGGTAGTTACCGATTCTTCTACGCTAAAAAAACACCAGTTGTTAATAAGGAAAGGTAGTTACCGATTCTTCTACGCTAAAAAAACACCAGTTGTTAAAGAAAGGTAGATACTGATTCCTCTATGTTAAAAAAATGAGGTTAGATACCATATTAAAGGAGGGAACCTAGGTTCAAAATCTTTTCATATAACAGTTACATGCATAATTATTAAATTGTTGTAAAACCATCAAGTGGTATGATATCTTGATAAGTATCACATGTATAATTGTCAAATTGTTGTAATACCATCATGCGATATAATATAATAACATGTCAATTTTTATCCTATGTTTATTCAACCAAACTTTATTAATTATATATAAAAAATTATAACAAGGTGCTTATGTTTACTTAACCAAACTCTAATTAACAAAGCATAGTATACAACTATATCCAGTCATATTTAATCCTTAAACCTCTTGCTTGGAATTAAATTTGTACACAGAGTTTCAAAGTCTTCCCTATTCAATTCATTATGGTCCAATATTATTTATATCTATAATCTTGTTGTTGATGGAATTGAATCAAATACCACTCCTTTATATCCCTATGGTATTATAATAATAAAATATTTTTATCTCTTAATATTCTAATATTTGTTTTCGAAATTTTTATCACGTAATTTTTTTTGGTAAATAGTGTAGCTTATATTAAAGGGTTTTTTCCTGGATCCCAAAACCAGTAGTTACAAAAACCTCAAAGGAGGCTAGCAGCTTAGAAGACTAAACTTTAAAAAAGTGTTTACGTACATGGATAAACATCGTTCACCATACATTGATTAAAAGTCGATAAGCCTAATAGCAAACACCCCAAACAGTATTGATGCAGATAATATATGGATAACACCCCAAACAAAACTTGCACTGATCTTGATTAAAAGTCGATAAGCCTAATAGAAAACACCCCAAACAGTATTGATGCAGATAATATATGGATAGCACCCCAAACAATATTGATGCAGATAATATATGGACAACATCCCAAACATAACAGTGTTGAGCTGACCCCATTGATCTTCGAACTTGCACTGGTCAGTTCGACCCGTGATTTGCCCACTCTTGTTTGGCTTCATTGACAATGTTTGAGGGCGGATTGTTATCCCATACAGACAAGGAATTCTGACTGATTCCCATGTTTGCTAAGAGGTCAGCCGATCTGTTTGCCTCCCTGTACACATGTCTGCATATCACGTTGCCCTGTCTTTTGATCATGTTTTTGGCTTCCCTGATGGCATTCATGACCTTCCACGAAGGATTGGAGTTGTTGATATAATTTATGATGTTTAGAGAATCTCCTTCTATTTCGTAGTTCCCTTTGTGCTTTTGGATGATGTTGAGACCTCTCCACAGGGCATGGGCTTTTGCTACATGATTAGTTTGAATGCCTAGGTTCTCCGCAAAGGCGACCACAATCTTGCCACTATTGTCTCTGACCAATCCTCCTGCCCTTGCCATTCTCGGGTTTCCTTTAGAAGCTCCATCGAAATTGAGCTTGAGCCATCCTTTCGGGGGGGTTTCCATGAAGAGGTGTGCCTTGGGTGGGGATGAGTGACACAAGGATTATCTTCCCTGGGGATATTAAGACTGCTAAACAAAAAAAGATCCAATTCCACATCAGGGGGTTCTGTGCAAGGGATGAGTCGGGAGTTCTTTGTGGCAAAGCTGATGATTTTACTAGCAATGGAGGTAGGGTCCTTGGGAGTGTTAGAGAACACCATGTTGTTTCTTTCTAGCCATACCTGCCATAAAAAATGGTGAGTGCACATTTTCCACAAGGATTTCAATCGAGGATTTTTGAAAGGATTGGGCCACTGAGTGAAAAGCTCTACGAGGGAGTTGGGTTGGACCCAATTGATGTGGAAACTGGACAATAAGTTACTCATCATAGCATAAGAGAAATCACATTTAGTGAAAATATGGTTGACGAATTCCCAAACTTTATAGCATAGGTGGCATCTGTTGGGTACCATCATCCCCCTCTTGATGAGATTATCAGTGGTTAGAATCTTGTTTTGAATTGCCAACCAGGAAAACACTGCCACTTTAGGGATGAGGTACTTGATCCGAATTTGGCTAGGAGAGAAGGGAGCTTGTTTTGGATTGAGGATAAGTTGGTAGGCATATTTGACAGAAAAACATCCACTATTCGTTTCTTTCCAAATTAGAAAGTCTTCTCTTCCATCTGTCGGAATCACTATAGTATTCAACATAAGAGCCAAAGCCCTCATTGCCTTGGTTATGTGCCCATCATTTGAGTTAATGTTGAGGTCTTTCCAACTTTTAGACCCATTGATGTTTTGGATGAAGTTTGCTACTTTGTTGCCTATGGTGCCATCAAGGATAGGTTTTAGGACAAATATCTCATCATCTTCAACTAGGGGCTGATCACTGACCCACCTGTCTGTCTAGAATTTTATGCCAGTACCTGTTCCCAATTGCCACCTTGAACCTTTATGGAGAACTTCTCTGACCTGAATGATCCCTCTTTGGGGATATCTTCGTCAATGAATTCTTTGTGCTGAAGGTATTTCCTCTATACTATTGATACCCATTATGCATTGAAACTTGTGTGGATTTTCTAGGCTTGCTTAGCCAACAGAGCAATGTTCATATGTTTGATTCTTCTAAGTCCCAGACACCCTTGGTTTTTTTGTCGAAAAACCTTTTCCCATCCAACCAAATGAATCTTTTGCTTCTCCTTTGTGTCTCCTCGCAAGAATCTTTTTTGTATTTGTTCTATTTGGGCGTAAACTAAAGTAGGAGCTTTGAATACTGAGAGGAAATAGGTTGGGATGCTTTGGAGGTATGCTATGGTAAGAGTGATTTTACGTGCTTGGGTTATAAAAGCCCCTTTCCATCCAACTAACTTTTTGTTTATCCTTTCCACCACATGAATCCACATAGACAATTTGGGATGATTGTAAAAGAGAGGAAGCCCCAAATAGTGAGTAGGGAACTCACCAATGCTACATTGAAGAATATGCCCGATTTTAATTTGCTTGGAAAGGGGGGTATTGATGAAGAAGCTTTTACTTTTGTTATAGTTGATTTCTTGCCCAACCGCTTTCTCATATAAATCAAGGATTTTTTAATCATCTTGACCTCCACTACTGAAGCATAGGTAGTGAGTATTATGTCATCCACAAGTGTTGGTGTGATAGCGAGTTTAGAGTCGAGGCATACCTGATCCCTATGATAGTTTTCTCACTGACAACACTCTTAAGTGCTCTTCCCAAAGATTCAACGAGTATTATAAAAAGGATGGGTGACAAGGGGTCTCCCTGCCTGATGCCTCTACCGCTAGGGAAATAACCTGTGGGTGATCCGTTAACCAAGACTGAGAAATAAGGGTTGGATATGCAGCCTCTGATTACATTTATCCATTCCTTGTGAAAACCAAATTTTTGAAGAACAACCAGGAGGAAATCCCTATTTACTCGATCAAAAGCCTTATTGATATCTAATTTGAGAAAAAGGGTTGCTTTCTTGTTTTGGGAATATGAGTGGAGGACTTCATGCAGGGTGATTATGCCATCATGAATGGACCTTCCTTTGATCGAGCTACCCTGGCAAGGATCTATAATGAGCGGGAGTATTTCTTTGAGTCTTTTTGTCAGGGCTTTGGCAAGAATCTTGTATATGACATTACATAGACTGATGGGTTTGTAGTCATTCATGGATTTGCACTCAGGGCCTTTAGGGATTAAGGCGATGAAGGTGGAGTTGGTGCTTCTGGGGATGGCTTTGGATTTTTGCATGTGAATAATGGCTTTGCAAATGTCAACCCCTATGATATCCCAATAAGTTTAAAAAAACCTGGGGGAGAAGCCATTAGGCCTCGGAGCTTTATCAGGGGCCATGGAGAAAAGAGCTTGCTTTATTTCTTCATTGGTAAGGTCCTTGATGAGCATGTCATTCATTTCAGGGGATACTAGATTTGGAATATGTTGAAGAAGCTGATCCTGGGCCTGTTTGAAAATAATGGAATTTATTCCTAGCATTTTTTCAAAGAAGGTGACTGCTTCATTTTTGATGAGGTGGATGTCTCTCATACTTGTGCCATCATTGTTTATTAAATCCTTGATCTTATTGGAGCTTCTGTGATGAAGAGTGGAAGCATGGAAAAATCTCGTGTTTGAGTCCCCATCCTTAAGCCGTAGGGCTCTAGACTTTTGTCTCCAGTACATTTCTTCCTTGGCTAGAATGTTGTGGTAATCGGCAAGGAGTTTTTCTCTTCATTCCTGATTTGTATGCTCATATGCCCTTTCTAAATTTGCTCTTCTATGACTTTGAGCTTGTTGGTGATTTGCTCCTTATTTTCAAAAATATTACCAAACACTTCCTTGTTCCAAATTTTGATGTGGTCTTTGATTATTTTGAGTTTTTGGGTAACTTGAGCGATGGGGGATCCGTCCACCTATTTTTGCCACCACCCTGCAACTTGATTACGTAAATTTGGTTGGAGAACCCACATTGCCTCAAATCTAAAAGGGGTCCTAAAAGTTGGAGGCTTGTTAGCTTCAAACAGGAGAGGACTGTGATCCGATCCAATGTGTAGGAAAGTGAGGGAGGCATCCCCAAATAGAGGTATGGCTTCTTGAGATAGAAATAATTTGTCTAGCTTAACTTGGATCAGATTGTTCCCTATTCTTCTGTTATTCCATGTGAATTGAGCTCCCCGGATCTGGATATCCATTAGATTATTCTCAGTGGCAAACCCATGGAAGTCCTAAATACTTTTGGTAGGGATGTCATTGCCTCCTACCTTATATGACGGGTAAAAGAGGGATTTGAAATCCCCAACCAAAACCCAAGGAAAATTTCTGAAAGCCTACCTCATTTGACTTAGTTGGTCCCAAAAAGAACTCCTGCTAAGGGATTGTTTGGGGCGTAGATATTAGACAGGATCCAACATTGATCCTTGTCTTTGCAAAAAAACATGATATTTATAACTCTATCTGAGGACGATATTACTCTACCATCCACTTTCTCTGGATCCCAAAGGTACAAAAGACCCTCAGATGGACCTTGGTTGGGACTAAAAATGCTTCCACTATTTTTCCAAATGGTGTTACCCACCTTGCATGCTTTTGACTGATCTAACTTGGTCTCTTGAATAATGAGGATTGTTGGTTTGGTTTCTTTTCTAGCAGTGCTAACCAACCTCTACTTGGCCGCACTATTGAGGCCCCTCACATTCCATGAGAGTATCATCATCTAGAAACTTTAGATGATTTCTTACCCCATTTTGGATGCTGCACAGGAGGTTTGGGTAATTTGGGATCTTCCTTCGGGTGAGTAAACATTTCAGGTATAAGGGTTGTTTGGACTCCGTTAGCTATGTCCTTGACAGTTTGGCTTCTTATTTTCTCTTGGATATTGGGCCTTCCCCTTTCCTTGTCATTGCCAACATTGACACAGGATTTTTTAGAGCTTAGAGTATTTTTGGGACTGAAATCTACTTTTGTTTTCTCGGTAGCCTCTTGGGAAAGAAGATTTTCAGGGGGGATCAGGGGAAGCTAGCTTGACTTGAGATAAGACAGGGCTACTGGTGGGAAGGGGATACTGGATAATTTCTTCGATGGTGGGGATTTAGAGGTCAAAATTTGGATCCGACATATCATTTTCTTGTTGAGTGAATAACCCTTAATTTATTTCTGTATCAGAGTGGGTGATATTTCTTGAAATATCAAATCGATTAGGATGAGCGAACAGGGAGCTTACCTGAGCTTGGTCCTCTGATTATTCTGGCTACACTTTTTGCTTCCCTTTGTTTGCCATAGGGTTTTGCCCTGGTGCTTGTTGATGAGGGTTTCTACTGTAGATTTGCTTGTTCTTTTGCATTGGGGGCTTTCTAGGGAAGCGAATGCCTTGGTTATTGTAGAGATGGTTTCTAGAATCTACCTCCTTCTATGGTTTGAGCGAGGGGTAGTGGGACTTGAGGTGTCCTTGAGTTCGACATTCGATGCAGAAAGTTGGTTTATTTTCATACTCTATGGCCTGGCAATGGTGGAAGGAACCATAGACTAGATTGATTCAAGTTGGGAGTTGGGAATCAAGATTTACATTGATGCATATTATGCTTTGGGTCAACCTGGTGTGAACTTTGGTGGTTGAATCCATGGCCACCATTTCCCCTATGTATCTACCTATTCCTTGTAAGATGTCTTCATGCCAAAATTGGCTAGGGAGTCTCGGAAGACAAACCCACACTGGAGTGAAATTTATGCTTTGAGTTTCGATGTTGAAATCTTCCCCCATCTACGAATAAATAAACTCTTCTTCTCTTAGAACCATGACCCCCCTGTTAGAATGCGGGTTGCATCTTTGGGATTGTTAAGGCGGATTTGAAAGAACCCTCTAGGGAGAGCTACAATCTCAAGATTCCCTAAAACTTTCCACCTGGTAGTGGCCCATCGCCGAATGGATTCCATGTTCGGTCTACCGCCCATGAACTTCCCAATCAGATAATGTTATTTTAGGGAAAGATATTCGGCCATTAGGGTTTTTGGAATCACTAAGTCTTCTTCGATCACTATCAAAGGGCTTTGATCCTTGGTAGATTTCTGTGATTTGGTACCCGTGACCTTTTCAAGATAAGATGCAGAAATGGAGGGCCCAACGTCGGTCCCACCTACCTTGGGATAGCCCTCGTTCTTGTTTGGGGGGTCCTTCCTCGGGTCTTTCTCCCGCCTAGCGGAAAGGTTCGTTTCAACATCAACATCTGACTCATAAATGCCCTCCCCTATAGCAAATCTGGGGATCTTGCCTGGTTCGAGGTTCCCTACCGCTGTCGCACCTGATACATTCCTGCTAGAACTTACCTGAGAGAAAATGCTCGCCATTGCTCCCTCGAATCCAATTTTTTTTTGTACAAGCTCATTCACACACGCACACACCCCCCCACGGTGGTTTGAACTTGGGTCTCCTCAAATAAAGCCCAAAGCCCTAACCACATGGGTGTCCCACGTGGACTTTTTATCCCGTAATTTTTATTCCCTATTATTTATTTATTTATTTATTTTTGCATGTAAATGCTTAACTTTTAATTAATTTAAAAATATAAGTCTTTACACAAAAAAAAAAAATGGATAGGCACACCCCAATAGGTAGTCACACTAACTCAATTTGAGTTAGGAAGCGATTACTCAAAACAACAAAAATAGGGTTAAACTCGTCACCAACCACATCACCAAAAAGCATGCATTAAATCATGTCAATCATGGGGGGTATGCTCAGGAGGTGAATGTACCTCACTCTCCATCAATAGGTATTAGAAGGAATGGAAATAAGTCACCCATCCTCCCTAGGCGTGCGGACATTATCACATGTATTAGATCCATCAATGCCATGAGATACACCTTCGCCCACCACATTAGCTAGAGCGACTGGGCACGTGGGAATGGGATCTCTCCAACCAACAATTGGGTCTGGCTCCACCTGGAAAACCTCCCAGCCATTACCACGATAAGATTTATTACCTTGGGATTAGCAAATAGGAGATGATTGAGACCAATGTCTTTTTGCAGATTGACAGGGAAGTCGTCAATGAGAGCGCGATTGGGAAACTTTGTGATATCGAGAAGTCTATGTAGAAGGCATTCGGTTGATCGTACATGGGGTATTATCCCAGTGCTGCATAAGAGCACGAAGATGCTCCACCTTTATATGAACTTTCTCCACTTGAACTAAAATCTGGAGCTAAAAATCAAAATAAACTGTCCACTTATTGTTTAATATACATTTTTAATATTTTCATCTTGTAAAATTTTAATATGTATTTTTTTTTATATTCCTCCATAAAATACTATAGCTAATTAAACCATACTATTTGATATAATTTACATATATTTATTTAAAATATAAAAATATTTTTATATTTTTAATTTTTATTTTATATAATCTTAGTTCACAATATTATATAGTTTTAAATCTACACACCATTTAGTTTAAATTAAATATAATAAAATATTTTATTATTTAATTTTAAAGTAATAAATAAAATAAGATAAAAAACGAAAAAGAGATTTATTATAGAAAGATGTTAATTAAATGCAATATATATGTTTAATATTTTTTTTTTGTTATTGTGAGAAATCCCTATGACCGATGCATAGGGCTGAGCAGTCTCCTCCCAACCATGACCCCTCGTAAATCCGAGAGCTTAACAAAAAGACACCACACACCCACCCCCTCACACACTCGCCCACGCTGCGGTTTGAACCTTGGACCTAATAAAAATTAATATTTATTAACCTAAAAAATAATAATATATAATAATAAATATAAAATTGTAAAAATACTCATTTCTCAGAGGCATCAATTGTCCGAAAGAACCAGACGAGCAAGAGAAGACTCAATTCCAAAAGGAGAATTTGAAGCAGATCATTGATGAAAGCCAACCAGTTACTAAAGACCATCTAGACGGTTTCATAGAAAAGATTAGCACACCTCATATGGTATTATTGAAGCTAATTATAAAACAATCTGTGATGGTCAGTTTTCTAGAAATGAAGATCCTACAAAATGTGTTACATCTATTACCTTAGAAGCTTGAAGTGCAAAAATGCATTCTCAGATCTTGTAACTCTATAGGAGGAAGAGCCTATGCTACATAAGAAAAATAGTCAAAATGGATGAATGAAGTAAACAAGCAATCCAGATTTGGTAAAGCCGACTATGATAGTGCGATGTTTTGGAAATATTACTATACTAAGATGCATGCATAGATAGTAGATGTGAAGTTTTGGTATTCATATAGAAAATTGAAAGGATCTAGAAAATGAAAATCAAGAATTCAAACATTTATGTAAATTGATGTAGATTTCTAGCTATAGCATCTCAATTAAGATGAGAAGTATATCTATTTGTAAAATCTCAAGCTTTAAAGAAGAGAGTTGTAAGTTGTCAAGGGTGGGGGACCCGAGTACAACCCCTTATTATCCAGTGAAAAAATATAAAATTATAAAAATAAATATTTAATTATTTTTAAACTTAAAAATAATAATTAAATGGTGGGAGTTTATCTCATTAAATACATGGTAAAAGTTTAAATACATTTACTTTAAAAGGAGTATTGTTGTCACATAGTAAGATATAATAACCAATTAAAACAAATTGCAAGCTTATTGCAGTGATAAGGGTTTTGATCTCTCTTTGAGAGGTCAAAGGTTCAAACCCCACTCAATATGAGAGGATCAGGACCCCTCATAAAAACTTGTATAAACTCATTGAAAATTTATAAGCTTACTATATTGGTAAGGGCTTTGGCCTCTCTTTGAGAGGTCCAAGGTTCAAACCCCACTAAATATGAGGGGTCTAGGATCCCTCATAAAAACTATGTAAACTCATTAAAAATTAACCAATTAAACATACACTTTGCACGAGTCAAGAGCCAGTGTAAGCCAAGAGCGAGTGAGTCAAGAGCAAGTAGGAAGTGTGACCAAGGAGCAAGAAGAAGGAATCAAAGTGCAATCAAGGATAAAGTGCCACTTTTTGTTCCAAATCTTAGGAGAAACTTAAAAACTAAAAGATTCATGTGAAGAAAATCCAGGTAACATGGCAAGGAAGTCTTTTTTGAAAGTCCTTATTAAAAGTAAGGATGCCTGAGTTAAAAGTATGGATTCCCTAGTTAGTGACGAGGAAAGGTGAATAAATGACAAACCCTGTCCAGGTAGCAAAAACTACACCAAAAGTGATTATCAAGGATGAGATGATTGAGGGTTAATATGTAAGTTCTATGGATATTGGTGAGGTTTTTATGAGATTCAAAATCAGATCAAGTGGAAGTGAGGATTGAATTCAAATTATTCGATGACTTTTCTTCGAAAGGATTTTCCTCATTATCTTCTCTAGTTGTGAAATAAGGGATAAAATAATGGATGGAGGCCCTTGGTTTAGGGTAAATATGCATTATATTTAAGAACATAGAGTGGGAATTTTTTTGTAGTGACAAAAACTATTTAAATACTTCCGGTGTGGATTAGGCTTTTTGGAATTCCTTATCAACTCATAAACAAGGAGGTATTGAAGAATATTGGTAATACTTTAGGTAGATTCATCCAAGAGGGACCAACTACTAAGGATAGAAGGCATGTTTTATACATTCAAATATGTATTGCTATGGATATTTCAAATCCTTTACTGTAATCCATTAGGATTAAATTTGAATCAAGAGAATGAGATCACAAGTGGATTATGAAAACATTGCATTTTGATTTTGGAAATATCATTAATTTGGACACATATAAAGAGACTACAAAGTGAAAATAATTGAGAAAAATATGGAAAATTTTGGGCATAAGGGTAACTTCAATATGAAACAAGAAGATCAAATCATAAGAGAAGCTAGGTCAAATCAAGGATTTTCCACTCCTAAGAAAGTGGTAAGAAATACCCCTTTGCATCATCAAATGACAAAGGTCATTATAGTTCACTCAAATCAACCATTAAAAGAAAAAAATGACATGAGGGATGAGGAAGTACAATGCACAAATTCAAATATAAAAGGTAAAGGTGTGAAGGAATATGGGAAGGCAAATTTTAAAGCAAAGGAATATGGGAAGGAAAATTTTAAAGTGAATGAGGTCAAGGAGGTCAAGCTTAATCTAGTTAAATTGCCTTCATTTTCCTCAAGTAGCATAACGTTTTCTCCTAATAATAAAAATGAAATTAGTACAAAGTGTATTGCTTGCACTTTAGGGTTTCAAAAGCAACATAATAAAGAAAATTATATGGAGGATATCCAAGGAAATTTAGGGTTTTTCAGGTCAACATAAGAAAGTAATAACTATTGAGGATCATTTGTGCATATTTCTGCAAGACAACATAAATAAGAAAGTGTTAATGAGGCTATTCCTTGCATTTTAGAAGATAAGTCTCATTATGAACAATATAAAAAAATAGAAGAGGTTGATGAAGATGAGAGTGTTGGTGGGAATGAAAAAAGGAGAGGAATTTCATCAAAGCATGAACAAAGAGAAAAAGAAACTCAAAGGAATATTGATTGGGAAGCCAAATAAAAATGTCATGGGTGTTAACAAGGAGTGGGGCTAAGCCAACGAATAAAAATAAAAGTGATGATGATGAAAATGATATCATGAAATATTAGGGGTATGAATAAAACCCCCATCAAAAAATATTTATTAAAAAAATTAGTAGTTTTTTATAGTCCTAAGTTTATTTTAATACAAGAAATAAAATTAAGTAGTGAGGAATATAAGGATTCTTTTAAGAAGATTTAGAAGATGGTTGATTGTCTAATGATTTCTTCCATAGGAGCTTCAGGCAATATTGCAATAATATGGGATAAATGAAAATGGGATGGACATTTATTAGAAGCAAAAGGTAATTGGGTTGTTGGACTATTTTACAAGAAACAGGAAAATATCAAAGTTAGGGTTAGAAATGTATATGCTTCAACTATAGTTACACCTCATGAAAGATGTTGGAAGGACCTTAGCATATTTTTCAAATACAATGACGACTCATTGTGATATATGGATTCTTGGGGGTGATTTCAAAATTGTTCTATATCCATTAGAAAATAAGGGTGGTTCAGGATGGTCTAAATCAATGCAATATTTTTCTTCATTTATCAATTCAAATGACCTTTGGGATGTTAGTCCTTCAAGTTTTCAATATACATGGGATAATAGATGCATTGGGTAAACTCATATAGCAAAAATATTGGATAGATTCTTGTTATCCAATTAATGATTGTAAAGGAGGAAAGTTGCTTTGCTAGAATTTTTTGGAGACCTATCTGGTGGGCTCTGCGGGGATGGCAGCAATTTCTGGAGGAGGTATGAACAACTGGAGGAATGTAGTGATGGCATCAGGTCCGTCATAGAGCATGCATGCTAGGGCTGGTATTTCTTTTAAAAATGATTGGAAGGAATAGGATTTCCCATTGCATGCTAGGAATCGCTTGTTAAAGAACAATGGATGTTTGGAACGATGTGAAGCCAGGCCGGTTCTAGTGGTTCAACCAGACTCGGTGGCAGAAGATGTGGAGTATTTAACCAAACATGCGCTTATTGGTAAATTTATGGGCATATGAATTTCTCTTCCCTTTGTGGAGGCTTGGGTTAGGAAGACTTGGAACCCTGAAGGTGATGTGGAGGTGATGCTGAGTGCAAACAACTATTTTATGGTGGTTTTTCTTGTCTTGCGGATCGTAACAAAGCATTTGAAGGAGGTCCCTATTTCTGTAACCAAGCGGGACTCTTTCTTAAACCCCGGCATGTGGGTTTCAACCCATCAGAGGAGCGGTCGTCACGGGTTTCGGTGTGGGTTCGGCTTCCGTGGCTCCCCTTGGAATTTTGGAGAAATGACATCTTGCATATGATTGCCCTTCTACTTGGGAAGCCGGTTGGGCCGTCAGGACAGACACTGGATAAAAAGGTAATCTCTGTTGCCCGTATCTGTGTTGAAATTGATTTAAACAATCCTATTCCAGATTCTATTGAAATACAGTTCGGATCAACCACATGGGTTCAAAAACTTGACTATGAAGCTCTTCCATTTCGTTGCCGGATTTGCCATGAATATGACCACTTACAAAGAAAATGCCCTAAGTTTGTCCTACCTGTGGCTTCAAATCTTGGGCCCTCTCAAGCTGTACAAAATATGGATAAAGGAAAAGCCTCGATAAAGGAGGGGGATCAGGATAAGGAAGGCTTTGTTATGGTAAAACCTCGAAACAAAGGAAGAAAGGCAAAAAGAGACATTAAGGATAACTAGCTAGATGCTTAGCTCAATCGTTTTGAAATTCTAGAGAATCTTGATCAGTGCATGGAGATACCTGAAACATCGCTACCTGTTATAGATATAACAAGACCAAATCAGTTGTCTCTTCATAAGGTGGAACAAAGGGAACCAGATACAGGGGGTTTAAATGAAGAACAAAGGGCTTTGGTTCCGAGTATAGGTGATATGGTTGGCCCTAGCCCTGGAAGTGAAGTTATCTTAGAAAATGGCACAAATTTAGATGTGCCCTCTCCTACCCAAGCACTGATGCAGTCATCCATGGACTGTAAAACTCCTATGGTGTTGGGATTGCAGCATAAAATAATTAAAAAAAATGCTTCAGATAAGAATATGAAGGTGGGTCGGAAGAAAGACCAGGATAAAATTAAGTTAATGGGGGAGACTTTGGTAGAGTCGGGTTTGGTGAGAACATTGGACTCCCATTTTTATAACCCCCAAAAATGATTATACTTTCATAGAATGTAAGGGGGTTGAACAGCATCCCCAGACAAAAAGTTGTTCGTGATTTGATTCGTGTTCATTCTCCGGATGTGGTTTTTATTCAGGACAGAGTATTGATAACTGGGAGAGTCTCCCGTCTGGGGATTCTCAACACCTACGGGAGTTGATCCATAAGGATGTTCAAACTTAATGTGGTTTGTTTTTTTTTTTTTTTCTTTGGGAGTTGACCTTGTCTGGTGATTTAGCCTGTCTTGTTGCTTATTTGAGTCCTAGGTGGGGGCTCAACTGTACTTTGTAATCCAAAATTTTTATCAATAAATTTTTACCCCTTTATTTAAAAAAAAATAAATGATTGTAAACAAAGTATGCAATCTCTTTAGACATTTTATTACAAGCAAGATCAAATCACAAACCCATTCTTTTAACTTGTGCTCTACCTGATAGTGGTCATCCAAAGCCATTTCGCTTCTAATCTATGTGGCTCCAAGACCCCGATTTTTTCTAGATGGTTATGTTATGGTGAGATGAATCAAAATTTGAAGGATCATGTATGTACATTTTTTTTCAAAAGATGAAATATTTAAAGGAGAAAATGAAGATTTGGAATGCCAAATATTTTGGTAACATTTTTAGAGAAAAAATAAATTTAATCCAAGCTCAAAAATTTACAAGAGATGGTAGAAATCAATGAAATGGACCAGTAGTCTTGTGTAAAAGAAAATTAATTAATTTCTTATTATCATAATGCATTGAAAAATGAGTCATATTGGTTCCAAAAATCTAGGGAGAAATGACTCGAGGAAGGAGATAGAAATACAAAAAATATTCATGTTACAATAAAAACATTTTTTTTGTGTCACATCAAAAATATTTTAACTCCATATGGAAGAAATATTGAGGGAAAATAAGAAATATGAAATGAAGCAATTAATAAATTTCAAAAATATTTTGTTAGATACAGGGCAAGATAAGGAGGCACAAGATAAGATTTTGTAAAATATTTCATCAATTATCACACAAGGATAATATGAAAGCTTGATGAAGAAGATATCTATGGATGAGGAACATGAAGCAATTTTCTCTTTCCTTCCTAACAAGACACCTGGCCTAGATGGATTTCCTATAATTTTCTTTTATTTTTTTTGGGATTTATTGAAGAGCAATATGTTAGCTACAATTGAAGAGGCCTGAAAAAGGAAGGTCATAATAAGTGAGATCAATTCAACTTCTATTACATTGGTTCCCAAGAAAAGTGAAATAAAATATTTTTCATCCAATAAGCCTTTGTAATATGATTTATAAGATCATTTTAAAATCATGGCAAACAAATTTAAAGGCATTCTAGGTTATATTTTTTTTAATGGGTTATATGAGATTGAAATTGATCCCACCCATTTTGCATCATCACCACATAGTGGTATTACAACAAAGCTTGGATATTATCCATATATCATTTGGCAAGATTCGAACCTGGATTTCCTCCTTAAAATGTTGAGGAATATAACTAGTTGAGCTAATGTCACTTGATTCTATCTAAGTTTACACAAGTTTTTATGAGGGGTCATGGTCCACGCATACTAAGTGGGGTTTGAACCTTGGACCTTTCAAAGAGAATCTAAAGCCCTTACCACTGCAGTAAGCTTGTAGCTTGCATTTTAGGTTATGTTATCTCAAAGGAACAAGGTGATTTTTTTGTAGTAAATAAATTTTTGATGGTATAATCATTGCACATGAGGCCATACATTCTTTTAATTCCATTCAAAAACCAGGTATGCTTATGAAATTAGATATGAATAAAGCATAAGATAGGGTTTACTAGAATTTTCTATATGATATTTTCATAAAATTTGGTTTTGATTATAGGTGGTTTTAATGGATTAAATATTATCATAGCACTCCAAAATATTCTATTTTGATCAATAGTTCTCATGTTGGTTATTTAAAGTCGTCTTGTGGACTTTGTCAAGGTGATCAACTATCTCCTTATCTATTCATTATTTTGAAAAAACATTAGGGAGAGATTTCTCAAAGGTAAAAATGGAAGGAAAAGTCAAGCAAAAAATGGCCCCTTCAAATCTTATCTCTAGTTTATTGATGATAATTTTATTTTGGGCCATCCCTCAATTAGTAAGGCCATGGAGTTTAAATCAATATTATCATGCTATAAGAAGGCTATTAGATAATAGGTTAATACTACAAAATATAGATTTTTTATTAACACCACCCTAGATTTAACAAATTATTGTGAATATTTTACGGTTTAAAATTAAAAAAATTCCATCAACCTACTTGGGTATTTCTTTGTCTCATTAAGGAAATAAAAATAAGTTTTGGGTCTCTTTTTTGGATAGAATTAAGGCTTGTTTGGTAGGTTGGAAAGGTAACTTCTTAACCATGGTGAGAAGAATACAATTCATAAGGACTACATTGCAATCTATCCCTATTTATATGATGTCACTTTCAAGATTGCTAGTAGGTATAACATCAAAAATTGATAAAATTCAAAGAGACTTTCTTTGGAAAGGTTATGAGGAAAAATTTAGGTTTCCTCTTTCTAAGTAGGGTAGGGTTTGCAAATGAAAGAGTATTGGAGGAGCAAGTTTGCAGAATTATAGATTGATGAGTTTGGCATTGGGGGTAAAGCTTGGGATGAGATTATTCAAAGATCAAGGAAAGAATTGGATACAAATATTACTTAAAAAATATATAGGTTCTCTTGGTGCAATGAAATTATTTAGGAAAAGAATCCTACCCAAAGGATCATCAACATGGAGCTTCATATCAAATAGTTTACAATTAATAAAGAAACATATTAGATGGTCAATCAATGAGGGGAACTATGCAAATTCTTGGTCTAATGCTTGGTTGAAGCCTTATCCTCTTATCTCTGCCTCAAAAATGGTAGCCATTGACTCAAGAATACCTATCTTGTAAAGGTCCAAATGTTAAAGACTATATTAATATGTGAAATAACTCCAGATCATGTATTTATTTTAGTAACCTAGTTGAAGGAGAGAAACTCAAACAAATTGTAGATGAACTTCAAAATATGGTTCAAGAGTTTTATTTTCTGATTTTTACATGAAAGGATGAGTTGGTTTGGAATTTATCAAAGGATGGTGGATGCTTGATCAAGTTGGGATATGAGGATTTAGAGCAATAAGAAATACCAAGCCAACCTTGAGAGTTAGGTGGTAGATTTTAGCTCATTTTTGCATGTAATTCCACTAGAAAAGGATGGAAATATATTTCAATTTAGGGGGATTCACAATTTTGTTTTGTTGGAGAATAAGGGGTTGTACTTGTGTTAGAAACCTACTATTAAAAATAAAATCACTCACACGAATATTACAAATAAATATTAATGATCAAAACATAAACTATTGCAATACGAAATATAAATGCAAAAATGAACAATCTCACAAAGTAACACAAAATCATAGGCCACTTCGAAGGGGCAACCTCCTTTAATACTTTCATTTAATTATGCCAAAAGATACATACATTTCTGCTCCTCATAGTTTTAAAGACTTAATCTACCACCTAACTCTCAAGGTTGGCTTACATGCAAAATACCACCTGAGCTAAAATCGCCTACCTACAAAATAATTACATTCTTGCTAACAATTACATATAATGATATCACTTATCTAGGCACTTCTAGAGCCAAAACTATTACAAAATAATTCAAAATATTATCATGGGTGTCCCCCATGTTCAACAAGGAACATTACATCATAGTGTTAGGATGGGTCCTAACATGCCCTTCCCCTTCGAAAAGTTATCCTGAAAGCTGAATATGAGAAAACTATTGTTGGAGTTGTTGAAGAGGTTCCCATGTAGCATCTTCAAGTTGTAAGCCACACCATTGGACACGAACATTGGTAATGATACATCAGTGAAGGATACATGATCTATGGTTGAGAATGCATTCAGGCTCAAGAATGATGGAACCTTCCTCATTGAAATTTGGAAGTGTAGACTGCACTTAGACCTTGTTGCCAAAAACTTGCTTGAGAGAAGATACATGGAAGACTAGATGAATTTTGGAACTAGTTGGAACGGCTAGTTTGTATGTTGTTTACTTGATCCTTTGCAACACTTAATAAGGACCATAATATTTTACGATAAGTTTTTGACAACCATAAATTTGGAGAGAGGATTGTTTGTACGACTATAGGTGAAGAAAAACCATGTCTCCAATATCAAAGCTACATTTAGTGTAGTATTTATCAACTTGTTGTTTCATACGATTCTGAGCCATATCCAGATTAACCTTGAGTTGGTAAAGAATGGAATCACACTGGCAAAGAGTGGCATCCACAACTTGAACTTTGGAACTGCTTGGAATGTAGGAAGATGGTGCTAGAGGAGGTTGGCCATAGATTGCTTCAAAGGGACTCATATTAGTGGCAGTGTGATATTTTGTGTTATAATACCATTCAAACAAAAGAAACCACTTGGACCAATGTGTAGGATGTTCATAGGTGAAGCAATGAAGATAAGTTTCCAATAATTTATTCACAATTTTAGTTTAACCATTAATTTGAGGGTGATAGTCCAAACTCATCTTGAGTTGTGTTCCCTGTAACTTGAATAATTCCTACCAAAAATAACTGGTGAAGGTAGGATCCCTATCAAAGACAATGGATTTAGGTATTCCATGGAGATAAAATATAGAGTTGAGGAAAGTTTGAGCGATAATGGATGTGGTGTATGGGTGGGATAGAGAACATAAATGAGCATACTTAGTAAGATGATCCACTATCACCAGAATAATTGATTTACCTCGTAATTTAGGTAACCCTTCAATGAAATCCATAGAGATATTTTTCCAAACCTACTCAAGAATCAACAAGGGTTGAAGGGTACCAAGGGAACTCACAATTTCACCTTTCATATATTTGCAGTGATCACATTTAGCCACAAAAGTATGAATATATTTTTTCATTCCCTACCAAAAAAGGTACACTTGGTCCTTGTATAAGTTTTGAAAAACCTCAAATGGCCAGTTGTTGGGGAAGCATGCATTTCTTGAAGAATGAGGTCCTTTATTTATGATTGATTGGGTACAACAATACGGTCATGGTACCATAAATTATGACCATCCCAAGTATATCTAGGGTATGAATGAGGATTTACTTGAATTCTATGGATGAGAGTTTGCAAAGAGAAGTCCTTGATTACTTCCTTACATAGTTGATGAATCCACTAAGGATGTGATATGGATAAAGCATGGAGTATAGCTTGTTCTTCATTTAGTTAGGACAAAGCATCTACCACCACATTCTCCTTACCCTTATTATAGGTGATGTTGTAGTCATAACCCAATAATTTTGAAATCTATTTTTGTTGTTTTGGTGTGGCCACCCTTTATTATAAGAAATATTTGAGACTTTGATGATCAGTCTTGATGGAAAAATGTATCCCAATGAGATACAGTCGCCATTAATTGACTGCATGTAAAATGGTAAGCATTTCCTTCTCATACGTAGACTTACCTAAATTTTGGCCTGATAGTGCCTTGCTAGTGAAGGTCAACGATTGACCTTCTTGCATTAAAACAACCCCAATGCTAGTTCCCAATGTATCACTTTCAATGATAAAAACTTTAGAGAAATCTAGCATTGCTAACATGGGGGTAGTGGTCATGGCATACTTCAAATTGACAAAAGCCTTTTTGGTAGGTTTTATCTAAAAAAAATAATTCTTCCTCAACATGGTTGTCAAGGGAGCTACTATCTTGCCATAATTCTTCACAAATTTCTTGTAATAACCCATGAGTCCTAAGAAACCATGAAGTCCCTTTAGTGTATGAGGCTTAGGCCAATCTTGGACAACCTAAATTTTATTCGGATCAACCTGAACTCCATCCTTAGAAATTATGTGACCCAAGTATTCAACCTCTTGCTGGCCAAAAGAACATTTGGACATCTTTGCATAAAGTTGATGGTCAAACAAAATTTTAAGTGTTTTATCTAAGTGTTGAATATGCTCTTCCCATGAATGGTTGTAAATCAATATATCATCAAAAAATACTAGAATGAATTTACAAAGGAAAGGGAAAAAATGAAATTCATCAAACTCTGGAAGGTAGAAGGTGCATTGGTTAATCCAAATGGTATAACCAAAAATTCATAATGCCCTTCATGAGTTCTAAAAGTTTTTCTTCGAATATCCTCGTCCTTGATCCTAATTTGATGATACCCTAACTACAAACCCAACTTGGAAAAATATTGAGCCCATGCAACTCATCAAGTAGTTCATCAATCATTGGAATTGGAAATTTATCTTTAATAGTGATCTTATTGAGGTCTTGGTAACCCACACACAAGTTCTAAGTGCCATTATTTTTCTATACTAGTAACACTAGCAAAGAATAGGGTCTAACACTAGAACAGATAACCCCAACAACATGAAGCTCTTGCATTGTTTTCTCAATCTCTAATTTTTTAGCATAAGGATACCTGTATGGATAGACATTAGGAGGAAGACAACTAGGAAAAAGTTGTATTGCATGGTCATGTGAGTGATGAGGAGGTAGTCCCTTGGGTTCCTTAAAAACTTGAGCATATTTGTTTAATAATCCTTGTAATTGCACTGGATGGTCCCATTCCCCTTCCACAAGGCCATTGATAGCAAAAAATTGTGCCACCACTCTATGAGAAGACTTTTTTAACAAATTTTCTATCTTATGGGTAGAAATAAACTGAGTTGCACCAACCTTCATGCCATATAAAATATATTCACACCTGTCTTAACTAAACTTCATCCACAACTCAACAAAATCCCATAAAATCGGTCCTAACATTCACAACCATTGAAGGTTTGAGGTGTAGACCAATTGGTTCGACCAAACCCCATAAGGGGGGAAGAGGTCCAAGGTTCAAATCTTGGGCCTCGTCATACTGAACGCTTGTCCCTTTCCTGGTGATTTCAGTGGCGTAAAAGATTTAAAATGATTGTGGCATGGTGGTTATAGGGGTAGACTACGCAAAGATATGTGTGGCGACTTCCAAGGCGGACAACACAAAATATTGTGGTAGCCATAAAATCTAGATAGCCTGCTCGGATTCATGGTAGCTATCGATTACACCATGTAAATTCAATAAAAAAAACATTCGTAATCATTGTGCTCCCAAATATATATTACATCCACCTAATGGTAGGGCAAATATGTCTATCTTGAGATTATAGTCCCCAACTTGAAGTTTGATATTACAACATTTTACTTTGCATGGTAGGGTGCCTCCATTAGCAATCATCACTTCAAAGGAATTGCATGTAGTACTATAACAATTACCTTGTTTGGATACATGTGGATCAATGAAGTTATGTGTATTTTCAGATTCAATGAGAATGATGAGCCATTGTAATTTGAAGTAGTTGATCCCTTTTATTGTTGGGGGAGTGGATACTCTTGCTAAAGCATGCATGAAGATTTCTGATTGGGAGTCCTTTATATCTACTATATGATCCATGGTTTCTCCCTCTTGAGGATACTCCTATACCTCTAAAGATTTTTGTGGTTGGTCCTTCATCCATATCTAAAAGATACAATTTTTGTTTCACACATGTGTGCCCCTAAGAATATTTTTCATCACAAGTATATCATAACCCTTGTGCCCTTCTAATCTCCATCTCTTCATGAGTCAATTTTTTATAGTGGGATATTTAGTGGTAGGGCTTGTCATAGGCTTGAAACAAAGATGGATGATATTAAGGAAACTTAGAGGTGTGTCCTAGAGCCTTGAATTTCTCTTCTACCAATTTAGCCAATTGTATTGCTTATGGTAATGTTTATGGTCTCAACAATTTAACTTCAATCCTAATGTCATCCTTTAAACCACTCATAAAACAACTTTGAAAGGAGTCGACACTTAGACCAGTGGTATGATTGGAAAGTTTTTAAAATTGATTTTGATACTCTCAAATGGTTGAGGTTTACCTAATTTTAAAAATAGCCATTGTAAAATATTCAAACTCACGAGGACCAAAGCGAGTGAGTAGATGTTCAAAGTCTTGCCAAGAAATGTTAGGTTTGACCTTCCTAAGCCACTAAAACCAAAGTAGTGTATCTGATTCAAAATTGAAAGAGGCAATTGTCAAACACATGTAGCGTGGGACATTATGAAGACTAAAATATTGTTTGGCCTTACAAATCCACCCCTCAAGATATTTTCCATCAAATTTTGAGAAGTCTAATTTTGATAATTTAAATCCATTGTTATCTTGTACATTTTACTAGCGGTGACTGGTACCTGTATCCTATTGATCTTCATGACACAAGAAATCAATAGAAACATAACTATCCAACTTTACCTTTATTTCTCTTTGTGCATCGATAATCACACTTAAATATTCTTGGAAGTTTTTGATTTGTTTCTTTCTCATCTAAGGTGTTGGAGAATGAGGACCATAGTTGTTTGTTGTAACTCTCCACTTGTTTAGCAATATGGTTATCTAATTCTTGTTATTGAGTACTTGAAGCCATGTTCTAAGAGTTATGACCTGTTGGTGATACTAAAAATAGAAATATGATTTCAGGGTTTACTATTTTTAGTAAGGAGACCAAAAAGTGGTTTGGGAGCTATATATCAAAATGATTAGCTCAAGAAGATGATCACAATGAGCTATATACCACAACACTTATTTTGGGCACCCAAAACTTTTTTTATATTGCTTTGTTGTCGAGGTTGTTGGTGTGGTTGGTTTTCCCTCTAGAGGTTCAGTTCAAAAGTTAGGTTGTATGTCAACTTTGTCAACTTTATATGACACTTTGTCCTATCTATTTTAACTACTGACCACTCTTGACACTGTGTTGTCACTTGCCTAGTCTGAATTTATCATAAATACTCTCTATCTATTTTTAAATTTTAACTGTCACAGGTAACTTTTCTGACACTAATAACTGATGATCTTGTAATGACTGCTTCTAACTAAATTTCCTAATTATTACTAACATTGACCCTCCCGTTCCTACTATTTCTAACTCTGGTTTTTGTCCACCTATGATATTCTTCTATAATTTTTTTATGACTATTTTTTATATAGGAACTCTAGAATAGGTATATCTTCTTCATATGCTCAATTTTTGTGACAAGGTTATGGTAACAGGTTCAAGATTTTGCAAAACATAATTTTTTGTTGTTGTTGGGATTTTTGTTGTAGGTTTGATATTGAACATAACTAGGTATGTTAAGCCAGGATGTATGTAATGCCCATAGACCGTCTATTATACCACAGTGATGAACGATAGTGCTCGAACCAATATTTCAAACCACCACTCAAGGAGGATTCCACACATACCCTTGAGCACACTACCTGCATCTCTATCAATATGGGAGAGTAATCTCCTCAAATGTTGTGTTTGGTGTACTATGGAGAATACAAGGCCAAAAATATTCCTAAGGGATAAAGGTATCTCTTAATCCTAGGGCGTCTCCTGATATACCTGAAGATACATGGGAGCTCAATTCCATAGATGGGTGTTATCTAAGACTTGGGTATTGGAGCTTGATCACTCCTCACTTCACTAGACGCTTTATAGGTAATCTAGCTTAGCCAATAATGATAGATCCTCCATAATATTTTAAAACCTCGATATAGGGTTTCTAACCTAAATAACTAATGAAAAAAATAAAGGCTAGATTTTTTGAATAAGGAAACTAGCAAAAAAATAGAAACACAAAATCTTATACCTAACAATCAGAATGGTAGGAACTGTCATAATCACAATAGAACATGGCCCTATAAAGTGCTATAATACCACTTGTTACGAACCTACTATTAAAAATAAACTCACCCACACAAATATTACAAATAAATATAATTTTTCAAAACACAAACTATTGTAATACGAAATATAAATGCATAAATGAACAATCTCACAAAATAACACAAAATCGTAGGCCACTTCGAGGGGGCAACCTCCTTCAATACTTTCATTCAATTATACCAAAAGATACATAGATTCCTACTTCTCATAGTTTTAAAGACTTCATCTACCACCTAACTCTCAAGGTTGTCTTATATGCAAAATGCCACCTAAGCTAGAATCTTCTACCCACAAAACAATTATATTATTGCTAACAATTGCATATAATGGTGTCACTTGTCTAGGCACTTCTAGAGCCACAACTATTACAAAATATTTTAAAACATTATCATGGGTGTTCCCCATGTTTACAAAATATTACTATGGATGTCCCTCATGTTCAACAAGGAACATTACATCATAGTGTTACATACTTACATGCAAAATGCCACCCGAGCTAGAATCTCCTACCTATAAAACAATTACATGCTTACTAACAGTTACATATAAACTTGGGTCCTCCACCCTTGAAAAATCACAACTATCTCCTTTAGAGCTTAAGAGTTTACAAACAGATTCAATTTTTGTCTCAATTGAGTTGCTATAGCTAGATACCTACGTTTTCATAAAATGTTCGAATTCTTGATTTTCATTTTTTGGATCTTCAATATTTTGTGTGAATGCAAATATTCTAAAATTCAACATCCTTATTCTTGAAAGTTTCCTACAACAACCTTCACAATTTAAAAATTGCACCTCTACTATCTATGCATTGCATCTTAGTAGAGTAATATTTTTGAAACATCACACTATAATAGTCTACATTACCAAATCTAGATTGCTAGTTTTCTTCCTACAACATAAGTGCAACCAAAAAATTACGATAAATAGTTTATATGAAAACACAATAATATTATAAAATAAATCAAATATTACCAATGGAGAACATTAAAGTAAATCTTAAGCTTCATTTGATTCAAGTAGTCAACATTTTCTTGTCAGCTTCAACTAAACTTACTACTTCTTCTAACAATGGAAAAGAGAATTTAAGTTAACAATCCTCAATTAAATCCCCCATATTGGCTAGCCTATTTGTGCATTTGTTTCCTTCCCTTAACCTATGCGTAAACCAATTTCTTCAAACTCTATAACAAGGTCTTATATTTCCATAGTTATCTCTTGTATATTCCATGGAGCCTTTGCTTTCCTCAAAATTACATTTATTACTATTAGTGAATCACCTTCCATCCATACTTTGTTCCAATTTATTTGTTTACATATATTTAACCCTTCCAAAACTGCCCAAGCTTTAGCTTCATTATTTATCTTAAATACACTATTGAAAGTGCAATGAGACAAAATATCTCCTCTATTATTTCTAATTATTTCTCCTCCTATTGGTCTTGGATTTCCTTTAGATGCTCCATCAAAATTCAATTTGACCAACTCCACATTTGGTGGTTTCCACTTTATATTCTTTGCCTTATTTTTGTTTCTCTTGTATCCAACATCATAATTCCATTTTATGACTTGAATCCATCTATCAAGGATCTCTTCTTCTAGATTAGGAATTGGGTTAGTTGAAAGGGTTGGTTTAGACTCCTCTATGGTTAAATAAATATTACTTTTCATTACCTCTAAATTGCTTATATTTCCTTTAAATATTCTTCTATTCCTTTCTAGCCATACAATTCAAAGTATTGTATCTTTAAATATATCCTAGATTGTCTACAAAGCCTTACTTTTAAAAGTGTTATACCATTGCTTTAACCATTCTTTAATTCTACCATTCATCGCCATGCATTTACCAAACATATTAAGAATCCATTGCCAAAGTTTCTAGACTATTAAGTAATGTCCCAAGAGATGGTCTATATTCTTCTCCTCCTTTTTACAAAGAACACATTGTGAAGGGCCATGAAAATCCCTTTTCATAAGGCTATCCCAGGATAAAATACTTCTATGACCTACTAGACAAACAAATATTTTAACTTTAGGAATGCTCATACTGTCCCAAATATCTCTCCATATTCTTGTGATAATCCTATTTTATTGGTGCTTTACATTATATCCACTTCTTATTGTGTATATCTTCAACTATGTAACTCCAAAATAAGCTTATCCTTGGAATTTGAAATAATCATTGTTGTTATCTTTATGCTCAACTGCCTCCTAGCATCAATGTATTGTATACTTGTAAAAAATATTATTTCCATTTGTATCTTCCTTCTTGATCTCTGTACGTAATGTTTGAAACCCTATCACCATATTTATCTTGAAGTAATCTCATCCATGGTTTCAAAATTGGATCTAAATTGAGTGGTTCTTTATCACACCAAGTATCCATCCAAATATAATTTTTCTTGAGTTACCACCACCCATATTAAACCTTTAATCACTAAATCAATTGATATTTTAAAAACCATTTTGTATAGCAGATCCATTTGGTAGTGAGAATGCAATAAATATTAAGCATGGGTCATTGGGCTCAAAATATTTACTTAGAAGAATTATTTCCCATTGTCTTTGAATGCCTTTGTACAATCTCCAAAATACTTTTCCCTAAGAGCTAAATTTACATCCATAAGAATTCTTAAACTTAGACCTCCCCTAGTTTTATCATCACGCACCTTGCTCCATTTCACCAAAAAAAATTTCCTTTTATCATGTAATATTGACCATAAAAATGGCTACAAAATACATAATGAAGAACAAGGCCTAGAATATCTTTACCCCTCAATGAAGAACAAGGCCTCCCTGCAAGAATAAGAGCAAGCACATCTTTGTCCTCAACCAATCCCCCCTAGGGCCATTCTTGTGGATCTTTCCACCTGTACATCTCCAGAATTCCAAAAGACTGGATTTTTTAAAGTCCTCCATACAAGACTAGCCTGCTTCTAAGAAATAAACACTTAGGGAATGTAACCTGGGATATTGAGTCAATATAGGAGGGTGGCCATCCCAAGAATCCTCCCAGAAAAGAGTGTTTGATCCCCGATTGCAAATCTAGAATAAACCATGCTTAATTAAATTAGCTCCTCCTTTTAGAGTGTTCCAGATAACTAAACCTTTCCCAACCAAGCTGATTCTAGGTATCTCAACCTCAGAAATACCTCTCAAGTATTTATAAGATAATATTTTAGCCCAAATATGATCTTGAGAGGTACACCATCTCCAATAAATTTTTGCAGCTAAAGTGTGCCTAGAAAGAGCTGCCTGTCGCAACCCAAGGCCTCCCTCTTGAATCAGCCTACATATAGAATCCCACCTAACTAAAATCTATTTAGATTGATCAAGTTTTCCAAACCATAAAAACTGTCTTGATAAAGCATCCATGTCCTTGATGAAACGAGAGGAAGCTGTTTGCACAAAATACCTGTAAATAGGTAAAGCTTGAACAACAAATTTTAAAAGCAACACTCTACCTGTAGAGGATAGTCATCTGACAGTCCAATGATTCACCTTCCTTCTAAATTTATCAAGCATAGAATTCCAAGAAGATCTAGGCAGAGAATGAGATGAAATTGAAATACCAAGATAAATAATGGGGAGAGTCTCGACCTGGAATCTTAGAATTCTAGCAATCTTGGCTTGAATAAGAGGAGGGGTATTGAAGAAGAAAATAGAAGACTTGTCCTCATTAATCAACTGTCCAGAAGCACCAAGATATATGTCAAGAGACCATCTAATGTTATTAGCTTTCCTGATAGTGGCAACTCCCACCAAAGCAGTATCATCAATAAATTAAATGTGGGAAAGAGGCGGTAAACTACTATCCCACTTCCACCCTTGAATGAGACCCTACCTAACACAAGACTTGAGTAATATTCCCAATCCTTATACCATAATGATAAACAAATAAGGAGATAAGGTATATTCTTGACTCAAACTCCTTAAGGCCTCAAACAACTCAAACAACTCATTATTAACAAGAAAAAAGAATGAGGAAGAAGAAACATAGCTCATCACCCATCTAATCCATTCCTCATCAAAGACAAAAGTAACAAGAACATTTTGAATAAAGGACCATCTGACACAGTCATAGGCTTTGGCCATGTCTAACTTAATGAACATAGTTTTCTCCTTAGAAGTTTCCATCAAGTGAATAGCTTTTGTAGCAATAACAACCCCATCCAAGATTTTTCGGCCAGCAACAAACCCACCTTGCTCCTCAAAGATGATTTTTCTCAACCATATCTTCAGCCTCAGCAATAATTTTTGTGATGATCTTATACACAACATTGTAGAGAGCGATAGGCCTAAACATATCCAGGGAATTCACTCCCTATTTTTTGGGAATAAGCACCACAAAGGTAGAATTTAGGGCCCTTAGCATCTGTTTGTTCTTTTGGGACTCATGGACCACCTCTAAAAGATCAAATTGTCCCAAAACTCCTAATAAAACTCAATCAGGAATCCATCCGGTCCTGGGGCTTTCCCTTTTTCATCTTGAATACAACATTTTTTAGCTCCTCAATGGAAATTGGACCCATCAAGTGCTCATTTATCTCTCTAGAAATAATCGAGGGAATATAGTTTAGAATAAGCTTTTCATCCTCATCATCTGAGAGCGAGTCCTCCTTTAAGAGAGAGAAAAAATACCTCCTAGTCTCTTTTGAAATATCCCTAAAATAAGAGAGCAAGGCACCCTGAGAATTCACAAGAGAGGTAATCAGGTTACCATTACAATGAGCCTTAACTGAGTTATAAAATAAGGTCATGGTCCTATCCCCTTCCTGAAGCCAATCTACTCGAGATTTTTGTTTCCAAAAAATTCTTCCCTCAGTTCCCATTTAGAAAGGTCTTTTGTAGCCTTAGATTCCTCAACGAGAAGCTCCTCCATGAGTCCTTGATCTCTAATATTCCTTGAAGCTTCTTCCACCCTCCTAAGAGCCACCAAATTATCCAAGGAAAGGTTTCCAAAATTTATTCTATTCCATCTCTTTAATTTTATGCTTAACAAATCGTAGCTGCTTCATAAAGGAATACATAGCAATGCCATGAGGAGGTTTGCCATTGGTACACCAACCTCACATGAAATCAATGAAGCTTAGGATCCCGAAGCCACATAAGTTGAAACTTAAATGAAGTATTATTATTTAGCCCTAACTCTAGAGTAGAGAGTTTGATAAGCCAATGATCAGATCCCCTACCCTTCAGAATCACATAACTAGCGCTTATGTTATTACCAATCCAAAAACTAGAGATCAAAAACCTATCCAGTCTCTTTGAGATGGAATATTCCCCACATATTCTATTGTGCTAGGTAAATATCCCATTATCCAGATTGATTTCAACCAAGTTTAGGGCCCATATATGACCACTGAAGATAGAAAAAAAAGCTCGATATGATCAACCCCACCGCGTTTCTCCTCTAAACAAGTGATAGAGTTGAAGTCTCCAACCAAAATCCATGGGTACATGGGAGCCAGACTTCTCACAAAGCCAATGTGCTTCCACAAATTCACTTTACCATTGTAATCAATAGGAGCATACACATTTGTAAGTATGATGGTTTCACTAGATTTATTATCATACCCGATCATCGAAATAGACCATTTGTTGGAAATCCAAGTAAGAGGAGAGATATTAACCGAATCCCATAAACAAGCAATGCCACTAGCATATCCACATGCACCAATACATTGGCATTGATACCTTATCCACAACTTGAGAGTAATATTGAACATACTATCAGTAGCCAATTTAGTCTCCTAAATAAACACCACATCTAGAGAATGAACACAAACCAAATCATGAATAACTTTTTATCTGGGGATGTTGTTCAACCCCCTTATATTCCATGAAAGGATAATAATTTTTGAGGGTTAGAAAAATGGGAGTCCAATGTTCTCACAAAGCTTGACTCCACCAAAGTCTCCCCCATTAATTTAATTTTATCCTGGTCTTTCTTTCGACCCACATTCATATTCTTATCCGAATCACAATTTTTAATTATTTTCTACTACAATCCCAACATCATAGGAGTTTTACAGTCCAAGGATGATTGCATCAGTGCCTGAGTAGGAGAGGGCATAACTAAATTTGTGCCACTTTCCAAAATAGTTTCCCTTCTAGGTCTAGAGCCAACCATATCACCTATACTCATAACCAAAGCCCTTTGTTCTTCATTTAAACCCCCTAGATGCGATTCCTTAGGTTCCACCTCAAGAAGAGACATCTGATTCAAACCTATTATATATGCATCAAATAGCGATGTTGTAGGTATCTCCATGCACTGATCAAGATCATCTAGTATTTCAAAATGGTTGAGTAGAGCATCTAGCTGGCTATCCTTAAGGTCTCTTTTTGCCCTTCTTCCTCTGTTTCGAGGTTTTACTAGAATAAAATCTTCCTTATCCCGATCCCCTTCCTTTATCGGGGCTTTTCCTTTATCCAAATTTTATGCAAATCGAGAGGGCACGGGATCTGAAGCCACGGGTAGGAAAAAATTAGGGCATTTTCTTTGCAGGTGGTTATATTCATGGAAGATATAGCAACAAAATGGAAGAGCTTCATAGTCAAGTTGTTGAACCCATGTAGTCGATCCAAACTGTATTTCAACAGAATCTAGAATATGATTGTTTAAATAAATTTTAACACAGATACAGACAACAAAGATTACCTTTTTATCCATCATCTATTGTGATGGTCCAACCAGCTTCCCAAGAAGAAGGGCAATTATATGCAAGATGTCATTTCTCTAGAATTCCAATGGGAGACACAGAAGCTGAACCCACACTGGAACTCGCAACGATCGCTCCTTTGACAGGTTGAAAACCACATTCCAGGGTTTAATAAAAAGTCTCGCTTGGTTACAAAAATAGGGACCCCCTTCAAATGCTTTGTTACGGTCCGCAAGATAAGAGAAAACCACCATAAAATAGCTATTCACACTCAGCATCACCTCCACATCACCTTCAAGGTTCCAAGTCTTCAAACCTAAGCCTCCACAAAGGGAAGAGAAATTTGGATGCCCATAAATTCACCAATAAGTGCATGTTTGGTTAAATACTCCACATCTTCTGCCATCGAGTCTAGTTGAACCACTAGAATTGGCCTAACTTCATATTATTCCAAACATCCATTGTTCTTTAACAAGCGATTCCCAACATGTAATGGGAAATATTATTCCTTCCAATCATTTTTAGATGAAAAAATTCCGCTAGCATGCATGCTCTGTGATAGGCCCAACGCCATCATAGTATTCCTCCAATTGTTTAGACCTCCTCCAAAAACTACTACCATCCTTGCAGAGCAATTTTTCCTCATCAAACCCTAGCAGAGTAGTTTTTTCAATCCTCTTACATTTGGCCTTGTTTATTCTTTCCCTCCAAAAAAGGGTTGTATTATCTGCAAACTAATGATAATTGATGTTGTCCATGTTATTACTATCCTTAAGTCCATTTATTAGCCCGTAATTGTTAGCCTTCAAGTTCCTACCCAATACCTCTACCATAATAATGAACAAATATAGAGACAGAGGATCTTCCTGTCTAAGACCTCCCTTGGCTTTAAAAGACTCTGTTACTAACCCATTGACTAGCACTGAATATGAAAATATAGAGACACATGCTTTAATCCATTTGACCCATTTCTTCCCAAATCTAAACTTTTCTAAAACTACAAAAATAAAATCCCACTTAACCTTATCATAGGCTTTACTCGTATCAAATTTTAAAAATATTACTCTCTTTTCGTAAAGTTTCTGAATGCATAACTTCATGAGCTACTATGATCCTATCCAGAATCAATCTCCTTTTCACAAATGTTCTTTTCTCTTCTAAAATAATCTTGTCTAACAGAGGTCTTAACCGATTCACCATCACTTATGAGATAATATTATATGTTAAAGCGCATATGCTTATGGGCCTAAGGATGTTCTTCCCACATTTGGTCATATTTAAAATACGATCCTTTTTTAAATTTACTTACCACCATTTTAACTCTTATTGGCCAGTGATCTAAACCAATCTTTGTCAAGGTATTATTTTTAGCATAAGCCCTTCATCTAGCCAATCATATGAGAGAATACACATGTCTAATTTTTTTGCTAATAAGTTTTGGTCTCTCTTGTTGTTGGTCCAAGTATAGTTGTATTCTTCAAAATCTACTTCCCATAGATTATTGTTTTGAGTAAAATTTGAGAAATCCCTCATACTTTGGATTAATTTTCTAATTCCAATTTTTCATCTAGCTTGGTTATAGCATTGAAATCTCCTATGATCATGAATTGCGTTCTTGATCTTTACTTCTCATAAAGGCTTCAATATCACTCCATACTTCTAATATACCTGACTGAGTTGTAGGTCCATAGACATTGGTAAAGATGAAATGAATATATGAAAATTAGCATGTGACTAAAGAGGCTATCCAATACCTAATTTTATAAATGGTTATACAAGATGTTCTAATAGAATTCCAACATGTTAGGATTCCCCCTGCCACTCCTTCAAAATCCATAGCATCCCATTTACATATCACCCACACTGCTTTCATAGTTTTGGAAACTTATTCCTTTATCATTTTGGTTTCTTGGATACAAAGAATATCAGGCTTATTACATAAACATAGGTCCCTAATACACCTCTACTTTGAGGAGGCATTAGCATCCCTTATTTTCCATGATATGGTAATCATGTCTTATTAGGGGCTACTCGCCCTACCTACAAATTACCAATATCATTTTGTTATTTGATAAAGAGAAGTTCAACCAACTTAGTTTGTGTTCCTTTCTCTATGTTTGCTATTGTTTCCCTAGATCTTGCTTGATAATTTGAGGAGTTTCTCTTTTTGTCCTACTTGTATAAAGAGTAGGTCTTATTGTCCTATTCCTCAATATTCTTTCACAACTTTATTTTTCATTAGATTTGTCCTCTCTTGGATCTACTATAGAAGCTTTTGAATTTACCTAGTCATTTTATGGTATTTTCTTATTAATGGTAGAAGTATTAACATCTAACACTGCATTTTCTCTACCAGTTTTTTTCTCCTAAATGCTACATAATGCTTCAAGAGAGTCTTCAAAATATGATGAGAGACATTCCTTAGGTTCATCAGGAATGTTCTTCTCTAAATCAGGATCATACTGAATAGTTGGTTCCTTATTAAAATATAAACTTGTTGTACTGTATCCTGTAAGTTCTGATCTTCTTTTTCTTCATAGGATAAAGCCTCAAAATAATTTGTATTTATTCCAATATCCTTCCTGACTGGTCTCCATTTTTTATTTACCTTTATTTATCTAGACATATTTTTTGGAATTTTAAAACCATCCTCATCCATGTCCATTTGTAAGTTCCTCTTACGATTTTCTACATAAGTTTCTGCTAGACTCTTCTTAGGGCATGATCTCTCAATATGCCCCACCTTGTGTCATCTTATACATATAAAAGATATATTTTCATAGTCTATGTTTTGTACCCTTAACCCTCGGGGGCAGCCAATCGACAAAAACTCGATCGCTACCATCCAACCTATCCCATCTAGATATGTCATGGTTTGAAACTTGGACCTCCCAACGAGAGGCCAAAGCCCTAACCAATGCCTTTAATAATATAAAATTTTGATCATTATGGAAATAGAAGACCTTGTTATAGAAGAACTTAGGTTTACACATACATAAAGAGAAGAAAACAAATGTACAGATAGGTTAGCCAATAGAGGGGTTTTAATAGAGTATCATGAAGTTAAATTCTATTTCGATGGTTAGAGGAAGTAGCGAGTTTAGTTGAAGTTGACAAGAAAATGTTGATTGCCTAAATAAAATAATGATTAAAATTTATGTTAATATTTATTGTATTTTATAACATTAATATGTTTTCATATAAACTATTTATTATAGTTCTTATGGTTGCACTTATGCTTCGGGAAGGAAACTATAAGTTTAGATCTAGTAAAGTGGACTATGATAACACAATGTTTTGAAAATATTACTCTACTAAGATGCAATATGTAGAAAGTAGAGGTGGAGTTTTGGTATTATGAAGGCTCCTATAGGAAAATATCAAGAAGAAGGATGTTAAATTTTGAAATATTTGTATTTACAAAGAAAATTGAAGATCTAGAAAATGAAAATCAAACATTCAAACTTTTTAAGAAAAAAGATGTAGGTATTTAACTATAACAACTCAATTGAGATGAGCATTGATTATGTTTATAAAATCCTAAGCTCTAAAGGAGAGAGTTATGATTTTTCAAGGGTGGGGGACCCAAGTACAACCCCTTTTTCTCTAGCAATACACACATATATAATTTTAAAACTTAATATATCATTTATTTATTTATTATTTAAATTATATTATTTTAAGTTCTAATATTTAAATTAATTTATGGGTTAAAATATACTTTAACATAAAATTATTTTTAAAAACAACTATTTTAAGTAATGGTCAACTAACTAATCAAATATTAGGAGCTCAATTAATTAAATACTTGGATTTTCAAGGTAAAACTATAGGTAATGTAATATTTTAAAATTATCAAATGGCATTAGCTCAACTAAATAGATTCCTCAACTTTCAAGGAGAAGACCGAGGTTCAAATCTTCCTAAATGATATTGTTAGAGGTATTACATTATTTGGTACCATTGAGTATCATGAAGTACCATGAGGTACTATTGTAAATATTTAGATTATAAATATTTAGATTAGAAAGTATGTGTCAAAAGTACGTGTCAAGATGTAAAGAGTGTTATGAGTTATGTAATTATGAGTGAAAGATGTCAAGTGTGCAAGTGAAGAGTCATAGGTGATAGATGTCAATTGTGGAAGTGAAGAGTCATAAGATGTGTCAAGATGTGAAGTAGGTGTTAGAATATTATTATAATGTGCACTATGCCTATGATTGACAGGTTGACATTTGTCTTCTGCCACTTGTCCCTGTCTTCAGTTTGAGTTGGAGTGGTGTCTTCTGAAAGACACTTGGAGTGGAGCTTATGACACTTGTCATATCTCCCTCCTAAGCTTGATGCTTATATATTGTAAGATAACTTGTAAATATGTAATGCCTTTTGTTCAGTCCCAACATCTGGTATCAGAGCAGGCTTTCCCTGCCCTGTGAAACCCTTGAGGGGGGATTTCCCTCATGGAAATCCTCCCTCCTCCCCTCATCATTTTTCCCCCATTTTTTTCAAGCCTAGGGAGTATGCTCTCCATTTTTTTAAATGGATCAGAAACCAGATAGCTTGAAAATTAATGGCTGCCCTCATTTTTTTTAGATTTTTTTCCCATATGTATCTGTTCGCTGTTCGCTGTAATGGACAAATTGTTGTGTTATGGAAAAATTGCTGTGGCTGGAAGAAGGTCTGGTTCTTCGTGGGATATGTTAGTTTACAGATTTTTTCAAAGAGTACTGTGGCTTTCATGTGGTAGCTGTAGAAGTATTCTAGCAGCAATATCAAGGGCACCATTGGCTATATTTCATCGAAGAAATTTTAGCACGAGACCAAAAGACGCTTGCACGCCTCACACAGATCTGCCGTGAGAAAATCCATCCGCCACGAAAGTAATTCGACTGCTGCTTTCACTGCTTCCTCTTCGTTGTGATTGTGACTGGAACTGGAGTTACACACGGGCATTTTGTGATTGATTTCAACTGATTTGGTAGTTTAGATGTTGCATGATTGACACAGACTGATCTGGTAGTTTAAAAAGACCACTCATGTAGAACATCAAAAATTATTTGCAAAAGTTTCGTCGTCTTTTCAAATCCTGTGAAAATCCCGGTGGATTGGGAGTGGAAGGGAATACCGGCAGTTTTGATGGCAAGCACGACTTGAGACTTGTGGCATCCAGCTTTCGGGCGATAAGAGCTAAAAATTATTAAAGATCTAGCGCAAATTAGTAAGGAGTGGTGTGGAGTGTGAAGATGCCAAAAATGTGGAAGGAAGTGGTGAGCTACGAGCAAGTGCTGGAAGAATTCGAGGCGATGAGCAAGGATGAGGAAAGAGTGCAGAGGGAGATGTTGAAGAAAATTTTGGAGTGGAATTTAGGGACCGAGTATTTACAAAAAAGGGGTCTTGAGGGGAGAACGGATCCCGAGCACTTCAAAGCTTGCGTTCCTCTTGTTACGCATGCTGACCTGGAGCCTTACATCCAACGAATTGCTGACGTGGATGAATCGCCCATTCTTACCACGAAACGCATTTCTGTCATCTCCATGAGCTCGCCATAATCAATTTTTTGTTTGTTGTGCACAGCGTCGGGATGGTTCATTTTGAAGGGGGAGTAATATGCTTTGCATAGAGACGGTGCAGGTTTGATTATTGTCAAAGGTATGGGGTTAGATTCCCATAGGAGAAGAAATAGAGGTCGCGAGCTCGTATAATGGAGAGATGGACGACCGCAACGGAGACTCAGGATCAATGAGAAGATTGAAAGCGCTACTAGCTCAACCAGATAATCAAGTTTGTGCAGATTGTGGTTCCCCAGATCCAAAATGGGCGTCAACAAATATTAGAATTTTTTTGCATAAGGTGCTCTGACAACGCCGATGGATTTGCTGGTAGGGTCAACGATGGCGTCGAGGCTGTATTTCACGAGCTCGGGGACCATGGAGTGGAAGAGATTGAAGTTGCGTTCCACAAGAGCAAGGCACGACTCACCCTCGCGTTGCTGGGCATCGACGGTGATGATGCAGACGTCAGACCTGGAGCTAGTGTCTATGCTGTGTAAGAAGGCTTTGGCTTGTGTCCAAGGCCGTGGCGAAGCGCATGCGAGATGCAGAGAAGAAGGGCTCCATTATAAATATCTCCAGGAGCACGCAAAACTAGGAAATTCCATTATTAGTAGATCCCCTAAAATCGCTGTTCAAAAACATTGGGAAATGTAAACCAGGGCTGCAGATTGATTGATTTTTAGGGGGACTTGTTTTTTCATTGTGTATGCATGCCAATGCCGGATCTCGAACTCGAATAGAGGATTCCACGTGAATGTTGTTGGAGGGGGTCTGGTTTTGCAATGGGCGATGCGTGCAGGTGAAGTTGAGCAGGAGTTCGACCGGATTTATGCCAGGCGTGTGAGAGAGGTGTCTTTCGCAGTGGAGGCGTGGTGGCGACCCTGGTGCGCCTGCTAGATGATGACGATGGCGACGACGGACGGGGATTTGTGGTGGAGAAGGCGGCTGAGGCGTTAAGGGGGATGAATGCGAATCCCAAGAACGCATGGGCTGTGGCCACGAAGGGCAGCAAGGTGCCCGCACATGTGAAAGTCATCGGAGGTGGCGGGCCAAAGGAGCGGAGGAGCATGCATTATTATTTTTTTTAAATGAATGTGATTATGGCCCCACCATGCATTTTAAATACATTTATTTAATATGTGAGGGAATATAGTTGTGCATGCTTTATTAAAGTGGAGGGGACCACTTTGTTTTTATTGGGGAATTGAATACCGGTTGTAGGCCCATATAATTCCCCTGCGTGGGAAAATTGAAAACTGTATGTTTTTTATTCCGCCTCACTGTGATGATTACTTGCTGCTTTAGATAGGTATGATGGTTTTTTACATGGAGGTGGAAGGCCTAGATGGCCGATGTAATTCCCTTGCGAGGGAAATTTTAAGACTGTTTTTTCTGCTTGAGAGCGATGCCGCCATTGAGCGATGTTGTTTATTTTGCTGCCTACAGAGACATGCTATTGTTTTTTCCACATGATGAAGGCCCCTTTGATGGTGGAATATAGGGGTATTTATAGTCGTTGGAAACGTTTTTCCGCGACGGACACAATGGTGGTGTCATATTGTAATTTTGAGGCTGTTTCAATTGTTTTTTTTAGCCTCGAAGTTTTTCTACCTTGGAGTGCACTCTGGGTTGTACCCAACACTCCCAAGGTAATTTCATATGTGATCCTTGTACCTAGTGATATTTTCTATACACTTGGCGAATGTAGCGGCTGGTTACCCATGCATTTTGGTGGGATGACATGGTCACAATAAGGACACTTATACTAGGGACTACAGACAAAGACACCCTAGATTCTATCCGAGTTTTTTTTCCGGATCTACTTCTGAAGACTACAGACGAAGACACTTTAGAAGATTCTCTTCTTCTCCTCCATATTTGGCTTCTATGGCTCATTTTATTGTATTGAGTGCATTTTCGATAGATACCGACACTCTTATATGGCTCGTTTTTCCTTTGTATTAGGTGCATTTTCGGTAGAGACCGACACCTTCTAGATTGAGTTCACCATAAGGAAGGATTTGATATTTATGGTGAATCTAGTCAGTGACCTATGAGAGGCAACATCCTCTGAGGATGACCTGCAGAGGCAACAGACCCAGAAGTGGCTAACCCTGAGGCACCCATGATGACCCTGAGGCACTTAGACGGCTGACCTAGTGGCAACAGACCCATGGAAGTGGATGACCCTGAGGCAACAGACCGAGATGTATACACAGTGAATCTAGCACAATTGAGAGCCAAGCGCAAAGAGCACGAGCCTAGACCAAATCAGCAATAAAAGAGGATGATAGGTTGCTTTTAGAGAAGTCAACATTAAGGGGGAATGTTACCTAATGTTGACTTGTTTTGTTTCTTCTTTAGTTAGGATAGTGCACTTTAAGGGGGAATGTTAGAGTTAAAGTGCACTATGCCTTCACCTTGAAACTTGTCAGTTTCTCTTGACAAGTGTCATGTGTTTCATATAGGCCTTCTGCCTATATATGTAACTCATTTTTATCAATAAAATAATCCCTTCAGTTTGATTACTCCTAATAGTAGGAGGTTATGCAAAAATGAAAAGCTCTGTCATAATGTGAGGCATGTGAAAGGTTGCATCTCTCATGTGTTTGAGGAGAGTAATAGTCAAGAGTATTGAAGAGTTTATTATGTGAAGCTATATATTGGAAATAAAGCTCCATGCTATGTAATAGAGATATATTTTGTAATCTCGTGAATGTAATTGAATGTTTTATGAATATAATAGTGGAACTTTTACTATGCAATATTGGTGTCTTTAATTGAATGTGATTTTGTGAGTGACTCTATGATCTTGAAAACTTGGACCTATGAAATATTAGGGCCTACTTGCTAACAATGGTATTAGAAGCTACATCAAAAAAGGCTTTTAAAGGCAATTAAAATAAGACAATTTTTTATGACGGTAAATACCACCCTAATAGACCCTAAGAGGGTGGTTTAAAACCACCCTCTAGGTCCCTTTTTGGAGGATCTGGCCGAAGCAAGCTGGAGGCCCTTTAAATTATAACCTCTTAAGCCATTTAAAATAGAGAGGGCAAGGCGCTGCTTTTTCAAAAGTTGTTTCCATTTAAAAAGGATTTTTTAGGGGTTTCAAGAGGTCTTGACATGCCTGCTTCACCGAGTCTATCTATTATATACGCTTTAAAGAGCTCAAAATAGCTTGCTTGCTTTTTAAACCCTTGCCCTTGTTGAAAAATCCAGGCTAGGCTAAGAGGGTGGTTTAATGTTACTCTCTTAGGGTGACCTAAGAGGGTGGTTTTAAACCACCCTCTTAGGGAGGTCTCACTTAAAAAAATATCACGCAAGAAATGAACCATGTGCATGCCTTCTCTTTTCTACCTTGTATCACCATCCTAAATTCTAGACATGTATTTTAAAAGGAGAATGAAACATCAGACTACACTCTATTATGTACCTTTAGAGAGAAAATGCAAGAATAATCCTCTCTGAACTCTGTTCGAATATTGAATACCTTGGGGATGCACTGTTGTCATTCTGCTTTTCTTCTTGCTTACCTTACCTTCAACGCATCCAATTCCTTTTCTTGAAGACATGGAGCTTAAGTGATTGCCTTGCATATATGTTAAGCTTTATATTTAAAAAAAAAATGGAAAAAAGGGATACGCACACTCTCTGGTTGGAGCTAAGGTAAGTAGAGCTAGAGGCAGGACAAAATAAAGCTTTCCATACCAGGTCAAGTCTTCTTTTTATTTGTGAAAAATATTTTTCATTCAACAGTTGCCTTTGTTAAAATTGTTAAGAGTCTGACATGGAATGGTTGTGGAATGAATTGGGTGTCTTTTCTTGTTTGAAATGAAGATAAAGGAAAATAAAATTATGGGTTTGAATAATTTTGTCTTGGGTCTCCATTTCACATAGAAAAATGGAATGCATGCTTGATTCTCCTCTCTAAGTTGTATTTTGCAAATGCTAGCTAGTATGAATTACTTGCCTACCAATGAATAAAGAAGGGAATAACATCAAATGAAAGCCATATTCTGCTTGTTAGGGATAAAACCCTACATAGCCATTAAATGGGTAAACCTTTTTATGTTTTAAAGGTATTCTACTCATTTTCAATTTTAAATTAGTTGTAGTTGTTAAACCTTGTTCTTCTTAATGTACTCGATTGATTGGAAATGATTTAATAACCATACCCAGTTCTGAAGCTTTCCTTGGGTGGAAATTGATATGTTATACCCTGTTCTAAAGCATTAATTTTGTTTCGATAGACATACCATACCCTATTTAGAAGCATTATTCTGGTTGTGATTGACATACCATGCCTTGTTATGAAGCATTACTCAGGTTGCAGCTGCTATACCATACTCTATTGTGAAATATTTTTTGGGTTTAGTAGAAAAACCCTACCATGTTATGAATCATTCTTTTGGTTCACACTACCCTATTCTAAGGCAATATCTAGATTTTTTGTGGGACTAAACAATGTATAAAGCCGAAGATTGGAAGCATAAATTTGCTCTGTTCAATGATATTTTGACTTGGTAGAATTTTAAAAGGTCTTTGAACTGCTTATCTTGAAATGTGTCATACTTTTGGATATCAGAATAAAAACTTATCTTATTCATAGGGGGTTTGTTGAACCCTATTTTCTATATAATAATTACCTTAAGATTAAGAAAAGTGTTCATGACAAAACTCTATCTTGTCATTCTTTTTGAAAGCACCATGATGAAGAATGCTTTGACTCTTGTTTACAAACATAACTATTCATACCTTGTTACCCTTATTTGATTATTATAGTTGCACTTGGATTTCAACATAGTACACCATGTATCCTATTATACATCTGAAGAATGTGGAAACCATAGTTGTGTGTCAAAATAGAGAATCATTTCAGAACATGCATCACTAAAAGAAACTACTTTTGACATAAGAACTATTGGGTTGAGTTAAGTTACTGCAAGTTATACTGACCACTCTTGAAACTTTTGAGTTTTGACTGCAAATGTTAGTTGACTATTCACCTAAAGCTGCATGTAGGGACTATGAACTTGTACAAGCATATAATGACAATAGTCATGCATTAAAACTGTCTAAATTACTACGAAATCCAATTGATCTGTGCATGTTTTTGTCTAATGTGGACAATTACAGTCCGATATTCGCAAATTCAGTTCAAAAATATGATTGCAATTATTAAATTATATACTAATGTTGGGGGTGTACCTTTAAATTATTTAAGGTAATTATAATTTAAATTTTGAATTGGACCACTTGGAAATTAATTATGCTTTTATGTTTAGAGGCCCGTAGGACCACGAAGAGATTAACAAGCTAAATAGGTTAATAAGGTCATGGGGCCGGGAAAATATTATCATGCTTTTTATCTAAGTTAATGAATTGATCATGGAGGCCATGTAGTTAAAATATGTCCTTATATTATATACGTTTAAATAAATGGGCCATGGGCCATAGGTTTAATAGGTTTCTAGGGAGGCTATGATTTAAATTACGCTTTTAATTAATTATTTTAAAGAGGTATGGGGTAATGTTTTAAAATGTGCTTTTAAGCTTTGTTTAAAAGGGTATTATTAGATTTTGACTTACCCTATTTTAAGGAGGGCTAATTTTTTATTTAATAGAACCCCTATTGAAGGATTAAGAGGGGAGGGGCTATTTGATTAAGTGAAAGGACTTTCCTTATTAAATATTTGAGATATGAGCATGCTATGGTAGATGATTCAAGATTTGAGTATACTTTACATTTGGATTGGCATTATAGAGATTTGAAATTGGATTGACAAACTAAATCTATATCACAGATACAAAGATCACATATAGGACAGTTTGATGACAGTTTTTGCAATATGGACAATTAGAGGTCATTGATATTTTGTTTAATGGACTTATCTGTTAGTGATGAATACAGGGTAGATCATGATCTAACTTTTGAAGGTCATGGAGGCATGTGATCTACAAAGAGACAGTAGGGGATCTAGATTAAAACTCAATTGCAACAACTTGTTGGAGATTTAGATCATTTAGTTGATTTATAAAAGTTTTATGAAAACTCCCACAATCCAATACCTCCTTCTAAAAGCTTTATATATTCCATGGATTGTTGCAGTTGTAGCAGTCCTGTGTCTTATTAAGGCCATTGACTGCCACAAAGAGAGAATATTGTATCCTTGATAAACACAGTATACATCTACAAGTTCTTGCAATACTTATATTTCTCATAGCATTGACTTCATAGGTTGCATTTCTCATAAAATCATCTTTTCTCAACATTTACAATGAAAACTGCAAATATTATATCTCTGCAATCTAACAATAACAACACATGTGCATATCCAAATCATATCCAGGACTTAATGTCTTCATTGTTTCCTTGTTTAGGTAAGATAAGAAATCCAAACAAAGATTCAAGGCTTAGAAAGTGATAGATAAAATAGTACACAGAACTCCAGGGCTTAGAAAATATAGAGAAAGGGGCAACCATGCCCACTTGACTCTGTTGTTTATATTATGTATACAAGTTGATTTGGGTATAAGGTGATTGTACATTGCAACTTCCTCATTCCATTTATAAAATTCAACCTCTCTTTTTAATACATGGAGCTTCCATTATAACTTGCATTTTGTTAAATTTCTTCCCCACTGTATCATTATTCCAGTTTCCTGTTAAGAATCCCCATGTTGTGTAGATATGAAACATTATTGGTATTTTATCTATATTAATAACATACAAATATTGTAAATTACAAATACACAAGCAAACATCTCGAAAGTTATCAAATACGAATTTGGATAGATTGAGGCTTTGTTCACATTATGCAATTCAATATACTGGAAAGAGAAGCTTGATAGACGCAAGTTTAGCACAATATCTTTTGTATGCAATGTAGTAGATGCTAGACTACATGTCTGATATTGTTTCTTCACCTCATATTAGCGAGAGGAATCTATATTTTGTTTTTGTTTTTGCTTGTCATTTGGGGAAGAGTCTTTGCTTGTGACCATCTCTATTTGTAGTCATACATTTGGCCAAAAGTTTTTAAATGGTTTAAATACAAACATCTTGCCTCCTTGAATTGTCCAGCTTGACCACCTTAGAGCAGGGTATTCTCATATGAACATTAGCATATCTTGTATTGTCCTTGTTGTGCTAGGTGATAATGTTGTTGGTTCTATTTTTGTTGTGTGCATTGAGACAAACATGTGGTAGTATCAGTTAGCAACCTCATTATCTCCTACTTATTTTACTTATATGGCTATTTGTTTTTATACTAAAATAACATGAGCAGGGTGTACCCACTTTGAATTTACCTCTTCTCATTATTTATGCATTGTGTTAGAGTTTTATTACATAGTCACTGTTTCAGTTCCTTTGGCCTTCATTTGCTACTTGTTTTATTTAAATGGCTATTTTTTTTAGACTAGAATAATAGGAGCAGGGCTTACCCACTTTGGATTTAACTTTTTCTTATTATTTTTACATTGTTTTAGATTTTTATTACATAGTCACTATTTATAGTTTTCTATTGCATCTGGATGTACATTTGACTTTTGTTGACCTACTTCATTTGCTGGTAACACTGATATGTTTTCTTTCTTTCTAATTTTTAAAATAGTGAGCTTTACTAGTCAAATTGTTGCATAAGTATAATGACCCTTTAAAACATTTTGATAAATTACTGGTGCATGGCTTCCTAAGCTTAAACCATGTTCAATGATTTAGTTTATATATTTGTCTTTATTATTTGGAAATTTTTATCCTTTATTGAAGACATCTCTATTATCAACCATCCACTTTTGAGCTTGTGAACATTAATATAATTTTTCTTTTATTTCCAATGTTTGAATCAATGAGCTTTGCTAGTTGGTTGGTTGTACAAGTGCTACAACCTTTTGAAACATTGTATTATCATGTTGGTGCATAGTTTCTTAAGCTTAAACTATATTCGATGATTGGCACACTTGTATTTCCTTTATATTTTCTTCTGGCATATTATATTGTACCTGAAATGATGCTTTATGTTAATTTTCATGCTACTATTGGCATCAGGGAATTTTTTAATTGCCTAAAAGTTTGCTACCTGCTTTGGTGCAGTAAGGACTTAGCTAATTTTCACCGACCAAAGGCTTTATGGTATCCTCATCATAATGAAGTTGCTGCTAAAGAGCAGGGAAACCTTTTTGCAAAAGAACGTAATAATCCCATCAACTAGTAAGGTTAAGTTAAAATGGGGTTTGATCCTTTCCACAAATATTTATAAGGGCAGAGTTTTCCAAGTTGTAAATACTTCATTGGTAGAGAGCATTATTCAGTTAGTTTCTCATATCATAGTTCAACATTTTCTTATACTTGTAGGTAACACAAATGGACAACTTGGATTATAGTACATACACAAATTAGAGCATCAACAATAAATTTTTGCATATAGCAAGAGCATCTTTCCCTTCCTTTTTTCTCTTTGTTGTAACCACATTGGTTTTGTACATAGTAAAGAATTGGTTATCTTTTACAACTACAAATTATTCAGTTTGACTTCATTTGGTGGGAAACATTGTCTTTTGGTGAAATGCTTCCAAGAAGTGATTCTTGTCAGTATCTATAGAATAACTATATGGTGAATAGTTGTGTGTTGAATTTATAGGACATATAAGCTCAAGTGTGGTAAATAAATCAGTCAAAATATTCAATGATTATTTTGCAGTTTGAGTTTAAAACAGTTAGTTTCTCATATCATAGTTCAACATTTTCTTATATGTGTAGGTAACACAAATGGACAACTTGGATTATAGTACATACATATAAATGGTAGTGTTAACATTTAATTTTTTGTATAGAGAAAGAAAGTCTTCCTTTCCTTTTTAGTCTCTTTTGTAACCACATTGGTTTTGTACATGGTAAAGAACTGATTATCTTTTGCAACTACAATTTATTTAGTTTGACTTCATCTGGTGGGAAACATCATCTATTTTCGTGAAATATTTCCAAGAAGTGATTCTTGTCACAAAATATTTTAGATACTTGACTACTGGGATTTGTCTAGATGTATTGAACTGAATCATTTGAGGATTTTATTGTTTTTGTTGTTTCAATGAATTCTCCTTGCTTGGTGAATTGATGACAAGTGACCACATTGTATCATAAATACTTAAATCAAGCAACAAATATTTCAGTCTATGTCATGATCATGAATAAACTACACATTGTTACTTAGATTTTTAGATTTAATTCTTGTGTTTTGATTGCTTAATTGGTTTCCTTAGTGGTTTTTCTTGTTTTCTTGATCTCAAGTTCTTGCTTGGAATTCTTGCTTGCTTGAGTTTTAGATTCTTGGTTGGAGTGTTTGCTCTTTACTAAACTCAAGTTATTGCTTACATATAACAACATCAACATGCTTATTCCTTATAAGTGAACACCCATTGTCCTTCTCTACTTGTGTAATGCTTCTTTGACATAGACGAAACTCTTTCTCTCTATGAGACTATATGCTTAAATTGTTGTCATAAAAATCAAATCTGATTGGTTGTACCATATACCTCATGTGTGGCTTACGTCATGCTATATGATGGTGTCTATGGATGCTACATACCTCTTTTAAAACTTTGGATTGAATGGACTAATTTTTATTTATTTACTAGTCATTATAAATGCTCATCTCTCATTGGTCATGTTTTGCATCCCTTATTGGCACTTGCATATCTATGATTCCTTTGTGGTTGTTAGAGAGAATGAGTGTTCTTACTTTTCTTAAGCATACAATGATAAATATGCTTATATTTTCTTAATTTTTGAAGTTCAATTCTATGTCTTAGTTGGAAAATAGACTTTTTTCCTTCACTAATGTGCTCCAAGTATATAAATTCATTTATGTCCTATCTTCAATAGGTTGGATTATGCAATACAACCCTACGATTTGTTACTAGGATATGATATGTTTTCTCCATGCCATAGTGTAAGTGATATCACATACTATTTACAATGGAATATTTGAGCATATGCATGTCCTAAATGTTGGTAATGATTACACCCCATTTTCTTGAAGTGATCCAATCATAAACTAACTTATAGACTTTTGATTAGGATCACGTGAATCTTCTCCAACTATTGCTTTCTCTTTGAAGATCTCTTTCTTTCACTTGGAAACCAAATACTTTATACACATGGTAGTACAATGGTTTTTCTTTACATAATGCTAATCATGAATATCCCAACAAAAACAAGTTACATGACCTTATCTTCCATAATACTCATAATAAAATATAAATATACGACATCTATGTATATACTTCTTTTTATGGATGCATAAATACTTTCTCTTATCTCTATTTATGGATCTCACATTAGGCTTATCCAATACTTCTTCGAACGGTTTCTCTGTTTGATATGTTTGAAAATTTTTCTTGGACCCTCTTATGGTGTTACTACCTCCTTTGTCCAACTATTATTAGAGAAGTAGTTTTTCCTTCTCTTTGAAAGACACACCTTCATTATTCGTTTGAGCATTCACCATGCTCTTGATATCCAAGCCTCATTTTTGTAGGCCTTTGCATTAGATCAATTGGATACTTGATTCCATAGCTTTGCATTCATATAACATTCTCTTTATCGACTAGAAGCCTTTTGTATGTTGCTCAAAACTTATAAAATCTTAATTTTAATTGTTTATCATGGTCTCCTTAGTCAAAACATGTGCATTATTGGTGTAAATTCACTATTTTCTTTGAATTTTATCACGTGCTTATTGGATTTGAGCTAGAAAAATCTCATGTATGATAACATATTATATATTTGATTCGCTTTATAGGTATTTTCCTTCTACTTGTGTTATGCCTTGAAAAATATGGTTACAAACTACATGTTTTCTTGTTACACCTTTCCAACTTGCTTTTCCACCATGGACAAGGTCTCTTTTTGCACTTGGAGATTAATTTTCAACCCTTTGCTTCTTTTATCGACTTGAAAATATCCATTGTTTTCTGTTATAATTTCTCTATAAAATCTTAAATTTTTTTCTTCTTGTCTTGGATCTTGAGTTCACCATTTTGCTAGATTTTCCCACGTGAAAACTATGTTCTATTGCTTATAAACAAAGGAAAACCTATTATGATAAATATATACGTATAATTTTCATTAAATAAATCTAAATAGACCAAATTGAATACTTTCAGTGTTCTTTGGATTGGTTCCACTTGAACTATGATAAAACTAGTCACTAGTCACTTGGAAGACCCTCTATTTTAGCATCAAAACTACTCTTTCATACCCAAAAATACTCATAGATGTTAATGACATAATATCGACTATCCATGAATATCTTGGTGCAACTCTCATAGATCTTTAATTCTACTACGAATCAAACTATTTGCTTTTGCTTCAAAATATTTCTCAATCCTAGCTCAAACTTCTTAATTTTTAACCATGAAAACCACATGAATTAATGCAAGTTCCATAGAATAAAGTGGAATGTAGATAAAATCATGGAGGAGCCAAAAAATCAATAAATAAACTTTTTATAGTGGTGAAAACTCTCTAGGGAAATAAAACCCATAGTTCAATCAATCATAGCTTCATATTCCTTGCAAAAATGGAAGGAGTATAGGAGATATTTTCTATCAATTCAGCCTTGGATGATAGATACAACTACTATGCACTTGTTTGAATCCTTATATAGATATTTTTAGTGTCTTATTGCTTTTCTTTTTCTATAGCTTGCTTTCCCCTACTTCCAACTATTCAAAAAGTCCCTTCTCCTTCCTTGTCTTGGCCCAAAAAAGTTTCAACTAGTATATTCCACTTCAAAATATGGGAGTGCAATTAATGCTTCTTAATATGTAAGGTTCTTCCAAGAGCATGTATGCATGGAAGTGATGTATCATGATTTCCCCAAAATAAATTCCCCTTAACACTTGCATAGTTCAATTTTGACCACCTTGAGCATGTCAAATCATCCTATTCCCAACCAACTTTCTAGTTGGGCTATCTTTTGGTCTTTTGAAGGTTGAAACATAAGTTTTGAGTTAAAATTTGATATCATATGCTTAATTATGTTAAAAAAATCAAGATAAAATTTGTTTTATTTAGAGCTTTAAGGAGAGATAAAATAAGACTATATAATAGAATGGTTTGTGTAATTTTAACTAGTCAAATGAATGTATTATGGCATGAAATTTATTTAAACATATTTCTTTGAGTCCTATTTCACCTACAAATGGAATCACTAAATTTGGAATTAATTTGGTTAACTTATGCCTAAATTACTAATCCCTCTCTCTCTCTCTCTCGATGCTTTTGAGAGAGAGAGAGAGAGAGAGAGAGAGAGAGAGAGAGAGAGAGAGAGAGAGAGAGAGAGAGAGAGAGAGAGAGAGAGAGAGAGAGAGAGAGAGAGAGAGAGAGAGAGAGAGAGAGAGAGAGAGAGAGAGAGAGAGAGAGAGAGAGAGAGAGAGAGAGAGAGAGAGAGAGAGAGTACGAATGCAAAGAGAGAGAGTACGAATGCAACAACAATATCAACAATAGATATAATAGCCTTAAAATTGACACCTATATTTTCTTTTGTCAAATCTTCAACTTATTTAAAAAAAATCATTGCTTCAATAGCAGTAGTATGGTCCAAGGGAAGGACGATGGGCTTCATGCTCATAGATCCTGGTTTGATTCTAGGTACTACTTCCATTTTTTCTACAATTTCTACTTGTAGATATGTAGTAACCTTATATGTTACCTTCTTCACTATCAAAATATAACAAAACCATGTTTCTTGTACCTCTGTGATAAACTCCTTTGTAGTCAACAAACTCTCACCCTACCCTTCTTCCTTAAGAGGCAATAGTACTACCTTTGCACCATCCTTCTAGAAGGTGTAAGTATTTCAACCTCCATCATGGATGACCTTCCTATCATACTGCCAAGGCCTCCCCAATAGTATGTGATAGGCATCCATAGGAATTACGTCACACCACACTTCATCTTTATAAGTATTCCCAATTGAGAATTTTACTAAACATCTCTTATCAATAGTCACCTCATTCCTTTTCTTGATCCATGAAATGCGATAGGGGTGTGGATGCTTCTCACATTTTAGATTTATTTTGTCTACCATTACATTACAGACCATATTTTCACAACTACCGCCATCAATGATTACTTTTCATGCCTTTCCTCTCGATGTGCATCTTATGTAAAAGATATTTGTACGCAGCCTAGACCTACCATAACCCACTTGCATTCTCACCTTCTTTGGAGTAATCATCGTTCTCCTTATCATGATATTTTTACCCATGTTTGCAACAAATTTTCTCCTTGTATCCTCCTCTTCCTCAACCAGGTTGACTCTAGCTTGTCTCTCCTGATTTCTCTCTTTAGCATCATAATGGGTGCATTCAAATGCTTCATGGCCTTCCTCACCACATCTAAAACAGGTATATGGCTTCCATGGTCCATTCCCAGTTTGACCTCCCCCATTACCTCGACCTCTCTGATTTCCTCTTTCTCTTTGGTAGGTACCACGATCTTGCTCTATCTCTTCTTGTTTCTCTGTATTTGAGGATTCTTCCTTGGATGAGCTAGATCCACCATACCCCTGATTTGGAGAGGATGTCATTCCCTTATTCCCTCCTCTTCTATAATTACTCCTCTTATGCTTCTCTTCAACCCTTAAGGCCATATGATACACATCTTCTATAGTAAGGGTACAATGCATACTTAACTCATCTTGAATAGCATAACTTAGGCCATTTACATACCTCGCAGCCCTTTGCTCTTCGATCTCATTATGCTCCACTCGAATAAACAGTTTGTAAAACTCGTTGGTGTAGTCCTCAATGCTTTGATCCTTCTGTTGAAGGTTCTGAAATCTATGAATCAAGGTTTGGTAATAGTCTACAGGCACAAACTTATCTTGCAACTTTTTCTTCATCTTATTTCAAGCCTTGATCTTTTCTTTTCCTTTCCTCTATCGTTATGTCTATAGATGATCCCACCAAATTAAGGCATGCCCCTTCAACTTTGTGCATGCGAGTTTCACCTTATTTTCCTCAACAAGATTACTCCATTCAAAATATTTCTCCATGTTATTTACCCAATCGATTAGCTCCTCTAGTTTTAACCCACCAACATACTCGAAAACCTCAATCTTGATTCCATCTTGGTTTCCTTTAAGTCCTTCCAAGGCTTCGATCAACCTTTTTTCAAAGAATCGTGTTTCTCCCTTTGATTCTCCTGATTTTTCTTCCATGTGATCCTCAGATCCACCTTTCTCAACTATGGTCTCATCATTAGATCCCAAATCTGAGATCTCATTGATGCGCCTCTCTGTCATGTGGTTAATCACAATAGTTAACCATGCTATTTTTGCATATAGATCCTCCATATGTCTATTCATTTGGGCGTAGATCCCTTTCCCTCTCCCTCTTCTATTCATCTTCTTTCCACTAGCAAGATCTCACCCGCTTTGATACCAATTGATGTAAATATCTAGAGACAAATTTAAAAAACTATGATATTTTCATTCACGACGATAACAACCCATACCACACTTTTACAATGCTTTGGAAAAATACATGCCAAACAAACAATTTTTTTTCCACTTAAAGCCAATCATTTCCACCTACCGAAAAAAAAAATTAAATGCCCGTGGAAAATATTAAACACCTAAATAATTTAATGCCTATGGAAAACATTTAATATTTTTTATTACATCACACTTGTAGCAAAAAGACTTTTCTCCCTAAATATAATAGGATAAAATTATTCCCAAACCCATTCACAACGAAACGATCTACCAAAAAGGGTTTTTATATCCAAATGCCATGCAAGTTTTATTTCAAAATTGATTTTTTTGAAATAGACAAGCAAAATCATGAATATAATATTTTATTTCATTATAACAATATGAATTACATCTTCCATATGAAAACATTTGTAACTACCCATGAAAATTTATAGCTAGTATTCTTCATTTCTCTTTTTTTGTTGTAAAAATATATTAAAGCGATTATAAATTTTTTTTCCCATGAATAGCAGAAAATATTCCTACAACATCAAAATGGGTACCTTGTAATAACAAGATTCTCAACCTTTAGAATAAACAATCAAGCCTCCAATATCTGTAATTAAATTTGGATCCCTTCTTCACTATCTTCCCTCTTCACACAGTCTAGAAACCCAACAAAATATTAGACATTCCTCAAAATAAAGGGATTAGATAAGCTAGTGGATAAAACCCTAATGTGGGAACTCAATACTTTTTTTCCCAAAAAATTAAGTCTAAAACAAAATACCTCCCTAGTCCATGATGATTCAAGTATAACCCTATATCATTACTTTTATGCAAAGGTTAGAATATACCATATTCAATATACCAAAATTGTGATTGTAACCAATTCATCTATGTAACCGAAAAAAAATATACCATATTCAATATTTGAAAGTATGGGGTATTTCTCCCAAGGTTCTATACTACAAACACAAGATATTTTAAGGATGCAACCTATCCCAAGGTAACCTATTATGAATATGACCATATTGATGGTTTAAAAGAAATATCTAAACAAATTATCTACATTTTCAATATAATCCAAATGATGATGCATCTAACTTAGCCATGTCATAATCAACTTTATACATCCAAAGGTATTGTTCTTTAAATATGTTCAACTATGTTACCACCATGTCATTGTATTATTGAATGATGCATGAAGTTTAGTTGGATATATTAGTTCCTTATTCTATAGAGGTGTAGACACCCAATTTTGAGTACATTGTTAATATTCAAGTTTGCCAATATCTTCATCAATTAACCAAATTGAATCAATCATCCTTATGCCCAAATTTGGGGTATTTATTGCTCTAAAAGCAAAAGTGTTAAGGCACAAGTGAAAGCACTGCTAGCATTTTCATCTCCTAGGCAAGGCTTTTGTAAAGTTTGACTTTTCAACATTTCCCACCCAAATTTCATCTCTAGTTGTCATTTTGACAAAGGTGCTAGAGCAAAAGCATGACCATTGCTTTTTCCATCCAACACTTTTGACTATCATGCAACAAAACCAAAAAAATTGAATGTTGGCACCATTCAAGCCATCCTTCATTAATGGATCTACTCACCAAGATCTAAATCATAGTCCCAATAGATATCCCAAGCCTAAGCTTTTCCATTTATAATTTTCATTAATGGCATGTTGATCTCATTTTCAAATTCTTACCATATTCAATCCTATCCACTTCAATGTAATCCTTCCCCCAAGGAGCCATGGTTTCCTATAAATCCAACTCTTACGAGAGTGTAATACATTGTCTTTTGAAAGAAATAAAATTCTACCAAATTTTATCTAGACTCATAGGAATTCATCTTTATGCATGGAAATGTTATGCCAAAATATTACCACAATCCTATAAAAGCATCTAAGCACTCAAGCATCCAAGCATCCAAACACCCAAGCATTCAAGCTCAAGCTCTCAAGTATCTAACAAATGAAAATAAGCTTAGCATATTTAAACAAGTGTGCTTTAGGGTTGTGCTCTTTCCCCTTGCTTTTGACACTTTCTTTGCTTTTGCATCTCTAATCTTCAATCTCATTGTATACTAGCTAGCTTTGAATATCTTATTTGCATCTACTTTGGTATTTCATCTTGGCATTGTTAGTTTTCACTTTAAGCAAGTAATCTTTCTAATTTTTGTCATTCGTTAGGGATTTATACCTATTGGTCAGATACCTTCATCATATTAATCATTAAATCACTCAATCTTGCATTTAATCTTAGTTTACAACAATTTAAAGTGAAAGTGCTATTAGATTGTAGGTTCAATATCACTATCACTCTCTAGTTTTACACAATCACCTAGAATCAAAACGTTCTATGTCAAGCAAAAGTGCTAATAACACTATAATTGACCCACTGGTGCTTTTACCCCATTAGTGCTTTTGCCACTGATCATTAAATATGTTAATTTTATTATTTAGTCATTTTCTAACTCTCATCTAAACAAGGGTTTTATGTTGGCCAAGGCAGTATAACATTTTCCTCTAGCTCAAGCAGACCCCTTTGCTACTAATCCTTTCTTTTTATGTCTATTTTGTAGGAAGGAGAAAGTACCATCAAGACGTAAACTCCGTCATCATTTCTAAAATACTGGTAATACTTCTACATCTATGGCATAAAAACATTTTTCTAATCCATACTCTTTTCATTTCAGCATTTAGGTGTTAGAATTATTTACTATTTGCTAAATTAGTTTATATTTTATATTTTTTTGTCAAAATAAGAAAAAGAAAGAAGGAACTAGTTTAGCATCTAGGACTTATCTATGGTATATTTCTTGCCCTTGAATTTAAAATAAAAATTGTCTTTTACATTATCATCAAAAATAAAAACAATTTAGTTTGAGTCCTTGTTGCATTTGTATACTGCATTAGGGTGTGATTAAGGTTAAGCTTAATCAAATAATATCTTAGGAGAAATATAAGTGTTCTTCAATCCATCAAATCATAGACTTTAAGCTCATCATTGTCCCTATCATTGAGGTAAGAAAAAGAGAGAGGCATTGTGAAGAGGTCCTTCATGATATCTTTCCCATCCTCCTCACATTTTGATGAACCCAACATGAATACCACCACAGGTCCTAAGATTTTCTTGACCAAGCTAAACCTTAATCAAGCTAAAATTTATCAAACTTTAATCAAGACCACTTAATATTATTTTTTAAGATTATATCATATTAAATCTATATAATAAGAACATAAAAAATTGCTAGTCCTACTAAGGGTCTTCTTGATCCTTTGAAAAATTTTCATACAAGCTACTAGGCTATATTTGGTATATAGCAAGCTCGTGCTACCAATTTCCCATATAAGGTATCATTCATACTTATACCTACTAAGGGATAGTGGGATTCATAAGGAGACATGTTATTACCCCTCATATACCATCTTGGCCATGTATCCAAGCAGTCACTTCCATGTATCATCTACAATCCATGTATCAACTTTCTCTCATTAACTAACAAATATATAGAGAGGATTCAGGTATTCTGGGAAATTCTATATATAGAGAAACCCTTGAGGTATAATATCAAGGTAATGGGATATAAGGTTGCTAAAACATCTATTTCTTCTTTAATCAATTCTATAAACTTTAAAACTTATTATTTTCTTTCCTTCCAAACCCATGGTTGAGAGATGCAACCTAGCTCGTACTACTATTAATTAGATGGCCATTAACCTCAATCCTCTAATGGAAGGTCATGATGACCAACCTACCTTTGAGAATCCAACCTTTGAGCAAAAAGAGGAGGTTTCTACACCTTTGGGTTATCTAAACCTTATCTATGATGAGCAAGGAAGGGTAGTCTTTTATTATATAACTCAAATAGATTATTTCTTAGAGAAGCATAGGGAAGTAATGGAGACCTTTCTTAATTAATGTAATTATATCTTAGCCATCTCTACATGAGAGGGTTCTCCTATGGACCATCCCCAATAACCTAGCTCAATTTTTTTGCCTTTAAATCAATTAGATCTATCCTTTGGATTTTAAAATGCAAACCTTAATGCACCAACTTCTAATTTCATTGATTTAAATACTTATTTCAAACAAAACCACTTTGACAAGGGGTTAAAACACCATATCTCAAAGATTCCTTGATGATAACATGAATCTAAAAACATGTCTCAAAATAATTCCTTTCTTTTGCCACTTCAAAACAGGTTAGCAAAAATTATTTTGTGCTACTTCAAAACTGTTTAGTAAATCTCTCTTTCTTGAGTAGATATCACATTAAAAACCCTTATCTAAAGGTGCACAATAAAGCTTTAAAATTAATAACTTAAACCCTCCATACAGTATAAAGCTTTATTAGAAACTCAACCATGTAACTTCATAAAATAAATCTTCACACTATTATAAATATCTTTTAAACTTATTTTATAAATTTGACATTAAAAACTTAACATAACACCTTATCACTCCTTATAAAATCTCACACTAATATAAAAGTGAAATATCCATGTTGCACCTTATGTGTCATTTTGATCAAATTAATAACTTTTATAAATACCTCATCAAAAGTATAAAGCTTTATTAGAAACTCAACCATGTAACTTCATAAAAGAAATCTTCACACTATCATAAATATCTTTTTAAACTTATTTTATAAATTTGACATTAAAAACTTAACATAACACTTTATCACTCCTTATAAAATCTCACACTAATATAAAAGTGAAATATCCATGTTGCACCTTATGTGTCATTTTGATCAAATTAATAACTTTCACACTAATATAAAAGTGAAATATCCATGTTGCACCTTATGTGTCATTTTGATCAAATTAATAACTTTTATAAATACCTCATCAAAATCGGTGTCGACAAGCTTCGAACCACACGCCTTCTCTTTGCAAAATTTTAGCACAACCTTGTAACCAACTGTGCTATTCGGCGGTTGAGTCAATATGGGCATGATTATGAAATTAATCTTATCTTCTACTATCAAAACTTTCCAACTTCTACATCTTCTTCACGACGTCACTCCGTTTGAACTTTTATTTATGGCGACATCCTTAATTGATCAACATGCTTCTGCGAAACAAAAACTTCTCCCTACCTTTGTCGTTTGGTCTATGCATTGGTGTTGTCGGCTCTTCTGCCGGAACCACGATGTCTAACTTCCTCAACAATGATGTCTTCTCTGAAAGTTATTCAAAATTATCTTCAACAAGCTCTCAATGTCACTGAACGTCTTATTGACAATGAACTCTCAATGGCAGCAATGTAATGATTTGTTTTCTCCACCTTTCGGTGGCAGAAGCTTTCATCTGAATTCCTCTATCCTTGTAATCAAACATTAGCCACACACATTCTAATAGCAACTATTCTTTTGCAAAATGCATGACACAGTTTCTTTCAACCATTTCAGGTATCGGTACTACCTCGCAAGATGTATTCTGTTGCACCCAAAACTTGGTCACTCAAAATGATATCCAAAACGTGTGAGATACAACAATATCTTCAAGATTCTTTCAAAACCTTTGGTAGCATTGAATTTTGCACTAATATTCTTCAACTCACACCGACATTAAAGTTTTCAAACTCTTCCAATCTTTCGACGATAATTTTCTTTTGAAGTTTCGATGGCAGCACTATTTCATTCGCGGGGCTTTCAATAACAAATATATCTCAGTAAGCATTCACTTTTCTTCACATTCATAGGTAAAATACATCACAACACCGTATATATATTTTCTCTTATGCGCTTCTATCTGCCTTTTTTTAATGTGCTCGGATATCATTCGAATACTCGGACCGATAGCACAACTATCTTCTCAAGCTCAAAAACAACAATATTTTTTATAATCTTTTTCGATCGCAAGACTTTCGTTGAAGAATCTCTTTCAGTGCAAGTTTTCATCCAACCTTCCTCTCTTTGTCTCGATGCACGAGTGCTCATCTTCACACACTCAAACAAGCTTCTGCGAATCTCTACAACACCCGCACAAAGTCGTCAGATATCACATTTTAAAACATTAGCTATATTGAAATAATATTTGCCCCCTTCTTATAAAGTTTATCTTCAATAATAATGACATCGACGCATGAGAATGTTTTAACTATTAACCTTGCTCTTAAGAGACGTTGGCGCTAATGTTTCTGAACCTTTTGAATATAATATTTAAATCTAAAAGATTTAAATATTAAATATTTAACCTTTGGGCTTTTGAAAATAAATATTTTTCTTTCTTAACTTTTGGCCCATCTTCATAATATTTAAATTTAACATTTAAATATTGTAATCCTTCTTTTTCCTTGAAATAAATTTTACCTTGCAACAATGTCCAACCATAGAAGAATATTTTTGCCTTACCAAGTTCTTTGACATCAACCCTTTTGACATCAATCCTTTGACATCAATGACAACTCAATATGCTCAATATTTCCAACAATCTCCCCCAACTGGATACCAAATTGCTCCCCCTGAGAAGCGGCTCCCCCTTACTAAAATATCTTCCCCTTAGTGAATTCTCTCCCTTTTGACATCAATGGCAAAGGGCTCCATGGGGCTAAAAATAAAATATTTTAGCATAGCCCCCTCACCACCTCCTCTGCTTGAGGTGATTAATTTTGGGATGGGAGTAAGACTACTCCCAACTTACAATGCTCTTCTTTTCAATATTCTTTTTCCACACCTTTGTAGTCATGCCTCTTTGAACCTTTTGATCATCATTTTTCTTGCTTGTCCTTGGAATTTTTGGAAATTTTGTTCTACACCACCTTGCTTTATGCCCAAAATTATTGCAATTGTAGTCCTTGGAAGGTGCAAATATTTTGAAGTTCCTCTTTGTGAAACCATAATCATTTTTGCCATGAACCCTGCAATGAATAGCTTTGTGACCAAAGTGATTACATGAGTAGCAATGACCTTGAAAGAAATATCCATCTTCAAATGAATTTAAGTTCCTCTTAGTGAAGCCATAATTATTCTTTCCATGAATCCTGCAGTGTATAGCTTTGTGACCAAAATGATTACATGAGTAGCAATAACCTTGAAAGAAATATTCATCTTCAAATGTATTGAAGTTCCTCTTGGTGAAGCCATAATCCTTCTTTCCATGACCCCTACAATGCACTGCTTTATGACCAAAATTATTACATGAGAAACAGTAACCTTGAAATAAATATTCATCTTGCCTTGGAGGATATGGACCCATGGTTCTTTCTTTGCCTTTTTTGGGATAATCCTTGTACCTTGATTGTGCATTATTTTCTTCCTCTTTGATGCTTCCATTTTTCAACACATTAGCATCGGTCTTAGGTTCTTCTTTAATCACTTTTGGTTCTTCTATTTCTTTTGACCTTGAGCTTGACTCCTCTTCTTGTTTCCCTTGTCCTTCTTCAAAACCAAGTCCAGTCTTGATAAATGGAGATCTTTGTGCTTTGAGAATGTCATCCAAATATTTTGATATTTTCTCAAACCTATGTAGCTTATGATTAGAATATTTTACTTCCATCCTTAGAGAAACCACTTCATGTTCTAATCTTTCACATTCTAGCTCTTTTGCCTTCAACTGTTTAGCCATACCTTCTTCAATTTTCCTTGCCTCTTCAACCTTAATTTTTAAGTCAGTGAGATCTTGTAGAAGCTTTGCCTTTGCTTTCTCATCTTCTTGTACTTGAGTCTTCAATCCTAAGTTCTCCCTTTTTAGCTCTTCAAGTTCCTTTTTCATTTCAACTGTAGCTTCTTCCTTTTCTAAATCTTTCTCTTTTTGTAGATCTTCAATAATAGGATCATCTTCTTTCTTTTCTACTTGGTCTTTGACAACAGGTGCATCTTATTTCTCTTTTACTTGGTCTTCAATAGGAGCATCTTCCTTTTCTTTCATGGCTATGTGTGTTCCTTCCTTCTTAGGAGGGTGTGGTCTCATGGTTCTTCTTTTTTCTTTCTTGGCCATGTGTGTTCTTGTAAGATCTTCCTTCAAGTTAGGCTTCCCTGAAGGAACCCGCTCTGATACCAATTGAAGAACACAAGCTTATACTAAGATGGAGGGATGAACAATATAAGATAAAACTCACTTTTTTTTCCAAATCAATATTATTCAATATTATCAATTGCAATAACTTTCGAAAGCAGTATTAATCAATCTCATCAATAACAGTAATAATGCAATGCACAAATAACCACACACATAAGAAACACATAATTAACGTGGCTCGCCCAATGTGGGTTACATCCATGAAGAAAATATTTCTTATAAACTTTCTCAACAAATCTCTTGGGAATAAATTCCATATTACAATGTTTATAGGCACCCACCCAAAGGAGACTCTAATCCCTATGTGTAATGTCATTTCATGTTCATTTGAATTTCATGTAATATGAATTTGGGAACCCTAACCCTAATCTCATTTTTCTCAAGATATAATTTTATAACACAAAGGGAGAGATGTGATTTTTCATTCTCTCCATTGTTAGAAATCTTCTCCTCCTTTTTTCTTGTTTTATGTGATTAAGCTTGGGTACATAGCATTGATCCTTGCTACAATTGGTATAAGAACTTGGATGCTTACCCCTCGCACAACCAAGCTTCGAGAAGCATTGCATTCCCCTCCTCTCCTCATCCACAAATTTATGTGTTGAGTTGAAGGAGAGCATGAGGATGTTGAATGAGGTTTCATAAAACCCCATATATTTTCTTTTTATTGCAAATATTAGCTTGTATCTCTGTGTGTAGGTATCCAAATTTTGGATCTGACCGAGTTTGATGACCTTTATGTAAACTGACTATGTTCATTTTTTACACAGCCATACAGTATCCAAAATCCAGATCTAATAGGGAGTTCAATGACCTCTATGTATATTGATCATGTTTGTTTTTACACAACCATACAGTCAAATTGGCCTCTACGTAAACTGATCGTGTTTTGTTTTATAGCAGAATACGTTTCTAGCCTCTCCATTGTACTTGTATAAGTGGCTTACAAAATTTTCCACATTGCTTTTGGCTAACTTATAGACCTTATTTGTAAAAGTGATTCCACTTGGATAGTGAGCAAGGTGTAGTGGATCACACCTAACATACATATTGTCACATTAGCATTGTAGTAGCACTCCATCTGCACTCCAAGTCTATTTTTTATTTTCATTTGCTTTCTTTCATTGTAAATCAATTCACATCTTTGCATCATCCCTAAAAGGAATGCATCTAACGACTCATTCTGTAGCCTATCCTCATGACAGGGTGCCACTTCCTTGGTGGTGGGGAATTTGTATTAAAGGCCTTGTGAGTCAAATATGGACTGGAATTAACAAGAATACACAGTGAAGGAGGTTAGCCATACCCACGAACCTTTGGAAATGGATCATCCTTTCACCTATGCTCAAAAACTAAAAAATCTTAATCAAGATTAAAATATAAGTTGGTCCAATATTCGTCATAGTTGTGGAATAATGTTTGTACTTCTCTTCAGAGAGTATATCGTTGACCACAGTAAACTGGGTGAGGACTGGTAATACTTGGGCTCCATCAGGGCTTGAATTTCATTACCGAGCATTTATATGCGGGCATCCAGGTGAAGGCCTTAATTTGAGACAAGCTCATTATACCTCTCCAACTTTCAACACCTCACCTACTTGTAGTCATAATATTGAGGTTACTAGTTTTGTACATCCCACACTTTGGTATTCAATTGTGTAATCTAGTGTTGGATATATTGGCCTGCACATTCATTTGTTGGAGATATTAGCTTTTATATTCATCTATAGTATTTCAGTTTGGGCTACACACATTTTTTTTAGTACTTCAAATTTAACCACATCATCATCCTGTTGCATCAGGACTCAACCACTTGTACAAATTCATCATTTGTAAAAGAGATTACACTTGGACGGTGAGCAAGGTCTAGTGGATCGCATTCATTCATTATCATCACTTGGCTTATTATTTACTGGCACATTTTGCCTCAGTCATATGTTCCTTGTTCACACCTTGACACACCTCTTTTAGGTCTTTGTAGTATCACGGGTCACAATGACTTCCATCTTCAGACAAAATGTTGGATGTACTCTCAAAGGTAAGGATAATTGGGATCAATGGTTCACATGCCTTAGGACAACTACAAAATTTGAGAACCTATGGTGTGACCATTTGGACGTAAATACTACACCACCCACAAATATTGTTGCCCTAGAAAAATGGTAGATAGATGATGACCAAATTCGTGTCGGCATCCTACTTGTCATAGAATATCACCTTCATAATTTGATTGATGAAGCCAAGCATGACACAACATGGTTAGTTCTCGAAGTCTTCAAGAAAAATTTTGATACCAAATCTAACCTAGAATTTTTCATCTTGTCCTCAAGATGAATCAAATAAAAATGCAAAAAGGACACTCTAGTTCCACCATCAACCTCCTTCACCTTATTAAATAGGTCATTGATAAAGACTTCAAAAATCAATGTATCACATGGGCTTTCCTCATTCATTCATGTCTTCACATTCCAGACTACAAAAACTTGCTTGCTAGTTTATCAACTAGTGGAACCTTAAAAACTCTCAACTTTGAAGCCTTAGTAGAAAATTTCATTGAACTTGACAAAACCTTTGACACAAACTTCACCAGTTCTAACCTTGGTGACTCAGCCTTTCAAGTGGATGAAGATGCAAATTTTTCAAATAATCAAGGTAACAAAAGTTGTGGTCGAGGCTATAGTCAAGGCAAAGGCAAAGGACAAGGACAATGTTCTAACAATGGTCAACATGAACACTCACAACATCAAACTAGTCAAGGACAATATAGTCAAGGACAAGTAAAACAACCTAGTACCTCTCAAGGAACTGGTAACTCAAATATTATGTGCAAATTTTGTAACTGAAAAGGGCACTATGCCAATGATTTTTAAATCACCATACTCAATATCAAGCAATTTCAAAATTATAGTGCACATAATGTAAATGAAGATGACTCTAATCCAAACATATTCCAAAGTGCTCATTTGTGCAATACCCAGATCATCAGCACACGACCACCTATATCACCATCTGTTGACCATACCAAAACATTCATTGAGGCACATCAAAATATGTTGGCTATGACATTTCTCATACCACATCGTAACCCATTGGAGTTGCCCACAATGTAGCCTCCACTAGTAGTTCATGGATCATGGATACTGGAGCCACCCAACACATGACTTCCAACAAGGACTTATTTGAAGAATTCAACTCAAAAGTACTTGGTGTAGTTCACATGGTTGACAAATCCTCTCAACCAGTTGAAGGAGCTAGAAATGTTCAATTAAAAATTCTCGAATTACTTGATTTTTGGTTACTTTATGTTCTCAACATCCCTACTCTGAAGAAAAATTTGTTGTCACTATCCACACTCATCTATCATGATCTGAGTGTCACTACCAAATATAAAACTCTTCAATTCATTCATCCACTCTCCAAAATAGTGGTCATGATCGGTTCCTTAGATGGAAAACCGAATAACACAAGCTTATACTGAGATGGGGGTGAGCAGTATAAGCTAAAACTTTTCTCTTTTCTTTCCAAAGCAATAAATTCAAATAATATTAATGCAATAATGAAACAATGCACAAATCACCATACACATAAGAGACAAATATTTTATGTGGAAACACCCTCTTGGGAGAAAACCACAACAAAATATTGCTTATAAATTTCTTCAATAAATTTCGTGGGCACCAACCCACAAGAGACACCAATCCCCTATACAAGTTCGTGGACACCAATCCACAGGAGACACCAATCCCCTATACAAGTTCATGGACACCAATCCACAGGAGACACCAATCCCCTATACAAGTTCATGGACACCAATCCATAGAAGACACCAATCCACAAGAGACACTAATCTCCTTACTCAAGTTCATGGACACAAATCCACATGAGACACCAATCCCCTCTCAAGTTCATGGACACCAGTCCATAGGAGACACCAATACCCTTGCTCAAGTCTGCTCCAAAACCTGCTCACAAACCCTGCTCAAATCTGCTCCAAAACTTGTTCACAAAACCTGCTCAAATCTGCTCCACAACCTGCTCAAATCTGCTCCACAACCTGCTCATAAACACTGCTCAAATCTACTCCAAAACCTGATCACAAATCTGCTTACAAATCTGATCTATAACCCTTGCACATTTACTCTCAAATTTAATCATAATCAATGCACAAATCTGCTTACAAAACTTGATCAATAATGGAATCAAGTTCTTCGCCTTTTCTTTCCTCAACTAAAAGCAATTTAGACATATTCTACCCAGAATTATTTTATCTTCATGAACATATAAAGAATGATATGCACTAATATAGTAAGCCTCAAATTGCCAATATGTTCTTCACATTCATTAAGTTTGTCGCTTCCACATGTCTCACATTTATTACATTTTAAAGATAGCTCAAGTCTAGTATTGGATAACTTACTTGTGTGTTGACTTGGAGATGCTCAAAACTTGCTCTTCTTCCACTATCATATGCACCTTTACTTATTTGAATTGGCTGAATTATCCTTCCTTGGCAATTGAATTCTTGGGTGAATATGTGCACTTAATATTTTTTTACACCTTGACTTGTTCCAGATTTGTGCCCTCCAAATCTGCCTTAATAATGATGATCTTGTTCTTGCATGTGCTTTTCAAATCTAGTGAATAATTCTCTTTTTCCCTTCTTGATTTAAATATCAAATCAACCATTTTAAACCCTTATCACTCCTTAGACACTCGATATGTGTGCGACTTGAAAATACTAGTGGCTTGCACTAGAGATATTACAATCTAACAATGCTTGACCTTTGTATAATGCTATCGCGCTTCTTTTGATATGCCTCATGAAAACCTTCATCGTCTGTTTCCATTCTACCTATGCAGGTTTGTTTCCCTTCAGATTTGATTATTCTATTTCACAAGCCTTCTTTGAATGAGCTCCACATAGATGTATCAAATGTATCTTAACCTCTTACAAATGGCACGCTTTTATTTTCAAAAACTTTTAATATGCAATTCGTATTACTACCATTATCTGTAATTTTCTTTGGATGAGACATTCCTTCATTGTATTTTTGTGCACTTGAAGTCGTTCGAAGATGATTGTATGCATGTCAACTTAAACGTAGTCTAGAATGCTCTTTATGACATTCAAATCTACGCTTTTCCCTATGAATTCGTAGTCTTTCTTTCAACACAGTCTTCAGGTATTTTTTTGCAATCTAAAAAGGATTCCTATGTCTCAACTAAACTTCTCAATAATCAATATTCCTTCATCATAGAAGTGCCTTCCTCTGTCCTTCTACGATGTGGTCTTTGTTTCTCAATACAATACCAACTGGATGCGTTGTCGGTGCCCTTCTACGATGTGACCTTCATCTAAGCTCCAACGAGCACCTGGTTCAATCACCTTCTCTGCTGCACCGCCCTTCTGCGACATGGTCTTCACCTAAGCTCCAATGAGTATATGCCTCAAACACCTTTGTTGCACCGTCTCCCTCTTGGGACATGGTCTTTGCCTAAGCTCCAATGAACGTCTACCTCAAAAACTTTCTCTACCACATTGTTGCCCTCCTACGACATGGTCTTCGTCAAGCTCCAATCTGCGTCAGTGTCTTCACTACTACATCGTCGCATCGTCTATGACTACGCAGCTATACCGCAACTTAATCGAATGCTCGAATTGAAATTTTTCAGAATTATTAATTCTTGACTAAGTTTCAACCTTATATATACATTTAATCTTTCTTTTTTTGTAAAGGTCGGCCCATGCACGATCATTTTAATTTTTGAAACTTTACTTTATAATATTTAAATTTAATATTTAAATATTATAAGGTTTAACTCTATAATATTTTTATAACTTTAATATTTAAATTTCCAATTTAAATATTAAAGCATATATCATCCTTGACAACTCAATATTTCATCCTTGAAGATATTTTTGCCTTTAACATTAATGACAACTCAACATTTCATCCTTGAAGATATTTTTGCCTTTAACAACTCAACATTTCATCCTTGAAGATATTTTTGCCTTTGATATCAATGACAACTCAATATTTCTAACAAAAACTCATCAGACTTGCTGAACATCCTGCTTTTGAAGTCCACATTGCTGAAGCAGATATGCAACTTAATGCCACCCTGACTCCCAAGAAACTTTCTATTGATGCATTATGGTATGGTTGCATGGATCATGTCAAACTTGACCAAATGAGAAAAATGGAGTCCACCGTCAAGGGATTACCACACTTCTCTTCCAAACCCATCAAATGTGAAGCATGCATCATTGTCAAATCCTCTCAACAAACTTTTCCAAAGAGCTAGTGGAATTCCACACAAAAACTAGAGCTAGTTCACTCATACGTTTGCAGGCCAATACATATTCCCTCATTAAAAGGTAAAAGGTATTACATCACATTCATCGACGATTTCTCAAAGAAGCTATGGATCGGCTTTTTGGAGAAGTCTGAAGCTTTTGAATTCTTCAAAGCATTCAAGGCTCACGTAGAACAAGAATAAGGTTGTAGAATCAAGATCTTTAGGATTGACAATGGTGGTGAGTACACCTCAAATGAATTCAAACAATACTTGTCCTCACATGGGATCAAACATCAATTGATAATACCAGGCACACCTCAACAAAATGGTGTTGTCGAGCACATGAACAGGACAATTATGAACATGGCTCATGCCCTTCTTATCTACAAAAATGTGCCTCCATATCTTTGGTCCGAAGCCACCTGGATTGCTATACATGTACTCAACACAGTGAGTCCCTCAAAATACAAACCGTCACCTCATGATAAATGGATTGGAAACCCCCACTGTCAACCACTTCAGAATATTTAGCTCCATATGTTATACTCATATTATACCAAAGCACATAAATAAACTTGAAGCTCGAGCTATTAAAGGCATCTTTGTTGGATACCCTATGGATCAGAAGGGATACAAGGTATTCATTCCTTCACACTGAAAAGTGATTGTGACACGTGATGTGTTTGCAAAAATTGAAGAACAACTGGTTACATTGGATACGAGGGGACACAATATTTAGCCTAGATCAAAATATGCTAACATATATGATGTTCAGATTCTAACCTTTGGGGGATACATTGAAAAGTTACTCAAAACTCTAGAATTTGCAAATCAACCCACAAATTTGGAGGAACCAAACTATGATACTGAGCATATGTTTGTATCTTCTACACCTTCTACCCCTTCACACAGTAATGTTGATTATGGTAAAAATATTTTTTCACATCCATCTTCATAAGTATCCTTTGTACCTAATGATCCATTCCAAGATCATGATTAAAACTTTGTGGTAGGTGAGACATCCACACTGCTCCCCACTCGAGGAATTTGTGAAGCTCGCCAGCTCTTAAAGGACATCAAACCATATGAAGTAGGTAAAACGAGCACAAGAGATGCCCTCAGAGCAAGAGTGCATGAATCATTACTTATTGAACTGGAACTACACCTCACTCTGAATAATGAACCTTTTACATACCAAGAAGTTGTCAAACATGCAACTTGGAGGTATGCAATGAAACAGGAGTATGAATCTCTGATAAAAAATGGTACTTGGAAGTTAGTTGATCTACCACTTGGAAGAAAGGTAGTTTGAAACAAATGGGTGTACAAAAACAAGTATAAATTATATGGCACCCTTGACAAACACAAGGTAAGATTAGTGGCTAAAGGCTTCACATAAAATAAAGGCATTGACTACACTGAGGTATTTGCACCTACCATAAAATGGCCCACAATCAGGACTCTTGTAGCCTTAGTTGCACAACAAGGTTGGAAGATTCATCAATTAGATGTAAATACTACTTTCTTGAATGGCAAATTGGAAGAAGAAATATACATGACACAACCATAAGGTTTTGATATTGCAGGACAAGAGCACAAGGTATGCAGACTCATAAAGTCTTTATATAGATTGAAGCAAGCCCCTCGCACTTGGCTCAGTAAGCTGTCAGATCGGATGAAGCAACATGAATCTGAAGTGTGTGATTACCAAGACATTGATGCAGCATTGTTCATCAAGCACAACAAAGACAAAGTCACATACCTCATAGTATTTGTGGATGACATGCTTCTAACAAGTAATAGTGAACACATCAACACAGTGAAAAGGACCTTGCAAAGACTTGATATATTTTATTTGGCATTGATGTGTTAGTAAAATCTTCAAATTTTACCTGCAAGTAAAAAATACAATAACATAGAAAACAGTAACACAAATATTTTATGTGGAAACCTGCAATGTGTAGGAAAAACCATGGGGTAATTCAACAAAATTTACATTCACAAATCCTATTTACATGCAAGGGGTCGTTCCACTTTTATAGATAAATTAAGGAAGACTTTGAAAATTTTCATTTCCTCTCCCAAAGGAAGACTTTGAAAACTGTTCATTTCCTCTCCCAAAGGAAGACTCCAAAAAAATATCCATCTCCTCTCCCAAAACTACACATTTGGAGCTACACGTCTAGAGCTAAACTTCTATTTGGAGCTACAGGTATATCCGGAGATAGATGTATGTCTGGAGCTAGAAATTTATCAGGAGCTAGACGTCTGTTCAAAGCTAGACATTTATCCAGAGATAGACATCTGTTTAGAGCTAGGTATCTATCTGAAGCTAGAAGTCTGTCTGGAGCTAGATGTCTATTCATAGCTAGATGTTTTTCCAGAGCTAGATGTATGTTTGGAGCTAGAAATCTATCCAAATCTAGACATTTATCTAGGGCTACACGTCTATCCATAGCTAGACGTCTTTCTAGGACTACACATCTATCCAGAGCTGGACGTTTGTCTAGGGCTACATGTCTATCTAGAGCTAGACGTTTTTTTGGAGCTACACATTTATTCGAAGCTAGACATTTGTCTAGAGCTACACATCTATCTGAAGCTAGAAATACATCTAGAGCTACATGTCTATCCAAAGCTAGACGTCTATATAGAGCTACATGTCTATCTGAAGCTAGACATCTGTCTAGAGCTACACGTCTATCCGAAGCTAGACATCTATCTGGAGTTACACGTCTATTTGGAGCTAGACGTCTATTTGGAGCTACACATCTGGATAGTGATTTCACCTCCTAACATTCTCCCACTTGAAGTTAGTATACAAGAATTATTTACCTATGTTTTTCCATCCAATGCCAATTGCCCAATGCTACCCTTATTACATTTTCAGCAAGCCCAAAGAATTTTTGCACCACTCAAACTTCTTTATCTTGATCGACTTTGTAAGAATATCTGTAGGATTCACTTTAGTATCAATTTTCTCTAATAGAATCCTACGTTCTTCCACCACATTTATTATAAAATGGTACTTAACTTCAATGTGTTTCGTGTGATCATGGAATTTTGGATTATTCACTAGCTGAATAGCACTTTGGCTATCACAATGCAATGTAATTTTTTCCTAAATTATATTAAATTCACCTAAAAATCGCTCTAGCCAAATTACCTCTTTGCTGACCTGAGTCGGTGCAATATATTCTACTTCGATGGATGATAAAGCCACCACAAAATGCAAAATAAAGTCTAACTTACAGCTCCACCAGCAAGAGTGAGTATATCTTGTAGTAGACTTTCTCCCATCTCTATCCCCACCAATGATCAGAATCCACAAAACCTTTAACTTACAAATTTTTTGATCCATAGTAAATAACATCTGAAGTGCCTCATAAATATCTAAATATCCACTTCACTGCATTCTAATGCTCTTTACCAGGATTTGCCATGTACCGATTGACTACTCCCACTGCTTAGGCAATATCCGATTTGGTGCTCACCATGGCATACATGATGCTTCCTACTGCTGATGAATACAGTACACGAGACATGCTTGTCTTCTCTACTTCTATTGTAGGACAATGTTCGAAAGATAATTTTAAGTGTGAGAAAAGTGGGGTACTAACTGGTTTTGCATTCTACATATTGAATTACTCCAGCTTTTCTATATATGACTTTTGACTTAACCAGATATTACTTCCTATTTTGTCCATGTGTATCTTCATCCCTAAAATTTTGTTTGTTGCTCCTAAATCCTTCATTTCAAATGTCCTAGCCAACTGAGCCTTAAGATCAATTATTTTCTTCATGTTGGGTCTTGCAACCAACATATCATCAACATACAATAGCAAAATAATAAAACTACCATCATCAAACCTCTTATAGTATGCACAATGGTTAGCTTCACTTCTACTAAAACCTTGGCTCTTCATGAAGGTGTCAATTTTTTTGTACCACATCCTTGGCACCTGTTTCAACCCATACAAATATTTCTTGAGTCTACAAACCAAATGCTCTTTGCCTCTTTCTTCATAACCCTCAGGTTGATCCATATAAATCTCCTCCTCGAGATCACCATGCAAGAAAGTAGTCTTTACATCAAGCTACTCCAGTTCTAAATCTTGTGTTGCTACAAGTGCAAGTAAAACTCTAACATTAGTCATCTTCACAACTGGAGAGAAATGTCATTAAAGTCTATACCTAACTTTTGCACATAACCTTTTGCCACCAAGTGAGCTTTATAGCGTTCCAACAACCCATCGTTGTTATTCTTTACTTTGTACACCCACTTATTTCCAATAGCCTTTCTTCTAGGTGGGAAATCCACAAGTTCCCATGTTTTATTTTTGCAAAGTACCTTGATTTCTTTCTTCATGGATTTCCTCCACTTTTTGCATTCTTAGACTCTAGCTTTCTGAAATGAACTAGGCTCACCATAATCAGTTAACAAAGCAAAAGAGTACTGAACAATAGGAGAATACCTTTTCGAACACTTTTGTGGATGTGTAGATATTCTAACCCAATGATATGTTGGTTGTGGCTCTTGGTCTTGTGACTGTTGTGGTTGCTCTACTTGTTGTTCTACATGTTGATCAAAAACTTCAGCATGTTGATTTTCATTTTCATATTTGTTCATATCTACTTCAACGGGTACAACATTAGGTGTTTGATGTACCTCCTTTCTTTACATGGATTTTCATCAAAAATAACATCCTGGCTAATAACTACCTTGTAGGCAGTAGGATCCCACAGATACCCCTTCACTGTATCTCCATAGTCAATAAAAACACATTTGCTTGACTTTGGGTCAAGTTTGGACCTTTTTTCTTTAGGCACATGGGCAAATGCATCATAGCCAAAGGTACGCAAATGAGAGTAATCAACTGGCTTACAACACCAAACCTCCTCTGGAATCTGTCCATCCAACGTAGCTATAGGTGACCTGTTAATAAGGTAAACAGTTGTATTAATAGCCTCTTCCCAAAACCTTTTATCTAACATGGATGCGTTGAGCATGCTTCTTGCACGTTCAATGATTGTGCGATTCATCCACTCATCCATACCATTTTGCTATGGAGTATATGATAGAGTCTTCTGGTGCTTACTTCCTTCATGCGTACAAAATTTATCAAATTCCTTGGAGCAATATTCACCCCCATTATCTTGCCTAAGATATAAAATAGGCTTGCCCAAACTTTTCTCTACTCGTGCTTTGAAATTTTTAAATTTCTACAAAGCTTTTGACTTCTTCAAAAAATAAACTCATATTCTCCTAGAATAATTATCTATAAAAGTCAAAAAATAGATAGCACCATTTAAGGACTAAGTGGGGACTGGTCCAAATATATCAGAATGTATAAGTTGCAAAAAATTAGAACTCTTACTAGGGCTTGCAGTAAACCGTACCCTCTTTTGTCTACCAAACATACAATGATCACACAAGTCTAAATTACAAGACTTAATCCCATAAAGCATACCTCAGTCATGCAAAATTTTAGACCTTTTTCACTCATATGTCCTAGGCATTGATGCCATAGCATTACTGCATCCTAAATAAAAGTTGCTACTACTACATGGTTTATCACCGTATCACCGCATAAATGATATAGGGTCCCATTAGATTCTTATTTTGCCACTACAAGGGATCCTCTGGTAATTTTGTAGTAGTTAGTACCGAGAGTAATAGAATACCCTAGCTAATCCATCATCTTGATTAAGAGCAAATTCTTTCGCAAATCAGGCACGTGTCGTACATCACATAACATCCTTTCTCTACCATCATCCACACTGATCCTTATGTCCCCTCTTCCCATAATTTCTAAAGGATGATCATCACCTAAGTAGACCATCCCACCACAGTATGGATGATATTTCTCAAACCAGTCTCTATGAGGAGACATGTGGAAGATGAACCCAAGTCCAAAACCTAGGTATATAAAACAGATATGTTATTGTTGATATAGAAAGCCTCACATGTTTTCGTCTCTCCTGAATTTGTTGTACTGGCCTCAGATGATAGCTAAATTTGCTTTTCACCATTCTTTTCTTTTTTTAATTGCCAACAATCCTTCTTTGAGTGCCCTGGCTTCCCACAATGCCAACACTTCCCTTTCTGCTTGCATCCTTTAGACTTAGATCTGGACTATGATCTACCTTGTTTACTCCTCTCAAAAGATCGACCTCTCATAGATAGGGCTTCATTGGTTGAGGGTTTTAGAGACATTTTTCACGTCAACTCTTTTGCCAACAAAGCGATTATCACATCATCAAATTTTAGAGCTCCTAATGATGCATTACTGATGGTCATCACCATATGATCCCAGGTATCCGGGAGGGAACAAATTAGGGTGATAGCTCTATCCTCATCCTCCATATTCACACTAACTGAAACCCTCCTTTAACCTTAGGCTATAAAGTTGATTTTTTAGAAAAACCTTATTTGTTGTTGATTTTGTTTCATACAACTTTTCAAGCTTCTATCAGAGGGCTTCCGTGATCTTTTCTTCAGCAACATTGAACAAGATAGAGTTTGCTAGGAAAATATGGATTGTAGAAACTATCTTATTGTCCAGTTTTTCCCACTCCTCATCTTTCATGCTGCTTGGTTTACTCGCAACCCCTTTCAAGGCTAGATATTGGTCATTTTGAACCAGTAGATCCTCCACCTTCATCTTCCATAGGGTAAAGTTCCTGCCATCAAATTTCTCAATCTCAAACTTGGTTACACCTCCTGTCATTGTTTCTACTCCCACTCGCACAAAACCGTAGGCTCTAATATCAGATGTTAGTAAAATCTTCAAATTTTACCTTCACGCAAAAAACACAATAACATAGAAAAAATTGTAACGCAAAAATTTTACGTGGAAACTTGCAATGTGCAAGAAAAACCACGGGGTAATGGTAGCTTCTTTATTTTATTGATTTCAACAACTTAACATTCACAAATAATATTTATATGCAAGGGGTCGTTCCTCTTTTATAGATAAATGAAGGCTCTGAAAACTGTTCGTTTCCTCTCCCAAAGGAATACTTTGAAAATTGTTTGTTTCCTCTCCCAAAGGAAGACTCTAAAAATTTGTTCGTCTCCTCTCCCAGAACTGCACGTCTAGAGCTAGACATCTATCTGAAGCTAGATGTTTTTTTAGATCTAATCGTTTGTTTGGAGCTACACATCTATCCAGAGCTAGAAGTTTGTCTAGGGCTACACATCTATCCATAGTTAGATGTCTATCTAGAGCTACACATCTATCTGAAGCTACACGTCTATCTAGATCTACATGTCTATCTAGAGCTACACGTCTATCTAAAGCTAGACATCTATCTCTAGATGTTTATTTGGAGCTACACATCTATCTAGAGCTAGACATATATCTAGAGTTACACGTATATCCGAAGCTAGATGTCTGTCTCGAGCTACACGTCTCGATAGTAACTTCACCTCCTAACATGATGAAATTATATTTTTGTATAGAAGTAACTCAAGAAAATGGTAAAATATTATTGACCCAAGAGAAATACATCAACAATCTTCTGGAGAAGTTTCAACTCAAAGATGCACGCCTTGTGACAACACCAATGAAATCAAATTTGAAACTCACCGTAGACAATGACACACTAGGGGTAGATGCAATGATCTACATAAAGTTGGTTGGTAATCTCATCTATGTTACTAACACAAGACCTGACATCGCTTATGCAATGGGTATTCTGGAAACGTACATGACCAAGCCAAAGAAGAGTCACTGGCAAGCAGTAACAAGAGTGTTGAGGTACCTAAAGACAACCCATAATAATGGCCTGTTGTATGAAAAAAATGCAGATTTCAAACTCATTGCATACATAGACTCGGAATTTGCAGGGGATAAAGACACTAGGAGATCTATGTCTAGGTACTTAACGTTTCTTGGCTCAGCACCAAATTCATGGAGATCAAAGTGACAAAATATTGTAGCAAATTCTTCAGCAGAAGCCAAATATATTATTGCAACTGAGACAAGCAAAGAAGTGGTATGGTTGACAAAGTTGTTACACACTCTCGATATCACTCAAAAATGTCCTACAAGACTGCATATGGACAATCAATCAGCAATCCACATGGCAACGAATCATTTTTTTCACGACAAAACCAAAAACATCAGTACAAAAGTCCAAAAGATCTGAGAACTTGTTCAAGATGGTACAATACAAATGCACTATTATCCAATAGTAGATCAGATTATTGACATCTTCACCAAGCCACTCTAGGGGGTGAAGTTTAAACATTTCAAACAACAGATAGGCTTGAGAGCCTCCATCTCCCCCTGACAATGGAGATGCAACAAGACCAACAAGGTTAATGTTTATTCGTAAAACCACCTTCATGTGGGTAGAGAGTATTGGTCGATCTCTACTCTATCCCATTTGTAATAAACCCCTTGTGGGTGCAAAAGGATAAGGGTTGTACTAGTTTTGAAAAATCGAAACTTGTGAAAACCCGAAAGGGCATGGGGATTACCAAACTATATATAGGGACCCAGCATATTGGAGTCACATTTCATGGATAATTGGCTAATCGGTTACACAAAGAACCACCTGATCCACTCATCTACTGAAATAAAATGACCTGCTACCATTAAGAGGGGGATTGATGACATGTTAATGCTACAAGATCATGTTTATTAATTAGGTTCCAAATTAATTGTTATGAGGCTTTAATAAGACCTCATTAGAATAGGTTATTTTAATGTGTAATGTTATTTCATGTTCATTTGAATTTCATGTGTTATGAATTTGGGAACCCTAACCCTAATATCATTTTTCTCAATATATAATTCCATAACACAAAGAGAGAGATGTGATCTTTCATTCTCTCCATTGTCAAAAATGTTCTCCTTTTTTCTTATTTCATGTGGTTGAGCTTGGGCACATAGCATTGATCCTTGCTACATTACCTAGGTTGAAAGTTTAAATTCATTATGCAATACCTTTTTTTTTATTAGATACAAGGGATTTTGAAAGGGTCCCCAAACCTTTTACAAACAAAGGAATGATGTAGATCTAGGACAAAATCCATAGACCACAGAGATCAAACTAACCCTACAAACCAACCAATTTCCTAATAGTAAACACAACAGAACTAATAGAAGACCACAAGATTATGGATATGATTGAAATCTTAGAATCCTGAGAAGAGCCAAAACTAAGAGACGAGAACCAAGCCAATCTACAACACCCAACAAGGAGTGAGAGCAGTTGGGCCACAAAAAAAAGAGGATTCAGTCCTTAGGAGAACCATCCCCGGCTTCCCACAACCCTAACTTTGAGGTCCCTAGCGCTTCCTAAATTCACTACATCATAGTTTTAATCTCTTCTACACAAGCAATGACCTCATTCAAAGTACCCATTAGAGAAATATGGTAATCCACCATCGTATTAAGAAATGATTTTGGCACTTTAGGTGCAACCAGCAGACTAGATACTTTCTTATTCCAAGCGACCAAAATACCCTAAAGTGAATTTAGCTTTCTTTTTCAGGGGGCATAGTCCTCTGAGTCTGATTTCTCCACCAAAACTGGGTTCTTCTCTGGCTTGACCTTTTTAGCTAAAAGACGCTTGGACCACCTAGCTTTCTTCAATCCACCTCTGGTTCCCATAGGTAAAACTGATGCTCCTCTTGACCTCAACAAAAAATCCTTCACTTTATTTTCATAAATAAGGGGGCTTTATAAGTTCTCTTTAGTCTTCTTATAGTTGCTAGACTTAGAGTGAGACGACACCGAGGAATCATTAATTGTAGAGGTCTCCTTTTGAAGGATCGTCGAATTAGGAACCACCTCCCCCGAGACCCCCTTAACTTCCACCATGTGCTCAAAAATTATCAAAGCCAGGCCCTGATGGATTGGATCAGTAATATTCCCTTTCCTGGCATCCTGCATGGACTTCTCCATAGAAGTGAACAAAAATGATGGAATATTCATTAACCTTTTGTGACAAAGCTGGTTCAAAAACATAACATGATAAATACATAGGATATCTTTGTTTTCATCCAATGTAAAAAAAACCATAATAACCAACGCAAGCCTATCCCACAAAGCCTGAAGAACTTTCCTTTGATAGGCATTTTGAAGTTTAGGCAAAACTTCATCCTCCCTAAGGAAATACCTCAATTCTCTTGCCAAGGAATATTTTTTCCTATTGTGGCAGGCACCGTCAAGAGGCAGGTCCATCACATTAGCAACTAGGGGGATGGAAATCTTGAATTCAATCCCACCTGCTCTCACCATCCTATTATTTCAAGAATGGGTCATTTGCTTCAAAAAACCCTTGTTATATCCATGGAATTTCAACAAGCAATCCAAGAGGCCATATTTTTTAAGAAAGTTTCTTACATCCTCCTCAACTTTGAGAGTGTTTGGTTCAATAACAACCCCCTCCATATCCTAGCAGACCACCCTCAAAATACATTGTTGGAAAAACTGAGGACCAAGGCAACTAGCATATCCATTTAGAGAAACACGTAACTTAGAGGATGCTTTGCCAAGAAGCTTAAAAGCTTCAAGAGACCGTTGAAAAGGACCCAAACACCTCCTCATAATCTTGACACAAAACCACCACTATCAGAGATAAATTAAACTCAAGGTGCTGATAAGTTCATTGAAACCAAGAAAATTACTAAAATTACCCTTTCCAAGTGATCAGAGATCATGGCTCTCCACCCAAGTCAAGACTTTGTCAGTTGCTAAGGCACTAATGCACTGTCACCTCACATTCTAGAGAGATTGTCGAGGAAGGAGGAGGTGGTGCAAATAAATAGAAACACGCCAGGCGATCTTCAAAAGGCAAAAAAAAACTTCTACAAATACGACACTCCACTCTAAGAGGATTTAATTCTATATTCGACATCAGCAAGGGGACTCTCGAGTACCTCAACATCGAATGTTGTATACTAATAAGGACACTCCACATCCTAAACAGCCACTTCACAACCTGCATGTCGAAATGATGGAAAACCAAGGATTTTCTACTAGTCTCGAGCCTCCACATATGCCAATGATTACCATGATTTCTTATGACAACCCACAATAGATGGGGTCTTAAACTCCCACTCAATCCAACACCAATGGATTGAGAAAATCTAAAAAAACATAATAGAATAATCAAGAGGAAATTTGGGCAAGGCAAAAACCAAATAGGTAATCTCCTCACATATCACGTGACCCACAAGTGATACAAGTCAATAATTAAAGCCACCAAAGAAACTATCATTATGCCTCCAAATTTGAAAATGATGATCGTCTATACCTGCCTCACGAGCCTCATCCAACTAAAGAACCACCCCTCTAACAATTTGGTGCCAACCAAATGAAAATCTAATTTAAAATGAATTCGGCAACCTGTGAAACACCTACTGACACGTAAACTAGGTAAATCAAGAACAAACATGGCAGTGGGCTCTTGAAAATAAATAAAAGAGCGGTTCTCACCTCTGCACGAAATAAAAAAATAGATCAACTGAAAACATCATAACCCAACACATGGTCCAACACCAAGAGACCTTGGGGGAATTCACTCCTCCACATTGAGAATTCATTTTGGAGCACTTCTAGATTGGCCAAGAAATTCGCAGCTTCATTTCCTTCTCTAAAAGTATGATGAATTCAAACCACATTGAACTGGATTATTATTTTGGCCTCCAAAATCATTTTAGCAATGTTCCAACTAGGGGCTTGAGATCCCTTAATAACATTTAGGGAGTCTCCTTCAATTATTACCTTTTTGCAATATAGAGTCTTCAGCAAAATTAGTATGCAATACCTTGACTTTCCTATTATTAGCTTGTTTGGTGCCAAGTTGAAATTTTGATGTGTGTGTGAAAGAGAGAGAGAGAGGAGAAACAACCAATTGTATTACACCAAGTTATGTTCTCCTGTTAATTGATCCAAAAAAAGTTGGAAACCTAGTGAGAGGAATGATGTCAATATAGCAAAGGTGGCACTTTTAAGATGCGACACGTGGCAATCCCATATTTGGAAAATTTTCTTCCCAAGGTCCAATTTATGTTTACTATTTTTTAGTGCTAATATGCCCAAGCTTCCTAAAGTCATAACTTTTGCATACATAAGTGTTTCGAGCCTTGTTTTAAATTGTATATTTTTTCAAGATCTATAGGCTAGTGATATTAGTTCAAGGACCTGTTAATATTTGGAGTTCAAGGATTGTTAATATTTGGTGGGGTTTTTTTTGTGTAAAATAGACCTAGTTGGAATTATCCTCTTTATTTTAGTGCAATATTAATTCCAATAGGCCCATTAGCATGGCAATTGTAAGCTCGCTAGCATCTAGTAGATCTACGATCCAAATATACCTATTCAACACGATTTATTTTGGTCATTATTTCCTTCTTTTAGTTGTGTCACTCAAATTTTTAGACCAATCATGCATAATAGACTTAACATTGTCTCTTACTACCTTGACCAATGCAAGTCCCTTAAAAGCCTTCTTTAGCAAAAATTCACGGGTTCAAAACTCGTTTCCTCTCATTTCTTTTATTGCAACACTCAAGGTTTGATGTTTTCAAGGAACATCAAAATCTAACTCCAAAATCTCATAGTGTGCCTCTTTCCTATGTCTAAGATATAGTGTACTCTCTAACTCCAACTACCCATTGATGCAAAAATTGTTAATATTTTGATTGCAAGAGTGGGATATGAATGGTTAGCACAAGGTATACTTTGTTTCTACAGGTCTCTTTTTGATGCAGGAGCATCCGGTGAGGGAAAAGCAATCTTGCATCTTCCAAATATTTTTAGTTTCCTTTCTAAGATCTTTGCACTTAGATCTATTATTTTCAAGTACTGTGAAAGGTTTGTGAAGCAAGTTTTGGTTTGGAAGGTTTTGAGAGGCAAGGAAGGGAGGGGTCACGAAATCGCGACCCCAACGCAGCGTTGCAACTTTGGTGAAGTTTTGTCGCGATATCGCGACGTCGCGATATCGCGACAGTAATGAAAGGAGGAGGCGAGAAGTCTTCAAACGTCGCGATATCGCGACGGTTTTGAAAAGAAAGAGCGAGGGTCTTCAAACGTCGCGATATCGCGACGTCGCGATATCGCGACGGTAATACAAAGAAGGGGAGGAGGAGCTCTAGACGTCGCGATATCGCGACGTCGCGATATCGCGACGGTCTTCGAAGGCAAAGCGGAGGAAGGAGTCCTGTCGCGATATCGCGGCCAGTGTGAGGCCGACACGTGGCCGGTATTCCGATAGTGGTGAAAGTCAAAGAGAGTTAGAGAACAAGACCAAGGGTAAATGACGAACGACCGGGCAAAGCCAAGCTGGACACGTGGCGGTCGTGAAGGGCACGTGGATCAAATTTGTGGCAACAGGGGGAGAAGCTTGGAAAGATGAACACGCGACCGGCCACGTGTGTTCAAGCTAATTTATGGGTCACTTTAAGCTGTTAAGGGAGGAGTCGACCGCATTTTTTTTCTTCTCGACATTTCTGGCATTGTAACATTTTACAGTTGGTAATTTAATGGAGGAGCCGACAGTGCAAGGACGGTCGAAACGACGCGGCCAGTGCAGGAAGACCATTAATGCCGGTACCGTGGTAGATCGGGCAGATGGTCGTTTAAGACTGATATTTCGAAAATCCCGGAGGAGGGAAATTTGAATTTGAAATTATATTTGGTGGAGGCATTGATTGCCTGGAGGACCGGGACCTCGTTAAAAAAAGACGAAATTTTTGTTTTCCGAGGAGGGCGGACCGGAGAACAGAGGAGGAAGTAGAACAGAGAGGGGAGAACAGAGCCGAAGCCGAGACCGGCCATTGTAAGCCTGCGGGCTATGTTTCTTTGGATGCATGTAAATATTTTTCCGATTATTAATGAAAATGTTCGGTTTTGCATTGTGGGCGTGAAGTGTGGGTTCCCGGTGCCCCGTCAGTGGTATCAGAGCCCGTAGCTCCTGAGCGTACAACAGACCGTCGAAAGAGAGAGGCAGTTGTACCAGGACGTGTGGGAGGGCTTGAGTTCAGGTGAAGATGCCTCCGAGAAGAAACCCGGTGGGTGGAAGAGGCATGGCAGCGGAAGATTTTCGGGCTTTGCAGCGGCAAGTCCAGGCCCTGCAAGAAGAGCTACGCAGAGGACGTGAACCGGGAAGGGATGCAGACAGTGAGGATGAAGTGGAAGAGGAGAATGAGTTTGAAGAAGAGGAGGAAGATGTAGACCCGACACAGGCCCGGCTATACAAGGCCATATCCCAGATCGGGAAGAGGCCGAAGTTAGAGGTTCCCACGTATTTCGGGAACTTGAACCCAGAGGAATTGATAGACTGGGTGAATGAATTAGAAGAATACTTCGAATACGAAGAAGTTGAAGACCCTAACCGGGTCAGATTTGCTAAGACCCGACTGAAGGGTCATGCTAGCATTTGGTGGAAGGGGGTACAGCTGGAGAGAAACCGAAGAGGAAAAGAACGGATTACCAGGTGGGACAGAATGGTGGAGAAATTAAAAAGACAGTTCATCCTTGTTGACTATGAGCTGGATCTGTTACGTAAAATGCAAAGCTTGAGGCAGATGAACAGAACAGTTCAAGAATATACGGAGGATTTTTATAAAATTTCCATCAGAACCGGACACTTAGAAGCCAACAAAGAAAAGGTGGCCCGTTACATTAATGGGTTGAGGCCCAGTGTTCAGGAGGAGTTGAGTTTGGTTCGGGTAAGCACCATTGAAGATGCTTACCAGTTTGCTTTAAAGGTTGAAGGAAAATTGAACCGAAGGTTTGAAAGCAAGCAGAAAGTGAAAGAACCGGGAGGAAAGAACGGTGGAAAGAAAGAAGGAAAGGAAGATAAGAAAGAAGAGGAGAGCAGCAGTCGGGATCAGAAAGAAGAAGATGAAGACCCAAAACCGCCAGTTCAGAATGATAACTACCCGAGAGGAAGAGGTAGATCTGGACGCGGGTATGGAAGAGGAATATTTCGTGGAACATGTTTCCATTGTGGAGAAGAAGGACATCGGGCATATGAGTGCCCCCAACACCGAGAAAGAGTAAACAAGAAGCAGGTGGGTCCTGCCAGAGCAGTTGTGGCAGTTGAGGATGCTGATTCAGAGCATTCTGAAGAAGCTAAAAAGGGAGAAGCCATGATTGTGAGAAGGACCATGCTGGTGGATGAAGACCAGTCTGAGCAAAGGAGAAGCCTGTTCCGCACCCGGTGCAAAAGTGCGGGCAAAGTCTGTAATGTCATTATTGACAATGGGAGTACAGACAACTTGGTTTTCGAGGAGATGGTTACTAAGTTGCAGCTGGAGAGAAGGAGACACCCGCACCCGTACCGGATTGCGTGGTTGCGGAAGGACCACAGAGCTTGGGTCCGGGAACAGTGTTTAGTCACGTTCCAGATTGGGAGATACCAGGATGAAGTCCTGTGTGATGTATTCCCTATGGATGCATGCCATTTGCTATTGGGCAGGCCATGGCAGTTTGATCGGAGTGCAGTGCATGATGGCCGTGCAAATACTTATTCCTTGGTGAAAGATGGAATGCGGCACAAGTTGAAGCCATTGCAGACCGAAGATGAGAAGGTGTGCGATAATGCTAGAATTTGCCTGGTAGAGGGCAGAAAACTTTGCCAAGAAGCAGGATTTGAGCCGGATATAAAGGTTGATGAATGTTCGGAGATATTGCAAGGGACACAGCCCGAACAACGTAGAAGTGAAGGTCACTTCTCCTTCTTACCCGGGGTGTCCGATGCAGGAGCATCCGGTGAGGGAAAAGCAATCTTGCATCTTCCAAATATTTTTAGTTTCCTTTCTAAGATCTTTGCACTTAGATCTATTATTTTCAAGTACTGTGAAAGGTTTGTGAAGCAAGTTTTGGTTTGGAAGGTTCTGAGAGGCAAGGAAGGGAGGGGTCGCGAAATCGCGACCCCAACGCAGCGTTGCAACTTTGGTGAAGTTTTGTCGCGATATCGCGACGTCGCGATATCGACAGTAATGAAAGGAGGAGGCGAGAAGTCTTCAAACGTCGCGATATCGCGACGTCGCGATATCGCGACGGTTTTGAAAAGAAAGAGCGAGGGTCTTCAAACGTCGCGATATCGCGACGTCGCGATATCGCGACGGTAATACAAAGAAGGGGAGGAGGAGCTCTAGACGTCGCGATATCGCGACGTCGCGATATCGCGACGGTCTTCGAAGGCAAAGCGGAGGAAGGAGTCCTGTCGCGATATCGCGGCCAGTGTGAGGCCGACACGTGGCCGGTATTCCGATAGTGGTGAAAGTCAAAGAGAGTTAGAGAACAAGACCAAGGGTAAATGACGAACGACCGGGCAAAGCCAAACTGGACACGTGGCGGTCGTGAAGGGCACGTGGATCAAATTTGTGGCAACAGGGGGAGAAGCTTGGAAAGATGAACACGCGACCGGCCACGTGTGTTCAAGCTAATTTATGGGTCACTTTAACTGTTAAGGGAGGAGTCGACCGCGTTTTTTTTTCTTCTCGACATTTCTGGCATTGTAACATTTTACAGTTGGTAATTTAATGGAGGAGCCGACAGTGCAAGGACGGTCAGAACGACGCGGCCAGTGCAGGAAGACCATTAATGCCGGTACCGTGGTAGATCGGGCAGATGGCCGTTTAAGACTGATATTTCGAAAATCCCGGAGGAGGGAAATTTGAATTTGAAATTATATTTGGTGGAGGCATTGATTGCCTGGAGGACCGGGACCTCGTTAAAAAGACGGAATTTTTGTTTTCCGAGGGAGGGCGGACCGGAGAACAGAGGAGGAAGTAGAACAGAGAGGGGAGAACAGAGCCGAAGCCGAGACCGGCCATTGTAAGCTTGCGGGCTATGTTTCTTTGGATGCATGTAAATATTTTTTCGATTATTAATGAAAATGTTCGGTTTTGCATTGTGGGCGTGAAGAGTGGGTTCCCGTCTCCGTCAGTGGTATCAGAGCTCGTAGCTCCTGAGCGTACAATAGACCGCCGAAAGAGAGAGGCAGTTGTACCAGGACGTGTGGGAGGGCTTGAGTTCAGGTGAAGATGCCTCCGAGAAGAAACCCGGTGGGTGGCAGAGGCATGGCAGCGAAAGATTTCCGGGCTTTGCAGCGGCAAGTCCAAGCCCTACAAGAAGAGCTACACAGAGGACGTGAACCGGGAAGGGATGCAGACAGTGAGGATGAAGTGGAAGAGGAGAATGAGTTTGAAGAAGAGGAGGAAGATGTAGACCCGGCACAGGCCCGGCTATACAAGGCCATATCCTAGATCGGGAAGAGGCCGAAGTTAGAGGTTCCCACGTATTTCGAGAACTTGAACCCAGAGGAATTGATAGACTGGGTGAATGAATTAGAAGAATACTTCGAATACGAAGAAGTTGAAGACCCTAACCGGGTCAGATTTGCTAAGACCCGACTGAAGGGTCATGCTAGCATTTGGTGGAAGGGGGTACAGCTGGAGAGAAACCGAAGAGGAAAAGAACGGATTACCAGGTGGGACAGAATGGTGGAGAAATTAAAAAGACAGTTCATCCCTATTGACTATGAGCTGGATCTGTTACGTAAAATGCAAAGCTTGAGGCAGATGAACAGAACAGTTCAAGAATATACGGAGGATTTTTATAAAATTTCCATCAGAACCGGACACTTAGAAGCCAGCAAAGAAAAGGTGGCCCGTTACATTAATGGGTTGAGGCCCAGTGTTCAGGAGGAGTTGAGTTTGGTTCGGGTAAGCACCATTGAAGATGCTTACCAGTTTGCTTTAAATGTTGAAGAAAAATTGAACCGAAGGTTTGAAAGCAAGCAGAAAGTGAAAGAACCGGGAGGAAAGAACGGTGGAAAGAAATAATGAAAGGAAGATAAGAAAGAAGAGGAGAGCAGCAGCCGGGATCAGAAAGAAGAAGATGAAGACCCAAAACCGCCAGTTCAGAATGATAACTACCCGAGAGGAAGAGGTAGATCTGGACGCGGGTATGGAAGAGGAATATTTCGTGGAACATGTTTCCATTGTGGAGAAGAAGGACATCGGGCATATGAGTGCCCCCAACACCGAGAAAGAGTAAACAAGAAGCAGGTGGGTCCTGCCAGAGCAGTTGTGGCAGTTGAGGATGTTGATTCAGAGCATTCTGAAGAAGCTGAAAAGGGAGAAGCCATGATTGTGAGAAGGACCATGCTGGTGGATGAAGACCAGTCTGAGCAAAGGAGAAGCCTGTTCCGCACCCGGTGCAAAAGTGCGGGCAAAGTCTGTAATGTCATTATTGACAATGGGAGTACAGACAACTTGGTTTCCGAGGAGATGGTTACTAAGTTGCAGTTGGAGAGAAGGAGACACCCGCACCCGTATCGGATTGCGTGGTTGCGGAAGGACCACGAGCTTGGGTCCGGGAACAGTGTTTAGTCACGTTCCAGGTTGGGAGATACCGGGATGAAGTCCTGTGTGATGTTTTCCCTATGGATGCATGCCATTTGCTGTTGGGCAGGCCATGGCAGTTTGATCGGAGTGCAGTGCATGATGGCCGTGCAAATACTTATTCCTTGGTGAAAGATGGAATGCGGCACAAGTTGAAGCCATTGCAGACCGAAGATGAGAAGGTGTGCAGTAATGCTAGAATTTGCCTGGTAGAGGGCAGAAAAATTTGCCAAGAAGCAGGATTTGAGCCAGATATAAAGGTTGATGAATGTTCGGAGATATTGCAAGGGACGCAGCCCGAACAACGTAGAAGTGAAGGTCACTTCTCCTTCTTACCGGGGTGTCTGATGCAGGAGCATCCGGTGAGGGAAAAGAAATCTTGCATCTTCCAAATATTTTTAGTTTCCTTTCTAAGATCTTTGCACTTAGATCTATTATTTTCAAGTACTGTGAAAGGTTTGTGAAGCAAGTTTTGGTTTGGAAGGTTCTAAGAGGCAAGGAAGGGAGGGGTCACGAAATCGCGACCCCAACGCAGCGTTGCAACTTTGGTGAAGTTTTGTCGCGACGTCGCGATATCGCGACAGTAATGAAAGGAGGAGGCGAGAAGTCTTCAAACGTCGCGATATCGCGACGTCGCGATATCGCGACGGTTTTGAAAAGAAAGAGCGAGGGTCTTCAAACGTCGCGATATCGCGACGTCGCGATATCGCGACGTCGCGATATCGCGACGGTAATACAAAGAAGGGGAGGAGGAGCTCTAGACGTCGCGATATCACGACGTCGCGATATCACGACGTCACGATATCGCGACGGTCTTCGAAGGCAAAGCGGAGGAAGGAGTCCTGTCGCGATATCGCGGCCAGTGTGAGGCCGACACGTGGCCGGTATTCCGATAGTGGTGAAAGTCAAAGAGAGTTAGAGAACAAGACCAAGGGTAAATGACGAACGACCGGGCAAAGCCAAGCTGGACACGTGGCGGTCGTGAAGGGCACGTGGATCAAATTTGTGGCAACAGGGGGAGAAGCTTGGAAAGATGAACACGCAGCCGGCCACGTGTGTTCAAGCTAATTTATGGGTCACTTTAACTGTTAAGGGAGGAGTCGACCGCGTTTTTCTTCTCGACATTTCTGGCATTGTAACATTTTACAGTTGGTAATTTAATGGAGGAGCCGACAGTGCAAGGACGGTCAGAACGACGCGGCCAGTGCAGGAAGACCATTAATGCCGGTACCGTGGTAGATCGGGCAGATGGCCGTTTAAGATTGATATTTCGAAAATCCCGGAGGAGGGAAATTTGAATTTGAAATTATATTTGGTGGAGGCATTGATTGCCTGGAGGACCGGGACCTCGTTAAAAAGATGGAATTTTTGTTTTTCGAGGACGGCGGACCGGAGAACAGAGGAGGAAGTAGAATAGAGAGGGGAGAACAGAGCCGAAGCCGAGACCGGCCATTGTAAGCCTGCGGGCTATTTTTATTTTAAATGCATGTAAATATTTGAAATTTGAATGAGAATGCTATGTTCGTAAGGTCCCTGTTCACCCGGTGCCCTGTCACTTTTTAACCATGGGTTGATTATTCCGAGACCTGTACCTTGGTTTTTATTCAACTATTGTCTCTTGAGATTGGAGGACATATTGGGGTCATCATATTACATGTTGAAGATCTTCTCACAAGAAGCTTAACATCTTGACCAAAGAGGTGGAGTCATGACTTCATGTTCATAGAAATGTTGACCCAATTCATGTACTTTAGCAAGAGGAGAAATCAGCATTCATTGGCCCATTTGAGCATTCTTTTCTTTCTCCTCTCCTTGGTCCCTCAGTTCAAATTATGGAGGGTGTTAGAATATCTATATTTTGACCTTATTAGGCCAAGGCCAACAATTATGAAGTGCCTACGAGTGCTCTTGATTTATCCTATGGGTATCTTCTATGTAAGCCTACGAGTGTTCTATAAGTAAGCCAACAAGCATCTTTCTATGCAAACCTATGGCAATTCTTTTATGTAAGCCTATGAGCAATTTTGATGATTCCCCCTTAGCAATGTTGGCTAAACCACCTGTTAACCTTCATTAAAAGACTTCATATATTTATTATATTGTAATCTAACCTTCAAGTCAAGTTATGTCGACTTGAGGTTAGCATCTAATTGGATATTAGGTATCACTATAAATACCCCTCAATGATTGATCCATTGTATCAGTTTCTAATGTGAGATCATGGGGTCGTCTCTCTCTCTCTCTCTCTCTCTCTCTCTCTCTCTCTCTCTCTATTTTGCTCATGTATGTTTTAGAATGTTTTTAAAAGTATTGTGAAATCCAACAAATCTATCGAGCTAGGTAGGTCAAAGTGAACCCAAACCTCCTATTAAGAGCAAGCAATTATCTCCACAGTGTTTATGCCTTTGTTGCACAGTGCCATGATAGCCATCTTGTTGAACTTGTCCACGACCACGAAGACAAAGTCATGTTGGTGCTTGGTGGTCAGCAACCCTTAGAGAAAATCCATATTGATGGATACCTGAGGTTTGGAAGGAACATGCAATGGTGAGTAGATCCCTATTTTACTTTTTGGTTGGTTTGTGGATGTTGCAAGGTACACAAGGTCAAACATTGAGCTTCACCTCATGGCACACATACAATTCGTGAAAGAACTGCTAGTGTTACAAATATTTTGTTAATGCTAAAGTGCCCTGCTATCATATAGTGTGTCTCTCAAATCAACAAGTAGCGTAATGAATAAGATGGCACACAACTTTCCAAAGCACTAGAGCAACATGTCCTAAATGTGGTGGTTTAATGTTGATTTACCTTTTGTCACTGATATAGCGTTTGCCAGTCATTGGTGTCTTTCCTCTAGCATCAAAAATGGATAAAAAGTCTATATCGATGGATGAATTAACAACTTGTTGTCTAATGTTTTTCAATTGCGATGTTTGATCACAAGGTGGAACTATTGCAAGTAAATCATCCATTTCATGTGCCTAACATTCTCTCGATTTCTCTATGAATGAAGAAATTGCAAAGGCCTTTTGTCTAAGTGAACAATGGTTTCCTTATCGATTATGTAGTAGTGCCACTAAGGTAGAGCTTGAACAATGATGTACAACTTTTTCTATGTGGAATAGCATTGATTTGTATCATAAGTGTCTAGGAATGGTATGTCATCAAATGCTCATTCTGGATCAAGATGGTGCCAAGTGCGTAGTTGGAAGCATTAGTCTTGTGCTTGAATGGTTGAGTGATTTTTGACATGGCCAAACTTGACTTGAGTAGAGGAATTGTTCTAGTTTCTTGAGTGTCTGTTACTATTGTGAAACCCAATGGAACTTCACATTCCCATGCATGATTTGGTTCAACAACTATGAGATGTGAGAAGCCCAAAATGAACTTGCAATAGAAGTTGGCAAGGCCAAGGAAACTTTTGAGCTCTATTAGGTTCTTGGGTGTATGCCACTCTTGGAAGACATATCTTTTCTAGGTCTACATGTATCCCCTATCGATGAATGATGTAGCCCAAGAAAGACATTTGTGTAACGTCAAAGCTACCTTGAAGCTTATCTTGGCACAGAGTATCCAAAACTTGGTACACATGTTGCAAGTGCTCTTCCCAAATCTGGTTGAATACAAGGTTATCATCCAAGTCGACAATTATCAAGGATCTTATGAACAGATGCAAAATGTCATTCACCAAGCACATGAATGTCATCACAACATTGCCAAATCAAATGGTGTAACCATCCACTCATTTAATCCTTCCCTAGTCTTGAGAGTTGTTTTCCATATGTCTATGTGATTGACAGGTCCCTCGTAATAACCTGAGTTCAAGTAGATCTTACTATAGCATCAAGCCCCTTGGACCTAGTCCAACAAGTCATTAGTGTGCGACAATGTGTATATGTTCTTCCTTATGATCTTATTTAGCACATTGTAGTCAATACACAAGTGTCCTATCTCATCCTTCTTTGGCACTAACATAATATATTTATCGCATGGTAATAAGCTAGTTTGAATCTTCCCCTGATCAATCAACCCTTGTCTCTAGTGTTGAATTTCGTTGTTCTCCTAGATTGATTGGCAATAGAGAGGATTGTTAGGGAGAGCTAAACTTGGGATCAAGTCAATCTAATACTTTATTAAGTAGTGCAATGGTACTCCCTTGAGGTCTTGGAGAACATTAGAGTATGGATGAAGCAAACCATCCATTTGTTAAGAGTGTACACATTTTTCTACAGTTGGCATGTCAAGGGTGAATTTCTTGGCACCATTGTTCTTAGGTCAAACACTCAAACTTCTAGGCATGCAAAATGAGTCTTTTGCATTGTTTTATTGAAACTAATGTTGCATTGTTTATAGTAGGCACTCTAGTAGTTTGAATGTCCTCTCTCTGATACACACAGACTTGTTGCGGACAAGCTTGGTAGGTCACTTGACAATCAAAGAGCTTAGGTCTTCCCAACAAGACATCATAAATGTCCAATGGCACCAAATCACAAGTGATTATCACATATTGGATTGATGCAATACTCGAGGGTGGATTGGCGTCAAACATCAATTTCCTTACTTGGATGAAACTAACCTAAAGAATAAGATTAGGGATGCACAGAGTCTGGAAGCCAAGGCACGTGATTGTGTCTTGCACAATGATGTTCTTTTGGTTCTTGGTATCGGATGATAAAATGGAGAGGCTTACTCTTTACCCAACACTAAGTGTCAAAAAGGGGCTCTTGTTCATTGGAGGGGGGTCTAATGTTGAAGTGGTACCTGCTTATTGAGTTGTAACCCCCAGGTATCTGGCATCTACCTTTTTGCCTCGTGTTCCCTATCCGATGAGGATGAACTGTCAATGTCTTCTTTTGCACCTAACACTACCTAACTATGCTTGTGAGTCTTGTGGTGGTTGCACCTTTTGTCACCTACCTTCTATTTACTAACTATGAGTGTGGGTCTTGTGTTGGTTGCTTCATTTGTCGCCTGCCTTTTACTTACTAACTATGAGTGTGGGTCTTGTGTTGGTTGCACCATTTTTTGCCTACCTTTTATTTACCCTTGTCCTTTGTTGTAGAAACTTTGGGTTTAGATGGTGCTAAGGATCTCTTATGCGTTGGTGTAAGAGGCAGTCCTTCAACTAATGATGTCTGCTTTGGCACCGACGTTCTATATGGGGTTGGTGTTAAACCCTTTTGTTTAGCTCGTTGCCTCTCTTCTAGCTTTGACACGAAGTGGAATGCTTGCACTACAAAGCTCATTAATGCTTTGTTCTCTATGTTAAAACGTAAATCTCCAAGGCTTCATGATATCTCTATTAAGAATTATGTGGGATTCAATTAGCCAAAATTTATATATGAAGTAAAAGGAAGCACACAAAAATGGGTCATTGGGACCTACCAGTCAGGCTCTTATTAATTTCATCCCCAAACGTGCAAAGAGAGATGGGGTCTTATGTTGTAGATCACTCATGTTGCTCCATGTAGCTTATAAAATCATATCTAAACCACTTGGTAGGAGAATTAGCCTCATTGCTCAACAAATAGTATGCCCTAGACAAACCTATTTTTTAATAAGTAGATTCATTCTATATAATTTGATTATGCTATAAATTTCTTGAGTGAGCTACAGGATCAGACCAAGATGCTCTATGTGTGAAGCTTGATTTGAAAAAGCTTATGACCAAATACAATAACCTTTCATTTTGCAAATGTAATAATGGCTAAGATTTGTTTCTAAGTTTAGACATAAACTGACCCTTTTGTTATCAGATCCATCTGGAAAGGTGGTTGTCAATGGTGTAGCTCATTTGTTTTCCAAATCTATATTAGACAAGGTTGTTTTACAACACTCTATCAACCAAGGTTGCTTTCTCGCTCCTTTCTTGTATGTCATTGCAGTTTATGCATTAAGGTAGCAATTTGAAAATGTGTCTCAAGTTAAATTAATCAAGGGAATTCATATTTCGGATTAGAGTCTTGTCGTTAATTCCAACTTTTCTTACGAGTGCATTTTTTTGTACAAAATGAGAAAGAGTCAACAAAAGTGTTGGCCATTTTGGATGTTGTTTGTAACCTTTTAGTCATTATGTTGTCTCCCACCAAAATTGACCAAATTTGATTCCATAGGAAGCAAATTCATGGAGAAGTAATTTTATATTTGGGAATTCCCTTTTGGTCTATAGTCTCTCTTTCAAACTTGTGGAGTTGGTTCGTTAATAGGTTCCAACACAAACTAGATAATTGGGACACCATGTACTTGTTATTGGCTATAAGCTTGCACATATTATTAACAAGATTTTCATTGTTACTTTTAGGACCCATCCTAACACTATGATGTAATGTTCCTTGTGAATGTGGGAGATATCAATAATAATATTTTGTAATGTTTTGTAAACATGGGGAACACCCATGATAATGTTTTGAAATATTTTGTAATAATTGTAGCTTTAGAAGCGCCTAAACAAGTAGCGCCACCATATGTACTCATTTTCAAGAATTTAATTGTTTTGTAGGTAGGAGATTCTAACTCAAATGGCATTTTGCATGTAAGCCAACCTTGAGAGTTAGGTGGTAGATAACATATTTAAAATTACGAAGGGCATAAATGTATGTACTTTTTTGCATAACTGAATGAAAATATTGAAGGAGGTTGCCCCCTCAAAGTGCCCTGCAATTTTGTGTTACTTGTGAGATTGTTCTTTTCTACATTAATATTTCATAGTTGTGTTATGAGCTTTATGTTTATTTGCAATATTTGTGAGTACATTTATTTTTAATAATAGGTTCCTAAGAGTTACCCATGTTTTTTATGTCATGTTGAACAACCAACTCACTCATTCGTAGCTTCTTATGGAGATGGGATGGCTCTCAAATAAGAGTAGCCATCTCCTAGGCACAATGTACATAGGCTAAGAAGAAAGGGGTGGATTGCATTTTTATTTATTTGGTTAGTGTGAAAAACCCTTACGACCAACGCATAGGGTTGAGTAGTCTCCTCCCAACCATGACCCCTCGTAAAGTCAAGAGCTATGCTTATCAATAAAGAATTTGACACACACCCACCCCCTCACATACTCGCCCACGCCACGGTTTGAACCTTGGACCTCCCAAAGAAAAGCCAAAGCCCATACCATTGCACTGTCCCCCATGGGACCAGGTGGATTTCATATTACAACTCAAGTGGGCCTAATTGTTAAGACTTTTGAACTACAAATAGGAGGTCCTAGGTTCAAATATGAAAGAGGTAAGAGTTGTACACTACACTCCCAAATGAGTGGATAAACACTTAGAAAATAACATCCATATGGCCTATGACCTGGTAGATAATGCGGTTATCCAAGGGACTAGTCTCCTACTAAGTGGGTTGGAAAAGTGGAGGCAACAAGCTCGGGAAAAAATTGGTCAAGTTCACAAGACAACTCTTTTTCAACGGGGCTTGGACAGGTGTACGATATTTCGATAGAATTCTCAATCTACAATTTTTCCCTATTAAGGGATCACCACCCGTTAAAGGCCTTTAGAAGGCTCGGTAGATCTTAGCAGAGATGCTTAGTTGGGATAAGTCAACTCTTAGGTAGGGGTTAAGTTTTACAACTTCCTCAATCTTGTGGAACCATTTGGTCTAGAATGTGATTGACTCTTTGCTTTAGTTCTACCACTGAAAGGTAAACTTCTGTTTAAATGAGGTGTATATCATTTTATTGGTATTTGGAAAATTTAGCTTTAGATCTACCACTGAAAGGTGAACTTCTGTTTAAAAGAGGTGCGTATATCGTTTCATTGGTATTTCGAAAATTAATATGCATAGATAGAAGCCATGCCATGCACGTAAAGACCAATTCTTAATTCCTCCCATCTTCATAGCAATGTCTTGTCAATCTAAAACCTTGTTAGTCAGGAGTTGTAAGTAAAACTATCCACCTTGGTGTGCAATACTTTCAAGAATTGAAAGTAGCCCTGATGGTAGAAGAATTTGACCCTCTGGAAAAATCTTGTAAACTATTTCACCTGTGATTATAGCCAGCAAGCTAAATGAGTTAAGCTTCCTCTCGTAAACTGAGTGCACAAATATAGAGATTGAGGGCAGCCAGGTCAAACAGGTTGCTAACATGACGTCTTACATCTCATGCTTCCTTCACGGGTATTGTTAGCCAAGTTTGCAATATTGTGGCCAAGCTGTGCAGGTTGTGGTAGACCTTGAATCAATTTGGAATACATTTTAGTCCTATAGGATAGCCAGACAAGTGTGGTGTAGAGCTCAAGTAGATTGCTCCGTTATTTTTGGTCATAGGCTTCGATGGAAAGAGCCTTATTAGGCTGCTCTGAGACGTTTGACAGTGTCTAAGACATTTCCTCAATTGGTTCTAAGTCGTATTTGGTTTGTCATAAGTTTTACAATGTCTAGATGTTTCATCAATTGGTTTTAATTCTCAGACGTTTTGTCGATCAGTTTTAAGTCATATTTGGTTTGTCAGAAGTCACTGTCTGAGACGTTCATCAGTTGGTTTTATGTCATATTTGGTTTGTCATAAGTTTGTCACTGAGACCTTCCATCCGTTAATTTTAAGTCATATTGGTTTGTCATATAATTTTTTTCATGATGATAAGCTTTCCTTGACATTTCGAATTCTGACATCTTGTTGTAGATAGATGCTTTGTCAACAGAATTTCAAGAGGAACTAAAGCAGAATGAAGATTCCAGGTGCAAGTTACAAACCTTACAGGTGTTCCAAATCAGAACTGTTTAAAAACGATGCCAAGCTTGAGAAACTACAGGATGTGATTTTCATTTCCTTAAAGTTGGATTCAGACTGTGCACAACAATTTGCAACCATTAAAGTCCAGTTCCTCAGATCATACAAAAGATGGGGTTCTTGAATGAGAGGAAGTATAAATTCATGTGTTATAAGCAGTTTGAATGCTGGGTCTTCCTTGGTGATTTCCCCTTTAGCGTTGTAAGTAGAATACCTGCCAAGTCTTGTAAAGTTTTGTACAATATATAGGGATCCCTTGAAAGTTCAACAAAATCCAAAACAGACGAGTCAAACCCAGAATAAAGATTTCTTAATTTTAAGATTTTTAAAAGAAATCCATAGGTTTTATTTTTGCTTTATTCAAATCATATTAAATCCTTGAGAATTACTTACCAAGAAATAGTAATCAAGTACATCAAAATTACAACTATACAATACAGTTCCTTCTGCTGAATACAACCCACATCTTTCCTCAACACGTGAACAAGATTTTTAACATAATAAATTGCTTTTCAATCATACAAATAAATTGTTTATTCAGATTTTTTTGAACATGGCAAGGAAACTTGTTAGTTTTGCATATATAAGAGAAACATAACATTTTAAAGTTAAATTCATGCAAGCATACATCTCAGGGGAAAAAGGCATCACCAATGGCAGGGATAGGACCATAAGACAAGATACCGTGTATGCTAAATGATAGCAGTTGCATATTCAATCTATATATTGTTCAGGGCCTCTTCTATAAGTAAATGCAACGTAGTTATAGCCTTTACAGAATAAGTCCTCCTAGAGGTTATACATTGTTTCTTTCCATTTATGCAATAAAGAAGACATCTGATTGGCATGTATTTTTTTTTTTGAAGAGTAGAACCAGTTGATCTCTTTCTTTAAAAGGTAAAGTAGATTTTAACGTTTGAGAGGTCGTAGTTTAAAGAAAGGATTAAAAAGGTAAAGTAGCTTTTAACATTTGAGAGGTCATAGGCTCTATGAGACGGATATTGTTTACCAAATATATGGTTATCTCAACAATACTCGAGTTACCGAAGCATGGTGTATAAACCTACCCTTGCAGGATTCAAACCTTGGACAGTCTCTACCGTTAAACTAGAAACACATTTTTCTACCATAATTGGAAATCCTCTTACTAACTAGAAATAAACTAAGAAAAATACCATGAACTATAGTCAGAAGACCATCTACTTTCTTGGACTGCACTTCCAAAAAAACACTTACCATGTAGGGCTTACTAATATTATACATTATCAAATATTTTGCAGGCATGATAACGCGAGATTGAAAATCATAGTAAACACTATGAAAGCCTCAAGCATGCAAACAAGTTAATGTCAGGTGGCTAAACTATAAATTAACTTTGTGCATGATAATGCAAGTTGTTTAAAAGAAGAAAAGATTTGAAATTAGCTCACAGTGCTATTAAAAATATCTATGAAAACTCAGTAGGAGAAATTATCACAAGGTAGCGTACATGAATGACCAGATAATATATATTAGAATATATGCATTTAGTACTTTATCTACCATGATGAATCCTGGTAAATAAAGAACCTGCATAAACTTTATTTAGATAAAACATACAATCATATACCTTACATACAGTATGTTGACTGCGATTTCAAAATCTATTTACTATCAAGCTTGCAGTGCATCTCAAGCTTGTGTTGTTACTCTTTAGCTCCCCTTTGATTTTTTAAAGTATATCACAAAAGGCAAGATATTCAATTACCTGAAACACAAAACCCAAAAACAGTGTTAATAAGATGTCCTCATCTCCTTTAATGGCTACACAAAATTTTGAATAACCAATTTAAATTTAATTCAATAAAATAAAAGTCTATAAAAATGAAATTGAACTGATGAAAATGTTTGGCTCACAAAGAACCCAGCAGATTTCAATTCCCATATATACTAAAATAATATAGTTTATTCTTTTACAGGTGGGGTTCCTTTGGATCCTATATAACCATTAAAAAAAATGTATTAATAAAAGGATCAATAATTTGGTGTTAATATCTCCTAAAAGCTAAAACATTTGTTCATAAACCTCAGCCTTTGCTGAAAGGACCTCCTACAGGAATGCTTGCACTACGGAGCTCACTAACGCTTTGTTCTCTATGTTAAAAGGTAAAGCTCCAAGGCTTCATGGTTTCTCTGTTACGAATTATGTGGGATTCAATTAGCCAAAATTTACATATGAAGTATAAGGAAGCAGACAAAAATGGGTCATTGGTACCTTCTAGCAATCAAGCTCTTATTAATTTCATTCCCCCAAACGTGCAAAGAGAGATAGGGTCTTAGGTTGGAGATCAAACACGTTGCTCCATGTAGCTTATAAAATCATATCTAAAGCACTTGGTACGAGAATTAGCCTCCTTGCTCAACAAATAGTATGCCCTAGGCCGACCTGTTTTTTAAAAAGTAGATTCATTCTATAAAATTTGATTCTGGTATGAATTTCTTGAGTGAGCTACAGGATCAGACCAAGATGCTCTATGTGTGAAGCTTGATATGAATAAAGCTTATGACCAAATACAATAACCTTTCATTTTGCAAATGTTATAATGGCTAGGATTTGGTTCTAAGTTTAGACATGAAATGACCCTTCTGTTATCAGATCCATCTGTAAAGGTGGTTGTCAATGGTGTAGCCCAATTGTTTTCCAACACTCTATTAGACAAGGTTTTTTTGCAACACTCTATCAGACAAGGTTGCTTTCTTGCTCCCTTCTTGTATGTCATTGCAGTTGATGCATTAAGGTAGCAATTTGAAAATGCATCTCAAGTTAAATTAATCAAGGGAATCCATATTTTGGATCAGAGTCTTGTCGTTAATTAGAACTCTCCTTACGAGTGCATTTTTTGCACAAAAAGGGAGAAGAGTTAGCAAATGTGTTGGCCATTTTGGATGTTGTTTGTATTATTTTAGTCATTATGTTGTCTCCCACCAAAATTGAGTTCCTTCAAATTCAAAAGAACGTCAAACTTGACCCAATTTGAGACGACTGGAAGCAAATAGTTCATGGAGGAGTGATTTTATATTTGGGAATTTCCTTTTGGTCTATAGTCTCTCTTTCAAACTTGTGGAGTTGGTTCGTTAATAGGTTCCAACGCAAACTAGATAATTGGGTCACCGTGTACTTGTTATTGGCTAGAAGATCGCATATATAATTGAGAAGATTTTCATTGTTAATCCATGTTTTTTATTTGTCATGTTGGACACCATGTAAGTCGTGTTACAACCAACTCAATCATTTGTAGCTTCTTATGGAGATGGGATGGCTCTCAAATAAGTGCAGCCATCTCCTGGGCACAATGTACATGGGCTAAGAAGAAGGGGGTGGATCGCATATTACAACTCAAGTGGGCCTAATTGTTAAGACTATTGAACTACAAATACGAGGTCCAAGGTCCAAATCTGAAAGAGGGTAGATTTGTACACCATACTCCAATATAAGTGGATAAATACTTGGATAACAACATCCATGTGGCCTATGACCTCATGGATAATGTGGTTATCCAAAGGACTAGTCTCCTACTAAGTGGATTCCAAAAGTGTAAATTGCAAAAGCGTTAAGGCAACAAGGCCTGGAAGCAATTGGTCAAGTTTATAACTCTTTTTCAATGGGGCTTAAACAGGTGTAGGATATTTCAATAGAATTCTCAATCTCCAATTTTTTCCTATTAAGGGATCACCACCCGTTAAAGGCCTTTAGATGGCTAGGTAGATCATAGCAGAGATGCTTAGTTGGGACAAGTCAACTCTTAGGTAGAGGATAAGTTTTACTACTTCCTCAATCTGGTGGAACCATTTGGTCTAGAACTGTGATCGAATCTTAGCTTAAGATCTACCACTGAAAGGTAAACTTCTGTTTAAAAGAGGTGTATATCGTTTCATTGGTATTTGAAAAATTCATATGCATAGATGGAAGACAAGGCATAAACTTAAAGACCAATTCTTACTTCCTCCCATCATCATAGCTATGTCTTGTCAGTCTAAAACCTTGTTAGTCAGGAGTTATAAGTAAAACAGGAGTTGTAAGTAAAACCATCCACCACCTTGGTGTGCAATATGTTCAAGAATTGAAAGTAGCCCTGATGGTAGAAGAATTTATTGTAAAATATTTCACCTGTGTTTATAGCTGGCAAGCTAAAAGAGTGAAGCTTTCTGGCGTAAATTGAGTGCACAAATATAGAGATTGAGGGCAGCCAGGTCAAACAGGTTGCTAGCATGACATCTTACATCTCAGGCTTCCTTCATGGGTATTGTTAGCCAAGTTCGCAATACTGTGGCCAAACTGTGCAGGTTGTGGTAGACCTTGCATCAATTTGGCATATATTTTAGTCCTATAGGATAGCCAGACAAATGGGGTGTAGAGCTCAGGAAGATTCCCCCGTCATTTTTGGTCATAGGCTTCGATGAAAAGAGCCTCATTAGGCTGTTCTGAGAGGTTTGACAGTGTCTAAGACATTTCCTCGATCGGTTCTAAGTCATATTTGGTTTGTCATAAGTTTTACAATGTCTAGATGTTTCATCCATTGGTTTTAATTCTCAGACGCTTTGTCGATCAGTTTTAATTCATATTTGGTTTGTCATAAGTTTGTCACTGTCTCAGATGTTCCATCCGTTGGTTTTAAGTCATAATTGGTTTGTCATATAATTGTTTTCAAGATGATAAGCTTTCCTTGACATTTCGAATTCTGCGCTTTAACATCTTGTTGAAGATAAATGCTTTGTCAACAGAATTTCAAGAGGAACCAAACCAGAATGAAGATTCCAGGTGCAAGTTACAAACCTTACTGGTGTTCCAAATCAGAACTGTTTAAAAACGATGCCAAGCTTGAGAAACTACAGGATGTGATTTTTATTTCCCTAAAGTTGGATTCAGACTGTGCACAACAATTAGCAACCATTAAAGTCCAGTTCCTCAGATCATATAAAAGATGGGGTTCTTGAATCATAGGAAGTATTAATTTATGTGTTATAAGCAGTATGAATGCTGGGTCTTCCTTGGTGATTTCCACTTTAGCTTTGTAAGTAGAATACCTGCCAAGTCTTGTAAAGTTTTTGTACAATATATAGGGATCCCTTGAAAGTTCAACAAAATCCAAAACAGACGAGTCAAACCCAGAATAAAGATTTCTTGATTTTAAGATTTAAAAAAAAATCCTTAGGTTTTATTTTTGGTTTATTCAAATAATATTAAATCCTTAAGAATTACTTACCAAGAAATAGCAATCAATTACATCAAAATTACAACTATACAATACAGTTCCTTCCGCTGAATACAACCCACATCTTTCCTCAACACGTGAACAAGATTTTTAACATAATAAATTACTTTTCAATCATACAAATAAATTGTTTATTCAGATTTTTTTAAACATGGCAAGGAAACTTGTTAGTTTTACATATATAAGAGAAATATAACATTTTAAAGTTAAATTCATGCAAGCATACATCTGATCACCGATGGCATGGGTAAGGCCATAAGACAAGATACCGTGTATGCTATATGATAGCAGTTGCATATTCAATCTATATATTGTTCAAAGCCTATTCTATAATTAAATGCAACGTAGTTACAGCCTTTATAGAATAAGTCCTCCTAGAGGTTATACATTGTTTCTTTCCATTTATGCAATAAAGAAGACATCTGATTGGCATGTATTTTTTATTGAAGTATAAGAGTAGAACCAGTTGATCTCTTTCTTTAAAAAGGTACAGTAGGTTTTAACGTTTGAGAGGTCATAGTTTAAAGAAAGGATTAAAAAGTTAAAGTAATTTTTAACGTCTGAGAGATCATAGGCCATATGAGACAGATATTGTTTACCAAATATACGGTTATCTCAACTATACTCCAGTTACCGAAGCATGGTGTATAACCCTACCCTTACAGGATTCGAACCTTGAACAGTCTCCACCATTAAACTAGCAACACATTTTTCTACCATAATTGGAAATCCTCTTACTAGCTAGAAATAAACAAAGAAAAATACAATGAACCATAGACAAAGGATGATCTTCTTTCTTGGACTGCACTTACTATGTAGGGCTTGCTAATGTTATACATTATCAAATATTTTGCAGACATGAGAAGGCGAGATTGAAAATCTCAATAAACACTATGAAAGCCTCATGCAAAAAAGTTAAATGTCAGGTGGCTAAACTATAATTAACTTTGTGCATGATAATGCAAGTTGTTTAACAGAAGAAAAGATTTGAAAAGAGCTCACAGTGCTATTAAAAAATCTATGAAATCTCCGTAGGAGTAATTATCACAAGGTAGCATACATGAATGACCAGATAATATACATTACAATATATGCATTTCATACTTTATCTACCATGATGAATCCTGGTAAATAAAGAACCTGCATAAATTTATTTAGGTAAAACATACAGTCATATACCTTACATACATTATATTGACTGTGATTTCAATACCTATTTACTATCAAGGTTGCAGTGCATCTCAAGCTTGTGTTGTTCCTCTTTAGCTCCCCTTTGATTTGCAAAAGTATATTAAACTAGCCAAGGTATTCAATTATCTGAAACACAAAACCCAATAACAGTTTTACTAAGATGTCCTCATCTCCTTCAATGGCTGCAGAAAATTTCAAATAACCAATTTAAATTAAATTAAAGTCTATAAAAATGAAATTTAACTGATGATAATATTTCGCTCACAAAGAACCCAGCAGATTTCAATTCACATATATACTAAAATAATATACTTTATTCTTTTACAGGTGGGGTTCCTTTGGATCCTATATAACCATTAAAAAAAAGATTTGAAGAAAAGAAGAAAAGATTTTAAGCATGCAAACAAGTTAATGTCAGGTGGCTAAACTATAAATTAACTTTGTGCATGATAATGCAAGTTGTTTAAAAGAAGAAAAGATTTGAAATTAGCACAGTGCTATTAAAAATATCTATGAAAACTCAGTAGGAGAAATTATCACAAGGTAGCGTACATGAATGACCAGATAATATATATTAGAATATATGCATTTAGTACTTTATCTACCATGATGAATCCTGGTAAATAAAGAACCTGCATAAACTTTATTTAGATAAAACATACAATCATATACCTTACATACAGTATGTTGACTGCGATTTCAAAATCTATTTACTATCAAGCTTGCAGTGCATCTCAAGCTTGTGTTGTTACTCTTTAGCTCCCCTTTGATTTTTTAAAGTATATCACACAAGGCAAGATATTCAATTACCTGAAACACAAAACCCAAAAACAGTGTTAATAAGATGTCCTCATCTCCTTTAATGGCTACACAAAATTTTGAATAACCAATTTAAATTTAATTCAATAAAATAAAAGTCTATAAAAATGAAATTGAACTGATGAAAATGTTTGGCTCACAAAGAACCCAGCAGATTTCAATTCCCATATATACTAAAATAATATAGTTTATTCTTTTACAGGTGGGGTTCCTTTGGATCCTATATAACCATTAAAAAAAATTGTATTAATAAAAGGATCAATAATCTGGTGTTAATATCTCCTAAAAGCTAAAACATTTGTTCATAAACCTCAGCCTTTGCTGAAAGGACCTCCTACAGGAATGTTTGCACTATGGAGCTCACTAATGCTTTGTTCTCTATGTTAAAAGGTAAAGCTCCAAGGCTTCATGGTTTCTCTGTTAAGAATTATGTGGGATTCAATTAGCCAAAATTTGTATATGAAGTATAAGGAAGCAGACAAAAATGGGTCATTGGGACCTTCTAGCAATCAAGCTCTTATTAATTTCATCCCCCCAAACGTGCAAAGAGAGATAGGGTCTTAGGTTGGATATCAATCATTTTGGTCCATGTAGCTTATAAAATCATATCTAAAGCACTTGGTACGAGAATTAGCCTCCTTGCTCAACAAATAGTATGCCCTAGGCAGACCTGTTTTTTAAAAAGTAGATTCATTCTATTTAATTTGATTCTGGTATGAATTTCTTGAGTGAGCTACAGGATCAGACCAAGATGCTCTATGTGTGAAGCTTAATTTGAAAAAAGCTTATGACCAAATACAATAACCTTTCATTTTGCAAATGTTATAATGGCTAGGATTTGGTTCTAAGTTTAGACATAAAATGACCCTTCTGTTATCAGATCCATCTGTAAAGGTGGTTGTCAATGGTGTAGCCCAATTGTTTTCCAACACTCTATTAGACAAGGTTGTTTTGCAACACTCTATCAGACACGGTTGCTTTCTTGCTCCCTTTTTGTATGCCATTGCAGTTGATGCATTAGGGTAGCAATTTGAAAATGCGTCTCAAGTTAAATTAATCAAGGGAATCCATCTTTCGGATCAGAGTCTTGCCGTTAATTACAACTCTGCTTACGAGAGCATTTTTTGCACAAAAAGAAAAAGAAGAGTTAGCAAATGTCCATTTTGGATGTTGTTTGTAATATTTTAGTCATTATGTTGTCTCTCACCAATATTTTTTTTTTATTGAGTAAATACTTCATATACACATCCACCATTGGGATTGAACCCAGGTCACATCACCGATAATGCAAGTGGCATCCTTGCCAATAGACCACACACGGGGATACCTCTCTCACCAATATTGAGTTCCTTCTCTTTCAAAAGAAAGTCAAACTTGACCAAATTTGAGACGACTGGAAGCAAATAGTTCATGGAGGAGTGATTTTATATTTGGGAATTCCCTTTTGGTCTATAGTCTCTCTTTCAAACTTGCGAAGTTGGTTTGTTAATAGGTTCCAACGCAACTAGATAATTGGGTCACCATGTACTTGTTAATGGCTAGAAGATTGCACGTATAAATAAGAAGATTTTCATTGTTACCCATGTTTTTTGTTACCCATGTTTTTTATTCGTCATGTTGGACACCATGTAAGTAGTGTTACAACCAACTCACTCATTCGTAGCTTCTTATGGAGATGGGATGGCTCTCAAATAAGAGCAGCCATCTCCTGAGCACAACGTACATAGGCTAAGAAGAAGGGGTGGATCGCATATTACAACTCAGGTGGGCCTAATTGTTAAGACTTTTGAACTACAAATAGGAGGTCCAAGGTTTGAATCTGAAAGGGGTAGAGTTGTACCACCATACTCCAATATGAGTGGATAAATACTTAGATAACAACATCCATATAGCCTATGACCTCATGGATAATGCGGTTATCCAAAGGACTAGTCTCCTACTAAGTAGGGTTGCAAAAGTGTTCAACAAGCCCTGGAAACAATTGGTCAAGTTTATAAGACCTCTTTTTCAATGGGGCTTGGACAGGTGTAGGATATTTCAATAGAATTCTCGATCTCCAATTTTTCCCTATTAAGGCATCACCACCCATTAAAGGCCTTTAGAAGGCTTGGTAGATCTTAGCAGAGATGCTTAGTTGGGACAAGTCAACTCTCAGGTAGGGGTTAAGTTTTACTACTTCCTCAATCTGGTGGAACCATTTGGTCTAGAACTGTGATCGACTCTTAGCTTTAGATCTACCACTGAAAGGTAAACTTCTGTTTAAAAGAGGTGTATATCGTTTCATTGGTATTTGAAAAATTAATATGCATAGATGGAAGCCATAGCATGAACTTAAAGACCACTTCGTACTTCCTCCCATCTTCATAGCAATGTCTTGTCAGTCTCAAACCTTGTTAGTCACGAATTGTAAGTAAAACTATCCACCACCTTGGTGTGCAATATGTTCAAGAATTGAAAGTAGCCCTGATGGTAGAAGAATTTGTGACCCTACGGAAAAATCTTGTAAATTATTTCACCTGTGATTATAGCCAGCAAGCTAAATGAGTGAAACTTCCTGGTGTAGATTGAGTGCACAAATATAGAGATTGAGGACAGCCAGGTCAAACAGGTTGCTAGCATGACGTCTTACATCTCAGGCTTCCTTCACGGGTATTGTTAGCCAAGTTCGCAATATTGTGGCCAAGCTGTGCAGGTTGTGGTAGACCTTGAATCAATTTGGCATATATTTTAGTTCTATAGGATAGCCAGACAAGTGCGGTGTAGAGCTCAGGAAGATTGCCCCGTTATATTTGGTCATAGGCTTCGATGGAAAGAGCCTTATTAGGCTGTTCTGAGAGGTTTGACAGTGTCTAAGACATTTCTTCAATCGGTTCTAAGTCGTATTTAATTTGTCATAAGTTTTACAATGTCTGGATATTTTATCAATTGGTTTTAATTCTCGGACATTTTGTCGATCAGTTTTAAGTCATATTTGGTTTGTCATAAGTTTGTCACTATCTGAGACTTCCCTTCCATTGGTTTTAACTTTTTAAGTCATATAATTGTTTTCATGATGATAAGCTTTCCTTGACATTTCGAATTCTGCGCTTTAACATCTTGTTGAAGATTAATGCTTTGTCAACAGAATTTCAATAGGAACTAAAGCAGAATGAAGATTCCAGGTGCAAGTTACAAACCTTACTGGTGTTCCAAATCAGAACTGTTTAAAAACGATGCCAAGCTTGAGAAACTACAGGATGTGATTTTTATTTCCTTAAAGTTGGATTCAGACTGTGCACAACAATTAGCGACCATTAATGTCCAGTTCCTCAGATCATACAAAAGATGGGGTTCTTGAATCATAGGAAGTATTAATTTATGTGTTATAAGCAGTTGGAATACTGGGTCTTCCTTGGTGATTTCCATTTTAGCGTTGAAAGTAGAATACCTGCCAAGTTTAATAAAGCTTTTGTACAATATATAGGGATCCCTTGAAAGTTCAACAAAAGCCAAAACAGACGAGTCAAAGCCAGAATAAAGATTTCTTAATTTTAAGATTTAAAAGAAATCCATAGGTTTTATTTTTGGTTTATTCTTATCATATTAAATCCTTAAAAATTACTTACCAAGAAATAGTAATCAAGTACATCAAAATTACAACTATACAATAAAGTTACTTACCAAGAAATAGTAATCAAGTACATCAAAATTACAACTATACAATAAAGTTCCTTCCGCTGAATACAACCCACATCTTTTCCTCAACACGTGGACAAGATTTTACACATAAAAATTTGCTTTTCAATCATACAAATAAATTGTTTATTCAGATTTTTTTAACATGGCAAGGAAACTTGTTAGTTTTGCATATATAAGAGAAATGTAACATTTTAAAGTTAAATTCATGCAAGCATACAGCTGAGGGGAAAAAGGCATCACCAATGGCATGGATAAGGTCATAAGACAAGATACCGTGTATGCTATATGATAGCAGTTGCATCCTCTTCAAAATTCAATCCATATATTGTTCGGGGCCTCTTCTATAAGTTAATGCAACGTAGTGGTAGCCTTTATAGAATAAGTCCTCCTAGAGGTTATACATTGTTTCTTTCCATTTATGCAATAAAGAAGACATCTGATTGGCATGTATTTTTTATTGAAGTATAAGAGTAGAACCTTTTGATTTTTTCAAAGAAAATATTAAAAAGATAAAAGTAGTTTTTAATGTTTGAGAGGTCGTTATATGAGACAGGTATTGTTTACTAAATATATGGTCATCTCAACTATACTCCAGTTACAGAAGCATGGTGTATAACCCTACCCTTACAGGATTCAAACCTTAAACCTCTAATCAGAATTCCAAAGTCTCCACCATTAAACTAGCAACACATTTTTCTACCATAATTGGTAATCCTCTTATTAACTAGAAATAAACTAAGAAAAATATGTTGGCAAATGCCAATGCAATATTAATTAAGCGTAAACATGAGCATTGTGAATATATTAATATGCAAAGGGTTTAAATAGGACCACAATAGGCTATGAATAGCCTCTAGGAAATATTAGCAAATATTATCCTTAGTTAACGCTAACAACGCGCTAACCATAAATCATGCTAACTTACTAACAGCTAACTACGTAGTCAAATTGACTATGACTACTAACCTACTAACCAAGATAATATCCAGGTTAAAGATAAAAGTAAATACTAGTGGTAAAAAGTAACAAACTAATTTTTACCATGAGGTAAATAAAATCTACCCTAATGTAGGAATATGGTAAATATCCCAAATAATGGAATATTACTCTAACATCCCCCCTTATTACATTATTTGGGTAATGTATATAACTGTCCCAATACAGTGAAAAAGATGTTGATCTGCTGGTTCTTGCTCTGTCATCACAGTGCTTTGGCTGCTCCTAAGCAAAAAGTTGGTCATTCCTCACTTTGTCTTCACATCAACGAATGTCCTTATTGTAATCTTGTCATCCAACCGGATTGCATGGGTAACCAGCCACTGCAACCGCTAGGTGTAGTAGAGTAGATCACTTCATACGCGGTTCATTCGGTTACAATATGATTTTGCAAAAGTTTTGATAAGGTAGCTAAGGTGTCGGTCGCTGCAGAAAATGCACCCTTATAAGTTTCCCCCTTTGTTGCAAAACATGTTGTAATGAAATTTTTGAAAGAAGTGTGACTAAGGTGTCGATCACTGCCGAAAATGCACCCTTATAAGTCTTCTTTTGTTTTTACAAAAATTTGTGTCAAGTAGAAAAAGAAATGTTTATCCCCCCTTAATTGCAAAAGATATGCAACTCATGAAGCTTTGTTAAGGCTTTTACAAAGATTGCCTCCTAGGCAAATTTTACACCAGAAAATTCCCCCTTTATTACAAGTACTTCAAACAAAAAGAGTTTGCTATTTATGAAGCCTAAAAAGAGGTACAATCACCCCTTTATTGCAAGTACTTCAAACAAAAAGAGTTTGCTATTTATGAAGCCTAAAAGAGGTACAATCACCCCTTTATTGCAAGTACTTCAAACAAAACCTATGCTATTTATGAAGCCTAAAAAGAGGTTTTGGAAAGGTGTTTGCCTAGGGTGACAAATTTATTTCCCCTTTACAATATTGTTTTAGCCATGAGCACTTTTGTGTGCTCTTTCTGAACCAGAATCAGAATCGAAATTAGACATTTCACTAGAAACATGGCTTTTGTGATGTGCCTTTGCCATTTTAGTTTTGCTTGTTTTGAAACCAACACCGATTGGTGTCATGGTTGTCCTTTTTACAATTTGTGCAAAACTTTGCCTCCTAGGCAATTTTATCAAAAAAGTTCACCAAATAATCCTTCCTTATTGCAAGTACTTCAAGCATGGTTGCTATTATAAAGCCTAAAAGAAAAGGTATAATTTTGATGACTTTTGCTTTTCTGATTTCCTTTACAAGTTTTATCTTCCTGTTGTCAAAATTTGTGTTTGAAGGAAGAAAGGAATTATCCCCTCTTAGTGCAAAAGATTGCTACTTTCAAGGTTCCTTATTTTACAAAAACTTGTTCTTTCTTTTGATATACCCTAAAAGAGTACCAAAAGATAATACACTCAAAAAGATATTTAATGGCACCTGCCTGAAAATCCTTCTGAAGAGGGATAATCAGTTTGAAGAAATTGAGCCAAACAAATAAGAGTGAATTAGCGGTTTTGATTTAGGAGAGAATATCGAGAAAAATTGGCTTTAAACCTGTGCAATGATTTACAAAAATTATTGTGAAATTTTGGGGTTTTGAGTGTTCTTGATTTTATGACTTATAATTGTCAAACAAACAAGAATGCCCACAAAATTCTTATCACATAGGTGTCGGTCACTGCCGAAAATGCACCTAATTTGCCAATTAATAGAGGTGTCGAGTAAAATCGAAAATGCACCTTATTACCAAATTTTGCAACAAAATTTGGATTTGTGTTGTGCAAAAATTTGATATTTTGTCTCCTTTTGTTTTTCAAATTTGCAAACAATGTGGCATAAAACAATTGCCTTTCTTTTTGTTTTGCAAAAATTGATTTTGTTTTAAGTGCTCCTCACTTTGTGTTACAATTTTGCAAAAGAAATACAATTTCTTGTCTTTCCCCCTTTGTTTTGAAAAATTAACAAAATAGCACTCCTTTCAAGTCAAGTCGACACACGACCCGCGTTTGAAAGGCTTTCCAGAACCAGTCGACACACAACTTGGTTTGAGTGGACCCAAGGTCTTTAATCTCTTGCTCGCGACTCAACGATTTTGCAAAAAATAGAATGTGCAATTTTGATTGTTATATTTCTCCTTAGAGAAAACAAATGCAGTGGCTTCGAGAGGACATCCCCTGTTAGTCTGCAGGCTGACAGGTTGTGGCTGTCAATCCTACGGTTGGCTTACAGGGCTGTCAGTCCCTTGTCAATTGTCGGAGGCGGCTTACGGAAATCAATGCCAGTGGGATCCGTGACAGAGGCAGCTAGTCGCTAGTCGTTGGCGAGAGTTGCCAGTGACAGGGAGTATATGCTCCCTAGTCCGCGCCCGTCTAATGAAGATTCACCAGCAACCGTCCATCAACGCTCTGTCAGCGCTTCTAACAGAGTTTGGTAGTTGTGCCTCAAAATGCGCGTCGAGATTCTATCCTCCAGAATCCGTGCCTTGCTCGCTCAAGTCTTCTGCTCTCTCTTGCCCAAGCCTTGTCCACCTTTCCGTGGAACCTGGATCGCAGAGCGGATTGTCCAAGCCTTGTCCACCTTTCCGTGGAACCTAGATCGCAGAGCGTGGCATAAAATGCCCACTCTGATACCAATGTTGGCAAATGCCAATGCAAAATTAATTAAGCGTAAACATGAGCATTGTGAATATATTAATATGCAAAGGCTTTAAATGGGACCACAATAGGCTATGAATAGCCTTTAGGAAATATTAGCAAATATTATCCTTAGTTAACGCTAACAATAACGCGCTAACCATAAATCATGCTAACTTACTAACAACTAACTACGTAGTCAAATTGACTACGACTACTAACCTACTAACCAAGATAATATCCAGGTTAAAGGTAAAAGTAAATACTAGTGGTAAAAAGTAACAAACTAATTTTTACCATGAGGTAAATAAAATCTACCCTAATGTAGGAATATGGTAAATATCCCAAATAATGGAATATTACTCTTAAAAAATACAATGAACTATAGACAGAGGACCATCTTCTTTCTTGGACTGCACTTTCAAAAAACACTTACCATGTAGGGCTCACTAATGTTATACATTATCAAACATTTTGCAGACATTTTGCAGGTATAATAAGGCGAGATTGAAAATCATATTGCCTCAAGCATGCAAAAAAAGTTAATGTTAGGTGGCTAAACTATAAAATAACTTCGTGCATGATAATGCAAGTTGTTTAACTGAAGAAAAGATTTGAAAATAGCTCACAGTGCAATTAAAAACATCTATGAAATCTCAGTAGGAGTAATTATCACAAGGTAGCGTGAATATGAAAACACATTGGAGGAGCCAAAGTATGTTGTGTACGGGTAAGAAGTCTTAGGGTTAGGGTTTTTTGAGATGACGGTGGGCGGGAAGGCTTCTGCGGGAGAGCACGGGAGCGCCAGCAGATCGAACCACGGGCACAGCAGGGCGGAAGGAGAGCAACCAGAGTCCGGGGGCACTGAGGAGTCCTTGCCATCCGAAGATGGTGTCAGCCATGGCAAGGATCCGCCAGACAAATGGGGAGGTGGACCTCGGAAGTCGTATGCTCAGGCAGCGGCTTCAGAAACCCTAAGCGGCATCTTCACCGAGGAGTTGTTTCCGGCCGGGGACGAGTTGGACATCCCGGCGGAAATTCTTTCAAGCTTCGTGGAATTCGAAAAATTTACCCTCATTGGTAAGTTTATTGGTGGTCGGCCAGATATGGAGACCATTCGCAAATGGGTGTCAGGCAAATGGAGAACCTCTGGTCACATGGAGTTGGCGGCCTTAACCGGGGTTTTTGCGATTAGACTGAACAACAAGGAGGACTACTGCAAAATCCTGGTTGGAGGTCCTTGGTTCCTGGGCCGTAGGAGTCTCTTTCTAAGGAAGTGGGGTATGGACTTCAACCCTGATACCCAGAACATCAACATTGCTCCAATATGGGTCAGGCTCCCGAGTCTCCCTCTTTTCTGTTGGCATGAAAATGTAATTAGAGGAATTGCCCGCTCCATTGGGGAGTTGGTCACCATTGACCCTCCCACTAGAGCTCGAACAAGATTTGTCCAAGCCCGTTTCTGTGTCTTGGCGGACTTGGAGGCAGTCCTCCCCTCCTCCATCACTCTCCGGTCCGGAGGTTCCATTCTCCACAAGCAAGCCATTGCATATGAGAACAAACCAGCTTTCTGCCCCCAGTGCAGTTCTCAAGGGCACCTCCAGCACAATTTTCCTCTTCAAAAGCCGGGGAAGAAGAAGTGGGATTCCTGTAACCCCTTGGAACACGGTGCTGGTCAGGCGAAGCCCTCTGTTACGAAAGACCATAAGTCTCCAGGCCCATCCAGGGACCTTCATAAATCCTCCCACCCAGAAGAAGGAATCTCCCTCCAACCGGACTCTCAGCTGTGTGTTGCTAGCACCCTTCTAGGACCTCGGGTGGTGAAGGATCAGTCCCCCCAACACACCTCACAGGCGGATTTACCCATTCTTCAATACCGAGAATCCTTACGAGTCCCAAATTGTCTTTGGAAGATTACCTCTCGGGAAGGATGGGTGGCCCCCCCCAAAACACCACTCAGTCAGGTCCACCCAGGCTCCAGGACCTGGGCCCTTTCGATTTCGGCCAGTCCCAAACCTTGCTAGAATATTACCTCCTGGGAAGGAGGGTCGTCAACCAGATCGGACATATGAGCCCTCGAATTACTAGGAGTCAAAAGCAAAATGTGGATTATGGAAGTGTGAGGAAGCAAGGCCGACCTCCCAACAAAGACAGAAGAGACAAAGAGACGGCGGTAGACGTCGCGAATGGCACCCAATGTCTGTTGTTTTCAGATGACTCTGATACTCAGACGGGCGATGCGCATGTGCCTAAACCTCCCTTCCAACAAGGAAAGGGAGGCAAGAAGAACCTCAAACTATCCAGATGAATCTGAAGCAGACCCAGGAGCGTCAAAACTCGGAGGATCTGGAGGATTTGGACTAGCTGTGATATGTCTGAACTCGGAGGATCAGGTGGATCCGGAATTACTGTTTTCCTCGTCTGGTGTTTAGCTGGTTTTGCTTCTACTCTCCAATGGTTCATTTTCTTCGGCTGTTACTTTTTGTTATCCTGTTTAAATTTCGTTTTGTTTCCTGGTTAATCAGGCATAAATGCCTTTTCTGTAGCCTCCAGGCAATTATTTTAGGGGTTATGTTTCATTTTCTTCGGCTGTTACTTTTTGTTATCCTGTTTAAATTTCGTTTTGTTTCCTGGTTAACCAGGCATAAATGCCGTTTCTGTTGCCTTCGGGCAATTAGTTTAGGGGTTACGATTTTTTTAATAGGCTTATACATAAAGCCAGGAGGCATGATGCAAGGCTGATTTTGTACATAAGGTTTTGGGATCCTCTATAAAAACCCTTTGTTAATCTACTATAATAATTACCAAAAAACATTATCACAAGGTAGCGTACATGAATGACCAGAAAATATACATTATAATATATGCATAAACTTTATTTAGGTAAAACATACAATCAAGCTTGCAATGAATCTCAAGCTTGTGTTGTTCCTCTTTAGCTCCCTTTGATTTGCAAAAGTATATTAAACTAGGCAAGGTATTCAATTATCTGAAACACAAAACCCAATAACAGTGTTAATAAGATGTCCTCATATCCTTTAATGGCTGCAGAAAATTTCAAATAACCAATTGAAATAAAATAAAAGTTCATAAAAATGAAATTTAACTGATGAAGATATTTGGCTAAAAAAAACATTTCAATTCCCATGTGATAATATAACTTATTGTTTTACAGGTGGGGTTCCTTTGTATCCTAGATTACCATTAAAAAAAATTGTATTAATAAAAAGTCAAAAACATTCATTCATAAACCTCAGCCTTTGCTGAAAGGACCTCCTACAGGAATAGATAAACAGCTAACGAGTTGGGCCTTTGCTGTATATTCATCACAGCATGTTTAGGTGCTTCTTCAAAAAGTTGGAAACTTTGAAAGTAGTTTTTTATATGAGGCTATAGGTCATATGGACAATCCTTATGGAAGATTTGTTTGTCCATCCACTAACGTATGATATACAATCCTATTCCTTTAAATTTTTAACCTTGGACCTTCTCATTACTGAGACTGACCCCTGTAAATACTCTGGTTTACATGGGCCAAAATCTCATTGACATCAACCATATGACTATGCTCCTAACACCTACATCCTGTGCTTTGAAATCCCACAACTATTTGAAGAAAAGGCAAGCTATCATAAGCATTCATTCTACCGTGGAAATGCAATCTACCTCCTTACTAATATCAAAGCATTACAAGGTAAAATCTCAGTTTGGTCCAGAGCATGATTAACTTATCTTGAAGAGATATGATTTGGAAAAATGCCCCAAAGGATTTTATTTATCATGCCTCAAAAGGGGGCCTGCAAGAAAAATAAAAAACCATGCCAGCATAGGGTATGAATGAGTGTTGCCAGGATTTCCAATTTATTAAATTTTATAACTTGATGTGACGTTAAGAATATCCCCATCATTGCCCAGTTCTCATTATACAACGTATTCTATAAAAGAATAAAACAGTAATCTGTTCCTTTTTTAATTTTTCCAACATTATTGGTTAATTAATTTGCAATTTTGGTATCAGTGGTTTTAGACGCCCATACCAAAGAAGATGGTCCCATAGGCTTAAAGCCTTATATTCTATTCTATATCCATTCCATAAGATAATATAAGTACGAAAATGCCCTCAAATTTCGCTACAAAGCTTTCCAAGGTACCACCAGATTAAAGTTTTATAAGGATCTTGGTAAGGCATTCAGAGATAATAACCTTCCCCAAGAAGCTAAAGGCAAACGAAATTAACGCTTCATTCAGAACAGCAGCATAGTTGAGTGCTGTCGGAAATTCGTACGGAACTAAAGCTTTGGAAATTGTTGTGGATGGGGTTCCTTCAATAGAAAGGTTGTTAGGAATAAATGAAAAGAATAATTGCTGTAAGAGTTTTAGTTTTTTTTAGAGGTTAAACTTTAGTCAGAAAGGACTCAGACCCCTCATAAAAACATGTGTAAACTTATTGAAGATGTATGCTTATTACAGTGGTAAGAGTTTTGACTTCTCCCAGGTTTAAGGTTCAGAACTTCCAGACCAAAACCCTTCATAAAAAAATTAATGAAATATAATATTTTTATTAAACCAAAATAATTTATACCAGAAAATATTTCTATCAAATATATTAGGTTATTTTAAAAACAAAACAAATTAACTTAAAATTGAAATTAATATAGCTTCTTAAAATTTCTTTATTTTTTCTTCAAACAATCAAAACATAAATCTAATTATTTATGTATCACCATAACTATAACCTCAACCAGTATTAAAGGCGGGTGGCTGAAGGTTTTGAACAACAGCAGATAATTTTTCCGTACCGACCCCTTATATTTGATTCATCTTCGTAAATTTAAACCATATTTATGCTACAAAAGATAAAAATTTAACCATTCAATTTACATAACACCCCTGCCTTAAGAATCTAATCCAATTTAAGTATTCTCTTGACAGAAGACCCCTGTATTAAGAATCTTAACTCAATTTAAACATTCCCGTAATACAAAATCCCTGTTTTGAATAGCATATACATAATTCAAATTTAAGACTATATAATCTTAGATCTCAAATCTCTATATTTAAAATTTATTTATTAAAAAAAAAATCTAAGATAATATTTTCCAAATAACAAAGTAAAACCATGTGAAAGAAGAGAGAAGAGGACATACGCCCAGGTCCTTTCGCGGGCTTGAAATCCACCAACTCCGTAGACATTTCCCAGGCCTTCTCCACCACTTTGGCCTCATAGAGATTCGGATTCCCATCTGATCCCTTTGCCTCCACCCTCATATGATACATCACTCCCGCCACAATTTGCCGTTGCGCTTTCGTCACTCGCGAAAAGGATAGCTTCTCAGTCTGCACACAAAACCCTAACCCTTTCTGTTATGTGATGATGGCCCTTAACGATAAATAAATATCTTATAGAAGGTCCAAATCCGAGGGCATAGGATCATAGAGAGGGAATTTGATTATATATATATATATATATATATATATATATATATATATATTAGATAGAACATTTAGTTAAATAAATATATATTAAATAGATACCATCGCATATAACTTAAAATTAAAAACTACTCTAACCTACTTGCTGCTTGTTGTATTCTTCCACAGCAAAACATCCTCTAGCGATTATGTCAAGACTGTTCTCATCCACATCCATCAGACCACCCGGCATTGCCACCGCCTTTGCCATCGCCTTGCAGATAATAATCGATGTTACGGCCCAAGGATATCTTCTTCCAGGTGAAGGTGCCTCGAAGTCCGAACCTGCGCTGGTTGATATCTTCTTCCAGGTGAAGGTGCCTCGGAGTCCGTTCGCGCCCTTGTTCGATTATTCTATCCTAATGTGGTTGTGGTTGTTTGCGTTAAAGATCTTTTATTTTATTCTATCCTTATATGGTTGTGGATGTTTTACATTAAAGGTCTTTTATTCTATCCTCATGTGGTTGTCGTTGTTTGCATTAAAGGTCTTTTATTCTATCTTACCAATTGACAAAGGTCACTTGAGTGGTGAGGGGTATCAAGGAATCTCAATTGTTGTTTTTGGTTTAGGTTAAAAATATTTTATTTGTTTTATGGGATAATGTAAGTGAGTGGATTTTGATTTTTTTTTTTTTTTGTTGGAAAGGTTTAAGGTTCAAATCAAGTCGTCAACAAGTGAACGAGGAAGTGGGTATGTGTATGACTTTGCATAACATTTAGTTAAGTAATTTTTACTCTTTATCAATTATATATTTTAATTTTTTATAATTAGATTTTGAATTTTAAATAGGAATTTTTTTATTAGGGTTAAAAGGGGTTTTAGGGAAATGAAATCTATACATCAAGCTGAATAAGACAGTATAATATGTTGCAATAACCTTACAAAATACTATCGTCCATTTATTACTACAACTAAACTTTAGAATATTGTATATTGACAAAACAACTTCCAAAACATGATAGATTAGTAGACCACTTCCAAAACAAAAACTTAAAACAAATATAGCTACCATCCAATTATAATAAAAACAACAATCCAAAACCATTGGGGTTGTTACGGAGTTCGTAGTCGATGGGTCTTTTGATTGTTTTTCTTATGTAGCATAGGTTCTTCCTCCTTCAAAGTGGTAAGATTTGAGAATTGTTTCAAGCTCTTGAGGTAATATCTAGTTGTAACATATTTTGTATGATATTTCTTTTTAGAAAACTGACTCTCACCAATTATTTTATAATTAGCTTCAAGAATACTATCTGAGGTGCTAATCTTCTCCATGGAACAGATTGGATGGTCTTTAGTAACAATTTGTCTTTTATTAATGATCTTATTTGAATTCTCCTTTCGAGCTTGAGTCTTTTGTTGTTTGCTTGATTCTTATTGGATAATTGGCATAGCTAGAGAATGAGTTTTTTTTTTGTGAACCGAGATGTTTGAAGGTTCACAATCATTCACGTGTAGGGCCTTCTCTCCCACTAAGGAGGAATCAGAGCATGATTGGATGATCGAGCATCTCTTATTTAAGTGGCCATATTGCTAACAACCATAACATCTTAAGGAAAACTTTTCATATTCAATATTTTGGATCCATTCCCTTTTGCTTAAGGAGACAGTAATGGATTGAGGCCAAGGAACTAAAACATCCATCTAAATAGCCAATCTTGTTTTACTCGTATTAATTTTACTAGACAAATTTTCCTTTGTTTGGGCATCCATATACTAGAATGCATCAATCACGTTACCAATTTTGGTGAATATCTTCTCTCCCTAAAATGTCATAGGAAGAGCATATAGATTCACCCAGACTGGGAATCCATCAACTTCTTATGTAAGGGAGTTGAAACTCAAAGTCCAAGGTCGTATATAAACACCCCTTTGTTCGAAAAACCAATTGTATCTATAATAGATTACCCTATCTCTATCCGCTAAATCAAAAAGGAAACAAAAAATAAATTTTTGGATAGTAGAGTTACTTGGAATTTACTAGACCACCAAAGTTTAATGTATCCTTTGAGCTCCTCCAGGCTTGGTCTTTTACCCCTAAGTTTGTAGATAATTATTCGGGCTTCATGATCAATCATATCCAACCCAAATTCATCCTCCAAAATCTCAATAGAAGGCAGAGGTTCATCAAAAAGCTCCACCTACAAACCCAAAGATCCCTAAGAGACATTTTTTTGACCGAAGAGGCTTTCTCACAGATTTAAGAGCGACTAATATCCTCTTGAGTACGGAGAACAAGTTGTGTACAACACTCTTTCTGCAATGCTTGATTGCACCTAGGATTTGCACCCCTTTCACTTTGTTCCATCCTCGTGTCCTCCTAAGTACAACAAGCGAGCTACAAACAACCTTCTTTCTATAACATTTGATTGCACCTAGGGTTTACACCCCTTTCACTCTGTTCCATCCTCATGTCCTAAGTATAGTGATGTTCCATCCTTGTGTCCTAAGTATAACGAGTGAGCTGCGAACAACCCTTTTCCTAATTTTAAATAGTAAATTTAATGTTTATAATTAATTTGAATTTAAGTGTTAAGACTTTGAATTTTAAATAGAAGATTAAAAGGGTAAATATGAAAGGGAATAGGGTTATACACCATATTTTCTTGTGACAACGAATAGGGTTGTACGCCATAGTTCTTGTTGACGACAGATAGGATTGTATACCATATGAAAGGAGGAAACCTAAGTTTAAATATTATCAAAATGTTACATGTATAATTATCAAATTGTGTAATACCATGATATAATAACATCCACAAGGTAATTTTTTTATTCAATATACATTTACTCAACCAATTTTTAATTAACAAAGTACAATATACAATTATATGTAAAATTATAAAATAACACAATGTAGTATGATATAATATCTAAGAAGTCATTGTTTATCAGTCTATGTATACTCAACCAAACTCTAATTAGCAAAACATAGTATACATCTATATCCCATCATATTCCAACCTTAAACCTTTTATAGGAAGTTAAACCTCCTACTGAGAGTTTTAAAGTCATCACCATCAAACTCAAACAAATTGTAAGATTATAGTAAAAAATTATCTAATTAAACTTTTACATAAAGTTAAACCTTCTACTCAAAGTTTTAAAGTCATCACCATTAAACTCAATCAAGTTGTAAGATTATGGTTTAAAATTATCTATTTTTAATTGAATTAAATACACTCATATATATCACTATGGTATTCTAACAATAACAATATTTTTATCTCTAATTTGATTATGTAGCATAGTTTGAGATACCACTGATGTTTTGGTCAAGTCAAAGCACGTGGAACTATGGCAGGACTAGGTAAACTGAGTTAATGTATTCCCGCCTAGGAAGATGGAACCACCTACCAAATGACATCCAAACTAAATGGTTTAGACACTTAATTAAGATAAGCATGGTGTTGGTTGTCCCAAATTCTAAATCTATTTTTACCTAGGGGTACCTCATTTAATATTCAGGATCCCTAGAGGAGGTAGTTGAAATTGTCACTTCCACCTATAGATAATTTTGGAGGGAAATCTCCTCTGTTGTAATCTATAAATAGTAGTAGCTTAGACTATAAAAGAATAGACAAGTTTACAATTGTATTCGTTTGTAGGCTTGTGGGCAAACCAAACCTTGGCTCTTGGCCCAATCTTTGTAATTGTACTATTTGCATATATATATATATATGGAGGCTTGCATCAATTTTTGGATTAGTCATTTGTGACTTCCTGTGGACCCATTTCTATATGTATGTGTGTGATTGTAGTCTTTACCTACTTTAGGTTTTGTTGACATATGCATGCATGAGGGGCCTATGTCAATTTTTAGATCAACCATCTATGGATTCTTGTGGATCTACCTCTTTATGCATGTCTATGTTGATCATTCGCATCTATGTTTAACTATGTTAGGGAGAGGAAGCGTTCACCTCTGACACATAGCATTTAGGTCCTTTGTGCAGAGGGATCTTAGTGGATATTTTGGCACATCACCACATTTTTTATTTTGGTAGTTTAATTTTTCTCTCACATCCCTTTTTTACCTTTGAGTTCAAGTGTACCTTAAAAATCACATCCTAACAAGGAGTTGGTGTTGTAAAAAACTCCTAGAGGCCCTTGATTGAGCCAAATCTTAACTCTCGGCTATAACCCTATTGTGTCACTCCTCACAAGACATGATTGTTCTGACGAGGACAATCAAATATTATAATAGTTTAATGGCACATCGAGTGGGACCCAAATGATACATCATCAGTACCATAATAATGACAAGAAGTTAGGCTAGAGTTGGTGAGGGTTTGAGCCTACCCTTGCTTGTTGAAGCACATCTCGCTCACCTAGAAACTTCGCTCTAGAACGAACATTAAAAGAAACCATTATTTAAAGACACTTGATCAAGGATGTGGTGAAGGCCTTGATCTATCTTGATTTAGAGCACAAGACTTATTCACAGAGAGACTTCGTGTCAACCAAAGAAACCTAGAGGTATATAAGCAAATCCATTTTTTTTTTAATCTCTATTGTATCGAATTCATAGACATGGTCATAGCCTCAACCAACAGACCCCCAAAGTGGGATAATCCAAGTCCAATATGTCCACCATGAGCACCTGTTGTATGGAAAAACTCCTAGAGTCAATCCTCACCATATTACCAGAATATACTAACAAAGATCTAAACACTTCGCTATAGCACTTAAAGGAGTTGGTATTTATATACGAAACACTTACCATTATAGAGCAAGATTTAGCTCTAATATTATTATTGACATGATTCAAAGGGGAGGCACTCCAAAGATATGAATCTCTTTCCCCATACTCTATCATAGAGTGGAATCAAATGGCTAATATGATTATGAATATATTTAAAGGTACAACCAACCAATGAAACTCCCAATATGAAAGCAAATATTTATAGTCCATCCATCATCTCAAAGAAAGTATACATAGTAAGAATCAAGCATCCTCAGAAGAAGGAACCTCAAAAATAAAAAATAAAAAATCTTGAAAGTAATTGACTCCCAAGAAGAAGTAGTGAATTCCATTATGCATAATATGCATCGATTTGTTGGCCCTTCAAAGGGAGCAAGGCAATATCCCTGCCTCAAATGAAAATATAGTGAACCTCTAAAGCCACAGGGTCAAAAAGAAGTGCTAACTCCCCTTTGTGCAGTAAAAGGAGAACATTCTTCTCAACGTAAAAGCCATATGACTAGATGTCGAAGCATATAATTAGAAGAAATACTCAGTTGGGATAAATAAATATACTATGAAATCAATGGGATAATATTCTCAAGATAATTTCAAATATTCATACAAAAATAGTTCAAATATAATAGGTACATTGCATAGAGCCTAACCATAAGAAGAGGTTGGGTAAATAAGGGATAATATGTGCTCACTCTAAATAATTCTTCAAATTTAGAATAAACCAAGATTTCAGATCTAGGACCCACTTAATATACCAACTACCAAGGTAGGCTAAATAATGGCCTTACCCTGGTTATAAAAAAAAGCTCATTTGCTATAAGTTAGGCATTATAAGTTGTCATGACAGCTGGAAGACCCTGATTAGTCAGGCAATGTTCAACGACTAAAAAGGGAGCTTGGTGGATGTCTTCAAGCTAAGGTTAAAAAAAAGGAAGGATGTGACCAATTGCAAAGTAGGACATATTAACCAAGTATTTTTGTTAACCAAGAAAAATCTAGAAGTATTCTTTTCAAAGTAAAGGTGGTACCAAAATAAGATGGATGCATAAGTTGCCAAGCAAATCACATGCATGCAAAGCTATTTCTCCCCACTGCAAAGTAAGTTCGTGCCCAACATTCAGTATGGTAAAGCCAACAATATATGTGGGATATAAGAAAAATAGCAAGAATGTGACTACACCGCACAAGACTATAGTAAAAAGGGTAAAGCAAGCACAAGCTATGAAATCGGAGCCACCTAAATATATCAAAGATAAATTTGAGAGGGTTAGTGACCCTAGGCTATTGAAGGATGGGATGGTACTAAAAAATAAAGCTTATCAAAGGCAACTAGAAGTTGAAGAGGAATCCTTTGCAACAAGAGTATGGAATAGTTGCCTTGCCCAATACCTCCTCCTGTAAGTGCATCCTTGCTATGAGCTAATACAGACATGTGTAAGATAATATGACCCTCACTCCAAAATTATTATAGGTCCCCAGGGTAGCACCTTTTAAGTAGTCATATCTAGGGAGGCCATTCAAAGAATGCTCCAAGTACCAAAGGGTTCCAAAATGAACCTAAAAATTACAAAATGTACATTATCTAAAGATAAGAGAAAAATAGAGTTGCCTAAACCAAAACCTCACCAGAGCCGTAAATACCATGCCAAAGTTTCCTTTGGAAAATGATATATTTATGCAATAAACCAAATATATTCTAAGTATGGTAGCTTCCATCTTTGGAGCTCTTGATTACACTGAAATAACATAAGAGATTATGACCATTATGCATATGCTAAGAAGCAATGCAAAGAGGAAGCTGATAATTTTTGGCTTCAATGATTTCATTGCATTACAGACTCATGAGGGGCTAAACAAATTTGGAGGGAATCAAGAATTTAGGTATTGTTCATTTCTAATACATATTATTCTATAAAAAAATATTTGTAATTTTTAGCACTTGAATCTAAGAATGGGAAATGAGTAGGGTAAGGTAAATCCTGTAATCAGATGGACAAATATTTTGTACCAACATTCCTCTTATCATATATTTTTGAATAAGTTCCTGGTCCCCATAGTAGCAACATTAAAGAGGGAGGAGCCTAAATGAATATCAGGAGAAATTGTGGAAATCTTGAAGAGAAAAATAAAGGAAGATTGGTATTTATTGGAGGAAGGAACTATGATTCATATTTTTGGTTTCAGAGAAGCAATCTTTATTTTACCTACATATGTAACCAACTGAGTGACATGCATAGAGATCTTTAGGCAAGTATACTTGATAAATTTTACCTGTGCAAGTGGGAAAAACAAATTGGGATTATACAAAATCATATTCCATTTGGAAATAATAATCCAATACAAAAGAAGGGTGGCTGAAGGGTTAGAAGAAAAACTAAAACAACTAGAGTTAGAGGTTCTAAAAGATACATGGAGCTATGACCATGATGGAAAATTTATACCATGGATAAAGAATTCTCGTATCTCCAAGAAATTTGAGCATGAATGGATATTTTATTTGGAAAAATACAGAAACAAACAGGAAAAATTATTTCCCCCACTTAAAAAGGATATTTTCTTATAGTGGGAATCTCAAAAGAGAATATATGAAAGTATCTATGAAAAGATAAAAGACTTCAACCCTACAAAAACAATTGGGGCCTATGTATGAAAAATGTTTAATAGACTAAAATGGAGCGATACTAAGATAAAAGTATGATGGAAGTTTCATCAAGAAATTAATCAGAGGCACCCTATCGAATCTTGGACCCAGACAAAGACAAAGTGTTCAATATAAATTATGACCAAGAACCCCCATAGGAGGTGTTAACAAAAAACAAGAAGAATAAGGGTATAAAAATTCATCCCAAAAAATAAAATACCACAAGGGCTTCATCAGGACATGTGAACGAGGAGAAAGAGCAGGGGAAGTTGAAAGATAAACCCAATTGGTAATTCAATAGAATCATCATCATTAGAAGAAAGATGTGAAGTCCAAATCTAGAAAGGTACTTTTCTGACTCAAAAGCAAGAAGTAGAGCTTAGCATACAAGCATAATAAGAGCAATCATTAATGAAGAAAAATGTTGCAACAACATTAATAACCATTTTAGATAAAACAACTAGCCTAATAGGAGTAAGAAAGTAAGAGAAGAGGAAGGAAATGAGCCTCTAATTAACCCTACAAAATCCTTTGTAGAGCATCTAACATCCTTAGGGGTGACAAACATAGTAAAGGAAAACCTAGATATGGTCATTATAAAAACCAACAACCTTAAAAGGCTCCCTCACAACTCAGATGGCCAGGATAAAAAAAAATTACACCCTCCAATGGAACTTTCCCTTTCCAATCTAAATAATCTTCCAACAAGCTGCATGTTGTACAACTGCAATAATTATAGAGCATGCACAAAGAAATAGAACAAAGGAACCAACTGAAGCATGAGCTGTTTGCAAGATTATAAGCTTTCATCCAAATGTATTTCCACTTCGTTCCTTAGGATAAAACTTAAAAAATCTCCAAAAGGGATCCCTTGGTGGCAAATCCTGAAGACTAAGTGATAGAGCAAGACTGGTGAATAGTATTGAAAAGTCTTAATCTAAAAGGTATGCAGACCTAAGATAGGATACAATTTAGGAAGGTAAGAGAAAATAGTTTCATATGATTGTGAAACTCAGTTTAAATTATAAAGGATAAAAGAACTAAAAATGATAAAAGTAACTCTAAAGAATTCTAAAGTAGAAATAAAATAACTTTGACAAGAGATGGACAAATTAGTTAAACACCTGGAAAGCCAATTTTTAGATCCTCTCATAAAGGATAAAGAGGAACAAATTGAAGGAATCTCAAGATGGATAATTGAACAAGATATATATTTCTATATGGAGAGGTAGAGCATACAAAAGGAAAGGAAAAATATTGAATAGAGAAACAATGATAAGAAATTCAAGGCCTAGCCAAGAAAATTACTATCATATATTAAACCCAAATCATTAATATGGCTTGCTCACTCTATAAAATGTTCAAGTTTATTAAGGCAGTTTTTGAATTGGAAGTAAAGATTATACTAGACATAGAATCCAACATAGTTGAGAATTCTATAAAATTTACGGAAGCCAAGACATCAAGAAAGATTGGTTCTGAAAACTGAATATGAATTGGAAACCATGGGAATTTCTAATACAAAAAAAATAATGCAAAATATAATGACCCTCATTCACAAGGAGCGAATTGCATGATGGTTTTTTAAGCCTTAATATTATCACATAATATCACATGTTATATATCATAGGATCAAATATAATATAGCCACAATATAATAAGGTCAAAATAATGATATGAGTATAATAATATGAGAAAATTAATATGTAAATCAAGGCTTATAATAAATCAACTAACATTCAATAATATGTAGAAATATGAATGTAAATAGCCTTAATTAAACATGTACTAAGCATGCAATATAACTTACAATATTAATTGCTCAAAATGTATACAAGCTTTATTACTCTTCTTTTTCTTACAAAAGATTGTAATACTTGTTCTTCCTTATTTCTATATCTTGTTATAGAGTATTACCCCCATAATATAGCCATAGTAGTGTGACTCTTTGGATATTTGACTATTCCTTTCCATATGCCAAGTCTCATGACTCTTGGCTTATCTACTTGCCACTTGCATACTTGATGAATACTTTACTCTATAACATATGCACACCTATACATGATTCTTACACTTATATAAGTTGCAAAATCTAACCCAAGACACTTATGCACATAGACTCAACTTACACTTGCACATTACAACTTTACACGATACTTGTGCATTTCCTGCAATTCACACTTACATAAAAGAGAAATATAACTCACACTTTAAACTATGACTAAACCCTAATCTATTATTTACAAATATACCATGAAGGTATCATGGGGGTACATTATCATATACCAAATAGTGTAATATACTCCAAAACCCCCTAAATTATATAATTTTGTTATTGAAGACTTTAGTATTCAATCATGGTCTTTGTATTTGTCTTCCATCTTCAAGTAACCCCAGGACCTGTGTTTTCTTTGTTCTCTTTTTATTTCTTCTGAATTTTCATGATATTATTCTTTTGTTTCTTTATTCTCTTCTTTTTTGTCTTGGTCTTATCATGTTGCTTTCCTGTATCCTAATGTTCTACAACAACTGCAAAATTGGTGCCTTCAAAATTCTTTGAGAAAAATACATCTTTATTGATTATGCTAAGATATTTAAATTCATTTTCTTTAGTAGTTTCCTCTAATTCTTGAATTTCATGAATTTCTTGAGCTAGATTTTCTTTTTGGTTTCCCTTTCTATATTGTGACCATGGTTGTTACTGATGACCATACTAATATTGAGAATGATATTGACATTGAATATGTTGAGGCTGAAATTGTTGTTGTCATTGAGGGTTGTAATCTTTCTCAGAATACTACGAGAGACTTTTTCAAGGAGCGACTTCTTCAACTTCTTTTTTCGAGGACCTTTTCAAAGGCCTCTTCACTATAATTTATACAATTATTCTCAATGAAGTCTTCCATAATGTTCTTTGTCTCTTTCTAACTAACAAATCTAAATTCTAACATACATACTAACAAATTTTCTAAACAAATATAATTTCATAACAAACGGGACTTTGGACTAATCAACGTGAGCCCAAGTGGCAACCACTTTAACAACTATTTAATTTAAGGAATAACAATAATAACCTATTTATCCTATTCTCAAGGAAAGACAAAATAAGTTGGTGGAATAATTTAACAACTTTGATCCTCTCCAACTTTAATAACAAATTTACAACTTTTTATTTAATAATAATAAAAATACCAAATATGTTGCCAACGTTGATAGTCAAATGGCTGACTGTGTATAATATGCTCCTATTGGACATGATGTGGCAACATGGTTCAGTCAATTCTGAATCTGCTCTTTCCGTAGCATATTTTGGTAGACGCTTTCAATAGCACCTTTCTGTAGCACTTTTTCATAGTGTCTTTCTGTAGCACCTATCCACAGATCCCACAAGTGCACCATACGTTCAACTAATCTACGTATGTCTGCTTCTTGGTTCATCAACCATAACCTCTGCTCAACCTCATACACATATCTGCCTAACAACACAACATATCACACACAATTTGTGTAAAATACATGCATAAATCACTTTTATAACAGTTAATCATTTTGATGCATAAATAATGATATTAAGATGAAACAATAATTAAAAACCATTCATATCCATTCATTTGTAAAGAATATATAAGTAAACCAGATCCACATACTATAACACTTTGACACTCATCATTCCCCCAAACTGAAGGTGATGCATGTCCTCATGCATATAATTTCACAAAAAATGATACAATATTTCTTGATTTACTCAATTTTACAAACATAAATCAATCTAAAATTGTAATAGTCCATCTGAATGGATAATCCATATATAACTGATTTCACAAGATACAATTTTTTCTTCTTGAATGCTAATAGTGAAAACAATTCTGCAATAATATTTAAACAGTTATGCAATCAGACATTTGTTCCTAAAAGTTTCATAGTTTTTGACTTATAACAATTGCTATGAAAGGAAATAATGATACTACAATTTTTTATTTTTAGAAATGATCAATATCCTATTTAAAATAAGAAACATTTTTTGCAAAATCAAAATACTGATAATGAGCTACAGAACTTTGTTATTCGTTTCATCATATGCATCTCAGAAAAACAAAAATTTATGCAGTGATCAGAACATATTAAATAAATCATGTCTGCAAAATATTTGAAAGAAACTTACAACATACATATATATACATACATGCATTATGAAAGTCATAATAATAAATAAAGTCTATGAACCAGATAAAAGAAAAAGTTTGTTTTTATCATCTCTCTACAATTCTACTGATTTCCAAACTAGTTTTAGCCTTTAGATGAGATGTGCAGGCTTTGGCCTGGCTCGAAGATTTCTCTCTTTCTTTACCTTATGCACCTATGCCCTTCTTGCTTTTGGATCGAATGGTATCTCTACTGCTATGGTTTTTACATGCTCTACATCCATGGATCCATTGTCATGAGACTCACTCTACATTCCTTGCATGTTTGGAGGTGGACCTACTATTTCCACAACACGGTTAAATATTTCATCAATATTGAGAGGTATGCCTACCTTAAGTGCTAAACCTTTTGGAAGTATCCCTATATCCTTGGAGGGTCCCAGTTTTGGTGGATGATTTGGTTGAGGTAGTTCGGATTGTGGAGTTGAGTTATCTTCCTCAAGTACTTTAGCGAAGTCAAAGACTTTGGTAAAGTTGACCAACTTTTACGGTTTCTTGCCATCTATAGCACTCTTATGAGAAGATGGACTAACAGTCACAGGTTGAGTCAGCCTATTTCACCACCTTTCTCTTTGCTAGTTTTCTAAGGATATCACTCTGAATAGAAAGGGATTTTGTTATCATCGCAACATGATTCTCAACCAGATTCGTAAGTTTATCAAATTTGATATGTAGTAGGGTTTGCTGCATTTTGAGAAATTTTATGGCATCAGATTGTCCTACGACAGGTGAGTTTAAGGTAGGTCTAGGTGCTTCTTCTTCTATAGGTATTTCTTCTTTGAGAGATTCTTCCCGAGATGACTCTTCTATAGGGGATGACTCTCTATTATGATTTCTTGGAATAAACTTTTCATACTTTGTTTTTCTTGCAGACTTAGTGGTTTTGGCTATTCTGGAAGTGGTTGGGCATTTTTGAAATGGAAGTTCTTCTAAGATTTCTGTGTCAGAGCTTTCCTTAGATGCAGATTCCTAGACTGGTTCAAATTCACTTGGTTCAGACATCACAGAAGCATTAGCCTCATCAACCATGGTATTCCATGAGATTCTTACCTCAACAGCTTTGTGTAGAACTATCAACTTAATTAATCCATGATAGGAAATGAGATGTAATTTAGGATCTTCATGGGCACTCAATGGCTGCACACGGGTGATGTTAGCTTTTAAAGAGCAAAACAGAAAATAGGGTAGGTTAATTATACAATCTTCCCTCTTAGGAAACTTCAGGTTCAAAAGCATCTTTAAGTTGTATCCCCCACAATTAGACAACCTGCCCTCAAGGGTGAAGAATTTCATTAGGATCATAACTACCTCCTACCATTTTATCGACAATGAGGAGGTGGCTACTCCCTTTATCCAACCATTTTTATTTCGAGTAACTAAGTATTTTTCCCCAAATTTGTTAACCATCTAACTCACTCCCTTATACGTGGATTTAAAATACCTCTGACCAACTTTTGGTAGGTTTAGAACTTTTAAAATTAAACTGGAGGTAATCTAAATTTTGACTTCCCCAACGTGGGTTATCATGGTGTCATGATTACAGTTCAGAATGAACTATTTCGCGACACCCTGATCATGGCCTTGATATTTTGTCAAGGCATCCCACCATCGGGCTTCTTGAAACAATTTCCTCACTGCATCACTCGGGTTTTGGGTTGCAATAGATGAGGGTTCACTTTTTTTATGAAATGTGGTCCTTGGCATGGTGATAGTTTTAGAGAATGGTAGGGTTTAGCAGAAGGACACAATTTTTAGAAGGAACCCTGCATTATTAGAAAAATAATAAGTGCATGCATAAAACATAAAACCTTTTTGCACTTTATTTTTTTTTCAAAAGAAAATCGTAAAACACAGTCTAATTTTCTCACATAAAATTTTCTAATAATTTTTTTTCAAACATGAAATATTCGAAGTTTCCACAAGACAATTTTTACAGATGGAAATAGGAGGACTTTGAGATAATTTTTTATTTTTATTTTAAGAACATTTCAAAAATTTTAGTGAAAAATAGAGAAGTCTCTAAAACTTTTCAACTTTCAGCTTGATTCAAGAAAATTCTTAGTTTTGACTACAAGAATTTTTTACACACAAAAAGAAACAAATTTCCTTTTGATTTCCTTTTTAAAACATAATTCTACAGATTTTCTAGAGGGTTTCTAGAATTCTTCTTAAAAAACGAAATTGCTTGGAGATTTTAAGAAAAAGAGGCCCAAATTCCTTCTTGATTCGGCTTCAAAACACAATTTTCAGACAAGTTTAAAGAAATTCCTCTAATCTTCTAATTTTAAACCCGAAATTACTTAGAAGAACGAAATTAATTTTGAATTTTGGATCTTGGTCTGAGCAAATCCCTTAAAAGAGTTGCAGTAGGGTGAATTTTACCTTGAAGATAGTAGTCACTTCTCGTTTTTCTTCAGCCTCCACTTCTAAATGATGTCTGCAACAGATTTCTCAACCCTTTCACGGCTACGTAGATTTTCTAACAAACTACATCGTTTACGATTGAAAGACTATGCTCGAGGTGGTGGCTTAGGGCTTTTTTCCCTAAATTACCCTTTTAATTTTCTATTAAATCCTCACTTTGGATTATTTCCAATCAATAGAGGAGATTTTCATATTGGGTTGACATTTTGTGTGTGCTGATGATGTCATCCACTCACGTTGAGTCTTGAGGGATTCATGACCCTCAATCCATTTTCTAATCGACAACTAAGATCTTTGATCTGTGGCTCTACTCTTTATTGGGTGCACGGGTATGGTGACGGTGTTCGAGGCGTTCATCCTTTGCTATCTCCTACACGGGTTGATTTACCACCAAATTAGCCAATGAGAGGTCCATAGGTTGTCATCCGAAGCTGACTTCCTTGCCACATCATCTTGTTTTCCCTAATTCATGTTGTTTACTCGCAACCCTAACATGGTGCTAAATACCTGCGTGATCGCACCGTGTTATCCCTTGGTGCTTTCGTGGCATCGTGGTACCCTATTCTTAGCTAGACAGGATGACACTTATATTTGTTCTTGGTCCAACACGTCAGATCTGAGGCTAGCTCATGATCGAAGAATGTCGATTGTTCGAAACACTGCCAAACCTTTTAAAATAATTATTAACTTTATTAATTCCTCTATTGGTAAAATGAATTAGAAAGTCCTTTGAAGTCCAACACAATGCTCCTATCATTAAAGCAGATTTAGAAGTTATTTGGAGTCCGATGCTTGGCTTTTAAAATTTTCCTATCAAAATGATGCTTCACCTCAAATCTAATTCTCCTGCCAAAACACTTGGGATTTTTTTTAAGTGTGGGTCTACAGAAAGATTCTACGGAAATCTTGCTACTAAAACTCTTCTACGGAAACTACACTACTAAAACTATGCTATTGAAACATTACTAAGAAAGTTTCATTTTATTGCAAAAATTTTCTCCCCCCCAAACTGTATTGTGGACTTTATTGTATTAGCCTTATACCTCCCCCCAAACTGTAATTTTGGCTATATAGCCAAAACAAAAATAGAGGGAAATATTTTTATTTAAAGATGCTTATATTTATAGGAAATTTTTAATATATATATTATTTTATTTATTTTAATGGTATGGGGGTAAAAAATTTTTTTGAATGATTTTCTTCCTTTGATTTCATAAGGAGTTCCATGTGAGAAAAATAATGGATGTAAATCTGATATCAGTCATCAATATATATAAAATAGATCTTTATCAAAGGCTTGGATGATTTCAACATTTATTTTGAACAGAAGAATAGGATAGTTGTTTTGATGTCATCTTGATGGCCTTTCTTTTCTTTGGGAGTATACATGTTGTTGGTGTTCTTATAAGGGTGCAAAGCTTTGGGGAATTAGATTCCCAACCACTCTATCAGAGTCTTGATGGGAATTGTAACCCTATCCTTATTGCTTTGTCCCTATAAGTAAATATTAAGGTTCTTGGAAATACAAACCATATTTTTGTAGGATGGGATGAACTATAGTACCTACATATGGAATAGAAATTTGCTCATGACTTTTGCTTGCTTATGATATTCTAGAGTTGTTTCACAAAGACTCAAACATCCTAGTGACCTTTAAAAAATTCATCTATTCATCTCACAAATCGATATGATGCTAAGGTTGTCCTAGTATTTTCAAGCCTCTCAAGGACCAACTGTGTGTGTAGTGAATGTTCATTTCTCATCATGAGTAAGGATTGAATAAACCAATGGTCACTTATACCAACAAGTTAGCTTATCTATGAGCATCCATAGGTCTTTTCCAGACTTAGCATTGTTGCATAAGTATACCTTATTGCCAGATAAGTTTAATTCAACCCATTGTTGTAATGAGGATGACACCATGGTTTTTGAGACACTAAGAATTCCAAGGATTCAAGCTCTTCTTCCTTCTTTTATTGAATTTTATTTGGGATACTTGCTTATTTTGAGAGAGAAAGGGATTTATATTTTTTTTGGGATTCTTGCTCATTTTAAGGGGGAGCAAGAAGAATTTTTTTTGGGGATACTTGCTTGTTTAGAGAGAGTAAGGGATTTTTTTTAAAGGATGAAGGGGGAGCTTTTCCTTTTGCCAATTAATTAGCTTTCTAGACCATGCACATAATTGGATAAGCAGGGGAAACCGTTCACTCTATAGCAATAGTAACTTCATGGTTTATTCTTTCCCAACTTCACAATGTTTTTATTTGTTATAATGTGTGTAGTCCAAGAGAAAACTTGATTGACTAGGAGCTATCTATGACACTTTAAGGATTGTTAAATTTTCAATGGAGAAAACACTAGTGGTGGTTGAGTAATTGAAAACACCTAGATTTTGTTTTAGCAAACAAAGTGTTATGCAAGATGTGGCAGTAATTTTCCTACAAGTTCTCAAGTTGTTACAAATAAAAGAAGTGTCTTTTTAGGATCTTTTTGAAATAATATTGAGATTAAAAATTGATGAAGAATAATATGAGAGTATTGCAAATATTGGAACTCCTATTATGGAACAAAAGAAGCATAATCTTTTTTTTCAAGTTGTATATTAACAGAGAATATTTATATATATGTATATGTATACGTATATATATATTATAAAGCAACAACTTATTTAATAGGTAATGTATTTATCGTTTGTTAAAAAAAATTATTTACTCATTAGTAGGATTTGTGAAGAACACAAGCTTATACTGAGAGGGGGGTGAACAATATAAGACCACTTTTTACTTTTCTTTCCCAATCAATATTATGCAATGTATCAATAGCAATATCAACAACAGTAATCAAAGCAATGCACAAATCACCACACACAATAGAGACACCAATTTAACGTGGTTCACCCAATGTGGGCTACTCCACGGAGAAAATATTTCACTAAAATTTTCTCAACAAATCTCTTGGGAATCCTTTCCCTATTACAATGTTTATGGACCTCTGTCCAAAGGAGACACCAATCCCCTAATCAAGTTCATGGATCTCTATCCATAGGAGAACTCCTTCTCCTTTGCTCTGGTTGGTGATCTTCTAGAAGAACTACTGCCTCCACTGCACTGGCTTATGGATCTCTATCCACTGAAGACTCTTGCCCTCACTCAGAAGACCTATCTTCACTACCCTAGCTAATGGACCTCTATCCACTAGAGACTATTGTCCTCTATACTCTATCACCTCCAAAGCTTGCTCTCAGCTCTATCTCAAATCTGCACTAAACATAGTCCTTCGGTCTAGCACAAATTTGCTCAATATCTATCCTCTAATCTACACTAAACATAGTCCTTCGATCTAGCACAAATCTGCTCAATATCTATCCTCAAATATACACTAAACATAGTCCTTCGATCTAGCACAAATCTTCTCAATATCTATCCTCAAATCTACACTAAACATAGTCCTTCTATCTAGCACAAATTTGCTCAATATCTATCCTCAAATATACACTAAACATAGTCCTTCGATCTAGCACAAATTCTCAATATCTTCTATACACTAAACACAATCCTTCAATCTAGCACAAATCTACTCAATATCTATCCTCAAGCCTTAACACAAAGCTTGACTCAATCACAAATCAACTCTGCTAGATCTACCCCAAACCTTAACCCAAGGTTTGAACAAATCAATCAATCAAATCTACTCTCAAGTCTTCTCAAAGACTTGTCTCAAATCTACCTTGTAAGCTTCCACAAAATCTCACACTAATCTATCCACAAGTCCTCTCTAGAACTTGTCCAATATGCTCAACAAGTCTTCACCAAGACTTACCTCAAATCTACATTGTAAGCTTCCACAAAATCTTACTCAACACAACTCAATCCTCTTCAATCACATCAACAAGTTTCACACAGAATCTAGTTCAATATCACATAAACATATAGAGAATTGTTAGAGACTCAATATGCTTCACACTCACAACAATGCTCAATCACTTTCAATCTCTTTCTCAAATCAATTTAGAATATAGAACAATTTGTTTCATAGAACTTGAACTATCACTTCAACACTTCCACTTGACTAGGCTTATACAACTCCACTCAATCAATCACTCAATGAAACACTCCTTGCTTACAAACCCTAGTCCAAGCATATGAACACTCACTCAATTATTTCCAACAATGCTTATCAAACAATCTCACATAACAATGATACTCATGATCTTGCACAAACCCTAGTTCAAGATAGTTCTCAACTTCACATAACAATGATACTCATGATCTTGCACAAACCCTAGTTCAAGCATATGAAATCTTTACTTCAATATTTCCAACAATGCTTATCAAACAAGATTTTTTCATCAACTTTCAAAAAAGTTACAAACAAGGTTTTATCATCAAATCTCACTCAAAAACCTTTAACAATCAAACTCAACAATGCTTATCAAACAACCCTTTTCACTCCAACTTAGCATTCACAACATCCAACAATCACTCACAAGGAAGATGTGCCCATACCTTTTTTTTGATGAAGAATTGCCCTTAAAAACCTGTCTCAATCACAATTACTCTCTTTGCCAATTTTAAGGGTTAGGTAGCAAAAACCTTCTCAAAATTTTAATCAATAATTTCCTCACAAATTATTTTCACCATACAAAACATGAGAACTCAATTAACCTTATTACTCCTTTCAAATATTAAACAAAATAAGACTTTATTTTGAAATAACATTCAAAACCATCTAAAGCCTTATCACTCCATTCAACACTCTAATCACCAAAAATCACAATATAAAAATCAACTTTCATAAACCTTATATCTCCCTAAAATCTTATGCCAAACAACCTTAGGACAAAAATTAAATTTAAAAATTTAAATACCTTTTGCCCTTGGTGGGAATCGAACCCACGTTGCGCTTCCACCAGCGCCCTAGCCGTGGCTTCAACTACCGCGTGAGCTAGGTGCTCACCTTGGAAGCAAGGAGCACCTCATGCTCTATATGCTTCCCTTTGGCGCCTAAACCAAAAAATGAATGCGCTGCTTCCTTTGGTGCCCAAACCAAAACCTTCACCAAAACTACCATCGAGATTCGATCGTGGGTCCTCCCGCTTGCCAAAGCCCTAAGTCACAGCCGCTTGCCACTAGGCCAACCCATCGGATGGATATGAGGCTTAGAGCCTCACCAACCTTGTTCCTTCACTGGCGCATACAAGACAAAAAAACTTTTGTCTTCTTCCTCGCACGAAAATCGTAGAAATCGTAGGCTTAGAGTAATTCAAATGAAGGTAATTTCTTTGCCACCAAGGCACATGGTATTTATACCATTATGCCACCACAATATTAGATGTCGATGGAGGGATTTATTCATGATGTCGATGCATTTATTTTTGCCTTGTAACCCTAACTTTAGGGTTAATTAAATTAGATTATAATTTAATTAATAATAAAATTATTATAATTAACTTATAATTAATTTAATAACCATAGGGTTAATTAAATTAAATTACAAATTAATTTATAATGAAATTATTATAATTAATTTAATTACTTTAGGTCTTGCCATTAGACCTTTAATATTATAATAAAATATTATAATATTATTTTTCTTGGGCCTTCTAACTTCTCCTGTAGACCTTATCTGATCACCTTCTTATTTCTGAAACTGACTCTTGACATCCTTCCTCTTGCATTGCTCACTGAAACTGACTCTTGACATCAATGACAACAAATCTTGCTCATATTTCCAACAATCTCCCCCTTTGTCATTGATGGCAACCCATTTTCCTTTTACCATTCCTTTTACCTTTTTCTGTTCTGCTCCCCTTGAGAAACTGCTCCCCTGACTGAATGCTCTCCCCTAACTCAAATCTCTCCCCCTTTGTCATCAATGGCAAAGGGTCACCTTTGGGGCTCGGGGCTAAGAATGAGACTCTTAGCTTAGCCCCTCCCCCACCTCCTCTTGAGGTGGTTAATTCTGGGGTGGGAGTATTTCTACTCCCAACATGCACTGATCTTTTCCTTTGTCCACTTTCCTCCTCATCTGATCCTTCTGATTCCTCTGACTATTTATGTTCCTGCTTGTCTCTGGAATTTTTGCTCTACACCACTTTGTTGTATGTCCATCATTATTGCACTTATAACACTTAATGTTGTTATTCCTTGGAGGTGCAAATATCTTGGGATTTCTCTTGGTGAAGCCATATCTATTCCTATCATGAACCCTGCAATTCACTGCCTTGTGACCAAACTGATTACAAGAGTAGCAATACCCTTGAAAAAGTTGTCTATTGTTGAAGATTCCATATTCCTATTTTCCATGTGTCCTGCACTGTGTAGCCTTGTGCCCAAACCTGTGACATGAGAAGCATCATCCATTGAAACTACCTTGCCTTGACCTCATTGGTCTTTTAGTTTCTTTTACCCTGTGTTGGTTTTTGTTCCATCTGTTCCTCATTTGTGCATTGTTCCTTTCTTTGTTGAACTTTTTGTTATCCAAATCTTCCTCAGAAGTTTCACTTTCTCTTACACTCTCTTCTTCTAAAGTTTCTTCTTCTTCAGAACTTGAGATTGACTCCTCTCTTTGTTTCTTTTGTACCTATTCAAAACCAAGACCTGTTTTGCTTGATGTAGGTTTTTGTGTCTTGATAATCTTATCCAAATTCTTTGAGCTTCTCCCAAACCTGTGTAACCTATCCTTAGACTCTTTTACTTCCTTCTTTAGTGAAGCTACTTCATGCTCTAACCTTTCACATTCTAAGACCTTTGCTTCTAACTTATCTTTGAACTTCCTTGTCTTAGCCATTGACTTATTTAGATCCTCTATAAGCTTTCCTTTCTCTTCATCACATTCTTGAAACTGAAGCTTAAGTTGGGAGTTTTGCTTTCTTACCTTCTTTAATGCATCAAGGGCATGAATAAGCTCTCCCTCAAGATCAACTTCTCCCTTCTCTGATTCTTCCTCTATTTGTTTACCTTTGAAAACATCTTCATTATTTTATGACTTGTCTTCTATAGGATCACCTCCTTCTTCTTCTAGTGCCATAAGAAGATTCTCTTCTGGTCCTTCAAATGTATCTTCATATTCATCATCACTGAAACTGAATCCATTCCTTGTACAACTATCTTCAAGATGACCAAAGTTACCACATCTAAAACATTTGAGGATTATTGGTGTCCTTTTCCTAACCACTTCTTTTTCTTTTTCCAGAAATAGAACTTCATCTCTATCATTATCTGAGGAACTATCATCACTATCACTTGAGCTCTTACCTACCTTATCTGCATAGAAACTCTTCTTATGCCTTTGGAAAAACTTCTTCCCTTGTGTACCTTGTCCATCCCTATTTTTATTTTGGTACCTGTGCCTTCCTGCATCCCTGTTCTTATGATCCTGTTTCTCATCACCACTACTATTTCCAGCTTCTGGACAATCAGATGCATAGTGACCATATTTTCCACATTTAAAACATCTAACTAATTTTGTACCTTTATACTTTCTTGAGTCCTTGTTCCTTCTACCATAATTGGCTTCTTCATCATTGGATAGCTCATTGCTTGAATCTGACTTCTTACCCTTAGTCTTCTTAGTGGCTTTAAATGTTGCTTCTTTCTAGGAAATAGGTTCCTCTTTTATTCTTATCTCAAATGTTATGAGAATGCCATGTAATTCATCTCTTGTCAAAAGATCAATATCTTTTGACTCTTCTATAGCTGAAATATTTTCACTAAACCTTTTTGGAAGTGACCTTAGAATCTTATCACACACATCAGGTTCTGAAACTTCAAGCCCAAGTCCTTGCATGGAGCTAACAACTTCATCCACATGAAGTAGATATGCAGAAATATTTTCCTCATCCTTCATTTTTAGATCTTCAAATGCTCTTTTGAAGTTTTGCAACTTGGCCCTTTTGACCTTTTTATCTCCTTCATATATGCCTTGCAACTTATCCCAAATTTCCTTTGCTGATTTGCAATGCATAATCTTTATAAACTCTATTTCATGCAAGCCCTTTTGAATTGCATTCATTGCTCTTGAATTATAATGATGTAGAAGCTTACCATATTTATCTATAGGTGGAGTTGTTGGTGGTGTGTATCCATTTTCAACTGCTTCCCACACTTCATTTCCAAGTGCCATTAGATGAAACTTCATCCTTGTGCTCCATAGTGTATAATTGTTCCCATCGAACAATGGTGCTGAATTTCCTGAGGATCCACTCTGAGAATCCATCTATGTTCTTGTAAGCTTTTCCTTCAAGTTATTAAACTCTTTCGAAGGAACCCACTCTGATACCAATTGAAGAACACAAGCTTATACTGAGAGGGGGTGAACAAGTATAAGACCACTTTTTACTTTTCTTTCCCAATCAATATTATGCAATGTATCAATAGCAATATCAATAATAGTAATCAAAGCAATGCATAAATCACCACACACAATAGAGACACCAATTTAACGTGGTTCACCCAATGTGGGCTACTCCACGGAGAAAATATTTCACTAAAATTTTCTCAACAAATCTCTTGGGAATCCTTTCCCTATTACAATGTTTATGGACCTCTATCCAAAGGAGACACCAATCCCCTAATCAATTTTATGGATCTCTATCCATAGGAGAACTCCTTCTCCTTTGCTCTAGCTGGTGATCTTCTAGAAGAACTGTTACCTCCACTACACTAGCTTATGGATCTCTATCCACTGAAGACTCCTACCCTCACTCAGAAGACCTATCTTCACTACCCTAGCTAATGGACCTCTATCCACTAGAGACTATTATCCTCTATACTCTATCACCTCCAAATCTTGCTCTCATATCTATCTCAAATATTACACTAAACATAGTCCTTCGATCTAGCACAAATCTACTCAATATCTATCTCTAATCTACACTAAACACAGTCCTTTGTCTAACATTCTCAATTTCTCTATCATCTCACTAAACATAGTCCTTTCGGTCTAGCACAAATCTGCTCAATATCTATCTCTATCTATCACTAAACATAGTCCTTCGGTCTAGCACAAATCTGCTCAATATCTATCCTCAAATCTACACTAAACATAATCCTTCGATCTAGCACAAATCTACTCAATATCTATCCTCAAGCCTTAACACAAAGCTTGACTCAATCACAAATCAACTCTGCTAGATCTGCCCCAAACCTTAACCCAAGGTTTGAACAAATCAATCAATCAACTCTGCTCTCAAGTCTTCTCAAAGACTTATCTCAAATCTACCTTGTAAGCTTCCACAAAATCTCACACTAATCTATCCACAAGTCCTCTCTAGAACTTGTCCAATCTGCTCAACAAGTCTTCACCAAGACTTACCTCAAATCTACATTGTAAGCTTCCACAAAAGCTTACTCAACACAACTCAATCCTCTTCAATCACATCAACAAGTTTCACACAGAATCTTGTTCAATCTCACAGAAACATATAGAGAATTGTTAGAGACTCAATATGCTTCACACTCACAACAATGCTCAATCACTTTCAATCTCTTTCTCAAATCAATTCATAATATAGAACAATTTGTTTCACAGAACTTGAACTATCACTTCAACACTTCCACTTGACTAGGCTTATACAACTCCACTCAATCAATCACTCAATGAAACACTCCTTGCTTACAAACCCTAGTCCAAGCATATGAACACTCACTCAATTATTTCCAACAATGCTTATCAAACAATCTCACATAACAATGATACTCATGATCTTGCACAAACCCTAGTTCAAGATAGTTCTCAACTTCACATAACAATGATACTCATGATCTTTCAAAAACCCTAGTTCAAGCATATGAAAGCTTTACTTCAATATTTCCAACAATGCTTATCAAACAAGGTTTTTTCATCAACTTTCTTATTTAATATAAAATATCAATTTTATCATCAACTTTCACTCAAAAAACCTTTAACAATCAAACTCAACAATGCTTATCAAACAACCCTTTTCACTCCAACTTAGCATTCACAACATCCAACAATCACTCACAAGGAAGATGTGCCCATACCTTTTTGTTTGATGAAGAATTACCCTTAAAAACCTGTCTCAATCACAATTACTCTCTTTGCCAATTTTAAGGGTTAGGTAGCAAAAACCTTCTCAAAATTTTAATCAATAATTTCCTCACAAATTATTTTCACCATACAAAACATGAGAACTCAATTAACCTTATTACTCCTTTCAAATATTAAACAAAATAAGACTTTATTTTGAAATAACATTCAAAACCATCTAAAGCCTTATCACTCCATTCAACACTCTAATCACCAAAAATCACAATATAAAAATCAACTTTCATAAACCTTATATCTCCCTAAAATCTTATGCCAAACAACCTTAGGACAAAAATTAAATTTAAAAATTTAAATACCTTTTGCCCTTGGTGGGAATCGAACCCACGTTGCGCTTCCACCAATGCCCTAGCCATGGCTTCAACTATCGCATGAGCTAGGCGCTCACCTTGGAAGCAAGGAGCACCTCGTGCTCTATATGCTTCCCTTTGGCGCCTAAACCAAAAATGAATGCGTTGCTTCCTTTGGCACCCAAACCAAAACCTTCACCAAAACTACCATCGAGATTCGATCGTGGGTCCTCCCACTTGCCAAAGCCCTAAGTCACAGTCGCTTGCCACTAGGCCAACCCGTCAGATGGATATGAGGCTTAGAGCCTCACCAACCTTGTTCCTTCGTTGGCGCATACAAGACAAAAAAACTTTTGTCTTCTTCCTCGCATGAAAATCATAGAAATCGTAGGCTTAGAGTAATTCGAACGAAGGTAATTTCTTTGCCACCAAGGCACATGGTATTTATACCATTGTGCCACCACAATATTAGACATCGATGGAGGGATTTATTCATGATGTCGACGCATTTATTTTTGCCCTTACAACCCTAACTTTAGGGTTAATTAAATTAGATTATAATTTAATTAATAATAAAATTATTATAATTAACTTATAATTAATTTAATAACCATAGGGTTAATTAAATTAAATTACAAATTAATTTATAATGAAATTATTATAATTAATTTAATTAATTTAATTACTTTAGGTCTTGCCATTAGACCTTTAATATTATAATAAAATATTATAATATTATTTTTCTTGGGCCTTCTAACTTCTCCTGTAGACCTTATCTGATCACCTTCTTATTTTTGAAACTGACTCTTGACATCCTTCCTCTTGCACTGCTCACTTAAACTGACTCTTGACATCAATGACAACAAATCTTGCTCATATTTCCAACAATTTGCAATTTAGATATACACTACAAATCAGTTCATTGCTTGAGATGGTGTATGAATTCTTCTTTAGATAGTGGATTTTTATATAGTTTAAGCCTATGTCCATTAACTAGTAATTTTCTGGTTGAGTCATCAATAGGCTTAAGTTTCACTGTACCATTTCCAAATATCTCTTCAATATTTTGATCCTTCGGTTTCTTATCCATGAGGTCGAGGGATGATGTTTATGTGGTCAATAAATCGATTTTGATATTTTCTAGCATATTGTCGATTTCAGCTCATGTTACTTCTCCTCCTGATGATGGGTGTTATTACTTCTTAACGATTTATTTCTTTAGTAATTCTTTCAAAGATTTATGATTTATCCTAATTCCATATGATGGATATCACCCTTTGCGATAAGGTTTAGTATGTCTAGGATATCTTCCCTTATCCCTTTGGTTCAAAATTTCTTAATCTTCTTTGAACAACCTATGGATATCGTTGATTGGTTCGAGTTGTTTGAGAATTATATAGTGATCTTTGTTAAACCCAAAGTTTTTTGTTACCAAAGTAATAAATTGGACAATAAAAACCTATTTTAGAATTGGATTAGGGCTCTTGAACTGTAATTCGTAATGCAAGTCTTGACATAGTTCTTTAAAGAGTAATACTCTTGGTGCCCTATGATATCTCTTGCTATACTCTAGTTTCACTTCCTTGTCCTCTATTTTTATTAGGAAATTGTGGATGGTAAGGGAATATTTGAAATACTGATCCCACGGGTAGGTGATCGAATTTACTATTGCTTTTCTATCCCCAAGCCACCGTTCACAACTCCTAATAAGATCAAGGTAGGGTGAGTGATAATCTGGCCCTAGAATTTTAGCTATGTTTACTCTCTAGATTTTATACAATTCGTCTGATCTATCTTTTATGATATCAAGATGTTTGCACAAGTGTTCCCACTCTTCCCCAGATGTTTGGTATATTTTTTTGAAAAGAAGGTTAACTTCTTGTTCTATCAATAATTTTTTGAGGTCAATGGATGCAGACTGTTTGATGTTATTTTCCACCATATAGCAACTTTTACTTCTCAGTTTATATAGATATATATTCTCTTGTTTTTTTTGGAAAGAAGCGGTTTTACAATTATTCCACTAAAGCAGAAATGAAAATTTTAATCTAAAACAATTCTTACTGTACTGAAACCAAGATGGATTGGCCAACTGATTTTAGCATAATAAGAAAAATAAAGCATTGTTGTTACCATTTTACTTCTAAGGGATGTTTTCATTGTGGTTGTGTCACTCAGTCACACCTACTTCCTGTACTACCTTGTGTTTCTACAGGTCAAAGAGTCTCAAATTTAAACTAGCAACAACCACTTGTGCAAGAAAATAAATTGCTGAAAGGGAAGTTGTTGAAAAGGGAAATTTCTGAAAAGTAAATGCTAGAAAATAAATGACTGGAAAATAAAAGCTAACTCTAGGAAAGCAATAAAAGTTGATTTAAGAAAATAGAACCTGGTCCACCTAAGGTGGGGGATGCTTGGTGTGCATGTGCGTTGATCACTACTTGCGCCACCCTCCACACGTAACTCTATACGTGCGTTGATCACTACTTGCGCCACCCTCCATGTATAGGTAAGCTTCCTTCCTTACGTGGTCCAATAGTATTTAGATTAATGCAATGTCACTGTTCTCCTCGGCAACAACACCAAAAATGTCTAGCTTGAACTAATCATTTAATTATCAATCCAAGTCTTAATTGATTTAAAGAACATATATCTAGTATAGATATTCCATGACATTAACTAGCTTACTTAATTCAATTTCTTAAGATCAGGTTATAGGAAAATGAAATATTTAAATGGAATTTTTTTTAATATGAAACTAATCCTAATGAATGTGGATCCACGTGCAACTAATGATATTTTGACTATTTTACTTTTGAAATAAATAATGCAATTTAATTTATATTAATTCTATTTTATACTAACTAATTCTATTCTATTGCAGGAGCGAGAGAGTAGGGACTGGTCTTGTAGAAGTGGGCCCTACCTTAAAAAAATATAGTATATTTCTCTTCTCCCCTACGCTAATTTATCTCAGTAACTACCATTTTATTTAACCTATTATAACATCTTAACTATTCATTGATGTAGGAAAAATAAAGATTCTACAGAAAAAATAAATCATTGCGAAAGACAAAATAACATTGCAAAAGATATGGAAATAAAATACTATTTTATTGTTGAACTTCAATCATGCACACTGCTGGAAATTGTAATATTTCTCAGAATACTACGAGAGACTTTTCAAGGAGCAACTTCTTTTTTTTTAGGACCTTTTCAAAGGCCTCTTCATTGTAATTTATACAATTATTCTCAATGAAGTCTTTCGTAATGTTCTTTGTCTCTTTCTAACTAACAAATCTAAATCCTAACCTACATACTAACAACTTTTCTAAACAAATACAATTTCATAACAAACGGGACTTGGACTAATCAACCCAAGCCCAAGTGGCAACCACTTTAACAACTATTTAATTTAAGGAATAACAATAATAACCCATTTGTCCTATCTCAAGGAAGGACAAAATAAGTTGGTGGAATAATTTAACAACTTTTATCCTCTCCAACTTTAATAATAAATTTACAACTTTTTATTTAATAATAATCAAAATGCCAAATATGTTGCTAATGTTGACAGTCAAATGGTTGATTGTGTATAATATGCTCCTGCTGGATGTGACGTGGCAACATGGTTTGGTCAATTATGACTTCGCTTTTTCCGTAGCACCTTTCAGTAGATGCTTTTAGTAGCGCCTTTCTGTAGCACCTTTCTGTAGCACATATCCATAGATCCTGTAAGTGCACCATACGTTCAACCAATCTACGTATACCTGCTTCCTGGTTCATCAGCCACAACCTCTACTTAGTCTCATACACATATCTGCATAACAACACAACATCTTGCACATAATTTGTGTAAAATACATGTATAAATTAATTTTATAAGAGTTAATCATTTTGATAAATAAATAATGATATTAATATGAATCAGTAATTAAAATCCATTCATATCCATTCATTTGTAAAGAATATATAAGTAAACCAGATCCACATACTATAACACTTTGACACTCATCATTATGCACACCTATACATGACTCTTAAATTTCTATAACTTGCACACTCTAATCTAAGATACTTGCACACATCTTTATATTACATATTTGTTCTTCAATGTACAAGACACTTGTGCACATAGACTCAACTTACACATTACAAATTCACATGACACATGCATTCCTGCACATTCACACTTACATAAAACAATATTCTAAACTATGACTCAACCCTAATCTTGTTAGAAAACAATATTCTATTCAAATAAGGAAATAGTTCTACAATACATCACAATACTGTAGAGAATCTCAATAGACTGATTGATTTATTCCATGGATCAACTTTGTATAAATAGCAAAGTTGATCATTGAGAGCCGTTGGATTACAACAAATCATAAAATCTAATCTAGACTATACTAAGAGTTCACTTGACTCATGGAGGAGTGGTAACTCAAGTAAGTCTATCCTAGTAGAACTTAAGAGAATAATTACTTATTCTAACCACTCGCCTTAAGTGATACTAGGGGTGTTTTATACGAATGAGTCCCGACAACAGGGCTTGATGAGGTACTTATGTACAATGATTTCTTATTTGAAGAGATGGTAAAAACCACATAGGAAAAACCATTTATCAAAAAGAAAAATGAAGAGGCATGTCTTCGATTTACGAAGATTGTCCTCATTGACCAAAAGGATGAGTCCCAGAAACAGGGCCTGATGTTCACAATGTTTTTACATATGTGAGAGATGGTGAAAAACAACTTGAGAAAAAACCATCTGTCAAAAAATAAAGAAAGAGGTATGTCTTCGGATGGCGAAGATTGTCCTCATGGAGAAAAATAATGAGTCCCAACAACTTGGCCTGATGAGGTACTCATGTACAAGTGTAACATATAGGAGAGATGATAAAAAAACCACATGGAAAAAAACCATCCTCCAAAGTAAAGAAAAATAAGAAGAAAGGAGAGGTGTAAATATCTGTTTTGTTTAACGCAACTGCTTTACCCCAAGTTTATCTCATAACTGAATGTAACGGGGAGAAGTAAATAATTTGGTGAAGATGTCTGTAATTTGATTTTCAGTGGGAATATAGTCCAAGTATATTTTCCCTCACTGAATATGATATTGAATGAAGTGCATGTGAATCTCAATGTGTTTGGTGTGCTAATGCTCAACTGGATTGCGTGCAATATGAATTATGCTTTGATTGTCACACAAAAGAGTAATAGGTTTGTCATGGGAAAATCATAATTCTCTTAGTATTTGACGAAGCCAAAGAGCTTCCTGGCTTGCCAAAACTGCTGCCATGTATTCTGCCTCTATAGATGATAAATCCACTACTTGTTTTTTGCATGACCAAGTAATTGATGAAGAACCAAGACAAAAGACATAGCCAGAAGTTGAACATCTATCTTCTACGGAACCTGCCCAATTAGAATTTGTGTAACCAATGATATCCATGGATTTTCCCTCATATAAGAGCCCAAGGTGAGTAGTTCCTTGCAAGTAGCGTAAGATTATTTTTTGTGCTTGCCAATGACTGAAATGAGGTTGATGTGAGAATCGAGATATCAAGCCAACAACATATAAGATATCTAGGCGAGTATGAGTAAGGTATAACAGACTCCCTACAAGCCGTAGATATAAAGTTGCATCACATAGAGGGGATGTGCAAGAAGTACTTAGAGTGACTCCAGATAAAGGTGTAGAAGAGGTTTTGAAATCAGTCATCTTAAACATTTGAAGAAGGTCTAGAGTGTATTTCTGTTGACACAATGAAATTCTTGCATCTGTTTGATTTATTTGAATCCCAAGGAAGTAATGAGCTAAGCCCAGATCAACCATTTCAAAATTTTCAGAAAGGGGGTCCTTGATAGTTTGAATGTGAGCGATGTCACTACTAGTGAGTAGTAGATCATCAACATAGAGAACAAGTATGGTGATTTTTTCTTCATCTCTCCAAATATAGACTATGGCATTAGAATCACAATGAGATAAACCTGAGGAAATAAGGAGGAGTCCATTTTTTCATACCAAGCTCTAGGAGCTTGTTTGAGGCCATAGAGAGACTTCCTTAGCCTACAAACAAGGGAGGAGTCTTGAGTGAATCCAGTAGGTTGTTCCATGAATATCTCCTCTTTTAAGTCCCCATGTAAGAAAGCACTTTTTACATCCATTTGAAAAACATGCCACTTTTGGGAAGCAGCTAGAGCAAGTACCAGTCTAACAGAATCCATTTTGGAAACTGATGCAAAAGTTTTAGAATAATCAATCCCTTCAATTTGAGAGAAACCTTTGGCTACCAGGTGAGCTTTGTGTTTTTCAATTTCTCTATTAGGTCCATATTTTGTTTTGTAAATCCATTTACAGTGAATTAACTTCCTTCATTTAGGTAGAGGAACTAAATCCCAAGTTTTGTTTTTGATTAAGGAAGAGAATTCATTCTCCATGGCATCATCCCATTCTTTAATACCAGTTGCTTCTTTGAAGGATTGAGGATCTATGGAAATGGACTAACAGACAAGATCAGAGCCTATGGAGTTACCTAATATGGATGATGGAATATTTTGGATGTATGGAGTTGCTTCTTCAACAATGGTGTGGGTCCATTTAGGCATTGTGGAAGGAGTAATTGGAGTGGCAAGACTTTGAGTTGGAGTTTGGAGTATAGGATCCTCATTTTGGTCATTAATATATAAAGTGGGTTACTCATTATATTGAGGATCTAACATTAGAGATGGCTCAAGAGAATCAACGGTGGAAGAGGATGGTTGAGGATCTTTATGAGGGAATGTTTCATCAAATTGAACATTCCTATGAAAAAAGACCTCATGATTTGCGGGATCAAGGAGCCTGTATGCTTTCATTTCCTCATAATAACCAAGAAATATGAGCTATTTGCTTTTCTTATCTAGAGCCTTCTTTTTATTCTTTGGGATATGTGCCCAAGCAGTACACCCAAAAATATTAAAGAAAGAGACATCAGGTTTTGAGCTAGTCCATGCTTCCTCGGGAGTAAAATGGCCAAGAGCTTTATGAGGTGTGCGGTTTTGAATATAGTTTGCACAGTTAATTGCTTCTGCCCAAAAAACCTTTGGAAGATCTCTTAAGTGGAGCATACAATTTTCCATTTCCTTTAAAGTTCCATTTTTCCTCTCTGCAATGCCATTTTGCTACGGATTATGGGAGACAAAATGTTGATGAATTATGCCATGACTTGATAGAAAAATTGGGAACTCATTACTGAAGTATTCCCCCCCATTATCTGTACGAAGTTACTTGATTTTGTAAGAGGCATGATTTTCAACTAAGGCTTTGAAGATTTTGAAGTGGAATAGAACATCACTTTTGTATTTTAGGAAGTAGACCCAAGTTCTTCTGTAAAAATCATCAATGAAGGTTAAGGCATATTTTTCTCCTTTGAAAGAAGGCTCTGGGAAGACCATCAAGTCACTATGGATTAACTCTATAGGGTATGAGGCTTTTAGAGAACCACTTGGGTGGAAAGGATATTGATGTTTCTTTCCAAGAGCACATCCAGGACATACTCCATCAATAGAAATGACTTAAGGCAATCCTGTTACCATTTCATGGGTGTTCAATTCCTTTAGGTAGTTATAACTGAGATGTCCAGACCTTTCATGTCAAATTTTGCTTTCAAGATCTCCATGTGCAACAAAATAGGAGGCCCCTTCTGAATTTTTGAATCCTTTGAAGTGAAATAGGTGAATGTTGTGATCAATACCTCCTTTTGCTATGAGAGAGTTTGGGTCTTGAAAGTCTCTTATCTCAACTCCTGTTGGTGAGAAGAGAACTGTTTTACCTTTTCCAAAAGTACAAATTCGATATACGGAGAGTATATTTTTTGTAATGTTTGGTACATAGAGAAAATTATTGATAAAACCACCATCAATGGATATGTCACCTTTTCATTTGACTAGGATAAAGGATGAGTCACCAACTTCTATGCTACATGTTGAACTTGAGGAGATTGAAATGAATGACTCATCTGAGGAAGTCATGTGATGAGTTGCTCCTGAATCTAGAACCTAGTATTTTTATGAAATTTTTATAGTCTTGAATTGAACATTTAAGGCTTTTCCTATCTACTTCTTAGTGTCTATCTTTTGATCCTTCATTGCTACCTCTAGTTGTTGTAGTATTTTCCAATATTTGTTCATAGAATGACCATTATTTTTGCAGTGAGTACAAGTTATGGGACTAAGGCTTTTGAGGAAGAGGAAGAGATCTCATACTTTGCAAGTTTTGTTTCTTCTTGAGTTAGCCTATCAAAAAATTCCTCTAAGGAGGGCATTGTAAAACTTGCACCAAGAGCATCTTTTGTAGACAGAAAGGTGGTTGAAAAAATTTGAAATACACCATTTAATTTAAAAAATAATTAGATAGATGCATTCTTCTTCTGTTTTATTCTTACCACTACATTTGTATTAAGTGAGGACTTCTTTAAATTTGGTGATAAATTCAACAATATTGCTGAAGTCTTCAGGAGATAATGTTGTTAATTCTGCCTCTAGGTGCATTGACCTTATTTGATCTACTTTCCCAAACAAGTTCTTTAGTTTCTACCAACTTTCATATGGAGTTTTATAATCATAATGTGAAACCATAAGCTTTCATTTACATTAGTACTTATAATACCCATTGTTTCATACATCTTCCCTTTATGAATAAATATTTCATATTTCTTTTAAAATTCAGGTTGCTTCTGTGTGAGCCCTTTTTGAGAAATGAGATTTATTATTTTGGGTTTCCATGTATGATAGTTATGAGGGGTGAGTGGATCAATTGTATTCATTTTGCCAAAGAAAATTGAAGTGAACCAATAATTCCCCAATTTTACTTCAAATGCAATGGATCTTTAAAGAAGGATATATAAGCTTGTTTTTAATACCTATCTTCCTCAAATTATCCACCCTAATGAGAGGGAAACTATAAGTAAATGAGGAGATTAGATATATTGAAAGTGGCTTATGAGGCAAGGAAAAATGGCCAGGCCTTTATATCTATTCTTCTCAATACCCGCCCTTACGTGAGAGAAACTGTAAGTAATGAGTATAATTGATACGTGGAACATAGGCTTTTGAACCCAAAAAAAAAAAATTGCCAAGCCGCTATACCAATTATCTCACAAAAACCCATCCTTATGTGAGGGAAACTATAAGTTTTATGAGTACAATGGTACGTGGAACATAGGCAAATTTTGAAATTAAGTTTTTTTGAAATAATTGTATAAGGTTTTGAATAGATTTTTTGTGTTTGCTTTGATTTTGAGAGAAACTTCTTTATGCATATATATAGTTTTAAAAATCAGAATATACTAACAGAAGTAGAAATAAGTAACAAGCAAGAAGTGGCCAAAAAAAAAAAGGTGCCACTAAAAAATAAAGACTACTAGTGTTGTTAATGAAGATAGACACAAGAAACACCCCCTTTCAAAAAATCCAACAAAACCATAGGTGCAAGAACCAACACCATTAACCCCCCCTCCAAATAGTCCTTTGTATTTAGTTATATTACAATGGAATCTTTCACTTTTTGATGATAGCCTTTGGAAAAGGCTTAGGAGAAAAAGTGAAAAAGAGTCAGATTTTTATTTAAGCTACATACAAAATTTTATGAGAGTATTAAGGTTACAACTTCGAAATTGAAGAGACAAAAAAAACTCTTTACAAAAAATATAAGGAATGGAGGAAGAGTGAGGCGTTAATACCTCTGCATTATAAGGCTCTCGTATATAGCACTAGTGAGCACCATTCTCTCTTGAACAAAAAAATTTAACTCCCTGCGAGCTGACTGTCTACAAAGTGCCTTAGATTCAATGAACGTGATAGAGAGTTGGGAGTTGCTTCTGTCTCAAAGCTTGAGGATAGGGTTGTACCAAGAAACAGTACGTAGTCACTCCTAAAAATTCTCTTCACTGCCAAACAAAATGTTGTCTCCCTGCAAAAAAGGTGTTACACAAAACAAGCCACACGAAATGCTTTCTTTAGATGCAAACAAGTCAAATGGGTGTTGTCCTTAAATTTCTCTTCACTGCCAAACGAAATGGTGTCTCCCTACAAAAACAAGTGTTACACAAAACAAGCCAAAAAATGTAATGCATTATGTCACGTTTTTGCACCATGTAACATAATGCTTAGTACCCCTGAAAGGTCTCTTCACTTCTTATGGTAACGATTTTTCCCTGCAAAACAATTTTTTACACAAACAAGCCAATCTCTCCCTATGTCGCAATGAAGCCAAATTGATTGCTTTCTCCCTACTAAAAAAAATTTCTCATAAAAAATAAGCGACAATGAGTGGCTTCGTAACGTTATAATGCATCACCATTTTGATTTGAAAGGCACAACATTTTGAATCCCTGTAAAACAATGAAGTTAGAGAAAAATAATAATTTGGATATACTTATGATCAATATGGCTTCGAATTGAGGTAGCAGAGTAGGTTAGTTTCGATGATAGGATGGAGGAGATAAATAAGGCGTCATCGATAGGAGAGTGGAGGATGCCAAATCGAAATCAGATCAGAGTACTCTTGTTGACATTGATGAAATTGATGCCAATGAAGACAACTGAAAACAACCACAGATCTACGCGAGTGAAGTCATAAGAGGGAGGGAGATGCGTGTCGAGCTATAATAGAATTGAGGAGTGCTTTGAGAAGCCGAGGCACAAAATTAAAGAGGACACATCGCCAAGAATTAAAGAGGAGCCCAACAGTCATTGAGAATAGGACTAGTTTAGAGTTACAATGGACGTCATGAGTGTTGTTGAGATAGGAAGAACAGATGCCAAGCAAAGCAAAGAGGAGCCCAACATTTATTTAGAATAGAAGGACCAGTGCAGTGTTTAACGTTCGCCTAGACACAACTAAGAGAAGCCCAATGCGCGAGATCGAGAGGCTCTTTGAAAATAAAATATTTGAATGCATATCAAGCAATGTGCGAGAAAAGAAGAGAGGAGAGAGCACATATATCGATCAGTGGAAAAATACTGCGAAGCCCTATAACAGTAGTATGGTTGCATTGCTAGATTCATCTTGAAAAGAGAATGAATTACAACTAGTTCGATGCAATGAGGGGGAAAATAAATTATTGAAACCTTATAATGGACGTGAATGCTTCAAATTTAGCATAAATGCTAAGTGAGATGAGGGCATCACACACAAAGAAGACATCCTTAAGCTGTAAGACTAGAAGAGCTTTACAATAATTTCCCTCTTGCTTCAAAATTATACAAGGAAAAAAAATTGCTAAAGAATTATTTTTCAACAAAATAAAATGTTGTTGAAAAAAATGGTTAATGGATAAAAACGACATTTTCACAACTTTCAAGCAAGTTGAGTAAAGTAACAAATTTTTTTTATCCAAAAACAAATGAACCAGATCCTGGGAAAAAGGAGAGCTTCGAAAACTCGAATTCTTGCAAAGAACTATCCTAGCTCTGGTACCATGTTAGAAAATAATATTCTATTCAAAGAAGGAAATAGTTTTGCAATACATCACAAGACTGTAGAGAAGCTCAATAGACTAATTGATTTATTCCATGGATCAACTTTGTATAAATAGCAAAGTTGATCATTGAGAGTTGTTGGATTACAACTCATCAAATCTGATCTAGACTATACTAAGAGTTCACCTGACTCATGGAGGAGTGGTAACTCAAGTAAGTCTATCCTAGTATAACTTAAGAGAATAATTACTTATTCTAACAAATCTAATATTTACAAATGTACCATGAAGGTACCATGGGGGTACATTATCATGTACTAAATAATGTAATATACTCCAATATTGCATGTGTGTGTGAAATCCAAATTCTATTGTTAAACAATGCCATGACATGGTTCAAGGCTGAAGTTGATATATTGCTATAAAGGGACTCCCTTCCCCCATAATGAAAAAATAAAATGGTGATAAAACAAGAATATATAGAGCTTATAGAAGAATGTAAGAAAATTAGTTTACCTTCAAAAAAATGGTTAGAATTCCTAAAACCCAGAGATATCATATAGATAATCAAACCAATCCTTGATATCAAGGCTTAGATATATCAGGTTATTGCAAAAATTGGAAACCTCCTAGTAAAGAACAAAGTCAAAGTAGAAGTTGCACATAATCAGTTCCATATGATTCAATGCTCATAGGATGAGGAATGGAAAAAAATCAAGCAAGTGATGAAGAAACTTACTGCCTTGTGATCTCATTTTGTTAAATCTTTTTTTTAGTTTTTGTGTTTTCTTTTGCAAGGATTTTGAAATTTTGGTATGGTTCAAGGTTGGATTTGATATATTTCTATAAAAGGACTCCCTTCCCCCATAATAAAAATAATGAAACGATGATAGAACAAGAATATATAGAGCTTCTAGAAGAATGTAAGGAAATCAATTTACCTTCAAAAAAATGATTAGAATTTCCAAAACTAGAAGATATCATACAAATAATCAAGCCAATCCTTGATATCAAGGCTTAGATATATTGGGTTATCATAAAAAATGAAAACCTCCTAGTAAAGAATATGATAAAAGTAGAAGCTACACACAATAATTTCTAGATGATTCAATGCTCGTTGGATGAGGAATTGATGAAAATCAGGCAAGCAATGAAGAAATTTGCTGCCTTATGATCTCATTTTGTTAACTCTTTCTTTTAGTTTTTGTGTTTTATTTTGTAGGGATTTTGAAATTTTTGTGTGGTTCAAAGTTGAAGTTGATATATTGCTATAAAGGGACTCCATTCCCCCACAATAAAAAGAATGAAATGGTGATAGAACAAGAATAAATAGAGCTTCTAGAAGAATGTAAGGAAATCATTTTACCTTCAAAAAAATGGTCAAAATTCCTAGAACCAGAAGACATCATACAAGCAATCGAACAAATCCTTGATCTAAAGGTTAATATATATCAGGTTATTGCAAAAATTGGAAACCTTTCAATGAATAATAGGGTTGAAGTAGAATCTACACATAATTATTTATGGATGACTCAATACCCATTTGATGAGGAATGGGTAGAAATCAGGTAGGCAATGAAGAAACTTCTGCCTTGTGATCTCATTTTGTTAACTCTTTCTTTTAGTTTTTGTGTGTTATTTTGTAGGGATTTATAAAGGTAAATTTGAGTTCTCCTTCTAGTAGGCTAGAAAGTCCTAGTGAGCTACCAAAACTGTAGTGAATTTGCACTTGAGGTAAAGTCTCAACCATAGAAAATTAAAACTTTTATAAAAACTATCAGCCAAGGAGACAACCTTTTAATGAGATATGACAAGATGAGTTTTGATAGTCAAAGGTTATGTGAGACTCATTAAGTGAAGGAAAGAAAAGTCTTGATAGATGTCAATGAGGCAAAAAATCTAGAGTCTTTCCTGTTAAAGCAACTCTGATATCGAATGTTTTATAATTCTTAATCAAGTGCCAACAACAAAAGTCTCGACTAGTTTATGGGAAAACTTTAGGTTTTGAAAGAACCAAGGGGCATGTCAAAATATTGAGCTACCACCAACATTTGGGTCAAGTCAAAGTGCATGTAACTATGGTATGAGTATGTAAGCTGAGTTAATGTATTCCTGCCTTGGAAGATAAAGATCACTTACAAAATGATATATGAACTAAATGGTTTAGACACTCAATTGAGATAAGCATGGTGTTGGCAGTCCCAAAATTGACATATATTTTGACCAAAGGGTACCTTATTTAATGTTCTGGATCCCTAGAAGAGGTAGCTAAAATTGTTAGGTCCACCTATAGATAATTTTGGAGGGAAATATCCCCTATTGTAATCTATAATTAGCAGTAGCTTAGACTGTAAAAGAATTGAAAAGTTTATAATTGTATTCTTTTGTAGGTTTTCCCTTTATTTATTTTTGTATAGCAATGGACTCCTGAGTAGCTTGTGGGAAAATTGAACCCCTGCTCCTGATACAATATCTATAATTGTACAATTTGAATTTATATATATGTGGAGGCTTGCACCAATTTTTGTATTACTCATTTGTGACTTCCTATAGACCCATTTTTGTATGTATGTGTGTGCTTGTAGTCTTTACCTATGACTAATAAAATACACCATAACATGTAAATAAACAAAATAAAATTTGATATTGCATTTATAGACTTTGTTACAAATCAACCTTTTTTATTACAATGGACCTCCCAAAAGGGAGGGTTTTCTTTGCAAATGAGTTCAATGGTGCCACAAATCATCTCCTTGGTCACACAACAAATTGTAGGGAGGGTTTCAAAGTCTTTTATGCTTTACCTCTTGAGCCTCTATTCTGATCCCAGTTGCTACACACAAGACCACAATAAAAGCATCAATAATATTTGTTGGGCCTTTCAAGATAAGGCCCAAAATCATAAAAAAATGATTACAAAAAGCTTACAAAATCTTATAAAACCTTTTACAAAAGTTACAAAACTATGCAAAATGGTTACAAAACCTTATAAACTACCTTATTTTACCTTGCTTAGTTTCCTACTATTGATTCTAGGTCCTTATCTACCTTTAGGATCCAACTACCCAAGGCGGTTGGCTTTGTGTAGCTGTAGTGGGTGGTTATATTTGCGTAGTTGCATAGGGTGATTGTCTCTATGTAGCTGTATAGGGTGATTGATTATGTGTTTTGGCAAGGGATCCAAACTCAAATTTGGACCTTTTTGGAAGTGTGTCAGGGCTTCTTGTGCAAATTCGATGTTGTTTGATTGTCAAAGATGAGCGTAGATACAAAACAAATATTACCATGCATTCCAAAGAGACTCCATGATTGATGTTCTTGATCTCTTTAAATGAGGTACCTACGTTCACAAATTCAAAGATCCACAAGGAGGGCCAAATAAAATATGGGTAAATTTTCAACAGTGTTTTGTGTGCTATCCCCTTGAAGCAAATGAAATGGGAGCATATTTATAATATTTTCCAAGGGTGAGGAGAATGATGAGGGGGTGATAGGATGACAAAAAAGTGGCCTGGGTGAGAGAAGGGAGGAATCTTAAGTTTCCCCACTTGGCTGCTTGGATGGACAAGTGTGCAATATTCTCTATTTGGGCTATGGCACACTACAACGTGCTATGACATGCCTCATTAATGCTCTTGGGTGGAGAGATTCCTCACCCACCAAAATGACATGCTTCATCAATGTGCTTGGGTGGAGGGAATCCTCACCCATGTGCATTAATGAGCTTGGAATGTGGAGGAGAGAAGGGAGTAAATACCAACTAGAGTGAGGTGGACTTGGGTTAAAATAGAGGGATGGTATCATGATGACCATGGGTTAGGCATAGGAAGGTGCTTAGGATGGTCAAAGGGGCTAGGATAGTCAACATTAATATTTATAAGGTTGCAATGTATTAATTAAAATAATTATAAAATTTATTAAATATTAACATTTAACCAATGCCAATATGATACTTTTTAGGTGTCTATAGATACCCCTTTTTGTACCACATTGTGTGTAAACATAATATGGTACAAAAATAAATGACACCGGTCACTAGCTTCATGAGGGGTAGTAACAATGATTGGAGTATGACGAAGAATGATATTTGGCTTGAGGGAAGTGATGTAGGATTATCTCAAATGAAGAACAATGTAGGATACCCCAGTCATGGAATGGATGAATGCCCTGAATCTTTACCTTTGATAGATTGATGGGATCACTTTGATTAGGATTTTGAATATTTGAATAAGAGTTTTGATTAGAATTTAGAAAATAATACGAGTTCTACTATTTTCTCGAGCAAAGGAAGGGTTAATGATAGCCTTGACCAAAAATTATTGGATTTAAGTGACTCCAAGATAGAGTGTTTAGGGTATTGAGCTGATTTGAGAAATAGTTTTGTGGGTATTGTCTACCCCCTTAAGCGACGAGTGGGTGGAAAGAAATAGATGATAACCATGAGATAATTGATAAAATATGGATGAAAAGTGTATCAAGGATGAAATCAAGGTGCAAAAGGGTTAATTTGGGGGTCAATATCAAAATTTGGATTGATGGCTGACTGAATGACATTGCCAACTACCCAGGGTGGCTACCGGGTGTTTGGGTGATCGACTAGGGTGGTTGCCTTGTGCATTGGTGACTGCCCAAGGTGGTTGGTGACTTTCTAGGGTGGTTACTAGCACATAGGCTATAAATAGGGAATTGTGGGGCACATTTTGTAGCTGTGGTGGGTGGTAGAGAAGGAGGAGAAAGAAGAAGAGGAGGTTGGCAGACAAGAATGCAGGAGAGAGTGTGATAGTAGAAGTTGGAGGGTGTGCAGAGCTGGTGAGTATCGTGCGACCTTTTGTTTTGTTTTTTTTTTGGTGTTTTGAAATTTGAAATGATGGGTGAAATTTTGAAATGGTAACATGATGGGATGGATGAGATATTTTTTTAGTTGTTTGAAATTTGAAATGTTAAAGGTATGATTGGTGGACTACTGATTGTGTTTGCAATAAATGGATCAATAATATGGAAAAATTGGTTTGCTCAAGTGTACATCATTATTCAGATTTGTTAGCATGGTTAGAAATGGCATATGATGAATCGACCAAGTTAATTAAATATGTTGACAATCAATCGATTTTTAGAGTTACTCCCAAGAGCATACAATTGGTGTTCCAGTTGAACAAGTCCAACACACCACTAATACAAGAGGTAATAGAATGTCAATATAAACAAGTTATTTACACCCAATATTATGCTACTTTGTTTAAACCATATGAAGTTGTAGCATGTAATTTTCCTATTAGGAAGGATGCACTGAAACCCTGGGTGAGATATTGCGTGGATATGATTAATATAGTATTGGGGGTCCCGAATTTAAGTATGGTAGGAATAAAGGTCATACACTTAGCTAAGCAATTTAATAGAGTTTATTCCCTCCAATATATGCATAGGAATATGAATTGAGTAGACAGATGCATGTCAAATTGATTGAGCTAAAAAGGCTATTTTAGAATAGCAAAAGAAGATGCCTCCTTTCTCTCACTATTATATTTTCATACACCTCATAACTGGAGACAACTAGGTTGTGAAATTTTAGATAGATTGGGGTAAACCAATGCCAGGGATATACAAGAAACACTTCCCTAGATACATGAAGTATGCTCTCACATAGGATATTTTTTTGATAATTTTATGATAAAAATACACAATGTTCTATGTAGATGTCTCCTGACCAGAATAGGTCCTAGTATTGATTCCTTTCTAAAATAGAAAGAGGTAGGAGATTAATTTCTATTGAAAGAATTTTCGTACATTGGATTATATGGAGCAAATATCCCTCCAAAGGCCTTGCACAAGTTTTGCCCTATGTCTGTGGCTTTGCTTAAAATCGCCATGAAATTTACAAAATAAGAAAAAATGCATATAAGGAAGAGGTATGGTAAAGTCCCTTGGCTGACAGTCATGTATCGATTTGGACATTACAGCTTCCAAATATATTCAGCAATGCTTAAATCCATGTGGGATATGGATAATTTTTGTTTTGACAAAATAACATGAAGACCCTATGACCCAATTGGGGGTTACATGAGAATGATGAAAGCGCATAAATACACATGGGTACATCACATGAAGGATGAATATGAATAAAAACTATTGAAAGCCATATAGGCAGGCACTAATCTAAGGGAAGTATGGTCGAGAGGAAATTTCAAAATTGAAAGCGTGGGCAACTATCCTCAAGTGTTGGTAAGGTTACAAGGAATATTTGTAGAATTAGTGGCCTCTATTTTTGTTAGAAATAGATTATATTACATTATTTGGGTCATGTAAATGTACCTTCCTTGGTACATACTTAGGACATTAGATTACTTTAGGGGGAAGTTATCTAGTTACTTCATGCAATGTAATAAATGCACAAGTGTTAATGTAGAAGTTGTAATATGCAAGGTGTCCACTTGTACAACTAGGTAGAGTGTTGGCCAAGGAACTTATCTTCCTATATAAAGGGTCATAGATATAGAAGAGATAGGACAATACTATAGGATTACAGTAGTATAGGATAGATAATACTGTGTTAGCTATAAGCTCAGAGCTTATTCATGGAGCAGTAGCTTGTATCATGGAGTGTTTATTTCCTCCATAGCTACTATTGTACTCATTTCTAACATTTCTATTTATAGTATATTTTATTCTGAAACGGGAAAAATTTGTTATTTGTTCAAACATAAATACAAAGTAAATGCACATGTACATAAAATTTCTCTTTATTTATTTAAAATGGAATTCATAGGTTACAATAAGGATTATAAGGAATCCTTTTCATAATGAACATCAAATAGACTGATAGTTGCTCTTAGGTTCCTCGATGTATGTGGGCTTCCTGTGTATGTGGGCCACCGTTGTTGTTGATGTGGATGCTTTATCACCTATTTTATGACTTGGAAAATAGGGTTAGAGTGTTTGGGAGTTTGCCTTGGTCAGGCATCATATTAATGAAAGAAAATAAAAACAAGAAATAAAATTGAACTAAAATTTTGTAAAAACTGTGGGAAACATCATAATATTGTCAAATAAGGCTTACATGACAAATTTGAGGTGATTTGAGACCCGTAGACCCAATTCATAGTCCGAGGGGCGAATTGGTGCTAGATTCGTAGGCCGAGAGCGAATTCAATGGTGAGTGGTTTTTGTTGGAGATCCTTGCACGGATGGGCTCCTCAAGTACTGTACTATTGATGTTCAGGTTTAAATTTTTGTGCTTATGCTTCTGTATGCATTTTGGTAGAGTTTCTATACTTTGGCTAAAAGGAGAGAGAGAGCTAGAATGAGGAATTAGGTCCACTATTTATAGATAAACCTAAGGTGTAGGGGATGTGGTTAGGAGAACTAAACCCTAAGGTCAGGTTCTATGGTGGTTAGGTTAGGGTTTATGAGGTGTCATAACCACATTCCCTTAGGAAATATCTCATCCTCACACATGTGTGAGGAGAGATTAGGGTTAACTAGGATTAATCAACTCTAAGGTTAGATTAGGGTTAGGTTAAGGTTTCCTAAGAAATATACTAACCAACTATGTGCACACATGTGGGAGGGAATAATTAGGACTAATTAGGGTTTAGGAACCTAATTAATCATTATAATAAAAAAGTGCACTTTAAGTGAAGTCACTTTAAAATTAGAATTTGGGTTATCTTTAATTAAGACTTTTTGGGAACTAATAGTCCCGTGGGGTCCTAATTAAGTCTAAGAAGGGCTTAAGTGGTCTTAGGTGATTTATGAGTGATCCTTTGGTGGATGCAAGGTGGTTATAACATGGATTGGGTAGTTTAATAGGGTATTGTACCTATAAACTAGTGAAGTAGCCTATGTAAGTCTACGATATGCTACGCTAATCTAGAGTAATCTACACTAGTCTACGTATATCTACAGTAGTCTACACATGTCTACAATAGTCTACGCAGGTCTAGAGCCATCTACAATAGTCTACGCTGGTCTACAATAGCCTAGAGGTGTCTAGGATGGCCTATGTAAACCTACAAGTGTCCAAAAGGATCTACAAGTATGTAGAGGTAGCTATGTGCGACTTTTAGGTGTCTATATTTTACCCCTTTTTGTAGGAGATAGATATCAGGAAGATGTATTATGAGATGTTATGGAATAATGAGAAGATATCTAAGCGTCAATGTACAACTATGATGATGATCTCGACATATGATTTTCCTGACACTTACAAGGTATTGTTTACCTGGAATATGTTGGATATTGTTAGCGATATGGTAGAGCGTAATACTGTGTTTGCGTGGGCACTTGCGTTATTGGCCCATGTGTATAGGAAGTTGCATGATGTGGTGCATGTTGGGCGGAAGGCATTGAGTTGAACTCCATTGATGCAGGTGTGGGTATGAGAGAATATTTATATTGAGAGACCATTATTGTTGCCTTATGATGCTCATGTGGAGGGACAAGAACATTTACCTTATGCTATCAGATGGAGGACTGATAAAGAGAAGGCGGTTAAGAGGTCACATGAGGGTGATCCTCTATTTTGGAGGATGGAGTTTGGCAGGTTGGTGCCGAGTGCCATTGAGTGGAGGTCTTGGATGGGTGGGGTGACATGGGAGAAGGATGGCAAGCAGTTGGGAGCCATTCATCGAGGGAGGTGGTTGGTGGGATGATATACTCGATAGGCTGAGTTATTTCAGTTTGGCTTACGATAGGACATTCCAGAGGCTCTTGTTGTATACTATAGGCGATAGGGTAACAAGGGGCATCCACCTATAGTTTTGCCATGGATCAATGAGAGGGGCCCACTGATGGTGATCCTAGATGTGAGTGATGCTGGGATGACTCCAGAGTTTGATGCTTGGTGGGCAATGCAAAGCTGCGAGTCGGGTGTTGGGGTGGTTGACCGATGGGTACTGCTTGGTGGTGGGGTACCTACATTAGGAGGGAGGGTAGTGAGAGGTACTCGGGTGAGGTTACAGGATAGACCTAGTGGTGAGACAAAGTTACCTCTATGATATTCTAGGCGATGGTTGGGTGGTGCATTGAGTTCATCTACAAAGAGGGTGGAAGAGATTCTTGTGAGTGGTGGAGCACATCCTGTGGAGGAGAGAGCAATCATGGAGGAGAGAGTGGCCATGGAGGAGTTAGGCAGAGGTATGGCTATGGGTGGTTTTTATGACACCCTAGAGATGGGTTTATTGGATGGTATGGAGGAGATTTCTATCGAGAAACAAGAGAGGTGGGAGGTCCAGGAGGTACTATTGTTACACGCTCGAGTACAACAGCTAGAGGGAGAGCTTCACAAGAGCGATATTCATAGGTAGGCAGAGACAATGGATTTAGAGGAGAGGTTGATATCCTTGGGGACTACTAGTGATGCTACTCAGAAGCCCATTGAGGATATGTGTGCTCGGATGACTGTAGATATGGAAAGAGATCGATCTAAATTGGTTGCTCAAGATGCAAAGATTACAAAGCTACAAAGCTGGAAAAGCAATGACAGGGACGAGAGGGGGTTGAGGGAGCCCAATTGGTAGTGGAGACTCTAGATGATGTGGTTGCTATGAGAGCAGAGATAGAGCAATTGCAATAGGGTATTGAGTTTAGGAGAGGGATGTTGGTTGTAGAGGCAGCAAGGCAGGCATCTTGTGATTACTCTTTGGGGATTAATGGGATCTCACTACCAAACTATGATCAGGTGGTGTCACAGTTAGGGACACAGACATGTGTACGGGCATCCTCTTAGAAAATTCATCAGAGTGTATCTTCAGTTGGTCAGAGAGGTATGAGAGCTGGGATGCAGTATGTGGCAGCGGGTAGAGATGTGGCTACGAGTTCAGGAGCAATATTATCTCCTATAGGGAATCATAGATCGGGAGAGTAGGCAGAATCTATTAGGGCAACAGTGGCACATGAGATAGCACCAGGGAGGGTGAGCCATGACGGGAGTGGAGAGGCTCCTGGTGGTAGTTAGGTTGATTACCATTGTAGCTTGTGGGTGATTTTGTGTTTTGTATGATGGGCATGGGCCCAGGTTGTAATCTACGAGTAATTTTGATGGATGATATATATATATATATCTTTTTGGCGTCGATTTATATATATATATATATGTGCGTTTGATGTTGATTTTCATGTGTTTGAATTGTGTTTGCATAGATAGCATAATGTAATGTGTAAGTAAATGTAGAATGCATGGATATACATATGTGGTAGGGTGTAGATGTATGATCAAACTGTAGTGTAGATATACTATAGAATGATGTGAAGGATTATATGTTTAATGTGATTCAATATGATGTGATGTGATGCAAATTTTAGTAAATGCATGTAACATAGATGTGACGATGCATGTATGGGAAGACTGAAATACACAAAGAAAGAACTTGTATCATTTCATGTACCTATGTGAATGTGATCCATTCCATAATCTCAGGGATGTAGGATGGTATAAGGCATATGTAATGACTTTGATCAATGTAGTTTTGATAATAAAATCTCAGACCCAAAACCGTTTAATTTTTTGTGGTAACTCATAACTAATCTGACTATTTCAGAGTCTGTCATGGACCTTGGTGTGTAAATGAGTGAGGTTCATTTATCTATTTTGAGGGAGTTAGGATTGACCCATTATAGACATGGTCGAACTAGATAGCTCATCCATAAGCGAACAATGATCTATACAAAAGAAGGTCGTTAATGTGACATATATGTCACCACTTGTAAGACTATTCCACTGGTAGGCAGGCTCTTGGAACCTATTACTAGCGATGGAAATCATCCCATGATGTTATGTTGAACCTAAGGACCAAAGGTGATGAAGCATAACAATGGTGATATCTAAAGGTGATTCCTTTTGTTTTCTACCCCTTGTTTATTGTTCTTGTATGTTTTGTGGTGCTCTTTTTTTTTCTTTTTCTTTTCTCTTTTTTTTGTATGGGCGTTGTCTTTTGTTTTATGCCCGGTTGTCTTATTTTTTCTTATGCTTATCACTTTGTTTACCCCAGGTCATATGTTGACCATGCAAGTGATAGGATGAGTAGGGGAAACCATTTTCTAGATGGAGATATCTACGCAAGGTGTTATCTTCCCTAGACTCAAAACTTGTTTAATGTGTAACCTGTGTGAATGGTCCGTGAGAGAAGTTGAACCAGCCTAAATAACTATAAGGAGTTTGTAAAACCTGTCAACTAGAGGTGGCATTTGATTGACTGAACTAGTGAGTGGTCAAAGCTTAACATGATACCTATGTATATCCTAATCTTGAAAAGGGAGAATGGACATCCAGGTGGTGATGATAACAAGTGCATGTGTTACTCCTGTTGAAGGCGTATTTTTGGGGAAGAATATACAAACTAGAAAAAAAATTATAATGAAAAATATATGGATATATGCAATGGATGTAATGTAAAAAATGCAAGTGGGGGAATGCAATATTTATAAGAGGAAGTTCATGAAGTGTAGAGGGAGAAGTTTGGGAAGCTATCTACAAATGAGTCTAGTATATTGTCATGATAAAATCACAATATTGTGGTAATGATTGCTCCAACATGTGGGGTGTGTGTGATGATGGTTGCCCCAACATGTGGGTTGTGTGTATAATAGGAAAGTAAAATGTGAGCTATGGGAATGCATGTGATAACGATAAAAATAGGAAGGATGAGAAGATGAGATTTACAACTAGAAGAAATGAGAAGAAATAGGTATTGGTAACCAACAAGATGAGGGGATTACCAAAGACCAATGAGGATAGATAAAATAAGATAGATCAACATAGGTATGTAGCCACTCGAAGCGTGACCATACAACTACGCGAGGAAGTAAGAAGAAGTAGAAGAAGAGTGAAGGAGGAAAGATGAAGAGAAACTATTGACGAGTGAAGTGACGTGGGTTAGGTCATGAGAGGGGAGGTGAAGTGACGATGTTGCTTGGGATTTGGTGATTTGTGTAGTTGGATATATGGTGAATGTAGCAAGATGGAACTTTCAAGGATTCACGTGATTGCAAAGTTTAGGGGATAATGCGATGTGGGGGACTCTAAAGTCGGGTGGATGAACGAGAACGCTTAGATGATGGGATGTGATCACCAATCAACATGTTGTCTAGTAGGGTTTAAAATGTGTGGTAGACATCAATGTCATGCCCTGGATGTCGATGGTATATATAGAACTAGTGTTTGTGGTAATTTCATAGTTTGGGATGCGATGGGTCAATAGGCTTGATTTTAGATAATACCAGGAGGCCTTGGTGAAGGAGATGGTGAAGCATTTCAGATAATGGTGAGGATGGGATAGGTGTGGGGTAGATGTAGGGATCCATGGGAGATGTGCGCTTAGTGGATGGTGTGAGATTTAATGGTGGTGGAGTAGATCATGATTCGAACATGAGATGAACCCTGGGATGAGGGATAAACCTAGGTGGAGGTGAAGACGTACGAGGTACAGTGGACTGGCGAGTAGATGTGAGGTAATGACAATGGCTCAAATGTAACTCAAGGGCATTGAGTTGAGCTAGGATGTGCTAGATATTGGTATGCAAAGGTGACAAGATATAAGAAGGTGGAGAGCAAGACTCCAATGTATAGGGAGTAGTGTGGTATGCATGGGAAGAGGAACTTACATGAGGTGATAATGGGGTGAGTGGAATACATTTGCAAAATACGAGGTTGGATGGAATGGTAGGCCATGAAGTGGTGAGGGTGGCATTCGGAGTATGGTTGGTGTAGAACCTAACTACGTATAACGTGTGTGGGATGAAGGTATGCGTGTAGAAGAGGTTTGGAAAGTATGTGACTGCAAGGCTTGATCATAGGGAGACATCCCAATCGGGAGTGGGGGAGGTAGGCATGAAGGCCACACAGGATGAGATGTGTATCCTCAATTGGGAGGATGGTAGGTTCCTAATAGATGGCAGGGTGGAGAGGTCGGTGAGTAGGGGTTCCTTGCATCCTTAGGTGGAGGTGGAGGAGACCCTTGGGTGCGAATATGAGAGCTTTCCTCATTTTATTCAAAGGAGGATAGGGAGACCTAGTTGTCTCCTAAATGAGGCGAGTGTGATGATCCTCTACGATGAGGTAAGAGGCATCAGGGTGGAGTGTGATGGTCTGAATGGGAGGAAGGTGAAGACTATCTGGTATGAAGAGTAATAGGTGGTCTGGGTAGATCGACCAGTGTAATTGATACTGGGGGTGGTGCTGGGTGGTCCTGCATGGTGGGATGCTGTGATACTGGTGGTAAGTGTGTATCATCGTGTATCGCTATTGATGGCATAGTGGTAGATGATGTGAATCCTACAAAAAGAAACAGATACCAATAACATATAAATAACATAAAAAGCAAAAATACATATATAATGCAATTATGAAGTAAAGGCATGCACGTATCATGGTGTGCATGGTGGGCAATGTGTGTGTGAACATCAGTGTGTACTAGTTGTTACTGTGAATGCCTATGTGGGCTAGGCATTGAATGCACAAAGGTGAAGAATATTAATAGGTTTAGGTTCTACGATATCCTCGAGATTAGCCAAAAGGTAGGCACCTAAATTGAATTTGTGTGTGATTATAAAGGGGCCCAACCAATTTGGGGTAAACTTATCTTGCTATTGGTGAGGTTGACTTGTGATTTGTTGGTTCTCTTTGAGAACTAGATCACCAATTTAGAATTCGCGTTGATGTACCTTACTATTGTAGGCATGACGAAGGTAATCTTGGTAGACATGTGTGTGTTCGATGGCATGGATACGATGCTCATCGAGGAGTGTAAGTTGATCAATACGATCTTGATGAGCAGTGTCATCATCAATGAATTCCTTTATAGATACCCGCAAGGAAGGTAACTCAAGTTCAAGGGGTATAATGGCTTCGATACCATAGGCCAGTGAGAAAGGGGTTGCCCCAATGGGAGTGCGTATGCTTATATGGTAAGCCCACAAAGCTAAGGGTATTTGGTTATGCCAGTCACGATGAGATTCTACTACTATTTTGTGAAGTATGGAACATATTGTTTTATTTGTAGCTTCTACCTGGCCATTACCCTGTGGATAGTATGGGGTAGAGAAGCTATGATGGATATTGAATTTAGCGTAGAGGGCATAGAAAATTTTATTTTTAAAGGATTTCCAATTATCAGAGATGATTTGGGAAGGAATTCCAAAGTGGCATATGATATGGTCTATAATAAATACCGCGATCTTGGTTCCTGTAGTTTGGACAAGTGGGATGGCTTCGAACCACTTTGTAAAGTATTTTGTGGCTGTAATAATGAATTTGTGATTGCTCGATGAAGTAGGTGTGATTTGTCCAATAAGGTCGAGGTCCCATTGCAACAAGGCCACATGGACTAGATTGGTTGGAGTGCTTGAGATGGAAGGTGTGTGAGGTTTGCATGTTGTTGGCACTTGACACATCGCCTCATGTATTCACAATAGTCATGCTCCATCTTTGGCCAATAATATCCCATGTAAAGGATGCATTTTGTGATTGCCATGCCACTAAAGTGGCCACCACAAGTACCATCATGGGTTTCTTGTACAACCCGCTAAGATTTGTGGGGTTCTAGGCAACGCAAGAGGATGCCATCATAGCTACGGTGATAGAGGATATCACCCAGCAATGTATAGTGGATCACTCTTTGCTTGAATGCTCGATGTTGAGCATGTGGTAAGTTGCATGGGAGGAATCCTAATTTGATATAATATTTTATCTGCATAAACCAAGGGTCATGCATTTCAGTATCGACCACGTGAATGCCACCATAATCTATAAGAGACAGGTGATATGGCATATTGAGTGAGTGTATGAATAGATACAAATGTGGTATTCGATGATGGGTTTTGTGGTATTAGTGATCCTAAGGAGGCCATTGTATCAGCAAAATAGTTTGATGATCATGGAGCGGCTTTGAGGTCGTACCACTCGAATTGTGTAAGAAGTTGTTGTGCAATATATTTGTATTGCTGGAGAACTGGACAATGACATTGCCAAATCTCTTTCACTTGGTTCACTATCAATAGGGAGTCGCCTATGATGTGGAGGTGCTTGATATGCATGGCATGGGCTAAAATTAATCTAAGGATTAAGGCTTCGTATTCCACATCGTTGTTTGTACAAGGGAAGTCCAATTTAAATGAGAAGGAGAGTGGTTCCCCTTTAGGTGTGAAGAACACAATACCTGCACCCCCATAATGAGTGCATCGAAAGCCATAAAAGTATAGGGTTAGGTCAGCTGATGTCTTTGGCTCGACATACTCTTCAACTTTTGTGATGTGGAAGATGGAATCATTAGGAAGCTGAATGAGGAGAGGTTGATCATCAAGCAAGGGAGCTTTTGCAAGTTGGTCTGCGATGACCTATACTTTAATGGATTTCTACAAAATGAATTCTAGATCAAATTCTATTAGGAGCATGATCCATTTTGTTGTTCGAGAGTTGTGATAGCTTTTGTTCATCATGTACCGAAGGGGGTTATCTCGGGAAATGACAAAGGTTGTGTGATTTAACATATAATGGCGTAGTTTATGGGTGGCAAAGACTACAACTAAGTATAGCTTTTCCATGTACCCGTATCTAACTTCGTAGCTAACTAGCATACGACTTATGTAATATATGGCTTGCTCTTTGTCGAGTGTGTTCTTTTGAGCTAGCAATGTACCTAACACAAAATATGTGGCTTAGATGTACAAAATTAGCGGTAGCTATGGGTTTGGAGGAGACATAATTGGTGGGGAATTGAGGTAAGCTTTGATAGCATCAAAGGCCTGTTGGCAGTTATCATCCCATTTAAAATTTACTCCCTTTTACAAGATATGGTTGAACATTTTTCACTTGTCTAACAATTGTGCAATGAAGCAATAAATGGAGGTTATCTTTCCCTGGAGGCTATGCAGTTGTTTTAAAGTAGTAGGAGGGGACATCTTGGTGATGGCCTTTACTTTGTTAGGGTCTACCTCAATGCCACATTGAGTGATAATGAACCCTAATATTTTGCTTGAGGTAACTCCAAAGACACACTTCTTCGGGTTAAGGCAGAAATTGTATTCTAATAAAAGGTCAAAGATTTGGCAGAGATCGTCTAGGTGTTGTGAGCATTTCTTAGACTTCACGATGAGGTCGTTTACATAATCTTCCACACTTTTGTGTATGTAATCATGAAAGCTATAAGTCATGGCATGTTGGTAGGTTACCCTAATGTTTTTAAGGCCAAAAGGCATGACCTTATAGCAAAAGGTCCCCTAGGGGTTTGTAAATAATATTTTGTGTTGATCAGCAGGGTTGATCTTGATTTGGTTATAACCAGAGAATTCATGCATGAGGGAGATCATCTCATGGCCTGCGATAGAATCAACGAGTGAGTCGATGTTAGGTAGTGGAAAGTTCTCTTTGGGATAAGCTTTGTTCAAATCATGAAAGTCAGTGCAGACACAAACTTTACTAAATGGTTTTGGTATTGGGACCATGTTGGAAACCCATTCAAGGTAATCTATGGGTACTATAAAATCGATGTCGAGGAGTTTTTGTAGCTCATTTTTGACGAGTAATGCAACTATTAGGTGCATGCATCATAGTTTTTACCTTCCTAATTTAGCATCTTTGTCTAACGTGAGGTTGTGTACTATAAGAGCTAGATCGAGACCTGGCATATCTTTGTAGGACCATGCAAAGACTCTAATATATTTTCAAAGGAAAGTAGTGAATAGAGCACATTTTTTAGCTGAAAGGCTAGTGGCTACCTTAACGATGTGAGGATTGTTGGGGTTGTCATCCATATATACAATTATGGTTTCCTCTATAAGCATGTGAGAACCATCACGTGATTGTTCTAGAACTTAGATGAGGTGGAGGTCATCGATTACCTCGATAATATCATACTCGTCATCTAGATATATGTTTGTGTGGTGCACCTACAATATGTGAGGTGGTATGGATGGTGGAGTGTTTGCAACACGTAAGACATGTGGTGAAAGTAGGAAATCTCAGAGCATCGATATGGGTGAAATGTGTGCGAGATTGATGAAATTGGGGTTTGGTGTGTTGTCACGTGTTGGATGGTGTGTGTATCAAAGTGGGGAAAAAAGATCCACCTCGACCATATTAACTAACATTTTGGAAGATGTGGATGGTGAAGAGTCTGATGATGATGTCTTAACAGCCCGTGAGCAGCCTAGGAGGCTCAATGGAGGGTGCAAAACCACTAGTGGGAAACGTGGTCGAGAAGCATCTCTGTGAACTTGCTAGTGGATAGGTAGTAACGTGGCTAAATATGTTTGTGATGGTGGTAGATATGGAATGTCATGCTCTGGGTGATTAGCATTTAAGTATAGGGCTACAAATTAGCTTATCAATTCATCGACACAACATGATGAGGTGGAGTCAGAACAGGAGGATTCCTTGAAGAAGTCACATGGCACTATGATGGTAGAGTGAGGTGATGAGTTGTCCTCTAAGATGTCCATGTCAATATATTCTTCCAAGGTGTGTGTTGGAGGAGGAGAAGGATGTAGGGTGAGATCCTGTAACTCATCCTCAAGTGTGTGAACGACGGTTGGGTAATAACCTAAGATGGATTTATTCGTAGGTAATTGGACATGAGGGTTAATGGGTGTACGCAACCCTTATTCATAGTGGCCTAGTACAAATCCATGCCAATGGAAATGTCGAAGTTAGCGTAAGGCAAAATAGGGATTAGCCAAGTGATCAAGTGTACCATAAAAGCTATATTGTGATGGTGGAGGTACTAGAGGTGGGAGTGAGGAATCAACTCTTGCATAGATAAAGTTGGTATGATTGTTGAGGGATCCTAATTATACAATAATTCCAATGGTTAAAATCATGGTGAGGGGTAGTTGAAGTCTCGTGTGGAATAGAAAATAGATGGACGTACATGTGCATCGTGCACATTGTAATCCCTTAGGCCTGAATTTTTCATAAAGATAAAAATGCGTGGGGATGTACGTGATGGCAACTCAGGTGGTGAGTCTGAATCAAAATATGATGGTACAATCTGAGACTCTCTTATAGTTGCAAAGGAGGGGTGTAGCAGCTGGTTATCAAGGCAAGAAGCTTACTGCTCCCACTCATGGCATTCAACTGTGATAGCTAGGATAGGGTGGTTTGCATTTGGGAACTATGAAGGAGGGGGAGAGGGTGTCAGGAATGGACTACGCTGGGAGGTAAATGACTTAGGTCATGGATGAAAGGGAATGGGAGGTGTTTGCGGCATAGGCAGGATAGGGGTTTTCATAGGGGGAGATGGGTTAGGTGAAGTGGCAGAGCGTAAGGAAGAGGGAGATGATGGTCGCGATATCATGAGTGGAATTTTGGATGATGATGGTTGTGATTGTGGTGGTGGCCATAAGGACGATGGTGAGAAAGGTACGATAGTAGGGTTAGGTGCTACAAATGGTGGTTCTAATGGTGTTAATATCGAGGTATGTGTCCTTGATGAGGATTGGGGTATTGAGTGTTAGAAGTTAAAAGGGTAAAAAATTAAACTTTTGTTTTACCACTGTAAGCTTTGGACCTTACCCTTTTACCTCCTTGGACGACAACTAAGTCAGCAGGATTGGATGGCATGGACGACAGGGATTTTGACTCCTAATCTCATTTTTCCTTTCCTCTCTATTTTTCTTCTTCCCTATTCTTTCTCCTAAGCTTTCTAGGTTCTGGTTAATAATATTTGTATTTAAGCATTGTAATCCTTTGAACTTAATGTTAATGCAATATCTGGTTAATAATATTTATGCTCCTAATTTCCTAAGTGCTCCTAATTTCGTTAGTGTTATATCTGGTATCAGAGCAGAGGCTATATAGGCGAAGCACGAAGCCCGAGGAGAGCGATAGGTGAGGCACAAATATCAAAGAGGTCGAGGAGGTCCATAGGAGAAAGCTCATAGGTGAGGCATAGATCTTAAGGAGGTCGAGAGGGCCTACAACATGTGAATCGAGGTGAGGTCAAGAGGGCCTGCAACATGCGAACCGAGGTGAGATCGAGAGAGGCCCACAGAGAGCACATGGATCAAGGAGCTAACCAGAGGTAGACACGTGGTGAGAAAAAAGAAAGGCAGACAAAGGGGCAACTAGTGATATGGCACGAGGTGATTGGCTCAACTAGAAAGCAAAAGGGTGGTCATTGATTGCTCGAAGACAATCGAGAAGCTTAGTGCTTCTCTGTGCTAATAAAGCACAATATCCCCTCCACACAATGGATGTGGGATAAAGATTGTAATTTTTTTTTTAAATTATTGTGCAACGACAATGGGATAAAGGAGGTAAGCTTCCCTCGCCTCCTTGTTGGGCCACGCAGCTCGACTGGCTCGAGGAGCCAGCCTTAAGTCGCTCACCCCTAGGAGGTCGCAGGTTTGAAACCCGACGGCTACGAAAGTTGCAATTTTGTTTTTGTATGGTATATGCCACGAATGTCTTGAAATAATAGTGTATTCTGCCTAGGTTTCATCGACAATGGAAGCCAAGTTGGCAAGGAAACTCTACTTGAAAGAAAGGAGTCGCGGGTTCGACTCCTGCGAAGTTAGAATTTTTTTTTTTTAAAGGTTTTTTCTTTTTCTTAAAAGTTTATTATTTTATATATTAAAAAAATATAAACTTTATATTATATTTAATAAAATTAAATAATAATTGTTTTTTAAAATTTTATTTTATAAAGCAATTATATTTCTTTTATTAAATACAAATATAGATATTTTTTTTTGATATAATAAAATAGGAGAAAAAGAACATTGCCTAAGAGGCAATTTATGTAAGAGGACTCAAAGGTGGAAAATTGTGACAAAGCCTAAGAGGCTTAGTATTTTTCCTTGTAAGAGAGACAAAAGATCAAACTAAAATTTGTAAAGAGGCATTGATGATAAGACCAAGTGGTTGTTATCATGCCCTATCTGCACTTTTGGTAAGAGAATACGCCAAAATTTTTGATGAAAAAGTGAGAGCGTATGGGCTACATATTGTATTTAGTCAGTTGTAAAATGCAGTAATTGCACACCAGAGGCATCCAGACTCAGGGTACGAGGCAAACTCTGAAGATAACTTCTTTGGGAGTCAATTTGAGCAATCCGAATTCATAGAAGTTGCACCACAAGAATCTAAATATACTCATTACATTAATTCAGTGGAAATCCTAGAACCAGAATAACCAAAGATAATATTGATCAGCGATGACGAAGAAGAAGTAGCAGATAATTTTGTGACTCAAGAAATAGCAGCACCACACCAAGAGGAACAAGCCATCAGTGATAGAGTGAATCAAGTCAGATATGACTTAAATTTGTAATATCTTCTTTCTTCTTCTTTCTTTGAAAAAAGCAGAGTGCTTTATTGTAACCAAGAAATAAAAGAGTGTTTTAGTAACTATGGCCTCACATAACAATCTACCAATTCCAGAGTTCAACGGGTATGACTACGAGTATTGGTCTATCAAAATGAAGACCTTACTCATAAGAAAAGGTTTGTGGGATATAATAGAAGAGGGTTTCATAGAACCCACAAATTGGGCTACATTGAGTGTCACAGATAAGAAAACAAAGAAATAAGCACAACATATCAACTCTTTTGCCCTTTATCATCTCCAAGCAGCATTGGAGAAAAGTATATTTCCTAGAATAGCCGCTTGTATAACTGCACAAGATGCATGGAAAGATTTGAAATATGGATTATAGGGAAGTGATCAAGTGAAGCAAGTGAGGCTTTAAACACTAAAATGAGATTTTGAAAATCTCAAAATGAAAGAAGATGAAAAAGTAGGTGATTATTGTGTCAGAGTGAAAGCAGTTGTTGATAAAATGGTTACACTTGGCGAGGAAATCAAGCCTGATATAATTGTAACAAAAGTGTTGCGAACACTTCCACAAAGATGGAATCACATTGCCATAATCATAGAAGAGTCAAAAAATCTTTCCACTTTAACATTCGATGTATTAATCAGATCGTTAATGTCTCATGAAGAGAGATTACAGGAATCTCCTTCAACCAACTATGGAGGCGATGATAAATCCTTCACATCCAATAAAAATACTAGAAGAGGATGTGGAAGAGGTCAAGGAAGAGGCCAGCGAAGAGGAAGAGGCAGAGGCAACTACAGAGGAGGCAATCAGAACAGAGGAGGCAACTCCAATAGAGGAGGAAATCAGAACAGAGGTGGAAACCAAAATAGAGGAGGAAATCCAAGACAAAGTGGAAATCAAGGGCGAGGAAGTGATAAGTCCAAAACAACTTGTTTTAATTATGGCAAGCCATGCCACTTTGATCGTGACTGTTGGTCAAAATCTTCTCAAGGCAACAATAGTCAATATGTAAATTATGGAGAAGAAGATGATACCTCTAATATTTTTCTATCATATGGACAATCAGAACAAAATCTAAATGACACATGGATTTTGGATACTGGTTGTTCAAACCATATGAGTGGCAAAGAAAATCTATTTGCTACTCTAGATTCCACTTATAAATCCCACATCAAGTTAGGGGATGATAAATATTTGCAAGTCGAAGGCATTGGAACCATGGAAGTTCCAATGAAAGGACTAAAGAAAGTGAATGCCATATACTACACTCCAAAGCTCCAACACAATCTACTAAGCATTGGGAAAATGATGAAGAATAATTACAAACTTGTTTTTGATGAAGGAAAATGTCTCATTCTTGATAAAAACAATTGTAATCGTGTAATCACACATGTTCCAATGACCAAGAATTGGTTATTCCCTCTCAAATTTGGTGAGCCAAGGGGATCTCAACTTGCAAATGTAGCTATAGCAAATTCAAGTGTGCTTTGGCACTTGCAATATGGTCACCTTAATTTCGCTAGCTTGAAATTGTTAACTTCTCAAGCTATGGTGACAAGACTTCCCAAAATCAACGAACAGAAGGAGGTCTATGAAGGATGTGCTTTGGGAAAGCACTCAAGGTCGAAGTTTCCAAAAGGACAAGCATGGAGAGCCAACTATCCACTTCAATTAGTGCATTCAGACATCTATGTTCCAATGCAGACAAAGAGCATCAAAAACAATTCCTATTCTAATGGTGCTGATATCGAGGTATGTGTCCTTGATGAGGGTTGGGGTATTGAGTGTTGGAAGTTAAAAGGGTAAAAAAGTAAAAAATTGTTTTACCACTGTAAGCTTTGGACCTTACCCTTTTACCTCCTTGGACGACAACTGAGTCAACAGGATTGGACGACATGGACGGTAGGGAGTTTGACTCCTAATCTCATTTTTCCTTTCCTCCCTATTTTTCTTCTTCCCTATTCTTTCTCCTAAGCTTTCTAGGTTCTGGTTAATAATATTTGTATTTAAGCATTGTAATCCTTCGAACTTAATGTTAATGCAATATCTCGGTTAATAATATTTATGCTCCTAATTTCCTAAGTGCTCCTAATTTCGTTAGTGCTATATCTGGTATCAGAGCAGAGGCTATACAGGCGAAGCGCGGAGCCCGAGGAGAGCGACAGGTGAGGCACAAATCTCGAGGAGGTCGAGGAGGCCCACAGGAGTGAGCTCACAGGTGAGGCATGGATCTCGAGGAGGTCGAGAGGGCTCATACAGTGTGAACCGAGGTGAGGTCGAGAGGGCCCACAACACACAAACCGAGGTGAGGTCGAGAGAGGCCCGTAGAGAGCACGCGGATCGAGGAGCTAACCAGAGGCGGACACATGGTGAGCAACAAGGTAGACAAAGGGGCAACTAGTGATGTGGCATGAGGTGATTGGCTCGGCTAGAAGGCAAAAGGGTGGTCACTGATTGCTCGAAGGCAATCGAGAAGCTTAGTGCTTCTCTATGCTAATAAAGCACAATATCCCCTCCGCACAATGGATGTGGGATAAATATTGTAATTTTTTTTTAAATTATCATGCAGCCACGATGGGATAAAGGAGGCAAGCCTCCCTCGCCTCCTCGTCGGGCCACGCAGCTCGACTGGCTCGAGGAGCCAGCCTTAAGCCGCTCACCCCCAGGAGGTCGCAGGTTCGAAACCCGATGGCTACGAAAGTTGCAAATTTTTTTTGTGTATGGTATATGCCCCGAATGTCTTGAAATAATAGTGTATTCTGCCTAGGTTTCATCGACGGTGGAAGCCGAGTTGGCAAGGAAACTCTGCTTGAAAGAAAGGAGTCGCGGGTTCGACTCCTGCAGAGTTAGAATTTTTTTTTAAAAGGTTTTTTCTTTTTCTTAAAAGTTTATTATTTTATATATTAAAAAAATATAACTTTATATTATATTTAATAAAATTAAATAATAATTGTTTTTTAAAATTTTATTTTATAAAGCAATTATATTTCTTTTATTAAATACAAATATAGATATTTTTTTTTATATAATAAAATAGGAGAAAAAGAACATTGCCTAAGAGGCAATTTATGTAAGAGGACTCAAAGGTGGAAAATTGTGACAAAGCCTAAGAGGCTTAGTATTTTTCCTTGTAAGAGAGACAAAAGATCAAACTAAAATTTGTAAAGAGGCATTGATGATAAGACCAAGTGGTTGTTATCATGCCCTATGTGCACTTTTGGTGAGAGAAAACGCCAAAAGTTTTGATGAAAAAGTGAGAGCTTATGGGCTACATACTGTATTTAGTTAGTTGCAAAATGCAGTAATTGCACACCAGAGGCATCCAGACTCAGGGTACGAGGCAGACTCTGAAGATAACTCCTTTGGGAGTCAATTTGAGCAATCCGAATCCATAGAAGTTGCACCACAAGAATCGAATATACTCACTACAGTAATTCAGTGGAAATCCTAGAACCATAATCACCAGAGATAATATTGATCAGTGACGAAGAAGAAGTAGCAGATAATTTCATGACTCAAGAAATAGCAACACCACACCAAGAGGAACAAGCCATCAGTGATAGAGTGAATCAAGTCAGATCTGACTTAAATTTGTAATCTCTTCTTTCTTCCTTCTTCTTTCTTTGAAAAAAGTAGAGTGCTTTATTGTAACCAAGAAATAAAAGAGTGTTTTAGTAACTATGGCCTCACATAACAATCTACCAATTCCAGAGTTCAACGGGTATGACTACGAGTATTGGTCTATCAAAATGAAGACCTTACTCATAGGAAAAGGTTTGTGGGATATAATAGAAGAGGGTTTCACAGAACCCACAGATTGGGCTACATTGAGTGCCACAGATAAGAAAACAAAGAAAGAAGCACAAAAGAGCAACTCTTTTGCTCTTTATCATCTCCAAGCAACATTGGAGAAAAGTATATTCCCTAGAATAGTCACTTGTATAACTGCACAAGATGCGTGGAAAGCTTTGAAAGATGGATTCTAGGGAAGTGATCAAGTGAAGCAAGTGAGGCTTCAAACACTAAAACGAGATTTTGAAAATCTCAAAATGAAAGAAGATGAAAAAGTAGGTGATTATTGTGTCAGAGTGAAAGCAGTTGTTGATAAAATGGTTACACTTGGCGAGGAAATCAATCCTGAGATAATTGTAACAAAAGTGTTGCGAACACTTCCACAAAGATGGAATCACATTGCCATAATCATAGAAGAGTCAAAAAATCTTTCCACTTTAACATTCGATGCATTAATCGGATCGTTAATGTCTCATGAAGAGAGATTACAGGAATCTCCTTCAACCAACTATGGAGGCGATGATAAAGCCTTCACATCCAATGAAAATACTGGAAGAGGACGTGGAAGAGGTCAAGGAAGAGGCCAGCGAAGAGGAAGAGGCAGAGGCAACTACAGAGGAGGCAATCAGAATAGAGGAGGCAACTCCAACAGAGGAGGCAATCAGAAGAGGTGGAAACCAAAATAGAGGAGGAAATCCAAGACGAAGTGGAAATCAAGGGCGAGGAAGTGACAAGTCCAAAACAACTTGTTTTAATTGTGGCAAGCCAGGCCACTTTGCTCGTGACTGCTGGTCAAAATCTTCTCAAGGCAACAATAGTCAATATGGAAATTATGGAGAAGAAGATGATACCTCTAATATTTTTCTATCATATGGACAATCATAACAGAATCTAAATGACACATGGATTCTGGATACTAGTTGTTCAAACCATATGAGTGGCAAAGAAAATCTATTTGCTACTCTAGATTCCACTTATAAATCCCACATCAAGTTAGGGGATGATAAAGCTTTGCAAGTCGAAGGCATTGGAACCATGGAAGTTCCAACGAAAGAAGGACTAAAGAAAGTGAATGACATCTACTACACTCCAAAGCTCCAACACAATCTGCTAAGCATTGGGAAAATGATGGAGAATAATTACAAACTTGTTTTTGATGAAGGAAAATGTCTCATTCTTGATAAAAACAATTGTAATCGTGTCATCACACAGGTCCCAATGACCAAGAATCGGTTATTCCCTCTCAAATTTGGTGAGCCAGGGGGAGCTCAACTTGCAAATGTAGCTATAGCAAATCCAAGTGTGCTTTGGCACTTGCGATATGGTCACCTTAATTCCGCTAGCTTGAAATTGTTAACTTCTCAAGCTATGGTGACAAGACTTCCCAAAATCAATGAACATAAGGAGGTCTGTGAAGGATGTGCTTTGGGAAAGCACTCAAGGTCAAAGTTTCCAAAAGGACAAGCATGGAGAGCCAACTATCCACTTCAATTAGTGCATTCGGACATCTGTGGTCCAATGCAGACAAAGAGTATCGAAAACAATTCCTATTTTCTCACTTTCATAGATGATTTCTCTAGAATGTGCTGGATTTATTTTCTGAAACATAAAGATGAAGCTTTTGATTGCTTCATAGATTTTAGAAACAATGTAGAGAAACAAAGTGAGTATTTTGTAAAATGTCTTAGAACAGATCGAGGAGGTGAGTACTCCTCAAAAGAATTCTTGAAATATTGTAAAGCAAGTGGGATCAAAAGGTAATTCACTACTGCCTATACCCCACAATAGAATGGTGTGGCCGAGAGAAAGAACCGCACCATAGTTGAGATGGCGAGAACGATGCTTCAGACTAAGCATCTAACTAATATGTACTGGGCTGATGTTGTAAGAACCAGTGTATACATTCTAAATAGAAGTCCAACTTCTAGTTTAGATGGCATCACTCCTTATGAGGGGTGGTACGAAAAGAAACCCAATGTAAAGCACTTCAAAGTTTTTGGTTCTTTAGCATACGCACACATTCCTGATGAGAAGAGGAAGAAGCTTGATCCCAAAAGTCAAGCTTGTATATTTGTAGGGTATTGTGAGTCTACCAAAGCATATAGACTCTACAATCCCAAGACTCATAAAATTGTACTTTCCAGGGATGTAATTTTTGATGAAGGGGGAGAATGGGGTCATCAAAGAATTTTTGTTGATGATGAGTCCCAAGATGTAAGTTCTTCACAGGTACAACAGGTACAACAGGTGTCTCCCAAGAAAAGCAAAGGCACACCAACCCCTCCAAGCCCAAGCAAGAGTACTACATCAAGTACTTCAACCGCCACTCCAAGTCCTTCTCCATAGAGATCAGTAAGTTCTTCACCGATGGACATTGACTCTCCATCAAGAGGTAAAAGAACATTACAACATCATCCATATTTTCAAATGTTGGATCAAAATTACCATAAAAGATACACTAGAAGCCAAGCTAGTGAAATGAATTCAGTTTTGCAGAAACTTGAAAATCTGCATATGTATGGGGATGATGACTCCCAAGATCCTAAGGGAGATGTAGTTAATTATGCTTTATTAACTAGTGCACAACTAGAACCATCTAGCTATGAGAAGGCTTGTACTCATAATGTATGGCAAGAAGCCATGAAAGAGGAAATAACCTCTATAAAAAATAATGATACTTGGGAGCTTGTAAAGCTTCCAAAAGGAAAAAATGTGTTGGATGTAAATGGGTCTACAAGACCAAATACAATGTTGATGGAAGCATTGAGAGGCACAAGGTGAGATTAGTAGCAAAAGGTTTTACTCAAAAATTTGGCATTGACTATGAGGAAACCTTCGCTCCTGTTGCACGACAAGAGACAATCAGATCAGTTCTTTCCTTAGCTGCCCATAAAGGATGGAACATTCAACACATGGATGTGAAAAGTGCTTTTCTGAATGGATACTTGACTGAGGAGGTTTATGTTCAACAACCTCAAGGCTTTCAAGAACAAGGAAAGGAGAACCTTGTTTATAAATTGAAAAAGGCACTTTATGGCCTCAAGCAAGCACCAAGAGCTTGGTACTCACGCATTGATGGCTATTTCAGCGAGTATGGATTCACTAGAAGCAAAAGTGAACCAACTTTGTACTACCTAAAGCATGGAGTAGACATTCTCATAGTTTGTTTGTATGTGGATGATCTAATATTTATGGGTAGTAACACTAAAATGAATATGGAGTTCAAAAACTCCATGATGAAGCAGTTTGAGATGAAAGATCTCGGTTTAATGCGATACTTCCTAGGCATGGAAGTGCATCAATCAAATAGGGGGATCTTCATATGTCAACACAAGTATGCTCGAGACATGATCAAGAAATTTGCCATGGAGCAATGCAAATCAGTTGCAACTCCAACTGGACATGGGATCCAATTGAGCAAGGATGACGGAGCACCAAAGGTTGACATGACCACTTACAAAAGCATGGTTGGGAGTCTGATGTTTCTCACCAACACAAGGCCTCGATATTCAATATGTTGTTTCTCTAGTTTCAAGGTTTATGGCAAGTCCATCTGAGCTGCATCTACAAGCAACTAAAAGAATCTTAAGATATGTAAAGGGTACATTGGATTTTGGAATCCATTACCACAAATGTAATTCTGTTAAATTAGTTGGCTTCAATGATAGTGATTGGGGCAGCAATATAGATGATAGGAAATCTACATCAGGGAACTGTTTTAGTCTAGGGTCAGGACTAATCACATGGAGTTCCAAGAAGTAGACTATTGTAGCATTGTCATCTACTGAGGCTGAGTATATAGCCATCACACATGCTAGTACTCAAGCCCTATGGTTAAGAAAAGTCCTTGAAGAAATTGGAGAAAGTCAAAGTGGTCCAAATCGACTGTATTGTGATAACATAAGTGCCATTCAATTGGCATACAATCCAATCCACCATAGCAGATCAAAGCATTTTGATATGAAGTATCACTTCATCCGAGACATGGTGGAGCAACAGATAGTTGAGCTTAAATATTGCAGCACTTTGGATAACATTGCAGATATCTTCACCAAAGGCATGGCTAAAGCTCAATATATAAAGCTGAGAGACTGTATAGTCAATCCTCTCAACTTTAAGGGGGAGAATGTTGGAAGTTAAAAGGGTAAAAAAGTAAAAAATTTGTTTTACCACTGTAAGCTTTGGACCTTACCCTTTTACCTCCTTGGACGACAACTGAGTCAGCAGGATTGGACGACATGGACGGCAGGGAGTTTGACTCCTAATCTCATTTTTCCTTTCCTCCCTATTTTTCTTCTTCCCTATTCTTTCTCCTAAGCTTTCTAGGTTCTGGTTAATAATATTTGTATTTAAGCATTGTAATCCTTCGAACTTAATGTTAATGCAATATCTCGGTTAATAATATTTATGCTCCTAATTTCCTAAGTGCTCCTAATTTCGTTAGTGCTATATTGAGGTGGATGTTGGAGAAGATGTCGATGCTCCAATAGATTGATGGGAAGATATGGGAAAGATTTATGTGGAAGAAAATGAAGGTGTAGGTGGAAGATCTACGATGTTGTATAATTTGAAGGGATCTCCATCGGTAGGGACACAATGGACTAGTCCATCACGGACATACTTAAGGCAATGATGTAGTGTGGAAGGGACACATTGCATGTCCGTAATCCATGGGTGACTAAGGAGGATGTTATACTACATCTCTCATTGGATGATGTGAAAAAATATGGAGATGGTACATATGCCTACTCGGATAGGTAAGACGATGGATCCTATTGTGGGTCTCATGGAACCATCGAAGGCACGAAGGTCGAGAGATGGAGTGGAAAAATGGGCTGGTGGGATATGCAAGTGATGCAATGCCACTGTAGAGATAATACTAATGGAAAAATTAGTCTCAACAAGGATAGGCTTGTAGGTGATGTCATTGATGGTTGCTTGGATATGGAGGGGAGGATCTGCTTCTTCTCCTACCAATTTTGTAATTTCATAATCGTGGAAACTAATGGAGGGTTGAAGGCATCGCGGGATGTTCCCTACAAAGTTTACAAAGGCATTCGTATCATGTGTCTCTAGATCGATGGAACGTAGGATATCATTCAAAACCTCATGATGGGGTTGAGATTGTTGTAGGAGATCAAAAATGGATAGTTGAGCAGGGGCATTTTGTAATTGGTGGGTAAGGCTACCACAAATTGTAATGATGTTTTGCGACAAAGGTGGTATAGCACTAGGAATCACAGAATGTTGTAGTGATGTGAGTTGGATTGGTAGGGAAATAATAGGTGTTGTTTGGTGTGATGGGTATCGTTGGTTGCACATAGTAAGGTTGATCATACCCACTACACCACATGATGGGGATAATGCTGGACACTGTTGACTTGCCTAGGTGGCCCTAGAGGATTGAATGGTGGTCTTTGGGGGTTAGTTCCCCTATGGTCGGGTAAGGGGTTCTGGAAGATCCCTAGGTTTTGATTTTGTGGGGCAAGGTCTTGGACTTGAGCACAGAAAGAGCGACACAAATTGATATCATGGTTGCGCTATTGATGATATTGGTAGAGGTTTTACTCGTTGTATCCATGAGCCTTAGGTAGGTTTGGATCCAATGGTTGGATCTCGGGTAATAATATGTGACCTCCTTCATATAACCTCTGGAAGAGGGTTGGCAATGGTTCAAAAAGTGGGTTGAGGTTGCACTGTTGGGCCTGTGGGTGCATTTTGTGAGGCTACTGAGGCTTAGGATGGGAGGCACATTGGTTTGAAAGATTTTACATTGAGGAAGAAGAGGTTGTGAAATCAGTGTGGGTGCTAAGGTAGCAACTTCCACTTGATTGGCTTGTGATGGTCAAGGGAAAGGTTGGTTGGAAGTATTTATGTTAAAATTAAAGTTAGAATTGTAGTTGGGATTCTGTCTTAACTTCATTTTTCTTGATCGGACCTTGATGTCCTTAATTACTTTAGCTTGGGCAATGGCTTCTTCAAAGGTATGACTTTGGTGAAGCTACAAGGAGGTGGAAATGTGTTTGTGGCAACTATTGGAGAAGAGTGTCACTAGCTCAATGGTAGGGAGGCTATGGGTGAGATCATGGATGATCGATCTCCATCTTGACACAAATTCGATGATGGGTTCGTCGTCAACCTATCATAAGGCATAGATGTCTAAGAAGTTAGTCTTCTTCTTAATGTTTATGGAAAAGTGTTCTAGGAAGGAATTGGCCAATTGTTCAAAGGTATACAGGCTATGGTGTGGAAGCATGTTATACCATTCTAAGGCTTGTCCTGTAAGAGAGAGGGAGAAGGTGCATAAAATAAGGGAGTTGCTGCTATGCAGTTGGTAGCAAGCTGAGCGATAGTTACTAACGTGTTATCTAGGATCTTTCTTACCTTTGTACTTGTCAAACTTTGGGATCTCAAAGCAGTAGGGGTAAGGTGGGATAGGCATTGATGGATGAACTGGCTCGCTGTAGAGTTCATCATATATCATTTTTTGTGGTCAATAACTGGACGTGCACAGGTTTAACATCTTAACTTCATCTCATAAGAGTTGAACCTTAGGTGTTAAGGGTGTGGAGGATTGTGCTACAATGGGTTGAGCTTGGGAATGTCATGGGTATTGGAGTTGCTATTATTCCTAGTACTAAGGGGGGAATTATTGCAACTGGTCCTAAGAGGATGGGTGCTGAGCAACGTATGATGTCATGGCCAGTGGGACACTAGGCTATGGAGTGGGTGTTTATTGGGGATATTAGTATTGTGATTGTGGGGTGTGTTGTTGTGGCATGTGTACCTGTTGGGTAGGATATTACTGTAATGGGTGGGCTGTAGGTAGCGATGACCATAAAGGGAGAGGTGTAAATAAAGTAGATCTAGTAGGTAATGGTGGAGGTATCAAGGCTACATATTCTAGGGGTGGTCGAGGTAAGGTGTCGAAGAACGAGACCTATATTTGTCCCAAAGTATGAGAGGTGGTATAACTAAACTATGTAGAGCAACCTCGAGGGGTAGGAGTGTAGACAGTGGGTCTTGATCTGTAGGTGGATGGAAGACTAGAAGTTGGGGCCTAAAAAGTAGGAGGAGAAGGTAGCCTAAATGTTGATGTAGACAAAGGTTGAGTGAAGGATTGGATAGGGTACATTCCAGACACCTGAGAAGAAGGTGGGAATGATGAGGATGAAGGAAGGTAAGCCTTAAGGGTAGGATATTGGGAAGCTAGAGAGAGGAATGCATCCACTCCCAATTGGGTGGGAATTGCTGGTTGTTGTTGTTGGTATTACGTATTTTGGGTTTGGAGTGGTGGTTGTGAAATGTCCTAAAAAAATATGAAAAATGGTTGTTGGGATGTTGATGGTTGAGACTCTTGAGAAGAGTATGGATGTGATATCTGAGGGGGTGCTTGTTGCTCCTATAAGGGAGGTTGTTGTACGATTTGGAAGGATGTCATCTGGGTACATGTGGTAGAGGAGGAAGGGTCTGAGATAATCCCTACAGTAGGGTCAAACAACGCAACCTCAGGGTGAGTATGATTTAATAGGGAAGAGTCATTCTCAAAGAGGGATTGAGATAAACTTTGGAAGAAAGGGTGTGCAAAGGTGGGAGGCGTAGGTGGAGTCTCCTCATCTATGGTAAATAATGAATTAGGTTGTCCTAGAGCAGTGTAGATCACATGATCATAGAATGTGGCAGGTGGATTAGGCAACAATATAGGGAAAATGAGTGGATAGTCTTCTGCAAGTGAAGTGGCAAGGGCTTCACTCGAAGTGGACGTCTCACCATGAGTCATCATGTGTGGATAGCATGGATCAAAATATGTGAGTAGATCATGCGTATATGTGGAATTCCCCTTCATGATCGAAGGAGGAAGGATGACCTGACTAGAAGGGGCGCTAGGTGCCTCATCTATAGGGTGCGCTTGCTCGCATGCACAGCTATGGGCAACAACTGACATGATGATGTGTGAAGAGTGTTGGTGGCAACCCTATGAGGTATGGAATCAAACTGAGGTGATAAGTTATGTGGAGCTAAAAAATAATGTGTTGTGTAGTGTGATGTGTTGCAACCAATTTGTAATCATGTAAACAACATTAAACTGGAATCAGTTCTAAATATAATAAATAAAGTGTGTTGTTCATTTTAGTGTGTTTTGATGTTGATACTTCCTAGGTAGAATCATAGGTAGTGGAGTGAATGCTCTAGAAGATCAAGAATTTTGTCGGTATCGAACCTACTGCAACATCCAAATATGTACATAATAGACCAATATCGCGGTATGCAAATGGTGACCTATATGGAAGGCATGATAAAAATGATAACCTAAAAGAGAGAATTCATTGTACTGGAATGAGCTTGCTATAACCTCTCATGAGAAGAGGTGTCACTGTTTAAGACGTGCTAGGCATGGTAAAAAACCCCATGCTTTCTCTTCACCCTCGAGCGGGCTTAGTCAAGAATGACAGTTACCATGTCCACGAATTATGTGAGCCTTGTGGACGAAGGCATCTACTCCTATCCCACTCCGAAGGTAACTTTTGGTGATGAAATCCAGGAGCCTAGTCTCAAAAGTGGGGAGTTTTCTGGTGATGAAATCCAGAAACCACTCGTATAGCTACTAGGTGTCCAAAGGAGGTAAGATGGTGGAGGGTAGAGCTCCTACCACAAAAGTCTTGAACGATGCATTGGGGATGAAGTCCAATCTCACAGTTTGTTTTTGAATCATGTGTGTGTGTGGGTTTGAGTTTGCTAACTATGATGTACAAAGTGATAAATCTAACTAAATGTTCTTTTGAAATAAAAGCTAGCCCTAGGTGTGCTATTTGGAAGCAAAAAGGCTAAAGTAAGATGCGTTTTGTAAAATAAATCTAGTTCTATGTGATTTTTGAAAAAGAAACTAAAAATTATCTTATGAAAGCATGTAAACAAGCAATGTAACACATTTGAGAAAAGGGGTTTATGGAACCTTAATTTTGGAACATGAAAGAAATGTACGAAGGATTTATACAAAGATAAATAGGCAATCTTAAACTAAATATGTAGAAAGAAATATGACAATTGTGATTTACCTTGGGGATTTGTGAAATAAATGGGGAAATCCTAATTTAATGACAATAGAAGGATTTTGAAATTCATATGTATAAAAAGGAATCTGAAACTTGCTTTAATGGGATGTACAAAAAGAAATTTGAAAAGCCCTAATTCTTAAATGCATGAAAGAAATTTGACTTTGATTTTTATACAAAAAGGAAATTCAAAATTGCTTCAAAAGAAATGTGCAAAAGGGAATTACAAAATTCTAATTCTAAATCTGATTTTTAGAATCAAAATCTGAAGTGCTTTTGGAAGGAAATTGATGTGCAAGGACAAGAAATAAATGCAAAACTTATGCAACATGCGATTTGCAAAAGGAAATTAAAAATTTCTCAAAAATAAATGAAATCAAACTTTCTGGTTTTGTGCAGGTTTATACAACTAAAGTAAGCATTTCTAGCATGATGGATGCATAAGAAAAAGGAAATTTACCTAGTGTATCGATGCATTTACTAGTAAATATTTCTTCACACATAAATGTCAGAACAAAGATATTTTTGGGGAATACCTGGTTTCTAATGCTACAGATGGTCTTTTTGCTTCTCTACTGCTCACCCGTACAGGATTGGGGGTTTTTGAGGCTTTTAGGGTCAATTCACAAGCCGAGAGGTGAATTGGATCTGAATTCATAGTTCAAGGGGTGAATCAGATATGGAGGCCTGAAATCCCTATTTTGAAGGTTTGAGGCAGTTTTCAAGGCTTCAAGGGTCTCTGATATGTCTAGATTGGTATATGGAATAACACAAAAACAATATATTGAGTCAGATTTGTGATAAAAACTATTCCAACATAATCCTATGTGGAGGTCCCACCAGGCGTGCCAAAATAAAATGGGCAAAAGCTGTTATTTGCTCAAACATAAATACAAAGTAAATGCACATGTCAAAAAAATTGCTCTTTATTCATTTGAAATGGAATTCATAGGTTACAATAAGTATTATAAGGAATCCTTTTCATAATGAACATCAAATAGATTTATAGCCGCTCTTGGGTTCCTTGATGTAGGTGGGATTCCTGCGTGTGTGGGCCATCGTTGTTATTGATGTGGATTCTTTGTCACCTATTTTATGATCTGAAAAATGGGGTTAGAGTGTTTGGGGGCTTGCCTTGGTTAAGCCCCATATTGATGAAAGACAATAAAAATAGGAAATGAAATTAAACTAAAATGTTCTAAAAATTGTTGGAAACATCATAATATTGTCAAATAAGGCTTACTTGACAAATTTGGGGTGATTTGAGAACCGTAGACCCAATTTGTAGGCTAGGGGATGAATTGGTGCCAGATTCATAGGCCAAGGGTGAATTCAACTGTGAGTGGTTTTTGTTGGAGATCCTTGCACGGATGGGCTCCTTAGGTGCTATACTATTGATGTGCAGGTTCAGATTGCTGTGTCTATGCTTTTGTACGTATTTTGGTAGAGTTTTTGTACTTTGGCTAAAAGGAGAGAGAGAGCTAGAATGAGGAATGAGATCCACTATTTATAGATAAACCTAAGGTGTAGGGGGTGTTGTTAGGAGAACTAAACCCGAAGGTCAGGTTCTATGGTGGTTAGGTTAGGTTTATGAGGTGTCATCCCCACATTCCCTTAGGAAATATCTCATCCTCACACATGTGTGAGGAGAGATTAGGGTTAACTAGGATTAGTCAACTCTAAGGTTAGATTAGGGTTAGGTTAGGGTTTCTTAAGAAATATCCTATCCAAATTTGTGCACACACATGTGGGAGGAAATAATTAGCACTAATTAGGGTTTAGGAACCTAATTAATATTTATAATAAAAAAGTGCACTTTAAGTGAAGTCACTTTAAAATTAGAACTTGGGTTAACTTTAATTAAGACTTTTTAGGAACTAATAGTCTTGTGGGGTCCTAATTAAGTCTAGGAAGGGCTTAAGTGGCCTTAGGTGATTTATAAGTGATCCTTTAGTGGATGAAAGGTGGTTATGACATGGATTGGGTAGTTTAATAGGGTTTTATACCTATAAACTAGTGAAGTAGCCTATGTAAGTCTACGATATGCTACACTAATCTAGAGCAATCTATACTAGTCTATGCATGTCTACAGTAGTCTACGCATGTCTACAATAGTCTACGTAGTTCTAAAGCCACTTAAAATAGTATACGCTGGTATATAATAGCCTAGAGGTGTCTAGGATGGCCTATGTAAACCTACAAGTGTCCAAAAGGATCTACAAGTATGTAGAGGTAGCTATGTGCAACTTTAAGGTGTCTACATAGTCATCTCACATATTTACTATTTTTATTATTATTTTGCATCTTGTGATTGCTATCTCCATTTGCATGTTGTATTAAAAGCTAACAGTGGTATCAAAGCTACGGTAGATCAATAGGAAAATCACCATTATCATTGACCTTGAGTTCTTTGTCAACCTGACACGCCATTGGACCAGTCATTGTCAAAATTTCTCAAAAGAGTCTAGGTGATAGAATTAGGGAGAGCCACTAGATATAACTTAATGAAATCTAAATTTCATGAATACTGATATTGTATATGGCTAGAGTCTTTCCACAAAGTTGTAAAAAGACTCATGAAGACTAAGAGTCAACATTCGATCCACTAGTTTGATGAAACAACTAGTGAAGCTCATCTAAGAGATCTGGAAATATTTACCTAAAGTTTCTTTTATTGTAGGGAATTAATTCTCAGATGATTGGGACACCTCCTACAATAGAAATCTAGGAGATATCAACTTCATTGCCCAAAGGTCAAAGTTCCATCATAGTGTATATATTAGTTGTTGCAGAAAGGAGAATACTTTAGAAGAAACTTCAGGAAAAGAATCATGGTGAAGTAAGGATATAGGAGATCTCCATTGCTAGATTGAAGAAATTCATAAAAATAAAAAGGCCATATAAGCCTTGATCTAGAAGAAAAGACCATAGAAGCCTTAATATTGAAGAAAAAGCCATAGGAGCCTTGATATTGAAACAAGCCACAAATGCCTTTATCCTGAAGAAGACTCTAGAAGAGAGTACCTAATTCAAAAGCAAATTTTAGTACTAATATTTTTGTTTTAGGTAAAGGAGATCCAATAAGTTGGGAAAGCTTCCTACAAGAAAGTTAGGAAGAACAACCTCTTCATAATAAATCTAGTTCCTATAGCAAAAGAGATCAGGAGGAGATCTCATTGAAGAACTTCTAGACAAGGAAGAAGAAGAAGGACTACGAGAGTCTTGCTCAAATACAAAGGTAGAAAAATCAAAGATCTAGGAGAAGATATCACCACCAACACTTCTAGAAGTAGAAGGTTGAAGATAAGTTCTTAAGGAATACCATAAGGAGCTACAAGATCAAACACCTTGGCGAGGTCTTGATGAGCATCTAGTAAAAGGCTAGGACAACCTTGCTAAAGAAATCATGAAAGGAGAACTCACTAGAGAAATCCACTACCAAAAAGAAGCCCATGATAGTGAATGACCTGGGAAAATTATCGCTATCCAATAACCATCCCAATAGGAGGAGAATTTGGTAAGGAGTCCCAAATCTGAGCGAAAGAAGAATCTAGTGAAGACCTCAAGACATTCAGAATCTTGAGAAGAAGATCTTGCTTGAAGTCAGAATTTGATAAGAAGACTTGAATACAAAAGAAGCTGGCCAAAACTAGAAGATTGAATATTGTATCCTATAGCAAGAGGACACCACTTTAGATACACAGACCTCTCTAAATCCACAACAAAAGAAGGAGACCACAAGAGGAGAATAAAGTCACCAAATCTTAGGTTCCTGAAAGAAAGTTTGAGACTACATTTTGGTGAAGAATGATTTCAAAATAGTCTACAAAGAGCTGCAAGATCTTACTCAAGGCAACAACTTGGTGATCTAAGACACCAAGATATACATCCTCTACAGAAGCAACAAATAAGCTACAAAATATTTCAGAAAAAGGTAAGCAACTATTGGTGCAAGTAGATTCATTAATTGGATTACTTTTCAGATTTGTTAAAGCACCTTAATCCAAATTAAAGTTGCAAAAGGATATTTATATTATAGTCTTAAAATGTGTAAAAATAAATGTTCTTTATAAGGTTCATTTGCACATTAGGAGTTGATTATATTTCAGAATTTCAACTATCTATCAACTGCCTATCATCTAATTTGGAAAGCAAAAGAAGACTATCTCCTAATATATTGCTTATAAGAAATTTGTATAATAATTCTTGAAGATTCATTTCAAATTTTTCTTGATTAAGTTGCAGTAAATTGATTAAGTGCATTTATAATTTTTTGAGAGTTATTTGGAGTGATAAGGTCTAATAGTTAGTGCATTAAAAAAATGAAAGATTAGTGGATTCATTTGCACTATTGTATTACTCTCAAAAGCTTTGTGTTTGTGTTCTTGAGAAAGGCACAAATTCCAAACTTGTCAAAGTGTCTAAAGATACTATTGGTGCAAAAAAATTTGCAACTCTTAGTGGCCAATAGAAGCCACTAAAATTGGTTAATACAAGAAAAGAAAAGCTAACCAAAAAGAAGCTTCAAATATTGAGACTTGGTGTCTCAAATTAAAAGCACTTAGGGGTTAGTGTAGATGAAATAAAGCTTCTATTCTATAGCATTTAGAAAGCTTGGATTCACCATAAAATATCCAGGCAAAGAGGGTAAGGAGTCTACTCAAAAGTACATCCTCAAAACCCTCATTTGTGCATTCAAAAATCTATTGCAAAATCAAACTATAAAATTTGAAAAAAGGAGTGCAAAAAGGGTGCAAAATAAAGTGTATAATTCATAGGATTTTTAGTACATTATATATAGAGAAGGATCAGATAGAAGGTACCATTAAAGGAACAAAGGTCACAGGGAATCTAGCCAAGAAGAACGTATGGAAAAGCACTCCATATCTGTGACCCAGGGATCCATAAAAAAGAGATCATTCTTCACGTATCTTGGATGGAAGAACCTGCACAACACAAGCACACAATAGAAGATCAACATTCTATAGTTATGTATAAGAATAAGGAGCCATACTACAAGCAAAGGCATCACTATTACCTCATCCAAATGTGCATTAATAGCACTAAAATCTTCACATAAAAGGAAATAGAAAGCGAGGAGAAAATGTGCTAAAAGAAAATGTATGTAACTCGATGAAGAAAATCCACCAAAGGCAGCATCTACCATGCCATTCAGAGCTCCAATACCACATCAAGGATCAACTGCAAGATAAAATAGTTGCTTGTGCTTCAAGGAATGTAGTAAGAAAAGGTAGAGATATAAAGAAGGAATTACATTATCCTTGGAGGCATTACAACAATAGACTCCATACAAAAACGATGAGTGCCACTTGGCACAATCTCTCAACAACATTCAATATCCAAGAAACCTTGCAAAGAATGTTACAAGAACCTACTCAAGTTTGAAGTGCTACAAGAGCTAGTAGAAGTGTTACTAAAGGTTGGTAGGGATGCTACATAAAATATGCAAACGTTACACAGGTTGGAGCTCCCATGAATAATGTAAGTGACACTTGGAAGCCTTTATATCCATTAAAACCATGCAAACATGTAGCAAATGGAGTAGAAGTGGAATAGCATTTTTGCAATCAAGGTTTTTGGAGAGGAAAACATGATCAAATTGTTCTCAAGCACAATGTGTAAGAAAGGGAAGAAGGAGAATTTAAATCTCCATGAAAGAGAGGTAAAATTTGCAGTGAATTTCTCTCTAAGTGTCGAAGAAGCACTCAGCCAATCATCGCTCAAGGATCCAAACTTGTCCAAATTACTCTTATCATCTCAAGCACCAAAAGCTACGTCTTAATGCTGTTACACTTGGACAAAAATAACGATATACAAGTGTGAAGATAAAGGGCCAAGGTAAGTCTAACTATCTCATTTATTTTTTCTTTCTAACATTGGAGAAGTAAGTTTTTAAAATAAAGGATAAATCTTAAGATTATGAAAGCAAATTATATAGGAGATAACTTACCCAGATCAAAATAATATTTGCAAAACAACCTTGGAGATATAAGGAATTCTACTTAGGTTTAACTATTTAATATTTTGCAAATATTGTTATCTTTTCTAAATTTCCAAATTTGGGAGTCATAAGGTCTACTACATCAAATTGATTTATTGGAAATTAGAAAAATTAAAATAAAATTTCAAAGGGCCATTATAAGAGGTTTATTAAAAGCATTTTAAAGGTTGGAAATTTATAATATTTACTTGTCTCAAATCTTCTCAAATAGAGACAAAAGATCCAACATTAAAACCTCTTTAAATTTGAGAAAAGTGCTTAGTTCAATAGGAGCAATAAGGATAATAAAAGTTGATTTTTTTATTTATAAAACTTTACAAAATCAACCAAGATTGAACTAAAATTTACAAAAGCACTTTATATCTTATCCAAAACATACTAGGGAGTCATAAGGCATTCTACAAAACTTGGTAATATCAAAATTTATCAAAATTATCAAGTTGCGATATGTAAGCTTTCTACAAAACCTAAAAATCCTCAAGAGTATATACTCTCATTACTAGGGAGACATAAGGAAGCCTACAAAACCAAGGATTAATAAAGGTTTTATCAAATCAAGCTTATATACTTCTATCAGAGATCTATCATGGATAATATCTTGAGAAATACTTTCAATAATGAGGAATTATTTCATGAAATAGAATACTGCTCTCAAAACTTAATAGATACTCTAGAAGGATTCGAGTATCTATCCTCTAGTGACAAAGAAAAGTTCTTCTTGTTTCTTAAGGAAGCTAAAGAAGGTATCTTTACAACATTGATTAGTTATCTTCATGATATTCTTTTCACAACATGGTGGAACTCACAAAGATTGGTTATACTTTCACCAAAAGAATGTTTGATGGTCTATCTATCTCTAATTGTGTTTGTACTTAATCAACACAAGGAACAAGATAGCAATAAATAAGAATATTATTGTGATGATAGACTAACCTGTCATGTAGTAGAAACTCCATCAGTACCATTACAGAATCAAAAGAGAAGAAGAAGAAGAAAAAGAAAGAAGAGGCACATTAAAGAGAAACATATCATCATGAAGATAGAACCAATTGAACACATACAAAAGGTAGAAGAACCTTCAACTACAACATACTTCGCATCATATGAAGACAAATATTACCTGTTGAACCTGATCACACTAAGCAATGAAGGAGAATACAAATTTCTCTATCCATTGGAGGAAGATCCACATTGAAGACTAAAGTCTTCAATACCCAAATATTGTAATATAGGGGGTGTTAGAAATAACTTATATTACATTATTTGGATCATGTAAATGTACCTTCCTTGGTACATAATTAGGACATTAGATTACTTTAGGGAGAAGTTATCTAGTTACTTCATGCAATGTAATAAATGCACAAATGTCAATGTGCAACTTGTAATGTGCAAGGTGTCCACTTGTACAACTAGGTAGAGTGTTGGCCAATGAACTTATCTTCCTAAAGGGCCATAGATATAGAAGAGGTAGGACAATAGTGTAGGATTACAATAGTGTAGGATAGACAATAGTGTGTGTGAGCTATAAGCTCAGAGCTCATTCATTGAGTTTTAGCTTGTATCATGGAGTGTTCATTTCCTCCATAGCTACTATTGTACTCATTTTTGACATTTCTATTTATAGCATATTTTAGTCATCTCGTAGATTTACTTTCTTTATTATTATTCCGCATCTTGTGAATTTTATATCCCATTGTATGTTGTATCAAAAGCTAACAATTCTTCCTGTAATTACTCTAGAAGAGCTCCAAGATCTATTTCTTGAGATAGTAGACCAAGGGGCAGACCAGATAGAGATATCGGTTGATGTTGAAGATATAACTCAGGCACCATAAAAGGTTCCCTAAAACAGTCTAGCTGATATCAAAAAAGCTCCTAGATCAAATCAATTAATTATAGAGGAAGCTCTTGTTTTACCCTAGTCAACACTAGAAGGAGCAAGTACAAAAAGGAAAATAGATAATTACTACGCCTCTAATTGATCCCATAGCCCTAGCCTATACAAAAATGGTGCCTACCAAACTTACAAAAAATACTAAGGGTTGATTATTTAAAGAGCAAGTTGAGTTTGACGATATTCATGCCAAAACTAGCCCCAAAGGCAATCCCCAAGTGATTGATCATCAACAATAAAGAAATTAAAATATCCACGATTATAAAAAAAGATATTAAAATTACGGGGTTTTTATGAGATATTCAGAGGACACCAAATCAAGATAGAAATCCCAACTTCCTCCCCATAATATATAAAGTCTAGGCTAATTCTTCCATCGATAGAAAATACCTATGGCAAAGTTAATTTTGTAAGAGTTGAAGAAGATATATCGGTCAACAACATTGGGGAGAAGGAATTCCAGGCCATATCCAAGGGAGAAGATCTAAAAGAAAATCTAGTTATATAATAGGGAGACACCGAGGCTTTACCTTCAATGGAAATAATTACCATGCCAGCCCCTAAAAACCCCACTACTTTTTAGGTGGTTGATATGAAATCTAGTGAGGTTCAGATGATGGGAGAAATAGAAGATTTGGTACAGGTAGAGAAAATCATACAAGAAAAAATTTCAAAACTCCTATTAAGAGAAAACAAAGAATTGAAAGTCAAGTTAAAAGCTACTTAGGGTTTACAAGCTAAAGTAAATAACTTGAAGGTAAAATTATTGCAGTTCACTACTCCACAAACTGAACCTCAGGTTATAATAAAGTGTATTAATTGCTCTGATTTACTCTCTAAAATCAAGAGGGAGATGGTTCACAGAGTGTAGAATGGAATAGGGGATACAATAAATATGTTTAGGGAGATTAATACAATAAGAGCCATAATAGTGGAGGTGAAAAATCTACTAGCCCATGAGGAATATAGAATGGATGCCATACTCCCTATATTTTAGCAATTCGAAGAATATTATTAAGAAATTCAGGATAAAAGAGTTACTCTAGGAGATCGCATCAAGATAAAATGTGCTACATAATTGATTAAAGTGTTTATGTTTAGACTAAACATAGCAGGGTGGTATAAGTGGATGGAAGAAATGGAAATACTTCAATAGAAGGTAAGGGATGATATGACCAGGGCAAGTCTTTCCTTGAAAATTTTCTAGAAGTGTCTAATATAGAAGACCTTATCATCAATAGGATCCAAAAATTTGACTATGATCTAGAAGATGAAGCAAAAATGACCAGATATACTCTATTCCTAGTTGATATGACCAACTTCCTGTTCTCTGTAAGTGTGAAGAAGAAAGGGTGGATAAAGATACAAAAGAATAATACACTCCAAGATATAAAAACTATGAGGTTTGCTATGTCTTTTAATGAGAAAGCATGGAGACTAATACGATTTTTAATCAAGAATTTTAAATGAGAAGAAAACCATAAAGAGAAAGGAATTAAGCTCGATAGCTTGGAAATGATGTTGAGAACACCCCTAAGCATTAAAATAAAAATATCTAAAGAAGGTTAAAGCTTTGGAAAGGATGTGTTGTCAGATATCAATATGGATATGGAAGGGTCTACTACTGAAGAAGAGATTGAGACTGTTGACTAGGGGACCAACCCGTGAGTGCCTGATAGTTGTAAACCAATTTTTGAGTAAATCCAAAGACACTATGAAGAGCAAAAGACAATTTTATAATTAGAACAAGATCCAGACAAGTTGTCGCATATTTAGCTAACTGGACATAGAAGATAGTGACAAGTGTGTGGCTTAGATTAAATCAATTATAACAAATTCAAGAACTAGAAGCTATAAAAAGAATAGCCATGACCAAAATCTTCTTCAAGATTTTGTATAACATATTTTTTCTAAGAGGTATACTTGAGTGCCCTATTTTTTGTTGTTGTATTTTCCCTTGTGTCTTTCCTTCTTTTACATCTCTTATTCTTCTCATTATTGTGCAGGTTCTAAGAGAAGTGCTAAAGAAACTAAGATTATTTCCAAATATTGAGCCAGAGGTTTAGAGACTCAACTATTACCATATTAGAATGAAAGAGTGAAAAGTCCTTGTTACATTATGTGAACAAGGATTTTATTGTATTAATATTTCAAGAGTAAATTAGCAATTTCAGGACAACTCTTTATGTAATCACTCTTGATATTAATACAATTATGGACTTCTTATCTATCATATCTTTTGTTCAGTATTGTGTGTGTCTCCATTACATGTTATATTATTTGAACGTATGGATGGATGCTTCTTTCATTGGTCAACTATTATGTTTATTACAATATTAAAATGAATGTAATTGCATCAATTCTTTATTTCCCCTTCTTTTTGTTACATTGAATTGTCATAAAATCTTGCTATAATAGCCCAAAGTATTAAGGCACCAATCATACACATAAGGCATAATTGAACTGTTATAAGAAAATATTGGTCAAATAAACATAATTTTTACATATTTTTATTAAATTTGGAAGAGCATGAACATAAATTTTTAAATCTTTAAGTTCACCTCAAGGGTTTCCTTACCATACCTGTTCTATCTAGAAATATATTAAATTCTATTCCTAGGTTAAAGAGGTAGGTCTACCAGAGTCTATAATTGCTCATTGACAATTGATTTTTATTGAAGCGTAACAACAAAATCTTAAGGATGCAAGAAAAATCTTAAACAAGTACCATGGGGGTACATTAGCATGTACCAACCAAGTAATGGGACATCAAGTTGTCAATCGAATCAAGACAAGTAACACCAGGTTTATTACTAGGGTATTGGTAGACCCTAGATGAACTCCAAGGCATGTGGACGTTCATCTAGCTCAGGCATGCACACGCTATTTATTTCATGGCTTATGGTCATGATAATATTTGGGGAAAATACGCGTCCCACCTCTAGGTGAAATGGGACCTAGAGGAGAAACCCCTATCAGAAGTTGGGTTCTCAGGTTGAGAGGGAAGTTCATTGTTGGCAATAGATAGTGGGATCTGGCCAATTTTGATCTCTTGGGTCTTTCAACTGCAACGGAATGGGTACCCAAGAAAATAGCATACCTCGTACTAATATAAATACTAAGATTGGTTGAAATTTTTTATTTTGGTGATTTTCATGGATGGACAACCAAGTATGTAGGACTTGGGTTGTAACAGAGATGCTTGACACCATGCTTCAAGAGCCTATTGACACCATCCTTCAAGACACTTGGTGAGAGCCTACTAAAACCATTCTTTGAGATCACTGATGAGAGCCTACCTACACCATGCTTAAAGACACCTGGAAAGAGCCTATCAACACCATGCTTCAAGATGCCTGATGAGCCTATAGGTTGTGTGCCAAGTGATGACTAAAGATAGTCTACTAGTGGTATGTGATGCATTTTTTGCCATGTGTTGGATCCTCGGTTAATGTTGCCATGTGTCATCTCATTTAATGCTACCCATGCAAATGCCTATAAAAGGGAATGAAGTCTCATTTTTCTCTTTTTTCACAATAAAAAACCTTGCGAAACCTTTAGAAACCCTTCCAAGCCTTCTAAAACCCTTGAAAACCCTTCCAAGCCTTTTGAAATCCTTTTAATATGTTGTAGCAATGGTCGAAACTCCATCCATTCATCCAAAAGTTTCTTTCAAAAACCTCATTTTCTCGCTCATAGCTGAAATTATCAATATTCCTTATTATGATTCAACATGGATGAAAAAATATGGGCTTATAGGTTTAGCACTAATGCCCCAATATGACATGGATATTTATTTGTTGAATAGTATTGTTTAATCCTACGAAAATGATAGGTCAATCATCACAATGACTATTGTTAACAAAACTCTATCCTTCTCTGTTAAACTGTTTGACGTCCATAGATTGATAGCCCTCCCATATAAAAATTGTGAACCTATCTCATAAAAATTCTCTCTAAATGAAGATAAAAAACATATCTAGAGACTAACTACAATCTCTCATTGGATTTGTTTCAAGGTAAGTCTTTGCAATTGAAAGTTTCCTCTTCCTTACATAATTTTCAAATGTAATTATTAATTGTACTATAATTTTTTTTGCAATGCATTCAAATCCATCTATAAGGGGTTTACATTTTTCATCTATTACCGAAAACTTCCTTCACATGATCATCGAGTTCTTCCAGGCATGTATTATGTGTGGTCATCAAGTTCTTCTAGGCTTTAGCGTATATTGTGCATTGTATTTGAAAGAATAGATTCAATTGGTCCTCATATATTTCCAGCAAAATCACAAATGATATTCACCATGGGTGCACAAATACTATTGCCACTATTGTCGTTGGTTCTACTACTAATTATTTGATTGTTTTTTTATGAAGCATTTTATAATGTAAACAATACCCTAGTCCCCACCACACTCCATCCAAAATTGAAGACAATTGGCTTAACCATTGAATACGTGCAGATAAAATTCATTTTTTTAATTTTGCAATAAATTTAATTTTGTTATATTATAATATAGTGTTTATGTTTTTAATTTTTAAATTTATACTTGAATGTAGAAAAAAGAGCGACCTCATCTTTGAATTGAAGGGAGGCTGCAATTAGAGGAATGCTCCTAGAGGCTAGTGGATATTCTAATACTATGTCACCACAACCTCCACTAACAAGATCTGCAAAACACATTAGATGTTTTGCATCTCCTCTTGTTCGTGCAACTACCTCTTTAATTGTACGTCAATATCTCATTGATGTTAAGGAAGTTAGCTAGCCCATTAGAGATATTGTTACTCTTTGTGCAGTTGGGTTGTGTAATTTATTTGTTTTTTTAATTTTAGTTACATTTATCTAATGTTTTTTAAATGTATTTAGGGTAACATCTCCAACATACTTTAGAACTGACCCAATCAGAATATGAGACCACAACAACATCTGGTATGGGTAATTATAGTTAATTAATCACTAAAGTCCTTAATGACATCATCAAATATTTTCTAATAATTTTTTTTCTAATTTTTTGTAGGGTCAACTCAATGACATCATCAAAGATAGTGAATGATGTCACCTCCATCACCACTACCTCCACACTGGCAACAACACATAGAAACTTCTGAACAATCGATTGAATCAGTACAAGAGACCGGATCGACATACGGTATGTGTAATTAAATTTTTTTAAATTTTATTCTATTTTTTTGATGGGGCCTTAGGTCAATCACAACGGTTGATATAACAAATGATACCACCACTGCCTCCACAATAACAACAGTTGATGAGGGGTCAACAACATATGTGTGGAAAACAATTATTATTTGCATTACATTTTTCATCATCTTATGTATTGCTAGCAAATGAGGTTGCCTTACATGATTTTAAAAGGTGTATACATACATGCAAATCCAAGATATGTTGTCAACTAGAGTTACCTCATCAATAGAAAGTGAAATGAATTTAGAATTTTTAACTTTCTCTATCAATCCCTCCTTCTCAACCAAAGAGAGATATTTTACCATTTTCCAACCACTTTGATCTAACCAATGGGCACTAGGGAGGTTTTTTACAATAGCAAGTTAAAAGAGATGCTTAAAATTAATAAAATATGACACAGGTCTACCATTTTTTAGAATAGTAAATACGACAACAAATTGCAAGCTTTTTGAAACTAAAGTGGTTTTAGAATTTTTTTGAAACTATGTTGGAATCGTTCCACTATTTTGGGCTAGTTTTTTGTTGTTTCATCTATTTTTCATAGTATTTTGCATATCTAACATGTACGCATTCTGATATATTCTTCCACCTAATTATTTACTTAGTTGTTCCATCACTTTCTTTTATCGTTACTTAAAATTTCCCACAATGTTTTTCTATTGTATCCAGCTTAAGTTGCATTTTATGATCTTTCCCTAGTTTCCAACTACAAATACTGCATCTACATTCTATTGACATATCATTAATAATTTATGGTTGCATTGGTTCAATAAATGAATATTTTGATGACCATTCAATCTGAAATGACCCTTCCATAGTCCACCTTGTTAACTTTCTACGTTTAGGTTTCTTAGTAGAAGATTCCCCATAAGTGTGCATTTGGTTAGAATGATTGTTTTCATTTTTGATATGTGTGCTAGTTTTAGGATTCTGTTCAAGTTGTTGCATGTCATTGTTGATCAAATTTTCATGTTGATGTATTTCATCCTTAGGAATATCTTCAAGTGGAGGCATATTAGGATCAATTGTGTATTCTGCATTCAAATATGTTCTATATCATTTTTTAAAATTACTTATGAAAATTACTATTAAGTAGGTAAAACGGGTATGTACCTTGCATCTATGCAAATTTTGGTGTCTCATTGAATTTCAATTCCTCATTGGATTTTGAGATATGGCTAAAAAAATTTAGGATGCTCTTTTTTCCAAAAGATTTTTCTCTTTTGTTTCCATTGGGAGTTGAAGCCATTGTACCTATAAAGAAAAATGTTAGAAAAAGAATGTGATATTGAAAAAATTATGAAAATTCTACAAGTGCTATAAGGGACATCATGGTCTACCTATCGTTGGTCATATTTGTAATGCTATTGGTTGTCTTCATAATGCTATCGGTTGTCTTCGTTATACCATCGATCATCTTCATTATGCCATCGATCATCTTCATTATGTCATCGATCATCTTCAGCTATGCTACCGATTGTTGTGTTACCTTTCATATTTGACTATGCTGTTGGTCATTATGTCATATTTTTCCTTTTGTCTTTTCTATACAATCAGGCATCTTTGTTGGTAGTATGTTCTCTACGATCGGGTGTTGTTCGTTTGTAGTCTTTTCTCTACGATTGGGCATCTTTTGTTTGTAGTTTGTTCTCTACGACTGGGAATATTTTGTTTGTAGTTTTTTATTTGTGACTAGGCATCTATCATTTGTATTATGTTCTCTATTTATTTTGTTCTCTATTGCCACTCATTTTTTGGCTTCTCTATTGTCGATCAAGGAGAATCAATATTTAACATGTATGATTGTTGCTATCATATTAGGTATATATACTAGGGGTATAATAGGTAAATTTGTCAATGTTAATAAAATTATATATTATTTTTCGGTAAAAATATCCAAAATCTAGGCAAGAAGGCTGGCGATTTAAAATTTAAACCATAAAAAGTATTATAATTTTGGGGCAAACCGACCCTAAAATATGTTCGCCCCAAAAATTTTGGGCGAATGGACCAACGTGTAAGGTCCCCATATTCGTCAATTTTAAATTTCAAAAATCCTAATATTCGTTAATTTACGATAATTCACCACTATGCATAACCCTACGAGTGGGACCCGTTTCAATCCCATATAACTCATTTAAAAAAATATAGTCATTCTTCTCCCAAGATAACATTTGAACTTTCTAGGTTCATAGAAAAGAGATTGCCCACCCAAGTATAATCTCCAATTTGGATGTTAACTTTAGTCATTCAAACCACACACATTGATTAGTACCCCCATTTACAATTAAGTCTTGAAATTTGTCTTGATTTGAAGTACTGATATACAAGCCTAAGACTTTTGTTGTCCTACTATATAAAAATTTGTGTGATACTTGAATCAATCAACACATTGACACGCTGCCATTTGATAAATCCTTGTATATTGATAGTGTGGTGAGCTTGGAGACCCATAAGTGCATGAGCATAGAGATCCACAATATCATTATTTTGTTCTACTTCATCAGCTTATGTTGGTTGTTGTCCTAGTTCTACCAATTTCTCATGTTGTAATTAATATTCATCCTCAAAAACTAATGTGTCTCCATATTCTAAGAGAAAGTTATGACATTATTCATAGGCCTAATCTCAGGGATGGTGTGAATAACATTTGAAACAAAAAATATTTTGGAACACTCAAAATTGTAGTAAGGATGATGAGAGTTGAAATGATGTCTATATGGAGGACTAGAATTTTGAAGCTTTTGTTATGTTTCTAGAGCTATACATTGTGATTCATAAAGGGTATAAGGATCACGCATGTCAATTTTCTTCTAAATTTTATCCTTAAGACCATAGTAAAATGTAGATACCACCACTATCAAACTCAATTGATGGGTATAGGTGAGGAGACTTGTGAAATCAAAGTAATAGTCTTTCATTATTCCCGTTTGCTTAGTTTGCATAAGATGTACCACATATGATGTGGAAGATCCCTTATCAAATATTTGAATAAATTATTCCTGGACCACCATGTCAACAAAACTACCACAACAATCATTGATAAGCTTGGGTACCCAAATTAGAAGTTGCTAATGCAACACATGTTCTAGTAATATGATACAAATGGATAGGGCCTTCCATTTTGGCCAACCATCCTTGAGGGTCAACACCTTCAAAGGTGGGAATGTTAATGTGAGTAACCTTAACATCATGAGGTCATTCCAAGAAACTGGAAGCATCGCTTGAGGAGTCTAGATCAGAGGCAAAGCCTAGGTCATAAGAGACAAAAATTGGATGATTATAACAAGTGGTTGTTGTGGAAGAACATTATTATTTGGTGCTTGATGAATGGTCAAAGGTTGGGGTCCAACATTTTTTTGTGATCCTTGGACAAGAGGAGATGCAATAGAGGATGAAACTAAGATTATTTGAATTTTATTCAAGGTTTCAATTTTATTATTCAAGAAGTAAACAATGGAAGCAACCGCTTATTTTGTTACGAAAGATATTGATACAAACCAAGGTCAATATTACTAGGAAGAGGAATATGACTTGGAGGGGTAGTAGGGGTAGGGTCAATGGAAGGAGGAGAAGAAGAACCATATGTGTTGGGTGGGGGAGAAGCCATGGTGTTTAAGGAAGAAAGAAGACATTGATTAAAACTATTGATATTAAAGGGAGTGTTGTGATGATTACCAAGATTTCTAGGTTGGCGTTTCTTTCTTCTCATACACACATACTATGAAGCAAAAATATGTTGTAATCAACCATTATCTTATGCCCAACTAGTATTATTAGTAGGTTCATTTAGGCACTCACAACTTGAATAACGAAACACAAATAACTATGTTTTCTTGTAAGGATCCAATGACACATAATACTCTTGCCTTCCTCCTCTTTATATACATATTCTTTGTTTTTGACATAAAAATTTTATTTAAATAATTTTATTAATAAGGGAGAAGTGGTTTGAAAATGAGAAAGAGCGGGATTTAATAATTTTTAAAAAATGAGGAGGTGTTTAATAATTAAAAAAAAATGAAATGTGAAAGAAGGAGGGTGTTTAATAATTAAAAAAAAATGAAATATGAGACCGTGGAGACATGAGGCAAGGAAAAATGCAAGGGAATGAAACATGTGGAGATACAAAGTAGGAGAAAAATAATTTTATAAAAGTGAAATGAGACCGTGGAGATGCGGGGCAAGGGAAAATGCAATGGAAAGATAAATAAAAAGGGGATGCTTGCTCTCTCTATTAATAAAATTTTTAAATTTTATTTAATTTAAGTATTAATATAAATTAGGGAGGGGAATTGTGCCAAATAACTAAAAAATCCTAATTAATTTTGGGAAATGAAATGTACCTTTTTGAAAGAGATATTTTAAAAACCTTTGTTTCTCTATGAAAATAAAAAAAATTATTTTTAGGGAACCAAATATCTTCGTTAATTTTCATTGGGTCAAGAATCGTGCTTTGATACCACTTGTTACTATACCACATAAATATTTAATATCTACAAAAATACTTCAATATTGAATTATTATTAACAACATAATAATAAAGATTTAAATTCCATGAAAAATATGCAAATATCAAATCCAAAAATAAATTAATGCAATAGCAAATCCACAACCACTTGGAGAGGGCAAATTCTCATAGCCACTTTGAGAGAGAGAAGTCTCTTATACTCACCAAGATGACATAAATCTAGATTATATGATGATCCAAACTAAAAAAAAATATTATTTCTATTTATAGATGAAATCAATAATAACCTAATTTTAATTCTTAAGGGCTAATTAATTAAATCTATGACCTGAGATAATAAAAATAATTAGCCAACATGGCTATATTGGGACCATTGTAATAAATAAAAATAATTATTTGAAACTATTAAAGTCCTTGAAGGATGGACAAAGACAACTTATTAACCTTTTTAACCAAACATTTCAAAGTCTAGGTTTTATCCCCACTACTATTCCTCTAGGTAATAGTGATAGAGGGGAAACCTCTACTTCAAGAGCAAATTAGAAAACTCAGCACATATCTAGGATAGTTAGTGGTCTAGGGCTACCTAAGGTTACCTTCTTACAAAGAGGTAACACAATAAAAGAAGGTCACAAAGGATTAGGATGATGATTTAGAAACTCTCCATGCAGAGTGAGAAGTTTTAGGTTGATAACTCTTTCTTAAATTTGTATACCTCTAAGTCAAAAACCAAACCTAAAAATGAGATAAGACCAAATTAGAATCATACTCATATGGATATATAGAATATATTGGGAAAAATCATAGTTCCTTCATTTGATGGATCCAACAAATATTTAACTTGTGCTTGAATTCAAAAACTAGACACCTATATTTTCTTAAGTCTAATGTATGATGAGGCCACTAAGTTTTCTACACTTCACTTAGAAGTTTCTCACAAGTGTTGATGTCATAGTCTAATCACCCAATAATATAGCCTTATCACCACTTACGAGGAGTTTTGTAGGAGTTTGATTGACAGATTCAAGAGGTAGGATCTTGAGGCCCATTTTCAATAATTAGCATAGTTGAGGCATAGTGATATAATAGATGCTTATGTGATTGATTTTTAGAGGGTTTTATTGATTGTCCTCAATGTATAAAATAGGCGATTGACTTATTTGTTCATGGAGGGTATGAGAGAGCAACTTAGAGGTCTAGTTAAGGCTTTTGATCCAAATTCCTTATATATTATCATTAAGAGGGCCTTAAATTTACAGACTACTACACCAGGTATAACTTATGAAGTAAATACAGTGAAACACGTACTCAAGATGTAATATATTGCCTTATAATGGCCAAATTCTAGTATATCACTGCAAATGCATATGCCAAAACTAATTATGTTTTTAAATGCCTAAATGTTTGCTTAAAGAAAAAATTATTTAAGACTAGATTGAAATATGTTAAAGTTTCTAAAAAGGAAAATAATTTAAATTATGAAAGATGCAACAATTGCGAAAGAGTATATATTCAAAATGACTATCTTAAGAAATATGGAACATATTATCATCCAAAAAAATACCCCAAAGCTATGATACTTGTAAAAGATTTTCCTAAAACAGACTTGATTAGATATTTTCTCTTGAGAAAAGACTACTTAGATGAACTTATTGGAATTGAAGAGGCATCTAGGAACTTCATACAGGTTGCAGAGGTGGCATATATGAAAGGTAATTGGTTACTAGAGGTTGTCGTGCTAGAAAAAGGAGAATATGAAAGAGTAGTCAAATCAATTCTACTACTTGTGTGGTTAAGTTCGATGTGAGGATAGAGAAATAGAGGATGGCCACTACAAGAATTCACTGAGAAGAATCAACTTCTAGAGAAAGCAAAATACAATGTGGAGAAAAACTTACACCATGTACCTCAATCTATTAATTCTTGTGAATGTGAAGCATCAATACTTTAAGATGAGTCTAATAATTTGTGCAAATTAGAAAAAGAGATAATCCTTGCATAGAGGATGGAAAATTCCAACCTTTAAGTCCCTTATATTAGAAATGTTCTTCACGTGTCCCTTCATTTGACACGAAAACATTTCAACATACTTGAGGGAATAATTTATTCAGGAGTGATGATCATTCCAAAATCGTGCAAGAAAATAAAGTCTCTTCTATAGCACTGGTTTTTCTTTGAAGTGCATAAAAAGAGAAAATGTTATTGTTGGTGGACTCTCTTTTCAAACTTGAAAAATTATGGGAAAGATAATAGGATAAATCCTCTATAAAATTTGTATTTGAAAAGCTTGGCATCATAATTAATAGAATGAAATATTATGCACCATGTTTAACAATGAAGTTTTTTTGGCTTAAACGTGAGCAGGTTGAATTATTGCAGAGATAAGGAAGTTTTGTATAGATTAGTGTACATGTATTTTCCATACATGCAAAAGACTCTCTTTTGATTAATGTCTTTTCTATTGGGTAGAATTTTTAAAGAAACTGAAAGAGATCTATTCTTCTTGTATATAGAAATACAGTTTGTTTGATATTCAAGGTGCCTTAATACTTCAAATGTATAAAGTTTCAAAAACATTTGAAAGCTATTAGGAAAGTGACTAGGATTGGACAGGTCAAGAGCTTGTATAGGATTTGAAACCTTGAAGAGAAATTCTTTAATACTTTTTTCCCACTAAGGAATTTTGAAAATATGGAGGAATTTCTATCTTTGCATGAGGAGCTAAGAAGTAGAAAGATCCTTGAAGATGAAATTATAAGTAAAATAAACAAAATGCATAATGGTATAACTCTTGGATAGATTGGAAAATTACAATTGTTGCTTCCCTTTTTGCCAAGGAATCTAGTGACAACATATGATGAAAAAATTATTCATTTTTTTGCTAAAAAACATGGTTGGAATAATGAAATTCTTTGGCTGCCTATTGACACGTTTACAAAAATCAGTGTGGAGAATAAAAGATTGCATCTTGTATAAATATTTGTAATAGCTTTATTCAACACTTTTATGAGTTGGAAACTAGGAAAAAAAATTGACTATATTTCTCCACATAATTGTCTCTTTTGGAGAAGTTTTTCCTTTTACCCTCCTATGGACTTCCCTTAGAAAACTTGTTTTTGTCGAGGTATTTCTTTTTAGATTTTATGATTGGTAAGTGAGGGAAATTTGCATGTACCTAGTTACTCCAATCATAGTGTGCACCAAAATGTGATAAGATACTTAAGAATTTATATCACCCATTGTATCACATGTTGCTCAACTATTAGTAACTTAAAAATTAAAACATTAAGATGGATTGATGCTTACAATATCAATAAAACTTAATTCTCAAAGCTGACTTTGAATTCTAGTTATTATCCCTAGACTGATGGCCAAATTGAGATAGTAAATAAGTGGATTGGTAGATACTTTCAAAGTTTTTATACTGATCATAAAACAACTTGGGTTATATGACTCTATTTAGGGGAGTGTCATTACAATATTACCTATCACATGTTGATTGGGATGTATCCATTCATGGCACTATATGGGTATGATGCATCTAATTTTGCTAAGTTAAATCTTCTAAAGACATAGGTACCTACAGTTGGTGATTTCATAGAGCATAGTAGACAAATCTTAATAGGTGTATGTGACCACTAATGACATGCTCAGAAACAATAGAAGATCTATGTTGATAGGCATGACATTAACAGATACTTTGAGGTGGGTGATATGGTTTTCCTTAGGTTGCAACCCTATAGACAATATTATTTGAACAAGAGTGGAGAAAAGAAGCTTAAGCCTCACTTCTATGGATCCTATAGAGTGGTATGATGTATTGGTGAGGTAGTATATAAGTTGGAGCTTCCTTCTAGTAGTCAAATCCACATATTTCACATATCATGTTTGAAGAAGATAATGGGTCAGCATGTGATACCTTCAACCAAGCCACCACCCCTTGATGATGAGGGAATATTGGTCCTAGTGTCGTAGTAGATCCTCAAGACTGAAGAGAAACAATTGAGGAACTATGTGCTAATGGAGTATCTAACATAGTGGAGCGGCCTGCCTCATGAGGGTGCTACTTAGAAGACAACTAGTATTTTGGATCATCCCTCTTTATATTGCTTAAATGAAAATAAATTTAGGATGGGAGGACTTGTAATGTCCCTTTCTAGATGATAGCAGGTTGTGGGGACCACTCACCAATTTTTGTGTAGTCATGATGAGTGGATGTTCATGTGTACAAGGCATAAGCATGAGTGACTATATGCATTTATTTTGTATTATTTTATGAGTTAATAAAAGGGAATTTCTATGATTTAGGGATCTTACTAATTTTTTGGAGGTAGTACCAAATTTTGGAGTGGCCTTGGTGATTCTCCTAGATGTGTTCTAATCTACCCTAGTTTTTGTTTGGTGTAGTTTGGAGTAATAATATAGCTTTCAACAGTTGCATTAGAATTTTGAAAAAAAACCAATTAGATGAGTTAAAAAAAAAACACGTAAAAGGGGTGGATATATAAAAGGTAAAATTTGGAAGTAACATAGGGGCTTTTTGAACATTTAAAAAAAAACTATTCTACAATTTTGGGTGGCAATTGTGCTTCAATAGCTAATTTGCAAATTCAATGATGAAAACCTTTGAATCTTAGTTGGTAGATTCAAGGATGAAAACCTTAGAATATCTAGATCATATCTTTGATTTTAATTGGTAGATTTATTACTAGGTCTACATTGTGAATTCAGAGGAATTTATCTAGAAACTGGTGGTTGTTTGGCTCTTTTATTGCAATATTTATACATTATTCAATGGATGCAATTACCAGGTACATGCTTTTTAGTTTATTGTTCTATTTTAATTTGTGTGAATCTCCATGTATTGTCTTCTATTGAAATAACAATAAAAAAATAAAAATATATTTATTGTTGTTTGAAAAGTCCATGGCTAAAATTTTTGGGTGTTTTGTTTTGGAAATTGCATGTTAGTTTATAGTATGAGTAAGATTTTTACAAATATCTCCTCAATCATGAAGAGAACTAAGCTAAATTTTGAACCATATTTAAATTAGAACCTTTAAGAAATCACACAAATATATTAAAAAATCTCAAATGTCACCTTGTTTGTAAATGAGCTCCACAAAACATAAGTGATGAATGAGCTTCAAAGTGGGATCTCGACAGAGGAGCAGGATTTGAGCAGAGGAGTGAGATCTGAGTGGGATCTAAGTAGGGGAGCGGGATCTAAGTGGGATCTAAGCAGAGGAGTGATATCTAAGCAAGATTTGAGTAGAGTAGCAGGATCTAAGAAGGATATGAGTAGGATCTATATTGTGAGATGAAGATTTAATTCTGCCAATATTGTTGAGGGAGGGAGAGGGGGTGGCCCCATAGGGCTATCCAGTTTTGAAATTTAAGGGGGTGGTTGGGGTGTTGGAAATTTTGAGTAATTATGTTGTCATTGATGTCAAAAGTCAGTTCATCTCAGTGCAAGGGAATTGATAAAAAGAGGGTTAAAATATTTATATTTTAAGCCTAAGAGATTTGGTTTAAAGCTCCACATGGTTGGTCAAAATATTGTCTAAATACCTCGAAGGAAGGAAATACCTAGGCCCAAAGGAAATAATATTATAATATTTATTATTATAATATTAAAGTTGTTAAGAGAAAGCCTAAGGTTAATTATAAAAAATTATAATATTTATATTATAATATTTTATAACCCTAAGTGGGTTTGGTGCCAATAATAAAGTCTAATTTATTAATTTCCATCGACGTCCGAGCATGGAGGAAAAATGGTATTTATAGGTTAAAGTTTGAAGACCAAAATCAAGTCTCTCGAATGCATGTTGCGAATGGTTAATTAAATTGTTGATGTGAATTTCGTGAGCAAGGTGGAAGAAGGTTTTTAATTTTAAAACAAAGAGAAATACGTGGACGAATAAAAGGACAAAGGTGTATGCCCCTATCACCAACCACGCAGTTGGCCTAGCGGTAGGATTGGCAACATTAAGACGCTGGTGGACGATTGATCTCGCGTTTGATTTCCAATGCAACAGTTTATTTGTTTTTGCGGATAAGAAGGGTGAGCGTGGTTAAATAGCGTGAAGTGGCTTTAGGTCCTTGTACGGATGGTTGGTCTAGCGGTAGCCCATAACGCACTAAGGCACTGGCGGATAGTAGGTACTACGTTCGAAATCCAACGAAGCTTTTTAGTTTTACGGGTAATAAGGGTGAGCGTGGTTAAATAGCATGAAGTGGCTTTAGATCCTTGTGTGGACGGTTCGCCTAGCAGCAACCCAAGGAAAGGTAGTGCGTTGGCAAGTGGTAGACATTGTGTTTGAATCCTTGTGGCAGTATTTTGGTAAGCGTAAATTATTTTTGATAATTTCTAAGGTTGTGGATAGGTGCATGTGGTTTAATTGATTATTGTGAGTGTTGTTGGCCTTGGGAGATATAAGGGAATAATTTTTTATTGTTATTTCATGCATTTAATTTTTGAAGGAAGTTATAATGAATTAGTTTGAAAGTGAATTTTTGGAGTAATAAGAATCCTTGCTAATTTTGTTTTAAATGTGTTAAGAGGGAGTTAAAAGGTGTATGAGGTATTTTGATTGTTTGTATGTTTGCTAAAATATTTTGAAGGGTTTGATTATATGATTTGATGCTATAATTTGAGAAACCAAGAGAGTGGTTTGGAATTTAATTGGGCACACATATTGAAGGATTGCTAACTCATAAAGAAGTGTTGTGCTTTATAGTTGCAAAAGATGTGTGTGAGACATATTTTTGAAGATATATCTCCACAAAAGCAAGCAAAAAGGTATGGGCATATCATCCCTTATTTAAGGTGTTTGGTTGAATGAATATTTTTGAAACATAAGGTGGAGTGAAAAGGTTTGTTTGATAAGCATTGTTGGAAATATTGAATTAAGTGTTGAGACCTGTTTTGTGCTCATTATTGAAAGAAGTTGGAAGAACATTTGTCTAGGGTTTGTGAGACAATTATGCTTCATTGGTTGAATGTATGTGTGAAGTTTTGAGCATTGGTCTTGAGTGATATTGAAAGTGAATGTGCAAACATTAGAAATCAAATTTATGAAGGCAAGAGTGTAGATCAGAAAGATAGGTGTCATGTGCTAGATTGAATCTATCTTTAAAAAGAGAAATAAAATTAAGACATGTGGAAGCGACAGACTTAATGACTGAGTAGAACATATTGAGTTTTGATAGAGTACATCATTCTCTATATGTTCGAGAGGTTAAACGAATTTTGAATAGAATATGTCTAAACTATTTCAAGTTAAAGGAATTACTTTGAAGATTAGACAAAGTATTTTATAGCATTGTGTGCAAGATTTGAGATTGATTAAGAATATTTTGTGAGTTGTTTGGAGCATGTGTTAGAACAAGTTTGAGCATATGCTAGAGCATATTTGAGCAAGTCTTGGTGAATACTTTGAGATAGATTTGAGCAAGTCTTGGTGAATACTTGAAGGCAGATTTGAGGTATATTTGAGCAAGTCTTGGTGAAGAATTGAAGGTAGATTTGAGGTAGATTTGAACAAGTCTTGGTGAATACCTGTAGGCATATTTGAGCAAGTCTTGGTGAATACTTGAAGGTAGATCTGAGCAAAGTTGATTGGTGATTTATTCAAGATTTGTGTCAAGGATTGGGGTAGATCTAAGCAGAGTTGATTCGTTCAATCTTTGTGTTAAGGCTTGGGGTAGATCTAAGTAGAGTTGATTTGTTCAAGCTTTGTGTTAAGGATTGGGGCAAATCTAAGCAGAGTTGATTTGTTCAAGCTTTGTTTTAAGGCTTGGGGTAGATCTAAGCAGAGTTGATTTGTTTAAGCTTTGTGTTAAGGCTTGGAGCAGATCTAAGCAGGGTTGATTTTTTCAAGCTTTGTGTTAAGGCTTGGGGTATATCTAAGTAGAGTTTATTTGTGTTTTGTTCAAACTTTTTGTTAAGGCTTGGGTCAGATCTAAGCATAGTTGATTTGTGTTTTGATCAAGCCTTGTGTTAAGGCCTGGGGACAAAATTTAGTACAGATATATGTGTAGATTTTAGTGCAAATTTAAGACAGAGTTGAGAACAAGCTTTGGAGGTGATAGAGTAAAGAGGATAGCAGTCTCCAATGGATAGATATTTATTAGCCAAGGTAGTGGGGACATAGGTCTCCTGTGGATAGATATCCACAAGCCAGAGCACTGGGGGCAAAAGTATTATAGAAGATCACCAGCCAAAGCAGAAGGGGAAAGAGTTCTCATATGGATAGAGATCCACAAAACCATAATAGAGTGGAGTGGTGTCCATAGAACCAGAGCAATGGGAAAGAGTTATCCTATGGAGAGTGATCCGTGAACCAACTAGGAAGATAGAGTTCTTCTGTGGAGAGAGATCCACAAACAAGTTGAGGAGATAGAGTTCTCTTGGATCAAGTTTGACGAACCAGGGAAAAGGGGAAAGAGTTCTCCTATGGAGAGAGATCCACAAATTAGATCATAGGGGATTGGTGTCTCCTTTAGATAAAGGTCCATAAACATTGTAATAGGGAATTTATTCACAAGAAATTTATTGAGAAAATTTAGTGGAAGATTTTATCCGTGGAGTAGCCCACATTGTGTGAACCACATTAAATTGGTATCTCTCTTGTGTGTGATGATTTGTGCATTGCTTTTATTAATACTATTGATATTGCCATTGATAATATTGGATAATAATTTTTGAGAAATAAAAGTAAAAGTTGGTCTTATACTGTTCACCCCTCACTGTATAAGCATGTGTTCTTCATGGGGGTTCTTCAGGGTTTAGCCCTGATAGAGTTTGTAAAGCGTATGATTCCCTGAAGAAGGCTTGGGCTGGTGCGATGGGTTCAACATCGATGGGTGGTGACGAAAAGGTGAACGACTGCCTTCATCGTAAGGAGGAGCGACCATGGATTAAGGTGCAGCCTGAAGTGGTGGTGAATGAGGTAATTTTCTTACAATCCAAGGCCCTCATTTGTAGATTCATTGGAATTAGGGTAGACCTAAGAAGGATTGAGGGATGGACAACGTGATACTAGAAAACTGAAGGCAAGTATGACATTGTTCTTTCTGCAAATGGGTATTTTTTAGCTATTTTTGATAAGGAGGATCGAAATAAAATTTTTGAGGGTGGCCCTTATTTCATGGGGCAAGCGGGGCTATACATGAAACTGTGGCACATAGGGTTCAATCCGATGGAGGAACTGCCTTCAGTTGTCCTGGTGTGGACCAGACTTCATTGTTTGCCTTTGGAGCTTTGGAAGGAGGAGATTTTTAGAGATATTGGCGAGGCCATAGGGACCTTTGTTTTGGTCTCTGATCTTACGAAGAGAAGGAAGTTTACTACTTATGCTAGGATTTGTGTGGAGTTGGATATATCCAGTCCTCTCCTAGATTCTATTGACATCCAGATTGGGGAGGTGGTACGGGTTCAGGCTCTTGACTATGAGGTGATCCCCTTCAGGTGTAGACATTATCATCTTTATGGTCACCTAGCAAGGGATTACCCCAAGAATACTGAGATGAAGCAGAAGGAGGAGGAGCCCCATCAAGGGAAAGGTGTGGAAGTGGGGGAGGAGGATGGTTTTCATGTAGTTATAAACAGGAAAATATCGAAGGTTGGTGGTCGAAAGGGTAAGGAACATTTGGAAGTTCCTTTCAAAAATTAGTTTGATGTCTTGGGATCTAGGTCCAGTGAGGTGGATGTGGATGTTATGGGGGGATTACCCCTCTCATGAGTAGGTTGTTCAGGATGATTTGGTATCATTCCCTTGTAGTGGGGTGAGGCCCCAACAGAGATGTGCACTCAAGAAGACTTTGGAACTCAGAAGGAGGTTGGGCCCTTGGAGGAGTCAATTCTAGTGAAGGCTAGGGATGTAGTTGAGGATGATACAGAGAGGGAGGAAAGAGTTATCGAGATTGAGGGGGATGGGAGGAGAGGAATGAGAAGTAATCCCTTAGGGATTACATCAAGCACCCTAAGGAAGCATCGAGGAGGAAAACAACATGTGGTTGGAAGAAAATCAAAAAAGGACAAGTGAGATAAGGAAGGGGAGCATTTGGTGGAAGTGGGGGTTATGCGAACTATTGATTCATATTTCAATTCTTTCTCCAAATGAAGATTATTTCTTGGAATGTGAGGGGCTTGGGGGTGAAACCCAAGTAGAATGTTGTGAAGTATTTGATTAGACAATATCATCCTTATTTGATGTTGATTCAGGAATCCAAATTGAGTTTAGAAGGAAGCTCAATAGCTTGCAAGAGAATTTGGAAGGAAGCTTTGAGTTTAGCGGTTGCTTCCAAGGGTAATTCTGGAGGATTGCTTTGTATGTGGGATCCTAGGAAGATAGAGGTTGTGGATGCAATGGTAGCTACAAGAATTTTGGAGATAAGAGGGTATCTACTTTCAAATGTGGCTCCCTTTTAGGTAGTTAACTTTTATGCTCTGACTAATATAAAAGAAAAGGTGGAGCAGTGGAGGGCAATGGAGGTAATTTTAGAAAAAGGAAGGAGATGTTTCAAATAGTTGGAGGGGATTTTAATGCTATTGCTTCATTGGAGGAAAAGCAGGGAGGCTCTAGAGTCCTGGATGTGGGAGTCATTTGTTCATTGACCAAATGGATAGGTTAGGTCTTAGAGATGTGGTTTCGAAAGGTTGCTTGTTCACCTAGAGTAATAGGAGACTAAACTTGGACCATATCCAGGAAATATTGGATCATTTTTTAGTTGATGACTCTTGGGTGGTTAGAGGAATAGTGTTGCACTCAGATATTCTCTCTTTTATGGGATCTGATCATTGGCCAATCTCTCTTGATATCTTGAGTTGGATTAAACCAGGGAACAACCCTTTTTGATTTCAACTTGCCTAGCTCGACCATGAGGGTTTCAAGGATTTGATCCTTAGATGGTGGATGGAGGGATACCCAAGATTTGGAACTATGATGTTTATATTTTTTAAAATACTATAGTATGTGAAAGAGAGGCTAAAAGAATGGAACCATCTAGTTTTTGGAAATATTGAGCGAGAGTCCCAAGAGGTAATGCGAGCTCTTAAGCAGGTGACTGAGAGGATTCATTTGGAAGGTCTTTCTTGAGAGCTCTTGACCCAGGAGATGGAGGTAATGATGAAGGTGGAGGAATGGGAGTGAAAGGAGGAGGTGTTCTAGAAACAAAAGTCTAGAATCACCTGGCTGAGGGAGGGGGATAGAAATACAAAAAATTTCCATCAATCAACAATGGCTAGAAGGGAGTTTAATTTTATTAAGTCTCTAACCTGTGGAAGGGGGCAGGTCATAAGGACATGGTGTGAGATGCAAGGGGAAGCAAGGAGGTACTTATTTGATATTTTTTGAAGGTTCCTCTAGATGATGAGGCACAATGGGAGATCTTGGAGTCGATTCCTCCCTATATCTCGATCGAGCAAAATTTATTCCTAGCCAAAGAGGTGTCTTTGGAGGAAGTGCAAAGGGTAGTCTTTGAGATGAAAAAAGGTAAAACTCTAGGACCAGATGATTTTCCAATTGAATTCTTTCAATTTATGTGGGAGGAGTTGGGGGAGGAAATCCTACAAGTAGTTGAAGAGGCCAGAAGGTCTAAATTTATCTTAAGAGCTATGAATTATACTTTTATTGCTCTTATTCCAAAAAAGGATGGGGCCTCCTCATTGGATGAGTTTTGGCCTATTTTCCTTTATAATTGTATATATAATATTATTTCTAAGGTGTTGGTAGAGCATTTGAAGGTGGTTTTACCAACCATTATATCTGAGGAACAGGGTGGATTTGTGCAAGGGAGACAAATCATGGACCAGATTATATTGGCATAGGAAGTTACTCACTCCATGAGACTCAATAAGGAAGGTAATATGTTTATTAAATTAGATATGTCCAAAGCCTATGACCGAGTTGATTGGAGTTTTCTTATTAAGGTTCTGCAAAATTTTGGGTTCGAGGATAGGTGGATCGATTGGGTGGCAACTTGCTTTTCCAATCCTGCTTACTCGATCTTGATAAATGGTGTCCCATCAGAGCAGTTTGGGGCAAGTAGAGGCCTGAGATAGGGAGACCCTCTATCTCCTTACTTGTTCATTATTCAGGTGGAAGCCTTGGGTAGGACTATCCACAAAGCTAGGGAATCCCAAGAAATAAAAGGTTTTGCAGTGTCCAGGGGGTCATGCCTCTAACGCATCTGTAGTTTGTGGATGATTCTGCTTGTATGGGGATAGCAAAGATCAAGGAGGCCAAGGGGTTCAGAAGATGTTTGGATCTATATGGGAGAGCTTTGGGTCAAGTTATCAATGAAGATAAGTCTAAGGTTTTCTTTTTCAATGTTGATAATAGGGTGCAAACCCATATCCTTAATATTTTAAATTTCAAGAAAGGCTTGGTCCCCTTTAAATACCTCGGGCTTCCAGTGGTAGGAAGACATCTTGGAAAGGAATCCTAGAGGACTCTTACAGATAAAATTTGATGTAAGTTAAATCATTGGACCCATCAATGGCTCTCATTGGGGGAAGATTGACTCTGATAAAATTAATGTTGTAGGCTATTCCGATCTTTCAATTTATGACTATGATTGGTCCTAGGCACTATGTTAAGGAGATTGATAGACTTTTGAGGGAATTTATTTGGGGAGGCTCAGAATTGAAAAAGAAATAGAGTTTGGTAAAGTGGGATTCGATCTACCTCCCACTAAATAAAGGGGGTTGGGTATCCATAGATTGGTTGATCAAAACTTGGCTTTATCGGCTAAATTATTGTGGAATTGGATTTTAGACCAGTCCAACCTTAAGTCGAAGGTTCTATCTACAAAGTATGGGGATGAGGTGGAACCAATTTATAGCCTCCCTGGTCCATCATTTGGACTACAATTAAAAAGGCTAGTAATATTATTACTAGGGCTATTCTAGAAAGTCAAAAATGGGAGAAAGGTAAAATTTTGGGATGATGCATGGGATCAATACCAGCCAATTACTTCCTAGTTCCTGAACCTGGGTAATGCTACAGAGATTTTTAAGAATGCAAATTGGGTCTATGTTAAGGAATTATAGGAGGAAGATGAAGGGGGAGTGGGTTTGAGGAGGTGGAAAGACCTCTCAATTTGGAGATAGATAGCTGAAGAAGATAGGGATAGTCTAAGGGCTATTTTGGATCAAAGGTAATGCTCATGGTTAAAAGAGGACTCTTTGGGATGGGGAGACAAAGGAAATGGATGATATTCCATCAAGAAGGGATATGACTAGCTCACAGAGGGATTGGGTAGGGAGAGGGTGATTTGGAAGGTGTGGAATTCAAGTATCTGGTAAAAGTCAACATTTTCATTTGGTTAGCCATTCAAAATAGGATTTTGACTTAGGATAATCTTCGTAAGAGGGGCTTGGTGGGCCTAGAATGGTGTGTGCTCTATTATGGGGTAGGAGAATCTATTGACCACCTTCTAGTTTGATGTCCCTTTGTTGGTTGGATCTAGGAGCAAGGTGAAAGGATGTTTAATTTGCCCAACTTGGTGATGTCTCATTGGAGCAGTTCTTTGATCTATGGGGCTCTAGGGGGTGGGTGGATAGTCTGCCCTTCTAGTCCATTATTTCAAGGCCTTCACTTTGTGGTAGGTGTGGCTAGAGTGCAATAAGCATATTTTTCATGATGAGTGCTCATCTAAGGAGTCAATTCTCTTGAGAATTTTGCTCAATATTAGAGAGGTTGTAAGAGGAATCAAAGGTTCTCAGCTTATGCCCAGAGATGAGGAGTTATTGGATCTTCTTGGGATTGTGATCCCTAGGTGGGTTCAGTCCCAATATTTATGGAATTGGAGCTCGAGAATAAGGAAGGTTCCTCCTAAAAATTTGGATAGGGGAGGGAAGTGGAAGCCACCATCGATGGATTGGGTTAAGGTTAACATTGATGGTGTTGCTCGTAGCAATCTGAGGGAGGTGGGTATTGGAGGGGTGGGTCATACGCATGAAGGGATGATGGTTTTTGGCTTCCATCGAGGCATTGGGAGGAACAACAACATGGTGGTAGAGGCCATGGCCATCTATGAAGGCTTAGCCATGGCTCTTAAGCAAGGATACTCAAGAATTGAGGTGGAGTCTGACTCTCAAGTCTTAATCAATAGGTTGAACAAGCAGGAGGAGGGGGAAAATGGAATGGAGGGTCCAATGGGTCTTGGACAATATTATGGGTTTAAAAAATAGAGCATAGATAAAATTTCTCCACATGGTGAGGGAAAATAATAGAGTTGTAGATAGATTGGCTAATTGGGGAATAGAGAGAGGTCATCATTGGTGGGATTATGGTAGGGGTAAAACCTGGGGGAAGATTATATGGACTTGTAGGTTTTGCTTTGATAGGATTACCCCAATGATGGGGAAGGAATAAGTACCAACGTGGCAACTCCTGGGAGGAGGGAGGAATTGCACAAGGAGATTGAAGGCCTCAGTGTTTCATGATTAGGAATTGTTCGAATCACTATGTACGTGGGAAGGTGGAGATAGGACAGATAGATAACAATGGAGATTAGCAGGATGAGTTGGTGGAGCTATAGGAATTTGCAATCACCACTAGAAATGAAGACCTCTCGAATGTGGTTTCGAGAGGATATGTGGTATACAAGGAAAATAAACCGATGGTTTTGTCTTATTGCAGTTCTGAGGAGTCCTCCTCTGATATGTCGTTCAGTGATTAGGTGTAGCAATGCTTTTTTGTGCAATTTTTGTCTATTCTCTAATTGGGCATTTAGCCTTCATGGGATTATAGGCATGTATATCTGGAGGCACTTCCAGGCTGTGGCCCATGTATGGAAGGCCTCGCGACTATGTAATCTGGTTTTTGTTTAATAAAATTTAGTCTTTTTCATCGAAAAATGAGCTCCACAAATGCTTCTCCAAGGTCAAATGAAGACATCTTTTCCAAATGGCTAATTTGAGAGTGGTGATGTCACAATATTCCCCCATATATGAAAATCTTGAAATCCTCAAATAAGTGTAAGCTCAAGGTCCTAAGGCTAATCATGCTTGGATCTAACAAAATGATAAAAAAACCATAAATCCAAAAAAATTAAAGCTTTCACATAATGAAGAAAATAACTCAAGATATCTCAAAACTTCGTTAGGTTACTACAATGTTCAAATAAAATGCCTTCATATACTCTCAAGACATGGGGTAAACAAAAATAGAACCTCAATCACAAGTTAAAAAGTCAAATTGAAATTTTTCCAACGACAAAATACAAAAATGTTGAAGGGCCAAAAAATAGTTTACATGTTGTAACTATATGTATAAGATTATTTCTAAGGTGTTGGCGAAGCGTCTGAAGGTGGTTTTACCAGCCATTATATCTAAGGAACTGGGTGGATTTGTGTAAGGAAGGCAAATCATGGACCATTTTATATTGGTACAAGATGTTACTCACTCCATTAGACTCAGTAAGGAAGGTAATATGTTTATTAAATAGATATGTCCAAAGCCTATGATCGAGCTGATTGGGTTTTTTTATGAAGGTTCTACAAAAGTTTGGGTTCGAGGACAGATGGATATATTGGGTGGAAGCTTGCTTTTCCAATCCTACTTACTCAATCTTGATAAATAGTGTCCCGTCCAAGTAGTTTGAGGTAAGTAGAGGCCTGAGACAGGGAGACCCTATGTCTCCTTACTTGTTCATTATTTAGGTAGAAGCCCTAGGTAGGACTATCCATAAAGCTAGGGAATCCCAGAAACTAAAAGGTTTTGTTGTCTCCAGGGGTGTCGTGTCTCCAACACATTTGTAGTTTGTGGATGATTATGCTTGTATAGGAATACCAAAGATCAAGGAGGCCAAGGGATTCAAAATATGTCTGGATCTATACGAGAGAGCTTTGAGTCAAGTTATCAATGAAAATAAGTCTAAGGTTTTCTTTTTCAATGTTGATAATAGGGTGCAAACTTGTATCCTTAATATTTTAAATTTCAAGAAAGGCTTGGTCCCCTTTAAATATCTTGGGCTTCCAATGGTAGGAAGACATCTTGAAAATGAATCCTAGAGGACTCTGAGAGATAAAATTTGATGTAAGTTAAATCATGTGACCCATAGTTGGCTCTCGTTATGGGGAAGATTGACTCTGATAAAATCAATGTTGTAGGTTATTCCGGTATTTCAATTTACAACTATGATTGGTCCCAAGCACTGTGTTAAGGAGATTGACAGAATTTTGAGGGACTTTCTTTGGGGAGGCTCAAAATTGAAAAAGAAATAGAGTTTGGTAAAGTGGGATTCAGTCTACCTCCCACTAAATAAAGGAGGGTTGGGTATTCGTGGATTGGCTAATCAAAACTTAGCTTTATCGGATAAATTATTGTGGAATTGGATTCTAGACCAGTCCAACCTTAAGTCGAAGGTTTTATCTACAAAGTATGGGGATGAGGTGGAACCGGTTTATAGCCTCCCCTTTAATGGGGGGGTCCATCATTTGGACTACAATTAAAAAGGCTAGTATTGTTATTACTACAAGGCTATTCTAGAAAGTTAAAAATGGGAGAAAGGCAAAATTTTGGAATGATGCATGGGATCATTACCAACTAATTACTTCTTAGTTCTTAAACTTGGATAGTGTTACAAAGATTTTTAAGAATGCAACTTGGGTATATTTTAAGGGTTTCTAGGAAGAAGATGAAGGGGGAGTGGGTTTGAGGAGGTGGAAATACCTATCTGTTTGGAGATAGATAGCTGAAGAAAATAGGGATAATCTAAGGGCTATTTTGGATCAAAGGTAGTGCTCGTGGTTGAAAGAGGAAATGGATGATATTCCGGTAATAAGGGATATGATTGGCTCACTGAGGGATTGGGTAGGGAGAAAGCGATTTAAAGAAGGCATGAAATTCAAGTATATGGTCAAAAATCAACATTTTCATTTAGTTAGCCATTCAAAATAGAATTTTGACTCAAGATAATCTTCATAAGAGGGGCTTAGTGGGCCCAGAATGGTGTGTGCTTTGTTATGGGGTAGGAGAATTTGTTGACCACCTTCTAGTTCAATGTCCCTTTGCTTATTGGATCTGGAAGCAAGGTGAAAGGCTGTTTAATTTACCCTGACTTGGTGATGTCTCTTTAGAGCAGTTATTTGATTTGTGGGGCTCTAAAGGGGTAGGTGGACAATTTGCCCTTCTAGTTCATTGTTTCAAGGCGTTCACTTTGTGGTAAGTATGGTTGGAGAAAAATAGGTGTATTTTTCATGATGGGTGCTCATCCAAGGAGTCAATTCTCTTGAGAATTTTGCTCAATATTAGAGGTTGTAAGAGGATTCAAAGGTTCTAAGCTTATGCCCAAAGACGAGGAGTTATTGGATCTTCTTGGAATTGTGATTCTTGGATGGATTAAGTCCCAATCGTTATGTAATTAGAGCTCAAGAATAAGGAAGGCTCCTAAAAATCTGGATAGGGGAGGGAAGTGGAAGCAACCACCTATCGATTGGGTTAAGGTTAACACTGATGGTGTTGCTCATATTAATCCGAGGAAGGCAGGTATTGGAGGGGTGAATCATACGCATGAAGGGATGATGGTATTCGAATTCCATTGGGGTATTGGGAGGAACAACAACATGGTGGGAAAGGCCATGGCTATCTTTGAATGCTTAGCCATGGCTCTTAAGCAAGGATACTCAAAATTGAGGTGGAGTCTGATTCTCAGGTCTTAATAAATAGGTTGAACAAGAAGGAGGAGGGGGGGAAATGGAATGGAGGGTCCAGTGGATCTTGGACAATATTATAGGTTTAAAAAAAAGCGCAAATAAAATTTATCGATGTGGTGAAGGAAAAGAACAAAGTTGAAAATATATTGGCTAATTAGGGGATAGAGAGAGGTCATCATTGGTGGTATTATGGTAGAGGGCTAAACCTGAGGGAAGATTATATGGACTTGCAGGTTTTGGTTCGACAGGATTACCCTAGTGATGAGGAAGGAATAATTAATAGTGTGGAAGCTCCTATGTTTCATGATTAGGAATTGTCTAAATTACTGTGTACGTGGGAAGATGGAGATAGGACAGATAGATAACAGTGAAGATTAGCAGGATGAGCTAGTGGAGTTGTAGGAATTTGCAATTGCCACTAGAAATAAAGACCTCTCAAATATGGTTTCAAGAGGATATGTGGTATACAAGGAAAATAAACCAATGGTTTTGTCTTATTGTAATTCTGAGGAGTCCTATTATGATATGTCATTTAGTGATCTCATGTAGAAATGTTTTTTTGTGCAATTTTTACCTATTCTCTGATTGGGCATTTAGCCTTCATGGGATTATAGGCATGTATATTTGTAGGCACTTCTAGTTTGCGGCTCATGTATGGAAGGCCTCGCGACTATGTAATCTGGTTTTTGTTTAATAAAATTTAGTCTTTTTTTGCCAATAAAAAAACAGTTTACAAGTTCCAACAATTTGTAGACACAATATTTGTTTCATCTATGCATAAATCATATCATCCAAACAAATTAGATTGATTTCAATTTTGCAAAATAGCCATAAAACAAATTGTCAAATACGATGCAAGTCATATCTTCATGTAACTTCGTCTACCTTGAAAACTAAGTAGCCTTTTTCTTTTTCTAAGTAATAAAATGAGAGAAGTTAGAACAAGAAGAAAACATTATCATTAATAATTTGAAGATTTTTCATGACACTTCAAGTTGAAGGGATATGTAACATAGCTATTACTTTACCTTAAATAATATCCATGTATTGTTATAATAGATGTTTACACCTTCTATTAATAATTATTATAAGAAGATAAAATGGTATTAGCTTAACTGGTTTGATTTCTCTACATTTAAAGAGCAGACCAAGGTTCAAATCTTGCGAAGTGATACATGCATAATAACCAAATTGTTGTAATACCACTATGTGAGGATGTAATAAGGGTGGAGCCTTTTCAATCCCATATTACCAATTTAAAAAAATTATTATAAGATTACTAAAACATGGACCAAATAAATCATGATATTATAAACCATGTAGACTAAGTATACAGTCAACCATTATATCATACAATCCATTAGCTTTATATTGAATCATATATGATTGTACATATAAAATATATAAATCCTTAAAAAATTTAGGTCTATAGGTCTTCAATAATAACAAATTTTAACCAAAATATATTTCTTAATATAGCAATCAATAACATTGTATAAATTATTTAGCATGAAATAATTTATGTCAGTCCTATAATGCAAAAAAGAAAAAGATAAATATATAATCTTAGAAAATTTGCCAATTTGAAATCCTTACTAATCAATTAAACTATTTATCAATAGGTCAAATCTCATGCATTGTGTTAATACCTATTAAAATAGTTTGTTGTGATGCCACAATAATTTGGTTCATTGAAATGTTATAGTAATTCATCATGATTGAATATGTAGGGGATTGTTTCAACCCCATATAACCAATTATACACAAATGAAAAGCCCTACAACTGATTGGCATTAATCCAAACCATACATAGATTTACAATTGACTTCATTGACAACATAATTAGATGGTTAATAACAACAACAAAAAAAAGTGATCTCCAATTTGTAGAAGTTGTTGCATAAATGATGTTGCTTTGTCAAAGTGAATTACAAATATGAAATGAAACTTATAGATTTGTGTTTGAGAAAAATAATTCTCTCAAACTCAATTTGAATAAATTATAGCATAAATAGTATTACTTTTTCAAAGCAAATCACAAGTATGGAATGGAACTTATAACTTTGTACTTGAGAAAGATAACTGATTTTCAATAAACAATACAAAAAAAAGTTGTCTTCCATAAAAAAACCCACCTTGGCTTGTAATATAACTTATAATAGAAAAATAAAAATGTATATTTATCTCTTTTTTTCCTGTGGAAAACACCCCAATTGGGATGCCACTTTCGGGTAAGTCCCAAGGAGGCAAGGGTATCTATTCTACCAAAAATGCCCACGACTCGCACCTGGTCTACCCCCTTCAACACACTCAAAAAACATGCCTAAAACAACAAAAACACAAACAAACAAACACAAAAAACACAAATATATATTTAGAAAAACAACAAAAGACAACAAAAAAAACACAAAAACAAAAAAAATGCAAAAAACAACAAAACACACAAAACACAAAAAAAAATACAAAAACAACACACAAAACACAAAAATAAAACAAAACAAAACAGCACACCAAAAAACTAAAAGAAGGAAAAAAATATAACACAACTTTGGCCTTTCTAGGCCAAAAGACTATTCATACAAGATTCAACAAAGGAAACATAATAATGATCAGTCTGAGCAAGGGAACTAAAATACCCTGATTGAACCAAAGAGAAGCAAAAACAAAGAAAAAAGGAACTAGGTACCTCTAGTACTAGAGCCATCCAAAGAAAGGATAGAAATAAGAGCTTCCCTTATTTGTGAATCCCACCATCTGGAAGGGTGTTCGTAGTAAGTAGATCACCTTTGTTTAATGCCCAATTAGTTAAAGCATCAACACTCATGTTTTGTTCTCTAACCACATGATTGTATTCAACTTTCAAAAAGCCCATCTGGATTAATTGAATCTTCTCAATAATTCCTTTTATTCTCCAATCAACCTTATGATTCTTATGAGTCTTCAACAGATTAATCATGACTTGAGAGTCAAATTCAACCAACACCTTTTTCCATCCAACCTTAGCAGCCTCTTGAAGGCCTCTAAGGATACCATACCCCTCAACAAAGTTATTGGAAAGGATACCCAAATTCTCAACAAAAGTGAAAACCAGGGAACCATTTGAAAGTCTACCAATTCCTCCCACACTAGCTTCTCTAGGATTCCCTCTAGAGGCTCCATCAGTATTGACTTTTCCAAAATCCTTAGGAGGCTACCAATTCATTGTTCTATCCATCTTTCAATTACTCACGTTCCCTTTAAGTTGGTTGCCCTTAAAACAATTAATCTTCAATCTTTGCATCACTTGATCCCATCTTTGGTGGTTGTTATGGGGGTGTTTAAGGAGCCATTGGACTGATTTAACTAAGTTGGCAATGGTCTTTTGCCAGATATAGTGAATGTCCTTCATTTCTTGATTGAAAATCTAGTTGTTTCTTTCCTTCCAGTTATTCTAAGGTAGAATGGTAGAACCCATCCAAACTAGTTGCCTAATAAAATGATCAACACCCTCCTGATTAGGCCAATCCTTCCAAAGCTATTCAAAAGTAAAAAAATTGGACCATTGTAAGCCAAGTAAAATGGCCATTCTCCTCCATAGCTCAGACGCTAAGGTACACTCAATAAAAATATGGCTGAGAGTTTCCACATTCTCTCCACACATTTTGCATTTAAACGGGCCATGAAAACCATGTTTCATAAGTTACTCACCAATAAGCACCCTGCAATGCAATAAAAGCCATGTAAAGAACCTCACCTTAGGCCAAAGCTTTTGAGCCCACAACTGAGTAAAAATATCATAAGATTGGTTGGGACTATTATGGCATAAAACCAAATAACCTTGAGCAACTAAATACTCACCCTTAGTAGAGTTGTTCCATCCAAAACAATCTTTATCATGGGACCAAGAGAAAGATCATATGAAGGATGCTTTGGATGTCTTTCCTTTGCCTTTCTAGCATTTGAATAGGCCAGTCCTCAACAAGGATCCAATATCTACCAACCTCTGAATTACCAGTATGGTACCGATAGTAACTACCTTTATCCAGTTTTCTTGATGAAGCTCCTCCATCCAAGGCCTCCAATTAGGAAACTAAGTTATCAAAGGCTGGTGACCATCCCAAGAATCTATCCAAAAATTTGTCTGCTGACCATTATGAATGATCCAAAATAACTTTTACTTAATCAAATCCTCACCAATCTTAAAAACCGCTAAAATGGGAGAACTTTTGGTAGGCAATTGATAGCGAACAAGGTCTTTAAGAATTTTGTTCTCGACATATTTAGCATGAAGATTCTTGGCCCAAAGAGCATTGGGGTTATGCAAAATCCTCCAATACAGTTCAGCAGCTAAAGCCTTATTGTTATTAATAGCAGACCAAAACCTAACCCCCTTTCATGTTAGAAGTTCATCGTCATCACATCTTTTAACAATATTGCATTTCTCACAATTGGCAATGATGCTCATTTTTTTGATTATCAATGTTTTAAGTCACTAGTGTCACAAGCAAAATATTTTCTTGTGATAAGGTCACTTGTGTCACAACTGATATCTATCATTATAGGCATGAGGTCGCTTGTGTCACAACAAGCATTTACCACCAAGGGCTCGAGGTCACTTGTGTCACAACAAGCATCAGTCACAATGGGTTTGACCTTTGATTCATCATTTAGTTCCTTTTTCCTTTTAGGCTTATAGATGTCAAGGGTAATTAATAACATGTATACTGCCCTTACAACATCTATAGGAAATATAGCACCATTCATTTGAAGGTCTTCACAAGATTCAACATCTCTGAGAATGGCTCGTACACCACTTCATAGTGTGAGGAATTTTCCATCCTCATAAAGATCCATCCCTTCTGGAAAATAAGGACCTTTATCTGATGTGACACATTCATCAATTTGTTTTGGGGCATGTTTTTTCTTGGATTTGCCCATGTTTTAAGGTGTTAGATTCCACCGAAAATGCACCTTTACAATGTAATGTTACAAAATATAAAATGAAATGTTTGCAAAATATACCTCATTACAAAAATACACCTTATTACAATCTTCTTTATATTTTTGCAAAACCCTATTTTAAAAAAATAAATATGTTCCCCCCTTTTTGCAAAAATATGCTCCTTTACAATATCTTTTTCTTTTTTTTGCTTTTTTTAACACAGAGATATATATACCTTTGTTCAAAAATAAAGGAGCTAGATTATTTTTAAATAAAGGATATATATTATTTAAAATATACCTTTTACTTTAACAAAATGACCTTTGCTTTTTTTTTTTTTTAACTCATAATCTTATAATATATTATTCAATATGCAATATATTTTATACAATGTGTATGGCTAAGATTAGCCAATACCTTCAAGCTTAAATTAGATAAGCAATCAGATTGCTTATCAATAGATTCCTCTATCTTAAGCTCACAATATTCTATCTTCAATAATAGAACTATTGTGTGAGCCTTTACTAACCAACTAATCTTCTAGATAGATTCTAGAAGATAATAATGTAATAATAGTTTTTATAACACTTCATTCTTGGGAAGGCATAAAGAATCCCATTTCACCAAGGCCCATTTTCTTTTCTCCTTAGTACCACTCCAGAGGAACCCATGATTGATTTGATGCAAATCTCGAAGAACATCCTTTAGGATATTCAACACAGCAGAAACATAAATAGGTATAGCTTGAAGGACTAATTTTACCAAGGTAATTCTACCCCCAAATGAAAGCCACCTATTGGTCCACTTTCCAATTTTCTTCTTTAAATTTATCCAACAACCAATTCCAGTCTTCTTTTTTTCTGTCTTTAAATACTGATAGGATTGCTTGAGTGATCAAAAGGGAGGTGGTCTTATATCTTAATTTATCCAAGACCATGGATTCTTGTCTAGGAGAACAGTGAAAGAAAATGACTTCAGATTTGTCTTTATTCATCAATTGCCCAATATCATTAGAAAAACAGATAATGATTTGCTTAATTTTAGAAGCTTCCTTAACTGTAGTTTTACCTAACAAAGTAGTCATCAACAAATTGACGATGAAAAATAGGCCTAGCTCCACAAGCAGTGGTAACTCCCTCAAGGGTTTTGTTTTCTCTATTTTTGGTTATAGTCCTACCCAAGCATTCAGCAAGAATGTGAATAAGGGGAAAGGGGGTCACCTTGCCTAATACCTCTGGAAGCAAGGAACAGCTGAGAAGGCCTGTCATTGATAAGAACATAGTAGGACACCGAAGAGATGCATCTCATAATCCAATCCATCCAAACCTGAGAGAAGCCAAATTGCCTTCAAACTTTGACAAGGAAGCATCAATCCACTCTGTCATAAGCTTTAGATAACTCTAAACAAATGAACATAGATGGAGATTTTTGCATTTCCATGGAATGGATGGCTTCTTGAGCAAGAACTATCTCATCCAGTATTTGACGCATATTTTGATCTCTCCTATCTCACAATACATTCTTGCCCTTTCAAGCAACAAATAAAATGATCGCTATGACTTGCTTTGTCGTTAATGCAATACCAATTACATTGTAAAGCTCACAAAACCATTCATAAAATGATTCAGATCACAAACATAGCATTGAATACCAAAATTTAATTGCACACGACAGCAAAGGGAGTTGCAAGTCATTGGCAGCTGCTTGATAAAGGCATGTTATTGAATCAAATATAATTGCCATGGGCAACTCATGTCTAGATAAACTAGGACTTTGACACTGTACATTCAAAATTCCTAGCAGTCAAGTGATTATAAAGTGAATAAAATATGCTCATATTTGGTCTTTCCACAATATGATTGTACTTTTAAATGTGAAAGGACAAATTAGCTAATCTGATTTAGCCTGTACAACCTGTACAGTAAAAGTTGCAACTTCAATGAAAGTTTATCTAATCTTGATCCACAGTGTGTTACTGATTAGGTCTGCATAAGTGGCTGTACTCGCTCACCTATTTGCAAAGGATAACACCATGGATTTGATCAGTGAACTTGTCTTAGTGTAATCTAATGGGCTATATTCAATAACTTGCTCTTTAGATGTCAACTTTGAACCTATTGGTTCTTTAGTGGACCAAATAGTTACATGACACCAAGCCTATATTTTGATTAACATGGTCACATCAAGATCCTACTGGAGCTTACGCTGTTAAATTAATTGCTTTATATATTATGCTGATTAAAAGAAAGTTTCATTCACCTCCTGCCATCAAACAACAAATCATAGACTTGATTAAAAAATAACAGTTTGAAACAGAAAAGTATGAATATGTTTCTCTCTTTACAAAGTATATATCCTTCTAATATTCCATGGCAAAATTGGTAATAATGATACCCTCTAGAAAATTACTGTAGTGTTTGACTAGGATACAAAGTAGATACTTAAAAGCACCCAGAACTATAGTCAATTCAAGAGCTCATATAACAAGTATGAGAAAAATGTTCCAGACATCAGCCTATTGCCAACCTCTCCCAATCAATTTAGTCTAAAGGCCATGATGTTCTCTCTGTTGTGGTTGAAGCCCATCTTTGCTTGTTAATAACAAATGTTCAACATCTCATTCAATTAATTTTGATGTTCCGTGTTCACAGTTTCCCTCTTGTAAATGCATATTGAAATTGGAATATATACAATACAGCAAACATTGTCAAAATCATACAAGGCTTTGGCATTGCCAGACCCTCACATATCAAAGTTGCAAATGGAACCAAGAAAGCACAATTAGATGCCCGTCATTACAGCTAATATGCAATTCAGTGCAAAATCTGTTAACTATACTGAACCTCTTCTTTAAAACAAATCCTTGTCCCTATGGCCTTCATGATATCAAACAGCTAGTCTGACATCAAACCAGGATCTTCAGCATCTGAAGTAGCTCCCATATATTTTCCCATCTTGATTGCTGTCAACATTAATTGACCTGCCTCTGGGAAATCTGGATGATGCATAAGAATTGCCTCCACCGATGGTTTACCTGTATCTGTATCCTCCACCAACAAAGGCAATACGTCCTGGAAAGAGCCTTCATAACAACAGCTTCCAGAACCATAGCACCTTTTTGAGCAATGGAAGAGTGCTGTACTCTCCAACATCTGTAGGTTTTGCTCATCACTCCATCCTTGTTCCTTAGATGACTGACTAATTCTGGCCCAGTTATCCATGTCAGCTGCACGAATCCAAGCAGTTTCAAGAAGGCTTCTATTGCTCCTCCTGAATGCATTTCCAGTCTAGACAAACACATCAAATGCCCGTAACACAAGCTCTCTATGGTCACTTCTAAGGCATATCTCCACTGGTTGTCTCGGATTAAGTACTTTATCATCAGATAAACCCATTTTATGGACTTCTTCCTGAAAGCCATTGAAGTAGAGATTAGCATTATAGGAAAGGGCTTCATACCAACTACATACAAAAGCTTACAATGTGAGTAGTCCCATAATCAGCAACAACAAGTACATCATAATACTGCATATCAAGTACATTCAAAAGCTAGAAATATGAAGAGTTTCATCATGAAGCTGCTACTGTTGAATAATAAAACCATCCAATCAATAGAGGCCTTAGCTAGCAATACGAGTATCCTCATAATCAACAATACCAATTGTGTTATAAAATATGCACATTGTTGAATATGAAAAGATATGCATAAGAACAAAACTTGCTAACTTGCATTGGAAAAATTATAAGCAACGAAACATAGGGTAGAAAACAAGAGCATTAAAATAAGGAGTGTGAAAAGTCCTAGAGTCTCTAGGAAATCAGAATTTGGAAGTGCCACACCTAACATATATAACAAGTAAGGGACCTATCTTTGCATCTTCTCATAAAGTCTAAAGAGGCCAAGAAAGTTGAAATGTCCAATCCTCCAGATAAGCAATCTGTTTATGGAAATTGCTTTCCATAACTCACCATCACAACATGAGTTGATTCATATGTAGCCAAATTACAGGTTTGTGCAATTCAGTCATATGGAACCAAATTACAAGTTTGTGAAGCTTGGGTTATTACTTGCTTGTAACAAGATGGGTGCACAGTTGTTGCAAACAAATACATGCATTAAGGTGAACATCCCAAGGAATTCAACCAAAAGATTCATCTCCAGAAGTTCTATTCATATACATAAGTTCTTTATCTAGTCTTAGAAAGAGAAACAATTGATGATCCCAAAGAATGAAATTCATCCGTTCATGATTGTAAAACACCAACTCACATGCAAGAAACAAGCTTCTTATTCTTCACAAGAATTTATAGAATATTTTCATAGTTTGTCCAAGATAGCATGACCCTAACTTTGAGTGGATTGGTAGGCAACAAACATTTTTCTAGATCCTCAAGAAAGCCAAGTAGAAGCTCTGCTCCTCACATTAACAAACACATCCAATCCATTGACATATGTCAGAAAAAGAACTATTAGAACCATCCAATAGCAACACTAAGAATATGGCCATCCTCTCAAAACATTTATATCCTGTGTAAATTTTATGATATGTCTACTGTCCACCACATGGGTAGAGACAAAACCATGAAGATGCAAGGCAACATGTGCATTGAAGAACCATGAATAAAGAAGAAGAAATATGCCAGTACTTGTCATAAAATCTAAATAAACAATGCTGAGAGAGTACCCCCAAAGGCAAAGACACATCCAAGAACCCAAAAAATGGCTACAGACATCTCATCAACTGATGGACAAACAAAACAAGAACCAGCCATATGTCGCAAGTAAGCAATCACTATGGAAAAATAAATTATCCTTTGTAGTATTTGTTTACAAGGATAGTGTTTGTTTTCCAGCAAAATAGAATCATTTTGAAGCAATGTATGGATTTGAACTCCTCATACCTATCACTAAAAAGTTTTAAACCCCATAATTTTAACAAAAAACTAGATGTGTCACAAAAAATGCTCAAAAAACACAAAGTAATGAATGCAAGAAAAATATGGGAAGGGCACAAGCCAAAGCAAATTTATGTAAATGATAGCATCAAACCTCAACATTTAGAAGTAGGAGATAATGTCTAAGCTTTAAATACAAAGCAGTAATATAATATAAAGATAGTCCTCCTCTCAAATAGTTTCAACCTTGAAGTGTTATTAAAAGTCTTTAAAATAGGGATTAATGTGTTTTTTGGTGATCTAAATCCTTCCATTTTTCTAGAAAAAATAAAAATAAAATAGAAACTATTCACCAAGGATGATTCTTCTTCGAGACACATAAAGATACATGATGATATGAATGTTGCAAACACTGAAAATATCAACTCTTTGAATCAAGACTAACGGATCCCAGAACAACCTTGAAAGATATCATATTTGAATGCAAATTTCTTGAGAAATTGCATCACTCTTTAAGCCATGTATATCTTTGAGAATTTCAAATATAAGTTTGTTCTCGATAAGAATCAAGACTGTTGCTTTTCGGGATGATATGGGTATATAAATTGATTGTTTTGAACAAAGATTTTCATATTAGGATGATGAAATGGAAATGAAATGAATGACTTCAATTACATCCATGAGACAAAACAGTCTATTGGACCACAGCTATATAAGCTGTAAAATGTACACATTTATTAATGATTGTAACAGGACAATTTATGCCTCTGCTGTCCTCTTTTGAAGGGTGATTTTCCTGCCGTTTATGTTTATCAGGAATTCTCCTATCTTTTCCATTATCTGCCCTTCAAACCGAGTAGCCATATGGCGGGCCTCTCAAATGTTGGGGTAACTCACTTGACTGTCATTGTAGGCCAAACATTCTAACATAAATAGTCTCTCTGTTTCTACTGCCCTGAACAAACAGAACACAGAGCCTGTTTCCCCATTCTTCTTCGGGTGATGTTCATCTCCCTGTTTCACACCTGCAATGGTGAACTAGTCCTCAACTGTGCTATGATCATCTTCTTTTTCCATCTAAACTTTGCCCATACATATGCTTTTTGTTGGTGCTCATAAGTTGGGTTAAATTTACTAAGGTAGTAAGAAAATTTCCTTCCTGGGTTTAGCATCCACATGCATACTCAAAAACATCTCTTTCACATACATTTTTATTTCTTGATTACTGTTTGAACACACATGTAAACTAATATTCCACCTCTTCATCCACTTATCATTCTGTTTCATTCACATACCTCTTCTTCTGTCTAGTTTTTCCTCCACTACTGATTTGGGCCATCTATCTGCTGTTAAATCTGTCATTTTTCAAAATAGGCTAGTAGTTGGCTCATCGTTGCCACTTCTAAGGGAAATGTGCCTGTTTCTGCTAGCAAGATCTCATATGGTACTAATGCCTTGACTCTGAAGTTTGTGATTAAAAGCTTTTCAAATATTTCAATTTATCTCCACTGCATGATGGATGCGCCACTGGCCCCAACCTTGCAACCATAGAGTACTACTTGTGTGACAAGTAATCAGAATAACATCCTTTTAGTTTTCCAGTCCCACAATTCTGTGTTTCCAAGACCTACTGGTGTTACTGTTAAATGCATTTACAATCACAATATCAACAGCAACAAGTTTGTTTGCATGCTCCACCTCATTTATATAAGGTTCTTTATCAAAAGATTGTAAAGGGCTTTCATGTAGCAATTTTCAATAGGTCTTCATTTTTTGGCTTCTGTGAGCAAAACTTGATTGTAATTCTTCAAACAAAAAACTTGTGTCCTTTCCAAACAAAATTTTATCAAATCTGCTGAAGGCTTTGTACGTTTTTTATTTTAACTTTTAGTTCATATTGACAAAGCTTTACTTTTATCCTTCAATCGAGAAATCCTCATTTTGTTCTTTCAATTTAGCCTTTAATGATGCAATTTCTTGTCTAGCCTTTCTTTATTTCAGATTCCTTAGACCATGTTCCTGGGAAATGCTTTTCAAATCTGGCCAATGTAAGATCTTTTTTAACTCAAAATCAAGGCTGTTTCACCATTTTTTCCTTCCTTATTGAAACTTTTAATTTGTGTTGACAAAGCTTTACTTTTATCCAAGGTTACACAAGGCTGGGGAATGGGAGGACGAGAAGACAGGTTTCGGGGACGGCAGGGGACACTGAATTGGATATAGCATAGTCTCCAGATAGACTGATGATAACTTTAGTCAAGGGATTAGTTAAGTGCAGGAATGAAGTTAGTGTGTCTGTTGAAGCTGTAAACAAGGGAATGCCGAAACTAAGTTTTTCCCTCATCTTCATTCCCTTGAGAAAATAGAATATAGCCTACAATATTAAAAGCATAGTTACGAAACTTGTAGAGTCCTGAGCCAAGTAACCCTCCCCAAGTTTTTATTTTTTTACTCGCGAGTCCTAAGCCAAGTAACCCTCCCCGAGTTTTTCTTGTTTTACTCATGAGTCTTGAGCCAAGTGAGGTGGAAATTTTTTAATGTTTTTTAAATTTTTCCCAAGTTCTTTTTCCTAGTCCCAAGTCCAAGTCAAAATTTACCTTTGCCCAATCAAAGCCAAGTCCTAGTTCCTCAACTATGTTAATAGTTTTTAAACATTTTACTCCCAAAAAAATGCAAGTCCTTTTCCTTTCCTTTTCTTTTTCACCTCACATTCCTGAGTTGAGTTGCCTTCCCCAATATTTTTGGACAAACTTGGCAAGTGTTTTTTTACAGCCAAGTTACCCTCCCCATGTTTTTTTGGACCAACTCAGCAAGTGGGGGATGGCTGGGCGTCTCTGGGTACAATCAAGGGACAGCTGGGCATCCTTGGGGACATATCGAGGACGGCCATCTGTGGGTTGGTGGCATCCTAAGGACACGTCCTGCCAGCCGCCCCCCTGTTCTGCGGATGACAAAGACGGGGGAACACGTCCCTCAGGGTGGGGGATGCGTCCCCGTGTAACACTGCTTTTATGATTATCTTCTTTACAAATCTCGGCATTTCGTTCTATCAATCCAAGCTCCAATGGCAATTTCTTGTTCTAGACCTTTTATTTCAGGTATTCTTAAACCATGTTCCCAAGGAAAAGCTTTTCAAATTTGGCCCATGCAACATCTATCTTAAGCTTAAAATCAATGTTGTTTCACCAAAGTTTTGCCTCATCCATAAAGTAAAACCAATAGTTCACCAGCTATCTACATCTTCTTCTCTTGGGAAGTTAGGTATAACAGCCATTGTATTTTTATTATTTGCCCTCTACAAATCTTAGGTTGCACCTCTTTGACTCCTAGGTCATGCCATTTTGTCTCGAGTTGGACCTTTTCCAAAGTTTCAAGCTAATTGATATATGAATCTTCAATACTTGTCATCTTTAGAGCAAACACAGCATTTTGGCAACCATTGTTGGTATTTCAATAAACATGGATGAAACATGTCGTAAGCCTTGTAAAATAATAGATGCGGAAGAGCATTTGAAATAAGATATGCACATAAAAAGGACATCTTTTTGTACACTTCATATTGATTATGGAACCAAGTTTTCAATGTTTTCATGAAGCAAGAGGTGACGGATACTCGATAAAGGTAAACGGTAAAGTAGTTTTTAGCATCCACAAGACCATAGGCCATATGAGACGATCCTCATAGATGTTGTTATTTACCCAATATATGTTTATCCAACCAAACTCCGATTACCGAATTATGGTGTACAACTTTAACCCCATTATATTCAAACCTTGAACCTCCTATTTCAAATTCTAAAGTCTTACCGGTAGGCCCACTCAAGTTGTTCGAAGCAAGCCTGCATGGAAAGAGGAAGAATGGAATATACAAAGGAAACTAATTGAACAAAGAAGACATGGCACACATGAAATAAGCAATCAGTATTGGCCTACGTCATAGGTCTATGGAGCAAAAGAATAAATTCTAAAAATTCCACCATGATAAAAGAAGACTACAAAAAAGAAAACATAACCTAAAGCAAGGCATGCTTCTATGCCCAAAAATAAACTATAGTTGAGAGAGGAAGTAGAAAGAATTGCATTATTGGACAATGTAGAGGAAAGGCTAGGCCTTTTCCTCTATAATAATTTTAACTAACAATATGCTTCCGACATGTTGAAAGATCTTCCAAGTGGTGGTGTCAATCACAATGTTGCTTGGAATTTGGTGAAGCTTGTGATGAAGATGTTAAAAACGGTACAAGTCAAGAGAATTGTCTCAATATTCTGCAAGAAGGCACCATACAACACAAAGCAAGGCTAATATGCTTGGAGGAGTTAAAATGCATCCACAAAAGCTTCTATAAAAGAACCACTCTCTCACACAATAACGAATTGAAGTCCACTAAAACATAGAATGAGGTTGCCCCATTTCAATGTTAATGGTAACCAAGATCCCTTTAGGCACTATCACATATTTCAAACCATATAGAATATTACTAGTAAAGGAACCTATACTTAAGTCAAATTTCAAGTTTGACTTTGCCAAAGAGGCATTGTAAAACCGATGGGACAACATATTTAGGGTAGTAATTAGTGACAAAATGATGGCAAATCGTCAAGTCAATTTGCACATCAACAAGGTGATCATTATCAAAGGATTATCTAGAGTTACCATCAAACCTCATCATCTAGCACCCTACACGGATATGAGATGCCACACAAAAAAGTCAAAGTTTCATCATCAAAGAAATATTGGTTAATGACGAGCATCACGAGATTAAGAGTATATGACCGAGATGGGACATCTATAGGGTGGTAATTAGTGAAGAAGTGGTCGTCAATAGTCAAGTCAAGATGGGACAACATCAACGAGGTGGTTATTATCAAAGGATTATCAAAATCTACTATCAAACCTCATCATCTATCACCAAATGCAAATGTGAGAAGTCATTCAAAAAAAGTCAAAGTTTCATTGTCAAAGCAAGATTGATCAATGACAAGCATCACTAGAATGAGAGTCAATGATATTTTCAAACTTCAAGGTAGAGTTGCATTGCCAAACCTTATTTTCAACAATCAACATCAAATGAAGGCTGTCATTAAATTGAGACATAAGCTTTTATACGAAGACAGGTTGAGGCTATGGTACTAGGTTGGGAAAATGTGAATGCCAAATATCATAGTTAAATATGTGTCCTTGGACAAATAGGGAGCAACATTAAGACAAATTGCACTGGACAACACTAGGAGCTAATAACCATCATGAGTTCCCCAATCCTTGGACTAAATTCAAACACAAAAGCATAAAAATTTGTATTTATTGTTCAAGATTTAGTGTACAATTGGCAAAGGGAGAAGTAGTGCCATGCGCAATCTGGCACTCAAGCTGAGCTAAAGATTAGAGTTATCATAAAAGCCACATCATACCAATATTAGACAGAGGGAGGTCAACAATTAAGCACAAGCCTATGACCACACAGTGATTTAGCAAGAGGAGTGTGTCAACATCTTCTGTAACTAACTATTTGGGAATCATGAGGTTGTAAACTTCAAGAACCCAATGTCTTTTGCATAAATTACAAAACCTACTATGCAATCTATTGAGCAGTTGTTTTTAGATGTTCACAAAATAATTGCTGAAGAAGAATTTGCTAACTGATGACTCTACATAACTCTTTAGAACTCTCCTTTGCCCTTTTGCTAAGCACTGTATATCAGCACAGTAGTTGCACGTAAAACACAAGACCAAGATCTGCCCTAAAAAACGGAACTTTGTGAATGCATCAATCAATTTGACTCAGACCCAATGAACACAGGTCACTTGATATTACAGCATCACATTAACAACACCTGCATGACTTCTAGACGTGGGAACAACTGGTCCATGGAACAAAAACAAATTGGAGATTAAAACAACTCCAACAAAAGAACTGGAAGTTGTGCCAAAAGTTACTAAATTTAAAGGATAATCAATAATTACAATGTGTTTGTGACTTTCTTACCCAGGATCCTTTGCCAACATCTCATTTGCTTTATCATACCTACATATTGAAGGACTTGGATGAATGTGCCAAAGTTATTAACATTCATCAAGGTAATCCACCATTAATTCCATGAGTCAAGGTGCTAACAATGAATTTGAAGTATATACAACATAGAATGGATGACAAGATCATATTATGAATGCTATTTAACAAAACATCAGTAAAGAATGACAAAGAACGCATTGACAAAGGTCACAATACCCAAGGTTCAAACATATATTTTGCCAAGTAAAGGTTGATTTTTTGGTAGTAGTTGAAGGAATCATAAAGACAAAAGTAAAAGCCAAAAGGATAAGACATGACAAGCTATGAGTGAACAAGTAAGACCACATCTCCTTAAAGATGATTCATATGCTTTGTATAACTAGTTGTTGTCTTCGACAATGTTTCAAAGACAAATAAGATAGTTGTTGTACGCTCGAAGATAGAGTCATATGGATAATGCTTTCATCAATCAGGCTCATCCAAAAGAAGTGATCAAAGCTCAAAATGGTAAGAAGCCAAAGCAAAATGAAAAGAAGACGAAGAAGCCCTTTTATGTAATCGTGTTTTTTCAGAAAAATGAAAATTGATATATCTTTTAGTTGCAGTAAGCAAATCATCTGTTGTTGTGTATGAGGGAGATTTTTCTCTTTCGGAGGTTTAGCTTCAAATTAATAGGGAGACATTTTTTAAGAAACCCTAGTTTGCATTGCCTTTTTGTTGGGGCATGAACTATGGAGCTGCAAAAGTTTTCTGGAGAAGATGATATTGATGTTAGAGAATGGTGGAAACTATTTGAATCCTTATATTCTACTAATTATTTTATTGGCACCTTATGCTTCCTCTTTGTCTTGGAGGAGAAGCTCTCTCTTCATTTTATAGTTTTCGTAGCACCCATAATTGTGAAATGACTTGGGATAACACAAAGCAAGCATTCTTGAGTCAATGGGACCCATATAAAAAGATAGCTAGTTTGAAGGATACGCTCAAAGGCACTGCAGAAGAAATTAACATGCTTCAGAAAGAACAAAAGGAATTAAAAAGAGAGCTAGCAAATTTCAAAGAAGTGGTAGAAGGTAAAAAAGATGTCAATGTGCAAACGGAAAAAACCATACCTTTGGTAGCAAATAAATTAAAAAGTGGACAAAGGGATTTGTTTGAACTAAAAAAACTATTTTGCAGGTTTATGGTTACATTCAAAAGGAAAAGGTTATTATTTCCATTAATCCTAGCAACAAATATAGTGTCATTAATATTGCTTTGGCTAAGAGCTTGCAGGTTCAGACAACAAAAATTAAGGGCATACAACTTAAGGGTGAGAATCTTCAAATTTTTGAAAATTTGAAGATTACCGTGGATAAATATGTTTTACATTCAGATTTCCATGCTATTGAGATGGATGATGTGGATATTATTCTAGGTTATCCTTGGTTGAATTCTTTGGGTATTGTCAACATTAATGTACAAAAGAAGTTCATGAAGTTATGGTATAGGAAAAAGAAGATAACATTGCAGGATGTTTCTCAGCTTACGGAGCAAGGATCCAAGGAGAAACAAGAAGCAATTATGGTAAGGGAACAAGAAGTGGTTGCAAAGAAACAAATTGAAGAACAAATAGAAGAACCTGAAACAAAATACAAGAAGTAGCAACAACAGAGTCCATGGTGGAAGAAGCAATAGCAACAAGTTTAGTGGAAATAACAGTGTAATATGGAGTATATTACATTATTTGGTACATGCTAACCCCCATGGTACCTTCATGGTACATCTTGTTGATATTAGATTAGGGTTGAGTCTTAGTTTAGAGTGTGAGTAATATTTTATATAATGTTGTAACGTGCAAGAAATGGAAGAAGCAATAGCAACAAGTTTAGTGGAAATAACAATGTTGGAGTATATGACATTATTTGATACATGCTAATATACCCCCATGATACCTTCATAATACATCTTGTAAATATTAGATTAGGGTTGAGTCTTAGTTTAGAGTGTGAGTAATATTTTATGTAATGTTGTAATGTGTAGGAAATGCACAAGTGTTATGTGTGTATGTACAGGAAATGCACAAGTGTCATGTGAGTGAGTGTGCAAGTGTAATGAGAGTCTATGTGCACAAGTATCTTATATGTAAGAGTGCAAATATGTAATGCAAAGATGTGCACAAATGTCTTAGGTTAGAGTGTGCAAAGTGAAAGTCAAGAGTCAAAACTGTGTATATACAATATAGAGTCATGTGTTCATCAAGTATGCAAGTGTCATATAGAGAAGCCAAGAGTCATGAGACTTGGCATATGGAAAGAAATAGTCAAGTATCCAAAGAGTCATTCTACTATGGCTATATAGTACTCCATAGAGGAAGATCAATGTATCCAATTATCCAAGTATCAAAGTATCTATGTGTCAAGTATCATATTTGTAAGAGAAAGTGGAGTAATAAAGATTGCATACATTTTGAGCAATTAATATTGTAAGTTGTGCTACATGCTTTGTACATGTATGATTCAGGCTATTTACATTTATATTGTTGTTTATTAATAAATGTTATTTGATATATTATAAGCCTTGATATACATATTAGTTTGCTCATATTATTCTACTTACATCATTATCTTGATCTTATTGTATTGTGGCTATATTATATTTGATCTTGTGGAATTTATCTTGTGAGTTTTATGTTAGTATTAAGGCTTAAAAAGCCATCAGTACAGTCCAAGGAAGCTTTGATAGAAGAGCACAAAGACACACTAAACAAAGAGAACAAGAAAGAACATGTAGAAGAATTTAGAAGAGTGGAGCCAAATGTTGAGGAGTTAAAGAAGGTAGAACATCAAGTTAAGGTTGCAACATATCGCCATCCACACCACTATGAGCGGCAACAACTTTGCAGGCATGGCTTAGGGCAACAATATTATGGTTCTACATGGAATCAGAAGGGTACCAAATATGGAAATGTTTGGCAGAGGAAGCATAATGATCCTGCAACATCATCAAGGAACAAATGGATCCATCATTCGAATTATCATAATAAAGCAGCAGAAGTGTGGAGCCAACGAATTGGTTTTGGATACTCAAGTGGAAAAATGGCATACCAGCATCAACAAAGAACAACACCAATCAAAGTTTCACTCAAATGGATGGATGATCAAGATCAGTACCAATTGCTAACATTGCTTAGCAAATCATATTATCTTGGTTCTTCGTATGTTGCGAGAATGAAACATTGGTAAGGAGGGTGGAATGTTAGGGTACCTAGGAAAAGAATCGGGAAAATTTGGGAATTGACAAAAAATCAGAAAAAAAAAACGTCATTTTAAACCAAATAAAATGCAATTTTTCATTGAAAAAAAACTTTTTTATGCATATCAGAAATTTTTGGGAAAAAATCGGCTAGCCTATGAATCGGGAAAAATCGGATCGAATCGGATTTTTTTGCAGATTTTCTCAACTATAATATATTGTAAAGGGGTTGGCATGGGCTACACATAACCCAAGGTTGATTATACTATAATATAACATTTTATTAGTAGTTGGTTCCCCAAAATAGAATTAGAAGATGAGTATATAAAGAAGGGATATTTGTCATTGTAATCATCATGGAGATCAATCATATGTAATCATCTTTTCCCACAAAGTGGCTTATGGGACTTTGCCCTCTCTAAGTGGGGCTCTCATCTTGGGAGATCTTGTGGAGTTATTCTTTCCTTAAGGAGTATTGTTGGTGTTGCCCTACCTTAAGGGTATTATCTATCTTTGTCTCATTGTGTGGATTATTATTGAGATAATTAATTGTGGGTGAATAATTTGATATTTCTACATATGGTGAATGATTAATATTTATGGGAATAAATTTTCATAACAGCATGACACCACTTGAGAGGTTGACAGCCAATAAGCTTGATGTATCTTGATTCCACATTTTTGGGTGTTTAGCATGTGCTCACACACCCAAAGATATTTAGAAAAAATAAAGACCAAAGAGTCATAGATGTATTTTTATGGGGTATTCTAAAACCTTTAAGGCATGTCGTCTTTATGACCTTTAGAGGTGTGAGATCCTCATTTGAAGAGATGTCACTTTTTATGAGATGTTTCAAGGGCTCTATCCAATCCACCACCCAAGCTTTGTTAGAAAATTCTCATGTTTCTTCGATTGATTTAGCAAATCCTTCAAGGATTATTATAGGATTTGTTCCTATCAAGCCTTCTTCATCTTCTACTGAAGGGTAAGTTTGATGAGTGAAATCCTCATTCGAAGGGATGCCAATTTTAATGAGATTGTTCCTATTAGGCCTGCTTCAGTTTTGGATGATGAGGTTAGTGGTGGTTTTGATTTGGATTCTTTAGGTTTTGCTTATGGAATTGCTTTGCCACATGATGTGCCTAATTCTTCTATAGTTTGTCCAACATCTAAGTGGGTTCCAACACTTCTGCAAGAGTTCAACCAATCTTATCTTTGGAACGACATTGAAAGGCCCCCTCTCCATAATTTCTCTCTTAAGGTTGATCATTCTAGAGATCCTCTTACATATTCACAGGCAAAAGGCCAACCAAAGTGGGAAGATGCCATGCTTGCATAGAATAAGTTCTTGATGAGAAATCAAACATGGGAGCTTATACTTCTTCCAAAAGGGAAGAATGTGGTTGGATGAAAATGAGTCTATAAGACCAAGTACACTTTGTATGGTCAAGTGGAAAAGCAAAAGGTACACCTTGTTGCTAACATTTCTCTCAACAAAAGGGAGTTGACTACTCAAAAATCTGCACTAGTTGCAAGGATGGATTCTATCATGACAATTCTTTCTAGGGTTACTTCCTATGCTTGGAAAGTATATCAAATGGATGTGAAGAGTGCCTTCCTCCATGTGAGCCTCAAGAGAAGATCTATATGCAACAACCACCTACTTTTGATCTTGAAGATCCCACTCCCTTGGTTTGTTGGTTGACTAGGTTCTTGTATGGACTTAAGCAAGCCCCTTGTGCTTAGTATGAGAAGATCCACTCTTTCTTCCTCAATTATGGTTTTTGACAATGTGAGGTCAAACATGATATTTACATAAAACATCAGGAAAGGTTCAACAACCCCAACCCTGTTTGTAGTTTTTTTTCCCCTTTTTGAGTGTATACAGAGAATCGTTATTTGAAGATAAATTTGTGGCTAAATTATCAACAAAACTACCCAGATCAGGTATATTGGTACCTAGAGAGCAATACTCTCTTAGACAAAATCTATGGTCGACGAGGTTTTTTCCTTAACCCTAGGAAGCCATAGTTGGGGGCCTGTTACTTAGTTCTTGATATCTTCAGCTCAAAGCAATTACAGACATCTTAGAGCATCCAATTCATTACATTGCTCTCCTTTAGCCTTGCAGATCCAAGCCAAAAAAGTTTCGTACAGGTTAAAAGTCTTAAGATCGTGTGTGGTGAATTTCTTCCAATCTATGAAGATCCAGGCTGAACAATATCGTGCAAGTTAGAGTTTCAAACCTTGCTAGAAAATCAATTATGTTATTTTTAGAACAACGCATCCCTGTTAGGAGGTGAAGTCAATATCCAGATATCCAATGTTCTTCAGGAGCAAGGTGTATGGTGGTGCAGTTACAGTCTTATTGTTATGGGTTGTTCGTATGCGCCGGGCGCGCCGAGGGGAGTTTCAGTTACAGTCTTAATTGTAAAAACAAAATTTCTTAAAACATGTTTTATCCGCTATGTATCTTGCATTTTTAATGCATTTTTAATGTAATTTTTAATGCATTTTTAATGCAAGTTTTTGTATTTGGGCGGGTAATTTTTCTTGGGGTATGAGCCTGGGTTTACCGTTTGGTCTATAAACCTGCGGTCTTTATTGTTTTTTATGGGTTTAAAAAAGAATTTTTTTATCCCACATGTAATACATTATGGCTCCCCCACTAGAGTTAGGATTTTATAAAGAAGTGTTGTACTTCTTCTAAACTCACACTCCATTGATGAGACCCATAGGTCGAAACGCGTTTGGAGTTTTGATGTTGTATTACTTCTTCTTTTCGGAATAAAATTCAATTTCGTGTCTTTTGTTCCTTTCCTAACTCGTGTTAATATTTTTTTCTATTTTCTAAAACGTATTTGTTGTCGGTATTATGCTCTTCACTTGTCGTGTAATGCGATCTGGTGAATCAGAAATCCTGCAGCACTAGGAGTATGCTCTTCACTTGCGCATTTGCGATCTGGTGAATCAGAAACTAGTTTACGTTTTTAGAGTACTGCTTCGCCATGTTTCTTTTTTTATTAATGAGTTTACCCATTAATGGTGCACGTTGCTCTACCAGTTATTGACCTTTCAGATATTGAATCCTCTCCCATAGTTCCTGATAGTCCCTCCAGTTCTCCTGTTCGTCTTCCTCGCAAGCGTCTACGGCAAGAGGGTTCACGACAACAAATTTGGGAGCTTGAAGAACGGGTCTTCGACATAGATAAAATGGAAGAGTTTTGCAGAGGTCTAACACAAACAAAATTTTTTGCTCAAAATGGAAGAGTTCCTTGTACACAAGATAGAAGGACCTTCATAGATGGAATCGGTGCAATGCGTGGCATTCCTCCACGTCCAGAGTCTTTGGACAAGCTGTTGGAAACAAGGTTCGAAGAATTCAAGATTTTGAGTAGAAAGGCAGAAAAATGCCATTCCAGGCTAGCCCGGTTTGAAGAGAATTTGGGCAAAGGCATTGTTCCCCATAGCCTACGAATGGAAAAACCACGTCTTCAACTTCTAGATGAAGATATTAATAAACAATTTTTTGATGAGTCAGAGGCCCTCACAGAAAAATTTCGCTTGGAAATGGCTAAATTATATATCTGTAATTTCAAAAAATATACAGATAAATTAGCTGCTCAAGCCAATGATTATATTCCCAATATTTTATTACCGGCAATTAAGGAAATTCTTGCAGATTCCGTAAATAAATATAAGACAATTTCTCAAGAAATTGCTTTGGAATGGGAATCCCAGATTAAAGAGCTTTTTGAGGGAAAGCTTCAAGCTTGGAGAGTTGAAATGCAAATCCAAAAAGATATACAAGAGAAAGCCAAAGCTGCTCGAGAGAATGCTGCTTCAGAAATCCCAAAAGTTAATATGTCAGAAGCTACAGAAAGTGTAGCCGACTTGGTTAAAAGAGAAATCAAGCAGCAAATTGATCGTTTGGAAAAACTAATCACAGGTGCACAAAAGAAATTTCCGGCACAAGACAACAAGAATAGAAGTCACAATAGAGGGCCAAACCAAAGAGCCTCTACTACACAGAAAAGGCAATCACGACAACATCCACAACATGGAAACAAACAACAACGGCAGCCACAACAAAGGAATAAACAGCTGAAACAACAACAACAAAGGCAACAACAACAACAGGGGCATAATTTAAACTTTTGGGGCCCTTCTCCAAGAAGATGAAAGAAGGGGAGAAACTTCCAGAACCGCACTTCCTATGTGCAGCAACAATTGCAACAGGACAATGGAAGAAATTTCCACAACTCTGGTTTCGAGAATCCGAGAAAGGGTTTTGCCCCATCTGTTCAGAAGCAGCAAGGGCAGGGGTTCTTCCGTCACCAAAATGGCGGCGGAAACCAAAAATAACCCCTTGGTCCGCAATTTTCAGCCCACAAGATTTTGGTCGTCGGTATTTTTACCGGAGTCCTGTCTGGGCTATGGATGGCAAAATCACAAATCTTGTTGTCCATAATTTTTCCTCCAAAGAACTTACCCAGAATGAAATTGAGGCCCTCAGCTTGGGTTTAAAGTTCCTCCCTGTTCCTCCTCCCATGGCCAAAGAGGTTCTAAAATAGGAGTTTTCAACATTTTGTAGACGTCTTCATCTTGAATGGTTCTTTGGACCGAGAGGTGGCCCTCCAAAACCGCTTAAGCCCATTGATCCTTTCCGTGTTTCCAACCCAAGTTTTAATCCCTCACAGTTTTATAAGCCTTTGGAAGAAATTATTGGCATGGGTGAAAGATTCCTCAATAACAAATTATCTGCTGCTAATCCCACCCGCCAACGTGCTTTTCCATCCCACATCTGGTCTGCCATTTGTTCCCTTGCCAATGACAAATCCATTGTCATTAGGCCTGTAGATAAAAACTTGGGTGTTTGTGTTTTATCCATGGACTGGTACATTTTAGAAGGCTTTTCCCAGCTTTCAGATCAAAATGTTTACTCTGAAGTGAACAAAGTCCCCTGGCAGGATATTTTTTATCAGCTCCAAGACTTGCTTGATTGGGCTTTTAGGAGGAATCTGCTTTCAGAAAACCACAGGAAATTTATGCTCCAGGTAACACCATCCTCTACCAGAGTGTGTGTCTTTTACCTGCTCCCCAAAATCCACAAGCCCAGGCTTTCCGGTCGACCCATCTGTTCCTACTGTGGTTTCATGCTCGAACCTGCCTCCAAATGGCTTCATCATCTGCTCTTGCCAATTTTGTTGAAGCAAAAAAATCATCTCTTGGATTCCATATCTCTAATTAAATATTTGCATGGTCGTACCTTTCCTCAGGACATCATTCTTTTCTCTTTTGATGTTGAGAGCCTCTATCCCAACATCCCCACCTCTCAAGGATTGGCAACCATCCATCATTTTTTGAGGAATGAATTTGATTCGGCCAAGACAAACTTTGTGGTAAGGCTTGCAGAGATAGTGTTAACACAACACTACTTGGAATTCAAAGGGAAAACATACAAGCAGATAAGAGGAACAACCATGGGAAGTAATTTTGTTGTGGTTTATGCTTGTTTATTTCTTTGTCATCTAGAGGAACAGGTATTTAATAATGTTGTTGTGGAAAATATTTTATTTTATAAAAGATACATTGATGATGCCATTGGAGTTTGGCATGGCCCTAAGGAGGATCTTAATGGTTTTCTTGTTGCCTACGGTTCCTTCTATGACAGTATTAAAATTACTTCCTTTATTTCTGATTTTGAAGTAACACTTCTGGATACTACATTTTTTAAGGGACCTGATTTTGCTCAGACTGGAATTCTTTGCACCAAATTGTTTCAGAAGCCGATGAATGCCTACCAATACATCCTTGCTTCCTCCCATCATCCAGTTCATCAGAAAAAGGCCTTTATCATGAGTGAACTCAACAGATTTTTGGTTAGAGAAAGCTCCAGGGATGGATTTATTTCTGTTAAAAATAAATTTTTTAACAGACTCAGAGCTAGGGGATATCAAATTAATTTTCTCTTGCCTTTGTTTGAGAAAGTTAAATTTGATGGTAGGCCTTCACTTTTGGCCAGAGTTTTGGAGCGAGCAGCACGCAGACATGGAACCAAAATAAAAACAATTCCTCTTATTTTGAAGTTGGACAACTGCAATTTTGTCAGAGATCTTCGAATCGGCACAGATATTATTTCTCCAATGTTTGAAAAATGGAGAAAAGATAGAGAGCTCAAACACATTGCTCGAGGCATCATTTGTTGGAGGAACAAAAAGCCCTTGAGAGCTTATCTTTGTAAAAACAAAATTTCTTAAAACATGTTTTATCCGCTATGTATCTTGCATTTTTAATGCATTTTTTAATGCATTTTTAATGTAATTTTTAATGCATTTTTTAATGCAAGTTTTTGTATTTGGGCGGGTAATTTTTCTTGGGGTATGAGCCTGGGTTTACCGTTTGGTCTATAAACCTGCGGTCTTTATTGTTTTTTATGGGTTTAAAAAAAATTTTTTTATCCCACATGTAATACATTATGGCTCCCCCACTAGAGTTAGGATTTTATAAAGAAGTGTTGTACTTCTTCTAAACTCACACTCCGCTGATGAGACCCATAGGTCGAAACGCGTTCGGAGTTTTGATGTTGTATTACTTCTTCTTTTCGGAATAAAATTCAATTTCGTGTCTTTTGTTCCTTTCCTAACTCGTGTTAATATTTTTTTCTGTTTTCTAAAACGTATTTGTTGTCGGTATTATGCTCTTCACTTGCCGTGTAATGCGATCTGGTGAATCAGAAATCCTGCAGCACTAGGAGTATGCTCTTCACTTGTGCATCTGCGATCTGGTGAATCAGAAACTAGTTTACGTTTTTAGAGTACTGCTTCACCATGTTTCTTTTTTTATTAATAAGAATACCCTATCACCAAGAACTTGTAATGGAATATCATAAGAAAATGCAAGCAGAAAAGGAGAGTAAGAAAGCTGCTCAGACTCTCATAATGATAAACCAAGAGAATGTGTTGGTAAATACAGAGCCCTAAAACAAATTAGCTTTGTGACAAAAGATGTGGCCCTACCATATAAGAAAATATTATAGCCTTGTTGATGACGTGGGTACATAATACCAGCCCTAGCTTATCGTTTACAAATGTAAAATCTGTGGAAAGGAGTACTTGTGTCGGCAAGCATTAGGAGGTCATGTTGCAGGTGCACATGTGAAACCTAGATTCAATTATATGAGTAGTTTGATGCCTAGGCCAGAAATAAAGAAAACATACAGATGTTCTATTTGTTTTGAATTATTTTCAAGTGGGCAATCTTTAGGAGGTTATAAAGGAACTCAATTGAAAACAATATTTGCCAAGGCTAAGGACGAACTAAAAATGGAAAATGGATCTGGATTATGCTTAGAGAGACGTTTGGTAGATCTAAATCAGAGAGAGGTCTGGTAGATCTAAATCTATTAGTTGCAGAACAAAGCTCTGAGGAAGAATGTTTCTCATTTGATGAATCAGGGTTAAATAAGCATGACCATGATAACTCTTTGAAGACTGCTGGCAGTAGGGATGAGGAAAAAGGTAAGATTCGGTGTGGTGTTGTTATAAAAAGGCCAACAAAGACAACACATGGGAATGGCAGACTTTGTGAATGGTGTGAACCTAATGGATGTCCTGTGGCAGGAACTAGTGGCTAGATTGATGACGTAGAAGAAGAATAGAACACTTTCAGATATATTCAGAGAGGCCACAACAACAAAATGATAAAATATACAAATATACAGGACATGATGGATGAACTAAGGGGATCATGGCAAGGTCATATGAAGAATTCCTTAGGATCCTTAGAGAAAAAGGGACTGTTGAAAGCATGCAGCAGCAAAATGTCAGGAGGAACCATGTATATAAGAACATAACAGAGGAAGGGTCCTGTATAATCAAGGGTTGCAGATTTCAGTATGATAATGGAGCTACATGAAGAGATCAAATTCAATAGCATAAGCAGATATTTGTTCAAAACTCCTACCAAAGTTCCAGGACCGTATTTTATGAGCAAATATCAAAATCCATTAATCATGCAGCCATGATGGTCAGATCCTTCAGCAATAGGATGTACATTTTATTTTCCTAATTTGTGTGAATATATGTATAGGTACATACTAAACAAGGATAGGATGCATGGGAGAATGAAGGTGGCAATCAAAACATCGATTGCAAGGCATGTTTATAGTAACTGACCAGAATGGGATCCGTCGTTCAAAATTTCATAGCAGATTTATGTCCACATTTTTCAGATACTATGGAGACCATAGTTGTAATGTCCTACCCTGTTCTGAGAATGGAGTTTGCAATCTGTTTTTTTTTTTTTTGTATTCTAATTTTTTTGTGTTTTTTCAGATGATGAAAATGTACAGAAATTGCATAAACAGCAAACTTTGACAAGCAATAACTTTCAAACTACTTATCCAGAAGCTCTGAAAATTGGTATCTAGATAATAAATATATAGAGCTAGCAACCCATTAAAGGAAATTGGAAAATAACAATGTACCAGGTATTTATGCAAATCTGGAAATGACTGTTCAGACTCTGATCAGCAACCCAGGAAACTTGAATTTTCATTCCAAACTTCAAATACAATGTTCTATTTGCCCGGAAATCAGTACAAATTGCTCCTAAGAGCCAAGCGACCAGGTTCAGACCCAGAAACTGCCAAAAAAAGCAGATTTACAATTTGCACGAATTCCAATACAAGCTCCAACTGTACGGCTAGGCAGGAAATTGGTACGGCAGCCTTGGAAAAATGTGTAGCAGTAGAAAATAGTCTTCAATATTGGTCGATTTACTCCTCTAACCCAGGCACCTTGATATCAACACCAAACCCTAGCTTATTTCCTCAACAAATGGCTCTGTGAATGATTTCCAGGTGGTGCGCTACAGCCGGCAGTGGCGTCCAAACTGAAGTATGAAGTCAGCTCTTGAAACCCCTGAAAATACTTGCCCAAACTTGATAAATATCTCTGAAAATGCAATCCTTATCAGCTCCAATGCATTCCCTGTGCTGGAAATGCTCCAATCAACCTGAGGATGTCTTTCAATCCCGAAGTTGATGTCCCTGTAGGAGGATTTCGTCTCCAACAAGCTTAGAAAACCCTACAGATGCTCTGCAAGTCTCCTTACACAATATCTCCCAATAACAATAGCCAAGAATGAATGAAATGAAGCATTTCAAGTCCTTTTATATCCTCCTCCAAAGTGGTCGGCCCTTTTTGGCTATCACAAATACATTTTATAACATTAAAATATTTTAAATTGCCACTTTATGAATGTGGCGTCCAATATTGGCCCTTTCATAAGTCACTTTTATGAAGTAAAATTAAAACTTAAGTGACTTACATTATCCTTATGTCCCCATTTTATAAAATAAAGTTATAACCATATTAAATTAAATATTTAATTTAATTTAATATAATTAAAACTTTGCTCATTAAAATCTCAAACCTCTGGTTATCCAATCCACGAACAAGAGGTAGAATCGGACACCCATTTCGCCAAAGAATCTCACTACACTATCCGACATCACCGAAAACCCTGATAACTGACTTACTAAAAATAGTAAGTCCATGCTCCGCTGTCCGAAACGGCCCCAAAATCTGGCAACTGAAAGCTTAGCACGTCCAGACGACAACCCCCCAACCTCCAGTGGGCTCCCCAACACCTGACACAGCCTACGGGAACCCGAGAGTAGGCTAGTCCACAAGGCTCCTACTGACTGATTAGGAAGGGGACATTACAGTCCTCCCTCCCCAAAATTGCTTGTCCTCAAGCAATTGGAGCGCTGGATGTTGTAAGATCTGCTCATCCTCCCAAGTAGCATCCTCAACCGGCAAATCCTTCCATTTGATCAAGTACTCTCTAATTGCCCGTCTCCTGAGAGTACGCTCCCTGCTATCAATGATGGCCTCAGGGACAAGTATCAGCTTCCCCTCATCATCCAAGGGTGGCAGAACTGAGGAAGGAACCACATTATGTCCAAGTGCCTTCTTGAGGCGTGACACATGAAATACGTTATGTACCTTACTATCTGCCGACAAGTCCAACTCATAAGCCACTTCACCGACCCTCCTGATAATCCGAAATGGACCATAAAATCGTGGTTTGAGTTTTTCAGCTCCACTCTTCTTGAGAGTAGACTGCCTGTACGGCTGCAGTCTCAAATAAACCAGGTCACCCACCTCAAAACTGCGCTCTAAACGCTGCTGATCTGCATAAAGCTTTTGCTGATTTTGTGTCTGCTGAATGTTCTCTTTCAATGCCCTCATGATATCTTGGTTGTCCTGTAACATCTCCTTCGCCTTAGGCACTCTGCAATCCTGTATTAGTAAATCTATGAAGCTGGGAGCCTCATATCCATAAAGGGCCATAAAGGGTGACATTTTAATTGACATGTGATAAGTGGTATTGTAGCAATACTCACTGAGGTGCAACCATCTAACCCATGCCTTTTGCTGCCCTGAAATATAATTTCTCAAATATCCTTCCACCCATTTATTCACTATTTTCGTTTGTCCATCTGTCTGTGGGTGGTAGCTGGTGCTAGGAGTGAGTTCTGTCCCACTCAGATGGAAGAGCTCCTGCCAAAAGTGACTCATAAACCTGCTGTCCCTGTCACTAACTATGTTCTTAGGCAGCCCATGCAATCTGAAAATTTCTTTGAAGAACAAATCAGCAACCTGAACTGCAGAGTAAGTGGCTGAAATCGCAAAGAAATGTGCAAATTTGGTTAGTCTATCAACCACAACATATATACAGTCTCTCCCTTGCACCTTAGGCAACCCTGTTATGAAATCCATTGACACACTTTCCCATTTTTGGTTGGGAATCGGTAGGGGCTGCAATAAACCAACCGGATAGGTGTGCTCATCCTTATTTTGTTGGCAAGTGACACACTCTCTAACATACTTAAGGACCTCATCCTTGAGTCCTTTCCATGTGAATCTCTCTCTCACCTGCTTATATGTCTTATAATACCCCGGATGACCAGCCATCGGAGAGTCATGGAAAGACCTCAAAATAGTGTGCTTTGAATTGAGAATTAGGTACCAAAAATATCCTATCCTTATAAATGATCAATCCATTAGCCACGGTATACCTGTCATTAGCTTTGGTACCATCTATGATGCTGGAAGCCCACTCATCCTTTGCATAATCTGTCATAATTTGTTCCTTCCAATCTGCTGTAATCTCCCCCAAAGCACATAAATGTGGCCTCCTAGACAAAGCATCAGCAACAACTACATTCTTCTTCCCTTTGACATAGACAATGTCAAAGTCGTAGGCCTGCAATTTACTCACCCATTTTTGTTGCCTCTCATTTAAATCCCGCTGATTTAGAAAGTATTTCAAACTGTTGTGGTCGGTTTTGACAATAAACTTACCTCCCACAAGGTAAGGTCTAAACTTGGCCAATGCATGCATTATGGCCAACATCTCCTTATCATATATCGAATAAGCCCTCTCTGCACCTCTTAGTTTCCTGCTCTCAAAAGCAATCGGGTGCTTATCCTGCATCAACACTGCTCCAATGCCCTCCCCTGAGGCATCACACTCCAACTCAAATGGCCTAGAGAAGTCTGGGATTGCAAGAACTGGACATGAGCACATCACCTTTTTGAAATTATCAAAACACACCTGTGTTGAATCTGTCCATACAAAGGCTCCCTTCTTCGTCAAGTCTGTAAGAGGTCCAGCAAGCTGTGAAAAACCCTTGACGAATCTCCTATAGAAACCACACAACCCAAAGAATCCCTTAAGCTGAGTGAGATTGGTTGGGGGTGGCCAATCCATTATTGCTTTGATCTTATCTGGATCAATTCTAACTCCATCTGCACTAATGATATGTCCCAAATATAGCAACTCTGTTAACCCAAACTCACATTTTGACTCCTTGGCATACAAAGATTCCTGCTCAAGGATGCTCAAAACCTCATCTAAATGTTTCAAGTGCTCCTCCCAAGTCCTGTTGTAAAACAATATGTCATCAAATAAAATTAAGACAAACTTTTGGAGCTGCACTCTAAAAACCCTATTCATACATGACTGAAAGGTCGCTGGAGCATTATTTAACCCGAAAGGCATCACCAGGAACTCGAAGTGACCATAGTGGCATCTGAAAGCAGTCTTCTCTATGTCACTCTCCCTCATCCGAATCTGATGATAGCCCGATCTAAGGTCTATCTTAGAGAAATGGTGTACTCCATGCAACTCATCTATTAGCTCATCGATCCTGGGGATGGGATATCTATTTTTTATAGTCTTCTTATTTAGGGCCCTGTAATCAATGCACATACGCATTGTCCCATCCTTCTTCTTAACCAAGACCACCGAAGATGCAAAGGGACTCTTGCTAGGCCTAATGTGTCCCATGTCAAGCAATTCCTTGATTGCTTTTTCAATCTCATCCTTAAATCTTTTTGGGTGTCTATAGGGAGTGGTGATTACAGGTTTTGCTCCCTCTTCCAGCTCAATAACATGTTCTATCCCTCTCTCAGGGGGTCTCCCTGGTGGTATGCTCTCGAAAACCTTACTGTGCTTGTCCAAAAGTACCCGAATATCAGGGTGATAGTCCTTCCCCTGCTGCTCACCAACTGTAGGCATCATAATACATTCTGCTACCCACTCTATCTGATCATGCCTGAAAAATCTCTCCATCCTCTTGAGAGATACTACTCTCATGCCTCCATCTGAAATGCCTCGAAGGACTATCTTCTTCCCTCCTGATTCAAACTTCATCTCCATACTATGCAAGTTCATGGTGAACTCGCCAAGGGTACGCATCCAATGCATACCAAGGACCACATCTGTGTCTCCAATCCCTACAACATAAAAATCATCCTGGAGGTCATATTCACCCATCCGAATGCGAAGATTGGGAATCTTCCGTGTACAAGTAAGAGTGAATCCATCTGCCATCATCACCTTGAAACCATCAAAAGGTTTCATCTGCAAGCCCCGCTTGGCTACAAGGTCTTCATCTATAAAATTGTGAGTAGCACCCGTATCAATAAGTGTGGTAATTCGCTGTCCACTTAACACTCCTCGCACCTTAAAAGATCCAGCCTTCTGGAAACTACAAAGTTGTGCCACAACTCCCTCTTTTCCATGTGTAGCCTCAACATCTCCATCACTATCTGAGCCACTGCTACTAGAATCACTTTGCTGATCAGCCCTCTCAGACTTTGATTCTTCAGCTGTAAGATACTCCATCTACTTAGCTTTAGCCTTTTTAGAACACTTGTGAGATGGGTTCCATGGTTCCTTACATTGAAAGCATAATTTCTTCTTCCTTAAGTCATTCCAAATCTTGTTGTCCACTTTGCTAGGAAAATATTTAGGTGGGTTTGAATTCTTCCGAAAGTGACTCTTATCTTTAAATCCTTCTTATGCTCAACACCCTTCGAATGGAACTTACTTTTTGAAGTTGATGACTCCATATCTCTAGCCTTTCGTATGGCCTCCTATAAACTGAGTGGATTAAGGGCTTTGATCCAGCCCCTCAAAGGATCCGATAGGCCATCAATGAAGAGGACTATTAGCCTCCTCTCAGAAATATCCGTAACCAATACTGAGAGCCTCTTGAAATCAACAACGTAGCTCTCAACCGAACCCCATTGTTTGAGCTGGGCTAACTCCTTAAACTGCAGTTCTGGATCCTTCTTATCAAATCTATCAATTAGTCTCTCTGTGAATTCTGCGTAGGAGACTATCTGTCCATGCCCTAGGGTGATCATCCCATGATGCCACCACTCATGTGCCGACCCATCCAGATGCAATGCTGAAAAATTTGATAGCCTCTATCTCTGGAATTGGATTCAGCTGAAAATATGTGTCTAACTTTTGAACCCATGCTCTTGCAATACTCTTCCCGGATCCATCAAAATAAGGAATAGAGAGTTTGCTGACCCTCTTCTGAAGTTCATGGTTATGATGCCTTCCCATTTGTGGCCTATTACGGGCCCTCCAATCTGCATATTCACGGAAAGACCATTCAGTCCTGAACTCAATGTTGGATTGCTCCCAATCATGTAAAATCTGCTCCTGGAAGTCTTGTTGAGTTGGTTCCACTTCAGGTTGAACCTCAACTCTGGGTGGGAAAGTGGGAATTAAGGGTCTATTGCTTGCTGCCCTAGCTCTGTAGTTCTGATCCACACCTCCTTGGTTCACCGAACCGTCTCCGTTACCATTATTCCTGTTGTTTCCCTGACCTCCTCACTGCCCATTATTATTTTGGTTGTTTTGGTTGTTTGCATTGTTACAAACCATTTGTTGAGTCATAAGGGCAAGCAACTGAGCCATATTCTGCTGTATGTCACGCTGACCTCTCTGCAATATATTAATCATTTCTCTATCTGTGGGCCTCTCTGTTCTCTCTATCCCTATCTCTATCTCCCATGTTTGGGTCTTCGTCCATATTGGGATTAGGTTTGTTTCTTCTACTTTATTGGGATTAGACCTGTTTCTCCTTAAATAATATTGATGACTACCTGACTGCATTCAAACCCTCAGGATGGCAGGAAGAGCTGAGCTCTGATACCACTGTAATGTCCTACCCTGTTATGAGAATGGAGTTTGCAATCTATTTTTTTTATTTATGTATTCTAATTTTTTGTGTTTTTTCAGATGATGAAAATGTACAGAAATTGCATAAACAACAAACTTTGACAAGCAATAACTTTCAAACTACTTATCCAGAAGCTCTGAAAATTGGTATCTAGATAATAAATATATAGAGCTAGCAACCCATTAAAGGAAATTGGAAAATAACAATGTACCAGGTATTTATGCAAATCTGGAAATGACTGTTCAGACTCTGATCAGCAACCCAGGAAACTTGAATTTTCATTCCAAACTTCAAATACAATGTTCTATTTGCCCGGAAATCAGTACAAATTGCTCCTAAGAGCCAAGCGACCAGGTTCAGACCCAGAAACTGTCAAAAAAAGCAGATTTACAATTTGCACTAATTCCAATACAAGCTCCAGCTGTACGGCTAGGCAGGAAATTGGTACGGCAGCCTTGGAAAAATGTGTAGCAGTAGAAAATAGTCTTCAATATTGGTCGATTTACTCCTCTAACCCAGGCACCTTGATATCAACACCAAACCCTAGCTTATTTCCTCAACAAATGGCTCTGTGAATGATTTCCAGGTGGTGCGCTACAGCCGGCAGTGGCGTCCAAACTGAAGTATGAAGTCAGCTCTTGAAACCCCTGAAAATACTTGCCCAAACTTGATAAATATCTCTGAAAATGCAATCCTTATCAGCTCCAATGCATTCCCTATGCTGGAAATGCTCCAATCAACCTGAGGATGTCTTTCAATCCCGAAGTTGATGTCCCTGTAGGAGGATTTCATCTCCAACAAGCTTAGAAAACCCTACAGATGCTCTGCAAGTCTCCTTACACAATATCTCCCAATAACAATAGCCAAGAATGAATGAAATGAAGCATTTCAAGTCCTTTTATATCCTCCTCCAAAGTGGTCGGCCCTTTTTGGCTATCACAAATACATTTTATAACATTAAAATATTTTAAATTGCCACTTTATGAATGTGGCGTCCAATATTGGCCCTTTCATAAGTCACTTTTATGAAGTAAAATTAAAACTTAAGTGACTTACATTATCCTTATGTCCCCATTTTATAAAATAAAGTTATAACCATATTAAATTAAATATTTAATTTAATTTAATATAATTAAAACTTTGCTCATTAAAATCTCAAACCTCTGGTTATCCAATCCACGAACAGGAGGTAGAATCGGACACCCATTTCGCCAAAGAATCTCACTACACTGTCCGACATCACCGGAAACCCTGATAACTGACTTACTAAAAATAGTAAGTCCATGCTCCGCTGTCTGAAACGGCCCCAAAATCTGGCAACTGAAAGCTTAGCACGTCCAGACGACAACCCCCCAACCTCCAGTGGGCTCCCCAACACCTGACACAGCCTACGGGAACCCGAGAGTAGGCTAGTCCACAAGGCTCCTACTGACTGATTAGGAAGGGGACATTACAATAGTTGAGAAAATCTGCAACAAATCTGCAAAATCCCGATTTTTAAAATGTTGATGCAATCGGCAAACTCTCGACGATGCAAAGATGTTTTGAAAAAATCAGCATCCCATATTTTTTGCCGATTTTTTCAAAAAATCTGCAATTTTTTTTTCTTTTGTTTTTTAGGCTGCGGCCCATTTAGGGTTTTTTTATGCAAGGCCATTTCTCAGCTGTTAATGCTTGAACTTCGAAGTAAATATTGTTGCTTGATAACTATGTATGTAAGCCCATTTTTCAGTTTTTAATGTTTGAAACTATGAAGTTTGAAGTTTAAACCCTAAACCCTAAGCTAGGCCCTAGGGTTTTCGGTTTAGGGTTTTGTTTTTTTTCTTCCTCTTTTTAAGTAAATATTGCTGCCTAGTAACTATGTATGCAAGCCCATTTTTCAGTTGTTAATGTTTGAATTTGAAACTTTGTACTTTGAACTCGAAGTTTAACCCCTAAACCCTAGTGGAGGCCCTAGGGTTTTGGGTTTAGGGTTTTCTTTTCCTCCTCTTTTTAACTAAATATTGCTGCCTGCTAACTATGTATGCAAGCCCATTTTTCAGCTGTCAATGTTTCAATTTTAAACCCTAAACCCTAGCCTTTTGGTTTAAGGTTTAGGTTTTTTTTCCTTTTTTTCAAGTGATTGTAACTTTGTTGTTACTTGTTTCTATGTGCAAGCATATAAAAAATGAAACCTTTTTTTCCTTGTAACTTCGTACCTTTTCATATTATAAGCAATACAAGATGTGTTTTGTCACTTTCAAGTGTACTCAAAGCTTGAACCTTGGATGATGTCTTGACATGAGTTATTGCTTTTATTGCAATATTTGATTTGCATAAAGTTAATTCATTGTAATATGCATGAAAAAAACTTTTTTTCAATGAGAACTTTCCTTTTCTTTGTTTTTTTTTACCGATTCTTTCCCTGATGTTTTGCTGATTCTTGATTTTTGCCTATTTCTAAAAATGCCGATTCCGATTTTCTCAACTATGATGGAGGCCATCATTCAAGAATATGCTTGGCTGCAGTATGAAGATCCCAATTCAAAGTTGGTCATGTTACATGAATTATTTACAGATAAATATGATTATTACATTTGTAATCAGTTATACAGGCCACCAACCGGTTTATGAAGAAAAAAGTGGAATGTACAGGAGTTGTCACCAATATACAGTATATCCTGGATATTTCCTATTGGAACGAGAAAATAAAAGATGGTGGTTGCATACAAATAGCCTAGCGAGATGCAAGATCAGATGAGGAGACTGTGGATTGGGATCCTGGAGGATAAAACAAGAAATTTAATGCTATGCTGTCAGGCATGTTGACATTCGGATGGATCCCATAAAAGATCTCGAATGGATCCCATGATAGATCCTAGTTGTTGGCAGCTGTAATTGCCAGTCATGTGGGCCACGTAACAGGCCTTGGGATGCTCGTACCAATGTTACGGAAGAGGTAGGAGGCACCTTCTATTGTCAACATACAAAAATAGTTATATGTGTGCATATAAATAAATAAAAAGGTGACATGCCACCTGGAACAGCAGGTAATCATAACCTGCTAGAGTAGGTCATGGAAGGAAACAAAAAGGAGATCTTCTAATGATGACATATTGGACACATGGGACACTATTGGAAAAGATCTCATTGATGTAATGAGAAAGACATAACTTATATGACCTATTGAGAAAGACATAACTTATATGAACTGTTGACGAAGTAACAATAACCTGGTAGAACAAGTCAACAAAAGACATCCATATACCATGGCAAAGATTGAGAAGGCTATTAGGTGGGCTTGTCACCCAGCATTACACAGGTCATAATATGTACAAAGCATGAGTTGTAAAATTTATCTAGAGAGGATGACTTGTAAGAAAGGTAATGGCAACCTGTTAGAGCAGGTCGAAGGTCCCCACTCCTATATGTAGAGGAGAGCACAAGGCATTTCGGCATACCTAGTGATACTTAGTTTGAGGCTCTTGCATAACTAGAGGGTCTACAGTCTTATGAGTCTTGCAAGAGTAAGAGGATTCCAAGCCTTTGGAGTGCAAGGCTATCTCCATAGTTGTGATGAAGAAGTGAATGGCCCTCATGCCATGTCCGCAATCTATGTAAGAAATTTCTGATATTAATAAGATCTTGTCATTCTTTTGTGAATCCAATGCATTCTTATTCTATTCTCTATGTCTCCAAAGCTATCATATGAGTATGTATATGTGTGTTCATTGATATTGTGAGGAATATTTTATATCAAGGGCATGGGTATTGGTTTTTATGTTGTACAAGCAAAAAAGTCTGGTTTTCTATGATGCACAAGCAAAAAAGTCTTGTTTTTGTATTTGCCAAAAAGAAATGTGAATGTATTGTACAAGCAAAAAAGTTTCAGGAAAATCTTGGTTGTGGTGTCCCATGTTAGCCGTGTTGAGGAGAGGAAGGCGTTTTTCGCGAATGTATTGAAAAAAGTAGCCAATACTGGAGCATGGTCAGAGTAGTTTATACAAGGCTTGGCAAAGTAGCCGGCACAAGAGGTCAAGCAGAGTAGCCTTCACAAAGGAGGGCTACATGTTTTTGGTATAAGGTGTCTTCTGATTGCATTTTCTTTATTTTGGGCTAACAATTTGCTTTGAAGGTTTAGGGTTTAGGGTTTGTGGTGCCCTCGAAGGTGTGTTGTTTGGGTGCAAGGGTAGTCTTTAGGAGTCGCCCATTACCATAATTATACTATGTCTCATGCCACAATACTCCTATTTGGCTTAGAGTTGTCGCTTGATATCATTGTCGTACTACGTCACAACACAAACAACTTTTTTCAATGAACTCCATGTTTGTATGTGGGCAAACTCCCACCACGCTCTATGTGTGTTGGCTCTGATACCAGATAGGACCCATAACCTAGTTCTGATACCAAATGGGACCCCTTGCACCCAAACAACACACCTTCGAGGGCACCACAAACCATTAACCCTAAACCTCCAAAGCAAACGGTCAACCCAAAACAAACAAAATGCAGTCAAAAAACACCTTACACCAAGAAAATGCAACCTTGCTCTATGAAGGCTACTCTATCAGGTCTCATGTGTCGGCTACTCTGCCAAGCCCTGTATAAGCTACTCTGACCATGCTCCTGTATACACTGCACCAATAATTTGGTCAATACAATCGCCAAAAACGCCTTCTTCTCCTCAACAACGGCTAACACAAGATACCACGACCAGTATTTCCCAAACACTTTTCTGCTTATACAATACAATCACATGTATTTTTGGTAAATACAGAAACACAACTTTTTTGCTTGTGCAACACAGGAAACCAAACTTTTTTGCTTGTACAACACAGAAACAAAACTCACATCCTTGATATAAAATATTTCCTCACAACATCAATGAACACAAACATACATATTCATATGATAGCTTTGGAGACACAAAGAATAGAATAAGAATACACCTGATTCACAAAAGGATGACAAGATCTTATTAATATCAGAAATTTCTTACATATATTGTGGACATGGCATGAGGGCCATTCACTCCTTCATCACAACTATGGAGATAGCCTTGAACTCCAAAGGCTTGGAATCCTCCTACTCCTCCAAGACTCATAAGACTCTAAACCGTCTAGCTATGCAAAAGCCTCAAAGTAGGTATCACTACGTAAATGCCTTGTGCTCTCCTCTATATATAGGAGTGGGGACCTTCAACCTGCTCTAACAGGTTGCCATTACCTTTCTTACAAGTCATCCTCTCTAGATAAATATTATAACTCATGCTTTGTACATATTATGACGTGTTATGCTAGGTGTTATGCCCATCTAATAACCTTTTCAATCATTGTCATGGTATGTGGATGTCTTTTTGTCTTTTGTTGACTTGTTCTATCAGGTTATTGTTACCTGGTCAACAGGTCATATAAGTCATATGTCTAATATGTCATCATCATAAGATCTACTTTTTGTCTCCTTCCATGACCTATTCTAGCAGGTTATCATTATCTCCTCTTCCAAGTGACATGTCACCTTTTTATTTATTTATTTACATACCCATATTTATATATTTTTAATACGGTGACATTAGAAAGTGCCACCTACCTCCTCTCGTAACATGGGTATGAGCATCCCAAGGCCTGTTATGTGGCCCACATAACTGCCAATTACAGCTGCCAACATCTGATATCTGTCACGAGATCCATCCAAGATCTTTTACGAGATCCATTCGGCTACCATCATGCACGACAGCTAGCATCAAATCTCTTGCTTTTATCCTCCAGGTTCCCAATCCACAGTCTCCTCATGTAATCTTGCATCCTTTGCCAGGCTATTTGTATGCAACCACCATATTTTATTTTCTCGTTCCAATAGAAAAAATCCAGTATATATTGTATATTGGTGACAACTCCTGCACATCCCACTTTTTTCTTCATAAACCAGTTGGTGGCTTGTATAATTGATCACAAATGCAAAACAATCATATTTATCAGCAAATAATTCATGTAACATGGCCAACTTTGAATTGAGATCTTCATACTGTTGCCAAACATATTTCTTGTGTGATTGTTTCCCTGGTGTCTGGAACATGTGGACAGAAATCTGCTATGAAAATTTTGAACCACGGATCCCATTCTTACCAGTTACTATAAACATGCCTTGTAATTGATGTTTCAATTGCCACCTCCATCCTTATATCGATCCTGACCTTACTTAATATGTACCTGTACATATATTCACACAGATTAGGAAAATAAAATGTACATCCTACTGTTGAAGGATCAAACCACCCTGGTTCCATGATTACTAGACTTTGATATTTGCTCGTATAATATGGTCTTGGAACTCATGTAGGATTTTTGAACAAATATCTGCTTATGATATTAACATTGATCTCTTTAGGTAGCTCCATTATCATGCTAAAATTTGCAACCCTTGATGAACAATACCCTTCCTGTATTGTGTTCTTATATGCATGGCTTCTCCTGACATTTCGTTGCTCCATGCCTTCAACAATCCCTTTTCCCCTAAGGATTCTAAGGAATTCTTCATATGATCTTGCCATGATACCCTTAATCCATCCATCATGTCCTGTATATTTATATACCCTATCATTCTCTTGTTGTGGCCTCTCTGAGTATATCTGAAAATATTCTTGCTCTTCTTCCTCGTTATTAATCCAACCACTAGTTCCTGCTACAGGCCATCCATCAGGTTCACACCATTCAGAAAGTCCACCACTCCCATGTGTTGTCTGTGTTGGCCTTCTTATAACAATGTGTGGTGTTTCTTCACCCTCTATCTCCTCCCTACTGCCAGCACTCTTCAAAGAATTATCGTAGTCATGCTTATTTAACTTTGATTCATCAAATGAGAAATATTCTTCCTCAAACCTTTGTTCTGCAACTGATAGATTTAGATCTACCAGACCTCTCTAAGCATAATCCAGATCCATTTTCCATTTCCAGTTCACCCTTAGCCTTGGCAAACATTCTTTTCAAGACAGCCTGAAGAAGATTTTGAAGATTAGGATCCTGGAGGATAAGAACAAAAGATCTGACGCTAGTTGTCAGGCTTGTTGACAGCCGGATAGACCCTATAAATGATCTCGGATGGATCCCATGACAGATCCCAAATGTTCGCAGCTGTAATTGCCAGCCGTGTGGGCCACATAACAGGCCTTGGGATGCTCGTACCCATGTTACGAAAACAGGTACGTGGCACCTTCTAATGTCACCATAGTAAAAATATATAAATATGGTTGTATGTAAATAAATAAACAAAAAGGTGACATGCCACTTGGAAGAGCAGGTAATGATAACCTGATAAAATAGGTCATGGAAGGAGACAAAAACGAGATCTTATGATGATGACATATTAGACACTTGACACACTATTGGAAAAGATCTCATTGATGTAATGAAAAAGACATGATTTATATGACCTGTTGACCAGGTAACAATAACCTCGTAGAACAAGTCAACAAAAGACCAAAAAACATCCACATACCATGACAAAGAATGAAAAGGCTATTAGGTGGGCCTGTCACCTAGCATAACACATCATAATATGTACAAAGCTTGAGTTGTAATATTTAGCTAGAGCAGATAGAGGAGAGCACAAGGCATTTGGGCATCCCTAGTGATACCTAGTTTAAGGCTTTTGCATAACTAGAAGGTTTAGAGTCTTACGAGTCTTGCAGGAGTAGAAGGATTCCAAGCCTTTGGAGTTCAAGGCTATCTCCATAGTTGTGATGAAGAAGTGAATGGCCCTCATGCCATGTCCACAATGTATGTAAGAAATTTCTGATATTAATAAGATCTTGTCATCCTTTTGTGAATCCAATGCATTCTGTCCCCAAAGCTATCATGAGTATGTATATGTGTGTTCATTGATGTTGTGAGGAATATTTTATATCAAAGGCATGGGTTTTGTTTCTATGTTGTACAAGCAAAAAAGTCTGGTTTTCTATGTTGCACAAGCAAAAAAGTCTTGCTTTTGTATTTGCCAAAAAGAAATATGACTATATTGTACAAGCAAAAAAGTGTTCAGGAAATACTGGACGTGGTGTCCCATGTTAGTCGGGTTGAGGAGAGGAAGGATTTTTTGGTGAATGTATCTTCCAAAGTACCAATGCAAAGTAGCCAATACAGGAGAATGGTCAAAGTAGCTTATACAGGGCTTGGCAGAGTAGCAGGCACAGGAGGCCCGGAGTAGCCGGCATAGAGCAAGGTTGCATGTTTTTGGTGTAAGGTGTTTTCTGACTGCATTTTCTGTGTTGGGCTTACAATTTGTTTTGGAGGTTCAGCGTTTAGGGTTTGTGGTGCCCTCGAAGGTGTGTTGTTTAGGTGCAAGGGATCCTATTTGGTATCAAAGTCGAAATGTGGATGCAATTTAAAAAGAACGCCCATCAATATACTCTTCGAGGCCTTCAAACAAGGTCATCGAGCATCAAATTTTTAAAAAAGGTTCTCATGGCATTGTGGCTCAACTTTGTACCATGAATCTTACAAAGTCTATCAACTTGAGCTAGTCTGTTGGATTGACTAAACTCTTGGACGTCCATGGCCCAGTCTTCAATGAGCCACATGAGCTTCCCCCTCGCCATTCACATGACCATGCCATTTAGTTGTTCCTAGGAAGTATACCCCTAATATTCAGCCCTACCACTATCCTTATATGCAAAAAACAGATATTGAAAAGATGGTGCAAGAATTACTCCAAGCAAGGATTATTTGACCAAGTGTCAGTCCCTATTCTTCACCAGCCCTCTTAGCTAGAAAGAAAGATGGTTCATGTCGTCTGTGTGTGGATTTCAACGAGTTAAATAAGATCACAATAAAGGATAAGTTTCCAATTCCAAATGATTGATGAACTTCTTGACGAATTGCATGGGGCCTACTTGTTTTCCAAGTTGCACCTACAATTAGGATATCACTAGATTCGTCTCCGAGAAGAAGATATCCCCAAGACTGCTTTTCGCACCCATGAAGGTCAATATGAACTTCTTGTCATGCCCTTTGGCCTTACAAACGCCCCATACACGTTCCAAAGCTTGACGAATGAGTCATTCATCCTTTCCTCAAGATATTCTTTTTGGTTTTCTTTGATAATATCTTGGTCTATAGCAAAACATGGGATGAACACTTAGTTCACTTGGATCAAACACTCCTTAGTTCACTTGGATCAAACACTCCAAATTCAAGCTAACAACCAATTGTTTGCCAAGCATTCCAAATGTTCCTTTGGGCAACCAGAGATTGAGTATCGTCCAAAGGAGTAAAGGTGGACCACAAGAAGACTAAAGACATGCAGACTTAATCAACTCCAAAAACTCTCAAGAATAAGTTTTTGAAGGACTACAGTAAGATTGCAGCCCTTCTGACCACCTTGCTAAAAAAGAATGCATTCGCATGGACGAAGGCAATTGCAACAACTTTTGATGCACTTAAGCAAGCTATGTGTACAACACTCGTCTTAGCCACACCAAATTTCTCTAAACCCTTTACTATCAAGAGTGATGCTTCTAGGATTGGCATCAGAGTAGTATTGATGCAACAAGGACAACCTTTGGCCTTTACCAACAAAGCCCTTGTAGGGAAGAATCTGGCCAGATCAACTTATGAGAAAGAGATGCTTGTCATACTTCATGTAGTGATTAAATGGCATCCTTATCTTGTGGGTCGACACTTTCATATTAAGACCAATCATCATAGCCTTAAATACTTCTTGGAGCAACAAGTGTCCTCTCCGAAACAACAAAAGTGGGTCACCAAACTATTCGGTTATGATTATGAGATTATGTACAAGAAGGGTAAGGATAATGCAGTTGGCAACGCTCTCTCCCACAAATATGAAGCTTTGTCATCATTGTGTACTTTATCCTTGCCAATACCCAATTAGGTGTAGGAGATTCAACAAGAATGGCATTTTAATTTGCTCCTTCAACAAATCACTTCCGATCCGAGCAACAAACCTGATTACTCTTGGGATGGAAATTATTTATGCTATAAAGGGTGTATTATGTTAATTCCTAATTCAACTATCCATGCTCCTCTTGCAAGAACTTCATACTTCTTCATATGCTAGGCACTTTGGATTTCTCAAAACCTATGAAAGAGTTTGTTGGAATTTATTTTGGATAGGGATGAAACAAAATATCAAACAATTTGTTGAAGAATGCGACACCTGTCAACGTCACAAGGGAGAACCAATCAAGACCCCAAGGTTGTTGCAACCCCTACCAATTCCAACAAGAATTTGGACCAATATATCCATGGATTTTATTGAAGGATTGCCCAAGTCTAGAGAAAAATCAATCATTTTTGTGGTGGTGGACCGTCTCTCCAAGTATGCCCACTTTTGTCCACTTTCCCACCCATATAAAGCCTCCATTGTCACCCAAACCTTCCTTGATCAAATCTTCCACCTCCATGGAATACCAACTTCTATAGTATGTGATTGGGATCCAACATTCACTAGCACCTTTTGGAAGGAACTCTTTAAGCTCCAAGGAACACACCTTAACATGAGCTCAACATATCATCCACAAACTGATGGCCAAACAAAAATTGTCAACAAGTGCCTAGAGACCTACTTGCGTTGCTTTGCCTGGAGGCAATAGACTCACTAGGCCAAATGGTTGCCTCTGGTAGAATGGTTGTATAACACCACATATAATTTGGCAACAAAGATAACACCTTATGAAGTAGTGTATGAGCAATCACACCCACTCCTTTTTGTTAGTTTAAACTTCAGATTTTATACTTGCAAGCAGAAAACACAATAACAAAGAACAAAACAGCAACACAAGTAACACAGAGATTTTACTTGGAAACCCGCAATGTGCAAGAAAAACCACGAGGCAATGGCAATTTCTTCTTTTATTGATTTCAGCAAACTTTTACATTCACACCTCCGTACACATGCAAGGGATCATTCCCCTTTTATAGAGCAAAAAAAGAAGACACCGAAACTGTTTGTTTCCTCTCCCAAAGGAAGCCTCCAAAAAAACTGTTCGTTTCCACTCCCAAAGAAAAGCATCTGAAACTGTTCGTCTTCCACATCCTGGCCTAGACGTCTACCAGCCTAGACGTTTGGCCTAGACATCTAGCAGCCTAGACGTTTGGCCTAGACGTCTAGGCTGCCAAACATCTAGGCTAACAGACGTCTAGGTTGCTAAACGTATAGGCAAAAAACGTTTAGGCCAAACATCTAGGTTGCCAGACGTCTAGGCCTAGAGGCTAGACGTCTGGCCTAGACATCTGGCCTAGAGAAAGCATTATTCGAGTTCTCAAGTACAACCTGACAATGGGCCAAAATCAAATAAAGGAACAAGTTGATCAACACCGCTCCTAGCGGTCCTTTGTTGAAGGTAATATGGTGTTTTTATGTTTGCATCCCTATAAGCGATAAAAGGCTGCCACAAATTAGCTCCCAAATTCTATGGGCCTTATCACATTTTGTAATGCATTGGATCAATGGCTTATAAATTGGACCTTCCATCCACCTCCAAGATCCACCTAGTTTTTCATCTCTTATTTGGAGGTCTTTGGTCAATATGTTTAGTTACAAACAACCTTGCCTGAGCTTGATAGTGAAGGGTCAATTCTTCTCGAACCAACGACAATCTTGGATCGTCGGTCCCACCAGCTTCGCAACCGCACTCTCACTAAATTGTTGGTGCACTGGCAAGGTTTACAATTGGAAGATGCAACATGGGAGCCACTCCACTAGCTTCAACAACAATTTTTGCATTTTAAGCTTTGAAGACTAAGCTTTTGAAGGGGGAGGGGCATGTTTTTTTTTTTTTTAAATAGGATTTTGAAAAAGTTGTCCTTTCCCTTTTACATCGACTTAGTCACATTGAACTATTTGGTGCCACCGAGATTTCAACCTTGTTGTGGGATACATCAACTATTTGTCCCAGCCATTGAACCAAATACCCGTTGGCAAGGGGAGAGCATGTTAGGACCCTCATGTCCTAACTATTTAATTATTGTAACTAGCCATGTTCTATTTAGGGTTAGGGTTAGGATTTGTAAGACATTCTATATTGGATTGTGATGAGAGAAGGGGGGGATTGCATTTTTGTAATAGGAGTTCTAAAGGAGGTAGCCCCCTCAAAGCCTGTGATAGTGTAATTTTTCAAACAATTAAAATAATTTGTGCTTCATTTCCCATCCTAGTGCATATTTTTTGTATTAATTTTATTGTTGCAAGCAGATTTGTTTCATCTTAGTTCTAATGGAAGTTTTATTAAATACTTTTAAATCATTTTAGTTTTTCCGATTCAATTAAATATTTAAAAATATATAAAATAATATTTATATATGTTCTCTATCAAATGGCATTAGCTCAACTAGTTCAATTCCTCAACTTTCAAGGGGGAGACACAAGTTCGAATCTTGCCAAAAGATACATGCATAATAGCAAAGTTGTTGTAATACCACTATGTAGTGATGATGTAATACAGTTGGCACCCGTTTCAATCCAATATAAGCAATTTAAAAAGTAATATTTATACCTCTTCCTAGGGTGAAGTCACTACTTAATTAAATATAAAGGAAAGTCGTGAATCATTTTAGTTTATTTCAAAGGACTTCAATTAAATATTTTTCTTTAAAAAACTAAATTATAACAACAATAAATATATTCGCCGAACTGAACGCTTGTCCCTTTCCTAGTGCTTTCAGCAGCGTAAAAGGTTTTAAATAATTGTGGCATGGTGGTTATAGGGGAGGACTGCGCGAAGATCTGTGTGGCGCTTTCCAGGGCGGACAGCGCAAAATACTGTGGCTACCATAAAAGTCGGACAGCATGCCCAGATTTGCGGCGACCACCAATTCCACCATGTAAATTAAAAAAAAAAAAAAACAACAATAACGACATGTGTTGCCCATGGGTTTTAGAGGAAGGGGTTGTTTCACATCCTAAACCAATGTTCAAATCCCATGGGTGAACCTTAACATTTTGCCCGCGGGGTTTGCGACTAGTTGTTGGGACCGAATAGTTCCACACTGTAGACCAAGTCTCCAATCTCATGGGTGAACCTTAACATTTTATAAAATGGCATGAGCTCAACTAGTTAAATTCCTTGACTTTCAAAGAGGAACCCAGGATCAAATATTGCCAAGAGATACATGTATAATTGCCAAGTTGTTGTAATACCACTATGTAGTCATGATTTAATATGAATGGGGCCAGTTTCAATCTCATACAACCAATTTTTAATAATAATAATAATAAATGTTCTCTCCCTAGGGAGAAGACACTATTTAATTAAATCCAAAGGAAGAACACACGAGATATACCAGAATAGCGTATACTTCAAGTAAATATTTCTTCTCCTCTTCTATATATGCATTCTATCACCACCATATAGTCGCATATGGCTACTATTTAATCAAGTGTGCAAATATTGAACATAATCTAAATAGACTATGGTGGTTATCTTATTATAATATTTTACTAAAGGCGATTTCAAAGGGTTTTTGAGATTTCAATTGAGCTTTTTTGGAGGGACGTTTTTCACAAGACTGCCCAAACTGTCGAACTTGTTTCGGACATATTTCACTCATTTGGACTCGGACTGAGCTGAAATTTTGAGGGTAGATACCTGAGAAACCCTAGAAAATCTCCACCAATTTTCAGATCATTTGGAGCAACACAGATCCTAGCGCATCCCTATGTGTGAACGAGATTTTTGGCAAGCAGTTGTGCGAGGGTTTCATCTGGGTTGACTGCAAGCAAATCCATAGGTTGGTTTTTAGGGCCTTCGAGCCCTAGCGGCCAATATTTTTGTGGTTTATACTCAATATTTTAGCAGGATATGTTGCAAGGGATCCAAGATGGGTTAGAAATTTGTCTTTCAACAGATCATGTTGTGAACTTGAGTGACAACGGCTTCCAATTTGTTGCACAAAATAAAAGTGAAAACCATACCTTTCCACGGCGTCTAGGGCAAGGATTAAAGAGATCACGAAACAAGTTTCAAGCAGCTGATCAAAAAATGGCTCAAATCTCAAGTGAATCCGGTGCTAAGGTGCACCCACAAAATAAATCTACTGTGCAAACCCCTGTCAAGGGTAAGAATTTTGAAGACTCAGCCCCAAAAAATGAATTTTAGGCAATGCCCTCTGTGGTGGACAGCCTCAGCCCAATGCTAATATTAATCTTAGGGCTTCCCATAAACCTCTAAGAATGCCCAAGATTGATCCCAGGAAAACAGAGTCAAGATGTCTTAAAGCAGCTGATGGAACTCCTATTGTTAAGCTTGATATGGGTAACATTCAGACTGGCATTGAAGATCTGGAAAAAAGATGACTAATTTTTCGGTTCATGGGTTTTCGTCCAAGCCTACTTGCTTTCAAAGTCTGGGCTGCAAAAAGCTGGAAAACTAAAGGTGATTTACAAATCTCTATTTATCCAAATGGTTATTTTTTTATTTTATTTGCAAATAATGAAGATAGAAAGAAAACTTTTCAAGGGGGTCCCTGGTTTTTTGGAAGGGCAGGGCTTTTCATGAAGCCTTGGAATACTAAATTTAGAGTCGAAGAAGAGGTGCCTTCTATAGCTCTTGTTTGGGTTAGACTCTTTGGCCTCCCTATTGAATTTTGGAATCCTACTGTTTTTTCTTCAATTGAAAACTCTTTAGGAACTTTTATGATGACTGTTGATTGTACTCAAAATTTTGAACATATTATTTATGCTCGGATTTGTGTTTTAATGAATTTTGACAAACCCCTACCTAAAAAGATCACATTACAATTTGGGGAAGACACTTGGGAGCAAGTAGTGGGCTATGAGAACATTCCTTTTCGTTGTAGAATTCGCCATGAATATGGTCATTTGACTAGTGCTTGCCCAAATAAAATTCCTGATCAAAAGAAAGAAGATATAAACTCAGCAGGTTTCCAACTGCCTAAGAAGAAGAACACTCAAAAAAAACCAGTTATGAAGGATCAATCAAAGTCATGTGCTAATATGTTTGAAATCCTTTCCACGAATGATGTCCCAAGTGAGGAAGGGAAAATAGTGGAAACAAAAATCTTACAAACACAATATAAAGATGAAGGGAACAACTCAGAGATAAACCAACAAATCAAAGGTTTTCAACAGAAAAAAAAGGAAGAAAATTTACACAAGCAAAACAACCTTTTAAATGACAAAACTTCAAATAATACAGGTCCCAATATAGACACTGTTGAACCCTCTAGTAAAATTTTGGTGTGTACGAGCATTCTTCAAGGTTAGAAGTCATCTCAGATTCAATTGGAGTAAGTCAAGAAATAGGAAACAAAAAAACTGAAGATGGATTCTAATCAAAAGGCAGGTCACAAGACCAATCAATATCATATGGTAAAAGAAGGTGAAAAGCTTGTAGAGGAAGGTAAGATTAATGCCCTTCCCAACATTTTTAGCACTGGTATTAATGAAGATCATCACTTGGAATATTAGAGGACTCAAAGGGAGTCTTTCAAAACAAAATGAAATTAGAAGAATGATTCGGATAAATCATCCACATCTTGTTTTCCTTCAAGAAACGAAGATGTCAATGGAGGATATGGACTCAATTGCTAGTAAAATTTGGCCAGCTGGAAAAGTGATTTCCCTCAGTTCCCAGGGGAATTCTAGTGGCATCGCTTGTCTTTGGGACCCAAAAGAGGTAGTTATTCACCATATGATTGGCAGCTGGGGTATTTTGGCTATAGCTATTCAAAGTAGACATTCCAACCAAATTATGCTTTGCATTACTGTTTATGCTCCAACTGCTTTGGAGGAAAAAAGAAGGCAGTGGAAGAATATAACTCATTCCTACCAAAGGTTCTTCCATTTTAGCAATTCTTACGACTGCTGAGGATTTGATAAAGAAAAAGTTATTTTGGATCATTCATAATGGTCAGCAAGCAAATTTTTGGACAGATTCTTGGGATGGTCACAAGCCTTTGATAACTCAGTTTCTCGATTGGAGGCCTTGGATGGCGGAGCTTCATCGAGCTAACTAGATAAAGGTGGCTAGTTACTGTCGGTACCATACTGGTAATTCAAAGGTTGGTAGATATTGGATCCCTATTGAGGACTGGCCTATTCAAATCCCGGAAAGGCAAAGACAAGATATCCAAGGCATCCTTCATATGAGGTCTCTCTCTTGGTCCCATGAAAAAGATTGTTTTGGATGGAACAACACTACTAAGGGTGAGTATTTAGTTGCTCAAGGTTATTTGACCTTATGCCATAATAATCCCAACCAATCTTCTAACATATTTTCTCAGTTGTGGGCTCAAAAGCTCTGGCCTAAGGTGAGGTTCTTTACGTGGCTCTTATTGCATCGTAGGGTGCTTACTGGTGAGCAACTTATGAAGCGTGTTTTTCATAGCCCTTTTAGATGTGAAATGTGTGGAGAGAATGTTGAAACCCTCAACCATATTTTTATTGAGTGTACTTTAGCCTCTGAGCTATGGAGGAGAATGGCCACTTTATTTGGTTTACAGTGGTCCAATTTTTTTACTTTTGAATAGCTTTGGGGGGATTGGCCTAAACAATAGGGTGCTGATCATTTTATTAGGCAGTTAGTTTGGATGGGTTCTACCATTCTTCTTTGGAATATCTGAAATGAAAGGAACAACCAAATTTTTAATCAAGATAGTAAGGATATTCACTATATTTGGCAAAAGACCATAGCCAACTTAGTTGAATCAGCCCATCATCTCCTTAATCACCCCCAAAACTTCCACCAAAGATGAAATCAAGTGATGCAAATATTGAAGATTAAATCTTCTAAGGACAACCATCTTAAAGGGAATGTAAGTACTTGTAAGATGGATAGGACTAGAAATTGGCAACCTCCTCCTAAGGATTTTGGTAAAGTCAATATTGATGGAGCCTCTAGAGGGAACCCTGGAAAAGCTAGTGCGGGAGGAATTGGTAGACTTTCATATGGCTCCCTAGTTTTTACTTTTGCTGAGAATTTGGGTATTCTTTCCAAAAACCTTGCTGAGGGGTATGGTATCCTCAGAGGCCTTCAAGAGGCTACTAAGGTTGGATGGGAAAAGGTGTTAGTTGAGTCTGACTCTCAACTCATGATTAATCTTTTGAAGAATCCTTCAAAGAATCATAATGTTGATTGGAGAATAAAAAGAATTATTGAAAAGATTCAATTAATCCAGATGGGATTTTTGAAAGTTGATTACAATCATGTGGTCAAAAATCAAAACAAGAGTGTTGATGTTTTAACTAATTGGGCTTTGGACAAAGGTGATCTTACTTGTTATGGCCACCCTCCTAGATGGTGGGCTTCACAAATAAGGGAAGCTCTTCTTTCTATCATTTCTTTGGATGGCTCCAGTTCTGAAGGTTCCTATTTTCTTCTTGCTTTATTTTTGCTTCTCTTTGGTTCGGTCAGGGTATTTTAGTTCCCTAGCTCAAACTATTCTTTCTTTTGTTTCCTCTGTTGATTCTTGCCTTAAAAGTCTTCTGGTCTAGAAAGGTTATTGTTATGTTCAATTTTTTTCTTTACTTCTTTTTTTGTTTAATTTTTTGTGGTGTGTATGTTTTTTTGTTTTGTTTTGTTTTGTTTTTGTGTTCTTTGTGTTGTTTTTTGTTGTTCTTATGTTTTTGTTGTTTTGTGTTTTTGTTGTTTTTGTTCTTGTGTTTATGTATGTTTGTGTTAATTCGTGTTTTTGTGTGTGAGTGTTTTCTATGTTTTTTGTTTTTTTTACTATCTATTGTTGATTGTTTTTATATTTTTATTTTTATTTGTTAATTTTTAGGTTTTGGTTGTTTGTGTTTTTCATGTTTTTTTGGTTATGTCTTTGTAGTGTTCTATTGTTTTTGTCATGTTTGTGTTTTGTTATATTGTTCCTGTGTTTTCTATATGGTTCATGTTGTGATTTTTTTATCTTATTGTGTGTGCTTGGTTGTGCTTTTTCTTTTTGACACACTCAAGGAGCATGTTTTTTATTTTATTTTATTATTTTTATTTTTATTTTTATTTTTTTATTTATTTTTTTAAATCTTATTGTGTGTTTGTTTGCTCCTTGAGTATGTCAAAGGTGGTAGGCCAGGATCGTACCCTGGGCGATTTTGGCGGAATGGATACCCCTGCCTCCTTGGGTCTTACCCGAAAGTGGCATCCCTTTTGGGATGTTTTCCACAAATTAAAAAAAATAAAAAAAATCTAAATAGACTGTATTACTGTGTTACTTCATGGAGCTGGAAAATAAGGCTTATTAACGTCTGTGTTGCCATACTACAATACAGTTCTTTGAATGGAATCGTCTATGGACATGGAATTTGCAGCAGATAAATGAGAAGGAAATCTAAAAACTTAGTCAGGACCATTCCATCCAGACGTCTAGCCAGCTTCAGTAAGAGACAGACAATCCAAACCAATCTGTAAAAAAGCGAGGATAGAAAATGCCGAAGACAAGGATACAAAACTAGGAGACTACCAGAGACAAGGGTTTAGAAACAATGATTTTTAAAACTGAAGAGGAACGAAAATTCAAAGTTCTTTGAAAATATTTGATTATCAAATCTGAAGGATAATGTTGGGCAAATGCGGTTGCATAGCATTGAAGGATAAAAATATAATGGGGAACTAAATCAAGAACTAGAAAATCTGGGAGAGATGCAACTTTAAAGAATCAATATACACACTCTTATCACTCTGATTATCAGACACAATTTTTTCAAAAGAACACCCTTGCAAATCTACAACTACCTTAACCTCTACCTACTCGTTGAAATCCAAACACAAATGCAATAGCGCTCTACTTGTAGACAGCAATTGTCATCTGCCTTCAATAGATATTTGTAACATTCATATGAGGAACTGAATCAAAGTGTAATCAAGGAACAAAAGACAGGGAATTAAGAGGAAGCAACAAGTATAAGCATCCAGGTGATGGATATGACATTTACAAACATAATTATCGACAGAAGCTGTGGGGAACACTGGAAATCAATGTTATGGGGCTCTGGAACAATTTGAAAAATACAAAAGATATTTGGCATTTATGTGTTCAGCCTTCCAATGCATTTGTCGGCTTACATCAACCTGCAGTGTTTCATTTCAGGACCAACAGACTAGGCATAAGGCAGCCTATAAAGTTACAATTCAGCAACACTTCATTAGACATCTTGAATGTGTGCTGAGCTTTCCTGTTTAGTTTAAATATAGTTGACAAGCTCTCTAAGATGCAAATTTATATGGAATGATCTCGTTTTATGACAAAGTCTAGAATTTTGCTCCCTTGGATTTACATAACAGCTTTAAGACCATACTATCACCTTACAATGGACTAATAGGTCCATTGTAATTCATTTTGAACATAGGCTTGCTGTATATCATTAGGAAACTCTTCTAATAGGAATTACAATGGCATACGGACCATTCCATGATCTTGGGATTCGAAAGCTGTAAACTTGTAACATAAGGGCTTTTTTATGCTCGATAGACATAATTTGCTAGCCCTCCCCCTCTCTGCTCTCCCTTTTCTTTTACCTTTCTCTTTGGCCCGGTTGTCGGGTTTCGTCTTGTATTTATCTTAGTTCTTTTCTTTGTTGGGCTTTTTAGCCTGCTAGCTGGCAGTCATTATTGTCCTTACAGTCCCCTGGGTCTTATTTTGGCCCACCGTGGACATTAATTATTTTTCATTTTATTTCTAATTGTTAACCTCCCTATAAGATTATAATTATTTTGTGATTTGATTTTAGCCAATGTTTCTTGCATATTTATTGTAAAACTTTGAAAATACAGATCAAGGTTGAAGTTAAATAATTAGATTAAGCTCATCATGAACAACACTCTGAATATTCAAAACACCAACAGGTTATCCCCTAACCTAATAATAGGAGGAAATACAAGAAATTTTCGGCCAAATCCTAGCAGGAAAAAGCCCCAGGCATTATTAGGTCACAAAACTTCCTACCACGTGGACTAAATTGTCAGGATACAAAAACACACACCTAAACAGATATGACAAAATTTGGAAGGCTCTATCATACAGTATATCATGGATAGATAAAAAAGAAGTAAAAAAAATACAGATGCAAACATATTAGTGGCTTATCTAGATAGATAGAAAACAAATGATATAAATACCCATATCTGTGCACAGCTTATAAGTACAAATAACCACATCAGTGGCTTCCATGTTATATAATTTCATAACATTTGTTAAGCCATTAGAGTGAGACAAAATAGCTGGTTACCCTTCATGTGACCAGCTTGTAAAGAATATGGTCAATTTTAAAGATCTAGATTGCCTGCATTCATGGATTGGAAGTTTCCTTATCTTTAAGCCATAGTCACCACAAGACAGTTACTCATTCAGGTACAGGCAACGGCAACGACGACAGGGATGACAGATTTCGGCCAATGGATACGGGAATGCTTGGAAACAGTAAAATGAATAAATAGATAAAAATAAATATCGAAATTTTTTAAAACTAAAATGCAACAAATACACAAATAATAAATAAAATTTAAAAATAATCAAGAAACAAAATACATAAAAGATTAAGCAAACCAAGCCCAAGGGGTTTGAGGCAAGTGGTAGGGAGTAGGGAGTTTCACACCTCAAACCAAAATTCCAATGCTGTGGGTGAACCTTAACAGGGAGCACTTGGGGTGGTTTGGAAGTGAAGAATTCTATGCCATTAACCAAGGTTCCAATGTCACGGATGAAACATAACATTTTTCCCATTAGGTTTAGAGCAAGGTTACACAGGGACACGTACCCCACCCCTGGGAATGGATCTCCATCCCCCTTTTGTCCCCAGTATAGTACGAGGGGATGTCAAAGGGGACATTTCCCCACCGTCCCCCTTTTGGGAGGGGCAGGCAAGGCATGCCCAGGACATCGCCAGGCCGTGGGGGACCGTCGCCAATACCCCTATTGTGAGGGGACCGTGGGGATGGTCGGCCAATATACAAAGCTCCCAAGTAGGTGAAATTAATGTAAATAACTGATGTTTGGGATGCAGGATTTTCCGAAGCAAAGAATGCGTGCTGCGGATCAGGGAATTTTAACGCAGACGTGCCTTGTGGAAAGACGAGTCCGCCTGTTCTATATTGCGAGAATCCGGACGCGTACGTGTTTTGGGATGGGATTCATCGCACACAACGTGTATATGCCATATTTGCAAAGGAGATATGGAGTGGAAACTCTTCACTGATGCATCCATTTAATCTCTACGCTAGTGTAGTTCAGAATGAACGATTTTCACTGTTAGGTTTGGCAAATCTGAGGCAATCGACGTTACGACATTCGCCAAATATCTATAATATGATAACAAGTGAAAAAAAAAGCTTTCCTATCTTTAAAAAATAAAGATAAAACAAGGTTATAAAAACGTTATATTACATGTTGCATTCTCGCGGCCAAAGGAGAAAAGGTGTCGCGATATCGCGACATGTTGCTTCATCGCGGCCGAGAGAGAAAAGTGTCGCGATATCGCGACATGTTGCACTTTCGTGCCCAAAGGAGAAAAGTGTCACGATATCGCGACATGTTGAATTTTCGCGGCCAAAGGAGGAAAATGTCGCGATATCGCGACATGTTGCTTTTTCGCGGCCAAAGGGGAAAGGTGTCGCGATATCGCGACATGTTGCATGTTCGCGGCCTAAGGAGAAGAATAGTGTCGAGATCTCGTGACAAGCTGCATCAACTGTCCATGCCGACCCCCCTGCTAGCTAGTTAATGGTTCAGGAGATTTGGCTCCATTGCAAATCTTCTTCTACTATTGTAAGCTTGTGTTCTCTCTGAATTCGGCTGGGAAGAGTCTCTTCCCATATTGTAATTGATCTTTGTTTTAATACAAGTTTTTTCAAATTTTTCAAAAAAAAAAAACCTTATATTTAGATTCATTGTTAAGTATTTTTAGGCTTTCAATTCCATTTTGATAACCTTATTTTTCTTTTTCTTTGTAGTCTCTTATCTCATTCAAATTTCATTGTTTTGTTTTTTTTATCATTTAAACTTTTAAGCGTAATGTGTATAAGTGAAGCATTGGCCTGGTTATTTTTGTTTAATATACAGGGTAGAAGGTAGTGTCAAGTGTTGTATAAATTATAAATATAAGTTGAATGAAATGCTACTTTAACATTAATTAAAAATTGTATGATAATATAATAAAGAGAGAATTAATTGTTATTTGATTTTAGTTCATTTTAATTAATTTATTAACTTATTGTTTTATATTCATTCTAAATTATATATGTATAAATTTAAATAAATTTATAAAGTCATTAAATCCTTGAGGGAAATCAAGATTACCACAAGTTCATATTAGATAAAATTGCCTTAAATGAATAAAAATAGAGAAGGCTAACTTGGAACATGTAAATAGGCAATCTTAAGGAATAGTTTAAAGGGAATATATAAGTGGGATAAACAGTTGGCAAATAAGTCTCTCATATAGACAAACTATTGTATTTTAAGAAAATATACTGATAGAAGGCACACTACCGCATGAAAATTTCTAAAATTTTTAATACTATTATACTTGCCATCCCCTAGCTGTCCCCCTAGCCGTTTCCCAAAATCAACTTGTCTTTCCCTGCTGCCCACGAAACCCGTCCACCAGTCCCCGATAATTCTGTAATCTTGGTTTAGAGTAAATGGTACAAGAGGAGCTTCACAACATAGAGCAAGCTTCAAATTTCATGGGTGAACCTTAAAATTTTGTTAAATGGCATGAGCTCAACCTGTCAAATACCTCAACTTTCAAGGAGGAGACCCAGGTTTGAATCTTGCAAAGCGATGCATGCAAAATTGCCAAAAGTGTTGTTTTAATATCACTATGTGATACGATGTAATACAGGTGGGGCCCACTTCAATCCCATATAATCAATTCAAAAAGTTATTAAAGAGTCATAAATCCGGAATCTTTCATACTGACCTCTTAATAAATAATAAAGGAACCCTAATGTATCTGTTGAGGTATACCGTTTAGTGCCTTTCTTGAGCACCTATATCCTCTTTAGGGACGTTTTGTTTACTAACAATGCTATTGTTTAGGACCTCTCAGGGAACAATTTAATTTTGTGATGCTGTTCAGGGGTTCTTGTAGAAACCCTTGCACTTCTTTTTGCAGGAAGGGGAGGAAACTCAGGAAAGGAAAGATCATATGCTGAATGCAATTGATTTTATCTTAGCTTAATTCTAAAGCATGATCTGTCAGGTTACCACTTCAGAGTTGCGAATGGACAGGGTACACAGTTTTTGAAGCAGAGACAAGCAGGAGACATTCAAAAGTCTCAAAAGATGTCTCCAGGCATCCGGAAAAGGCTCCGAGACGAGTATAGTATCCAAAATGAGCACCAATAGCCAGTACGATTACTAGGTGGGGGAGAGGAGTCTCCAGGAAACTATGCTTTAAGCCCATGGCAATTGAAATAATTGATGATTCATTTTGCATAATATAAGAGAGTTGATGCACTTTGGATATGGCTGTGCCACATCCTGCATATGACATCGCCACATTCAGACACAGAAGTTTTGGGAGGTGTGTCAGGCATGTCTCCCTGACTTATTTATATCTAGATCTATATCAGATATGTCATTCGTAAATACAATAAGGGTACATTAGTATAAGAAATAACTTGGCATATGAAAGCTTATCAACAGCCTCATCCTATAAACTGGCAATTATGAAAGACTTAAGAGGGGCACATCCCCAAGAATCATCTCAAGTTGAATTACTAACCTAAGCTCACACCTGCATGACTAAGACATGCCATGCCACCTGCTCCATGAGGCACAATTATACATATCAACATGCTACAGGAAGGAGACATTGTTATGAATACAACCACATGGCATCTTTGCACAAGTTCTGGAGACTAATATTGGTGTGGATAATGATGTGCATGTCTCTTAATTATACACAGTTGGAAAGCACCTCAGTTTATCCAACACTATCAAATCTTTTATCCATGCATTGTTGCACTGCTCTCTAGCACACATCTGGTTGTCTACTCTATAAATGCCATCAAAACTGCTACATAGTATCTTATGTAATATTTCGATCACTGTTGGAAATCATACTTTATCATATATTTTACATTTTTTATTCATAGATGAAACGACAATAAAGATGAAAACCCACTTGCCAAGAATCTTGCAAATAATCCCCATGGAAGAAAGACTGAAGAATGAATTTTATGGAAGAAATAAAGCCAGAAGGAATCATGTCAAAACTCTTTAATTTGTTGGCACATAGAGCAATACAATGAAACATACCTGTACTTTAAGGATTTGCAAATCGGCATCAAGATATTCCACCTTCTCATCAGTACTGGGTTCTCCACCTAAAGGACATCCTTGTCAGGATTCAATTCAATCAAAAAGGAACAAAAAAAGCAAGAATTGCAGCAATCATGAAGGGGCTGTACTCTTCCAATATAAAGTCCCAACACTAAATTCAAATGAGTCGGAACTAATTAGTCACAGATACCTCAGTAATTCATCCTACTTTTGGTCAAGGTAGTTCAAGACAATTCAAAGTATGCAATATCTAAAGATAAGCAGATAGAGCACACAATTTGAAAAACTATTCAATATAAATCAATGTCTTAAGATGTACCTCTAACCAAACTCTTGTTGCTATAGGCCCAGATTGTATCAGTCATTAATCATTAAATGCATGCATTAGCAATTACTGACCAAACAAATCAAGTAAATAAGACTTCTGGTTCTCTCCAAAAACAGAAATCCCTGAGTTCAATAAGAATTCTTGATAACAAGCTGTCAAGTTATCTGCCTGGAATTCTTATCTTAAAAGTTTACCCTACCATAACATTATTGATTATACTTATTCTGAATAAGAAAATTTGTTGTTATTAGTTTGCATTTGTTCTACCTTGAACTCTGCAATTCTCCTAGTTTTGGCTTATAAATATGCATGAGCTGAAAGGAAACATAAATCTTCACATCCCAATCTTGTTAAATAGAAGCTGGAGCAAACCCAATTATCCAATGTCCTCGATTAAATTATGTTAATACTGCAAACAATGATTTCAGCTTTCATAAGCAATCTATGAATGGTTTTAAACTTTAATATATGAAACTCCATGGATAAGAACAAATGAATTCATTGCTCAATGATTAAGAGCATAATATATGATCAAATGGCATTAGCTCAACTGGTTATATTCCTCAATTTTCAAGGAGACCCAGGTTCAAATCTTGCCAAGCGATACATGCATAATTGCCAAACTGTTGTAATACCACATTTTGGTCGTGATGTAATACGGGTGGGGCACCTTTCAATTCCACATAACCAATTTAAAATATATATATATATATATGGGCCATGAAAGGCCATCAAAACTCATAGTTGGGGGTATGATGGAAGCCAATGTGCATGGGTGGAAGATAAAGAAACTGAATTTTTGTCAAAGCATTACATGTCCTTGCTGCAGTTTTAACCAATTCCATGTGCTTGAGAACTGTCGCAGCCCGTTCCTCGGATCAGAACAAAACTGTTTCTTAATCTTCAGTTGTAAGAAAAGTAATCACATAATGCATTACAAATCCTCACTCAAAACTCAAATACACATTTAATGCATTACAAATCCTCACTCAAAACTCAAATGACATACATAGCAAAAAGGAGATTGATATAATTCCCCTCCCTCACTCTAACAACTATCACTTAAGTCACATTTTGCTAAACATACAACAAGCAAGATAATATGAAACAAATCTCTTTGTTTTGTTTTTGAGATGAAATGTGAAATTTTTTATGTTATCTCAAATAGCTTTCCGTTTAGTGGAGAGGATGGAGGACCACAATGCACTGCAAATTCCACTGAGACGGATGAACTTGAGTAGTAGAGGCATCCAACCGAATGCATAGTGTGTGTGCAGAAGGTTGCCAAAAGTAGAGCATATAAGCTCTGTGTATTTGAATTGGGAAGAGGAAGACAGAGACTATAGCACAAGTTCACACTGTTGTATGTATAGTTGTAGAAGCTTTCTTATCATACTTGAATTGTTTCATATTCAATTAGCATGTTCAACGTGATGGGTTGTTTTTCTTGAGATCTAATTTTTAGTTTAAGCTTTTAAAGCACGAGAGAAAGTAACCTAATTTCATGGTCAAATTTATGAGCTAAGGTCACTCCGAATTGGCGGACGCATCGTATATAAAGAGACAGCAACTTGGTCTTCAAACAAATGAATAACACTTAAAGCCATCACTAAGGTTAAACTAAATAAATTATATATGTACATAATGCCTTAATGCTTGAAACCACGAAGATAAGCACCATGACCACAAGACTAATCACCAATGCAGCTGCCAGCAAGAAGATATGGACCCAAACAACGCACACAAAAGCTCGCAATATCGGAAAAACCAAAAATTATAATATCTATAGTGCTACACAAAAGCTTACAACCGAGGAGAGAATATGTGGGGAATATGGCTTAAATGCATGTAAAGATACACCATGATGGGGACTGATTTGGTGCATTAACACCTGATGTTCTTATCTATTTATTTAAAAACATAATACAAAACAATTCTGGAGGGAGCTTCAACAAAATAAAAAACAAACAGAAACTATAATTATAGCAACCCAATGGCTGGAGTATGCAAAGCAGTTATATGAACATGATCAAGACAAAGATGCTCCTTCCAAAATCAAGGCAACGACAAGATTGATTACTTTGAAGGAGGTTAAGGAAGGTATTAAGAAGCTCAAAGCAGGTAAGGCTCGCAATGTACATGGACCACAGGCAAAATACGTAAAATGGGGAATAGACGACTTAGTACCACATATCAGCAAGATATTCAATGGTGTTATTCAATATGGATTTCCAATGGATTGGAAAGCAAGTTTAGTTATAACTCTTCTCAAGGGTGGTAATGTGAACAATCCTTCTTAGTATCAAACAATTATAGTCAAATCTTCTATTTGCAAAACTATCTAGAAATGTGGTTGAGCGTAAAATTAATGAGTAGAGGAACAAGGAAAGAGAGAAAAAGGACAAGCAGGTTTTAGACCAATGCCCTCAACAATAAATCATTGCATCACATTACACACATCAGGGAAGTTTACTGTTGTCTAATTGACTTGAAGGTGGTCTCTGATATGGTTCCTAGAAGTAAATTTGGAGTAGAAAGGAGGAATTGGATATACCAGAAAAATATAGGACAGAAGTTCATAGACTCTATAAGGAGGTCCAAGCCAAAAATAGAAAACAAGCAAGTCTTTAAGAATGCTTTAGAAGTGACATAGGAGTTCGACAAGGTTGTACACTACCCCCTACTTAGTTTATATATTGACAAACTCGAAGAATGGATAAATCTAAAATGTGATGATGTGGTCCAATTGGGCATATATGCGGTGAAGCATCTTCTGTATGCAGATAATCTAATTTTAATTGTGAGGACAGCACATGGGTTGAGAGAGCATTTAAGATCTTAGAACAATTTTGCAAGGAAATAGGCATGCAAGTATATACAAGCAAAATCAAAATTTTAGTTTTCTCCAACCAAAAGAAAAAGAAAGAATTAAATTTTTGTTTTAAGGGGGATCTCTTAGAAGTAACAGAATACAAATATCTTGGAGAAACTCCAATAACCAGCTCAGCTGGAAATCACGTAGAATGAAGAGGGTTTTAAGAGGATGGCAAGCACCTTTTGCATTGCAAAACAGATGTACAGAAGCAAATTATAGATTGGCGCACTATACAGGTCTTATTCCAGTTACTGATGGTGTCAGTGATGCTCTATGAGTGTGAAGTATGGGATAGCATCACATCAAAATCAAAAAGGAGACAAACATAGAAGACTGAGGAACATTTGAACACAAGCAAGTACGAAATAAAAGCTTAAGTTACATATGAAATAATTTTAGCAAAAACAGGTATTTTTTTATAGAGGCAGACACTATAGTTCACCTTCTAGGTTCTCATAAAAATTTTGAAAAATATATATGCAAATAGATGGCCAAAGGCTATAGTTAGACAAGATTTGACCAAAAAATATAATAAATAAATAAATTATGTATGAAACAAAGCAACAAAAAGATGAAAAGGTGGGATATTAAATTAATTGAATTTCCTAATAATAACAAGGACACAAGGGTCAATGTCAAGGAAAAATCGAGGGCAGCTAATGGACAAAGGACCCAGGAAGGAAAAAAGAATACTACCTTGTAAAATTCAACCCTACATATGAACATTGTCAAAAGGCATATGTAGAGGCAAATGTTAAATGGAAAGCACAGATGCTTATGGCCCAGTTAAGGACTAGCTTATATCAACTCAGTTGTGAGAGAAGTAGATGGGAGAGATCAAAAGAGAAATGAGAGAAGAGGATATGTAACTCTTGTACATTAAGGACAGTGGAAACAAGGAGGATCTAATATTGAAATACAACACCTATACGGGTTAGTTATGTTGATAATCTAGCAGTCGACTCTACACATGAACTGTTTGAGAAGCTAAAAACAGAAAAAGTATGAAAATTTATCATCAGAATTAATGGCAAAAGATCAGCAATTCAAAAAGAATAAATGATGGGTCAAAATTCATAGTTTTACACAACCTTGTTTCCTTCCTAAAAAAGCGAGATAATATATATTGATTGATAACATTGTATTTTTTAGTCCTATAGGGCCTAGGCTATTTGACCTCATGGAAGTTAAAAGCATTATATTCTATCTTTTCCACCCTCCCTTCTAATGCACAATAAATATAAACTTGAAACAACTTGGACAGAATTTTACTTGTGTACATTTCAACCACGTCCCTCCGTCATTTTTTACAAGTGCAACAACTTATGTTTTCTTGTCTTTCTTTGGTCCCATCAATATAAGATAAACTAAAACATCATGTTTTTATAATAGATTTCAGTTGTATGCATGATATATCAAATTTATATAATAAAGTAGTTGGATACATGAGTTAATACTTGAAAGACGTTACAACTGCCATCAATATAAGATACATATGCAACAACTTATATATTCTTGCTTTTCTTCTGTCCCATCAGTATAAGATACACCCAAAGAAAAACATAATATTTATAATGATATATTTCAGTCGTATACATGAAATATTAAATTCATATTATAAAGTAATTGAATACATGAGCTAATACCTGAAGTATTCTACAATATATGAGCTTATCAAAAAAATAGCTCATTGTATAAAATTACAAAGTAGCTGTATCTAGTTATACAACATGATATTCCCCTTTTGGAAGTTCTGTCCACAAAGCTAGAGGACCTCCCCACAAAATGTGAACTAATAAATGTTGTCAATTGGACAAACTACTAAAAAGGCTCCAATTAATGATGGAATCAGAGAAGATCAACAAAAACCATAGGCTATAACAACTAAAGCAATGTATAGAAAACATGCCTATATCTGAAAAAGCCATTCCCTCCCTTCACACAGTTTGAGGTTGTGGGGATGGGTATGAAACATCCGTGCACCATATTCATGATGCAAGACCATGAATTGACTGTCTCTATGCTGTCCTTAAGCATTGAGTCATTCTCAAGGATCAAGGCATCTTTTCATATTGCCCCATGGTTTGAAGATGTCCACGGGTCCCCAGGACAGCTTCCAAGACATAACAATGATTACTGGAAATCCCCAAAAGGCTTTCCAGATGCCTTTATTGTTCTCAGGACAAATAGGGAATGATGAGATATCCACAACACTGCTACAGTTACATGAAAGAAGAATATATATATATATATATATATATATATATATATACTGCCATCTCATTTATATTTGACTTCAAAATTCCATTTGCGTCCAAATAGCCTTTTTCTCTGGTAGAAGATCAACAAGATCCCAAGTCATATTTTTCGATAGTGCCTGATATTCAGTGTCCATACCATTTTTCTAAGCAATAGGTTGAAGAGTGGACAACCCCAAGAGCCAAACGGCCTCTATGGGTGGCCAAACAATCAAACGGCCCATGGTTCGTCTAGGGGACAAATGGCCTCCCCAAACGGGAATGGAGGAATCCTGATGGCTTTCTTCATTGGCCTAGCCATCCCAAACTGCCTGGAGAGCTATACAACCCTACTAGACAGCCCAGAGGACCTGACAGCCCTCCTAAACGATCCGAGAGGCCAGACAGCCATCTTAAATGTGCTAAGGGCCAAACAACCTAGGAGGCCTGACAACAGTCATGGATAGACTTAGGGACTAGACAACCTAGGGTTGTGCCATTAGGGGGAGACAAATTGACTAGGGCTCCCCATATTGCTTATCACCCTTGTTGACTAGGGCTCAAGTTCAATCTCTCTCCGTTGGTGTGTTTGCCTACATTGTCATGTCTATTTTTTAAGGACTCTCAGCATATTTGAGAATATCGGAAAAAAATCGACAGACTCCCGTTTTTTTGCCGATTTTCTGAAAAGGCGATGCAATCAGCAAAGAATCGATATTTTGCCAATTTTTTGAAAAAAACGGCATTGGCGATTTTTTGCCTATTTTTTCATGCAATTTTTTTTTTGAAGGCTGTGGCCAATTTAGGGTTTTTTTATGCAAGCCCATTTTTCAGCTGTTAATGTTTTAACTTCTAAGTTTGAAGTTTAAACCCTATATCTAAAACCCTAGTTTAGGGTCTCCTCTTTTTAAGTAAATATTGCTGCCTGATAACTATGTATGCAAGCCCATTTTTCAGTTGTTAATGTTTGAAACTTTGAAGTTTAAACCCTAAACCCTAGGCTAGGCCCTAGGGTTTGGGTTTAGGGTTTGTTTTTTTTTCCTCCTCTTTTTAAGTAAATAAGTAAATATTGCGGACCCCCATAGGACATGACAACAAATCTAAGGGAAGTCGAAAGTTATGTGTGCTACCAAATAGTACAATAGCAGGGGGAGGATTAGACGTTTTTTGCAGGACTGCCCAAACTGCCGAACTCGTTTCGGCCATATCTCACTCATCCGAACTCGGATTGAGCTGAAATTTTGAGGGTAGATGCCTGAAAAACCCTAGAACGTCTCCACCAATTTTCATATCATTTGGAGCAACACAGATCCTAGCGCATCCCTATGTGTGAACGATATATTTGGCAAGCGGCTATGCGAGGGTTTCATCCGGGTTGAGTGCAAGCGGCTCCGAGAGGTTGGTTTTTAGGGCCTTCGGGCCCTAGCGGCCAATATTTTTGTGGTTTATGCTCAATATTTTAGCGAGGAAATGTTGCGGGGGATACAAGATGGGTTAGAAATTTGTCTTTCAACGAGATCATATTGTGAACTTGAGTGACAACGGCTTCCAATTTGCTGCACAAAAGAAAAGTGAAAACCATACCTTTCCACGGCGTCTAGGGCAAGGATTAAAGAGACCACGAAATAAGTTTCAAGCAGTTGATCAAAAAATGGCTCATATCTCAAGTGAATGCGGTGCTAAGGTGCACCCACAAAATAATTCTACTTGTGAAAACCCCTGTCAAGGGTAAGAATTTTGAAGACTCGGTCCCAAAAATGAATTTTAGGGATGCCCTTCGTGGTGGACAGCCTCGGCCCAATGCTAATATCAATATTAGGGCTTCTCATAAACCTCTAAGAATGCCTAAGATTGATCCCGGGAAAACGGAGTCGGGATGTCTTAAAGCGGTGATGGAACTCCTATTGTTAAGCTTGATATGGGTAACATTCGGATTGGCATTGAAGATTTGGAAAAAAGAGGACTAATTTGTCGGTTCGTGGGTTTTCGTCCGAGTCTATCTGCTTTCAAAGTCTGGGCTGCAAAAAGCTGGAAAACTAAAGGTGAGTTACAAATCTCTATTTATCCAAATGGTTATTTTCTTGTTTTATTTGCTAATAATGAAGATAGAGAGAAAACTTTTCAAGGGGGTCCTTGGTTTTTTGGAAGGGCGGGGCTTTTCATGAAGCCCTGGCATACTAAATTTAAAGCCGAAGAAGAGATGCCTTCTATAGCTCCCGTGTGGGTTAGACTCTTTGGCCTCCCTATTGAATTTTGGAATCCTACTTTTTTTCTTCAATTGGAAACTCTTTAGGAACTTTTATGATGATTGCTGATTGTACTCAAAATTTTGAACATATTATTTATGCTCGAATTTGTGTTTTAATGGATTTTGACAAACCCCTACCTAAAAAGATCACATTACAATTTGGGGAAGACACTTGGGAGCAAGTAGTGGACTATGAGAACATTCCTTTTCGTTGTAGAATTTGCCATGAATATGGTCATTTGGCCGGTGCTTGCCCAAATAAAATTCCTGATCAAAAGAAAGAAGATATAAACTCGGCAGGTTTCCAAATACCTAAGAAGAAGAACACTCGAGAAAAAACCGGTAATGAAGGATCAATCAAAGTCATTTGCTAATATGTTTGAAATCCTTTCCACAAATGATGTCCCAAGTGAGGAAGAGGAAATAATGGAAGCTGAAATCTTAGAAACACAATTTAAATATGAAGGAAAGAACTCGAGAGACAAACCAACAAATCAAAGGTTTTCAACAGAAAAAAAAAAGGAGAAAATTTACACAAGAAAAACAATATTTCAAATGTCAAAACTTCAAATAATGCGAGTCCCAATATAGACTCCATTGAACCATCTAGTAAAATTTTGGTTGTGTATGAGCATTCTTCAAGGTTAGAAGCCATCTCGGATTCAATTGGAATAAGTCAAGAAACAAGGGAAAAAAAATTGAAGATGGATTCTAATCAAAAAGTAGGTCGCAAGACCAATCAATATCATATGGTAAAAGAAGGTGAAAAGCTTGTAGAGGAAGGTAAGATTAATGCCCTTCCCAACATTTTTAGCCCTGGTATTAATGAAGATCATCACTTGGAATATTAGAGGACTCAAAGGGAGTCTTTCAAAACAAAATGAAATTAGAAGAATGATTCGGATAAATCATCCACATCTTGTTTTCCTTCAAGAAACAAAGATGTCAATGGAGGATATGGACTTAATTGCCGGTAAAATTTGGCCAGTTGGAAAAGTGGTTTCCCTCGGTTCCCAAGGGACTTCGGGTGGCATTGCTTGTCTTTGGGACCCAAAAGAGGTAGTTATTCACCATATGGTTGGCGGTTGGGGTTTGTTGGCTATAGCTATTCAAAGTAGACATTCCAACCAGATTATGCTCTGCATTCTTGTTTATGCCCCGACTTCTTTGGAGGAAAAAAGAAGGCAGGTGGAAGGATATTACTCATATTATCTCTCATTTTCCTAAAGCTTGGATCTTGATCGGAGGAGATTTCAATACCATCCTCTCTCTGGATGAGAAAAGGGGGGAAATAGAAATTTGGACAAAAGTACTGACCTCATGAGCGAATATATTGCAAACCTCCATCTTGTGGATATCCAACCAGATAATGGCCTTATGACTTGGTCTAAGAGAAGGCAAGGCTTAGCTTGTATAATGGAGAGATTGGATAGGTTTTGCTCTCTGAAAATTTCTTAATCCATGGTCACATTCCTAAAGTGAAGACTCTTAATAATGTTGGTTCGGATCATTGGCCAGTCATGGTGGAAATGTGGAAAACCAATGTGAGTTTCTCTCCTTTTCGTTTTCAATTAATGTGGCTTAGAGACATTTCCTTCAGACCTCGTGTGCAACAATGGTGGAAGGAAGGTAAACCTAGGCATGGGACTAAGATGTTCTGTTTTGCCAAAAGACTGCAATACATTAAATCCAAAATCAAGACTTGGAGCTGGAAAGAGTTTGGGGATGTTCATAAAAAAAAACATGAAGTTATTGCTCATCTTGAAAATTTGAATAAGAAAATCCGTTTAGATGGCCTCACGAGAGAAGAGAAGTGCGAGATGAAATTAAACTCACAACTCGGTTAGAGGAATGGGAAAAAAGAGAAGAAATCTTATGGAAGCAAAAATCTAGAATTCAATGGCTCAAAGAAGGAGATCGAAACACAAATTTCTTCCACAAATCTCTTCTAGCTCGAAGATCTCACAACTTTATTTCTTCCTTAAAATCAGATTCTGGAGATGTTGTTTATACTTGGGATGGCATGAACTCTATTGTTGTTGATTACTTTTCCAATCTTTTTGCTGCTACTCCTCTTGACTCAGCTTCACAACAAAATGTTCTTCAAGCAATCCCTTCTCTTATCACTTCTGAGGAGAACTCTATTTTGATTGCTCCTGTTACTATCAATGAGCTTCAACAAGTAGTTTTTAAAATGCAAAAAGGGAAAACCCCAGGTCCTGATGGTTTTCCTATTGAGTTCTACCAAGAGTTACGGGATATCCTTCATGTTGATTTATTAGAGGTGGTGGAAGAAGCCGGGAAATCCAAAGAAATTTTGAAGGTTATCAATAAAACTTATATTACTCTTGTTCCAAAAGCTCAAGAGGTTGATCATATCTCAGCTTTTAGACCTATTGCTTTATGTAATGTTCTTCTCAAAATTATTACTAAAATCATGGCGAGAAAGGTTGAAGCCTCTTTTGCATAAGATTATTTCCCCGAGCAAGGGGGATATGTGGAAGGACGTCAAATAGTAGATGAGATAGTTCTTGCTCGGGAAGCCATCCATTCCATGGATATGCAAAATTCTCCTTCTATGTTCATCCGGTTAGACTTATCCAAAGCTTATGACAGTGGATTGGCACTTCCTTATCAAAGTTTTGAGGCAATTTGGTTTCTCTAAGGATTGGATGGATTGGATTATGGGATGTATCTCTTCAGTTTCCTACTTAGTTCTTATCAATGGCAGGCCTTCTCGGTCTTTCCCGGCTTCCGGAGGTATTAGGCAAGGTGACCCGCTATCCCCTTATTTATTCATCATTCTTGTTGAATGCTTGGGTAGGACTATAACCAAAAAGAGGGAAAACAAAACCCTTGAGGGAGTTACCATTGCTCATGGAGCTAGACCTATCTCTCATCTTCAATTTGTGGATGACTCTACCCTTTTAGGTAAAGCTACTATTAAGGAAGCTTCTAATATTAAGCAAATCATTAGCTATTTTTCTAAGGCTACTGGGCGAGTTGATCAATGAAGACAAATCTAAAGTTATTTTCTTTCACTGCTCTGCTAGAGAGGAATCCATGGTCTTGGATAAATTAAGATATAAGAAGACCTCTCTTCCAATCACTTATTTAGGTATTCCCATAAATATTCAAAGGCAGAAAAATAAAGATTGGAATTGGTTGTTGGACAAAGTCAAGAAGAAAATTGGAAAGTGGACCAACAAGTGGCTTTCTTAAGGGGTAGAATCACCTTGGTAAAATCAGTCCTTCAAGCTATTCCTATTTATGTTTCTTCCGTTTTGAATATCCCAAAGGTTGTTCTTCGAGAATTGGATCAAATCAGTCATCGTTTCCTTTGGAGTGGTACTAAGGAGAAAAGAAAATGGGCCTTGGTGAAATGGGATACTTTATGTCTTCCTAAGAGTGAAGGGGGGTTAGGATTCCGGTCTTCAATTAATAACAACAAAGCTTTAGCTGCTAAATTATATTGGAGGATGTTGCATAACCCCAATGCTCTTTGGGCCAATAATCTCCGTGCTAAATATGCTTGAGAACAAAAGTCCTGAAGACCTTGTTCGCTATCAACTTCCTACCAAAGGTTCTCCCATTTTAGCAGTTCTTAAGGCTGGTGAGGATTTGATAAAGAAAAAATTATTTTGGATCATTCATAATGGTCAACATGCAAATTTTTGGACAGATTCTTGGGATGGTCACAAGCCTTTGATAACTCAGTTTCCCGATTGGAGGCCTTGGATGGAGGAGCTTCACCGAGCTAATTGGATAAAGGTGGCTAATTACTGTCGGTACCATCTTGGTAATTCAAAGGTTGGTAGATATTGGATCCCTATTGAGGACTGGCCTATTCAAATCCCAGAAAGGCAAAGACAAGATATCCAAGGCATCCTTCATATGAGATCCCTCTCTTGGTCCCATGAAAAAGATTGTTTTGGATGGAACAACACTACTAAGGGTGAGTATTCGGTTGCTCAAGGTTATTTGACCTTATGCCATAATAATCCCAACCATTCTTCGACATATTTTCTCAATTGTGGGCTCAAAAGCTACGGCCTAAGGTGAGGTTCTTTAATTGGCTTTTATTGCATCGTAGGGTGCTTCTTGGTGAGCAACTTATGAAGCGTGGTTTTCATGGCCCTTTTAGATGTGAAATGTGTGAAGAGAATGTAGAAAATATCAACCATATTTTTATTGAGTGTACTTTAGCCTCCGAGCTATGGAGGAGAATGGCAACTTTACTTGGCTTACGGTGGTCCAATTTTTTCACTTTTGAACAGCTTTGGAGGGATTGGCCTAATCAAGAGGGTGTTGATCATTTTATTAGGCAGTTAGTTTGGATGGGTTCTACCATTCTTCTTTGGAATATTTGGAATGAAAGGAACAGCCAAATTTTTAATCAAGATAGGAAGGATATTCACTATATTTGGCAAAAGACCATAGCCAACTTAGTTGAATCAGTCCATCAACTCCTTAATCACCCCCAAAACTCCCACCAAAGATGGGATCAAGTGATGCAAAGATTGAAGATTAAACCTTCTAAGGGCAACCAACTTAAAGGGAATGTGAGTATTAGTAAGATGGATAGGACTAGAAATTGGCAACCTCCTCCTAAGGATTTTGGAAAAGTCAATGCGATGGAGCCTCTAGAGGGAACCCTGGAAAAGCCGGTGTGGGAGGAATTGGTAGACTTTCGGATGGCTCCCTGGTTTTTACTTTTGCTTGAGAATTTGGGTATTCTTTCCAATAACCTTGCTTGAGGGGTATGGTATCCTTAGAGGCCTTCGGGGAGGCTACTAAGGTTGGATGGGAAAAGGTGTTAGTTGAGTCGACTCTCAACTTATGATTAATCTCTTGAAGACTCCTTCTAAGAATCATAAGGTGGATTGGAGAATAAAAAGAATTATTGAGAAGATTCGAGTTAATCCAGGATGGGATTTTTGAAAGTTGATTACAATCATGTGGTCGAGAGATCAAAACAAGAGTGTTGATGCTTTAGCTAATTGGGCTTTGGACAAAGGTGATCTTACTTGTTATGGCCACCCTCCTATATGGTGGGCTTCTCAAATTAGGGAAGCTCTTCTTTCTATCATTTCTTTGGATGGCTCCAGTTCTGAAGGTACCTAGTTTCTTCTTGTTTTTTTTTTTTTTCTCTTTGGTTCATTCAGTTTTTTAGTTCCCTAGCTCATTCTATTCTTTATTTTGTTTCCTCTGTTGATTCTTGCATTAATAGTCTTCTGGTCTAGATAGGTCATTGTTTTGTTCATTTTTTTTCTTTTGTCTTCTTTGTTTTTTTGTTTAGTTTTTTAAGGTGGGTGGGTTCTTTTGTTTTGTTTTGTTTTTGTGTTCTTTGTGTTGTTTTTTGTTGTTCTTGTGTTTTTGTTGTTTTGTTTTTTTTTATGTTTTTTGTTATTGTTCTTGTGTTTTTTTCGTTCTTGTTCTTGGGTTTCTCTTTGTTTGTGTTATTTCATTTTTTTATGTGTGAGTGTTTTCTATGTTTTTTGTTTTTGTTTATTATCTGTTGTTGGTTGTTTTTATTTTTATTTTTATTTATTTTATTTTTTAGGTTTTGGTTGTGTTTATTTTTCATGTTTTTTGGGTTATGTCTTTGTAGTGTTCTGTTGTTTTTGTCTTGTTTGTGTTTTGTTATGTGGTTCTTGTGTTTTTCTATGTGGTTTGTGTTGTGGTTTCTTTTATCTTATTGTGCGTGTTTGGTTGTGCTTTTGGTTTTGACACACTCAAGGAGCATGTTTTTTATTTTATTTTATTATTTTTGTTGTTATTTACTTTTTTTAATTTGGTTTTGTGTGTTTGTTTGCTCCTTGAGTATGTCAAAGGTGGTAGGCCAGGTCCGAGTCCTGGGCGTTTTTGGCGGAATGGATACCCCTGCCTCCTTGGGTCTTACCAGAAAGTGGCATCCCTTTTGGGATGTTTTCCACAAATAAAAAAAAAAAAAAAAAGTAAATATTGCTGCCTGGTAACTATGTATGCAAGCCCATTTTTCAAATGTTAGTGTTTGGATTTGAAACTTTGAAGTTTAAACCCTAAACCCTAGTCTAGGCCCTACGGTTTTGGGTTTTGGGTTTTTTTCCTCCTCTTTTTAAGTAAATATTGTTGCCTGATAACTATGTATGCAAGCCCATTTTTCAGCTGTCAATGTTTCAATTTTAAACCCTAACCCTAGCCATTTGGTTTAGAGTTTAGATTTTTTTCCTTTTTTCAAGTGATTGTGACTTTGTTGTTACTTGTGTCCATGTGCAAGCATATAAAAATGAAACCTTTTTTTCCTTCTTGTTACTTGTAACTTTGTACCTTTTCATATTATAAGCAATACAAGATGTGTTTTGTCACTTTCATGTGTACTTAAAGCTTGAGCCTTGTATGATGTCTTGACATGAATTATTGCTTTTATTGCAATATTTGATTTGCATAATGTTAATTCATTGTAATATGAATGAAAAAAACTTTTTGTCAATGAAATTTTTCGTTTTCTTCGGGTTTTCTTTTTGCTTATTCTTTGCCGATATTTAACAATGTTGATTCTTTGCCGATTCCAATTTTCTCAACTATGACTTTCAGTGAAAAAGAAAAAAGAAATTGAAAAAAGTAAGAATCATTCCTCCCCCCAAATCTTAATAGGATCATCCTTTTCATTTTGAAGTGCACAACAGGCTGAAATGCCAAGGGAGTAAGAGCAATAGGATAAGGAGAACCCAACAGCAAATTTATAAGCATATGCAAGCGTAGATTAGTGAGTAGATTATTCAATATTTGTCCTCAAGTATTGCAATCATTTACTTTTTAAGTTTTCACTTCATCCCACTAGATTATAAATATATATATAAGCAATGTTTCCACTGGTGGCAGGAAATAAGAGAGATAATTTTTCTCATAACAAAACTCCAGCTGGCCAAATGGGAGAAATGAGGAGTGGGAGTGGAGTGGGTTTATATCTATGTCAGACATTGCTTTTTTATGCATTCCCCCTCCCCTTCTTTTTCCTTTAAAATTTAGCCCTTCCCCCATTCCTAATCCTCATTCCCCTTAAACTGTTGTCCTCATCCTAGAATTTTCATGCAGCATAAAAATCAAAGTAAACTCTCTTGCACAACAAGAGGCCTCCACAACCGCACTGCAGCCACAATCTAGCACAAAAATGAAAGGCTACAAGTGATTGAAAGTTCTCCAAAAGACCTTCCCTTCCATTGGTTGCAAGGGAGATCTAAAAAAAACAGGGATTCTTGCTTTAGAGAATAAGGAGAACTAGATGCAAGACTTTCAAATTCCAGTTAGCTTCTCCTCGGGGAACCTTTTTCAACATGATCAAGTAATGAGAAATATGTATGTGCCTTCAAAGCTTGTTGTTAGTGTTGAGAATTCTTTATTTGAGAAAGTACAAGACTGGGCAGTACGAGAGGAGCGGAGAATGGACACTAGAGCTAACATGGGGCTCACAAGGGAAATCAACCAACGGAAACCACACATGGGAAGAAATTCACACTCACCACCATCGAGGGATGCTCCCACAGGAGAGGATGGAGCATACATCTTGGCCATGATTCGCTCGTTTGAGGGGTTGGGTCATGGTTGGCCTGCTTCCACTAGGGCATTTCACCCAAAAGCCTGCTTCCTGATTTGCAAAGCTCTATGTGGGTGTTGTGCTTTATATACTGCCATGACGGCTATCGTGGGATACATGTGGGATAATGGCTCAAGACTCTCGTAGCATTGCTCAAGGTATTTTTAGAATTTTTTATTTGAGAAAGTACGAGACAGAGCAGTACGAGAGGATCGGAGAATAGACCCTACAGCTAACATGGGGCCCACAAGGGAAATCAACCAACGGAAACCACACATGGGGATAAATCCACACTCACCACCATCGAGCGATGCTCCCACAGGAGAGGATGGAGCATACAACTTGGCCATGATTCGTTCGTTTGAGGGGTTGGGTCATGGTTGGTCTGCTTCCACTAGGGCATTTCACCCAAAAGCCTTCAATACAAATTGATCAGAAGCCAAATTTGCCTTCAATAGAATTGATCATAAGCATGCAGATTCCTTGTTTAAAAGTGCTTTATTTGTACATCTAGAGCAACTAAAAGACAAAGACCGTCTCTCCAACTTCACAATGTCACTCAAAACAATTTTAGTGAATGTATAGATTTATGCCATTTGTGGAAAGTATGAGCTTATCCTTTAATGCAATAAAAATATCTCATATTTCTTGGACTAAGTTGGTTGTTTTAGAAACACAAGAATTATAATTAATTCATTCCCTAAAAATGCTTTGAATGGTGTTGTTTGTACCAATATTCTACATGTTGGAGCCAAATTGTCTAAGTACATGGTCAAATACTCTTCCAGGAATCCATTAACAATTTGCAATTGTCAGTCTATTTCAAAATGATATGTTGTGAACATGTTAAAGGAACGAAGAATAAACAACTTGTTTTATTCTAAACAAGTCAATAAATGTATGACCAATATCTTAGTTTCATGTTTGTAAATTGGACATAAATAACATATTGTATCGGGCCATTAACATTTAATGTGGTCCATGACTCTTAAAACTCATGATTAATACTATAAAGTATTATTACTATTATCATTAATAATAAAACATAACCATTAAGAAAATATTCTTGTAATTGCAATTCCAAACCATGTGTCCTAGTCTGCAATAGTACAAACAATTCAACCCTCCTCCATTGTTGACAATTTCTTTAACATTTTTATCCCATGCTAAAAGCAATATTTTGTGTTTCTTTGTTTACGTGAATACAATTGGTTTATGTTCTTGTCAATAGAAGTCCATAAATACGAAAAAAAATATACAATCTAGAGAACCTAAGATAAGATAATTTTATTAACGTCCACGAATGACCAAAGTAGGCCAATGGGACACATCAGAAATTAACTCTCATAATGTACTATAGCAACCAAATAATGATAACTAAAACACTGAATTAAAGCAAATAAACTGAAGCAACCTATACTAAACCAAAACTATTGTACAACATCAAGGGTTGAACCTAAAAAATGATTTAAACCCTAAATTTGTTATAAATAGCAAAGAAGTGATGAAAAAATCAACCACCAAGGAAGAAAAAAGAGATACCAAAGGACGAGCTCAAATGAACCCACACATTGACACTAATGAATAGTAGTGCATCATCACCAAACATATCGTAGCAACCAACGCAAGATTGAATCAGGCTCCTAGGAGAACAAACAGGTTCAAGGAAGGCGCACTCATTGGATATTCCCAAGAAGGCATAGAGCCTAACCCCTCCAAACTATCCTAGGATCCATGGCTAAGAAAACCAAAGAAGACAAGTAAGTTACATATGTCGATATCCTCTATGTACATAAGGGGTGATCAATACCCGACATTGACAAGCCATAGTCCCATCCTACCTAGATGGACGAAGGCAGCAATGCCAAAGCCCTAGTAATAGCTCTTGTTTGTGGACAAGGACATATAGATCTATGATTATCATTTTGAGAAGACGTATCTTTGAACAAACACTCATTGTCCTCGACAATAGAGATAGGATGAAAAATGATGTGATTCATTAAGTGGTAGAAAATCTCTTCTGCAATGTTTAGCATCAAAGAGTGATAGCCTCTTTAAGGTATAAATCTAGGCATCTTTGGTTTATATAATGGAAGAAAGCAACAAGCATTCCACTTGCATCCCTGTACAACCAACAATACCACCCCATGGGATACCTTTTCAATCTCCACCAAAGAGAGCTTAGGCAACAAATCTTATCCTCTCGGGGAATATGGTGGTCTATCTCCACACACAATTGATGTGATCGTACCCTGAGTTGACGAAGGGGGATCCTGAGGCCATGTGTCTAGTGTCCTTAGATATAATCAAGACAAGTGATAACACACTCCTCAATCCTCATAGAATGCACCAATAAAAGTACCAATTTCAAGCCAAGAGGTTGGGATGCGGCGATCTAAGTGGTTTGAAAATATTGTAGGTGAGTTGGAGAGGAGAGGGCAATCCTCCAAGGGAGGTCCCAGGTTCGAATCTCCACCCTACCAAAAAGCTGAATTGGGTACCCAAAATCCAATTGATAATGTTGGTGCGGGCGAGGTCGGGTGCGACCCTCGGGTGACTTTGACGGTGTAGAACCCCCTGTTCGTGGTCTCTTAGACCAAGGCGGCCCCGCAAGGGGTTTTTCGCTATTAAAAATAAATAAAAATAAGTCATCCCTAACTTCTTGGTTAAACACCTTCTTGTCAAGGAGGTAAGGAAGAGCATTTAAGAAGAATTTGAATGCAGGCAGTTGATCTATAGATATGCCAATCGACTACAAAAATAAACAGGCGTTTGAGCACAGGCTCATTGACATCCAAAAGTATCCTTGGAAGTAATTCATGTCAAGGAACAAAGTGCTAAATATAGGTATCTTTTCCAACCTGAAGTGTGATCACCCATGGATCTCAAGTGGTGAAGGTGAAAATGTTTTCTCAAGATGCTCTCAAGATGAATAGGAGAGGCGCCAAACTCAACCTAGACAATACATTCTAGAATTGTTCTCTTACAACGGATGAACCATTGAAGCGAAATATTGTGAACTGTCTAAACATGAGGCCTATAAGAACATCCTAGAGTCAAACCCCAAATCTCAAATCCATAAAAAACTTTAGGTTTAATAATGTAGTCAATTAGGCACATCATTAGGAGTAAGTCTTAGAAATGCAGCTTGAAAATTTAGCGTTCTAGAACTGAGAGAGATGTGTATCTTTTACAACACCGCGATTATGAAGTTGGTCAAGGATTAAAGGAGGACCTGTAAATTAAAACCCCAGGCATGTGTAACCGATGGTAATCTCAATCGATTTTCCCTCATAGCAAAACTGAATATTAGAAAGGACACATTTTGAGGTGTTGAAGACCATAACGACGTTTTGAAAGAACTACATCATCAAAATTAATATCAAGACATGATGCGAAAAGCAATAAGAATAACATGTTTGTCTTGACAAATAAAGCTCATCAATATATATTCCAAAGAGGGAGACGACGGGATCTAAATATGCAAAGCATGGGGTCTCAAGGGATAAAAATTCATCTTGTTGTAGAATATATTAAAATCTTACCTTGACCTACAAAGCATCGTGAAAATAGCAAAAAAGCTCCAATAGATGTTTAATGGGGGGTGGGGCTAGGATTAAAGCACCCAAGAAACTTTTTAGGGCCATGTGGCATCTAACGTCTAGCCCAAGGCTATCCATCTCCTATGCAATTCCAAATATGTCTCAATTTTAATATGGAGTAAAGATTTTTAATGCCACGAGACCAAAAGTCAATTAATTAGTCCTAAAAAATTTCTCTTGGCATCCGATTAAAATTTTAAGCATCCTTGTGGTCCAAGACCTTTACCTAATTATCTAGAGGCTGTCAAAAAATGACCACAAACTACCTCATAAAGTCTTCATGATGGTTTTGTAGTAGAAATCCACTAGAAAATGAAAGAAAGAACATATTCCATGATGGTTATCAAGTAGAATCCTCTAACCATCTCTAATTTGAAACAAGGTCTATATAATTATCAAAACTATAAAGAAAGGGAACGTATTCCGATCATTTGTTCAACCAAGGGATATCCATGGTTGGCTAGTAGTGAAAATTTTCCAACCCTAGATAATTGCTGTCCTATGTTATTTTAAAATATATCAGATCTATAATTAATTTATCTAAACATGCAACAGTCACATAGATGGCTAGAAAAATAAACAGCGTGAACAGCGGAAGTTAAATATATTTCTAAACCTAAAATATTACAAAATAAAGGAGGCTACAGCTAAAGCAAGACACCCTGCACTCTTGCTGCCTTTCTGACCAGCAATTTCATTGTTCTTCTCCTAAGCTTGAAGTTTTTCCTTCAGCAATCTGTTCTCCTTATCTTGTTTTTGTGTGTATAAAACACTCTTGACCTTCTCCTTTTATCCTTGAAAAAGGTAACCCTAATCTCTCTAACCCTAAGATTAGATCTCATCTCATCTTGAGATGTAAGGTTAAAAATAGAAAATCACTTACGTGAATTACAAAATAGAATCATTTAAGTGAACTTAAAAAATAGAAAATCACTTAAGTGAATTTCAAAATACAATCACTTAACTGAACTTAAAAATAGAAAATTACTTAAGTGAATTTCAAAATAAAATTAGAAATGTCCCGAACCACTTCTAGCATGTTCATACTGAAGCCTGTGCAAGAAGTTCCTGTCCGAGCTACATTTCTCAACACTCCCTCTTAGGGAGGAAGGAATTCTGCACCAATCCAAGTTTGTCTCTGAATGCTTCAAACTTCCCTTTCACTAAGGGCTTGGTCCAAATATCGACTACCTGCTGGTGCAGTGAGAATATCTTTGGAGCTTTACGGCTCCCTTTTGAATCATGTCTCGTATGAAGTGATATTTGATGTCTATGTGTTTGGACTTGTCATGAAATACTGGATTCTCAGAGAGTTTGATACAACTTTGATTATCACAATATATCACCGTGGGATCCAACTCTTGATCAATCAATATTGTAAGCAACTTGCGAAGCCAAATGGCCTCACAACTAGTAATATTGGCTGCCATGTATGCGGCCTCTGCTGAGCTAAGTGCCACAGAAGTCTGCTTCTTGCTGAACTAAGATATTATGCCTGATCCCAAGCTAAAGTAGCACCCTAAGGTGCTCTTCCTGTTTGCTACATTCTGAGTTTGTATACCCCTGCAACCTCACTTCACCATCTCCAAGATATCTCAAACCATACTCCACCGTGCCCCTCAAGTATCTAAGCACATATTTTGTTGCTACCCAATGCTCTTGCCTTGGCTCCACCATGAACTAACTCAAGGTGGTCATTGCAAAACATATATTTGGTCTAGTGTTGACCAAATACATCAAGGATCCTATCACCTGCTTGTACAACGTAGGGTCCAATTCTGAATCTGAAGCTGTCACCTTCTTCAGATTAGTGATCATGGGTGTGGCCATAGGTTTGCAGTCCTCCATCCGAAACCTCTTCAGGATCTCAACTGCATACTTACCCTGCCCAAGGAATATCTCCCCTGGTCTCTGCCAAACCTCCAAACCCAAGAAGTAAAGAATCATGCTTATGTCCTTCATCTCAAACTCAACTGACATATCTGCTTCGCACCCTGAAATGAGCTGCTCTGCACCTGTAAGAAACAAGTCATCTACATATAGCACCAAAATGAGTAAATCAGTCCCAACAAATATGTAATATAGATTAGGATCTGCATCACTTTTGGCGAAGCCCACACTCTGCAAGTATCCATCTATCCTGGAATACCATGCTCTCGGTGCCTGTTTGAGTCCATATAAGGCTTTCTTCATCCTACAAACATGGGAGTCCCTCCCATTTACCTCAAAGCCTTGAGGTTGCTCTATGTACACTTCTTCCTCAATGATCCCATTAGGGAAAGTTGTCTTCACATCCATTTGATGAATCTGCCATCATAACTGCTCTAATGGAAGTGTATCTAGCAACTGGAGCAAAAGTCTCCTCATAGTCCACTCCCTCTTTTTGGGAGAACCCTCTTGCCACAAACCTTGCCTTGAACTTCTCGATGTTGTCATCTGCAACATGCTTAATTTTGTAGAGCCACTTGGAACTCACAACTGACTTCCCCTCCGGTCTTGGCACTATGTCCCAAACATCATTCTTCATGATGGAGGTGTACTCCTCCACCATGGCATCCCATAAAACCTACTGGTTTGTTGCCTTCTGAAAACTGGAAGGCTCAAAATTTATGATGTTGCTCATCAATGCCATGTAGTTTTGAAACTTCCTCGGAGGTCTGCTCTCCCTAAACATGCTACTAGGAGCCTCAACATACTCCTAAGCATCCCTCAATGTCTGTGTAAGCCATCAAGGTCTCCTGATAGAACTGGAAGAGGCTAATGTCTCCACCTCCTCACGTGAAGGTTGTTGTCCTGAATTGGAAACCACTGGTAACTTTGGTGACCCTGGCTCAACCTTCGGAGCTTCTTGCTCCTCATTCTCTATCACTGGAATAGGCTCATGGGACTTCCTTGATGCAACATCCTCCTCAAACTTTACATCCCTGCTCACTATTGTCTTCCTCTTCTCTAGAATATAAACCTTGTAAGCTTTTGAAGTCTCATTGTAACCTACAAATTAACCCTTCCAACTGGAGGGCTCCAACTTGGTCCTCTTCTCTACTGGAACATGGATATAAACTGGACATCCAAATATGCGGAAATGACTCACCTCTGGTTTCACACCAATGAATGCCTCCTCCGGTGTCTTGTCCTCCAAGATCCTGTGAGGACACCTGTTGTGGATGTAGACTGTTGTGTTGCATGCTTCTGCCCAAAGAAACATCGGCAAGCCCTGGTCATGAATCATGGCCCTAGCAACCCCTATGATGGATCGATTCTTTCGCTCTGCAATCCCATTCTGTTGAGGGTTGTATGGAACAATCATCTCCCTCTTGATTCCTGGCTGCTTGCAGAAACCATCGAACTCCTTGGAGGTATATTCACCCCCATTGTCTGATCTCAAACCTTGATCTTCTTCTCTGTATGGTTCTCAACTAGAGCTTTGAACTCCTGAAACCTGCTAAGGACTTCATCCTTGGTCTTTAAAAAGCAGATCCATGTCTTGCGAGAGAAATCATCAATAAAGGAAACATGGTATATGCTCCCTGAAATTGATGCTACTGACATCGGTCCACAAATATCCAAATGTACTAGATCTAGTATCTTCTTAGACCTATGCTCACTATTTGGGAAAACAGCCTTGGCGTGCTTGCCAAGCGTGCACCCTCTGCTTACTCCTTGTTGCTCAATGCTGAACTCTGGAAGACCTGTGACTATCTCCCTCAGAATAGGCAACACTTTATGATACACGTGCCCCATCCTCTTGTGCCACAAATCACACAAGTTGATACTGCTATGAACTAGGGCTCGAACAGGTTCACCCTGCAACCTGTATAAACTGCCTTCTCTAACCCCTATTACTTGTGTTGTTTCCGGGCTAGATTCTTTTGGTCTAATAAGGACATGTTGGTTCTTGAACTCCACTTGCATAACCCTTATCCTCTATAACTGAAACTGAAAGCAAGTTCTTCATGAGACACTGGAACAAACAAAACATCATCAAAGTCTAAAGAGTTCCCTAACTGGAGTCGAAAAGGAATGGTACCAATTCCTGCAACTGGATATTTGGTATCATCACCAAGCTCAACTTGAACCCCTACGTCCTGCTCTTGTAGACTGGTAAAACACTGTTGGGCTGATGTCAGGTGCCGAGATGCCCAACAACACATACCAAGCATTTCTTGGAACCGTGTTGGTAGAAATGCAAGAGACTAATGAGAAATCCTTCTCGAATTTGGTAGTAAACTCGCTCATCTGAGTTTCTGTAGAGGTTGCTACTTGCGTCTGATGCTGCTTCCCTTTGCCTTTCTTGTCTAGACACTGCATAATGGCCATGCTTATGACAAATGAAGCACTTGATCTTGCTCAAGTCCTTCTTCCCTAACTGTGAGGATTACTCCTCATTCTTTACCTTACCCTTGCTAGGTCCTTTACCTTTGCCCTTCTTGGTTTGCCCAAAGAGAGCTAGGTTATCGTCACCACCTTTCTTGCTGGCCTTTGACTCCATCCGAGTCTCCTCTTGGATGAAATCATCCCACAGTTTCTCAAAATTAGGAAGGTTCTCACGAGAACAGATGCCTTTGACAAATGGTTCCCATGAAACTGAGAAACCGTTAAGTGCCACGTTCACCAACTCTGTGTGTTCAACCTTCTCCCCAACTGCTGCCAGTTGATCACAAATTTGTGTGATCTTCATCAGGTAACTGGTAACGGTGTCAGATCTGGTCTACTCCATAAATCTGAGTTTGTTCCGCAATATCATCTTCCTGTTTATGTTCTCGCTCTTGTAGAGGCCAACCAGGGCATCGAACATCTCCATTGCCTTAGTCTTCTCGGATATGAGAGGAATCAGGTGATCCTTCACTGCATCCAAGATCATCCACTTGGCCTTCACTTCCTTCTTTTTGTGAGCTGCCAATAGTTGCGGATCTATAGGCAAAGTCAAATCATCCTTAACAATATCCCAGAGATCATTCTCTTCCAATAAGAACATTATCCTAACTTTCCAACAAGTTAAATATATTTCTGAACCTGAAATATTACAAAATAAAGGAGGTTACAGCTACAGCAGGACACCCTCTCTCTTGCTGTCCTTCTGACCAGCAATTTCATTGTTCTTCTCCTCCTAAGCTTGCAATTTTTCCTTCAGCAATTTGTTCTCCTTCTCTTCTTTCTGTATGTATAAAACACTCTTGACCTTCTCCTTTTATCCTTGAAAAAGGTAACCCTAATCTCTCTAACCCTAAGATTAGATATCATCTCATCTTGAGATGTAAGGTTAAAAATAAAAAATCACTTAAGTGAGCTTAAAAAATAGAAAATCACTTAAGTGAATTTCAAAATAGAATCACTTAAGTGAATTACAAAATAGAATCACTTAAGTGAACTTAAAAATAAAAAATCACTTAAGTGAATTTCAAAATAGAATTAGAAATGTCTTGAACCACTTCTAGCACGTTCATACTGAAGCCTGTGCAAGAAGTTTTTGTCCGAGCTACATTTCTCAACAACCAAAACTTCATTCCAACATTTTTCTAGTGAATTGCTTTAGCAAGTTTCGAGTGCACACAGATTTCCATTGGAAGAAAGAGAGAATTATTTTTTGTTTTAATAAATAAATAAAAACAAAAATCTCCAGTATAGATTATTGAAACAATCCAATGGTTCCCAATTTGTTTTTGGATAAATTTCCGGCAAAAAGATGCAAAGAATCCTATCATGCAGCCAGATTTGTGGCAGCTTCACTTCATGTTTATAATTGGCTTACTATAGAGAAAGGGAACATATTCTGATCATTTGTTCAACCAAGGGATATCCATGGTTGGCTAGCAGAACTTCATTCCACCATGTTTCTAGTGAATTGATTTAGCAGGTTGCCAACAACCACAGGAATATTGACACATGAAATATCAAGTGCACACAGATTTCCAATGGAAGAAAGAGAGAACTACTTTTTGTTTTGATAAATAAATAAAAACAAAAATCTCCAGTATAGATTATTGAAAAAATGCAGTGATTCCCAATTTGTTTTTGGATAAATTTCCAGCAAAAAGATGCAAAGAATCCTATGATGCAGCCATATTTGTGGCACCTTCGCTTCATGTTTATAATTGGCTTGCTAACAACCATATACATGATAAACATAGATTACAAGATAAACTTACATTTCACAATCAAGCATGAGAGAGGTATTTCAAGACAAGTCAAATATTAAAAGACAGATATTTCAATACTAGAGATATAAGCTAGAGTGCATGAAGACACACACATCCACGAAGGCTGAATTTAAAAAGGGGAATGCAAAAGCAATCGTGAACATGAATCAGCAAATGCTTGGTCTGAACCAGCAATTCCCTGATCAAAAATAAGCTTATGATTGGGCCATGGCCACTAAGAAAGAAAGAGGCAAGTTGCATGCACCCTAATTATTTGCATAAGCCAAAGAAGGCAGGTGACAAAACTATCCAGGTACAAAAAAAAGCTACAGGACAAGAATCAGTGGCTAACAACTGTTTCATCCAGTTTAGCACCTACAACACTCTCCTTCCGCAGAAACACCATAAGCATTATAAAGCCATTAAAAGGAAGTTAGACTAATGTGGAAAAACTTCCTACTTAATCTCTAGAGGAAAGTAGTGCAAAAACAGGCCTAGACTGTTGATTCAACAAGCAAAATCACATAAATATCACACAAGAATCAACATATACCCTGGGAAACCTTTTGGGAAAAAGCCAGCAATCAAGGAGCACTCAAAAATTGTATTATTCCATAATCAGCAATCTGCTTTTTTAAATACAATTCCCACTACAAGTATCCACTTCTTCAATCCTATTTATCAGCAACACTGGAAATAGACCTGCAGTATTGCAGCTGTCCTGCAGTGCACAGTGTTGGAAATAGACCTGCAGTATTGCAGCAGTCCTACAGTGCACATTGCTGGAAATAGACCTGCAGTATTGCAGCTATCCTGCAATGCACAATGCTGGAAATAGACCTGCAGTCCTGCAGTGTATAGTGCCGTAAATAGACCTGCAGTCCTGCAGTACACAGTGCTGGAAATAGACCTGCAGTATTGCAGCTTTCCTGCAATGCACAGTGCTGGAAATAGACCTGCAGTATTGCAGCTGTCCTGCAATTAAACCATGGTATAGTTCACAGTTTTTCTTCCTTATATATATATATCTTAACATAAGACATTTAATGTTTGAAAGGTGTATGACACCTATTCCCAACATTCTCCCGATTGTCATATACCTTACAAGAGTAAAAGAGAAACACCAACAAAAGAGTGAACTAATTGATAAGGACAGAAATGGCCATACCCTTGCAGAACCATCTGAACTTCTCAATGCCCACAGGCTTTGTCAGAGCATCTGCAACATTTACTGAAGTATCCACCTTCTCAAGCATAACCTTCCTAACCTCCACCATGTCACAAACAAAATGATACTGCACATCAATGCGCTTTGTCTGCACGTGAAATGTAGGGTTCTTTGCCAAGTCGATAGCTCTCTGACTATCACAATTAATTTTTACTGCTCCCTGACTCAGCCCAACATCCAAACACAATTTCCGAAGCCAAATTGCCTCCTTACTAGCATGAGTAGCTACCATATACTCTACCTCTATAGTGGATAAAGCGATTACAGCCTACCGCTTGCTCATCCAACTAATTGCAACACCAAACAAGCTAAACACATAGCCACTGGTTGACTTCTTGAATGTCAAGGATCCCTGATAACAAATAGAGTAATCAAAAGTACTTTGAAGATATCTAAAAACCCTCTTCACTGCTGCCCAATGATCCTTTCCAATATTTGCCATAAACCGGCTCAAGACTCCCATTGCTTGGGCAATGTCTACTCTCATGCAAACCATAGCATACATGAGGCTCCCAACCGCACTAGCATAGGGTACATGACTCATGTCCTCCGTTTCTCCAAGTGTAGAAGGACATTGCTCAACAAAAAATTTTGTTCCCACAAAAATAGGGACACTCGTCAGATTGCAATTCTTCACGTTAAAACGCTACAAAACAAAGTAAACATACTTTCTCTGACTTAACCAAAGTTTTCTATTGGCTCTATCTCTTCTAATCTACATCCCTAGGATAAACTTAGTAGCTCCTAAATCCTTCATTTCAAGCTGTAGTGAAAGTTGAGAGTTCAAGACCTTAATAATATCCTTATTGTTACCAATTAGCAGCTTGTCATCCACATACAAAACTTAGCAGGTCCTAAATCCTTCATTTCAAACTGTACTGAAAGTTGAGATTTCAAGACCTTAATGATATCCTTATTGTTACCAATTAGGAGCTTGTCATCCGCATACAATATGATAACAATAAAATGACCACCCCCCTATTTATAATAAACACAGTGATCTGATTTGGATCTAACAAATCCCAACATCAAAACAAAAGAATCAATTTTCTTATACCACATTCTAGGAGATTTTTTAAGACCATAAAGAGATTTCTTAACTTGCAACTTAAGTTTTCTTTACCCTTTTCCACATAGTATTTTCATTGTTTCATATAGATCTCTTCCTCCAAGTCTCCATGCAAAAAACTTGTCTTTACATCCATTTGCTCAACCTCATGATTAAATGCAACAACAACAAATAAAAGGAATCTAATGGATGTAAGCTTTGCAAAGAAAAGATCTCACCAAAATCTATTCCCTCCACTTTGGAATATCTCTTAGCAACCAGTCTTGCTTTATACTTATCTACCTTGCCCTTAGAACTGAATTTCTTCTTGAAAACCCTATTGCAACCAACAGGTTTCCTTCCCTTAGGCAACTAAACTAGGTCCCATGTGCCATTCTTCTTTAGAGATGCCATCTCATCCATGGCCATCTTCCAAGACTCAATGTCATTCATCTCCATTGCCTCCTTCACAATTCCAGGCTCATCAATGTTAGTAGATAAAGCAAAAATACAATTTAAACCAGGTGGGCTATACCATTTTGGTTGTCGTCTTGATCATGTGGACCTCCTAACCTAATGGGGTTGAGATTGAGTCTCCTAATACTCATCGGACTCATCATGACTATCTGAAAGATACTCCTCATTTGGCCCATCATGAGCATCATGCTCGTCATCATCATCATGAACACCATCATCTCCATGTGCAATTTCTTTGCTTTTTTTTGGTTCAAATTGCACAACTTGTTTGGATGTTTTACTTTGTTATTTCTCCTTGATCTCCCGAAATATCGCATCTCATCTCCAAAGCTTGGATCCTTTTATCCCATCATCGTCGCCAATGAGGATACATTTCTCTGCTTTGTAATCAAGTTTCGATCTCTTCACCTTAGGCAAATGCATATATGCCTCGCAACCAAACACTCTAAGGTGTCTCAATGAGGGCTTTTTGCCCGTCCAAACCCCTATATGGATTTCATCAACAAGAGTTAATGTAGGAGACCTGTTAATTAGGTAGCATGTTGTTCTACCTGCTTCAGCCCAAAACTTCTATTCTAGACCAGCACTACTTATCATATTCCTAGCCCTCTCCATCAGTGTCATGTTCATCCTTTTGACAGCTCCATTTTGCTAAGGTGTATAAGGATTGTCTTACACCACTTAATTCCATGCTCCCTGCAAAAACTGTCAAATTCTTTGCTACAAAACTCTTCTCTATTGTTTGTTCTAAGAGACTTAATCTTTCTTCCTATTTGGTTCTCAACAAGAGCTTTGAACTAAACAAACACTTCAAATTTTATTCTTAGAAAATAAATCCATGTCATCTGTGAATGATCATTAATGAAAGATACATGATACAATGATTTAGATAATGAAGGTACATCAATTGGACCACATACATCACTATGCACTAAATCAAGTAAATCCATGCATCTACGAGAGCTCAAGTAGAATTTAACTAATTTTTGTTTTTCATTAAGACAATGTTCACAAAACACGAAATCAAAGGAAAATCATTTATCCCCTCAACGAGGTTTTCACTCACCAAGGTTTTAAGACCTTTGTCACCAATGTGACCAAGCCTATAATGCCACAACATAGTCTTATATGTCGGTAAGTTGCTATCTAGAACTGATGGACCATTGCATGTAATTGTCTTAGCATCAAGACGAAACAATGTCCCATCATGTACTCCTTTAGCAAGCACTATTGATCCACAAACCATAGTGACTCCTCCTTTGTCAAGGATCACTTTCACACCCAAGTCATTTAGGCCTCTCACAGAAATGAGGTTTCGTACCAAACCAAGAATATGCAAGACATAGGTCAAGGTCTTGGTAATGCCATTTGAGAGTTGTAAAGAAACTCTCCCTCTACCAGCAACCTTAACGGACGAGTTATCCCCCAAGTACACACTCCCACTGTCACCTTCGTGGTACTTTGTGAAGTACTCTCGATGTGGGGTCATATGGTATAACGCTCCTGAATCAATCAGCCAAATGCCATCCCTAATATGAGTAGAAAATGCAGCCATGAATGCATCTCCCGCGTCTTCTCGAGAAGACTTAGAATCAGAATCCTCATCGGATTCATGCTTGTTCTTATGCTTCTTCTCCTTGCAATCTTTCTTCACATGCCCCTTCTTCCCACAATTCCAACATTTGATCTTTGTTAGAGTGGGAGTCTTGGATCTTCCCTTGGACTTGGACAAGCCAACTATCTTCTTCCCCTTGTTCCTTTCTTTGGATCTCCCACGAACAACCAACACATCCTCGATGTCTTCTGTGGTTTTCCTCCGCATCTCTTCTAAAAGCAAGGTAGAGACAATCTCCTCCATCTTCAACTTGGTACCAATGGACTTGATGTTGTCCCATAAATTGGGTAATGAACATAGTAAAGTGATACATTGGTCCTCCTCATCCATTTTTACTTCAACGGATCTTAGATGCAAAATGATAATGTTGAATTCATTCAAGTGTGCTGCTACAGAATCTCCATCCCCCATCCTTAGGGAATACAATATTTTTCTCAGGAACAATTTTTTCACAAGGGATTTGGCTTGGTAGATGGAAGCCAACCTATCCCACAAGATTTTTATAGTAGGGCACTCACTTACATTCAAAAGCATGGAGTTGGCCAAGCATAACTGAGTGAGGCTCCATGCCTTTTGGTCCATCACTGACCAGCCTTCATCCATCATAGATGCAGGTTGACTTCCAAAAACAACAGCCCATACATCTCTATCTATGAACAAATCCTCCATTTTATGCTTCCATAGCTAAAAAATTTTACCATTGAATTTTACTATCTCCAACCGTGATGTACTTGCCATCCTGAAATAAAATCACTTCCCCTATGCACAAGCTCTCACTCAAACCAAGATTCATAGCAAAAATATTTTTTTCCTAACTAAGGATCTCAAAAGCTGGCCAAGCTCTCATACCAATTGGAAGGAAGTTAGACTCATGAGGAACAACTTCCTACTTGATCTTTAGAGGAAAGTAGTGCAAAAACAGGCCTAGACTTTTGATTCAACAAGCAAAATCACATAATTCTCACACAACAAGCAACATATACCCTAGGAAACCCTTTCGAGGAAAACCCTGCAATCAAGGTGCACTCAGTAATCAACAATCTGCTTTTTACAATACAATTCCCACTACAAGTATCCACTTCTGCAGTCCTGTTTATCAGCAAAGCTGGAAATAGACCCGCAATAACACAGCTGGAAATAGACCTGCAGTATTGCAGTTGTCTTGCAGTGCACAGTGTCGGGAATAGACCTGCAGTCGTACAGTGCATAGTGCTGGAAATAGACCTGTGGTACTGCAGTGCACAGTGTTGGAAATAGCCCTGCAGTATTGCAGCTGTCCTGTAGTAAAACCATGGTTTAGTTCACAATTTTCCTTCCTTATATAAACTCTTATCATAAGACATTAGACAGTTAATGTTTAAAAGGTGTATGACACCTATTCCCAACAGCCATCAGCTTCCGTTTTGTCAATTCCTACAGTTTTTGAGACTATCTTCCTTGCAGCCCCAATTTCATCCCCTAAGCCAGCCATCATATCTTGCCAATGAGATAGATATGGGCAAGAAATTAGGTACATTAATAATGATGACTGAATAAATAAGATATATGGCATCATCTCTCACGTCGATAATCACCTGTTGTGTGATGTCTATGAGACTGCTTCTAATCATCATTGCACATGTGAGTGTACTTGAGGTTTTTGGGCCACGCCCAACATGCATCCATAAGCCAATATATTCAATGCATCCAATAATGTATCCAATCAGACACCAAGATGCACCAACTGCATTTTTGCAAGAAATGGGGGTTTCTAATACTGACCTCAGCCTCCTTATAGGCCCCACTGGTGGAGGGGGAAACAAAAGTGAAAAAAAAAAAAAAAAATACAATAAATAATTTAATCTTGATTCTAAATTTATTGTTAATAAATGGATATTAATACATGGCTTTTAATGAAAACGTGTAGAAAAATAAATATTTTAAATTATAAACTGTTTTAATCTCTAGTACAAAGCTACATCCTCTCTCCCATATACTAAAGTTTTAGAAGTTTGCACCAGGTGCTCCACTACTTGCGGCACCCCCACACCCATGCACCCACATAACTTGCTTTAATTTTAAATTAATGGTGGTTGCATACAACATGTTGAAGTGCTTCTTGTCAAACAACATGCCAACCAGGACGAAAATATATAACTTCATCTTTTGGCATCTATGAAGGAAGCTCTCTCTGATTCTCCACATCTAATATTGCCCATGTACCCAAGGTAAGATAAGATAACATAATTCTCCTATGGGACTCATTCAAAAGAGTTGTTACAAATTATAATGGACTGTGGCAACCAAAAAGTACAACAAAAATAAGCTAAACTAACATAAATAATCTAATGTAAACTACTCTAAAGTGGAGCAATTGTATGGCAAAAAATCATAACCTGGAGGATTACCCAAAATGGATAAACCCTAACATGCTAAAAGTAATGATTAAAAGAGAGCTAGAAGTCGAGGTACAACAGAGATAGACTACAAGAGAGATTACAAAAAAGTAAAATAATAATAATAATACCATTTTCAGATATCATGTAACCGATCTATGACTTCATACATTTGATTTGAATGGTATTGTGATGCACTGTATACATACATTGTATTACTTTGTTTTCAAAATGTTTCTTTGTGCTAATTAACTATATTAACAAATCATGCTTCTTGCTTAATGGTGAAAAGTGTGTAGCATTGCACGTTAAGCTAATGAGTGATATGGCATTAATGATTGTCAAGTGGCACTGACTGTAGGAGTTTTGATTCTATAGGACTGTTGACAACAGTGGAAGCTTCCCAAATGGTGGAACCTTTTTCATTGTATTAGTTTCTGTTCAGAATGGTTTCCTTTAACTGATTAACAACACTAAACACTCGAAAACTATGCTCATTGTGTACTGGTGAAAAGCATGTCAAGACTCAAGTCACACTGTAAGCTAACCACTCATATGACATAAAAATTATAGGGGTTCTACTTCTATAAGCCAGTTGACAATCATAGCACCTTCCTGAATGGTGTAACCTTTTGTTGCATGATGACTGCATTCCTTTACTGCTTGAATGGTTAGAAGATTGCAATGTTTATCAAGCCATACTTGTGTTTTTGTCTATGTAAGAAATAGAACAGGAGATATAACACAAAGTGTTATTTAAAATAAAAAACCCAGGAGAGGAAAAGAACAGCGATAAAAACATAAAACCAAAGCAGACAATGCTTAATGTAGGCCCTGATCTTTATCAAATCTTCCTTTAATCTAATTTGACAAGAAAGAAAACAGGGCAAGATAACCTGGCTGGAAACACATTGAAAAACTGAAAGACAGAACTCGTGCATTTAATTTATGTAAACACACCTGCTAAAGCCGCTATTTTGGCAAGATTCAACAATCTTCTCCGTTCAGCAAGTGATAGATGCCCTTTATGATCATGAACTTCACCCTGCTCCTCAACTGACATATCTTCTTCTGATGAAAGAGCAAATGCATGAAGAGTGCTTGAAGCTGCTGTGAAGTGATTTAGGTAAATCTCGTGAAGCCAAAGTAAATCCTTGTGCTTTTGAAGAAATAAAGCTAGCTCTTCCTGGAACTCCTCTCCAAATCTGAGAAGCTTTGCATATTGACATTTTCTATAGCATTGCTCAAAGACGAAATTACTGAATCGACCTTCTTTGAGACCCATACTTTCATGCTGCAGAATAATAAAAAAAAACATCTCACTATGACCACAGAGAAGCATTTCAAGCAAACAATATCATTGAAAATTTATAATGCAGAACAAAAAATAATTAATCATGTATCTCACATGCTTGTCCTACTTGAAGATCCAACATGTGATCTTATCTATTAGAAAACAGAATCAGTTCAACAAACTCAGTCTGACATCAGAAATTTCTTGCAACTAGCTCAATGAAGATGCAAAAAACTGCCTGGCATTCATAGCACTTACTCATCCATAAACAAAACAAAGCACTTCATTTCTTATCAACTCACTTTTTATAATACATTTTCTCAACTTGACATCAAGATCCATATTACCTGTTTGATCATTCAATAAATACCATAATAACACAATAAACTTGACCAATGCGTCGTGGTACAACAGTACATGGGATGCAATCCTATAAGTGCAACTTGAGTTCAAATTTCCACATTGGACACACTCATGATAAGACAGCCTATTTTAATATCAAATGGCATTAGCTCAACCGGTTAAATTCCTCAACTTTCAAGGAGGAGAACCAGGTTAGAATCTTGACAAGCGATACATGGATAATAACCAAGCTGTTGTAATAGCACTATGTGGTGATGAGGTAATCCGGGTGGGGCCATTTCAATCCCATATAAACAACTGAAAAAAGACAGCCTATTATAATAGAGTTTGATGTGATACCAAAGAATGTGGTTCATTAAAATACCGCTATAATGCGTTCATAATGTAATCTAGATGGGTCCCATTTCAACCCAATATGACCATTATAAAAACAATAATACAATAAACTTGTCCAGGGCATCATGAAACAATGGTAAACAGGATACAATCTTATGAGTGTAAACAGGATGCACACTCCCACAATAAGGCAGCCCATGATAATACATTTTGTTGTAATACCGTGATAATACATTTTGTTGTAATATTGTGTTAACATGGCCATGATTTAAAAAGGATGGGCCCTGTTTCAACTTAATGCAATCAATTAAAAAGATAATACACTGAACTTGACCCCATGTATGATGCGGTAAATAAAATCTTAGCGCATACCATGGCCTGCAAGAAAGGCATGTTCAGCCTATTGTTCTGCAGTCACAACATTAACCCAATCGTAATATCATTACAATACCCCAATGCTTTTGTTTGATCCCTATATAGCAGGTGACTAAAGATGAACAGATAATCAACTCCTATATATGTTAAATCTATGTATATACATATTATAAAAAATTTCCTTTTGTGTTCACAATTTTATCATGGAGTGTTACATGATGAGCCACAAGGCTTTGATGCTTGGCACTGGCACCTCCGTTTTACATATCAAGAACCAAAAGAATACTTTCACCAACTACCCCAAATACAGTCTGCATAGTATTAACTATAAACATAGGACTAATACGTCACCATTCAAATTCCTAAAGAAGTTTATGACTTGACAGAAGTAACTGAATCGAGCTCAACCAATTTCTGCTATTATCTTCCAATCAAAACAAACATTCAATTATCTCCTTATGTCTGGTTCCCATTGAGTTCCCAAATGCACCAGTTCCTAATATAGAAAAGCAGAAGCTCAAACGAAAAAGTTGGCCTTAGATTACCATGTAATTGAATGACAACCAAATCTCCAAAGGAGAAAACTGAATGAGCATGACAATAGGTACATACCATAAGACTTCGAAGGTACTTCATATCCCCAAGTTCAGAGCAAATATCCCACAATGTTTTGTAGCCTGCATGACGCCGAGCAAGAGCTATTAAGGACGGAGAAAGGCTTGTTAGAATTTCTCGTCTTTGTTGCTCTCCTTGATCCCCTGCACTAGGATCCTACAAAAGAAACGAAATCTTATAATGTATCTTAAAAATAAGTAATCTTCTAAGCATAATGAAAATATACAATCAATTATCAAATGGCATTAGCTCAACCGGTTAGATTCCTCAACATTCAAGGAGGAGACCCAGGTTTGAATCTTGCCAAGCGATACATGGATAATATCCAAGCTGTTGTAATACCACTATGTGGTGATAATATAATACATGTGGGGCCCATTTCAATCCATTTAACCAATTGAGAAAATATACAATCAACTGAACAAACAAATTCAATCTGAATGAATCTCTAAAAGAACACACTTGAAATGTTATAAAGTCAAAAACGTTTTGCAAACCATCCACTAGACCAAATATGCATTAACAGTAAAAAACAAAGAGAAATTTATTCAATGTATCTATCCTTAAGCAAGAGGAAAGGTCCTTTATCATGCTTTAAAATAAGCAGGATCCCCCGACAAAATTGCCAAAATTGTTTAATATGATTTATTCATTTGAATCTATTGCCTCAAACTTCACATTTACAAATTCATAGAGCAACATTCTATGGGAGGAAGCACAAAATAATAACAATGCAACAAGCAACAACCTTCTTATGTCATTATGCAAGATAACTCCCAATCACCTTTCCTTTCTTATACACATACATATGCTGTGTATAACTCAAATTTTGCTTTGAAATATACATGTACACAAAAAAAATCACCCTACAAAGCAAAACATTTGATAGAAGAAGAAGAATGGGCATTCAACATTAGCATGTCTTGAAGCAAATTTTCAATTCGAAACAATAATCAAGTTCTTATGCCACTCCCATGTTAAAATTGCAAATTGAAAGTGGCTGCAATGTCAACTGCATGTCTTTGCAGCCACATAGCAAGGGAGTAAATAGTGAGAGCGGAGGAGGTGGGGATCATAGTTATTTGGTTGGCTGCCACTGATCCTGGGCCTGGTTTGGTCAACAAAACTTTGCAGGCTAACAGAGTCATATCATTTTGTTTCAAACATTTTTATATTTTATAACATTTTAAATGTTTTAACTATATTTGCATTTTTTTTAAATTTATATCTGGGAAAACATTTTAAGGTTAATCTGGTTATTCGCTATATTAACATCAAATCATAGCGTCATCTGAACAAATGCCTCAAAAAGCATGCAGTTTTTTATAATATAAATTTAATCGTTTGTACTTTTTCAACCCAACTTGAACGTTTTAAAAAATATCAAACCTCCAAACTCCCCCCACAACTTCTATTCAAACTGAACATTACAAAACCAGTAACTCTTTTAAAGATGGTACATATGCCATTAGGTAATAGTGGCTGGTGTTTTAAGCTGTTTTCACCTCTTACAATTATCATTCCACATCAAAACAAATCTGTTCCATTTCATTATGATGTTTCCAACATTTATCCTGTTAGTCATGTCTATAGTCAGGTAGGCATCTGACACTGTTGTGGTGAAGAACCCCAAGCAATGTGCAAGAAAAGATTTTATACATCCAAACAAAATTGCAATCATTTGCCTCAATATTCAAATTTCATTTGTTGAAACACCAGGCATTACAGGAATTCACAGTATCACCAAGAATCAGTATACTTACTAATCCTGTGATAATGTCACTTGCTGAAATAGCAATCTATACATAATCGAAACATGAAACTAAATAAAGTTTTTAATTTCTGCATATTAAGGCAAAAAAACTCAAAACATTTCAATGCTGTACAGTAAATTTACTAAAGTATTTCTCTCTTTGACAATCAAAGGATAGAAGATTAACTGGATGTCACAAGAACCAAGATCTAACCCAAAATGGTAACACAAGCAATATTAAGAATAAGCAATGTAAAAAAACTGCAAGCTTACTGCAGTGGTAAGGGCTTTGGCCTCTCTTTGAGAGATCCAAGGTTCAAACCCCACTCAGTATGAGGGGACCAGGACCCCTCATAAACACCTGTGTAAACTCATTGAAAAAAAAAAAATAAGGAATGTTTAAAAAATGTAACAACAATGTGAAAAAAGCACATCCATAGCAATGTTCTGTATTTTCATTTCACATAAAAGCAATGTAGATAAGTAATATTAAAAAAAGTAACAATATAGTAAAAAAAGCACATCAAAACCAATGACAAACAACTAGCATAAGCATTGCTATATATTTTTAAATCACATACCTGAATTGCAGCTTCTGCCACATCTTTTAGATGCAGATATAATGCATTAAGAAGAACATCCCGTCTGCTCCAATATTCACTTTGCAGGCCACGATACTCTTCCTCACGTTCGACTTTAGCAGTAATAGCACCAGCATAGGCTTCCAATAAAACATCACTGACCTCTTCCAGCTGAGCCATCAACACTGACTTCATTGAAGGCTCGGAAACATCTGCTTCTGCTTTCAATTCCAGAATAAATGAGGCTAACTTCCAAAGTCCAGACCGGACAACTGGTTCACAATACCAGGGTGTTAGTCCTTCTGGTGATGGATACCATGAATGTTGCACATCTCTATAGCGAATGGCTGTCCGCACTACACTTGTGCAAGCAACTGAAATTTGGCAAAGCCGTTCAATTTGCACCCTAAGTGGCAGCTCCCTTCCTACCACATAAGTTAGATGCTGATGAACACAAGAAAAGAGTTCCTCTAAGTCTGAAACCCGACTGTAAAACACTTCAGCCTTCTCTCTTTCCATCAGCATAACATTGTTTCGACGAGCTTTTTCACCGACTAATTGAACAAGATCCCAAAGAGAACCGCTAACTTCAATGGACTTGGAATCCATGTCTGGAGAGTCGAGCCTGCTATGTGGCCTCGCCTGGGCAGATGCATTATGTAATTCTCTGAGTTGGATCATGGCAGCAAGTTTTTCGCCATGTCCCATTATTGCTTGTAAAGCTAACCCTGATTCATCAACAAACCATTACAAAAATCATATCACACACATCCATCCTCTAGCTTCATTCCAATGAAGTTATATGGAGTATATTATAGCTGTAACAAAAGAAAACTAGAAAATAACTCATATATATTTGTCTGAGTCTAAAAGTAGGTTATGGCACATTCAACCTCAAAACATCTGCACAATTACATCAATAATTGCAAATATATCACAACCTTGAATATCAATCAACCACATTTTCTAACTATGCAGCCTAAAATATATTAATACACATAAAAACACATGTTGTCTCTCAGCAAAAGACAGTCCGATTCACTGGCTCAAGGAAATAGCTACCCACTTTTCTGATGTCAAAGTTCCAACTTAGGATTTTCCAACACCTATGTAAACATAATAAGCCGGATACCATTAATGGTGCCTATAAATGGCCTTTGCCAAGGGGTCTTCCCTAATTCAAAGTTTCACGGATGCACTCTGGGAGATCGTACATTTCCTCACCAAAACAATCAAAACCCTGAGTGGGTGTTTTGGTCTGGGAAGTTAGAGCAACTTTTTCTCCTATCATTCCCTTCGAATATGCCTCTTGATGCTAACTATCTTGAAAATTATACCTTGCTTTAACTCTAAAGTCGTGAGAAGTATGGGTAGGTGCTAGAATTTCTACAATTGTGATCAATTCCTCACTTTTTCTCTCATTCCGTGCTGGATTTTGATGTTGACTACCAATTTGGGCCACCATCTTCATGCATCCGAGCAATACAACATCACTTGACGATAATGGTTCTTTTTGTTGTTCTTTGACCACGTCAATGTCATCCTTCAAAGCATCATACTATCGGAATAGAATTATCACCCTCATTGTACTCAAGATTGGAGGAAAACGCCCCATTTCTAGAATCATCCCCTCTATTACTCAATGTAGCCTATTAATCTGTAATCGTTTGAGCAATCTTAGGAGTCATAAGTGAATCCTTCTTTACTTTTTGGGTAGTGTTTGCTTCTAGGAATTCATCTTTAAAGAGGATTACTTCTTCACAAAAGGACCCCCATGAGATTTCTCCAAACCCTGCAAACTCTACTCTCTTCAAAATGAAGTTGTACGTTTCATTCTCTAGCTAACTTTCTTCCTCAAATTCGCATGTGAGCTCCAATATCAATGTCAACTCTAATAGAAATGACTCATTCTCTAGTAGCAGACTTGCTTCTACTTCTTCCATAAAGTCCTCTTCCTCTAACGAGAATTCAAATACCTCATATTCTGGAAGAGCAAGTATTTCGCTTTCCTTTGATGATTTCTGAGGATTGCACATGACAACATCTTGGATAGGAAGATGACATTCAACAACATTAGGTGCCTCATGTGTCGCAATGAATAAAATCTCACATGGAATCTCAAAAGCATGATAATTTTCTTTTGAAATTTCTTCGTCGAGGAAGTAAAATGTCTTCATGAAAGGGGATTTACATGTCAATTCTTTAGACTTCATAGTGTTTCCTTTTCCTTCATCCCCTGGCTCAATTCCTCCTCCCATTGCTCTTGTATGCTCCAATTCATCATTTGAGGAAGGCACAAATGCTTAATGATATGATTGTATATTTGCCTTTGTTATCCCCATAAGCAAGACATCCTCAACGAGGAAGCCAAATCCCTTGTATTTTGACTCGATTTTTGCTCTTGTCACAAGCTCTTCTCCTTCTAGGGGAAAAGTAAACATTTCACATTCTTCTACAAACTATAATACGTAATCTGAGAAGGAATCATTTAATTCACAATCTTCTTCATCTTTTGATTCTTTACCTTTAGGATCTTTGTCTTCAATCTCAAGGTTTTCCTCAGTCCACAGAATGCATGCCCCTTGATGGAAAGGAGGGGGTTTCTCGATAAGAATCGTTGATCTATTGTTACCTAAAACTTCCCTTGTCATCTTAGGTTCCTTTTCTATTTGAAAGGGGTATACTTCTTGAAGAGTAGGCTGAGAACACTTTGGAGAATTGTTCACCATTGTGCTTTGAGTCGGAAGGCAATAACCACTTATTTCAAGTGCTCTAGGCATTGCATAGGCTTGTGCCACATTCACTTGGGGTGCAATCACTTGATTTAACATTGATTGGTTTATCATGGGTTGACTAACCATTACTAGGTTGATGGCAATAGGTTGGTTTGCTATTATAAGGTGGCTTGACACTTGTTGATTCATTTCCTGAGCATAACGGATTTTCGTAACACAACTTGCCAAATTATGAGGCATCTTAAATGTAGGGCAATCAAAATTTGAATTCATATTAATATTATGGGCATGGTGGATTGCCATAGCACATTTTGTTGGATTATGGGACATTTTATAGGTAAGGCAACAAAAATTTCCCTATTGGAGTGCTCTAAATCAAAGGGACTCATTAAAGGCTAAAACTTCCCCATGAGAAGGGGTCAGTAGGTCTTGTTGTTGAGTCGTTAACCATTCAGGCTCTCGCATGTTTTCTTGTTGAATTCTCCAAATATCCTCTTCAAACTCATCTTCTAATTCCTTTATTCATTTAAGGACTACAAGCATGCCCTTTAATCAATACAAGTCCTTTTGATACTCTTGTAAGCCCTGTTGATGTTGGGGATCTTGTTGGTGTTATGGGTCCACTTGTTGCTAACGGGTTTGGGCCGAACAAGCTAGATAGTTTTTCTACACGAACACCGTTGGATCTTGTTGTTAAATTAACTGAGATTGTTGAGGCACTTGTCCCAAACGTGCAATACATAGATTGTTCTCTAAAGCATATATACGTAGTTGTTGAGGATATTGAATCCATTTTTGGTCCAACACTTGGTAGCTTGGTGCCACCACCTATTGTTGCATGAATTGTTGCATTGATTGTTGGCTTTGATACACTTGCTGCAAACCATAATTCTACATTGTCTAATGAGCCTGCATGTTTGGTTGCAGGTTTTGCAAAAAATGTTGTTGACCTTGGGGAATCTGTATGTATTGGGGTAGTTGAGGATTTTAAGTCCATAACATATTTTAAGCTATTTGAGAATTCTTCCTTAGTTGAGCCAGCACAACACCACCCAGACCATGAATATGTTGAATTTTAGATAGCCAACACATCTCTAGATTTATCAACAAATCACTAGAATGTTAGCGACTTCCCTAATTCCGACCTTAGCCAAAAAAAAATCCTTTTCAATCACTATGATCATGTTTATTTTAGCATGACATCATCAAAGAAGCAGACAAATCGCTAGAAAATTTCAATGAATTGTCAAAACAGAGACAGTAGATGGGGATGGATGACATCACCTTTCATCAACAAGGAAATCGATGAATCACTAGATCAATCAACAAATCAATGAAATTTTACTTCAAAAACATTAACCATTCGAAGATAAGTGATGCAAGGATGATGTAAGTGAGGCTTCCGACAAATCGCCAAATGATCCTAGTGAATCGTCAAACTTTGATACTTAGAATGCTTTTTTGAGTTCAATTCTTCAGCACATCCGCTATTTGCTTTAATCAATCAAATTTTCTACAAATTTCTCAGATTCAAAGCGAAACAAAATATTAGATCTAGGCCACTCGAGCTATCAATCCATAAAACGGTCTTTGGGTTTGATGGATCTTGAAAAGTAGAACAAACCTTTTAATGGATCTAGTGGGATTCCCAATAGGATGGAATAGATCTGAGATTGAATATTCCAAGAGGGAGTGGGACGGGTCCCATCAAGCATGCCAGAAAGAATTGTTGATCCACGAGGATGATAGATTAGAGATTGCACTCAAGATTTGTTAGGACCCCATCCTAACACTATTTTTGTAATTCTCATATGATTATGTAATGACCCCCTTCCAACGTGGAGACCCCTTTATAATGTTATTTTGTAATACTTTGTAATGGTATGTGGCATGTAAGGCGCCTAGACAAGTGGGGCCATTTTATGTAACCGATGTTTGGTAGAAGATTCTAGCTCGAGTGGCATTTTGCATATAAGCCAACTCTTGAGCATTAGGTTAGGGTAGCATGAAGTGTATCTTTAAAAGACATGGATCCATGAACGAATGTATCTTTGGCAAATTAATGAAAGTACCTCGAAGAGGCCTGTGATTCTGTGTTGTTTTGTGAGATTGCTTTAATTTTGCATTTACATTTTGTATTGCAATATATTGTTATTTCATAAAATTTTGTTTTAATTGCAATATTTATGTGAATGAGTTTATTTTTAATAGAAGGTTCCTAACAAGTGGTATCAAAGCACTTTCCAAGGTTAAGTTCCACTACGACTACGACAGTTCTTGCCCTTCCATTACGACTGTTAGGTCTAAAATTTCGATGTTTTCCATTTTTTGCTTGTCTTTTTATTAAAAGAGAAAAAACAAAAAAAAATACCAACAAAAACACAGCCTTTTTTTTGCAATAGTTTATTAGGTTAGAAACCCTGTGTTGGGGGTTTTAAAATATCACGAAGGAGCTGTCCTTATTGGCTAAGGTAGATTGTCTGTAAAGCGTCTCGTGAAGTGAAGGGCAATCAGGCTACAATAACCAGGCCTCAGACAGCACCCGTCTACAGAATTGAGCTCCCATGTATCTTCGAGTATATCGGGAGACCACCTAGGATTAGGAGAAACCTTTAGCCCTAGGAAGCTTTTTCGGCCTTGTATTATCTATAGTACACCGGATACAACATTCGCAAAGATCAACCTCCCGTATTGTCAAAGAGGCAGGTAGTGTTCTCAAGGGTATGCATGGAATCATCCTTGAGTAGTGGCTTGAAATATTGGTCCGAGCACTATCATTCCTCACTGCGGTATAACAGAGGGCCTATGGGTATTACATACACCTTTGCTTAGCATACCCTGGTACTGTTAAAAGTTTAACCTGCAAAAATCCTTCCTATTTTGTGAATGTTTAACCTGCAACCAAAATTCTACCACAAAAATTGAGCATACGGAGGAGACTTCCCTATCACAAAATGCATGCAACGGATGAAAGCGTTGGAGAACATAACAAAAACAATCAATCATTCTTTGTCAAGACAAAGTCTGTCAGTTTCAGTAACACTGGGGTATCATTTTAGTTTGAGAACAATAACAATCAGGTCAGAGTTGTCAATTGTCGGTGTCAATAACAGGCAAAGAATTGTCAGTGACAAAGTCAAAGCAGACAGTCATCAGTGCAGGGAACCAAAGTGTCAATGATTGAATAGTGTCGGTAACAAACAGTTCAGAGACAATGTTAGTAACCGACAGTGCAGAGACAATGTCATAAGAGGTTGGTCGACAAAAAACCTATTTTTTGAACAAAGCCTCGAGGAGGAAAACTAACAACACCAACAACCTCGATAACAAACTAATATAAAAGAAAGTTTAGGGTGCCCAAAACTAGTGTTGTGGTATATAGCTCATTACGACCGTCTTTTCGAGCTAATCATTTTGATATATAGCACCCAAGCACATTTTCTGGCTCCTTAATAAAAATAGTAACTTCTGGAACCATACTTCTAATTTTAGTAAGTCAATAGCATTGGTTCAAATCCCACAAAAATGGCTAGTGGCACTCGAGGACACCACAAAGAGGTAGAACAAGCCACAAATACCACTTGGAGAAAATACAATCCGCACTTGGTACCCTTCTCAATGACACTAACCCCATGAGGGATGAAATACAACGTTTGAGAAGTGTCTACGGAAGCTCCAATGCCACCTTTGAAGAACATTCCTTTGAGGTCGAGGAAAAATTCAACGATGGCGCAACAGTGTTTGAGCATTGTGACATTGACCACGTCGATCAAGGAAAAGGAATCCATAGGGATAGGGAAGGCCCTTTTCTTTGTAAGTTCATTTTAGTTTTCTTTGATGACTTTTTGGTTTATAGTCACTCTTGGGAAGAGCATCTCATCCATGTGGATCAAACTTTGCAGCTTTTGGCTCAGCATCAGCTTTATGCTAAGCGGTCCAAGTGTTCTTTTGGGTTGACCGAAGTAGAGTATTTGGGACACATTGTCACCAAAGATGGAGTTAAAGTTGACCCTAAGATATTTCAAGCCGTTCAAGATTGGCCAAAGCCTCACAATCTTAAGGGCCTTTGTGGATTTTTAGGACTCATAGGCTATTACCAAAAATTTGTCCACAACTATGGCAAGATCAGTGCTCCTTTAACGGCCATGTTAATAAAGAATTATTTTAATTAAGCCCAGCCGAATAGGCTTTCCTTGATCTGAAGCATGTTATGACCACCACTCTAATCTTAGCAATGCCTGATTTCTCCAAACCATTTATAATTGAAAGCGATGCTTCGAGCAATGGCATTGGCACCATGTTGATGCAGGAAGGATGACCCTTGGCCAAATCAACTAGCAAAGCGCTTTCGAGTCGAAATCTGGGAAAATCAACTTATGCAAAGGAGATGCTCGCAATACTACATGTGGCTACTCACCGGCGACCCTATCTCATTGGGCAATGTTTCTCCATCAAAACAAACCACCAAAGTCTCAAGTACTTCATGGAGTAGTGAGTCGCCACCCCAGAACAACAGAAGTGGGTCTCTAAACTCATGGGCTATGATTATGAGATTACCTATAAAAAAGGTAAGGAGAACATTACGGCGGATGCACTCTCTTGCCAATTTGAGGCTCACGATATGCTATGTGCTCAAGGAATCCGAATTGCAAACTTTGATTGCCACACTTCAAACAACACCTACCTCGTGTCCATGCTACACTTGGGATGGACAAGATTTGAGATATCTCCAACGCCTTGTTATTCCCCACACTTCTCAACTACAAGAACTCATCTTGAAGGAGATGCATGCTTCACCCACTACAGGCCATTTTGGGTTCCTCAAGACCTATGAACGGATTAAACATACTTTGTTTTGGAAGGGTATGAAGAAAGACATTCAAAATTTTGTGGCAGAGTGTGACGTATGTCAGAGGATGAAGGGAAAAATGGTGCATTCCTCGAGAACTCTTTAGCCCTTGCCTATTCCAAAACATATCTGGACAAATATTTCCATGGACTTTATTGAAGGGTTACCTAAGTCCGATGACAAATCAGTTATTTTGGTGGTAGTGGATCCTCTCACGAAGTATGCTCATTTTTGTTCCCTCTCTCTCTTCCATCCTTACACAACCTCCATCTTCGCCTCACCTTTTCTAGATTCTATTTTCTGCCTTCATGGCATGCCCACATCTATTGTGTCTAATCGAGACCCTACCTTCACTAGTAATTTTTGGCAAGAATTGTTTAAGTTGCAGGGAACTCAGCTTAAAATGAGTTCAGCCTATCATTTGCAAACAAATGGTCAAACAAAAATTGTCAACAAATGTTTGGAGACCTACCTTCGTTGCTTTGCCTCTGATCATCCTGCACAATGGGTGAAGTGTCTTCCCTTGGCCGAATGGTAGTATAACACTTCCTATCACACTACGACCAAGGCTACCCCTTTTGAAGCAATTTATGGATGGCCTCCATCAACACTGTCCTCCTACATTCCAGGTAGCTCCAAGGTCCATGTTGTTGTTACTACATTCCACCAACATGTCGAAGTCCTTCGATACCTGAAGATGAATCTAGAATTGGCCCAGAACCGGATGCACCAACAAGCTGATCAACACTGTTCTGAGCATAGCTTTGATGTCGGCGATATGGTTTTCCTTCGCTTGCAGCCACATAAACAATCATCACTCCATATTCACAAGTGTCAAAAACTCGTTGCTAAATACTATGGGGCCTACCAAACCTTACAACAGATTGGTGCAACGGTCTCCAAATTGGCCCCCCCATAAACATCCAAGCTCCATCCTGTCTTTCTTGTCTCCTCAAGAAATTTGTGGAAAATCAGGTACAAGTTCAATCTGTTTTACCCAAACTAGATGAAGAGGGTTCTATCTTGCTCAAGCCAAAACAATTTTTGGACCGTCGATCGCACACTCTTCGAAACCGTGTCATCACTAAGGTTCTTGTTCAATGGCGTGGACTACAACCAAAAGATGCCACTTGGGAATCTCTCCAACAGCTACAGCACCAGTTCCCTCATCTACAGCTTTGAGGACAAAGCTTTTTGAAGGGGAAGGGCATGTTAGGACACCATCCTAACACTATTTTTGTAATTCTCATATGATTATGTAATGACCCCATTCCAACGTACAGACCCCTTTATAATGTTATTTTGTAATACGTTGTAATGGTATGTGGTACGTAAGGCACCTAGACAAGTGGGGCCATTTCATGTAACCGTTTTCAAGAATGTAACCAATGTTTGATAGAATATTCTAGCTCGTGTGGAATTTTGCATGTAAGCCAACTCTTGAGCATTAGGTTAGGGTTGCATGAAGCGTATCTTTAAAAGACATGGATCCATGAACGAATGTATCTTTGGCAAATTAATGAAAGTATTGGAGGTTGCCCCCTCGAAGAGGCCTACGATTGTGTGTTGTTTTGTGAGATTGCTTTAATTTCGCATTTACATTTTGTATTGCAATATACTGTTATTTCATGAAATTATGTTTTCATTGCAATAATTATGTGAATGAGTTTATTTTTAATAGAAGGTTCCTAACAAGATTCCACATCCAATGCCTAGAAAAGGGGGTTTTCAATCCCCTTCACCTCCAGATTTGGATCAGCTCCCCACTTAACCTACACTAAACTATTTTTGTAATTATCATATGATTATGTAATGACCCCCTTCCAACGTGCAGACCCCTTTATAATGTTATTTTGTAATACGTTGTAATGGTATGTGGTACATAAGGCACCTAGACAAGTGGGGCCATTTCATGTAACCGTTATCAAGAATGTAACCAATGTTTGATAGAATATTCTAACTCGTGTGGAATTTTGCATGTAAGCCAACTCTTGAGCATTAGGTTAGGGTTGCATGAAGCGTATCTTTAAAAGACATGGATCCATGAACGAATGTATCTTTGGCAAATTAATGAAAGTATTGGAGGTTGCCCCCTCGAAGAGGCCTACGATTTTGTGTTGTTTTGTGAGATTGCTTTAATTTTGCATTTACATTTTGTATTGCAATATATTGTTATTTCATGAAATTATGTTTTCATTGCAATATTTATGTGAATGAGTTTATTTTTAATAGAAGGTTCCTAACAAGATTCCACATCCAATGCCTAGAAAATGGGGTTTTCAATCCCCTTCACCTCCAGATTTGGATCAGCTCCCCACTTAACCTACACTAAACTAATCTAACCTACTAATATATATATATATTGCAAGGTGAGGATGCAAGAAATTGAAAGTAAATGCAGCCAAAGACTATAACGAGGCTAGTGCATGATCAATTGATCCACCTCAAGGAGACCAATAACAACAATTTGAATTCATTTCAAGCATGCATATAGAGGAAAAGAGGACTAACAAGCAAATGTAGGGCATCAACTCATACATACAAAGAAAGGTCCAACTAATCGGGACAGTCTATGTAAGAAGGTGAAGCACAATTTTCCATTGGTTGAAAATGAGAGATTACAATTAGAGAGCATAGCTCTATACTTTCTTCAAATGGCCAAAAGATGATTTACAATGGGCCCTTGACCTTTATTTATAGCAAGGGATTTACCCTTTTCACTCTAAGTGAAAAAAAATTACATGCATGAATTACAACAAAACAAAAAAGTCCTTTTCAATCCAAATCCGCTTGTGCAAGCCACTTGTGTCGTCAATTTGTTGAAATGTCGACAAATCACAACTTGAAGAATTGCAGTTTGATGAATCACCAACTTCATGACAGGCTGCTTGTGTTGCCAAATCGTTGAAATGTTGACGAATCAAAGCTTAAAGAGTTCTCATTCAACGAATTGCGAACTTCATGACTTTGCCATTTCTTTTTGTAATTTTACCTCAAAATTATCTGAGTTGTTGACTCCTCCCTTGTTCATCCTAAGGCACCACACCTTCTGTGTCCGATGATTGTTGTCAAGCCCCTTGTTGTGCATAATAGGTAGTACCCCATACTACGAAAACATATCAAAGGTACCTATGACACAAGCATCACATTTCCAAAGGGAACATCTTGAAGTTCAAAGACTAAACTGATTTAGATTATGCTAGAGATTCAGATGGCCATAGATCTACATTAACACATATTTTCAGCCTTCCCAAGGGACCCATTGTATGGCCTTGCAAGAAACAAAAATGAGTGGCACTATCCACTACAAAAGTTGCATATTGTGGTGCACTCAATGCATCAACAATTGAATAGATATTAAAAATTCCTCACGATATTGGATTTGCACAGCAAAAACCAACCACCGTTCTATATGATAGTTAAAGTATTATCAACCTTGACATGCAATTCAATTTCCTTTGGCAAAAGAAAACATATTGAAAATCCACTATCATTATATTTGCAATTTGATTGAAAAGAGCATTGTTTCCATTAAATTCTATAGAAACAATAATCAAAGTTTTAATCTTCACCAAGCCACTACCAAAAGCCAAGTTCATCAAGCTTAGATTAATGCTCAAGCTACATGAGGCTGACATTAAGATGGCATGAATGATAACTTCACCGGCCCAATATATTTAGTCTAGGTTAATGGGGGATGTTAGAATATGTGTTCGTTGTAAACCCAATTTTTAGAGCCTTGTAGGGTTTTTCTTATGAGTCATCATGTTGATCCATGTAAAATATTGTGGCCCATGGATCACCCACTTGTGGTGTTTTGGAGTTAATTCGATTGCTTTACGATGAAAAATAACTAGCATGCACCCCTCCATGATATCAGGTTTTTGTTCATCTTGATCAAGTCTATGTCATTTGTATCTTTATGATGCATGTCAACATCACCATATAATTGTGATCCCTTGCTTGCTTTGCTTTAGAGTTCACATTTGATTATGCTGAAATTCAACAGGAACTATGCAGAAGTCATGATCATATACACCTTATGTTTTTCTTGGTGGCCATCTAAAAGCCATTATAAACGTAAGAGAGCGGCTCAAATGCATGTTGTTGACAGTGGAGAGCAAAATTGTGGTGACTGAAATAATTGAATAAAAGAATACGAAGATCCTTTTTGCTGCAGCAAAATAGAGAGCACATTTTTGCACATTCTATCATCACCAACAAATTCAAAAGCATTTCATAACCCCAAGGCCTGGTCAGCACTTTACTTGCTGACCTATTTGAGAATCAAAGCATAGACGCTGTGGAAAATCACATTAGAGAAGTGTCAACCAAGGAGGCTTTCTTGAGAGAATTGCTTCATCTTATGAAGCCCCCATATTTAAATTTAGTTATATTGAGGTATGTCTAAATTTTTCAACTTTATTATGCTGCACAAGGTATAGTCCAGTTTTATTTTACCACATAAAAAGTCCAAGTTCTGCTTCCAGGATCCAAAACATTTATCTAAGGATAGTTACAAAGTGGTTCAAATGTCATTGCACGGTAGACTTGGCAAACTTTCTATTTACTATTTGCATGATAGGGTTTGCATAAAATTATATTAATAAAACACAAAATTTCCAATGATCAATAATTGATTGCGGCTTCTCTATAACCTATTGCAATTACAATGGTGCATTATGGCCTTCTTGATCATATTGCACAATATTGTTTCACCTCATCACCTCATCTTGCTATAGCCCAAAATGGGCTTTCAACTTGCTATAGTGGGCCTAATGGTTAACACTTTGAAATTTTGAATAGGAGATCCAAGGTTCAAATCCAAAAGGGGGCAGGATCGTACACATGCTCCAGTAACCAGATTATGGGTGGATAAACACATTGTCTCATATGGCCTATGGCCTTATGAACGTTAAATTCTTCTTTCCTTTCCTTTCCTTAACCATTTGCTATGTCTTTGTACAAGGGTGTTCCATTATTCTTTTTTGGCTAAAGGCATACACCTAGAATATTTTAATGCTATCACTTCCAATGATATTTCAAACAAAGATCTCTATCTTTAGGACATAGATTGCATGAAATGTGGTCTATAAAGAACGATGGATAGAAATAATCTAGTCAAAACTTATGGGAGAACTCTTATCCAAATGGATGGGTCACAAGACTTCATATTCTCAATAGACACCACATTTTCCAAATCCTATAGGATTTACATGCTTCCCCTAGAGTGGGGATTTATGTTCTTGTTAAGTCTTTGATCCCACACAATAGAGACTTTTTACTCTCACATCAGCATCCCATTGTTGATCACGTTGTTTTGACCATTATTCATAATGCAACTCCTCTACTATCCTTCTTTCCTCCATCTTTAGCTCCCTAAATACTCACCATCCCGCAATCCACTTAGATCCTTGGCATGTCATTGACTATTTTGCCTACCTTTCCCACCTTATGTTTGGTCGCTATTCTCTCTCTACTATCATGACCAAGCATGATTTTTGGTCATATGTCCTTTGGGTAGCAACACTAGAGTCGTAGTTTCTATCCCATGAATCATGTTAAGATTAAGAAGTACAAATCTATGCATCGGAGGCTCTATTGTTCTTGCCCATGCCTCCTCTATGGCTACAACATGAAGAGAGGACCCACATCTCCTTCCATTAGAAGAAGCGAGCTTTTGCCACTATGCCTAAGAACTCAATGATGCTATGTACCACTACCTCAAAGCATTTTGGTGTAAGTTACTCCCTCGTCAAACCTCCCCTTCAAATAATAACACCAAGCCCAGGTCTTCTATGCCAATTCTCTTTATAATATTCAAGACCAGACTATCCTTGACCAACATTCACAAGCTTTTTGAATAAATAATCAATCGCTTTCCACTAATAGACCTATTTAATGAAGTTGTGTGCTTAAGCTTCCCCTTTGTAAACATAGCACATCATCCACCACATTCATAACTCAAGGAACAACTTGAATCCAAGCGACTTACACTATTATGATTGTGAATACATTCACCAATGACCAAATTATATTCCCCAATGTTAGATAGAACACTTTTTCAGCATATGGAACACAATAATTGTAGAGTGTGGGGCTAGGCAAACTTCGAATAAACTCCAAACTATTTACCCTATCTTCAACTACTCAAGCTATTAGTTCAAAGGCTCACCAACGTTCTTTTAAAGTCTTTTGCCATTTTGTAGACTTTACAAAAGCCTTTACCTTCATTCCGATTCTCCAAAAGCTATTAAGTGCCAATATTTCAACCTCTTTCATTCTTTCTACCACAAGGTTCTATTAACAAAGTTGGGGGTGGTTTCCATACCCTTTGTGATCTCTCTTTGATTGTAAAAAGAATACAATTACAGTCAAGCAAGGATATCTCTCTCTCACAAACTTCTTTGGGTATATATATTGATGAGATGGATGAATTTATTTGATGAGACACTCTTGTTAGCAATGGATGCACACGACATCATGCTCTACTTGCCATGCTACTTTTTGTTAACAAAGATGTTATTTGCTTCGAGGCTTACAAAAATAGCTTGTTGGCTTCTATGAGCTTCAATACCTAGTGATTAACCTTAACAAACCTAAGGTTATGGTCTTCAATGCCCTCATAAATGTTCTTTCTAGGTTTGAATTCTCCTACAAAAGGAACCTATGAAGAACACAATTGTCTAAATCTATTTGGTAGTTTGATTCACTTGCTTGTCTTTTTAGTATAAGACAAATCACTTAGTCACACCTCTATAGAGGTATGCATCATATTTCTCTTTGAGCACCATTGTTTTCAAATACATTCCTAAGACATCCTATCAAAGATATACCTCTTTGACAAAATCATCAAGAAAATTGTTCTTTATTGCTCCAAGTGTTAGAGACAAAGCCCTAGTCTAATATATGCTCATTGCAATCATACTATGAGTTCCTAAACTATCATTCTTCAACATATGACATGCAAAGATAATGTTCTCCAACACATTGTCCAAGATAAGTTTGTCACTTGGCACTTTCCACTTGATAATATCTTCAAGCTCATCTTTTACATTTAAAGACTTTGATCTGTAGGTAATTTTGTATCCAATGAAGAGATTTCCAACTTTAGCTCCTTGCATTCTTAGTAATGTGGCTTCTTTGATCCCTATTGAGCATTCGAAACTCTTGGTATCATGAAATTCAACTCAACAAAAACTTGTTTTGACCAAGGCTATGATAAGCATGAAATTGGCAAAAGCTTGGCACAAAACTAGATTTATAAAACTCAATAAACAATGAGTTATAGCTACTTTTCATAAAAGTACAATGTTTTCGTATCAGACATTGAATTATCTTTAATAAAATGCAAATTAATCAAATTTTAAGCAGTTTGATTGCACGTGAAAGAAAGAATCGAAGTGAGGAAAATATTTTTACATTAAAATTCAAGTACTTATAGTATACATGATAGGATATATCTCAAAATGAAAATATATACATAGCGATATGTATGAATTTAATCTTCCTTCTTATTCCCGTTCCCCCTCAAACTAGAAGCAGCAGCTCTTCATGTTCATGTGTCTTCCTCTGCTTTTTCCATAGCCTCTTGCTCTACCAGTTTAGTCATTCATTGTAAAGAATGTTTTTTATGCTTAGTAGTCTACTCTGATTATGAATCAAGCTCATCTAAGTCCAGCACTTCACAATGACTCCTCACGATTTGTTTGCATTGAAGACATGATAAAACCACTGAATTGTGAATAGGTCAATACATTATGTTTCCTGGTTTCTATGTGATTGACCATGCAACAATGACACTCATAACCAAAAGTGCTACAAGGCAAACATGTAACATTTAAGTCTCTAAAGATTTGGTGTCTTGGCACAATAATCCTCCCACCATAAATTTAATATTTGGAAAAATTGAAGTGAATTAGATCTTTTTTTAATTGTAAACAAGATTTTAATTTTATCAAATGGCCGAGCTCAACTGATTTAGTACCTCAACTTTCCAAGAAGAGACCCAGGTTCAAATCTTGCCAACAGTTCATGCATTATTGCCAAGCTGTTGTAATACCACTATGTGGACACAAGTAGGGCCCGTTTCAATCCCATACAACCAATTAAGAAAAAAAATTAAAAGTTTTAAAAGAATCAATGGACAAAATAATAAAATTGGAAGTGTGCATAGATGTTAAGTTGTATTTTCTTGGACAAAATTGAGGCCCAAAGGAGGAAAAACCAATAACAACAATCTGCACTTCTTATAAATTTGCAATTCATCTAGTATTCTATCCTTAATCTATTTAGCAAGCACCATCCAACTGATGCGCACATGGAGACCTATTAGAACCTCCTCATCAACTACAAAGGATCATAGAAAAAGTTTGGGTTGAGGACATATCCCATTGTATTTAAAAGAAATCGCATGCAAGGGTAATGTATAGTTCATTTAAACATCTATGGAAAAATGTCATCCCAAAAAATATTGGTCCTAGAGCTTCCAAAATGATGCAATCACATCCTTGGCCCAATCCATTGCCTTGTAAATGTATCCCATTGGTGAATTATCTAAAAACAAAATCCCTTGGCCAAAATATCTACTACCTGAATTTTTTTTTAAATAAAAATGTGTTTGAAAACTAAAATTCAAAAACTAACAAAATTAAGTTTAGAAAAACAAAACTAATAACACTCGCCTGAATGACATCATATGCAACTCTCTAGAAACATTCATTTCTCACTAGCAAACATCCTCATTAAAGACCCCCCTTCAAATCATATAGACTCCGCAAGGTGATGAATTTCCTCACCCTTTTTTGTTCTTTCTCCTGGTAGATTTCCAAGAATGCATTCATTTTCCTAATGACTTTCAGTTCCATAAAGTTGCATAGAGCAGTAACAGGGCCTAAAATCCTCACAAGGTGATATTAGAAGTTGTTTATAACTCCATGAAATTTAGCCACAAAGTCAATAACCTCTCAAATCTTTGAACCCTCCTTGGAATGATTCCATGTCAAGTGTCTCTTTTAGGGTACAATTTTGCATAACAAAATAAATAAAGAGACACTTGGGTTTTAAATGATTTTAGATAGACCAAGAAATTTTTGAGAAGTACTAGGGCAAAATGAGTTCTTTTACCTCAAGAAATGTTCCTAGCCTGCTATAACATAGTGGAATTTCTCTAAAACACCTGAAATTTGATGAAAACTCAACAAAAATTCAATGAAATTAAATGAAGAATCAAAGATCACCATACTTATGAGGAACAGAAATTTTAGTTCGAACAAAAGGGTAAAAAGGTTATATAAAGTTGTATAAAAATTTAAAATTAAACTGAGAAATAAATATACCACTGGTACCACTGGGTTCGAAACCAGTTTTCTGCCATGAACGGACGCTTAATTTTTCCCTATCTAAATTGATCAATTGGATATGGCTTTGAATGGCATAAATACTATATCTGGTTGCATGGACATGTCCCTGTACTGGCTTTATATGTAAGGTTGTTTTTATTTCATCATCAATCAAAAAAATAGTATCACATAAATTCAAACTTAAAATATGAAGGATTAGAATAAATGGAAGTTATATCATGAATCAGACCTTAAACAATAATGTATTGGAAGACAGAACAATAATGCACTGATGGAAAAACACTCCATGTAGGGCCACCATATATTAAAATACGTATAGACAGAATACGAACGTGCAGTAGAGATAAATCATCTGAATGACCTCAGCTTATTTGCATTTGTATTGTTGTTTAATTTGCTGCTTCAGGACGTTGAGTTGAATTACAAAGGTTGTGAAGCATATAGCTCGCATTCTTTTATATTTTCCTTTTTAATTTGCAAAGCAGGACCAGGTTCAGCCAAACCTTGTAACTATGAAGGTCACTAGTTCCTAGTCACTCCATTGCTCAAAACTGATAACACTTAAATAACAACGATTGAAAAGAGGTCCTGTTATAGACTCAAGTTACATTCATTAACACAATTGCCTCTGTTATCTAATGTTGACTTATTGGGGAATGTTAGAATATTATTTTTCACCAAGTCACTTGGGCAAGACAAGTTTTCTCAGTTTAGCAAATTTATCTATGTATGTAATAGAAGTCAACATTAAGGGGGAATGTTATCTAATGTTGACTTATTTTTTTCTATAGTTAGGATAGTGCACATTAAGGGGGAATGTTAGAATATTATTTTAATGTGCACTATGCCTTACTTCAGTTATGCCACTTGTCTTGTTTCCAGTTTCAGTTCTCCAACTGGAGTTATGTGTCTTCTGCATGACACTTGAAGTGGAGATTATGACACTTGTCATATCTCCCTCATAGGCTTTATGCCTATATATTGTAACACATATTGTCAATATATTTGTGCCTTATTGTTATGTTCCAACAGCCTCATGCTAAGACATTACTATAACACTGTATAATACAAAATATATATTACCAATTGCTTTAGTGACAGAAGGCACAATGCACAATGACAATGAAAGAAGACAAGAATGTTGTAAGAACTGCGATGGAGGTACATAAGTTATTTTCCATTTAGATATCCAATTTCATCAAATGGATTTTAAACATAAATTTTTTGGGCATCTTCTGTTTGTAAAGTAAAAAAAACAAATAGCAGGATCATCCACCATGGATTACTTTTTTCAGTTTAGATCAAAAATTTATAAAGTACTTAGGACCATGATATTGTGTTCCCTTATCAGAAGCAACAGCAAAAAGAAATACTACCTTGTTTGCCAAAAGCAATAAAATCATCCTTATGTAAGCCAGTTGTATGATGTGGTTGACACCAAAGGTGCTATACTAGCTTAGATATATAAAATATATATATCTATAAACGCCGAGAGTTATCAATCTCGAGGCGCCTATCTATGTTTGGGCACCATTTTAGTTTAAATAGTTTAAATATTTTTTAAATATTTTAAATCCACCGTAACCCTTAATGTCGGCAGATAATTTTCTTAATGTCGGCTTTTTTAATAAAATATTAATATTGTTTACGGCGTGGCTGACCTTCCTGGCTGCCATTGTAGGACGCCTATCGGCGTAATAATCAGCCTTTTCCACCATCCTCGTATTTATGTGGATGCATTCCCATCAGGAAGTATGCAATTTTTATAACTGACAATTTATTGCTGGTTTGATGTCATTCCCTATGTACCCAATACAACAAGTTTTCCATTACTCATCCATATGTCTAAGCTGTTGTGCCTGCTAAACCTTCATTTTGTCACAATATCTCACAATGTACTCGTTAACCTCAACCCAGTACAAAACATTTAAGATAATATGAGGCTCTTTACCCAAAAAAAAAATCCATTCCAATTCATAAATGTCCCTCCTGTAGAACAAGATTACTTCCACTCAATGTTATAAGACAAAAGTCTAGTTATCACGATTATTAATGACCCCATCTGAACACATACAACAAAACAAAACATTCTTGAAAAGAAACAGATACTAAGAAAACAAGGAAAAAGGAAGAAAGCAGAGCGAGGCAAGAAAAAAGCATTAATGTCTTGAAATAATTCAAATCAGTTATCTAGAAATGTGCTGCCAATTCAACAAAACAGTAGCAAGAACAGCTCAAGAATTTTGCAATGAAATCCATACTCTGCCTCTTTTGAAGTTCTTCATGGCATTTGGATGCAGCCAGAAACTGCAAAAACTGCTGATGTCGGCGTTGCTTCTCTGCTAACTGAGAAGATATAGCAGCCATGACTACTACATTTGCTCCTTTGCTTGTTGTCCAGTGTTTTGCAAGTGTGCCAACAATTGCTCTACTTGCACGGGCAAATACATTCATTTCCCCTTCCCTTTCAAATGCACCGGCTGGATGAAGCTTTTCAAATGCTCCTTCGGTTTGCCCAGAGGTAAGAAAATTTTGGAATAAGCGCCCAATTAGAGCTTCTGTTTCTTCATCTTGAGCAGTACGATGGCTAACTCCTCTTGGTATTCCCTTTTCTTTGTTATTTCGAGTTATCCATGCCTCAGAACTCCCCTTTCGAAGGCTAAACTTGCCTCCAAATGTTACATCTTGCTTTTCTTCATCTGCAGCTTCTTCCTTAGAGCTTCCTTTACGAGACAAGCTTCGCTCTGGTGGTTCAACACCACCAAGTACAACAGCTTTTTCGGAGATTGCCCACAAACCTGCCTTCTCTGTGAGTACTACCCATGAACCTTCCTCACCATCTTCTACTGTAGGAATAATTGATGCGTCTATAACCTTTCCAGCATCCCATGGTAAATCAAACTGATACAGGCGTGTGGATTGATTCCAATAGTAAGTCACTGTTGCAGTTCCATCCCCAGATAATATCATTGTAGATCCAGCAGGTTTCCCCCCTACTCGTAAACGCATGGAAAAAAGAAAATCTTCCTTTTCCACTCTTGCTTTGGGGAGGATCACTTGAACTGGAGCCTTTCTTTCCAAAATCTTTTCAGAAGTCAACTCATCACTGAGCTTCTGTCCAGATGACTTATAATGCAATGTGAGAAGAGAATATTGTGTGTAACTTGAACTGCTTATTCTATCCTTGCAAAATGATGCAACAAGCACAGTGATCTCCTTTCCACTCTCATCTACCTGCATATCTAACAACCAAACATGTTTCTGACCAGCCAGGTCCTTTTTAATCTCTGCATCTCCTGTGCTGAGAATTTCATAAGACCATAGTTTTGAAACATCTCCATTCAGCCTCAGCTCGGCATTCCAACATTGTATTTCATGGTCTGTCAAAAGAAAGAATTCTGCCCTTTGCTCTTTGGAAATGACATCAGGCCATCGCCAAATTATAGATCGGGTGTAGGCTGTCTTCACTTCTCTGTCCGGTCTAATATGCTGGCAATTAATGCGAGTGCAATTGCACTCAAGGCGCCATAATTCAGCATTTGACTGACATGCTATGGCAATGCATTCATATGAAGTAGATCCTGGAATTGGAGAAGCAATCATAGAGTTTACTACAGTAGAGTCAGAGCTGCTAACACTACCAGTCTTTTGAGTGCTCAACATTTCATTGAGTATCATGTTACCCCCATCAAATTCATTGTCAGTCAGAAATCTTACAATTGGACTGTTATTTTCAGCTGAAAATACATCAGGCCAATATACAACAGCTAGGCTTTTCTGACTGCACAATAGAATACCTGCAGAATGGCAATGCTTCACAATCGTCTCTGTATTTGTATCCATCTGCACATCCCATCGAATCACTGAGACTATCCAACCATTCCCATTTTTAGTATGCATCTCATATTCTTCAGGCAAGCAAATTTCCGAAGGGATCTCAAGAACAACGCATCTCTGAGAGGCAGTACCAGACAAGTAGCTCCAAATAAACAATTGCCTTCCACAAAACATCCAGCATAGCCCTGTCCTCCTGTCCATACCACCAGAGAACCCCGAATTATCTGGAAAATATGAATGTGTCAGCAAGGGTGCCCAGTGAGAAATACAAAATTTAGACATCAAACATAAAGATTCTATCAATACCTGTTGTTGTTCCTGGTGCAAGCGTTTTCAGCCATTCTGCTTGTGCATTTCTAACCTGCTGAGGATATTCACCTACAAATACAGGTTGAATATGATCTGCCCCTGAAGTCTTTTCTGTTTTCTTCACTGATGGAGTTCTGAGATCCAAAGAGAAATCAACCTAGTAAGTTATCAGGATATCCAAAAACAATCAATATTTATTAACATTCTACACCAAAATCAGTACTCTTACTGTGTATAAAGATATACCTTATGAACAAGGGTTAACAAACACAGAATGACATGAACACCTTAAGCATTGTCAAGAAACTGGCCACTAATTCAAGAAAGCTATTGTGAACCTTCGTAAATTAACTTATCCTTTGAAGTGACAACAAAAGAAAAATAAGAATGGATGCTATTTAGCACTTTGTCCCTTGTACCCAGGGAATGTATCCCCAGGACCAGGAATGCATTTTTGGGTATCAGAGGAAACAGGGTCAAGTGAGGGCATAAGAAACATCACAGAGACATCCCAATATCCAACAGGCAAGCTGTCCCTGTCCCCTAGCCAGGGTACAGCATGTGGGGAATTTCCAAAGATGATGCATACGTTGCCCCCAGACATCTTGCCAATTAGTGCAGCTGTGGATGTGCCATCCTGTTCCCTAGAAGGCACACAGTAGACCAGATATGCCTTAAAATCCCTTATGACTGCTTCAAAAATGGCAAAAGGAAGGGAAAATAAATAAATAGATAATCAAACACATCCATCCGAATGCGGTCTAGTTGTTGGGACAAGACATTGCAATGCACACAATCCATGTTCAACCCCAAGTAAGCACATATCCCTAATTGTGTGTGTTGGAGAATTTGGAGATTTGACCCAAGGAATCTTAAAATCCGTGAGATTATAAACGAATTAAAAATCCCTTCATGGAATCAAAGAGCATTTTGTTGAAGAATATTACATTATTTGGTACATGCTAATGTACCCCCATGGTACCTTCATGGTACAAATGTAAATATGTAATAGATTAGGGTATGAGTCTATAGTTTAGGAGTGTGATTTATATTTCCCCTTTATGTAAGTGTTCATGTGTAGGATGTGCACAAGTGTCATGTAATTATGTGTGCAAATGTAAAGAGTGAGAATGTGCACAAGTGTCTTGTAATAGAGTGTGTAGGTGTGTGCAATGTGTCATATAGTAAAGTGTGCAAGTGTGCAAATAGGAGTGTGCAAGTGTCATGCAATAAAGTGTGCAAAGACAGAGTCAAGAGTCATGTATACAAGTGGCAAAATAAGAAGACAAAAGACACAAGAGGATTTGTCTTATGCAGGGAATAGGAAAGGTTGCATCTCCCAAATATGAGAGGAGAGCAATAGTCAAGTATTGAAGAGTCATCTATGAAGGCTATATTATGGAGACAAAGCTCCATGTATTATATATGGATTGAAGATTATCAAAGTATCTCAGATACATTCAAGCATTAATAATATTGAAGCTTGTATGCATATTTTGAGCAATATACTATAAGTGTTTCTTCATGTTGTTACATGAATGATATTGACCATTTTGTTCATATTATTGTCATTGTTATGAATGTTATGTTCATTATATTGGTCATTTAATATAGTAATTGCTCTTATATTTGAGATTACTCAAGATCCTGGATATTTGGGACTTGTGATAATCTGGCTAAAAAGCCAACACATTTACCTCGAGGGCGGAAAAGGAAGGAGAAACATGTCCTACTTTGTGCAATGACAAATGTGTAAAGAAACAAAGATATGGATAGGAGATTATAACCTCAATTTTGGCTAACACGAGATGGTCCTCCAGATACTGACATCTAAGAGAAGCTTCATAAAACTTCAAATCAAACAGAAGCTCAATTGTTTAGCCACTGAAAACAAAAGATTGCCTTTGTAATCATCTTGCAAATGTTGTTAGAACTCATTACTTCGATGATTTGCATTATGCAATGATAGGTATTTAAATACATAGGATGTCTATTTTAGGCATAACAAACTCTTAATCAAACTTGCAACTACCTCTATCCTATACTACATGCATAAGCCTTGTAAGGGGTGGTTATACCACTTGCCACTTCACATGGGCTATGATGTAATAACTCCTAACATACCCCCCCTTATTACATCATAGTCAAAGCTCTATTTTTAGCTTATGATCAAAGAATAATGTCTAGGGTGATGCTAGAATCTATAGATTTGAGAGAGAAATCCCCCCCAATGTAGACTCACTAAAATACATAGGAATGTCAGGTTCCACCGATCATGCACTCCATTTATTACAAACAATCATTGAATACATATTGAATTCAATGCATGAAATACATGTTTTCTTCAATGTGGAGGATCTTCATCAGATATATTAGTTGTTGATGAGATCAAATGTTCTCCTGCCATGTAGACTTGTTGCCAAATCTTGTCTTGATCAATGTCTTCTACTATGGTAAGGTCAATCACCTCTTGTCTTTTCTTCTTTGTCATGGTTTCATTAAGCCTTTGCTCGTGATATGTAATGTATTCTTGTTTTCTTTGATCTTCACCGTGATGTGCTACCATACATCCTATGTCAATCATTGAATTGATTGTTTGCCAATATTTTTTGTGTGTTGTCAAAACTTTTGTACGAACTAGTTTCCATTTCATGTTTTGATTGTCCTTTAACGTAGTGACATCAATCATCTTCTGTTTCTTGGTATTGTTCATATGAAGAAGGCGTTGCTTGTGAAAAGCGATGTATTCACAATTTCTTTGGTGTGCTATTGATGGTTGAATTTTGAATTCCTGTTGCATTGACTCCTTATTCTCTTTGTTATCTTCTACTTTAAATTCTTCTATGGATGGTGAAGAATCACATTTTGAATGTACATCTTCACTCTTAGGTGCTTGGCTCTTGATGTCCCTGGTTGCATTTGAATGGAACCAATTTTCTTGACTTGTCATTTGTTTGGAGTCATACCAAACATTATTGTGTTGTCTCAAGTGTGCTTGTGCAACAAACACATGTTCGTCTTCTTCTTCTCAATATTTTTCTTCTTCTACTTAAACTTGATTTTCCTCAACTACATTATTTCGATGTGCCTTTCTCCAACTTTGATTTTGCTTTTCTGAAGATGACCTGTCTAGTTTTCGGTTCGTCTCTCGTGAAGGAGAACCCTTTTTGAATGGATTATACCAACATTCCTTCATGGTGTGTCGTTTTTGCCACAATGTTTACACATCTTTTGTATGTAAAAAGTATTTCTTTGAGAATGATTTCTCTGATTTTGATATCCTTGATAATTGTTTCTTTGTTGGAAGCATTGTGGAGGTCTCATGCCTCTTCTAAATGGTTGCTTCCTCATTTGATTTGTAAGAAGTAATTGTTCTTCTTCATCTATTGTATGTGAGGCCTCTATTTTTTGAAGTAGGTTCACCAGCTTTTCAAAGCTTGGTGTTTGCTCAATAATATTTAATGTTGTCACTGAAACATTGTACTTTGATGGAAGAGATCTCAAAATAATTGGAACTAATGTTTCATCAGATACCTTTTCTCCTAGTGCATGCAATGATAAGCAACTCAACAATTCTCCTCATCAATGGGGTAGCAAGCTTAAATGTGCAAGTCCTTGGTCCCACCATGTGGGATTCCATTGTGGTCTAGTGGCATATTCCATGGTTGGACGTGTGTGGAGGTTGGCCCTCTTTCTAACCGGAATATCATGATGCAAGTCTAGTGGCATATTCCATGATTGGAATTTCGTTCCACTACTACGATAAAACTATAGAATAAAAGAAAAATTAATCCTAAATGTCAAATCTAGTTTTTGTCAACAGCAATATGAAGAAGATCTGTCACCCACAAAAAGAAGAATGATCTACCAACTTAATCTCCAAGCTTTCCTGATACAAGGAGGCTGCAAAGCAAACAATTCTTTGCCTGACATATGTTTTCCGACTCTCTTATTTGATGGTGCCTCCAAGTCCAACCCCGATCAAGCAACGGTAGGGGGACTGATTCTTACAAGACCCCGTGAGATCCTGCTCAAATACATGATCAGCTTGGGAACAACATCTAACAACGTGGCAAAGGCTATTGGATGTGAAATTGGTTTAAAATTGGTGGCAAAGCAAAAAATCACTCAAGTCACAGTTTACAGGGATTCTAAACAGATAATAACAACTCTTGCCAAAAATGAATATTTTAGATCTTTACAATTGAAGATTATTCATGACAAGATTAGACAACTAGGCAAGATAATTGGCAAAATATCCTATCAACATGTAAGGCGGGAATTCAACAAAGAGGCCGACACACTAGCTAATCAGGCAATAAATATAGCCCCTGGTTATTGCCACCAAATCATCAAGAAGCAGAAGGGCAAGGGTGGTATGCGAGGATGACAAGGACTCCAATAATGAGGTCCTTTTTTGTCTTCATGTTTTGTTTTTTAGAATGCTCTGTTCACTTTGATCTCTCTAATTAGAGAGTTTTGTACCTTTTTGTTAAGTAAATAAATCTTTTCCTTTCAAAAAAAAAACTCAACAATCTCCTCATGAATGATTCCAGTTTCTCTCCACCTTTCATCTTCAAACAATGGAGTTGGCTCTAGAGGAATAGAATTTGATTTTGATTCTTTGTTTCAAAGATTGTTTTTAGCTTCTCCCATGCATCTTTGGTCGTGGTTGAATCCCAAATGTATGCTTGGACTTCATCTGCTACTCCAAACATGATGATTAATATTGCCTTTATGTTTGCCTTGTCAAACTTTATTTGGTCTTCATTTGCTTCTTCAGGATGGGCAATGGTCTCGTCTACAACTTGCCATACTTCCTCAAACTGAGGTTGTGTTCTGAGTTTGGTTTTCCAGGCAACATAACTATTTCCCCTCAACTAATAAGAATCTGGTATCAAGAATTCTTGTGCTCCGCTAGCCATAGTAAACTTTCACAAAATTTTAATATTTTCTTTTCATTGTGTCAACCTCGAAAAATACTTTTTAACGAGTATATATAAGCTTATACTTAAATTTCACTTGATATTTCAAAATGCAAGAAAATTGTCTCACCAAAGAAAGGAAATATGAAGGTAAAAATTCTCCTTCCCTCTTTTATTTGAAAAATGAATAATCTCCTTATAAAAAAATAACATTTATTCTTTCTATTTTCATTTTAATCAAAGCAATTCTTCAAATTTATGTACCTTTGTTCTACTTCCACTATGACAGTGGGATTTTTAAATTCTCAAAGCTTCTTGAATATTGTCTCCTTGTTCTTGGTGAAAAATAAATTAAGACAAGCCTTTGACTTTGTACCTGTTCTTTCTTTTGGGAATCGTACCAACTGATATAATATGTTGAAAATATTTTGGAAATACCTTAGGCAAATCGTAAAATATTTTTGAATGTCTTTGCTTGACATGGACGAGCAATGAGAGTGGTCGCCTTCTTTCTTGATTAGGTCATTCTCAAGAAAAACTTTTGATCGTGTGCATGTAATGCCTTTGATTATGACGGTGGAAACATTTGCTTTTCTTTCCTTTGGCTCGAGGTTCGTCAACTAGTTATGGAGGCCTTTGTTGAGCTAGAGACTTTATGCAAATGTTTTTAGTGCTTTATCTTCCGAATGAACACTTTGTGATTGTTTCACCATACAAGTGTCTAGGTGAGCATTGTTCATCCTCTAGGTACGCAAGTGAGCGTTGTTCGTCCTCTTGGAGTGCACTCTTGACGTACAACAATTGTTGTGAGATCTTGAATGAGTTGGTGGACAAGTCAAATCCTAATTGAGTGTTTTTCTTTTCTCTTCGATTCCAATATTCCCTTTTGTTGTAATTTGCAATGCCTTTGTCTCATGGAGAGCATTTGGAAGATGAAATTTTGTAACCTATTTTGAAAAGGAGATGCACTTCTACTCCAAGGTCTCTGTCGATCGATTTAGATCCTTTTATTTTATCCATGTTTCACAAATGAGATTTTCAAGCCTAATTGTTTGTTGAAAACATGTAGGCCTTGCACGATTTGTTCTATTTTTGAACAATGGTTAACTTCACATTTTTCTTCTTTTCTAACTGATCTTTTTTTAAGTCTTTTGTCTTTTTCTTGTTTTCTTCAAACGTAGGCTTCCTACTTTGTCCTTTCTTAGTTCTCATTCCAACTTGAACGTTCACACAAGACCGTTGTTGGCTATGTGTTGATTGTCTTCGTGCTTGTAGTATGCTTTGTGATGTAACTATCTTGCACTTCTTCTATTCTTCCTTGACATTCTTCAATGACATCTCATGTAATTTTGTTCTTGGAACAAAATATGATAGCAATTGTCACCTTTAAATTATTGTTGGATCTCTTTCTCTTAATAGTGCATTTCTTTGCAATTTTAAGGTGCTTTTGATGGCTTCCTCTTTGCTGGTTTTCTTCTTGCAATCTTCTAAGAAGCTTCAATGGCTTCGTTATCTTCTTTTTAATTTTGAGAAGCTTCTATGGCTTCCTTTCTTTTTAAGGAGCTTCTTATGGCTTCCTTTCTTGCCTTTTGAAATGGCAATTCTTTAGGGGAAACTTATGACCCCTTTTCTTTCTTGCTGAAATTGGCCTTGTTGTTACTTGTAGGCTTATGACCTTATTGGTCTTAGAAGGGATTGAAACCCTTTTTTATGCTTGAAGGCTTTTGCCTTTGGCAAGGATTTTTCACCCTAAAACCTTTGAATCTACCATGGAATTTTTCTTCATGGTGATGATTGCCTCTTCTTTCGAGGTTTTCTTTAAACAATTTTAGACAAGGTAGTTTTATCTTTGACACTTCTTTTCTCAAAAGGAATAATACTAAATATAAAAATAATCAAATTTTATTATTGTCTTTCTTATAGTCCCTTGGGTCTTATTTTGGCCCACCGAAGACATTAATAATATTTCATTTCATTTCTCAAACAAAGTGCTCTTTTGGCTTCTCTGTGTTGAAGCTAAAGGAAGACCAGAAGGAGAATTCTTTCTTCCTTCTACATGGGCTGATACCACATGTTAGAACTCAATGCTAAGATGATTTGCATTATGCAATGATAGTTATTTAAGTACATAGGATGCCTATTTTAGGCACTACAAACTCTTAATCAAATTTGCTACTACCTCTGTCCTATACCACACGCATAAGCCTTGTGAGGGATGGTTATACCACCTGCCACTTCACACAGGCTATGACGTAATAACTACCAACAAATGTATCATCGCATTTGCAAAGGACATAGCTCGTTATAAGTATAGTCACCAATATCCAAACGTTCAGTGTGAACAAAGGCCCAAAAAAGTTCAAAAGTTCAGATTTTTCTGAAAAGGTTTGGTTCAATTCCATGAAATCTAAATAAATAATTAATATATAAATTTATGCAAAAGCCAAATTATATATAATTATTAATCAAATGGCATAAGCTCAGCCGGTTAAACAGATTGACATTTAAGGCAAAGACCAAGGTTCAAATCTCTCCAAGTGGTATATGCATAATTGTCAAACATGTTCCGATACCACTATTTACACCAAAAGGAATAATATTAAATATAAAAATAATCAAAATAAATTTAAATATCCAAACTCGATTTAATACAAATATAGAAGAGAATGTGTGTGTATGCAAAGTATATAAATATGCCCAAGAAAATTACATTAGACATACTATCTCCCACATGCCAAGAAGAAAACCATGAGACATAATGTTAAACATGCTATATTTATAAGGTTTAAGGTTGGTGATATAATCCCCTAGTACAAATTTGGTTGATGATATAAACGCACAACCTTGCCAGCTCCTGGCTTCCTTTAGGCTTTGGTCTTTACAGCATATGCAAGCAGTATCAATCCTTCACATTTTGGTGTTTGTTATCTTTGCAGTCTGACAAATTCAATCATGCTCCTCCAATCAATGGCAATGACAACTCCACACTTCTCACTGCAGCAAATGCACAGTAACAAATTTGTGAAAGCAAATAGCTTAGAAGTCCATGTCCATAATGGCTACAGAGGTTTTTGTTTTAAGTTTGTTTTTCAGTTGATTTTTCCCATATTGATTTTATGCTCAATTTCTCTATGTGCAAACGGAAATTAAGTTCAGACTGAAACAAACAGTTCAGCCACCCCAAAAAAAGTCTGATTTGGACCAAACCTCTTAACTATGGTTGTAAGCAAAGTAATTGAGATGGAAGGGATATTTCCCTATGAGTTTTCTCTCTTCAGATTTTTAAATGTGTGACAAACAGAGTGTAGTAAGACTTCTCTGTTACACCCATCTCTCTTAATTAAAAATTTCCTATAACATTAATATCTGTTATCTCTCAAATTCCCCAATGCCGGCAATCAACACTGGAACCCCTATAGGCCTCTTCTATCAAACTCAATTAGATTATGGAGAGACATCCTTCCTTTGCCATCTTTCATTTGTATTATTGTAACTCTGACCTGTTCATTATTTTTCCTTTCTCTCCTTGGTGATATCTCTCTGTGGAAGTTTGTGCATCCATCTCCAATTTCCATGGTGGGCATAGACATCATAAACAATTATGTCATGGATAAGGGAAGGGGCTGCAGGTAGAAGAACCATAACCAGCCTTTTCCCCCTCATTGAATCATTGGGGCAATTAGGTAGAGAAGAAGGAGATGTTATCCTCAAGAATTGGCCTTTTAGGTCATGGCCAAAGTATGTATGGGACCTCAAAACTACAAGCCAATGGCAATGAATTTTGACATGGGGAATTCTACAGGATTCCCCTCGGGCAATGTAATTTCTTTGGCTTACATACATGCTCTGTTTTGTGAGATCTTCAATTTCAGCATGTCTGATGTGATCACAGGGATAGAAAAGCAGTCCTCTTCAAGTTGAAGCATTGTCACCAGTGCAACCATAACTCGATATATGAGGGCCTTGAGATGTTGGAAACACTGAATGCCTATCTAATATAACTCACAGCTGTTTGACCTACATCTATGACAGATGGGCGGAATGGCGAAACTCTTACACAATGCATCGTGTTGGGATAGGATAGTATGTCAAACTTCTTATGTGAAAACCTATGAAAAGCCCAAATCACCTTTCAAGCATTGCATCAAAGACCTGTAACAAAGTTAAATCCAGCATCATGAACGCAGTCAGTGTTGTGCAATTGATCAAGTCCTCTGAAAGCATCATGAATGAAGCATCTATAGCTTGGAATTTTATGGCTTGCATGATGGTGGATGGAACAAGTGACATTTTTAAAAAGGCCTGTGATACCCTGTCTCTTATAGTTGCTCTGTCTTTGATGCAACAGATCATAAAGAACAAGATCCAGAAAACAAAATACACATTCTCAACCCATAGGATAAACTGATGCTAATTTACACAGCACTTTTCTTATAACATTCTTGAAAACAACATTAAATCAACTTATCTGGTATACCTCCCACTATGCCATATATTCCCAAGCATGCATCTAAATTTTTTTCAGCCTGCCTATCCTCACACGCACCCCAATTTCCCTTTCATAGAGGGAATCATAACCCAAAAACATAGTTCTAAGACCACACGCTAGAAAACCATTAATTAAAACCACTAATTGAAACAGCTATCTATCCATCTTTATTAAATATGCTACCAATAAAAGCCCAAACATTAAAATTAATACTATCCAATGATGCTTCAGTCTCTATCTGTTTACAGTATTGACTATCTTTTTCTTGTTTAAAGCTAGGGGGCTTTTGCAAACTAGTCATACTATTATAGGTTTTTTTTTCTGGAGAACAAGGGGTTGTACTTAGGTCCTCCACCCTTGACAAATCACAACTCTCTTCTTTAAAGCATGAGAATTTACAAACAGATTCTTGAGTTGCTATCGCTAGAAACCTTACATAATTTTACATAAAATGTCTGAATTCTTTATTTTCTTTTCTGGAACTTTTTCAATTTTCTGTGTGAATACAAATATTCCAAAATTCAGCATCCTTCTTGACATTTTCCTGCAACAACCTTCACAATACCAAAACTTCACCTCTACTATCTACGCATTGCATCTTAGTAGAGTAACAATTTCCAAAACATCGCACCATCATAGTCCGCTTTACCAGATATTGATTGCTAGTTTCCTTCCTAAGCACAAGTGCAACCACAAAAACTGTAATAAATAGTATATATGAAAGCACATTAATGTTATAAAATAAAGCAAATATTACCAATAGAAAACATTAAAGTAAATCTTAATCATTATTTGATTCAAGCAATCAACATTTTCTTGTCAGCTTCAGCTAAACTTACTACTTCCTCTAACCAAGGAAAAGAGAATTTAACTTCACAATCTTCAATTAAAACCCCTCTATTGGCTAGCCTATCTGCACATTTGTTTCCTTCCCTTAAAGTATGTGTAAACCTAATTTCTTCAAACTCTATAGCAAGGTCTTGAATTTCCAAAATTATCTCTTGTATGTTCCATGGAGCCTTTGTTTTCCTTAAAATTGCATTTATTACTATGAGTGAATCACCTTCCATCCAAACTTTGTTTTATTTCATTTGTTTGCATATTTTTAACGCTTCCAAAGCCACCCAAGCGTCAGTTTCATTATATGTCTTAAATCCACCATTGAAAGCGTAATGAGAAAAAATCTCTCTTCCATTATTTCTAAGTATTCCTCCTCCTGTTGGTCCTGGATTTCCTTTAGATGCTCCATCAAAATTCAATTTGACCAACTCCACATCTGGTGGTTTCCACTTTATATTCTTTGCCTTCTTTTTGTTTCTCCTATCCCCAATATCATAATTCCATTTGATGACTTGAATCCATCTATCAAGGCTCTTTGCTTCCAGATTAGGGATTGGGTGAGTTGATAGGGTTGGTTTAGACTCCTCTATGGCTAAACAAATATTTATTTTCATTACCTCTAAACTGCTTTCCTTTCCTTTAAATATTCTTCTATTCCTTTCTAGCCAAACAGTCCAAAGTATTGTATTCTTTGATATATCCCAGATCATCTATAAAGCATCACTTTTAAAAGTGCTTTGCAATTGCTTTAACCATTCCTTAATTCTGTCATTCTCACCATACATTTACCAGAAATATTATGAATCCATTGTCATAGTTTCCAAACTATTGAGCGGTGTCCCGAGAGATGGTCTATACTCTCCTCCTCCATTTTACAAATAACACATTTTGAGGGGCCATGAAAACCCCTTTTCATAAGGTTATCCCAAGATAAAATTCTTCTATGACCTACTAGCCAAACAAACATTTTGACTTTAGGAATGCTTGAGTTATCCCAAATATCTCTCCATATTCTTGCAATATTCCTATTTTGATGGTGCTTTATACTATATCCACTTCTTGTTGTGTAAGTGTATTCAACTCCCAAATCAACTTATCATTGGCTCCCCTCAGAATAATCATTGTTGTTATCTTTTTAAACAACTGCCTCCTCACATCAATGCCTTGTATAGTTGTAAAAATATCTCCTTTCCATTTGTATCTTCTTTCCTGATCCTTGTACAAAATGTTTGAAACCCTATCACCATATTTGTCTTGAAGTAATTTCATCCATGGTTTCAAAATCCAATCTAGATTGAGTGATATCACACCATGTATCCATCCAAATAAAAACAAATTCTCCAATTCCCACCACCCATCTTAAACCATTAATCACTAGATCAATTGATTTTTTTAAACCGTTCCATAGTGCAAAACCACATTGTTATAGGTTAATCAAGCATTGGTTTTGATTTTATTGATGGAAGCTTCAAAACCGCTAGAGTCTTGCCAGGGTTTTGCAGGGGAAGAAAACAGTTTATACATACTACCCTCAAAATTAACATCAATTTCCCTTAAATCTGTTAGGAAAAGCAGGGGAAAAAAACGTTTTATATATATTACCCTCAAAATTAACATCAATATCCCTTGAATCCGTTAGGAAGAGACTAAAACACAAACTATAGATGCTAACATCCGAAACGCTTATTAAAATGGAAAGAAATTCCATCGGAGGAATATGTCACTGGAAGCCCAAACATTGAATACATAACCAACACAAACATTAAAGTTAATACCATCCAATGATGCTTCTGCATCAGATTCCGTGTGTTTACAGTATTGGCTAACTTTTTCCTTGTTTAAGGTTACTGGGCTCTCGCAAACTAATCGCAGTGTTATAGGTTTAATTGAGCATTGGTTTCGATTTTATTGATGGAAGCTTCAAACCCCCTGGAGTCTTCCCAGGGTTTTGCAGGGGAAAAAACCGTTTTATACATATTATCCTTAAAATTAACATCAATATCCTTTAGGAAAAGATTAAAATATAAAACATAAGGTTTTTAAGTGTAAATAAATTCCATTACTGGAAATAATAACTTGTATAAAAAAACATCACAATGAATACAGTAAGAGGGCAACTAACTATACATGTAAGTTTGACAAAGAATTTGACGAATGATGGGTTCAAGTCTTTTCCATGTTCTGCCTGGGTTTAGGGTTTAGCTAGGGTTATAATATACAAGCAGTATGTTAAGTAGCCAAACCCCAGGGTTTGAGGCCCTGGGGAACCGAACCGGTGACCTACCAGAGGAAATAGTACTAACCTGGAAACTGTGGAAAGACGGGAACTACGGGAACTCCAGGGGACGGGCGTGCCTGTGGAGGGTCTCCCCGGCATGGAAAATGACTGACGACCACCAACAGAAGACCGCGGCGTTGAAGGAGAGGAAGCCCCTCCATGCCCGGATTGAAGAAGACTGTCACGTGCGGCGCTCGATTTCTTGGGAGCCGGTGTAAACATGGTTAACGCGAGTATTTGGGATTATGTTTGATTGTTCCGCAAAGCCAGGGGTGATGTTTTTATTGAGATTCAGACTGCATTATCTCCTCTGCTGTACTCGGCTTGTATGGAAGCCTCTGTTCGTGCGAACGAAAGTTAAATGTGTTTAATCTCCACGGGTTGATAGGAAGCTGAGAATTCAAAATTTCCCGATTCAATTCCCTACTGCCGTTAAAGAGGGAATGCCCTTGTAATCCGGATGATTTCGAAGCTTGTCGCGCCAAATGTTTGTTTTAAATCTTGTATCTTGATGTAGTAGTAGAATATAAATACATGGGTATAGACTTTTATGACAAACTTAATTGGAATACATGTAGCATGAAAAGAACTCAAAGTGGTTGGAGAGCACTATATGCACTTCAAAACAGGTGTAGGAATGTCGAGTTGTGGGACTGGAAGACCACCAAGGTTTTATTTGGCCTACTTGTTACACCGGTTTTGTTGTATGGTTGCGAGGTGTGGGCTAGTGGCACAACAAATGCAAAATGGAGGCAAATAGAAATGATTCAAAAATATCTAATCACAAACTTTCTCAAAATTAAGGCCACAACCCCTTATGAAATTATTCTAGCTGAAACTGGAATGTTTCCTTTAGAAGCAATTGCTATGACCAAGTTGTTATGTTACTTGAAAAAAACAAAAGACATGACAGATGATAGATGGCCTAGGGCAACTAAGGACGAAGAGTTGCATAGGCGAAAGAATACATGGATGAAACAAAATCAGAAATGGATGAAACATTGGGAAATCAACATAAATGAATGCCCAAATGTCAACAAAGATATAAAAAATTATGTGAATGAAAAGTTCAGAAGTGGAATGTGAAAAAAAGCAAGCAAGAAAAGACAATATTATATTGCAAATTTTAACCCAACGTATGACCACAAGGAAAAAGCGTATATAGGCGTTGAAATCAAGTGGAAGGAAAAAATACTCATTGCTCAGATAAGGACTAGCTCTCATAGGCTTAGATGTGAAACAGGGAGATGGACAACGCCCAAAGAACAATGGGAAGAAAGAATATGTACTCTATGCGACACAAGGGCAGTAGAGACAAAGGAACACTTCATCTATAAATGCCCGAGTTTTTCAGATATCCGTGACAAATACAAAAAAACACTTGAAAACAAGTTTATGGCAGATTTATTTGAAGACAGTAAAATAAAAAAAGTTGGGGAATTGCTAACACAAATCAACAGGAGAAGAAACAACCTTCTCAAAGATATTAAAGATCATATGATATGATTTGAGTAATTGTACTTCCATATTTGATGTCCCATAAACCATATTTGGGTCTCGTGGACGTAATTAAAATCTTTCATTTCATTAGGACCACAAGGCCTTTGCAGGAGTGGATAGGAGTAAAGTAGTTTTTAAATTTAGGTTAGGTGGATTGAAATGAAATGAAAGATTTTAATTATTTCGACGGATATAAATATGGTTTATGGGATTTATAGTTATTAAAATTATATGATTATTAATACTTTTGAGAAGGTTGTTCTTTCTACGTTGATTTGGGTTAGCAACTTCTCAAAAAAAAATTATTTTTTTATTTTTAAATAATTTTATTATAAACCATTTTCCAAGGGTTTTGTATTTGTTAGGGAAGTCCAAGAAATCCAAGCATTCATAGATGAAATGTTCCTTTATTTCTATTGCCCTTGTGCTGCATAGAGTACATATTTTTTCTTCCCATTGTTCCTTGGGCATTGTCCATCTCCATGTTTCACATCTAAGCCTATGAGAGTTAGTCTTTATCTAAGTAATGAGGACTTTATTCCTCCACTTAATTCCAGCGCCTATATATGTTTTTTTCTTGTGGTCATAAGTTGGGTTAAACTTTGCAATATAGTATTGTCTTTTCTTGTTTGCATTTTTCCACATTTCACTCTTAGACTTTTTGTTCACATAGTTTTTTATATCTTTATTGAAATTTGGGCATTCATTTATGTTGATTTCCCAACGTTTCTGATTTTGTTTCATCTATGTGTTCTTCTGCCTATGTAGCTCTCCATCCCTAATTGCCCTAAGTTATTTGTTATTTTTCATGTTTTCTGTTTTTTTCAAGTAACACAACAACTTGGTCGTAGCAATTGCCTCTAAAAGGAACATTCCAGTTTCAACTAGAATAATTTCATAAGGGACTGTGGCCTTAATTATAAGAAAAATTGTAATTAGGCGTTTTTGAATCCTTTCTATTTGCCTTAATTTTGTATTTGTCATGCCACTAGCCCACACCTCACAGCCATACAACACAATCAGCGTGACAAGTAGGTCAAATAAGACCTTGGTGGTCTTCCAGTCCCACAACTCGACATTCCTACATGGATTTTGAAGTGCATATAGTGCTCTCCAACCACTTAGAGTTTTTCATCCTACATGTATTCCAATTGAGCTTGTCATGAAAGTCTATGCCTAGGTATTTGTATTCTACCACTACCTCAAGAGGTTCTCCTGCAAACTAAAATTTGAGATGTTGCTTCTTCTTTTTTGCTAAAAAATCATGATTTTTATTTGCTCATGTTCACCTGCATCCCAACTTCCTTACAAAAGAGTTCTAGAGCCCGAAGGTGATCTTCTAGATCTTTAGTTGTTTTGGCCACAAAAATTATATCATATGCATACATGAGGAGTTTTACCACATATTTGGCTAAGTGCACACCCTCTCCCCCAAATTTGTTTATCCATTCTTCTAACTTGTCAATGTACAACCCAAATAATGTTTAAGATAGAGGGTAACCTTGTTTGATGCCTATGTCACTCCTAAAACATTCAGATAACCCTTCTTGTGTTATGATTCTAGCCTTTACATGCTCATATAATCTATGAATTGTTGCCCTCTAGTGAATTGGAACCTCTAGCTCTTCCATTCTACTCCATAGTTTTTTTCTTGGCACTGTGTCAAATGCCTTTTTGAAGTCTACAAAACAACAAAAAGCCTCCTCATTTTTTCCCATATTTTTTCCATTATGTGTCTAAGCATGATACAGTGATCAATAGTTGAGTGCTTGGGCCTAAAACCCACTTGCATCTTTGCTCTCTTTCACTTGTATTTCGCCCATTTGTTGATCCTACACTCTATCATACTCTCAAACAACTTTGCAAAGATAGGGTTGATCATGATAATTCGATAGTTTGAGGGATTATTTACATCTCCACTTTTAAACAAAAGAATGGTCAAACTAGTTGTCCATTATTTAGGAAAGCCATTTTGTATGACCTCATTGAAAATCTATTTGATTTGTGGTGAAATAATATCTACCCCTGATTTATATGCTCTGCCTGAAGATTGTCTATGTCATGGGATTTACTAGTTGCTAACGTTTTTATCCCTTGAATAATGTCTTCATTTGTGAAAAGTTATTTTCTTGACAATGATAGTAGGGGGTGTCTCCTGGTAGTTACTACGTTCATACAATTGTTTTAAATATTCCAACCACTGACTAGTTGATATGCTATTTTTAGTTTGCATTTTTTTCACGCTTAGTTCCTTCTAAAAAAATTTTGGTTCCTCCTTGTTCTAGTGTATTCTTATTTTTTTGCCCTTACTAGTTTCTCATATGCTTTTTTGTTTGCTCTTGTTTTACCCGTTGGTCCCTTTAGTAATCTTCGTGCTTCTTTGCAATCTTCATCGAACCACAAGTTGGTTGGGAAGCTATTTCTTTATTTCTTTCTAGGTTTAGCTCTCTTGTATTTGTTTAGAGCTTCTTAGATAACGTGCATTAACCATTCACTCTTATTGTAATCTTTGTTACTGTGAGGTAGTCCCTTTCTTTCCCTTTCCTGTGACTTGTTATTCAATGTTGCCCTAAAACTCTGTCGATTTTCTTTTGTTAAGAAAATGTTTCACTTGTGAGGAAGTTTGTTTTTATTGCCTTGCATGTTTTTTTCCCTTGGTTTGTCTCATTGGTTTAAAGTTTCATAACAATTGGATTATGATTTGACTTAAGTTGCACTGGGGAATCTTCCACTTATAGCTCCTCTATTTTGGTATGCAATTTTGTGAGCATATTAAATAGTCTATTACACTTTATCCCTTGTATGTTTTGCATGTATACTTTCTTGAATTTTTCCAACTTTTCATCCCATTACAAATAACCAATTTGTGTATGCTGCAAAGGCCTAACAACTCTTCTCCATATTACATGTGCTCATCTTCTAAAGTCCTGCTTCAGTACTGGTTTTCCTCTTCTGGCATCCAAAAAGGATTAATCTCAATTTCTTTGTTACCTACTAGAATGTTAGCTTGCTTATTTGTTGTCCTTGCATTGAAGTCTCTAATTAATATAATCTCCCCCAACTTACTATATTTCAAAATATCTCTTTTTAGGGAGGAGTATGGGTCTTCTCTATTAAGGTCATGTTTCTTATAGAATTTAGAATTCTTGGGAGAAAAATAACATGTTGCTATGCTAATAACTGAGTTATTTTCTAGGATCTTTATCCAAATATACTATTTATTTTCATCTTGTTTTTCAATTTGAATGACCCTATCCCACTCCTCTTTTATTAAAATCATAATACTCTCTTCCCCTTGCCATTTTCTGCTACTTTATTCCATATTGCTATTTTCTTGTATCCCACAAAGTTTGGAGTCCTACATCTGTTGTGCTCGTGTGTTTCTGTCAAAATGATTATATCTTTGTCTCTAGCAATGGGCCCTAATCCAGGTCCTCTTCTCCAAAGGTAACATCTACAATTCCAACTTACCATTGTAAGATGTTCCTGGGCAGGCCATACTCCCTATATGTTTTGGGTTTGTTTAGATGTGATGTAAGCCTTCCCATTTCTTAAATATGCCCATCTCCCTTCATTCCTTGTTGCTCTCACCTTTTCCCATTCCTTATTTCATTCTTCTTGTTGTAGAAAGGTTAGGCCATCATCTAAATATAATTGTGACCCTATCAACATGCCTTTGTTTCTTAGTAACCTTGTTTTATCCTCATAGCTCATCAATGTGACCTAGACATGTATTTATTTTTCTCCTTATCTCAACTTACCAATTCTACCTGCTTGTTTAATATGAGCTTTCCATTGTAACCGATCTGAAAAGAAGTCCTTGGTTAAATGGTTTGTGTCTTCCCTATCCCCATAATCTTTTAACCCTTTGAGAATTATGTTTGATAACTTCTCATGTCTTGCTTTCTCTTATGTTATTTAAATTTTTACTTGCTTCTCTATCAACTTTTTCTGCTGATTGACTAGTTCTTTTACTACTTGAGAACATGACTTTGCCTTTGCTAATTCATTTCACAACTCATTTTCTCTTGTTTCTATGTTTTGGAGTGTTTCTTGTACCCCTTTCATTTGTCTTGCATTCATTTTTTCCACCTCTATTATATCATTTATTGGGGAGTGGATGGTTTGTTTGAGGACATGCCATTCACGTTGACCCATGTTCGCAAGGTTTTGTAGCTTTGACACTTGCTCCTTGAGTTGGTTATTTTCCTTTTCCAACCTTTGATTGATATTTATGACCTTATCTAATTTAGTATCTCTTATTTTCTCCCTACTTTCCATGCTCTCGAGTTTCTCTTTCATCTTCATTAACTCTTACACATAAAGTCTTGGTGCCCACATGAGTGGTGTGGTTGTGGGACTGTAAATTTATTCCCTATCTTGAAACTCATTTTGGTGACTTGCACTTTCCACGCTAAATGTTTTCTTGCTTTCATTTTTTATTTTTTTATCCTTGCTTGTTTTTCCTTCTATGTTCATGTGTGTTGTCACTTTGCCTCTACCTCTTTTGTCTTCCTTCTTTTGTCTCCTATGTTGGCCTGACTAATCCCCCCGTTTGACAATGGTTAGTACCTTTGATTGTTCCTTATTCTCCACAAATTTATGTGGAAGAATATTCTTTACTATTATTTTTCGATTATTCCTCTTCATTGTTGATATCCTTGTTCGAGCTTGTCGACACATTATTATTCTCCAGTACTATTTTGCTTTGATATATATGGGTTTTTCCATTCCTTCTTCGGGTTTCTCATATGGTGGTATTGTTGTATGCCCTATTGCTTGTGGATATGTCAATCCCCATGTTTCATTAGCTCCATTGATTGGATTAGTATGTGAATTTATGAATATCAGTTGTCATATGGTTTCTACTTATTCTTGTAATTGTTGTTTCCCTTATTCCATTATCGAACCACCCTTCTACTACTAATTGGTTATTTCTTGCTCCCTTTCAAACTTTCCTAAAACCTAAATAATTTCAAGTACTAAGTTAGAGATGCCAAAACTTACCTCGTTGCTGCTGCCTGGCTTCAAACCCTCTACAGTCACTATTGCCTGACTTAGAAACCCTCCAGAGTTACTACTGCCTAGCTTCAAACACTCTACAGCTACTCCATTTCATATGGTAATTGTTTGTTTGGCCAAGCACGTACTTAGAAGAGACCTAGGTTCAAACCTTGAGGGCATATTTATTTGCAAAGGTAGTAGTATGCTCTAAATCCTCTAAGTGTGTGACAAACCAAGATGATGGTATGAATCTCGAGCGCTTAGTGGTCCATATCTGGTTATAAAATAACAAGGCATTATAAGCTTGTTGAGGGCAGTCTTTGTGATTTGAACTCTGCACTTGGCAGTTATTAAAAATAGTGTGGATGTAACCAACTCTATGTATAAAATATTTAGAAGAGACCTCGGTTCAAACCTTGAGGGCATGTCTATTTGTAAAGGTAGTAGTCTACTCCAAATACTCTAAGTGCATGCCAAATCGATGATTACGGTAAGAATCCTAAGCGATTGATGGTTCGTGCCGATTATATAATAATGAGGCATTATAGGCTTGTTGGGGTAGCCCCTATGATTTGAACCTTGCACTTGGTAGTTACTAAAAATAGTGTGGACGTAACCAAATCCCCTATGTATATAAAATAGAGTTTTTATTCCATAGCTACTAGTTTTTTATGGAGGATGTTATAGGATGTTATTTATTTAATATATGGTTATTTGATTCTAGGTTATTGAATCATTGTGCAAGATTATAGGTTATAAAAAATAGTCTATCTTGATTTTTTTAAGAGTAGCGTGAGACCTCTATTCAAAGTTGTAAAATATCTACCCTTAGACTTTGTAAACTAAGGGTACTTATCTTAGATAGTCTATCTTGATTTTTTCTTTCTTTCTTTCTATTAGAGTAGTGTGAGAAACCCCTACGACTAACGCTTAGGGAGGGGTATTCCTATCCCAACCATGATCCCTCGTATACGAGCTAAGCTTATTAATAGGGGCTAAACACATAATCATACACACATCCACCCCCTCACACACTCGTCCATGTCACGGTTTGAACCTTAAACCTTTCGAAGAAGAGCCAAAGCTCAAACCATTGCATTGGGACAATCTATCTTGATTTTAAGTACCATGTGGATGGATGACATTAAAAAAATTATAAATAGTTTATAAATGTAAGAATGTTGACTAAGAATAGTTGCAAGCTTATTGCAATGGTAAGGGCTTTGAACTCCTTTTGAGAGGTCCAAGGTTCAAACCCCACTTAGTACGAGGGGACCGAAACCCCTCATAAAAATCTATGTAAACTCATTGAAAAAAAGAATGTTGATTCATAGCTATAAACTTACTATAGTGGTAAGGGTTTTGGCCTCTCTTTAAGAGGTCCAAGGCTCAAACAACCCCCTTAGGCCTTTCTTTGAGAGGTCCAAGGTTCAAACCCCCCTCAATACTCCTAAATTTTTGAGAGGTCCAAGGTTCAAACAACTCTTCTGCAACCTCTCTTTAAGAAGTCCAAGGTTCAAACCCTTCTCCATATGAGAGGACATAGAACCCTTGTAAAAATATGTTAAAAACGGTAAGAATATTGACTCATTCCATACTTTTTTTTTATATTTGTTATAAGCAATTGAACCATGTTGAGGAAGGAATTTAGTAATTAAATTAATGCTATTTGACCTGGATCTATTTCTTAACTTAAATAAGTTCATTAAATTTGAAAAGTAAATTACATTTTAATAGCCATAAAGAAATATTTAAAATGTTATATATAATTTTATTACAAACCATATTATATGTGGATTGTTTTAATTATTTGAATTTAAATTATGATTGTTTTAATTATTTGAATTTAAATTAATAGGGAATGTCAGTGCAATGGTTTAGGCTTTGGCTTTTCTTCGAGAGGTCCAAGGTTCAAACCGTGGCGTGGGCGAGTGTGTGAGGGGGTGGGTGTGTGTTAAATTCCCTATTGATAAGTATAGCTCTCAACTTTAGGAGGGGTCATGGTTGGGAGGAGACTGCTAAACCTTGTACGTCGGTCATAGGGATTATCTCACAATAACCAAATCCAAAAAAATAAAAAAATTAAGAGGGAGAACGAATGTATTAAAATTTTATAAGTTTAAATCATGTTATGCATGGATTGTTTTGATTATTTGAATTAAAATTAAGAGGGAATTGTTAGCTTTTGATGCTATAAACAAAAAGGAAATGCTACCGCAAGTAATGTAATAAGCAAGCAATGTTATAACCTTAGTTATCAAGTTCGAGTTCGTATTTGAGTTCCATACTCTTAAAAATTCGATATATATATATATATATATATATATATATATATATATATATATATATATATATATATATATATATATATATATATAATTTTATTTTTTATTTTTATATAAAATTTAAAAATCAAATATACAAAATTATAATATTTGTTTTTAATAATATTTTTAACATTTTTTTTTATGAACACACACCCACCTCCTCACCCACTCACCCACGCCACGGTTTGAACCTTGGACCTCCCGAAGAAGATCCAAAGCCCAAACCGTTGTGTTTTCCCCCCAAGACTAACATTTTTTTTATACATAGAAGAATCGACAACTACCTTTCCTTTTTGAACAACTGGTCACAGGGTCAAGTCGCATTGCCTCCGATCGTAGCATCAAATCATGGTGCTACCACTATAACCCCTACCTCGCCTCAGTAAACACGACTCGGAGTGAGGGAGACCCTCGGTGGCTCGAGGTTGGTATCATCATCATCAAGTTGGTGCACACTCAGCAAAATCTGGTCAGACTACTACCTTTACCCTAGATTGGGCATGCCCGCGAGGTTTGAACCTAGGTCTCCTCCTGGTAAGTGCCCAACTTCTTACCAATTCACCCAACCCTCGCGGGTAAATTTTTAACATTTTTTTAAATATATACTTTAAAATATTTCTTAAAATATAAGCATTTATACTTTAAAATATTTTTTAAAATATAAACATTTATACTTTAAAATATATTAAAATATTTTTTAAAATATAATTTTTTTATAACTTTATTTAAATATAGTAATTTTTTAACACATGAGAAGATTCTTAAAAGTTTAAATCAATATTTTTTTGAAATATAAATTATAAGTTTTCTACCAATTATAATAAAAAATCATACAAATTTGTTCAAAACTCGTGATAAATTCATTCTTAAAAAAGATCATGCATACTAGGCAAAAAAAAAAAGCACTTAAAATATCTTATATTATTCAAGTTTAAAAATTAGAAAAGTTTAATTTTACGTCTCCTTAGAAGCTAGGGTTAAAGAGTAATGTTTTTTTCTTTTATTTTGAAGAACTCATAGATTATTTGACATGAGGAGTATTTAAATAGTAGGTGCAAAAATAATGAAGCCTTCAAATGGGAGATTTGTTTGTCTTCTACAACTTTTAGAGCCATCTATTCTGAACAGGTTCAACTATCTAAATTATAGCCTACAGAGAAAAGGAAGAAGATGTTGCAGGAGAGCTTGTTCACAGCTACCGTGTTTATAACACTTCTTCCTCTGTATATTTTTTTCAACAATTAAAAACTGATTTTAGGTTTTTTTATGCTTGTTTTCCACTTTTTTTTTGGGTCGAATTTAGGGTTTGTTCACCGAATTTATGCGTTAGGGTTTTGAATTCAACATTTTTCAAATTTCATATAAAATTTCGACGAATTTGATAACTAAGGTTATAACTATGATAATGGTTTAATAAGCATGTAAATATGATAAGAAACTTTAGGAAAAAGTCATGTAATAGCCATTAATGAAAGCTCACAAAAATGTACAATGTTATGCAATGGAGGTCTCTAACACTCCATATTGCAAAACTACTCTACATTGTATCGACTACTACTCTATCTCATACAATCCAAAATCCTTTCACTCTTCTACTCTAAGAAGGCCTATTTATAGTGAAACACGGCTCTTGGTCTTCCACATTCCTATGACACCTCACTATTATATTATTAGGACTCACGTACATGTGGACTACATGCACATTTACATCATTTCAAATTCTAATGATACTTTTGCATTTATTACATTGTTTTAAGCAAATACTTAAATTCTAATCTAAAATAAACTCCTAATATAAACATGTACCCATGATGGTACATTAGCAAGCACCAAATAATGTAATATATTCCAACACCCCCCTATATTACATTATTTGGGTATTGAAGACTTTAGTCTTCAATATGGATCTTCGTCCTGGTTCTATCTTTAGTTTACTTTGCATTGTATGCCTCCTTTGTCAAGTTCCTATTCTTCTTCTTTATACTCATTATTAGAATCTACCTTTGTACTTTTACGAGTTGCTATGCTATCATCAAATTTCTACAGAGATATTTTCTCTTTGCCTTTGTATTTCTCATCATAATTCTTCTGTAATATTGAATCTTCTGTACAACCACTTAAAGCATCATGATAAGATCTTGAGTTAGAAGAACTTGATGTATCAATACTGTATGATGATTGAAATATCTTCTCCAAGAGAGATTCGTTAATTCTCAATTTATCTTTAAGTAATTCAATTAATTCTTTTTGCTTTTTATTCTCTTCTTTTTAGTATTGAAATGTAAGTAAATCCATATATAAAACTCTCCCAATGTCTATAGAATATGTAATGTCATCTTTTCCATTATCAATTGCTTATATAATTCTACCATGTAGATAATGTTCTAAAGTTTTATTCTAAGGCTTCACTATAGATTACTCTTAAAGTAAGATCTAAGTTTCCAATCTTTGTAAGTAGATTCTTGATTCCAATTTTTATAATACTTACCCTTTCCTTTCTGATGATGTTTTCCATGTCGTTATTCTTTGTATTTTTTGATGTAGACATCTTTCTTCCTCTTTAGTTTTAATAGACTAATGTCACTTGTAAACCTTATATCTCCCTATTTTGATTTGTAAATTTTAAGCTGAATTTGAGTATATGATCAAATTCTAACTTTCAATTCTTGTAGTATAAGATCAATCAATAGAATTTATTTTTAGCTCTTTAGTATTGAAAATAATTTTAATAGAACCTTTGAGGTAGTCTACCTTATGACTCCCTAGTTTAAGGTATGTGATCAAGTACTATCTTTCAAATTTTAGGTAGTATTCCTTTTGACTCCCTAGTAATTGATACTATTTTCCAATTTTTAGAGTTTTGTAGAATACCTTATCTCTCCCAAATATTTTGAATATAGTTTTTGATAGTAGACTTAGATTTCTAGTTTTTGCTTTTGGTTGAATCTCTTTTGTCTCCCTAGTGTCTAGATGACAAGTTAAATATAATGTTCAGATCCTATCACTTTAAATCAATGTTTTATTTCCCCTTGTAGAAAGCTTAAAGATGCAATTTCAATGGATAGACTCTCAATATATTTAAGATATTTAAGTTGGATTCTCTATGTCCCTTCAATTTGTAAATGAGACTAATAAAAATAATCTTCCAACTTTCAAGCAATTTTAGAGTTTGGCTTCCTTCAACCTTTGTATAATGTAGTTTCTAAATTTCTATAATTTCAATTTGATGTAGAATTCCTTATATCTCCCTAGTTTAGAAATTTAGAAAAACTATGTATTTGCAAATTAAACTTCACTTCAATTAAGGAACCTTATGTCTCATTGTTTAATGATTTGCAAATATTCAAAGCAATAATAGAAATGGTTTTAATACTTATATTTTCTACTCCTTTCTTAAGGCATTCAATATACTTTCTAGGGTATCTTTAAGCACCTTATTACTCTTGCTATTAAATAACCCTAGAGTATAAAACTTGGTTGATATCAACTTTAATATATATGCCTTAATTTCACCTTTGAACTTTGCAATGATTATGAGGATAAATCTTACCTTCTAGGTGCCAACTATTATGTGCAATATCACTATATTCTACCTTAGGATAGACCTGCAATCAATGTGGTTTCCTATGCATTAATGGTGGTTGACTGCATTAATTCCTTCTCATCAACACGCTCTGGTATTTGACTCCTTTCTCCTCTACGTCAACACTTTATGCACTCCTCTTTGCTTCAATTTATGTGTTGCCTTCCTCTAATACGTGTTGCCTTGTTCTTTTTTTTAATGTTTTCTCCAACTCATGTGCTATATATGCACTTCTTTGATGTGCTTCTCCTCTTGATTCTAACTGATATGCAAGGTAGATAGTGCCAAGTGGAACTTAGGATCTTCAACCTCTTTGATAACGTCTCTATAGCACCTTTCTCTTCCAATGCCTATGCCAAGTGGCACCAAGAATCTTACTTCTTTCTTCAACATCTTTGAGGTATTCTCTAATGCTTCCTAAGAGCGTTATATGCTTGAGTGTATGCAACCTCTTTACTATTAATGAAGATACACTTGAGATGTCTTCAAACATGAGGTATCTTCTTTTTGCTTGTCCCAATGACATGAGGTATTTTCTCCAAGTAGCAGATGCTCTTCAATCACTACACCCTAGTCTTATTCCAGCATTTTCCTTTGAAGCAATTCAACGCTCACTTACTGAAATTCTTGAAGCTACTCAATACTTCAAGAATATTTTCTCCTTCAATGGCAAAGGTTTCGACTGATATGATGGCAATCCTTCCAACTTTTATATGGCATTATGAGGATGAAAATATTCCTTGTTTTCCAACGTTTCTTTTAAGTGCCAACTACGTATATGCTATAGCTCATAGGGTAGATTTAGGTAGTGAATAACTTCTCCTTCTCCTTATAAAACTGGCGCACTCCTTATGACTCAACACTACAATCCGATGTTTCTTCTTCGTGCAAGCTTGCTGGATTTGCCTTACACCCTGTAAAGGTCTTTAACATTGTTTATGTGGCTCGAACGAGAATGCTTGCCTTTGTGCAAGTCGATGTTGTTGTGAGGGTAGAATGGATATTGTCTTAGTGCCAATGATGACTTTTCCAATACGTTAATGTTGTTATATAGGCATAATAGAAACTATGCCCAATGATGCTCTCTTTGTTGGAAGATGCACCTTCCGATTACATTGCTTGGGGTAGACTTCATTGTACCTCTTTATCTTACCTTCACCAAAGGCTCTTGAATGCTAGATGTACCTTACCTTACCTTCACCAAAGGATTTTGAATGTTGGAATTACCTACTTTGATGAATTTAGTTTTGCTATTGAGTTCTCTTACCATTTTTTTTGGTATTAGGTAGAGGTGGTTATAAGGTCCACAAACATTTTACATAGTCAAAATGGGTTGGTTCTAGCTTCAAGCCCGTATAATCAAAATACAAAATGGATCTTCCCAAGACCCACATTAAGCCATACTTAGAGTCAACAACCTATAGTTGCCACTGGACTGTTTAGGATAAAACAAAAACCAGACAACACCTAGCACTTACTAAACATAACACTAGGTTGTTGTACCGTACACTTGTCACTTCCCAGGCCCCAACAAATGGGTTACATTTTGTCCCTCTGCCTAATTTCATCTATCGGATTACTCATCATCAACCACTCTGATCTCCTACTGCTCTAACAAGTTTGATCTTAGATCTTCTTTAGAAGCCAACACAGTAATTCTTGAGGGAAGTTATCCTTCCAAATTTGCATCTCCCCAGTAGAAACTGCAATATTTGCCATTAGATCCATCGCCTGGTTCCCTTATCTGAAGGTGTGTTGGATTCGGGCACTAACCAAATGGGATTTATGAATCTTTACTTCTAGGATAATCTCTGAGATGTTCCAACCTGGGTCTTTATCCTCCTTAATTGCCTTAATTATATTAAGTGAATCTCCTTCAAAGATTACTTCCTTATAACCCTCTAGTCTGACAATTCTTATTGCCTGCATGCAGGCTCGGGCTTATGCAAAATGATTTGTTTGAGTTCCCAAAGGCTCCACAAAGGCAAGGACCACTTTTCCTTCCTCATTTATCAGAACTCCTGCTCCTGCAGCCCCTGAATTTCCTTTGGATGCCCCGTAAAAATTGAACTTAACCCACTTTTGTGTGGGGGGTATCCACTTGACACCATCCCATGGGTTGGTTGTAATGACTGGGTCTGGAGGTTCCTCTCCCCAGTTTTGCAAAATCCTCCTTTCCCTAGGACTCAGGGTCTCATTTTTTAAGTAAAATGTTTTCCAATTTTCTTTCAGAGCTCTGATTATTTTATTACCACATAATCTGGGATCTTTCTTCCATCCTTTAAATACTCTCTTATTTCTCTCATTCCATATTCCCCATAAAAAATGGGGTAAGCTGAGCTTCTAGAGCCAAGTCAAAAGTTTCACCCGAAAGGGGGAAGCCCACTGTATGTAGAATTCAGACATGCTATTTGGTCGGACTCAATCTATATGAAATTTAGACAGAATCATTTGGAAGACTGCACAAGAAAATTCACAAGTTAGAAAGATATGACTTACAAATTTTGTCACTTTCTCACATAGGATACATTGATTGATGAATTGGAAACCTCTCCTCTACAGATTATATGTTGTCAAAATCTTATTTTGAACTGTTAGCCAAAAGAAGAAAGTTATTTTTGGGGTTAAATTCTTTAACCAAATAATAGAAGTCGAAGTCCAACCATTAAATCCTGAGTGGATTAGTTTATAGGCAGTTTTTACTGAATAGATCCCACTTGTAGTTTTGTCCCAAATCATCTTGTCTCTTCCTCCCCCTAGAATGATCGAAAACACCCTTAAAGCATCATTGAGTTTGGTTAGGGCCACCTTCTCTTGCTCTAAAGGATTTTGAATTGTGATTTTCTTCCAAGAGGAAGTTTCCTGTGCTACAACAAGAAAATCCCCTACTTTTCCTTCCATTTCCTCTGAAAGTTTGTGTTGGAGGACCCGAAGGTCTAAGTTATCTTGCAGAGGGGCTTCTTCTAACCATGAATCTTGTCAAAAGTCCACTTGTCTTCCATTACCAATTCTCCATATGATGCCTTCCTAACTACCTCACGACATTCAAGTAAACAATTCCAGAAATAGGATCCTCTAGGGAGATTATCAGCTTTCAAGAAGTCCTGATTATTTTTTATATATTTTGCCTTAAGAAGTTTTATCCATCCCAATTGATCATTATTGACAAATCTCCAGACCTGTTTGCCAATAAGATCTTGGTTCATTTCTTTCATTTTCTTCAGCCCCAGGCTCCCTTGATATTTACTTGCACACACCTGATTCCATTCTACCAACGAAATTCTCTTTCTCTCCTTCGAACCTGACCACAAGAAGTTGCGCTAAATTTGCTCTAGTGTAGCTCGGACCTTTGCAAGCATTATAAATAGAGACATGCAGTAGATTGGAATGCTCTATAAAGTAGTTTGAACTAGTAAGGCTTTCCCTATGGAGTTGAGAAGGTTGCCCTTCCACCCTGCTAACTTTTTGGATATCCTGTCAATGACTGAGTTCCACAATGTAGCCTTCATTCTTCCTTTGAACATAGGCATGCCTAGATAAGTCACCGATAAAATCTCCTTTCCACGTCCAAAGAGGTTAGCTATTATTTCCTCCCTCCCACTAGGCATGTTAAAGAAATCTTCTTATAGTTTATGTATTGTCCTGCTTTCGTCTCATACTTGGTTAGAATTCTCTTCAGCTTCCTAGCTCGAAGCACCGAGCCTTTGGACACAATGATCGTATAATCCATGAACTGTTGGTGAGACACTGGCTCTATTGCTGAGGTTGGTTTGAAACCTCCCAATCGACTTGCTACCATAGCTTTTGAAATGTTCCTACCCAATGCTTTCGCTAAAATAATAAACAAGTATGGAGACAAAGTATCTCCTTGTCGCATCCCCCTTTCACTCTTAAAGTAATCGGAGGGTGACCCATTCACCATGACAAAAAATATTGTGGTAGAGATACAACTAAAAATCAACTTAATCCACTAGGGACAAAAATCAAACTTACCCAAAATGTTGGTGAGGAAACGCCATGAGACCCGATCGTAGGCTTTATTCATGTCTAGCTTTAGTAACATACCTACTTCCTTACTAACCACCATTGAAAGAATAACTTCATGAATTGTGATGATACCATCTAGTATTTGAAGCCCTTTCACAAAACCTCCTTGGTTCATATCAATTATGAATGGCAGGATAACCTTCAGCCTATTGATGATTGTTTTCGTGAGAATATTCATCAGTGTTACATAAACTGATAGGGCAGAAACTGGAAAATTCCATTGCTCCCACTAGTTTAGAGATGAGGACTAAAAATATAGCATTAACTCCTTCTAGGATTTCCATGCCCTTTTGAGCCTCAATTATAGCTTCCACTACATCATCACCTAGGATATCCCAAAATTTTTGAAAGAAAGCAACGGGGAAGCCATCCGGTCCTTGGGATCTATTACCATCCATGTCAAAAATTGCCTTCTTGATTTACTCCTCTGTAAAAGGGCCGAGTAAGAATCTATAGACACCAAAATCTAGCACCCTTCAGTTCACAATTCACCACCTCACCATCAGATCCTGCATAATAAAGGTATATGCCTAAGTTCTAACTTAGGGATATAAAATCCTGCACATCATTATACTTTCCTAATTTATTTAATTAGGAAAATCACCCTAGGATACCCTGTCTACCCATTGGACATGTGTCCTGGACACTTCATCCAACATCCATGCCACATATTACCCACTCATGTCCCCCTTGTCCTTGCACATGAGACAGATTCCCGACACCCATGCCACAACTCCTTTGTTGTTGTCCCCTTGTCCGTTCACATAAAACATCCCACATCCCACTCCACTTGGGGCCACATCACCCCAGTTAAGTGAGCCACATTGAGTGACTCACTATAACTGCCCCTTCCACCTGACAGTTCAGATTTGCCACTTGGCAAATCAGGCTTGCCACCTCACATTCCCCTCCAAAGCCCCAACCAACCTATAAAGACACCATCAATCCACCAAAAAGAGGGAGCTAAATTTGCATACCGACAGACTACCAAATTAGATCTGGACCTGACAAGAATTTGAGGGCGCAAGCTGGACTATGACTGTCGGCTCAAATTTTGAGGCAATATTTCGTTCAGTCAAAATCGCCCATCCACGGTTCCACATTCGAGAACGCGCATCCGCGATTTCGCAATCGCAGGTCCGCAATTTCCATCCCACAACCGCGCTTCCGTGGTTCCACAGTCTTGAGAACAAAAATGGGTTTCATCGACAGAGATTAGCGATTCGAGAAGTAAGCAAGGTTTAATCTGTTAATTATTTTGCATTATCTATTTTTCATCCATATCGGTAATAGGTTTATGTGTAGCATTGGATTTATTATTTGAATATACGGGTGCTACTAATCTCCTTTGTTGGTTTGCATGTGTGCAGGTAACAGGTATCTTGGATAGGCTGCTGAAGCTGGAGTGGTCCTGTTTTGGATACCAAAGCCCACCCACCTTTTGAAGTTGCAACTGGATACGAGGAGAGCATTGTACATTGCGAAAGATCTGGAAAACTCCTAGAGAGAAATTGGCATCACATTGAGGCCAAGATTGTAACGTTGTACCCAAGCCACTTGGGGCAAATCTAAAATATTGTAAATATGTATCGTGAGAGCCAATATATAAAGGATTTCATTATTTTGGGGTAATCTCTTTGTGTCTATGTGATTTTACATTTACGAGTGCTCAAGTATTTTAGTTACAGAATCCATTAATATTCTTAGTGACAAGGGGTGGAATGGCCGCCAACAGAGAGTCCTCTTCTTCAATAGTAGGATTTACATCTTCTAGCAACGATTTAAAGAACTCGGTTGCTTCCCTCCTTATATATTCCATATCTTTGGTTTTAGACCCATCGAACATCTTGATCTCCTTAATTTTGTTAGTACTCCTGTGGCGAAAAGTAGAGACATGGAAGAACTTTGTATTTCTGTCACCCTCATTCAACCAACACAGTTTGGATTTTTGCCTCTAGAAGGTTTCTTCAAATCCCAACATCGTGTGGTATTAGGCTAACAACTCCCTCTCCTGGTTTCTCAGATCTTTTGTAAGCTTATCTAACTTCAGCTTCTCCTGCAGTTCATTGATCTTATCTTTTAGTTCTGCCTTTTTTGTGAAAATATTACCAAAGGAAGTTTTGTTCCACTCTCTAATGTTAGTCGTCAAATTCCTCAATTTACACGCCACTTGGGCTAGTTTCGAACCATTATACTTTTTGTCCTACCATTGGGCAACCATATCCTTGAGATCCTGGTGTTGGAGCCACATAAGTTCGAATCGAAAGGGTCTAATGTATTTTTTCTTAAAGTCCTCCCAAGTTTCCCATAGAATTGGGTTGTGGTCAGACCCGATTCTTGGTAGTGTCGTTAATGAAGAGTCCCCAAACATCTCCAGGAATTCTTGAGAAAGAAGAAATCTATCTAATCTAATCTAAATTTGGTTTTCCTTCAGTATTTTATTAGACCATGTATAGGAGAACCTATGCAGATCCACATCCATCAGCTCATGTTGATAAACAAAATCTCTAAACTCGTAGATATCGACAGTTATTCTTTGAGAGCCCCTAAATTTATCTGTAGGATTAAGGTAGCAATTGAAATACCCTACCACAATCAAAGGGTAGTTTGGGATCGTCTCCCTCAGTTCAACTAGCTGACCCTAGAGAACCCTTCTCAGTCCCTGTCTAACTAGAGCATATACATTTGTTAAGATTCACTCTTCCTGCATGGTTTTATCCAAACACAGGAGACAAATAAACCAAATAGACATCAGAATCACTCTACTATCAATCATATTCTTATTCCACATAACCAACAACCCTCCTGCTATTCCAGTGGCCTCCTGGGCTACTACAACTTCTCACAAAGTCCTATTTTTAAAAGGGATCACTCTACTCTCCTCCATTTTAGTTTCTTGTAGTAATATCATATCCAGTTTGTGTTCTTGTCTAAGAGCATACAGAGCTCTCATTTTTTGTAGGATTGCTCCCGCATATATTCCATGATAGAATTTTCATTTATGGGCTTTGAATCCTCGAGCCTTCACCCCAAAGTGTAATACTACTTGAGTGTCATCAGCCACTCCTCACTCTGCTTCAGCATTGCTAGGTTTCCCTCTTCCTACCGAACCATATCCTCATACATTCGCTTTAGGCGGGGGTTTCTTAGGTTTCACTTGGCTTTTGGTAACCATCTTGGATGGGTCAATCTTGGTATTTGGGGTAACAACCTAGATCTCCAGGTTAACTGGTATTTTTGATAGTGGAGATGATTATGTGCTCTTAGCTTCTTGATTAGTAGGTTCTTTTTTCCCTGCTTTAGGGGTACACTGATCTTGATGGTTCACCTCTACCTCCTAAGTATCCTTATCTGTCTTATCAGTTTCTTGCTCCTTCTTCCGATTTTGCTCCTATAAATCCTTCTCTTGGATCTCCTCTACCTCATATTCCACTTCTTGGCTATCCATTTGATCTCCCTCTAGATGATTTAATGCATTAAAATTGTTCTCCACTGGGATGTTGATCTCCTTGGAATTTCTTCCCATTAATTTATTTGCAGTATAAGGGACCACTTCCGTCGAGCCTCCATAGGTCTCCCATATTACCTAATCGAGCTTACTTGCTCCAGGGCATTGATCTATGTGGTTTTTTCCTTTGTGATTTGGTTCTAGGGCCTGCTGCATCACCTTTGGAGCAGGTTGCACTTGAGGGTTCCCACAAGAGGGACCAACTCCCCTGTGAGAGGATTTCAAGGCATAGGTATTTCTGGGAGGAAGGTTATAACGTTGCCTCTTTATGACATTAGGCTGAACGGGGTCTCTAATATTCGGATTCTGAGCCCCACATCCTTGAGGCCCATGTTGGGTAGGAATGGAGACCTATGAGGGAGGGATATTATTATGGGTTTGTGGAATAGTATTTTGGGGTGGGGGCTGGTTCTTGGAAAGTCAGTGGATACCCTGGTGCCCTACCTTCCCGTAAAAACTACACTTAATAGACATATTTTCATATTCAAAGTCCTAAGTATGAAGGCCATACATAGACGACAATATAATAGATTTAGGGAGTTCTTTACTCAGGTCCGCCAACACACACATGCGAGCAAAAAGAAGTCTTGTTCTGCTCAAGGTTGCATGATCGATAGCTACCAGCTCCCCAATATCTATAGCTATCCCAGCCAAGATTTGCTCATTCTAGCAAAGCAGAGGTAATACTGATATATTAACCCAAATAGGATCCAAATCCAACACTTGGATCTAGGGGTTGAAATCGGGGGTCCAACGATTCAGATACAAGCTCCTTTTCCCAAAAAACCAAGGACCTCCTTGAATAATCATTTCCATGTCCTGGTCACATTGAAATTTCACCAAAAGGAAACTCTTGGGTAAATCCTTAATCATCATACCGGCCCTTGGCCATAATTTCTAGATGGCCCATCTCCTTATGACTTCCAAGTCCGGATGAACCCCCATAAATTTTGCTACCAGAGACATTCTGCCCTCCATAGCCACTTGTTGAGCTAGGGTATCCGAGATGTCCAGCCTACCATTGACGAGTTTTATATTAAAACAAGAGTCGAATAGTTTTTGCTTACCACGAAGAGCATTAAGATAATATGGTCTCTAATTATCAGGTTTCTCTTTGTCTCCTTCCAGTATCTTCCCTTGATCCTGATGCACAGAGTCCTCGTCCCCATCAGAGATATCTTTGACCGCATCCGCCCAACACCTTGGGTTCGGTTCCAACAAAATTTCCTTGTCCACATCCTCCGCCTAGGGCCCTGCTATCTCACCAGAGCCCCCACCTACCGCACCTGCTGTTCTACCATTTGAAGCCCCACACCTAGGGTTTGCCGCCCCTAGACCTCCTGCTCCTCCTCCTTGCTGCTCCATGATTCCTGTCATTTCTTTTTCGATGCTCATGTTTGAGTTCTCTTGCCTTTAACTCAACAGTCCTTAGATGAATACGTAACTTGAGAAGTCTTAAAATCAATCTTTTGCTTTCACCTTTTTTATTTACTTCTCCAAGCAATATCTGATTTGCTTTATTGTAAATGTGTAGGTTTGATGATGTCCAAGATGTCTCCTTTTCACCTTGGAGATACTAAACCTTAGAGCTCTATTTGATGGCTCTAATGTGGTGCTCTTGAAATCTTAAGATGCACTGATTTAAGTGCTTACCCCCTTGTACTTTAAATTAGCACCATTCCTTTCACTAAAAAAGGGTTTTTAATGTTGCATTTTTCTACTTGGTAAATTTATATTGTTTCTCCTAGGTTGGTTAATTTTCAATGATGATTCCAAGCCTTTTAATCATGCAAGTAGTATGCTTATTAGATGATTGTACTCTTCACTGTAGTATATCTAATATGTACTCTAGAATAATGTCTTCTTTCCTTTGAATAGACAATAGGATGTTGATATTTTTCTTTCTCTTGAAATATATTTAACTCCTATTTTTATGTACAGGTTTGAATCTTGTAGAAATTAGCTTCTGCACTACCTTGAAGACTTTAATTTTGAAACATTTTCATGCAACTTTAAACCTCAAAATTGGTGCTTAATAAACTTAATAATGAACCAAATATAAGAGTTCAAATGAACCTTTTGCACCTAACTTGAATACCTTTTTAACCTCGGTTTGATGATGATATTCTTGATGATTTGGATCACCTAAATGTTGCTTTGTACTAGATGAAATTATAGCCCTTTTTGGATGTCAAAAACAACTCTTTAACTCAATTATTTGCAGCCTTAAAACTCCTTTTACTTGTTGCTTGAAAATGTAGTTTGGTGGCTTCAAATCTCCTTTAGGATGCACCCTACAAATCCAAAACTTAGAAACTATTTAATGCTGCCCAAATTGTTGCTTTCTTACTATCCTCAAATATGAAATTTTTAGATTGCAAAGCGGTTTAATTTCTCCTCTAAAATGTTGTCCTTGAGTCATACAAATTTTGTAGGAAACTCCTTCAAATCGTAGTTGAGATTTCTCTTCAAGAAACCTTCAATTCTTTGTTGTAAAATTAGCAAACCTCCTTCAAGTAAGCCTTAAATTCCTCCAAAGGTAATATTTAAATATTTCAAGTTTGATGGACTCTTCTAGTTCCTTTGTTATGAACCTGCAACTTGAAATATGAATTGAATGCAGAAAAGAATCGTTGTTTGAATAGAATCACAGTTTGTATTGAAAGGCAGAAACCCACAATATAATAAATTAATGTTCTTGGATGATCTTTGGAGCATCCTCCTTGTCCTATTTACATCTATCTAAAAGGTGTGAATGGTGAAGGGATGTGTCCCTTTATAATACAATATAATATATAATATGATTAAGAGTTACGTTAGGAGGGTCCTAACATGCCACCCTCCTTTGAAAAAGCTTTGTCCTCAAAGCTGGAATTGCAAAAATTGTTGTTGAATCTGGTGGAGCGTCTCCCACGTAGCATCCTCTGGAGGTAGACCTTTCCATTGAATCAATACCTCGGTGATGGTGTGGTTACGGAGGCGGCGCATACGTCGGTCTAGGATAGCTTCTGGTTCAACCATGAGAGCTCCATTATCTAAAAATTTTGGAAGTTGAGTTTGCGTAACGATGTTAGTGCCTATTACGACTTTAAGACAAGAAACATGAAATACCGGATGGATTTTGGAAGATTCTGGTAATTCAAGTTTATATGCAACAGGTCCAATACACTGTAGAATTTTATAAGGGCCATAAAATTTTGGTGCTAATTTTTGTGACCCTTTTATTTTCAATGAAGTTTGATGATATGGTTGGAGGCGGAGAAATACCATATCCCCTTCTTGAAAAACCCTTTCAATCCGATGTTGGTCCGCTTGTTGCTTCATGCGGTGTTGAGCGATATGTAGATTGTCCTTCAGAGCATGAATGATATTATCTCGAGTGACCAACTCCATCTCTACAGCTGGTACTTTTGTACTTCCTGGAAGATAAGAGGTTAGAGATGGGGGTGATCGGCCATATAATGCTTCGAAAGGGGTCATTTTTATGGTTGTGTGATATGTGGTATTATACCACCATTCAGCTAGTGGAAGCCATTTAACCCAGTGAAGGGGTTTGGTGGAAATAAAGCATCGAAGATAGGTTTCTAAGCACTTATTGACAATTTTAGTTTGACCATCCGTTTGTGGGTGGTAAGCGGAGCTCATCCGAAGTTGCGTACCTTGGAGTTTAAATAATTCCTTCCAAAAATTACTAGTGAAAGTGGGATCACGATCACTAACGATAGTAGAAGGCATGCCATGTAATTTAAAAATATTGTCAAGGAAGATTTGAGCAATAGTACTAGCGGTATAGGGGTGAGCTACTGGAAAAAAATGGGCGTATTTAGATAAACGATCTACCACCACTAGGATCATCATTTTTCCTACGGATTTTGGAAGACCTTCAATGAAATCCATTGAAATATCCTCCCATGTCCTGGTTGGTATGGGTAGAGGTTGAAGAAGGCCTGGTGTTGCCACTGTTTCACCTTTATTTCTTTGGCATGTTTCACATTCATTGACGAACTTCTTGATATCATTTTTCATCCCTCGCCAATAAAATGATTTAGTCACTCTTTTGTAGGTTTTTAGGAATCCAGAGTGGCTTGCAGTAGGTGTAGCGTGTAGCTCATGTAGAAGCTTTGGATGATAAACCGATGTAGGTGAGAGGACCAGACGTTCTTTGTAACGGAGCATGTTACCTTGCCAAGAGTAGTGGGGTTTACTCATGGGATTTTGTTGTAGTTGTTGAATTATGGTGTGTATAGTAGGGTCCGCATACCATTCATCCTTGACTTGTTCGATCCATGTAGGGATGGGGCAGGAAAAAGCATGTAATTGTGAAGTTTCTTCGAACTTTCTGGAAAGTGCATCCGCAACCATGTTATCTTTCCCTTTTTTGTAGATGATTTCATAATCATAGCCTAATAGTTTTGTTACCCACTTTTGTTGTTCTGGAGTGGTTATCCATTGTTCAAGAAGGTATTTTAGGCTATGGTGGTCGGTGCGGATAATGAAATGTTTTCCAATAAGGTATGGTCTCCAATGTTGGATAGCATGGACCATAGCTAACATTTATTTTTCATAAGTGGAACGTGCTAAATTATTTTTGGAAAATGCTTTACTAGTAAAGGCTAAGGGCTTCTCATTTTGCATGAGCACCGCTCCCATTCCCAATCCGGAAGCGTCGCTTTCAATAATGAATGGTTGGGAAAAATCTGGCATAGCTAGGATGGGGGTGGTACACATGGCATTTTTCAAAGTCATGAAAGCTTCATTCGCTTTTGGAGACCATATGAAGGCATTATTTTTAAGTAGGGTTGTTAAGGGTGCTGCTATTTTCCCATAATATTTAACAAATTTGTGATAATAGCCCGTTAATCCTAAGAACCCATGCAACCCTTTTAGAGTTTTTGGAATTTGCCAATTTTCCACATCTTCAATTTTTTGGGGGTCTACTTTAACTCCTTCCTTGGAGACAATATGTCCAAGATATTCAATTTCCTGCTTCCCAAAGGAACACTTTGATCTCTTTGCATATAATTGATTTTCTTCCAATATTTTGAGTGCTTGCGCTATATGTGTTAAGTGCTCTTCCCATGTCTTGTTGTAAATCAAAATATCGTCAAAGAAAACTAAAATAAATTTTCGAAGGAAGGGAGAAAATACCTTATTCATAAGACTTTGAAATGTGGATGGAGCATTGGTGAGGCCAAAAGGCATCACCAAGAATTCATAATGTCCCTCGTGGGTGCGAAAAGTAGTTTTGGGTATATCGCTTTCCTTAACTCGAATTTGGTGGTAACCTGATCGTAAATCGAGTTTAGAAAAATATGTGGCTCCATTTAGTTCATCGAGTAGTTCATCAATGATTGGAATAGGAAATTTGTCTTTAATCATTATTTTGTTGAGAGCACGAAAATCCATGCATAGGCGCCATGATCCATCCTTTTTTCTTACTAGTATGACTGGCGAAGAGTAGGGACTTCTACTAGGTCGAATGACCCCTGCCCTTAGTAGGTCTTGTACTAATTTTTCTATTTCTATATTTTGTAAGTATGGATATCGGTAAGGTCTAATATTTGGAGGTTGGTGTCCCGAAAGTAATTGAATAGCATGATCATGGCTTCGTTGTGGAGGTAATCCCTCTGGTTCTTTGAATATTTTATCATGTTTCTCTAGGAGTTCTATTAATTCGGGTGCCTCTGGTTGCTCTTCGATGGTGTTTTGCAAGGAAAATAGTTGGGCAACCATGCCTCTTCCTCCTTTTCAAAGAATATTTTCCATTCTATGGGAACTTACGATTTGTGTGGGACCTATTTTTAAACCTTGAATTGTGTATGTTTGGTTGTTTTGTATAAATTGCATCCATAACTCTTCAAAGTCCCATTGAATTTTGTCGAGCGTTCGTAGCCATTGTACTCCCAAAACAATATCACATCCTCCTAATGGTAGTACATACATATCTGCTTTCATGTTATATTCCCCCATCGTGAGTTTGATATTCTTGCATTTGCCTTTACATGCAATTTTTCCTCCATTGCCAATCATGACTTCGAAGTTATTGTAGGGATATATAAAGCAATTAGCTTGTTTGGCCAAACTGGGGTCTATAAAATTGTGAGTGCTACCAGAGTCTAAGAGCACAATAGGGTTTTGTTTCTTAAAATACCCTTTTACCTTCATTGTTTGTGGAATCGAGTATCCTGCTAATGCGTTAAAGGATATTTCTATTTTATCTTCTTGGTTTTCTTCTGCAACCTCAGTTATTACTTCCACTTCTATGTCATCCTCCTCTTTGGGAGTGCAATCAACTGTGTCCAAAATATATAATTTTGGTGAGATGCATTTGTGGTTGGGGGTAAAATTTTCGTCGCAGTGGAAACATAGGCCCTTTTCTCGTCTTTCTTTTAGCTCTTCTTGGCTAATTCATTTAATTGGCATGACCTTATTCAGTTTTTGGCTGGTGTAGGTATTTGGTGTTTTTCCTAAAAAAACTCTTCCTATTCGCCTTTGGTTATTGTTCTTCTCTTCTATCATTTGTGCTAATGCCACTGCATGCATCATATCGATAGGATTTTGTATTTGTACCTCCATTCTAATGTCTTCTTTTAGGCCACTAATGAAACAACTTTGGAAGAATGATGCATCTAGTCCTGTTGTAAGGTTCACCAATTTCTCAAATTGTGCTTGGTATTCCCTTACGGTGGAGGTTTGCCGCAGTTTAGTGAGGGCTCCTGTGAAGTCTTCAAATTTAGTGGGGCCAAATCGCAACATTAAGTTTTTTGTGAATTCGGTCCATGTGGGCGGACCTTTTGTTTTCTCATACCATTGATACCACTGGGTAGCAATTTGTTCCAAGTGAAATGATGCGATACGGACTTTCTGAATCTCCAGAATTTGATATAAGGTAAAATATTGGTCTGCCCTATATATCCAATTTGTGGGGTCGCCTCCATCAAATTTTGGAAAATCTAGTTTTGTGGTACGGGGAAGGATTGATGTATGTGGTCCCCCTATTAATGTTTGTTGTGGTGGCGTAGTGTTCTGTTGTCCATTTTGCATGAGAAGCAAATTTTGTTGTACTAAGTCCATGGAATGGGTTGTAGCATCCAATTTAGTGGATATATCTGTATTCGAGTTGGTGATGTTTATGGTTAGGTCTGCTATTTTGGTAGCGATTTTATCTTCTAAATTGTCCTTCCAAAATGCCATTCCTTGCATCATGTCTCTCATTTCCTTGGAAAACTGCGAGAGTTCTTTCGTAATTTCTTTTGAAACCTCCTTCGCAATCTCCTTCGTTGTGTCTTGAGATCGTCTTCCCTCGGCCATTTAGGGTGTGGTTGGTTTATAAGTGATTTGAATATGCAAAAATTAGTTTTGTCAAAAAAAATTGTCTGTCTTCGCCACGTTTAATTTTGCGTACTTGCTGCTCTTTGTTCACACCGAATGATATTTTCCTCGCCTGTACTCGCTGTTGGGGTTTTCTAACTCCGGTAATGCGTGATGTTGTCCAAAAAATTTTGTATGCTACCTTTGCTGGCGACTGTGGCCTACTGTGTAACAGTTCCGTCAGTAATGGTTAGAATGTGTGCTGAAAAGAAAACGTTGTCGAGTAATGGCCTGTCAGTAACTAGAGCGGGGTGGGGAAAAATTTTAGGTCTTTTTAGCTCTGATCCAGTTGTTATGAACCTGCAACTTGAAATATGAATTGAATGCAGAAAAGAATCGTTGTTTGAATAGAATCACAGTTTGTATTGAAAGGCAGAAACCCACAATATAATAAATTAATGTTCTTGGATGATCTTTGGAGCATCCTCCTTGTCCTATTTACATCTATCTAAAAGGTGTGAATGGTGAAGGGATGTGTCCCTTTATAATACAATATAATATATAATATGATTAAGAGTTACGTTAGGAGGGTCCTAACATCCTTTCTCCTTGTCAAAATCTGACTTCAATCTTGGCCTATTTGCTAGCCTTCTTCTCAAGAATTTGAAAGTCTTGATATCTTCACTAATCTCCTCCAAAATTTGGCAAACTTCTTGCCAAATCCTTCTTATTTGGGCTTGTTTTCGGATGGCAATAATTATACCAAAATATTTCTCCAACGAGTTCTCTAAAATCTCCTCTAATGGCATTCTATGAAATCTACAATGAGGCTTTCCTAGCCTTCTTCCTCTATCTCCTTCCAAGTAGCTTGAGGCCTTCTCCTTGGGCCTTCAATCCTACAACTTATCTTCTCAAAACTTCAATGAGATCTTCCTTTATCTCTTCAATATTCAACTATGGAAGTTTTGCAATGGGATCTCTTTCTTGGATCTCCTAATTCCATTGCTATTGAAATCTGCAATAGGACTTTTGGTAGTCCTTCTCTATCTTCAATATTTCAAATATGGAAGTTCTTCAATGAGACCTCATTTGGATCTTCTTCTTCAATCTAAAGTCTTCAATCTTCAATTTTTTTCAGGACTTTTTTCTTGAGTCTCTTCTTCCTTCAATGGGATCTTCTTTCTAGGACCTCGTCCTTGATTTGCAGTCTTCAATATGGCTTCTTTGACCTCTAGATATCTTCTTAATCTCCAAATTTGAGTCTTTAATCTATAAATCTTGAAATGGGACCTTTTTCCTTAGGCCTCCAAATCTTCAATCTCCAACTTGTTGCTTCAGGTACTATATTGATTCTAAAGAAGATATTCTTCCTAGCTCTTGTAGGAAGCTTCCCAACTTTCTTTGAATATCCTTTTTTTCCTACAACAAAGTATTAGGAAATGATACTAGAAATTTATTTGAAAATAAAATAACCTTCACTAGTTGATTTGTCAATCTAGTGGAATCAATATTGAGTCCTAGTCTTCACAAGTTTTTTTGCAACTCTGTGGAAAGACTCTAGCCAAATGTAATCTTAGAAATTTTGAAAATGATATTTGCTATCTACTCTCAATATCTCTTGTGGCTCTCTCTATTTCCTATCGATTTACCTAGTGCTTTGATACCACTGTTAGCTTTTGATGCTATAAAATTAAAGGAAATGCAACCACAAGTAATAAAATAAGAAAACAATGTTATAACTATGATAATGGTTAGCTAATAAGCATGTAAATATGATTAAAAACTTCAAAAAATACTCATGCAATAGCTATTAATGAAAGCTCACGAAAATATACAATGTTATGCAATGGAGGTCTCTAACACTCCATATTGCAAAATTGCTCTACATTGTATCTACTACTACTCTATATTATAAACTCCAAAATCCTCTCACTATTCTACTCTACGAAGGCCTATTTATAGTGAAACATGACTCTTGGCCTTCCATATTCCTATGACACCTCACTATTCTATTCTTAGGACTCATGTACATGTGGACTACATGCACATTTACATCATTGCACATTCTAATGATATTTGTACATTTATTACATTGCTTTAATAAAATACTTAAATCCTAATCTAAGATAAACTCCTTATCTAAACATGTATCCATGATGGTACATTAGCAAGCACTAAATAATGTAAAATATTCCAACATGTATAAGAATGTATTAAAATTTCATAAGTTCAAATATGGGATTTTAAAAATACAATATTATTAATTGATATATATTATTTCATTTGTTTTTAAATTATGGTTTATAAAGTTTTGGGATAGAGTAATGAAACGACTTTTTTGAATGACAAACGTGTTTCAGTGATGTTAGTATATTTTTTGGGACATTGAGACATGTCTTCAAAATGACCCCAAATATCAAGACAAGTTTGTATGGAATATAACTTTTTTAGAAAAAAGAAACAAAGTTGTGTAAAATTATGAAGTTAGATTCTTCATTCTTTTTGAGGTGACAATATTTTATTGTTTATTTTTATGATAAGTTCCTCTACTTTCTCTATTATTGGCTTCTCAAATAGTTAATGCATAAAGTTCATTATTAGAGTATCAATACAACTAACCTATGTATTATTATAAACATTGTATTCCAATATGAAATACTTCTTTGTTTCCAATGTTCCTAAATACAAAGGTATATATCCTCTCCTCTCATTTCTCTTTTAGTCCTTTCCATATATCTGTTTCACATATGAGTTGATGTGAGCTAGTCTTCAATTGGGCCATAGGCATATTTATTGTCTATTTGATGATGTTCATATACGATATTGAAATGAGTAAGGTGGTGTTCTTTGTTCCTCCCAAAATCCTTTGTCCACATAATTTTCATAAATTTTATCTTTACACTAACCTTTATATCCTTGTTATTGTTTAGATACTCAGTTAACTTAATATTCCATTTATTCATCCACTTGTTAATTTGTTTCATCTATGTACTTTATTGTTTAAATCTTGGACCAACAAGATGTTGAACAAGTTTCATTAAACAAAATGGATGCATATGTACAAATAAGATGGTGGTTGGTTTTAATGACTGTCTATCAACCATGTATTCAAGTGTAATTCCTGAATACATCCTAATTATACTTCATAATGTAATATTTTTCTAAAATTCCCCCTTATTACATCATGATCCAAATAGGAATAGGAACATTATTTATTGGATTAGGACAAACACAACTCAAACACTTGATGAAGTCAAAACATACACAATAGTTCGCTAAATAGTCAAAGTTTCATGGGTTAGGACATACTATAATCCATGACTTACATCTTCTTGAACAAGGACAAACTCAATTGGTCACCTCACTAAACTTGTAACCAATGATGAGGACAAACACGACTATCCATAATCTTAAATTATAAGTGGTTAGGGATACACACATTATCTATCTTCGTAGTTATAAACATGGACACACACATCTATCCACAACACCTGTATAAGTAGGGCCACACTCAACCAATCATAAGTACATGAATCCTCTTGTGAATAGGGACACACACAACCAATCACAAGATCATATGTGAACAAAAATAAACTCTACTATTTAAAAAACAAGAGCCTCCACTTCTCTCAAATGATTCACTATCTCTGGTAAAAAATGCACTCTATTTATTATTTATAAAATGAATCATAAATAGGTCAAATGTATGACCCCCCTCAAATTGAACAATGTCTTAACATGGCCTTCATATCCTCCAACACATTCTCTTCAATTGGATACTTGTATTAGCTTTTCAATGAATATATATATATATATATATATATATATATATATATATATATATATGTTTATACTTGTAAAATAATAATGCACCACCGAGCAAAATTATGTATATATAATACTTCACAACCCTCAATGAGTATACATAAGTCTATACTTGTAAAATTATAATGCACCACTGAGCAAAATTATATATACTTACAATACTTCACAATTCCATTGTAAAAAGTTACTTGTTAATTTATTTCACTTTTATAATGAAAAACCTATTATAAAAAAAAGCACATTATTATATTACCCAACACATGTGGGATAAAGTTAGTCTTTTGTCTTTATCGTTTCTCTTCAAAATAAAATGTTTTCCCTCCATATGCCAAAAGTATAAATGTCACACAATTTACATTGATGTGGCACGTTTTTTAATTTAGGTAAAATATAGGTTTTTGAAAGGGTCCAAACCCTTTTATAATCCTATACAACTCTGTCTAGTATTACCAACCAAAAAGCCTCGTCTCTGAAGACTATAGGACATTTAAAGCATTGAACTACCTTGTTTCAAATTTCTATGGATTTACATTCCTTATCAGTCTCTTTACAATCATATCTTTGAAGGGTCTCCAAAAATGGAACCTTTAGTAAAACAATCCATACATTTTCAAAAAATGAATCCCTCGACACACAAATCCATAAATCTTTAAAAAAGGATCCCTCAACATACAAATCCATAAATATCTAGAAAATGAAACCCTTCTCACTTGAAACCTCATCATGTTTGCAAAAAATCACAAGTCCACACATATCTAGAAAATGAGACCCTTAATAGACAAGTCCACAAATCTCTAGAATAGACAAGTCCATAGATTTCTAGAATATGGAACCCTCAGTAGACAATTCCATAGATCTCTAGAAAAAGGAGCCCTCAGTAGATGAATTCATAGTTCTCTAGAAATGTGTCCCTGCATAGACACATATCTTAAAAAAATGGAACCCTCAACAGATAAATCCCTTAGAATTCTTATAGTTGCAAGTTGACCAATCCCATAGATCTCCAAAAGAAAGGACCCTATATCATGTAATTCGATAAATCTCCAAAAATAATTTACTATGGACATTCTAAAAATTAGAACTTTCACCCATTGACTTGACTTTCTAAATGTCCTATGTCCTTTGCCACTAAATGGAGTACATCTAGATGTATCTCATCTAGTAGTGTTTATCTTTTATTTTCCTCTCTGAGAGCTCCCCAATTGGCTAGCCAATCGACCACCCCATTTCCTTCTCTATACATATGCACACTTGAAATATTTCTAGTGAATTTAGGTATCTTAGTGTATCTATTACTATGTCTACTACTCTTCAATTCTCCATAGACATTTTATTGAGGTAATTAACAATATTTAGTGAGTCTCCCTCAATTATTAATCTCTTATCCCCCAGTTGGATTACCATCTTTACTCCTACCAACACTACTCTAGCTTTAGCCTGATGACTAGTCATAATGCCATTGTACTCACTCATAGCTTCAATCATCGTTCCATGGCTATCCCTTAGCATTGATCCTCCTCCAACCTTCAATGGATTTTCTTTAGAATCCCCATCAAAATTTAGTTTTAGCCTTGTACCAATATGGTGCTTATAAAAATTTTAATCTCCAATGTTTATTTCTCTAAGTTCATGGTGCTTCTCTTCAAAAATATCTCTTTATTTAAATTGATGGAAAAATATGAAAACACTTGTCATCATGGGTCCTTTATATATACCTCCAGGTTCATCTAACACCCCCATGTTAAACATCTCAAGCAAATATCCCTCAATAGGCATACCCTCTATATGGAATGATATTCATGTAAATATTAATTTAGCAACTCATTGCAATGTTCTATCATAGCACAAATTTCATTGGCACTCTTGAAATTGATCAATAAGCACCATGTACATTAATATTTGTTGTAGCACTTGGTTTATATATGTTTGGCCTAGGATGGAAGAACAAAATATTCCCTCAAGTAATTTATCTCTTGTTTAAGTACCTCATCTTACATCAGGTCTTTTGCACTAATTGTTCTTATTCTAAATTTGATATAATGTCTATATGCCATAATCCCTCAATTATCTTGGCAAAAACATGGAACAACGTGATTACACAAAAAATAACATGATTTTGATATGTTTTTTGCTTCACATTTTCCTTTTATGTCTCATCCTAGAATGGATTTAGGATAAAAACTTGTAGGATTCTCATGTTAGCACCTCACACAATGGTGAATTGTAAATAAAGATAAATTTGATAATGTCTTAGGTTCTTTATATCCCATATCTTCTCACTTCTTCTAATAAATAAATTTAAAATTAGTGTTTGACAAGCACTTACACTTTCTTCACATCCTAGAATGGCCAAAATGTAGGTCTCATTGATTCTCTAGGATATGATTGAGAAAAAATCCCCTCATGAAAAAAATTGGTGGTAGAAATTATAATAACTTTTTCATAAAACTTTTTTCCTTATAAACATAAACCATTCGCCAATATGCAAATAAATCAAATAGCCATAATATTTGTAATAACAATGCACACAATGAGCCAAAGATAGATAATACCCTTAAGGTAGGACAATACCAATATTACTCCTTAAGAAATAACTCCACAAGATATCCCAAGACAAGAGGCCACTCTGCTGGTAAAGACAATTACAAGACGATACTTGATATGAATGGCGATTCATATAATGATAATATTATTTCTTTGTTTATCCATCTTACAATGCTACTTTGGGAAGGGCATAACCCTAACCCTATCCATCTCTTAAACCCTTATCCAACTCATTATTATAATATAATATTATAATACAATCAACCTTGGGTTATGTGTGGCTCATGTCAACTATCCATAATACCCATATACAATATAATATCATATTCTCATATACCTATCCCTAGGTACCATAGCATTCCACCCTCATTATAAATATTTTGTTGATGAAACATGAGAAAAAACTAAATAATATAATGGTACCAATCTTGATCATCCATCCATCCAAGTGAAATCTTGATTGGTGGTGGTCTTTGATGATGTCAAGTTGTCATTGTGCCACTTGAATATCCATAACTACTTTTTTAGCTCTATGTTTTTTTGTTTTACTCTTATATTTAGAAGGATTTCTTATATGGTTCCATGCTTCTACTACACCACTCTAAAATCTAAGATTACTATGCTTTTTATGCCAAATGCTGCTATACTTAATGCCTTTTTGATTCTATGTAGTTCCATAATAATATTGATACCCTATGCTATGATTTCATGATTTTTGTTGCTTATGGTGTAGATGGTGTTATGCTACAACATTAACCTAATGTTGTAGCATAACACCATCTACTTCTCTCATGCACCCTTTGTTTGGTGTGTCCTTATGCTCTTATAACAGAACTCCCTTGGACCTTACTATTGCTTCTTCCTTGGACTTTATTGTCACCTTTAGTCTAGACTCGACTTTTGATTCCTCTATTGGCTATTTAATCTATTCTCCTACTATAATTGCTTCTTAATTATTGGATCCTTCTTCCTTAAGTTGAGAAATATCTTGCAGTATTGTATTTTTTCATGCACCATAATTTCATGAATTTCTTTTGCACATTAATGTTAAGAATACCCAATGAATCCAACCAAGGATAACCAAGAATAACATCCACATTATTCATATCAATAACATGAAAAATATAAATGTAAAACATATTGATCAATGGTGATATTTATATCTTTAAAAAATTGAACATTCTTACCCTTAAGTTGATTGTCCTTGATATTCTTTGTTTGAACCTATAACATCTTATAGAATTTTAAAATCAATATCAATAAAATTATACATACAACTAGGGTTTATGGAAATAATAACCTTTTCCTTCTAAATGTAACCCTTAACCTACAAAATAGAATTTTTAGATTCAATCAAATCCTTGTGACCACTCTTTGACTTAATTGACACCAAAGTGTGGTTTCCTCAACCTACACATTGCCATCCTTGTTTTTTCTTTCTACCATGTCCTTGTGTTTATTTCTTTTTGTCCTCCTCTGAAGCCTTTTTATTCTTCTGTATATCCCTTGATGGTACCCTTCAAACAAGCTATATTTTTATATGGGCCCTATTGAATCAATAATTCTTGCTCTATTTCTTCCCAAGTGTATTTACAACTATGGGCATAACTAAAATTGATATACCCAGATAAAAATCCCCCCATAAAGAATCAATAAGTTTATCTTGCTATGCAAAATTAGTAGAATTTAAAGATTGAAAAATTTTCCACAATTTTCTAATAACAATATCATTTATTTTGATGAATATTGGCAAGTTTATGTAATGAACCGTTACACCAAAACCTTTAGGCGTTAATGAAATCTACCACGCTCCACAACTTGGACTCTGGACTGACATACCTCCTTGTCACCCACTCCACTCTACGGACCACTCTAGGAACTAAACTTAGGTTTCTAGGTCGAAAGACCTCCTTGTCACCCTCTTCGTGGCTCGAACCCAAGTGGTTACTTTGATACCAAATGTAATGAACCGTTACACTAAAATCTTGAGGTATTAGTAAAATCTAAATACACCAAGATCATAACAGTCTATGAGCTCAAACCTAAAAAATAACTGCAAATTAGGGCTTTGTGAACTAGGGTTTCATAAAAGTATATCACCCAACTAATTTGAAGCTAAATTTCCACATGAATAATAGACCCAAAATATCTTTCAAAACTAATAAACAACAAATTATTTGCTTACTTAGACTAAGAGATCTTAAATTTCATTATGTACAAAAATCCAATTTGAAAAACGTCATTACCCCTATTATAGAGAACTAACTTTATAGGATTATATCTTTCTCAACACAACTCAAATTCCTTCATATGATAACTCCTTTTGAAGTTATTCAAATTTTGAACAAAATGACACAATTCCATCTGAATTAGACAACTATATGCAAATATATTGCTCCAATGATAAGACATTATCTAGAAAATAGTTTTCCATTTTTTGCAAAACAGAAAAAAACAATCCTTACTTTTCAAGAATCGTTGCTCTAATACCACTTATTACAAAAATTTATTTCTAATAAACATAAATCATTGACCAATATGCATAAATTTCAAATATTCATCCAAAATATAATATTTTGTAATAATAATCTACATAATGAGATAAAAATAGATAATACCCTTAAGGTAGGGCAACACCACTAAAACTCCTTAAGGAATAAGTAACTCCACAAGATCAACCAAAATAAGAGGCCACTCAACACGTGAAGATAATTACAAGATAATACTTTATATAAGTGTCAATTCTTACGATGATAATATTCATTCTTTATAGACCCATATTCTATTGCTACTTTGGGGAGGGTATAACCCTAACCGTAACTCACTCCTAAACCATTATCCAACTCATGATTATAATATAATATTACATACAATCAACCTTGGGTTATGTGTGGCCCATGCCAACTATACATAATATGCATATACAATATGGTATCACATTCCCATAGACCTATCCCTAGGTATTATAGAAAACTCCTTCATATAGAGAATTAAATCTTCTAGCATGTTAGTACTCACACCTTCAAATGATTTTTTGTTGGTTGTTATTCATAAATATTGAGTGCATATCCTCCTTAGAACACAAGCATTGTAAGTGAAAGGAAGTTCTTTGCCAAATTCTCAAATTGCTATCTTTTGCTAAAAATGTCTTCTTTGCAATTGTATTGATGACAATGTATATTCATTGGTCTCACATTGGAAATGCTACTTCAACCTTTCTCCTTTCATTCTTGAAATAAATTGGAAGTGAATAATTCACTATGAGACTACATTTTGGACCAACAAGATGTTGGAAAGTTTCACGAAATAAAATGGATGTATATACTCAAAGAAGATGGTGGTTGGTTCTAATAACTATCTATATGTTAGAAATATTGAGTTGTCATTGATGTAAAAGGTGCATGGTATTCAAGGGATAAATATTCTTCAAGGATGATAAGTTTATAAGGTTGGATAATATATCAATAATGTCAGAGATGGACTTGATAAATAGAAAACAACGAAAAATCATCCAAGGCAAAGATATATTTCAAGAGAAGCAAGGAAAGTATATTTCAAAGTAAGGCAAATATATTATAATATTTAAATATCAAATTTAAATATTATAAAGAGAAGGACAAAGGTTTGGACAAAGGCTTGAAATATTATAAAGAGAAGGACAAAGGTTGGGACAAAGGTTTGACATATTTAAATCAAAGGATTTAAATATATAAGAGTTTAAAAATTGAATATTATAATATTTAAATCATAGATTTAAATATTATAACCTAAAGTGTTTGAAAAATTAAATGGGCCGACCATGCAAAAGGTTGAAAAATCAAATATTCAAAAGTTTGGGCCGACTTCATTGGGCGCATGAAAAAGCATATAAATGGAAGACCCTAAGTTCACTTTGGTGCAAGCTATGGAAATCGAATAATATCGATCGAGCGTAGAGCGGCAGCGAGGAGGGAGGAGAGGAGCGCAGGTTTTGGAGACATCGCAGCGAAAAGAAAACATTAAATATTGGTTCGTGCCACATCTATCTCAACCGACCAGTTAGACCAGTCGGTAGCCTGGCTCACGCTAGGGCGCTGTGTTGCGAGAGGTTAAGGGGTCGAATCTGGTCGATGCCATTTTGTTGAAGAGTTGAAGGTAGAGTTACGAAGGATTTAAATATTATTTTTGTGCCTTTGATTCCATCCGTTGGGGTAGCCCAAATGGTTATCTAGCTTGTGTGGAAGCGTTGTTGTGCAGGAGGTTAAGGGATCGAATCCCTTCGACGTCATTTTTTTGAAGGATAGAAAATAGAGCACCGAAGGAAATAAATATTATTTTGCATTGTTTGATTTCATGTGCTGCATTAGTGCAGCTGGTCACTAGCCCAAGTTAGGGCGTTGCGCTTCTAGAGGTCAAGGGATCAAATCCCATCCATGGTTGTGCAAGGTATTTATAAATTTTGTTTTATTAAATTTGATATAAGGGAGATATAAGGCATAGTATTGGGATTTGATTTTTGCAAATGATAAAAGGGGAGATATAAGGTGTAATATTGTGATTTGATTTTTGCAAATTATAAAAGGGGAAATATAAGGTATTATGTTGTGATTTGATTTTTGCAAAGGGAGATATAAGGTGTAATGTTGTGATTTGATTTTTGCAAATTATAAAAAGGGAAATATAAAGTGTAATGTTGTGATTTGATTTTTGGGAGATATAAGGTGTGATGTTGTGATTTTATTTTTGCAATTCAATATAAAGGAGATGTTGTTAGAATAAAGCTTTATATTGTAAGTTTCAAAAGGGAGATATAAGGAGTTATTTTTAAGCTTCATTGTGTATGTTTTGAAAGAAGTGATAAAGGTTAAAATGGTTGATTTGATATTTAAATCAAGAAAGGAAAAAGAGAATTATTGACCAGATTTGAAAAGCACATGCAAGAGGAAGATCATCATTACTGAGGTAGATTTGGAGGGCACAAATTTGGAACAAGTCAAGGTGTCAAAGAATATTAAGTGCACATATTCACCCAAGCATTCAATTTCCAAGGAAGGACAATTCAACAAATTCAAAGAAGAAGGAAAGGTGCACATGATAGAGGAAGAAGAGCAAGGTATGAGCATCTCCAAGTCAACACACAAGTAAGTTATCCAATGCTAGACTTGAGCTACCTTTAAAATGTAATAAATGTGAGATATGTGGAAGCGACAGACTTAATGAATGTGAAGAACATATTGACCATTTGAAGCTTACTACATTAGTGCATATCATTCTCTATATGTTCATGAAGATAAAAGAATTATGGGTAGAATATGTCTGAATTGCTTTTAGTTGAGAAAAGCAAAGGTGAAGAACTTGATGCCATTATTGATCAAGTTTGGTAAGTAGATTTGTGCATTGGTTATGATTGAATTTGGGAGTAAATGTGCAAGGGTTATAGATTAATTTTAGAGCAGATTTGAGCAGGTCTTGTGAGAAGATTTTGGAATAGATTTGAGTAGGTTTTATGAGTAATTTTTGGAGCAGATTTGAGCAGGTTTTGAGCAGATTTAAGCAAGTTTTTGAGCAGATTTTAAAATAGATTTGAGCAGATTTTGGAGCAGATTTGAGTAGGTTTTGTGAGCAGATTTTGGAGTAGATTTGAGCAGGTTTTGTGAGCAGATTTGAGCAGGTTTTGGAGCAGATTTGAGCAGGTTTTATGAGTAGGTTATGGAGCAGATTTGAGTTTTGTGAGCAAGTTATGAAGCAGTGTTTGTGAGCAAGTTTTGGAGTAGAATTGAGCAAGCGCCAGAGTAGAGGGGATTGGTGTCTCATATGGATTGGTGTCCATAAACTAGAGAGGGGATTGGTGTCTCTTATGGATTGGTGTCCATAAACTTGAGAGGGGATTGGTGTCTCCTATGGATTGGTGTCCACGAACCAGTAGAGGGGATTGGTGTCTCCTATGGATTGGTGTCCATAAACTTGAGAGGGGATTGGTGTCTCTTGTGGATTGGTATCCATAAACTTGAGAGGGGATTGGTGTCTCCTATGGATTGGTGTCCATGAACTTGAGAGGGGATTGGTGTCTCCTATGGATTGGTGTCCATGAACTTGAGAGGGGATTGGTGTCTCATATGGATTGGTATCCATAAACATTGTAATAGGGGATTGGTGTCTCTTGTGGGTTGGTGCCCATAAAATTTATTGAAGAAATATATAAGTAATATTTTGTCGTGGTTTTCTCTCGAGAGGGTGTTTCCACGTAAAATTTGTGTCTCTCATATGTGTGATGATTTGTGCATTGTTTCATTATTGCATTAATATTATTATTGTTATCATTTGGATTGAAAAGTGAAAATTTTTATCTTATACTATTCACCCCCCTCTCAATATAAGCTTGTGTTCTTCAATTGGTATCAGAGTGGGTTCCTTCATGAAAGCCTAATAGCTTGAAGGAAGATCTTACAGGAACACACATGGCACATCAAGAAGGGTTTTTATCAAATAAGGCACCATTATTTGATGGGACTAACTATGCTTTCTAGAGTGTGAGGATGAGGACTTATTTGATGGCACATGGATATGATACATGGCAATCCATTGAGAATGGGTTCACACCATCTACTACTCCTCCCATGGATGCAAATGGTAAGAAACCATATGAAAATAATTCCAGGGCAATGAATGCAATATTAAGTGGGTTATGTGAATCAGAGTTTGTGAAAGTCATGCAATGCACTTCAACAAAAGAAATATGGGACAAGTTATAGAGAACTTATGAAGGAGATGACAAGGTTAAAATGGCAAAACTTCAAACCCACAGGAGGAAGTTTGAAGACTTGAAGATGAAATATGAGGAAGATATTGCTAGGTATCTACTTCATGTTGATGAGGTTGTCAACACCATTCATGGACTTGGAGAAAGTATTGAAGACTCTAAGATTATTCAAAAAATCTTGAGGTCACTTCCCATGAGGTTTGATGCAAAGGTTTCAACAATTGAAGAAATGAAGGATCTCAAAACTTTGAGCATGGATGAGCTACATGGGATTCTCACAACCTATGAGATGAGGATAAAAAAATATCAAACATCCAAATGAGAGGCAGCATTCAAAGCTTCAAATAAGGCAAAGAATAAGGAACCAGAATCAAGTGAAGAGTCAAGTAGTGGAGAAGAAGCTAACTTTGTGAGAAGGAATAAGAAGGGTCCAAGAAAACATAAAGGTATGCATTCTATGAAATGTTTTAATTATGGTAACCTTGGTCACTATGCATCTAATTGTCCACAAGCTAGAAGTAGTAGCAGTGAAGAAGAAAAGGAATATGAGAAAAAGAAAGAAAGAAAATTTTATCATGAAAAGAAAAATAGGTATGGTCAAAACAAGCATGAGAAGAAGATCTTTCAAAGACACAAGAAGAGTTTCTATGTTGAAGAAGCAAGTAATTCTTCTAGAAGTAGTGATGAAAGTCTCTCAAATAGTGAAAGAGAAGAAATCCTATTTTTGGCCATAGAAGAGAAAGAAGATGCTCCTGTTGTTGAAGACCAAGAAGAAGAGAAAGATTCAGAAAATGAAGAGGAAGCCACAATTGACATAGAAGAGGAACTTATTGTTGCTCTTGAAGAATTGAAAAGGGTTAGAAATAAGAACTCAAGATTGAAGGCTCAAGTACAAGAGGATGAGAAGACAAAGGTAAAGTTGTCACAAGAACTCATTGACCTAAAAGTTAAAGTTGAAGAGGTAAGGAGAATTGAAGAAGGTATGGTTGAACAGTTAAAGGCAAAAGAACTAGAGTGTGAAAGACTAGAACATGAAGTTGTCATTCTAAGGAAGGGACTTGAAAATTTTAATGATAAGATATATCAGTTTAGGAAAATCTCAAAAAACTTGGATGATATTATCAAAGCACATAGATCTCCATTTATGAAGACTGGACTTGGTTTTGAAGAAGGTCAAGAGAAACAAAAGGGGGAGTCAAGCTCAAAAGGAAATAGAGGCATCAAAAAAGTAATTGAAGAAGAGCCTAAGACCTATGCTGATATGTTGAGAAGTGGAAGCATAAATGAGGAAGAAAACAAAGCACCATCAAGGGATAGGGACCATCATAGAAAAAGCAATGAGAGAACCATGCAACAAAATCCTCCAAGGCAAGTTTCAAAATTTCTTCCATGGTCATTGTTTCTCATGTAACAATTTTGGTCATAAAGCTGTAAATTGCAAGAGGAATTTCAATTCATTTGCACCTCTCATGGACTACAATATCATTTGTTACAAATGTAACAATTTTGGGCATAGAGCTAAATGGTGTAGAACAATGTTCCCTAAACTTTTGAAGTCAAGCAAAAAGGAGAATGGTCAAAATGTTCAAAAGGGTATGATCTCCAAAGTTTGGAGAAAAAAATAAAACAAGAAGAGGAGCATAGTAATTTGGGAGTTTCACTCCCATCTCATAATTGAAGTCTCAAGTAAGAGCAGGGAGGAAGGGGGCATTGTCAAGTGTCTTATCTTACAGCCCCAAGGAGCCTTTGCCATTGATGTCAAAGGGGGAGAGTTTTTAGTAAGGGGGAGTAGATTGTGAGGAGCAGCTTGTGATCCTATTTAGTAAAAGTCAATTTTATTATAGGGTTGCCATCAATGACAAAGGGGGAGATTGTTGGAAATATTGAGTTGTCATTGATGTCAAAGGTATGGTATTCAAGGCAAAAATATCTTCAAGGATGAAAAGTTTATAAGGTAGACAATATCATCAATAATAAAATGGACTTGATAAATAACAAACAAAAATATCATCCAAGGTTGAAATGATATATCTTCAAGAGAAGCAAGGAAAGTATATTTCAAAATGAGGCAAATATATTATAATATTCAAATATCAAATTTATATATTATCAGGAGAAGAACAAAGGTTGGGACAAAGGTTTGACATATTTAAATCAAAGGATTTAAATATATGAGTTTAAAAATTGAATATTATAATATTTAAATCATAGATTTAAATATTATAACCTAAAGTGATGAAAAATTAAATGGGCCGACCATGCAAAAGGTTGAAAATTCAAATATTCAAAAGTTTGGGCCGACTTCATTGGGCGCATGAAAAAGCATATAAATGGAAGACCCTAAGTTCACTTTGGTGCAAGCTATGGAAATCAAATAATATCGATTAAGCGGAGAGTGACAACGAGGAGGAGGGAGGAGAAGAGCACAGGTTTTGGAGACGTCACAGTAGAAAGAAAATATTAAATATTGGTTCATGCCACATCTATCTCAACCGATCGGTTAGACCAATCAGTATCCTGGCTCACGCTAGGGTGCTATGTTGTGAGAGGTTAAGGGGTCGAATATGGTTGATGTCATTTTGTTGAAGAGTTAAAAGTTGAGTTACGAAGGATTTAAATAATATTTTTGTGCTTTTGATTCCATCCATTGGGGTAGCCCAAACGGTTATCTAGCTTGTGTGGAAGCGTTGTTGTGCAGGAGGTTAAGGGATCGAATCCCTTCGATGTCATTTTTGTTGAAGGATAGAAAATAGAGTGCCAAAGGAAATAAATATTATTTTGCATCATTTGATTTCATGTGTTGTGTTAGTGCAACTGGTCACTAGCCCAAGTTAGGGCGCTGCGCTTCTAGAGGTCAAGGGATCAAATCCCATCCATGATTGTGCAAGGTATTTATAAATTTTGTTTTATTAAATTTGATATAAAGGAGATATAAGGCATAGTATTGGGATTTGATTTTTGCAAATGATAAAAGGGGAGATATAAGGTATAATATTGTGATTTAATTTTGTAAATTATAAAAGGGGAATATAAGGTGTTATGTTGTGATTTGATTTTTGCAAAGGGAGATATAAGGTGTAATGTTGTGATTTGATTTTTACAAATTATAAAAAGGGAAATATAAAGTGTAATGTTGTGATTTGATTTTTGGGAGATATAAGGTGTGATGTTGTGATTTTATTTTTGCAATTCAATATAAAGGAGATGTTAGAATAAAGCTTTATATTGTAAGTTTCAAAAGGGAGATATAAGGAGTTATTTTTAAGCTTTATTGTGTATGTTTTGAAAGAAGTGATAAAGGTTAAAATGGTTGATTTGATATTTAAATCAAGAAGGGAAAAAGAGAATTATTGACCAGATTTGAAAAGCACATGCAAGAGGAAGATCATCATTACTGAGGCAGATTTGGAGGGCACAAATTTGGAACAAGTCAAGGTGTCAAAGAATATTAAGTGCACATATTCACCCAAGCATTCAATTGCCAAGGAAGGACAATTTAAAAAATTCAAAGAAGAAGGAAAGGTGCACATGATAGAGGAAGAAGAGCAAGGTATGAGCATCTCCAAGTCAACACACAAGTAAGTTATCCAATGCTAGACTTGAGCTACCTTTAAAATGTAATAAATGTGAGATATGTGGAAGTGACAGACTTAATGAATGTGAAGAACATATTGACCATTTGAAGCTTACTACATTAGTGCATATCATTCTCTATATGTTCATGAAGATAAAATAATTATGGGTAGAATGTGTTTGAATTGCTTTTAGTTGAGAAAAGAAAAGGTGAAGAACTTGATGCCATTATTGATCAAGTTTGGTAAGCATATTTGTGCATTGGTTATGATTGAATTTGGGAGTAAATGTGCAAGGGTTATAGATCAGATTTGGAGCAGATTTGAGTAGGTTTTGTGAGTAGGTTTTGGAGCAGATTTGAGCAGGTTTTGTGAGCAGATTTGGAGCAGGTTTTGGAATATATTTGAGTAGGTTTTATGAGCATATTTGAGCAGGTTTTGTGAGTAAGGTTTGGAGCAGATTTGAGCAGGTTTTATGAGCAGATTTGAGTAAGTTTTGTGAGCAGATTTGAGCAGGGTTTGTGAGCAGGTTTTGGAGTAGATTTGAGCAGGTTTTGTGAGAAGGTTATGAAGCAGATTTGAGCAGGTTTTAAAGCAGATTTGAGCAGTGTTTGTGAGCAGGTTTTGGAGTATAATTGAGAAGGTGCCAAAGCAGAGGGGATTGGTGTCTCCTATGGATTGGTGTCCATAAATTGAGAGGGGATTGGTGTCTCCTATGGATTGGTGTCCACAAACTAGAGAGAGGGGATTGGTGTCTCCTATGGATTGGTGTCCACAAACTTGAGAGGGGATTGGTGTCTCCTATGGATTGGTGTCCATGAACTTGAGAGGGGATTGGTGTCTCCTATGGATTGGTGTCCATGAACTTGAGAGGGGATTGGTGTCTCCTATGGATTGGTGTCCACGAACTTGAGAGGGGATTGGTGTCCACGAACTTGAGAGGGTATTGGTGTCTCCTGTGGATTGGTGTCCATAAACATTGTAATAGGGGATTGGTGTCTCCTATGGGTTGGTGCCCATGAAATTTATTGAAGAAATATATAAGCAATATTTTGTCATGGTTTTCTCCCGAGAGGGTGTTTCCACGTAAAAGTTGTGTCTCTCATATGTGTGATGATTTGTGCATTGTTTCATTATTGCATTAATATTATTGTTGTTATCATTTGGATTGAAAAGTGAAAAGTTTTATCTTATACTGTTCACCTCCCCTCTCAGTATAAGCTTGTGTTCTTCACTATTGACTACCTATTGAGGTTTAACCGTCGAATACATCCTAATTATACTCCATGATGTAATATTTTTCTAACAAGCATTTGACCATTTTTTGATATCCATATTTTTAATATTCTTTAAAAATATTAGAAAGCAAATCATAACGACCGCTTATATGGGATAAATGCTTGTTTATGTGAAATGTATTTCATATGGAACCAAATATTTTATTTGAATTTGCTTATGATAAAATGTTTTAAATCTTGTGCATTTGTCTTAGAAATAAATGCTTATCTTTATTTATTGGCAATAATTTGGTATACCTAAAGTGATACATGTAAGACAAATAAGAAAAAAAAAAGATAAGTCTAAATATATAAGATGAAAGTAATATGCATTACACAAATCAAGGAATCACAAATAGTAATAACATATTTTTCCCTAATTCCAAAAAGAAGGATGCATAATTATTTGATTCATTTATTCCCATAAGCTTGTGTAATATGAAATATAAGATTATATCCAAAGTTATGGTAAATCGATTAAGACCTTTGTTAGACAAAATTATTTTATAAGAGCAAGGAGGGTTTGTGGAAGGGAGACATATTCTAGACGGGATCATAGTAGCTCATGAAGTTATGCATTCAACAACTTCAAAGAAAGAGAGAGCCATATTAAAAAAGTTTGAATTTGGTAAGAACTAGGTCAGATGGATTAAAACTTGTGTCTCTACAATTTCATATTCAGTGTTGGCCAATGGGTTAGTAACAAAATCATTTAAAACCATAAGAGGTCTTAAATAGGGAGATCCTCTATCATTGCATTTCTTCATTATTATGGCAAAGGTTTTGGGTAGAGACTTGAAGAAGGATAGTGAATATGGGATGATAAATGATCTTAAGGTTAGTAATAACATCACCAACATCATCCATCAATAATTTGTAGATGATACAACTATTTTTGGTAGGGCAAGGATAAACAAGGCTAGAGCTTTGAATAACTTATTAAAGGAATACACAAGATCATAAGGGTAGAGAGTTAATAGGACAAAATCCTAAATTTACTTCATAAACACCCCGAATAGAATCAAATTAGGGTTATGCAAGTTACTTCAAATGGAGGAGGCAATTTTGTTAGCAACTTATCAAGGGATGCCCTTATTTTAGGGGAGAATGAGGATAGAATTATGGAATCCAATTATTAGTAAAGTTTAAAATAAACTACTAACGTGGAAAGGTAGATGGTTATCATTAGCAGGAAGAGTGCAACTAATTAAATTAGTCTTATAGGTCATTTTGACATATTATATGTCCTTTTATACTATGTTAGCTTTTGATGCTATATATTTAATAAAATGCAACCACAAGGACTAAAATGAGCATGCAATATTAAATATATGATAATGACAATATACTAAGTAGGAAAAATCATAATAAAATTTTGCAATAACTCATAAAACTGCCATTAATGAAAGCTCACGAAAATAAGATGTTCATACAAAATGTGGAGATCTCAAATGTTCCATGCTTCATACAAGTTCTACATTGTGTCTAACTTGTATTCTACTCTCCTATATATTCTCTAATATAATATATGCTCCTCTCACTCTTATATATCAAAGGCCTATATATAATAAGATATGTCTTTTGGCATTTCACCTACCTATGACTCTTCATCTTCCTATTCTATGACTCATGTGCATATGGACTACATGCAAATTTACATCATCAAGTGCTTTGCACATTCTAACAACACTTGTGCATTTAGTACATTGCATAAAGTAAATACTAATCAAACTCCTAATCTAGAGATGTACCCAAGGTAGTACATTGGCATGTACCAAATAATGTAATATATTCCAACATACTATGCCAAAATCAATAGAAAAAAGTTTAATCTTTATTATGCGGTCCTTTTTGTGGAAAGGCTCACATCATAAAGGGAAATTTCTTTTGGTGAAATGGAGCAAGGTGTGTTATGATAAAACTAGGGGAGGTCTCATTTTAAGAGTTCTTATTGAGGCAAACTTAGATCTAGGGGAAAAGTAATTTGAATATTGTACAAAGAGAGTTAAAGACAATGGGTACGAATTCTTCTAAGTATGTTGAGCCTAATGATCTAAGCTTAATATTTAATGCATTCTCACTTCCATGTGGTTTTGCTCTATGGAACGATTTACAAAAATATATTGATCTAGTGATTAAAGGGATGGGTGATGAGATCTGGAGAGAAAAATTCTATTTGGATGAATACTTGGTGTGATAAACAACCACTCAATATAGATCCGATTTTGAAACCATGGACGAGATTACTTCAAGATAAATATGGTGATATAGTTTCAAAAATTATGTACAAAGATCATGAAGGAAGATACAAATGAAAAGAATATTTTTTTACAAGTATACAAGACATTGTTTCTAGGAGGTAGTTGAGAAGAAAGATAACAACAATGATTATTTAGATGGGAGCCAAGGATAAGATAATTTGGGAGTTGAATAGCTCAAGATAATACACAACAATAAGTGGATATAATGTAAAACACTAATAAAATAAAAATATCACAAGAATATGGAGAGATATTTGGGATAGCTCGAGCATTCCTAAAGTCAAAATGTTTGTTTGGCTAGTAGGTCATAGAAGAATTTTATCCTAGGATAACCTTATGAAAAGGGGTTTTCATGGTCCCTCACAATGTGTTATTTGTAAAAAGGAGGAGGAGAGTATAGACCATCTCTTGAGACACTGATCAATAGTATGGAATATATGATAAGGGATTCTTAATATGTTTGGTAAATGCATGGTTATGAATAAAAGAATTGAAGAATGGTTAAAGCAATGGTAGAACACTTTTAAAAGTGAGGCTTTATAGACAATCTAGGATATATCAAGATATACAATACTTTGGATTATATGGCTATAAAGGAATAAAATAATATTTAAAGGGAAGAAAAGTAGTTCAAAGATAATGAAAAGGGAGAGTTGTTTAGCCATAGAGGAGTCTAAACCAACCCTATCAACTCACCCAATCCATAATATGGGAGCAAAGATCATTGATATATGGAATCAAGTCATTGAATGTAATTATAATGTTGGGTATAAGAGAAACAAAAAGAAGGCAAAAAATATAAAGGAGAAACCACCAGATGCGGATTTGGTCAAACTGAATACTGATGGAGCATCTAAAGAAAATATATGACCAATAGGAGGAATAATTAGAAATAATAGATGAGAGATTTTATCTCATTATGCTTTTTTAACACAAATAATAAAGTTGAATATTGGGCAAATTTTGAAGGGTTAAAAATATCCAAACAAATGAAATGAAAAAAATATGGATGGAAGGTAATTCACTCATAGTAATAAATGCAATTTTATGGAAAGCAAAGGCTCCATGAAACATACAAGAGATAATTATGGAAATTCAAGACCTTGTTATAGAGTTTGAATAAATCAAGTTTACACAGATATTAAGGTAAGCAAACAAATTTGCAGATAGGCTAGCCAATAGAGGGGTTTACTTGAGGATCATGAAGTTAAATTCTCCTTTTCATGGTTAGAGGAAGTAGTAAGTTTAGCTAAAGCTAACAAGAAAATATTTTTTTTGGTAATTATTATAGTAGATTAAAAAAGGGTTTTTATAGAGGATCCCAAAACCTTATGTACAAAATCAGCCTTGCATCATGCCTCCTGGATTTATGTATAAGCCTATTACAGAAATCGTAACCCCTAAAAAAACCTGATTACATAAGCAATGGGCCTAGGGCATCAATCCCTTGAAACTGAACATCAAAACAGAAATCCCGCCCAGCGGTAACAGTAAGCATGAAACAATCCCTCTCAGCGGGAAACAAACAAATAAGAAAGAAAGTAGTTTTGGAGATCCGCCCAGCGGGGAGTAGCCAAAACCACCATCGAGAAGATCCCGCCCAGCAGGAAGCAAAGAAAAACCATTACAATAAAATCCCGCCTCGCGGGAAGCAGTCAAAACCACCACAAACAGTCTCGCCTAGCGGGAAGCAACAAGGAAATCCCGCCATCCAGGAAACCAGCAGAAAAGAAAGGATCCCGCCTCACGGGAAAACTGGCGGATTTTGCGGATCCCGCCTTGTGGAGAAACCATCCCGCCCATCGAGAAAATATTCCGTTCAGTGAGAGCCATCCTGCAGGAAGCCGACAGCCAGCACAGAGAGGATCTAGCCCATCAGGAAGTGACCATAGAGTTGCACCACAAGGAACCCGCCCCAGGAAAACAAAAGAGGATCCCAGCAGCAGAGACTAAGAATCTCGTCCAAGCACAGAGCCCGCCGAGGATTCACAAGAAAAATGGGGAAGCTGTCCAAACCCTAAACCGTCACCTCCATCGCACCGAGAAACGTAGGGGACCAGATCCATGCGAATAACCTGCAAAAAACCCCAAGGGGAAGCCTGAGGGAAAAAGGGAAGGGATCCCCAACCAAACAGGGATCCCTGAGAAGCACCAGTCCGAAAAAACAACCAAGGAAACCCTAGCCGGCCGGGAGGGGCACAGATAGTGGAGAAGGATCTCCCCCCAGGAGATCATCTGTAAACAACCACTCCCCAGGAGGGATGACCTGGGTTGAGCTAGGGACTGGGCAGAAACCAGGATCCATGGGAGGGGGAGCAAGGGAGGGACTAGAGCCCTCCCCTCTCTACTTTCTTCCCTCACCATCTCCAATCGCTAACAAGAAAATATTTATTGCTTGAATCAAATAATGATTAAGATTTACTTTAATGTTTTCATTGGTAATGTTTGCTTTATTTTATAACATTAATATATTTTCATATATACTATTTATTACAATTTTTGTGGTTGCACTTATGCTTCGAGAAGGAAACTTGCAATCCAGATTTGGTAAAGCGGACTATAATAGTGCGATGTTTTGAAAATATTTCTCTACTAAGATGCAATGCATAGATGGTAGAGGTGGATTTTTAGTATTGTGAAGGCTACTATATGAAAATTTCAAGAAGGATATTGAGTTCTAGAATATTTGTGTTCACATACAATATTGAAGATCCAGAAAATGAAAATCAAGAACTCAAACATTTTATGAAAAATGATCTAGGTATCTCTCTATAACATCTCAATTGAGATGAGAACTATATCTATTTGTAAAATCTCAAGCTCTAAAGGAGATAGTTGTGGCTTGTCAAGGGTGGGGGACTCGAGTACAACCCTTGTTCCCTAGAAAAAAAATAACAAATATGAACATAAAAGAATGTTGATCTAATAAACCAATTAATGGATGCCAAGACAAGGGCACACATAATAAAGTAAACAATAAATATGCAAATAAATATGATAGAGAAATAATTTGGGATGTAAGTAGATAAGGAAACATAAAAGTATGTTAGATCAATGATATAATCATCAATAGGTTAGAAACTATGGAATAGGTGAAAATACAAACAATATTGCAAGGGATTTCCTTAAGCAAGTTGTAATGGAAAGATAGGTTTATCAACCAGGTAGTTTTAGAAAAAGAAGAGGAAGGTACAAATGTATTAAAGATGCTATGATAAATGTTGAGAAGAAGATCCAAATTCTAAGGAAAATTAGATTTCATTGAAAGTTTCATAATATTATATATATAATAATTTAACTCTAATGCAAAAAGAGAAGAGAAGAAAGGAATCAAAGAAAAAGAGATAAATAATTGAAAGGAAACGGGAAGGCTTCCATACTAGTCAAAGGTCCCAAAACAATCCAATATAATAAGTGGAGAGAAAAGGGGAATTGGAGAAAGCAACGACAACAAAGAATGAATCTAACTCTTATGTTTTGAAAAAAGGAAGAAGAAAATTTTGTATTGCTAGTTAAAGTTCTTAAAATGAGTAGGGAGTTGAGTCCCCAAGAATTTGACATGTTAATATTAAAAGAAAAAATAAAATTTTCTCACAAAAATGCATGAGCATAGTGGTTGCAAGACTCTAACCTTTGAAGGATATATGAAGGTAGCAATATGGAATGAAACAACAAGAAATGATAAAGGGTAAAGAGGAATAATATGAATAATAAAGGACATCGAAACAAAGATATTCAATTTAGAAAAAAACAAATCCAAGTGAATAGTATATTTTAATTAAAATAATTAAAAGTGAGAGAACTATTAGAATTGTAATTTGTTGCTTTTCTTTAGAAACATCAAACCTTAAGAAATATGTCACAAAATATAAGGATCAACATGCAACACTAAAGGGAAATTTTGAGGGTAGATGCCTGAAAAACCCTAGAACATCTCCACCAATTTTCAGATCATTTGGAGCAACACAAATCCTAGCGCATCCCTATGTGTGAACGAGATTTTTGGCAAGCGGCTGTGCGAGGGTTTCATCTGGGTTGAGTGCAAGCAGCCTCAGAGGTTGGTTTTCGGGGCCTTCGGGCCCTAGCGGCCAATATTTTTGTGGTTTCTACTCAATATTTTAGCAGGATATGTTGCAGGGGATCCAAGATGGGTTAGAAATCTATCTTTCAATAGATCATACCGTGAACTTGAGTGACAATGACTTCCAATTTGCTGCACAAAATAAAAGGGAAAACCATACCTTTCCACGGCGTCTAGGGCAAGGATTAAAGAGATCACGAATCAAGTTTCAAGCAGCTGATCAAAAAATGGCTCAGATCTCAAGTGAATCTGGTGCTAAGGTGCACCCACAAAATAAATCTACTATGAAAACCCCTATCAAGGGTAAGAATTTCGAAGACTCAGCCCCAAAAATAAATTTTAGGGATGCCCTCCATGGTGGACAACCTCAACCCAATGCTAATATTAATCTTAGGGCTTCCCATAAACCTCTAAGAATGCCTAAGATTGATCCCAGGAAAATGGAGTCAGGATGTCTTAAAGCAGCTGATGGAACTCCTATTGTTAAGCTTGATATGGGTAACATTCAGACTGGCATTGAAGATCTGGAAAAAAGAGGACTAATTTGTTGGTTCGTGGGTTTTCGTCCGAGCCTATCTGCTTTCAAAGTCTTGGGCTGCAAAAAGTCTGGAAAACTAAAGGTGAGTTACAAATCTCTATTTATCCAAATGGTTATTTTCTTGTTTTATTTGCTAATAATGAAGATAGAGAGAAAACTTTTCAAGGGGGTCCCTGGTTCTTTGGAAGGGTAGGGCTTTTCATGAAGCCATGGCATACTAAATTTAAAGCCGAAGAAGAGATGCCTTCTACAGCTCCCGTGTGGGTTAGACTCTTTGGCCTCCCTATTGAATTTTGGAATCCTACTATTTTTTCTTCAATTGGAAACTCTTTAGGAACTTTTATGATGACTGATGATTGTACTCAAAATTTTGAACATATTATTTATGCTCGGATTTGTGTTTTAATGGATTTTGACAAACCCCTACCTAAAAAGATCACTTTACAATTTGGGGAAGACACTTGGGAGCAAGTAGTGGACTATGAGAACATTCCTTTTCATTGTAGAATTTGCCATGAATATGGTCATTTGGCTAGTGCTTGCCCAAATAAAATTCTTGATCAAAAGAAAGAAGATATAAACTCAGGAGGTTTCCAAATGCCTAAGAAGAAGAACACTAAGAAAAAACTAGTTATGAAGGATCAATCAAAGTCATCTGCTAATATGTTTGAAATCCTTTCCACAAATGATGTCCCAAGTGAGGAAGAGGAAATAATGGAAACAGAAATCTTAGAAACACAATTTAAATATGAAGGGAAGAACTCAGAGACAAACCAACAAATCAAAGGTTTTCAACAAAAAAAAGGGAGAAAATTTACACAAGAAAAATAATCTTTTAAATGTCAAAACTTCAAATAATACAGGTCCCAATATAGACTCTGTTGAACCCTCTAGTAAAATTTTGGTTGTGTATGAGCATTCTTCAAGGTTAGAAGCCATCTCAGATTCAATTGGAGTAAGTCAAGAAACAGGGAAAAAAAAATTGAAGATGGATTCTAATCAAAAGGTAGGTCGCAAGACCAATCAATATCATATGGTAAAAGAAGGTGAAAATCTTGTAGAGGAAGGTAAGATTAATGCCCTTCCCAACTTTTTTAGCCCTGGTATTAATGAAGATCATCACTTGGAATATTAGAGGACTCAAAGGGAGTCTTTCAAAACAAAATGAAATTAGAAGAATGATTCAGATAAATCATCCACATCTTGTTTTCCTTCAAGAAACGAAGATGTCAATAGAGGATATGGACTCAATTGCTAGTAAAATTTGGCTAGCTAGAAAAGTGGTTTCCCTCAGTTCCCAGGGGACTTATGGTGGCATTGCTTGTCTTTGGGACCCAAAAGAGGTAGTTATTCACCATATGGTTGGCAGTTGGGGTCTTTTGGCTATAGCTATTCAAAGTAGACATTCCAACCAAATTATGCTCTACATTACTATTTATGCTCCAACTACTTTGGAGGAAAAAAGAAGATAGTGGAAGGATATAACTTATATTATCTCTCATTTTCCTGAAGCTTGGATCTTGATCGGAGGAGATTTCAATACCATCCTCTCTCTGGATGAGAAAATTGGGGGAAATAGAAATTTGGACAAAAGCACTGACCTCATGAGCGAATATATTGCAAACCTCCATCTTGTGGACATCCAACCAGATAATGGCCTTATGACTTGGTCTAACAGAAGGCAAGGCTTAGCTTGTATAATGGAGAGATTGGATAGGTTATTACTCCCCGAAAATTTCTTAATCCATGGTCACATTCCTAAAGTGAAGACTCTTAACAATGTTGGTTCGGATCATTGGCCGATCATGGTGGAAATGTGGAAAACCAATGTGAGTTTCTCTCCTTTTTGTTTTCAATTAATGTGGCTTAGAGATAGTTCCTTTAGACCTCGTGTGCAACAATGGTGGAAGGAAGGTAAGCCTAGGTATGGGACTAAGATGTTCTATTTTGCCAAAATACTGTAATACATTAAATCCAAAATCAAGACTTGGAACTGGAAGGAGTTTGGGGATGTTCATAAAAAAAACATGAAGTTATTGCTCAACTTGAAAATTTGAATAAGAAAATCCATTTAGATGGCCTCACAGAGAGTAGAAGTGCAGATGAAATTAAACTCACAACTCAGTTAGAGGAATGGGAAAAAAAGAAGAACTCTTATGGAAGCAAAAATCTAGAATTCAATGGCTCAAAGAAGGAGATCGAAACACAAATTTCTTCCACAAATCTCTTCTAGCTCGAAGATCTCACAACTTTATTTCTTCCCTGAAATCAGATTCTGGAGATGTTGTCTACACTTGGGATGGCATGAACTCTATTGTTGTCGATTACTTTTCCAATATTTTTGTTGCTACTCCTCTTGACTCAACTTCTCAACAAAATGTTCTTCAAGCAATCCCTTCTCTTATCACTTCTGAGGAGAACTCTATTTTGACTGCTCCTGTTACTATCAATGAGCTTCAACAGGTAGTTTTTAAAATGCAAAAGGGAAAACCCCAGGTCCTGATGGTTTTCCCATTGAGTTCTACCAAGAGTTCTGGGATATCCTTCATGCTGATTTATTAGAGGTGGTGGAAGAAGCTAGGAAAGCCAAAGAAATTTTGAAGGTTATCAATAAAACTTATATTACTCTTGTTCCAAAAGCTCAAGAGGTTGATCATATCTCAGCTTTTAGACCTATTGCTTTATGTAATGTTCTTCTCAAAATCATTACTAAGATCATGGTAGAAAGGTTGAAGCCTCTTTTGCATAAGATTATTTCCCCTGAACAAGGGGGTTATGTGGAAGGGCATCAAATAGTAGATGAGATAGTTCTTGCTCAGGAAGCCATCCATTCCATGGATATGCAAAAATCTCCTTCCATGTTCATTCGGTTAGACTTATCCAAAGCTTATGACAGAGTGGATTGGCACTTCCTTATCAAAGTTTTGAGGCAATTTGGTTTCTCTCAGGATTGGATGGATTGGATTATGGGATGTATCTCTTCAGTTTCCTACTTAGTTCTTATCAATGGCAGGCCTTCTCAGCTTGTTCCCAGCTTCTAGAGGTATTAGGCAAGGTGACCCGCTATCCCCTTATTTATTCATCATTCTTGTTGAATGCTTGGGTAGGACTATAACCAAGAAGAGAGAAAACAAAACCCTTGAGGGAGTTACCATTGCTCATGGAGCTAGACCTATCTCTCATCTTCAATTTGTTGATGACTCTACTCTTTTAGGTAAAGCTACAGTTAAGGAAGCTTCTAATATTAAGCAAATCATTAGCTATTTTTCTAAGGCTACTGGGCAATTGATCAATGAAGACAAATCTAAAGTCATTTTCTTTCACTGCTCTACGAGACAGGAATCCATGGTCTTGGATAAATTAAGATATAAGAAGACCTCCCTTCCGATCACTTATTTAGGTATTCCCATCAATATTCAAAGGCAAAAAAAAATATTGGAATTGGTTGTTGGACAAAGTCAAGAAGAAAATTGGAAAGTGGACCAACAGGTGGCTTTCTTCTAGGGGTAGAATCACCTTGGTAAAATCAGTCCTTCAAGCTATTCCTATTTATGTTTCTTCCATGTTGAATATCCCAAAGGTTGTTCTTCATGAACTGGATCAAATCAGTCATCGGTTCCTCTAGAGTGGTACTAAGGAGAAAATAAAATGGGCCTTGGTGAAATGGGACACTTTATGTCTTCCTAAGAATGAAGGGGGTTAGGATTTCGATCTTCTATTAATAACAACAAAGCTTTAGCTGCTAAATTATATTGGAGGATGTTGCATAACCCCAATGCTCTTTGGGCCAATAATCTCCGTGCTAAATATATTGAGAACAAAAGTCCTGAAGACCTTGTTCGCTATCAATTGCCTACCAAAGGTTCTCCCATTTTAGCAGTTCTTAAGACTAGTGAGGATTTGATAAAGAAAAATTTATTTTGGATCATTCATAATGGTCAATAGGTAAATTTTTGGACAGATTCGTGGGATGGTCACAAGCCTTTGATAACTCAGTTTCCCGATTGGAGGCCTTGGATGGAGGAGCTTCACCGAGCTAACTGGATAAAGGTGGCTAATTACTGTCGGTACCATACTGGTAATTCAAAGGTTGGTAGATATTGGATCCCTATTGAGGACTGGCCTATTCAAATCCTAGAAAGGCAAAGACAAGCTATCCAAGGCATCCTTCATATGAGATCTCTCTCTTGGTCCCATGAAAAAGATTGTTTTGGATGGAACAACACTACTAAGGGTGAGTATTCAGTTGCTCAAGGTTATTTGACCTTATGCCATAATAATCCCAACCAATCATCTGACATATTTTCTTAGTTGTGGGCTCAAAATCTCTGGCCTAAGGTGAGGTTCTTTACTTGGCTTTTATTGCATCGTAGGGTGCTTACTGGTGAGCAACTTATGAAGCGTGGTTTTCATGGCCCTTTTAGATGTGAAATGTGTGGAGAGAATGTAGAAACTCTCAACCATATTTTTATTGAGTGTACTTTAGCCTCTGAGCTATGGAGGAGAATGGCCACTTTACTTGGCTTACAGTGGTCCAATTTTTTTACTTTTGAACAACTTTGGAGGGATTGGCCTAAACAAGAGGGTGTTGATCATTTTATTAGGCAGTTAGTTTGGATGGGTTCTACCATTCTACTTTGGAATATCTGGAATGAAAGGAACAACCAAATTTTTAATCAAGATAGGAAGGATATTCACTATATTTGGCAAAAGACCATTGCCAACTTAGTTGAATCAGTCCAACAACTCCTTAATCACCCCCAAAACTCCCACCAAATATGGGATCAAGTGATGCAAATATTGAAGATTAAATCTTCTAAGGGCAACCAACTTAAAGGGAATGTGAGTAATTGTAAGATGGATAGGACAAGAAATTGGCAACCTCCTCCTAAGGATTTTGGAAAAGTCAATACTGATGGAGCCTCTAGAGGGAACCCTGGAAAAGCTAGTGCGGGAGGAATTGGTAGACTTTCAGATGGCTCCCTGGTTTTTACTTTTGCTGAGAATTTGGGTATTCTTTCCAATAACCTTGTTGAGGGGTATGGTATCCTCAGAGGCCTTCAAGAGGCTACTAAGGTTGGATGGGAAAAGGTGCTAGTTGAGTCTGACTCTCAACTCATGATTAATATTTTGAAGACTCCTTCTAAGAATCATAAGGTTGATTGGAGAATAAAAAGAATTATTGAGAAGATTCAATTAATCCAGATGGGATTTTTGAAAGTTGATTACAATCATGTGGTCAGAGATCAAAACAAGAGTGTTGATGCTTTAGCTAATTGGGCTTTGGACAAAGGTGATCTTACTTGCTATGGCCACCCTCCTAGATGGTGGGCTTCACAAATAAAGGAAGCTCTTCTTTCTATCATTTCTTTGGATGGCTCCAGTTCTGGAGGTACCTAGTTTCTTCTTGCTTTATTTTTGCTTCTCTTTGGTTCGATCAGGGTATTTTAGTTCCCTAGCTCAAACTATTCTTTCTTTTGTTTCCTCTATTGATTCTTGCCTTAAAAGTCTTTTGGTCTAGAAAGGTCATTGTTGTGTTCAATTTTTTTTTCTTTTTTGTTTTTTTGTTTAGTTTTTTAAGGTGTGTGTGTTTTTTTGTTTTGTTTTGTTTTTGTATTTTTTTGTTGTGTTTTTGTTGTTCTTGTGTTTTTTTTGTGTTTTTTGTTATTGTCCTTGTGTTTTTGTTGTTCTTGTTCTTGTGTTTTTGTATGTTTGTGTTAATTCGTATTTTTGTGTGTGAGTGTTTTCTATGTTTTTTGTTTTTGTTTATTGTTTATTGTTGGTTGTTTTTTTATTTTTAATTTTTAATTTTTTAGGTTTTGGTTGTTTTTATTTTTCATGTTTTTGTTGGTTATGTCTTTGTAGCATTATATTGTTTTTGTCTTGTTTGTGTTTTGTTATGTTGTTCTTGTGTTTTTTCTATGTGGTTCGTGTTGTGTTTTTTTATCTTATTGTGTGTGTGTTTGGTTGTGCTTTATATTTTCGACACACTCAAGGAGCATGTTTTTTATTTTATTTTATTTATTTTTATTTATTTATTTTTTAAATCTTATTGTGTGTTTGTTTGCTCCTTGAGTATGTCAAAGGTGGTAGGCCAGTGTGAGCCCTGGGTGATTTTGGTGGAATAGATACCCCTGCCTCCTTGGGTCTTACCCGAAAGTGGCATCCCTTCTGGGATGTTTTCCACAAAAAAACATGCAACACTAAAGAAAGATATTTTAGTTGAATTTAAACTTAATTTTTTTTATAAAAGGTTCTCAATATTAGGACATTAAGCAAGATAATAAAGAATTGGAAAATGAACCATTATGGTTTAGAAGAAGAGGAAAACTAGCAATTGACAAGATTCTCAAAGGATAAATGGGTCATTACTCATTTTGGGGAAGAACTAGCCCATTTGTATGGTATATGTGCGATAATTATTTACAATGGAAAAGAAAAAGGTTTGATGGATCCTTAAATATAATCATCAATAGGTAAGATACTATAGAGAAGGTGAAATACAAAAATCTTACAAGGTATTTCATCAAACAAATTGCAATGGAAAGAATAGGTTTATCAAGAAAAAAGGCTTGGGAAAACAAGAGGAGGGGGAAAGTGCATACAGATTAAAATTTCTATGATGAATATTGAGGAGAAAATCCACATTTTAGAAAAAGTGTATTGTATTCAAGGTTTTGCAAAATTTTATATACAAGGATTTAACTTCGATTCAAAAAGAGGGAAGAAGTAAGGAATTGGATAAAGTGAGGAAAATGAATAAAGGGAAATGGGAAAGCTCCTAACACTAGTTAAATATCCCAAAACACTCAAATACACGAAGAGTAGAGAAGAGGGGTATAGGAGTGAATGTAAATGGTTATTGTTGGAAGGCTTCTATTGTTAGTCAAAGTTCTCAAAAGCAATAAGGACTTGGACCCCTAAGAATAATTATTTTTTATATGTTAGAAATTTGAAGGCAACTTTTAGAGAGGATATAGGTTAGGGCCCATGGTAAAATGAAAAGAAATATTTTTCTTATATAAATGCATTAGCATGATGGGTGCGAGATTCCAAAAAAATATGAGAAGGTAGAAATATTGAATGAAGTAATAAAAAATAGCAAAGGGTAGGGCAAAATAATGGATTAGTATAGGAATATTAGGATAAAGTTATCTAAATGGATAAAGAAGATTCAAGTAAACAATAGATTTGAATTAAAATAATCAAAAGTGGAAGAACTATTAGAATTGTAGCTCACAAGTTGCAAGATTACTGCAATAGTAAGGGCTTTGGCCTCTCTTTGAGAGGTCCAAGGTTCAAACCCCACTCAGTATGAGGGGACCAGGACCCCTCATAAAAACCTGTGTAAACTCATTGAAAAAGAAGAAGAAATAATTGTAGCTTGCTACTTTAATTCACACATCAAAAGCTTACAAGAAATGTGTTATGGAATATGAGGATCAATTTTCAAAAATGATGAAAGATATCTTTATTGAATGAAAACTTGGGAAATGCTTTTAATAGGTTTTGAATGAAGGGATGTCAAGCAAGATAGAAGAATTGGATAGTAATCCATTATGAATTAGAAGAAGAGGAAAATTAGAAATGGACAAGTTGTCCAAAAGACAAATGGGCTGTTGGTCATTTTGATGAAGAATTTTTACATCTCTATGATATATATGGACTAATTAATTACAATGGCATGAAAGAGTGGGAGAATTTTGGGAAACACACACACAATTTATATTAAAGCAAGCAATATACACTAAGTATTTTGTTCATAAAGCTTAATAATGAATATTATGAAGGTAGATATTGAAGATTCCCCCCACAAAATTAAATTGGGCTATAATTTCACTTATAGAAAAATACTAGCACAAGGAAATAATCAACATTGAGAAAGTTAAGATCAATTATAAATAATCTTAATTAAAGAAAAACATCCTCTTCAACCAGGAAAAAATATTAATTTCTAAAGAAGTAGTTATAAGGGAAGGCAAACATCAAATGATACAAGCTAAAGCAATTAAAAAACTTGGGATATCCCGTAAGGTATACCATTGTGGTATCTTTAGGTTTTCATCCAAAAGATCCAAGTTAAAACCTCGATCAAGGGGATGGGGCCCCCTTTAAAAAAACCTATGCTTTACCCTACATTTTTTGTCTCGTGAGGGATACCGTAGTGGAATATCTTTGGGTTTTCATCCAGGAGGTCCAAGTTCATACCCTAAAACAAGGGGACCAAGACCTCTTTCAAAAACCTATGACTACCCTAGAATTTTAGTCTTGTAAAGGATATTGCAATGGTATATCTTTGGGTTTTCATCAAGGAGACCCAAGTTCAAAACTTGGTACAAGGGGAATTGGACTCCTTTCAAAAATTTGTGATTTACCCTAAATTTTTGGTGATACAATAGTGGCATGTCTTTGGGTTTTCATCCAGGAGAGCCAAGTTCAAAACTTGGTATAAGGGACTGGGACCCCCTTCAAAATCCTACATAAATTACATTTATAATCAAATGGCATTAGCTCAACTCATTAGATTCTTCAATATTCAAGGAGGAGACTCAAGTTCAAATCATGCCAAGTGATACATGGATAATATCTAAGCTTTGTTATAATACCATTATGTGGTGATGATGTAATATGAGTGGGGCCCATTTCAATACCATACAACCAATTGAAAAAATAAAAATAAAAATTGGACTTGTAATGTGGAGGTCTAGGTTTAAATCTTATTAAGCATTATATGCATAAATTCTATTTGTAATACCACTATGTGGATAGTTTAAATATCTTCGTAGCATGATCATGATGTGATATGAATGGGGCCCATTTTAATCCAACATAACCAATTTGAAAATGGAGTTAAAAAAGAAAAAAATATAAAATAAATATGGGAATCAAGAGCTATGATTTCATGAATACCATCCAAGAAGCACTAAAAGGTGTAAAAGCTATAGTTTTAAAAGAACAAAAACAATCAAATAACGTAAGCTCAAACAATTCAATTCCTCAACTTTCAGGAGGATACCTAGGTTTGAATCTTATCATGATGTAATACGATTGGGATTTGTTTTAATTCAATATAACCAATTTAAAAAAAAAAACTTTTTGACAAATACATAGTATGATGAAGAACATAAAGCAATGAAAAGAGATTTGAAAGAGTTTGGTAAATAGGAGGAAAACAAGAAGTATACAAATAAATGGTTGAAGAAAAAATATTAATAGATGGATGCAAGATGAGAACTTATTTTTTTAGGGAAGTATAATCCAAAATAGTTCTAGAAAGAGTTTCAATAAAAAAAAAACAAGTAAATAACAACCCAATGATTGGAATATCAAAGCAAACATATGAATGTGATAAAGAAAAATATGCTTATCCCATAGTCAACACAACAACAAGATTAGTCACATTAAAATAATTTAAGAAAAGTATTAAGAAGTTAGATATAGCTAAGGATAACACCACACATCAATAGGATGTTCAATAACATCATTCAATATGGTTTTCCAATGGATTGGATAATGAGTTTAGTCACTTATCTTTCAAGATTGATCATGGAAAACAAACTATTTTCATATTTTTTTAATGTTTATATGGGATTGGAACAAACCCATTCATATCACATCATGATCATATAGTGGTATTAAAAACATGTAGTAATTATGCATGTATCCCTTAGCAAGATTCAAACCTGGGTCTCCTCCTTGAAAGTTGAGGAATATACCCAATTGAGCTAATGCTATTTGATAACAAAACTATTATCATAAATCCTTTATTTGCAAGAATATTTAGAAGCATGGTTGAACATAGAATAAAAAAATAGATAGAAAAAAAGAGTGTAAAATGACAAGCAAGTTTTATACCAAAGCACTCAACAATGATGATTACATAAAAATAGGACACATCACTGAAAAATATAATGAAAAAGAGAAAGTTACTATCATTTTGTTCACTTTAAGAAAGCATTTTATATAATATTTAAAGTAACAATAGAGCATTATAGGGTATTTAGATATACCAAAAATTTATAGGTGAATACTCCCTAGAATTTATGAGGAGTCAAAGCCAAAACTAGAACATAAGTAGATCTCTCGAACAATTTACAAATGACATACGAGTTTAAAAATGGTGCTCATTATCTCCTCCATTATTTCATCCATATATTGACAAGTAAAAGGAGGACAAGATTCAAAGGAGGTCATGGTGTCTGATTAGAGTATACATGATTAGGGGTCTTTTATATATGGGGTGATCTCACTTTAGTTGTAAGGATGACATACATGTTTGGAGAGAGCATTTAAAAATATTATAAATATATTTGAAAATTAATATGCATACAACTAAATAACAAAAATACAAAAATATTGGTGTTCTCCAACAAAAATAAACAAACTTGATTAGGAGATATTTTCATTTTATAGGGGTATCTTTAGAAGTAGTGTTATCTTATGATAGACTTTGATTATTAAGAAAATACAAACAAACTTGATTAGGAGATTTTAAAATGAAGACAATTTAAGGAGAATGGAGATAAGCTTTTGCATTGCATAATATGTTTAAGAAGGAATAATTATGGGATTGAAAGACTGTATAGGACTTATTTAGGTTATCATTGGTGTCTAGTATCATTTATGGGTGTGATGTGTGGCTAAAATTATAGAGTTAAAATGGAAACAAATATAGAGGATTTAAAGGTGGTTGATCATAAGAAAATTCAAGAATAAAGCTTTGCTTCCATAGATAAAATACTTCTAGGAATTCAACATGTGCTTTTCCCCAAATAGGTTATTATTATAATTCATCTTATAGGTGTTTTAGAAAATATTGAAAATATGAATGAAAATAGATGGCCTAAGATTCATAGAAGAATATTTGAACATAAAAAAAAAACTTATGCGTAAAATATACCAAAAAATGGAGGAATACATGGGATAACAACATGTGTTTCCAACTAGAATCAAGGATATAAATATCCATATTAAGAAAATTTTCAAGGTAATTATGTAGACAAAGGAGTTAATAGGAAAAAGACAATGTTACCTTGCTAAGGTCAACCTCACATAACAACACCATCAAAAGGTATATATAGGGTCTAGTATAAAATGAAGAGGAAAGGTACTTATGGTCTAACAAAGGACTATCTTTCAATAACTCATATACGAGTCAACTAAATGTAGGAGACCAAAAAATAAATGGAAGAGGAAGGTGTGTACCTTTTGTATAGCAAGGGTAGTTAAAATATAAAAGCATTCCATCTTGAAATACAAAGGTTGTAATGATATACAATATAATTATGTTGATATTCTAGAATTGGACTCTATTCATGAAATATGTGAAGAGATGAGCATAAATAAAGTAAGATAATTTATCGTCGAAATCAATAATAAAATATCAAAATATAAAAATGGAAAAATTGATGTCACACTTATTTATTTATTTTTCTAGAGAAAAAGGGGTTGTACTCAGGTCCCCCACCCTTGAAAAATCACAACTCTCTCCTTCATAGCTTGAGAGTTTACAAATAAATTCAATTCTTTTATCAATTGGGTTGCTATAGCTAGAAACATATATTTATTTTCATAGCAAGTCTTAATTCTTGTTTTTCATTTTTTGGATCTTCTTCAATTTTATTTTTAAATACAAATATTTCAAAATTTAGCATCCTTCTTCTTGATATTTTTTTGCAACATCCTTCACAATACCAAAACTCCACCTCTACTATCTATGCACTACATCTTAGTAGAGTAATTTTTCTAAAAATTTACGTTATCATAGCCCACTTTACTAGAATTTGACTATTAGTTTCATTCTTGAAGCATAAGTGCAACCACAAGAACTGTAATAAATATTTCATATGAAAACACATTAATTTTATAAAATGCAATAGATATTACCAATGAAAAACATTACAGTAAATCTTAATCATTATTTGATTCAGTTAGTCAACATTTTCTTGTCAGATTCAACTAAACTTACTACTTTCTCTAACCATAGAAAATAGAATTTAACTTCATAATCCTATGTTTTTTTTTTGATAAGTAGCAATATATTTACAATGGGTTTTTTAAAGAAGGATCCCAAAACCTTAGTTACATAGAAAGCTGAGGTTGAAATTAATATTAAAAACCTTAGGCAACGGTCCGGGGCCCAGGGCCCTGGTGCCTACAAAAATCGGGCCAACTAAGAAACAAAACAACAAAATTTGGCCTGTGGCCACCAAAACAAGGAAAATCCGTAAATCGACAATCACCAAGATCGCAAAAACTAGACGTCGTCACTCCGAGAGGCCTTGGATCCGAGCCTGGCCTAGATGGGGCCCACCCTGTCAGATCAGCTCCACTCCCTATCAGGGCCATCGCCCAGCCTGCGTCGGAGTTCGACCAGGGCGTTGGCCGCTGAGGAAGCCGCTTTGGCGGACATGGTCAGGGAGCCAATCGTAGTGTCAAGAAGGGCCCTGATTGCCAAGTTCTACAGCCTACTTTCGGAGTCAGAGCTGACTTCGATGGGCTCCGGGGCCTCCGCCTTGGCCTTTTTGGTGCTGCCAGCAGCCCTGCTGCTACCTGGGGGCGGGCCTTTACGACTGGTACCAGGAGGTAGGGCCCCGCCTGGGCCTTGGGCCGGAGTTCGACACTTTCGGGTGGGCCTGCGCCGCTTCGAGGAAGGGGAGCCTTCGGGGGAGGGGGACTCCTTGGATTTAGAGGCTGCAGGAGAAGCACCGGGGGAGTGAGCCGCTTCAGGGGGGACAGTGGACAGGGGAGGGATGCAGTGGAGCTACGACTGGTTAGCTAGGGCATGCCTATACAAGACAACCATGAGGCCTTGGTGAGAGGGTCGGGAGTGGCTCCTACGAGCTCGGTCGATGGAAAGACTCAAGGAGTACAAAAGGAACCGAGGGGTGCTGACCAGCGTGGCTCCACGGAGGTGGTTGAAGTAGCTAAGGTGGAAACTATACAACCGCTGGTTCGGATCATCGTAGGTGATGTACTACATCACTGGGATGATGGCCTCATCGAAGGGGGCCGGGAGATTGGTGCAAAAAATATTTGCCTTATCCCACTACTGCTCCGGGAAGCGGGACAACTCCTCCTCCCAATTGTGCTTATCCCGTCTGATGACTCTGCATTTCTCCTCATGATGCAGGCCTGTAACCTCCGTCAGAAACTCTTTGGTCACTTTGAAGTGGATACCCTTCACTTGAACCTCACCATCATGCCAGGTATCCAAAAAAATTTGGGTAATATCTTCATCGACCCTTGCGAATTTGCTAGAGAAAGGGGTATACTTATTGGCATTGGAAAATAGTCTGGCCGACTCGCTCAATTCAAGTGAGGAAGGCTCGAGGAAGATGGATTTGGTAGCCATGGGGAGCGACCTGACAGCCCAGGGGTAGGGGAAACAAGGATGGCCTGACTAGAGACGTGGGGACAGGGGGAGGGGGAAGCAGACAAGAATGCGGGAGAGCTCTGTGTGCAACAGGGTTAAAAAATTGTAAGGGGGTGCAGAGGAAGGGAAGGACCATCGACGTCAGGAAGGAGCACTAGGGGCAGGGGGCAACACAAGGTGGGAGGGGCTGAGGGGGCGCGACTGATGGCTACCATGCGGGGCAGGGGAGAAGGGCCAATGCCAGCACTCCAGATGGCGTAATCTGAGCGGGGGATCAACTTGAGGGGACCTCACGGGATAGAGCCACGGGTGAACTGACATAGCATGGGAATCCGATGGTGTGACTTCCAAGGCGGGAAGGTCGGAATGGGCCGATGCGCACTCTGACTTGGACTTGCCAAATCTGCCAGTGGAGCTTCACAAACCCAGGTCGGGATGACCCAAACGTCTGATGTGGTCGATGACACTTGGCACCATGAGGGGGATCTTGATGCCCGCCTCACGAGCAAGAGGAGGACAGGGGCTAGTCGACATGGCAGAGCAGACAGGTGATTCCCCTGGCCACTGAGGGGCACTGCAGTGAAACTTTGGGGCCCCGAATTGAGGTGGGCTAAGCACCAGGGCCCTCATCGTTGCTAGGATAGTCTTGCGAAGCTATTTGGACCAGAGCTTCAGGGAAGTTCATGGTCCAGGTGATGAAGTCTTCAACTGAGATGGCTTGATTTACCATGAAATCGATAGCCCTGTTGCCTTCTCTATACACATGCCAAAAGGCGTGGTCGGGGAGTCCTTGGAGAATGGTGAGGACTTCCCGGATGGAGTTGTGAATGCACCAAGAGTAGTTTCTCGGGCTACGGGTGGCTTTGATAATAACTTGGGAATCGCCCTCAATGATGACTTTTGAGGTGGACTCCCTGAGGGCGGTCAACCCGCTGAGGAGAGCTACTGCTTCGGTAAAGTTGTTAGTCTGGATGCCAAGCGGTGCAACGTACGCCACGATCAGGGCCCCGTGATAGTCTCTGATGACCCCGCCCACTCCAGAGGGCCCGGGATTTCCTTTAGAAGCTCCATCAAAATTAAGTTTGACCCATCCGGGGGGGCAGTCCACCTCGTCATAGAACACCGGGAGGGGGCAGGGGGGGACTAGGGGGGAAGCTAAAATCCAAGGGATGATAGGAGGGTGGCCTCGCCCAACCGCCGGGGCACCTCGATCAAGGGGATGGAACGAGAATTCTCAAGGGCGAAGGACACCGCCTTGGTCGCTATCCACTGGGGGGAACGGGCCGGGGAGGAGAAGGCTTTGCTGTTGCGCTCAAGCCAGAGTTGCCAAAGCAGATGAGGAAGGCAGGAGCCCTAGAGGAAGCAGATGAAAGGATGGGCAAAGGGGTTGGGCCACTAAGACAGGAGGTCAGAGATGGAGTTGGGGGCCACCCACTGAATAGAGAATTGGGAAAGGATGAGGCCCAAGACTTCAGAAGAGAAGGGACATCTGATAAAGAGGTGATTAGTGGACTCCCAGGTAGCACAACAGAGGAAGCATCTATTCGGGATCTGAAAGCCCCTCCTGATCAGGTTCTCGATAGTCAGGATCTTGTTTTGGATGGCCGCCCAGACGAAGTGGCTGATTTTGGGGATCAGCTTCTTGGCCCACACCTATCGAGCTGGAAAGGGGGCCTCGTCAGGGACTCTTTGAAGGTTGTAGGCATATTTGATAGAAAAGACACCACTAGGAGTGCCATGCCAAACACATCTGTCATCTCCTCTGGAGGACAAAATAACAGTCACCTTGAGGAGGCGTTGAATCCTGGAGGCTTGAAGCGGGTGCCTGGGGTTCAGGATGGGTTTCCAAGTAACCCGCCCCTGGTTCTAGGAAAGATAGGCCAAAACTCTGGGCCCTCTATCTGCCAGCCCTAGTTTGAGGACGAGGAGATATCTGTTAGCCAATAGGGCCTCATCATGGATCCACCTGTCTTCCCAAAAATTGATCTTGGCTCTGTCCTCGAGGATCCATCTGGTCCCTTTTCAAATAATGTCTTTGGTGTAGATCAGGGATTTCTAGAAGGCTGATCCATCTCGAGGCTGGGATTCACTGAGGAAGGGGTGATGATGGCAGTATTTCCTGCACATGATGCTGACCCACTCATCAGGGGCGTTGGTGAACACCTTCCAGGCGTGCTTGGACAGGAGGGCCTTGTTCATGAGGGTCACCCGCCTGAGACCGATCCCTCCCTCACCTTTGGGGTGGCAGACCAGGGGCCAGGAGACCAGGGGAATCCTCTTCTTATCTTCGCTACCCGACCAAAGAAAGCGTTTCTAAATTTGTTCGATGTGGGCTGCAATGGAGGCCGGGATTCTGAAGACTGACATGAAATATATCGAAATACTTTGAAGGACCATCACCAAGAGGGTGGCTCTGCCAGCCTGAGAGAGGAGGTGGCCTTTCTAGGGGGCCAGCTTCCTCTGAATCCACTCTATCATCCCGCCCCACAGGGCCTTGGAGGATGCACCTATAAACAGGGGAAGCCCGAGGTAAGAGGAGGGAAGGGAACCAGGGGTACAACCCAGAATCTGCCCAATTCTGATTTGCCTAGCCAAGGGTGTATGGATGAAGAAGATCTTGCTTTTTTGGAGGTTAATTTTTTTCCCAGCCGCCTCCTCGTACAGGGTCAAGATTTGCTTGAGGGCCTTGGCTTGAGGGATCGAAGCTGAGGTGGCAAGGATGGTGTCATCCATGAACTACTGATGGGACACAGGGGGTAGGCCCAACGTAGGCCTGATGCCCGAAATGAGTCTACGAGAAACAACACTCGAGATGGTACATCCTAGGGCCTCATCCAGGATAATGAAGAGGATCGAGGATAGGGGGTCGCCTTGCTGAAGGCCTCTAGAACTAGGGAAGAACCCGATAGGGGATCCGTTGATGAGGATAGAGAACCAGGGGGAGGACACACAGTTGTTGATGAGCTTGACCCAGGAGGGGTGGAACCCGAACTTAAGGAGGACCTTGGAAAGGAACTCCCAGTCGACTCTATCAAAGGCCTTGTTCATATCCAGCTTGAGCAGAAAGGAGGCATTTTTGGAAAGGAAGGCCGAGTGGATGGCCTCGTGCATGATAATAACTCCGTCTGTGATCAGTCTACCTTTGACCGAACTTCCCTGGCAGGGGGCAATGATTAGGGGAAGGATATCCTTGAGGCGGGAGGCCATGGATTTAGTCAAGATTTTGTACAGGACATTGCACAAGCTAATGGGGCAAAAATTTGAGAGGGATCTGGCTGCCTGGGACTTGGGGATCAAGGCAATGAAGGTGGAGTTAATACCTCTGGGGATGGAGCTGGTAGTCTGGAGGTCTCGGATGGCAGCACACACTTCTTGCCCAACGATGTCCCAAAAGGATTGGAAGAAACGGGGGGAAACCCATCCGGGCCCGGGGCTACCTCAGCCTTCATGGAAAAGGTGGTAGCATGGATTTTAGAGTCAGATAGGGGCTGCACAAGCATCTCATTTGCCATGGCCGAGACTGAAGTAGGGATATGTTCCAGAAGGGAGTCTGCCGCTTCTGGGGACATGGGGGGCTATCGCCAAGGAGCTCCTGGAAGAAGTTGGTGGCTTCAGTCTGAATGTCCTCTTCTTCCTTGATAATTCTACCGTCCTTGCCCACCAACTCAGCAATTTTGTTAGAGCCCCTATTCCTGAGAGTCGACATGTGAAAGAACTTTGTGTTAGCATCACCATCTTGGAGCCACAGGGCTCTCGACTTCTACCTCCAAAATATTTCTTCCCTGGCCAAGATGTTATGATACTCGCTGAGGGCTAGGCGTTCCTCTTCCCTGATCCTTGGGTCTTGGGAGCCTGTCTAAAATCTGAGCTCAAGGTCTTCGAGTTTTTTCTTAACTGCCGCTTTGTTTTCAAAGATGTTACCGAACACCTCTCTATTCCATACCTTGAGTTGCTCTTTGAGGCATCTCAGCTTGTGGTAGACTTGTTCAGCAGGGCGCCCAGGGACTGGGGGAGCCCACCAATGGCCTACCTGGGCCCTGAAGTTGGGATGATGCAGCCACATGGACTCAAACCGAAAGGGCCGCTTGGGGGAGGAGCGATGATCGATTTCGAGGAGGAGGGGGCTATGGTCAGACCCAATTTTAGGGAGGGCCAACAAGGTTGCATCATAAAATAGGGGAAGGGATTCCTTGGACAGGAACACTCTATCCAACCTGACCTGGATATGACTTGCTCCCACTCTTCTGTTTGACCAGGTGAACCTGGCTCCTTTCAGGCTGACGTCCATGAGCTCGTTGAGGATGGTAAAGGCGCAAAAGTCCCCCATGCTTTTTCTCGGAGCCGCTGAGCCCCCACTTTTGTTAGAAAGGAATAGGGGACTGTTGAAGTCCCCTGCTAGGATCTAGGGAAGGGGGGCAAAGGCCTCTCTCATCGAGCTGATTTCCTTCCATAAGCCCACTTTCTCAACAGGGTTGTTAGGGGCGTAGACGTTGGACAGAATCCACGAGCGCCTTGACTTCACGCAATGGACCAGAATGTTGATTATTCTGGGAGAAGATGATATGAGCCTCCCCTCGTAAGATCGAGGATCCCACATGCAAAGTAGACCCCCAAAGATCCAATCACAGGGGTAGACAGGGACTCGCAGTTGCGCCAGGTAGCTTGGGCTACTCGTCGGGCAACATCATCATCTATTTTGGTTTCTTGGAGAAGGAGGAAGGACGGGCGGTGATCCCTATGGAGTTGGCCGAGGATCCTTTTCTTGGGGGCACCATTGAGCCCCCTGACATTCTAGGAGATGAGCTTCATTTGACACCCTTGTGGGGTCGCTTGCCCCCATTCTCGACCTGGGTGGGAGGTTTGGGTCTGAGGGCGTCCATCTTGGAGAAGCTCATGGCAACGTCGAAAAGAGTTGCTTGGGAGCCATTGGCTATGTCGTCTTCAGTGATCCTTGTTCGCTGGTCGCCCAGGGTGGGCCGACCTCTCTTGAGTTTGCTGCCAAAGTCTATGGTGAAAGTCCTACTTCGGGTCATCTTGGGGCTGACTTCATCGGGCCCGGATGGAGAACTACCTTCAACCTCTTCGTCTGACCTCTCGGATCCACACTCCAAGGGGGGAAGCCCATCAGAGACCACCGGGAGGGCCGGGAGGGGGTCAAGGGGGGGATAGCGGGGGTGGGGGGGAGGAGGGAACCCCGATAGAGGAAGACGAGAAGGTGGGAGCCGATGAGGAAAGGAGCCCGGGTGGCTCATAGACCTGGGGGGATGCCAGCAGGGGCCTACGGGGAGGGATTCGCATCGAGCGGGGAGGGAGAACCTAGGATCGGGGCCTCGAAAGATGACCCAGGGGAGGGAGCAACGAAAGGGGAAACCTGGGGAAGACCGTCCTCCAGGCCAGGGCCCACTTGGGAATCCTTTGGGATAGAAGGGGAGGCCTCCTTGGTGGTCCAGGCCTGGGATCTGAGGCCATCGTGAGGTGGCCCTCGGGATGGGGCCCGACCTGGTTGGGAAGGGAGTTTGGGGAGAGGGCCATCAACCTTTTTGGATACAGGGCATTGGTGGGAGAGGTGACCCTGAGTGCAGTAGAGGGGGTAGAAAGCAGGTTTATTTTTGTAGATCAAGGATTGGCACCAAAAGAAGGACCCAAAAGAGATGGTCACAGAAGAGGGAAGTTCGGATTCGAGATTTGCATTGACGCAAAATCTGGCATGCACCATTCGGGATCCTGCCTTGGTAGCGGGGTCGAAGGCCACCAAGTCCCCGATCGACTGAGAAATAAGTCTTAGGACGTCTTCATGCCATAGGTGGAAGGGAAGGTCTGGGAGCCGGACCCAGACTAGGGCGAAGTTGATGCTTTGGGTGCTAGGGTGGAAGTCAGCTCCGTATCGCCTGAGGAAGAGGCTTTTGCGTCCCAAAAACCAGGGCCCGCTCGACAGGATCTTTTTGGCATCATCGTTGTTATTTAGTTTGATGATGAAGAATCCCTTGGTAAGGGCAACCAGCTGAATATGCTCGGAGACCTTCCATTTGGATGTCGCCCATCTACGGACGGTTTCCATGTCTGGTCGCCCTCCCAGGAATTTCCCAACCAGGGAGACAGAGGATCCAGCGACAAAGGAGGAGTAGACCTCTTCTTGAATAGAAATGTGAGTGCCCTCGAGGGAAATCCCTAGACCCAGGGCCCAAGGATGGGCCCTGGTGCCAGCCAAGATCTATTGATAGGAGGGCTTGGGCCCACCCGGGACAAAACCCTACCTAGGATCTGGAGGCTTTTTCCCTAGGCCTGCGCTCGCATCGAGGTTGGCCTGAGGGCCCGGGCCCAAGATGTCATCCCCACCCTGGCCACCATTCTGCTTAGCCTTTGTGCCCTCCTTAGGGCCTAGGTCCGGGCCCTGACGTTCCCGACCCCGATCCCAATCCCGCTCCCACCCAGAAACTTGCACCAGTATCTGAACCTGTTCCTAGTCCTGCTCCCACTTCTGCTCTCGCTCTCGCTCTCGTCATCATCCTTCATAATCCTATTTTAAAACCCCTTTATTGGCTAGCCTATCTACACATTTGTTCCCTTCCCTTAATATATGTGTAAACCTGATTTCTTCAAACTTTGTAGCAAGGTCTTGTATTTTCACAATGATATCTTGTTTGTTCCATGGAGACTTTGCTTTCCTCAAAATTGCATTCAATACTATTAGTGAATCACCATCCATCCATACTCTATTCCATTTTATTTATCTGTATATATTTAACCCTTCTAAGGCTGCCCAAACTTCAACTTCATTGTTTGTCTTAAATCCATTGTTGAAAGAATAATGTGACAAAATCTCACCCCTATAATTTCTAATTATTTCTCCTCCTCTTGATGGTCTAGTCTTGAATTTCTTTTAGATGCTCCATAAAAAGTCAATTTGACCAAATCCACTTCTAGTGTTTTCCACTTTATAATATTTGCATTCCTGTTATTTCTCCTATGAAGAGAAAAAGGCCTCGATAAACTAAATCTAGAAAAATAGTAAATACAGAATCAAAGGAAAAAAGAAGAAGATAACAAATACACACATAACATAGTATTTCACCTGGGAAACCCTTACGGGAAAAAACCTAGCACAGTAATATCTCCTTATTGTATAAACTTAACCATCTCCAATACAATAATGTTCATCTCTCATCTCTCTTCAAACCCTGATGCAAGTGCAATTAAATAACAACACAAGAACAAATTTTACAATACCATGGGAGAAAAACCATGGGTTCAAATATTTAACCCTAAACAGCCCATATGGGTCTAAAAATAGCTTAAGAAACCCTAAAACTTTCATCGAGGGCTACCACCCTAACCCCTATTTAGGGTCCAACTTGACCCTAAACCTTGACAAGGATACATGGAGAGTGTCCAATACCTTTTAGAGTTAACCCCACCAGAATAACATGGAAAATATTCAACATATTTCCAACATTCTCCCACTTGTTGAATACTTTCCATAGGGGTCAAAAACTACCATTGTCAACTATCAAGGGCAACCATACCCATAGATCTTCTACACCAAGAAATTTTTTGAGTAGGTACAACCTTTGTTAATGAATCAACAACATTATTCTTTATATCAACTTTCTCCAACATCACCCGATTCCCTTCAACCATATCTCTCACAAAATGGTACTTGATATCAATATGTTTTGATCGATCATGAAAACCAGGATTGTTGGCCAAAAATATTGCACTCTGACTATCACTATCAATTCTCACAGCCTTCTACTTAAGACCAAATGTTGAACACAACCTCTGTAGCCACACTACTTCTTTACAGGCATGAGTTGTTGCAATGTACTCTACCTCTATTGTGGACAAAGCAACCATTGATTGCTTTTTACTCATCCAACTTACTACCCCTCCAAATAGTCTGAACACATAAGCACTCATGGATCTTCTCTTGTCCAGATCTCTAGCCCAATCAACATCCACAAAACCTTGTAGATTTACAATATTACTATCTCCAGATTTTCCTTGGTAACAGATAGCATAGTCTGAAGTTCCATGCAAGTATCTGAAGATCCTCTTCACAATAGTCCAATGTTCCTTTCCTGGATTGGACATATATCTACTAACTACTCCCACTGCATGTGCAATATCAGGTCTAGTACAGACCATTGCATACATAAGACTACCAACAATGCTAGCATAAGGAACATGATGCATTTCTTCAATTTCCTCATCTATTTTAGGACATTGTTCAACAGATAACTTTTGACCAATAGGATATGGAGTACATATTGGTTTACAATCATGCATCCTAAACCTCTATAGTATCAAATCAACATATTTCCTTTGATTTAACCACAACTTTCTATTTGCATGATCCCTTATTATTTCCATACCCAAAATAAATTTTGTAGCACCCAAATCCTTCATGTCAAATTTAGAAGATAACTGAGATTTTAGTAACTTTATCATCTCCTTATTGTTACCAATTAACAACATGTCATCCACATACAAAACAATGATAACAAAATTTTCACCTTCTTGTTTAAAATACACACATGGATCTGCTTTGCTTTTTCCAAGCCCAAGTGTCAAAACAAACCTATCAAATTTTTGGTTCCACATTCTTGGAGATTGCTTCAAGTCATAAAGAGACTTTTTCAACTTGCATACCAAGTCCTCCTTACCTTTTACCCTAAAGCATTATAGTTGTGACATATATATGTCTTCATCAAGTTCACCATGTAGAAATGTTGTCTTTACATCCATCTATTCTATTTCAAGATCAAAAGTAGCAGAAATAGCCAACATAAATCTAATTGAAGTTAGTTTAGCCATAGGAGAAAAAATCTCACCAAAGTCAATTCCCTCAACTTGAGAAAATCCTTTTGCTACCAGGCGAGCCTTGTACTTCTCCAAATTTCCTTCTACATTGTACTTCTTCTTGAATACCCACTTACAACCAACCAATTTTCTTCCAAGGGGTAATTTCACCAAGTCCCACATCTTATTTTTATCCAGGGACTCCATTTCTTCCTCCATAGCCCTTTTCCAAGACTTATTCTCACTTGACTGAAGTGCCTCCTTTACAATCTTGGGTTCTTCATCAGTAACTAATATATTAAATGCAAAACAAATATTTGAAGGGCTATACCTTTCTAGGAGTCTTCTCACTCGATCTGATCTCCTCAAACTTGGAGTTCTAGGTTCTACATCTTCAACTTCCTCCTCACCTTCTTCCTCTAAATTTTCCTCTTCAGACTCTCTCTATAGTTCATCTTCTTCTATAGCACCAGGTTCTACCATAGGTTCTTCCTCCTATTCCAATTTTACTTGAACTATTTCAGGTTCTTTGCTTGGTTGCATTTCCTATTTTAGAACCCCTTTTGTTTCTCTAAAGATCACATTACGACTATAAACAATCTTCTATATTTTTAGGTTCCACAACTTATATCCTTTAACACCAATACTATAACCCACAAATATGCATTTTTTAGATTTATAGTCTAGCTTAGTCCTTTTCTCTTTTGGGACATACATATAAGCATCACAACCAAAAACCCTTATATGACTGAGAGAGGGTTTCTTACCAATCCACACTTCCTATGGAGTCTTGTCCACCAAAGTTGAGGTAGGAGATCTATTGATGAGGTAACAAGCAGTTAACATGAATTCTACCCAGAATTTCCTTTCTAACCCTGCACCACTTAGCATGCTTCTAGCCTTATCCATCAATGTTTTATTCATCCATTCTGCAACTCCATTCTATTGTGGAGTATACAAAGTTGTTTTCTACCTTTCTATTCCATAATCCTTGCAAAACTGCTCAAATTCATTAGAGCAATACTCACCACCATTATCACTTCTCAAAACCTTTATATTTTTCTCTATCTGATTTTCTACAAGAGCCTTAAACTCTTTAAATTTATTGAAAACATCATATTTATTCCATAAAAAATATACCTAGGTCTTTCTTGAAAAGTCATCTATAAATGTAACAAAATAGATAGATTTACCTAATGATGGTACTTTTGTAGGTCCAAACACATCATTATGAACTAGATGTAAAATTCCTTCAGATCTTGTAGCACTACTAGGAAACTTGACTCAGGTTTGCTTTCCAAAAACATAGTGCTCACAAAAATCAAAATTTAATGGGCAATCAAAAATTCCTTCAACCATACCTTTCATTTTTAATGTTTGAAGGCCTTTCTCACCAATATACCCCATGCATTGATGCCACAACATTATCTTCACTACAAGAATACTTAGAGTCACTTCTACCATATTATTCTCCTCTACAACTGAAGAGTTATTGCAATCAATACTTACAGTGCTAGCCTCAAGTCTGAACAGAGTTCTTATACGAACTCCCCTTGCCAACACCAAGACTCCATAAACCATATTGTAACTATCCTTATTGAATACCATAGTCACACCCACATCATTCATCTTACTCATAGATATCAAATTCCTTGCCAAACCTAAAATATGCAACACACCAGGAAGGGTTTTAATTCTTCCATATTTTAACCTCAACTTGACTCTTCCTCAACCTATTATTTTATATGTCGAATTGTCTCCCAAGAAGACTTCACCTCCATTTATCTTTTCATATTCATAAAACCCCTCCCTATGAGGAGTCATATGAAAGGAAGCACCTGAGTCAATCAACCATGAGTCATGGCATTCACTTGAGCACGTTGCAGCTAAGAATAAGTCCCCTAAATCTTCATTTGTGGTCTTCATTTCTATAGAAGTTCCTTCATCAGATGATCGACTATTATCAACATTTTTAGATCTACAATCTCTTTTATAATGCCTTATTTTACCACACTTCCAACATTTTCTCTTTTTTGGAGCAACAGATTTACCCCTAGATCTCAATTTCCTTTCTCCTAATTTATTTTTGCTTCTTTCTTGAGAATGACCTCTCACAACCAAGGCATCCTTCTGATGATAATCCTCAGAATATTTTCATCTCATTTCCTCAGATAGCAATGTTCCTACTATATCCTCTACTTTCAATGTAGAAGTAGTATTGGTGATAGCCATAACTAGGTTATCCCATAAATCAAGTAATGAACAAAGTAAAGTAATACACTTTTCCTCTTCATCCATTTTTACTTCAACAGAGTTTAATTGACTTACCATAATGTTAAAAGCATTCAGATGTTCAGCCATAGAGTCACCATCATTCATCCAAAGTGAATACAACTTCTTTCAAAGAAAGAGTTTATTTACCAATGACTTTATCTGATACAAAGTTCCTAACTTATCCCATAACAACTTTGTCATGGTCTCTATCGATACATTCAACAATACCAAATCAGATAAGCACAATCTGATAGAACTCCTTGCCTTCCTATCGATATTCAGCCAATCCTCATCTATCATTGATGTTGGTTTTATTCCCAAGACCACAATCCACTGATCTCTATCAACCAATAGATCCTCCATCTTGAGTTTCCATAACTCAAAATTTTATCCATTAAATTTTTCAATCTCTACCTATGTGCTTCCCATCATTTTCCTTCGCCCAGATTCTTTCGCGTATGACTCCCACTCAAGAATTAATTTATCATAGGGTTGAAACCCTTACTCCTCGAACAAAGCTAAAAAACCTAGCTCTGATACCAAATGAAGAGAAAAAAGGCCTCGATAAACTAAATCTAGAAAAATAGTAAATACAAAATCAAAGGAAAAAAGAAGAAGATAACATATACACACATAACACAATATTTCACCTGGGAAACCCTTACAGGAAAAAACCCAACACAGTAATATCTCCTTATTGTATAAACTTAACCATCTCCAATACAATAATGTTCATCTCTCATCTCTCTTCAAACCCTGATGCAAGTGCAATTAAATAACAACACAAGAACGAATTTTACAATACCATGGGGAAAAAACCATGGGTTCAAATATTTAACCCTAAACAACCCATATGGGTCTAAAAATAGCTTAAGAAACCCTAAAATTTCCACTGGGGGCTGCCACCCCCGAACCCTCACTTTGGGCACCGAACCCTTGTTTAGGGTCGACCCGACCCCAAACCCCGACGAGGATACATGGAGAGTGTCCAATACCTTTTAGAGTTAACCCCACTAGAATAACATGGAAAATATTCAACATATTTCCAACATCTTGTACCCAACATCATATTTCTATTTTATGACTTGACTCCATATATCAAAACTCTCTACTTCAAGATTAGAGATTGGATGAGTTGATAGGATTGGTTTAGACTCCTCGATGGCTAAACAAATATTCCTTTTCATTACCTCTATATTGATTTCCTTTCCTTTAAATATTCTTCTATTCCTTTCAAGCCATACAATCCAAAATATTGTGTCTTTCTATGTGTCCCAGATTATCTATAATGCCTCACTTTTAAAAGTGCTTTGCCACTGCTTTAACCATTCTTTAATTTTACCGTTTATCACCATACCTTTACCAAACATATTAAGAATCCATTGCCATAGTTCCTAGACTATTGAACAATGTTCTAAGATATGGTCTATACTCTCATATTTTTTACATAGAACACATTATGAGGGGCCATGAAAATCCCTTTTCATTAGGTTATCCCAGGATAAAATTTTCCTATGACCTACTAGCCATACAAATATTTTAACTTTTGGAATGCTCGAGCTATCCCAAATATCTCTCAATATTCTTTTGGTATTCTTATTTTATTGGTTCTTTAGATTATAACCGCTTCTTGTTGTGTAATCTTCTGAGATATTCAACTCCCAAACTAGATTATCCTATCCTCCCCTTGGAATAATCACTATTGTTATCTTTCTACTCAATTGCCTTCTAGCAACAATGTATGGCATACTTGTAAGAAAGTCTTCTTTTCATTTGTAACTTCTTTCCATATCCTTGTACATAATTTTTAAAACCCTATTATCGTATTTATCTTGAAGTAATCTCATCCATGGTTTCAAAATCAAATCTAGATTGAGTGGTTTTTTATCACACCAAAAATCCATCCAAATAGAAAATTTTTATGTAGTTTCCACCACCCATGTTAGACCTTTAATCACTATATCGATTGATTAAAATTATTCCATAGTGCAAAACCATCTAGTAGTGAGGATGCAGTAAAGATTAAGCTTGGGTCATTGAGCTAAACATACTTAAAATAATTCTTACCCATTTTTTTGAATCTCTTTGTATAATATGCAAATTAATTTTTCCCTTAAAAATAATTTTGCATCCATAAGAATTTGAAAAGCTTTGAAATTAGAATCCATTTTAAAGAATCCAAGTAGTATTGAGGGAGATATGACCATGTGAAGATAACATTTGAAACTAGGGTAACGATTGGATAAAATTTTCCTAAAAAATGTATCATCTTTTAGGAGACATTTATCTGCAAAGGGTTGTTTGATTTAGACGATTCTTAGATCAATTTGTGCAAAATTTGAAGAGCTTTAAAACGAGTGGTCATAAGAATCCAAGTAGTATTAGGGAGATATAACCCTACAAAGTCATCCATTTAGAATAAAGGCAGTGCCAATTTTTCAAGTCACAAAAAATAAAATTGTAGATATCTATCAGCTAGGGTGTGGATGATGGGAGGGGCAACAAAGGGATAGGACATCGATGAGGTAGGACATTCTGTCTAGGTGTAAATTTTTTGAGCTAATTTTATTTTTCCTTCATTATATTAAAAGTTTTGCATGCAAAATATTATAGGTTTATTTTCAAATAATATAATCACTATAGGATATACTCGTAAATTTTAGTAGATTTTGAGTTATATTTTCCTTCCCATGGACTGATTTACAATTAAATCCTTAGAATCATCCCTAGTAGTAGAGGTTAGTGAGGACCTCATAGAGAAGCGATCTTTATTTCTCAAAGATAGGGCAATTATTGGTAAATTTAATGGGTCTTGGCCAAGGGCTTCAACCTTGAGAAAATGGATTGATTGGAGTTGGAAGTCTCTAGGAGTGAGTCTATCCTTTCTTCCCAAAGGTTTCTTAATAGATATTTTTTTTTAAGGGAGGAAAGAGATAGAATCGTAAAATGGGGTGCTTGGTTTATGGGAAGAGCAAGACTCTTCCTTATCCCTTGGTATGAAGGCTTTGCACCTTAAAATGTAAATCTATCCCTCGTACTAGTCTAGGTTAGGATGTATGGGTTTCCCATTAAATTGCGGAAAAATGGATACCTTCAAGGAAATAAGCAACACTTAGGAATAATTCCTTAATATTTTAGAAATTACAAAATATGGATATGAATAATTCCTTGAGATTTTAGAAACTACAAAAGATGGAATTCTTGGCTATTTATGCCTAGATATTGATCATTATTAATATAAGTAAACCTTTACGAGAATCAATCATTATTAAGTATGGGGGTAAGTTTTGGAACCAAATCATAGATTATGAAAATATATCTTTTAGATGTAGAAAATATCATGAGATGGGGTATTTTGAGAGATCATGTCCTAAGAAGAGTGGAACAAAAACATATGTAGAAAACCTTAAGAGAAAATTACAACTGGATATGGATGGGGATGGTTTTCAACTTCCAAAAAATAGGTCCAAATAGATGAAAATAAATAAATAATGAAGACCAATAAAGAAGGATATTGTAAAAATACCAATTCTTTTGAGGCTTTATCCTATGAATAAAAAACAAATAAGAGCTTAGAGGACACGATATAATAAAATCAAAATATTAACAAGGAACAATCTATTCAAAATAATCCTGATTTAGGGATGCACATTATCACTGAACCTAAGGAATATGCCTCATCATATTTTAAAGAATATCTTGAAGTACCATGCACCATTTAGGAAAACAAATGGTAGGGAAAATGTAGTATTAGATGTTAATACCTATACCAATAATAAGAAAATATCAGAAAATGAGTAGGATAAGTCAAAAGCTTTCATAGTAGAGCCAAGGGAGGATAAATATAATGAAAAGTAAAGTTGTGAAAGAATATTGAGGAATATAATAATAAGACTTACTTCTGATACAGACAAGGAAAAAAGAGGAAAACCCTCAAATTATCAAGTGAAAGCTAGGGAAGCAAGAGCAAACATAGAGAAAGGAATACAATCTAAGTTGGTTGAACTTCATTTTACCAAACAATAAAATGATATTGGTAATTTGCAGGAAGGTCTAGTAGCCCCTAATAATACATGATTACCATCTCATGAAATATAAGGGGTGTTGATGCCCCCTCAAAGCAGAAGTGTATTAGGGACCTCTGTTTAAGTAATACGTTTGATATTCTTTGTATCTAGGAAACTAAAATTATAAAGAAATAAGTTCCAAAAACTATAAAAGTAGTATGGGAAAGATGTGAATTGGATGTTGTGGATTCTAAAGGACCGATAGGGGGAATTCTAACATGTTGAAATCCTATTAGAACCTCTTTTAAAACCATTCAAAAAACTAGGCAATGGATAGCCTCATTAGTAAAATGCTACTTTACATATATTCATTTCATACTTATCAATATATATGGACCTACAACTCAATTAGGTATATTAGAAGTATGTAATGAGATTGAAACCCAATTCATTATCATAGGAGATTTTAATTCCATAACTAAGGTGAATGAGAAATTTGGGGTATTTAGGAAAATAACCCAAAGTATGAGATATTTCTCAACTTTTATTCAAAATAATAATCTATGGGAGGTTGAGTTTGAAGAGGATAACTATAAATAGACCAATAACATAAGAGACCAATATCTAATAGAAGAAAAATTAAACAGATTCATACTCTCAGATCATTGGCTAGATGAAAGGACTTGTGCTAATATTAATACCTTGACAAGGATAGTTCATCCTTCAAGCATCCAATATTCATCCTTCAAGCATCCAATCTATCTTGCAAATCACCAAGAACCAAGAATTCAACCTTTAAATATCAAGTATTAAGCATCAAGTATCAAGCATTCAAGTCTCCAAGCATATTAGGTTGTGCTCTTTCCTCTTATTTGCTTTTGGCACTCTCTTTGTTTTGTAGCTCTAAGATTGAATCTTGTTACATGTTAATTAGTTTTTTATATCGCATATACGTCTATTTTTGCATATCATTTTGTCATTTTAATATTTAATTTAAGAAAGAAAATCATTATTTTTCTAACATTTGATAGAGTCTTTACACTCCCAAGTTAGATACCTCCATAATTTCAATTATTAAAATAGCTTCTCTTACATCTAATATTGCTTTTCTACTCTCAGAAGTAAATTGTCATTGGTTAGCAAGTATAATGAGATTATCACTCTTTGGTTTACATAGAGTGAAAGCACCAATGATTCTATTGCTGACCCTCCAACACTTTTGTTATAGAGAATTTATTTTATTCTTCATCATTTCTTTCATTTTTTCTTTCTGATAGGGGCCTAATTTTTGTCTAAGGGAATCCAATGTTCTCTACCAACTAAGATAGGTCCCTCTAATGCTAATCCAATATTCTTTTTCCTATTTTTTAGGGAAGCAAAAGCACCATCTACAAGCAAAACCATCAATGATGCTTTTATAGACTAGTGACACTTCTACCTCTATGGAGAAAATAGGTTTTCTATTTTAGATTCCTTTTTATAAAAAAATTTATAACTTAATATTGCTTGTTGCCTACTAGAATAGTTTCTATTTTTATTTATTTGGTAAAATAAGCAAGAGGAAAAGAAGGAGCTAGTTTAGCCTTAATCATTTAGGGAACCAACTAAATCTTCAAGCTTTAGCATTAAATCAAATTTGCATATAGTTACACTTAGGAATTGCTTGCTATATTTTCTTGCACCCTTGCCTTCCAATGAGAAGTCCTCATTTATTTATCATTAAAAAATAAAAATATTTTAGTTTTAGACCTTGTTTTTGCATTAGGGCTAGATTAGGGTTAAGCTTAGTCAAAGAAATATCTTAGGATAAACATAGGTGTTCTTCAATAAATCCATTAAATAATGGACTCTAAGCTAACAATATGACCCTATCCTCAAAGTGAGAGAGGGAGAGTCATGAAAAATCTCCCAAAAGGTCCTCTTTCCCCAATATCACATTTGGTGAACCCAACATGAACACCACGATGGGTTGTAAGATCTTCTTTGATCAAGCTAAACCTTAATCAAGCTAAAATTTATCGAACTCTAATCAAGATGAATTAATCTTGTTTATTTAGATTATATCACATTTAATCTAGATAACAAGAACATAACCAATTGTTAGTCCTACTAAGGGTATTTATAATATTATGAGTAATTTATATATGAGCTACTAGGCTTTATTGTGCATATAGCAATCCTTTGCCACCAACTTCCCACATAGGGTCTCGCTCATACTTATGCCTAGAAAGAAGTATATTACAATGGGCTAGTCGGAATCATAAGGAGGTATACTATTACCCATCATGTACTATCTTGGACATAGATCTAAGAGGTCAATTCCATGTATCATTGATAACCCACATATTATCTTTGTCTTGTATACCAATAAGTATATAGATAAGAATTAGGTATATTAGGATCTTAAGTATATAGGAAGGCCCTTGAGGTATATAGGTAAAAATTGATATATTGAAGGAAGGGGATATAAGGTTGCTAAAACATCTTCTATTTCTTCTTTAATCAACTCTATAAACTTAAAACTTAGTTAATCTAATCCTTTACTTCCAAACCTATGGCTAAGAAACACTATCTAACCCATAACACTACTCATTAGTTATCCATTGATCGTAACCCTTTGGTGGAAGGTCATGATGAACAACCCACCTTTGAGGAGTCTACCTTCAAGCAAGAAGAGGAGGTTTCTACACCTTTGGATTCTCTAAGCCCTATCCATTATAAGCAAGGAAGAGTAGTCTCACATGTATTACTTTTTATAGAAGCATAAGCATGTTGTGGAATCCTTTCTTAGGGAAGGTCATGACACCATAGGCATATTTGTAGGGAAAAGTTCATTCATGGACCATCCCCAACAACCTAGCTCTACCATTTTACCTCTAACATTATTGGATACAACATTTGTACGTATAAATACAAATATTAATGCATCAATATCTAATTTCATTGATTCAAATCCTCCTATCATCACTACTTCCACAAAGGCTATGAGGCAAACCCTCATGTTTTCTTTGGGTCATCATTCATCTTTGTCTACTCTTGAAGAATTTTACTGGGCAATGTAAGTTGTCCTATATATCAACAAGTGGGTACAAGCTACACTCCTAACTAGGATGTACCATCAAGTGTCCTATGTTATAATCCTCACATCAACAACCTTCATTCTAATGTTGCAAGTGTGAGTATGGGTTTCACTCAATACCCTAATTCTACAATTCATCATCCTTCATCCTTTAGGAATAAATTATATGATGCCAACTTCAACATCATACACCCAAGTGTATCAAACTACTTCTTATGTCAATTATCAAATTCCTCCCATCTTTTAGAAAATACATTTTATGCCATAAAATCATATCTTCAAAGCTCCAAAATTTAACCTCTCAACTAGAGTTATTGAAAAAACAAATGGCTATCATCTAAGGATCTTCTTCTAGTTACAAGTACTATTATGATGACTCGTGTAGCCAGACCTTAGATCCTTTTGTAGCTAGTTTTCCTTTTGTTAGGAACCTACTATTAAAAATAAACTCACTCACACAAATACTGTAAATAAAACAAAAAATCATCAAATGATAGAATATCACAATGTGGAAAGTAATTAACATTATAAATCGATCCCCATATTATAAAGGGATCCCCACATTGGAAGTGGGTTATTACAATAATAAAATGAGAATTATAAAATGGTGTTAGGATGGGGTCCTAACATGCCCTTCCCCTTAAAAATAGCTTTGTCCTCAAAGCTCTAGATGAGGAAATTGGTGCTATAGCTACTAGATGGATTCCCACATAGCATCTTCTAGATGTAATACTTGACACTAAATAAGAACCTCAGTGATTACATGATTGTGAAGAGTGCACATCCTATGGTCCAAAATCCATTTTTGCTTGAGCAATATAGAACACTCTTCATCCAATTTAGGTAAAGTAGATTGAACCTGCACTTGATTGCCCAATACCTTCTTGAGAGAAGATACATGAAATATAGGATGAATCTTGGATGTAGATGGTAGGGCCAATTTGTAGGTAGTGGCACCAATCTATTGTAAGACCTGGTAGAGATCATAATAGTTGGAAACAAGCTTTTGACACCTATAAAGCTAGAAGGATGACTATTTATAAGGTTGCAAGTGAAGGAAGACCATCTCACCAACTGTAAAACTATGCTTCATATGGTGTTGATCAACTTGTTTGTGCATCTGATTCTTGGCCAATTCCAAATTTAGCTCTAGTTGACAGAGGACTTTGGCATGTTGGTGGAGTGTAGTTTCAACAACATGGACCTTGGAGCTGTATGGAATATAGGTGGGTGTTGATGGAGGTCAGCCATAAACTACTTCAAAAGGGGTGACCTTGGTTTTAATGTAATAAGAAGTTTTATACCACCACTCGACCAAGGGAAGCCACTTTGTCCACTATGTAGGATGATTTGGTGTAAACCAATGAAGATAGGTCTCCAAATAGTTATTGATAATCTCTATTTGACCATCCATTTGTGGATGATAAGATGAACTCATTTTGAGATGAGTTCCCTACAATTTAAACAATTCTTGCCAAAAATTACTAGTGAAGGTAGGGTCACGATCAAACATAACGAAGGTGGGCATGTTATGAAGATGAAATATAGAATCGAGGAAAACTTGGGTGACAATGAAGAACATGTAAGGATGGGGGAGGGGAAAAATAAACATACTTCATGAGATGATCCATGACCATGAAAATAACTAATTTGCCTTTTGATTTAGGTAAACCTTCAATAAAGTCAATGGATATATTTGTCCATGCTTGTTCCATAATAGGCAAGGGTTGAAGAGTTCTCAAGGAAGACACTATTTATCCATTCATCCATTGAAAAATATCACACTTGGCCATAAAATTCTGAATGTACTTCTTCATGCCCTTATAGAAAAAAAGTTTGCTTAATCCTTTCATATTTCTTGAGTGACCTTGAATGGCCTACAATAGATGAAGCATGCATTTCCTTCATGGCGAGTTCTCAAATTGGAGATGTGTGAGGAACAATAAGGCACTAGAGATAGCACAAATCTTGTCCATCCCAAGTGTACCCTAGACACGATGTAGGATCCATTTGAAGTGAGACAACCAAAATTTTCAATTCTAAATACTTAATCACCTCTTATTGAAGAGGATTTATCCATTGTGGTATGGGTGAAGAAATGGCACATAACATACTTTGAGCCTAAAATTGGCAAGGGAGAGCATCCACCACAATGTTCTCTTTGCTCTTTTTATAGGTACTATCATAATTATAGCCTATGAGCTTAAAGACCCACTTTTTTTTTTAGGGTGGCAACTCGCTGCTCTATGAAGTATTTAAGACTTTGGTGATCTATTTTAATGGAGAAATGCTGCCCAATGAGATAAGGCTTCCAATTAGTAACTGAATGCAGAATTGCAAGCATCTCCTTAGCATAAGTTGATTTGCCTAGATTTTTGCTTGAAAGCACTTTACTAGTGAAGTCCATAGGACACCCTTCCTGCATCAACATGGCTCCAATGCCATTGTTGAAATAATCACTTTTGATTACAAAGGGCTTAGATAAATTAGACATTTCTAATATGAGAGTGGTTATCATAACATACTTCAAATCAAGGAAAGACTTCTCAGCTAGACCTGTCCAAGTAAAAGAATTATTCTTTAACATGGTTGTTATAGGAGCAACAATTTTTCATAGTTGAGGATGAATTTGTAGTAATACCCTATGAGGCCCAACAATCCATGAAGATCCTTTAGAGTGTGAGGTTACAACCATTCTTGAGTGTCTTGAGTCTTATTATAATTGAATTTAACTCCTTCCTTGGTGACAATGTGTCCCAAATACTCTACTTTAGTCAACCTAAAATAATACTTGGACCTCTTAGCATAAAGCTAATGTTGTGCCAAAACTTGTAAAGTCTAGTCTACGTGGATGAGGTGCTCTTCCCAAGAATGACTATAAACTAATATATCATCAAAGAAAACTAAAATGAATTTATGAAGGAATGGGTGAAAGATGTTCATGAGGCTTTGAATTGTGGAAGGTGAATTGGTCAAGCTAAATGGTATAACCAAGAGTTCATAACGATCCTCATGAGTGTGGAATGTTGTTTTGGGGATATCCTCATCCTTGAGCTTGATGGTAACTTAAGTGAAGATCTAATATGGAGAAAAATATAGCCCCATGTAGCTCATACAATAATTCATCCACCATAGAGATAGAAAAATTATCCTTAATGGTGAGCTTATTGAGCTCACAAAAATCTATACATAATCTCCAAGACCCATCCTTCTTTTGAACCAATAAGACAAGAGAAGAATAAGGGCTACTACTAGGTCGAGTGACTCTAGATTTTAACAATTCCTATACTAAATTATGTATTTCTAACTTAAGGGCACGAGGGTATCGATACGGCATAATGTTAGGTGGTACACTACTAGGTAAAAATGGAATGACATGATCATGGGAGTGAGGTGGTGGTTATTTTTTTGGTTTGACTAAAATTGCATTATGCTTTTTCAGAACAAGTTATAAATATTCTAGAATTTGATCCATCTATGAAGTGGTTGGTTGGATTACAAATATATGAGTGAAGATCCCAAGAGAAGATTTTTCTATAACTTCTCCATATGGTTTGAGCCGATAACCTGAGGAGGCCCTACTTGAGAAATAATAGTGAAATTGTTCTATTGATCAATAATGCATTACATAGTTTTATAGTTCTTGAAAGAACTAAAAATAGATACGGTGGTTGAGAGAAATCCTCTCAAACTTATTACGACAAACTAACTTAAAGATAACTCTGTTGGTCACGAATCCGCCTAGTCATATAAAATGCGCCCTAGACCCGACCAACATTGAAAGGCCGAGAGAAAGAGAAGTCTCCCGGGCCAATCTCCAGAGAGGGCTGGCTCCCAAACTAATCTAAACTGATTTCAAGGTTTAGGGTTAGAAATAACAGAAAGAGATGGAAATATGGCTGAAGCCGATAGTTGATAGGGAGAACAACCTTAGATAGCAAATAACCTCAAACTAAATCCCGAAGATAAGCAGCAACTGATTCTTAGAATGCACATACAGAAATTGGATCAAACATTGACCATAAGTTTGCCTTCAATTATACTTCAAATGTTCAAATGAAAACATAGCCAAATTCAGAACAACAGAATTCAACTTATATTTTAGCACTTGACTAAGCAGAAGTGAATTACACAGAAAGCATCACATGAACATCAGTTTGGATCACCAACTCAAAAGACTCTAAGAACAGAGCAAAATGCATTTAGGATTTCTGCTTCAATTTTTGCAAAAAGGTCCTCCCCTTTTCTTGAGATGTACATTAGTATTTATAGAGGTCTTCCCTCTCCCTTTCGAATCGTAACATTTAAAACATAAAACAGATTTTGAAGAGGAGATCCACAAAATATGCACTTGAAAAGAGAAACAATCCCCCTAAATCTGCCTCGGAGAAATCACATTCCCTGCTTTTATGGATCAAGTTTGAAAATCGAACGGAAACAAGGGACCACATTTCTTCATTAAATGACTATTCTCGGGGCATGCTTGAAGTGTTAGGAGATCACGAACAAGAGCTTTTAATACCGGAGGCATCTTTAATTTTGGTGGCTTCAAAAACTGCATGATTTAACACGTTCTCCCATCTTGCGCACATAGGTAAACAACGAAACATTTAATTTTGGAGCCTCTTTGACCTCGATCTCAAAACCAATTGGAGAGCTTTTAAAACATTACTTCGTTCGATCCTCATTTTCTCCTTACGTTCTCCTATGCAATATGAAGAAAAATGCGGACAGAACTTTATTGGGCCTTTGTTGTCGCTTCTATCATGAAAATGTGACATGTCACGAAATCATGACATTTTTCCCTCTTGCTTTCTCCTATTGCTACCAATCATGAAAACATGACATGTCACGAAATCATGACATCCTCCTCTCGCTTGGCTTTCTCTTCATGCACTTCCACGAAAATGTGACAAGTCATGAAATCATGACATGTCACGAAATCACAACATCTCCTTCATTTTGTTCCTTCATTGCTCCTTGTCACGAAAATGTGACAAGTCACGAAATCACGACATTTCTCTTCCTTCCTTTCCTTTCTCCATGCCAAAAATGTGACATGTCACGAAATCATGACAATTTTCTCCCACCTTGTACTTTTCTGCTTTCTCCCTGAAAACGTGACATGTCACGAAATCATGACAATTTCTCCTTTCTTTTTCTTTCCCCAAACATGCAGTCACAATCATGACAATTTTCTCTCCTTTACTTTTCTTTCTCCCTGAAACTCAGACATGTCACGATATCATGACATTTTCTTTCTTCTTTCTTTCTCCTATTCACATGTCAAAATCACAACATTCCATATCATCTTGCTCCTTCCTCGCTTTCCTACTGAAAACATGACAGGTCACGATATCCACATCCATCCTTGCGCTCCCCTTTTCTTGTATTGCGCAAAAATGTGACATTCACCTATCACTTTGTTTTCTTACCACTGTCTACCACAAAAATGCATAGATCATGAAAATGCGACATGTCACGATATCGCGACAACTTTGCCTTTACTGCTTCCTTTTCTGCTTTCTAGCGCGAAACTGCAACAAGTCACGAAAATGCGACATGTCACGATTTCGCGACATTTTTAACTTACTTTGCTTTGGCACAAAACTTGTAGAGATTTTTTTTTTACTAATTATCCCTTTCGAGGTGCTTGGAGGGACAAACAGAGGAGTGAGTATCTCTACAATTTGTGCATTATTTTGCATGAACAACAACAAAAAAAATGTGGCAAAAATGCCAACATTCTTGGTGGCTCTCGGGGTATACAGTTCTGCTGTATGCACGAACCCCAGGCCTTTATTCATTGGGCAACAGAGTCAAGAAGCTGGAGGAGCAGAAGAAGTGAGTGTTGGTTGATGTTGGACATTTCTACGGGCTGCTGCAACAAGCTCTTGCTGGCGCTCGACACTTAAAATAGGACTTTCAGCAAAAATTTGTGGAATAGCAGAACTTCCCTTATTCCTTTAACTACTGCATTTTGCCTAGCTCGGTTGAGCTGGGTAATCACCAGGTGCTGTGAAAGGGTCTCCATGGCAGTGGTGAGAAGCACCTGGGTTGCAAAAATGGGAATGAATGGGGTGATGACCGATAGATGTGCAGGCCATGGAATGGGAATGGTGAATGATGGAATGGTGGAAGATGGAGGAGTAGAAGCGGTAGATACAACAACTGAAGAGGGCGCTACTGTGCTACCAGCTGTTGGGATTCCATGAAAATAGATAATGAAATGGAAGTAGATGGGATGGAGAAAGTGGTGGGAACTATGGAGAAGTGCTCAAAAGACAAAGGATTGGAAGAAAGGGGAAGTGAAGAAAAGGGAACATCAGAGAGGGAGTAGAAACAACAGTAGTGGCTTGATTATGTAGAGTGGAAGAAGGAGTGGGAGAGGAAGGGAATGAAAATAAGGAAGTGGAAGAAAGAAGTAGATGGAAGCCACTACCTGCTGGGAAGGAAAAGAAAAAGAGAGAGAAATAGACATACCTACGGGCTCGTGTGCAAAAGGAGCCGAAGTTGACGAATTTTTTTTTTTTTTTTATATGTACAAGGTAACACTGTGTTTTCACATCATGAAATGTAGGCTTTCAAATGAAAGTCATTCACTGAGATAGGAAGTGAATTACCTTCCAAGTCCTCAAGATAAAATGAATTTGCTGCACTTGTACTGGCAATCTGGAATGGACCCTCCCACAGAGCATCAAATTTCTTGTGCATCCCTGGCTTGGCCTTCTTTTCATTCCACTTTAAGACTAAATCACCCACTTTGAATGTGCGGTCAGTAGAACCTTTGTGAAACCATTTTGAAACCACCTGTGAATGCTTAGCAAACTCATCATAGGCCAAAGAACGTTGCTCTTCCAGCTGCAACAATTGAGCCAATCGTATGTTCATAGGATCCATATTTTCTTCATCATCCAGGAATTCCTTCAATTTCTGCAAGGTAGCAGTTCTAAATGAATAGGCAATCTTGCCTCTTTCCCATATACCAGGGCGTATGGTGAAGTCTTGATAGACTTCTTGATCAAAATTCTATCTGCCCATAAGGCCTGATTCAGCAAAAGGTGCCAAGATCTCTTATTATCCCCCAAGGATCTCTTTAAAATCCGTAGCAAGTTCTTGTTTGTAGATTCCGCCAAGCCATTCCCCTGAGGGTAATAATTAGAGGATGTCTTCAAAAAAATACCGTACTTGTTTGCAAATTCTCCTAGCTTGGCTCCAATGAATGGAGTTTCGTTGTCTGTGATAATGGCGTCAGGAATGCCAAAATGCGTGATCAGTCCTTCAATGAAAGTGATTACCACATCCTGATTTGCAGCCTTGGTTGGAATGGCCTCAGACCATCTTGTAAAATAATCAGTAGCCATCAAGATGTACTTGTGTTCGGCTGAAGAGTTTGGATCAATGATCCCAATAAAGTCCAGCCCCCACTGCTGAAAAGGTGCTTCTACTTGAATTGGATGTAGGGGCAATGGTGCATTTCTGATCCATCCCGTATACCTTTGGCATTTGTCGCAAGCTTGAGCAATCTTGAAAGTATCCATGAACAAAGTTGGCCAATAGTAACCAGCCCGAATAATCTTTAAGGCCATAGGCCTACCAGCGTAATGTCCTCTCGACATGCCAGAATGAAACTCCTCCAGGAATCTAGCTTTCTCGGGTTCCTTAACGCACCTTAGGAGAACTCCATCAATGTTTTTGAAGAACAATCCCTCGGGCAACAATACATACCTAAGAGCTTGTAGGCGAAACCTTCTCCATTGTGAAGCATTTAATTGTGAGGGACATCTACCCATTGAAAAATACTCAACAAGGTCATCTGCCCAATCTTGGCCTTGTGCAAAGATGTTCACTAGATTCCTTTCTTCAACAGGGTCGTTCACTTGATGATCAACTATCTCAGAGGCCATAGTTTTTGCTAATTGCTGGCATAAGGCCTTACCCCACACCAACTTGGTTGGATGGATCTCAACATCGAACTCTTGAATTTTGGTGACCCAACCGGCACGCTTATCGCCCATCTCGCCCTGAATGATGAAGTTCCTTACATCGGGGTGGATGACGTAGACGATCGTCTTGCTCTGAGATACGAAGTGCCTAAACTTTTTGAGAGACTTCATGATAGCATAGACCTGCTTCTCAATGAAATTGTATCTCTCCTCATGGGGTAAGATAACCTGGCTAAGGAAAGCAATGGGTCTTTCATCCCCATCGTCTCCTTTCTGTGTAAGCACTACAACATAGCTTTCGTCCTCTCCAACTGCGTATAGAATGAAGTCCTTAGAATAATCTGGATTGATCAACACAGGGGCTTGTGCAATTCTATATTTAATCTCCTGAAATGCGTCTTTCCTCTGAGTTGTCCACTTGAACTCCGCATCTTTCTTTAATAGCTCAGTCATGGGCTTGACTACTCGGGCAAAGTCAAAAATAAATTTTTTGACAAAATTGATTTTCCCGAAGAAAGATTGCAACTCTTTCTTATTGGCAGGGAGCGATAGTTTCTTCAAAGCTTCAGCTCTCGATGGATCAATTGCCAAACCGTTCTCTGAGATGACATGTCCCAAGAGCTTACCTTCCTTTACTACGAAAATGGACTTCTTTGGGTTGATGGAAATGCCAAACTCCCGACATTTCTCAAATATCTGCCTCAAATGAGAACAGTGTTCTTCTCGTTTGTGCGAAAATATAGTCATATCATCGAGATAGATGACAATGATCTTATTTAAAAGCTCCCCAAATGCGATGTCCATGGCCCTTTGAAACGTAGCCCCAACATTGGACAATCCGAAGGGCATGCGCTGATAGGCAAAGGTACCCCACTTGGTTGTGAACGCGGTTTTGTGCTGATCCTCATCCCTGACCCAAATTTGATTGTATCCAGAGAATCCATCTAGCAATGAAAAGCGTTGAGCCCCGACAACAACGTGAAGGATCTGATCAATGCGAGGCAATGGGTAGTGATCCTTCAAGGATGCTCGGTTCAAGTTTCAAAAATCCACACACAATCGTATATCTCCATTTTTCTTATGGACCGAAACCAAATTAGCAACCCAAGTCGAGTGCTTAATCGGATATATAATCTTGGCCTGCAACATCTTCGCAAGTTCGGCCTTCATGAGGGCTTCAATATTTGGGTTCATCGGTCTCTGCTTCTGCCTGAAGGGTTTGACTCCTTCTTCCAGCTCGATAGTGTGCTGAATGATCTCTTTATCATATCCCCTCAGATCCTCGTAGCTCCAGGCCACGATGTCAGAAAACTCTTGACACAATTGTCTGATCTCTTGCAATTCAGCGGGAGTAGAATCAGTCCCAATTTTGATGACCTTATCAGCCTCCAACTGAAGCTCCATGTATTCTTTCTCGTCGACCTCGATCCGATGCTTCTTGGACCGATCATTCTGATCAAACAAGCTTTCTAGAGTAATGAGGCCTTTAGGAATGTGGTTATTCCACAACTGAATCAGGCCTTCAGTTTCTTCACGCTCCAAGGTCCTTCCCTTGATGGTGGCAGCTTCTTGAACCAAAAAGTTAACAATTTGCTCATCGCTATCGAAGACTTGCCAAAAGGTGTCCTTGTCTGGGACAGAGGGCCTATACACCATTCTCACTATTTTTGGCCTTCTCACCACCTGCTCGATTGGTGAAAAATTTGCTCCCAAGGAAGCCAGCAAGTCAACATGTCTATTTTGTTCTCATGGAATGAAATGCATGTTGAGAGCAGAGAACGATTCGAACAGGTCCCAGACCTTGTTGCGATAGTTCTTGAGATAGTGGTGCTTGGACACACACTTATTGGTCACCTGATTGATAATCAGCTCGGAGTCACCAAATATTTGCAACTATCATGCTCCAAGTTTCTCAGCCTTCTTGAGGCCTAGGCATAAAGCCTCATATTCTGCTGCATTATTTGTGCAGCTCCAGGTCAAATGATATGAATAGGATCATTGAATCCCAGAAGGTAATACTAGAACAATCCTAGCTCCAGCGCCATTTCTACATCGTGCTCCATCGAAATAGAGCTTCCAGAGCTGGTCTTGACTTTCATCATTCTTTTCTTTAGCCTTTTCAGGATTAAAAATGGAGTAACACCCCAAGTCAGTTTCCATCATGGCATTGAAATTGGCCATGGAAAATTCATTTTATGGGTGGAGCTCTTCCAAAGCTTCTTCCATTAAGTCAAGCTCACCAAATTCTTCAGACATCATGTGCACCGAATTTTCTAACCTGTCCATTTCATCTATTCTCTCCACATGAAATGTGGAAGGCTTCTCATTGAAAATTTTCACCTTTTTACCTTTATGGATCACCTCCAAATGAGTAAAATCCAAAGAAAGGTAACCCCCGAGTTTAGCCGTGAACTCTCGGGAGAGACACATACCAAAACATGGCTCTAGGTCCACTACTATGATCTCCTGGATCACAGTAATCTGAGGCATGGCGTGCAGGGAGATAGGAACATCCTTAATTACGCCCACCGTCTTTACTGAGGTACCATCTAGCTACAAAACTCCCATGCTAGTCCTTGTATATTCCATGCCTATGACATCACATACTGCCTTAGGCATGACAGTAGTAGCTGCTCTTGAGTCAATGAGGCAATTATGCACCACATGTCCCTCCATTCTCAATGAAAGATAAAAAGGTGGTGGTCTATTTTTTCTAGTGACTGAAGAGGTCAGAGTTTGAGCCATAACTACCTGGGCTGGAGCCTTCCCCTTACTTTGTGTGGTCTTCAAGGATTCCTGTAAGAGATTCACCTATCCAAGCAGCTGCAAGGTGTCATACAGACTTACCTTGGTTGGTATCCTTTTGAGTTCTTCGACGATGTTGTACTCCATCAAAATCGGCTCTCTCCCTCCACTAGCAGATTCAAATCTGCTTCTATATTGTTGGGTGGCCTCCACTCACTGCCGTTTAGTCAATGATGGATACCGCAACGTCTCTCTAGCTTGTTCCTTCATTTTCACTTGTGGTTGGGAGGTAGAAGCCTTAGCTTGCAACCTCTCTTTTGCTTGTGGTGGAAGCAAATCCTTCGACAAAATAGGTGGGTCTTGTTGTGGGGCTGGAGGATCATGAGTCTTTGTAGGTATTTGTTGCTTTGTTGCTTGTGCAGGAGGCACTTTCAATGGCTCCATCTTAGCTGGATCTACCACCATTGGTTTCTTGCCGTTGCATGTCAAGACTGCCATGTATTCCTCAGGAGACATCATGGAATTATGATCCACCTCTCGAATCATGTTTATACGGCTCCCCGTAAGAACTTGTAAATAATTTTGGTGGACCATGCAAGTGGACTCATCATGTGGGTCATTGCATGAAGAACACCAGTAAGATGGCTCATGTGAAACTTCAGAGGGGCCAACCTCTTCACTTACCAGGATCGTTGAGTTCCTCTCAGGTACTTTCTCTATAACCTTGCTAGGAGCAACTTGCTCTCTAGTTACCGTCGAAATAAATCTTCATGGCTGAAAGTTCCTTTCCGCCTCTCTCCACTCCATAGATGTCATCTTGTTAGTGAGGGCTCTCATGGCCGACTGAATTTCTTGCAAAATAGCCAATTGAGGATCTGGGCTTGAGGACACAAGCGGTGTCGGTAGAGGTAATGGAACTGGTGGAGAAGGTAATGCAGGAGTTGGAACTGGAGAGGTTAACTATGGAATGGGAATCATAGGTACCGAAGTTGTGGGAGGATTCCATGAAGATGAAGGGTACATGGATGGAGCAGTGTAAGATGTGGAGGCTGCACCTGTAAGCTGGTATTGCGAAAGCTCGGGAAAAATGGGCATAGTCATTTTTGGAGGCAATTTCCCAATGGCAATCAGATCGGCCTCAGCCTTCTGTGCCTAGGAATATAGTGCAGGAAAGGTTTGAACATTGGACATCCTAATGTTCATACTAATATCTGAGTGGAAAGCCCTAAGATAGTAAAATGTCGCTTGGTCATTAGTAGGGCGGAGACCATCAAGAACTCTCTGCCAAGTTCGGGCAAACCTAACATTGAAATCCACTATCTCCTCTTGAGGATGCCTCTTGATATTAGTAAATTGATGCAACAAAGAAAATGGGTCCGCTTGCTCATTGAACCCTTTGATTAGCATCTCTGCTAATTGATCCCATGAATTTATGGAGTTGGGAGACAAGGATCTATACCAGCACAATAACTTACCGTGGAGTGACAGCACGAGCAATTTTATCATGACATCTTCATCTATGATATTATGAATTGTAGCCAAGGATGCCACATCTGACACATGCTCATACATGGTCTTTCCAGTCCCATCGTATGTAGGCAAAGCCTTTAATGCTGTAGTAGGAACTAGATTTTGAAAAGGCAGGTCCAACGCTCCCAAATGGTTCCAAGCAGGAAATTGACATGGAGGAGGTTGTTGACCAGCCATTTGCACTGCTAGATTTGGATGTACTAGCAAGCTCGTAGCAGTACTGGGAGGAGTCGAAGATGGCACAAACTGACCCGCCACCTATGAAGAGATAGCAAATGATGGGTTCACAGGACTTACCAATCTTGAGCGCTCCCTCCAGTTTTGAACATCGATCTCAAAGAATTCGACTAGGTCTTCCGATTCTTTGGCTCTTGATCTCATGATCATGAAGCAAATATTTTCACCAGCTTCACGATTGGAGATTTCTAGGTACTATACAGTCGCCCCCAGTAGAGTCACCAGATGAACTTACAATCTCCGCTTTGAGGTCAAGACAGTTCATCAAAATCTTGATTCCTTCGGGTGTCAAAATATGGGACTTGTGAGTCCCACTGGGCATGCCAAAAACTGTTGGTCATGAATCTGCCTAGTCATATAAAATGTGCCCTAGACCCGACCAACATTGAAAGGCCGAGAGAAAGAGAAGTCTCCCGGGCCAATCTCCAGAGAGGGCTGGCTCCCAAACTAATCTAAACTGATTTCAAGGTTTAGGGTTAGAAATAACAGAAAGAGATGGAAATATGGCTGAAGCCGATAGTTGATAGGGAGAACAACCTCAGATAGCAAATAACCTCAAACTAAATCCCGAAGATAAGCAACAACTGATTCTTAGAATGCACATACAGAAATTGGATCAAACATTGACCATAAGTTTGCCTTCAATTATACTTCAAATGTTCAAATGAAAACATAGCCAAATTCAGAACAATAGAATTCAACTTATATTTTAGCACTTGACTAAGTAGAAGTGAATTACACAGAAAGCATCACATGAACATCAGTTTGGATCACCAACTCAAAAGACTCTAAGAACAGAGCAAAATGCATTTAGGATTTCTGCTTCAATTTTTGCAAAAAGGTCCTCCCCTTTTCTTGAGATGTACATTAGTATTTATAGAGGTCTTCCCTCTCCCTTTCGAATCATAGCATTTAAAACATAAAACAGATTTTGAAGAGGAGATCCACAAAATATGCACTTGAAAAGAGAAACAATCCCCCTAAATCTGCCTCGGAGAAATCACATTCCCTGCTTTTATGGATCAAGTTTGAAAATCGAACGAAAACAAGGGACCACATTTCTTCATTAAATGACTATTCTCGGGGCATGCTTGAAGTGTTAGGAGATCATGAACAAGAGCTTTTAATACCGGAGGCATCTTTAATTTTGGTGGCTTCAAAAACTGCATGATTTAACACGTTCTCCCATCTTGCGCACATAGGTAAACAACAAAACATTTAATTTTGGAGCCTCTTTGACCTCGATCTCAAAACCAATTGGAGAGCTTTTAAAACATTACTTCGTTCGATCCTCATTTTCTCCTTACGTTCTCCTATGCAATATGAAGAAAAATGTGGACAGAACTTTATTGGGCCTTTGTTGTCGCTTCTATTGCGAAAATGCGACATGTCATGAAATCATGACATTTTTCCCTCGTTGCTTTCTCCTATTGCTACCAGTCATGAAAATGTGACATGTCACGAAATCGTGACATCCTCCTCTCGCTTGGCTTTCTCTTCTCCTTTCCAAAAACTGACATGTCACGAAATCGTGACATCCAAATGACAAGTCACGAAATCATGACATGTCACAAAATCATGACATCTACCTTCATTTTGTTCCTTCACTGCTCCTTATCACAAAAATGTGACAGATCACGATATCATGACATTTCCTACTTGCTTGTCCTTTTCCTTTCTCCCAAAGTCACATTTTACAGTCATCTTTTTAAACAGTCAAAAGCAAATCAAAATTTTTTCTTCTCCTTCTTCCCCTCCTTGAAAATTGACATGTCGCGAAATCATGACATTCCTATCATCTTGCTCCTTCCTCGCTTTCCTACCACAAAAATGTGACAGGTCACGATATCGTGACAGTCCATCCTTGGCACTCCCCTTTGCTGCTGTATTGCGAAAATGTGACATGTCGCCTATCACTTTGCTTTCTTGCCACTATCTACCACGAAAATGTGACAGATCACGAAAATGTGACATGTCGCGATATCGCGACAACTTTGCCTTTACTGCTCCCTTTTGCTGCTTTCTAGCGCGAAACCGCAATAGGTCACGAAAATGCGACATGTCGCGATTTCGTGACATTTTTCTGTGCTTAGCTTTTTTCTGCATCGGACGCCGTGAAACCGCAACAGGTCACGAAAATGCGACATGTCGCGATTTCGCGACATTTTTAACTTACTTTGCTTTGGCACAAAACTTGTAGAGATTTTTGTTTTTTTACTAATTATCCCTTTCGAGGTGCTTGGAGGGACAAACAGAGGAGTGAGTATCTCTACAATTTGTGCATTATTTTGCATGAACAACAACAAAAAAAATGTGGCAAAAATGCCAACAATATCTTATCCTAACAACATTCTAATCTTGGACTATGGTCAAACATTGACCAACCAAGCCAAAACCTTAATGTATGCTAATCAAATTAACTAGAAATATGTAAATCAAAACATTAAAATAAAACTAAATACTAGGACTTAATACTTAGGACTAAGGAGGCAATGTTGAAAATAATCCAACATTCTACACCTTGATGCTAAAGAGACTCATGCAAGATTTCTTTAAGCATCACAGAGTTGGAAGAAAATATTTCTCTTACGTTTCCTCCAATCTTGAATCAAGAAATCAGAATTTACAAAATACTTATGGTGGCACTCCTTCCACTCTTCATGTGGAATTTTTTGCAAATGCTTGAGTGCCTTCTTTTGTTGATTAGATCCCCCTTCAACAAAAGTATCTCCTCTTGTGGTTTTCAGCAACCACTCTCTTACATATTTATTGTTATGGTCTTTAAACCATGCTCTAACATTTTGATCTTATTTTACATCTTCAACACTAAACAATACTCCACATGAGTATTTACAATTAATCATCTCACATAGATGATTATACCATACAACTCTTTCACATATTTCCACACAAAATATCACAATAAATATGGCCATATAATGACCAACTACATATGCAACATAAAGTTGCTCCTCACACAAATATTCTCTCACAACAATGACATTACAAGAATCCTTCTCCCAAGGAATTTTGAACATATCATTTTGATCCATGTGATCCAAGTTCTCCATCACTGTATTCTCTCCAAGAAGACTCTTCATCAAAGTTGTCTCAATGATACAATCACCTTTATTTTCATTCCTGCTCACAAAAAACAAATCATTAATCATAAAAACATTACCTTTAGTATGAGTAGATTTGGTGCTTCCCATAAAGCTATTTTGTAGCAGTTCTCCTTTAGGGTATGTTGCTTCAAGAACAACCATCAACTCTTCACTAAGAGTTCTCCTCCTTTGTTCAATCCATGTTGGTGTATTGAAACACTATTCATTAAAGCAATCATACATTGTTGCCTTTTCAAGACAACTCTCTTTCTGCAATGTAGTCACTCCAAGTGAGTGATCATCATCCATGAGTGATGTTTTCTTTGCCATTACAACAAAAATAAGCCAATAGTATTTCATGAACATTGCTTTTCCATCATCATATTATTTATTCTCCTCCATGAGAATTGTAAATGCATTATCCATAATACACTCTTCATTTATCTCCTCCATGAGACATTCTTCATCATACATTTCACTATTCAAGCAAAGAACACTCCAATGTGAGTGTTTATCTTCCTTCATCTTTAAAGTCTTCTTCCACTTTTGAGTGGTCTTCACTACAAGGTCCTTGAGGAATTGTATCTCCATAGAGACCTCCATCCTCTTTGCTATCAATGTGAATGCTTTCCAAGCATGCCATTCTTGCAAACAAATTATTAGTACACTTTTTTTTTTCATATTTTTCTCCTCCTAAAAGAAATAATTGACTATTACAATTTTCCATGCCATTACAAGACATGTCTGCAACTATGGGTGTCTCACAATAACTCTCTCCAATGAGAGCTATACAAGGCTCCTTCGCCTTCTCATCCTCTTCTCCATGAAGGGATTCCTCATATTCATCTCTCTTCTCTTCAAGAAGTTCATCATTACTCTTTTCTTCAAACATGTCTTCCTATTCAAGGAAGAATTCACCATCATAAGAATGTATGTCTTCATATGAGTCTTGAAAAGACTCTTCAAAAACTCCTTCAAAAGGATCTAATTCAAAAACTTCTTCAAGGAAGCAAGGCTCCTCCTTGCTTAAACAATCTTCATGATTATCACACATGGCTTTATGGGTATCCTCATCAAACCCATAAGTATACTTCAATACTTGCCATGTCATTGTAGCTGATCTAAAATTGGTTATGAGAGGAAAACATTCTTTTCCATTCCTCTCCTCAAATCCATAAGAGCTAAGCAATTTGTATATTGCTGCTCCTTCTTATCTTTTCTCTCATCGCCTTGTAGCTTGCTCCAAGTGGGTTCCTCATAGCCTTATTGAACTATATCCCATAAGTCTTGAGCCTTCAATAAGGTCTTCATCATTATGCTCCAAATAACATAGTTATCTCTATAAAATTTTGGTACAACCAAGTCTGCATACATGGCTTCCTTTTATTTACCAAAGTCTCAAGCACCCAATTTATCATAAATCAGCCAATACTGATTGAAACAAACTAAAATTTTTCTTGTAGACTTCTGATATACTTATATGAAAATCCACTAAATTTTAGATCCAAATTCACAAATGAGAAATATGTGATCAATTTACTTTTGCCCTTTCTATCACAATTCTGGATCTAGGATTTTTGAAGAAAAAATTAATATTCACACAAATCAATAAATACAGATCCAAATGACCTAAAATTTTGTCTGAATGATTATTTTATCTAAATCATATTTCTCCCAAAATTTGATATGCAAATAACCTTTTTTCCACCTTATATAACCATTTTAATGAAAAACTTAAAATGCTAATAAAATCAACAAATTAGCTCCAAATCACCTGAAATTTGGATTGCATCCTCTTTATATAATTATCTAACAACCCTAAAAATTTCATAAGCAAATAACTCAGTATTCATGAGATATTAATGATTTAATCAAGCTCTTCCTTGCAAATATGATGAGTGCTGGCCACTTGAGTTTCTCTAACAAAGTGCGTGCTTCAGATCTCTTCACGCCACTCTCCACAATTTTTGATATGTCTGAGCAAACCTGCTCTGATACCAAATGAGAAACAGTGGTGAAATCGTTCTATTGATCAATAATGTATAATATAGTTTTATAGTTCTTGAAAAAACTAAAAATAGACACGGTGGTTGAGAGAAATCCTCTCAAACTTATTACAACAAACTAACTTAAAGATAGCTCTTATCCTAACAACATTCTAATCTTGGACTATGGTCAAACATTGACCAACCAAGCCAAAACCTCAATGTATGCTAATCAAATTAACTAGAAATATGTAAATCAAAACATTAAACTAAAACTAATCCCGAACTCAAAAAATCCTCAGCCAACGGACTCAAAAAATCCTCAATGATTTGGCTCTGATACCAGTGAGCCAAATCGGGTGATTAAATAAAAATAATATTTATTAAACTCAAAAAATTACATTGAAACCTCACAAAATTCTAATATTTATAGGGAGTAGGAGGTTATGGAGGAAGGGGAGGTGGAAGGATAAGAAAGGAGGTGGTGGAGGTATTGTCGACGAGGGGGGATGAGGAGGAAGCGAGAAAGGTGGCGGGAAATATGGGAGGAGAGAATTTAGGAAAGAATTTAGGCGAGGGAGTTCAAAAACCAAAAAATCATGCCGACAACACTTTGTCGACAAATACACAATGCATTCACACTTGGGCCTAGAAATATCTAGACATTTCTGGGCCTAAACCCTTTTCACACTTGCAACACTACTTGTGAACCATAAAGAGCATAAGACCTTCCATTATGTGAAAACTACATCCATAACTCTACAAAATTCCATGTGATTGTTCCTAAAGTACCTAACCACTAAGCTCCTAACACAATATCACATCCCCCTAATTAAAGAGAAAAAAAATCGGTTTTGAGCTCATAATCTCCTATTTTCAATTTAACATTGTGATATTTGTCTTTGCAAGGCAAAGTCTCTCAATTTTCTACCATAACCTCAAAGGAATTGCATGTGTGTATGTAAAAATTGGCCTGCTTGGTAATTCAAGGATCAATAAAGTTGTGTGTGCTTCCTAAATTGATAAGGATTGTAATATGGCCTTTGAAAAATCCCACAAATTTCATGGTTTGTGTAGTAATTCTTGCAAGAGAATGGACATCAATTTTTGGTTGTGGTTCTTCATGTATTTCATCCTCAATTGGGGGTGGTTCTTCTACTGGTTTTGCTTTGTTATCACTTTCTTCACTACTTATTGGGTCTTTTACATCTATTTGAAACAACTTTTTTTGGGTGCACCTATGCCCTCGAACATATATTTCATCATAATTGTAGTACAAGCCTTAGGCACATCGAGCATCCATTTCTTCTATGGTCAAGCATTTGTGGGGAACAATTTTATTTTCATTATTGGTTGGGAACTTGGGAGGAAAGGAGGGTTTGGTTTGTGGAAATTTTGATGTCCTTTGAGCTAAGAATTTTGCTTCGGCCAATCGTGCCAAGCTTATGGATTGCATCATTCTTTGTGGTTTGAACATCTTGACCTCGGCCTAGAGATCATCCTTCAAGCCATTGATGAAATACCTCATAAAAAACCCTTCATTCAATCCCTTGGTCCTGTTTGCCAATTTTTTAAATTTGTTCTGGTAGTCTCGAACTATAGAGGTTCGTATAAACTTGGTCAATACTTCTTAAAAGTTGTCATACTCATTAGGGCCAAAACGAGTGAGTAATTATGACTCAAAAAATTCCCAAGAGGGGTTGGGAACTATGTGTTGTAACCAATGATACAATTTCTTATAATTCAGATTCAAATTTGAAAGAGTCCATAAAGATCCATATATATTTAGGGATATTATGAAGTTTAAAAAACTTATTTGCATGACATAACCACCCATCTGCATCCTTATCATTGAACTTGGAAAAGTCTAATTTGGGAATCTTAAAGGGAGTATCTTTGTCAAGGAAATTTTGAAGGTCATCCTTGTCCTTATGAATGCCTTTCCCACAACCAGGAGGTTCAATATCATGATGCTCAAATACCTTTGGGCCATCCTTAATTACTACATCAATCTCTAAGAAGCATTCTTCAAAGTTGGCTTTGGAGAAGTAGGCACTTCTTAAACCTTGTATGTCATCCTTCACAAAATTTATTATTTCCATAAGGGCATTAATTGCGGTTCCTATTTCTGCCAAGGAGTGGGCTTGCTCAACCTCCTTTTGGTGTCCACGAGTGTCACTAGTTATTTTGGAGTGATTTGAACTTCCATTGACTTACTAAAAATAGAAGTGTGATTTTAGGGGTTACTATTTTTAGTAAGAAGTTTGAAAAAGTGTTAGGGTGCTATATATACAAATTTTCAGCTTGGAATGATAGTCACAATGAGCTATATCCCACAACACTAATTTTGGACACCCCTAGACTTTTTAATAAAATTTTATTGCTATTTTGATGAATCTATTGGTGTGGTGGATTTTCTCTGAAAGTTGGGTTCAAAAGATAGGTTTTGTGTTGGCCAACTCTATCATATATGGTCTGAATCTTGACCAATATTGACATTGTACTATCACCTGCACTACAAATACTAACACTATTTAGTTACTAACTTTGAGGTCCCCTATATTGACACTATCTACTCTATTTCCATCACTCACAACCCTATCATTAATGACTATGACTATCACTGAAAATCCTGACCTGCCTATTACTAAAATAATTCCTTACTCTTATCGACACTTACAGACTCTAACTTTACTTTTTATATTTGGTTCACCCATTATTTCCTTCGTGCATACAATTTTTTTTTGTGATAGGGAAGTCTCCTCTATATGCTCAATTTGTATGGGATAAATTCTTGGTTCCAAGTTAAACATAATAGGAAGATTTATTTTTTGTAGGTTTAATTATTTTTAAAACTAGGGTATGCTAGGCAAAGGTGTATGTAATACCCATAGGCACTTTGTTATATCACAATGATGAACAATAGTCATTGGACCAATATTTCAAGCCACTATCCAAGGAGGATCCCACACATATCCTTGAGCATACTACCCACCTCTCTGATAGTACGAGAGGACAATATTTTTGGATGCTATGTTTGATGTACTATGGATAATACAAGGCCAAAAAACTTCCTAATAAATAGAAGTTTCTCCTAACCCTAGGTGGTCTCCCGATATACCCAAATATATGTGGGAGCTCAATTCCATAGGTGGGTGTTGTCTAAGGCATAGGTATTGGAGCCTGATCACCCCTCACTTCACTAAATGCTTATGGGCTATCTAGCTTAGTTAATAATGACAAATCCTCCACGATATTTTAAAACCCTCAACACAAGATTTCTAACTTAATAAACTAATGCAAAAAATAAAGGACTGTATTTTTTACTAGTTTTCTACTTTTTTAATAAAGGACAAGCAAAAAAATGGAAAACACAAAAAAATTATACCTAAAAGTTATGATGGATGGGTAAGAACTATTGTAGTTGCAATAGAACTATGACCTGGAAAGCACTTTAATACCACTTGTTAGGAATATACTATTAAAAATAAACTCACTCACATAAATACTATAAATAAAATAGAAATTCATCAAATGATAGAATATCACAATGTGGAAAGTAATTGCAAAATTAACAATCTCACAAACAACACAAAATCATGGGCCTCTTCAAGGGGGCAACCTCCAATAATTTCATTAATTTTTAAAAATATTCATTCATTCATTGATCCATATATTTTAAATATACACTTCATTCAACCTTAATCCTAAGCTCAAGAGTTGACTTACATGCAAAATTCCACTTGAGCTAGAATCTTCTACCAAATATAAGTTACATTATTGATAATGGTTACATGAAATGGACCCACTTGTCTAGATGGCTTACTTGCCACATACCACAACAAAATATTTCAAAATAACATTATAAAGGGATCCCCACATTGGAAGTGGGTCATTACAATACTCAATGAGAATCACAAAATGGTGTTAGGATGGGGTCCTAACACCTTTCCCACTCAATTTTGAAACTCCTAATTTTTAAATATAAAAAGGGAAGGAAGATGCCATGAGGAACCTAAAATTGAAGATATTTCTACTAATGTATAATCAAAATATCGTGGTACATGTCCTCCCTTTTTTATATTCCTTAAAATATATTTGTAAATGTTGTTTTCTTTGGAAGCATTATCAAAAGACCTTTTCAAAGGATAAGGTATGTAAGGATCAAGCTCAAGTTCATAAGATAATGTATTGTGATTTATTTGATATGAATAAAAATACTATTGTGCATAATATACATGTTTAATTTCAATGGCAATGACACAATGTTTAGGTTTTTCTCCCTCCCAAAAAAACTTTCCATTTTAGAAATTTCAAGAGCTTAAGTTAATTGTTGAGAACAAAAGTAAAATATTAATGTGTTGGGATATCACGTTATGATGAATATGTCAATAATGATTTTAACAAGTTCCTATTATGTTAGAATATATGGTGGTTAAGATTATATTGAGGCCAGGAGGAAGCGATTGGGATGACGATGGGTGGGAAGTCCTCTGTGGGAGAGCACGGGAACGGCAGCGTTTCAAACCATGGGCATAGCCGAGCAGGTGGAGGGCACCCCGGGTCTGGTGATACGGAGGCATCCTTTCCAAATGAAGAAGAAAGGATTGACGACAGTGTCAGTCGGGGTAAGGACCCACCAAAAAAATGGGCGGGTGGGCCACAGAAGTCGTATGCCTAGGCAACGACTTCAAAAACCCTAAGTGGTTTTTTTACCAAGGAGCTGTTCCCAGCTGGGGATGAGCTGGACATCCCGGTGGAAGTACTCTCAAGCTTCGTGGAGTATGATAAGTATACCCTCATGGGTAAGTTCATTGGTGGTCATCCCGACATGGAGACCATTCACAAGTGGGCGGCAAACAAATGGAGGACCTCTGGACATATGGAGTTGGCGACCCTATCCTAGGGTTTTTTTGCTATTAGACTGAACAACAAGGAGGACTACTATAAAATATTGGCTAGCGGGCCATGGTTTCTGGGCCGTAGAAGTTTGTTCCTTAGGAAGTGGGGCATGGACTTTAATCCTAATACCCAGAACATCAACATTGCCCCAATATGGGTTAGGCTCCCGAGTCTTCCCCTCTTCGATTGGCATGAAAATGTAATAAGAGGTATTGCTCAGTCCATAGGGGAGTTGGTCACCATTGACCCTCCCACCCGAGCTTGAACAAGGTTCATCCAAGCCCATTTTTGCGTGTTGACAGATTTGGAGGTGGAGCTCCCATCCTCCATAACTCTCCAGTCTGGAGGCACCGTTCTTCACAAACAAGCTATTGTCTATGAGAATAGGCCAACTTTCTGCCCCTAGTACCGTTCTCAAGGGCACCTCTAGTCCAATTGTCCTCTTCAAAAATTGGGTAAGCAAAAGCATGAAACCTGTAACCCCCTGGAACATGGTGAAGGACAGGTGAAACAGTCAAATCTTCCAAATGCGATGGGCCATGAATCTCCAGCCCCCTCCAAGGACCACGATGATTTATCCCAGGCTGTTGAGAATTTCACCCACCAAACGAAACCTGTATAGTTTGGAGCAAAAACCTAGCTAGGAGTAGACTCCCATCTGGAAAGCCATTCACAGGAGGAGCAGGATTGGACTCCCTCCCAAAATATCACTTAATATGATTCACCCAAGCTCCAGGACCAGGGCCACCCCGATTTCAATTCATAAACATTGCTAGAAGACTACCTTCTAGGTAGAAGGGGTGAACAGTCTGGTCACATTAGCCCTCAAAATACGAGGAGCCAAAAATAGAGTGTAGATTTTGGTAGTGAGAGGAAGCAGGGTTGTCCTCCTAACAAAGACAGGTGAGACAAAGAGACAGCAATAGATGTTGCTAATGGAACCCAACGTCTACTGGTTTTGGATGATTTCGATACTTAGATGGATGAAGTGCATGTACCAAAACCTCCCCCCCAACAAGGGAGGGGAGGCAAGAAGAACCTCAAACTTTCTAGATGAAAGTTCTCTCATGGAATGTGAGAGGACTGAACGAAACAGCCAAATGAAGGTTAGTGGCTGATCTTCAAAAGAGGACTAACCCTTCCATCCTAATTTTGCAAGAGACCAAGACCGATGATATCTCCTATGATAGAGTTGCTAAGGCCATTTGGGCCAAGGCAAAATTTTTGTACAGCCCTGCAGTGGGAACAGTGGGAGGGCTCATGGTTCTGTGGGATCCAGTGAGTGTTGAGGGCAACTTGCTGTCAATTTCCAATAGGATTATCAATGTGTTGTTCCATTCCAAAACTACCAATTTTTCCTGGATTCTGTCCAATGTTTATGCTTTGAATTCTGCCATAGAGAGAGCAGAAATATGGAAGACTATTTCCCAGATGAGGGAGAATTTTAATAATTTTCCTTGGGTCTTAGGGGGTGACTTCAACTGTCCCCTTCACCCATCGGAAAAAAAAGGAGGGTCTGACCATTCAAGCCGCAACTTGGAGGACTTTAGAGATTTTGTCTCTACTAACAACCTGCTTGACATCAAACTCAAAGGAGCATCCTTCACGTGGATCAACAGAAGGATTGGGAGCAGCATGATTAAAGTCAAGCTCAACAGATTTTTCATTTCCCAAGAAGCTATTCCCATCCTTGGCGGTGCAACTCTCTCGACCCTACCAAGGATTGGGTCTGACCACAACCATATTTTTTGGAGGTGAATGATAGGCTCGTTTTTAAGACCCCCTTCAGATTTGAATCCATGTGGATTTCTCACAAAGACTTCAAAGGATTGGTTTCAACGTGGTGGCAATAGGAGGTGGGAGGAAACGCCCCTAAGAGAGTGGCTTTAAAACTCAAAATGGTCAAAGAGAGGCTGAAAATATGGAATAAAGAGGTTTTTGGCAACATTTTTGAGTCCAAAAAGTCCATCTCGAACAACCTAAAATTTTTGGAGGAGAGGATGGAGCTCGAAGGTTACACCGAGGGTCTTAGGGAGGAAGAACAGAGTCTTTTGGTGGATTACCATTCTACTCTTGCAAGGGAGGAAACCTTCTGGTGCCAAAAATCTAGAGACCTTTGGTTGAAGAATGGAGACTCCAACACGAGGTTTTTCCACACGTCTACCATGAGGCACAGAGGGACCAACAATATTAGAGAAGTGTATTGCAAGGATGGGCATGTAACCAGGGAAATAGAGGAAATTAGGAGCGAAGCGGTTGATTTTTTTTAGGACCTGCTTGGCACTCCTCCCGACAGCAACATTCAGGTCCATAAATCGTTGCTTGACAACTTTCCAACTAATGTCCCCCATGAGGTAAGCATCAAGCTTCTGGAACCTTTTTCCTCGTCTGAGATTAAAGAAACTTTGTTCTCCATGCAACCAGACAAGGCCCCTGGCCTTGATGGTTTTCCCCCCCATTTTTTCTAAAGAACACAAGCTTATACCGAGAGGGGGGTGAATAGTATAAGACCGCTTTTTAATTTTTCCTTCAATTCAACTTTCAATTCAATATTATGCAGTGTATAGAAAGTAGTATCAATAGCAGTAATCAAAGCAATGCACAAAAAACCATCCACAATAGAGACACAAAAATTTACGTGGTTCACCCAATGCGGGCTACTCCACGGATAAAATATTTCATTAAATTTTATCAAATCAAATTCTGGGAATACCTTTCCCGATTACAATGTTTATGGGCACCAACCCAAAGGAGACACCAATCCCCTAGCTCTATTCTGGCTGGTGATCCTCTAGAAGACCTCTACCTCCTCTACCCTTAGCAAATGGAACTCTATCCATAGAAGACACCTGTCTTCCCTACTCTGGCTGGAGACCTCTGTCCTCAACTCTATCACCTCCAAATTTGGTCCTCGAAATTGCACTAAACACAGTCCTTCGGTCTAGCACAAATGTCCTTGATATCTTTCTTGGATCTGCACCAAACACAGTCCTTCGGTCCAACACAAATGTCCTTGTCCTCTTTCTCTGGTCTGCACAAAAACATAGTCCTTCGCTCTTTTTGCGCAAGCACAACTGCACTTGATCAAACTTCGACCTTTGCACCTCTGCGCAATCACAACCGCATAGACTTTGCGCACTCTGATTCCTTGCAATCTCACTCACTTAGAAGATTCGATGAAATGCACTCTGTACACTGCTATCGAATTTCACACTCTGCTTCTTGGCGATCAAACTTCTCCCCCGCACTCTATCTACGAATATCGCACTTCGAACGCACACTCGAAATTGATGCCTTAACTCTCCAAACAACCCTCCTTTTATACTAACACAATCAAGATTTAAACCTTGGTCTTAGTCGACTGTTACCCTTAAACTATGTCGGTTGCAAAAACCTAAACTGTGTCGACTCAAATTTAACTCTGTCGGCTTCAATCGCCTCTGTGGTTCTGTAGCTTTTCTCGCGAAACTACAACATGTCGCGATATCGCAACACCTTTGCAACAAAATACTATCTTATGGCTTTTGTCGCAATATCGTGACACTTTAGCCTTTGACAACTTTGACTAAGCTCTTGTCGTGAAATCATGACACTTCTGCCTTTGCTGACGTCATCTTCACTTCTGTCGCGAAATCGTGACACTTCTGTCTTCATAGCCTTCCTCTATGCTTTTGTTACGAAATTGCGACACTTCTTCTTCTGCTGACGTCATCTTCACTTCTATCGCAAAATCGCGACACTTCTGTCTTCATAGCCTTCCTGCACTTTTCGAGTCGCGAAAATGTGACATGTCATGAAATCGTGACACTTTCCACCTTGCTCTTCTTCTCTGCCAACATGTCGCGAAATCGCGACAGTTTTTCCTGCTTCTTATCTCTCTTCCAACATGTCGCAAAATCATGACAGTTTTGCCAGCTCTTTCTCTCTCCTCAAACATGTCGTGAAATCATGACAGTTTTTCCAACACTTTCTCTCTCCTCTAACATGTCGCAAAATCACGACAGTTTTTCTTGCCTCGCTGCATACCTTTTCTTACTTGTCTTTTTCTTTGATCTTGCAAATGGGCTTACTATGATCTTCCTGGAAACTCACTGTCCATGCTCTAAATAATATGACATTAAATCAAATTCTTTCAAGAGCTTCTTGACATCAATGACAACTTCTACACTTAAGCAAAGGCAATGGACCCAAGATACCCAAAATTGCCAACAATCTCCCCCTTTGTCATTGATGGCAACCCTTCACTGAAAACTCATCTCAAGAGCCAAAACTGAAACCAAATGTGCTAACAACTGAGAATCTACCTTTGAAGTTTTGCTCCCCCTGACTTGAAGCTTTCCTCTTCACTTTGAAGCTCTCCCTCTTACTCATATCTCTCTCCCTTTGTCATCAATGTCAAAGGGTCACCTTTGGGGCTCGGGACTAAGAATGAGCCTCTTAGCTTAGTCCCTCCCCCACCTCCTGATGAGGTGATTAAAATAGGGGTGGGAGTAAAACTCCCATTAGGCACTGATCATCATCAGCGTCTACAATTTCCTTGCCGAGCCTTCTCTTGAATTCTTTGCCTATATTCCTGTTCTTGTCACTGTTCTTTTTCCTGTTATCATTCCTGTTCTTGTTCATGCCTTGATCCTTGGACGTGTTCATACCACTGTTCCTATTCCTGTACCTTGGAAGATCAGCTCTACACTGTCTAGCTGTGTGACCTCCATTATTACACTTATAACAGGTAACAATGTTATTTCTTTTAGGCATACCTGTTCTTTGAATCCGCTAGTTCTGCCCAAACCTGTTCTGATTAATCCTATTCTAGCCGAGCCTGTTATTTATCTCACAATAGACTGCCTTGTGCCTGAACTGTTGACAAGAGTAGCAATACCCTCGAAAGAAACTGGCACTTTTGATTTTGTCATTTATTGTCTTTACTTGAGTCATGCAATGTGCAGCCATGTGACCAAACCTATGACACGCAAAACATCTACCGTGAAATTTTCTTTTATTCGACCTTATAGGTCCTAAATTTTTTTTCTTCTCATTATGAATTCTATTTTCCATATCTACGCATCTATCAGTCATGGACTCAAGATTTGAAAAACTTTCCTCATCAGAACTCTCTTCCTTTTGGAGTCTCTTACTAGACTCTCCAACTTGTGGTTTGACAAAACCAAGACCTGTTTTATCTGTTGGTTTTCTTTGATCTTTGATGAGTGATTTAACCTTTTTGGAGTTGTCTTGAAACCTGTACAGCTTATCCTTGTACTCTTTGGCTTCCTCTTTCAAAGAAGCCATTTTATGTTCTAACTCACTATACTCAAGAACCTTCGATTCCAGCTCATCCTTGAGTTCTTGTGTCTTAGCCATAGAAAATCAAGACTTTCTATAAGATCATCTCTCTCTATACAACATTCATCTAACTTATCCTTGAGTTTAGAATTCTTCTTTTTTTCCTTTTTCAAAACACTAAGAGCATTAATAAGTTCATTTTCAAGATCCTTTATTTGTTTGCTTTCTAAATCATCAAAGCCTTTTTCAGATTTCTTATCACTAGAGGTGCTACCTTTTTCAAAAACCATACAAGCATCTTCCTTATAGTTTTCTGAGGCATCCTCATACATACTGGAAACCAAATCACTATTTGTACAATCATCCTCAAGGTGACCAAAATTTCCACATCTAAGGCATTTCATGATAATGAATCTATGTTTCGGTTCTTCCTCTTTTTTTGAAATAAACATCTCATTTTCATCATCACTCGAAGAACTTTCACTATCACTACTCGAACACTTACTTGCTTTGTCCAGGTAGAAACTCTTCTTGTGCTTGTGAGAATACCTCTTTCCTTGATTGTTGTGCTCATCTTTGTTCTTTCGTGATGCTTGTGCTTTTCAGAATCCTTGCTCTTAGAATCCTGTTTCTCTTCATCACTTTCATTCTTGGAAACAGTACAGTCAGTAGCATAATGACCAAAATTTCCACAATTGAAACATCTTATATTTTTCATGCTTTTGTGCTTTCTAGAGAAATTGCCTTTCTTGCTGTAATATGCCTCTTCATCACTAGAAGACTCATCACTCTCTTGAAGCTGTTTACCCTTGGATTTCTTTGTAGCTTTGAAAGATTCTTCTTTCTTGACGTCAACCTTTACCCGAGTTCTCAACTCGAATGCTGCAAGAATGCTATGAAGCTCATCCTTTTTCAGTTTATCCAAATATTTAGCTTCCTCAATAGCAGAAATATTTTCACTAAATCTATTAGGAAGAGATCTTAAAATCTTATCACAAACATCATTTTCAGCAAGCTCAAGTCCTAAGTCTTTCATGGAGTTAACAACCTCATCCATACGAAGCATGTAGTCACTAATATTTTCATCATAATTCATCTTGAGTTGTTCAAACATACCTTTGAAATGTTTAAAATTGGCCTTTCTGAAATTTGCATCACCTGTATGAACCACCTGCAACTATTTCCACATTTCACTAGCTGTCTTGCAGTGAATTACTTTGGTGAGATCTGCTTTATGTAAACCTTTCAGGATTGCATTCATTTCTTTTGAATTGCTGTGATGTAGGAGCCTATCTTATTTAGTATATCCTCTGTCCTCAACTCTATCACCTCCAAAGCTAGTCCTCGAAATTGCACTAAACACAGTCCTTCGGTCTAGCACAAATGTCCTCGATCTCTTTCTCGGATCTGCACCAAACACAGTCCTTCGATCCGACACAAATGTCCTTGTCCTCTTTCTCTGGTCTACACAAAAACATAGTCCTTCACTCTTTTTGCGGAAGCACAACTTCACTTGATCAAACTTCGACCTTTGCACCTCTGCGCAATCACAGCCACATAGACTTCGCACACTCTGCTTCCTTGCAATCTCACTCACTTAGAAGATTCGATGAAATGCACTCTGTACACTGCTATCGAATTTTGCACTCTGCTTCTTGGCAATCGAACTTCTCCCTCGCACTCTATCTACGAATATCGTACTTCAAACGCACACTCGGAATTTATGCCTTAACTCTCCAAACAACCCTCCTTTTATACTAACACAATCAAGATTTAAACCTTGGTCTTAGTCGACTGTTACCCTTAAACTACGTCGGCTGCAAAAACGTAAACTGCGTCGGCTCAAATTTAACTCTGTTAGCTTCAACCGCCTCTGTGGTTCTGTAGTTTTTCTCGTGAAACTACATGTCGTGATATCGTGACACCTTTGCAACCGAATACTATCTTATGGCTTTTGTCGTGATATCGCAACACTTTAGCCTTTGACAACTTTGACTAAGCTCTTGTCACAAAATCGTGACACTTCTATCTTTGCTGATGTCATCTTCACTTCTGTCGTGAAATTGTGACACTTCTGTCTTCATAGCCTTCCTCTCTGCTTTTGTCATGAAATCGTGACACTTCTTCCTCTACTGACATCATCTTCACTTCTGTCGTGAAATCATGACACTTCTGTCTTCATAGCCTTCTTGCACTTTTTGAGTCACGAAAATGCGACATGTCGCGAAATCGTGACACTTTCCACCTTGCTCTTCTTCTTTGCCAACATGTCAAGAAATCGCGATAGTTTTTCCTGCTTCTTCTCTCTCTTCCAACATGTCATGAAATTGCGACAGTTTTGCCAGCTCTTTCTCTCTCCTCAAACATGTCACGAAATCATGACAGTTTTTCTAGAACTTTCTCTCTCCTCTAACATGTCACGAAATCACGACAGTTTTTCTTGCCTGCTGCATACCTTTTCTTGTATTTTTCTTTGATATTGCAAATGGGCTTACTATGATCTTCCTGGAAACTCACTGTCCATGCTCTGAATAATCTAACATTAAATCAAATTCCTTCAAGAGCTTCTTGACATCAATGACAACTTCTACACTTAAGCAAAGGCAATGGACCCAAGGTACCCAAAATTGCCAACATTTTCCAAGTCATGTGGGATGTTGTGGGTTCGGATGTGTGCGAAGCTATTCGGGACATACAAGCTTCCAGATCCATCCACCCAAAACTCAATTCCACCTTTCTTGCTCTCATTCCTAAGTCTCCAGCCTGCAAGAGTTTATCTGACTACCGGCCCATTAGCCTGTGCAATGTTTTTTACAAGATCCTCACCAAGTCTATAGCCAATAGACTAAAACCCATTCTCCCTCTCATGGTTGATCCTTGTCAGGGAAGCACTGTTAAAGGCAGAAACATTCTTGATGGTGTCATCACTGTCCATGAAACTCCTCACTCTGCTTACATGTGTTTAGCGGAGTGCAAGACGAGGGATCATTTATTCCTGCACTGCCCATTTTCCCATTCAGTCCTTAGCATTGTCCTATCCTCCTTCCAAATCCTCTAGTGCTCTCCTCGATCCCTCAAAGATTCTTTCCATCAATGGCCTAATCCTTTCAAGAATCCTAAACTCCGCTTCCTCCTTGAGGCCTCCTTCCACCATTCCATTTGGCAAGTTTGGTTAGAAAGGAATGCTAGAGTCTTTGGCAGAGCCCCAAAAATGCCTCCTTGTGTCGCTCAAAGGGCCTTATCCTATGCCATTGAGAACTCTAATGCTGTTCCCAGTCCTCACCCCCATCTTCTGATAGAAGAAGAGATTTTCAAAAGGATGAATCTCTGCCCATTTTTGAAAGCTATTACAGGCCCTTGTCGAAGAAGTGTTAGATGGACCCAACCCCTCGTGGGATGGATTAAATTAAATTTTGATGGAGCGGCAAAGGGTAATCTTGGGCCCGCTGGTTCAGGGGGTGTTGTTAGAGATCATTATGGGAATCTTGTGGTGGCCTACTATGAAGAGTTGGGCTCTCAGACGAATCACTATGCCGAAGCCCGAGGCACTCTGAAAGGAATCCAGATCCTCTTTAAGGATCCTCGACCTCTAATTATTGAAGGAGATTCACTCAACTTTGTGAATTACATCCTAGGCACCAAAGACCCGTCTTGGAGGGTCTTCAACATCATTCTTGAGGTAAGGTCTCTACTTTCCCAATGTGGCAGGTGGAAAGCAAGTCATATCCTTAGAGAAGGCAATCGCGTGGCTGACCACATGGCCAAAAAAGGGCTCACGACTACGTGTTCGGTCATGTGGCGGTCTCGCTTCCCTTCAGAGGTGGAAAGAATTGCCAGAGTAGATATCCCTTCATGAGGTGTTCCCCGCGCAGATTTTGAAAGGTCAGGAGGACCAAGATTAGCTATTTCTGGTGTTTGGCTGTTGTGCTTCTGATCTCCATGTTCTAGTTTCTTCGGATTTTTCTTGTTGTTTTCCTAATTTTTTTAAGTTTTGTTATATGGTTAATCAGGCTTAATGCCCTTTTTGTAGCCTCATGGCAATCAGTCTAGGGTCTTCTTTTCTTGCAATTCGGCTTATATTTCCAGCCAGGAGGCATGATACATCATTAGAAGTATGGCTAATTTTGTACATAAGGTTTTGGGATCCTCTATAAAAACCCACTGTTAATCTTTTAAAATAATTACCAAAAAAAAAAAGATTCTCTTGAGGCCATCACTAATTTATCGTATTGTTCATACAAGCCCTTTGGGCCCTTGTAAACCTTGAAAAATATTTTTTTTGTAATTTTTTATTATTTTAATCCTTAAGGTTAGTCTCTTATTCTTGAACTAAAAGTAATTTGTATTTGGGTATAAATATCCCATCACACCAACCATTTCTTTATTAGTTAGAGTGTAATTATATTTTTTGATAGTGAGGATATTTGGTGTCTATGGCACCTCTATATATTATGGGCATTTATTTGTATGTATTTTTCTTTCAACAATACTAGGTAATGTGTTGATTCCATTTATTCATGGAAACTATTGTGAAATATAACATGGTATCATAGTGGGTGTATAAATGTCCATTACTTGATTCTTGCTATCAACAATTAGGATTTTATGGCTTATTTCATGGGAAAATAGTTTTAGAGTAATCAAGAAGACCTTTGTAAAGCTAATAATGGGAATGAAAGAAGGTTTTTTAATAATAACCCTTGGTGGGCTTGGAACATGAGGATGTCATTGGATTCAAAAGATTTTATTTAGAAGAAATATTCTTAGACAAGTTTATTTGTACCTCTAATTGTAACTCAATCCTCTTTATTTCTTTGATTTCTAATTAGAAGGATGCTCTAGTTTCAAGATGGAGTTCTTTGAAAACATCATTTTTCTTTTTATAGATTTTTCAAAAAATTAATTTTCTTTTCTTTTGGCTTCTTGTGTCTTATAGGAGTAAAAATAATAGGATATATTGCTTTGCCACTATGAAAGAATAAAATAAAAGACTAAAACTTTTCAAATAAACTCTTAGTGCTAGAGAAGCCATGGGGATACTTTCATGCTTGATAAAGACCTTTGAATCACTAGAAAAGGTTGCTAAAATGGTCTAACAGTTTCTTTGCTACATAAGCATGAGAGGATATCCTAATTGGTTATGTTTGCTAAAAAGGTTTTGTACCAAAAAATATGATAGACATAAACAAATTTTTAGTACTTTAGATTGTTTGAAAATTTTTAGAGTGGGTACAACTCAACACTTTTTCTTATTTTACCTCCAGGCACCTCGTTTTTATGCTTGAAAAAAATTCCTTTTTCTCTTCAAAATTCAATTTTTAAATTCTCAAAAAGGAATATGCCAGAGAATATACCAAGGAGCATAATATGCACACACATGCATGTGTCATAATAATGCATACCTAAACTACAGTAGGGGTACTTGATCAAAATAAATTGTTCACAATAATTACTATCACTTTTCTCCCAAGTGGTACCTTGCGTATAGTGTCTAGCCCATTATATGGCATTAGATGAAGGAAGAGATCTTGAGTTCAAACCCCCTAGTTCCATATCCTTTTAGATAATGATGATGATATTAGAATGACATTGACTGATGGTATGGTGGAATGTGATGAGATGTTACCTAATGAAATTTTTCCTTTCTAAGTCAAACATGCTAATGTGGTAATTAGTATAATACATACAACTAATATGGTATGATACATGTCAAGTGATGTGGTATTATATACAACCAACATGGAAAATGATGTGGTGTGACACATGGTAGTTTGTATAGCTAATATGGCAATCCATACAACTACCATGGTAGATAAGGTGGCATGACACATTGTAGGTGATATGAAGGATTATGCAAAGGATTATGTGGTAGATGGAAATTTATATTATGGTTGACATGGTAGGTTGTATGCCATTGATATGTATAAATATAGTTTTTACCAATAAAAATCTGTCAAATCATTAAACTTAATAGTTCATTTGTAAATTCATTAATAAACTTAGAAAAGCATAAAATTTAGGTGAATTAGAACATGACAAGTAGCATAATATAATTTTATGAAAGCATCACTTATGGTATAATTTGGATTGCTAGTGCAATACTCAATGGCCTACATAATTAATACATAGTTGGTAGTCCCCTAATCATAACAATGTCATACATTTTATTAGTACATTTTTCAATCAATGTAATGTTGGTACCCCCTCGTGCACTCACATATGATGACCTCTCATTCATTGCAAGTACCAAATTATTTTAGTTTTTCAAATGTTTTTGATGCATTTTGTATGATTTTTGGCATTTAGGATCCATAAATTTTGTATAGATAAGTGTTTTGAGTGTTTTATCAAATCACATGGTTTTTTGAGATCTCTGCATTGGTGGTGTTGTTTCTAGTCATAACCACATGCATGAATTTGTATTTTTGTAGGATAGTTATTGATCAATGTGTACCTTTATTTAATGGTCCAAAATATGCTACCTAGAAAATTAATATTGAAGCTTTGCTCCAAAATAATAGGTTACTTAAATATATGAATGAGGAACCTCATGCTACTAATTCTAAAGAAATAAAGTAGGCCTACAATGATAAGAAAAATGAGTCTCTTAGTGTTATAGTTAAACATGTTGACAAGATCTATGACACTTATGTTAGAAGCACCATGAACTCTAAGGAGTTATTTGGTAGAATTTAAGGATTGTGTGATCACAATAGTTTTGTAACAACCCACCAAAACCAACTCAACATATATATATATATATATATATATATATATATATATATATATATGTGTGTGTGTGTGTGTGTGTGTGTGTGTATTTAATAAAGGGACCACAAATAAGACCCAAAATTTATCTTTTAGTGTGATAAGGTATAACCATATCTTGAGTTTAATATCATTGTAGATGATACTCAAGTGGACAGGAGTGGCCAACATCCCATATTTTTAGAGGTTCACCTTTCTAAACCTCCCTATTATAAAGGATGCTAATAGTGGCTTCCCCCACCTTTCCTATACCCTCACCGGTATAGGAACATTTGACCATGACATAGGGATTATCTTTTAAGGCCCATATCACTTAAAAGGGAATGCCCTTTCCCTAACCCTACATAAGTCCATCTATGTAGGATTATTCTGGTGTAATACCTTAGTGCTTAGTTACCATACCTACATGGGCTAACTAAGGTCATTATCACACAACTAGAAATGAGAATGGTCATCTAATCCTCACTGCTCAAGGTGCCACCACTACTATATTGTGAATGATTTCCAAAATCCTCACCACTTTGGATACACCCGAGCCTCAACTTTCAAGGTGTTTCATTCACAAATATCTAGCTATTGCATCATTGCAACTCCTTTCAGATATATACCTGGTTATTGCATCATCGCAAATCCTCCCAAAATTGGATTATCTTCTTGACTCAAGGGTTCTAATATGGCTCTAGATCCTTACCCCAAACCCATAAAAGAAAGGGTCAAAACATCATAATAACATAAACACATCTCTTCAAGGAAAATAAAGTGCTATATTAACACAATCAAATGCTTATAAATTAAAGTACGATAATAAAATTTCAAATCATTTAATTATATAAAAATTGCTAAAGACTAGACTTAAAATATCTTCAACCATTAAAACTAGCATCTAGATTATCCAAGAGTTGCAATTAAAGACAAGAATAATAAACAAAACCTTACAACCATACTCCTTCCATTATTATCAGGACCATAAATAGTAACACTTTAATTTCCATTATCTAAGAAATAATTATCCATAATGATACATACAACAAGATTTATTATTTCAAAAACTCATAAATATCCTCATCCCAATAAAATTTACATTTAAGACTTAAAGAACATAAAGTTATTGTTCATATTTTCTCCAATGCCTCCACCTGATGAATCTTCATCACAAACTTGAAGAAAGTAACTTAGGGATTAGGACATATCTTACATGCATATGCAAGCCTAACATGCACTATGCAATTTTAGCACTCAAATGCATCATTCCAAAATAATTCCAATCAACACATTGAAAGAATCTCATACTTCTTCCCTCCTAAGCTTCATACATGCATTAAAATGTTTTCAACATGCATAATCTAAATAAGCAAACTCTATACACTTAATCCTGGAAGAATCCCATTCTTATTTAGATATGGATTTCTTAGCTTTCCAACCTTTATCCATATTAACACAATTTTCAAGCTTAAAGCACATGATCAATTTCTAACTCTTTTTCCAAAACTCAAAGAAATAACCCATCATTCATATTTTGAAAAAAACTCAAAAAGAAAAACTGCTCAGCTACGGTTTGATGAGTAAAAACTACTTTGCTAGGGTTTTATGAGGAAAAACTGCCCTGCGGGGATGGCAACAGCTTTTGGAGGTCTAAATAATTGGAGGAATATCGTGATGGCATCGGGTCCATCACAGAGAGTGCATGCTCATGATGTTTTTTCATCTAAAAATGACTAGAAGAAATAGGATTTTCCAGTGCATGTCGGGAACTGCTTGTTAAAGAACAATGGATGTTTGGAACGATGTGAAGCCAGGCCGGTTCTAGTGGTTCAACCAAACTTGGTGGCGGAAGATGTGGAGTATCTAACCAAACATGCACTTATTGGTAAATTTTTGGGAATCCAAATTTCTCTCCCCTTTATGGAGGCTTGGGTCAGGAAGACTAGGAATCCTAAAGGAAACGTGGAGGTGATGCTGAGTGCGAACAACTATTTTATGGTGATTTTCTCTTGTATTGTAGATCGTAACAAAGCATTTGAAGGGGGTCCTTATTTTTATAACTAAGCGGGACTCTTTCTTAAACCCTGACATGTGGGTTTCAACCCATCAGAGGAGTGGCCGTTGCGGGTTCCAGTATGGGTTCGGCTTCCGTGGCTCTTGTTGGAATTTGGAGAACTGATATCTTGCATAAGATTGCCCTTCTTCTTGGGAATCCGGTTGTACCATCACAATAGAAAATGGATAAAAAGTAATCTCTGTTGCCCGTATCTGTATTGAAATTGATTTAAATAATCCTATTCAATATTCTATTGAAATATAGTTTGGATCGAATACATGGGTTCAAAAACTTGACTATGAAGCTCTTCTATTTTGTTATCGGATTTATCGTGAATATGGCCACCTGTAAAGAAAATGCCCTAACTTTGTCCCACCTGTGGCTTCCAATCCTAGGCCCTATCAGTCTAGAAAAAGTTTGGATAAAGGAAAAGCCCCGATAAAGGAAGGGGAACGGGACAAGGAATGCTTTTTTCTGATAAAATCTTGAAACAGAGGATGAAGGGCAAATAGAGACCTTAAGGATAGCCAGCCAGATGCTCTACTCAACCATTTTGAAATATTATATGAAATTTATTAGTGCATGGAGATACCTGAAACATTGCTACCTGATGCAAATATAATAGGGCCAAATTATATGTCTCTTCTTGAAGTGGAACTTAAGGAATCAAATCTAGGGGGTTTAAATGAAGAACAAAGGGCTTTGGATTCGAGTATAGGTGATAGTTGGATCTAGCCAAATAAGGGAAACTATTTTGGAAAGTGGTACAGATTTAGTTATGCCCTCTCCTACTCAGGCACTGATGTAGTCATCCTTGGACTGCAAAACTCCTATGGTGTTGGGATTGCAGCAGAAAATAATAAAAAAAAGTTTTTCAGATAAGAATATGAAGGTGGGTCGAAAGAAGGACTAGGATAAAATTAAGTTAATGGGGGAGACTTTGGTGGAGTTAGGCTTGGTGAGAACATTGGACTCTCATTTTTATAATCCCCAAAAATGATTATCCTTTCATGGAATGTAAGGGGGTTGAACAACATCCCCAGACAAAAAGTTGTTCGTGATTTGGTTCGTGTACATTCTTCGAATGTGGTGTTTATTTAGGAGACTAAATTGGCTACTGATAGTATGTTCAATATTACTCCCAAGTTTTTGAGGGGCAATGCCAGTGTATTGGTGCATGTGGATATGCTAGTGACGTTGCTTGTTTATGGAATTCAGTTAAGATATCCCCTCTTACTTGGATTTCCAACATATGGTCTATTTCAATGATCAGACATGATAATGAATCTGGGGAAACCATCCTACTTACAAGTGTGTATGCTCTTGTTGATTACAATGGTAAAGTGAATTTGTGGGAGCACATTTGCTTTGTGAGAAGTCTAGCTCCCCTATACCCATGGATTTTGGTTGCAGACTTCAACTCTATCACTTGTTTGGAGGAGAAACATGGTGGGGTTGACTGTCTCGAGCCTTTTTCTTCTATCTTTAGTGCTCATATCTAGGCCCTGAACTTGGTTGACATCAAGCCAAATAATGGGATATTTACTTGGCATAATAGAAGGTGTGGGGAAGCTTCCATCTCAGAGAGACTTGATAGGTTTTTGATATCTAGTTATTGGATGGGTAATAACAAAAGTGCTAGTTCTGTGATTCTAGAGGGTAGGGGATCTGATCATTGGCCTATAAAACTCTCTACTCTGGAGTTAGGGCTAAAGAAGAATTATTCCTTTAAGTTTCAACTTATGTGGCTTCATGATCCTAAGCTTCATGATTTCATGCGAGGTTGGTGGACCACTGGAAAACCTTCTCATGGCACCATTATGTATTCCTTTATGAAGAAACTATAATTTGTAAAGCATAAATTGAAGATATGGAATAGACTAAATTTTGGGAACCTTTCCTTGGCTAAGCTGGAAAATATTAGGAGGGTGGAAGAAGCTTCAAGGAAGATTAGAGATCAGGGACTCACGGAGGAGCTTCTCATTGAGGAATCTGAGGCTGCAAAAGACCTTACTGAATGGGAATTGAGGGAAGAAATATTTTGGAAACAAAAAGCTTGAGTAGATTGGCTTCAGGAAGGGGATAGGAACACAACCTTATTTTATAACTCAGTTAACGCTCACCGTAATGGTAACTTGATAACCTCTCTTGTGAATTCTCAGGGTGCTCTGCTCTCTTCTTTCAGGGATATTTCAAAAGAGACTAAGAGGTATTTTTCCTCTCTCTTCAAGGAGGACTCTCTCTCAGATGATGAGAATGAAAAGCTTATTCTAAACTGTATTCCATTGATTGTTTCTAGAGATATGAATGAGCACTTTATGGGTCCAATTTCCCTAGAGAAGTTGGAAAATGTTGTATTCAATATGAAAAAAGGAAAAGCCCCAGGCCCATATGGATTCCCGATTGAGTTTTATCAGGAGTTTTGGGATTTACTCAAATTTGATCTTTTGGAGGTGGTCCATGAGTCCCAAAAGAATAAACAGATTATAAGGACCCTAAATGCTACATTTGTGGTGCTTATTCCTAAAATAGAGGGAGAAAATTCCTTGGATATGTTTAGGCCTATTGCTCTCTGCAATGTTGTGTATAATATCATCAGAAAAATTATTGCTGAGAGGCTGAATATATGGTTGAGAAAAATCATCTTTGAGGAGCAAGGAGGGTTTCTTGCTGGTCGAAAAATCTTGGATGGGGTTGTTATTGCTACAAAAGCTATTCACTCGATGGAAAATTCTAAGAAAAAAACTATGTTCATGAATTTAGACATGGCCAAAGTCTATAATCGGGTCAGATGGTCCTTTCTTCAGAAAGTTCTTACTACTTTTGGATTTGAGGAGGAATGGATTAGATGGGTGATGAGTTGTGTTTATTCTTCCTAATTCCCTATTCTTGTTAATAATGAGCCATCAGAGCTATTTGATGCCTCAAGGGAATTGAGGCAAGGAGATACTTTATCTCCTTATTTGTTTATCATTATGGTGGAAGGGTTGGAAAGATTTCTCAAGTCTCAAGTCAAGCAGGGTCTCATTCAAGGGTGGAAGTGGGATAGTAGTTTGCCACCTCTTTCCCACCTTCAATTTGTTGATGATACTACTTTGTTGGGAGTTACCACTATCAAGGAAGCTGGAAATATTAGACAGTCTCTTGACATATATCTTGGTGCTTCTAGAAAGTTGATTAATGAGGACAAGTCTTCTATTTTCTTCTTCAATACCCCTCCTATTATTCAAGCCAAGATTGCTCACATTCTAAGATTCCAGGTCAGGACTCCCCCCTTCATTTATCTTGGTATTCCAATTTCATCTCATCCTCTACCTAGATCTTCTTGGCAGTCTATGCTTGATAAGTTTAGAAGGAAGGTGAATCACTGGAATTTTAGATGGCTATCCACTACAGGTAGAGTGTTGCTTTTAAAATTTGTTGTTCAAGCTTTACCCATTTATAGATGTTTTGTAAAAATAGCTCCCTCTCATTTCATCAAGGACATGGATGCTTTGTCAAGACAATTTTTATGGTCTAGAAAACTTGATCAATCTAAATGGAGTATGGTTAGGTGGGATTCTATATGTAGTTTGGGGTGTTAGCATAAATTGATATTCCATTCTTGGCATATTAAAAGAAGCGCTCGTAGGCGCTCTCCAATTCTGGTGTCTAACCACCTAGGTGGTTAGAACAGTTTATATTGTAACCGCATGTATTTTCTATATCTTATGATTAATGAGAAGATTACAATTGCTTGGTAGAATTCTTCATGGCATCAGAGCTGCGGACAGATCGACTGGCAGGACCCTGACTTGGAAAGTTGCGGACAGGACGACTGAGCAGACCGAAGATAGGAGACATGACCCTGACGGACCAAGCAACCGAAGACAGGAGACACGACCCTGACGGACCAAGCACGATAGACCACGACAGAAGCGCGACAGACCATGATTGGGACAGACCCTGACGGACAACGTAGACAACGCAGATAGAAGTACGTGGCTCGACGGACAACGCAGACAATGCAGACAGAAGTACGTGGCTCGTGGACGGTTCGGCGGGAGGGAGGCAAAAGGACGGGGACGGGGTGGTTGCCCGAAGGCAACCGAAAGCATTAGTGGCTTTCGGCATTTTTAAGCCCCCCCACATTGGCCGCACAGGCCATGTGGGATTATTTTTTTCCCTAATTCCATCGCCCTGACGTTTACAATACCAACAACATGCATAGTTTTTCTCGTCGGGCTCTCTGGCTCAGGCGGTAAGAATGCTTCTTGTTTGGCGGAAGGTCTCCAGTTCCAATCCCTGCGAGGAATTTTTGACACCCGTACCTGTTGTTTTGATGCATTTCCTATTCTTGTGACGACGGAACACGTGGTTGATGCATTGGGTGTCCCAGTGATGACGGGATTTGTTTTTTTGATGCCCCGAATGATACAGTGACGGCGGCAGAATCTGGTTGACGCCTGTAATTTTGTTTTGACGGCTGCATACATTGACAGCTGCATATTTTGACGGCTGCATACTTTGGAGGAAGCAACTCCATACTTTGATGGCTGCATACCTTTTTTTTAAGGTATTTTTTTTAAATTTCTTGTTCCCTTTGCAACTTGAAAGGGGGGAAATCCATTTTTTCCTTTACAAAATTGTCAGACAAAGGGGGGAAATCAAGCTATTTGGCAGACATAATTTTGCTAGAATAAAATAGGTGCTAAAAATTTGTGGGCATTTATGATTGTTATTTTTTTGCATTTAAATATTCTGTTTTCTTGCATTATCAATCATAAATTACAAATATAAGACCCCAAATTTATACCCTATTTGTGCAATTTATTGCACGACAGCGTTCGGTATTTGAGATACCTCTGGTCCACACTTACAGGTAATGCTGTCGTGCTTTGGACTACTGTATTCGCCGCCTAATATAGCTGCAACAACGACGTTTGAGCTTGTTCTCTATAAATCGTCGGGGAGAAATAAGGCAAACCATGTTTTTTATTTCTCATTTCATACCCACATCGTGATTGTTGTTAGGCGTAAATCCTGACGAAAGCTCTTTTTTCCAAAGTGTTTAGGGGAAGTTACGCCCCACGCATGCGGAATAAAACTTTCTATGGTAGGTGTCATTAACAACACGATGCCCTTTCAGTATCGCCTATGTTCAATATATTGTGCTTCTCATATGTACTTATAGTCTCCCTCTCGTAAGGGCGAGTACATATTGAGTAGTATACTTGTTCCTATATACCTATAGTTTCCCTCACGTAAGGGCGGGTGTATATTGAATGGTTACAATATAATGATATGGGAGGTATAAAGAAAGGGAGACCAATTGGTGATATAAGGAACCTTCATAATGGCCACAATTCATAAGTATCTCTCAGATTCCCAATTGTTGAAAGGTCCTAACTTTGTTCCATGGAAGACAAAAATGAAAGCCATACTTCAGTTGGAAGATTTATGGGATGTAGTGAATGGCACTGAAAAACATCCTCAAACAACTAGAACAGATCAAGATGATTGGGATAATAAAGACCAGAAGAGTCTTGTATTTATCTTACTTGCTACCACGGATGAGGTGCGGCCTCATATTTGTGATGCAAAAACTAGTAAGATAGCCTGGGATGCTTTGCTCACAGTATATGAAGGGAAGAATCAATCCACTATTCTCCATCTTCAAACTCAACTACATAATCTCGAGTATGAGTTACGGAGAAACGGTTGACATATTCCTATGTAGAGTGGCAGATTTGAAAGCGAAATTGAATGCTATGGGAAAACCTCGTGGATGATGATGTCTTGAATTCTGTTATCTTGAGAGCATTACCAAGTTCCTACAAGATGTTGATCACCTCTCTCAATGTTTACGGAAGACAAGTCTCATTTGTGGAACTGGTAAACTTGCTTCAGACTGAGGAGGCAACTCAGGTCCAGAAAGATGACATGCCAGATAATGCTCTCTCCACACAACAGAGTGGTAAACAACAAGGGCAGTTTCAAAAAGGAGGTGCTTCCTCCAAAGGAAAAGGAAAGCAATCTCAGCAAAAAGATACAAAATATTGCAAAATTTGTGATATGAATAACCATGACACCAACGAGATGTTGGTTCAAAAACAAGCAACAAAATGAAAGAGGTTCCCAAAAGAAGGGCAAGCACAAGAAAAAATACAATAAGCATAAGCGATCTAAAGGCCATGTTGCTTATCCTTGAATCCAACTCGGACTCACATTCTCCCGAGTCCGATTCGGACTTCGACTACGAACGAGCACACAAGGTACTCATGACTCATACATCGTCTTCCCAGGATAGATGCTGTATGGTATATTGATTCGAGGAGCAAGCAAACACATGACTGGGGATAAATCTTGGTTTGATACGTTTGTTGAAAAAGAGGGTAAGCCAGTCACAATTGCTGACAATCAGGTCTATCAAGTAAAAGGAGAAGGGGATATTTCTGTGTCTCTTCCTGATGGTAATTGTCAAATTGAAAAGGTCCTCTATGTTCCAAGGCTTAGCCAATAATCTGCTTTCGGTCACACAAATGTTGGATAGAAACATGGAAGTCGTGTTTCGAGTTGTCAATGGCCGGAAGAGATGTTTTATCACACACGGTGGTAAACATGTAGCAAGCTGGATCTTACAAACATGGCTTGTTTATCCTCGATGCTATTTCCACTTCCCATGTTGCTTTGGCTGCAACTACAAAAGAGGCTACCTCTCTATGGCATCAGCGTTATGGGCATCTCAGTTCTGGATATTTGCTTGAATTACACAAATATGGGATGGTGAAAGGTCTTCCGCCCCTCTCATCTATCTTGTCGGTTTGCTCGGATTGCTTAGCAGGGAAGCAACATCGAGTGCCTTTTGAAGCAAGCTCCTCTCGAGCTGCAAAACCTTTAGAGCTGGTACATACCGATCTGTGTGGTCCTATGCCAACCAGCTATGGTGGGAAAAAGTATTTTCAACTATTCGTTGATGATTACTCATGAAAGATGTGGGTTTTCTTCCTTCAGTTGAAATCAGAAGCACTTCTCACCTTCCAACAGTTTAAGAAGCTTGTTGAGAAGGAATCAGGATGTTTGATAAAAACCCTCCGCTCAGATCGAGGGGGGGAATACACCTCTCGAAGTTTTTTTAGAGTTCCTTAAAGAACATGGGATAAAAATACAAGCGACTACAGCCTATACACCTCGAGCGGAATGGAGTTGCGAGAAAGAAGAAATCGTTCCATTATGGAAATGGTTCGATGTATGCTAAAAGGAGCACATCTTGAGGATCAATATTGGGCAGAAGCAGTAAACACAGCGTCATACCTCTTAAATAGAGCACCCACTCGTGCTCTACAAGGGAAGACTCCACAAGAAGCATGGAGTGATAAGAAACCTTCCATTTCTCATCTGAAGGTGTTTGGGTGTAAAGCATTCATGCACATTCCAAAACAGAAAAGAAGGAAGCTGGATGAGAAAACCCTGTCGTGTATTTTTCTTGGCTATGATGAGTACTCAAAAGGTTATCGATTGATTGATCCTAAGACCAAGAAGACACATGTGAGTAGAGATGTTGTATTTGATGAAGCTCCTACATCAAAAGACACATCAACAACTGTATACATAGATGATACAGAACCTAAAAAGGAGGTTCAACTTCCAAAGTCAACACAAAAAGTTCCAAAATGGTATACTAGCACTTTGAGAGATGCTAAGTTGAACTCCTTTCCAGATCTATCTCTTGATAGGCCATGTACTCGAAGTATGACACAACGAGAAGAGAGCAGAAGCATCTACTTTAGAGGTTGATGAACTTTGTCAACACTTTGATGATTTGTCAGTGAGTACCAAATATGACAGGGAAGAAGATGAGGATGGAGAAAAACTTTATATGTCTACATTAAATACAAATGAACCCACAACGGTTAAATCTGCCCTTAATCAACCACAGTGGAAACAGGCTATGGATGTAGAACATAACTCTCTTCTTAAAAATAATACTTGGAAACTAGTCGATCACGCAACAGGAAAGAAACCCATCGGCTGCAAATGGGTATTCAAAGTAAAGTATAAGGCAGATGGATCTATTGATAAGCATAAAGCCCGGCTTGTTGCAAAGGGATATGCTCAGAAAGAAGGCATAGATTATGAAGAGACTTTTGCCCCTACTGCAAAAATGACTACCATTAGAGTACTTTGTGCCATGGGAGCTCAGTTTGGGTGGAAATTGCATCAGATGGATGTTAAAAGTGCCTTCTTGAATGGTGACTTACAAGAAGAAGTATACATGACTCAACCAGAAGGATATGAGGTTGAGGGGCAAGAACAAAAAGTGTGCAAGTTGATCAAATCTTTGTATGGTTTAAAACAAGCTCCTCGGGCATGGTATATCAAGATAGACAGTCACCTTGTGCAGCATGGTTTTATTAGAAGTCCTTCAGATGCAAATCTCTATATTAAGAAAAATGGTTCTGATATAGTGATTCTTGTACTTTATGTTGACGATCTGATCATCACTGGAAGCTCAGAAAAAATGATTGATTTAGTAAAAGATGACTTGAAGCAATCTTTTGATATGACAGATCTAGGACTTCTACACTATTGTCTTGGCTTAGAAATTACTCAACAAAAGTTCCATATTAGAGTAACACAGAAAAAATATGCCAAGACTTTAGTAGAAAAATATCGGATGACTAATTGTAAGTCAAAAGCAACTCCAATGGAGCAAGGACTTAAGTTATCTCGATATGATGAGTCACCTCAGGTAGATGGTACTCTCTATCGCCGATTGATTGGGAGTCTCCTATATCTAACAAATACCAGACCAGATCTCAGTTTTGCTGTAGGATATCTTTCAAGGTTCATGCAAGAGCCTAAAGTGAGTCACTGGAAAGCAGAAAAAAGAGTTCTTCATTATGTTCACGGTACTACAAATTATGGTCTGGAATATAGACAGAATAATAAATTTTTCTTATTGGGATACACGGACTCAGATTTTCTTTGGATCCCTTGATGATCGTAAATCCACCTCCGGATATGTTTTCCATCTAGGATCTGGACCTATCTCATGGCACGATAAGAAGCGACATGTGGTTGCTTTATCTTCTACTGACGAGAATATCGTGCGACCGGTGAAAGCAATCTGTGAGATCATGTGGTTAAGTCGCATTCTTACAAACATGGGCCTTCCAAAGAATCTTCCTCTTCATTTGTTTTGCGACAACCAAGGTGTTTTGAATCTTGTAAAAAATCCAATTTTTCATGAACGTACCAAACATGTTGATACCGAGATGTCATTTTATATGAGATGAAGTTCCAAAGCACCATATCCAACTTCACTACATTCCTACTGATGCTCAAGTTGCAGATATCTTTACCAAAGCACTTGGACGCATCAAATTTGAAAAGTTTCGGAATACAATTGGGATTTGCCAATAATGTAATAAGGGGGGATGTTAGCATAAATTGGTATTCCATTCTTGGCATGTTAAAAGAAGCGCTCGTAGGCGCTCTCCAATTCTGGTTTCTAACCACCTAGGTGGTTAGAACAGTTTGTAACCGCATGTATTTTCTATATCTGAAGATTAATGAGAAGATCACAATTGCTTGGTAGAATTCTTCATGGGGCAAGAGGGAGGCCTTGGGTTGCAACAAAAAACTCTTTTTGGGCAGGCTTTGGCTTTGGCTGCAAAAATTTATTGGAGATGGTGTACCTCTCAAGATCAAATTTGGGCTAAAATATTATCTTGTAAATACTTGAGAGGTATTTCTAAGGCTGAGATCCCTAGAGTTAGCCTGTTTGGGAAAGGTTCAATTATCTAGGACACTCTAAAAAGAGGAGCTAATTTAATCAAGCAGGGTTTGTTATGGATTTGCAATCGGGGATCATATGTTCTTTTTTGGGAGGATTCTTGGGATGGCCACCCTCCTATCTTGAATCAATATCCCAGGTTACGTTCCCTACGCATTTTTTTCTTGGAAGTAGGCTGGTCTTGTGTGGACTTTAAAAAAATCCAGTCTTTTGGAAATATGGAGATGTACAAGTGGAAAGATCTACAGGAATGGCCTTAGGGGGACTAGCCAAGGACAGAGAGGTGCTTGCTCTTATTATTATGAGGAGGCCATGTTCTTCATTGAGTGGCAAATATATTCTAGCTTGGAACCCTGATCCCAAGGGAACCTACTCGGTAGCCTATGGTTATTAGGTTCTTGATAAGTAAAAGTATGGGATTATTCTTGTCACTTGGTGGAAAAAGGTGTGGAATAAATTTGCTTGGCCAAAATATAACTTCTTTCTCTGGCTAGTAGCTCGTAATAAATGCCTCACTTGGGATAATGTGAGGAAGAGGGGATATTAGGGTCCCTCTTTTTGTGTCCTTTGCGATAAGAATGAGGATGACTCTTCTCATTTATTTTTCCAATGCTTCTTTGCTAGAGACATTTGGCACCATTGGTGGAGCACTTGGAACCATCCATGTTTTCATGTGCTGTCCTTGGTGGAGTTTTGGAGTAGTCTGGGTAGACCTCTGGCCAAGGCCCCCTTCCTTTGGGGAGCTTGGAATTTAGGCCATTATTGCATCATATAGTAGATTTGGCTCGAACGAAACCATCACATATTTCAAGGCAGTCATTTGGCTGTTCAAAAAATCTGGCAAAGGATCCTATGTATGGTTCAGGATACCATCCATACAAAATGTGATGTGGACCATCTCTTGCATTCTAGGTAGGAGAAGGTACAACAATCCCTTAGTCTCTTTGGGAATGGTGTGAAATCTTCTAGCCTTATCAGGGTTCCTCATCTCACCAATAAGGTTAGGATAGATGGTAGGTGGAGGACACCCCCTAGAGGAGTTTTAAAAATTAATACTGATGGATCATCCAGGGGAAATCCTGGATATGCTGGCATTGGTGGTGTTGGGAGAGATTCTGTTGGTGGTGTTAGTTTTTTCTTTTCCATTTGTAAAGGTGTTCACTCCAACAATTTTATGGAAGCTCTTGAAATTCTTGAGGCCTTGCAGAGGGGGTTTTATCTTGGCTGGCATAGTATTATCTGCGAGTCTGACTCTAAAAATATGGTTAATATTTTAAACAGTAAAAGGGTGGAGGAAGTTAATTGGAAGTTGGCCTCTATAGCCGTTCAGATTATCAGAATGAGTGAAGAGTGTAGGTTTTGGAGACGTCATAGTGGAAAGAAAATATTAAATATTTGTTCGTGCCACATCTATCTCAACCAACCAGTTAGACTAGTCGGTAGCCTGGCTCACACTAGGGTGCTATGTTGCGAGAGGTTAAGGGGTCGAATCTGGTCGATGCCATTTTGTTGAAGAGTTAAAAGATGAGTTACAAAGGATTTAAATAATATTTTTGTGCCTATGATTCCATTCATTGGGGTAGCCCAAGTAGTTATCTTGTTTGTATAGAAGAGTTGTTGTGTAGGAGGTTAAGGGATCAAATCCCTTTCACGTATTTTTTATGAGGGATAGAAAAAAAAATGCCAAAGGAAATAAATATTATTATGCATTGTTTGATTTCATGGGCTGCGTTAGCGTAGCTGGTCACTAGTCAAAATTAGGGCGCTGCGCTTCTAGAGATCAGGAGATCAAATCCCATCTGCGGTTGTGCAAGGTATTTATAAATTTTGTTTTATTAAGTTTAATATAAAGGAGATATAAGGCATAGTATTGGGATTTGATTTTTGCAAATGATAAAAGGAGAGATATAAGGCATAATATTGGGATTTGATTTTTGCAAATTATAAAAGGGGAAATATATGGTATTATGTTGTGATTTGATTTTTGCAAAGGGAGATATAAGGTGTAATGTTGTGATTTGATTTTTGCAAATTATAAAAAGGGAAATATAAAGTGTAATATTGTGATTTTATTTTTAGGAGATATAAGGTGTAATGTTGTAATTTTATTTTTGCATGTCAATGTAAAGGAGATGTTAGAATGAAGCTTTATATTGTAAGTTTCAAAAAGGGAGATGTAAGGAGTTATTTTTAAGCTTTATTGTGTATGATTTGAAAGAAGTGATAAAGGTTAAAATGGTGATTTGATATTTAAATCAAGAAAGTAAAAAGAGAATTATGACCAAATTTGAAAAACACATGCAAGAGGAAGATCATCATTACTGAGGCAGATTTAGAGGACACAGATGTGGAACAAGTCAAGGTGTCAAAGAATATTAAGTGCACATATTCACCCAAGCATTCAATTGCCAAGGAAGGACAATTCAAAAAATTCAAATAAGAAAGAAAGATGCACATGATAGAAGAATAAGAGCAAGATATGATCATCTCCAAGTCAACACACAAGTAAGTTATCCAGTGCTAGACTTGAGCTACCTTTAAAGTGTAAAAATTTAAGATTTGTGGAAACGACGAAATTAATGAATGTGAAGAACATATTGGCCATTTGAAGCTTACTACATTAATGCATATCATTCTCTATATGTTCATGAAGATAAAAGAATTATGGGTAGAATATGCCTGAATTGCTTTTAGTTGAGAAAAGCTAAGGTGAAGAACTTGATACCATTATTGATCAAGTTTGGTAAGCATATTTATGCATTGGTTATGATTGAATTTGGGAGTAAATGTGCAAGGGTTATAGATCGGTTTTAGAGCAGATTTGAGTAGGTTTGGAGAGTAGGTTTTGCAACAGATTTGAGCAGGTTTTATGAGTATATTTGAGCAGGTTTTATGAGAAAATTTGAGCAGCTTTTGGAATATATTTGAGTAGGTTTTGTGAGCATATTTGAGTAGGTTTTGTGAGAAAGGTTTGGAATAAATTTGAGCAGGTTTTATGAGCAGATTTGAGCAGGTTTTGTAAGCAGGTTTTGGAGTAGATTTGAGCAGGTTTTGTGAGAAGGTTATGAAGCATATTTGAGCGGGTTTTAAAGCAAATTTAAGCAGTGTTTGTGAGCAAGTTTTGGAGTAGAATTGAGAAGGTTCTAAAGTAGAGGGGATTGGTGTATCTTGTGGATTGGTGTCCACAAATTGAGAGGGTATTGGTGTTTCCTATGGATTGATGTCCACAAACTAGAGCAGAGGGGATTGGTGTCTCCTCTGGATTGGTTTCCACAAACTTAAGAGAGGATTGGTATCTCCTATAGATTGGTGTCCATGAAATTGAGAGGGGATTGGTGTCTCCTATGGATTGGTGTCCATGAACTTAAGAGGGGATTGGAATCTCCTATGGATTGGTGTCCATGAACTTGAGAGGGGATTGGTGTCCCCTATGGATTGGTGTCTACGAACTTGAGAGGGGATTGGTGTCTCCTATGGATTGGAGTCCACAAAAATTGTAATAGGGGATTGGTGTCTCCTATGGGTTGGTGCCCATGAAATTTATTGAAGAAATATATAAGCAATATTTTATCGTGGTTTTCTCCCAAAAGGGTGTTTCCACGTAAAAGTTGTGTCTCTCATATGTGTGATGATTTATGCATTGTTTCATTATTGCATTAATATTATTGTTGTTATCATTTGGATTGAAAAGTGAAAAGTTTTATATTATATTGTTCACCCCCCCTCTTAGTATAAGCTTGTGTTGTTCACTATCGACTACCTATTTAGGTTTAACCGTTGAATACATCCTAATTATACTCCATGATGTAATATTATTCTAACAAGCATTTGACCATTTATTGACATCCATATTTTTAATATTATTTAAAAATCTTAAAATGCAAATCATAACGACCATATGGAAAAAATGCTTGTTTATGTGAAATGTATTTCATATGGAACAAAATATTTCATTTGAATTTGCTTATGATAAAATGTTTTTAAATATTATGCATTTGTCTTAGAAATAAATGCTTATCTTGATTTATTGGCAATAATTTGGTATACCTAAAATGATACATGTAAGAAAAAAAGAAAAAAAAATACAAGTCTAAATATATAAGATGAAAGTAATATGCATTACACAAATCAAGGAATCACGAATAACAATAACATATCTTTCCCTAATTCCAAAAAGAAGGATGCATAATTATTTGATTCATTTATTTCCATAATCTTGTGTAATATGACATATAATATTATCTCCAAAGTTATGGTAAATCGATTAAGACCTTTGTTAGACAAAATTATTTTATAGGAGAAAGGAGGATTTGTGGAAGGGAGACATATTCTAGACGGGATCATAGTAGATAGGATCTGTTGGCAATTTTGGGTACATTGGGTACATTGCCTTTGCTCAAGTGTTGATGTTGTCATTGATGTCAAGAAGCGGAAGGGTTTTTTGTGAAAACCAAGGCAGACAAAATAAAAGGTTTTATTTAAAACCATTGACAACAGATTTGAAATGGGTTTTTCTTAAAACCCAAGTTGGCTCTTCGTTTCGTTGAAAAAGGTGCCCCGGTGATGAAGATATTTAATTTTAAATATTTAGTTTAAATTTTATTTTTAAAATTTAAATTAATATTTTAAAATTAAAATTAAAGTATTTGCCGACGTGTTTGATAATGCATCGAAGTACATATAAAATGTGGCAATGGAATTCATTTTAGAGTGGATGTTCTCGATATGAATCCTTGTGCAATTTCGATTTAGTCGGAGCCCCTGCGCTAACGAAGAATGATGCTCGAAAGCAGCGCCAAAGAGGAGGGCTCGCGGTGAAGATTCAAATGATGCTCGGTCAATATTAAAACGGGTGCATGAAGATCAAGCTCTTAGTAATGAAAGTGCAGCATTTGATATTAGAGACACGCCTTGCGAACTGGTTCGGTTGAGTTCTCATTCTTCGAGTGGCGAAGATCAATAGTGCTCAATCTATCGGATCATCGAATACCTTCGGCGTGCGCACCGTGTGAAAAGGTGAAACTTGAAGCATCGAAGGGATATCTTTGTGAAAGAAGCGATTCTAATATCTTTGATGTGCACACCCTGTGGAGGAGGCAGAACTTAAGGCAGCGAAGGGATATATTTGTGAAGCAAGCAATTTGAACATCTTCGACGTGCGCACCAGAGACGTCACAGCGGCAAAAAGGAATATGGTGGTAAGATTATTGATGTTGTAATGTTTTGATTTTCTTTGAGTGTCCTCGATAGGAAAGGAGAGATAGAACACAGACAGTTCTTCATCGAAGGAGCACGAGAGCATTCAAGATACAACAAGGACGCGCGTAGCAGTAGACGATAGAGAGAAGAGTTTGAGGCAGACTCTCGACGAAGTTTAGGCAAGATCACATCGCAGAAGGGCATGGAGCAGCGAAGTATGGAGAACACAACATTATCGGCTGTGTATGGTTAGACGAAAAATAGGATCAGTAGTAAACTGGTTATTAAATTGGATTCAACAGTGGAGCTAGCAATGCACGTCTTCGCGGAAGGGTGTTTTCGGTAATGCAACAGAAAGACAAATTAACGACGTGAGAGTAACGGATTAAATATCCCATCTAGTTCTTTTGCTCTATTCATTGCAGTAGACTGGTTGGTTTTTGCCCTCGTGTCGGTGGAAGTAAAGTAAAAGGAGCAAGTGCTCCTTGGTTAACGTGAGTAGCGTGGTCCACATGGTTGAGGCCCTAGTGCTAGGGCTTGCACGACTTGAGAGGTCGTGGGTTCGAGTATTGACGAAGGCTTAAAATGCTACTAAGGTATGCCCCTCATTTTTATTTAATGATGATAATACTTTGTTGTTTGAACTATTAGAATTTTGGGAGTTATAAGGTTATGTAATATTGTGATTTATTTTACTTTTATGGTATAAGTGGTTTTGGGAGTTATAAGGTTAATGCAATGTTGTGATTTATTTTATTTTATGGTACAAGTGGTTTTAGGAGAGATAAGGAAGTTGTGCAATTAAAAACCTTGATGATGATTATTGAAAAGTGGAGTAATGTTGATTATGTTGTGATCTACTAACCCTTGTGAAGATTGGCAAAAGAATTTTGTGTTTGTGGCAGATTTTCAAAGGGGCTTCTTCACTACAATAAGGTATGGGCACATTCTTCTTATGAGTATGATTGGTGTATGTTTTCCTGAAATAAGATTGGAGTGAAAAGGTTTTCAACAAGGTTTCCTTTGGTTGAGAAAAGATATTGGTTTTGGAAAGAACATGAGTATCATTGTTATATGAGATATTGCATGGTTGGCAATTGTTGGGTTGTGTTTCATGTTCTTGAGAAAAGCATACTACATCTATCTTATTCTTTTGAGATTTGAAATTGAGTTGAGATTGAGATTGGGAGTTAAGTATAGAACATATTGAGTCTCTAACAATTCTCTTTATGCTTCTATGAGGTGGATGAATCACATTGGGTCTCTAACCATTCTCTTTGTGGGTTCATGCCAAGCAAGTGTTTTTGATGAACTTGTGAGCAGGTTTTGGACAGGTTCCATTGGGGACTTGTGAGCAGGTTTTGGACAGGTTCCATTGGGGACTTGTGAGCAGATTGTGGACAGGTTTTGTTGAGGACTTGTGAAGCTGAGGTTGATAGTTCTATCAGAGAACTTGAGGACAGAGGTGTATTGGTTCTATGAGAAGAACCTGAGGACATATTTGTGCCAGACCGAAGGACTGTGTTTGGTGCTGATCAAAGACAGAGGACGAGGACATTTGTGCTAAACCGAAGGACTGTGTTTAGTGCAAATTCGAGGACCAGCTTTGAGGTGATAGAGTTGAGGACAGAGGTCTCCAGCTAGAGTAGGGAAGACAGGTGTCTTCTGTGGATAGAGTTCCATTTGCTAAGGGCAGCGGAGGCAGAGGTCTTCTAGAGGATCACCAGCCAGAGCAGAGGTAGGGGAAGGTATCTCCTTTGAGCAGAGGCTCATAAATTCAGATTGGGGGAAGGTTCTCCTTTGAGCCGAGGCTCATAAACATTGTAATTGGGAAGGTTTCCCAAAGAACTTTGAGATAACTTTTAGAGAAAAGTTTTGTGGATGAACCATGTAAATTGTTGTGTCACTTTGTGGATGGTTTTGTGCATTGCTTTGATATTGCTTTGGATATATTGCTTTACTATTTTGAAGTATAAAGGAAAAAGTAAAAAGAGGTCTTATACTGTTCACCCCCCTCTCAGTATAAGCTTGTGTTCTTCAATTGGTATCAGAGCCGGTTCCTTCGAAAAGTTTAATAGCTTGAAGGAAAAGCTAGTAAAGAACACAATGGATCATTCAAGTGGCAATGCAACACCTATTCTTGATGGATCAGATTTTGGTCTTTGGAGTGCAAGGATGAAGGTTCATCTAATGGCACTTGGGAATGAGGTTTGGGAAGTGATTGAAGATGAGTACACTATTCCTGAACATGGTCCTAATACTAAAGAAGAAAGGCTCCTACATCACAGCAATTCAAAAGCAATGAATGCAATCCTGAAAGGCTTACAAAAACGAGATCTCACCAAAGTGATTCACTGCAAGACAACTAGTGAAATGTGGAATCAGTTGAAGGTGGTTCATACAGGTGATACAAATGTCGGAAAGGCCAAGTTGAGACACTTCAAAGGTATGTTTGAACAACTCAAAATGAATGATGATGAAAATATTAGTGACTACATGCTTCGTATGGATGAAGTTGTTAACTCCATGAAAGACTTAGGTTTTGAGCTTGCTGAAAATGATGTTTGTGATAAGATTTTAAGATCTCTTCCTAATAGATTTAGTGAAAATATTTCTGCTATTGAGGAAGCTAAAGATTTGGATGAGTTAAAAAAATATGAGCTCCATAGTATACTTGCAGCATTTGAGTTAAGAACTCAAGTGAAGGTTGATGTCAAGAAGGAGGCAGCTTTCAAGACTACCAAGAATTCCAAAGGTAAACAACTTCAAGAGAGCGATGAGTCTTCTGGTGATGAAGAGGCATATTACAGCAAGAAAGGCAAGTTCTTTAGAAAGCACAAAAATATGAAAAACGTGAGATGTTTCAATTGTGGAAAGTTTGGTCATTATGCTACTAACTATAATGTTGCCAAGGATGAAAGTGATGAAGTTAAACAAGATTGTAAGAGCAAGGATTCTAAAAGGCATAGGCATCAAAGGAAGAACAAAGATGAGCACAACAATAAAGGAAAGAGGTATTCTCACAAGCACAAGAAGAGCTTCTACCTAGACAAAGCAAGTAAGTGTTCTAGCAGTGATAGTGAAAGTTCTTCAAGTGATAATGAAAATGAGATGTTGTTCATATCGAGAAAAAGAGGAAGAACCGAAACATAGATTCATTATCATGAAATGTCTTAGATGTGGAAATTTTGGTCACCTTGAGGATGATTGCACAAATAATGAATTGGTTGTTAGTATGTATGAGGATGCTTTAGAAAATGATAAGGAAGATGCATGTATGGTTTTTGAAAAGGGTAGCACCTCTAGTGATAAGAAATCTGAAAAAGGCCTTGATAATTCAAAGTGCAATCAAATAAAGGATCTTGAATGTGAACTTACAAATGCTCTTAGTGTTTTGAAAAAGGAAAGAAAGAAGAATGCTAGACTCAAGGATAAGTTAGATGAATGTTGTATGGAGAGAGATGAACTTATAGAAAGTCTTGATGTCTCTATGGCTAATGCACAAGAACTCAAGAATGAGTTAGAATCTAAGGTGCTTGAGTATAGTGAATTAGAACAGAAAATGGCTTCTTTGAAAGAGGAAAATAAAAAGTACAAGGATAAGCTGTACAGGTTTCAAGAAAGCTCCAAAAAGGTTAAGTCTCTCATCCAAAGTCAAAGAAATCCAATAGATAAAACAGGTCTTGGTTTTGTTAAGCCTCACAAGAAACAAGTTGGAGAGTCTAGTAAGAGATTCCAAAAGGAAGAGAGTTCTAATGAGGAAAATATTTCAGATCATGAGTCCTTGAATGATAGATGCATAGAAACAGAAAACAAATTTTGGAATGAGAAGAAGGAGAAGTTTTCAGGACTCGAGAAGTCAAATAAAGGAAAGTTTCAAGGCGGATGTTTTGCTTGTCACAGGTTTGGTCACATGGTCGTACATTGCATGGCTCAGGTGAAGAAGGTAAATAACAGCTTTAGAAGTGGTGATTTCTTTTATGGGTATTGCTACTCTTGCAATCGGTTTGGGCACAAGGCGAGTTCATTGCAAGGCAAACAATAGGAACAGGTTTAGTCGGAACAGGTGGATTCAAAGAACAGGTATGCCTCAAAGAAATAACATTGTTACTTGTTACAAGTGCAACAATGAAGGTCACATAGCTAGACAGTGTAGAGCTGAAATTCCAGAATACAGGAACATGAACAGGAACAGTGGCATGATCAGGTCCAAGGATCAGAACAATGACAGGAACAGGAATATGGATAGAGAGTTCAAGAGAAGGCCCGGCAAGGAAGTTATAGACGCTGATGATGATCAGTGCCTAATGGGAGTTTTACTCCCACCCCAGAATTAATCACCTCAACAGGAGGTGGGGGAGGGACTAAGCTAAGAAGGCTCATTCTTAGTTCCGAGCCCCAAAGGTGGCCCTTTGCCATTGATGACAAAGGGGGAGAGATATGAGTAAGGGGGAGAGCTTCAAGTGAAGAGGAAAGCTTCAAGTCAGGGGGAGCAAAACTTCAAAGGTAGATTCTCGGTTGTGGGTTTCAGTTTTGGCTCTTGAAGATGTGTTTTTAGTAAAGTTTTGCCATCAATGACAAAGGGGGAGATTGTTGGCAATTTTGGGTACATTGGGTACATTGCCTTTGCTCAAGTGTTGATGTTGTCATTGATGTCAAGAAGCGGAAGGGTTTTTTGTGAAAACCAAGGCAGACAAAATAAAAGGTTTTATTTAAAACCATTGACAACAGATTTGAAATGGGTTTTTCTTAAAACCCAAGTTGGCTCTTCGTTTCGTTGAAAAAGGTGCCCCGGTGATGAAGATATTTAATTTTAAATATTTAGTTTAAATTTTATTTTTAAAATTTAAATTAATATTTTAAAATTAAAATTAAAGTATTTGCCGACGTGTTTGATAATGCATCGAAGTACATATAAAATGTGGCAATGGAATTCATTTTAGAGTGGATGTTCTCGATATGAATCCTTGTGCAATTTCGATTTAGTCGGAGCCCCTGCGCTAACGAAGAATGATGCTCGAAAGCAGTGCCAAAGAGGAGGGCTCGCGGTGAAGATTCAAATGATGCTCGGTCAATATTAAAATGGGTGCACGAAGATCAAGCTCTTAGTAATGAAAGTGCAGCATTTGATATTAGAGACACGCCTTGCGAACTGGTTCGGTTGAGTTCTCATTCTTCGAGTGGCGAAGATCAATAGTGCTCAATCTATCGGATCATCGAATACCTTCGGCGTGCACACCGTGTGAAAAGGTGAAACTTGAAGCATCGAAGGGATATCTTTGTGAAAGAAGCGATTCTAATATCTTTGATGTGCACACCCTGTGGAGGAGGCAGAACTTAAGGCAGCGAAGGGATATATTTGTGAAGCAAGCAATTTGAACATCTTCGACGTGCGCACCAAAGACGTCATAGCGGCGAAAAGGAATATGGTGGTAAGATTATTGATGTTGTAATGTTTTGATTTTCTTTGAGTGTCCTCGATAGGAAAGGAGAGATAGAATGCAGATAGTTCTTCATCGAAGGAGCACGAGAGCATTCAAGATACAACAAGGACGCGTGCAGCAGTAGACGACAGAGAGAAGAGTTTGAGGCAGACTCTCGATGAAGTTTAGGCAAGATCACATCGCAGAAGGGCGTGGAGCAACGAAGTATGGAGAACACAACATTATCGACTGTGTATGGTTAGACAAAAAATCGGATCAGCAGTAAACTGGTTATTAAATTGGATTCAACAGTGGAGCTAGCAATGCACGTCTTCGTGGAAGGGTGTTTCCGATAATGCAACAGAAAGACAAATTAACGACGTGAGAGTAACGGATTAAATATCCCATCTAGTTCTTTTGCTCTATTCGTTGCAGTAGACTGGTTGGTTTTTGCCCTCGTGTCGGTGGAAGTAAAGTAAAAGGAGCAAGTGCTCCTTGGTTAACGTGAGTAGCGTGGTCCACATGGTTGAGGCCCTAGTGCTAGGGCTTGCACGACTTGAGAGGTCGTGGGTTCGAGTATTGACGAAGGCTTAAAATGCTACTAAGGTATGCCCCTCATTTTTATTTAATGATGATAATACTTTGTTGTTTGAACTATTAGAATTTTGGGAGTTATAAGGTTATGTAATATTGTGATTTATTTTACTTTTATGGTATAAGTGGTTTTGGGAGTTATAAGGTTAATGCAATGTTGTGATTTATTTTATTTTATGGTACAAGTGGTTTTAGGAGAGATAAGGAAGTTGTGCAATTAAAAACCTTGATGATGATTATTGAAAAGTGGAGTAATGTTGATTATGTTGTGATCTACTAACCCTTGTGAAGATTGGCAAAAGAATTTTGTGTTTGTGGCAGATTTTCAAAGGGGCTTCTTCACTACAATAAGGTATGGGCACATTCTTCTTATGAGTATGATTGGTGTATGTTTTCCTGAAATAAGATTGGAGTGAAAAGGTTTTCAACAAGGTTTCCTTTGGTTGAGAAAAGATATTGGTTTTGGAAAGAACATGAGTATCATTGTTATATGAGATATTGCATGGTTGGCAATTGTTGGGTTGTGTTTCATGTTCTTGAGAAAAGCATACTACATCTATCTTATTCTTTTGAGATTTGAAATTGAGTTGAGATTGAGATTGGGAGTTAAGTATAGAACATATTGAGTCTCTAACAATTCTCTTTATGCTTCTATGAGGTGGATGAATCACATTGGGTCTCTAACCATTCTCTTTGTGGGTTCATGCCAAGCAAGTGTTTTTGATGAACTTGTGAGCAGGTTTTGGACAGGTTCCATTGGGGACTTGTGAGCAGGTTTTGGATAGGTTCTTGTGGGGACTTGTGAGCAGATTGTGGATAGGTTTTGTTGAGGACTTGTGAAGCTGAGGTTGATAGTTCTATCAGAGAACTTGAGGACAGAGGTGTATTGGTTCTATGAGAAGAACCTGAGGACAGATTTGTGCCGGACCGAAGGACTGTGTTTGGTGCTCGATCAAAGACAGAGGACGAGGACATTTGTGCTAAACCGAAGGACTGTGTTTAGTGCAAATTTGAGGACCAGCTTTGAGGTGATAGAGTTGAGGACAGAAGTCTCCAGCCAGAGCAGGGAAGACGGTGTCTTCCGTGGATAGAGTTCCATTTGCTAAGGGCAGCGGAGGCAGAGGTCTTCTAGAGGATCACCGACGAGAGCAGAGGTAGGGGAAGGTATCTCCTTTGAGCGAGAGGCTCATAAATTCAGATTGGGGGAAGGTTTCTCCTTTGAGCCGAGGCTCATAAACATTGTAATTGGGAAGGTTTCCCAAAGAACTTTGAGATAACTTTTAGAGAAAAGTTTTGTGGATGAACCATGTAAATTGTTGTGTCACTTTGTGGATGGTTTTGTGCATTGCTTTGATATTGCTTTGGATATATTGCTTTACTATTTTGAAGTATAAAGGAAAAAGTAAAAAGAGGTCTTATACTGTTCACCCCCCCTCTCAGTATAAGCTTGTGTTCTTCAGGATCTATATCCGTTCAGATTCTTAGAATGAGTGAAGATTTCAAATTTATATCCTTTTTACACATTCCAAGGGAATGGAATGTGGTTGCTGATTACCTGGCCAAAAGGGCTTATGAGCTATTGGATCCTTGGATTATCGATAACTGGGAGAGTCTCCCATCTGGAGAATCTCAACGCCTGTGGGAGTTGATCCACAAGGATGTACAAACTTAATGTGATTTGTTCTTATTGTCTTCTTCAGGTGTCAATATAGCCTAGTGGTTTTAGCTTGTTTGGTTGTTTATTTGAGTCCTGGTTGAGAGCTCAGTCGTACTCTATAATCCAAAATTTTTATCAATAAATTTTTACCCCTTTATTTAAAAAAAAAAAACTCAAAAAGAATAATAAAATCTTCACAACTCAATTTTAAATAATCCTTCTCTACTTTACTTTATTAAAGTCTTAGGTTTACACATTGTAAAACCATAAACTATCAACCAATAAACAACCTTGAATAATTTCAAAAGTTTTATCTTAAATATTCATTACCCATGTAACTATAAATTTAATCCTTAAATAATAAAAATACATCATAAAACTCTTCACTACTAATCTAATCAAAACATACACAACACCAGAGGAGTTCATCAATTCACAATATGAAATAAAGTTAAATCACAAGCAACTCAAATCAGGTAAAGATAATAATACAACCATAATATTTTAACATAAATGAGAAGTTCAAAGAATGCCCGCAAAAAGAACATAGCAATCACAAAAATCAAGAAGAAATAAAATCCTTAAAATTAAGCTTCTAGAATCAACAGAAGAGCGCTCGAAGAGACGTTACCACCATTGCTCTCAACATTAGCAAAATATAACATCCTAAGACTACACACTATAATTAAGTAAGACAATTGAGATATGGGAAGATCAAAATTTCCAACCAAACTTAAATGTTTCACCTTATAGATCTTCAACAATGCTAGACAACACATAGGATCACAAAAAAGCATTCAAATAGTGACAAAAAGCATCCACAAGTTGACCTGATAAAAACTAAAACCTTACACTCATAATAGAATTGACTGGAAAGCAATCCAAAAGAAAATAATAGGAAGATAATGCACTAGCTCCGAGGCTTACTATCTTAAAAATAAAAGCAAGAAAAACATCAAACCAAAGCAAGCTTCACAAGGCTGCCATCAAAAATTAGCAAGCAACACACAATCAGGGAAGATACATGAGCAAATAATAGTGAAGCATTCATTCTATTGCAATCAATCAAGCATTCAAATGGAGAAAGAATACCTTCTTACACACTCCTATGACTTTCATTCAGTCGATCCTCCTTTTCCAATTTGCTCTTTAATCCTCCTCTTGCTAACCCCCAAAATATGGCAATCTATCCCCAATATATATTCTCCAAAGGAAAACCTCCAAGAAGGAGATCTAATACCTCAATTCTTCTTTCATGCCATACAAGAGTAACATTTACCTTCAACATTACAAAAATAATATCATGTTGCCAACACCATTACCAAAATAATACCACCTTTTTCCAAATATTAAGGATTAAGGTTTTCTTAAAATAAACTCATCTTGATTTAAAATAGCTTCAAATTTAAATTAGCATAAGCTTATTAAACTAAAAATGTAAAAACATTACACTTTTATACTTAGCTCATTAAATGAAATGATTATTTCCTAATGTTAGTTTTAATTACTTAATAATAGGATTTTTTTTTAGATATAGAAGGGGTTTTGAAAGGGTCATCAAACCTTTTACAATAGGATAAGCCCTACAAAAATTGGATTAAGACCAACAATATAATGACAATAACAACTATAAACCACTACAACTAGCCACCCATCACTAAGTGAACCAGCTACAACTTGATACAAGAAATAAAATTAAAACAACATTGGTGTGCTTTAGAAAAACCCTAAAAAAATTCTAGCTCACTAAGAGAGCTCCGCCAACCACTAGGCATACATCCCAAGGCCACAAGAACTTTTACTGCTAAAAACAACATCCTTAAAATTTGATAAAGCAACCAATAACACATATATTGCACTAAAACACCATTGAATCCACCAATTCTAAGAGAAGATACATAGAGACCTCCTCTAAAGTTAATAACTAAGAAGGAAAATCCAACTCTCCCTGGATCAAAATAAAAAACTCCAACATCTACAAAATCTGAAAAAAATTTGGATTCACAAAATGATTAAACATTTGAATAAAATTGGAAATACTCCAAAGTTAATAACTAAGAAGGAAACTCCAACCCTCTTTGGCTCAGAATATATAAAATCCATCTTCAAAATCTAAATTTTTTTTTGATCCACAAAATGATCCAACATCTGAATAAAAGTGGAAATACTCCAAAGTTAATAACTGAGAAGGAAACTCCAACCCTCCTTGGCTCAGAATAAATAAACTCCAACATCTGTAAAATCTAAAAAAATTGGGTCCACAAAGTCACCTAACATCTAAATAAAACTAGAAATATTTCAAAGTTAATAACTGAGAAGGAAACTCCAATCCTCCTCAACTTAGGAATAAACTCATACATTTGGAAAGTGTAGAAATATTTTGGATCCACAAATGATCCAACATATGAATAAAAATAGAAATACTCTAAAGTTAATAACTAAGAAGGAAACTCCAACCCTCCCTAGCTCAAAATAAATAAACTCCAACATCTACAAAATCTAAAAATATTTTGGATCCACAAAATGACCCAACATCTAAATAAAACTAGAAATACTCCAAAGTTAATAACTAAGAAGGAAACTCCAACCCTCCCCTGGCTCAGAATAATAAACTCCAACATCTACAAAATCTAATTTTTTTTTGGATCCACAAAATGACCCATCTAAATAAAACTAAAAATACTCCAAAGTTAATAACTAAGAAGGAAAATCCAACCCTCCCTTACTCAGAATAAATAAAATCCAACATCTACAAAACCATGATAAAGTTTCATTTATGGGTTTTGGGAAACTGTTTCTTACCTCCCAAAGCGACTAAGGCTTTCTTGAAAAATGATTCTATTTTAAGCTGCTTAACTTCCACATATTTTCCCATCTCTACTTTCAGGGTTTCCTGGGACCCGTTAGCAATATCTAATTCTAACTCTTTCTTCCTGAGAGATTTATTGGAAGGTCTTCCAACCTTCTTCTCAATTATCTCATCGATCGAGCATTTCCTTTGGCTATGAGTTTTGGGACCCAAATATCCCTTAACCAAATTGATTTTTGGAGAAACCTCCAACAACTTAGAGGGATGAACAACCATCTAAACAATAGGTTCATCCTCCCCCAAACAACCAAAATAATTATGGAGGAGATCATTGGACACCAAGACTTTAGTAATAAGGTCTGAAGGGCTTACCTTAGAAAGAAGAGCCAAAGAAATTACATTTGGTTGGGTTGGGGGCACCAAGTCCTCATAAGACACCCCACCCGATACTTTATGGACCACACCATCTTCCAACTTCCACTCAAGACTATTCCCAAGGATAACGTTTCCTAGCTGGTGGGACTCCTCTACCACTGTTTGGAGCTCCAAGAAAATTGGGGAACTCCCAAGGTTAGTGGGTTTTGGCCCATCTATTTTATTCCCTGATTTTGCATGAATTATAGGTTTCTTGAAGGGTTTATGGATCCATTTTTTAGGGATCTTCACACCCTTACATTAGGTTTCAGCATTGACCCTCATTAAGAACATTGCTCTAAAGAATGACCTCGTAGCTACATCCTAAACATACACTATGTTTATTTTCATATACAATGACCTAAGTATAGGAGCCTAGAGGGATGTCTAATTCAAACAAAGAGGGGAGCTTAGATTTTGGGTCTACCATCATGCATATTCGAACTATGACCATCCTCATTTTCACTCTAGTGGTCAAATTAATCAAAATCAGATCCCCTATTACCTTGGCCATACCCCTAAGAATATCCTCATGCCATAGGTGGAAGGGTAGACTCGAGAGATTAACCTAGAGGGGAATCAAGTTAATATTTTAGGTATTTAGGTCAAAATCGATCCCCCATTTTTTGAGAAACAGTCCTCTTTTACCAAAGAACTAATGACCTCCACCTAGAATTTGCTTTGAATCCTCTTCATAGTTTAGTTTAATAATAAAGAAAGCTTTAGGCATCACAACTATTTCTAGTGATCCCAATGGCTTCCATTTGGTTACTGCCCATTTTTGAATGGAATCTAGATCTGGTCAATCCCCTTGAAACTTTTCCACCAAGTTCAAGGTGCCTTCATTCATTGTAATATTCAACAAATCTATTGGAACCCTAATATTTTTCTAGATCGAGGAGAGATAAAAAAGACACTTCGATCCATAATTCTTATGGCCTTTCAAAATCAAAGCAAATGAATTTCCTGGATCAAAAGGCTTAAGAAGTTCTTGATACCCCAAGCTATAGTCCCCATCCTCATAGGTGATAGTAGTAAACCTATGATTAACTACATACCCCATAGGCCCCTCCTAACATGCCACCTCACTGACTCCACCTATGCCTTCTATAGACACCACCGGAGAGTCCGCACCCCAAAACAAGCCAATGAAGCAACAACCCCCACAAATAGTAAACCACCAGTACCAAAGACCTCCTAGGGTTTGCTGAACCCTTCCACTTTGCTAGCTCGCTCACCCCAAAAAACCACCTTCTTGCACTTTTCCAAATTAAAATCTTTGCACACCAACTCATAGTAAGCATCCAGTTCTATTTCATAGAAACCCTCTGACATCGAGGAGCTGCAACTATGGAGAATTCCTTCATAACAATAGGATAATTAAATTTTCTTATGAAAAAGCTACAAGCCAAAAAACAAATTATGAAAAATTAGGATTATGTTTTTAAACATAGAGGAAAGTATAAGAGATCAAATAATTAACGTGTTGGGTTGTAAGGAGGAAAAGTTCCCTATCACCTATCTTGGTTTACCTTTGTTTATAGGCAAAATGAAAAATGAACTTTGGAATCTAATTATTCATAAATTTAATAGGAAAATTCAAGGTTGGAAGATATCTCTATTATTCTCTACGAGGAAAGTACAACTCATAAAATACACACTTCAAATCCTCCTTATTTATTTCATGTCTTTCCTAAGGATGTCAAGAAAAGTGGAAGAGACTTTTGAAAGACTACAATTTTTTTTTATGGGATGGCACTGAATGCAAAAAATGTATACATATGATAGCCCGGGATAACTACAAACAACCTTTATAGAATGAAGGTCTTGGATTGAGGAAGTTGAGAGATCTAAATAGAGTCCCTTCTATCTAAAAATGGTTGGAGGATTTGCATTGGAGCATCAGGGAAATGGGCTAGCATTATCCAAAGCAAATACTTGAAGGGCAAAAACCACTTTATCAGTTGTTCTAATCCTCCACGTAGGTCTATTTTTTGGAAAAATATTATCAATAGCATAAAATTTCTATGGAAAGATCTAAAATGGAGAGTAGGCAAGGGGGACCAAATTGAATTTTGGAAAGACCCTTGGATTCAAGAGGATCCTTTAGTGAACTACAAAAAGTTCAAAGATATTAAAGAACATTTAACCAGAACCTATGGTAATAAAACTAATGGTTACATTCATAGGGTGGGTGATTTTCAGGAGTGGAAAATACTACAAGAAGATATGCAAGGCTCGAGAGTAAATATATGAAATTTTTTTAAGGAGTTATTATTTAGGCAAAGGTTTAGAGGAGGATCAAATAATCTGGGGAAGAAATCAACAAGGCCAATACTTGGTGAAGAATGGATATAGAGTCTTGGGCAAAGCAACCTTAGAGAAATCCGAGCTTAAAAGAATTTAGAATCTAAACATCATACCTAAGGTTGCTAGGTTTTTATGAACTACCATTCTCAATAAAATCCTCACAAAAGACAATGTTCAAAAGAGGTATTTGTGTCTTATGTGACAAAGAGGATGAGTGCGTGGACCATCTGTTTGGAACTTGTGATTTTTTCGTGATATCCTAAATATGTTATTGAGAGAATTTAATGTTGATTGGGTCATTCCATATTCTATAATCAATATTTGGGAACAATGACACTTAGGAAGTAGTATTTTTTGGCAAAAATGCATTCCACATATTTTCTAGGGGATTTGGTTGGATAGTAATATACGAGTGTTAAAAAATAAAACTAGAGGAATGATTGGGATTTATGCTAGGATAAAAATAACCCTATTGGAGGATTGTATTAAAAATATTGTCGACCAAGAAAATCTTGCAATGATCTTCTCTAGAGAAAAAAATATCTTAAATATGGAAAAAATCAATAAGGTGAGACTAGATACTAGATGGGAATGTCCTCACATATATTGAGTAAAAATTAACTTCCATGGGGCTAAAAAAGGTAACCTGAGTCATGCTGGTTATGGGGGCCTCATTAGGAATGACAGAGGTTAGGAAGTGGCTACATATGTTGATGATCTAGGAATTACCACAAATCACCAAGTGGAAGCAAGGGCGATGCTTACAGGCCTTCGAATTTTAGGAGAATTGTTCTTGAGGGGGATTCCAAGAATATTTTAACTTCCCCTCAAAAAGGGGAGTTAAATAATTATAGCATTTTACAAATAGTTACAAATGCGAGGACTATTTTGAGAAACCTATAAGAAATTCAAGTTAAACATATTTATAAAGAGGAAAACAAGGTTATCGATAAAATGACGAATATGGCAATTAGATTTGAGAATTTCAAGGTCTGGTCATACGTCCCCATGAAATTGGAAGAGATTATAAGAATTGATAATGAAGTTAGTAGATAAAGAGGGTAGAGCAAATCAAAATACTTATTGGGATCATGCAATGAAGGATTTAAGCACACTTAATTACATTGTTGTCAGCAGTTTCTTTATCAGTTATGTAAAACATTGAGCACTGCATAAGCCTTGTCAAATAGAAGGTTAGTGGGATGGATATTATTTTAGCTTCCCCATCAGCATGTTTAGCCAAAGTTTGTTTGTTTTACTAAGATAGGGCTATCTTGCCTTTGTATGATCTTCTCTTATTTTTTCTTGTACATCTTTCAAGCTTTGTGTAAAGGGTCAGGGCTCTTCAATCCCTTTTTTTATCAATACAATTTTTTTAAAAATTAATATAAGAATAACATTACTATTAAATATTACTCATATTAATAATACCACATTAATATTATTAATACTATCTAACAATCTCCATTAATCAAAATACAAGCAACGACATATTGGCTTTTGGAAATAAGATATGCATCCATATTTTCCTTAAGTAGAAGGCTTTTACAATAACTATAACATTATCTCCTTGCCTAGTAAGGATGTGCCTTTTACTTACAACCTCCTTGTAGATGATGCATATTAAATCAAAAATACAAATATCTGTAATGCATCTATATGAGGGTATTATTTTATCCTTGAGTTGTCAATAAAAATGTCATCCATCATTTTCATTTTCTCTCAACTTTGGTGGTTGTCCCATACCAATCCACACATGAGAGTACCTAGCCCTCCAAATCACAAATTTCATCAAAAGTACCATATTCCAAAAGTAGTATAGTCAAAGCATAAAGTGCATATATCAACATATATTGATAGCGTAAAATGATATTATTCATTAGATATCCACACATCAATACATAAATCTAGTATCAAGATCAAGTATTGCCAAGGAGAGTCATTATAAGTTCTACACAAATTAGTAGATTGGAGGTTGAACTTGCTATGATTATGGGCTCTTTTTAAACCGTTAATGAGTATATAAGTTATTTCAATAAATAAAAATAAGATATCTAAAATATAATAGGACTACTTAAGATAACATGATAAGGGCAAGAAAATATGAAGAAGAACATTGAACTATTCAATATTGTATTTAACAATGTTTTCAAGATATATGAGATAGTTGTGTATTTGTAAAATGATCACCAACAAATAATTTTGCAAGTGGTGAAGAGTCTCATCCTTCTATATATGGGATAGGTGTGGACTAACATTTTTAGTCATTGGGTAAGATGACAATGAGCCATGTTGGCCAATGGTTTTAGTTTCTTTTATTTAAGTAGTTATTTCCTTTTTGCCATTCTTCTTGCTCATTTATTCTTGTTAACTTTTACAAAACTCTAGAATAAGGATAGAGTTATGATTATGGGATCTTCTGAAAATGTTAATGAGTATATTAGTTATTTCAAGAAATAAAAAGAAAATATCTAAACTATAAGAGGACTACTTAAGATAACATGAGAAGGGCAAGAAACTATGGAGAAGAACATTGAACTATTTAAAATTGTATTTAACAATGTTTTAGAGATATATGAGATAGTTGTGTATTTATAAAATGAACACCGACAAATAATTTTGCAAGTGGTGAAGAGTCTCATCCTTCTATATATGGGATAGGAGTGGACTAACATTTCTAGTCATTGGGTAAGATGACAATGAACCATGTTGGCCAATGGTTTTAGTTCCTTTTCTTTACCTAGTTATTTCATTTTTACTATTTTTCTTGTTCATTTATTCTTGTTAACTTTCCCAAAACCCTAGAATAAATATAGAGTTATGATTAAGATACATGTTCACATGTGTCTCCCAAAGCATGCATCCAAAAAACTAATGAGGCTAAAATCATCACTTTAAGTGTTGATCATGTTCGTAGATTGAATTTTAAAGTTTTTGATGTATGGTTGTAATTATAGCATGTTTTTACACTGAGGGTTAAGATCACACTTCATATAGATTAGAAATTGTATTTTATGGCTCCAAAAAGAGTGTAATTCAGCTGTCAATCTCAAAAGGGAAACTTACTCTTTTATTCTATTATACATACCCATTTCATTGCCTTTATTGCTATTAGGACACATGACCTTCTTGCTCTCTTTCTCTCTCTTGTCCTTGTAGGTATAACCAAATACATTAACCACTAGTTCATTAAATTCTATAGAGGATAGGATTTATAGCCAAAGATCAAGATCTACCACTAAAGGACAAGTTTCCAAGGTATGTCATATCCTCTACATTTAGTCTAAGTGTTATCTCTCCTTTCTTATTTTGGTGACATAGCAATCAAGATAGAATAGAAGCGATGTTGTAGAATATTATATTATTTGGTGCATGCTAATGTACCCCCATGGTACCTTATGGTACTATTGCAAATATGTAAATATGTAAATAGAGTGTGAGTCTATATCTTAGGAGTGTGATTAAATTTCACCTTATGTATGTGTCTATGTGTAGGATGTGCACAAGTGTTATGTAATAATTGTGCAAGCGTATAAAGTGATAAAGTGAAAAAGTGTCATGTAATAATGTGTGCATGTGCATGCACAAGAGTCATCAAGTAATGTGTGCAAGTAAATAGAGAGTCAAGAGTTATGTACACAAGTGGCAAGATGAGAAGCAAAGGTTTATCTTATGCATGGAATAGGAAAAGTTGCATCTTTAGGATATGTGAGGAGAGAAATAGTTAAAGAGTCAAATAGTCACCTTTCTAAGGTTATATTATGGAGACAAAGCTCCATAAAATGTAATATTGAAGAATCAAATATTGTAAGAAACAATGAGTAGAATATCAAAGCTTGTATAGAATATTTTGAGCAATATTGTTGTAAGTTTTTATTCATGTTATTTCACGAATGATAATGGTCATATATTTCTTATTATTGTTATTTAACATGAAAGTTATGTTCATTATTAATGATCATTTATATTAAATTTCTCTAATATTTGAGACTACTCAAGATCTTAGATATAAGGACCTATGGCAATTTGGCTAAAGATCAATATCTACCATTAAAGGACTAGTTTCCAAGGTATATCATATCCTTTGCATTTAGTATAAGTTTTATCTTTCTTTTCTTACTATGGTGACATAGCAAGCAAGATAGAATATAAGTGTATGTTTTAATATTGAATGTTTTGGTCCTTTATGCCTTAGGTGTAAAGTAATTTATTTTATAAATTTACAATTTACCCTAGATTATGCTTTTATGGATGATACTAGTGTAGTATGTTCATGAATGATCTCTTTCAATTTCTATTTAGATATGGATAATTTCAGCTTTGATTGCTTATTTACTATCTTCATTTGAGTATTTTTGGTATATCTTGTATTAATTTGTATAATTTTATGAGATATAACCTTTTTCCCATAAGTGAACTTGACATGAAACACATCTTTTGAGGCATTTGTTTTTCATTTTTAGCCCCTAGAATTTATTAGTTTTATTAGCTATAAGATTTATAACGATGGTTGCTATTAGTTAAAATATAAATAATACTAACTCAAATTTCTTGTTTCTCTTAGGGATGCCTTGAAAATATGATTTTATTTTACTATGAATGTTTTTGTAGATAGATTACTTAAGAATAGAAACATTGGTAGAACCCTAGTAGCCCTTGAGTAGGATTTATGCTTTCTCTTATGGTTCATCTTGCTTATTTCAAGGGATTTAGAATGTCTACTAGGTCTAAAAAGATGCAAATTATATAATTCCTATAAGTAGAATAGGATCTCACTCAATTCATTACTCATGAGCACTACTCATCCTCTAAAGCTTAGTCTAGTCATGATCATGAACTCTAAATTAGAGATTGGATGGATAAAGGTTCTAATTTTGAGGAAGAAATAGACCCTAATATAGACCTTGACAAACCTTATAGGTCTAAAAATAAGGTATCAAAATACTTTGTGAGTGTCTATTGATGGCTTTTGAAGCCTTAGACTTAATACGAAACTCACAAGAATATAATCACAGGATCAAATATAATAAAGTTGCAATATCATGAAATGAATATAATAACTCAAAATATAATATCAAATATAATAACACAAGAATAACTCAGAATACTCATAGAATAAAGGTCTACTAATGCATGCAATAAGCTATGCACTTTCGATACAAATTACAATGCTTTATCACAAATATATAATTGAATGTGACTCCTCATATGCTGCACTCTTGACCTTCACTCTTCTTTGTAACTCTTCACTTTCCTATTCTAAAGACACATCTTACATAATGGACACTTGTGCACATTTACACTCACAAAACTTGCACACATAATTGCATGACACTTGTGCATTTCCTGCTCATTATTACATTACATGAAAAATAAACTCACAATCTAATCTAAGACACACACCTAATCTAATAATGTACCAAGGTGGTACATTGAAATGTACCAAATAATATAGTATTATATAACACCCCCTGCTTTACATTATTTGGTTATTGAAGATTTTAGTCTTCAATACAGTCTTTATCTTGATCTTGGGACTTCTACTGTCCATTCTTGCTTTCTTTAGTTTACTCCCTATTTGTATTCTGATCAAGTGAGTGATTAGTATCCTTCAAAAAATCATATTCATAAAATACTAATTTTTCTTAAGGATTTTTGACTTCATTTTCTTCTATAGTTTCTTCTAGTTCTTGAATTTCTTAGATTTCTTGAGCTAGATGACCCTTTTGATTTCCTTCTCTATATTGTAGTTGAGATTGATTATATTGATATTGAGAAGGGTACTGACATTGAAATTGTTACTGATGTGGATGATATTGAGTTTGATATTGTCTTGGATGTGTTGATCTATTTGTTTGACCACTTTGATTTATTTGATTTCCTTGATACTGATTCCTTGGATTGTATCTACAAAAATTTGTACTATGTCCCCTTTTTCTACATACTTGACAATATCTATTATTCCATTTTGATTTATCTCTTGATGATGAAGCAACATTCCCTTGTGAGTTATCTTTTGATACTAAGAATTGTAAGTCATTTCATCTTTGACTAAGTTCTCTATCTCATACTATTATAGAATATTTACTAACTCATCAATGAAGTATTTGTGCCTATAATTTGCAAAGATGTAACTAGGTGCTTGTAGTTTTTTGGAAGAGCTCTTAAGATCACTTGAACAAGAAATTTGTCTTCTACCTTTTTGCCTAAGGTTAATAGTTTTGCTTTTATATCTGTCACTCTTCTTAAAAATAATTCAATGCTTTCACCATTATTAACTTTTAAAGAATGCAACTGAGTTTGAAGATTCAAAATAGTAGCTTTTTATTTCCTTCAAATATCTTGGCTAAAGTATGCCAAGCTTCTATAGAGGTTACTACTAAAATTTTGTAGGGTTGTATCTCATTTGTAATTGTATCTATTATTATTATGAGAGCGTTGGCTTATTTTTCTTCATATTTTTGTATTTCTCTATCAACTTCAATAGGTTTAGTTTTTGTTCCTCTAACAATGTCCCAAAGTTTTTCTACTATAAAAATTGATTTCACTTTTTTTTTCCATGAAGCATAATTAGGACCTTTGAGAAGTTGAGATTCTAAAAGAAATAATTTATTGGTTGTCATGGTGGCACTCATAACCTTTGAAATTGACTACTTTATATCTCCCTAGTTTTTTTTTTGTGGAAAACATCCTAGAAGGGATGCCACTTTTGGGTAAGACCCAAGGAGGCAGGGGTATCTATTCCACCAAAATCGCCTAGGGCTCGCACCTGGCCTACCACCTTTGACATACTCAAGGAGCAAACAAACACACAATAAGATTAAAAATAAATAAAAATAAAATAAAATAAAAATAAAAATAATAAAATAAAATAAAAACATGCTCCTTGAGTGTGTCAAAAAGATAAAGCACAACCAAACACACACACAATAAGATAAAAAACCACAACACGAACCACATAGAAAAAACACAAGAACAACATAACAAAACACAAACATGACAAAAACAACAGAACGCTACAAAGACATAACCAACAAAAACATGAAAAACAACCAAAACCTAAAAATAAAAAAAAACAACCAACAACAAACAATAAACAAAAACAAAAAACATAGAAAACACTCACACACAAAAACACGAATTAACACAAACATACAGAAACACAAGAACAAGAACAACAAAAACACAAGAACAATAACAAAAACACAAAAAAACACAAAACAACAAAAACACAAGAACAACAAAAAACAACACAAAAAACACAAAAACAAAACAAAACAAAAAACACACACACCTCAAAAAACTAAACAAAAAAAAAAAAGAAAAAAATTGAACACAACAATGACCTTTCTAGACCAAAAGACTTTTAAGGCAAGAATCAACAGAGGAAACAAAAGAAAGAATAGTTTGAGCTAGGGAACTAAAATACCCTGACCGAACCAAAGAGAAGCAAAAATAAAGCAAGAAGAAACTAGGTACCTCCAGAACTGGAGCCATCCAAAGAAATGATAGAAAGAAGAGCTTCCCTTATTTGCGAAGCCCACCATCTAGGAGGGTGGCCATAGCAAGTAAGATCACCTTTGTCCAAAGCCCAATTAGCTAAAGCATCAACACTCTTGTTTTGATCTCTGACCACATGATTGTAATCAACTTTCAAAAATCCCATCTGGATTAATTGAATCTTCTCAATAATTCTTTTTATTCTCCAATCAACCTTATGATTCTTAGAAGGAGTCTTCAAAATATTAATCATGAGTTGAGAGTCAGACTCAACTAGCACCTTTTCCCATCCAACCTTAGTAGCCTCTTGAAGGCCTCTGAGGATACCATACCCCTCAACAAGGTTATTGGAAAGAATACCCAAATTCTCAGCAAAAGTAAAAACCAGGGAGCCATCTGAAAGTCTACCAATTCCTCCCGCACTAGCTTTTCCAGGGTTCCCTCTAGAGGCTCCATCAATATTGACTTTTCCAAAATCCTTAGGAGGAGGTTGCCAATTTCTTGTCCTATCCATCTTACAATTACTCACATTCCCTTTAATTTGGTTGCCCTTAGAAGATTTAATCTTCAATCTTTGCATCACTTGATCCCATATTTGGTGGGAGTTTTGGGGGTGATTAAGGAGTTGTTGGACTGATTCAACTAAGTTGGCAATGGTCTTTTGCCAAATATAGTGAATATCCTTCCTATCTTGATTAAAAATTTGGTTGTTCCTTTCATTCCAGATATTCCAAAGAAGAATGGTAGAACCCATCCAAACTAACTGCCTAATAAAATGATCAACACCCTCTTGTTTAGGCCAATCCCTCCAAAGTTGTTCAAAAGTAAAAAAATTGGACCACTGTAAGCCAAGTAAAGTGGCCATTCTCCTCCATAGCTCAGAGGCTAAAGTACACTCAATAAAAATATGGCTGAGAGTTTCTACATTCTCTCCACACATTTCACATCTAAAAGGGCCATGAAAACCATGCTTCATAAGTTGCTCACCAGTAAGCACCCTACGATGCAATAAAATCCAAGTAAAGAACCTCACCTTAGGCCAGAGATTTTGAGCCCACAACTGAGAAAATATGTCAGATGATTGGTTGGGATTATTATGGCATAAGGTCAAATAACCTTGAGCAACTAAATACTCACCCTTAGTAGTGTTGTTCCATCCAAAATAATATTTTTCATGGGACCAAGAGAGAGATCTCATATGAAGGATGCCTTGGATATCTTGTCTTTGCCTTTCTGGGATTTGAATAGGCCAGTCCTCAATAGGGATCCAATATCTACCAACCTTTGAATTACCAGTATGGTACCGATAGTAATTAGCCACCTTTATCCAGCTTAGCTCGGTGAAGCTCCTCCATCCAAGGCCTCCAATCGGGAAACCGAGTTATCAAAGGCTTGTGACCATCCCAAGAATCTATCCAAAAATTTACCTGTTGACCATTATGAATGATCCAAAATAAATTTTTCTTTATCAAATCCTCACCAGTCTTAAGAACTGCTAAAATGGGAGAACCTTTGGTAGGCAATTGATAGCGAACAAGGTCTTCAGGACTTTTGTTCTCAAGCATATTTAGCACGAAGATTATTGGCCCAAAGAGCATTGGGGTTATGCAACATCCTCCAATATAATTTAGTAGCTAAAGCTTTGTTGTTATTAATAGAAGACCAGAATCCTAACCCCCTTCATTCTTAGGAAGACATAAAGTGTCCCATTTCACCAAGGCCCATTTTATTTTCTCCTTAGTACCACTCCAGAGGAACCGATGACTGATTTGATCCAGTTCTCGAAGAACAACCTTTGGGATATTCAACATGGAAGAAACATAAATAGGAATAGCTTGAAGGACTGATTTTACCAAGGTGATTCTACCCCTAGAAGAAAGCCACCTGTTGGTCCACTTTCCAATTTTCTTCTTGACTTTGTCCAACAACCAATTCCAATATTTTTTTTTGCCTTTGAATATTGATGGGAATACCTAAATAAGTGATCGGAAGGGAGGTCTTCTTATATCTTAATTTATCCAAGACCATGGATTCCTGTCTGGTAGAGCAGTGAAAGAAAATGACTTTAGATTTGTCTTCATTGATCAATTGCCCAATAGCCTTAGAAAAATAGCTAATGATTTGCTTAATATTAGAAGCTTCCTTAACTCGTAGCTTTACCTAAAAGAGTAGAGTCATCAACAAATTGAAGATGAGAGATAGGTCTAGCTCCATGAGCAATGGTAACTCCCTCAAGGGTTTTGTTTTCTCTCTTTTTGGTTATAGTCCTACCCAAGCATTCAACAAGAATGATGAATAAATAAGGGGATAGCGGGTCACCTTGCCTAATACCCCTGGAAGCTGGGAACAACTGAGAAGGCCTACCATTGATAAGAACTAAGTAGGAAACTGAAGAGATACATCCCATAATCCAATCCATCCAATCCTGAGAGAAACCAAATTGCCTCAAAACTTTGATAAGGAAGTGCCAATCCACTGTCATAAGCTTTGGATAAGTCTAACCGAATGAACATGGAAGGAGATTTTTGCATATCCATGGAATGGATGGCTTCTCGAGCAAGAACTATCTCATCTACTATTTGACGCCCTTCCACATAACCCCCTTGTTCAGGGGAAATAATCTTATGCAAAAGAGGCTTCAACCTTTCTGCCATGATCTTAGTAATGATTTTGAGAAGAACATTACATAAAGCAATAGGTCTAAAAGCTGAGATATGATCAACCTCTTGAGCTTTTGGAACAAGAGTAATATAAGTTTTATTGATAACCTTCAAAATTTCTTTGGCTTTCCTGGCTTCTTCCACCACCTCTAATAAATCAACATGAAGGATATCCCAAAACTCTTGGTAGAACTCAATGGGAAAACCATCAGGACCTGGGGTTTTCCCTTTTTGCATTTTAAAAACTACCTATTGAAGCTCATTGATAGTAATAGGAGCAGTCAAAATAGAGTTCTCCTCAGAAGTGATAAGAGAAGGGATTGCTTGAAGAAAATTTTGTTGAGAAGTTGAGTCAAGAGGAGTAGCAACAAAAATATTGGAAAAGTAATCGACAACAATAGAGTTCATGCCATCCCAAGTGTAGACAACATCTCCAGAATCTGATTTTAGGGAAGAAATAAAGTTGTGAGATCTTCGAGCTAGAAGAGATTTGTGGAAGAAATTTGTGTTTCGATCTCCTTCTTTGAGCCATTGAATTCTAGATTTTTGCTTCCATAAGAGTTCTTCTTTTTTCCCATTCCTCTAACTGAGTTGTGAGTTTAATTTCATCTGCACTTCTACTCTCTGTGAGGCCATCTAAATGGATTTTCTTATTCAAATTTTCAAGTTGAGCAATAACTTCATGTTTTTTTTATGAACATCCCCAAACTCCTTCCAGTTCCAAGTCTTGATTTTGGATTTAATGTATTGCAGTATTTTGGCAAAATAGAACATCTTAGTCCCATACCTAGGCTTACCTTCCTTCCACCATTGTTGCACATGAGGTCTAAAGGAACTATCTTTGAGCCACATTAATTGAAAATGAAAAGGAGAGAAACTCACATTGGTTTTCCACATTTCCACCATGACTGGCCAGTGATCCGAACCAACATTGTTAAGAGTCTTCACTTTAGGAATGTGACCATGGATTAAGAAATTTTTAGAGAGCAAAAACCTATCCAATCTCTCCATTATACAAGCTAAGCCTTGCCTTCTATTAGACCAAGTCATAAGGCCATTATCTGGTTGGATGTCCACAAGATGGAGGTTTGCAATATATTCGCTCATGAGGTCAGTGCTTCTATCCAAATTTCTATTTCCCCCCATTTTCTCATCCAGAGAGAGGATGGTATTGAAATCTCCTCCGATCAAGATCCAAGCTTCAGGAAAATGAGAGATAATATAAGTTATATCCTTCCACTATCTTCTTTTTTCCTCCAAAGTAGTCGAAGCATAAATAGTAATGCAGAGCATAATTTGGTTGGAATGTCTACTTTGAATAGCTATAGCCAAAAGACCCCAACTGCCAACCATATGGTGAATAACTACCTCTTTTGGGTCCCAAAGACAAGCAATGCCACCAGAAGTCCCCTGGGAACCGAGGGAAACCACTTTTCCAGCTGGCCAAATTTTACTAGCAATTGAGTCCATATCCTCTATTGACATCTTCATTTCTTGAAGGAAAACAAGATGTGGATGATTTATCTGAATCATTCTTCTAATTTCATTTTGTTTTGAAAGACTCCCTTTGAGTCCTCTAATATTCCAAGTGATGATCTTCATTAATACTAGGGCTAAAAAATTTGGGAAGGGCATTAATCTTACCTTCCTCTACAAGCTTTTCACCTTCTTTTACCATATGATATTGATTGGTCTTGCGACCTACCTTTTGATTAGAATCCATCTTCAATTTTTTTCCCTATTTCTTGACTTACTCCAATTGAATCTGAGATGGCTTCTAACCTTGAAGAATGCTCGTACACAACCAAAATTTTACTAGAGGGTTCAACAGAGTCTATATTGGGACCTGTATTATTTGAAGTTTTGACATTTAAAAGATTGTTTTTCTTGTGTAAATTTTCTCCCTTTTTTTCTGTTGAAAACCTTTGATTTGTTGGTTTGTCTCTGAGTTCTTCCCTTCATATTTAAATTGTGTTTCTAAGATTTTTGTTTCCATTATTTCCTCTTCCTCACTTGGGACATCATTTGTGGAAAGGATTTCAAACATATTAGCAGATGACTTTGATTGATCCTTCATAACTAGTTTTTTTTAGTGTTCTTCTTCTTAGGCATTTGGAAACCTATTGAGTTTATATCTTCTTTCTTTTGATCAAGAATTTTATTTGGGCAAGCACTAGCCAAATGACCATATTCATGGTAAATTCTACAATGAAAAGGAATGTTCTCATAGTCCACTACTTGCTCCCAAGTGTCTTCCCCAAATTGTAATGTGATCTTTTTAGGTAGGGGTTTGAAAACCTTAAAACCCCAAGTGTCTGAGCATAAATAATATGTTCAAAATTTTGAGTACAATCAGCAGTCATCATAAAAGTTCCTAAAGAGTTTCCAATTGAAGAAAAAATAGTAGGATTCCAAAATTCAATAGGGAGGCCAAAGAGTCTAACCCACACGGGAGCTGTAGAAGGCATCTCTTCTTCAGCTTTAAATTTAGTATGCCAGGGCTTCATGAAAAGCCCTGCCCTTCCAAAGAACCAGGGACCCCCTTGAAAAGTTCTCTCTATCTTCATTATTAGCAAATAAAACAAGAAAATAACCATTTGGATAAATAGAGATTTGTAACTCACCTTTAGTTTTCCAAATTTTTGTAGCCCAGACTTTGAAAGCAGATAGGCTCGAAAGAAAACCCACGAACCGACAAATTAGTCCTCTTTTTTCTAGATCTTCAATGCCAGTCTGAATGTTACCCATATCAAGCTTAACAATAGGAGTTCCATCAACTGCTTTAAGACATCCTGACTCCATTTTCCTGGGATCAATATTAGGCATTCTTAGAGGTTTATGGGAAGCCCTAAGATTAATATTAGCATTAGGCTGAGGCTGTCCACCATGGAGGGCATCCCTAAAATTTATTTTTGGGGCTGAGTCTTCGAAATTCTTACCCTTGACAGGGGTTTTCATAGTAGATTTATTTTGTGGGTGCACCTTAGCACCAGATTCACTTGAGATCTGAGCCATTTTTTGATCAACTGCTTGAAACTTGTTTCGTGATCTCTTTAATCCTTGCCCTAGACATCGTGGAAAGGTATGGTTTTCACTTTTATTTTGTGTAGCAAATTGGAAGCCATTGTCACTCAAGTTCACAGCATGATCTATTGAAAGATAAATTTCTAACCCATCTTGGATCCCCTGCAACATATCCTACTAAAATATTGAGTAGAAACCACAAAAATATTGGCCGCTAGGGCCCGAAGGCCCCAAAAACCAACCTCTGGAGCTGCTTGCACTCAACCCAGATGAAACCCTCGCACAACCGCTTGCCAAAAATCTTGTTCACACATAGGGATGCGCTAGGATCTGTGTTGCTCCAAATGATCTAAAAATTGGTGGAGACGTTCTCCCTAGTTTTTGAATGATAATTATTTCACTTTTCTAAAATTTTTAAAAAAATTTGTAGTTTAATACCTTATGGCTCCATAATTAATTAGAAACTATAAAACTAAGAATTTTGTAAATATAAATTTTCTAGGTTTTATGTAGACTGCCTTATCTCTCCATAATTTGATAATTTGCAAAAATTCTATATATGCCTTGAATTTCAAATAATAAAGCAATCTGAATATCAAATAACTTTATAAAAACTTCGTAAAATTTCAAATTAAATAAATACTTATCACTCCAAAACTTAAATATGCAATCAAAATAACTAAGGCTTTAATTAACCTATTAAAATCCTTATTACTCCTTTGATCAAATTAAACCTTAGAACAATATAATAATTAACCTTATAATTTCCTTATCTCTCCTCAACCTTAGAAATAATCAATTATTAAAACCCTAAATTTTGAGTTTACCTCCTTAATGGTGCAATGCTTCAGAACTTCTCCTAACATTGCAACTTGGCGAGCAACTCACTTATGGCATCAAATGTTTTAACGAATTCAATTTCCTTGGATAGATTACATGTAGATAGACGCATATGCATAAACTTATACTACCAAGAAATATTTCACTTTGTTGTTGCTTTGCCTTCCTCCTAATGTGGTGCATGAACATTTGGATTTTGATCCTCTTTGAACGTATGAGGATGGATGATCACTTGACTTCAAACATATGAGGATGGATGATCACTTGACTTTGAATGTGGGAGGATGGATGATGATTCCTTGCATGGATCCTTATTTTTAACTTCCCACATAACATTTCAATATTTGCTCATTCACCTTCTTTATGCCACATGATAGAATGCATGGCTCAATTGGTTAACATTTGAGCAATAATGTTTAAATGTTCTATTTCTTGGAGTAATGCTCAGATGCACACTGTCTACCTAGAAATTGCACTCAAAAGACTAATTCTCTTTCATATCTTTGGTGCTTAATCGTTTGACTTCCTTGGCTCATTGTTTAAGCTTCCCTTTGGCTACGCTTTGATGCAAATTAATTTATCCTCAACTGATAGACATTTGAGCTCTCAAAGTGATGCTTCACCTTGTCTTCCTTGGTTGCATATGGTGTAAGTGTTTCAACTTAACTTTAGTAATGTAAATAACTTGTCTCAGCTTGGTTCTTGTTCTCCCCATAGTGCTTTCATTGCTAAGTGATGCTTGCACTTCTTTATGGTGCTAGAAAAATTCTCAATAATGTTATCCTCCTTGTTCACATCCATCTCCACTTGGAACTATTTGCTTAGATGGCATTATTTGCCTAAATGGAGCTTGTCATATTGATGATATTTGATTCCATGATGGCTTCTAGATTTTTTTTATGGTATTGGCTGCCTAGGTGGCACTCATTTGTCTCCATGATGGTTCTTCTCAATGGCATTGGTCTTCCTTATGCGCTTGTATTTTGATGGTGTTGTTCTATCTTGGGCACTTGCTAATGCTGCTCTATAATGGCATCCACATTTGGCTTTAACTTTCTCTGATAAATGGCACTAAAGATACTTCTATTTACATTTCTATCCTTCCTATTCACACTACATTTATCATACTTTTCATAAAATATTTGTTGTTTTAATCTCTCTTATCTTGTTGCAGGTGCAAATATTCAAGCTTTACTATGGTGCAAAAGACTTCAAGACTCTTAATATATCCTAAATATCTCTTAATACAATATTACTTTCTTCACTTTTAGACGTACCTTTAATGCCTTGCTTTCTTGATGATGCCCTCAATACTACTCTTCTTCTAGCATAGCTTTCTTTTAGTCGAATCTATAGAGATATCTTATTTCTCTATTTCCTAGTCTTCACAAACTTGTTGGCCTTTGATGTATGTAAGATTTGGTAAGATACTTGTATTTAAAATGTTGTTTGGTCTATCTTCAAAAATTGTTGTCCTAAAGTTTTCAATTTTTACCTCAATCTTCATTGGAATCTCCTTCAATGAGTCTCATCTATATCTTATGGTATTGTCATTGAATGGATGATTGTCCTAATATTAGTGTAGGCACTCTTTCTAGAAAATACTCTTTATCTATATTTTGTCTTCTTTAAAATAATTTTTTTTAATATTCAAGAGTTAATAGAATCTCTTTGCTTGTGTCTCTTCTTCTGACTTCTATGGCTTATATGGGATCTCTTTCCTTGGGTCTCCTATATTTTCCAAATTTGGGACCTCTTTCCCTCGGGTCTCCTATTTATCTCTGAATTCTATAAGACCACTTTACTTGGGTCTCCTATATCTGTTAGCTATGAGACCTCTTTATTTGGGTCTCTTATATTTATCTCTAACTTCTATGGGACCACTTTCCTCGAGTCTCCTATATCTATTAGCTATGGGACGTCTTTCTTTGGATCTCCTATCTCTACCTTCTATGGGATCTCTTATCTTGGTTCTCATATATTTTTTGGCTATGGGACCTCTTCTTATGATTATCCTTCTATATTCAATGAGATATCTTCTTGTGGGTCTCATCTTCCTACTGCAACTTGAATCAATCCCTACTTGAAGAAAGCTCTCCACCTTCAATAAATCGAAGATGAAAGTCTTATATATCTATTGTAGGAAGCTTCTCAACTTTTGAAGATCAAATTTTCACTACAATAATATCTTAGATAGTTTTTCTAGCATTACCTAAGAATCCAATATTGATGTCAAGGGATTTCTATCCTTGAAAATTTCTATTAATGTTAGGGTTGGCTATGCCTTGAATAATCAACTATCTTCAAGTTGATTCACCCAAATAGGGATCCTAGTATTCACAGGTTATCCTTCAACCTTATGGAAAGATCCTTTCTAAGTCCTAGTCTTCACAGGTTATCCTTCAACCTTATGGAAAGACTCTAGCCTTTTACAACTTTTAAATCCTGTGCAAGTAATATTGTTGTAGCTCTGATAGTGCAAGTAATATTGCCATAGCTATGATACCACTTATGGTTTTTAAATACTTAGAATTAATACGAAACTCACAGGAATATAATGATAGGATCAATATATTAAAGTTATAATATAATGAAATAAATATAATAACTAAAAATATAATATCAAACATAATAACACAAGAATAACTCAAAATACTCATAGAATAAAGGTCTACTAATGCATGCAATAAGCTATGCATTTTTTTATACAAATTACAATGTTTTATCACAAATATATAATTGAATATGACTCCTCATATGTTGCACTCTTGACCTTCACTCTTCTTTGTAACTCTTCACTTTCCTATTCTAAGGACACATGCACTCTTACATAATGGACACTTGTGAACATTTACACTCACAATACTTGCACACATATTTACATGGCACTTATGCATTTATTGCTTATTATTACATTACATGAAATATAAAATCACACTCTAATCCAAGACACACACCTAATCTAATAATGTACCAAGGTGGTACATTGGCATGTACAAAATAATGTAATATTCTCCAACATCTACATTGTGTAGTGTGCTTATGGCAAAATAGTTGTGAATGTGAATAATGAATGCAAAACATGCCTCCCTGAATTCACATATCCATTCTAAGACTCATGTTTACTATGTATATGATAACCCTTAGGTAATATTTGGCCTATCAGCTAGATATTCATATGCATGATACTAAGAAGTAGATGGAGGCCTCTAGAAGAGCAACAATAGAACAAATACTAGATATGATGACCAATGTAGCTTAGTTTTTGAGTGTTAATAGAAGCTTTGTAGTGCAATATGTTATCCCTCATTTAATATTGAACCCCAATTATCCTCTTCCTCTACCTCCCCTAGCTAACCTTTGGATGGTTTTACCTATATCAAATGATTCTACTTTAAAAATTATCAAAATTAATTTCTAGCCCTTAATGTTGAAGCTATAGAATTGTTTGGGCATGTTCTTAAATTCTTCTATGATGGAACAAATAAATCCTAAATATTAATCTATAAGTTCATTGTTTACTATAGGGATAGGTTGCACAAGGTAAAAATGCTTTGTTAAAATTCATGAATATGGATTTGGTAGGAAATGCTCTTGATTGGTTTGCATCCTTACCTAAACATTCTATTGAATTCATAGATACTTTTTTCAAAATGTTGAAACAATAATTTGATGATAACATGACTATTATGGATGCAATGGATGTATGTATTTGTGAATGTTAAACAAAACACTAATTAATCTATTGTTGATCTCTACAAGAGGTGGGAAGACTTAAATTTCATGCTAATATGAACTTAACTGAAAAGAAACAATGTTTATCAACAAGATTAGACCATATTTTAATATAATATCCATGAACACAACACCTATGGTTTTACCTCCCTAGAAAACATTATAGAATTTATTAAAATCCTTAAACATTTTTTTTAAGCGAAAATTACCTTGCGGGGCTGCCTTGGTCTAAGAGACCACGACTAGGGGGTTTTACACCGTCAAAGTCACCTGGTACTCACACCCGGCCCTACTTGCACCAACATTATAAATTGGATTTTGGGTACCAAATTCAACTTTTTGGTAGGGTGGAGATTCAAACCTGGGACCTCCCTTGGAGTATTGCCCTCTCCTCTCCAACTCACCTACAACACCTAGGTTAAAATCCTTGAACATTGGGATAATAAGGAAGGCAAACAATCCTTGAAACCCAAAATACCTAATAAGAATGTTGTAGAGGATGTGATTTGGAATATACCTATCTAAGATACCTCTCATGATTTAGAAACTTGGAGCTCTTATACGGTTGCCCAAGACCTAAGAGTATGAAATATCAACTAACCCATGAAGATATTATTATAATATGTCTACCACTTAAGCTTTAAAACTATCATTTTAATGATAGGTTTTAAGCACCTACATGCCATGTTAACAAATTCTATTTCTATATGGAACTTATGGCTATGATAATTCTACTTTCACTAAATTGCATAGATTTTACCTCAAGTAGACTTATGGTCCTAATTTTAATGTTGATCAAGTCAACAATGATAGGATCAATTTGTTCTACGAAAAGAAGTGGAGTATTCAAAAAAAGCATAATCATCCTCGTAATCAAAGGTTAGGTATCTATAATACCCTATCCCCCAACCATAAATATCAAAAAACCATTCAATAATAAGGAGTAAATAAAAATCAAGGTGGCCATAAAAATGATCAAAATCAAGGATACAAATCCAATTAGGGCAACCAAGGAGGGGATCAAAATAATTAAAATTAGAATGGTAAATATGCCCAAATATAAACCCTAGAGCTAGTACTTCTTAGTATGCCTCTCAAGTTAACCAAATATTTTCCCAACCTAGCCCAAATAGGGAATACATTTGTATTCAATCAAATTTGGTTCATTATGTCAACACCTTAGAGGTGCAAAGAGAGACTATTCCATCTTTAAAATAACAAATTGTTGCTATTATTATGAGTGCGCCTCAGTACAAAATAAGCAACCTTCTAAAAATGAAAGAAAATAAGGATAAGGGAAAATAACCTATCAAGAAACGGTCAATCCATCCATAGTCCATAAAATTCAAACCCTTCTATCATTTGAGAACCCACTATGAATGTAGAAATGTTAGAAAATATAGAAAATATTCCTGAGAATGCCTCAACATAGTCCATAAAACCTATCACTTCTAAAAATATTAAGAGACCATGATTTCCACTTAAAGTGGCTATCCTAACATCCATGAAAAAAAATGCCAAGATCTTCCCTAGCCTAAGGAGTCACTACTTAAAGTAGTCATGAGAAAAACTAAAGTATAGGACATTGTTGAAGAGTTGCATACAAACCCTTGTAAGGTCCCATACTTGGAACTACTTAGGATGTTTCCTTATCAATGAAAATGAGTAAGAGACTTACTAAATTAGATGGAGATTCCCAAACCAAGGGTTTCTAAAATTATGTCTACCATATGAGGGTCTTATAAATAGTAACATATTCAATAACATAAAGAAAACCTATGTATTGATGAACATACTAGCCCTAATTTGATTATAATTTTTTCCTTTGAAAAATATTATTATTATTGATTATTTGGGAAGGGCTAATGACTTACCATTGATGATTAAAGTTGTATATAACGATGTGATTTTCCATAGGGATTTGGTTGACAAAGGGAGTGGTACATGTGTTATGCTATTGTACTTTATAGATAAACTAAATATCCCTAGAGAAAATATCCTCTCTACTAGAAGTCATTGATAAATTTATAATGATAAACCACAAGATCCTATGGGTTGCATTTGGATGTCAATTTCAACTGGGATTAAATTAGTGAAAGCGAATTTTGTGGTGTTTTATTTTAGATCAACTATAACATGTTATTAGGTAGACCTTAGACTAGTAAGATAAGAGTCATAGCTTCCTCTACTTTTCAAGTGACTATGATGATAAATTTTAAGCATAGAGGGAGACTTAAGATCCCTAGAGACCTCATCCTCTTATTCCTTCTATGGATAAAATATATAAGGTTTTAAAATATAAACATGAGAATTAGTGGACTTCTATAAGGATTTAATATGAGGGTCATCCTAAATTTAACTTTAATTACCCCTAATATGGATAAGAATTAAAAGATTATCAACTTCGCATAGGTGTTATTACACTCCTTCATCAAGTAGTAGTTAAAAAATAGTTGTCATTGTTGAAATCCAATAAGAGAGAAGTTCCTATCTTGTTGTATCAACGGTTGATCAAATTACATAATGAGGATGATGTCAAATTAAAACAAGTAACATTTTTATGTGCATAATGACAACATGGGGAAGGAAATTGATAATGATTTTGACAATAGTTTTAATCAATCCTTTAACATTGAAACTACCAATGCTTCTTCTATAACTCCAATTTTTAAGGTGGGTGTTGGGCATTATCAAGTAGGTTCAAAGGAAGCTCCTATTTTAGGTGATGATGATAGTCAATCTAACACATTCTTTTGTAAGATTGTTTATGGAGACAATAGTAATTTGTTTGGTTATTGCATACCAAGAAATAATCAATGTAATCAATATAACACTAGGCTAGATAGTCATAGAAAAACTAATATATTTATTATCTTTACATCAAAATTTTTAGATATGCCAACTAAAATAGAGATTATTCCCTTGCTTAGACATTTAGAAAAAGCTAAAATCTATCAGTTGTAAAATTACTATGAAGATAGACCAATTAGTTGTTTTGTACTTAAAAAGGTCAATTCCTATGTTATTTTTAACTATTTTGAATCAAAACCCACTATTAGCTTATCCACTATTTAGGTTTCTCCAATAAAATTAGGATCACCCCTTAAAATGCTAATCTTGGTCATGACTAATTTCCTAGTTATTTTTGGGCTTATTCCTACTATTTTGATATTTCATAATGATTGTTTGACCTATAAGACCATTGCTATAACTAGACTATCTAATATTTTTGATGGCGTTCCTTTATAACTAAGGTTTCCTCTTAAATATGGTGATCCTAATTTATTCTATTTTTTGTGAAACATAAAATGTTGAGGTACCCGCTATTGTCCTTGATAGACTATTTTCAGATATAGAAATATTCTCCTACTTAGAAAGACCACCTAAGAAGTGGTTTGATATCTTTTTTAATCCTACACCCTCTTGTTTGATAAGGAACTTAATTGAAACTAACTTTTATCTTGAACTAAAAACTAGGATTGTAATCCTTGCTTTGATAATAATTTACACGAAATTAGAACCATACCTTGTTGCCCACTTCCCTATCTTAAATAATTTTCAATCACATGCTCACATCTTCTATAGGCTTGGGGGTAAAGTTATCTTACTCCCACCATTGCATAAATATAAAGTCATCTTAGAGCTCTTACATACTAGAGAGAAAAGGTTCCCTTGGTAATACCATAAGAGAGGGTTTCTTTACAAGCCCATTCCTAACTGGGGTTTTCTAGGTTGATATTAATTATGAATTAGAGAATCTTTCCCCTATCCTAGACATTTTTAAAAAAGGTAACGTTTGATCCAAAACATAGAATTTTGATTTTTTTGAAACTCAAAATTTAAATTTAAGGAAGAATAAGAAAGTGCTCTATAGGCTTAGGGGAAAGAGACAAGATATTGAATCAACTATTCAAATCCTTGATAATGTCTTCTTAGTCCCATCATTGCATAATGGCAAAGCCATATTAGAGTTATTATATACTAGAGAGAAAAGGATCCCTTGGCAATACCATAATGGATGGTTTCTTTACAAGCCCATTCCTAACTGGGTTGGCATAAGTGGTTTAATTATATTTTTTAGGTTGAGATTAGTTCTAAATTAGAGATTCTTTTTCCTATTTTAGACCATTTTGGAGAATATAATGTTTGATCCAAAACATAGAATTTTTATTATTTTGAAACTCATAATTATGAGTTACGAAAGAATAATAAAGAGTAATCTAGAAATAATAGTGTATAACAAACTAGAACACAAGAGTATATAAGCAAAATAACATAATGATTTTATTTCTAAAAATACAAAATAAAATGCAAGCAATCTCTAAGAAGAGATATAAGGCTATAACATTACATCAATTTCTCATGATTTTTACAATTAGGGGTGCATCTCTCTTTATACAAGAATTGGTTAATTGAAAATCCACCATATTGAATATGAAAGATCACCCATATGAAAATGTGGTGGTTCACCTTCCATAAGTTAGGTCACACATATAGAAATGTAGTGGTTCATCTTCCATGAGTTACAAAGTGAATAATTAAAAATTACATACACATGACTTGTCCTTTTGTGTTTTATCTTCTACTAATGTGTCAACATGGCTAGAGATGCATTTTGGCTAAGAAAATCTAAAAATAGAACATTAATATTTTTAGTAACAATTTTTTTTAGGGCCTCTAGAGAATTTTTCCATGTAGTTCATGTCGAAACTTCTAGATCTTCCTCTAAGATTTCCAACATATTTTAAATAGATCAAAACGGAGTCCCTACCATAAAATTATGCTCCCATTAGTGTGGTTAGGATCTAAAAATAGATTTTTGGAATTTTTTAAGCATAAATATATGCCATAAAAAGGTCATATGATTGGATCATTTGGCCCCCTTTGAAAATCAATGGTCCACATTACATCAACTATTGACATTAGGTGCAAAATTATTTCTTTATCTAATATTTATGAGCCATACCCCTTGGTGACCAAGTTGTCCTATATTTACCACTCTATACATATGAAAAAACTACCTTCTAGTGATCCTATTCCATGTTTCAACAATATAATCCTCCACTAGTGTTGAGTTTTCTGGGTTGAGTTCTTCAATTTCCAACTATTATACTACTATAAAAGTGTCCAATAGAGGTGGATGATAGATCCTAAGAAGTTTTACATTTAATATTGGATGCAAACCAAGATAAGATAGAGGATTCAATGTAAAAATATTTTCTACCTTCTTGGTGATGGAGTATTGTCCATAATGAGAAGGTCTAGTATTTTTATGGGGTTCTACAAGTATCTCTTTCTAAATATATAACCATATCTTATCTCTAATTTTGAATTTATGCGGGACCTAATGCTCGTCATGGTGTTGCTTGTATTTTTATTTATCTTTTCCAATAGGTCATGGACCTATTGTTGGATGTGTTAAATTTATTCCACAAACTACATTGCCTTTTTTTTTTTTCATGAGGTGATTACTCCATAGGTTGCATATGGAGACCTACATCAACGGGTACCATGGGTTATAATACAAAATAAACATAAAATATACCATCTTTGGTAGAGCTATGTAGAGCTTGATTGTGCCCATGTTGAATGTAGGGGAGCCTCTCATCCAATGTGTATGGATGCTTGAAATTGTACATTCAAAGATGTAAAATCAATCAATTCATAACTTTTTTATAGCATATTTTTGAGGATGGAAGGCTATGGACATGGTCATCTTGGTATCCACCATAATCCATAGGGTGGACCAAATTATATTCAAAAAATTTCTATCCCTATTATATACAATGGATTTTGACAAGCCAAAGTTGATCCATAGATGACTAAAATAGGGCTTAGAAGTATCCTCAATTGATTTGGATTTATTAAAAACAATCATGATAGCTATTTTTGAAAAATGATAAACTCCTAAAAAAACACAATCATTACTAGGCTTAGATGTGGGTAAACTTGAGAGGAAATCCATGGACATAGATCCCTAGGGCTTGTATGGCATTGAAAATGGTGTATATAGCCCCCAATTATTATTGGTTGGTTTGGAAACAATGTAGGGGTTACATGACTTGATGTAATGAAAGAACTTGGATACGGAAGCACAGGCACACCAGGTGCGATGCAAACAAAAGTAGTTGTATTAATGAAACGCAAAGTGCATGAAAAAGGGAAAGCGAAGCATGAATGAAAGGAGATGTAAAGTAGAAACAAAGGTACAACCTATTTTATTAATTTTTCTTATGATCAGGTTACAATACATCTCCCCCCAATTTTCAGGGGCTCGAAGCATTCGATACAATTTTGTTACACCAACAGAGGGTGCACTTCCCTTCGGGATCTTTTGCATGCGCACATTCAAAATGGGTGAGCCAAACGTCACTGCCGCTCACGTGAATATGTTCTTAGTTCCTTTATGCCACTCCAGTGTCGAGATCCTGCATACGGAGAAACAACAAATGATTAATAGCACATGTAGATGGAGGGAAACATGCAATCCCCAAGGCCTCCGATTAATGCATACATGAAATAATTAAAACAATGATCAAAACTTATTAGAAAAGAATGAAATTTAAACAAAAGCATGTAAACACCATTAGGGACACATTGCAAAAATAACAGTCAAGAAATCTGCTATATATTTCTAATCGCTCCAGGGTGGGACGATTAGGATTGTCATAAAATGTCCGAAAGTGACCTCCAAAATGTCCCATCTAGAGGCCTCCAAAACACCTGTAAAATTAGGGTTAGGAAAAATGGGGCATTTTGAGATGACCCAGAAGTTTGGATTTTGCAGATTCTACCCCGATCACCCTGTATCTGAAGGTGCTCCTTGTATGTTAGTAAAAACGTAAAACAATGAAAACACAGTCAAAACAAGTCAGAATGCATTCAAAATTGAACAATAGCATGTATGAGCCACCTAAAAAAAGATGCAAAAGAAACAGTGAAGAAATTTGTTATAGATTTCTAATCGCTCCAGGGTGGGGCGATTAGGACTATGAGGATTTGTGACCCCATGTCATTTTTGCATGCCAAGAGTGTCAGGCGCAAAGGCGCTTTTGTTCGCTAGTTTTATTGTTGTTTTTTGGTGGGTTTTGACCCTTTTTGTGACGCATTTTTTTTTTTTGGGGCTGAAATTGTCAAAAATTTGTCCTCCCGTGGAGTGGTCCAGCTACGGTAGCCTTCTTAGGGAGTAGGATAGTGATAATTTGTGACCCCGACGTTGATTTTACATGCCAAGAATCGCAGGTGCAAAGGTGCCTTTGTTCGACAGTTTTATTGTTGTTTTTTGGTGGGTTTTGACCCTTTTTGTGATGCCTTTTTTTTGTTTTATTGTTTTTGTTTTAATGTTTTTGTGTTGTTTTTGTTTTTCAGGTGGTGAAGAGTCATTACCGTCAGCCAACGATATTTATTAATGCACAGGATGCGTTGACTATGGTAGATTGGGATTGGATTGATGCCCTTGGGCTCAAGCAAGTGACGCGGCTGGAACCTATGGTGGGGGATCGGGTATATCTGACTGCCCTGATAAATTTGTGGGATCCTCGCACCAACACCTTTCATATCCCAATAGGGGAGATGACAATGAATTTGGAGGATGTGTATTAGATTTTGCAGATTCCAATAGACGGGTTGCCCATTCGGACGACTTCTTGGGATCAATGGACGACGATGCTGACACGGTGCTTTGGGCATGCGACGGAGATGGGGGTGGATAGGGTAGTGGAGAAGGAAGAGGGGGACTGTCTGATTCGCAAGATTCTAATGCGATGGTGGTTTGAAAAGGGCATGTTGGGGGTGAGGCATACGTTACTCATGAACCTCATCTCCAACATGTTGCTTCCTGACTCCTCAGGTTCAAGGTTCCCTTGGAACCTACTTGAGGTAGTGTTCAGACTGGTGGAGTGTCCGACAGTAGCGCCACTGATTATGAGGTGGGGTTAGATGCTATTGGCATAGCTATATGATGAGCTTTATGAGGTCTGCTACTAGAGGCAGAAGGATATTGGGTGTAGTTATCTATTGCAGTGCTGGGGGTGGTAGCAAATAGTTGTGGAGTGGCTACAGGGGTTGCCTTGGACCACTCGGGGAGATATGGTGGACAGGGAGATTGGGTATGCTGCTCTATGGCAGAGGTTAGAGGAGCAGGGGCAGAGTCGGTGGTGGGTAGGTGCTGTAGGGCACTATACTGATGCCTTCTCTCATCTTGCTCTAGAGAAGGTGTTCTGGCAGCCATACCAAGACTTTCCAGCCTGGCCTGAGGCTGGAGAGTGGCTTCGATGGGTGAGCAGGGGGAGATGGTTGATCGGGCAACATGGGACAGATCAAGAGTACTTCTCATACATCTAGGTGACTCGATAGTTTGGGGTACACCAAGGATTTCCTGGTGAGCCCTTGATCTATTGGCGTCGGTGCGACGGGAGGACTCTAGCCTGGCCGATTATTGAGCCACTGGGTGAGGAGTCTGATGCAGTGATTGATGTCCCCAATGTGGACAATTTTGGGATGACTATAGAGTATGACCTATGGTGGATGATGCTACGATGGTGGGGTGAGGGGCCTCTAGAAGGTTCGGATGCAGCAACAGTAGGCAGTGGGGTTGCAGAGGCATCGAGGGAGGGTTGGGGGGCTCCGCTCGATGATGCGGATATGGTGGAGGTTGATGACTTCATTGTAGATGATGTAGGGGTTCTAGAGCAACCGGATACACAGGACGTCCCAAAGCAACAGGTGTCGGAGTAGCATGCCATCCCAAATATGCCCATGCCTTAAGTAGTCCCAGGAGATACAGAGGCTAGGTATCACACTGAGATAGCACGATTGGAGGAGCTACTATGGAGATGGGATAAGGAGCACCGAGCTGAGAGGGAGATCCTACAGGCTCAGTTGGCACAGCGGGATGATGCATTGGCTACGTACCACTGACGGGATGTGGAGTGGGGTTAGTTCTGATTGGAGTTGGAGGCCGATATTATCCACCTCGATGGACAGTTACCTGAGCTCACTAAAGGTGGATTGTTGCATCGTACGAGAGGCAGCAAGACTGAGCAGTAAACATCCTATCGTTGCAAGCGGCTGGGTGAGGGTAGCACGAGTGGGCATGATGCGGGGGCTAGCAGTAGCCGCCCTGAGAGGTCCCATAGGACCCACACCACTGGGGGTAGTTCCAGTCACACCGATCCTGCGTGATCATGGTGGCCGACTCCCTAGGCTTGGGGTTTTTGAATTTTTTATTTTTTTGTGAGGTCAGAGGACTGACTTATTGTAGCTTGCGAGAATTTTTGGTGATATATATACATGACTTTCTTTTTGATTATACACTTGTCATGATTTATTGTTACTTTTATGCACATTTATTTATGTTGATGTATGCATGTGTTATTGTGAATGCAAATGTTTCTACTATATGATATATGCATATGGAAGGGATGAAATGGTTTGTTGATAACTTGGTGGTGGCACCATAGACTGTACAGGATTTACTGGCTTTCTGTACTATGTGATTGCTTTGTGGAATGACTTTGCATGTGTAATATTTTTTTTGTTTGTATTTTTTGATGGTGATGTAAGAATGGAATGTACCACAGGTGTTCTAGAATGTAGTTAAGGTTTTTCTGAGACTCAGATGTTTTAACTAACTATCCAAGACTATACATTTATCTCACAAGACTTTTGAATAAGGTACGAATCAGACTTGAGTTTGACCAAGTTATTTCACATCCTTGTGTGTGCGATTGAATTTTTTTATGTGGTAGTTGTCAGGATACCGCCAGTGCCAGATAGGGTATCAACCAAACCTGTATCGAGGATCACCTAATTAGCTCCACTAACTCCTTTGTTGTATTTAGTAAGATTAATATGTTGTGCAATCTAGGATACCATAAGCTAGCTCATCCACATGCAAACATTGATCTGTACACAGTTTAATGCGATAGATATATCGTCATGCGGGAGGTTTATTGCTAGTGACCAGCAGGCTATCCACCAAACCGGTACTGAGGATCACCTCATGACTTTTTGAATGCTGAGAGTTCCAGGGATTCAAGTTTGACTCCCTTATTTTCTTTACTTTTATTGGGATACTTGCTCTCGTATGTAGTGATAAAAATCACTGTTTATTTTTATTTTTTTCTTTTGACCAAGGGATTGGAATTTTGAGTGATGAGAATCACTATTTCTTGTGCTTTTTGATGTATGCACTGTGTGGGTTTTGATGTCAAACTTTGGAGTTTGTACTTTGAATTTTTGCAATTTTTTTTGGATATTTGCAACTTTTTGAGAATTTGGGATGCTTGGGAAATTGGGTAGGGAAGATGCTTGTCATTTTGCCAACTCTCAGCATTCTTGGGGTCATTTGCATAGGGGGATGAGTGAGATAACCTTTTCACCGTATGGTATCCTAGATTACTTTGTAGGTTTCATCTTTCGTTCACACAACTTGGGAATTTTTTATGTGTTTTAACTTGTGTTGGGATGTGACGTAACAAGGTGTTATCCAAGTAAAACTCTACCTTTGTAAAAATCTGTCTGACTTTGTACAGTTTTTGGCTAGAAATCTAAAGACAACTAAATGACGAAAGCCCTGGATACATTAGAAGACAACTGATTATGATATGGTGGAAAATGTGGATGGCATTTATTTTTGCTGGACTATTTACAAAGTGGAAAAATGCGGAAAATGATGGAATTACCGAGTAATTATAGTCTATGGTGCATTTGACCTGTATGACCAACAAATATGCAATGTACGTTTGTGATGCCTAACGCAGCTAATTTTTTTGTGTTTTGATTTTTAAGAGTATGCATGGAAGTGAGATGCAATGTTTTTGTTATTTTTGATTATTTTATTATTTTTGAAAATTCATTATGGTTGGTTTATCCCGAGTGCGTGCGGACCAAGTGATTCTTTCGGATCCTTGGAGGTTTTGACCAAAGGGATTATAGATACCTTTGGGGCATTTTGGGTGACCAAGCGGTTGTGGGAACCCTTGGGGATTTTGGTTCGACCAAAGGGTTTATAGATACCTTTGGGGCATTTTGGGGTGACCAAGCGATTACGGGAATCCTTGGAGATTTTGGTTTGACCAAAGGGATTATGGGTACCTTTGGGGCATTTTTGGGTTGACCAAGCGATTATGGGAATCCTTGGAGCTTTTGGTTTGACCAAAGGTATTATGGTTACCTTTGGGGCATTTTTGGGTTGACCAAGCGATTATGGGAATCCTTGGAGCTTTTTGGGGTGACCAAAGGGATTATGGGTACCTTTGGGGCATTTTTGGGTTGACCAAGCGATTGTGGGAATCCTTGGAGCTTTTTGGGATGGGCCATGGCTCTTTTAAATGTGGAATGGCCTCAAATGACTGATGTTCAAGGGTTCTAGTTCCTTTATTCCATCAAGAGAGGCTAGACGGTATGTTCCAGGTCCTATTTTACTGTCAATTACATAAGGACCTAACCAGTTTGCCATGAAATTGTCCCTTAGATGGGGTGGAAAGTTAGAATTTTGTTGGTTCTCTTTTAAGACCAAGTCACCAACTTGAAAGTCCCTTAGGTGAACTTTCATGTTGTATGCTTTCTTAAGTCGCTCTTGGTAGATGTGCAAATGCTCGAGAGCATTGACGCGTCGTTCGTCGAGCAACGTAAGCTAGTCTAACCGGGCCTGCCACGCAGTGTCATCATCAATGAATTCTTACATTGATATGCGTAGGGAAGGTATTTCCAACTCGAGAGGCATGACTGCCTCGAAGCCATACACCAGCAAAAATGGAGTTGCCCTAGTGGGTGTTTGAATGCTAGTGCAATAAGCCCAAAGAGCAAGTGGTATTTGAATGTGCCAATCCTTATGACTATCTGTGACCATATTTTTAAGGATGACAACTAGAATTTTGTTTGATGCCTCTGCTTGCCCATTTGCCTGCGAATAATAGGGTGTTGAAAAACTGTGCTAAATTTTGTACTTTGTTGTCAAAGCATGCACATATTTGTTCTTAAATGATGTCCCATTATTCGAGATGATCTTGGATGGAATACCAAAATGACATGATGTTATGTAGAATAAACTCCGCAATGCGGGGTCCAATCATAGAGGTAAGCGAAATTGCTTCCACCCACTTGGTGAAGTACTTTATGGCCATTATGATGAACGTGTGATGGCCTAACGATGCAGGGGAGATATTTCCAATTAGATCTAAGCCCCACTACAAAAATGGCCAAGCCGATTGAATCGGCTGCAAGGCCTGAGAAGGTACATGTGTCAAGTTAGCATGGTGTTGACACTTCATGCACTTCCTCACATACGCTCAACAATATCACTCTAAAGATGGCCAATAATAGCCCATGCGAAGTATGTGCTTTGCGATGACCATACCATTGAAGTTGCCATCGCATGTACCATCGTGTGCTTGGGTGATCGCCCAAGCGGACTCCTGCTGGTCCAAGCAACGAAGGAGGATCTCTTCGTAGCTCTGACGGTACAAAATGTCTCCTAGAAAGACATGTTTTATCGCTTTCTATTTGAATGATCTTTTTGCGGCATGCGACAATCCAAGTGGAAGGCTACCTAACTTGAGATAGTCTCTTATGGGTGTGTACCAATCTTGCTGATCAGAAACCTTGGTGGTATGAACGGCCAATCCCTCTTGAAGGTCATCCCTAGCAAAAGATGAGCAGGAAAGAACTTGTAAGAATAGTGTTGTGTTGCTATTAAGAGGGGTCAGGGAGAACAAGGACCCCCAGTTGGCATGATTTAGACTATCGTTGATTCGAGAAAACCTATCCTAAGACGGTTCAATCTGGATCAGGTGGACTCATGGCATTAGGTTAGAGCTTACAGGATCCATCACGGATTGCGATAATGTTTTGAATTGAATGGTTGTCATCTCACCAGAAGGGTCTTGCGGGATTAGTGACCCCAAGGAGGCCATAGTGTCTGCAAAATAATTTGATGATCGAGGGAGTGCCTCGATGTCGTACCATTCAAGTTTTTCCAAGAATTTATCCACAAGGGCTTTGTAGGCCTACAAAATTGGGCATTTACATTGGAATACCCCTTTCACTTGGTTGACAATTAACAACGAATCACCAAAGATGTTTAAGCATTTGATGTTCATGGTGATGGCTATTTGAAGACCTATGAGCAAGGATTCGTATTCACCATTGTTATTGGTGCATGGGAAATCAAGTTTAAATGATAGAGGTATTGGATCCCCTTGTGGTGTGAAGAATATGATTCATGTGCCACCCCCTTGATCACATTTAGAACCATCAAAGAATAGGGTTATGTCGGCCTGTGACTCAGGCTCTTCAGATTCTGGCAATTCTAAGACATGGAAGACCCCATCATCGGGTAGCTCTACGGTCAGAGGCTGATCATCTTCGAGAGGAGCCTCTGCTAGTTGATCGGCGATGACTTGACCTTTGATGGAATTTTATCCAATGAATTCGATGTCAAAATACGTCAACAACATGATCCATTTTGACGTGCGGCTACTATGATAAGTACAAATCATCATGTACCGCAATGGATTCTCCTTAGACACAACATACATCATATTGCTCAGCATGTAATGGCATAGCTTTTTGGTGGAAAATACCACTGCTAAGCATAGCTTCTCGATGTATGCATAGTTAAGTTCATAACTAACCAGGGTGCGGCTAAGATAATAATTAGCCTGTTATTTATGTAGTTCATTTTTCTGGGCTAGCATGGCATCCAATGCCACCTCAGTAGCTAATATGTATAAATAGAACGACACTCCTGGTCTAGGTGGTGCCAATACTGGCAACGAAGCCAAGTATTGTTTAATGTCGTCGAAGGCTGACTGGCACTCATCATCCCAATGAAATGCTACCCCTTTGTGCAATAATTTATTCATGGGTCGACACTTGTCAGATAGCTGCGCTATGAAGCGCTTGATTGATGCGACCTTACCTTGCAAGCTTATGAGATGCTTGATGGTGGTTGGGGGAAGCATTTCAAGGATTGCCTTGACTTTATTTGGATCTACCTCGATGCCTCATTTTGAGACTATGAAACCCAAGAGTTTTCTATATGTGACGCCAAATACGCACTTCTTGGGGTTTAGCCTAACTTTGTGTTTAATGAGGCGATCAAGGATCTTGCGCAAGTCATCGAGATGATCTGGGCACAAAAGAGATTTGGCCAACAAATCATCCATATAATATTCCAAAGTTTTATGCATGTGATCATGGAAGATGTATGTTATGGTGCGTTGGTAGGTGACGCCAGCGTTTTTAAGGCCAAAGGGCATGAACTTATAACAAAATGTCCCCCAAGGCATTGTGAACCCCATTTTGAGTTGATCATCGAGATTGATATGAATCTAGTTGTATCTCGAGAAACCATCCATGAGGGAAAGAATTTTGTGGCCTACTGTAGTGTCCACCAATGCATTGATGCTAGGCAAGGGGAAATCATCCTTGGGACTCTCTTTGTTTAGATCTTGAAAATCGGTGCATATGCGAATCCTCCCGTTCGGCTTCTTGACAGGTACCATGTTGGACAACCATGGTGGATAATCCATGTAGATGACAAACTATGCATCCAACAACTTTTGTAGCTCATATTTGACCATTAAGGCCACTGTTGGGTGCATCTTACATAGCTTTTGATTGACTGTCTTGACTGTCAAATCAAGCGTTAAATTATGCATGACTAGCTATGGGTCTAGCCCTAACATGTCTTTGTAGGACCATGCAAAAACCTCCTTCAGAAGGGCAATGTAATCGGCTTGCTCTTCGGGGGATAGACTTACCCCCAACTTGATGATTTGCAGATTCATTGGATTAGAGCCTATGTCTACATTAGTCATCTCTTCGACTGACATGTGGGACCCGTATTCCAACTGGTGTGGAGTTGGGATCAGGTGGATATCATTTGCTAAATTTAGATCTACATTTGGAATGTCGGGTTCCTCTTCAACGTGGAAGATATCCTGAGTTGGTCTTGGGGTGAAATGAAGCATATCACCGCAAGGCCAGTACTTTGATGGAGATTGTGGCAAGTTAGCGCTATCCCAGTCTATGGCATCTAGGTTTAGATACAATGGTCATGCTGGATCGGCTGGATTGTGGATGGGGGCGGTTAAGTCAATGGAGATCATGTTGATGAAGTGAATTTGGTCTCCATTACTGCGTGTGTGGTGACTCAGACATCCTTGGTGATATTTGTGCTCTGGATCTAGCTCTATGGGTATTGGCACAAACGAATCGGTCCTATGTGCGGATAGAAGGACAGGGTCTGCCTTTGGCACTGATGGATCTATAGGGTCTCTGTGTGGAAGGTGATATATGTATGCCTAAAGTGGCGGATGCAACAATTGGTCCAACTATGCTTGGTTCAAATGCCACCTATGCCTTGGCCCAATATTTAGTTGTTCAAACATGTCGTCAATGTCTATGGGGTATTGTTGCTATTGCATATGGTTGAGATATGCCATCTCAGTCTCATCTTCATAATCACTATCAGAGATCCATAGGCCTTCATTAGATTTGACAACTATTTGTGGCATGTGGGGTTCACTCTGTTCGAGCAAGTTAATTTGGTCCCATCGGGGTTGTTCCGCTCTCTGCGAGAGGACCTGATTCTCTTGAGGTGGAAATTGTTTGATTGGAGCATTCAAGGGGAACATCGCCATGAATTTCTCCTGATAGTCATCTATGGGCATCACTTGCGAGTGATTGCTATCAAACTCGAAAGGGTTCCAAGGTGCTACCTCATACTCTGACTCGTCTTCTGAAGATCCTTCTTGACCTTGTTTATATCCCTCTTGGAGGTAAGTTCTTGAACTTTCCCCTTTCTCTATTAAAGGGAAGGGGTTGTTGAGGTCAAAAAAGTTTGTTGTTAACAATGGGAGATAATCCCCCAATGTGTATGTTATGTTAGGATTGGCATATGGATCTTGTGCTAACCCATACTTGTTGCCTAGCCCTAGGCCTTGCATGTTCTCTACCAAGATGTCAAGGGGCAAAGGGTGGTTGAACCCTACTCCTAATTTATCATATGGCATTTGATATCTTGGTTGGCAAAGAACATGCACTCCTTGTTCATATCTGCCCAATCCATATCCGTGCCAATTACATTGGCCAAGGTATTTCAAAGCGAAGTATGGGTTGGACAAATAGTTGATGTTCTCAGCAAAGAGCTATTCATCCTATTCCTCTTGTAGGTAAGGTTCAATACCATTATCGAGGCCCCCATATAAAAAATTTATCTAATTTTATGGGTAGCCTAAAGGGACAATAGTGTCGATGGGGAGGCAAGGTCTCCCCATGTCCTGCATGGACTCAAGCGTGGGTGTTGCCACAATGTTCCACACTAGGTATTCCCCCAGGCCCGTATTGGCCATCTCAATGGTGATCATTGGTGATTGAGGGGGAGGGAATGGGAGTTCTTCTTGAGTCCACTCCATGTTGGGTGAACCAGGCGTCTTGACTTCCATTCGACTGGGTACCTCTTTGGTAGAGATGGTTGAGGCTAATGGTAGTAACTCTTCCAAGGGCTTCTTCTTGTTGTCCTTCGGTGTGGCCACCATAGGTAGCATCATTGGTGAAGGAATAGATGATGAAGATGGGCCCGGTTGGTGATTTGATGGACTTAAAAATGGGGATGTATGAGGAATCAGACCCTGTTTGGACGGATTTAACTGAAAGTCCAAATGTGTCGATGGGAGGGTCGATTGTGGCATCAGCTGCACCGTATTGCAATACTTGAAGGGTTCTAAGTCTATCGGGACTACATGCACTTGCCCTTCATATGTGTACTTTAGGCATTGATGGGCTATCGAAGGGACACACTTCATGTCCCTAATCCAAGGCCAGCCCAACAAGATTTTTTAGGCCATCTCACCTTCCAGGATGTGGCACAAGGTAGGAATAGTCTTTTGTCCCACTTGGATGGGCAGGACAATTGTGCCAATCGTCGAGCATATCACGTCATTGAATGCTCAAAGAGTATAGATGGAGGCCACAATATGAGATGCTGGAAGCTTCAGGTGTTTCAATGCTACTATTGTGATTATATTACTGGATGAGCCAGTGTCCACCAATACCCTCTTAAATGGAATCTCGTTGACCCATGCAATGACGTGTAGGGGTGGATCCACCATATCACCCATCATCAATTTTAGTTCATCTTCTCTAAAGGCGATGACTAGTTCTGTACATCATTTTACATGTCCCACAAAGTTGTTGAAAGAATTTTCTTCATGGGGCTATAACTCGATGGCTTTGAGTATCTCCATCAGAGCCTCCCGATGGGGCGGTGATTGTTGGATGATCTCATAGATGGAGAGCCTAGCCGACGTGGTCCTTAAAATTTGGGTAAGTTTAGTCCGAATCGTGGCCACTGGTCTAGGCAGGGGAGGTTGTGTAGGGTGTTGCAGAGGTTGTGACGTTGATGGAACATCTCCTGTAGCTGCAGTAGGGGCAGCTGTGTTTGGGTACCTCTTATTCCATGTCACTATGCTTATCATCCCTACATACCCCTGCATGGGGCAGTTTTGTGTCACCTCATTTACTTGTAGAGTATTTGTCTATGCATCATGGGTAGGCAAGGGGTATTTGAAGACCTCCATATGTTGGTTGCTTGGTGCTACGGGATTATCTATCGCTAGCATTTTGTTGTCTATTAGGTCTTGCACTAAGCTTTTGAACTTCCAACATGCGTAAAGGTCATGTCATTTCTATCGGTGAAATCTACAACATAGGTCTTCCATATAGCCCTTGGGTTTTGGCACGTTGGGGTCTATGGGTCGACTTTCTGGCAGGTTTATCAAGTTTATCGTGGATAAATGGTCAAACAAGGAGTCTTTAGGCTTTGTGAAGGGTGTGAATTGTCGCCTAGGGCGACGCTGATAATTTTGCTCTTGCCTATGATTTTCCTTCTCATAGATGTCAAGAGGAACTGCCTGATAATTAGCCTTCGAGGGCTATGTCGTCTTTGCAGGCTTTGGTATGTTTATGACAACCTGATTGACTGCGGCGGGTTTTGGTTGGGTGGACCTAGTTTTGGTATTTTTGGGCCACTCTTTTTTGCATGGCTTGGCAATCTTGCCATCCTGTATCTTGATCTCCTCAATTATTCTAGCTTGCGCCAGGGCTTCCTTGAGAGTGGCATATTGTTGTAGTTGCAATAGCATAGAGATCGACCTTAGGTAACTCTTCAAGAACATTTGGATCAGGTCGGCCATGGGAGGGAGGTAAGGTAGCCTTAAAAGCAACGTCCTCCACAAATTTCCATAAGCCACCATGGTATCTTCCTCATACTGCCTGAGGCTAGCTAGGTTGCTTAATGATGCCTTCTTCTTGGTGTTGAAGGTGAAACATTCAAGGAACACGTCCACTAGCTGGTCCAGGTTACTGATGCTATGCTTTGGCAACTGGGTAAACCAATCCGAGGTAGGGCCTATGAATGTGGTTATAAACATTCTTAGAAGAAATGCATTGTTGTCCTGAATTCCAAAGCATTGGCTCAGGAATCTTATCACGTGCTCTTGGGCATATTCATCCCCTCTAAAGATTTCCAATTGAGGCATTTTGAAGTGTTCAGGGTATGGGGGTGTCGGCATTGAAGGATGCACATTGTGACTGTGGAGCTGGTGTAAAGTGGGATTTTGGGGCCCAAAAGTCTTGGTCTCCATAGAATCTAAGTGCTCTAGCAGTGCTTTGTATGCATCGGAAGATTTGATCTCTTCCTCCTTGGTTTGTTCCCGTTGTGAATTGTGGGGAACTTTAGGCCTATGGAGGGGTAGCCATATAGCACCCCCATGCCTTGGTAGGGCGTTTTAGCCTGCTATTCTTCTTGCTTGAATTCCTCATAGGCTTCTTTAGGAGTTCCTGGATGTGACCTATAAACATGGGTGGGTGCCTGAGGAGGGTGCCCATCATTGGCTCTAGGGGTGGCCTCCCGCTCAGGTCTAGGAGGTCTTGGAGGCAATGCTTGATAAGGTCATGGAGACCTGTCTCACACCAAGGGGTTGTGCCTCTCATAAAGCTCTATATTATGTGTGCGAGGGGTTGGAATCCTCTCATGCATAGTGTTGTGGAGCAACTCGTCTGTCTGATGTTGAATGCACCCTTTGCTAAGATGATACAGGTGCTCTAACTATTGTTGATCTTGCTCAAGCTGCATGATTTGCGCTTGGCGGGTGACATGTTTGGAGAATGCCAAGTCAATTTGTTTCACCGTATTAGGTATAGGAGGCCTAGATGCCTCCCCTACATATCTACCTTGGTCATAGTGATCTAAGATATCTATAGGTCACTTCCCTCTGTCGAGGTTAGCAGCATTCACCCGAGGCTCTGGCCTTAGTAGGTGATCCTGATAAATAGCGAGTGCAGAGGTGCATTGCTCCCATGTCGTGTATTGCTCTTCAGGAATATAGTGGTTTTCCTCATGCTTCCTTTCATATATGTGAAAGGGGTGGGCAGAGTTGGCTCGCCCTGTCTGAAGAGCCTTGCGCTCTGGATTTGGCCTATTGTTTTTGACAGTAATGAGGGGTAGAGGAGGGATGATATAATCATGTGGCCCCTCCTTATGGACCCTATGCTGTTCTAGCGCTTCATAACATGGTGGCCACTCATAATGAGTTTCTAAGGGGGCCTTCCCATGTATGTACTCCTCCTGAAAGGGTCTGTGTTGAATGGGAATGCCCCTCGAAGGGGTGCCTCTATAGTCCTATTCTGTCATGGTATGATGTGGACTATGTTGTGGGTCAGACCGCCAAGGTGGTATAACCAAGTCCTTGGGGCTATAACGAAGGTGACTTGTGACCCCTCGTACACTTTTCGTAGCTTCTGCCCATGATTGGGCTTGGCTACGGGTGTACACCATGGTGGTGGTTCTCTAAAATATATGTAGATTTTTATCTTCTTTTATGATTTTTTATGCTACACTAAACAAAAGGGGCCACACAAAAAAAGAAGTGATTATCTCGTTTACGATTAAACGTGTGCCCTAAATCTGGTTCAGTGTGTTTTTATTTTTTCTTTGAAAGACTTGTGAAGAAAATTTTGTTGTACATGCAATATGAGGGCTCTTATATCTCCCAAAATGGTCGCCCATTCAATATACCACTGCCAGGCCATTATACCAAACCTCTCAATATACCCGCCCTTACGTGAGGGAAACTATTGGTACACGAGAGCAGAACAGTACGTGGAACATAGGCGATACGAAAGGGGAATCACTCTATTTTTGACACCTACCATAGAAGACTTATCATCATGCACTGGGAATCATCCCAGCTACACTTGGTCAACTTTCGTCAGGATTTACATCTAGCAATAGTCGCGATTGGGGGTTATGTATGCAAAATTCAAGCCAAGGTGGTGATGAAATCCATAGTTGGTCTTGATCAAGTTTTGGGGTTTTACGACCAACTCCTTGATGTTTATATTATCATGTGGTGTGTGTGGTTCTTTTTACTTGTGCAAAGAAAGAAAACATGCAGTAAAATTTTCCATGCAAGCAAAGAAAATAGGAAAATCATAGAAATAGAGACAGAAAATTATAGAGGATGTTCAGAAAACCTACCTCTTCTCTGCCCAAACCAGATGCCCCTGAGTTTTTGCTCAGAAAATGCATAGAGAGATAATTGTCCTAGGGTGGGACAAATAGCAGATCTGTATTCGTCACAGGGTGGGACGAATGCCTATTTGTCCCTGGGTGAAACGAATACAAGCTCTGTCTTCATCACAAGGTGGCCCGAGCAACAGTCCAACACCTGAAGGATTAACACCTACAAGCAAAAACACAAGATTTTGATCAAAAAATTGATCCCAAAATTAGGGGATAGTTTCCCATCATGATCGCCACTGAAAGCACTTGGATACGAAAGCATAGGCGCACCGGGTGTGATGTAAACAAAAGCAGTTGTATTAACGAAATGCTAAGTGCATGAAAAAGGGAAAGCGAAGCATGAATGAAATGAGATGTAAAGAAAAAACAAAGGTGTAGCCTCTTTTATTAATTTTTCTTATGATAAGGTTACAATACATCTCCCCCCCCATTTTTAGGGGCTCAGAGCGTTCGATACAATTTTGTTACACCAACGGAGGGTGTGCTTCCCTTTGGGATCTTCCACGTGCCCACATTAAAAATGGGCAGGACAAACGTTGTCACCGCTCACATTAATATGTTCTTAGTTCCTTGCTTCCCCTATAGTGTCGATATCCTACGTATGGAGAAACAACAAACGATTAATAGCACATGCGGATGGAGGGAAACATACAATCCCCAAGGCCTCCGGTTAATGCATACATGAAATAATTAAAACAGTGATCAAAACTTATCAGAACAGAATGAAATTTAAACATAAGCATGTAAAAAATATCAAGGACACATTGCAAAAAGAACAGTCGAGAAATCTATTGTAGATTTCTAATCGCTCTGGGGTGGGACGATTAGGACTGTCATAAAATGTCTGGAAGTGACCTCCCAAATGTCCCATCCAGATGCCTCCAAAATATATAAAAACTTAGGGTTAGGCAAAATGGGGAATTTTGAGACAACCCAGAAGGTCGGATTTTGCATATTCTTCCCTGATCACCCTGTATCCGAAGGAACTCCTTGTATGTTAGTAAAAGCGTAAAACAATGAAAACACAGTCAAAACAAGTCAGAATGCATTCAAAATTGAACAACAACATATATGAGCCATCTAAAACAAGATGCAAAAGAAACAATGAAGAAATATACTATTATTTCTAATCGCTCCAGGGTGGGGCGATTAGGACTACAATAGTGCGGGGGGCGCCCGAGGGCAGGACGCCCGCCGTTTGGTGCTTGGTTTTGACACCAATCCACTTGGGATGGGTCAAAAACCTCCTAGGGGTTTGTGTCAGCAAATTGGGTATGGGATTGTGGCAAATTGTTTGGGTTTTGGGTCTGGATTGCGCTCCTAATGTTCACCCAATAACCTCCCTTCCAAAAGAGAGATCAAGGATGTAGGAAGCACAATGAGAGTGAGGGTATAATTCGGTAGCACTCTGTTGCTTCAAATGCTCCTGCTTCGTCCTTTTGGGGTGAGAAGACTCACCATTTTATAGAACTAAAGGTTTGCTTTGAAGGTGCATGCAGGGGCGCCACTTGGCCATCATGCCTTGTCAGGGGAGAGAAGATTCCTCCCTGATTAAGGGCTCCATGATTGCCTCTATGACTGCCTCTTTGAGATTTGAAATGCTCACTCGCACTCCTATGCATTGAAGGTGGAGTTGAGTGGTGGATCTGGGCTGCCATTTGTCAAGGTTTGACTTTTTTCCCGTCAAACCTACTATTCACCCCACCCTGGAGCAATTTCTGCTAATCATCCTAGGATGGGGCGAATAACATTCTAATCATCCCATGGTGGAACGAATAAGGAGCAGGGTGCTTGAAAGGTTCCAAAATAATCTATGACCTTCCAAAACTACTTTGGGAATGGTTAGGACCATTGTTTAACCTCTGGGGGCTGCCCTAGGGACTGTGTATGCCAATTCGGTCAGTGCTTGTCGTCACATACTCGGATTGGTGTTGTTTTGGTGTCTACATGTACCTCTCAACATCGTTCCTCATCTTGGGCCAATAGAAGTATTTCCAATGTTTTTTCCATACCAAAATGACCTGTACTTTGCTAAAGTGTGCTTCTTAAATAATATTTGAGTGCTTACTAGTTTGTATGAAAAATATGTCCCATGTGGCAGAAGAGGTTATCTTACAAATAAAAATAAAAAATATGCTTACCCATACAAAGAGCTTAGTATATATTTACCAAATTAAAGTCTACTCCATACAATATGGATCAATTGGAATAATGGTGGTGAGTGCTATGGTTTGAGGTAGACTCAAATGATTTATTATTGAATTAACACTCCTTTTCTTATTCCTAATGATCAAATAAAAATAATGTAGATATGTGGTCCTCTTTTGATGTCTTTCATTCCTTAGCTTACTCTATGTATGAATGAATTCTAGAGGTATATGATTTGTGTGGATGATAGTTTCCTTACCCAATATATAATGATTCCACTATTTACATACTTGGACAATAACATAGAGCTCTTTCTTATATGTGGGGTATTTTTGAACTAATTTATTGAATTTTCCACCATGATAGGCAATTAGATGTCTATGCTATGTGAGGATAGCTCCCAATATGTAATTTTTAGAGTATATTACATTATTTGGTACATGCTAATGTACCTTCATGGTACATTTGTAAATAATAGATTAGGGTTGAGTCATAGTTTAGAGTGTGAGTTATATTTCCCCTTTTATGTAAGTGTGAATGTGTAGGAAATGCACGTGTCATGTAAAGTTGTAATGTATAGGAAATGCACAAGTGTCATGTGAGTTAGAGTGCAAGTGTAAGTTAAGTCTATGTGCACAAGTGTCTTATATGTAAAATTTCAAATATGTAATGTAAATATGTGCACAAGTGTCTTAGATTACAATGTACAAGTTATAAAAGTGTAAGAGTCATGTATAGGTGTGCATATGTTAGATTAGGGTTGAGTCATAGTTTAGAGTGTGAGTTATATTTTACTTTTATTCCTTATTATATTGTGGATATTTTATATTTGGATCCTATGAGATATAACCTATGCTATTGTATGGTAGTATAAGGCTTCAAAAGTCATTAGTACTCTGATGCGTCAATCATTACCTTAAAAGGTTGATGTAGATCAAGTAGAGAAAGCATAGGAGCTAAACACAATTGGTCCTTCAACCTATAAAATATCTTATGTTATGTATTTAACAAATAGAATTTGGATTTGGCACCTCCTTTGATCATTTGGTGTAGTGGACAAGAAATGTGTGAAAAACCCAACATAAATATTTGATAGAAATTAATAAGACCAAAAAATTGTGAAGCTCTATTAGATTCTTTGGGGTAGATACATCTCTAGTTACCTGAATCTTCTTAGTATCAACATGGAATCGTTTTTCAAAAATATACCCAAGGTATTGAATTCTCATCATGCCAAATGAATATTTCTCCAAATTAGCATATAGATTTTCTTTGAAGAATATGAACTACTTGTAGAACATGTTTTAGATGTTCCTCCCATGTCTTACTATAGATTAGAATGTCATATAAATAGACAACCAAAAATTAGTTGGTATGGGGATGTATGATATCATCCATCATCATCATGAATGTGGAAGGTACATTGGTCAAGCCAAAAGACATAACCATACACTCAAATAAACCCTTATTGGATATGAATATATTATTTGATACATCAATGGGATTTATAGGTATTTGATAATAGCCAACTTTGAGATAAATTTTAGTGAGGAATTTTGAATTATGGAGCTGGTCCAACAAGCAGGATTATGCATGAGGGGTTGGCCCTAAAATATATTTATAAAAATGGGGCGAATCAGTTTCGAAATCCAAAATTATTTATAATTTCAAGGTGAAAATATCCCCTATAATTAGGGGTAATATTGGAGATTTAAACTTAAAATGATCCAATTATTATAAAATTGGGATGAATCTACCAAAAAAAAATTACACCCAAATTTTTTGAGCTAATGGGCCCCGGTCAAGGGTTCCCAATATTAGCCAATTCCAAATTTTAAAAATCCAAATATTCGTTAATTAACAATTATTAGCCACTATGCATAACCTTACCAATAAGTCATCTATCACAGGGAATAGATAGAGGTTCTTCACAATGATTTTATCCAAATATCTATAGTCAATATAGAGTTTCCATGTTCTATTTTTCTTTGGATTCAAGACAATTGGACTACCACAAGGTGAATCACTTGGTCTTATGTGTCATTTTTTAATCAATTCTTGGATCTTCCTTCTAATTTCATCATTTTCAAGAATTGGTATATGATAAGTAGGTACATTAGGAAAAATAGAACTAAGAACTAAATCAATGGAATGCTTTACCTCAAAATGAAGTGAAACCCTAGTTAGTAACTTGGACAAGTCATCATATTTTGTTATAACCTGGTCCTTCTACTTCTATTGTGCAGGTCCTACAATTGATGTAGTGATGGTCCTGCTACTTTGTGACTTGATCATCCACAAAATAATTTTTTCATTATTTTGGATATCATATTTATGGATTATTTAGCACTAATTAAGGAAAAAAATATAGGAGGGGTACCTATGGTATATTAAACCACTAACCTATGATAGTGATAATGACACTTTAGGGCCTAGACTCATATCACCATGCCTCTCCCACATAAATAGTTGGTCCAAAATCATGTCACAAACATCCAAGGGAACAACATCGCACACAAATTCACCTTTAAAGTATTTTATGGCATAAGAGATGACACATTTTTTGGTGACATTAATGCTTCTCCCCTATTGTAACCATCCAATATTATATGGTTGTGGGTATGGTGTAACAAATAGATTCAAATCCTTCACTTTCTGAGTATAAATTATATTCTTTTGACTCCCACTATTAATAATAAAATATAATGGCTTACCCTTGATCCACATTTGTGAGCGAAATAGGTATTTATTCTCTTATGACTCTTTTGGTGCAACATGTATGGTGAAAATGGTCATATTTGGTTCAACTTCCATCATTTGATTTCCCTCTATCCACAATATATGGATGTCGAGGCAATGGTGTAGTGGATTTAGATGGTTGTGACTTAGCAAACAATGACCCAATATCTCAACACTCCTCATTTGAATGTTAGATGCTCTTGTGGTAATTGTACAATTTTCCACTTGTCATTTAAGGGATTATTTTCTTGGGATTTTTTTTTTGCTTTCAATTCTAATCTTGGGGTTTACCCCTTTATCCTGATTCTTTGGAGAGTTGCTTTTGCCTTTCTTTAGCTAGTACTTAGTGTTCTAGTTTTTGTTATTTGCTCTTCCTTTTTTTTTGTGCTTTTTCTTCAATTTTATTGCAAGTTTATATGCTTCTCCTAATATATTGAATTCAAATAGGTCCATGTCCTCTCAAATATACCATTGTATCCCATTATGGTACTTGAGGATTTGATGCCTTTCAATAAATTGAATACCTATATTTGCTACCATGGAGTGGAAATCTATATAATCTTGGATAAAGTGGTATTTACATTTATAGGATAATATTATTCCTTGATATCCTTCATGAAATTATCCCATGTGAAAACTATTTCATACTCATTATCTTTCATAACCCTATTACAGTATGATTACCAATAATTTTAAATAGATAATGAAGCTCTCAAGAGTGCAAAAGTAATTTTCTCATTGTTGGTGAATTTATTTATAGAAAAGCATGAAGATAACTAATCCAACCAATGTTTTACAACATGACAACATCAACATTAATTTTCTCTTCAAAAGTAAGAATGTAAAAATTTATCTACATATTAAAAGGTGTTGGGAACAATGAATGGTGCTACAATAGTGAGAGGTTGTATGAAGGAGGTTGTAAAATTTGTATTGGAGAGCCATTAAAATATTTGAGAAAAATGGTCCATCATCTCATTCCTCTATTTCATAAGGTATTTATTCAACATATCCTTGAAAGGATCAAATTTCTCGGTGTTGTCCATTATGTTTCCTACCTAAATCATTTGGAATGACAAGGGATCTAATTAGAGGGATACTACATATAATACCTAAATTTTTGATATCTTGACCCATTGTTTATCAATATACATTTATAAGATAGACTTCCTTGATACCACTGACCTAAAACTTAGAATTTTGACTTTGAAACTCATAATTTTAAATTAAGGAAGAACAATAATGAATGCAATTAAAAAATAATAGATTATAAAAAATGAGAATTTAAAAATATATAACCAGATAATAGAATGATTTTATTGCTCAAAAATAGAGTAAAATGCAAGCAATATTTGTAAAGAGATGTGAGGTTATAACATTGAATATATTACTCATATTTTTTACAATCAAGGGTTCATATCTCTTTATATAAGAATTGGTGTATTGGAAATTGATTGCATTATATAGAAATATGGCAGTTCACCTTTTGTGAATTAGGTCACCCATATAGAAATGTGTTGATTTACCTTCCATTAGTTACAAAGTGCATTAATTGAAATTTATATATTTTGCTTGATAAAAAGGGGTTGTACTTGGGTCACCCAACCTTAACAAATTACATCTCTCTTATTTAGAGCTTGAGAGTTTACAAATAGATACACTTCTCATATCAATTACGATGCTATAGATAGAAACCTACACCACTTTACATAAAATGTTTAAATTCTTGATTTTCATTTTTAGGATCTTTTCAAATCTCTGTATGAATACAATTACTCCAAAATTTAGCATATTTCTTGACATTTTCCTATAGCAACCTTCACAATGCCAAAACTTCACCTCTACTATCTATGCCTTGCATCTTAATAGAGTAATATATCCAAAACTTTGCATTAACATAGTCCACTTTACCAAATCTATATTGCTAGTTTCCTTCCTAAAACACAAGTGCAACCACAAAAATTATAATAAATAGTCTAAATGAACACACATTATTGTTACAAAATAACATAGATATTACCAATGGAAAATATTAAAGTAATCTTAATCATTAATTGATTAGGCAATCAACAATTTTTGTCAGCTTCAACTAAACTTTCTACTTTCTCTAACCATGGAAAGGAGATGTTAACTTCATGATCCTCAACCAAAAACCCTCTATTGGATAGATTATCTGCACATTTGTTTCCTTCCATTAATATATGTGTAAACCTGATTTCTTCAAACTCTTTAGCAAGATCTTGAATTTCCATAATTATCTCTTGTATGTTCCATGGAGCCTTTGCTTTCCTCAAAATTTCATTTCTTACTAGGAGAGAATCACATTCCATCCAAAATCTATTCCATTTCATTTGTTTACATATTTTTAACCCTTCTAAAGCTACCCAAGCTTCAATTTCATTATTTTTCTTAAATCCACAATTGAAATCATAATGAGACAAAATATATCCTCTATTATTTCTAATTTTTCCTCCTATTGCTGGTCCTGGGTATCCTTTAGATGCTCCATCAAAATTCAGCTTAATCCACTCTACATCTGGTGGTTTCCACTTTATATTATTTACATTATTTTTGCTTCTCTTGTACCCAATATCATAATTCCATTTAATGACTTGACTCCATCTATCAAGACTCTCTACTTCCAAATTAGGGATTGGGTGAGTTAATAGGGTTGGTTTAGACTCCTCTATGGGTAAACATATATTCTTTTCAATACCTCTAAACTGCTTTCCTTTCCTTTAAATATTCTTCTATTCCTTTCTAGCCATATAGTCCAAAGTATTGTATATTTTTATATATCCCATATTGTTTGTAAAGCCTCACTTTTATAACTGCTCTTCCATTGCTTTAATCAATATTCAATTCTACTATTCATCACCATGCATTTACCAAACATATTAAGAATCCATTGCCATACCTTGTAGAATATTGAGCAATATCCTAAGATATAGCCAATAATCTCCTCCTCCTTATTATAGAAAACACATTTAGAGGGGCCATGAAAATCCCTTTTCATAAGGTTATCCCAGGATAAAATTCTTCTATGACCTACTAGCCAAACAAACATTTTAACTTTAGGAATGCTTGGGCTATCCCAAATATCTCTCCAAATTCTAGTGATATTATTATTATGTTGGTTTTGAACATTATATCCACTTCTTGTTGTGTATTCTCCTGAGCTATTCAACTCCCAAATCAATTTATCCTTGGCACCCCTTGAAATAATTACAGTTGTTATCTTTCTACTCAATTGTCTCCTAGAATCAATGTCTTGTATACTTGTAAAAAAATCTTCTTTCCATTTGTATCTTCCTTCTCGATCCTTGTACAAAATGTTTGAAACCCTATCATCGTATTTGTATTAAATTAATCTCATCCAATGTTTCAAAACTGGATCTAAATTGAGTGGTTTTTTATCACACCAAGTATCCATCAAAATAGATTTTTTTTCTCCAGTTTCCACCACCCATATTAAACCTTTAATCATAATATAATTCGATTTTTTTAAACCATTCCAAAGACCAGAACCATTTGGAAGAGAGAATGCAATCAATATTAAACTTGGGTCATTGGTATCAACATACTTACTTAGAATAATTCTTGCTCATTTTCTTTGACTCTCTTTGTACAATCTCTAGATGAATTTTCCCCTAAGAGCTAAGTTTGCATTTGTAAGAGCTCTTAAACCAAGATCTCCCCTAGTTTTATCATCACCCAAATTGCTCTTATTCACCAAAGAAGATTTAATTTTATCATGTAAACCTGACCATAAAAAGGATCGCATAATAAAGATTAAACTTTTTCAATTGATTTTGGCATAGAATACAAAGACATATAATATGTTGGAATGGCTTGTAATACTAAATTAATTAATTGCACTCTTCTTGCTAAAGATAACCATCTACGTTTCCAAGCTGGAAGTTTATTTTGAACCTTACTAATAATTGAATTCCATAAATCTATTCTCATTCTCCCCTCAAATAAAGGCATCCCTAGATAAGTTTTTGGTAAATTTACCTTCTCCATTTGAAGCAACCTACAAATTCTTGATTTAATATTAGTAAGAGTGTTGAGAAAGTAAATTTTGGATTTAGTCCTATTATTTTTTTGCCTTGAAGCTCTTTCGTACTATTTTAAAAAGTTATTCAAATCTCTAGCCTCATTTATCCTTGTCCTTCCAAAAAGAATTGTATCATCTACAAACTATTGATGGGTGATGTTATCGATGTTATTACTAACCTTAAGTCCAATTATAAACCCATCTTTGTAAGCCTTATTTAAGTTCCTACTCAAAACTTCTACCATAATAATGAAAAAATAAGGAGATAGAGGATATCCTTGTTTAAGGCCTTTATTGGCTTTAAAAGATTCTGTCACTAACCCATTGACTAGCATTGAATAAGAAAATGTAGAGACACAAGATTTAATCCATCTAACATATTTCTTCCCAAAATTAAACTTATCTAAAACTGCAAAAATAAAATTCCATTTAACCCTATCATAGGCTTTACTCATATCAACTTTTAAGATCATAACTTTCTCTTTTCTTGAAGTTGCTGAATGTATAACTTCATGAGCTACTATGATACCATCCAAAATTTGTCTCCCTTTCACAAAACCTCCTTGCTCTTATGAAATAATTTTGTCTAAAAATTCCCTTAATATATTTTCCATCACTTTGGAAATAATATTATAAGCCATATTACATAGGTTTATGGGTCTAAAAGAATTAAACAATTCAACATCCTTCTTTTTTGGAATTAGGGTAAGATAAGTTGCATTTATTTTATAAGGAATGCATTGTTTTACCCTAGACTGTTCCACTACCACCAATAAGGAATCCTTCACAATATCCCAATTATGTTGGTAAAAATATGTAGAGAGCCCATCTGGACTAGGGGATTTATCCTTATTAAAAGAGAACAGAGCTAAATGAACTTCTTCTAGAGTAATAGGTTCCATCAATTTCCTATTGTCTTCATTTGTTATAATTAAAGGAACATCTTGAAGAAGTTTATCATTAAGAACTTCAAACTCCTTTGACCTAGAATATATATATGACTTGTTCTTTTGTGTTTTATCTTCTAGTAATGTATCATGGATACATATGCATTTTGGCTATAAAAAACTAAAAATACAAAAGTACTATTTTTAGTAACTATTTCATTTTGCATTTTCTAGGGTCTCCAAATCATTTTTTGATCCTTTATCAAAGATTTTAGATCTTCCACTAAGATTGCATTTTGAATGGATCAAAATGGGTCCTAAGCACAAAATTATGCCCCTAATAATGTGGCTAGGATAAAAAAATATATTTTTAGGTATTTTTTAGCATAAAACCATACCACAAAAAGGTTGCATGCCTAAATCAATATCATGAATGTTGAGCCTACTATAGATATTAACATAGACACCCCTAAAAACCACATGGTCAAAATTGGGGCTAGCCTATCTAACAAAGAACAACCATCTTTACTACCTTGCTTAAGGAGTATAAGGATGTTTTTACCTAGGAATATTCTAAGATGCTTGGAATGGATGAGAATTTAGTTATTCATAACAATGTTACCTATGAGGATGCCAATCCTATCTAACAAAAGAAAAAATGATTCTCCCCCCTCATTCAACCAAAAGTTGTTGAATGTCAATTTTATTAGACCTATTGACTATTTAGGATGGGTATCTAACATTGTGCCTTTGAAAAAGAAAGAAAAAAATGTTATCCAGATTTGCTATAATTTTAGAAACATTAACTTAGCTTGTCCTAGGGATAGCTTTCTCTTGCCCTCTATGGATGCTATAGTTGATTCTACTATAGAGTGAAAAATATCATCCCTTATGGATGGCTATTCAAGGTATGAATAAATATAGATTATCCTTGAGGGTAAAACTAAATGAATGTTTACTATGCCCTAGGGCATATTTTGCTATATTGTCATGCCCTTCAGATTGAAAAATGCCACTTCTACATATTAATAAGTTACGAAAACAATATGTTATGACTTGATTGAAAATATAGTGGATTCTTATGTGGATGACCTCTTGGGTAAATCTAAGAAGAGGAATGACCATCCAATTGGCCTTCACATCATATTTGAGTGATTATATCACTATATGGTTAGACATACTCCCAATAAATATAAGTTTGTTATTTCTTGTGGTAAACTATTAGTATTCATGGTGTCTTATAGGGGTATATATGTTGACAATGATAAGATTAAGTCCATTGATTCTATACCTTTTACTAAAAATATTAAAGATATCAAATCCTTATTAAGGGTGCTTGTAGTTGTTAGGCAATTTATCCTTGAATTTCCTTTCAAATATTATTTGCTAAATAATTTACTTGATAAAAATGTTGAATTTAAATGGAATTAAAGTTGCAATAAGACCTTACTTGAATTTAACAAGTTATTTTTATAGCCCCTAACTCTTTGCCCACCCAACTCAGATAATTCATTAATTTCTTACACCTTGACTACTCATGTTTCCTTGGGACTGGTCCTTAATAAGATAACAATAATGAGTATGTTTGTGTACTATATTGCTCAAACAATACTTATAATAGAAACTTTGTACACTTCCATGGATACAGACTACTTGGACATCTAAATTACATGTGAGAAACTTAATCATTATATATTGTATCATACAACTTATGTGGTCATTAAAATTGACCCCCTAAGATACCTTCTATAAAAGCCTTACATCCTTAGTGACACCTCATATAGCAAATGGATCACTATGATGCAAGAATTTGATCTTTATATTGTCAAACAAAAATATTTAAAATATCACATGATTGTTGAGCAGTTGGTGGCGGTCCTTGAACCTCTACTATAACCTCTAAGGAAGGAATTATGATATGAGGGATTAATGGTCATTTTTATGCTCCCATGACTTTGTCATATTCCTCTCTTCCATTTACTCCAACCTTATTCAAGAGCCTATTCCTTATGATCTTTCTAAGCAAGAAAATGCTCTCTTGTAATATCATGAGGCTATGAAAAAACATTATGAAACCAAGGCTAAAGGCAAGTATGATACACCTACTTCTTAATAATCCCATAAAGACCTCCACCCTGACACTTGGATCATTCACTTTGATGGAGAAAATAATGGAATTAGGGTAGGATTTGGTATATTTCTCAAGTCTCCAACTATATTAGCTATTCCTATGGCTTTTCATCTAATTTCTTTTGGAATTATTATTAATATAATGGAATATTAGGATTTAATTTTAGTGCTCTTGACTATCCAACATATGAATCTTAGACACATTAGAATGTTGGAAGTCTCCCAAATTATGGTCTATCAAATATCCAATCAGTATGTTGCCAAAGATCCCTATTTTATCCTTTATCATCAAGTGGATACAAATTTGATCAATATTTCTGAGTCCTTCTTCATTAGGCATTCCCCAAGGGGTAAAATAGCAAGGTTGATTCTTTAGCAAATTTGGCTAGAAAATTTATACCATATGCAAACATTACTAAAACAAACTTTGTGGTAAAAATTCATGATGAACCTATTATTTCTATCACATATGGCCTAATGGATATGCACATAATTGATGTCAATGATATTGATTGCCAAATACCTCATGATAATACTTGGTATAGTGATATTTTATATTTTATTAATAGTTAAACCAATACACCTATGAATAATGCTAAGTAGTGGGATCGTACTTGTAAGACCACATTTTTCTATGTTGTTCTTGGTGGAGCAGTATACTACCATAACCCTAATGGTGTCCTCTTATGATGTGATGCAAGAACCTATCTTTCGAAGGGTTTAACTTTTGATCCGATCATTGGATCACCTTGAAATTTTATGGGGAGCTAGATAAAGGGGTGGGCATACCATGGGCTAGACAACACTAGTCATCTAGTTAATTTTTTAGGATTTTTTGGGGCCCTAATTCCTTCATCTAATGCCCTAAAAATGGGATTTAGTATTTTTTTGGAAAATTTGGAAGAAAACATATTTGGAATAACTTCTTATTTAGGCATAGGTAGGTGTTGAATTTTTCTAGGAGGCTTAATATAGATGATACATTGGTGTGTATTAATTTAGGGGATTATCCATGTTTTTTTTGGTGATTTATATTTTGGTACTAAAGACAAAATTGTCCTAAATATATATATTGTGATTTATTATCTTTAGGGCTTTAAGATTTAGGGTTTTTTTGGGATATATATTCCCTTTGTATCGCATTGTAAAGGGTGAAATTCAGGAATGAGAAAAATAAAGCATGTTTTGGTTTATTTCCATTACAACTCTTATGTGATTGAGGGATTTACCACTTTATTTCTATTTGTCATAATTTTTATTTTATTAGAGGTTCTTGTTTTGACCTCTTGCAGTTGGATTTACACCATGATGCCTTACCAAAGTTGAAGTATCAAAATCTCTCTTTGATGTCCATAGTGATAACTATAGCAAAATATTTAGTGGCCATTCCATAGCTTGTAAGTTGTTAAGAATGGGATACTTTTGGCCCATAATGGAAGTTGACATGAATAACTAAGTAAAATCATGTGACAAAGATTAGTTCCAAAAATTGAAATGTATTCTCTACCCAAGTTCTTCATTCTTTCAAGTATCCTTGGTCCTTTTTCGCTTGGATTATTGATCTTGTAGTTGTTGTGAATATTACATCATAATGATATAATTACCTTATGTTTATAAAGGTTATGGAAACTTGGAAAGTAGTTGTAACTCTTGACCTCATACCTTCTTGATTACACATGTATATATACTTCTATCACATCAATGCAAAGTTTGATCACAATGTATACATTCATTTTGCATTTCTAATATTTGGTATCATAACAAGCTAATATAAGAATAAATATTTGACTTGTGAACGTGATGTAGCTATTGAAGAGTAAGAGACACCTCTTGTAGTTTGTGATAGCATACTACCATTGGAAGGAATAGACACAAGTTTGAGAAAGGAAAAGACCTTTCTGATTGGAGAAGAAGAATATTTCTTCTTGGTTATTATTATTTGTGTTCATAGGTATTGCAAGCATATATATTTAATCTCAAAGTAGTTGTAGGACCATTTAAAAAGTATACAATTTATGTTAGAAAAATTATGATCATGAAATTGATTGCTATTGTCTAAGGAAATGTGCTATTATCTGGTGCAAGAAAAGTATCAATTAAAAAAGAATAAATTATCTATAGCATTGTAGTAGAGTTTAAATATGTTGGCAAACCTTCTCTTTGCATCTTGCTTCCCTAGTTCATGTTGGAGATGTAAAGGAGTAAAAGTGATATAAAAATAGTGTGAATGGATGTCTTGTGCTATCTCAAAAATATTTCAATCTAAAGCTACCATCTAGATAATTGTTGTTGTTTAGAGCTACTATCTAGAGCTACCATCTAAAGCTGCCATTTGAAGCTACCATTTGGAGCTACCATTTAGAGCTTTTATCTACAGCTACCATCTAGAACTACTATCTAGAACTACTATCTAGAGATACTATCTAAAGCTACCATTTGAAGTTACTATTGTTCGCTTAGAATGTCATGGTCATATACTATAGTAGCTAGATGCATCTAGCACTCATGCCTCACATAGAGAAAAGTAGAAAGAAGATCTATGAGCATAGGATTTGACTCATAAGAAAACCTCTAAGATTTTGCTAAGGTCAACTCCATATTAAATATGATCCGTGAGACACATTTTCCTAACTACTTGCATAAATCAAAGGAATAGGAAGAGAAATATAGAAAATGAAACCCTAGTCTACTCTAATCTAATAGAGTCAATGCACCAAGACCAAAATATTCTTATATGTATTAATAGAATAAAATAAACACATGCACCATTTGTTATGAGCTAGTGAAATAAACATAGTTTAATCCAACATAAAACATTCACACATAAGATATGCATATAATAGATAGGGTAGAGTGAAATTAGCCATAACTATATATCATATTATTTCTTTTACAGAAATACTAGATCAAAAGAGGCTCAAATAATGTTAACAAAGAGACTTAAGGTTCAAGTCTAGATTGATACATCAAAGAAAATGAAGGGACACAAGGGCAGATATTAGGCACAAGTAGGCAACTTCCAATGCCTTATAATGGAAATGAAACTCATATTTATAAGCCAAAACTTTGGGTTTCTTCCCTCCAAAACTATACAAGTAATAAAAAAATGTTCCTCAAAGATTGAGCAAGGGATGGATCTACATTCAATGTAAATGGGCTCGAGGCCTCTGGATCTAGATCCATTAATTATAAAGGGTTTGAGACCTCTAGATATTAAACCTCTATAGTTATCACTAACTACTAGGATTTCACCTAAAACTGATCAAGGGATTCTTGGTAATTAATATTATTAGGCTCAAGGTCTTTGGATCTAGAACTTTTACTACAACTTTCAGTACTACTACTTTTCTTTGGTAGGTAGACTTGAGGATTTTCTATAACTCCTTCCTTTATGAGCTCAACTACTTTCTTTGGGAAGTCATGTTTAAGTGGGACTTGTAGTAAATATGCCCCTCTTCCCTAGGATTTATTTATTATGAGCTAGTAGAAGGTTGCTAAAAAAAATTAAAAAACAATGTCGCTACTTTCAAATTGTTGCCCATTGAAGTGGACCATTTATACTTTGGTTGGATTGTTGGCAAATATCCTCATGATATTTCTTTTTTTCTTGTATTCTCCTTCCTAGGTAAATGATCACTAAGAATATTGGGTAGTTGGTGTTACTTGTTGAGCGTGCAAATGACACATTGTCAAGGGCAATCCAACGTACTTGGAATAGAGATTTGTTCCCTCTTGAAATGGAAATATCTTTCCCCTAAGGTTCGGGTATGCCAGGTCTTGGCTAGTATAGATAGACTCAGAGGTCATTGATAATTTTTCCATCAAGGGGCCTTTATTGGTTATGAATCAAAGAAATTTTTCTAGGCATAATGCTTTCAAACCCAAACACTTAACTGTCTAAAAATAATTCCAATTCACTGATATTGCAACACATGTGAGCTAAGTAGAATTAAAATGGACAAAAAAAATGGAATTTTAACCTATTCAAACTATGATTCCTAATCCATATCATTCATTGTAATTAAAATATATTGCATATATAACAACAATGATTCTTTTGAAGTTGTATGAAATTTTAAAATGCACTATAGAAAAATAACTTCAATGCTTTGAACAAAAACTAATATACTCCTAATCTAAATAAGTTCCAAAGAAAAGTCAAAGATTGAAAGGTAAGAGAAAATTAAAGAAAAGAAGTTAATACTACCCTGAACTCCAGCTCAAATATGGTAAAACAAGAAACCCAATTTAAACAAATCCTGACTCTATCAGTATTCATATAACATAAGGTATGAGATGGTGCAATCTTCAGAGGAGGAACATACTATGAAATGGACTGAGTGCAACCACCATTAGCATGTGTAGATTGAACACAACAAATTTCAAAAGCGTTTATATTAAAAATATGGTTGTTGAGTACATTGTTTCAGATTTATCCACTTCAATGGATTACAAGAACAAAGCTCAAGAAACAATAGCAACTTAGTTTAAAAAATACCATCCAACTACAAAGAGAAAGAAGAAAGCTAAAGGAGACCAGCTAAGAGATGGTTTCTAACCTTTGGAACTGGCTAGTGAGCCATTATTTATACAATGTATGGCCTTCACTAGCGTTAAATTTTGTAATATTTTAATCACTAAAATATTATCTTCCTCCCTCTGGGGAAAATGAAATCTAAGATTTGATTTTTACTCTCATGATGTTCCCACTACAAACTCCTTGGTATTGCTTCTATTGCATCCTCGACCATATTGAATTTAATTTTAATTCCATCTACACTTCAAGCTTACTCATTCAAATCTTGGGATTTGATTGGTTAATATCTACCAACCGCAACAAGTGGTTTGGGCATTAATTTTATGGAACCTTACCATTTGTTACATTGTAACACCATTTGTGCCATGCTAACATCACTATCATGCTTGCTGCTTGGGATCATATTTTAGCCACACTTTAGCCATATCTTATTAAATATTAGTTCTTGCTTTCTTGACTACAATTGATTAGCCATTAATTCCTCCACCCATCACTCTACACATTTACATTTGCTTCATCAACATTATCACTTATGCATCCATCTCTCTCTAATCCCAAGCAACTATGCTAAATATTCTTTCAACTTCGCTTCAATATTTCCCTAGATTAGGTTAAAGTTCCATGCCTACCATAATTTTTGCCATATTTAAAATAGCCACCAACAAATATTTTCCAAAAAAAAAATTAAATAACAAATATTAGAACTTTAATATTATTATTAATTAATTAATTAATTTTTTTTTCATTTTTTTATAAGTTTTTGGCATTGCATAGATACATCATATTATTCTTTGGGCTTTTGATCATGATTTTCTAGCATTATAACATCTTTCATTTCTAGGGCATTTTTCAGAGCAAATTCTTCAATGGTTGGGGCAATTTATTTGATTTAGCTTTTATTTTTGGATTTTGGCTAAGACATTTAGTTTTCTATCAAAATAAATGTTAGGTTTTAATTTCCAAATGCTAGATTTAATCTTTAATATTTGGATCTAAATTTCTATTGGTAGGCCTTATTTCTAAGTGTCGGGTTTCATGCCTTAGAAAAATTTGAGTGCCCGGTTCATTCCCAATTGTTGGGTTTAATATTTAATATTTGAATGCTAAATTCCCATTATCGGACCTCATTTCAAATTGTCGAGTTTCATGCCTTAGCAGAATTTTAAGTGTCGAGTTTATTTTGTGTGTCTACTCCCATTCATGTCAGTTGAGCCAGTAATTGATGGGCTTCATATCTTGTGTTTCTTATGTGCTGGGCTTTATTCTTATTGATGATGACATCATAATTTTAAAAGTTTAACTTAATTTTCCCTTAGCCAAATTTTGGATCCTATGTGCAGGATTTTTTTTCTATTGATGATATCAACATTCTAAAAGTCTGAATTCACCTTTCCTTAGCCAAATTTTGGATCCTATTTGCTAGGTTTTTTTTCGTATTGATGATGACATCATCATTTTAAAAGTTTGGCTTCACTTTTCCTTAGCCAAATTTTGGATCTGGCATTGTGTGTTGGCTTCGTATATTTTGCATTTTAATTATTTAATGGCACAAAAATAATTTTCTATAGCCCAAAAAAGATTATCTATATCTCGAAAATGATTTTTAATCTCCCAAAAATAATTTTCCAATAGCCCAGAATTGATTTTTTGACTGTCCAAAAATGATTTTAATTGCCTGGAAATAATTTTTTTTGATAAGAAAGAGGGTTTTGAAAAGACCCTAAACCTTTTACAACTTAGATGTCGAAAATGGTAGAAACCCCACCATATAAAATAAGGAAACCATCCTTGCAACAATAGCCAAGGACAAGTTCAACATACCACAAGACAAAACCAAAAGGAAGTCATCCTTAAACACAAACGTGACAAGGATGACTTTAGCAGACCTACTAACAAAATTAGGAGGACATCCCAAACTTACACAAACAAAAGCTGAGAAACATAAATGAAGTCAAAAGGGGTCACCACCCATAGAAAATATCCTAAATAAACGATCCAGTAGGAATAAAGCAAAAACCATACAAACCCCACCATGGACAACCACCTTAGTCTTCAAGATTCTCCTGTTCGAAAGCTTTAGTGGTAGTGTCAATCTCAGCACCCTGAGTGTTGCCTTAATTCATAGTGGCGGTGATTTTCCTAGCTTGGAGGAGAATGGAGGAAGCATAACTTAGGAGCTCGGCCATATAGGCCTAGGGTTCATTCTTCTTCAGAGCTTTCCTGATGTTTGTGGAGCGTGTTCGCATGGATATCCCTTCAAATTTATTTTTCTTCGCTTTTACGAGAGTCATATTAGGAGCAGAGTCTGACAGGTCCATCCCAATTTTTTGGGCTTTGGATTCTGAAGCTTACCTTTTGGACGAGTGGTGATAAGAGCCTATTTTAGCCAAAGGAGTGTAGGCTGGAGTGGCATTTTCCTTAGTGTCATCATCAGAATCGCTCTCCAAGTCATCGCTAAGGACAGATGCAATAGGGATAACCACTTTTTGGCTTCCAATTACCATGAGGGTAGCTCTATCCACCTCCTTCTGTGCAACATATCAGTACAATAGAAGATGGAGCTCTTGATGCTTATGATGGGTGGGAGATCCATCCATGATGTTAACTAAAATCTCAATCGATTGAAATAGGTATTCAGGTATATTGATGTCTTTCATCAAACGCATGTGGTTTAGGAAGGCCATATGGAAACTCTATGAAATACTCCATTATAGGAACCATGACTCTGTTCCAAGTTGTAGGAAGGCCCTTCCGCACAATTCCTCCATTCTCTCTTTCAATATGTTTACCTTTGTACCAAAAATAAATGAGCTCACCATCCAGAGTATGCTTGTCCCTATGGATATTATCACCATAAATGGGTGATTTAATAACTTTAACAATTAAGTGAATGCTCACCTTGAACTTGAGGCCCTTGATGACCACCTGCCCTTTATCCCAGAAAGTGATGAACTCTTCTAAAAATGATGGATTGCTACCCTAAAATGTTTAGATGAAAGGCATAATTTGTCAAATAGTTAATTTTTTTTTGACTAGCGCATCAACATGCAGAGACATGGACTCGAGCAATGCCATGGTGGAATTAATATCCTAGTCAGGGTTCCACTTATCCCACCACTCAAAATGAAACAACTTCATCCAAGGAAGCTATGCTCTTAGACCATAGTACTCCGAATTAGATGAATTAAGAACAATGATCAGGTGGGTATTAATGGCCACCCAGGGAGGCAAAAAAAAACCTTTCCAATAATGCATACCATTGATGGAGGGTGGTCATTGATCAAAGAACATGATTCTAGTGGGCATTGGAGTGATCACTCTGATCATGCTGATCTTGATGTGGCCAATAGGATTCAAATATCGTTCGAAGAATTGCTATGAATTGAAAGAATAGATGGCACAAGAGGATGTGTCCCACATTGGGAAGTGATTTACCCTGAGAATATAAACTAATAAAGTGTCTTTTCCATGAGCCCACATCACAAAGAACACACCATACCACATCGGGGTTTGGTGACCAATGTATATGCTGCTAATAGATCTTCTGCGCCACCTATAGGAATAATTCACTCAAAAAATGCCAATGAAGAAGGTGCCATATCTAGGTGCATGCATCATAAGGATCTCATCGCGCCATATGAAAGCATGATTTCCAATGTGGATGCTACACTGGCCATGGATGCTAGAGAAAGCAATCAAGTACGTCAATCTCCACTGATGATTATGATGAAAGCCCTTTGGTTGGTTGCAAAAATTATGAAGATTACAAGGGTTTCCCATCATGGGAGAGAGCTAAGTCGAGGTCTCATACCACATGAGATGGAAGTAAGCATTTCTAGTATTGAGGTGACACTTGGCTAAAGACACCTACTCGAGCTGGTTAGAGTAAAGTTGATTCATACTCATTGTAATAAATGAAAATGCTTTGTGGAAAGTGGTTGAACCAAACTCAGAGATTATCCTAAAAAAGCACTAAGTTGTCCATGGTGTTTGTTTCTTTGTTGCCTTATCAAAGGGTATGCTAAATAATCACATTATTGTATTTTCCCAACAACCTCTTGGAATATTCAACCATGTTAAGAAATTTCCTAGCAGAAGGACTTAAGGTTGATTTGATGGCATTGATGATGTTGAGGGAATCACCCTCAATAATTATATTTCTAAAGTGGAGATCATTGAGGATGGAGAGACCTTGATGCAACACTCGCCCTTCCACCATGTGGTTCATTTGAACACCAATATTTTTAGCATAGACTAGGATGACTTTGCCAAGATCATCTCTAATAATTCCTCCACAACCAGCTCTTCCTAGGTTTCCTTTGGTGACTCCATAAAAATTGAGTTTGATCCACCCTATAGGAGGAGGAATCCACCTCACGATAGAATGGTCCTAGGGGGACACACACCGATGGATAATCTCTCTAGAGAGGTTGAAATGGGAAAAGAGAGTGGATTTGAGACCACCTCCAAGGAATTCGTCGAAGGGAACAAGGTGGGCATTTTCAGCAGTAGAGCAAAGGATCCAAAGAAGAACAGAAGCAGAGTCAAGACAAGAGCCATTAAAAATTTTATTGTTCCTTTCAAGCTAGATGTGCCACAAGAAATGAGGGCGATAGAAGGACCAAAGAGAGCTCAAGAAAGGATGGCAAAAGGGCTTAGGCCATTGGTTGAAAATATCATAGATGGATTCAGGTTGGGCCTAGGCCATATTGAAAGATGTAAAGATAGAGTACAACATAGAAGAGGAGAAGGGACATGCAAGGAACAAGTGGAAGAATGATTCCCAATCCTTGGAGTAGAGGACATAGTGGTTGGGAAGAAACATGCCTCTAGAGATGAGATTGTCAACCATCATAACTCTATTCTGAAAGACAAGCCAAGAGAAGAAGGTAATTTTTGGGACAAGGTGTTTCAGCCAAATGAGATTCATAAGGAAGTCAAGAGGACACAAGTCATTCTAAATGTGATAGCCAGATCGAACAATGAAAAGGACATCCTCAAAAGCATTCCAGAAGGGAGAGTCTAGAGAAGGAATTCTTGGAATGATTGTGATTCTTAGAGCCATAGATAGGAGCCTAGCCACATAAATCTATTCACCAAAAAGGCATTCCAGAGGGATCACCTTCCATGACCCAAACTGAGATGGTCCTATATCAATAAAGTTTGAAACCATCATCCCAAAAAGGTGATCAGTAACCTCTTTGATAGCTGAAAAGGAAGGAATAATGATTAATGGTTTTACTTTTAACCATGGGTCTTCCCAAAAGTGGATTGAGCAAGCCATTATTGAGTCTTCACCTAAGACCTTTTTTAAGGATATGCCTGATTTTGACCACAAAGTTCCAAAATAGGGAGCCATCGAGAAGGGAACCTTATTTAAGGAAGGAATTGCTCTATAAATACTTGCTTTGGATAATTTCATTCCATAATGACTTGGCATTAGAAAGGATTTTCCATCCCTATTTGGCAATGAGTGTCATGTTAATTTTACCTATCCTTCTAAATATGATCCCACCTTGTTTCTTACCTATGCAAACTCAGCTCCAATCCACCAAGTGAATTTTATTCCTATTTTCAACTCTAGACCAGAGAAATATTTTTTATATTTGCTCAATATTATGCTAGATGGAAACCGAAGCTTTGAAAATGGACATGAAGTAAAAGGAATGCTATGAAGGTAAGCGTAGACCAGGGTGGCTTTTGATACTTTTATGAAGATGGATCCTTTCCATCCTATCATTTTCTTAGAAATTATTTCATGACAATGTTCCACAAGTTGTTAGAGGGTCTACCGACCAAAAAGAGGAAGGCCCAGGTAGGTGGAAGGTAATTATGAAATGATGTAGCCCAAGATTCTTGCTATCTTGTGTTATCTATGAATGGGAGTGTTGATGAAAAACTTTGCTTTTTTAGAAATTGACCTTTTGCCCCGTTGCTTCCTCATAGAAGTTCAAGATTTTTTAATGATTTTAGCTTCAGGAACAGAAGGAAAGAGTAGCTAAAATGGTGTCATCAACGAACTATTGGTGAGTGATAGGTTGAGTGGTGGAGGAAGCCTTAATGCTTGAAATGGCTCCCATAGAGCATGCAGCTTTAAGAGATCTACCTAAAGATTCAACAAGAATAATAAATAGAAAGGGGGATAGGGGGTCTCCCTAGCGCAACCCTCTGAAAATTTTAAAATATCCCATCATAGATCCATTGATAAGGACCGAGAACCAAGCAGAGGAGAGGCACTCTTTGATGAGGGAGATCCATTCAACATGAAACCCAAAGTGCGAGAGGACGACAAAGAGGAAGTTCCATGAGACCCTATCAAAGGCTTTGTTCATGTCAAGCTTGAGGAGAAGACCTACTTTTTTGCTTTTTGAAAGTGAATGAATAAGCTCATGGATAGTGATCACTCCATCGGTGATGAGTCTACCCTTCACCGAGCTACCTTGACAGGGATCAATGATAAGGGGAAGGATTCCTTTCATTATGTTAGCCATAGCCTTGGTAATGATCTTATAAATGATATTGCATAGATTGATGGGTCTGTAATCAGACATGGATCGATAAAGATGAGACTTGGGAATAAGAGCTATGAATGTGGAATTGACATATTTAGGCATAGAATTACATATTTGAAACTCTTGGATAGTTGTAGTCAAATCGGAACCAATGATATCCCAAAAATATTGGAAAAATCTGGGAGGGAACCCATCTGACCCCGGGGCTTTATCAGGACCCATAGAGAAAAGCACCTCCTTAATTTCATCTTGAGAGAAAACTTCAAGAAGTTTGGCATTGGACTCTAGAGAGATAGCATAGGGAATTTTTTGGATGAGAGCATTCAAAGCATGATCAAGAGCAAGGAGGACAGGGGCCCAGGACGTCTTCAAAGAAAAGAATAGCTTTGGATCTGATCTCAAAGATGTTATTGATGGAAGTTCCATCTCTTTTGATTAGCTCTCTGATTTTTCTGGAGCTTCTATGCCTCAAAGTCGAAGCATGAAAGAACTTGGTGTTGGAATCACCCTATTTCAACCACAAAGCTCTGGATTTTTACCTCCAAAATATTTCTTCCTTGGCAAGGATGTTGTGAAATTTTGAGAGGTATTTTTCTCTAGATCTATCTTCAGTGGTTGAAACTCCAACCTGATCATTATCCTCGATGATTTTGAGTTGGTTGATGATGTGCTGCTTAGATTCAAAGATGTTTCCAAACTCTTCTTTGTTCTAGATCCTTAAATTATCTTTGATGAACCTTAATTTTTTGGATATCTGGGAAATGCGCGATCCAGAGAAGTTCTTGTTCCACCATTCCAAAATTTTGGTTCTTAACCCTGGATGTTTTAGCCAGATGGATTCAAACTGGAAGGAAGTTTTGAATGAAGAAGTTGGTTTGAGTCCCTTGAACACCAAAGGGTTGTGGTCTGAGCCGATCCTAGGATAGGAATGTAGGGTAGCATCACCAAATAGGTGGATGGCTTCTCTAGATAAAAGAAATCTATCCAAACATAGCTGAATGAGTTGGATTTAGATCCTTTGGTTTGTCCATGTGAATATGGAACCTATCAGTTGGATGTCCATGAGCTCATTATTGTGAATGAAGTTTGTGAAATCCTCAAAGCAACTGGAAGTTGTGGAAATACCTCCTTTTTTGTTCGAAGGATACAAAGGAGTGTTGAAGTCTCCTACGAGCATCCAGGCTTCTTTATGGAAGATACTCCTCACTTGAATGAAAGTGTTCCATAATGAAATCCTTCCTTGAGGAGTGTTAGGAGCATAAATATTGGAAAGAACCCAACTGACCTTAGAATCCTTGCAAAAGAAGAGAATGTTGGTGATTCTGTTAGAAGAGGAGAGGAGTTTACCTTCAATTTTGGAAGGATACCAAAGGCATAGGAGCCCTCCCGAAGCTCCACGAGCTGGGTTGGCAATGAAATCGTAGTATTTCCACATGGATTTGGAAATCTTCAAGGAGCTTGCTTCGTTAAGCTTGGTTTCTTGGAGAAGAATGATATTGGGCTTCTTGTCACTTCTCATTGATGAAACTAATATTTGCTTGGGGAGACCATTAAGGCCTCGGATGTTCCATGAAATAATCTTCATTTGGAATATTTTGAAGAAGAATTCCTCCCCCTTCCTCTAATGTTAAGGTGGGGTGGTCTACCTCTTTTCTTGGAGTTATCAGGGATGTCTGAGATTGACTGGTCAACCCAGGAAGAGAGGATAGTGGATTGGAAGCCATTGGTAATATCTTCTTCAACTTATTTTGATTTGGTCTCTTGGCTTGAGGGATGCCCCTTATTTATTTTTGTACCAATTTCAAAGGAGAGCTTATTTTGGTTTTTGGTGATGATCTTGAGAGAGCTTGGGGATCACAAAGCTGAGAAACCCGAGGAAGAGATAGGGCTAGGCATAAGCTTCAAACCGAAGGATAGGGGAATATCTAGGGTAAAGGAGAGTCCAGATATGGGGGGACTTGGGGAATACTGGGATGGGAACCACTAGGGGTTCGAGAGGGGGGACAAACCCACCATACTCAACTAGAGGGAGAGGGTTATAGGGGGCCAGTGTAGAGAAGGAAGCTGGCAAAGGGTTTAGTTCAGATGGTGGGGGGTTAGCAACCTTGGCCTAGAATTTTTTTTCATAAGTTTGAAATTGATTTTTAATATCTCAAGAACATTTTTAATTGGCCAAAATTAATTTCCAAGAGCCCAAAATTGATTTTTTAATTTTCCAAAAATTATTTCTCAAAGCCTGGAAATGAATTATTATTGTCCGAAAATGAATTCCATTTGTCCAAAAGTGATTTTCAATTGCCTGGAAATGATTTTAATTGCTTGAAAACAATTTCTTATTGCCCGAAAATAAAATTTTATGACTCAAAATTAATTCTCAATTATATGGAAATTATTGGTTAGATGCATCTTCTCCATGTTGTGGATCACTTTCTTGCCCAATTTATTTCCTTCAAACAAATGGTGGAATTTTGCTCCCATGCCAAAATATGCTCCAATTAAGACTTCACAGGTGTCTCAATCTAGGGATTCCACCTCTAATTGGATAGCAATTCTAGAAGTTATGTTCAAAGGTTTCATTGGTTTGTGGGATTTTTCTAAGTTCAGAGATTATATTTCTACCATCTATTCTCATGAGTGGCTTCACCTTGATAGAATGAATGCTCGAGGTATGTGGAGCTTGTGGTTCAACATGGAGATTGTCTTTGCAAGCCATATGTGAAGACATTGTAATCACATCACATTCACTAATTACCACCTATGGGATTTTTATCACTTGATAGATGACACACTAGAGCTAATTGTTGCCTCCTCTAGACACGCGAGCAGATGCCCTTCTGGAGGAGTAAAAGTAATGGCTATAATATCTTGTGGTCTCTTTTCCATTTCTTGTTGCCCCTACGAGGGCTTCTTTTATTATCTATTGAGGCTTCCTTTTTTACCCCTATGAGGGATTCTCTATCTATTTTTATCTCTTCTTATTTATGAAGAAGGTGCCTCCTTTTTGTTTTTGATGGTTGGGAGAACTGTTCCTAACTAGAACTTTTTTGTAAAATATTATGGGAACATTTCAAAACCCCTCTTACGAATCAATTTTTTTTTCTAATTGCCTGAAAATTATTTTCAATTGCTTGGAAACATTTTCCTATTGCTTAAAAATGAATTTTTATGGCCCATAGTTAATTTTCAATTACTTGAAAGCGATCCTTGATTGCCTAGAAATAATTTGCTATTGCTCAAAAATGAATTCCAATTGCCCAAAAGCAATTTCCAATTATCCAAAATATTTTTTGTAAGTGTGGAGTTGATTTGTTTATTATTCGATGAAATTTTATTTTATTTGATAGCTAGGGTTTCAAAATCTGCACAAGATTGCTAGCAGATTTAAACTCGCATGCTTTTAACTTCTTTTTACATGACCAAACATAATATTGACGCTAATTTTAGACTTAATTTTTGGACTTACAATCATTTTCTAATGATTTCCTAAGGATGGCCTTGGTAACGACATCTTGGACAACTTGTAGAAAGCAAATAATTTTGGACAATAATTCTCCTTAGAGCCTATGCAAGTTTGTACTTTTCAAAAATCTATTTTTAGAGAGCATCTAATGAAAGACATCTACAAATAAAACCATGGAAATAATTATTACAAGCTCAAGGCACAACACAATTTAAAGACATAAAAAATATTTTAACTAGAAATCTATATTTTGGATGATTGAAATTTGCATACAAACCCAAGAAAATAAGAGAAGTCCTATTAAAATTTCAAAAAGTGGGTCTCCAGTCTAGACTGGGGCATATTGTGCAAGCAAAACAAAAAATGATGACTTTTTTGGAAAATGCTTCTAAGCATTTTAGGAATAAAAAGAACCCTCTCTAAAATAATGAAACTTCAAAACTAGCAAAACCAAAAATTTGGCATCCATCTAAGGTTGTGGTTAGGCAATTTATCTGAAAGCAATACTCAATTTTGTTTCAGAAAAAGTGTGTGCATGTGAATTTACTTTTATTTTAGAATTAGTTAAAATTTACCACTATAGTTTGGAAATTAGGTTAGTTTACCCCTGAGTGAACATTGGTCTATGTATGATGAGCTTTATCACATAGGTAGACATGTCACCAATTATCGGGCATTACTCCGATGCCAACCAAGAATTTATAGCCTTGATAAAGTTATCTTTGATCCTACTCTAGACATTGCTCTATTGTCAACCAAGCGTTCATAGCCCTGGTAGAGATTGTCTAAATCACCCAAACACTTAAGCCTTTTCTCTTTTCTTTTTTTTTGAACAACAAAAATTTCATAAGCATTGGGTTTTGTTTTTGGGTTGGGAATCACTATGGCAAATAAGATGGCACACACTTGAATGGATTTTGCCTAAAAATAAAACCATAATAGTTTTATTCCTCTTGATTTAAAATTTTCTTAAAGGGTTTTCAATGTGAAGCTACAATATCATTTTACATTACTTTCAAACTCATTTGCTATATCCTAAATAATGGATAGACATCAAATAGTTGATTAAGCCAATTTCAACTTCATTGAGCTTAGTGTGGGAATTTTCACCTCTAAATTATGTAAAATACCTTTCCAGATTAGAGCAACTATAAGTTGGTTGCATTTGGAAAATCTAATCCAAATACAAGGAAAAGCACAAGATAAAACAAAATTTGAAAATAAGAACAAAGCGGAAACAAACAAAACCAACACGCCAAAATTTAAAACAACAACTATGTACATGGATATTTATAGGGTAGGAATGAAATACTTTTAGGCACTAAAGTAGTGTTTGAGGAATTTCCCATTCACTAGTAATGGGACATCCTCTCCAGTTAGAATTTTTAACCTAAAGGTATTCTTTCCTAGAATCTCTGATATCTAAAAGAGACCTAGCCAAAGGGTGTCAAATTTTCCATGGTCTTTATCCCACAACAACACTAGATCAAAAATTCTAAAGGTTTTTATTTTTGCCCTCTTAACAAACCATTTTTTTACCATTTCTTGATGCTCACTAAAATGTTGTAGTGCATCTTTCTTTTTCTCATCTAAACTCATCAAAATTAATAGCCTAGCTTCTATTCTATCATTTGTTTCTAAGTAGTCCTTCATAAATTATAAGGTAATGATCTTGAGGTTGGTGGAAAATATAGGATACTAACTATAAACTAGATGATAGTGATATGTGCCTAATGAAGACTTAAACCTTGTTTTATCTGACCCAATGCATACTTTAGTTTATTATGCCAATTCCTAATATTTTTATCTAAAGTTTTCTTAATTATTTCTAATAGGTTTTTATTAGTTGCTTTTGCTACTCCATTTTCTTGAGGATAATAATTAGAATAGAACTTTAGAGTCACCTTATTATTGTAATCCCATTCATAAAATTCTAAAGAAGAGAAAGAAGGGCCATTATCACATACCATAGCATATGGCATCCCAAACCTAATCACAATGTTATCTTTAAAGAACTGGATCATGACCTCTACTGTGCAATTTTTAGATGCTTAAGCCTTGGTATAGTTAGTGTAATAATCAGTGGAAGTCAAGAGAGACTTGTGGTTGGTTTATGATTTAGGATTAATGACACCAACAAAGTCCAATCCTTATTGTGCAAATAGAAGAGCTTTAAAAACTGCTTGTAATGGCATGGGAGAAATCCTTTCTCAATGAGCTATAATCTAAAAAACATGATATAATTGAACATGTGCATGTGCATATTTAAAAATGTGGGACTAGTAATAACCAACTCTTAGTATTTGGTGTGTAGTGGCATTCCTAGAGCCATTTCCAGTTCCATATTTGCCATAAAATTCTTTAAGAACTTCAACAACTTCTTATTTTTTTAAGCACATCAATTAGATTCCATCATGATTTTTTTGGTATAAAATGCCTACTTTTATCATGAAATTTGCACTTTTGAGATGTAGTGTTATTCTTTGGATGGAATTCAAGTGAACAGGGAACACTATAGTTAGAAAATAATAAATGATGTCTTGGCACCACTCATAGTTTGTAATTTCTCCCATAAAATATTGCTAGCATAAAATCTGAGGGTCAACTTTTGCTAGTGTTTTTCTCAATCCTTGTCCTTTAACAATTCTCATTGGATGAATTTATAGAATTAAATTCTTATAAGATAGACATTCATTTACTTCTGTGTTCTCCTAACTCATTTTGCATCAAAATTGTTTTTACAGCTATATTAGGCACTATTGCAAGCACTTTGCTATGTAGGATATAGTGTCAGAATTTCTTCATAGCCTTGATTAAAGAAAAAGCTTGCTTATCAATGGTTGAGTATCTGATTTGAGCATCTTCCAATGGTGATATTATAAAATATATTGGCCTCTCATAACCAACCTCCTTTTGAGTCAAAATACTAGCAAGTGAATGCTCAGATGCAAATGAATAAATATAAAAAGGTTGAGTATAATCACAATTTGTTAGTACAAGAGCATTTGTAATTGCCTTTTTAGTTTCTTTAAAATAAGCTTGTGCTTCCCTAGTTCATACAACATTGACATCCTTTTTTAGCATTGCATTTAGATGTCTGAATATTTCTACAAAACCAAAAACAAATTTTCTCATAAAATTAATTTTACCAAAGAAAGACTTTAGTTCTTTTTTGCTTCCAAGAAGATAATTTTTTTGGATTACTTCAATTCTATCTAGGTCAATAAAAATACTAGCTTATAAAATGACATACCCTAGGAGCTTTCCTTCTATAACTTCAAAAATGCACTTGTTGCGATTTAACAATTTTTTGTACTCTCTACATCTTTGCAATACCTTCTGTAAGTCTTCCACATGGTTTGCATACTTTTAAGAAAAGACAAGAAGGTCATCCATATATATCATGATATATTTTCCAATGAGATCCTTAAAAGCAATATCGATAGCCCTTTGAAAAGTTATTTCTATGATAATTAGGCCAAATGGCATCCTCCTATAAGCAAATGTTCCCTAATTGGTAGTAAATGTAGTTTTAATCATATCCTTGGGGTCAACCGTGTTGTAATCACAGTGACACTGAGAGGGGGGGTGAATCAGTGTGATCTTTTAAATTTCAAGTATACAGTTTAAAAACCAACAACAGATTAAAACTTATAAAAGATATATCAATTACAGCAAGAAAGCATCACACACAACACAACAATTTTAACGAGGTTCACCAATGTGGCTACTCCTCAAAAATGGCTGCTTGGACTACCATCCAAATCCAGCTCAAGCAAAGCAACAACTTTACAACTTATTTACCAGCACCAACTGGAAGGAGCACCAACCCCTCAATTTTTTTGCACCAACAGAATGGAGCACCAACTCCTAATTTACCAGCACCTACTGGAAAGAGGCACCAACCCCTTATGCCAAGCTACAACTTGGAAGTCAATCAAGATAATGAAAAATACAGAATAATACTTTCACCTTATTTCTCACAGTCTGTTGTTCCTAGGGTTTCTGCTGCTTCTACGCAAAACACTTCGCACTATCCGACTACTTCTGTGAACTTCTTCGCACTCTCTGCTGCAACCTGATGATCGATCACTTCTGCTGTCTACGCGCTATCACTTCGCACTTAGAACTCAACCTCTGCACCCCGCGCTCTTCATTCACGCAATCACGATACGCACTCTTCGCTTCAACTCGACCTACGACTTCGCACTCAGCTCGAATCGATATGACTCGCTCTCTGCTCGACGCGGACTTCACTTGCACAAACACGATACTTGCTACTTTTCAAACTCGAAATAGCCCTCCTTTTATAGATGAAATTTCATGATCAAATATTAAACAATAGTCGGCTGTAACCCTAAGAACGTCGGCTACAAAACCCTAGAAATTATCGACTGCAAAACCCTAAAATCCGTCGGCTGTAACCCTAAGAACGTCGACTGCAAAACCCTAGAAATTGTCGGCTACAGAACCCTAAAATCTGTCGACCCAGATTCAACTTTGTCGGCCTTAACTGCTACTGCCACCTTTGTCACCTTTCTGTAACTATTGCCATGAAATAATAACATGTCACGATATCGTGACACTTTTTGTAGCCGTACGCCTTCTTGTCCTTGCTGTCACGAAATCGTGACCCTTTTGGCCTTTGAAAGCTTTGCCACCGTTCTTGTCACGAAATCGTGACACTTCAAACTTTTGCTGACGTCATCCTCATTCTTGTCGCGAAATCGTGACGCTTTCGGCTTCCAGAGGCTTTTCTTGCAACCTGTCATGAAATCGTGACACTTTCAGCTTTCGCTGATGTCATCCTCATTCTTGTCGTGAAATCGTGATGCTTTCGGCTTCCAGAGGCTTTTCTTGCAACCTGTCATGAAATCGTGACACTTTCAGCTTTCGCTGATGTCATCCTCATTCTTGTCATGAAATCGTGACGCTTTCGGCTTTCGTACATTTCTCGCTTCATGCACTAGCGAAATCAAGACATGTAGCGAAATCGCTACAACTTTGTGCCTTATGCTTCCAACTTTGCTTCGACCCATGAAACTTTGACTTGTAGCGAAATCGCTACACCTTTGTGCCTTGCACTTTCGACTTGTAGCATAATCGCTACACCTTTGTTTTCTGCACTTTTGACTTGTAGCGAAATCGCTACACTTTTGTGTCTTGCAGTTTCGACTTGTAGCGAAATCGCTACAACTTTTCCACTTAACACTTTCTCCTTGCTTCGGCCAGCGAAATTTCAACACGTAGCGAAATCGCTACAACTTTTCCACTTAACGCTTTCTCCTTGCTTCGGCCAGCGAAAATCCAACATGTAGCGAAATCGCTACAGTTTCTCGACTTAGCTTCTTGGCCTCCAACATGTCGCGAAATCATGAAAGTTTGCCTTGCGCCTTCTCTCTCCTCATTTTTGTCATGAAATCATGACATTTTCAGCTATGCCTTCTCTCTCCTCATTTTTGTCATGAAATCATGACATTTTCGGCTGTGCCTTCTCTCTCCTCATTTTTGTCATGAAATCGTGACATTTTCGGCTGCGCCTTCTCTCTCCTTCGACCTGTCGTGAAATCGTGACAGAAAACATGTCGCGATATCGCGATAGTTTTCTAACTTGTCTTTTTCTTCGAATTTTTGAAACTGGGTCACTTCTGTTTTCCTGGAATTGCACTTTACATAAGCTGACTATCCTTTGAACTTCTGTCCTCTGCATCTGAATGACTCCTGAACTGTCTGTCCACTGCATCATTAGATCTAACTGCCTGTGTTGACAACAATGACAAACCTCTTGCAACACCTTACTCAACAATCTCCCCCTTTGGAATTGTTGGCAACACTCGTGTACATTCCTGTAACTCTTCTCCCCCTTTGTCAATAATACCAAAGGGCTCGCTGCAGACTCCCCTGAGTCCATCCTCACAATTCTCAGGCACAATTTGTTGCATCTAGCACAAATTATGATCATGAGCAAAAGAGTAGTCAAATACTCAAATGCTCCCCCTGAGAAAGTGATCCCTGTAGCTAGTCACTTCTTGGGAAATGTGACTACTCCCAATTTGTCTCGAAGGTACTCAAACACTTCCTTGGGCAATGGTTTTGTAAAAATATCTCGCTACTTGTTCTGTGGTTGGGACAAAATCCAACTTGACTTCTCCTTCTGCAACTTTCTCCTTCAAGAAATGATACCTTATAGCAATGTGTTTTGTCCGTGAGTGCATAACTGGATTCTTGGAGATGTTAATTGCACTGGTGTTATCACACTTAACTGATATTGGTTCACTGAAATTAATTCCAAGATCTTTCAAAGTTTGTTTCATCCATAAAACTTGAGTACAGCAAGTTGTTGCTGCAATATATTCAGCCTCAGCTGTTGATAAAGAAACTGACTCTTGTTTCTTGTTGTGCCAAGCAACCAACCTGTCACCGAGATAAAAAGCACCTCCACTTGTGCTCTTTCTGTCATCAACACATCCAGCCCAATCTGCATCTGAATATGATATAAGAGTGAAGTCTTTGCCTTTTGGATACCACAACCCATACTCCATGGTCCCCTTGAGATACCGAAAAATCCTTTTAACTGTTGTCACATGAGTCTCTTTGGGACTGGGCTCGAAATCTAGCTACCATGCAAACCGCTCATGAATATCAAGTCCAGTAGCTGTTAAATATAGTAAACTTCCAATCATAGATCTATACATGGTTTGGTCTACAGGTGGAGATTTGTCTTCTTTACTTAATTTGCAACCTGTTGTCATGGGAGTGCTAACTGGCTTACAGTCCTCCATAGTGAACCTCTTTAGCATTTCTTTCACATATTTGATTTGGGAAATGAATATGCCTTTCTCATTTTGATTAACTTGTAGCCCAAGAAAGTAAGACAGGTTCACCAATCATAGACATTTCAAATTCATTTTGCATCTTATTTGCTAAGTCTTTACAAGATTCATCTTTGTTGTTGCCAAATATGATATCATCTACATAGACAACAAGAACAATGAGATGCCCACCTTCTGTTTTCACATACAGATTACTGTCCACTAAACCTTTCTTGAATCCCTGTTGAGAGAGATAGTTGTCTAGCCTTGCATACCATGCCCGTGGTGCTTGTTTTAATCCATATAATGCTTTCTTTAATTTGCAGACAAGGTTAGGATCTTCACTAATTTGAAAGCCATCTAGGTTGTTCAATATAGACCTCTTCTTCAAGTTTCCCATTTAAAAATGTAGATTTTACATCCATCTGATAAAATCTGAAGTTCTTGTGGACTGCTAAGGCCAGAAACATTCTAATTGCTTCTAATCTGGCCATTGGTGCAAAAGTCTCTTCAAAATCAATGCCTTCGACCTGTGCATATCCTTTACAAACCAGTCTTGCTTTGTTCCTAATGACCTGTCCGTCTTCATTTAATTTGTTTCGAAATATCCATTTGGTGCCGATTACATTCTTATTCGTAGGTCTAGGTACTAATTCCCAAGTTCTGTTCTTTTCAATCTGATCTAACTCTTCATTTATTGCCTTCATCCAACTATCATCTTTGCTTGCTTCATCTATGTTTTTGGGCTCAATGTTGGATAAAAGAGAGTAATTACTTATTACTTTCCTTCTTGTCTGAATACCACCTGTGGGATCTCCAATTATTTGGTCTCTTGGATGATTTTTCTGCCAGCTGCTTGTTTTGAATTTCTTGTTTTCTTGCACCTCTGAGTCATCGATTAATTCATCTGAATCAAACGTAGATTTATTTTCTGTTTCATTCACCTCATCTCCTTCGAAGACTTCTTCATAGATTGGGTAGTTTTCCTCAAAGTCAGCTAGTCGTTTCCCACCTTCATCGAATTTAACATCTGCACTGTCCACAATTTTCTTGAGTCTCTTGTTATAGCATTTGTAAGCTTTGCTTTTTGGTGAATACCCAACAAAAACACCTTCATCTGCTCTATTTTCAAACTTCCCAAGATTGTCATCAGTTTTTTTGATGTAACACTTACAGCCAAACACTTTGAGATGTTTTGTTGTTGCTTTTCTACCAAACCACAACTCATAAGGTGTTTTGCTTTCATGAGTTCTTAACATATATCTGTTTTGGATGTATACTGTTGTGTGAACTGCTTCTTTCCAGAATCTGTCTGCTATTTTGTTTTCTGCCAGCATAGTGCGTGCCATTTCCTGTATAGTTCTGTTCTTTCTTTCTACTACACCATTCTACTGGGGAGTTCTAGCTGCTGAATATTGTCTCCTGATTCCATGTTTTTCACAGTATTCTAAAAATTCATTCGAAATGAATTCTCCTCCTCTATCTGATCGTAAACATTTTATCCTTTTTCCTGTTTCATTCTCAACTAGTTGTTTGAAAGATCTGAACATTTCAAAAGCTTCTGTTTTATCTTTTAAGAAAAATATCCATGTCATTCTGGAATAATCATCAATACACAACATAAAGTATTTGTCTCCATTTATGCTTTGTGTTCTCATGGGTCCACATAAGTCTGTATGTATAAGTTCCAAAGGCTTGCTAGTGTGGTACTCTTTTGTTTTGAATGAGACTCTGGTTTGCTTTCCCTTCTGACATGAAGCACAGATATTATTTGAAGGTTTTCTAATGGTTGGAATATCTCTCACTGCTTGTTTCGAGCTGATTTTCACCAAGTTATCGAAACTTATGTGTCCAAGCCTCTTGTGCCACAACCAGTTCTCTTCTTCTTGTCCAATAAAACACATACCTTCTGAAGATTCTGAGAGTGTGTACAGGTTGCCAGACGTCCTTGAGCCAGTTGCTATTAATTTCCCACTGTTTATCTTTCTGACTTCACAACCCTGCTTCTTGAAGACCACTTCATGTCCTTTATCACAGATTTGATTGACACTCAACAGGTTGTGTTTCAGACCATCCACAAACAGAACTTCTTCTGACTTGATTTTCCCATCACTAATTTTGACAGATCCTTTTTCGATTATCTTGGCTCCATCATTATTTCTGAACTTTACAGAGCCACCCTCATATTTTTGTAGTTTTTCAAACTTCTGTTTATCACCTGTCATGTGACTTGAGCAGCCACTGTCAAGAATCCATGGAACACATTTATTCTGAGCCTTGAAAGTTGTCTGTACTATTAGAGATTCCTTTTCTTCCCTGAGCTGTTCTTTCTGTTTCCACTCTGTTTTGACTATGGTATTGGGCTCTAGCTTGGATTTCCCCTTTTCAGTATCTTGCACATATCTTTCAGAAAGATTTCTATTTTGTTTTGCCCTATATGGTTGAACTCTTCTTTTCTCAAATTGATTTGAAACAGAGGTACTACGACAATTTCTAGCAATATGCCCAAAGTTGTGACAATTAAAGCATTCTACTGCATAACTTGTTAGAGGAGCAAAAGTATTTCTGCTGGTGAAACTTCGTGGTCCTACATTATACTTGCAGTCAGCAATTTTATGTCCATAACCATTACATTTGAAACAGAAACCATAAAAGTAATGATTGAACCTGAAATATGGTCTTTGCCAGGTTGTTGCAGGAGCCATAGACCTTCTTTTCTTTTGATGTGTGACCTTGGTAAAGCCATCATTGTCAGTTCTTCTTTCAGGCCCGGTATTACTGCTTTCTTTTGCATGCTTTGTTTTTCTTTCATCAGCCTGTTTCTCATCTTCACTCCTTATAGTTTCAATATTGCTGGCTTTTGGTCCGTTTGATGATTCTCCTTCAATGAAGCCCAGACCAAATTTAATGCCTGCAGGTCGTTGATCACTTAAGATTTTATCCAGCTTCTTCGAACTTTCTTCACGTTTGTGATGGCAGCTAATTTTTCGATCCAGCTCTTGTATCTGCATTCGTAGGCCAAGATTTTCTTCTTCTAGTTTACAGCAGTAATCTATCTTCACGGTTATCTGAACTTCAAGATCTTCGGATATTTTCTTGTATTCTTCTGCCTGTATTTTTAAACTGGTTATAATGTCATTTGCATCCTCGAGCTTTCTTGACAGTTTATAATTCTTTCTTTTCTCAGATTTCCATTCTTCAAGAGCAGAGACCAGTTCACCTTCTAGATCCACTTCTGCCTCAGGTTTTTCAACACATGCTTTAGAGTTCATTCCTTCTCTCTTCTCTGATTTTTCTACCTCTTCTGATTTTTCTACTTCAAAAGCCATGAATAGAGCTTCACCTGTTCCTTCTTCAGACTCCTCACTAGAGCTGTCCTCTGAAGAATTTGCATTTCTGGAGATGAAACTTTTCTTTTTGAAATTTCCCTTTCTGAAGTTTGTTTTCTTTCTCCATTCACTTCTTTCTTGATGAGATGCTTCCTCACCTTTGTTCTTATCATTGAGAGGACATTTGGTAGCAAAGTGTCCAATCCCCCCATAGTTGAAACATTTGAAAGGAAGCTTTCCTCTGTATTTTCCTTTTCCCTTTCTCAGCTTTCTAACAAAATTTGCTTCCATTTCATCCAAATTTTCTTCTTCTTCAGACTCTTGTTTTGTGTCTTTACCTTTTAGGGCTTTAAAGGCTGCTTCTCTGTCTGTGGGATCAGATCTTCCTATTCTCATTTCATAAGCAGTCAGGGAACCATGCATCTCATCCATACTGAAGTGATTTAGATCTTTAGCTTCTTCTATGGCTGAGACTTTAGAATTAAATCTTTGGGGAAGCGATCTTAATACCTTTTTCATGATAGTTGCATCATCCAAATCTTCGCCAAGACCTCTCATTGAGTTAGTGATTCCATTAACTCTCTGCATAAAGGCTTCTATGTTCTCATCGTTGGTCATATTTAATGATTCGAATTGAGCTCGATGTGTTTGAAGCTTGGCTTCCTTGATCTTGTCATCTCCCTCATAAATATTTTCTAGTTTGTCCCACACATCTTTTGCTGATTCGCAATTTATGATCTTGACCAACTCACTGTCAACCAATCCACACATGATGGCATTTTTTGCTTTAGAGTCATTTTCAAATGCCTTTTTCCCAGTGTTGTCGGTTGGAGCAGTGTCGGGAGCTGTGTAACCATTAACTACTGCACTCCAGATATCAAATCCCAAAGCACGGAGATATGTTTGCATTCTGATCTTCCAGAACGCATAATTCATTCCGTCAAACAATGGTGCTTTGTTTGAGGAGAATCCTTCACCACCTGCCATTTCGTCACTTCCAAGATCACCCTAGCTGATTTAGCCTGTTCAGGAACCTTGCTCTGATACCAATTGTTGTAATCACAGTGACACTGAGAGGGGGGGTGAATCAGTGTGATCTTTTAAATTTCAAGTATACAGTTTAAAAACCAGCAGCAGATTAAAACTTATAAAAGATATATCAATTACAGCAAGAAAGCATCACACACAACACAACAATTTTAACGAGGTTCACCAATGTGGCTACTCCTCAAAAATGGCTGCTTGGACTACCATCCAAATCCAGCTCAAGCAAAGCAACAACTTTACAACTTATTTACCAGCACCAACTGGAAGGAGCACCAACCCCTCAATTTTTCTGCACCAACAGAATGGAGCACCAACTCCTAATTTACCAGCACCTACTGGAAAGAGGCACCAACCCCTTATGCCAAGCTGCAACTTGGAAGTCAATCAAGATAATGAAAAATATAGAATAATACTTTCACCTTATTTCTCACAGTCTGCTGTTCCTAGGGTTTCTGCTGCTTCTGCGCAAAACACTTCGCACTATCCGACTACTTCTGTGAACTTCTTCGCACTCTCTGCTGCAACCTGATGATCGATCACTTCTGCTGTCTACGCGCTATCACTTCGCACTTAGAACTCAACCTCTGCACCCCACGCTCTTCATTCATGCAATCACGATACGCACTCTTCGCTTCAACTCGACCTACGACTTCGCACTCAGCTCGAATCGATATGACTCGCTCTCTGCTCGACGCGGACTTCACTTGCACAAACACGATACTTCCTACTCTTCAAACTCGAAATAGCCCTCCTTTTATAGATGAAATTTCATGATCAAATATTAAACAATAGTCGGCTGTAACCCTAAGAACGTCGACTGCAAAACCCTAGAAATTATCGGTTCAAAACCCTAAAATCCATCGGCTGTAACCCTAAGAACGTCGACTGCAAAACCCTAGAAATTGTCGGCTATAGAACCCTAAAATCTATCAGCCCAGATTCAACTTTGTCGGCCTTAACTGCTACTGCCACCTTTGTCACCTTTCTGTAACTATTGCCACGAAATAATAACATGTCGCGATATCGTGACACTTTTTGTAGCCGTACGCCTTCTTGTCCTTGCTGTCATGAAATCGTGACCCTTTTGGCCTTTGAAAGCTTTGCCACCGTTCTTGTCATGAAATCGTGACACTTCAAACTTTTGCTGACGTCATCCTCATTCTTGTCGTGAAATCATGACGCTTTCGGCTTCCAGAGGCTTTTCTTGCAACCTGTCGTGAAATCGTGACACTTTCAGCTTTCGCTGACGTCATCCTCATTCTTGTCATGAAATCACGTGACGCTTTCGGCTTCCAGAGGCTTTTCTTGCAACCTGTCGTGAAATCGTGACACTTTCAGCTTTCGCTGACGTCATCCTCATTCTTGTCACGAAATCGTGATGCTTTCGGCTTTCATACATTTCTCGCTTCATGCACTAGCGAAATCAAGACATGTAGCGAAATCGCTACAACTTTGTGCCTTATGCTTCCAACTTTGCTTCGACCCGCGAAACTTTGACTTGTAGCGAAATCGCTACACCTTTGTGCCTTGCACTTTCGACTTGTAGCATAATCGCTACACCTTTTGTTTCACTTTTGACTTGTAGCGAAATCGCTACACTTTTGTGTCTTATAGTTTCGACTTGTAGCGAAATCGCTACAACTTTTCCACTTAACACTTTCTCCTTGCTTCGCAAAATTTCAACACGTAGCGAAATCGCTACAACTTTTCCACTTAACGCTTTCTCCTTGCTTCGGCCAGTGAAAATCCAACATGTAGCGAAATCGCTACAGTTTCTCGACTTAGCTTCTTGGCCTCCAACATGTCGTGAAATCGTGACAGTTTGCCTTGCGCCTTCTCTCTCCTCATTTTTGTCACGAAATCGTGACATTTTCGGCTGCGCCTTCTCTCTCCTCATTTTTGTCATGAAATCATGACATTTTCGGCTGTGCCTTCTCTCTCCTCATTTTTGTCGTGAAATCGTGACATTTTTGGCTGTGCCTTCTCTCTCCTCCGACCTGTCGTGAAATCGTGACAGAAAACATGTCGCGATATCGCGACAGTTTTCTAACTTGTCTTTTTCTTCGAATTTTTGAAACTGGGTCACTTCTGTTTTCCTGGAATTGCACTTTACATAAGCTGACTATCCTTTGAACTTCTGTCCTCTACATCTGAATGACTCCTGAACTGTCTGTCCACTGCATCATTAGATCTAACTGCCTGTGTTGACAACAATGACAAACCTCTTGCAACACCTTACTCAACAAACCGTTACTTGATTATACCCTAAGTAACCGTCTAGAAAATATATCATATGAGATTCATTCACCATTTGTAGTATTTCATCTAGGAAAGAGAGGGGATAATTATCTTTCTCATATGCCTTATTAAGATTTCTAAAATCTACACATAGGTGTATTTCCCCATTCTTCTTACAGACAGGTACCAAATTTGCAACTCAAGTAGAATGTCTATTGGGAAAATAATGTAGGATTCCTAAAGCTTTTGTATTTCCTTTAGAATGAGAGGATCCAATAGTGGATTTATTGGCCTCTATTTTTGTCAAAAGGGCTTTATTCTTGAGTTCAAGGAAATGGTGTGGGTAATTATGGATGCATCCTAGGTCTTTAAATATTCATAGCTCCATGCTATGACATCTCGATAATCTTTTAACGTTTATATTATTCCCTCCTTTTCTTCATCAATGCAAGCTTTTATTAAAAAAATATTTTGGGGGTTCTTAGCATTTCTTAAATTATGAGCTTCATATGATCCTCTTTCAAATGGAGTGGTTTGTTGCTTTTGAGTATGGTAATCCATATCAAATAATATTTCCAAAGAGACCATACTTTTAGGAATGATGTTTATTTTCATATTCAATTCATCCTCCTCCTCTAGCTCTACATAATTTTTGTATTCCTCATATATGATATGAGCTTCATATATGCCATAATTAGTGATAAAATCAACTACATGCCTATCATCCTCAAATACCTAAAATTTTTAGATGTTATCTAGTATGGAGGGAGTGACAACCAGTTCTATCGAGAACCACTTTATATTGGAGTGGGCAATTAGTTCTAGGGTTGCTTGTGATTGCCAATGAATCTATAGTATGATTATTTTTATGTGGAATGGTTTGGATATTGAAGGCATCAAATTCCTTGATTAAATCCCACGCATGGCTATGATAATTTGAGAGACATTTATCATGGTAGGCATACTAATTTTACATGCACTTGATCACCAATTCCAAATCTCTTAAGACATGTACATGTTTAACTCCTTTATTGATGGTAAATTGTAGTCCATGAATAAGTACATCATATTACGTAGTATTATAGGTGCAAGGGAATTACAGTCGATAAGCAACAAGATGTGATTTGCCTTTGGGATTGACCAGTTCAATTTTGATATCATTACCATATTTGCATTTTGACCCATAAAACTTGAGAGTCCACAACTGATCTTTAATTACTTTTTAATTTCTTGTTGGGGTCTCTACTACCAAATTATTATCTTTGGGTTTGGTTTCCATTGCTACAATGTAGACTCCTATTTTTGGCTCAATGTACATAATCTCATTGACATTTTTGTATTATGTAATGAGCTCCTTTAGCCCTGGCTCTCTTTCTATCTAAATTTTATTGGCTATTCCATGCCAAGAAAACCACATATGTAAGAAATCAGTTGTCGTGTAGACATTCAGGGTTCTTGACCAATCATGGTTGAGCAACATCCCATATACATCTAGGATATCCACCACCTAGATATCAATGTATTGTTGTATCTTGGGTTCAAAAACTAACTGTATATGGATCTTATTCAACACCCCAACCACATTTACCTTTGTCTTATCTAGCCGAACAAGCTTCTTGTTTGAGGGAGCAAGAGTTAGTCCTAATTTTTGGTTGACCGCATATGACATCACATTGCCAGAAGCACCTAAATCCATAAGATAATTATGTAAGTTTTTGCTAAAAATTCTAATAGTCAAAAGAAAAAGAGGGGATTCTATTTTTTATTGTATATGGCCATCTAAGAATCAATAGTATTTTTTAATTTTTTTTTATTTTATTTTGAATAGAGAGTGTTTTAAGTAATCGATCCTTTTGTCCAATTACTTGAGCTACCTCAAACAAAGAAATATTTTCCTTGGTTTTCTTAAAGTCTTCAATAATATTATATCCAACCTTTTTTTTTTTTTTTGAATTTTTCTCTGTCTATGTTAATGGCATGTTAGATTTTGGTTGTGCAAGAACTATATGACCTTTAGGTGAGACAGGGTTTTTTTTGACCTCCTCATCAGTTGGGATGGAGGTTTTGGTAGGAGGTGTAGAAAAAGTCATTGTTGCTTTCCCCTTACTCCAAATAATATAATTGTTACCTCTTTGAAATTATCGGTAAGCTTACACCTCTTCTTATAACTATTCATTGTATTCATCTTCATCTACGCCTGAGATTTAATACCTCTAAAACTGAGGTTACCCTAAAATTTGGTTAATTTGATTCCCAACATTCTCATTGGTGGGTACTAATTTTAAATTTTCCATATCCTTTTCGACAATATCCAAAGTAGTTTTAAATTCTAGACAATCAATTTCACCATGTTGAGTAGTGGAATGAACCCTACATCAACTGGATAAAGCAAGATCTTTCAAATTCACTAAAATATTTGGGTTGTTTGTCTAGTTTTGGTTGCTAGTAGGATTTGGAACTCCTCCATTATTTGGGAAAGCATTCCATTGATGATTGGTTCTTTGAAAGTTAGAGTTCCTATTTTGAGTGTTATTATTTGTAGGTGGAATTTGAGAAACTTGATTTTGTAATTGAATCTTATCTTTGCTCAGTTTCTAAACCATTCTCCATATGTTGTCTATCTCAGGATTTAAGTTATTAGGTTGAATTGATCTTGGTTGACTTGTTACATTATTTTTGGGTGTAGATGTATTCAAAATGCAGGTAAAGATGATTGATTATTTGTTGGATGTGTATGATTGAGAACATTGTTTTTTTGGTAAATCAAGTCTATCATTAAATCGGGTTTTAACGGTTGACCCAAAATTGATTTACAAAAATCAGCCCATGGCTGAGGAACCCCACCAGGAACCAAACTAAGGAAACTCTATCCTCTAACCTTACGCTACTACCTAGCTAGAAACCATAAGAACCAGACCATACTACCCACCATAGTCAAAATACCCCTTAACAAAAAGAGACATCAGTCCTAGCAGGACCCTAACTACCCCAAGCAACCACACTACACACAGGAGATCACCCATAAGACCGCAGGAAACAAAAAGCCACTGCCACTGCCAATACAACAACAAAACAAAATCTGAACATCCAAACACAGGACAGGCCAAACAGAGGAAGACCCTAGTCCTCCTCCTTGACCTCCTCTTCCTGATTTTCATCTTTGTCTTCTTAGTTGTCATCTGTATCTGGGTTGTAGACCATCGACTTGTTGCTCTGGTATCCTTCGTTGAATAATACATTGGTCAAAATATCCTGTAATTCTTGCATCTAATGATTGATGTTGGCTGCCGTGTTCAGGACATACCTCTTCAATTCCATGATTGTAGGGTTAGGACTCTCATCTTCATACGTAATCTCCATGATTTTGTTGCTCCCCTAAACTTGCTTGTTTTTTAGCCTCAGGGAAGACCTAATGGGTTGGTCATCAATTCTTAGCCTTTTCCTTGTTGGGCCTCCCTTAGCGCTTGACTCACCCTCACGCTTCATGATAGGGAAGGGTTTTGGGAGACTAGGGCTCTCGCGCCACCTCTAACTTTCACCATGAACCATCGAGGGATCCTCAGGAGGAGGGACGGGGATATGTTGGGGAGCATGGAGAAGGACGCATTTGTAAATAACCTTGAGAAGACCTTGATGCATGGGCATGGAAAAGCTTTTTTTGCTGTGGGATGAGGTTATGGTGTGGTTTAGGGAGTTCATCAAAAATTGGGGAATGCTTATGGCATTAACATCCCAGAAAAAGTTGACAAAGGCATAATGGAAGTTGAGTAAATTTTTACCAGGGTCCTTTGTCATGATGAATTCTAGCACATTCTTCATAACCGCATTCTAGGGAGTCGAGAGGTACATCCTTGTGAGTCCATTCTTTGCCTCCTTGTAGATTTTGAGGTTATCCTTAAACTCTTTGAGCTCCACCTCCCAGTGATGCTTTTTTATGTGAATTAACCTACCCTTGACCGACTATCCAGTAATTTTTGCCAGCAACTGAATATCAATGACAAATTTGTGACCCCTGATCTCCACGTAACCATCCTCCCATGTTTCCATCACAACCAGCATAATTTCATCTTTCACGACCAAAAATAGATCAAAAAACTGGGTAAAATGCCTATCGGTCAGGATAGCCTGAGCATCAGGCTCCATGACCACCATGTTGGGCTCAATGTAGATCATATTTGATAAGGTAACTGTCAAATTACTCTATGAATTATCTAAAAGCTCTCCACTCATGGTTTCCTTCAAAAGACTCCATTATTGAATGATTAAAAGGTCGTGGTTCCTTCTCTTGCTGTATCTGCCCGTTGCTAAGTCCTTAAAACCAAAATAAGTTGAAATGTTTTTTTGATTACTTACATTAGGAATCACTTTATTTAGGGGAGCCAGATTCAATGTGATGAGTGGCTATTTGCCACATATTTGTGTACCAAAATTATTTCATTTATATGATTAATTGATATGTTTTATATAAATTATTATTAATAAAATGTGATTTATTAGTAAATATGATTAATTATAGTAATCTAACATAAGTGTTTGATTTATATCAAATTTTTTCGAGTTCTGAGAAAAATGCAGGAAAAAGTATGGATGATCAATGAAGAGATTGCATAACTTTGGAGTGTACCTCGGACGAGAAGAAGAACCAACAGAGTTCAGTGACAACATTAATTGATCTAGTTACAGATGCTAATTACTAAAGTATGTTACTGAAGGTAATTACTGAAAGTAACTACTAAAGGTAATTATTGAAGGTAACTTCTGAAGGTAACTACTGAATATAGTTACTGAAGATTATTTTACCAGTAGTTACTGAAGGATAATAAAGTCTGTTGACTTTAGTATGCCACATCAGATTTGGACGACACATTAATATGGACGACACATTAAAATGGATGGCAAATGATATTTTCTATCTAGAAAAATATTCCATTTCTCACATACTATCCATAAGAATATTTCAAGTTGACAAAGTTATGATTTACTTTATAAATCTTGTAACCAGTTTATTTTGGGAACTTTGATATATAAATGCAAATATTGCCAGACTTTCCTAGAATATAGGACATGAGATCCTAATGTTTATCTTGCGAGTCAGTTAAAGTAGCATTGTCTTGTTAGGATTATTAGTAGGATGCCACTTGGACCAGTCAAAATATTTATAAGTCCAAGTAGGAGTATGTATTATGATTAGGTTTATATTATTCTTGATTAATGTATAGTCATCAGTCCACAAAATCTGCATGTCAAATACATGGAGAATACTATTTAGAATTATATTAGTTACAATATAAATTACATAGAAGACCTGGAAAGAGGTCTAGATGTTGGACTTTACACTCTAAGACATTTGCTTGCTATCGTTACATTATAGTTTGTTCTAAGTTACAATTCTAAGGAAGCATATACAGTTGAAGCTTCAATAATAAAACAACACTTTGTTCTTCAAATATGGTAATTTGTATCAATTATGTGGATTGTTTGAATTCTATTTTGTAAGTTGTGTATTTATTACCTGCATTCACAGAATATGCATAAATATTAGTATGATATATAAAATTTAGTTACAGAGATAAGGTAAATTAGGGGAGAAAGTCTTACACTACCATTTAGGAGGCAAGGCCCACTCCTAATAGATAGTACTTGAGCTCTCGCCCCTGCATTAGGTTAGGATTAGTTAGAATTGCATTTCAAATTATATAAAATAAAATAGATTGCACGAGGATCATCACAAATAAATTAAATCATGTTTAAAGTAATTAAGTGCATCAGTAAATCGATTCATCAGTAATTAAGTGCATCAGTAAATCAATTCATCAGTAAAAGTAAAACATAATTGCATTCATTCATCATATCCTGCATCGTTCATTTTTGCACAAATTTAATTCTGTTCATTTACTTTTTTGTACACGTGAATCCTGAAAAAGAAACTTGAGCTAAGCTTAGTATTAACTCCTACGATATAATCTATACTAGATTGTTACTCTTTAAATCTGACCTCGATTTTCGTCGGATTGTTAAAATTAAATGTAAGCTCTACAGCCAATCATTTTGGCACCATTGCCGAGGAGAGTAGCAGTGTAGTGGTTAGTCAAAAAATTTGTTTGGCAGTGCAAAGCGAGAGGACTTACTTCTATGTGAAAATGGGTACGTATGAGACCTTGGTGTGCATACGAGTCAAAGTGGCCCATAGATGGTTCCAACAAGCCCCGCATTTCGACGTTGCTAGGTTCATTTTTCATAAGGGTTTCATTTTTACTGCTTTCATAGATTAAAAATTTATTTCCTGTAAATTTAATTCCTGCAAATTTCAATTCCAACAAATTTTATTTTCTGCAATTTCCTTGCTTTGGGTAATTACTATTGTTAATTTGATTTAGGACCTATAAAAAAGAATAGGAAGTAGGTGAATGCTAAAAACAACCTAATATTGTTTTAGGACCCTGTTTTTATTTTATAGGAAGTAGTTAGGTTGAGTGACACAACTGTAATGAAATCCCTCATAATAGTTAAAGAACAATAGTAATTTACCTTTTTACTTCAGCAATTTTATTTCCAATAAAACTTTACTTTCCAAGTACTTTTATTTTTTCCTAATTATGTTAAAATTAGTTGTATGATGCATCTAATTTTAGTAGCATAGGACTGTTTAGTAATTTTAAATTATTTATTTTCTACTGTGTTAAGAGCATTTATAAGCTCTGAATTTTATATTAAGCTTAGCAAACAGTAGGATTGAAACAAAAAATAAAATCCAAACCCAAACAAAAAAAAAACACAAAAATCAAAGAGAGAAAATACATAAAAATTACCAAATGGTTGAAAGCAGTCAAACTAAATTTATAGACCTTAGAAAATTACTAATACAACAAGAGGTTAATCTTCTTCTTGACCAAGATTACAGAACAACCAAACCAGAGTGGGAATAACTGTGTGAACGCATTGATTCTATCAATGAAAGATTAGATGAACTAAAGAAAATCAAGAGGATAAATATAGCAAGAAATTTACGAGTAAATCATTCTTCACCTTATCAAGATCTTGGATTAAGTTGTGAAAATTGGCTGTGAGATAGGAGAACAATAGTAAATCTAGTAATTTATCATTGGAATCAATACCTAGAGGATTCCCTCACTATTCACAACTTCATTGCAAATATAGAAAGAAAAGAATTAGTCCTACAATACAATAAGAGATATTGTAGAATTCCTAGAGCTGTAAATTTTAGAGAATTGTGCCAAGAGTTGCATTATGAGCTACAATTTGGAATTCCTAATCCTATTGCAACTAAATATTACCTTGTTCAGTTGATTCAATTGTTGGTAGACTATTTTAATTTTGAAGAGGAACATTTTATGACACCAGAACAACTTGATCCAATCAATGATATTCATAAATTATTCAAAGAATATTAGACATATTGCTATAAAAAATAAAGAAAGTTTAGAACATTCATGAGCAGACCTAGAGACTCTAAAGGAAGATTCATAAAAACTAACAAAATAGAAGAAAAATCCCCAAGAGACTTTAGAATTCTTGGGATTCATAAAATAGTAAAAACTGAGGCTACAAAATCAACCAATCAAGCTGAAATCCTAGATCAAGATCCCAATTCATATTTATTGTCCAATCCAAAATTTGACAACTACGTAGATCCCTCTTCTATATTTACCGAACCTATACCTGAACCAATTCTTGAATTCTTATATTCAGGTATGGCTGATGAGCAAAGTGATCTGGGAGAGACAAGAGAAAATTGTGGAAATGGGAGACGAAGGCAAGAGAGGGATGAGAGAGAACAGACAAAGAAAAATGTTCCCTTTCCCAATATTACATACATAAGGGACAACAAGAGAACCTAAATCAGTTTCTATTTCTATATTGCCTACCTTTCATGGAAAACCCTATGAAGATCCTGATGCTTTTCTTTTCGAATTTGAAGTAGTATGTCAAGCTTACTTTTACATCATCAATGAGAAAAAGCTAAGATTATTCCCATCTACTCTTAAATATGCAGCTTTAAGATGATTTATGGGTCTAGGAGAAGGATTTTGTAATCGTTGGGATGGAGAAAATGGATTGAAAGAGTTATTACTTGAAAGATATCAAGATTATTGTAGAGTTAGGGATAAGAAAGGTAAGCTCTTTCATATGAATAAAAAAGAAGAAGAATCTTTGGAGGATTATCTTGAACGATTTCAATTTGTAGGATCTAGAGTAAATATAGATCTTGATGAAGAAATTCTAAAAGAACTTTTCTTGAAAGGATTAAAAGAAGATGTTCTTGAGATTTTAAATATTATGGAAAAAGGAGACATTCATATTATATCACTTGAGGAGATTATAAACCTTTGCAGAAATTATTCAAGAAATAAACCTCTCAGAAGTAATAAATATACATCCACGGGAGGAGGAGTGACGAGAGCTGAAATTGGAAATATATTGGAAGGTTTAAAAACTGATTTGTTGAGTAATTTGACCTCATATTTAGAATTAATGGATAAAAATTCAAAGTATAGTGAAGAAATTTACTGCCATAGGTGTAGGAAAAAACATAATATGAGATAATGTCCTCTCAACATAACACATATCTCCAATATTTCTGCTTGCCAAATTTGTGATAAAAATTATAAAACTAAAAAATACAAGTATATCTTCGTTGTTAAAGCTGCCATAAAATAACCTGAAGCAAAAGAAGCATAAGATGTTTATTTTATAGCTCAAATATGAAATGGTCCGTTTAATGGCCCACCAAATTGGTCAAACCCTAATTATCCCAATCAGCAAAGGCCTAATCAATGGTCTAATGCACCAAATTGGACAAATTGGAATTATTACAACCAATATTGGAACATACCCCCATGGGCTCAATTTATGGCTAACTCTTATGGAGGATAACCCCCATGGAATCAAGGGACACAAAATCATAATATGCCTAGTTGGAATAATAGTGGCCAATATAATCAAGGTGGCACCAATTGGTCCCCAAATACAACACCACAACAAAACCAATTTAGGGGACAAAACACTCAAAATCCACCTCAAAATAGACTTCTACCACCTTCAAAAAATAATAAAAATCCTCCTAAGCAACCACATCTTCCAGCTCAACCAATTCCTAACCCCAAAAACAATAAGAATGTTCAACAATTTATGAAACCAATGAAACATGTTCTATATCTGTAGCACCATGTCAATAGATTCAATTAATATAAGGAAAGGTGTTGGAAAATAAGGTCACTCTCACAGAACTTGATGATCCTATTCCACATTTGGTTGAAAAATATTCCCTTTCCCAATATTACATACATAAGGGACAACAAGAGAACCTAAATCAGTTTCTATTTCTATATTGCCTACCTTTCATGGAAAACCCTATGAAGATCCTGATGCTTTTCTTTTTGAATTTGAAGTAGTATGTCAAGCTTACTTTTACACCACCAATGAGAAAAAGCTAAGATTATTTCCATCTACTCTTAAATATGCAGCTTTAAGATGGTTTATGGGTCTAGGAGAAGGAGTTTGTAATCGTTGGGATGGAGAAAATGGATTGAAAGAGTTATTCCTTGAAAGATATCAAGATTATTGTAGAGTTAGGGATAAGAAAGCTGAGCTTTTTCATATGAATAAAAAATAAGAAGAATCTTTGGAGGATTATCTCGAACGATTTCAATTTGTAGGATCTAGAGTAAATATAGATCTTGATGAAGAAATTCTAAAAGAACTTTTCTTGAAAGGATTAAAAGAAGATGTTCTTGAGATTTTAAATATTATGGAAAAAGGAGACATTCATATTATATCACTTGAGGAGATTATAAACCTTTACAGAAATTATTCAAGAAATAAACCTCTCAGAAGTAATAAATATACATCCACAGGAGGAGTGACGAGAGCTGAAATTGGAAATATATTGGAAGGTTTAAAAACTGATTTGTTGAGTAATTTGACCCCATATTTAGAATTAATGGATAAAAATTCAAAGTATAGTGAAGAAATTTACTGCCATAGGTGTAGGAAAAAACACAATATGAGATAATGTCCTCTCAACATAACACATATCTCCAATATTTTTGCTTGCCAAATTTGTGATAAAAATTATAAAACTAAAAAATACAAGTATATCTCCATTGTTAAAGCTTCCATAAAATAACCTGAAGCAGAAGAAGCATAAGATGTTTATTTTATAGCTCAAAGATGAAATGGTCCATTTAATGGCCCACCAAATTGGTCAAACCCTAATTATCCCAACCAGCAAAGGCCTAATCAATGGTCTAATGCACCAAATTGGACAAATTGGAATTCTTACAACCAATACTGGAACATACCCCCATGGGCTCAATTTATGGCTAACTCTTATGGAGGACAACCCCCATGGAATCAAGGGACACAAAATCATAATATGCCTAGTTGGAATAATAGTGGCCAATATAATCAAGGTGGCACCAATTGGTCCCCAAATACAACACCACAACAAAATCAATTTAGGGGACAAAACACTCAAAATCCACCTCAAAATAGACTTCTACCACCTCCAAACAATAATAACAATCCTCCTAAGCAACCACCTCTTCCATCTCAACCAATTCCTAACCCCAACAACAATAAGAATGTTCAACAAGTTTATGAAACCAATGAAACATGTTCTATATCTATAGCACCATGTCAATAGATTCAATTAAGATAAGGAAAGGTGTTGGAAAATAATGTCACTCTCATAGAACTTGATGATCCTATTCCACATTTGGTTGAAAAAGAAGATAGTAACAAAAAGGAAACACCAAAGCGGCCCCTTCAAATAAAACAAAACAAAAAGGAAACAGAAAACCAACCAAAAAATATTCCAACAAAGCAACCAGAAATCCAAATAAGGAAGGAAGTAGAAGTACCATTCCCTCAAATACTGGCAATACCAAAAGAACCATCTAAGCCGACCTTTAACTTCCTTCAAGAAATAGAAGGCGTTACTATTAAAATTCCTTTATTACAAGCTATCAAGGATATACCCATCTATTCCAAGCTTATTAAAAATATATGTTCAGGAAAGAAAAAGAAGAATGAATTTCAAACCATTCAAGTCATTGGACAATTATCTGAAATAATGATAGGAGATAGGTCATTACCAAAATATACAGATCCTGGAATACCTATACTCACAGTACATATTGGAGACATAACATTACAAAATATTTTGATTGATTTAGGAGCCGCTATTAATGTCATGACCAAAGAAACAACAGAATCCTTAGGGATCCATAAACTACAATTAACTTCTATTGTGCTTCAACTCGATGATAGATCTACTATTAAACCAGAAGGAAAGTTAGAAGACATTATGGTCTCAGTAAGTTCATGGGAATACCCTATAGACTTTATAGTCTTACAACCCAAAAATAAATTAGGGGGACATCCCTTAATACTAGGATGCCCATGGCTTGCAACAATTGATGCTTACATTAGCTGTAGATCAGGAAATATGACTATTTCTAATGGCAAGGATACAAAAGATCTTAGTTTATTCCCTGAATCACCAATAGAAGAAGAATTTCCAAAGTAGTTGTGGTATGATTTCCCTCATGAATATGATGATATCCAAACCTTATTAGTTAATGTTCTAATTGAACAACTTGAACAAGAGGTTGAGGGACCCCTACCATTATTGTTAGAAAATCAACAAGAGAATCAAGGTCAAGACAGTAGTTGTTCATCACAATCTTCCATTTATGAGGCAAGCACAAGTCAATCTCAAATGGAACCATATGGTTATGATTTCAATATTTTTGAACATGAGATAAATGGGATAGATGCAAATACAGAAAAATGTAAACAAATAGATATTATATCAAGAAAAACTCTTAACATTAGTAATGAATTCATAGGCATGCAAGAATCTCAGTTAGTAGATGTGCTTAGAAAGCATCAGTCCGCATTTGCATGGAACTATGAGGATATGATAGGTATTCATCCAAATGTTTGTACCCATCGCATATTTATTCAAGAAGGTTGTAATCCAGTAAGACAACCCCAAAGATGATTAAATCCAGCTATGAAAGAAATAGTTAAAGAGGAAATCATTAAACTCTTAAATGCAGGATTTATATACCCAATTTTCGACAACCAATGGGTATCACCTCTGGTGATAGTCCTTAAAAAGAATGGTAAATGGAGAATTTGTGTTGATTATAGGGAATTAAATAAAGTAACCAAGAAATATTATTTTCCCTTACCATTCATTGATCAAGTCTTAGATACATTGGCTAGAAAGAAATATTTCTGCTTTTTAGATGGTTTTAGTGGATATAATCAAATCTCCATAGCTGAAGAAGATCAGGAAAAAACAACCTTCACATGTCCTGCAGGAACCTATGCTTATAACGTTCTACCTTTTGGACTATGTAATGCACCTGCAACCTTTCAAAGAGTTGTATTGGCTATATTTGCTGATTTAACTAATGAATGTGTGGAAGTTTATATGGATGACTTCACAGTATACGGTACTACCTTTGAAGAAACATTATCAAGCTTGCAAAATGTTTTGGTAAGATGCCAGGAGCAAAATCTCTCTCTAAGAAAAAAAAAAAAAAAAAATCATGAAAAGTGCTTTATGATGATGAAAGGAGGTATTGTTCTAGGCCATTATATATCAGAAGACAGAGTTAAAGTAGACCCTGCAAAGATACAAGTTATTCAAACCCTTCAACCTCCAAAAACACAAACAGAGGTGAGAAGTTTTTTAGGACATGCAGGATACTATCGTAGGTTCATTAAAGACTTTAGTAAAGTTGCTACTCCCATGTTTAAGCTCTTAACTAAAGATAATGAATTCAATTGGACAAACGAATGTCAAGAAGCCTTTGAAGAAATAAAAGAAAATTTGACTACTGCTCCAATCTTGAGAGGACCAAATTGGGAATTACCATTCCATATTCATTGTGATGCTTCAGGTTATGCAATAGGAGCAGTATTGCAACAAATAGAAAATAAAATACCTTATGCTATCTATTATGTAAGCAAAAATTTGCATGGAGCTGAGCTTAACTACACTGTTACAGAAAAAGAATTTTTAGCTGTAATTCATGCTCTCAATAAATTTAAACATTACATAACAGGGTATGAAGTATTTGTTCACACTGATCATTCTGCCATTAGATACTTAACGAACAAAGCAACAGTGGGTGGTAGAGTGATTAGATGGCTTCTTTTACTACAAGAATTCAATGTCACAATTATAGATAAGGCAGGAAAATATAATGTTATTGCAGATCACTTATCTCGCATGCAGATTTTTGATGATAATGAGTTAATTCTTGACAATTTTCCAGACGAGCACTTGTTTGCTATTTCTATTTTTACCCCTTGGTATGCTGATATTGTAAATTATTTAGTAACAGGAAAAATACCTCAAAATTTTACACCGCATGAGCGTAGGAAATTAATACATCAAAGTATTCCTTTTACATGGATTCATGGAATTCTATTTAAAAAATGTCTTGACCAAATCATCAGGAGATGTGTGCAAGAAAATGATGTATATGATATTATCAAGGCAGCACATGAAGAACCTTGTGGAGGTCATTATGCCACCCAAAGAATAGTTATGAAAATACTTCAAACTGGGTACTTTTGGCCTACTATGACTAAAGATGTTCATCAATTTATTGATAGATGTGATGCTTGTCAAAGAGCTAGCAAGCCTACACCTTCTATGGAAATGCCTTTGGTTCCACAGATAGCTCTTGAACCATTTGAAAAATGGGGAATTGACTTTGTTGGACCAATAGACCCTCCAAGTGATGGTAATAAACACATACTTGTATGTACAGATTATGTTACCAAGTGGGCTGAAGTTAAAGCTCTTCCACGAGCTCAAGCTGAACCAGTAGCTGATTTTCTTTATGAAAACATAATGCAACGCTTTGGAGCACCAAGAGAATTAGTTTCAGATCATGGACCTCAATTTACTTCCAATGTGATTGATCATTTTGTCAACATCTATCAGATAAAACATAAGAAAACCTCACCATATCACCCTCAGGCTAATGGACAAGTAGAAGTTACAAATAGAGAGCTTGAAAAGATTATCACAAAAACTATAACTATTAATAGGGGTGATTGGGCTGAGAGATTAAAAGAAGTTGTATGGGCATATAATACAACTTGGAAAACTACCACAAGTTTATCACCATATGAAATGGTTTATGGAAAACAAGCCATCATGCCCATTGAATTTGAGATAGAAACCTTGCGCACATCGGTACAACTTAACATGAATTTGGATAATGCACAAAAACAAAGGTTGGAAAAATTAAATATTTTGGATGAGCAAAGATTAGAAGCATTACATAGAACAGAAATAACTCAACAACAATGAAATAAATGGCATGATAAACACATTGTACCACGTACATTTCAATCAGGAGATTGGGCCTTGTTATTTGACTCTCGTTACCAAGATTTTCAAGGTAAATTAAGAACAAGATGGCTAGGACCCTATGAAATTGAGGAAATATTTGGAAACGGTACAGTCAAGCTTAAGCCTATAGATGATTCAACAAGAAAACTATTAGTAAATGGACATAGGCTTAAACTTTATAAGAAGCCATTATCTAAGGAAGAATTCATACATCGGTTTAGACAGCACACTGATTTGCAGTGTATTTTTGAACTGCAATCAGTTACTATTCAATAAACTCTCTCTTTGAAAAGATATATATATATATATATATATATATATATATATATATATATATATATATATACTATATATAAACATAAAAATGATTATGCTTCCTTTATTTCATCATGAAGTATCTACATTCTTTTCCATTTTCAGTCTCCAAATTTTTTCAAGAAAAAATTCTTTATTATAAACTTTGTAGGAAGATGATTACCACATGATGTATAGTACCCTGTTGCTAGATGAAATCTAGGTATTTTTCAAATACTCAAATTATATCTAGTATACTGAACAAAATTTTCATTGAAAATAGAACAAATCTTTTGAAATGTTATAAGTAACTTCTAGATGATCAAGTTTTTCTCTTTTTGACCACGCACATATACACATCTAAAAATATTGTGTAGTTTTGGAAAAATTAACTCATGTATTATATTTGCCATAAGTAAAAAGTTTCCCTTGCTTATCTATTTATACGCATGGTCTAGATTACTAATGAATTGGCAAAAGGACAAGCTCGCCCTTCACCCTTCAAATAAAAAAAAAATATATCCCTTGCTCCTCATCTAATCGAGCAAGTATCCTAATAAAATTTTCTTGCTTCTCCTTAAAATAAGCAAGAACACCAAAAAGTAATGAAAAATTCCTTGCTTCTCTTCAAAATAAGCAAGAACCTCAAAAAGCACTAAAAATCCCTTGCTAAGCAAGTATCCCAAATAAAGCATAAAGCAAAAAGGGCAAAAAGAGCTTGAATCCCTGGAATTCTTAGTATTTCAAACACCATGGGGTATTCTTTATTAAGGTATCCTTACGTATTAGCAATAAGTCTGGACAAGACCTCTAGATGCTTATAAGATCAGCTAGCTTTTGGCATATATAACCCTTGTTGTTTTTCAATCCTTACTCATAATGGGAAATGAATCCTCATTGCACACACAGTTGGTTTTGAAAGAAGACTTGAAAATCCTAGGACAACTTTAACACTAAATTGATTTGTGATAGAAGTAAATGGAGTTTGTTTCAACATTTCTAGAATGTTGTTTGATGACCTTGAAGAATCAACTTAGAAACATCATATGCAAAGATCAATAGTAAATCCTCATGAAAGTACTATGATTTCAATATTTTCTACAAAACCATGGCATATATCCACCACATTTTATCCTTTAGAAGAAAGCCATATTAATATCTATTTCACTTTTTCCTATATTTTCAGATATCCTAGAAGACTGAAATCAGATTTTTTTTATATAACTTATGTTTCTACCTTGAGAAACTTCTTAATGACATACAGGAAGCACAATCCCAAACATAATAAATAAACCCCCGTATATAAAAATATTATTATATTATCCATAAAAATAAATAAGTACCTTTCCTTTTGTTTTGGCTATATAGCCAAAATTAAAGTTTGGGGGGAGGATAAATAAAGACATATATAGCTTATAATATAGTTTGGGGGAAGAAAACAGGTAAAGTATTTCCTTAACCTTAATAATGATTTTGGTAGATGTCTTCCATAAGTATCTTTCGTAAGTCCCTTTCATAAGTACCTTTCGTAAGTATCTTCCATAAGTATCTTCCATAAGTATCTTCCGTAAGTACCTTAGTAAGTAGTTTCCGTAAGTATTTTCTGTAGATACCCTCTGTAAAATAATAATTTTTTTATATAAATATTTTTTATACAAGTTTTCGTAAATACCATTATCAGTAATACTATTCCGTAATACTCGTCTGTAATTACCACCTGTAAAAATCTAATATATATTTATATAATAATTAAAATATATATTAATAATAATAATTAAAATAAAATATATTTAAAATTAGAATACGAAATAATATTATAAATAATAATACTTGTAATATATAATAATACTATATATTGTAATAATAATAATAAATATATTATAACTTTACCATATATACCTTAAAACATTAAAAATAAATAAAAATATAATAACATATATATAATACAATGTATTAAGCTATAATATAATAATATTAATAATAAAATTAAAACTATATGATACAATATATGACTATAACGTATTGTTGTGGGCCTTTTTCATACGCCACGAATACAACATAAGGAAGCGACATCTATGATAAACCGTCACCCAAACCAATCAAAGCGCGACACTTTCTCACTCCAGCCATGCGAGGTGTTACATTAGCAGGACACGTGACTCTGCCCGACCAATCAGGAGAAATGACATGGATCAAAGTTTTCCATCGTCGATTAACACACGATTAAGGGCTGAGGAGGAAAGGAGGAAAAACACGGGTATCACGATTGTGTTTGCGATCGCTCAACGACACGTGCCCCTTTCTTGTCCAATCAAGCGACGAGCATGCACTATTTAATTACCATCGTCGATTAACATAGGATCGACGAATGACATTGCCCCGACACTTAAAAACCCTAATCGTCGTAGATTTTAGGGTAAATACCATCGTCGTCGATAGATTCTCAACATTTATCTGTCGTCGATGATGTTAGGGTAATTTTTCTCCATCGTAGATGGGTTTCTATCTGTTGTAGATGAGTTTAGGGTGACATTTCTACCGTTGGGTAAAGCTTTATCCGTCGACGCTGCATGCAGCCATGCAGAGGGAAAAATTCAAACACCATGTCGAATTCCATCGTGAACTATAATAGAATCATGAGGGTTTGTATAATTGCAGACATTGTTTGAGTGAAAGGCAAAAATACGTGATTTTGAGAGATTTTAGTGTTGAATTCGGATAGTTTTTGGAGGAAGAAAGTGTTGACGACGTCGAAAGGTGGCCAAGTTTCAGTGAAAGCGATAGGTAAAGACCTTTTTCTTTTTCTTTTCCTCTTTTCTGATTCCTTTTCTCTGTACATACGAATAAAATATTTTAAAATTTTGCAATTAGATAGAAATTAGGGCTAATCTTGGAGTTGGAGAGATTAAGGAAATTTTTTTGAAATTAGGTGGAAATTTGATTATAATTATGAAAATTGGTTTTAGGGTAACAGTAGGGAAATACACGAAATTTCGTTCTAAGTTAAAATTAGGAAAACTTTGAAGCTATATTTTAGGGTAACATCAGGGAAGTATGTGAAATTTCGTTTTAAGATAGAATTCGGCAAAAATTTGAGACTGTATTTTAGGGTAAATTTGGGGAAAATGATACAATTTTATTATAGGGCCAAATTGCGTTAATTTGCAGTGATTCTTGTTACCGAAATTATTTTTCTTTGTAGGAAATATTTTATTTTGTAAAATTCCCTGAAATTATTTGGTAAAATTGTAGCGATTATCTTTCGTCTTAGGAAATCTCTTATATTTTCTCGAATCATGAAGACTGTCTGGTAAATTACACTAGAACATTGTATAAATTAGGGATTTTCTGATATATGAGCATTACATGTACAATTCATATAAATTAGGGATTTTATTTTTTATAAGTAGGATTTTGTATCTTAAATTTTTATGTTTTTCGATGTTATAACAGTAAGACTTTGTTTTAAAAGAAAAACATTTTTGTATTATAAGATTTACATTTTTCGATCTGATATCAGTAGGGTTTTAAAAGTTTATATGTTATAAATTTTTACGTTTTTGTTTGTTTAAAGATATATGCTCAGTATTTACGTTTTTCTCTGTTTAAGAATGAATATATTGTATTTTATTTTTGTGGTAAAATAAAGAAAACATTCTAAATAATTAAAAATATAATAAAAAAAAACAAGACAATAAGTTTTTAAGGGTTTTGCCGACTTCTAAACAATACTTTTGTTTATATATAACATGCAGGGTTCTTGGTGAAAAATCAACTCCGCTCAACCCTTAGCCATCACCATGCCTAAACCTATCTTCCAAAAGCGTAGTGAGTCGTCGTCCGTCGACACACAAAACCCGAGCGACTCTGTAATTGAACTGTTTGAAAACGCTCGATGGTGGGAGGCACTGACCAAATTTAGAGGCCATGACTTAGGGGTGGCAAGACAATTTATCTTAAACTGTAACCCTGACACTATGCTCACCCATGTTGGAGGTTTGCAGTTAGAATTAAACCCGAGTCTAATTTCTGAAATATTGGGTTTACCTGAGGTTGGTTTACCTTTCTACAAAAATTCGAAAAGTGTCACCCAGCTGGTGACCAAATTTGGTGAGAAATGTACAATCCTGAGAGATAAGGAAGGGTCAATCAAAGGAGTTTCAACCTCTACACTCCCCCTTCTATGGCAAGAGGTCGTTGTCCTTATCATTAAATTTTTCACTCTTGAGGGACGAATGTCTATTTTATCAGCCTATCACATTCAGATGTTAATAAATTTGAAATATCCAGATAAAACTGACTGTGTTATCAACCTCCCTTATTTTTTGTTCCAATATTTGAAGTCAACTATTTTAAGAGTAAAACCCAGAAGTTCTCGAGAAAAACCTAAGCCACACCTGATTGCTCACCATGGCTTAATTAAATTAATTATTTTGAAAAAGGCTCATGAAATGAAAGTGTCTTGGAATCGGATCGTAGAAGAATCCAACGTACCTGAGTGTTCAGAATCCACTGAGTCTGAGGGAGAACAGTCAACAGAGGAAGAACATGACTCTGATAGCCAGGATGAAGAGCCTGAAAGCCCACAACGAAAACGTAAACCTGGTAAATATAAATCTCGACCAGATATCAGAAGGAAGAAGAAAATTGTAGAAAATTTTGAACAAGAAGATGAACAAGGGCCTGAACAAGAACTACCTATAAACGAGTCTACTGTAGAGACCCTGTCCTATCTTCGTGCACAAAATACAATGCTACAAATGAAAATTGATAGGCTAAGAGAGGATTTTATAGAACAATCTAAAATTATCTAGAGAGCCCTTGTTGTTCAGATTGAATTAATTAAGCAACTTTCTATGGATAAGACACCAAAGCCTGTGGACTCTATCAACTGGCCGCCACCTATTGAAGTCTCCCCACATAAGAGCTCTACTTCTGGTAAAAAGCCTAAAAAATCGGTAAACTTTAGCAAATAGTTTTACACTGATAAACCAATTGACTTTTCAAAGATCCTCGAGGAGGACAGTTCCCAACAAATTCTTAATATTACGCAACAAAATCAACCTACAAAATCGGATCTGCCCGCCAAGGAAGGAAATGCATTAAAAAGTCTTGTCTTGGATGTCGGGATGCCTTTAGAGCCTGATCCGAAGATTAACAATGAGGAACTTCATCCTTCATAGACAAAGGATACAGAGCAGAAAGGAAGTGCTCAAGAGGTTGAGCATATTAAGACGGTTATGGTGGAAACACCAGTTGCAACAACCGTAACATCTGTAGATCAGAAGGCTAAGGAGCAGGTACAAAAAGTTAAAAAGGAACGAAGACTACCGGGAGCAAGACCACGATCATCTCGAATATCTTCTCGAATCTTATCTCAACAGGCTCAGAATTAATGAACAGTGACTAAATATTTTCATTAAAATATTCAGACTTATATTTTTTATATCTTATTTGTATGGCATGTGTACAGGCAGTATTGGAAACATTTTTATCTATATATTTTTATAAGTTGATGTACAATTAGATTTACCCCCATTTACTATATGTACTTAGTATTTGCAATGGTTATTCTTTCTAAAAAATATGTTTGCTAATATAGATTGTATTATATCTATTTTATATATGATTTGTACAGATAATATTTGAAATATTATTGCTAGTATAAACTGTTTTGTTTCTTAGTTTTATGAACTTTGTAATTTCTGATAAATGAATTATTTTATGTATTTTAGATTAGTGATTATGTTTAGTTTTCCAGAAGAAGCTTAGTACAGTTCTGTTAAAAATATCTGTATTTAAACTGCTTTGAAAGAATTCTGACAAAAGTTATGTGCATGTTTTATAAATTTTATGAAAATATTCATTGGAATTCTGATTATAATGTTATTTTTTCTATATTTGATGCATGCATAGGACTGATTATTTCCCTTTCATTTGATTTTTCTGCATGCATGAGGACATGCATGAACTTCAGTTTGGGGGAATGATGAGTGGCTATTTGCCACATATTTTTGTACCAAAATTGTTTCATTTATATGATTAATTGATATGTTTTATATAAATTATTATTAATAAAATGTGATTTATTAGTAAATATGATTAATTATAGTAATCTAACATAAGTGTTTGATTTATATCAAATTTGTCCGAGTTTTGAGAAAAATGCAGGAAAAAGTATGGATGATCGATAAAGAGATTGTAGAACTTTGGAGTGCACCTCAGACGAGAAGAAGAACCAACAGAGTTTGGTGAACAACAAGTAATTGATCTTGTTACAGATGCATATTATTGAAGTATATTACTGAAGGTAGTTACTGAAGGTAACTACTGAAGGTAATTATTGAAGGTAACTATCGAAGGTAACTACTGAAGATAGTTACTGAAGAATGTTTTACCAACAGTTACTGAAGGATAATAAAGTCTGTTGACTTCAGCATGCCACATCAGATTTGGACGACACATTAAGATGGACGACACATTAAAATGGATGACAACTGATATTTTCTATCTAGCAAAATATTTTATTTCTCGCATACTATCCGCAGGAATATCTCAAGTTGACAAAGTTATTATTTGTTCCATAAATATTGTAATCAGTTTATTTTGGGAAGTTTGAGATGTAAACGCAAATATTGTTAGACTTTCCTGGAATAAAGGACATAAAAGTCCTAATGTATATCTTGCGAGTCAGTTAAATAAGTGTTGTCTTGTTAGGATGCCACTTGGACCAGTCAAAATAGTTATAAGTCCAAGAAGGAGTACGTATTATGTTAGGTTTTAGATTATTCTTGATTAATGTATAGTCATCAGTCCACAAAATCTGCATGACAAATACATGGAGAATATTGTTTAGAATTATATTAGTTACAATATAAATTACATAGGAGACCTGGAAAGAGGTCTAGATGTTGGACTCTACACTCTAATGACATTGCTTGCTACCGTTACATTACAGTTTGTTCTAAGTTACAATTCTGAGGAAGCATGTACAGTTGAAGCTCCAGTAATAAAACAACACTTTGTTCTTCAAATATGGTAATCTGTATCAATTCTGTGGATTGTTTGAATTTTGTTTTGTAAGTTGTGTATTTATTACCTGCATTCACAGAATATGCATAAATATTAGTATGAGATATAAAATTTAGTTATAGAGATAAGGTAAATTAGGGGAGAAAGTCTTACACTACCCTTTAGGAGGCAGGGCCCACTCCTAATAGACAGTCCCTGAGCTCTCGCCCCTGCATTAGGTTAGGATTAGTTAGAATTGCATTTCAAATTATATAAAATAAAATAGATTGCACGAGGATCCTCACAAATAAATTAAATCATGTTTACAGTAATTAAGTGCATCAGTAAATCGATTCATCAGTAATTAAGTGCATCAGTAAATCAATTCATCAGTAAAAGTAAAACATAATTGCATTCATTCATCATATCCTGCATCATTCATTTCTGCACAAATTTAATTTTGTTCATTTACTTTTCTGTACACGTGAAGCCTGAAAAAGAAACTTGAGCTAAGCTTAGTATTAACTCCTATGATATAATCTATACTGGATTGTTACTCTTTAAATCTGACCTTGATTTCCCTCGGATTGATAAAATTAAATGTAAGCTCTATAGCCGATCACAATGGTTGATTCTAGTTTGGATACATGGCCCTTGGTAGAGGATTCAACATGGAAAGGTATTGTGTAAGGGCTTAGTTTATTGGCAGTATTTGATTATAAACTCTTGGTTGTCCAAGTGAAGGTAATTGGCCCAAACCATAACTTTGAGGCATTAATTATTTCTCAACTATTAGAGCCTCACTATATACCATAGGCAAGGATGTGATTTGAGGGGCTTTCCTCACAAACATAGAAGTTAATGGGTCCAAAGCTCTAAGATACATTTGGATGGCTACTTCTTTTGTGAGGGTGTAAGGGGTCACCAATTGAGTATATAATATATGAAACCTAGTGTTAAATAGACTTAGGGGTTCTCTAGGTTCTCTACATATAGAAACAAATAAATAATACACCATAAATAGGTCAATGGGTAATCTAAAATGGTTGATAAATATTGCCTCTAATTGAGACTAGGTAGTAATAGATCTTGAAGATAAAATAATATAATAGTCATATGTTTACTCATCCAATGTGTAAAGAAAAATTCTACAGGTAACTTCCTTATGCTTAATCTATAAATAAATTAAGGTATTTTTGTATGCTTGTATATGCTCTTTAGCTAATATTATTCCATCATGTCTATATCAAGGGAGATATCTTTTAACATTTTTAGGTATATCATGTGCAAGCCCTGGTATGTTCAAAGGGCTACTTCCCACTAACCAAGGAGAAAGAGTTGTTATTGGTGGACTTTGGGGAGTGGCAAAAGGATCAACACAAAGGGTAATAGCTCTAGGAGAACTATTGGAAGTCAAAGGAGTATTTGGTCTACCTTTATCAACTTTGGGTATTTTGTATGGAGAAATACTAAGAAACTCAATGCTTTCGACATATGACTTAGACCTAGTAATGATGATTTTAGGTTCCATATTTAACAGTCAATATGTAACATAAAAACTATACCAAAAAACTTAATTTTTTGAGGGTAATCCTTCTAGCACTAGTTTTTTTGAGCATGCAAATGACACATTATCAAGATCATGTCAATGTACTTGGAACAAAGATGTTTTCCCTCTTGAAATAAAAATATGTCCTCTAAGGTTTGGGTATGCCAGGTCTTGGCCAGTATAGATAGACTCAGAGGTCATTGATAGTTGTTCCTTCAAGGGGCCTTTACTGGTTATGAATTAGAGAAATTTTCCTAGGCATAATGCTTTCAAACCCAAACACTTAGCTGTCTAAAAATAATTTCACTACATTGATATTGCAATACATGTGAGCTAAGTATTATTAAAATGGGTAAAAAAGTACAATTTTAAGTTGTGCAAACTGTGATTACCCAATCCATATCATTCATTGCAATTAAAATATATCACATATATAATAGCAATGATTCTTTTGAAGTTGTATGAAATTTTAAAATGCACTATAGAAAAATAGCTTCAATGCTTTGAACGAAAACTAATCTACTCCTAATCTAAATAAGTTTCAAAGAAAAGTCAAAGGTTGAAAGGTAAGAGAAAATAAAAGAAAACAAACTAATACTACCCTAAACTCCAACTCCAATCCGATAAAACAACAAACCCAATCCTGACCTGACCAGTATTCACATAACTTGAGGTTCAATATGGTGCAACCTTTAGAGGAGCAACAAATTATAAAATGGACCGAGTGCAACCACCATCAACATACATAGATTGAACACAACAAGTTTCAAAAGCCTTTATATTAAAAATATTGTCATTAAGTACATTGTTTCAAATTTATCCACTTAGTTGGATTTTAAGAATAGAACTCAAAAAACAATACCAACTTGGTTCAGAAATACCATCGAACTACAAAGAGAAAGAAGAAACCTAAAGGAGGTTCGCTAAGAGATGTTTTTTGACCTTTGTAACCGACTAATAAGCCACTATTTATACAATTTATAACCTTCACTACCACTATATTTTACAATATTTTAATCACTAAAATCTTATCTTCCTCCCTCCAGGGCAAATCAAATATAAGATTTGATTTTCCCTCCCATAATGTTCCCATTGTGAACTCCTTGAGATTGCTTCTGCTAAACCCTTAACCATGTTGTATTTAATTTTAATTCCATATACACATTAGGCTTACTCATTTGAAGCTTGGGATTTGATTGGTTAAGATCTACCAATCGTAGCAAGTGGGTTGGGCATTAATTTTATGGAACTCTGCCACTTGTTGCATTTTGACACCATTTGTGCCATGCTAACATCACTATGATGCTGGCTCCTTGGGATCATTTTTTAGCCACACTTCAGCCATACCTTATTAAATCTTAGTTTTTTACATTCTTGGCTACAAGTGGATTAGCCATTAATTCCTCTGTGCTCATCGCTCTACACATTTACGTTTGCCTCATCAAAATTAACACTTCCAGGTACATCACTCTTTAATCTCAAGCAACTATGTTAAATATCCTTTCGGTCTCGCTCCAATATTTTTCTGGATTAGTAATAAAGTTCCATGCCTACTATCATGCCTTCCATGTTTAAAATAGCCACCAAAAAATATTTTACAAAAAAAAGAAACAAACAAAGGTTCGAACTTTAATTTTTTAAATTAAAAAAAAAAATCATATTTTCTTCAATTTTTGGCATTGCATAGATACATCATATTATTCTTTGGGCTTTTGATCATGCTTTTTTAGAATTACATCATCTTTCATTTTTAGTGCATCACTTGGTAAAATTTCTAATTTCCAAGTTTAACTTTCAATAGTCAGATGTCAATTTCATTGTCGGAACAAATACTTCAATGGTTGGGGCAATTTATTTGCATTAGCTTTTATTCTAAGCTTTTGACTAATATATTTAGTTTTATATCAAAACATGTTTCAGGTTTTAATTTCCAAATGCTAGGTTTAATCTTTAATATCCAAATGCTAAATTTCCATTTTCGGGCCTCATTTCCAATTGTCGGATTTCATACCTTAGCAAAATTTTGAGTGTTAGGTTCATTTCCAATTTTTGGATTTAATCTTTAATATTCGATGCTAAATTCCCATTGGGCTTTATTTCCAATTATCAGGTTTCATACCTTAGTGAAATTTTGAGTGTCTGGTTCATTTCCAATTGATGGGCTTCATGTCTTGAGTTTCTTATGTATCATATTTTTTTCTTAACGATGATGACACCATCATTTTAAATGTCTGGCTTCACTTTACCTTAGCCAAATTTTGGATCCTAGGTGCCATGTTTTTTTCCTATTGATGATGACATCATCATTCTAAAACTTTGACTTCACCTTTCCTTAGCCAAATTTTGGATCCTATGTGTCAGATTTTTCTATTGATGACGACATCATCATTTAAAAGCCCAACTTCATCTTTCCTTAACCATATTTTGGATCCCATATATCAGGTTTTTTTCTATTGATGATGACATCATCAATTTAAATAAGTATAGAATTTATTTTTAATATCTCGAGAGCAATTTTTTTATTGGAACCAACAATTATATTCAATAAAAATAAGAGGTTACAATAAAAAGGGAGCTGGAAAAATCACATCTCAGGGTGCAAGGCCACCCAAACAATCAACATTGTAAAGACAAAACCCAAGGTCAAAAATAAAACCAGCCCTTAAGAGGGCGAATAAAAAACATAAATAGGCAAAGGGTTGAGTCTTGTTGTGGGCACTGGTAGAAAGACCTGAGGCTAGAAAATATCACCCCCTCAACCTGCTACGCCAAAATAGAGGGACCTTGAGACAGAGAGAGGTTAGACAAAACCTTGCTAATAGTGTATGAAGTCTCATGCCAGTACCTAATATCAAATGCACTAACTCATGAGTCAACTTGAAGGCCTGCAAATGGATCTGAATAGTAATAGCAAAAAACATCGTAATCTTTTCATGCATAGAAAATAGGCTAGAAATTGAATCTCTAGAATAGACAATAGCATTCCTAGCTTTCCAAAGTTGAAACAAAATAATAGCATGAAAAAATTCCACAGAGCAGCAATATAAGCAGGTCAACAACTATTATCTCCAAAAAATATCATCTACCATCTAAATAATTCTGGATGAAAGGGCTTGAACTATGAGTGAATCCAAGACTATGCAGACTGAGCACGAGGGCAGAACCAAAATAGATGTTTAAAAGTCATAAAACGACCACAAGATGAATAGTTAGGATTAGGAATATCAACCCTACTAAGTCTCTCTCCCATAGGAAGCCCTTGATAAATAAGAGACCAGAGTAGGAATAATTTTTTAATATATATATATATATATATATATATATATATATCAAGAACAATTTTAATTGGCCAAAATTAATTTCCAAGAGCCTAGAATTGATTTTTTGATTGTCCGAAAATAATTTCTCAAAGCTTGGAAATGAATTCTTATTGTCCAAAAATGAATTTCAATTGCCTGGAAGTGATTTCCAATTGCTCTGAAATGATTTTCAATTACTTGGAAATAATTTTCTATTGCTCGAAAATGAATTATTATGGCCCGAAATTAATTTTCAATTGCCCATAAGTGATTTCAAATTGCTTGAAAACAATTTTCTATTGCCCGAAAATGAATTCTTATGGTCCAGAATTTATTTTTAATTGCTCAAAAGTTATTTTTAATTTCCAAGAAGTCAATTCCAATTGTTCGAAATAATTTTCATAAGTGTGAAATTGATTTTTTTGATTATCTGAAAAATAAATTTTATTTTAATTGCATGCTAGGGTTTTAGAATTTGCACAAGATTTTAAGTTTCTAGAAGATTTAAAATTGCATGCTTTTAACTTCTTTTTACATGACCAAACATAATAATGGGGCTATTGGACTTAATTTTTGGACTCACAATTATTTTCTAATGGTTTTCTAGGGATGACCTTGGTAGCGACATCTTGAACAACTTGTAAAAAGTAAAACATTTTGGGAATTAATTCTCCTTAGAGCCTATGTAAGTTCATAATTACCACAAAGCTATTTTCAGAGAGCATCTACTAGAAGAAACTTACAAATACAACCATGGCAACAATTATCACAACAAATTCAAGGTACAACAAAATTTAAAGACATAAGAAAGCTTTCAACTAACAACCCAAGTTTTAGATGATTGAAATTTGATACAAACAAAAGAAAATAAGAGAAATCCTATCAAAATTTTAAAAAGCAGATCCCCATTCCAGATTGGGACGTATTATGCAAGTGCAACAACACTACTTTCCAATGCTTCAACATCTAAGTGGTCCTTCAATTCCTATGAGCTATTGGATCAGTCTTGGATTGAATTCTACTGTTAGATTCTTTTGAATGCGGAATTGGGAGATCTTATGGTTTCCATGTGGATAATCGTTATTATCTTAGTAAAGGTGGAATACTTTGTATACAACCATTGAATTTATCATGCTTCATCCAATGGTGAGGTTGCTCTTTTAATGGCTAAAAAAGCTCTAAGAGGTAACATGGGCTATTGATTTTTAATATCGGATGGATCGCATGGCTTCATGACATGAATAATTCAATATTTCCTTCAAAAAACCATAGACCGCTAGATTTACCACTTGTCCTAGATTGATGGTGGGATTTTTTTGATGTGAGCTCTAAACTTGAATCTTTGTAAACGATCGATGTGTCTTTGGTATCAGCTAATGAAAATGGTTTCTCTTGATAGTTTTATTGCTTGGCTTTCAAAATGGTGTGGGTTATTGATCATCAAGATTGGAGTAACTTGTGTGACTTCATGAACTAAATATATTAATATTTTCATCAAATGTCTATAGGCCACTAGATCTTCCATCTATCCAAGATCAATGGTAGATCAGTGATGGGTGCAAGCCTTAATGGGACAAATTACTTCCTTGTGGGTTGTTAGTGTGTCTACCAAAAACTTATTTCAACCAAATGGCAGGTATTTATCTTGGTAATTTAATTTCTTGGTTCCAAAAATAGATGGACAATTGATTGCTTGGAATGCTTCTAGAACTTCCTTTTATCACTATACATAGAATGGGTACTTAATAAAAAGAATGACTTGCATAATTTTGCTGTCTCTACTACTAATTTTCCTCAAGAATTAGTGTTCACTATAGATCTAAAAAATTGATGGTTTGTGTGGCTTTTGAGTACTTTTATGGCTTTCAATTTTTTAAATCACCACCCACCATCGATCAATAAGATTAAATGGCCTACATGATATTGAACCTTTTCTTTGTAGAAATAGCATCCTCCATAGATATGGAAAATTGATGGTGCATGTTACTTTGTTTCCTCTTCAAATTACTTTTCTCTAGGATCAATTTCCATTGTATATAAACTTGATCAACAAACTACACGACTTTAACAACTTTTGTGGCTTTTGACTTCTAAAATCAATGTCTACTATTGATTTATGAGATCAGATGGCATGTGTGACAACAAAATTTTAATGGAGCCTTCCTTCACAAAATTAGTGTCCATAATAGATCACAAAATCAATGGTGTTATTTTACTCTCATCTTCTTTTCCACTAATTTGCCTCCCATCGAGGCCAACTTGCAAAATGGCCAAGGTAAAAATCTTCATGGGTGTAGCGAAATTCACCATAGTTCTAGCAACTCATAGAGGATCTTCTTATTGTTGAGGATAAATAATATAGAAAAAATGATGCCTTATCCATGAGGTATGGAGTCAATAAAAGAATTATGAAGTATAGAAAAAAAGAAAGAGAAGAGATGAAAAAAATATTGAGCTATTAGAACAATTTTTGCATCAAGACCTTGATCTTTCCCCCCTCATCAATAGATGGTAGATCTATTTTTTTGTATTGGTAATAGCCTATTTGATTTCTATTTAATCGTTGTGAGATAAGTCTTCTACTCCATTTGTGACCTCCTAAATTTATACTCAACCTCTGCCAGGAGCCTGATGACCTACGCTACATCATCCAAAGTGGGAGAATCTAGCCATTTATCAAAATTTGTTTCTATTTTTTGAATAACTATGTATACTCTTACTTTGAAAGGAGCTTATTATTGAAACTCCAAGGGGAGGGTAGACTTTTTTAATTAAATATTCAATGGGACCCTTGAGATTTGTAATGACAGTTGCCATAATATTTATCTAGGTTTTGCATTTTTATGTAGTCTATTCTCTTTCAAGGACATCAAGTACTTTATGTGCCATCACTTGTCTATCTTGAATCCCTATAGTTTCCAACTTTTGATCAGGTGAGATGGATAAAAAAAAAAAATTGTATTCCCTTTTGAGCATTTTGTGTGGCAACTACATCGATGAACTTGAGCACCTAGGGTAATGATGATGTTACCTTGGTAATGCTATCCCCGTATTCTTGGAAAATTTATTTTATAGTTGTCTTACCCCTAGTTACTAATTGTAGACACCAAAAACTAGGCATTCACAAAAACACCACTTGCATGCCACCAAATTAATTTGCATAGTAAAATATATGCCTAAGTCCACACTTTGGCATATAAAATCCTATAATGTTTTCTAGATTTTATTAAATCTAGAAAATACACCTAGGATACCTTGTTTTCCATGGGACATGTGTCCTAGCCACCACTGCCCATCACCATGCCACATTTCACACACTTTGTCCCTTCACATAGGACATCCTCCATATTTCACTCCACTTGCACTCACTCATCAAACCACATCACCCCAGTTGCACTCACTCATCAAGCCACATCACCCTAGTTGCACTCACTCATCCTCCACATTGCACTCCACTTGCACTCACCCATTTGCCACATCTCCCTAGTTAAGTGAGGCACTCTAAGTGACTTACTATGACTCCCCCTGCCACATGGTAACCCTAGGTTGCCACCTATCCTTCCCTCCAAAGCCTTCAAATTGCTTATAAAAGAAAGATCACCCCATCAAACAAAATAGGTCACATAAATACATTATCACACTATCAAAATCATGCCATAAGATTGCACGTATCCCAAGGAAAATTTGATATATGATACCCCAAAGTGTACTTTTGGAGGATTCTATCATTTGGTCTCAATCGCCTAGTTTGTGATTACGTAGACGCAACTGCACAATCCACGATTGTCAAACTACACCATTCACGGTTACCCAATCAAAACCGCGCACCTCATGGTTACACAGAACACATTGAAAAATGTAAAAATAGATCATATCCATAAGATTTTCATTTCATTTTTGTTCAACAAGGCATTTAAATCTTTTTTTGTGTTTTTTGCGTATTTATTCAAGGGTTTTATTTATATTTTTGTTTCCAATCATACCCACAGGTGCTCCTGAAACTCTTGTTTGATCTATTTGTGTGTAGGAAATAGGCATATGAAGTGGCTACTAAAGCTAGAGTGGTCCATCATAGGATACACAAGCCCACTCACCACTTGGTTGTAGCAAAGAAGACCGAAGACACCAACATCACTTGTATCTGGCAAAGAGGGGCAATTTCCCCCTTTTTCCACCTCATTATTATCTGAGCAAGCAATATTGTATACATACCCTTGTGCATTCAGGGCAAAAGAATTATGAAATGAATATCAAGTCTCCATTCAAAATATCAATACAAATCAATTTTATTACGCATTTGCTTGTTCTTCATTTCTTTGTTTGGTGTCATCTCTTTTTGCTTACAAAATGGTGTTCACTGCCCTATCTAGAAGACTTTTAGGTGTCAAAGTTTGATAAATTCAAGGGGGATGACCCCCGAGAGCATGTGATTGGATTCATCAATGCGTTATTCAACATTAATAATAATAATGCACTCATGCTCCATACATTTCCTTAGATATTTGGGAGAGATGCCAAGGATTGGTACAACCACTTACCACATCAAAGTATATACACTTTCAATCAATTCATGAACCAATTCTTAGAGCGGTTCTCATTGAATATCAGGAAGAAGACCACATGGACCGATATTCTTAGCTTGAAGTAATATGATGATGAATCGATCTATGATTTTGGCAACCGCTGGAGGACGATCATGACTAAATTGCCATTTTCCCTCCCCATGATAGAGTTAATGAGAATTTTCACAAAAAATTGTGCCAAATCCATCTCTTTGTTGCTATAGTTGCAACAATATAGAACATTTGAAGAGGCACTTGTACAAGCTAGAGTGATAGAGGAAATAAAGATTCAAAATGGCGAGATCAAGCCTAGAAAGAAAGAGTGGTAAAATAAAAATCAAAAGGTGAATAACCACGACCAGTTCAAGGCCGCTCAAGTTAATAAAGTAGTCTTGGACCAACCTTTATAACAAATCAAAACTATCGAAGTCCAAGTACAACAACCCCAACACCAACGAAAACAACCACAACAACTAAGTTATCAAGCAAATCCACCCCCATAGCAGGTATAAAACCAAGCTCCACCTATAGGGCATTCTAGCCATAATGGCCTTCTTGGGGAGTGAAGTAGTTACTTGTCCATGCATCCATGAGAAGTTTTCATTCCATATTGACCCTGAATGAGTTCGATCATATTTGGCTTTTTTTGGTGGGTGTTGAACCCTTTTATTTGGTTTTTTGTGTTGTTTTTGTTGTGTTTTAATTGTTTTTGAATTTTTGGGTTTTTATGAGATTTCATAGAAGAATACCTCATCAACATTGGATGCCCTAACCATGGAAAGGGTATGCCTCTCAGAATTAATACCTTCGACAAGTTAAGGAACTGGATTTTGGTGTTCTTTGGCATATTGGCAAACAAGCTTAAGTCTAATCCTAGCCTTTGCGGAAGTTGGAAGATGAGCTCAAGTCTACGCTTTAACCTAGCCTTGATGGCAATTAGGAGATAATCTTAAATCAAATACTAGCCTTGATGGCAATAGGAGATAAGCTTAAATAAAATCCTAGCCTTGATGGCAATAGGAGATAAGCTTAAATCAAATCCTAGCCTTGATGGTAATAGGATATAAGCTTAAATCAAATCCTAGCCTTGATGGCAATAGGAGATAAGCTTACTAGTTTGCTTGAATTTGATTTTGATCTTTTGCTTATTTGCCCCAAGCAAAGGGGGTGCATGTCTTTCTTTGGCAATTATTCACAAGATGAACAGGATTAACTTGATTAAGTAATCCATTGTTGATTTGGATTAAACATGTTGTTATTATGACCAATGGACTTAGTGGATGCCATTGGGGAATTTGGGGTGACTAAAGGGTTTATGGATACTTTTGGAGCTTTTGTGTGACCAAATGTTTTATGGATACCTTTGGGGCTTTTTGAGGTTGCTTGCTTAACTATTTGATTGCTGATTAGGGGAGGTATGATACCAATAATGCCCCAGTTGATGTTACAAAAATGTTTTCTTGATTTGCAATTACAATAATTTGGAGCGTTAGATGCATTATGTATTATGATCTATGGATGCATTGATGGATGCATGTGTTGTACTATAATGTTATTTGATTATATGCAATGTGTGTATGCATAATGAAATGGATGATCTATTGATGTGTATTTATGGAATATGAACACTATATGACATACTATGTTAGCACCATAGACTGTATGTGAGCAGGAGATCATAGTTTGATTAATCAAATGATAAATTGCATTAACCATATAGTTTAGGAACTATAGTTTAAATAGGATACAAAATAGCATATAAAACAATAATGCTGAAATCACGCTAACCAACGTGTCATAGGAGGTAGAGCGTTTGGTTTAGGATTATTAACCTAGGATATTTAGGGATTACCATTAGATATTTAAGACAGTAAATATCTACATGGTAGAAAGCAGAAAAGTAAATGTAATAATCTACCTATGTAGTATAATGCAATATACTACCTATTTTACCTAATGGAGTAAAAGGATAAATATCCCAAAGAATGGAATATTACTCTAACATCCACCCTTATTACATTATTTGGGTAATACGTATACATATTCCTATACAACAATATTTGGGTAAAGTATATAACTGTCCCAATATAGTGAAAATATGTTTTATATGCTGGTTCTTGCTCCGTCGCAATGCTCTAGCTACTCCTAAGAAAAAAATGGGTCATTCCTCACTTTGTCTTCACATCAATGAATGTCCTTATTGTAATCTTGTCATCCAACCAAATTGCATGGGTAACTAGCCACTGCAATTGCTAGGTGTAGTAGAATAGATCACTTCATACGAGGTTCATTCAAGTACAATGTGAGTTTGCAAAATATAAGGTAGCTAAGGTGTCATTCGCTGTCAAAAATGCACCCTTATAAGCTCCCCCTTATTTTTGCAAAACATGTTGTAATTAATTTTTGAAAGAAGTATGACTAAGGTGTCGGTCGCTGCCAAAAATTCACCCTTATAAGTCTTCTTATATTTTTACAAAAAATTGTGAAGAAAAATAAATGTATATCCCCTCTAAATAGCAAAAATATGTGCAACTCAAGAGTTTTGTGAAGGATTTTTACAAATATTACCTCTTAGGCAATTTTACACTAGAAAATTCCCTCCTTTTGTTACAAGAACTTCAAACAAGTAGAGTTTGCTATTTTATGAAGCCTAAAAGAGGTACAAACACCCCTTTATTACAAGTACTTCAAACAAAAACTTATGCTATTTATGAAGCCTAAAAAAGAGAGAGAGGAAATGGTGTTTTTCTCAAGGTGACAAATGTGTTTTCCTTCTACAATACTATTTTAGCAATAAGCACCCTGTGTGCTTTTTCTGAACCAGAATCAGAATCGAAACTAGACACTTCACTAGCAATATTGCCTTTGTTTTGCTTCTGTGCTGTGTCTTTCTCTTTCTTGTTTTGCTTATTTTTGAACCAACACCGATTGGTGTCATGGTTGTCCTTTTTATAATGCGAGCAAAAAATCTGTTGAGATTACTTTCCCTTACCCTTTGAGGATGATCCTCCCTTGAGAAATTTTTCTTTCTTCTTATCACCCTTATTGTTTGAATAAAGTGCATTGTTTGACACTTCATAATTTTGGAGTTGATTTGCTTCCTCAGTTTGAAGCAAATTGACTAACTCCACAAAGGTGACAACTCTTTGTGAAACATTAAGGGATGTAATCAACATTTTGTAGGTTTTAGGAAGAGCTCTCAAAATTATTGAAGTCAAAATGGTGTCTTCAACTTTGGCCCCTAAAGCATTAAGTTTAGACTTCATATCTGGTAGAGGAATAGTTCTACTGATTCACCTGACTTCATATGGAGTGTATGAAGTTGTGTTTGAAGGTTTAGAATATTTTATTAATTTTTACATTCAAAAATGGTACTAAGAGCATCCCATGCCTCTTTACCAGTTTTAGCTTCACTTATGTGAGGCTAGATCTCATCAGTAGTTGCTAGGAGTATTAAAATGAGAAGACGATTGTTCTTTTTGTCCCATGATTTTTTATATACTCTTGCTATTGTAGGTCTTGATTCCGTTCCATCAAATAAATCCCACATGTCCTCTATAGTCAAGATAGCTTTCAACTTAGTTTTTCATGCTAAATAGTTAGGACCTTTTAGCAATTGTGTATCACTTAAGTATTTATTGATAATTGCCATGATGAAGGTCCTACAATTTGTACTAAGATGATATTTATTTCATTATACCCTCAAAAGAGTATATGGAAGAATTTAATTTGCTCTTTAAGATATTTAATGGCACCTACCTTAACACCCTTAACAAGGGATGAAAAGTTTGAGGAATTTTAAGCCAAACAAATAGAGCAAATTAAAGGGGTAGGTTTTTGAAAACTTTTGATTTTGCTGTCTAGGATATTTAATGGCACCTACCTTAAAACCCTTCAAGAAGGATGGAAAGTTTGAGGAAATTAAGCCAAACAAAGAGAGTGAATCAAGGTGTTTGAATTTTGACCTTTGATGGGAAGTAAAAATTGACTTGTTTAACCTGTGCAAGGTGTAGCATGATTTAGTGAAGTTTAGGTTTTTGAAATCCTCTTCAATGTTTATGATTGTTTAATTGCAAAACCATGATGGTTAGTGCAATAATAAAAAATAGAGAAACCAAATTTTTTATCACTATAGGTGTCGGATGCAACCGAAAATGCACCTAGTATAGTCATTTTTTAAGAAAAGGCGTTGAGTATAATCAAGAATGCACCTATCTTGTTTTGAAATATTCCCCCTTTCTCTTTACAATTTTGCAAAAAATAGAATCACAAGATATGACTTCTATCCCCCCTTAATTTTTACAAAATTGAAAAATGCGAGCACTCCTTTCAAGACAAGTCAACACACGACCCGCATTTGAAAGGATTCCAGACCAGTCGACACACGACTTGGATTTTATTTTCAACACTCGAAAATAGGTGGTGCATTAGGATCAAAAGGTTCATGAATCCTCATGGGACCATACCTTCTATCCAACCCATTCCATGGATCAGTATAGATAATTGAGTGAGGAATGGTTCTACGATATTCACGAAGCATACGATGAAAATGAGATCATGTTGTTTGCCTTTGTAATTTGTTTCTCTTTCTTATGATTCTTTGTGGACGAAGATATTTCCTTACCCAAGACTTGATATTCATGAAAATTTGAAGAGTTAGGAGCAATAAAGGATATTTTAATGAAAATTTAATAATTAGAGCAACAAAATGTCTTCTATACTTTGTCTCTTTATCCCCACATTTGGAGAAAACTAAAGAAAGACAATTGCGTAGTTGCATAAAAAAAAAATTGGCACTTCTATTTTCAATTTGAATGCTAAAAAAATAAGTTTTTAAAGCTTTTTAAATAGAAAGTAACATAATTTTTGTAATAAAAAGATCAAATTAATAGTTTAAAAAAAATTGATACAATTTATTTTGCAAAAAAAATGAAAAAATTCTAAAAAAAAAACAAAAAAATTAATAATTTTAATTAAGCATAAAAATTAAAAAATTAAACTTTAGTTTGCCAAAATTAAAAAAAAAAATCCATACAAAATTATTTCCCTTTATAAATTTGCGAGCAGGGGAGTTGAGCCTGCGACTCGATCTGGCCTAAGGCATCCGCCTTGGCCAACCAACCAAGCGCCGAGCTTGGTTCTCAAGCCTTGGCACCTGAGTGTTGAAGAAGCCTTCGGGATTCTTTGAGGACTCTATGGGAATTATCCCACATGCATCCGAAAATCGGATGCAAAGGCCTTTAAAGGCCTTGATGAGCTTATCGCTCATGATTGCCCTCGGAAATTGAGTTTGGACCCTCCTTTTGTCTGCGTTCACGTGGCACGACAAGGGGGTCCAAGTCAAGTCCCATCAGTCCAGTGGCTATCTGCCATGTCAGGTCTGCATCGTCCAGTGGTTGTCGGCCACGTCAGGTCTATGTCGTCCAATGGGTCCAATCAATGGTCAGGTGGTACATGGATATTTAGGAATTACCATTAGATATTTAAGACAGTAAATATCTACATGGTAAAAAGTAGAAAAGTAAATGTAATAATCTACCTATGTAGTATAATGCAATATACTACCTATTTTACCTAGTGGAGTAAAAGGGTAAATATCCCAAAGAATGGAATATTACTCTAACACTTGTATAGAATTCATCAATTCATGTGGAATATTGTCATGAGACTATGTAATGGATTTGTGCAAATAGAAACTGACATACATGTGATAAAATGGAATGAATAAAATGCATGTTCTAGAAGGCCTATGAGATTTTCATGAGACTCAAACGCTTTAGTCAACTGATCAAAAGTTGTATACTAACCGTGCAAGAATTTTTGACAAGGTATGAATCTGTTAGGATGACCAGGATACTAAATATCCCTGTGTGTGCAAGTGAGTTCATTCTTGTGAGATGCATAAAGATACCGCCATTGACAAGTAGGCTATCCACCAAACCTGTAATGAGCATCACTCTATGAATGTCACAATCCAAAGTTTTGTACTTAGTTGGATTAGACCACTAGGTAGTATAGGTGACCAAAAGGTAGCTCGTCCACATGCAAACATTGGTCTATACACACGCAAAGCTAATGTGATAGACATATCATCATGATTTTAGGATATCACCATTGACAAGTAGGCTATCCACCAAACCTATAATGAGGATCACCTAAATGGTTTTTCAAATGCTGAGAATTCCAGGGATTCAAGCTCAGGTGTCTTTTGGTTATTCAATTGATTGGGATTACTTGCTCTCATATATAGTGATGAAAATCACAGTTTATTTTTCTATTTTTAGTGACTATAATCACTATTTATTTTGAGTTTTTTATTTTTTCTCTTGAGCAAGGGGTTTGAGTAGTGGTGATAACCACTATTATTTTTTATTGTTGCTTTTTGAGGATTTTTATGAACTTGTGGGATTTTTGGCTTGTGGATGGCATTGATCCTTTAGGCCTTGGGTATGACTACCCATCTTTCTCAAGGGTGTGTAGTACGAATCCTTATGACTTTAGGGATCAAGGTGTTTGAAAATGTTTATGGGAAGCTTTTGGGATGTTACTTTGGAATGGTGTTGATCTTTTAGGCCTTGGGGATGACTACCCATCCTTCGCAGGGATGTGTAGTATGAATCCTTACGACTTTAGGGATCAAGGGTGTTTGGAAATTTTGATAGTGGTGAAAACCATTGTTCATTTTGGGGAATTGGGTGGGGAAGAGCTTGTCCTTTTGCCAATTCTCAGCATTCTTGAACCATTCACACAGGGGGATGAGCAAGATAAAATTTTTGCTCAAGGTACCCTAGACCACTTTGTGGGTTTCATATTTCATTTCATAAAATTGGATTTATTAGTGTGAAATGTGTTGGGATTTGATGTATACGAGGCACGATCTCAGCAAGACTCTACCTCCTAAAAATCTCACTAGCCTTCTACAAAATCCGAGAAGAAACTAGATATGGCTAAGTGACCGAAAACCTTAATGACATTCTAAAAACAAATGACTAAGTGGAGGGAATGGACACGACCATGGAAATGTATGAAATGTAGATGGAAATGATAAGTAACTGTGGAATGAGCTGAGTGATAACCTTCACACCATTGATTGTGCATTATACTTAGTGTACTATTTTAAAGCTAGACATGTATGAGCCACTTTAAAAATGCAAAGTGCCAATGATGATTATGATAAATGCAAATGATAATGTAATGGTATGTAACTTGATGGGAACGCAATATTTTTTTGAAATTTTGAAATTTGATGATGTTTTTTTTCTTTTTGAAATTTTGATTGATATATATGTATGAAAGTGCAATGCGATGCAATTTTTTTGTATTTTGATGTTTTGATGATGTTTTTTAATTTTTGATTGATATGTATACCAATGTGATCAACGGGCTTACTTGGGGGCCATTGGGGTATTTAGTTTTGACCTAGATGATCGTAGGTAGCCTAGGAGCGTTTTTACTTGACCTGGACGGTGAAAACCTGCTAAGAGCCTTTTGGGTGACCTAGGCGTTCAGCGACACTTAGAAAGTGTCTACAACTGCCTAGGGGTATTTGGTTGTGACCAAAGGACTTATGGATGCCTTTGGGGATTTTAGGGTTGACCTAGATGATCATAGATAGTCTAGGAGTATTTTTACTTGACCTAGACGATGAAAACCCGCTAGGAGCCTTTTGGGTGACCTAGGCATTCACCAACACTTAAAAAGTGTCTACGACTGCCTAGTTGTGACCAAAGGGATTATGGATGCCTTTAGGGCTTTTGGGGTTGACCTAGACGATTGTAGATAGTCCAAGAGCATTTTTACTTGACCTAGATGGTGAGAACTCGCTAGGAGCCTTTTGGATGACCTAGATGTGTAGTGACACTTAAAAAGTGTCTACAACTGCCTAGGGGCATTTGGATATGACCAAAGGATTTATGGATGCCTTTGGGGCTTTTAGGGTTGACCTAGATGATCGTAGATAGTCCAAGAGCATTTTACTTGACCTAGACGATGAGAACCCGCTAGGAGCCTTTTGGGTGACCTAGACGTGCGGTGGCACTTAAAAAGTGTCTACGATTGCCTAGGGGTATTTGGCTATGAAAAAAGGGTTTATGGATGCCTTTAGGGATTTTGGGGTTGACCTAGACGATCGTAGATAGTCCAAGAGCATTTTTACTTGATCTAGATAGTGAGAACCCGGTAGGAACCTTTTGGGTGACCTAGACGTGCGGTGGCACTTAAAAAGTGTCTACGACTGCCTAGGGGCATTTGGCTATGACCAAAGGGTTTATGGATGCCTTTGGGGATTTTAGGGTTGACCTAGACGATCGTAGATAGTCCAAGATCATTTTTACTTGACATAGACGGTGAGAACCCACTAGGAGCCTTTTGGGTGACCTAGACGTGCGTTGACACTTAAAAAGTGTCTACGACTACCTAGGGGTATTTTGCTATGACCAAAGGGCTTATGGATACCTTTAGGAATTTTTGGGTTAACCTAGACGATCGTAGATAGTATAGGAGCATTTTTACTTGACCTAAATGGTGATAACCCGCTAGGAGCCTTTTGGGTGACCTAGACATATGACGACACTTAAAAAGTGTCTACGACCACCTAGGGGTATTTGGCTATGACCAAAGGGTTTATGGATGCCTTTGGGGCTTTTAGGGTTGACCTAGATGATCGTAGATAGTCCGGGAACAGTTTTACTTGACCTAGATGGTGAGAACCCGCTAGGAGCCTTTTGGGTGACCTAGACGTGCAACGTCACTTAAAAAGTGTCTATGACTGCCTAGGGGCATTTGGCTATGACCAAAGGGTTTATGGATGCCTTTGGGGCTTTTAGGGTTGACCTAGATGATCGTAGATAGTCCAGGAGCATTTTTACTTTACCTAGACGGTGAGAACCCGCTAGGAGCCTTTTGGGTGACCTAGACGTGTGGTGGCACTTAAAAAGTGTCTACGATTGCCTAGGGGCATTTGGCTATGACCAAAGGGTTTATTGATGCCTTTGGGGCTTTTAGGGTTGACCTAGATGATCGTAGATAGTCTAGGAGAATTTTTAGGTTGACCAAGCGGATTGTAGACACCCTTGGAGCCTTTTGTAACTTTGCTTACTTTGTGTTCTTAGGAGGAAGGTGCAATACCTTATATACCCTCAGCATTTACTGTGATTGATGCGATGTTAAACAAGACCTATCCTAATGCAAGTATAATGGCTTAAAAATACCTAATGCAAAGCAATTAAAGTATTCAAGGGTACATGTTAAATGTTTTTGTGTTTTAATGTTTTGCAATATTTTTGAAATTTTGATTATTTTGAATGTTTATGGATTTTTACATTTTATGATTTGTTTGGATTTTTGGTGTTTTAAATTGTTTTTGAATTTTGAGTGTTTTGTGAGGGGGAAGGCATGATACCTTAGGCACCCCCAGTGTGTGTGCTAATAAATGAAGGTGAGAAAGGTGTGATATCGTTAGAGTTCTCACTATGATTCATTTGTTGTGATGTGGATCGTGGGGAAGGTATGCTACCTTTGAGTTGCTCAAAGTGGTTGGCAGATGTTGTATTTACTTCGTGTATGGGCCAGAGGTCTTGGAAGTATCCTATCGATTGGTTGCTAGGAGAAAGAGGATTGCCCACCGGAAACTCTCGCCTCTCGATCATATCTTGAACTAAATCTCTAAAAGGATAACATGTATGGATGTCATGACCTCTTTTTCTATGGTAAACATAGTATATATCTTTCCTGTGTGCCTTTGATCTACGTTTGTTAGGTTTCAATGGATGGATCTCGGGAAGTGTGATTGCTCGTGCCTCATACAATCGATTGAATATTGATGCTAAGGGCTCTGACAAATGAGTATATTGTCTTTGCTTTTGTTGTAGGTGGTTTTTGGCCAATGGAGGCTGAGCCTGGTAATTATGTTGCACTAGTAATTATGGTGGGGGAGCTTGGTTTAAGGGTTCAAAGATGCTTAGAACCACTTGATTGATTTGGGCTACATTTTGCTGCGTGTTACCACCTTTAATGTTCTTGTTTGGCTGTTCCCCTTTGTGGAGTCGTACATCACCCTCCTGGACCTTGATGTCCTCAATGATTTGGGCTTGTGCTAAGGCCTCCTCGAATGTTTGATATCATTATAATTGTAAAAGAAGTGAAATATGCTTTGAACAACTTCTAGTAAACATTCGAATGAGTTCCGTTGTGGGTAGGGTGAAAGGTAGTTTTAACATCACCTTTCTCCATCTATTACCATACTCTATAACTGGCTCATCATCAAGTTGATGAAGGCTAGACAAGTCAGTCAAGTTTGTCCTTTTCTTAGCGCTAGATGCAAAATGTCCCAAAAATGCATCGACCAATTGCTCAAAGGTTTTTATGCTATGACGTGGTAGATGATTATACCATTCTAAAGCATCTCTAGATAATGTTGTAATGAAGATTCTCAATATCAAAGGATAATAATCTTGAATATGAGAGCACTTAAGAATGAAGCTTGAAACGTGCTCTTCTGCATCTTCATCATCTTTGAAATCTTCAAGCTTGGGCATCTGGAAATTTGATGGGTATGTCAGTGATGACACTGATGGATGTACGAGCTGATTACTAAGCTGCTTTAGTGTGGGTTTTTGATAACCCAAAATTTGATTTGGCTTTTCTAATGCCTTCAACCGATCAGCTAGCACTTTGTATGGCCCTGACGACATAATATGATCATCTTGTTGTCGCCCTTTATTAGATGAATGAGGTCACTTTTGATGTTGATGTGGATGATAAGTATGATCATTAGGTACCTCATCATAATTGGGTTTAGGGTAGGCATCTATTTGATCCTGATGTTCCCATTGGGACTCTTCATATGATTCCTCCTTATATTGATCCTGGTACTGTTGAGGAGTATGAGGCTTTTGATGATAACTAGATAATGGCCTTTGATGTTGAATGCGAGTTTGGCATGGCCGAGGGGGAAGATTTTGAGATTGTATTGGGCGTCTTGCCCATTGTTGCATCCTATATTTTCTAGGTGTAAGCACAACTTTAGGTACTGCATTATGTAATTTCTCTTGTATCTTTTGTTGTTCTTGTATCTTTTGTTGATACAACTCTTGTAGGTGTGCTCGTTGTGAGTCCACCCATTGTTGATGTACTTGTTGTTGAGCCAACTGGAGGTGATTCGTATGTTTTTGCCTATTAAGATTTGGCCTAATTGCCTGATGAGTATGATCTGGTTTCTCCATTGCATGGGGTTTGTGTATCCTCATATTTGAAATATGGATGGGTTTATCATGTATTTCCTCCCTAGTAGGGTCTAATGCTTGTTTTCCATGCTTCCTAAGGATCACATTACCTTGAGACTCTAATTTATGAATTGGCTCTGTATAGTCCGATGATGTAGAGCCATCATATGGTTGCACCAAGTACTCTTCATGAGGAGTAGGTACATGGTTGGGATCTTCTCCCTCATCTATTAGGAAAGCCTCATATTCAGTTTTGGATGTAAGATCTATATATTCAGGCTGCACAGAAGCATGATATGTGGATGTCGAGTGCTCTCTATGAGGAGTATGAGGGTGACTTGCTCAATCAAATGGGGTGGTTTGCTCATCCAGGCTAGGCCATGGAGTACTCTCATGTTCATATTATGATTGATGTATAGAGTAAGCTAGAGTGTGAACCCATGATATTGATCTATTAGACCCCTCAGTGGGCAGATTATTTGCTATATATAATTCTATCAAGGTATCCCAATCAGGGAGTTTTCCTAGAGGACCTATGGGTGCTTCCCTAGTAGGGGTATCTCGAAGGTTTGCCCCCTTAGGGATGATGTTGTTGTTATGATAGGACCTAGGATGCCATTTAGGTATGGGCATGTCCTATAGAATTATTTGGAGATATTCACTGGCTATGGAGCTTGAATCTCTCACTAAACTAGAGTTCTTGTTTTCAACCGCCTTTGGACCAAATTGGTAAGACGGGGGTCTGTCGGCCATTTTTAGAAAATTTTGACTTTCCAAAAAAGGCTATAAGTGTTACATATCAAAACGATCAGTGCAATGAGCTGATCACAATGGGCTAGTTCTCCAAAATTTGATTTTTGGATCAAAAATTTGTATTTTTGGAATATTTGGCTAACCGGGGCTCGTGGGGAAATGCCCACTTTTAGGATTTTTGGGGAAATTTTGAACCATGAAGAGTTAGGACTCAAAATTTCTAGGAGAGGTGCCCTAGGGGCTAACTAAGACAACAAAACAAATTTGGAACTTTTTGGATTTTTCTAGCCCACTTTATGACTGTTTTAGTGCATTTTTTCACTATTTTTGGGGTCAAAAATAGAGTAAAAATAAAACCAAAATAACTTTTTCGTTATAGCTCTGTTTTGCACGATTCTTGAAGCATTGGATGCAGAATCAAAAAGTATATTTTTACTTTTTTTTTTTTTGAAACCCTATTTTTTGAAAAATTAGGGTTAGGTTTTTGTCCCAAATAAAAAAGAAACACACAAAGTAGACAATATGATTATATTTTTATTGATTAAATGTGTGTCCTAAACTAGTTTCAGTGTGTTTAGATTTGTTGTTGCTATTGTTGTGGAATTAGAATGAGGGAACTCAAACAAAGTGGTGACTAGGGACACTAGTGCCAAACATGATTTCTCAAAAGAGTCTAGGGTACACTTCTTAAATCCCAGTGGGGGGTTCACCTAGCTCTTCCACTCTGAAACAATGTTTCCAATAGTGGGAAGCAGTTTGAACATTAGTGACCTATTCCATATTGAGAGTGCCCTATTATATCTAAGACATATATAAGCAAGCTGGTGGAAGGAGGTGAAATCCAACGTCACCAGTTTGAATTGGGGGTTGGTGATGAAATCCAACCTTACCAATGTTATAGTGGAACGTGCAAGTGTGTGTGGTTCCTTTTAAGCCCAAATAAAGTAAGCAAAGAAGCATTTGATGATCATTCACTAAATGCATGCAATAGGTGTGTTTTAATTTCAAAATCTAGGATAAAATGAACCTACAAATATCATTTAAAGATGCAAGCCCTAAATGCTAACCTACCTAGTGGGTAAGCCACAAGCAATCAAGCCATAAAGATGCGTTGCTACTTTAGATTTTTTTTTATTTTTCTTCTTCCTTTTGCTATGTGATGTTATAAGAAAATAAAAAATGTAACTTTTAACCTTTCTATGCAAGCAAATGAAGCAATAAAACTGATTTTTGATAGTCTTTGAAAATGTAGCAGAAAAATAGAGGTTTTAGGCACTTACATTGTCCATTTTGAGCTCTCCAAATTCTGATTTTTGGGCAGAAATCTCTCTGTTTCACCACCGCTCTAGGGTGGTATGATTAGGAGCCTCACCACCATCCTAGGGTGGGACAGTGAAGCCACCATCCTAGGGTGTGCCAGTTAAAGGCTCTACTACCGCTCTAGGGTGGGGAGGGGAGCACCTGCAATACAAAAAGGGCAAAAAAATGCAATAAAGAGGTCAAATTTTCACCCAAATAAAAAGGGACAAGGATCCCACCGTGATAACCACTGAATTAGGGAAAAATTGTGCACCAAATTATGTGGAACAATAAGCGTATCTACACCATCTCGCTAATGAACATAAAAAAGGAAGCATGCATGTGAAAAGGAAATAATACCAAACAAAAGGAAATGAATTAAAGCAAGTCTCTTCTCATTAATTTGTTGGATCAGATCCAAGGTTACAAATAAGTCCCATTGAGGGCTCAAAATGTGATACAATTTTTACAATATTGGGTTCCCAAAGACCAAGTCTTTCACGAAATCCGGGTGCACATCCAATGTTTCTCCGCATACCCACAATCAAGGTGGGTGATCCAATGACACTGCTGCTTGTATCTAGGTTCTATTATGTTTGATTTTTCTTCCCAAATCCTTCTAAGGACCTGCAACTGCACACAAGGAAGCAAAAATAGGTCAAAGAGCAAGGGTGTATGGTGAAAACATGCAATCCCCATAGGGGCAAAATGGCATATGAATTAAAAATGCATCAAATGATATCAAAATGAATTTAAAATTTTTAGAGATGTTAAATAGGATGTTTTGGGATTATATCACCCAAAAAATATTGGAAATTGCATCCGTAGACCCCTCGATTTAGCGTCGCTCGCCTATAACCTGTGAAAAGGAAGACACAAAATATCAAACCTGCACTCATAAAAATCTCATGGAATTTTGTAAGTATGTATAAAGTGACATTTCAAGACAACCCATATGATAATATTTTAAAATTGGATCCCAGATCCACCTGCATCAAACTGGGGTGCCTGGATGGGCCCTACGAGCCTGCGAAAACTTAAAAATGCTATAACTCTTTCATTTTAACTCCAAATAACTTGAAATTTTAACTGTAGCATAATGATACAATATAGAAAATTAAAAATTAAAAAAGTAATGAAATTGTTTAATAATTTACCCTCATCCTAGGGGGGTGATGGTGACTGCAACTATTTGGGGGGCACCCTAGGAGGGAATACCCACAAAATATAGCCACTTTTTGTTAAAAAAACACTATCATATGTTCCTAAAAAACCTAGGGTGTCTTTTAATTGAATTTGGTGTATAAATTCACCCGAATGGAAAATTTATGCTCGGATTACCTTCTTGAAGTCACCCGGTAACCTCCTTGGCAAAAGGGAGATTTCGAGGGTAAAAAGGTGCAATAATGTGAGGGGAAATATTAGTAGAAATCCATTGCATATCATATAACTCCTCTATATATATGTGTATCTAAATTTTGTGTGGACATTGCATTCACTTTATAGCCCAAAGGGGCTCAAGTGCAAAAATGCATGCAAAGGCATGCATGGTAGGAGATGCCATTTGTCAAAAAGAAGGTATGCATTGTATGGGGAATATAATATCCATTATTGGCCTCCATAATGATGTGTTTCATGAGGATCCAGTGTCCTCTGCCCCACATGCTCTGTTTGGCAGGTTAAATGGCAGTTTTTGGGCACCATTTGGCCCAGATTTGACTTTTTATGGGTCAAACTTGCTCACCATCCCACCCTGGGACGAGGGCTCACCACCATACCAGGGTGGGATGGTGGGAATCTGCCACCATCCCAGGGTGGTACGGTGGTGAAATTTGGGCCAAAACTACCCAAAATTGGGTCAGTAGCCTCCAAAAAGCCTTCTAGAGTGGCTAGAGCCACTGTGAGCCTCCTGAGGGCTGCCAAAGGAGCTGAATGATGTCAATTTGATCATGTTTATTGATGCCTAATTGGATTGACCATATTTTAGTGTCTACACAATGTTATTTCATACCCAAAAACAATTACACCCAATTACCTAAACCCTATTCATTTGGTTTTTAGAAATTGTATGAGGCACAAGCGTTCACGTTACCCAAAAAAATCTTGAAGATCCAAATAAGTTGAAATCAAAAAGCTATAAAGAACATTTATACTACATATTTCATCTACAAAAATAGTATGACATTGAAACTTGCCACAATTTTAAAGGTATTGTGTAAGATTTATTAGAAGCAGAGAAGATCAAAATTAATGATAACTCATTAGACCAACCTAGTTAAAACCTTGGCATATATCAGACACCTTTGCCTCATCATGAGCTAAATCAATAGACAGCGGGAGCATCGACTTCTATAGTCCCTTCCAACCAAGTTAATCATGTGTCATATTTGTACCAAGGTTTTGTAGGGGCTATTAGCGTGGTCACCCATGGGTAAAGACAAGCAAATAACACAACCCAAGCAGTGCAAGCTACTGTAGCACAATCTAATGTGCCTATAAAATTAGGTCCATCCATTCCACCTTCACCCATCCACAATCCAAGTCATCCATCTTGCCCAATCATCACCCTGAGAAGCTGGTTGATGCAGAGCTTGAAAATTACATCAGCCAAACTATCAATATATGAGCTAATACAAAAATATCCCCCACATTGTGATGTGTTTATGGAAATTATAAAATCCATTGAAGTGCAATCAAAATATCCTAATGCCTTCAACAATTTTGTGGGGAGTATCCAAAAATGCATGGAGCCCTCAATAGAATTTTATGACTTTGAGGAGAAGAGCATATCATAAGACCTACCTGATCTTCCATTGCACATTGTGGCTCATGTTGACAGAAAAACCTTTAAGAGGGTGATCATTGATATCGAATCCTCCATAAATCTCATCACCACACCCACCATCAAGCTTATAAATATGGCATCATCCCATATCACATCATCCACCTTCACCTTGAGGGCCTTTAATGATGCTTTGTGTTCCACTATGGGGAACATACTGTGGGGGTGAAGACTATCAATGTACTCTTCCACATATTGGAAGGGGTAATGCAATATAACATACTTCTTGGATGCCCCTGGATCAGGGAAATAAAGTGTGTGCCCTCGACATTACACCAATGTCTAAAATATGTACATGGGGATAAAGTTCATTGCATTCAAGCTGACATTGAGCCTTTCAAGTATTGCAAATTGATATCAAATGCCTATGAGCTATTGTTTTCATCCACCCACATTTTGATTCAACCTCTCATCATTTGAACTGCTCCAACTAACACCACAACATCCAAAGCACCCATCCCAGATGCCTTGCTGATAATGGATCTTGCTTTTGCATCCCAAATCGCCAAACTAAATCCACCCTCATCCACCTCATTCTAGTGTTCAACCATGTCTTATCACCCAGTTAAACAACCATCCACTTCATTAGCCATATCTCCCACTTCACAAAGACCCTTCACATTTTTAGCCCAACCAAATCTACCAACCACTAACAATCCCATCAATTTGAAGTCCACCTCAAGCCTCACCACCCATCGTATCACAGATAAGGTCACCTATCCAAAAGGAACCATCACCAAGTGCATCATCGCCACCATCTGAGCTGCAAGCCACCATTGAAGAATCCACCTCATCACCTGAACCATCCACCTCATCATCTAAGCCATCCACATCCCAAAAATCTCAAGTTGTAGTTCATCTCACCAATCTAGGTATTGATGAGTACATTATTGAGACTGTCACAGTTACACCACCTATCAAGATAGTCAAATATTATGGTTGCCCATACGACCCACCTGTAGCTATAGGTGCAGTGTACACAATGGGTTCCCAACCAAATAGAATCAATTTTGTATATGGAGGAGTGGGTTCTTTGTTTGATCCACCTCCTTCTAATGAGGAACCCTTACAAGAATTTTGTGCCAATTTAGAATATCTATCCAACTCGTATTTCTATTTATGATATTTTCATAGGGTTAATTGGTAGGGATATAGCCTTGGACAACATGTACAGGGTCCACATCACATTATTGAACCTAAATATCAAGAAATGCATGATTGATTTGGCTTAGGATATATGCCATCTACCTTAAACTCTTCTTTTAAGCATACCTTCCAATGAATCACTCTTGAGTGTGAAGAATAGGATGAGGAGAGCGATGATTGCGATGATTGTGATGATAGTGATGATGAGTACCTGGACCTCAATTTTTTGCCTTATCTAAATAAAGTTTTTTTAGAGATTATATTGTAGACGGCCATAATTGATTACATTTTTTATGATTATATATCCAATGAGTATTTTAGGGAATTTCAACAGATGGAAGTGAACCTAGACTAAATCATTCGCATCTTAGATGGTCCCCAAGAAGATGTAGTCTCTAAAGATCCCATCGAGAGAGATGAGTGTTACACCAAAATTGTTTCCATAAATTACATCATCTTTCACATCAATAACGAGCATGAGTGCCCTGATCCAGATCTACCACCACCACCTTGGTTGCTCCTGTAGTATCACCATTCACCCATCTTAGATCAGTTGCAACCTAGAGAGAGTGAGCAATCACTCCTCGAATCACAATCACCTAACTTCCACCAAGTTAACATGATTTTAGTTGACTTGTTTGCCCCAGTTCGTAACCCATATGATTTGGTGAAGCTAATTCTGATCTATGCTATCCTTATCACCATGGACAAGATTTCATCCGCACCATCCATTACCGAATTTATCCTATCTGAAGAGTTACTACAAGCTTCAAACGCTTACATACTGCAACAACCTTCACCCTCGTCTGATTCAAATTTTCAAATAAAAGTAGAGGAGGGGTCACCCAAGCCATTTAAGCATGTGGAGGATGATATCCATATTATCCCAACTCCATATTAACTAGAATAATATTCTTATATGCTTATCGAAGAATCCATCGATGTGAACCTTATTCAAGACGTGGACAATCCACAAATCGTGAAACTTGTAAAATAGTTGGTCGTAGAAGAGAAAGAGTGTATGATCAATGTTTTAATGAGGAAGAAAGAGATATTCATGTGGTCATACAAGAACATGCATGGCCTTGAACCCAATTTAGTGGTACACAACCTTACCTTAGCTCTTGACGCTAAGCCATTCAAGAAAAAATTAAGGAAAATTCATCTGATCGTAGCATTAATTTTAAAGGAAGAGCTACAAAAATTATTAGATGTGGTTTCATAGTACCCATTGATTATCTATAGTGGCCCTCTAACATGGTATCCATTCACAAGCCGAATGGGGAAGGTAAACGTATACACTGAATTTCGAGATTTAAAAAAAGTGTACTCCAAGGATGATTTTCTACTATCCAACATCGATCAACTTGTAGACTCTTGCATAGGCCATGAAATGCTTTTATTAATGGATGATTTCTTAGGATACAATCAGATTTGAATTAATCCTAAGGACCAACACAAAACAACATTTACCACACCTTGGGGGACTTTCTGTTATAAGGTGATGCATTTTGGTCTTAAGAATGTGGGAGCTACTTATCAATGTGCCACAACATACATCTTCCATGACTACATGCATAAAATCATTGAATATTATGTGGATTATCTAATTGCAAAATCCAAAATGTGTGTTGAGTATATTGAGGTTCTAGAGAAAGTTTTAAAACGATTGCTTGAACATAAAGTAATGTTGAATCCTAAGAAGTGCGTATTTGGTGTCACATTAGAAAAACTTCTCAGATTCATTATCTCCAAGTGAGGCATTTAAGTGGACCCTGATAAGGTCAAGGCCATCATTGATATTCCAACTCAAAAAAAAATTGAAAGAGTTGCATAGTTTGCAAGGAAAGATTCAATCTATTCAATGATTCATTGCATAACTCTCAGACAAATGCAGGTCTTTCAATCACTTGCTACATAAGTGGTGACTTTTTCTTGGACAACCAAATATCAAGAGGCTTTTGATGACATAAATAATTATCTAGCTTCACCACCAGTTTTAACCGCCTCATACAAGAGTCTCTTTCCACGTTTACATCTATGCAAGATACTTTGCACTAGGGACAATGCTTGCACAAAAGAACAAGAATCATAAAGAGCAAGTGATTTATTACATTAGTTAGACATTGGTAAGTTATGAGATAAGATATGATTACGTCAAGAATTTGTGCTTAGAAGTGGTTTTCACCACTAAGAAAATCATATATTATATGCTAAGTAACACTATCTATGTCATAGCTAGAGAAAATCCTCTACGATACATGATGACTTGCACATACAACAACATTTGAACCACAAAATGGATAATGGTCTTCATGAAATTTGATCTCAAGTTCATTAGCCAAATATCCATCAAAGGTCAGATGATAGTCGATCAGCTCGCATAAGCTCCACTTTCAAATGATCAACCACTTCTTATAGAGCTTCTAGATGATTTGGTATTTTTTGTCACTGAAAAAGATGAACTAGTCCCTCCTGAGGATGATTTTGATATCACTATCTTCTTTGATGATTCAAAGTGTAAAAAAGTATAAGGTTTTGGAGTAGTATTTTATATACTTGAAGGAATTCCAATTTCTTTATCATTCAAACTCGACTTTCCATGCACAAATAACAACACAGAGTATGAATCCCTAATCTTGGGGCTTCAGTAAGCAATAACTATGGGTATTAAAGGAATAACCATCTTTGGTTATTCCCAACTTGTCATTTTTCAAGTGAAAAGAAACTTACCAATGTAAAGAAATAGTCTTGAAACAATATCACGAAGTAGCAATGAAGTTGCTAGTAAAATTCGACTGGTATGAGATTGACAACATGCCTTGTTCGACTAATATATTTGTGGATGCAATGGATTATTTGGGATTCTTTATTCCTAAGAATGAACATTGAGAATTCCAACTACTTATCATAACAACAGTGTCCAAGTCAGCAATCAAATGAGCAGAATATAAAGGTGGGAAGAGTGTTTGTTTGATCCACGTGGATCCATACAATTCTTACCTTGATGAGATAAGATACTTTCTCAAGTTTGGGATCCTCCCATTAGAATTGACATGAACTACAAAAATAATGTTAAAAAAAAAAGCATCTTGTTACACTCTCTTTGGGGATGTGTTGTATATATGTGGCTATGATGGATTCCTACTTCGATGTCTAGATCTCGTAGAAGCACAACAAGCTATAATTGAAGTTCATGATGGTACTTGTGGTGGACACTTTAGTGGAATAGCCATTACAAAGTGCATTTTGTGTATGGATTATTATTGGCCCATCATGGAAAGTGATTGTTTTCAATATGTCAAGAAATGTTAAAAATTTCAACACCATGCCAAATTGACTCATGTGCCATCGCAAGCCTTACAGTCCATTCAAATCCTTTGGTCCTTTTCATAATGGTGCCTAGATTTGATTGGCAATATTTCACCTACCTCTTCAAGACAACATAAGTTCATCATAATTACCACCCGAATACTTCACCAAATGGGTCGAAGCAATTCCAATGACCACTAGGACTAGACCTCGAATAGTGGAGTTTATACACTACTATATTATCTATCGTTTTGGGATTCCTTCCAAAATTATTTTTGATAATGGCAAGTATTTTAAAAATAAGTATATTTGAGCCTTATGCAACAAACATAATATCCAAAATAGTTTATCGACTCCTTATTACCCACAAGCAAATGGATAAGCTAAAGCAACCAACAAGACCGTGATAGCCAACGACATAATGCACAGTTACCGATAGACCTTATCATGGAGCGCATGGCTAGAAAGTAAAAAAAAACAAAAAAAAATACCCTCACAAAAACCAAATAAATCATGTCCACCACATAAAACATGCACATCATCATCGTCATCATTTGGTGAACCTTGTATTTGGTGATACCCTACACACCTGGCGGTTGCAGTGACTAGCAATCCATGCAATCCGGTTGGATGGGTAGCTCACCATAAGGACACTTATCCAAATCAAATTACTATGGCATTAAATCAGCTAGGTCCCTCAATATTTGAGCTTGGTTGTGTTAAATCCAATTTGCACAAGGTTATCCTTAAGCCCTTTCCATTGGGTACAAAAGTGAAAAATAATCAAATCAACATTTGGTACAATAAAAAATCACTCAAGTATCAAATTCCCCATGTGTTGGTTTTGATGCATAGGAGCAACTAACAGTAGCAGGGACCTAGAACTCACAAACGTGGTTAATGGTTTTACCACAATATTTTGCACATCATCGAAACCAAAGGTAAATTCGAAACAACACGAATAATCCCAAAATTGGCTCGTGGGTTTCATCCTTTACCTATTCACCAATTGAGGGGTAAGAAAACAAATCAAAATTTTCAAAAATCACTCATTCTTGTGCATTGAGAATATTTGAGTCCATCCATCCAATAAAGATAGGTGCCATTATTTTTTGCACCGCATCATGTTTTCACACAATATGATACAAAAAGGGGTATTTGTAGATACCAAAACTTAGGAATTCACAAAAATACCACTTGCATCCCACCACATTAATTTGCATAATAAAATATATGCCTAAGTCCACACTTAGACATATAAAATCCTGCACATAATTATATTTTCTAGATTTTATTAAATCTATAAAATCACCTAGGATACCTTGTTCTCGAATGGGACATGTGTCCTAGCCATCACTACCTATCACCATGCCACGTATCACATACTTTATCCATTCAAATGGAACATCCTCCACATTTCACTCCACTTGCACTCACTCATCAAACCACATCACCACATCACCACAGTTGCACCCACTCATCAAGCTACATCACCCCAATTGCACTCACTCATCCTCCATATTGCACTCCACTTGCACTAACCCAATTGCCACATCTTCCTAGTTAAGTGAGGCACTCTAAGTGACTCACTCTAACTCCCCCTGCCACATGGAAACCCTAGATTGCCATATATCCTTCCCTCCAAAGTCCTGAAATTTCTTATAAAAGAAGCATCACTCCATCCAAAAAAATAGGTCAAAGAAATATATTGTTACCCTGCTGGAATCATGCCAAAAGCTCACATGCATCCTGAGGAAGATTCGAGATGATGCCTCAAAGTGCACTCTTGGAGGATTTTGTCATTTGGACTCAACCACCCAATCCATGGTTACGCATACTTAACCACATAGTCAATGGTTGTTGAACTTTACTATCCATGGTTATCCAATCGCAACCGCGCACCCCGTGGTCACACAAAACACATCAAAAAATGTAAATACGGATAATATATGTAAGGTTTTCATTTTATTTTTGTTCAGCAAGACATTTAAATCTATCTTTCTATGTTTTATACATATTTATTCAAGGGTTTTATTCTCATTTTTGTTTCCAATCATATCCGCAGGTGCTATTGAAACCCTTTTTTGATCTATTTGTATGTAGGAGATAGATATTTGAAGAAACTATTGAAGCTGGAGTGTTAGAGAATATTTAGATAGACATGCAGGATATGAAAATAAGAGGTTGAGTATACTTAGATAGACCCCTAGTGTTATAGAAGTTATGGGAAAGCTTCCATGCTTGGCAAAAAATGTAATCCACTTGGCAAAGTTGCAAAAATGGTCCAACAACTTCTTTACATAGGCATGATAGGATATCTTGATTTATTGTATTCAAAAAATCGATCACGTAGGGAAAACTATGATAGATTCAAATCAACCATCAATACTCTTGTATTCATTTTAAAACTTTAGGGGGATTTCAGTTTAGCACTTTTGCTCATTCTACCTCTAAGTACCTTAAATTTGCATCTAAAAATCTAATTTCGTTCCAAAATTAAAAATTTTGATTTTAAAAGTCAGATTATGCAAGGGAATATTATAAGGAATATTTCTTGGCCTAGTGGGGAAAGGGGTGCTCATGGGCATTATCATGATGTAGGACTACCTCATGTGAGGGTGGTGAAATAAGGTGTGATTGTTATTTTTTATTTAAATATCATTCTAGCTTCTTATATCCCAAGGGGCATATTGGGGATTGTGGATAGCATGCCCTATGCTACGACATTATAGTGAAGTTAATGATATTAGAATTACCTTGGTATTTGATGATGTGGAAAATAGTTATGACATAGAACTAGATGATATCATCCCTTTGTAGGTGAATGATGATGTGGAAATAGTGTATAAATAATACATAGAAGTGTGTATGACTAACATGGTGGTCTATATATGTGACATGGTAGTATTAGACATTCAATACATAGTAGTCCATGAAAGTGACATGGCAACAACGCATGCATAACACATGGTAATATGCATAACTAACATGGAAACAAAACATGCATGACACATGGTGGTCTGTATAACTGACAAGGAAGTCTCTATAAGTGACATGGTATAACATGTGGTAACTAACACAAGCACTAATACAAGCAACGATGTGGTAGTCCCTATACAAATCACGGTGTAATACATGGTAGCTAATGTAGGTGCTAATGTAGGCATTGGAATAAAATATTATGATTGGGATAAGTGGTAAGCCATATAATGACTAATGTGGTAGGCCATATGCCACATGGTGTGTATAAATATGAAAAGAACCAATCAAATTCTTCTATCTTTTTGAATGTATTAACTCATTTACATAGTCAATAAGAGAGTTGGTGAAGCATAAATTTTAGATCAAGTCAATATGTGACAAGTGGTGCATTGTGATTCATAGATCCAATAGGCAATTAGAACATAGTAAGTGGTGCATTCTAGTTTATCATTACCTACCCATTTAATGAATATGCGGAAGTTCCTTTATCATGACATGTAGTATCATACTATTAGTTGGCATGTCTAATCTATGCATGCTTGTAACCCCCTCAACCACACACATACTGAAATGTGACAACCTCTCATTTGCTATAGGTATTGATTTTTTTAAAGATTTTAAAAGGTTTTAGAGGTATTTTGTGCAATTTTAGGGTCAAATGTCTAGGGCCATAATGTTTGCATACTAAATAATTTTGAGCCTTTTTATTTTTTAATATAAGTTTTTCAATATCTCTATGTTGGTGGTATTATTTATGGTTACAACTACACATTAGAGTTTTTACTTTTGAAGGATAGTCATGGATCACCAGGTTCCCTAAACTATACCACTTAAAATTTCAAGATTGAATCTTTGATATGAAGTAAGGGGTTACTCAAGTATGTGAATGAGTAGCCTTGTGATACTAAGACTAAATAAATAAAGGAGCTATACAAGGATAAGTAGGATGAGGCTCATTATGTTATAGTACTCCATGTTGATAATATCTATGACATACATTTTAGTAGCACCATGAACCCTAAAGTGTTGCTTGATAAATTTTAGGTATTGTGTGATCGTAATGATTTTACACAAATGCATAGGTTAGAGGCTAAGCTTAGAACTTTATCCATGGAATCACTTGACACTATTTATGAGTACATTAGTTGCTTCAAGAAACTACAAGAATATTTCCAAACTACAAGATAATTTTGTAAGCATCAAAGAGAAGGATAAAAGTATTTGAATAAAAAAAAAAATGAATTGCTAAATATTATCTTCAACAATATCTCAAATAAATGTGAGATAGTTGTTATTCTTTTTAGATACTTCACATATACTTCCCAAATTCTCCTACATCACAAATTGATGAGGTATTCAAGTACTTTTTAGATCATTAGGCTAAAAATGCAAAGTCACAGTTAGGTCCACCAAAGAAAGCTTTACAAAAACTCAAAATGACAAGAAGCCAAAATAGAATGAGAAGTATCCTACATGTGAGTTTTTTTAAAAGGAAAGTCACAAAGTATAATTTTACTAGATTTGCATCAAGAATATTGACGAAGCAACAAGAAAGTGGGGTGTTAATACTTCTCTCTTCTATGCATAAAATGAGGCAAAATTTGATGGAGAAATCTCATAAGAACATGTAGTTGTTCATTTAGCATATTAGACATCCATTTCTTTGGATGAGTGAATTGTAGATTCATGGGAAATTAGGAATTTTACAAAGCACAAACATCTCCTATATGGATAAAATAAATTACACTTAGGGGAGTGTGTTTCTATTGGATATTATTCTTCATTATAGGTTATAGGATTAGAGAAATCAACATTAGATATTGTTCTTTTGATCAAGTACTTTATGTTCCTAATGTTGGCCCTAACCTTTTGTCTATTTATTACATTACTCATACAAACAATAAAAGATAGAATTCTACTTGATAAATGATAATTAAGGATATATATTATGGGTTTAAAAATATTGCTTCTACCTATTATTATGAGTCTAACTAAATTTGTAAGTTGGAAGAGAGAATAGCCTCTTCTATTTCCTCTTCTACGAAGAGAATTTTATTAATATGGTTGCAAATGTAGATAATAAAAGTTAGAAATGGTATCATAGACTAGGGCATCTCGGATATGGATAATTAAGATACATGAGTCACCATCATATGGTATTGGAATTATATACATATCCCTTCCAAGTGGTGCATGTGAGGTATGTATTATGGAAAAGAATCATAGGGATACTTTTCCAATGGGATAGCAAGACAAGCCTCTAACCCCTTGGAGATCATACACAATGATATTTATAGATGTATGGTTACACCATCTCTTTCAAGAAATGGTACTTACTCCTTTTCATTGATGATTTTTCTTAATATATGTGATTGTATACTATGCATACTAAGGATGATGTCTTGATAAATTCAAGACCTTCAAGTCTCATTTTGAGAACCAATTGGATAGAAAAATAAAATGTCTCAAGATAGATGAAGGAGGTGAGTACATTGGTCATGCATTTCATGATTTTTTTGCTTCTTATGGGATTGCATAATAGAGGACTATTTGCTCTAATCCTAATCAAAATCATGTGGTTGAAAAGACGAAAAAGGTGATCATGGAGATGGCACAATGTACGATTCATATCAATGGGATATAATATAAATTTTAGGGTGAGGCCACCATTTGTACAATATACATCATCAACATGGTTCACACCAGGGCTATTTAGGGCATATCACCTCTTGAGAGGTTGATAGGAGATAAGCATGATGTGTATTAATTGTGTATCTTTGGATCTTTAGCATGGGATCACATACCCAAGGATATTTGGAAGAAGGTGGTATAAAGGAGTCACAAATGTAACTTTATGATTTCTTTAGATACTTCAAGGAATATTATCTTTATGTTCATTAGAGGCATGAGGTTTTAATCTGCAGAGTTATCATTTTTATGAGGTCCTGTCAAGAGATATTGTATTGGCACTAGGTTTGGATAGCTAGACCTTGAGAATTAGGTTTAATTTTGATGTTTATTTAGTCTATAAATAGGAATTGTTATGATGTAGTTCAAATTATCTTTCATATTTGAATCTTAGTTATATCTATTACACATATGAAACTTCACCTCTCTAAGTGGCTATGAGAATATGCCCTATCTAAGTGGCTAAGGATTTATATTAATTTGAAACCATAATTTGATTATTTATATATTTTATTTTCTAACATTAGCTCTAAATTATTGGTTATTAGTGGATATTGTTCATTATGTATTATTGGATTGCTATTGCCATCACTATATTTATTAAATTTGTTTTATTACTAGTGGTATCAGAGCATCAATATTGTCTCCTTATGGTGGTAAAAATTTATAGTAGAATGGTGCATGAACCATTCTAGAACCTTTATCAAGCAATAATACTTACTATTCCCTTATATATTATGTCTAATTTTTGGCTCATATTTCAATGCATTTTTCTTCTAGAATATTTTGAGTTTGATATTGGTACTTTCTTTTCCCAAACTCAATTAAAAAAGAGTATTAGGTGTTTTCAATCCCTTGCATGAGACCTATCCCATTATAATTGTCTCTCCAAGTTGGTCAAAACAAGGGGTAGTTCCAACAATACAATTTAGGAATCAAGTGTGTTGGGACCCTTGTAAGAGACCTATCTCCTTGTGATAGTCTCTTCAAGTTGACCAAAGTAAGGGATATTTCTCACAATACTTCTTTCAATAGTTCTCTAAGGATTTTTTAGATTTTGTATTTTCATACAGTATAAAAATTTGTACTTCTTGTAGTGTTTGGTTTTAAATCAATAGTTGATTATAGTGCATTGCTCATTTGAAGAATGTGTGTCTGAGCAAAAATTAATGTCAACCAATGAATCCTAGTAAGTATCACAACACTCGATCTGCTTGTTGTGGTGCAGTGGTAAATGCCCTGGGTGTTGGTAGAGGCCAACCCAGGTTCCATTCCCCTTGTCTCCATCCTACAGATATATGGTATAGTTAAGAATATCCTATGTGTTGGTAGAGGCCGACAAGGCTCCATTCCTCCTATGCCCAACCTGTTGAAAGTGGCACCTCAAAAGGGGTGTTTTCCACTATAAATTAGTTTAACCCAGGTGTTGTAGGTGAGTTGGAGAGGAGAGGGCAATCCTCCAAGGGAGGTCCCAGGTTCAAATATCCACCCTACCAAAAATCTGAATTGGGTATCTAAAATCCAATTGATAATGTTGGTGCGGGCAAGGTCGGGTGCGACCCCCGGGTGACTTTGACGGTGTAGAACCCCCTGTTCGTGGTCTCTCATACCAAGGCGGCTCCGCAAGGGGTTTTTCTCTTAAAAAAAAAAAGTATCAGAACACTCCTCCAAATATCAATAGTTTTGATCGACATCTTCTTTCTTTCTTAACTATCATGGATTCACCTCCTCCCCAAACCTCTACTCTTCCTCTCCTCCTCCCAATAACCCTCCCTTTTTAATCCTATCAATACTGAAGACATGTTAATGCTACAAGGTCATGTTTATTAGTTAGGTTCCAAATTAATTGTTATGAGGCTTTAATAAGACCTCATTAGAATAGGTTATTTTAATGTGTAATGTCATTTCATGTTCATTTGAATTTCATGTAATATGGATTTGGGAACCCTAACCCTAATCTCATTTTTCTCAATATATAATTCCATAACACAAAGGGAGAGATGTGATTTTTCATTCTCTCCATTGTCGAAAATCTTCTTCTCCTTTTTTCTTGTTTCATGTGGTTGAGCTTGGGCACATAGCATTGATCCTTGCTACAAGTGGTATCAGAGCTTGGATGCTTGCCCCTCCCACAACCAAGCTTGGAGAAGCATTGCATTCCCCTCCTCTCCTCCTCCACAAATTTATGTGTTGAGTTGAAGGAGAGCATGAGGATGTTGCATGAGGTTTCATAAAACCTCCATAGATTTTATTTTTATTGCAGATATTAGCTTGTATCTCTGTTTGCAGGTATCCAAAATCTAGATCTGATCGAGTTTGATGACCTCTATGTAAACTAATCATGTTCATTTTTACACAACCATATAATATCCAAAATTTAGATCTGATCGAGTTCAGTGACCTCTATGTAAACTGATCATGTTCATTTTTACACAACCATACAATATCCAAAATCTTGATCAAATTTGACCTCTATGTAAACTAATCATGTTTATTTTTACACAGCCATACAATCAATCAACCTCTATGTAAACTAATCATATTTTTTTATAGCACAATAGGCTTCTAGCCTCTCCATTGTACTTGTATAAGTGGCTTACAAAATTTTCCACATTACTTTTGGCTAACTTATAGCCCTCATTTGTAAAAGTGATTCCACTTGGATGGTGAGCAAGGTCTAGTGGATCACACCTAACATACATACTACCACATTAGCACTATAGTAGCACTCCATCTGCACTCCAAGTCTATTTTTAGTTTTCATTTGCTTTCTTTCATTACAAATTGATTCACATATTTGCATCATCCCTAAAAGGAATGCATCCGATGACTCATTCCGTAGCCTAGCCTCATGATAGGGTGCCACTTCCTTGGTGGTGGGAAATCTACATTAAAGGCCCTATGAGTCAAAGTTGGACTAGACTTAATGAGAATACATAGTGAAGGGGGTTAGCCATACCCATGAACCTTTGGAAAGGGATCATCCTTTCACCTATGCTCAAAAAACTAAAAACTCTTAATCAAGATTAAAATTAAGTTGATCCAATATCTATCATAGTTGTGGAATAGAGCACATACTTCTCTTCAGAGAGTATATCATTGACCATAGTAAACTAGGTGAGGACTGGTAGGACTTGGGCTCCATCATGGCTTGGATTTCATCATCGAGCATCTATATGTGGGCATCTAGGTGAAGGCCTTAATTTGAGATAAGCTCATTATACCTCTCCAACTTTCAGCACCTCACCTACTTGCAGTCATAAGATTGAGGTTACTAGTTTTGCACATCCCACACTTTGGTATTCAGTTGTGTAATCTAGTGTTGGAGATATTGGCCTACACATTCATCTATTGGAGATATTAGCTTTTACATTCATCTATAATATTTTAGTTTGGGCTACACACCTTTTTTTAGTACTTCAGATTTAGCCACATCATCATCCTATTGCATCAAGACTCATAGCCACTTGTACAATTCATCATTTGTAAAAGAGATTCCACTTGGATGGTGAGCAAGGTCTAGTGGATCACATTCATTCATTGTCATCACTTGGCTCATTATTTACTAGCATATTTTACCTCACTTAGTCATATATTCCTTGTTCACACCTTGACACACCTCTTTTAGGTCTTTGTAGTGTCACAGGTCACAATGACTTCCAACTTCAAACAAAATATTGGATGTACCCTCAAAGGTAAGGATAATTGGGATCAATGGTTCATAAGCCTTAGGATAACTACAAAATTTGAGAACCTATGGTGCAACCATCTAGATGCAAATCCCACACCACCCACAGATGTTGCTACCCTAGAAAAATGGTAGATAGATGATGACCAAATTCGTGCTAGCATCCTACTTGTCATAGAATATCACCTTCATAATTTGATTGATGAAGCCAAGCATGACACAACATGGTCAGTTCTCGAAGTCTTCAAGAAAAACTTTGACACCAAATTTGACCTAGAATTTGTTCATCTTGTCCTCAAGATGAATCAAATAAAGATGCAAAAAGGACACTCTAGTTCCACCATCAACCTCCTTCACCCTATTAAATAGGTCATTGATAAAGACTTCAAAAATCAATGTATCACATGGGCTTTCCTCATTCAATCATGTCTTCACATTCTAGACTACAAGAACTTGCTTGCCAATTTATCAGCTAGTGGAACCTTAAAAACTCTCAACTTTGAAGCCTTAGCAGAAAATTTCATTGAACTTGACAAAACCTTTGACACAAACTTCACCAGTTCTAACCCTAGTGACTCAACATTTCAAGTGGATGAAGATGCAAATTTTTCAAATAATCAAGGTAACAGAAGTCATGGTCGAGGTCATGGTCGAGGCAAAGGCAAAGGACAAGGACAAGGTTCTAACAATGGTCAACATGAACACTCATGACATCAAACTAGTCAAGGACAACATAGTCAAGGATAAATAAAATAGCCTAGTACCTCTCAAGGAACTAGCAACTCAAATATCATGTGCAAATATTGTAATAGAAAAGGGCACTATGCCACTGATTGTCAAACTACCACACACAAGATCAAGTAGTTTCAAAAGCATAATGTGCATAATGTAAATGAATATGACTCTAATCCAGACATCTTCCAAAGTGCTCAATTTGTGCATACCTAGATCATCAACACATGGGCACCTATATCACCATCTATTGACCATCCCAAAATATTCATTGAGGCACATTCAAGATATGTTGGCTATGATATTTCTCATCCCACATCGCAACCCATTGGAGTTGCCCACAATGTAGCCTCCACCAATAGTTCATGGATCATGGATACTAGAGCCACCCAACACATGACTTCCAACAAGGACTTCTTTGAAGAATTCAACTCAGAAGTACTTGGTGTAGTTCACATGGTTGACAAATCCTCTCAACCAGTTGAAGGAGCTAGAACTATTCGATTGAAACTTCTAAGATTACCTAATTTTTGGCTACTTGATGTTCTCTACATCCTTACTCTAAAGAAAAATCTATTGTCACTATCCACACTCATCTACCATGGATTTGATCTGAGTGTCACTACCAAAGATAAAACTCTTTGAGTCATTCATCCACCCTCCAAAATAATGGTCATGACTAGTTCCTTAGATGGAAAACTCATCAGACTTGTTGGACATCCTACTTCTGAAGTTCACATTACTAAAGTTGACATGGCACTTAATGCCACCCTAACTCCCAAGAAACTTTCTGTTGATGCATTATGGCATGCTCGCATGGGTCATGTCAAACTTGATCGATTGAGACAAATGGAGTCCATCATCAGGGGACTACCACACTTCTCTTCCAAACCCATCAAATGTGAAGCATGCATCATTGCCAAATCCTCTCGATAACCTTTTCCAAAGAGTCAGTGGAAGTCCACACAAAAACTAGAGCTAGTTCACTCAGACATTTGTGGGCCAATGCCTATTCCCTCATTAAAAGGCAAAAGGTATTACATCACCTTCATCGATGACTTCTCAAAGAAGCTATGGATCAAATTTTTGGAGAAGTCTAAAGCTTTTGAATTCTTCAAAGCATTCAAGGCTCATGTAGAATGAGAATCAGGTTGTAGAATCAAGACCTTCAGGAGTGACAATGGTGGTGAGTACACCTCAAATGAATTCACATAGTACTTGTCCTCACATGGGATCAAACATCAATTGACAATACCAGGCACACCTCAACAAAATGATATTATCGAGTGCATGAATAGGACAATTATGAACATGGCTCATGCCCTTCTTATCTACAAAAATGTGCCTCCATATCTTTGGGCTGAAGCCACCTAGACTGCTATGCATGTACTCAACACAGTGAGTCCCTCAAAACCTAACCTATCACCTCATGAAAAATGGACTAGACACCCCCACCATCAACCACTTCAAAATATTTGGCTCCATATATTATGCTCATATTCTTCTAGAGCACAAAAATAAACTTGAAGCTCAAGCTATTAAAGGCATATTTGTTGGATACCCTATGGATCAGAAGGGATACAAGGTATTCATTCCTTCACACCAAAAAGTGATTGTGACACGTGATGTTGTGTTTGCAGAAACTGAAGAACAACTGGTTACATTGGATACCAGGGGACACAATCTTTAGCCTAGATCAAAATATGCTAACATATATGATGTTTAGATTCTAGCCTTTGGGGGAGACGTTGAAAAGTTACTCAAAACTCTAGAATCTACAAATCAACCCACAAGTCTAGAGGAACCAAACTATGATACTGAGTAGATATTTATATCTTCTACACCTTCTACCCCTTCACATAGTAATGTTGATCATGGTAAAAGTATTATTTCACATCCATATTCATCAACATCCTTTGTACCTAATGATCCATTCCAAGATCATGATAAAAACTTTGAGGTAGGTGAGACATCCACACTACTCCCCACTCAAGGAATTCATGAAGCTTACTAGCTCTTAAAGGACATCAAACCAGATGAAGTGGGAAAATAGGCACAAGAGGTGCCCTCAGAGCAAGAGTGCATGAATCATTACTTGTTGAACTAGAACCTATAGAACTACACCTCACTCTGAATAATGAACCTCTCACATACCAAGAAGTTATCAAACATATAGCTTGGAGACATGCAATGAACCAGGAGTATGAATCTCTGATCAAAAATGGTACTTGGGAGTTAGTCGATCTACCACTTGGAAGAAAGGTAGTTCAAAACAAATGGGTGTACAAAAACAAGTATAAATCAGATGGCACCCTTGACAAACACAAGGTGATATTAGTGGCTAAAGGCTTCATACAAAAGCAAGGCATTGACTACATTGAGGTATTTGCACCTACCACAAAATGGCCCACAATCAGGACTCTTGTAGCCTTAGCTGCACAACAAGGTTGGAAGATTCATCAATTAGATGTAAAGACTACTTTCTTGAATGGAGAATTGGAAGAAGAAATATACATGGCACAACCAGAAGGTTTTGAGATTGTAGGATAAGAGCACAAGGTATGTAGACTCAGAAAGTCTTTATATGGATTGAAGCAAGCCCCTCACGCTTGGTTCAACAAGTTATCAGATCGGATGAAGCAACTTGAATTTGAAGTGTGTGATTACCAAGACATTGATGCAACATTATTCATCAAGCACAACAAAGACAAAGTCACATACCTCATAGTCTTTGTGGATGACATGCTTCTAATAGGTAACAGTGAACACATCATCAACACAGTGAAAAAGGACCTTGCAAAGACTTTTGATATATCTGATCTGGGATTGATGAAATTCTATTTGGGCATAGAAGTAACTCAAGAAAATGGTAAAATATTCTTGATCCAAGAGAAATACATCAATGATCTTCTAGAGAAGTTTCAACTCAAAGATGCATACCTTATGACAACACCAATGGAATCAAATCTGAAACTCACCATGGATGATGACACACTAGAGGTAGATGCAACACTCTATAGAAGGTTGGTTGGTAGTCTCATCTATGTTACTAACACAAGACCTAACATCACTTATGTAGTGGGGATTCTAGCAAGGTACATGACCAAGCCAAAGGAGAGTCACTAGCAAGTGATAACAAGAGTGTTGAGGTACCTAAAGACAACCCATAATTATGGCCTATTGTATGAAAAGAATGTAGATTTCAAACTCATCGCATACACAGACTCAAAATTTATAGGAGATAAAGACACTAGGAGATCTACATCTAGGTACTTGATATTTCTTGGCTCAACACCAATTTCATGGAGATCAAAGTGATAAAATACTATAGCATATTCTTTAATAGAAGTCAAATATATTATTATAACTGAGACAAGCAAAGAAGTGGTATGGTTGAGAAAGTTGTTACACACTCTCGATATCACTCAAAAAGGTCCTACAAGACTGCATGTGGATAATCAATCAACAATCCACATGGCAAAGAATCTTGTGTTTCATGATAGAACCAAACACATCAGTACAAAATTCCATAAGATCTGAGAACTTGTTCAAGATGGCACAATACAAATGCACTACTATCCAACAATAGATCAGATTGTCGACATCTTCACCAAGCCACTCTAGAGGGTGAAGTTTGAATAGTTCAGACAATAGATAGGCTTGAGAGCCTCCATCTCCCCCTGACAATGGAGATGCAATAGGACCAACAAGGCTAATGCTTATTCGTAAAACCACCTTCGTGTGGGTAGAAAGTATTGGTCGGTATCTGCTCTATCCCATTCGTGAAAACCCCTTGTGGGTGCGAAAGGATAAGGGTTGTACTAGTTTTGGAAAATCGAAACCTATGAAAACTCGAAAGGGCATGGGGGATGACCAAATGGTATATGGAGACCCAATGGATTGGAGCCACATTTCATGGACAATTGGCTAATCGGCTACACAAAGAGCCACCTGAGCCACTCATCTACTAAAATAAAATGACCTTCTACCATTAAGGGGGGATTGAAGACATGTTAATGCTACAAGGTCATGTTTATTAGTTAGGTTCCTAATTAATTGTTATGAGGCTTTAATAAGACCTCATTAGAATAGGTTATTTTAATGTGTAATGTCATTTCATGTTCATTTGAATTTCATGTAATATGGATTTGGGAACCCTAACCCTAATCTCATTTTTCTCAATATATAATTCCATAACACAAAGGGAGAGATGTGATTTTTCATTCTCTCCATTGTCGAAAATCTTCTCCTCATTTTTTCTTGTTTCATGTGGTTGAGCTTGGGCACATAGCATTGATCCTTGCTACAAATACCACTCCAATGTGTAATCCTATTTCTAATACTATTAATCCTAGTCTATGTATCTATCTTGAGAATTAAAAAATGGTGGTTAATTCCATTCGAAAGACCTTATCTAACATCCAAATCCTCCTAAAATTTTTCTCTACTATGCATCCTATTTTCTATGGGTCTTGACAAGTTACTACATAGTAGCCTATGAGCATTCACTAGGTACAAAATACAAGGGACACAAGCATTCTTCAACATCCTCCATTCACTCATAATCCTCTAGTTTCCTATGGTAGTCACTTAGCTTCCTGTGCTATCAAAGGTACTCTTCTAGGTATGGGTGGTCACACTTTAGGCTTTTATTGTGATCTATATTCCTCTACAAGAGGTGTTTCTAAGTTTCTTAATTAGCCTCATGATGTACTTATTTAATACATTGATATCCCCACCTTTGAGGGTGTCAATCCACATGGTTGGTTGGCAATGATGGATAACATTATCTATCTAAACCATGTCCCTAAAAAATATCATGTCACATTAGTTGTTACTAAGTTGGGAACCAATGTTTAATGGTTGTTATGGAATATTTTCCCATTATTAGATCCTCTTTTGTGGTCTAAATTTCAAATCACAATTCCTTTGAATATTTGACAAAGGTTATTTCATATCATATGTGGTCCATCTAATACAAACAAAGAAAATTTGAATGATGAAGGAGTAATGCATAGACTTCACAAGTCTTATCACCTACACCTACTAATTGGATCTAGTGGTGCTAGTCTTAGCATTTTTTCATTCTCTTAAGGATAAAATTTGGTATGAAGTTGATATTCTTGACCTTTATACTCTCAATAATGCTCAATATATGGATTTGGTGTTAGAGTAGAAGATCCAAGAGCCCAATCCCTAACATATACATGAATTCAACACTAGACATCCTTACTTAAATAACCATAATAATAAGAATTCATAGGGATTATTCTATTTCAAATATCATTCTCACCAACCTTGAGATCATGCCTATGAATAATTCCATAACTTTCAAGTGGAAGGTGAAGATGTAGCGGTATCAAAATATGAAGATTAATTTTAGTAGGAGCAACCAATGGAAGTAGATGAGGTAGAACATGAGTATGATACAATGGATCTCTTTGCTCATGCTCTTAAGGGAATAAAATCTCATCATACTATCAAGGTCCAAGGATTCATCAGACAATAATATGTCAATGTTTTGATTTACTTAGGTAGCACACATAACCTTATAGATAGTAAGACATAAAAGTCTTTAGGCTTGTATATCAACTCTTCAATTTAGGATAAATTTAAGTATTAGAAAATGGGGGTTCACTTAGTGTGTGGGTCAAACAACTAAGGTTAACATTCAGATAAAGTATTATATTTGGTTGGGCAGTCTCTTTGTCATGAATTTGGGTAGTGTAGATTTCATTTTGGGAGCACAATGAATATCTTAACTTGGTTCTATTGTTATTAATTTGTAAATATTATATGTTAAGTAGACAATGAATAGAATGTTCATTTGCCTCCAAGGAATCCAATCCCTCCCTTCAAGGTGATTAGTTCCCTTAATATAAAAAATATATTGAAGAAATATGGTCATGGATTCTTTGTCCAAGTCAATTACATGTAGGTTTACTCTTTGGAGTTGCTTCTTCTTGCTCTTTCTTTAAACTTGTAGAATATTGTGGATCTCTATGAGGATATATTTGGTGATCCCATGGGTCTTCCTCCTAAGCGCAAATATGATAATATCATCCACATTTTTATAAGAAGTCAACCTCCTAGTGTGCATCCTTATCGCTCTTCCCAACCCCAAAATTTTGAAATTGAGAAGCTAATTTATGAACTTTTTGGAGCAAGGAATCATTTAGCCAAGCATTAATCCTTCTTTATCTTCAATGATTTTGGTATAATTCAAGGATAATATTTGGATCATGTCTTAATTTTTGACCTCTCAACAAGATCATCATCAAAAATATATTATTTATCCATATTATAGATGATTTATTGGATGATTTGCATGGTGCTACATCCTTTATAAAACTAGACTTGCTTTTTGTATTTTATCAAATTGTAGTTAGAGAAGAGGATATATCTAAGACTACTTTTCCAATACATGGAAGTCATTATAAGTTTCTAGTCATACATTTTGGTCTCACTAATTCTTCTTCCACTTTTCAAAGTCTATGAACTTTTTATTTTCTTTGATGATATCCTAATTTATAGCAAGTCCTAGCAAGATCATCTAGTTTATGTGGAAAAATTTCTTCATCTATTACAAAATAAAAAACTCTTTTTCAAAGGTCTAAATATTCCTTTGGGGTCCATGAGGTATAATACTTAGGAAATATAGTATATTAGGAAGGAGCGAAGGTAGATCCTAACAAGATCAATACCATGGAATTCTAGCCCTTGCCCAAATATTTTAAACAACTTTGTGTATGTTTAGGGCCCTATAGTTAATTCTCACTATATTTGAGGGGATTAATGCCTTAGACAATTGTAAATATGGCTTCAATGAGAGGTAAGATGTCTAGAACTCCAAAATAAAGTTGAGGCAATATTGGATGTAAAAGAGCATGGACCAAAATCCTATGTTTCAAAGAAAAGTTGAAATGATAGAGGTACAAATGGAGAAATTTGGGTTTCCAAGGAAGAGTTTGGGTAAAGACAAATATAAAATTTTGGTAACTAAAACATTGAGGTAAAATCTGATAGTAGGGTGAAAAAATTGAAGTTATAGTAAAATCCCAACGTAATGTTGTGTACAAAATAGTTGGAACCAAAAAGAAGAATGACTTGAACACACCCACCAAATTAAAATGTTTGGTAATTATAGATTGATAGTAATGACTAAAACACTATACAAGATCAAAGGTAAGGTTAGATACAAGAAATTCCAATCAAAATGGAAAATGTACAAAAGTTCAAAGACCAAAAATTTGATTAGAGTTCAAAATAAAGTTGCATGCAAAAGGGGAAAAACTAAAACTCTAGGCAGGATGCAAAGGGATGACTGCACACAAAAGGGCAATAATTGAATTTCAAATAGACTACCTTCACCAATGCTCCAATAATTTAGAAGACCAAAATTTACCTCAGGAGATACCACCCCTGAAACCTCACATGGAGGGTCATGATCTTCGACCCTGCACATTGTGTCCAGATGTTTATTATTTCAATGAGTATAGTCCTATAAATAATACTACACATACAACGAATATCCCTAAGAGAAGCTAAAATCATAAAATATAATAGTGAAAGAAAATATAATTTTGATAACATTCCAAAGGTCACATCATGCATGAAATGGTGGCCACTAGGATTGTAATTGAGGATCAATAGGAGCAAGATCCAATAGGATCCAATAGGGGATATAAGTCAAGACAACACTCTAGGAGTAGGATAAAAAAATATTGGGACCCATGCAATCAACCCTAGCCTCAAGATTGGTAAGAAAATTCCATGGCAAGAAACAATTGCCTCTATTGTCATCATCAAAGACTATATTTCCAAAATAGAAAAGGATCATAAATACAAATTTGAATGGAGCTACTAGTATATAGAGCATTCAATAAGAAGAGGCCCCAAACCATATTTAAACCCACCAGACATAAATGCAGAATCAAAAGTAATGAAGTACATTAGTTTCCTACCTACATCAAGGTAGAAGGAATTTTGAATTTTAAATTCTAAAATTATTGTATAAATACCCAACTTTGAGCTTGGGATATGCATTGAAAATATGTTGTATATGTGCCTAGCATCTAGCCTTGTACTTTTCTTACACTTATCTCTATGTTAGTCTAGATCAATCCTTGATTCACTCTATTAATATGCTTCAAGCTTCTTCCTTAGGAATTAATGTAATCTGATTTTATAATATATAAGAAGTTATGACTATTCTCCCTTTGTCCCATTTGTTGTGTGTACTTATTGTGGTACTTTATGTTTAAAAAATTGTGTTCCTTATGCGTTATCAACAATGATGCATGTGTTCATCATTACCACTATCATATGGAAGAGTTTTAGGATCTTGGTACATTGCCTCTCTTAGAATATGCTTTTGCTTTCAATTTACTTCATTTCAAGTCATTACTTTTCTCCTATCTCTTTTCCCTATAAACCCGATAGCTTAGGAGTAGCTTAGAATTTGAGCATAAATATCACATCCAAACAAGGACCCATCCTTTATAAAACTCTAGAGGTCATCCCTAGATTTATGTCCCATGATCCTTAAACTTCCTGACTATGTGCTCCACATGAGGCACAACCACTAGACACACATGAAAACTGTAATGGGTGGTCATTATGCTTGGATAATGAGACCCAAAATGGTCTCTAGTAGGCTCACAAACTACTATAAGAAATTTATCCATAACTATGATAATATTATTTCTCCTCTCACCATTCTAACTGAGAGGATGTATTTTTTTGTAATGAAGCTACTTCACAAGCCTTCTAGGCCCTAAATGAGCCTATTGGCACTACTCCTATTTTATCCACCCTTAATTTTAGAAAACCTTCTAACATTGAGAGTGATGCTTTTAGAATAGGTATTGGAGCTATTTTGATTCAATATGGACATCCATTGACCTTTAAAGTAAGCAAATCTCAAGCAATAATCTTGGATGATCTACTTATAAGAAATAAATGTTATTATTCTATATTTAATACATATATGAAGGCTTTTATTTGTTGGGGCATTCCTTCATCATCAAGATGGACCATAGCAACCTTAAGTATTTCTTATAATGTCTCTCTTATATTGAATAGAATAATTTTTTTTTTGGTAATTACTATAATAAATTAACAGTGGGTTTTTATAGAGGATCCCAAAACCTTATGTACAAAATTAGCCAACTTTCTAATGATGCATCATTCCTCTTGGCTGTAACAATAAACCTAAATGAAAATAAAACCATCCTAATGCTGCAGACTTGAAAACAACAAAAAGGGCTTTTAGGCCTGGAGACCCAACAACAAAGAAAACAGGATAGACTCGAGAGAAACCTAAAAAGAGGCCAAAAACAAGGAGACAGACACCATGGACTGCTAATCACGATCCTCCTGTCCTCTCGAATTTGGGCGCTTTTGGTTCTACTTCAGGATAGAAATCATGGAGTTGACAGAAGTAAGAATGGAAGTAGCCAAGTCCAGGAGAGAATTACCATGACTCTCCTTGTCGCTCTCTGTGTCCGATGGGATGTGCTACGGACGGACATCCTTCTCCACCTTTTTGACTTTTCGCAGGCGCTGGGAAGATCTGCCAGGAATGGACAGTAGCTTCTTTGCCATGCCACCCCAAAACACGTCAGAATGGGCCTTCCAAAAATTGTGCAAGGAAAACATCAGGAAGGGATGTCTTCCCTGGCCAACATTTCCACCTCGGATGGGAAGCGAGACCACCACACAACCGGGCATGTGGTCATGAGCCCTTTATTGGCCATGTGGTCAGCCATGCAATTTCCTTCTCTCAAAATATGATTTGCTTCCCATCTACAGTGATAGGAGAGAAGAGATCTAGCCTCGAGGATGATGTTGTAGACTTTCCAAGAAGGATTTTTGGTACCAAGAAGGTAATTCACGATGTTGAGCGAGTCACCCTAAATGATAAGAGACCGGGGATCCTCAGAGAGAATATAAATACCATTCAGAGTGCCTCGGGCTTTAGCATAGTGATTCATCTGGGAGCCCAAATCTTCACAATAGGCCATCACAATATTCTCGTCATGATCACGGACAACCCCACCAGTGCCAGCGGGCCCAGGATTCCCCTTAGCTGCTCCATCAAAGTTTAATTTAATCCACCCCATGGGGGTTTGGTCCACACAACATTCCTTCGACAGGGCCCTTTAACAACCTCCAAAAATGGCCAAAGATTCATCATTTTGAGAATAGCTTCTTTGCTTGGAATATGGGGACGAGGACTGGGAACCGCAATAGAATTCTCAATGGCATAAGATAACGCCCTTTGAGCGACAGAAGGGGGCCCTCTAGGAGCTCTGCCAAAGATTCTGGCACTCCTATCTAACCAAATTTGCCAAATTAAATGGTGGAAGGAGGCCTTGAGGAGGAAGTGGAGCTTGGGATTCTTGAAAGGATTAGGCCATTGGTGAAAAGCATCTCTAAGGGATTGGGGAGAGCACCAAAGGATTTGGAATGAGGATAGGACAATGCTCAAAACAGAGTGGGAAAATGAGCAATGCAAGAATAAATCATCCCTTGTCTCACAATATGCTAAACATAAGTAACACCTATTGGGGAAGGCAAAACCTCTCTTGTGAAGGTTGTCAATATTTAAGGCTTTATTGTGGAAAGAAATCCACACGAAGAAGTTGATTTTAGGAACAACTCCTTTCCTCCAAACAGTATTCCACCTGTAGTCTATAGCAGTATTGGTGGTGAGAAGCTCATAAGCTGATTTAACAGAGAAACACCCATCCTCCATACCACTCTAGATGATCCTGTCATTCCTCTTGGTAGAAGGAATTAAAACCAACTGAAGGATATTATCAAGGAAGGTAATCTCATTATTAAACCCCTCCATAATAGGAAGCTTCCACCAAGGGAAACGGGTGCTTCGATCAATGAGATCCGCCACCCTGAGCTGGGCGTTAGGGTCGGTCAAGCTTCTCAGTCCAGCGAGGTCCTCCCTCGACCCAAGGGCTTCTTCAGTTGCCCACCTATCATTCCAAAAGGAAATGCAGTTGCCATCACCCAAAATCTAGCGGGCTCCTAGACTGATCAGATGTCGGGTTTGGAGCACATATTTCCAAAAGATCGATGCCACGAAGGATGTTTTAGCATCCAAGAAGGGGGTGGGGCCAAGATACTTCATTTTAACCAGCGTAACCCACTCCACCGGGTCGCTAGAAATAATCCTCCAAGTGTGCTTCACGATTAGAGCCAGATTCATAAGTCTTGATCTTCTCAACCCCAGGCCGCCTTGACCTATCCTCAAACACACCTTGTCCCAGGCTACAAGGGGAAGTCTAGATTTCTCTTTGTTACCAGACCAAAGAAAGGTCCTCTGAATCTTCTCAATATTGGAGTGGACTGCACTCGAAAGCATGAACACCGACATGAAGTAGGTCGGGATCCCTTGAAGACAGGCTTTGGTAAGGGTGGTTTTCCCAGCTTGTGATAGGAGTTTGCCCTTCCAAGTGCCGAGTTTCCTGTGAATGCACTCAGGAATCATGTTCCACATGTCCCCACTGGCCCGCCCACTATAAGATAGAGGTAACCCCAGATAGGATGTAGGCAGGGAATCAATAGTGCATTCAAGAATTCTATCAATCTGAATTTGTCTACGTAGAGGAGTCTTAATAAAGTAAATTTTGCTCTTAATGTAATTGACCTTTTGTCCAACAGCTTGCTCATAACGGGATAGGATCCTCTTGAGCGACTTAGTTTGAGTAATGGAAACCCCAGTGGAAATGAGGGTGTCATCCACAAATTGTTGATGAGTGATAGGATTAATTCTAGAAGTCGACAAGATGCCAGAAATCTTGTTCTGTCGAAGAGCCTCTTTCATGGACCAACTTAGAACCTCTGCTAGAAGAATGAACGGGATGGGAGAAAGAGGATCGCCCTGTCTGAGGCCTCTGGAGCTTTGGAAATACCTAGTTGGGGACCCATTGACCAAGACAGAAAAAAATGGAGTGGATATACAGTTGTAGACAAGGTCAATCCAATGGGGATGAAAGCCAAACTTGAGGAGGACTGCACACAAAAAATTTTGGTCGACACGGTCGAAGGCTTTGTTCATGTCGAGCTTAAGAAAAAGAGTAGCATTCTTAGAGCGGTAAGCGGAATGAAGGGTCTCATGGACAGTGATAACACCATCAAGAATGTTTCTACCTTTGATAGTGCTTCCCTGACAAGGATCAATCAGGAGGGGGAGGACTGTTTTGAGTCTATTGGCTATAGATTTGGTAAGGATCTTGTAAAAAACATTGCACAGGCTAATGGGCCGATAGTCAGAGAAACTTTTGTAGGAAGGAGACTTAGGAATGAGGGCAAGAAAGGTGGAATTGAGTTTCGGGTGGATAGATCTGGAAGCTTGGATAACCCGAATAACATCACACACATCCGGGCCCACGACCTCCCACATGACATGGAAGAATCATGGAGGGAAACCATCGGGCCCAAGGGCCTTATCTGGTTGCATGGAGAACAATGCTTCCTTAATCTCAGATGAGTAAAAAGGTTCTAGAAGTTTCATGCTTACCTCATGGGGAATTTTAGTCAAAAAATTGGCGAGCATAGATTTTTGGACCTGGAGGTTGCTATCTGGAGGAGTGCCAAGCAAATCTTGAAAGAAATTAACCGCTTCGCTCCTGATTTCCTCAATCTCCCTGGTAATGTGCCCATCCTTACAAGTCACTTCTCTGATATTGTTGGCCCCTCTGTGCCTTATAGTAGACGCATGAAAAATCTCATGTTGGAGTCTCCATTCTTCAACCACAGGTCATGAGATTTTTGGCACCAGAACGTTTCCTCCCTAGCGAGAATAGAATGAAAGTCCACCAAAAGGCTCCGCTCTTCCTCCCTGAGACCCTTAGTGTAACCTTCAATAGCCATCCTTTCCTCCATAGCCTTTAGGTTCTCAGCGATGGATTTTTTGGACTCAAAAATGTTGCCGAAAACCACTTTGTTCCAAATATTCAATTTTTCTTTGACCATTTTGAGCTTTAAAGCCACCCTCTTTGGAGTGCTTCCTTCCACCTTCGATTGCCACCACGCTGAAACCAATCCTTTGAAATCTTTGTGGAAATACACATGGATTCAAATCTAAAAGGGGTCATAAAAACAGGCCCATCATTTGCCTTCAAGAAAATAGGGTTATGGTCAGACCCAATCCTTGGAAGAGCCGAAAGGATAGCCTCACCAAGGATGGGAATGGATTCTGGGGAAATGAAGAATCTATCAAGTTTGACTTGAATCAAACCACCCCCAATCCTTCTGTTACTCCATGTGAAGGAAGCCCCTTTGAGTTTGATGTCAAGCAGGCCATTAGCAGAGACAAATTCTCTGAAATCTTCCAAGCTACGGCTGGAGTGGTCAGACCCTCCTTTTTTCTCTGAAGGATGAAGGGGACAATTGAATTCACCCCCTAAAACCCAAGGAAAGTTGCTAAAATTCTCCCTCATAAGAGAGATAGCTTTCCACATGTTTGCTCTCTCTGTGGTAGAATTGGAAGCATAAACGTTGGATAGAATCTAGGAAAAATTAGAGGTTTTTGACTAGAACAGTACATTGATGATTCTATTGGAAGTTGACAGCGAGCTACCCTCAAACCTCGAAGGGTCCCACAGAACCATGAGTCCTCCCGCTGTTCCCACTGTAGGGTTGGACAAACAATTTGCCCTGGCCCAAATTGCCTTCGCCACTTTGTCAGAGGAGATAGCATCAAGCTTGGTCTCTTGCAAAATAAGGATAGAAGGGTTAATCCTCCTATGGAGATCAGCCACTAACCTTCACTTGGCTGCACCGTTTAGTCCTCTCACATTCCATGAAAGTACTTTCATCTGGATAGTTTGAAGTTTTTCTTGCCTCCCCTTCCTTGTTGAGGGAGAGGTTTTAATGCATGAGCTTCGTCCAACTATGTGTCACAGTCATCCAAAACCAGCAAACGATGGGTTCCATTTGCAACGTCAGTTGCAGTCTCTTTGTCTCGCATTTTCTTGTTAGGAGGATGGCCCTGCTTCCTCTCACTACCAAAATCCACACTTTACTTTCGGCTCCTCATATTTCAGGGGCTAATGTGACCGGATTGTTCACCCCTCCTTCCTAAGAGGTAATATTCTAGCAGTGTCTACGACTAACTGAAATTGGGATGACCCGTATCTTGGAGCAGAGGAACAGCCTGAGTCAAAACTTGGGAAGGGGTCCATTCCATCTCTTCCTACGATTTGCTTTCCAAGTGGGAGTCTGCTCCTTGTTGGTTGTCAGCCTCAAGATGCTTGGGGTCCTATTGGAGAGAGGGATTCTCTTCAGGCTGAGAGAGTCTACCACAGTCTCTAGAGGGGCCTGGGGATACATGGCCCTTCACATCTGGAATATTTGGTTGCTTTGCCTGATCTTCCTTGTGCTCCAGGGGGTTGCCATTTTCACGTTTCTATTTTCTCAATTTTTGAAGAGGACACTAGGACTGGAGGTGCCCTTGGGACCGACACTGGGTGCAGAAAGCTGGTCTATTTTCATAGACAATAGCTTGTTTATGAAGAATGGTGCCTCCAGACCCAAGAGTGATGGAAGTTGGGAGTTCTGCCTCCAAATCTGCCATAACACAAAATCGGGCTTAGACGAACCTTGTTCGAGCTCGGGTGGGAGGGTCAATGGTGACCAACTCCCCAATGGAACGTGCAATACCTCTTATGAAATTTTCATGCCAGCCAAAGAGGGGAAGATTCGGGAGCCTAACCCATATTGGGGCAATGTTGATGTTTTGGGTCTCAGGACTGAAATCCATGTCCCATTTCCTGAGAAATAAACTTCTGCGGCCCAGAAACCATGGCCCAACAGCCAAAATTTTACAGTAATCCTCCTTATTGTTCAATCTAATGGCAAAAAAACCCCAGGATAGGGCCGCCAGCTCCAAATGCCCAGAAGTCCTCCATTTTCTTACTGCCCATTTTTGGATAGTTTCCATTTTGGGACGGCCTCCAATGAATTTACCTATTAGGGTAAATTTCTCAAACTCCATGAAGCTTGAAATACCTTCCGCTAGGATATCTAGCTCATCCCCAACCGAAAACAACTCTTTGGTAAAAAACTCATTTAGGGTTTTTGAGGCCGCTACCCAGGCATAAGACTTTTGAGTCCCACCACCCCCTTTGTCTGGTGGATCCTCACCTCAACCAAAACCATTGCCAGCCCGGTCAATCTTCAATGGGCCCGAGCGTTTTCACTCCCCCGGAATCATGATGCCCTCCGATTGCTCCGCTACATCCAAGAACCGAACCACCGTCGCTCCTGATCTCCCCTGCAGACTTCCCGTCCATCGACATCCTCCCGCATCCCTTCCAAATTCAACAGTTTATTGTAAACATGAATAGAATAAATTGTTTTCCAAGCTCTTGGGGTATTATTTTATCATTTAACATAAGAAAGGAAAGGATAATTTGGTGGTTGATACTTTATCTCATAAACATGGGGACATTATTGCTATGGGTGACATCTCTAGTCTTCTTCCACAATGGCTTTCTCAAATTTCTAACCCAAAGATTTCTTAGATCATTTAGTAAGTGGAGGTAAGCTCATAACTAACTTCTTGTTTCTCATATGTTGATGGGGTTCTTTATAAAAATAATCATATTTATCTCCCTTAATCCTCAATTATTAATACAAGTGTCCTCCAATAATTTCATGCATATCCTTTTGTGGGACATTATGGATTCTTGAAAATATATCAATGAGTGAAGCATTATTTTTCTTGGAAATGACTAAAAGTAGATGTCAAAACCTTTGTGGTTGAATGAAAATTATATAAGTGTAACAAGAGGGAAATATTTAAATCTCCATAATTGTTTCAACCCTTGTCTATAAGTGTATATGGACTAGGTAGATGATCTATTGCAATAATTATAACTTGTATTTAGCTTCTTAAAGATAATTTGACCCAAGCCTAGAATTGCATGAAGTTATAGGAGGATTTGCACCATTATAAATGACAATTTTCCATGGTATATGTTCTTTTTACTCCTATATCCCTATAAGCAATTGTCCTTTAATACCAAGTCTATTCAAAAGTTGGATCCTTGATTTTATGGGCCCTACAAGGTGGTTTATCAATTATCAATTATCACATTAGTGAAGTGGCATATTAGTTGGATCTTCCAACATTCCTTCCCCATCCATCTTGTTTTTCATATGTCTTATCTCAAACAAGTTATTGGCTAGAAGGTGTAATCCCATATGAAGCTTCTATTACTCAATAAAGAAGGTCTATTCATGCTCCAACTAAAATTATTTTTGTAGTCTAGAGTTCATCGTCTACGGTCTAGTCAAATTTAAGAGTTATTCATAAAGTGGTAGGACCTTCTATCAAAATATGTTATGTGGGATCCTAAGAGCATTTTTTAGTCTTTTCTAAATTTGAGGATACAGCTTTCTATGGAATCCATGTAATGACTCTAATATAGCCATGTTGACTATCTTTATCTTTATTACCTTAGACCCTAGGTTTAGATAGTCAACCCTTAAGCATTAGGGTTAGGGTTAATGTTGATTTAGTCTATAATTAGGAAGAGTTATGTTGTAGTTAGAATTATCTTTTATATTTGAATCTTAGTCACCTATGTTGTGCATGTAGATTAAAGATACAACGCCAAACAAAAGATAAAGAAATCACGATAAAAAGTAATGCAGAACACAGTTGTACAAAACAAATGATTTTTATTAATCAATGGAGTTTAGAAACTCCTTTTGAGTACAACAGGGCCTGTAACCCTTTACGTGATACAAGATTACAATTTGTGCTAGGGTTCTCCGAAACCCTAGCTGGCACAATATGGTGGCGTCTCCGAAGAATGTATCCTTAACCTCAACAGTATGAGTGGGCTTCGTTGTATCCTTTGGCTCAGACCACTCCGACTAAGCATTGCTATCATCCAATCAAATCTGCCATTAAAATCCTGCACACATTAAAACTACAAAAAGGTTAGAAACTAGTAAGAGGGCTCCACTGTGTGAGCCCTCAAAAATAGTCTAAAACCCTAGAAATGAAATAAATAGAATGCAGAATCTAACGGCGGATTAATACATAAAAATATTACTTGCTTTAGAATCTATACCTTTTTTTCTGTTAACGCGACGAGACCAAGTGGCACCTGGAAGTGATGTAACTGTCAAATCGGCTGCGGAAGGCGCCCTCGTGCGATCACTGAACGCCCGCATGCTTCTGGATCAGGGTTGCAGACGTCGATCTGCATCTGTGGCTACAGGTAAACGCCCACGGGCACTTGCGACAAGAATGGGGGATTCTGCAAAATGCTGTAGAAGGGATGGCGGCAAAGTTGGCGACGGATGCGGTGATGGATGCGACGAAAAGAGACGACGATGGATGGGTAGGTTTAGCTGAAGAAGAGATAGATAGCAATAGATAACCAAAGAGAGATAGTAAAAGAGATAGAGTTTGAGCCATCAAGGTGACTCAATTTATAATCTACTCTTAGGGCACACTTTAGGGTTTTAACGACACTTTGAAGGTGTGGCTGAAATTAAAGTGGATCCAAGGGTAGAGAATAAATCTAGGTTGTGAAACGGATTAAGATGGATGGACGGATGAGATTAAATGAAGGATGGACGGCTCAAATTAAATCACTTAAAGTATCTTTATATATATATATTAAAATATATTAAAATATTAATATATATATATATATATATTAATTTAAATAAATTTGGGAATGAAAAATGGCGGGAAAGGTGAAATTGGGCCAAATAATGGCGGGAAGGTGTGGATTTGGGCCAAATAATGGCGGTAAGGTGGATGACTGACACGTGGCTAACAGGAAGGTATAGATGACTTACAAGTGGCTGGATTTTGGTGTCTACAGTGCATATGATACTTTTCCCTCTCTACATCATTAAGTATTTGTATTTATTTGAATCCAAACTCTGATTATTTACATATTTGATTTTTTGTCATTGGATCTTAATTATTGGTTAGTAGTGAATATTATTTATTGCATGTTATTGGATTACTACTACCATTACTATATCTCTTGATGTTGTTTTATTATAGCTCTGTCCAGTTCACCACCTAAGCTTTTGGTCAATGAGTCTTTTTATCCTTTGACTATTTTAGATATAATTGCTTCCTCAAATATTTTAGTTGGATCTATTCACATTAGAGCATCTTATTCATCTTTATCATTGAGTGGAGGTCCATTTCCTATGTATTTGATCCCATCAAGAGTAGAACTATAGGTAGCACCTTCTTTTACAAAATTAGGGCATTTTGAGTAGGACACATTAGACTAGAGTGCTTCAACTTTACATTATGATGTGAATGGTAGTTTTAAGTTGGATTCTTAAAATTTAGTTCATCCATTGCACATGACTCTTTAGTTCATCCAAAATTCAAATGGGTTAAGACACTTTTCAAATATATTCAACCAATTATATTGCAAGAGAAATATTGCAAAAGCTCTTTCAAAGGATGCTCATTCTAAGCATCCTCTTACATATTCTCAAGCTAGGAGCTAGTGGGAATGGGAAGATGCTATGTTTCCATAATATGAGGCTTTGATGAAGAACATAACTTCGAAGTTAGTTCCTCTTCCAAAAGAGAAGAGTATAGTTGGTTACAAATGGGTCTACATGACCAACTATACTTTAGATGGTCATGTGGAGAAGCATAAGGTACACCTTGTTGATAAAGGATTCTCTCAATAGGAGGGAATGGACTATTTAGAGATATTTTCACATGCAACTAGGATGGATTCTATCAAGATGATCCTCTCTATTTCTAGATTATATTGATGAAAGCTTCACTATATGGATGTGAAGAGTGACTTCCTAGATGGAGATCTTTAAGAGGAGACCTACATGTTGCACCCCTAGCATTGAGCTTGAGGGACCTACTCTATTGGTTTATCATCTAACTAGGTCCTCATATAGATTGAAGCAAGCCCCTCATGCATGGTATGAGAAGATTCATTCATTTTTTCCTAGTTTTGGGTTTTAGTGATGTAAGGTTGAGCATGATGTTAATATCAAATATTAGGATGGGGAAACATTGGTGATTTTTTTATATATTGATGATCTTATCATCACTAGAAATTCTCCTACTTGATCTAGGATATAAATCCATGATTTTATTCCACCTTTAAGATAATAGATTTTGGACTTCTACATTAATTTTAGAGATTTATATTGATTAGATAGATTCTAGCATCACCATTTCATAGTCCAAGTATCTTTAGATCTTATTTATTGGTTTAATATGGAGGATTGCAAGTGTTCTTAGACTCCTTTTGTTTGACGCATAAATCCTAGGGATGAATGTATCACTCCTTTGATGGATGTTCCATTGTATCAATCTCTTATGGGAGGTTTTCTCCATCTTACTCACATTAGACCTAAAATATATTGTGTTTTAAGTTATTATTCCAAGCACATACAGGCACCCCTAGAGAGTCATTGGACAACCACTAATCCAAAGGACTTATTATATGGGTATTCACTACTTTTTTGTCTCTCCTCTAATTTTAACAAGATTTTTAGATGTTGATTGGGCTAGTGATTTGGATGAGTGATGATCCAACATAGGATTTGTGTTCTATTTGGGATTTATTACTATTTATTGGTGTTCTATATGCTAATCCACTATATCTTAGTCTTCTACAAAATTTAAATATTATGATGCCAATGAGGCAGCAAATAATCTTAGATGGATGCTCATTATTTTGTAGGAGATTGTCATTCCTTAGTATTTTTTAGTCACTCTTTGATGTGATAATTATAGAACCATCTATCTTGTCCATAATCTAGTGTTTCATTAGTGGACAAATCACACAGAGATTTAGATGCATTTTAAGAGATGGCTTCATGCACACAGGATGCTTGATCTAGATTTTATGCCTTCATTAGAGCAAATAGTAAAAATGATATCCAAGATCATGCTCCAAGTCAATTTTGTGTACATGTAAAAGCTACTTGGGTAGGAGAGTGTTCCTTAAGGGATATGACAAGTAAAGGTCTCTCTCCAAGTCCCCCATTCATATTGATGATGAATATTGGAATATGTGGTGGTTAAGCTTCTTTTGAGGCCACAATTAACTCTTGCATTATATTGTTAATATTAGCACTTTGGGCCTTTAGAAACCTTTAAAATATATATTTTTGTATTTTTTATTATTTAATTACTAAATTTTTATCTCATAACCTTGACATAAAGCTAACCCATATTTGACTATAAATAACCCATTATACCAACCATTTTGTCATCGGTTAAATTATAATAGACACCATTATATATTATGTTATTTTTATTTGCATCTATTTCTTTTTAGAAATACTAGGTAATATATTGGTTCCATTTGTTTCTTAAAACTATTGTGAAATATAATAGGAGATTGACCATAGTTGTTCGATAGTTTGAGGGATTGTTTTTGTCTCCACTATTGAATATATATATTGTCAGTTTTATTGTCCAATAAATTAGAAATCTATAGTGGATGATGTTGGTTAATTTTCTCTTGATGTGTGATACCAAGTCTTGTACTCCCCATTTTGAGTATTCTACCCGTATTGCAACTCCATCACAAGCCTTATTTCCAGATTTTTAATGTCTTCCTTGACCTCCATTAAAGTAAATAAATTTGTTGTTGTAAATATTATAGAAGAGGCCTCTTCTTATTATTCTCATTTATATAGTCATTTTGCATATTTCAACCATCATATTTCTATAATATTATTTTCTATTTGTTTTTCTGTTGAAGTTCCTTCTAGAATAACGGTAGGTTATTCTTTTCTAAATAAATTAGTTCTTCTTGTCTTGTACTCACTTTTCCTATTTTTTTCTTCAACTATCTATTTATATATTTTTTTGTTTTTCTCTTCTAGAGGTCTCCTTGACACTTTACATTATTCATCATACCCACATTTGCCAGAATTTTTTTTCCTTCTTCCTAAAATTAGACTTTTTTCACCCTATTAATATCTCTACAATTATATAAGATATTCAAGTGACTCATGGGAGGAAACATGGAGCAACGGGGGAGTAGTGGAGGAGGAGGAGGAAGGACAATGGGGAAGGGAGGGAACATTGAACAAAGCCATCAAGAAAAGATAGGCAAGGATCTAGAGGTAGGTAAGGTTGCTGAGGATGGACAGGATTCCATTTGTGATGGTGAAGGTACGGGGAACGGATTCCCTAACAAAGATCCTGACAAAGGGACCCAACCTAGAGCAATGGGCCCCAAAAAATACCTATCATTTGTAGAGACCCTTAAAGGTAAAAGGAGTGATTTCTTTGAATCACTCCCACCCCTTATCCCATAAAATAACAGAATAAGGGTTCCAACAAACATCATGGATGGTTTCTTGTCTCTGGAAACGCATTCCCTGATAGGGAAATTCCTGGGCGGTAGGCCTGACATAGAAACCATAAGGTCTTGGGCCTTTTCCAAGTGGAGAATAGCAGGAAACATGGAGATTTTTGCTCTGGCTAAAGGCTTTTTTATCATTCGGCTCAACAACAAGGAAGATGCGAGTCACATACTAACGGGAGGGCCATGGTTCCTAGGAAGGCGTAGCCTATTCCTTAGACCATGGGGAGAATATTTTAATCCTGATAAGCAAAGCATTAACACAAATCCTATTTGGGTCTAGACTCCCAAATCTTCCTACCCAGTTTTTTCATGAGTACTTCCTAAGAGGAATTGCCAAAACCATAGGGGAGTTGGTAGCAATCGACAACTCCACCTTAGCTAGGTCAAGGATGACACATGCAAGGATATGTGTGAATGCGAACCTAGATTCTGAGCTCCCAACCTTCATGGAACTTGGTTATGGAGAATACCTGAGAAGGCAACCTATTGAATACGAAAACAAGCCAGCCTTCTGCGTGGAATGCAAAACTCAAGGTCACCTCAAGAACCAGTGCCCAAGCCTAGCAGGTAACAAGGAAGCACAAAAAAAACTGATCCGAGAGGGCCGAATGGAAGAGGGCAGGTAAAGAACCAAGGACCTCGACTCCCACCAAACAAAGGAACCTACAAGGTGGTTAGGATCGATCAAAACCAACGAGAGCAAGAAGATCAACCTCAAAAAAAGGGAAAGGAAAGTAACAAGTCAAAAATGCTCAGGAGACTCAGGTAAGCCCTTTGATACCTAGCTTTAATAAGTTTGAAATCCTAGCTGAAGTTGAGGCTGAGGCAGACAAGATAGAGGAAGAGGACCTCCGGATAGGCCTTCCAAAAAACCTAGAATCCCCATCTAGATCAGGACCCTCCAGTGGCACCCTAGCAGGTCCCCCACAAAATTGCCCTTACGACATGCCCCAAATATTAGGGGAATATAGGTAGAACATGGAGGAAGAAGATACAGGGATAGAAATAGCTACAAAAGTGATTGAAGGATGCTCCAGCCTAGTCCTGCAGCAAATTATTCCCCCAAAATTTAGTCCAAAATAGACTCGTAGTTCAACGAAATCCCCCATAGATTATGGCAGTGAAAAAAAGAGGAAGGATTTCAGAGGCTGAACACTACAGAATTAGGCTCAAGAATGAAATTGCAAATGGGAAGCAAAGAACGCTTCTGCCTCAAGTTATCACAAGCATGGATGATAACAAATCTAACAAACCTCCTCCACCTCAGGGCAGGGGGAGAGGGAAGAACTCAAAGCAATCCAAATGAAGGTCCTCTCATGGAATGTGAGAGGCCTTAACGACCCACCAAAGCAAAGGGTGGTTAATGCGTTAAGGAGAGAAATCAGTCCTACAATACTATTATTACAGGAAACAAAAACAGACGAAGAACAGTCAAAAGCACTAGCAGGCAAAATATGGAAGCAAGGGGAAGTGGCTTTCAAGTAGGCAAGAGGAGCATCTGGAGGACTAATGGTCTTGTGGGATCCTAATAAAGTGGAAGGTAGTGTCATTCAGGTAGAAGATAGGGTCCTGAGTGTGTTGTTTCATGATATTGACAACAATAAGTCATGGATCCTATCAAATGTATATGCGCCCAACATAGTGCAAGGAAGAACAACCCTATGGGAATATTTGAGTCACATGAAAGGGGCATTCCATAATATCCCATGGGTGGTAGCGGGAGATTTTAATACGCCTCTATACCCATCAGATAAGAGAGGAGGAGTAGGCCTTCCTTCTAGGAGCATGGAAGAATTCAATGAGTTTGTTAACTCAAATGAATTAATGGACGTCAAGCTAAAATATGCCAAGTACACTTGGAGCAATAGATGTATAGGGAGTCACCTCATTTAGGAAATATTGGATAGGTTCCTATTGTCGTAGGAGGCTATTATAGTTTTTGGGGATTCAACCCTTCACTCACTTCCCAAGATTGGGTCAGACCACAGTCCCATTCTGCTGGAGGTGCCTCAAGCCACTTCCCTTAGGAGACCCTTTTGGTTTGAGGCAATGTGGATAAAGCACCATGACCTTAAGGACCACATCGACCATTGGTGGTAGCAAACCTTCCAAGGAAGTCCTTCTTACAAACTTTCTCAAAAGTTGAGATTGGTGAAAGACAACTTCAGAATATGGAACAAGGAGGTGTTTGGAAACCTCTTTGAGAATAAGAAAGTGGTGGGGGACAAACTAAGAGCCATTGAAAACATTATCCAAAATGGAATGATGGATGAGGCTACCATAATAGAGGAGAGAAGCTTACTTTCAGAATACCACAACATCCTGGCCTGTGAGGAGACTTATTGGAGGCAGAAGTCAAGAGCATTATGGCTAAAGGATGGGGACTCCAATTCCAAGTTCTTCCATGTTACTACCTTGAGGAATAGGAGTAACAACAAGATTAAGGAATTAACCAAAGAGGACGGTTCAACCACCCAAGACATCCATGAAATCAGAGATGAAGTTGTGTCTTACTTTAGCTCCCTCCTTGGAGATGAAACACAATGTCGGGCCACAACCAAAGATTCATTACTGCAATCCATTCCCCAAATAATTAATGGTGATATCAATGGAAAACTCATCACACCTTTTTTTGATGAGGAAATTAGGGAGGCTTTATTTTCTATGGATCCTGATAAGGCTCCAGGCCCATATGGATTCCCACCTAGGTTCTTCCAATCCTTCTGGGATATAGTTGGATCTGATGTTTTTTCCATAATTCAAGAATTTCAATCCTCCAAACACATCCCTCGAGGGTACAATTCAACGTTTATAGCCCTGATCCCAAAAGGACCGGCCCCCAAGTCCATGGCAGATTTTAGGCCAGTCAACCTCTGCAATGTGTCTTACAAAATCCTCACCAAAGCTATAGCGAATCGCATGAAAGGAATCCTGCCCTTGATTATCGACCTATGCCAGGGTAGTTCTGTTCAAGGGAGGTCAATCCTTGATGGAGTCATTATAGTCCATGAAGCCCTCCATTCTGCATCCCAGACTAAGAAGGTTGCTTTTGCTCTAAAGTTAGACATGAATAAGGCCTATGACCGCATAAACTGGGATTTTGTGAATGCTATTTTGCTCAAGTTTGGCTTCCACCCTGAGTGGGTTAGGCTCATCAGAGGATGCATCCACAAGCCCTGGTTCTCGGTTCTCATCAATGGGATGATGGCAGGGTACTTCCAAAGTTGCAGAGGTCTCAGACAAGGGGATCCTATTAGCCCAATGCTATTCATCATAGTGGTTGAAGCCCTTGGAAGGACAATCAAAGTTACCTATTCTGTAGGGCTTATATCTGGTATCAAAGCTACATCCCTCACCAATGCAGTCACACATCAACAATTCATTGATGATACCTTGATGTTGACTATGGCATCGGTTGAAGAGGCCAAAAATATTAAACACATCTTAAAGCTTTATGAGGATGCGGTAGGATAGAAGGTAAACTTCAACAAAAGCAAAATCTACTTCCTTAACACCCCACCCCTCAGGCAGATCAAGATAGCCAGGATTTTGGAGTGCTCCATATCCACTCTCCCCACTTCTTACTTGGGCCTCCCACTGTTCACAGGAGCTACAGTTGAGTCAATGTGGAACAATGTGCTGGAAAGGATCCAAAAGAAACTTTTAGGTTGGAAAGGACACTTGTTGTCCCAGGCAGGCAAAGCAACCCTGACCATGGCTTCACTTCAGAGTATTCCTGTATATTTCCTATCTATTTTTAAGGCATCGGCCAGGGTGTACCAAAAAATAGAACAGTATCAAAAAAATTTCCTCTGGTCAGGATCGGAAGAAAGACAAAAAATTCACTTAGTGGGAGGGGACAAGGTGTGTCGACCCAAAGAGAATGGAGGTCTTGGCCTAAGAAAAGTTTCTCACCTTAATATAGCGTTATTAGCCAAACAAGCTTGGCGACTGATAACCAACGTGGAGAACGAATGGACAATGATTATTAAAAGAAAATATCTCCAAGGAACAGAGTTCTTGAGCAATACCATTCAAAGCAGAGGATCAACCTTTTGGAAAGCCATCCTAATGAGCAGAGACATTTAAAAAAAGGCATGAGATGGATTCTAGGGAATGGATAGAAGATCAGGTTTTGGGAAGATAAATGGGCAAGGGAAGAAGCCCTAAGTCAAGACCCCAACCTAGCCCAGTTAATAGACTACACTACTAAGAATATTGGGCCTAAGGTGGCTGATTTCATAAGGCAGGATAGGAACAGATCCAGATGGAGACCAATCAAGATCCAGGGCTTGGAAGCAGAGTCCGAGAAACTTGAAAATATTCTAAGACAACAATTCATCCCCATAGGAGCAAAAGAAGATCACTTAAGGTGGTCAACAACCGAGAGTGGAGACTTCACTGTTAAATCTGCTTACAAGTTATTGCTCCATCCTGAAGAGCCTCGGTTCCAAACTCAGCTAGTGTGGATCAAGAAATTGATTCCCAAAATATCATTTTTTTCATGGCTAGTGATTCAAGGAAAAATTCTCACCATTGATAATATGCTAAAGAAAGGAATGATGGTACCTAATAGATGTTATCTATGCAGGGCAAGCTGGGAATCAATTCAACACATTTTCCTTGAGTGCCCCATAGTTGTCACTATTTTAAATGGGGTATTCCAAGCATTTAATATTGCTTGGGTGAGACCAGCGTCCATCCATGACCTTTTCCAGCAATGGCCCAATCCCTTTGTTAGCTTAAGGCTTAGGTTCTTGTGGAAGATTTATCTTCATCATTTCCTATGGCAAATATGGTTAGAAAGAAACCTTAGAGCGTTCAAAGAGTCAAAACGGGATCCTGGGTCAATCACCAACAAAATCCTAGCCTTTATGAAAGAAAATGTCTTAATTCATCCTATTGAGGCACAATCGATTCCCCTTCGTGAGAATATTTTAGCTCATTCCTTAAGCATTCCCCTTGAAGATGGTCCCTGTAAGACTAATCCTAGACTTGAATCCAAATGGATCCCTCCCCCTGTTGACTGGCTCAAGCTAAATTTTGATGGCGCTTCCAAGGATAACCCTGGCAGAGCAGGAGCAGGAGGAGTGGTAAGGAATCACCAAGGTCATATGGTGTTGGCCTTTGCTGAACAACTTGGAACCATGACCAACAATGAAGCTGAAGCTAGAGCCTTGTGGCGAGGATTGGAGTTGATGCAAGAGACTCAAGGCAAACTCATAGTGGAAGGAGATTCTCAAAACATCATCAACCTTCTGAAGAATGACAAGGAACCTTCGTGGAGGATTGAATCTTGCATCAAGGAAGCTAGGAACCTGTTCGAAGTCAGAAAATACAGGATGGCTCAACATGTCTTCCGAGAAGCCAACAAAGTAGTGGATAAGTTGGCAAACATAGGAGTTGAAGCTAATGGTCTGATCACGTGGACATAGGATACTCCGCATGACGTGGAAGAGATCATCCAAAAAGAGCACCAATGACTTTTTTGATGTGGACCATGGGCAAGTGGAGTCCCCGTGGTATCCCCATTGGACATTGGGACCATGCCCAATGCAGAAAGGATATGAGGTGGCAGATTCGGAGTAGTCATCCCGCCAAACTCACGAGAGTGGCCAGCATGGAAATCCAGAGAAATAGGTATGAGTGCCAATGACACGGTGGAAAAGGTCAGTAGTTTTCCAAGAAAAGACATTCATCATTGGTCGTGGTCTCAAAACGAGTGGGAGACTCCAGATCACGATCCTGGTGGATTGGCGATGGTGGAAGGACAATGTTTTTTTGCCAAGCAAGCTAGATCAAGATATTCCATGATTACCAAGCGGTGGGATCCCAATTGCATCAAGAAGGGGCATGCTGGAACGCTCAAATTGCTAACAAAAAAGGCCAAGTGGCAAGTCATCCAGGTGGAAGGTGGGTTGTGGCACACTCCTAGACATGGCACCCCTCACAATAAAGATACAACTGCAAGTCACGAGGGCACCCGAAGATCTCACCACCTTTCTATTAATTCCAAGTGTGGGAGGACGTCGAGCATCTTGCAAGTGGGCTGGAAAATTATGAAGGCTTTGAAGGCTTTGAAGCTTAAGGAAATAATGACTTACATTGAGCCAAGAATGGTGGTCATGGAGACAATGACTTAGGTGATCCTCACTGAGAGATGATTCACACAGTTCTTTGACTTGTTTTAGATAGTGGAGGAAGACATAACTCTTGCTATTATGGAGTTGTGGGAGGATGGCAGAGTGGAAATTCAGGGACAAGAGATTGTCATAGACATTACTTGGTTGGTTATCATCATAGGGCAGACTATAAAAGGAAGATCCATCCACAAGAAAAAACACAACTGGGAGGTGGAATTACGCGAGTTTAAGGACAATCCCAAAATTTTCAAGGAGGCGAAGAATGGACTAACCAGGGTGGACCTCCCTACCCCGTGGAACTCTATTATGAAAAATGTAATGGATTTCATCACAGCTGAGGACCCTAGCAAGGTCCTCCTTAGCTTCCATTATGCGTTTGTCAACTTTTTCCATGATGTCAATCCCATAAGTATACCCCAATTCCTGCTTAATTCCATGAATTACACTATTAACTCATGTCGGAGCAAGAAAGGTTCTGCCATGCCATTGCACCAAGGTCTGTATAAGGTCATATACAAATTTTTCATGATTACTTCTCCCCAAGCTGAACCCCCTACTATACCCCAAGCCAAAACCTCGGGTGGTCACCATGCGGAAATCTCTAGGGGTAGGGATAGTCCTGGTCTACCCAAGCCTCATTCTGCATCCCCAACTAAGAAAATAGGGGTGGATTTGACCATTAGAGGAGGACCGACTAAGAAAAAGCTAAAAATTGAGGAACCGAAAGGACCCAAGAGATCCTCACTGAGGCTGAAGAACAAGCAAGCGTAGGGGAGATCCAAACCCCTCGACATTGACTCTGAGGAAGAGGGTCCCGATCCTACAACTATGGTCCTCAAGTGCTTTGTGCTGACCTCATCTGCTAATGTGATTCATCAGATGCAGGAGATCCTTGAGGTGTTAACTAAGGTATTTTTCAATGAAGGGTACTAGAGCAACAAGCTAGTGGAGGCTAATATAGAGACTGATGATCAAGAGGAGGACAAGGATGATGAGCAGAATGAGGACGATGACGAGGAGGAATAGCACCATGCAAGACAATACTCTGCACAAAAATGGTGGTTGGCGAAGCCTTAGAAGATTATCTGAAGCCAAGTTTTGTTTGTGCCCTGTGCAGAGGTTTCAAGGTTTTTTGTTTTTTGTCTTAAGAATGGTCTGGTTGGGCTTTTTATGGGTGGGTACTTTCATGGTTTTTTGTGGAGTATTTTTAATGGGTGTGAACTTCTATCTATCGAGGGTAGTTCAGGCTGATAGGCTTTCGTTTGGTGTAGGCCGAAGATGGCCAGTTAGGTTAGAGGACCGAGGGTCCTCAAGTGGTTAAGGATCCTGCTCCTCAGTGATATGCTGATTTTTGTATATAGGTTTTGGGTCAACCTTTAAAACCCAATATTAATGGAATATTTTAATTATAAAAAAATATCTCTACAATTATATTTGTTAACTCATTGCTCTTGATTCTATTTATTGATTTCTTTTATACCATGATAATTTTATACACACTAGGATATAATTTAATTTTCATTGTGTTAAAGAGTCTTCAATGTCTACTTCTATAATCTTGTATGTCTGACTTTACAAGTAAATGACATAGTTGACAGTGCTTTCTCCATTGTATGTTGTGCATATATAATTTCTATATTTCTTTCACATACTCAAACCATTGTAGATCAATCCATGTATACCACATAGGGTAAATAGTTTACCAGAATGAGTAAGTACCCTTTGTCCTTTGAGCATATTGTCCATTTCTAGTTTTCTTCTTGTAGTAGCCATGATGGATTCATACCTAGATCATCCTTGTTGCTTAGCATGTTGGTTTTCTCACTTGTGTTTCTTACATTGAAATTACTTATTAGAATTAAGTCTCTGATTTTAGAGTATGATGAGATGTATTTCTTTAAATCTACATATAGATCCTCATAGTTTATCCCATATTTTTATAGGCTTCAGATGTCAGTGGATCGAAATAACAAATTGTGATTCTAATAGTTCTTCCTTTTTTCCTTATATAAATCTAGATTCTCTATTTAAGTCTTCTTTATCCATGAAATATTATTTTCCCATGTTTCCTTTATCAAATCTATTATTCCTCCATATTCTTACCATTTCCTATTGTTTCATTTCATACTAAAATTTACTTATAACCTTCAAATGTTAGGGTATTTCATCCATCATGCTTATGTGTTTTTAAAATACAAATTATGTCTCTTCCTTCTTTAATGGGCCCTTTCCTCCAAGGATATCCAATATAATTCCAACATATTAGGCTTAACAACTCTTGAGGGGCCTATTTCCCTATTTATCTTAGAACCTTTTTCTAGATATTTGGATCTTTTCTTTTTTCATCCCATGTTCATTAACTTTCATTCCTTGTATTTTTTATTTGACTCTTTTCTTCTTGTTGTATTAGTGTCTCTCAAAAATTTTGACTAGTGATTTAAGCATTTCTATTTTTTAACCATGCCCATTTGCCTTCATTCCTTGTTGTCCTTATTTAATTTATTTTTCCATTTTTCTCTTCTTCTTGTATTGGGGTTAAGTCTTCATCTATAAAAAATATAAACATTTCAAAAGTCTCTTTCTTAGTATTTGGTTCTTGTCCTTACTTTTCATCATGGTAACTTTTATGAACCTACATCTTCTTTCTCTAATTGTTCCTACCTCTTTTCTTAGAAAACTTGTCCTTCCCATTATAATTTATGTATAATGAAGCCTCTTGTAAGCCTAGTTATGTCTTTAGCTTCTTCATATTAAGCCTCTTGTAAGCCTAGTTATATCTTTAACTTCTTCATATTCTCTTACCCCTTTGATAATATTTGTTGATCTATTATAATTTTCTTTGTTTTCTCTTACATTTATTCCAATTTATTTTTCATCCATATTTTTCTTCCTGTCCATTGACCCTTTTACCCTTTGTGTCCATGTCTAGATTTCCTTTGTCTAGTTTCCCATATTGCTTTTTTTACTTTCATAGATGTTGTTCCTTGTTGTTGACATGCATTTCTTCTCTTGTACCTTTTAGAAATATATTCATATTTATTGATTTTTTACTAGGTTATATATATATATATATAGATATATATCTAATGATGTGTCACTTTTGTCTGTCTCCCTTTAAAGCTTCTTGTAACATTTTACTTGTTCCTTTAGTATTCAATTATCTTCCTTTATATTTATATTTTTCTCTTAATTCCTTGAAACTTACAATTATTCTCCTACTTAGTTTCCATGCATTCTAATCAACTCTTAAATCTCATCAAATCTTCCAAAAAACTATGATGCATCTTTTAGTATTGCTACTTATTCCCTTAATATTCTATTGTTATCAATAAACTTTTAATTTATCTTCATAGTTCATTGGATCTTGTGATGATTATCTTGTTCCCTAGTTTCCATGCATTCCAATGTATTCTTGACCTATGTTTGTCTAAACATACTTTCTTCAAATACCCCATTGGACATTAATATTTATTTACATTTATTTTCTTGCTTTTCATTGTGAGTGACTTACTATATTTTTTGGTTTTGATTTTTGTTTTTGCTTTCATTTTTATTTTATTTATTTTTTAATCATTGCTCTCCCCCTAAATATGAATGCAAAGCAAAGTAAAAATAAAATACTAAAACAAAGAAATCTACAAGAGAATGACCATTCCTGATTTTTTTACTACTAAAGAAAATAAAAAATTATCACTAAAACTATTATAAAAGTAAAATATAATGCAATAAAATAAATACTTCTATAGAAATCAATTGAATATTTATATAATCAAGTGGCATTAGCTCAATCTGTTAGATTCTTCAAAACATTTGAGGAGACCAAGGTTCAAATCTTGCCAAGTGATACATGGAAAATATCCAAGCTTTGTTGTAATACCACTATGTGGTGATGATGTAATACAAGTGGGGTCCGTTTCAATTCCATATAACCAATTGAAAAAATAAAATATTTATAAATAATGAATCATGGAAAAATCATAGGAAATATTCCTATTAAAATATTGACACATGCTAGACCTTTATTTTAAGGTTAAGAAATAATAGTTAAATAAATAATCTAATGCAAGAGAAGGGCACTTCCTAATTTTTATTACTAGAGTAAAGAATTAAAAAATTATTGGAAATCTACTGTAGAAATAAATTATAATGCAATAAAATAAATATTTTTGTAGTAAATAATAAAATATTTATAAATAGATCTGGGAATGAGTGCAAGCTGAGAGCAAGCATAAGTTAGGAAAGAGTGCAAATTGATGGAATTTCCAATATTTTCTAATGATCCATGAAGCATAAAAATTTCCACAAGCATAAGCAAGAGAATAGAAAAGCAAAATAGAAAGATCAAAAACATGAAATAAGATAGGTGCATGCCTAATGTGTGCACCTACAATGATAGCTCACTTAAGAATACTACACTTCACACTCATACAATGGATCAATGGTTGGGGGTATTTGTAGTGAATACCTAATCCTCAAATTACAATTATAATTACATTAACCAAGGCCAACATAAGACTCAAGGTTAAGTCAAGTTACTAAACCTTTAATTAAAGATTTAATTAAGGTTAACCATCAAGGTGGTTTAACCAATCCCATAAGGGGTGAATACATAACCATCTAGGTGGATTAACCAATCCCATAAGGGATGAACACAATAATATTATCCATAGGCTTACATATAATATTTTTTGAAGGCTTAACAAACACAAGATTGTATGTAGGCTTACATCAGCATCTATCAAACTTAGCCAATAAGTTTAGGTTAACATATCTTCCAATACACCCCTTAATATGACTTTATGAATGAGGAGAGAAGACATTAGAGATGATGTCATATCCCCCATAATGAATGCTTGAATGGGCCAAAGAGTATTAGAACCACTAAATCTCCTACATTAACTAGAAGACTATCAAGTCGCCAAGTAATGAGCCTCGATCACCATTTAGAAGACTATTAAGATGAGAACAAGTGAGCTTCCCTCTCTATTTGGAAGACTGTCAAGATGTCAAGAATGAACCTCCATCTCCATATAGAATACTACCAAATTATCCTTATGGAATATGTTATCAAGTCCAAGATACTCTCATAGTCGCTCTCATGGCACTTCAGGCATGATTTGGATCAAGGTTACCCACTAGTTAAGGCAAATGAATCATGTTAGCTCCTCTTGCCAAAGGTAAATGATATATATTAACCCTTCCTTGGATATGAATTCGTGACTCCACCTTTGATCCAAGGTGTTGAGATTCCCTTAATAAGATCTTCAATATACAATATGATGACCATAATTTGTCTTTTAATCTTAAAAAAAATAGTCGAATTATAAAGCAAAATGTAGTTTTTAAATAATTATCCCCATCGTTAAAAAATGACCTATAATAACAAGGCATACCCTATGCTAGTTATTCAAAATCCACTCTTGCATCCAAAAAAAACTTTGCAAAATATCTTCTCAAATGTGTTATATGTAACCTTTAATGCTCCTATAAAATTGCTAAAATTTATTGGTAGAGCAAAATAAATAAATAAAACTACAACCATTGTGAAAGATCAAAAAATGTGTGATTTAAAAAAAATGAACTCAAACTCAAATTTTTTCCTCTTGAACTAACAAAAATCCTCTAAATTTAAAAAATTTAAATTTTTAAAGTTACATGTGTACCATGTGTCATAGATCATCAAATATAAAAACTACCATTTGTCCTCTATTGGTACTGAATTTGCTATTGACTAGGACAGTGATTGGGCAACCACGTTTCATCTGTTGATAGGGTGCATGGATCTAACAGAATCCATCATAAATAAATAAAATTAAAAAAATGGTTAAAAACCTCATCCAGCTGCCACATGTCCAATCAACTTGAGCCTCCAACTTTCTTGGAAAGATTCCTTGTGTTTCTTGCACTGGCTGCTAAAATAAAACTGGTATATCTATCATAGAATCTAGATGGGGGGCCTATGTATCTATTCCTTCCCTTCTCATGCAACAACTTAGTTACCTTAAAGCCTCACACAGAGCACTCTACTACCTTACCACAAGGCCAAAGCAGCTGGGTGAAAGATGAACGCTAGGGATTAGTTAAAGACTCTTCCTGCATGATTTGACAATTACACATTATCTAAATGAGTCCTTTGCTGCCATTGGTCCAAGTGGGATTGGTATAGAGAAACACCATTTGCATATTCTAGTGTTGAGATCCATCAATTACCTAGTGTACACGTTCCCAGTGAGGAGAGCAGAATAATAAAACTTGCAACATAATGTCTAACAACTATTAATATGCAGAATATTGTAACGATAAGGTGGAATAGGTATGGTTGGAAATAATCCAAAATTTAAACACTGTTTAGTAATAGAAATATTTTTGTCTCAATGAAGATAACCCTGCAATAGCGAAAACACCATAATTTTGTGTTACAAGGTTTAGTCCTTTTCAAATATAACCATTTGTTACCATCAATAGTCATCATGGCTACATCACCCATTTTGTGACCTCTTAAAGTGTTGCTCACCATGGTATATACCATGGCCATCACCCCTGCTAACATTAGCATTAACTTCCCCATTTGCCTCTTCGAGTTTACCCCCAACAAGGAGCTCAAGGTCCTTCCCAAGTATAATCACAACTGAATGATACAAGGGCCTTCTGCAAAGAATCTCAACAAATTAGTTAAACCTCGATTAATAGAGGGATACACTCAAAGCTATCCATTTCCCTACTCATCTCAATAAAAAAAAGAGGAATCCAAAAACATAACTGATTTGAACTCACAACATTCACAAGAGGAAAAGTCTCAACAGAACCGAAGCTACCCCACAATAAGAAAAGTAATAATAGTTCCAAGTGCAAAAAAAAGTAATCCAAAAACATGAGTGATCTGAACTCACAAAATTATGCGAGTCTCAAACCTGCTAGACTATCATGACTTTAGTATTATGGATTCAAAAATAGAGGGATTCACTAGGTTGTTCATTGGACTAACAAAGCATTTTTATCCACCTTGTGATGCATTTCTCCAGATCCAATCATCCACTATCACACGAGACCCTCGTGATTAAATATCCCATTAGGGATTTTAAGGAGAAAGCCCTAAAAACTACTGAACAAGATCTTCCTCAAAATTATTTTGAAATAAATCTCTTCGTGTTATCAAGTGAAGTCGCTCCATACTAGCTCTAACACCATGATGGAATTTACAATATTTTCTAGTAATTCATGAAGTGTAACATTCACCACAAGCATAAGCATGATAACAGAGAATCAAAATAAAAATATCAAGAACATAAAATAAGATGGTTGAGTGTCCAAAGTGGGCAACCACAATAATAGCTTACATAAGAATATTACACTTCACACTGATACAATGGATCATTAGTTGGGAGATATTTATAGTAAATACCTAATTTCCAAATTATAATTTATAATTACATTAACTAAGAGGTCCAAGGTGTAGACCAATTGGTTCAACCAAACCTTGTAAGGGCGGCGGAGGTCCAAGGTTCAAATATCGGGCCTCATCGGACTGAATGCTTTTCCCTTTCTTGGTGCTTTCAGTGATGTAAAAGGTTTAAAATGATTGTGGCATGGTGGTTATAGGGGCATACTGTGTGAAGATCTATGTGACGGCTTCTGGGGTGGACAACACAGAATACTGTGGTGGCCATAAAAGCCAAACAACCTTCTCGTATTCGTGGCAGCTACCAATTCCACCATGTAAAAAAAAATTACATTAACTAAGGCCAACATAAGGCTCAAGGTTAAGTCAAGTTACTAAACCTTTAATTAAAGGTTTAGTTAAGGTTAACCATCAAGGTGGTTTAACCAATCCCACAAGGGGTGAATACATAACCATCCAAGTGGATTAACCAATCCTATAAGGTATGAATACAATAATATTTTCCATAGACTTACATCAAAGGTTGCTCAAAGGCTTATGTGATCATAGGATTTTTCATAGGCTTACATCATCATATGTCAAATTGATATGGTCAAATTACCATATCCTCCAACATAAACTAGGAGCAAGCCTCACCTTTTTCTTGTTTTAGAAAGCAAACAAGTGTTGTGAGAGTGATCAAGAATCAAGTGTGAGTAGGATGTATAGTCCGAGCACCCCTTCTTGTTCCTGTTGGTCACGAATCTGCCACATGAAAGGATTTTCTAAAAACTATGCACCCTAGACTCAGCCAACATTGAAAGGCTGGGAGAAAGAGATGTCTCCCAGACCAATATCCAGAGAGGGCTGGTTCCCTTACTATTTCTAAACTTGATTTCAGATTAAAGTTGTAGGAAAGAGATGAGAAATACGTAGAAAGAAACAGGAAATTATGGAAAGAGATGGGAAATATAGCCGTAGGCCGAATTTGTTAGATCGGGGAAAAGAAACTCAGCAAGATGGAACTTCAAGTGTATAAACAACATATAATAATAGAAAACAACATAATTCATTTACGACCTTGCGCAAACTACCTCCAGGATTGCATTCCAGAACTTACTTCCTTACTAGCAGTATTCAAATTCAAATGCAGAATTTAAATCTAACAACAGATCAGAAAGACAAGCATAATCGAGAAATGCATGAAATAGAAGGAAATTACACAGAAAGACGTTTGCAAAATCAAAGGCCAAATCTCTTTCATTCATGCAAGACAACTTGAAAGCTTTCACGCAATCTGTCTCTCAAACTCCCGACCCTTTTTCTAGGATCTACATGGCTTAATATAGAAGTCTTACTTCTTTACAACATTTAAAACTTGCGACGGACCTCCTCGAGATCTACAAACTGTGCAAAAAAAACAAGGAAATCATCCCCTTAGACCAGCCTCGAAGAAACCAGACATTAAATGCAATAAGGAGTCGGTCGTCTTCATTAAATTGTTGTTCTTGAAAATATGCTTGAACCGTTAGAAACCACGAACAGCAGCTTCAAAAAATGGAAATATTTAATTCTGGTGGTTTGAACACATTCTTCTACCTTGCTTGCATCAGAAAGCAGCAACGCATTTAATTCTGGAGCGCTTTTAATCATCAAAAATCGCAAAACTGCATTAGACTGTTTGAACTGCGTTCTGGTGCAAAACTGTAACAAGTCACGAAAACGCGATAGGTCACGAAATCGTGACGTCTTTTTTCTCTGTATGCTTTTGTTGCTTTGGATCCCCAAAAATCCTACATGTCGCAAAATCGCGACGTATTTGGCTCCTTCGTCTCCTTCGCTACCCTGAACTACAAAAACGTGATGCTGCGCAATTTCGCGATGTCCGTACAATTATGCTCTTTCTCTAGCTCTGTTATCGCGAAAATGCAACAATGCGTGATTTCACGATGTTCTTCATCTTTTGTTCTCTTTGCTACTTCAAATCATGAAAACGTGACACTGCACGATTTTGCTACATCTTTCCGTCGACACCTTCATCGTTGTCTCCAGGTCGCGAAAACCAAGCAAGTCACGAAATCGCTACACTATCTTCCCATTGCTCAGTCTTTGCTTTTATGTTGCGAAAATTTGACATGTCGCGATTTCGCTACACTTTTCATACATTCTGTACGGTCCTTCTCTAACCCGCGAAAACGCGACATTCTTCTTTAGCACGTCATGAAATCGCGACAGGTTCTATCTCCTTGGACTTTGCTGCTTCTCGACCGTGATTTTCATCATGTCGCAAAATCGCTACCATTTTTTGCACTTGGTCCTTCTTACTCACTGTGTCGTGAAATCGTGACGTTTCCTTGCTGCTAGCCTTTATCTCCATGAATGTCACGAAATCGCGACGCCAACTTCTTTCTTGCTCTTAGCCTCAAAAGTGTCACAAAATCGCGATAGGTTCTATCATGCTCTGCTCCATCCCGTAACAAAAACGCTATGTATACATGCCTTAAGCCTTTCTGTCCACCTACACCGTGAAAACGCGATGCGTCACGATTTCGTGACGTCTTTTGCCTTGTGTGCCTCGCTCGCTATTACGTTGCGATATCGCTACGCCGTTTGTTGCCATCACCCTCTGCTGAGTTATGTCGTGATTTCATGACAGTTTCTAACGTTATGCTCCCTGGCCATCGCAAGTCGTGAAAACGCGACATGTCATGATTTCGTGACAACTTTGTCGCTCAGCCTTCGTTGACCATTTTGACCGTGATTCTCTGACACGTCGCGATATCGTGACGGTTTTACCCCCTGCTACCGTTGACTACGCTGACCACGATTTTTTGACATGTCGCAAAATTGTGACGACTTTGCATTTGTTTTCTCTCTCCTCAACCAACCCGCGATAACGCGACATGTCGCGATATCGCGACGGTTTTCAATTTTGTCTCTCCATGCTATTTTTTGTCATGATTTCGCGATAGTCTTCGGACTTAGCTTGTTTCTTGCATCAAAACTTGTATAGGAGTTAGAACTTCAACATCTTATGCTTGAATAATCAATAATCAACATAATGTGGCAAAAATGCCAACATTCTTGGCGGCTCGCGGGGTATACAGTTCTGCTGTATGCACAAATCCCAGGCCTGAATCCATTGGGCAACAGAGTCAAGAAAAACTGAGAACAGAAAGCTGGCTGATGGGATACATCTCGATGGACTGCTACAACAATTCTTGCTGAATGACTAAAACTTCAAGTAAATCTGTATTTGGCTGAACTGACCATGGAATGGAAATGAAAAATGATGGAATATGGGAATGGAAGGAATGATGCGGTAGATACAGTAACAGAGTGCTTTTGTGCTACCAACTGCTATGAAATGGAAATGGAGGTGAATGAAATGGAAGGTGGGGAATGAAATGAGTGAAGTGGTGGAATGGAATCGATAAATGCTAAAACAATAATGAAATTAGAAGAAAAGGAAAAGAAGAACCGGGAATATTAGAAAAGGGGAAAAGAAACAACAGCAGTGGCTTGATTACTGCAGAAGAAAAAGGAGTAGGAGAAGGAGGGAATAAAGAGTGGAAGGGAAGAAATAAAGAGGAAGCCACTAACTTCTGGGAAAGAAGAAGAAAAAATAAAGAAATACGTATCTGCGGGCTCGCATGCAAAAAGAGCCAAAGTGGACAGAGGAAAACAATACTTTTCTTTTTTCTTTTCTATTTTTTTTTTTTTTTTTTTTTGCTATATACAATAGTTTACGACATGATTGGCATGTCGCCACCAGAAACCCAGTCTCAGGGGGTTATCGGGTAAATCTACAGTGTCCCGACCAGATCTGATCATACTTGAGTCGGTCTTTGAAATTGGGATGACCTCCTCCTAAAGTTCTCCATGTTGTAGAGATGGGCAAGTTATCCTACATGCCAGTACCCACACAATTGACAAATAATGTAGCAAAGAAATTTGCCACATGGAAGGCTCCTGTGGGTACCAGTTGCAGTAATGACTGAAGCCAATACCACCATCTTGAAGAGTCCCCTGACTGTGAGCTGAGTACATGTTCCTCCAACCCCTTGATGTGATAATAGGAATTGTCCAGCAACAGTCCTTTCTCTAGGATCTCTTTAGGCTCAACTTCTTGATGAGGCATGTTGATTGGGCTCTGGTTGAACACTTGCATGCTATGCCCCAGGATACAAAAATATGTGCCCTCCTTGCTCTTAGGTTCTGCCACTTGAGCCTGTTATTTTTTGCCTTCGCTCATCTCCTCTTGATAAAAATTGCAAGCAACCATATTATCTTTTGCTGGGACAATGCTTGCATATGCCCATTGTGGGTCTTGGATGAAAGCTGCCTCTTGAATTCCACACAGCTGCATCTCAGGTTTCTACACAGTATAAGGGATCTGGTGTGAAAAATGTTGTGCGGGATAGACCGGAACAGGAACTACCAGAGAAAGTAATGGAGTTTCTCCCCATGGTAATTTTCTTGATAGGAGCAAAAGTTGCTCCGCTCGCACTGCTTCCTCAAATATTTGAGGGAACCTTCGTTCACCTGATTGCAGCAAGAGGAGGCCTATGTCCGGATGGAAAGCTCGAACATAGAAGAGGTGGGCTTGGGTGGGTGTCGGTCGGATCCTCTCTAGAATTCTCTTCTAGCTTCTCAAGAATCGGACATTGAAGTCCGTGATGCTCTCTAAAGGTGCTCTCGTGATGTACATTAAAAGCTGAAAGGGATCGTGAGAGTCGTTAAAGGGATCTTCATTGAATCTTCTGATTAGTGCTCCCACTAGGTCATCCCATGAGCTAATGCTTTGACACCTGAGCAGTCTGTACCACTACAATGCCCTTCCTTCCAAAGATAAAACCAGAAGTCTGATCATAACATCTTTGTGAACTATATCATGTAGGGTCGACAAAGCAGCAATATCTTCAACATGCTCTCGGGCCATTCCTTGGGTGCCATTATATTTTGTTAGGGCTTTCAGGGCACTTTTGGAAATCTCGTGCCGAATTTGGAGATGCAGAGGGCCAGGATCATCCCATCTAGGACAGCATACCCTTGCCATTATCTTTTTTTTTTTAACTTTAAAAGGCAAGTGTCCATGACTCAGAAACTCGGATCTTCAACTTAGCAAAGTTGCCAGATGAACTTACAAATCTCCGCTATGAGGTCAAGACAGCTCATCAAAATCTTGATACCTCCGGGTGTTAAACAATGAAACATACAATCTCACCGATTATGGATCTTTTGAGACAGAAGAAATCTGTCCCATCGGGCGTGCCAAAAACTGTTGGTCATGAATCTGCCATAGGAAAGGATTTTCTAAAAACTATGCACCCTAGACCCGGCCAACATTGAAAGGCTGGGAGAAAGAGATGTCTCCCAGACCAATCTCCAGAGAGGGCTGGTTCCCTTACTATTTTTAAACTTGATTTCAGATTAAAGTTGCAGGAAAGAGATGAGAAATACGCAGAAAGAAACAGGAAATTACGGAAAGAGATGGGAAATATAGCCGTAGGCCGAATTTGTTAGATCGGGGAAAAGAAACTCAGCAAGATGGAACTTCAAGTGTATAAACAACATATAATAACAGAAAACAACATAATTCATTTACGACCTTGCGCAAACTACCTCCAGGATTGCATTCCAGAACTTACTTCCTTACTAGCAATATTCAAATTCAAATGCAGAATTTAAATCTAACAGCAGATCAGAAAGACAAGCATAATCAAGAAATGCATGAAATAGAAGGAAATTACATAGAAAGATGTTTGCAAAATCAAAGGCCAAATCTCTTTCATTCATGCAAGAACTTGAAAGCTTTCATGCAATCTGTCTCTCAAACTCTCGACCCTTTTTTTGGGATCTACATTACTTAATATAGAAGTCTTGCTTCTTTACAACATTTAAAACTTGCGACGGACCTCCTCGAGATCTACAAACTGTGCAACAAAAAAAAGGAAATCATCCCCTTAGACCAGCCTCGAAGAAACCAGACATTAAATGCAATAAGGAGTCGGTCGTCTTCATTAAATTGTCGTTCTTGAAAATATGCTTGAACCGTTAGAAACCACGAACAACAGCTTCAAAAAATGGAAATCTTTAATTCTGGTGGTTTGAACACGTTCTTCTACCTTGCTTGCATCGGAAAGCAGCAACACATTTAATTCTGGAGCGCTTTTAATCATCGAAAATTGTAAAACTGCATCGGCCGTTTGAACTGCGTTCTGGTGCAAAACTGTAACAGGTCGCGAAAACATGACAGGTCATGAAATCACGACGTCTTTTTTCTCCATACGCTTTTGTTTGCTTTGGATCTACAAAAATCCTACATGTCACGAAATCACGACGTATTCGACTCCTTCGTCTCCTTTGCTACCCTGAACCGCGAAAACGCGACGCTGCGCGATTTTGCGACGTCCGTACAATTATGCTCTTTCTCTAGCTCTGTTACCGTGAAAATGCAACAATGCGTGATTTCACGACATTCTTCATCTTTTGTTCTCTTCGTTGCTTCAAATCGCGAAAACATGACACTATGCGATTTCGCTACATCTTTCCGTCGGCACCTTCATCGTTGTCTCCAGGTCGCGAAAACCAAGCAAGTCACGAAATCGCTACACTATATTCCCATTGCTTAGTCTTTGCTTTTATGTCACGAAAATCTGACATGTCACGATTTCGCTACACTTTTCATGCATTCTGTACGGTCCTTCTCTAACCCACGAAAATGCGACATTATTCTTCAGCACATCGCGAAATCGCGACAGGTTCTATCTCCTTGGACTTTGTTGCTTCTCGATCACGATTTTCATCATGTCGTGAAATCGCTACCATTTTTTGCACTTGGTCCTTCTTACTCACTGTGTCATGAAATCACGACGTTTCCTTGCTGCTAGCCTTTATCTCCATGAATGTCGCGAAATCGCGATGCCAACTTCTTTCTTGCCCTTAGCCTCAAAAATGTCACGAAATCACGACAGGTTCTGTCATGCTCTGCTCCATCCCGCAAATGTCGCGAAAACGCTACGTATACATGCCTTAAGCCTTTCTGTCCACCTATGCCGCTCGTCTGCACTCTAGCTCTCATTCTATAGCTCTGCGCGTGTAGCATTATATTATGAATGCCGCACACACATTAACACACCTTCGCTGCCACCAAAACACCACATCTCCCATTGATGCTATATGAAACAGCGCTTATATCCTTCGGAATAAATCATCATAACTTCTAATTTTTTGAATGAAGGCAAGGCAGGTATTTATAGTGCATTGCATGCACTTTGCGACGTCGACCAAAGAGAGAGGAAATTTGACCTAAATATTGCCGCCATAAAGTTTATAGGGGTTAATAAACCTTTTAATTATTATTTTAAAAAATAATAATTATTTATTAAAGCGACGCGTCACGATTTCACGTCTTTTGCCTTGTGTGCCTTGCTCGCTATTTCGTCGCGATATCGCTACGCCGTTTGTTGCCATCACCCTCTACTGAGTTATGTCGCGATTTCATGATAGTTTCTAACGTTATGCTCCCTGGCCATCGCAAGTCCCGAAAACGTGACATGTCACGATTTAGCGACAACTTTGTCGCTCAGCCTCCGTTGACCATTTTGACCGTGATTCTCCGACACGTCGCAATATCGCGATGGTTTTACCCCCTGCTACCGTTGACTGCACTGACCGTGATTTTTTGACATGTCGTGAAATCGTGACGGCTTTGTGTTTGTTTTCTCTCTCCTCAACCAACCCGCGATAACGTGACATGTCGCGATATCGCGACGATTTTCAATTTTGGCTCTCCATGCTGTTTTTTGTCGCGATTTCACAACAGTCTTCGGACTTAGCTTTTTTCTTGCATCAAAAACTGTATAGGAGTTAGAACTTCAACATCTTATGCTTGAATAATCAATAATCAACATAATGTGGCAAAAATGCCAATAGTTCCAAATATTAGAAAAAAATTAAAAAGTAAAGGATTCTTATGAATAAAATCTAGGTAGCATGGCAAGAAAGTCATTTTTGAAAGTCCTCACTGGAAGTAAGGATGCCCTAGTTAGAAGAATGGATGCCCTAGTTAGGGATAAGAGGAAGAGTTAATCTATGGCAAACCCTATCCAAGTAGCTAATATTAGACCAAAAGTGATTATCAAGGATGATATGATCAAGTATGATATACTGCTTCTTAAAAGTAGAGGTCTCATATGTAAGTTCCACAAATACTAGCCAATTCTTTAGAGATTCAAGATTAGATCAAGTAGAAGTGGGGACTAAATTCAAATTACTCTATGACTTTTCTTTCAAAATAATCTTTCCTCGTCATCTTCTATAGTTTGGAATTCAAGGATAAAATAATGGATGGTGGCCCATGCTTTACAAGTAAAGATGCATTAAATTTAAGACCACGCAGAGAATTTTAAAAGACATAGTTTTAAAAAATCTTTAATATGGATTAGCATTTTTGGACTTCCTTATTAGCTCATCAATAAGGAGGTTTTGAAGAATATTGATCATACTCTAAAGGAGTTCATTCAGGAGGGACCAACTACTAAGGAGAGAAGGCATGTTGTATGCACACAAATATGTGTTGCCATGGATACTTCAAAGCCTTTGCCATAGTCCATTAGAATTAATTATGAATTAAGAGAATAGAATCAATAATTGGATAATGAAAAGCATTACATTCCAATGTTGTAAATTTTATAAGATTGAAAACATGGCAAGTGATTACAAAGTGAAAATGACAAAGAAAGAGAGAGAAAATTTTGGGTTTGAGATAAAATTCAATATGAAGTAAAGATGTGATATCATAGTAGAAGCTAGGTCAAATCAAGGATTTTCCACTCCCAAGAAAGTGGCAAAAAAATCCCTCTACATCATCAAATGGCAAGGGCCATTATGATTTATTTGAATCAATCATTAGAAGAAAATTTGATACAAGGGATGAGAAATTATAATACATGAGTTCAAATTCAAAAGGATTTAAAGGTGGAAAGGAAGATATGGAAGCAAATTTTATAACAAATGAGGCAAAAAATGTTAATTTTAATCCAAGTAAATCATATTTATTTTTATAAGGTATTATAAAGTCCTTTCCTCACAATAAAAACAAAAGTCATATAGAGTGTACATGTTGTACTTTAGGGTTTCAAGAGCAATATAATAGAGAAATGTATATGAATTATATCCATGCAATTTTAGGGTTTCCAAGGTAGCATAAGAAGGTAATTACTATGGAGGATCATCCTTGTGCTTTAGGGTTTTCAAGACAACATAAAGAATAAAGTGTTTATGATGTTTTTCCTTGTATTTTATATCCTCTTAGGAAACATAAATCTTTAGGAGATAAGTCTTATTATGAACAATATAGAAAAATATAAGATATTGATGAAGATAAAAGTGTTGGTGGAAATGAAAAAGGAGATAAAGACAGTGAAAACAAGAACAAAGAGAAAAGAAAACTTAAAGGAATAATGATTCGAGGATTCAAAAATAAGTATCAAATGCATTAACAAGAGGTGTCACTAAACTTGCTAATAAAAATAAAAAGTGATGATGAAAAGGGTATCGTGGAATATTAGGGGTATGATTAAGAGCTTTAAAAAAGAGTAATTAAGGAATTAATAGGTGGTTATAGTCCTTATATTATTTTAAAACATGAAAAAAATAAAATAGGGAGGAATGTAAGGATGATTTCAAAAAGATTTGGAAGATGGAGGATTGTCTAGCAGTTTCTTCTATAGCACGTCCAGGGGTATTATGACAATATGGGACAAGTGCAAATGGATTAGAGAATTGCTATAAGTAAATAAGTAATTGGGTTGTTGGACTATTTTGCAAGCAAGAGGAAAAATCAAAGTTGGTGTTATATATATATATATATATACACTCCAAATATAGTTACTCCTCATGAAATATGTCGGAAGGACCTTAGCATATTTTTGTCAAATACAATAATAATTCATAATTGTGATCTATGGATTCTTAGGGTGACTTCAACATATTTCTATCTCCTTCAAAAAAAGAAGGGTGGTACTCTTGGATGGTCTAAATCAATGCAAACATTTAATTTATTTGTCAATTAAAATATCCTTTGGGATGTTATTCCTTCAAGTATTCAATTTAAATGGGATAATAGTAGATTAGGAAAATTCATATAGTAGAAATATTAGATTAATTTTTGTTATCCAACACATGATTGTGAATAGAGTATACAATCTCTTGAGATATCTTATTAAAAGAAAAATTAGATCACAAACTCATTCTCTTGACTTGTAATTTAGTTCATAATGGTCATCCAAATCTATTTTGCTTCCACTAAATGTGGCTTCAAGACCTTGATTTCTTCCAAACGGTTATATTAGGTGGGATGACACAAATTTTGAAGGATCAGGTTTGTTCAAAAGATGAAACATTTAAAGGAGAAAATGTAGATTTGGAATGCCAAATATTTTCATAACATATTTAAAGAAAAGAAAAAAAAATAGAGTTCAAGCTCAAAAATTTATAAGATATAGTAGAAATCAATGGAATGGACTAGGAGTCTTATGTGCAAGAAAAAAAATTACTTTATAATTATCATAAAGTATTTGGAAAGAAAGATTCATATTGGTTTCAAAAATCTAGGGATAAATGGCTCAAGGAAAGAGATAAAATACCAAAAATATTTATGCTATAACAAAAATAAAATTTCCTTTTCATTGCATAAAAATGTTTTAATTGTAAAGAAGAAGAAGAAGCTATTAAAAAGGAAATAATTAAATATTTCAAAAATATTTTGTCATATGTTGGGCAAGATAAGGAGGTACAAGGTAAGATTTTGTAAAATATTCCATCAATTATCATGCAGGGATAAAATGAAGGCTTGATGAAGAAGATATTTATGCAGGAGCTACATGAGGTAGTTTTCTCTTTCCATCTCAAAAAGAAAACTAGTCCTCATGGATTTCTTATAATTTTCTTCAAAAAATTTAGGATTTTTTAAAGAGTAATATGTCGAATATTGTTAAAGAGGACTATAAAAGAAAGGTTACAATCAGTGATGCCAATGCCACCTTTAGTACATTAATTCCCAGGAAATGCAAGATAAAATATTTTGACAATTTTTGTTTTGTAAGCCTTTGTAATATTTTATAAGATCATTTTAAAAATTATGGCAAATAGGTTGAAAATCATTATAGGTTGTGTTATCTTAGATAAACATGATGGTTTTGTTTATGGTCAGTAAATTATTGTCGGTGTAATCATTATATAGGCCATACATTATATTTATTCTATGAAAAAACCAGGTATGCTTATGAAATTAGATATGAAGAAGGCATATGATAGGGCTTGTTAGATTTTTGCACATGATATTCTCAAAAAGTATTGTTTTGTTCATTTTGATGTGAATGGATTAGATGTTATAACACTCCATAATATTATAATTTTTATCAGTGGATCCTTTGTTGGATACTTTAAGTCATCCCATAAACTCTGCAAGGTTATCCATTATCTCCTTATCTATTTATTATTCTTGCAAAAATATTAGGGAGAGTTTTTCCAAAGGCAAACATGGGATAAAAATCAAAGGCATTTAGGTTGAAACAAATGGTCCCTTAGAATATCATCTCTAATTTATTGATGATACTTATTTTTTGGATCATCCCTCAATTAGTAAGGCCATGGAGTTTAAGTTAATTTTATCGTGTTCTAAGAAGGCTACTTGATAGTTGGTTAATATTATAAAATCCATGATTTTTTTTATTAACACTGCCTTATATTTACAATGGATTACTATGGATATTTTAGGGTTTAAAATTGAAATATTTCCATCAACCTACTTGGGTATTCCTTTTACTTGTAAAGGAAAGAATGGGACTCAAGTTTGGATGTTATTAAATCTTGTTTGGTTGGTTGGAAAGTAAGTTCTTAACCATGGTTGGAAGGCTACAACTCATAAATACTATATTGCAATCCACCCCTATTTATATGATGTCACTTTCAATATTCTAGTTATATCATTAGAAATTGATAAAACTCATGAAGATTTTTTTTGAAAAGGATGTGAGGAAAAATTTAGGTTTCCTCTTTGTAAATGGGATAGGGTTTCCAAAGGAAAGAATATTGGAGGGGAAGGCTTGCAAAATTGCAAACCTATGAGTTTGGCCTTAGGGGTTAAATTTGGTTGGAGATTATTCAAATATCAAGGAAAAAGTTGGACAAAAATTTTACTTCAAAAACATGTAGGTTCTCTTGATGCAATAAAATTATTTAGGAAACTAAACCTACCCAAAAGGTTGCCAACACGAAAGTTCATATCATATTGTTTGCAATTGTTCAAGAAATATATTAGATGTTTAGTCAATGAGGGGGATTATGCAATTTTTTGGTTTGATGCTTGGTTGAAGCCTTATCCTCTTATCTCTTATTTTAATGGGAACTATTGGCTATTGAAAGTGCAATCTGATTTATGTCTAAGGTCACTATTGTATGATGTAATCTTGTATAAGCCTAAGGAAAATCATTGTACAAATGTATTTAATTAATTGTAGTATTTTATTATGTAAGCCCTATGGCTATGGTTAACCTTGTTATGATTAAACCCATATTATAACTTGTAATTAGACTTAAAGCCCTTTTATTATCTTAGGTTAGGTTAAATTCATTTATGCAATTAGGGATTTATTATTGGTGTAAATATCCCCATGATTCTATCCATTGTATTGGAGTGTTGTCATCCTCATTCAAAAATAATACAATGATTATTTATGGTGCTCAAGGGCACCCACAATTTTTTGTCTCAATTTCCTTTTTGTCCTTTTATGTTCTCTATATAAATTTTGAGTGAATGGTTTACTTCTATTCATTTCTATAGATAGTTGTAAAATCCAAAATGGTATCAGAGGGATATGGAGCTACCTCACATGGTCACATAGAAATGCTTTGAAAAATCCTTCCTTCAAGTCTAATAAGTCATTTTTCCATAAGAGATAAAAAATTATTTGGCTAATCCTTACTTCAAGTCTCTAAGCTATTTTTGAAGCCTCCAATATTTCTTCTAAATGCTTTGACAAATCCCTCCAAGTATAGTAAGTCATTTTTGTATAAGAGGTAAAACATAGTTGTACCCTATTCCTTATTATCCACCTTTCCAAAAGTATTGAAGGAGAAAACTTTGCTTCTTCCAAAAATCACTTTAGAATCTTATGTCATTGTAAAAATTTGAAAAATGCAGATTTTTCAATTTTGAGAGGATTGTTTTTTCAAAAACAATTGTGCATGAAATTCAAACTTGAATCAGGTGTGTATCTAACTTTGGTTTGACATACTTTCTAAAAATAACATGCAAAGCTTTTCTTTATGGGGAAGGGACACATTTCCATCTAAAAGGGATAGATATCATTGTATTTAGGAGACAATGTGCTAAGGTATTAGGAAATAAAATTTGTGGATTTGATTCACTTTAAGTAATTTTTAAAGAAAAGAAAACAAAGCCCTTTTTGTCATTTGTGTCTAAAAGGAAAGAGCAGTATTCCAAAATACTCACTCTAAACTTGTTCATAGTGGTGGCAATGGTAGTATGCATTATTTATTGGAAGCAAAAGGATACAAGTTTGAAACAAAAAAAAAAGATTTAATTTTACCATAGGGGATAATTGATTGAACTTCTATGGGAGCATTAGCAATTTTTTGCACTAGTATGCAATGGTAGGATGGTAGTGGAATGGGTTTACGAAATCAAGATCCCATGTTCAAATCTCATGGTATCATTTTTGTCCTCTCATTGTCAATTGAAGGTATAATGTATACAAAGGTGTGCAATTTCCCTCCTAATGGGAAACATACAAATATGGATAGTCCATCATGTTTGGCATAAGAGAGACCATGGTTTGAATCTCTCTAATGTTATTTGGAGTTTTTGAAATAGTGGTAGATATACAATCAATGGTCATTTTTAGTACCAAATATACATTATATTTACGTACTTATACACTGTGCACTAGTTGGATGGAACCAAGTATCGACAATAGAGTAGATCAAAGAAGCTAAAGTGGAAAAAAAATAGTGGAGTACACCAATGAATCAGAAAAAGCCATGTGGAAAGTTAGAATTTGTGTCTACATCTTTGAGGTTTGGGGCTTTAATTTTTGAGATCGATTAGAGCAAAACTTCAGAGACCATAAATTTTGCACTTGAAAGTGTTTTGAGCCCATTTTTTCAAATCATATAATTTATTGAGCATGCAATACATTAATAATTTGACATAAATACTATCCATATTGAAAACTACACCATAAATATACATATAATCACATACAAAACAAATGAATTCACAAATACAAATATGGTTTTATCATAAATTACATGCAATTAGTTGCTTCACAGTTATATATTTTGTAGTTCAAAAAAATGGTAAAATTTATCATATTATATGAAAATTTGTGGTATTTTTACTAAACTTATGTGCTATGCAGACATAGTCATCACGAATATTATACACACCATTTCACATACAAAATGCATACACAATTTGACTCCGTAAATTGCATACATAATAAATAAACCTATAATATAAATTTATATTCAATCATAATGAGACAAGACAAGTTTTAATATGTTATATTCCTAATTTAGTGTTATATCATGCAATATAGTATCATAAAAAAATATAAACATAAGTATACACCATGCAATATATCATGTTTTGCATATGCAATGGTTGTTTTAGACACTATGAGATAAATATATTATCTCTACAAATAGACATTATATTTATTTATAAAAGCACATCCAAAATATATATATATATTTTAAATAAGTTATGTGTGGCTTCTATTAATTCTTGTTTCCTTAAAATAATAAAATATTACATTGCTTCTATTACATTACTATCAAGTTAACTAAACCATATCCAACTTGTCTTTTTATCAAAGATATTCTTCATTTACATTTTTATCAAAGATATGCATTATCTTTTTCATATGCCTTTTTAATTGTCTTTCAAAAATTGAATTTTGCCAAAATAAAAACCAACACCATGAATGGCTAAAATATTTGCTACCCAATTTCCATGTCTATAACTTGTCAGTTCCCTAATACCTCCTTCTTAATGGGTCTTATTCATGCCCTTAATATTCAAATATATCATTGTCATCTTCACTTTTTTATTTTATTTGTGGGTTTAGCCCCACTTATTGTTAACACTTGTGATATTTGCTTTTGTTTTTTTCATATTAATATCCCAATGAGTTTTCTTTTCTCTTTTTCTTTGCTTCATCGGTATTCTTCTCTTTTTTCATTCCACTAACACTTTTTTCTTCATCAATCTCTTTGATTTTTTCACACTATTCATAATGAGACTTATCATCTATAGGTTTGTCTTGCTTTGAATAAATCAAAGTATAAGAATGTTTGATAAAAAACCTAAAGTGTAAGGACACTCCATAGCAATTATCTTCTTATGTCATCCTAAAAATCTTAAATCCCTATGAACTTTCTCCATATTCGTTTCTTTATTATTCTACTATTAGAACTCTAAAGTGCAAGGGATAACATCTACACTACTTTCATTTATATTTCCAAAAGAGGTGTTCTATATAACTTGAAAAGAGGGAAGATGATTTACTTGAAATAAATTTGACCTCTTATGTCATCTTTATTTTTAAAAAATTCTTTCACGTCTTCCTTGACACCTCTAGTTCCTTCTAAATTTGAACTTGTACGTTGTGTTTTCTCATCCATTGTATCCTTATTAATCCAAGTGATGTATGGTGGCCTTTGTCATATGATATTGAAGATAGGCTTTCTTTGCCTCTTCTTTTGGAGTTGATCTAATTTGACTTCTATTACAAGATGATTTCTTTGCTTCATCTTGAAGAAGTTTGTCTCATGAGCAAAATTTCTCACTTTTTGAATTGTTCTCAATGTCTCATCACAATTGTGACATTGAAATACAATATTTTCAAAATCCACTTATTGATATTATTCTCTTGATTTAGATTTAATATTAATGGATTGAGAAAAAGGTTTTGAAATATCCATAGCAACACATATCCAAGTATAGGTAGTATGCTTTTGCTCCTTAGTGGTCAATTCCTCCTTCATGAATTCCCCTAGGGTATTTATAATATTCTTGAAAACATCCTTATTGATAAGATGATATGGAAGTCCAAAAAGCCTAACCCACATCATAATACTTTTTATAGTCTCTCTCTCGATAGAAAAATATCACTCCATGGTCTTAAACAAAGGACATATCTTCTCTTAAAATATGGACCACTACCCATTATTTTATCCTTTATTTTTGAATTGGAAAAGATAACAAGGAAAAACACCTTTAGGAAGAAAAGTCTCAAAGTAGTTTGATTTCAATTTCCACTTCTACTCGATACAATTTTAAATATCTAAAAACTTTGGTCAATGTTCATAGAACTTACCTATTAATCTTCTACTTTTACCAACAAGTTTATATTTAATAGTATTAATTTCACAAAATTAACATTATAAAACTATAATCAAGTGGCAGTAGCTCAACCGGTTAGATTCCTCAACATTTCAAGGAGGATATCTAGGTTTGAATCTTGCCAAATGATACATGGATAATATCCAAGCTTTGTTGTAATACCACTATGTGGTGATGATGTAATACAAGTGGGGCCCGTATTACATCCCATATAACCCATTGAAAAAACATTATAAAACTTTACACTTTAAAACCCTTCTTAAGCATACTTAGTTTTTAATATTATATATTATGGAACTACAAAACAAAAACAAGTCGCTACTCATCAAACATATATTGGTCAATATTAATTCTATAAAAATGAAATTTTAATTTGAAATTAAGGCAAAATTAGAATACTCTTGCATGTTGATTATGTGGTCAATTACAAAACACAATACAAAGAAATGCTCATAATATAATTTAAACATCCAAAATTAAATATTCAATTTATAACTAGCAACTTAGCCATTGTAAAATTCTAAAGGTTATCCAGTTCATTCAACTATAAAGTCATACATAATCTCTAAAATCCTTTAATTCAACAAGGTCAACAAGATTTAGGTCTTGGACAAGCATAAGGTCTTGAAACATATAATTCCAAACAATTCATGTCTCTTGTAGAACAACTCTAAAAATACATACATCATTTTTGCACTTATTTCTATAGGTTTTTTATTCCTCATATATTATCCCTACAAGGGCCTGACATATGGTTGCAAACCGTTTTGCATAAAAACGTTTTTTTTTTTAATGAGTCTCTTAGTATTTCTATATATTTATAGTGATTGTTTTTTATTTTGAGAGATCTAATTTTGTGTAATTGTTTATAAAATCTCTTATAGAAAATATTTGGCCTTTATACAATTTTTTTTCTTAAGAAAAAGGGGTTGTATGCAAGTCCTTCACCCTTGACAAATCACAACTCTCTTCTTTAGAGCTTGAGATTTTACAAACATATTCAATTGTCATCTTAATTGAGATGCTATAGCTAGATACCTACATTTTTTTTTCAAAAAATTTCTAAATTCTTGATATTCATTTTATAGGTCTTCAATTTTTTTTATAAATTTTTGCATCCATATTGATAGTTTCCAATCTTGTTCTGTTAGGATCCTCAATACTAACGTTATTAGTTAGTATTATTAATCATTTAATTATTATATTATTAACTTATAAAGTGAACCATCACAACCCTTCATAACGTGAACCATCACGTCTCTTCATACATGAACCATCATGTCTCTTCACCAACGTAGCTTTAGGGTAGATATATATATTAGGTTGGCCATCCATATCAAATCATCCATGAATAATAAGAATAAGAATCATAGATTCCAAGGAGGGAGCCCCCTATAGTGGCAAAGCGATTACAAGGGAGCCCCCTTTGAGTGGCCTGCGATTACATTTATAGTAAGACCTTGAGGTCTTACCATTTGGTATCAGAGCCATGTGGAACCCAACCATGTGGGATTTGCTCAAGGAACTTCGTCAAATCACTTTCGTGTATGAGTATCAAAATCGATTTGAGGATATAACCAAACACAACACAGGGTTGGATGAATCAATTCTCATCAATAACTTCATTAGTGGATTGAAAGAAGAAATTAGAATGGAGGTGACAAGGTTCAATCCCTATACCATGATGCAAACCTATGGACTAGCCAAATTAGCCGAAGACAAAATCAACGGACAACATCGATTATGGAAACCACCTCTGGAGAATTCATCAACCACTTACATCACTCCCAAGCCGATGCATAATGCTAACCTCGATAAGGCAATAGAAGAAGAAAATGATATAGAGGTAGACATAGTGATGGATACACCTGAAGATAGCACTAAATATGGTAACGATGAGGAAGGTAAGGAAGATGAGGAAGCCACAAAAGATAAAAAAGAAAAGGAATATGTGGAAAACAAGGACAATGAGCAAGAAATATCTCAAGACATTCCCAAAGTGACTCATTATGGCCAAACATGCACTTTACAAGAACTACACTCAAATTCCTCTCCAATAGTGAGTTATCACCATAGGGTCAAACCTATTAAAAAACAAGGCAAAAAAGTGACTACACACTCCTCCGTTGCCTCTCCCAGGGAACAACAAGAGAATGTAGAAGTTTTATCACCTCTTTTTATGCATCATTCTAAGGTGTATGAAGAACCTGAAGGATTGCCCTTCCCTCATCATCACATAGTTACTAATATTTCTGGCAGTCCCCCGCTAATGCTTCATCCTTCTCGATATCCTTGCCTACGAAAGGATGCCATTAAAAGAGTCCAAGAACTTACACAAATCCTTCTTGGAAAACAAAGGACAAAGTTTCTCACTTTGAGCTTTGAGGACAAAGCTCTTTTTAAGGAGGGTGGCATGTTAGGATCCTCAATCCTAACGTTATTAGTTAGTATTAGTTAGTATTATTAATCATTTAATTATTATATTATTAACTTATAAAGTGAACCATCACAACCCTTCATAACGTGAACCATCACGTCTCTTCATACATGAACCATCATGTCTCTTCACCAACGTAGCTTTAGGGTAGATATATATATTAGGTTGGCCATCCATATCAAATCATCCATGAATAATAAGAATAAGAATCATAGATTCCAAGGAGGGAGCCCCCTATAGTGGCAAAGCGATTACAAGGGGAGCCCCCTTTGAGTGGCCTGCAATTACATTTATAGTAAGACCTTGAGGTCTTACCATGTTCATCCATCCATCCAAGTGAAATCTTGATTAGTGGTGGTCTTCAATGATGTCAAGTTGCTCGCTATGTCACTTGAATATCCATAACTACTTGATTGGCTTCATGCTTCTACTACTCTACTCTGATATTTCGAATGGTTGGTCCTATTGTTTTCGAATGTTGTTGCACCCCTTTAAAATCCAAAATCATTATGTTTTTTCTGCCAAACACTACTATACTTATGCCTTTTTTACTCTATGTAGATCTATAATATTGATGCATTAAGCCATACCTCCAAGATTGTTGCCGCTCAAGATGGTTTGGTTGTTAGTATGACATTTTGTTTTCTTTGATTCTTTAACAATTTGTTTCTTTATTTTAAATTTGTATCTCTTATGTCCTTTTGGTGTGTCCTTATGCACTTTTGACAAGGCTTCCTTAGACTTTGTTATTGCTTCTTCCATGGATTTTGTTGTTGCTACTACTATAAATTCAACTTTTGAGTCTTTTGTTAGTTCTTCAACTTGTTCCCCTATCATAACTACTTCTTACTTCTCCTTGGATCCTTGCTTCTTAAGATTTTCCTTTTGAATGCAACCATGAACTTACACATTGTCATCTATATTTTTTTCTTCTATTATATCCTCTTTATTCATTTCTTTCAATTTCCTTTGAAGCCTTTTTATTTCTTCTTCATATCCTTTGATGGTGACCTTCAAACTAGCTATATTTTTATATGGGTCCCACTGACTCAAGAATGCATGCTCCATTTCATCCCAAGTGTAATTATAATTCCTTTCCTTATCAAAACTTGCCCACCAAACATAAGCTTCCTCTCTTAAAATTTTCATAAGTTGGCATGGCCAAAAATGATCACCAAAATATAGAGATCTAAACTTCATCCATCATTCTCAAGCATCAATGTCATACTTTCTAGTGAAAATTGGTAACTCCATAATCTCAACCCCCTAAAAAATTGTAAAGTAGTTAGGGTTTTGAGAAAAAAACTAGGGTTTTTCAAAAAAAGAAATTTCAAATCTCCTTTATTCCTTACTATCAACAAATAATTATGTAGATTTTATTCAAAAACAAATTAAAATACAACTAATTTGCTTGCCTTAACTGAAAGAGATATTTGTAATTTTATTTTTTGTGATTTGAAAAAATCCTCACTACCCTTGTTCTAGACGGTTGACTTTATAAGGTCGTATCTCCCTCAATACTACTTATATTCCTTCATATGACTACTCATTTTAAAGCTCTTCAAATTCCACATGAATTGGTCCAAAATTAATTTGAATCAAACAACCCTTCACAAAAATATATCTCTTCAAAGATAAGATATTTTTTTATGAAAAAAAAAAATTATTGTAATACTACCCTAATTCTGGATGGCCAATAATTTTTTCAAATTATTTATCTTCTAAAATTTTATTTTGCCATCTTTCTACAATTATTATTCTATAAGGATTTATACCAAATAAAAATGTTAAACCTATGAAAATATAATTTTTTTCTATAATAATATAAACTATTAAAATATCATAATTATATTTTGATTAATAACTTATTTTAACCCAGTTTAACCAATTAAAAATAATTTTAATCCTAAACGTTTCACTAACTTTTCCAAAACTGGATATGTTTGACAAAAAGCCTTATCCACTTCAATGAATAGCTATGTTTTTTTTTTTCAGGTCCTAATTTACCTATGTTTTTTTTTTTATCTTTTACGCAAAGATCCTAATCCACAAAACTCAAACCTATACCTATGTTTTTTTTTTAACTTGTTTCTTTTGGTAAATAGGTCCTAATTTACCTAAGGTTGCACCCTATACGCAAAGATCCTAATCCACAAAACTAAAACCTATTTCCTTGTACCAACAAACACTTTATACTTGTTAGTTGGCCAACACATGTTATCTTATTTTTTATATTAATTTTTTTTACAAAAATATGATAATGAATAATTCTTATATGATTTGGCTTTTAAAAATTTTATCCAATTAATGTTTCAAGATAGATGGTGGGAAGAGAAAGTTTTATACAAAAGAACTTAATTGTGTAAATAAATCTTAAGGTGATTAACTTATAAAGGACTCTTCAAGATTTAATTTAATTTAAAAAAAGTTTAGTGTATTGGTAATTGTTTGTTTACAGTAACGCATTTACCAAGAAAATACCTAAGTTCAAACCTTGTGGCATGACTCTTGCAAAGGTCATAGTCTGATCTGAATCCTTTGAGTGCCTATCAAATTGATGATGATGGCATAGGCTCGTCGAGAGCAGTGGTTTGTACCTTGCACTTAGCAATTACTAAAAATGGTGTGGATGTAACCAACTCCACTATATATCCAAAAATATATATATTATAATAATTTTTTATAATATAAGTTATTTAAATTGATAATGTCCCATATATTATTATTATAAACTTATTGTAAAAACAAATAAAAAAATTAGTTATGAATTATAATATAACTTATAATAAAAATGTTCCAACTTGATTTCTTTAAATATTAAGATAGTGTAATCGAAGTATATTACAATTGGAACAATATATAACATAGTTTGTTATAATAAAAAATTAACAAGTTATATAAAATCAAAACAAATTTCACCCATACTACATCATAACCACATAGTAGTATTATAAACAACTTGACAATTATGGATGTGTTGTCTGTCAAAGATTTGAACCTAAATCTCTTTAAAAGTTGAGGAACATGGCTGGTTGAACTAATGCCATTTGATAGTGTAATATTTATTTAAATATTACTATAGTGTAATCAAAGTATATTATAATTGGAATAATATATTATCATTGTATATAACATAGTTTGTTATAAAAAATAATAATAAATTATATGAAATTGAAACAATTTTCACACGTACTACATCATGATCATATAATGATCATATGGTAGTATTATAAACAACTTAACAACTATGCTTGTGTCCTTTGTCAAAGATTTGAACCTAGATGTCCCTTTAAAAATTGAAGAACATCACAAATTAAACTAATGTCATTTGATAATATACTATAATATTATTAAATAATTTTTTAAAATATTATAATCAAAATATATAACAAATGGAACAATATTGTTTTTTATAATTTAAATAGGCTTCAAAGTAAGACTTTGAAACTCTATATAAAAAATTTAAACTTTACATAAAAGATTTAAAATTTAAATCCAATGAAAAAGCATAAAAATTTTTGATTTAAAATTCAAAGAAGCAAAGTTGTATACCATTCCAATAACTAGAATTTGATTAAATACTTTTATTTAATATTAAAAAAATCTAATGTCTTTGATCAAAAGGTATTTGTGGAATGATAAAGGGGTCGCTGCTTGTGAATAGGTAAGAGAAAAATAAAATAAAAATAAAGACTAATGTCAGATCACAGGGTCTTTGTGGAAATGGTGGAGGATCGGTTGCCTTGAGTATACAATGGTATTCCTTATGGTACATCGAGTTAAACTTTTGGACTGATAAATAACAGTACATTTTTATTTAATGATGTATAAAGAAATCTGCTCCAAAATATCAATTTACTGTTTAGCTTCGAGATGAAAGGTTATTCCAGAAAATAGCTCGGCAAGCTACTACAACGCTTAGACAATAAGTACAGATGACAATAATCTTACAAAAGAAATATCGTAGTTCAATATCTTGATAGATAATGTATACGGCGTATCCTGGAACAAGTCATATCATATGGAGAAACATGCAAAATAATTAACAAAATGTTGAAATTATCCGCACTTGATGCTTGCATTCCCTGTGTTTAATCAATTACGCACACCACAAAGTCATTACAAAATTTAACATGGTTATATCCATTCAATGTTCGAATTGCCAGCTTTTTGTTTTTTGTTTTTTTGGTTATCTATCTATTGACTTGTGAGATCAATGACTGTGGACCATTCAATCATTCTGCATGAGTTGTCAGGCATCCAAATGCCATCAACTCTACTAATGGGTGATTGAATCTGATGAAACTCTATCTTGTATGTAAGAGTGGTGTAATTATGCCAGAATTCCATTTACAATGAATCTCTTTTACTTATTATTTTCAAAAGTAATCCATGTAGGGCCAAGGGGATTAAACTTTTTTCCAGGACCAAAGTCCATGACAACCACCCTTGACCAAAAGGTGTGAAGGGAGGTGTTTCTGGTTACCATCCAGAAGGCATCTTCACCATTGTAGGTCATACAGATAACCTACAATTTATTCACAAAGTTGATGAAAGGATGTGTGATGGTAATGTGGGTAGGGCCTCCTTGCAATTGGCAATCATCAGTAGCAATAGGAGTAGTAGTTCAAATTGATGGTGACATGGACTTTTTGCATGGGGTGGGGTAGTATGCCAACTGCATGAGGTAGTTGTACACCAAATTTTGATAAAAAGTCCTCAATCCAAAGCTGGGAAATAAGAGGACATTGGATTCCCACAAACCCACCTAAACTTTAGCCACTGTCATTGTCATGACGTCCATTCTTTCTAAGGTAGCCTGCCCTAATCACAGGTCCCCCACCCAATCCAGCTAAGATACACCCACAAGAATACAATGGCATATGGGCCTACAAATGACAGGAGAGCCACATCACAATAAAAATACAAGTTCCTTCTTGCATGTGGGCCTTGTTTTTTGTGCAGAGAATCATAATCTATAACATGGACATGGCCAGTAAGTCAGTGAGTCAGACAATCAAAGCCCGGTCTATCTGACAAAATTTCATACAAGAGAGAAAACCCACCACATATTTTTGAAGAATATATTTTATGAGCAAGCAGTAATCAGTTTCTGTGGGTCAGGGTTAGGACTAGAAAAAGTATAAAAATTTTGGATGCCTTCCATTGATAAGGACTTTTTAACAAATGATGTGAGAGCCAGAAATAGCAATGGCTCCTCTTTCAATGTTCCTGTACACAGTGTTTGTTATTCATCGTTCTTCTTCTTCTATCTATCATTTTTTTGCTACAGTATTGATGGACTCCTATATCTACCTATCTATTCCTATAATAATGAGCCTGTACTGTAGAAGCTTCGCCTTCGCTTACAGTCTTGTAATATTTTTTTAAGCAACATTATTGTTAAACTTGGTGGCTGGTTTCTATATTAATAATGATGATAATGTGGAGAAACAGTGTGGTTTTCTTTGTATTCTTTTTCATATCCCGATGATTCCCATGTGAGTTGGGGGATACAGAGAGTAGTCCATCCATCATCCACTTGAATAATGTGATGGTGCAAACAGTTTCATCTGCTGCACCATTTAACTTTTTTTTTTCCTTTAATTCTTTTTGTTTTAGATTGTGGTGCCACTTTTGAGATGGGGCGGCCGAGTATAATAATCATTCTATATATGAGCAATTCTTTAATGGTGGTAGTGTTGTCTTCAACAGCTTTTGCTATGTGACTGTCGATATGTCGTTGGCTGCATATGGTGCAAAAGGGCTCTCTGGAAGGTTGTGCCCAAGACCACTGTTACAATTACACACAATAAACATTAATTTCATAAACATGTCCATAAAAAATGCTTAAATTTATAACTTAAAAGTTAGCCTTTGCTCTTTTTTTTCTTTCCCCTTCCCCTTTTGTTATACCTTTCTTGGTCATTGCCGTTCTGTTTTGGCTTTTCTCCATTGATAGTATCGCTGTTCAAGACCTCGAGCAGATAACTCAAGTGCTCTGCCGAGGGAAAGTCGTTGAGATCTGCACCCATCAATAAAACAAAAACTTAAATATGTGTTCTTCTTTTTGTTTTTTTCTCCCAGATTTGAATTTTACTCCTAAACACTACCGTCTTTAAAGTCCATGTAACTTGTATGATTGTATCACCCTTAGCCTTATCATAATTTCAATCATTCAGAATAATAATAATAATTAATTCAAAATCAGCAAATGTAATTTTTGAGCCCAACCTTCTGTGGTTGCTTTTGCCTCCAAGTTATTTTGCTGACCTTGCTGGTTCACAGTGAAATTAGTGTTATCGTTGTTGGTGGTGGGGGTGTTATTGATTGATAATTTGGAAGCTTGGGTGATCAAATGCAACTCTGCGAGCTGCCTTCGTTCTATGTCAATGGCTTGCTCCTGCTCCTCCAGAAGTAGCTGTCCTCTTATTATTTCAGAGCTATCAAATATCCTTTCAGAGTTATCAAATATCCTAGGCCCTGAAGAGTAATCACTTTCATTTCAGTAACAGAAAAAGGAAAAAATCTAAAGTCACAATTGTAATGATAAACAACCCAAACACGGTAATACTGACCATGTTGAAGCTCATAGTCCACGTCCAGATTGTAGGCTCCTGGCATGTACTTTGAGTGTTCAGGTTTCTCAGTAATATACTTTCTGAAACAACAAACCAGACATGGTTATAAAAGGAATGAATCCCCCTCTGAGCTTTTCAACACTGCAAAATTCAGAAATACTGACACACTTATAATTTAACTACCTGTCTCCATGCTTGCCTTTTTCTCGGTACGGTTTTACAAGAACTCGGGCACCACAAACGTAATGAGGATTTCCTTTGGCGAGGATGGTTTTCACGGTCTCTGGAAATACAAAAGTGACAAACCCAAACATTCTCTTCTGCTGGTAGGGTATTCTTACATCCTGTACAGGGCCATAATTCCTGTAATGCATGTAATGCACTTGATTATCATCACCAAATCACCAGATTTTTAATTACAACTTATTCTCGGCATAACCCTTTTGGTGAAAGAAAGTGGACAATACCCACCTGAAATAATTGGACACATCTTCTTCCGTGAAGGTGCTTTCAGCAGGGAAAGTTAAGTAAATTTGACGGGATCCTGCAATCAATCCTGCTATGTCATTTCGTTCACTTCTGTATTCTGTGAACCGGGGTGCATCCTCTGCTAGAACAACAGCATGTTGCCCATGGGGTCTGCATAGAACAGAAATAAATTGTTCTCAGTGGGTTTAAATTGGGTGTTTTTAGTATGTCTTTCCTGCACCTAAAGTGTGTGTTTCAAAATTTTTGCTCGCACCCATGTGTTTCAAGCTTTCCAAAAAAGAGAAAAAAAAAAATCAACTTTCACAGTAAGATGGTTCTGCATGTATCAAGCAACTCTCACTCTCTGTGGAATGGTTGTGAAGTGTTAAGGTTTACCAAAAGAAGGGGGGGGGTTGGGGAAGAAAACAAGCCTGTCGTATGATTGTATAATGCTTTAAGTAAATTTCAAAAAAAATAAGTTTGTGAAAAATAACTGATACTTAGTCTAACTGATTTTCTGAAGAATTAATGGTGCACAATAGCTGAATCCAACAAACATAGTAGTGGAAGGGAGACAGATGCTTAAAGAAAACTAGGCCGAAAGCATACCGGTCGATGAGCCTAATTGTCTTTAGGCGTGCTAAGAGCTTGGTTAGACTGTAACCCGCTTTGCCATGCCTCTGAGATTCAGTCAAGTAACCTTCAGCTTGTAGAGTCCTCCCAAATCTTTCATAGTAGAGCTGAGGCAACGAAGCAATAGAAATGGGTCCTCTTTTCCCTCTCAGCAAGTCCAGCAACTCTAACTCTAATCTCTCCAGAGATCCAGCCGAGATTGCTTCATCGCAGAGGGATTCAGAGGGGCTACTGCCCATGGAGATTGGAATATGGTTTTCATATCCATGCCAGAAACGGCAATTGCTGCCGTGCTTGCAGTATCCCCGGGCGAAATACAGGCATGGTTTAACATCAGAAATCGGGTGCGCAAGTCTTTTGCTTAAGAAATCCATGCCCAATTCTCCTACTGAGGATATATGCATCTCAGGATAGTTGATATAATTTTCATTCTCGAACATGGGGAGCTGATCTTGGAGCTGGAAATTGTTGTTATAATCCCTGAAGTTGCTTGGCTGCTCAGTTAAGGCCATGGAGTGTTGCTGCTGCAGTTTGTCACTGCCAAAGAACTGAGCTTGTACAGGACTCCTGCCCACAAAGTTTAGTGTGTTGCGCTCAATGGGTACAACAAAATTAGAAGCCTCTTGATGGCTCTGCGAATCCCAGTAGAGTGTCTGTGGTGGTGAAATTGCAGAGAAAGAGCGAGATGGTATGTGAGAAAAAGGAGATGCTATCTGCAGTGGGGAATCCACAGAGTGGTTGGATAGTCCATAGGGTGGTAGCATCTGGGAAGAGGAAGATGAAGTGACTTGCATGCCAAGCTCCTTCTTGGCCTTGGAGACAACAGAGTGGATCAAACTGTCAGGACCAAAGGCAAGGCGGATGAGCTCCCTATCTCCATTGGGTTGCAACAGGAGATAGCCCATGATTTTTGATACGTTCTCTGGATCCACTCTCTGAATCTTGCTGTACACAATCCTTGTTGCTTCAAATGTATCCATTTCACATCCAGTGCCTGCAAAAACGGAACCCAATCAACAAACTCAATCTATATGCCTAGATACTATTGGCAATTGAAAAACTTCACCAGATCCTAAATCACGGTTTCATGAAACCGAAACTGATGGATAGATCTTGCCATATTGGAAGAAATGAGGTCAGGATCTGGTACAAAGAATCAAACATGTACTGATATAGTAAAAACCTCTTGCAGGCCCTATCTTATCTGATTGATTGATTGATTATCATTACAGACACCAAACATCCATGGCTTCCGAAAACTCACATTGTTAAAGTGATCCCTTCTGATAAAACAAAACAGCCCTTTTCTCACTGAGATAGTGCTGATCTCACCCTCCTCCCATCACTTTTATTGCTGTTGACAAACGGCAGCATCACTGTACAGCAAAGATGGGACAGCAGCAGCAGCAGCCTATCTATCACCAACTGGATTCAATATTAGAAACCACCATGATCACGATATCAACCCAACCACACAACAAACCCATCATATCTGCATCCCTGCCATGTACTAGATCTCCGACCACCACCAGCACCCATCACTCAGCAACACCAACTCCCCCCTCACCTCCACCCCACCCTACAATTCATAGCCTACTACACCCCTCCCGATCTAGTGCTTCCAACTGCTGCAACACCCACTTACACCTCCTGCTATAAGATGCGTCTCCTCTGCATGCATCAAAAAAAACCAAACTCCTACACCTACTTCCACTGATCAAAACAGCTTCAAACAAAGCTGCAAATAAAATCCCAATACTTCAAACTACCAAAAAAAAAACGAAAAAATGACATGTCTTGATCCCACATGCCTTGAAACACACCCTCACCTCCCTCTAAGGCTTCAAAACTAAAGGATCTCTACTCCCAACAATCCTCAACGCACTCAACCCAGAAGGATGGAGTCTGGAAAAATAAAAATGAAACACCCCTTTCAGACCCAGATGACAAAAGTCAAGCACTAACAACCACAACAACTATTTTATGCAGCCCAATGCCAAATCCCAGCCTTAAAGAAATCCCAAGCCTGCACTCAAGCCTCTCATTTCTCCATTATCCTCTTACCTTTATCTGCACAAAAACTTCTTAAAGCCTTCTCATGGCGCTCTCTCTGAACTCAACCCTGGCTTAACTCAAGTTAAATTCAAATCAATCCTCTTACCCAACGTCCTTAAACTCCACGTTTGTTAAAATAACTCGATAATCCTGCGTTAGGGCTCGCGTGTTAATCTATCCGTTGAAAGCGAGGAAAAGAAAAAAGAAAAAAAAAAAAAAATTAACAATTATTCCAAAAACTAAATTACTGGAATGTTGTTTTAAAAACCCAATGACGTCACAACGAGATTTTTACGTCACCAGACGGGAACGAGAATAATGAGAAGTTAAAAAAGAGTTACCGTACACGTCAGGGCGGGGGAGGATAAAAGGCGGTGACCGGTTCAGCCGGCGCGACATTTCCGGGACACACGTGATTATGGGGCCGTGCTGACGTCATTCTGTTTAGGTTCCGTCATCTGCCGTCCTGCATGACCAACAAACGGAGGACGGACGAAGCCGACAGAATCTAACACCGTCTGTCTGCCTGCCTTAACTCCAGGGTTAACATGACAAGCGGTGCCGGTACATGATAAGATGATATCAGCTTGCCTTCATTATTGGCACATGAATCCCTTTCACAAACTTTCAGGGTCTAACGTTACAATTAGAATTATAATTATAATGGTTAACAGTCAAGTTTTAAGATTGAAATTGGGTAAAAATAGAATTACATATCATACTTTTATAACTTAAATATATTAAAAAATTATGTACGTTTAAAAATTAATTTTATTATTTTAACATTCAAAACATATTTCATTATACTAAAAAAAAATTATATCCTCTATTTTCATACATCCTTTATAAAAATTATCTATTATTAAAAATTATTTTACTTTAACTTTATTTACTTTTATATTTAAAATTCAAAGTTACTTTGGTTACTTTGCTTTTCTTTTAATATGGGTAGATAACGTATAGTTAAATTATGGTTCATGAGTGATGTTGGATGTTGGTGAGATTAAAGATTAAGATATTGTGTATAAATTCATCCTTAACTTGGATTTGATTGATGTGGCCTATTCATGTTGGTTAAGGTGTTAGATTGAAGTTAAAGATTGATTAAAATTTAAATAAGATAATTAATTATTATAGAATAAGATTTAATGTTTATTTTATAAAACTAAATTAATTTTTTTTGTTTATTGTATATATTTTTTTGAATTTAGTAAAAAACTTTTTGTAGGGATGCCTTGGTCTAAGAACTCATGTTCAGGGGGTTCTACACCGTCAAAATCACTCATGAGTCGTACTCGACCCTGATCGTACCGGCATTATCAACTGGATTTTGGGTACTCGATGTGCGTTTGGTAGGGTAGAGATTCGAACCAGGGATCTCCCTTGGAGGATTTCCTTACCCTCTCCAACTCACCTACAACACGTGGGTTGTTTATTGTATATTTAATTAATAATAATATATTATTTTTAATAGTTTATAAGTAAGAAGTTGAACTTATGTATTTACATGAGCTAAGAGTGAGTGTGAGTCAGTAAGTAAGAAGTACGAGTAGGAAGCAAGAAGTAGAAAACAAAATGTGATCAAGAAGCAAGTGTCACTTCTTATTCCAAATCTTAGGAGAATCTTAAAAACTAAAGAATCCATGTGAAGAAAATCTAGGTAACATGACAAGAAAGTCATTTTTGAAATTCCTTACTAAAAGTAAGGATGCTATAGTTAGTAGTAAGAATGTCTTAGTTGTAAGAATGGATGTTAATTAGCGATAAGAAGAAGAGTGAATCTATGGCAAACCTTGTCCAAGTAGCATACACTACACCATATGTAATTATCAAGGATGATATGATTGAGCGTGATCTAATGGTTTTTAAAAGCAGAGGGTTAATATGTAAGTTCCATGGATACTAGCTAGTTTTTTATGAGATTCAAAATTGGATCAAGTGGAAGTGGGGATTGAATTTAAATTACTCCATGGCTTTTCTTTCAAAAGGATGTTTTCTCATTATCTTCTTCAGTTTATAAATAAGGGATAAAATAATGGATGAAGACCCTTGTGTTAGGGGTAAAGATGCATTATGTTTAAGACCATAGAGTGAGAATTGTTTTGTGGAGAAGAGACTATTAAAAGGTTTCCAATGTGGATTAAGCTTTTTGGACTTCCTTATCAACTCATCGGTAAGGAGGTTTTTAAAAATATTGATAATACTTTATGTGAGTTCAACCAAAAGGGATCAACTACTAAAAAGAGAAGGTATGTTGTATACACTCAAATATGTTTTGCCATGGATATTTCAAAACCTTTACTATAGTCCAATAGGATTAAATCTAAATCAAGAGAATGAGATCAACAAGTGGATTATGAAAACATTGCATTATGATGTCGCAAATGCCATGAAACCATACGCATAGCAAGAGACTGCAAAGTAAAAATAATGGATAAATAGATGGAAATTTTTTAGCATGATGGTAACTTCAATATGAAACAAGGAGATCATATCATATGAGAAACTAGGCCAAATCAAGGATTTTTCACTCCTAAGAAAGTGTTAAGAAATGCCTCTTTGCATCATCAAATGACAAAGGCCATTATAGTTCATTCAAATCAACCTTTAGATGAAAAATGACATGAGGGATGAGGAAGTATAATGTGCAAGTTCAAATATAGGAGTTAAAGGTGCAAAGGAATATGGGAAGGCAAATTTTAAAGAAAAGGAATATGGGGAGGTGAATTTTAAAGTGAATGAGGTGAAGGAGGTCAAGCTTAATCCAAGTAAATCATCTTCACTTTCTTCAAGTAGCAAAAAATCTTCTCCTTACAATAAAAGTGAGAGTAGTACAGAGTGTATTCGTTGCACTTTAGGGTTTCAAGAGCAACACAATAAAGAAAATCATATGGAGGATATCCAAGGATATATAGGGTTTCCATGCCAACATAAGAAAATAAGGAAGATCATATGTGCACTTTAGTATTTTTAGGAAAACATAAAGAAGAAAGCGTTAATGAGGTTATTCTTGCATTTTATCTTCTTTAGGGTAATATACATGTTTAGAAGATGAGTCTTATTATGAACAATATGGAAAAATAGAAGAGATTAATGAAGATGAGAGTGTTGGTGGGAATGGAAAAAAGAGAGGAAGGCCATCAAAGCATCAACAACGAGAAAAAAAAAACTCAAAGGGATATTGATTTGGGAAGCTAAATAAAAATATCACATTTGTTAACAAGAATTTGAGCTAAGTCCACTAATAAAAATAAGAAGTGATGATGATGAAAATGATATCATGGAATATTAGGGGTATGAATAAGACCCCTAAAAAAACATTTAGTAAATAATTAATAGGTTGTTATAATCCTGGGTTTATTTTAATACAAGAAACAAAATTAAGTAGTGATGAACATAAGGATGCTTTTAAGAAGATTTGGAATATGGGCAATTGTCTAGTAGTTTATTCTATAGGAGCTTTAAGTGGTGTTGTAATAACATGGGACAAACACAAATGGGATGGACAATTATTAGAAGCAAAAATTTTAGGTTGCTGGACTATTTTACAGGAAAGAGTAAAACATCATAGTTGGGGTTATGAATGTATACGCTTCAACTATAGTTACTCCTCATGAAAGATGTTGGAAGGACCTTAGCATATTTTTGTCAAATACAATGACGATTCATTGTGATTTATGGATTCTTGGGGGTGATTTCAACACTGTTGTATCTCTATTGGAAAAGAAGGATGGTATTCCAGGATGGTCTAAATCAATGAAATATTTTGCTTAATTTGTCAATTCAAATGATATTTGGGATGCTAGTCCTAGTTGTCAATATACATCAGATAATAGATGCATTGGGTAAACTCATAAAGAAAAAATATTGGATAGATTCTTGTTATACAATAAATGGTTGCAAGCAAAGTATAAATCTCTTCATATATTTTATTGTAAGCAGGGTCAGATCACAAACCCATTTTTTGACTTATGACTTAGCCAATAATGGCCATCTAAAGCCATTTTAATTTAAGTCTATGTGGCCTTAAAACCCTTTTCTAGAAAGTTATGTTATGGTGTGATGAAGTCAAAATTTAAAGGATTATGTATGTACAAATTTGTTCAAAAGATGAAATATTTAAAGTAGCAAATGAAGATTTGGAATACCAAATATTTTGGTAACATTTTTAAAGAAAAGAAAGAAATTGAATCCAATCTCAAAAGTTTACAAGAGATAGTATAACCTAATGGAATAGATCAAGATTCTTATGTGAAAGAAAAACAATTGCTTTATTATTATTATAATGCATTGAAAAAGGAGGAGTCATATTGGTTCCACAAATCTAGGGAGAAATGGTTCAAGGAAGGAGATAGAAATACAAAAAGTCATGCTACAACAACAAATATATTTTTGTTACATCAAAAATATTTTAACTCCAGATGGAATAAATATTGAGAATGACGAAGATATAAGGAAGGAATTAGTTAATTATTTAAAAAATATTTTATCAGATACTAGGTAAGATAAGGAGGCACAAGATAAGCTTTTACAAAATATTCCATCAATTATCACACACGGACAAATTGAAAGCTTGAAGAAGAAGATATATATTGAGGAACTACATGAAGTAGTTTTCTCTTTCTATCCTAATAGGGCACCTAGCCCAAATGGATTTCTTGTAATTTTCTTTTTTAAAATTAGGGATTTATTGATAAGTTATATGTTAGCTATAGTTGAAAAGGCTAGGAAAAGGAAGGCTATAATAAGTGATATCAATGTCACTTTTATTATGTTGGTTCCCAAGAAAGGAGACAAAATATTTTGATAATTTTCATATAATAAGATTTTGTAATATGATTTATAATATCATTTAAAAAATTATGGCAAATAGGTTGAAAGACATTCTAGGTTGTGTCATCTCAGAGGAACAAGGTGATTTTGTTCATGGTAAACAAACTCTTGATGGTATAATCATTGCATAAGAGGCCATATGTTCTTTTTATTCCATGAAAAATTAGGTATGCCTATGAAATTAGATATGAACAAAGTATATGATAGGGTTTTCTAGAATTTTATACATGATATTCTCATAGAATTTGGTTTTGATTATAGTTGATGTGAATGGATTAAATGATGTTATAACATTACAAACTATTCTATTTGATCAATGGTTCTCCTATATGTTACTTCAAGTCATCTTGTGGACTTTGTCAAGGTGATCCACTATCTCTATAGGCAGGAAAATCCACATCCCAAAAGAAGAAGAAATGATAATGCACAATGTAGAGATTTGCACAATTTTGAGTAAATGTACAATGTAGGGTTTGGCTAATTGTACAATGTAAGGAAGTAAATAACAAAAGCGAAATGAAATGAAATGTAATGACATATGAATGAAATGTAATTTGATAAAAATAAAATTAAGACCTTAGTAAACATTAATAAAGTTGTTGATCTGAGAAGTTGCAAAAGGTAGTTATTAATGATGTGTTGTCTCAAGAACTTCTTTAGAATGACCTAGATAGACATTATAAACCCCTCCATTTTATTTGTGTATGTTATTGGAGGTTGTTCATGGTTGTTCATTCTTGTGTAGTTCATAGGTTATTCATGGAATGAGCATAATGGTTCAATGTTGTAGTTTGTATATTGTTATATGTAGTGTTGCATTGTATAATTGTTGTGTAAAGCAACCATGAAGAATAAGAATACCAATTGAGTCAAATTTGTGTATGCATATGTAAAAATTGGAGTGTATTTCCCATAATTATATTATATGTGGAATTTGATTGTTATTACATGTATTATTGATTCCAGATCTATGGCAAAAGTGTATATTCAAAAATTGTACAATCAACCATGTACTATTGTATGGAATGTACAATGAGGGTAGAACATGCTTAACTGACATTTACCATCATTGGAAATGATATTTATGTAAGCAACATGCATATGGGTAATTTTTAAGATTAAGTTGTTTGGCATATCGAGGGTTTTACCAAACTGTATAGTTGATTTACCAAACTATACAGTTGGTTTATCAAACCATACAATTGATCAATTATGGCATGGATTTGCATGATTGATCATTCCGAAGTTAGATCGATGGATTTCCAAGTGAACAATTGCAAAGTGATTTTCAATTGAACAATTACAACATACTTGGAGAAACAATACAATTTAAGTGCTATTGTACAATTGTAACTGTATAATTGAACGTTTGTAATCATACAATGTACATTTTATAACTGTCAGTCAATAGTTGTACATTTTGGGAATCGTACAGTTGTAACTGTACAACTGTGTAATTGATCAATTTGAATAAGAAAACTTCAAGAACCCCTTGAGAATCTCTCATCACACCCCCTTCATCGGTAATACCGTCACTCATGCTACAATCTCCTTATCTATTAATTATTCTTGCAAAAAACATAGGGAGAGCTTTCTCAAAGGTAAAAATGGAAGGAAAAATCAAAGGTATTCAAAATGGAAAAAATGGTCCCTTTGCATCTCATCTCTAATTTGTTGATGATGCTTTCTTTTGGGCAAACCCTCAGTTAGTGAGGCCATGGAGTTTAAATCAATATTATCAAGATATGAGAAGGTTACTAGACAATTGGTTAATACTACATAATCTAGGATTTTTTATTAAACTACCCTAGATTTACAACAAATTAGTGTGAATATTATAGGGTTTAAAATTGAAAAATGCTCATCATGATCAACCTACTTGGGTATTTATTTGTCTCATAAAAGAAATAAAAAGGATCTATTTGGATAGAATGAAAGCTTGTTTGGCAGGTTGGAAAGGTAAGTTATTAACCATGGTGGGAAGGCTACAAATCATAAAGACTACTTTGCAATCCATCCCTATTTATATGATGTCACTTTCAAGATTTCCAACAGGTATAACATTAGAAATTGATAAAATTAAAAGAGACTTTCTTTCAGAAGGTTGTGAGGTTTCCTTTTTGTAAGTGAGATAGGATTTACAAAGGAAATAATACTGGAGGAGCAAACTTGCAAAATTGTAGACTTATGAGTTTGGCATTAGGGGCAAAGCTTGGGTGGAGATTATTCAAAGATCAAGAAAAAATTGGGTAAAAATATTACTTCAAAAAAATATAGATTTTCTTGATGTAATGAAATTATTTAGGAAAAAACCCTACCCAAGGATTGTCAACATGGAACTTCATATCATATACTTTGTAATTGATAAAAAAAAAAATTATATAGTCATTCAATGAGGAGAATTATGCAAATTTTTGGTTTTATGCTTGGTTGAATCCTTATCTCTTATCTCTGGCTCAAAATGACAACCACTGGCTCAAGCATGCTTGGCTTTTAAAGGTCAAAAGGTCAAATACTATATTAATATAAGCAACAACTACAAACAATGGATTTCTTATAGTAACCTAGTTGAAAGAGATGAACTCAAAAAAATTGCAAATGAACTTCAAAAGATGCTTCAAGAGTTTTATTTGCCAATTTTTACATGAAAGGATGAGTTGGTTTGGAATATATCAAAGGATGGTGGATACTCGATCAAGTTGGGATATGAGGATTTAGAGAAATTAAAATTTCCTACTCCCAAAGATTTTCCTTAGAAGAATGTTTAGTCATTAGAGGCTCTCCCTAAGGCCTCAACATTCCTTTGGTTAGCAATTTAAAGTAAGATTCTTATAGGAGAGAGCCTACAAAGAAGAGGATATCATGGACCTTTAAGATGTGCCTTGTGTGAAAAGGATTAAGAGACATAAGACTATTTATTTCTTCATTGTCCCTTTGCTCACACCATTTGGGTTTACTTTTTTTAAAATATGAAAATATATCGGGTAACTCCATCAACATTGAAAGAGTTGATGAAATGTTGGATTAATTATTTTAAAGCTAAAGCATTATGTATTCTATGGAGCATTGGCCCCGCCATTATGTGATGGAATTTATGACTTGAAAGGAGTAATAGAATTTAAAAAATATATATCTTAAAATCGTGCCCAATTTTGAAATTGTATTATTGCCTCCCTTGCAGAATATCTACATATATGTGCTCATCATGGGAAATCTCAAGTGCAAAAAAAAAAAGTGGTAACAACTTGGTTACAGGATTTGAAAATACATGGAAGAGTCATTGTGATAATGCAATTAAAACAAAGGATCTACTTAGATCTAGGGTAAAAGGAAAATTTTCAAAAATTAGATTTATCAAAATTAATTTTTATGGTGCTTCTAAAGGAAATTTGGAAAAAGCTAGTGGATATGGTGTTTTTGGAAATAATGAAGGCAAATTTCTCCTCGCTTACTGATAATCGTATGGAAATTCAACTAACAACTATGCAAAGGATAAGACACTTCTTACAAGGTATTAAAATTGTAATAGAAAAAGGATGGAAACATATTTCAGTTGGGGGGATTAACAAATTATCATCAATGCTATCAACATAAGGTGATAATTTTTCTAAAGAAAAGGACATGTGAGCACCTCATTATTTTTTAAATTATTTTTTATCAGATTAAGCATTGTGATTTCCACTATTGGTAGGTTTCCCTCCTTGTCATCAGTTGAGGGTGATGAAAGCATCGAAGCATTTGTTAGGAAAATTTCCAAAAATTAGAAATTAATTTTGATGGTGCTTCTAAAGGAAATATGGGAAAAGCTAGTGGAGATGGTGTTTTTAAAAATAATGAAGGTAAAGTTCTCCTCGCTTACTCATAATTATATGTAACTTCAACTAACAACTATGCGGAGGATATGACACTTCTTACATGGATTAAAATTGCAATAGAAAAAGGATGGAAACATATTTTAGTTGAGGGGGATTCACAAATAATCATTAATGCTATCAACAAAAATGGATGTGGGGATTGAATAAAAATAATATTATTGTTGATGTTCATCACCTATAACTAGAGACAATATCTTGGAAATGTCAATATATTTATAAATAAGGAAATAAAGTTGTAGTTAATTTAGCCAATCACGGTGTTGATCTTCATCTTGGTAAAATTCAAATTTTAGAAGGCAATTGGTCAAGTGAAATTTTATCTCTTAACCAAAATGATGTCAAAGAGTTGATTGTGGAAATATAGGACTTTGAGGAAGTTGAATATATTTAATAGAAAAAGAAATAAAAAAGGTTTGTAATAAAAAGGCATATTGGATATAGTTTAATTTACCTAATAACAAATGTAATATTTTGGTATTTTGATGGGAGTGGCCTTCAATAGAAGCCACATATAACTTTTAAAAAAGAAAAACTTATGTATTTATATTATTTTTTCTTTTTGCTGGAGAAAAAGAGATTGTACTCGGGTCCCCCATCCTTGACAAATCACAATTCTCTCCTTTAGATCTTGAGAGTTTACAAATAAAATCAATTCTCATCTCAATTAGGTTTTTATAATTAGATACCTACGTTTATTTTAATAATAAGTTGAATTCTTGATTTTCATTTTTTTTTGAACTTCTTCAATTTTCTTTATCAATATACATTTTCTTGCAAAAACCTTCACAATAACAAGAATCCACCTCTACTATCTACACACTACATCTTAGTATAATAATATTTCCAAAACTTTATGCTATCAAAGCCCGCTTTACTAGATTTAGAGTGTTGGTTTCCTTCTTGAAGCATAAATGCAACCACAATATTTGTAATAAATAGTTTATACAAAACACATTAAATCACATTAAATCTATAAAATACAATATATATTACCAATGAAACACATTATAATAAATCTTAATCATTATTTGATTCAGACAATCTACAGTTTCTTGTCAACTTCAACTAAACTTACTACTTCCTCTAACCATGGAAAAAATAATTTAACTTCATGATCTTCTATTAAAACCCCTCTATTGGCTAGCCTATCTGCACATTTATTCGTTTCCCTTAACGTATGTGTAAACCTGATTTCTTCGAACTCTGTAGCAAGGTCTTATATTTCCATAATGATCTCTTGCATGTTCCATGCAACCTTTGCTTTCTTCAAAATTGTATTTATAACTATTAGTGAATCATCTTCCATCTATTATGTTCCATTTGTATGCATATTTTGAACCTTCCATTTATAACTATTTGTATGCATATTTTGAACCCTTCTAAATCAACCCAAGCTTTAGCTTCATTATTTGTCTTAAATCCATTATTGAAAATGTAATATGATAGAATCTCACCCTTATTATTTCTAATTATTCCTCCTCCTAGTATTGTATTTCCTTTAGATGCTCAATCAAAATTTAATTTGACCAACTCCACTTTCGGTGGTTTCCACTTTATATTCTTTGCCTTCCTTTTTTTTCCTGTGTCCAACATCATAATTCCATTTAATAACTTCCATCTATCAAGGTTCTTTGCTTCAAGATTAGAGATGGGATGAGTTAATAGGGTTGGTTTAGACTCCTCTATGACTAAACAAATTTTCATTTTCATTACCTCTAATTTACTTTCATTTTCTTTAAATATTTTTCTACTTATTTCTAATCATATAGTCCAAAATATTGCAAGCATAAAAAATTATTTAATTAAACATTAAATATAAACTTAAAATCATAAATAAATACACCCAAACAATATCGATAGTAATAATAAAATTTAAAATTTAAAGACCAACATTTATACCTTTTATATAAAATTTAATCTTTAATAAATGTACGATTGCATAAGGACCAAATTTCATGCAACTACGATTAAAAGTTCAAATATATAAATATTTAATTAAAATTATAAACATTTTTTAAAAAATTATTAAAAAGTTTAAATACTCTACAATAGTGTTAAGTAAGATGTCTTTTCTTAGGACAAGATCTGCTTGAAGAAGAATCAGGGAGGGTTGGGTTTCAGGAAAGCTAGTAAGATGAATTCTGCTCTCATTAGTAAGCAAGGCTGAAGAATTATCCAAAATGAACAAGCCACCTGGATCAATATCATAAAGGATAAATACCTGCAGCAACGAGCCTTTCTAAGTGATGAACCGCTTCTGGTTGAATCACATTTTTGGAACTCTGTGATTAATACGAGACCCATCCTAAAATTTGGGCTTAGGTGGCATCTAGAAAATGAAACATCTATTGAATTTTGGGAGGACATATGGCTTAATAATCACAATCTGATCAATGATGCTAGTCTCTCCTCCATTAAGCTAATCATTGATCGCTTGTTTGGTTTTAAGGTATGTAATTTATTTTCTAGAAACTGTAACAGAGCCATATTGAAGCCCTTTCCCTCTGTCAACATCAACATTGCCCAGTCCTCTGCTTTTTCTATTATTGTTGGTCTGTTGCGCACCACTATCATTCCTAGTAACCCAAATGCTTTAGACTCTCCGTTTTGGTACCTTTGTGAGGATGGGCTTTATACTTTTAAGTTTACCTACTACACCCAAACTAGAGAAGTCAACTCCTGGCCTGAATTTAAGACTGTCTGGTTGAAAATTCTAATCCCTAAAGTTGCCCATTTTTTCTAGCTTGCTTCTTTAAACAAAATCTTGACCATTGAAAATCTAATCCACTGGGGCCTAATACTCCCTAAACATTGTGTCCTTTGTAAAAATAGTTGGGAATATGTGATCCATATCTTTCTTGAGTGCTCGTTCTCTAATGAAGTGTTGTCTTCCTTTCTCAAGCTGGACAACATGTCCTAGGTATATCCAAAAACTCTTGTTGATGTCTGCCATCAGTGGCCAAATCCATTTTTGAATCCAAAAAATTCGTGCTTTTTAGTCCTATTGTTTTCCTCATTTTTTGTGACAGGTATGGTTGGAGAGGAACAACAAAATTTTTTGCGTTGCTACAAAAGATGCCAGATCAGTGTTCTGAGCTCTGTCGTTTGCCATTGAGAATGCTAATATCATCAAAGCTGAAAAGCCCAAGAACCAATGTTAATTATCCATTTTCAATACTCTCAAATTTCAGATTGACACCCCCCTGGGGTCCTCCAAAAGCTGACAGGTCAATGGTGAAATAGATTCCCCCACCTTGTGGATGGGTCAAGCTCAACGTTGACGGAGTCTCAAAGGGAAACTCTGGTAGGGATGGAGGAGGTGGTCTTTTCAAAAATAGTCAAGGTAAAGTCCTGTGCGCATTTTCTGAGTCCATGGGCAGTCAAACCAATAATTTTGTTGAAGCCAATGTGTTATACCTTGGTCTCCTCATTTGCAAGGGACTTTGGTTTGAAAGAGTGATTCTATGAATATCATTCGATGCATCCAAAAATATCAGCTTCTTGCCTGGAGCATGTTCAACGCTGTCCAAGAAATCTTGAAGATAATTGAAGGCATCAGACATGTTACAATTCAGCATGTTTACCGGGAAGGAAACAAAGTTGTTGACCTCCTTGCCAATCAAGGAGTTGAATATAATAACCACCAAGTCTAATATGACAATTTCCCTCAATGTATTATGGCACACACTGATGCAAATGGAAATATTAATCTTTAAATGGTTGCTAGTGCTGATGTGGCTGATTTAGAGCCTAGTGGATGGACATAGTTTGTTTGACATGGATGCCAACACATATCCTCTTTTCTCTTATGCGCTTTTGTGCAATCTATCTTGGGGTAATTTTGAGGAGATGTGGAGAGTTCACAAGGCAACTGTCATCCATGAACCCAGGTGGTAAGGAATGTGGAAAGTTCACAAGGCAGTTGTCACCTGTGAACCCAGGTGGCAAGGAATGACAAATAAAACTATTAATTTCCAGCATAGTGGAAGTGGTTGCTCCAATAAGCTCATAGATTGAACCTCATAGAGCCAAATGCTGTAATATTGTTTGGGCTTTCGATAGTTATTTTTTGTTTCCTTTTGGGTACCGTTTATGTAGTTTGGATCCTTATTCCTTTTTGAATTTGGCTGTGCCTTCTTTTTGGTTTAAAGTTGGTTGTTTTGTTTCCCTTTGGGGTTGTTTTTTTTCAGTTCAGTTAGTTCGCTTCTGGTTAGATGTCTTTGTTGCATGTGTAAAAGGTTTCGGGACCTTTCAAAACCCTTTTTATCAACCAATAAAAAAAATATGTATTTGCATAAGTGTAATTTGGACAAGAGTTCGTAAAATATGACAAATTTTTAGTATAATTTAATTAATATTTAAGATTTAAGAGAAAAATTATAAACTCTACACACTCATATGTTGATAAGTACATTTTATATATAAAATCATTTTATTTATTATGGACTAAAAATTATATATATATATATTTGCATGTGGAATTGGTAGTAGTACAATGATCCATTGTTTGCCTTTATGACCGCAATAATATTTTGTGTTGTCTTTCTCAAAAGACGTCACACAGTACTTCGTGCAGTCTGTCTTTATAACTGCCATGCCACATTAATTTTAAAAGTTTTATGCGTTCAACTATGAAAAAATAATATTTTTTATTACAAATAAATAAAGAAATATCTTTTTAAGATTATAAAATACAAAACCATTGAACCTTATTTTTTAATTGGTTATATAGATTTGAAATGAGTTTAGCCCATATTAAATCATCGTCACATAGTGGTATTATAACATGTTAACAATTATACATTCAGAAGTAAACCTCCTAAAAGTCAAAGTATTTGACAACAAGATTCACACTTTAAATTTCCTTCTTAAAAGTTAAGGAATATAATAAGTTGAGCTAATACCATTTGACAAAAGACCATTCATTGATATCCTCACCCATTTTAAAAATAATATTAATCAAACCTCCCCAGGGAAAAATATTAATCAAAACTTTTAAATAAATTTTTTTGTTTTGCTTTTAAAGTAGGGTTTTGAAAGGGTTGTCTTTTTCCTTTTACATCGATTTTATCACATTGATCTTTTTGGTACTATTTGGTATTTGGTGCCAGGGAGATTTGAACCTTGGTATAGGCTACATCAACTATCGTTGAACCAAAGACTTTTTGGCACCTTTTAAACATTTTCAAATGAATATTAATATCATAAAAAACTTTTACTTTTATTTAAGAAATAAAACATATTATTTATTTTATTAATAAATAAAAATAGTATTATCAAATGACATTAGATTAATTAATTATATATTTCAATTTTTAAGAAAAATACATGATCCCATTCTTGTCAAATGATACACATACAATTATTAAATTGTAATATCACTATGTAATTATAATGCCATACAAATAAAATCCATTTTAATTATGTATAACCTATCAAAAATAAATATTATTTTAATTTATTTTTGATAGGTTATACAGAATTGAAATGGATATAGTTCATTTTTTTTGTAAGCAGAACTTTTAAAAGTGTTTTACTCACATCAAGTTATATAACATATTTGATACCGCTAGGATTTGACATTTGATGCAAACTAGGTCACCCATATGTCTTAACCATTAATTCATAACCCTATTAATAACCATACAATTTTTTTATTGAGGTTAGTGTGAGAAAAAGGTGAGTGAGTAGCCGAGTTGGTGTGAGGTTACCAGTTGAGGTCTACGATCTATAACGTGGATTTATTCAACTTCGGTTCAAATCACACTAGCTACCATAAGCTCTTTTTGCGCATCAAACCAATGATGACGGTATGCATCCTGAGCGATCGATGGTCCTTTTTATGTCGAGTCAACAATAACAAAGCGAAATAAGTTTGGTGGAAGCAACCCATGTGGTTTGAACCCTGCACTTATTAGTTACTAAAAAATAGTGCGATTGTAACCAACTCTCCTATGTAACCAAAAAAATGTTAGAAACCCCTATGACACTTATGGTTAGGTATCTCCATCCCACCCATAACCTCTGAAAAGAGTGAGAGTCGAGCTTATCAATAGGACCAAACACACAACTATACACAAATCCACCCCCTCACACACTCGCTCACGCTGCGGTTTGAACCTTAGACCTCTCAAAGAAGAGCCAACGCCTCAACCTTTGCGTTGTTCCCCAAGACTTACCATACAACTTATTTATTACATTAAATTTTATTATTCTAATATTCCTTAATACTCTTATTATTTTTATTTTTTAATAATAAACAAATTAGCTTACTTATGTGCCATCTTGACAAATGTTAATTAATATGTTTAAGAACACCCCAATGTACAATGTTAATTAATATGTCTAAGAACACCCCAATGGTACATCATTCATATTTCATTTTGATGATCTTAATTTAAATCAATAAAAAAAAACTCCTATTACTATACTCGGAAAAGTGGGGAAGAAGATCCTATTACCATACCCCGAAAAGTGTGATGCCAGTTATCCTACCACTCAAGTAGTGAAGCTTTGACGAAGTTGAAATCCTTAGATAACTTTGCTGAGGAGGGAAGTTAAAGCTCAATTTTGGAAATCATAATAGCCATCTATCTTTGGCTTAAAACTTCATTAATTCATTAGCACTTGCAAGACGAAAGTAAACCCACTTGCGCAACCCATGGTGGAGACACAAAGCATAATTTTGTCCCCACTCAGCCACAATAATTTAGACATACATGACCTGATTTTTCTTTTTAGAGAGGTGTACTAAAAATGGTTGTAATTTAGTTCTATGCCTTGTCTTTGTCTTTCTGTCATGTCTCCAACCTTTGTCACACCTTTAAAAGGCCATGGAGACCTTACATGATTTATCTTTCCAAGGCCCTATACTTTAAGGGGCATATGGAGAGATGTTTATAAGGCCTCTTCATACTCTAAATAACCATACGAAGAATTTAGGAGTTATTCTTTATTTGATGAAAATATTAAAAATATATTAATATGATATGTTGAGAGCAAGTGGGTAGTTAAAACGCTATCGAGAGGTCCAAGTTCAAATCTCCCTTCACATGTTGCGAGTATGTTGTATATAAAAGGTTCTCATCAAAAAAAATATTAACTGCTAAGTCACAGCCCATAGTTTTTGGGACAAATTCAATGATGAGATATGCTAATTTTTTTAATGTGACAAGTAGAAGCTTCTGTAGAAGATTCTTCTGGTGAGAGTCCCTAATATACACTTGCGTTTCAAGATTTCATGTGCTTGATCCTTATCATAAACTATTAAATTGAAGTTTATGATAAACACAAACTTTACATAGACGATGTCTCTTTCTTAAAGGATGAGATAAATTTTAGAATAAATTGACAACTTCTAAATCATATGCATGTTTTTTTTAATGGACATCAACATAAGGTGATAATTTTTCTAAGGAAAAGGACATGTGAGCACCTCATTATTTTTTAAATTATTGTTTGTCAGATTAAGCATTGTGACTTCCACTATTGGTAGGTTTCCCTCCTTGTCATCAGTTGAGGGTGACAAAAGCATCATTATTGTTTATAGTTTCAAATCAAATAATCAAGCAAAGCAATAGCTTTAGCAATAGCTTTGCTTCTTGTATTATATAATATTTATAGAGCATTCACATTGCTTTTCATTGGTTATATGGAAAGCAATAGCTTTAACAATACAAATGTATCATGCAATTGGTTGGTTTTTGTATGGAAAGAATATATTTTTTATCGAGGCATTGAATCACATGAATTATTGCACTATATTTTAATTAAACAATTTTTTAGAAGTTAGTTGATAGCTATATAATGTATATAGGTTGGTTGTTTTGATTGGATTCTTTAAACCCGTTGGGTTCTGCCGAGAGACTCAAATTCAGTCTACTACAAATGTATATAAAAACATTGATAAAAAAATATTACCAATTTTTTATAAAAAGTTAAATAAATTTTTATTTTTTAATAAGATTCCATTTCCAACAAAGTAATAGTTTTGAAAGTAGGAATATAAATAAATATATAAATATTTTTTCAAGTAAACTTTATTATTGCATAAAGCTATCATACTTTGTTATTATTATTTTATTATTTTTTTAATTTAAAAATTTAAGTAGTTGATGGCATATCAATGGTATAGTAAAGAGAATTTTATATAATTATAAATCAATTCAATCTAGTGATAAAGAGAGGTGTGTATTGCTGGTTAGTTTATAAATTATTTAATTTGGTATAAACTTTGATGATACCTTCGTAAAAGAAACTTCTTTATATAAAAATGAATTAAATAAATAATAAATTAAATTATATAAAGTGATAAGTTCAAAATTCAAATTCAAAGATTTAAATTCAAATTTTATAAAATATTTTTTATATGTAATCAATGAAATATTTTAAATTCAAGTAGGTCTAGTTTGATTCAATAACAACCAATTAAAGATTTAAATTCAAATATTATAAAGTAGTCTTTCCATGTAATCAATGAGATATTTTAAATTCAAGTAGGTCTAGCTTGGTTCAATAACAACCAGTTAATAAATAAATAATTACATATAAGATGAGCCTTATGTTGTTTGAATGGAAGACAATGTTTTAAATATTATTTTAATATATATTTTAATTTGTATTTTTGTTTTAAAAATAATTTTTTTATTTTTTATTTATTATTTATTTATAATATAGTTAGAGGTTATAGTAGTAATAAGGTGTAGGATGTGAACTCATAAAAAAGTTATAAAAATGTAACAAATTAGCAATTTTTATTTTTTATTTTAAAATACTTCTTATTCATAACAAATAAAAGAATACAGCAAAATCATTACATAAGTTTGCGCATCAACAACAAGCAGTCTTATCTTAGAGATTTTTCTATTCTAATACAATCTTTAAGAATACTATTTCTAAAGACTCTTAGTTGATCAAAGACCAGCCTACAAGCAGAACTGATAGTACGGTCAACCCCAATACCGTCTGCTAAAAAAAATATAACATCTATCTTTCCATAGAGCAAGCAACACATTAATTCTATTAACATGTCAAAAAGTCAATATATGACGGGGGCCCTTGGGGAAATCGCCCAACAAAACAAGTTGCCACCAAAGGGGGCCTGAAATAATAGTAGAATAAAAGGTTCTAATAGAATTCCAAACACTCCTGGCTCTTGGGCATTTCCAAAAGATATGCTTGATGGTCTCACTCCTACCACACATCGAGCAACTATCCGAAGCCAACATCCATTTAGCAAGTCGCGCCTTGCTCTGAAGACCTTGCATCAAGCCTAGCCAAGCAAAAACTTTTAGCTGCATGGAAATCCGAAGCTGCCACACTCTACCAAGCATTTTCCTCCATTTGCCAGTTGAATAATTAGTGCCCCATTTAGCGTTCAGAACATCCCCAAAAGCAACATAAGGAATCAAGTTACCAATTTTTAAATAATAATAATAATAATAATAATTTTAATTTTAATATATTTGTTTTTACAATATAATGTCAGTGACCATTGTAATTAACAATAAATTTATGCGAACAATTAAGTTTTTTTTTATTTTTGTTTTTATTTATATGCGAGTTGGTTACATCCACAATCCTTTTCTGCTACCAAGCAGGGTTCAAATCTTGGGGTGGCCCTAACAACACTTATTCCATCTTGTTGTTATTTAACCTAGTGTGAAGATGAGAGGAGAGCACCGGGGGCTTAGGATTGGTATTGTCATTGTCGAGCTGGCACACACTCAATGAACGTAGGTCAGACTAGTATATTTGCACAAATAAGCATTCCCAAATAGGCATGCCCCTAGGGTTTGAACCTAGGTCTCTTCTTAGTAAACACCAAAACTTACCAATCCATATAGCCCTTAGGACCAGTCAATTAAGTTTTTATTGACCATTATTTTTTTTATTCATAAGAGAATTGGTTACAACCATGCTATTTTTAGTAATTATCAAGCACAAGGTTTAAACCACATGGGTTGCTCCTACCAAACATGTTCTGCCTTGTTGTTGACATGATGTGAGGGGGACCATCGATCGATCTTGATTCGTACCATCATCATCGATTTGGCGCACACTCAGAGGATTTATATTAGACTACTACCTTTGCAAACAGGCTGCCCCCAAGGTTTGAATCTAGGTGTATTCTTGGTAAGTGCCTAGCCAAACAAGCAACTACCAATCCACTTAGTCCTTCGGGGCAAATATTTTAGGTTAGAAAGAAACCTCTAGAGTCACTCGAGAAAATTTTGACCATTGTAATTAACAATAAATTTATGCGATAAATTAAGTTTTTATTAATTTAACGATTTTAAATATTTAATGTTTAAAATATATATTTAATATTTTAAAAGCTTAAAAAATTTATAAAGATTTATTTACTTAACAAAAAGGTACAAAAATCTCTAATTAGAGAGATCAAAGTGAACAAAGCATTCTAAAAAACAGAACATGAAGACAAAAAAGGACCTCATTATTGGAGTCCTCGTCATCCTCGCATACCACCCCTGCCCTTCTACTTATTGATGATTTGGCGGCAATAACCAGGGGCTATATTTATTACATGATTCACTAGTGTGTTAGCCTCTTTGTTGAATTCTTGTCTTATATGTTGATAGGATATTTTGTCAATTATCTAGCCTAGTTGTCTAATCTTGTCTTGAATAATCTTCAATTGTAAAGATATAAAATCTTTATTTTTGGCAAGAGCTGTTATTATCAGTTTAGAATCCCCATAAACTGTGACCTGAGTGATTCCTTGCTTTGCCACCAATTTTAAGCCGATTTCACATCCAATAGCCTTTGCCACATTGTTAGATGTTGTTCCCAAGTTGATCATGTATTTGAGCAGGATCTCACGGGGTCTTGTAAGAATTAGTCCCCCTGTCGTTGCTTGACCGGGGTTGGACTTGGAGATACCATCAAAGAAGAGTGTCAAAAAATATATGTCAGGCAAAGAATTATTTGGTCTGCATCCTCCTTGTGTTAGGAAAGCTTGGAGATTAAGTTGGTAGATCATTCTTCTTTCTGTGGGTGATAGATCTTCTTCATACTATTATTGACAAAAACTAGATTTGACATTTAGGACTAATTCTTCTTTTATCCTTCATATTAGAGTTTTATTGTCCTTACCTTTTCCTTCAAAAATCCTTTGGTTTATGTCCAACCAGATGTGCCAAATGACCAAATATGATATAGAGCTCCACAAATATTTCAAGAGGGGATTACCTACCAGTTTACCTTTATATTATTTGTTCCACTTGGTAAAACATGTATCTATGGTTAACCTTCCAGAGTAGGAAATACCAAGAATTTTGGTTATTCCTAACCAAATTGAAATTGCCTTTGGGTATTCAAACAAAAGATGGAAAATTATTTCACTGTTCTACATGCACCTGTAACAAACATGAGGCCCTACTATACTCCTCTTTTGCAGATTATCACCTGTTAATATTTTATTTTGAGAGACTAGCTAGCTGAATACTTGCAGTTTAGGTGGAGCTCTAGTTTTTCACAATATCGATAGTTTTTTGTTGGCAGGCCCAATTTGCTAATGTTGAACTCCTAGATGCATTGAGTATTCCCCATTACTGTTGATGCTACCCCAAATAAGTTTGTTTGGCATCATGGGATGAAGATATCTAATGCTCACCACATGGGACTTAAAATAATCCCAATCTCCTTGAAGCTGAGATGGAATGGGAGGGGAGATCCAGTTCAAAGTTTTCGAGGTCCAATAAAACAAGTCACCTAATTTGAGTATTCTTTGGCTTTCCAAGTGATTCTGCAATTCGATTGGAGTTCTCTCTCTTAATGGTGGATTTCCTAGGATCAAGTCCTCCCATAGATTAATTGACTTACCATCTCCCGGTAGCCAAGAAATTCTATCCTCTATTATGCTCTTTGCATCCACTATATGTTTTCAAACCAACGAGGCTCTGGGAAGTTTGTCTATGTGTTTGAGCATTTGAATACCTGTTTGATTATTTACATACTTTATGACTAGTATGCGTTGCCATGCTCGATTGTGTTTAAGCATATTCCAGAGAAGTTTTGCTCCCAATGCTTTCGAAACTATCTCCATTTTTTTTATTCCTAGTTCTCCTTGAATTTTACTTTTGGTGACCATCTCCCATTGACAAATTGGAACTTTTTTCTTTCTGATTTCCTACCTCCTTGCCATAGGAAGTTGTGTATGATTCCATATGTCTTTTGTAAAATAAACTTGGGAGCATGATATACTAATAGTTGGTAGACTAGAAGAGAAGCTAACACTGATTTGATCAGTACTACCCTTCCTGCAAGACTGAGCCAACTATTACTGTAACTTTGTATCCTCCTAACCATCTTGTCCAATATTGGGGTCTACCATTCTAAGGCTTTGAGGTGGAAGCTCACGGGCACTCCTAGATATCTGAAGTTCGTGCTAGACTAAAATCCTAGGATAGTGCAAAAGAGTTTAACTCTTATTGCTGCAACATTTTGTGTATATAACTAACTCATTTGAGTGTTTATATGAGCCTCGATAGCTTGTGTGAACCAATCTAGACATTGCTTGAATTGTCTAACATTTTTCTTGGTGGCTTCACCTAGAAGAATGATATCATCTGCAAATTGGGCATGTGTTACAACTTTGCATCCTGTTGTAGCCTCTATCCCTATTATTTTTCTTTCTCTTCAAAGATGGTTAATTAATCTTCCAAGAGTCTCAACTAAAATGATGTAAAGGTATGGTGATAGTGGACACCCTTATCTAATTCCCCTTGTAGCCTGAAATAAATTTGTTGGTTCTCCATTTATTAAGGGGGCTATCCATGGGTTTTTTATGCATGCTCATATCCACTTGATGACATGATGTGGGAATCCAAACTTTTGTAGGACATGTTCTACAAATTGTATATTAACTCAATCAAAGGTGTTTGCCATATCAAGTTTTATAACAATTTATTTCTTTTTTTATTTTCTACTATTGTGGAGGGCTTCATGCACTGTTATGATATTATCATATATTTATTTTCCAAGCATGAACCCCCCTTGCTCTTTTGATATTAGTTTGTCAAGTTTCTTCTTTATTCTATTGGCCAATAGTTTGGTAATAATTTTATAGGAATAGTTACATAGAGAAATTGGTCTAAATCTAGAGAAAGTAGTGGCATTTTTTTCTTTAGGATTCAATGCTAGAAATGTGGAGTTGATGGCTTCAAGAATCTTACCTTTTACCCTAATCCTCAATCATGCATAGTAAATCTTCTCTGATGATGTGTAAGTATTGCTAGTAAAATTTATTTGTGAATCCATCAAGTCCATAAGTTTTGTCCTTTGGTAGATCTATTATAATATCCTTAAGTTCCTCCATAGTGATTGGTTGACTAAGATCTTGTTTGTATTCCAAAATTAATATTTTCGGTATATGCTGCAGCAGTATTCCTTGGGAATGAGGGTTACCATTTTCTCTAGAGAGCAGAGCTGAGTAATATTGATTGACAAGTTCCTTTATTTTCTCCCATTCTGAATAAGTGGTTCCTTCATGCTCTATCTCATTGATTGTGTTTCTTTGGTAGCATTGCATGGTTTTTAGATGAAAATAGTTGGTGCTTCTATCCCCTTGCTTAGCCACACCATTCAAGATCTAAGCCTCCAATGTGTTTCTTCTTTAGTGCTTAATTTATTGAGCTTCTGAATCAAGTCATTTCTTGCATCTTCTTGCCATGGTTGAGGAGGATGATCCCCAATTTCTGTTTCTAGATGCTCTAGTTGTTACATCAACTACTTCTTGTCTGGTTTGACTCTCACTTTTTCTGCCAACCATTTTTTTATCATGTGCTTCAATTTTTGAATTTTGCTTTTCCACTTTTCTTAGGGGTTGGTGGATTGGACCTGTTGGTTCCAAGTGCTTTCCACAAGTTCACTAAAATATTCTTCTACCACCCATTCAAAGTTGTATTTAAAAGAAATTTTTTGGGGTTGTAGGCTTTGGTCGCTATCCAAGAGAATTGGCTTATGATATGAGATAGAGTTTTGAATGATGTGACTAGAAGTAAGGGGAAAGTGTGTTAGGATATTTTCATTGATAAAAAATCTATCCAATAATTTTGCAATATAGTTTACCCCTACTCTTCTATTGCTCCAAGTGTACTTTCCTTTGGTCGATCGAATATCTTGTAAGCTTTCATATGCCATAATTTGATTGAGCATATCTCTATTTGGATCCCTTGCTAAAATTTCCCCAACCTTCTCCCAGTGATAAAGAATCATGTTGAGATCTTCTCCCAATATTATGTTGTCAAACTTCTCATTGTCTAGCCATTGTGCTAAGTTTTACCATACTTCTCTTTTCTGGATAGGATGATTTGGACCATAAATAATTATTACTGCTACACTAGTTCCATATGGTAAGACAAATTTTGTACCTATCCAATTATTATGCTTATGTTGTAAGCTACAAACTAGTTGTTATGGGTCCCAAGCCAAAGCCAGTCCCCGTGAAGCTTCCATAGAATCAACAGTTATTAGTTACGATTGTGCGCATATCTTCTGCCATTCTGTTGTCATGGTTGCCTCTACTGTTTTTGTTTCCTGAATATAAACTATTGTTGGAATTTTCTCCTGTATTAGAACTTTGAGATAGTTTTTTTCAAAGCACTTCCCAGTCCCCTACAGTTTTATGACATAATATTTATTTTTTGGATTGCTTCTTATTTTTTACAAAGCTCTCCTCAATTCTAACCTACATTTTGGATTGCAAGTCTTTTTGTGCTTGCTCATTTCTGAGTTTTTGGTTCAATTTTCTTTCTTTAGTTGCAGATCATGTGGTCGAAAAGCCCCCAAGAATCACTATTTCCTCCACTTGTGTTTCTTCTACCTCTTCCTTTGAGTTCCCATTAGTTTCTTCTCCAGCTATTGTGTTCTCTAATGTGTCTCCTAAGATCTCTGGTGACTTGTCAGCTTCAATTGTAGGTATCTTCTCTTTATCTTTAGGAGTCATCACATCTAGAGAGGTGATTTCATTTTCTCCTTCATTAAGACTTGCAAATTTATTTTTGTGCTAGAATATTTTTTGATCATGTGGTTGAGGTTGTCGATTCTTGCTTCTTTATCTATGTGGTCTCCTTTTGACTTCCTGGAATCCTAGTTCTTCCTTTTTGTTTCATGTGCTTGTTTAATTGGGTAGTTTTGGAAGAAATGCCCATGCTCGTGGCATGTTATACACTTGAAAGGTATATGCTCATAGTCTAGGGGTTGGTTATGTATCCAATCAAACACTTTTATTCTAATATGCTCAGGCAAATCCTTTTTAAAATTGACTTGCACACAAATGCATGCACATATAACATTATTAGCCTTTGGAGGAGCCTAGTCAATGAATGTTCCAATAGAATTCCCTATTAATTCCATCAAGGGTTTTTTCCATAGGTACAGTGGTAGAAATGGAAACCTCACCCAGATAGAAACTTCTTCAGGATCCTCCTCTTGAGGATCAAATGTCGTGCTCCACGGGATCATGTAGAGGGTTGAATCCCAGAAACCAAGGACCTCCATGAAAGATAGTGCTTTTGTTCTCCATAAAGGCAAATGTAATGATAAAGTATCCCCTACTTGTCATCATTAATTCATAAGAGGAGACTTTAAACCCCCCAATGTGTGTTAATCCATTTCTAAATTGTGATTGGACTAGGTCATATTAACACAAATTTGCATGCAAGGGCTTGGGTGGAAATCATGAGCAAAGGCTGCTAGATGTAGGTTGGAGGTACCTCAATCACAAGAGACTCATCTAACTTGGGCATAAATGTACCATTGTAATATCGAGCAGGTGGTTTTGGATGGGGTACTTTCCTCGCTATAAGAACTTGATGCATATGATCCAACTTCTCCTCATCAAAGGTAAACTGTTGTGAAAATATGGAGAAGGTATCATTACATGCTTGTTTGAAAAGTGAGGTTGCAGTCGTCATTGCAACCAACAAACTGTCATAAATCTCTTCCCAAATAAGAGGTCCTTCCTTTTAAATCCTTATCCAATGAAATATTTTTAAATCTAAAGCCAAATAAGTACCATACTTGAACTAATACTCACGATCTCTCCTAGAAAAATTGATCAATGTTAGGGTTTTTTTATCTTCCCTCAAATTCGTTCCTCCAGCAAATAAATTTTTTTATAGAAAAAAATCATCCCACATATTGTAAATAGTTATTTTTTTGTTATTTATTATTGGATAGTAAATACAATAATTTTATTATAATATTTGCACTATTTTATGTTGAATTTGAAGAGATTTGAAATGAGTGGTCATAAAAAAATTCAAGTGGTATTAAGGGAGATACATTTATGTGAAGATAGTCATCTAGAACAAGAGCAATGTTAAGGCAAATATTTTCACAAAAAAATGGCTCATCTTTAGGAGCCATATCTTTGCAAAGGATCATCTGATTCAGATGATTCTTGGACCAATTTGTGCAAAATTTTATTTCTTAAATGAATGGTCATATGAATGTAGAGATATGTGACATGGTGAAGTCAACCATCTAAAACAAGGGTAGTGACGATTTTTCAAGTCACAAGAAAAAATAATTGTAGATATCTATCAATCAGGGTTCAAATGATGCTAGGGCATCAATGAGGTAGGACATTCCATCTGGACATAGAAATTTTTAGCTAATTTTCAGTTATCCTTTAATTATCTTCAATTTTATATATGCAAAGTGTTATAGATTTATTTTTAAATAATATAATCACTATAGGATATACTAGTAAATTCCAATAGATATTGAGTTATAATATCCTTCCCATGGATTGATTTGTAACTAAATCCTTAAAATAATCCCTAGTAGTAGAGGTTAGGTAAGACCTCATAAAGTAGTGATATTTATTGCTCAAAGATAAGGCAGTCATTGGTAAATTTAATGGGTCTTGGCTAGGGGCCTCGATTATGAGAAAATAGATTGATAAAAGATGGAAGTCTCTAGGAGTGAGTCTATCCTTTATTTCTAATGATTTCTTCCTAGACATTTTATATTGTAGGGAATTAAGAGACAAAATCATGAAAGGAGATCTTTGGTTTATGGGAAGAGCAAGACTCTTCCTTATCCATTGGTATGAAGGCTTTGCACTTGAAAGGGTAAATATATCCCTAGTACTAGTTTGGGTTAGGATGTATGGGTTACCCATTAAATTATAGGAAATAGATACCTTCAAGGCAATAGGCAACTTGTTATGAAACTTTTTTGCTCATCCACATAAATCATTAACAAATTACAAAAATATTAAATAAATAACCACAATGAATAATCTACATAAATCAACACAAGATAAAATATGTAAATTATTCAAATGTTTCCAATTTATAATTCAAATCCTTGAGGTAGGGCAACATTGTATAATGCTTATTATTGGAAGGAATCTACTTCTTACAATATCTCGATATGAGATCCTAACAATACAATATTCTTCTCTTCATACCCCCTCTATGAGTCTTTGCCCACATTTATAATGCCCAACTACCTACCACTCTTACTTATCCATACATGTGGGATAATTATATTTATTTTCATATTGTAATATTAATACAATATTATAATATTAAATACTTATCTTGGGTACCTAACATTCCATCCCCCTTACAAAATGTTTCATCCTCGAAACATAAGAAGAGACTAAACAATATGATCTTCTGAGCCTTGCTATGAAATGGTATCGATATCAATCATTCATCCATCCTAGTGAAACTATAATTGGTGGTCTTTGTTGATGTTGATATAATATTTTATCATTTGAAGTTTTTAAAGTAATCCCTTGGTTCCATGTGTTCGAGGCATCTTCCTGCTGGAAATAAATATCACTCTTTTTTATCCATATTTGTTTGTATTTACCACTTGAGTATCTAAGATTGCTTTGTTGGCTCCACGCTTTTGTTGCTCTACTTTGGTAACTCAAATGATGGGTCTATTTGTTCCTTGATGTTGCTATACCACTCTAAAAATTAGCATCACTATACCTTATTTGCTAACACTACCATATTTGGTGCCTTTATTATTCCATATAGAACCAAAATATTATTTATCGAAGTCATACCTCCATGATTTTTGTCACTCTTGGTGGTGTGGGTGGTGATATGTTGCAAAACATGATGTTCTGTTAGCTTAATTGTTCAGTATTTTATTTTTTCTTTTATGCTCCTTTGTCATGCTACCATATTTTGGTTTATCCTTGGACTCTACTTTTTCTTCTTTGATTTCTGCTACTGCCTCCTCTTTTACCTCTATTTTAGGTTCTTTTTCTTATTCAATTTATTTAAGAGTTTCCTTGATCTTTGACATAGTTTCTTGAATCTTTGTTGTTGTTCCTTCCTAGGCTATTGTTTCCATAGGTTCAACTTTTGATTCTTCTATTGGTTTCTCAACTTGTTCCCCTACTATAATTGCTTCTTGTTTTTCCTTGGATTCTTGCTTCTTACACTTGGAAATATCTTGTATTGTTATTTTCTTTTTCTTGTACCAAAATTTCATGAACCTATTTTTGTATATTAATATTAACAATATCTAAATAATTTAACCAAGGATAACCAAGAACAATGTCTACATCATCCATCTCAATAGCATAAAAATCTAAATGTAAAATATATTTGTCCATGGTGATCTTTAGATCTTTAAAAATTTGAACATTCATACCCTCAAGTTGTATGTCTTTGTTTTTCTTTGTCTGAATCTGCAACCTCTTGGCCAAAGATATATTAATGACATTGTATCTACTGTTAGGGTTTATAGAAATAATAACATTTTCCTTCTATATGTGATCATAAACGTGCAAAATAGAAATTTTAAACTTGAACAAAGCCCTTTGACCACTCTTTGACTTATTTGATACCAATAATATGGTTCTTTCAGTTTATATATTGTAATATGTATTTTGTTCCTCCTAAATATTTTTTACCTCTTTTATCAACAATTTCATATTTTCAAAATTTTCTACACAGCCTTTGGTGCTTCCTTCAATCTATACACTATCATCCTTCTCTTTTTCTTTTGCAAATTTCTCACAAATTATTTGCTTGTTTATTTCTTCTACACAGTTGTTGGTCTGTCTATTTATTTTATTTATTTTTTCTATGCATTGTGGCAAACATAGATCCTTTTGAATATTGTTTTACTCCTCTGACATCCAAGTTGTGCTTCCTTTTGTTTGCACACTATCATCATTATTGTTTCCTTTTGCTAATTTCTCACAAATTAACTCTCCTTGAATTTTCTTTTGTTCTTTTTGAGGGCTATTCATTTCTTCTACATAGCCTTTGATGGTGACCTTCAAACTAGTTATCTTGTTATATGGGTCCCATTGACTCAAAAATACTTGCTCCATTTTGTCCCAAGTGTAATTTTGATTTTTCTTAATAAAACTTACCCACCAAGAAAGAGCTTCTTTGTCTAAAAATTTTCCAAGGTAGACTTTCCAATAATCATCATCAAAATATAGATATTTAAACTTCATCCACCATTCTTGAACATCAATATCTTTTTTCCAATGAATATTGGCAACTCCATGACCTCAAATCCCCCCAAAAATTACAAAACTTGGATTTTTTTAGCAAATTGCCACTTTTAGACTACTACCAAGCTATGGACTTTTTACTTTTCTTCAAACTATTTTTTTTCAATGAGTTTACATAGGTTTTTATGAGGGGTCCTAGTCCCCTCATACTGAGTGGGGTTTGAACCTTGGACCTCTCAAAGAGAGGCCAAAGCCCTTACCACTACAGTAAGCTTGCAACTATAAAAAAATTTGAGTTTACACAAGTTTTTATAAGGGGTCCCGGTCCCATCATTCCAGGTTTGACCTTGGGTCTCTTAGATGAAAAACCAAGGACTTACCACTACGGTATCCCTCATGGGTATTCCCAACTATTACTAATCTATATACCATTTTTTTAACTATTATCAAATTGTATACTAAGTATTTCAACACTACTACCAAACCGTGGTTGCTTCTCTATGGATTGTTACCAAATTGTAATTTAAAACTCTATGGAAAGTTTTGAAGCCAATAGCAAGTTGGAGAATCTGTCATTACTCACAACACCCAAGAAGGATAGACTACCGTCGATTTCATAAAGGTGCAAAGCCTTATTAAGGTATAATTTCTCCCATCTAGTTTACTTTCATTAAAAAGAGAGTTATAAGGTTATATTTTAAGGTTGAAGTATTAAAGGAAATCAATCTTTATTTGAAATCAAAAATTAGAAAAATTAAATATCAAAGTTATCTAATATTTGTAAAATACAACCTAGGAGAAATAAGGGATACTACTTGGGATTAATCCATTTAATGTTTGCAAATATTAATGTGTTCTAATTTTCCAAATATGGGAGTTATAAGGGTTACATCACCAAACTAGGCTATTGGAAAAGAGGTTATTAAGATTTTTTTCTAAGGTTGAAAATTTATAATATTCTTGTCTCAAAAAATTTCTCAAAAGGGACAAAAGAAATCCAACATTAAAACCTCTTCAAAATTGGAAAAGTGCTTAGTGCAATAGGAGTAATAAGGTGTTAAAAATGTCATTTTTTATCTTTACAAAACTGTACAAAATAAACCATACATTGAAATATATTTTACAAAAGCACTATATCATATTCCAAAAATCTCTAGGGAGTCATAAGGCATTCTAAAAAACTTGATAATTATAATATCTATCAGAGATTATCAAGTTGGGAAGATATAAGCTTTCTACAAAACCTAAAATTAGGCATACATACTCTCATTACTAGGGAGACACAAGGAAGTCCACAAAATCTAAAGATTGATATTAGGGAATTTAAATGGCATCAAACAAATTCTTCCTAACAAAATCTCAATTTATCAAGGGTCCTAATTATTTCTCCTAGAATAATAAAGTGAAAGAAATCTTAGTATATGAAAAACTTTGGGATGTTGTCAAAGGAAAAATACAGAGACCTACCATAGGTGATACTGAAATCCTAATGTTTGAGAAAAATGATTCAAAGGCTCTAATGATAATAACATTGTATATCACTGATGAGATACAACCCTATAAAAGTTCATCAAATACATATTCAGATGCATGGACAAGCCTAGAGAAAATATTTGAAGGAAATAATAAGGCAACTACTCTTCATCTCCAAACTCAACCTCATTCATTAAAAATGAATAGTGGAGAAAGCATAAAACTATTCCTAAGGAATGTAGTAGATATTAAAGGGAAATTATTGACCTTAGGAGAAATATTTAAGGATGAAATTCTTACTCAAGTAACCATGAGATCAATTCCAGACAACTATAAGTATTTGGTCACATCTTTGCAGGTTTTAAGTAAAGATACTTCTTTTGATGACCTAGTCAATATACTTCATGAATATGAAGTAGAAAACAATGTTAAATATGAGATCACTAACACTGCATTGGCATCAAAAGATAATCCATAGGGAATATTTATTCATCAATAAGAGGATGGAAAACATGGTATTATCATATATGCAAAAAGAAAGGTCATAGTACCAACTATTGCAGATACAATCCCAAAAACTAAAACCAAGAAAATTAGATGAATAATGGGTATCAATTTCAACCTTGAAAATATCAAAGGAGCCCTTATCAATAGTAATCTTAGCGACCAACCAATTATACTCATTTGGAGTATCAAAAGAGAAATCATAAAGGATACCTACTTTAGAGGATAGAAGAAATTGAAGAACTGGAAGAATCCGAAGAAGACTATGAGATGAAATCTCTATCACCAAATGTAACATGTTATAGAGACACTAAATATTTTCTTGAAAAGGTTACAAAGAATGTAGAGGAATAGTACAAAGCTCAAGATGAAGAAGAAGATCCATATTGAAGACTAAAGTCTTCAATACACAAATAATGTAATATAGGGAGGTGTTAGAAATAGAGTATATTACATCATTTGGGTCATGTAAATGTACCTTCCAAGGTACATACTTAGGACATTAGATTACTTTAGGGGGAATTTATCTAGTTACTTCATGCAATGTAATAAATGCACAAGTGTCAATGTGCAAGTTGTATATGTGCAAGTTGTCCCTTGCACAGCTAGGTAGAGTGTTGGCCAAGGAACCTATCTTCCTATATAAGAAGGGCCTCATTGTAATAGATAGATATAGTATAGAGTAGAGAGCCGTAGAGAGAACGAGGGAATCGCGATATGTGGGTGGTGGGGGGGGGGTGGCTGATGGGGTTGGGGGGGGAGTGTCCCTTAGCCTCTTTTTTTGGGCCCTTTTTTCCCCTCCTTTTTTTTTTTTTTTTTTTTTTTTTTTTTTTTTTTTTTTTTTTTTTTTTTTTTTCTTCTTTTTTCTCTCCCTCCCCTTTTTATATTAGGAAGCTAATAGTGGTATCAGAGCTATGGTAGATCTAGCCATAATAGATCAATAGGAAAACCACCATTATTATTGAGCTTGAGTCAAAAAATCTCAGAAGAGTCTAGGTGGTAGAATTAGGGAGAGCCCCAAGTGAGGACTGAAAGAAATCTTAGTTCTAAAAATATTGAGATTACATTTGACTAGAGTCTTTCCACAGAGTTGTAAGAAAAACTCGTGAAGACTAGGACTCAACATTCAATCCACTAGATTGATAGATCATCTAGTGAAGATCATTCAGGATATCTAGAATTTGTTAACTATTACCCAAAGTTTCTTTTGTTACAAAAAATTAATTCTCAGATGATTGGGACTCCTACAACAAAAATCTAGGAGACTCCAACTTCATTGCCCGAAGGTCGACGTGCCTTCATAGTGCAGAGATTAGTTCCTTGTGTAAGAGAAGAATACTGTAGAAGAAGACTTTTGGAGAAGAGTCATGGTGAAGTTAGGAGACTAAAGATCTCCATTGCTAGATTGAAGAACTTCATAGTAGAAGAAAAGGCCATACCAAAACAAGCTTTAAAAAAGCCATAGAAGCCTTGAAACAAAACCTTATAAAAAGGCCATAGAAGCCTTGATACTAAAAAGGCCATAGAAGCCTTGATACTGAAAAGTCCATAGAAGCCTTGATACTAAAAAGGCCACAAAAGCCTTGATACTAAAAAGGCCACAAAAGCCTTGATACTAAAAAGGCCATAGAAGCCTAGATACTAAAAAAGGCCACAAAAGCCTTGATCTTAAAGAAGACTTAGAAGAGAGTATCTGATTTAGAAGTAGATTAAGATTTTAGTACTAATATTTTATTGTAGGGAAAGAAGATTCAGTGAGTTGGGAAACTTCCTACAAGAAAGTTAGGAAGAGTATCTTCTTTAGAATCAATTCAACACCTAAAGCAAAATTGAAGAGATCAGGAGAAGATATCATTGAAGAACTTCTAGTCTTGGAAGAAGAGAGAAGAAGGACTAGGAGAGTCCTACTCGAATCCAGAAGTAGCAGAATCAGAGATCCAGAAGAAGATCTCACCACCAACACTTCCAAGAGCAGAAGGTTGAAGAAAAGGTCTCAAGGAAGACCAATAGAAGCTACAAGATCAAAGACCTTGGGAAGGTCTCATCGAGCATCTAGTAAAAGGCTTGGAGAGCCTTACTGAAGAAATCATCAAAGGAGAACTCATTAGAGAAATCCACTACCAAGGAGAAGCCCCTGATAGTGAAGGACTTGGGACAATTATCACCATCCAACAACAAGCCCAAGAGAAGGAGAATTTTGCAAGGAGTGCCAAATCTAGAAGAAGAATTTGGCAAGGAGTGCCAAATCCTAGAAGAAGAATCCAATGAAGACCTCAAGATATTCAAAATCTTGAGAAGAAGATCCTACTTGAAGTCAAAATTTGACAAGAAGACTTGAAGATAGAAGAAGCTCACCAAATCCTAGAGATTTGAAGATTACCTCTCATAGAAAGAAGGCACCACTTTAGAGACAAAGACTTCTCCAAATCTATAGTAGAAGGAGGAGACCACAAGAGGAGAACAAGCCACCAAATCCTAGGCTCATGAAAGAAAGTTTAAGATCATATTTTGGTGAAGGAGTTATTCAGGATAGTCTACAAAGAGCTGCAAGATCCTACTCGAAGCAACAACTTGGTGATCTTAGACACCAAGATCTACATCCTCTACAAAGTGGCAAAAGAGCTACAAAATATTTCAAAAAGGTAAGAAAATTTTGGTGCAAGTAGATTCATTAATTGGATTACTTATCAGATTTGTTAAAGCACCTTAATTTGGATTAAAGTTGCAAGAAGAAAAATTGGATTACAGTATTCAAAAGTGCAAAAAGAGAAAATTTCCTTTTAAGGTTCATTTGCACATTAATTAGGAGTTGATTAGATTTTAGAATTACATCTATCAACTACCTATCATCTACTTTGGAAAAAGAAAAAGAAGACTAAGTCCTACAATATTAATTGTAGTGAAATTGCAGAATAACTCTTGAAGATTCATTTCAGATTATTCTTGATTAGTTGTAGTAAATTGATTAAGTGCATTAATTTGAGAGTTGATTGGAGTGATAAGGTGAAATTTTTAGTGCATTAAAAGAAATTTTATTAGATTCATTTGCACTATTCTATTGCTCTCAAAAGGATTATTGTTTGTGTTCTTGAGAAGGGCACAAAATCAAAAATTGTCAAAGTGTCTAAAGACACTATTAGTGCACAAAAATCTGCAACACATAGTGGCCAAGTGAAGCCACCAAAACAGGTTAGAATCCTCCAAAACTTGGAGAAGAAGATGATTAACCAAAATCAGAAATAGAAGCTTCAAATATTGAGACTTGGTGAGTCTCAAATCCAAAGCATTACAGGGTTAGTTGCAAGGAGAAAAGTGCAGAAAATTGCATCATATAAGGAGCTTCTATCTACTTCTATCTAAGCTTGGATTTGTCATCATAATATCCAAGCAAAAAGGGGAAGGTGTCTAAGCAAAGAGACAACCTCAAAACCCCTACACTGCATTAAAAAATTCTGCCATATAAATCAGAATATTAGACCTACAAAAAGGAGTGCAAGAAAGGGTGCAAAAGGCATCTTATTTACAAATATTGTTACATTGTATTGCACTTCTCTAACTCATTCTATGCAGGAAAAATGGTAGATTGGAAAGTGCCTCAAAGGCACAATATAAGTAGGGTGAACCAGCCAAAGGTGGTCGAACGCTAGCATTCTCCCAAGCATAGCAAAGAGCCACTCATATAGGCTCATATTCTACGTATCTTGGATGGTCGAACCTACAAAAGACAAGGCACAAAGCTAGGGAGAAATCAAGCAGTGTATAAGAAAAGGAAATCAAAGCAAGCAAATTGGAACCATACATCCAATCAAGGAGCATTCACTACCATAAGTGGAGCATCACAGAGTCTTCATCAAAGTGTTGCCATATCTCCACTAAAGCTCCTCCATATCTCCACCAAAGCTCCACCATAAGCATTGCTTGGATGGAAACATCTCAACACCAATGAAGTACAACAAAGAACAAGGTGGAAAAATACGTTTGAAAGGCTTGCAAGAAGGCATTGATAAGACAAGGGCATGCAAAGGAAAGAAGGCACCACTTGTCATTCTCCAAAAGAACCCTAAAAAATGCCCATGAAGGAGACGTTACAACATTGTCTTGGTGCCCATACTCCATGCGGAAGAGGAGTTACTTACAGCCAGAAGCGTTACAGCAAGAAGCCTCATATACGTTGAAGCAGAAATATCTCTTGGATAGTGCATGAAGAGGGAATAAAAAAATATCTCAAGCGAAGGTGACACTTGTCACAAGCATTAGAACAAGATCGATGTCTCCACCAAACACCCGAAGCATTCTTGGAGTGTATTAAAAATTGTTGTGACACTTGTCACTCGATTGACCACCTATTAAAGGTGACTTGGACCAAGCAACTCGACAAGCAACTCAATAAGAAACTCGACACCAACTCAGTAGCAAGAGCAATTTGGGAGTATTCAGAAGTGATAAGGAATAGTACTCTTAGTCAAACGGTTCAAGGAAGCATTAAAGAAAGTGTTGAAGATAGCAAGTTCGAGAATATTTCATTACTCACAGCACCCAAGAAGGACAGACTACTATCGATTTCATAAAGGTGCAAAGCCTTATTAAGGTAAAATTTCCCCATCTAATTTTCTTTCATTAAAAAGGGAGTTATAAGGTTATATTCTAAGGTTGAAGTATTAAAGGAAATCAATATTTATTTGAAAGCAAAACTTAGGGAAATTAAATATCAAAGTTGTCTAATATTTGCAAAACACAACCTAGGAGAAATAAGGGATACTACTTGGAATTAATCCATTTAATGTTTGCAAATATTAATGTGTTCTAATTTTCCAAATTTGGGAGTTATAAGGGTTACAACACCAAACTAGGTTATTGGAAATTAGAAACACTTAAATAAAATCCTAAGGGATATAAAAAGAGGTTATTAATATTTTTTGCTAAGGTTGGAAATTTATAATATTCTTGTCTCAAAAATTTCTCAAAAGGGACAAAAGAAATCCAACATTAAAACCTCTTCAAAATTGGAAAAGTGCTTAGTTCAATAGGAGTAATAAGGTGTTAGAAAAGTTGATTTTTGATCTTTACAAAACTGTACAAAATCAACCAAAATTGAACTATATTTTACAAAAGCACTATATCATATTCCAAAATATATAGGTCATATCTACAAACTTGATAAAACAAATAAAGTGAAGATATAAGCTTTAAAAAAAAAATCATTACTAGGGAGACATAAGGAAGTCCACAAAATCTAAGGATTGATATTAGGGAATTTAAATGGCATCAAACAAATTCTTCCTAGCAGAATCTCAACTACTCAAGGGTCCTAATTATTTCTCCTGGAAGAATAAAGTGAAAGCAATCTTAGTATATGAAAAACTTTGGGATGTTGTCAAAGGGAAAACACAGAGACCTACCATAGGTGATACTGAAATCCTAAAGTTTGAGGAAAATGATTCAAAGGCTCTAATGATAATAACCTTTGCTATCACTGATGAGATACAACCCTATATCAGTTCAACAAAAACATCTTCAGATGCATGGACAAGCCTAGAGAAAATATTTGAAGGAAAGAATAAGGTAACTATTCTTCATCTCCAAACTCAACTTCACTCATTAAAAATGAATAGTGGAGAAAGCATAGAACTATTCCTAAGGAAGGTAGAAGATATTAAAGGGAAATTATTGACCTTAGGAGAAACAGTTAAGGATGAACTTCTTACTCAAGTAACCATGAGAGCACTTCCAGACAACTATAAGCATTTGGTCACATCTTTACAGGTTTTAAGTAAAGATACTTCTTTTGATGACCTAGTCAATATACTTCAAGAATATGAAGTAGAAAACACTATGAAATATGAGATGACTAACATTGCATTGGCATCAAAAGATAATCCACAGGGAAATATTGCTTCATCAACAAGAGGATGGAAAACATGGTATTATTAGATATGCAAAAAGAAAGGTCATAGTACCAGCTATTGCAGATACAATCCCAAAAATCGAAACCAAGGAAATCAGATGAATAATGGGAATCAATTTCAACCTCGACAATATCAAAGGAACCCTCATCAACAGCAATCTTAGTGACCAACCAATTATCCTCAACTGGAATATCAGAAGAGAAATCAGAAAGGACACCTGGTTCAGAGGATAGAAGAAATTGAAGAACTGGAAGAACCCATAGAAGACTATGAGGTGAAAGCTCTATCAACAAATGTAACATATTATAGAGACACTAACTATTTGCTTGAATAGGTTACAAAGAATGCAGAGGAAGAGTACAAAGTTCAAGATGAAGAAGAAGATCCATATTGAAGACTAAAGTCTTCAATACCCAAATAATGTAATATAGGGGGTGTTAGAAATAGAGTATATTACATCATTTGGGTCATGTAAATGTACCTTCCAAGGTACATACTTAGGACATTAGATTACTTTAGGGGGAAGTTATCTAGTTACTTCATGCAATGTAATAAATGCACAAGTGTCAATGTGCAAGTTGTATATGTGCAAGTTGTCCCTTGCACAACTAGGTAGAGTGTTGGCCAAGGAACCTATCTTCCTATATAAGAAGGGCCTCATTGTAATAGATAGATATAGATAGATAGAGAAGCTTAGAGCATATTCGTAGGTAGTAGCATAGTTCTGTGTAGATCACCATATATTGGTGATGGGTGCAATGTAGTTCAGTAGCTTTATTAATGGAGTGTTCATTTCCTCCATAGCTACATTGTATTCATTTATATCATTTCTATTTATAGCATATTTTAGTCATCTCGTAGATTTACTTTCTTTCATATTATTTTGCATCTTGTGATTGCTATCTCCCATTGCACATTACATCAAAAGCTAACAATACGACCTCCTCACCCACCATGCAATTGGATACCTTTATCTGAGCCATTGCCAAATTTATTCCAAGAGTTGTAGGATGCTGGACATATATATTTGTCAAATGTAAGACCTAATGATCTTAATCATCCCAAACCATGGGGCTATAATGAAAGGCTTTTTGTGAATATCACCGCCAGTGCGATCATGACCTCAATACTTGTATTTTTTGCCATCTAGTTCAAAACCATATTGATTGTAGGACCATCCATGTATTCAACCCCATTGCACTACAAAATAAAATTTGGGTATATATCAAAATTCATTACTTGAATATGGGGGTAGTAATTCTCAATAAAATCCATAGTCTAGAACATGATAAGTTAATCATGTCAATCATGGTCCTTCATAGTAAGGTTTTGTGGGTATGATCAATATCATTACCCATAATCAATGTTATCTATCACGTACTAATGCACAAAGAACTTGACCTCCTCCCCCACCATCATCTTTTAATATGTCTGCATCTCCAACTGTTCCTCCAATCTTACCATGTAATATTATTACTATTCATGGAATTCTTTCCCATCAACTCTGCACCGCTCCTACAAGGTTATCCATATATGATATTTTACATAAATCTCTACCTCATCGTGAGGCTCTTAATGCTATTTTTCTCTCTCTTGATATTGATACCAGTGATATTGATGCTTTTGCCAACTTTGTTGGCAATATGTAAATATGCATGCAACCTTCCATTAGTTTCCACGATTACAAAATCACATATATTGTGGAAGAGGGAGCTGATCCTCCTTTCCATATCCAAGATTCCATCAATGATGTCACCTATAAATGTGTACTCATTGACTATGAATCATCAATCAATATTATTTCTATAGTCCTTCTTCATCATCTACATATTCCACCTACTAATCTCACCACCCCTTCTCTTGATCTTCGAGCCTTTGATGGCTCTATGCATCCCAAGGTGGGATCCATCATCTTAACCATTTGAGCAAGAGATAAGACAATTTCCACATTATTCCATGTTATTGAAGGAGAAATACAATATAACATCCTTCTAGGAAATCCATGGATCAGGGACATGCAATGTGTTCCTTCCACTTTACAACATTATCTCAAATACATTCACAATGAAATGGTCCATTGCATCCTCACTGATAATCACTTATTCGAGTTTTGCAACATTGTAGCTCTATCACCTAGTCCACCTCGTCCACTTGGTCCATCTTTATCTTCCACTCAATCCTCTCCCACTCCATGGTAATCTCCTACCTCTGCATCTACATCATCTTCACTTACCCATCCCCTAGAAAACTTGAGAGATACACCTTCTTCATCTTCGCATCCCCTACCCACTCCATGCACTCAATATCCTATACCATCCTCCATTCTACCCTCCTCATCTTCTTCCCCTTATTCCACTCCTTTTTAGCCCCCCTTCCCCTTCCCTCCTTTGCCTTCACTTGCTTCCTCTTCTACCAATCCTCCTCTTATTACCACTCCCCCTACACCTCCAATTCATTCACCTTCAACTCCATATACATCACAAGTCACCTAGATCACTATTGAGAACCTTTATATTTCTACATCTCAGCTCCCACACATGAATCACTCCATCTTGGCCATGTCGATTGAATATCATGAGTGGACACAATGGACCGCTTACCTTGGTGAACAACTAGATCAATACAATCCTTCAACTTATTTACCTCCCACTTCACTTCCACATGCATCACTACCTTTCTCATCTACATCATATCGAGGGTCTTCATCCCCACAAGAGCATCATGATCCTCCTCATGTCTTCATACTCATGACCATAGTTGGTCCCAGTGAGTATGACATACAAAATGCTTGTGTAATTTCATCAACAATCCAATCCACTCATGACTTTGGTCACCCACACAATGCGCCCTTGACTATCAGTATTGTTGTTCCCCTTGGTCCACCCAACAATTGTACCAACTTCAAATATGGTGGTCTCGAATCATCCACTAATCCTCCTGAGCCTCCACCACTTCAAAACAAGTTTTGTGGTAATCTTGATCATATGCCCAACCATGTATTTGCCCTCTACTACTTTCAAAGTTAAAAATGGTATGGTTTCATATGGGAGAGATATGAACAAGGGTTTCGTACCCTTATTAACCCTCCCATTTGGTAGCCAAAATATAAGTCCAATTTAGGCTATCATCAAGATAACATCAATATACTCGAGGATGAGCTTCACCATCTTACTCTTGATCCTCTAGAGGATAGTTTTGATGAGGAGCTTAAGCCTGATTTTCCTATTGATTATCTCTCTTCTCATTCCACAATCAAACTTTTTCTTACCTTCTTCCACATGTCTCCCCCTCATGTAGATACTTTTACTTGTAATATCTAAGATCTTGCCCACCTCCTTATTGATATTTCACTCACTATGCCTACTCTAGACACTGCCATCATTCCTCATTCTCCCTTATAAGCCAATCCATTCATGCCTTTATGTAATCATCAATGGGTTTAGCATTCAATCTCTCATTCTCACTCTCCACCTGTGGTCTTTCTCCCTTGCTTAAACCAACCATACCCTTCTTCATCATCTAAATCTTCCCCATCACATTCCCCTTATTTGATAGCCTCAAGTACCTCAGTCAATATGATCTCTATTGATCTATTTGCTCCACTCCACTATCTTGCACATCTCGATATTATTCTTCCCACCATCCTAGATTTTGTAGATTTTGGTCACATCTCATCCACACCATCACCCAGTGATTTTATCTTATCACCACAACTACTACATTCCACTAATGCACCTTTACTTTCCATTCCACCCCATAAACTGTGGGTTCATCATACGTATGTTTATCTTGATGATGAGTTCCATATTATTGATGTCATCAATGACCCTCACCTCATCCCAACTCTAGTTCAACTCTATGATGGCTTCCACATGCTTGTGGAGGACACCATTGATGTTGACATCAATGAAAATCATAATAATCCTCACATTGCCAAATTTGCCACTAGTATTTTTGAAGAAGAATGTGCCCTCTTTATTGCCTTCCTTAGATAATACATAAAAGTATTTTCATGGTCTTACATGGACATGCCCAATCTCGATTCGTTATTAGTTGTCTATAATTTAACACTTGATGATAGTGCCAATCCCGTTAGGAAAAAATTACGTAGAATGCATCCTACAATTGCTTTGATTATGAAAGAGGAATTACAAAAGCTCCTTGACAATGGATTCATACAACCAATTGATTATCCTAAGTGGATTTCCAACATGGTTCTTGTCACTAAAACAAAAGGGGGTATTTGTATATGTACCGAATTTAGGGATCCTAACAAAGCATGTCCTAAGGACAATTTTCCACTCTCTAATATTGAAACATTGGTCTACGCTAAAATGTGTCATGAAAAATTGTTCCTTATGGATGGATTTTTTGGCTACAATAAAATCAAGGTCAACCCTACTGATCAACACAAAATATATTTCACAACCCCCTATGGGACTTTCTATTACAAGGTCATGCCCTTTGGTCTTATAAATATTGGGGCAACCTACCAATGCACAATGACATATATCTTCCATGACTATATGCACAAGACTGTAGAAGATTATGTCAATGACCTCATTGCAAAATCCAAAATGCACCATCAACATCTTGATGACCTTTGCAAAATCTTCGATCACCTCCTAGAACACAATGTGCGATTGAATCCAAAAAATGTGTCTACCTCAGGAAAAAAATTGGGTTTTATTGTATCATAATGAGGCATCAAGATTGATCCTAAAAATTTCAAATCTATCATCGATATGCCTCCCCCTACCAATCTCAAATAGCTACACAGTGTGTAGGGAAAAATCCAAGCAATTCATTGATTCATTGCCCAATTATTCGATAAGTGTAAGTCATTCAACTATTTTTTACAAAAGGGGGTCACCTACAAATGGGATAATGCATGTCAAATTGCTTTTGATATGATCAAATCCTATCTCATCTCTCCGCTAGTTCTATCTCCACCTCATCCAAAATGGCCCTTCCATTTGTATATCCGCTACCGATTTTGCGTTGGGCACATTATTGGCCCAAAAAAATGAGATGAACCACGAACAAGCCATGTACTATATCAACTGAACGTTGGTCAATTATCAGATACGGTATGCCTACATGGAAAAAATATGCCTTATTGTCATCTTCACCACACAAAAGTTGTGACACTAAATGATAAATCATACAACTTATGTGGTTGCTTGAGATAATCCACTTTGTTACATAATGGGTAATAGTTACCATAATAGTTGCACTACCAAATAGATTATGCTTCTCACTGAATTTGATCTCGAATTTATTAGCTAGAAGTCCATTAAATATCAAGTCATTACTGATCAATTAGATGAATCTCCTTTAACAGATGATAAACCACTTCTCATCTAGCTTTATGATGACTCCATGTTCCATACTATTGAACTCAAAGAATACGTGGAATATGAGCCATTAGCTAACTTAACCCTCTTTTTTATGGCTCTCGTGAATATAGGGGGGTGCAAGAATTATATTCTTTACACCACAAGGGGAATCACTCCCTTTTTCTTCCAAGCTAGGCTTTCCTTGCAAAAACAATAATATCAAATATTAAGATCTTATTCTTGGCCTTAAACAAGCACTTGCTATGCACATTAAATTTCTCAAAATATTCAATGACTCCCTTCTAATTGTCAATCAGATTAAGGGAACATGACAATGTTGATACCCCATCCTTTAAAAATACAAGCAAGTCACTGAACTATTACTTGCCCAACTCGAGTGGTATGACATTAAAACTACTCCACACTCCATCAATCATTTTATTGACACCATGGCTTATATCGGATTGCTCATCCCATAAAATCCATATTATGATACAACTCATGTATCCATCTACATATTGTTCCTATATTTCCATATTAGAGGTAGATGTAATGGATGTGGATGGAATTGACGAGATAGGTGGATGACAAGTTGCAAAAGGAGTTACAACTAGATGGGTGATGTTGGGTGAGGTAGATGTTAGCACCTGTGAAGAAGCATTGACATGTGCTTCATACAAACGATTGATATAGGTAGATGTGTAAGATGATGGTATGGATGTGTTTGGAGCACATGATGATTGGGGTATGGACCAATGTTGGGAAGGTGTAGTTGATGCCTCAAAGAGAGGATTTTTAGAGTTAGGCTTGAAGGTTAGGAGGAGATAAGTTCCTATTGGAAAGAAGGATCATGCCTAGGTGAGCTATGGACTGCCTCTAAAATATAGTTAGCATATATCTGAAGAGCTTCTAGTTGGGCCATGTCTATATGGGTGATGTGGTGATCAAAGGTAGGTGAGGATGATTCTACTTGTGGAATGGCCATGTGGAATGACTGTGTGGATGACACAGTGTGTGAGGGACCCGTAGATAAATCTAAATGACTTTCTTGTATCACACTAGGGGGGTTGATCATGGAAGTGGTGGTGGAAGGTGATGATGAACACTCCATTGCTAAAGTGGTTTGATTGGTGGATATTTGATTCATTATTTTAGGTTGATTTCTTATTAATACCATAGACTAATTAACCAAATCTAAAATGTGCTAGAAAAAAATGCGGAATGAAAAACTCACAAAATCAAATAGGCAATCCAATCCTATGTTTATACAACAAATGTATCTTACCTATTTATTTTTTTAATCTTATTTTAATGTTTTTCCTTTTTTTTTGTGTTTTTGTTTTGTTAGTTATGATGCACTAATATGAATTAAAATGGGTACAAACTATGTCTTGGATGGGCAATGAGATTCTTACTAGTGATGAAGTCTAGTAAGTTTGCTCAGGAGGGTGTCCTAAGGTGTCTAAGGGCAGATATTGGTGGATGGATATGAAACCCCCCATCACCAAATCTCAAGCAATGGTTGGTGATGAAATCTAACACAAAACTGTTTAAAGTGATACATGTTGTATGTGATTCCTTTTTATATTTCTAGTTTTTTATGGTGTATACACAATGACAAAAATGACTAATTTCACAAGTCTAAATTAGAAACCAACACCAAAAATATTAAATTTTCCAAAAGAAGTAGAGTACACCACTTAAGATCACTCTCTAAACAGAGGAGGGTTTGTCTACTCTTCTACATTGAATCACAAAATGCGAGGGTATTTTCAATATACTAATGTTGTTGCTACTTGGACTAGCAAATGGAGAAATTCCTAACCCTAAAAATGCAAACTATTTCATGCAATTAACAATTCATATGAAAACAGAATGTAGGGTTTTAATTTGCAGCACACTAGAAAATCGTGAAATTTCAATTGGAAATGTGAAATGTGTGAATGAAATATGGATGTAAAAACTAATCTAATGCCTGAAATGCATATTAAACATATTTTTTTAACAAATATTTAATGATGTTCAATTTAACACTAAACCTTAAAAAACGTAAAAATATGTAAAATAGAGAGGTTAGGGTTTTATAACAGACTTATAAAAAGCCTACATATTTTTCCTCCTCTCTATGAAATACCTTTGAACTCTTGTAAAACACACCTGGGTGTTTCATGAATGTCTCGTGAGCACCGCAGGCATCTACGTACCTTCTGCAACTTCTGTAACCCCTTAGAAACCCTAGTTCTACGAAATTCACACAATCCATTTTTTTGAAAAACTTACAACACAAAAACAAAAAACCACAAGTCAGTAACAAGATAATTTAAAATGTAGAACCTTTTTTGGATCCCACCATGATCGCCATTTGTGAATGCAAAAATGAAACACCAATGCAGTAGATAAATAAAATCAATACACAATATGTTGCACAAAAGAGAGAATATTTTATTGATATAAAAAGGGGGGAGCCTCAAATCTCCAATGTTACAACATGATTTGATATTGATACAAATGTTACAAATCTAGGGTTCTCCAAAACCCTAGGTCAATAAATGGTGGTGTCTTCAAATTCATCTTTGATCCCAACAAAATGAGTGGGTTTTTGATATCCTATGCAGGGCCACTTGAGCTTCAACAATTGCCAATAAATATGATTCCTAGATCTACACACAAAAAATAACAACAAGAGTTAGCAATACCTATGAGGGCTCCACTACATGAGACCCTTAGAAATAAAATCATTAAAAACCCTAGTTGTATAAATAATGTTGTAAAAAAATCTAAGAATACTAAAAATTAATGCAATGAACAGTTTACCTTTTTTATGTTAACTTGTTGTCTTCTGATCTTCATTGTTGTTGTAAAAACTAGTGCTTGAATGCCCTGACAACACAAAAGGGGTTGTAGGACTGCAGAACTAGGGATGTGAATGCTCGTGGATGCTCAATTATGGTAGGAAGTACCCAGAGGTACTCGATGATGGCAATAAGTTCCCAAAGGCACTTGGTGATGGCAAGAAGCACCCATAGGTGCTTGAGGAACTCAGAGGGGCATTCAAGGATTGAAGTAGAAGTTGTAGAAGTAAATATGGTTTGTGAGAGATATGCAGTGGTAAATCTAGAGATTATGGTGAGTGATGGAAGATGGAAGTGTCGAGGATGATTGGATGCTTGAGGACTTAGGGCACAAGGGCTCAAGGAACTCAAGAAAACTTAGACTTCAAAAACTTGGAACCTAGAAAACTCAGGACTTAGGGGTTGAGTCGTCAAAATGACTCCTCTTTGTAATCTTCCCTTAGGGGATTTTAGGGTTTCAATGACACAATTTGTGTGGTCAATATTAAAACATGATGAAGGGTGGAGATTAAAGCAGGGTAAATGTCATGGATTAAGGCAGATGAATGACTAGCATTAAATCATGATGGATGGTTGCGATTAATTCATACATATATACATATATTTATTATATATATAAATATAATATATAAAAACAAATATATATGAATATATAAATAATGGATAATGTGGTGGGAAACTATGGATGGATGACAAGTGGCTAGATTTTTGTGTCTACAGTTCTAATATGCTATTTCTATTTCCCCACCTTCTCATGACGATGGTATCTATGTCATCCAAGCTGAACCTCATGATCCTTGGTTTTACCAAGTCAAGGATTACATAAATTTAGGCATCCTCCCTCCGAATTTACCCCATGCTCATAGACGTGCATTCAAACAAAGGGTAATTTGCTATACATTGCTATGGGACATCTTCTATAAACACAACTATGATGGCATTCTTCTATGTTGTCTTAAACCACATGAAGTTCAATGAGTTATCAAAGAGGTACATGATGGTACTTGTGGTGGTCATTTTAGTGGCATGGACATTACCAAGTGCATATTATGAATGGACTACTATCGACCCACCATGGCACATGATTGTTGATAATATGTTAAAAAGTGTATCAAATGTCAACAACATGCCAATATCATGCATCTACCATCTTAGACACTCTATCCAATTCAATCCATGTGGTCTTTTTCTCAATGGGATTTGGATCTTATCAAAAAAATCACACCAACCTCATCCAACAATCATAAATTCATCATTACTGCTACGAAGTACTTTACAAAATGGGTTGAAGCAATTCCACTCATCCAAATGATAGGTCCTAAAATTGTAGACTTCATTACTCAACACATCATCTGTCGATTTGGAATCCCTTCCAAGATCATCTCTAACAATGACACACCCTTTTATAATAAGAATGTTTAGGAATTATATGAGAAATTCAACATACAACATAGCTTCTCTACCCCATATTACCCATAGGATAATGGTCAAGCTAAAGCTACTAACAAAACCATATGCATCATTCTTTGAAAAACCATTGCAAAGTCCCATCATTATTGGTATAATCAAATGCCATTGGAAATGTGGGCATATAGAATGAGTGTTCATACTCCAATTGGGGAAAATATATTTTTCTTAGTATATGGTATGGAGGCCATAATGCCCTTGGAGTTTGAAATTCCATCATTGTGCATATGAAAGCAAGAATTTATCGATGATGATATCGTGCATCAAGTGAGATTAGACCAATTTACACTCTTGGATGAACGATGCATTCATGTTATTGATCACACATGTGTTTACCAAGATCATCTCCAATGTGCCTATAATAGCAAGGTACATCAATGAGAATTTCAAATCGAAGATTTGGTCCTCAAAGAGAACCAATAGATTACTAGACAACCATACCACCTTCACGATAAATTTATTCCTAATTGGCTAGGTCCTTAATTTTTACACACAAATTTGGTTCTATGGCATATCATCTTGAAAATATTGAAGGTCTTGTAGAACTTGAACCCATCAACATCATTCATATCCATGTGTTTTATGCCTAACCATTTTCAGTAAGGCTCACCATTCTTTATACATATTATTGTGGCTATTATGAAAATATAAAAAAAAACACTAACAAAAATAATAAAAACAACAAAAATAAAACCACCCATTTATGACATATGTCAAATTGCATTATTCCATTCTGCTTGTCTCTTTTTCTTCTCTCCTTTGTTTCCTTCCTTTTTTGTCATTATTGTATGGTCATGCTTCAAGCATATACATACCTTTGATTTGTTCTTATCTTCTTTCTTTCTCCCCCATTCTTCTTGTTACTTGTCAATGTTGTATGGTCACACTTTGAGCGGCTACATAACTTTGATAAGTTTCATTTTATTTTTGTTTGTCTCCTTCCATTCTCCTCTTTCTTATTCTATTTTATTACATTACATCCATCTTCACAATAGTTTATATCACCACCATCTTGATTCATAAATCACATTAATACTCCGAAATATTTGCAATTCCTTCTTGCACTCATCTCCTTATATAAACTTTCTCCATTCTCGCCATCACCCCTTCCATTTGGACATCATCTTGAGGTAATTTTATATAGTATTTTAATGCTCCATGCATAGCGAACTCAAGTTATTCTTTGCATTTTTCACTACATGTTCTTACATTTTTCCAACTTCCTCATTGCTCATATCATTGTTGTCACACGTTGCATCCATCATACTCCATGCATATGTACATGCATCTAGACTATGTTTATATTTACATCTGTCCATATTCATTGTACATAGAGCTCTTGAAAATTTTACACTCTTGTTAGCACAATAGTTTTGATGTCCAATCCCATTTTCATGAGACTGGATTATCGAAAGCTTTGTGTGATTCAACCATTTACAGTTAAGTCAATCAACCACCATCTAAAGTTGGCAAATTCTAAAGCACTTCAAAGCTTTCCTTGGCTGACTTAAGTTCTTTCATGGACTAATTGCATGTCTCATACATTAAACAAATTTTGAGCATATGAAAGACAATAATGTGCGTATATTAACCACCTAGAAAAAGTCACCCCACTCATCCTATAATTTGTGTGATCTAAATAAAAATTGAGGATAAATAAAAGGACAAGCTAAAAAAAGGGTATAAAACAAAATCAAACACCCAAAAAGAGCACTACAAAAAAATTAAAAGAGAACAAAAAAGCAAAGAAAAAGAGTACTATCAAAAAGCTTGAATCCCTGAGGTCTTCAGGTCCATAATTAAATCATGGGGTGATCTCCATTACTAGCAATAGGCTATAGATTCTTGCTTGGTAGTGGTGTACACCTTACAAGTGGCAACATGTCTATCACATTAGTGACCTTATTTTGTATAGACCATTGTATGCTTATGGATGAGCTAGCTTACAAGCTAAGTTAACAATTAGTTGAAACCATCCTCTCTCAAAATGGTTAAATGAACATCACTTTACACACACTAGTCCATGATTGACTTATACTTAGTCAAGCAAGTTGAGATTTTGTAGAATCATCCTCAATTATACAATGGATTTGATTGCTCAAACTACAATGTTCGACTCTCTTCAAAGAAATTTTCACATTTGATATCTTTGAAACCACATAACATATCACACCACCACTTGTTTAGCTATAATACAAGTACCTTCTTCATTACTTTTTGCATCCATCTTCATAGTCATTGAAATAATACTTCTATTGTGTTTGAATACACCCCATTTACATTCAACACTTCACCTTATCTCATTTATTGCATACTTCTCCAACACATGCATATGTTTCATAGGCATTTACGATCCACATTCATATCATTCATTACATGTTTGCTTGTCTCTCATGCATTATGTGTTACTCAATCACTCATTATCATCCTTATTACATAATTTATGATCCTTCTAATCTAAATGATAACCCATTTGTTACATGTTCATACATTCATTGACATACACACTATCATTCATATCACATACATCTATATCTACTGCATCCACAACATCTACACAAGTACACATAATTCAAGTATTCATACATATCTACTATATCTACCACATTCACATCATCATATACATACAAAAAAGTAGATAACATAAAAGAAATTGCAATAAGACATAAGGCTACATAATATCATGTATATATATATATAAAATGTTGCTACAAAAAAATATATTGTACCCTTTTGGGTACCCCATTGCATGTACATATCGCTCATAAAATAATTATACAAAAAGTGATGGCCCCTTGGCCACCAACAAAAATATCCATCAACCAAGCTGCTCACTTGGAGTCTCTCCATTCCCCTCCTACATAATCAGTGCCTCCTTCGCTCCTCACTCTGTCATCATTCTACTCGACTCTGGGGCATGCCCCTCTACCTATGAGAATGTTTGATTTGCCATCCTTTGACTCACCTAAACCACCAAAGGAGTACTTTGTTGACTCTACCATGAATATGTATGTGATATTAAATGCGATCATGAATTTGAATACACAAAAAGAGGAAACACATGCATCATCAAATCTGTCTCACACTTCCCCCTCTTTGAAGCCTCCTATGCATAGGCCACTAACAAATCTATGTTTACTTACTATAAACATTGCACCTTCCCATGCAGGCCTACCATCTCGACTATGACCCAATCCTCCTCTACCCTCACCACATCTATATCCCTATGTGATCACTACACCTAATGCACCCTCTATCATAGGCTCTCCAACTTTGATATGACCTACTCCCCTACCACTCTCACCTCCTCCAACTCCTACAATCACTACATACCCTCTAGCTAACTCACCATATCTACCATGGTCTGATTCCTCATTATCTTCACACCATCCACCTCCTAGCACAAATGTGCATCCTCCTCTCTCAATTCATCTCTCTCCTTCATCCTGGAATTACACTCTACTAGTATGCCATATCTCTCATTTTTCAATCACTTAACCTCTGCCAAGGCTACCTCTAGCCTCTTCTCCAACCCCTATCTCTCTACTCTAGTAGAATCCCTCTAAGCTACTAATGTTGCTCACTCCACAACCCACTCCATATATCTCTTCATCTTGCATCCCTCTAAATATTGCACTATCTCCTAGAATAGTGTCACCTCCTCCTGTATTGATATCATCTTATGTAGACCAATCACCAAATCAAACTCTAGCTACTAAGATATTATCATCTCACTCATTAGTGCCATATCCCCATCTATGGCACCTCACTCATTAGTGTCATATCCTCCATTTGTGGCACATCACTCATTAGTTTCATATCCCCCATCTTTGGCATCTCACCCATCGGTGCCATCACCTCAACCAAGGGCATCCCCTCCATCAAAACTACCTCCTTTGCTTGTGGTCCCTAACTCATCCTCTCCCCCTTTAGATAATTCACATGTAATGGTCCCACCTCATCTCCTCTCTGCTATTACACCCATTAAAGCAATTCGTCTAACTCCTCCTCATCCTCCTCCCCAAGATCTAGGGACCCTTGTACCCCTCCAAAACTTGGTGGCCCTGATACTATTCCACCCTCCTCTGGTGATGCTACTATTGCTCTTATAGGTAACCCACTTGCCACCTCACCCCACCCATATACCAACCCACTTTTGATTCCCATCTCTACATCATCCACCATGTGTCATACTCCATAGTCATCCCTATGTTATCCACATTTGGTATAACTATCACATTATCTCACTCGATATCCAAGGGAGGTATAATTGTTCATGATACATGATCTCCCTCCATCCTCTTGATAACCACTAGTGGATTTGGTCACCCCTACCACAACCTGAACTACTGCATCACCCTCAAAAAGAGGAAGTACTCCACCTACGTCCCATACCACCCAATCAACCATCTCCCTTGTCTCACTTTGCACAGTTGATCTCCATCCTCTAACTAATCAAGTGCTCCTTTCCATGGCCTCCAAATAATATTATCTGCTACTAATCCATCTAGCAGCCTCCTGTAATGCATCTCGTCACCCTTATAATCTCTCTTAATTGGTATTCTCAAACATAAATTTATGAGCATCATACGGAAGCCTCATTTATCATACTCCCATAATATGCTCCCATATCCACACCTGCAATGATGTACTAAAGCTCAGTCCTGACTACTATGTCCTCACCACAACATGGAGCTCTCTAAAGGCCTATGCAAGCAACATGGGTTTCCAAACAAACACCATATTCAACTCCATATCACACACTACTCCCATCATATTTAGGGGATTTTCATCCCTGAAGTATCTGGTAGTGCATGACTCACCACCAACAACATCACCATCATATGATGGTTGAACAACATCTTGTCCTCCTGGTACTTCTAATAGTCTACACCTCCACCATACTTCACTTCACCCCATATAGCTCCAAATACCCTTTGAAGTATACCATATCACATAGCTCTCCCTACTATCCTCATCATGATGCCCTCTATCAACAATCGATATATGCAATATACATCCTCTAATGTGATAGTCATTTCCCCTATTGTAAAATAAAAGGTGTTCCTATCCAGATCCCACCTATCACACAAAGTTGAAACATATTCTTGATTGGCATACACACTCTGCATCTCCCACACATTGTACAATCCAATCTTCCTCAACCAAGTACTATCATTTACCACCCACACCTTCTGTAATCTCTCTCTAAGCATTCAAATCTGATGTTTTGGATGTACCTTTTTCATCTGCATCCATCCATTTCAACATCCAAAATTTTCATCAATATGTAGGCATACATCATAAAAAAAAATATTTGCACACCCATGTGCAAATTTGTAAAATATCGTACGTTCAAAATGAAGGTATATTTGAATACCCATTTAGCTCAAAACAAGGGCCGTACAATTTTTTTACAAAAAAATGCACATATACAGGCCAAAATCCACACACACAAGTTTGTGCAAAATGAAAAAGAAGAAGTGAACACAGTCAACGAATCACAAATATGGGTACCCATTTGCACAAAAATCAAGCCCATGCAATAATTTTTCATGAAAATATGCATACATTGCTAAAAATACACATTCTTTTGTACATGTATTTCAAGGCAAAAAATCAAAATAAAAAACAAAAAGCAAATCTAGGTACCCATTTGGTCAAAAGTTCACTTTGTACACACATTTCTAGCAAAAATACACATATGCATACACTTCCATGCATCTTTTTCATTTTCACCATGCAATTCTACTTTTTACGATTTCATTTCACTACGAATTTATTCCCTAGGATTCATTTTTAAACTTTATTCTACGTAAATATTGTGGCAAGAAAAAAGTGCACTTACCGATGTTATGCTCTCGTCTGCACCCATGATCGTCTACCCACTTGTCATTGCTTGCCCTCCTCTCCACAATTCAACATCACTCCGCTTCAAAAAATCTTCCTCACCGCTTTCTCCTCTCTTCACGTAGCACAAAATGAGCCCTAAACGACAAATTTACGTTTATATACCCCTTTTTGATGGGTTCACACACCCATGTGCAAAAATTTTTGTTTGCACACCCATGTGCAAACCTTTTGGTTCTCACACCCATGTTTGAACCTCTAAATTTCAATGTTGTTTCTCATATTATGCATGGTTATGGCCGTGTGTACAATCCATTTGCATTTTCCATCATTTTTCACCTCCCATTTTCAACTTTTTCAATCAACTCATCATTGTGTATCATCTTCTCCATCGTGAATTCGTCGCTTGAGGGGCCAGTCATTCAAAAAATAAAAAAATACCTTACATGTGATCAAAAAACCAAACATCCAATCACAGATACAACATTTGCCTAAGAATATTTTTGCTAAAGACTATCTCAAGTCCTCATTTGCTAGGGCATAAAAAGATAAAAATATCTCTTCTCAAAAAAACTCCAATTTAAATCAAACAATTGAGAAACCTAAATGCCAATGATTGTAGATAGCTCATGTATTACCTTCTTCATAGTGGCAATTGTAAGACTACTTTTGAATGAAGCACCAAACAAAGCTCTACCTTACGACATAAATGACTTGTCAAATATTGTCAAAAGAACTCGTCAATCAATCAGAAGCAAAAATTCACAAAGGCATTTGTTACTTCAAATTGTAACATCTTACATTGATCACAAAATAAGGTAATCTTACGTCTTCCCTCAAAAGAAATCATTGTGACATTACAAAGGATTGTATTCAATCACAAATCATTTTTTATCAATGTGTCTCTCTCGCAATCATCCACAAATCATCAATCATAAATTCTTTGCCTTCCAAATCATCCCATCAATTCATGTCATCATTTTTGTACTAAATTGTGTTTTCACACAACATAGTACAAAAAAGGTAAATGTAGAGACCCAAAAGTCGCACATTGTCACTTTTCCATCATTGCGGCTGATCAATTTGCAAAACCCACAAAATTTGCATAAATTGGCTTTATAACACTATTCATTTATTAATATCACTATTCATCTTCTTAATAGTGATATTAATAAATGTCCTCATGAGAAAATTTACTATTCATTTATTAATATCACTATTCACTATTTATTAATATTAGGAGAATATTTTCATCAAAATTTTCAGATTCCAGCAAAAATATAAAGGTTTGCACAGGCATGTGCAAATGTTTTGGTTCGCACACCAGTGTGCGAACCTGAGTTTCACTCAGAGGTCACAAAATAGGTAAGTATGCTATTTAAATAGGTTTTGCATCATTTTGTAAAGTTTTAATTATGTTTTAAGCATATTTTTAGTGTCTTTTCATCTATATAAACACGAGGTTTGATCAAGACAAGCCCCAAAATGCTCTAACCATATTTTACAGGCCTAACAGGTACAATGGATAGATTCAACCATTGATGGCTCATGTGCAGTAAGCCCATCTACATCAAGGGATACAAGAAGGTATTCGTAGTTGCTCATCATTTCATTGGAAAGGGATTCTCATGAAGAAGACCCACTTTGTAGCCTTTTGAGGTAAATTTGTAAAAGGACTCTATTGTAAAAACCCTTTTAGATTCAATTCAAAGCAGCTAGTAATTTCATATGTTTTCGGGTATTTCAATATATATGCAAATATGTTTTACAAGGATTATGCCAAGAGTGGGGTTTGATTTTCCCATAAACTTCTCAAGTGTCAACTACTATACATAAAGAAATGAAAGGAAAGCTTAAAAAATATTACAAATGCAAACTTGTTGATCCTTCTATATTTCTAAACTACTATTATTTATAGATATAACATGGTTATTTTCCCTCCAAAATAATTTGTAGGTGGATTTGAAAATTTCATCTACCTCTCCTAGGGATCCTGAATATTGAATGAGACCCCCTTGGCCATATTGATTGTTAGATATAGGACTGTCATCACCATGCTTATCTTAAATGAATCTTTGAATTGCTTAGTTGAAATGATGCTTGATAGGTGGTCCTTGCTATTTCTAGATAAGGGATAAATTAATTCAACATACCTACCCCATATTTCCATGGTTTTGTGCATTTTAACTCATCTAAGATTTTGGTAATGGTTTAATAATTTTTGGTATGTTTGGTCCTTTCAAAACTTGATGCTTTTCTACAGGCTAGTTAGAACTTCTCATCACTGGCCTTGGTTAGAGATTACAAAACTCCTAATAATAACTTGTGATATTTCTTCTACATTAGGAGAGTTCATCTATTCTTCAAAACCAAAGGAAGATTCCGTATTTAATTTAATGAGCTTCATATATTCTTCCTTTGAGAAAAGTTGACCTGATTATTTCCATGGTGAAGGGAGCCTTATTTGAGTCAAATATTCCATTTCTACCTTATGCTTTTTGATGGTAATGTACATGGTATTGATATGCTTAATACATTATTTTATTGTTTGTTCTCTTCAAAAAAGGTTGATCACTCTCTATGCCATGACTTCTCTATCTTGTATTCCTACAATAATGATCTTAGCATCAAGCATTTTGGCCAGTTAGGTCTAGTAGGTTTTGGCCTCCTCAAGTTTTACACTTTTTTTTTAGGTTGGATTTTACCTCCTCATCTATTTTGATACCCATGAGTGTTTCTAAATATATGAAATTTAATAGTGAGAATAACATCAACATAGCATTATTTATCTCATCCAAGTAAGCATATCATGTTTGATTAATAAGATTTTTGATCTTGAGCCATTGTTTCTCTTCACTTATTTGCTTGAAATATTCTAGCTTTTATCAGGGTATCATTCTCTTGGTTGTACTAAGATTGTTGATTGACAAGCTAATATGAAAAATATTTAAGCTATTTCTCCTTCTCCTTTAGGATAACTTCATATTTTTTCTCCTTTAATTATTCGATCAAATATTTATCTAGTTTTATATGGCTTTGGCTTCTACCTGAAAGTACTTTAAAATTTCTTAATACGTTCCAACTATTTTTCCTTTCTTGCTAGCCCTCAACTAGTTGACTCATAGTCATGCTCAAGTATCCTATTGGGTTCTCTATTGAGATTTATCATATCTTGGGGCTATGCATCCTTCAAATCTATCCCAATTATCGATATCTACCAATATTGCTCTATCATATCTTTTACTAGCTTTATCACCAATGGATTGATAGTAATAATGCTCTTTGCTGAAAGGTAGCCATTTGCTCAAATAGCTAGACCTGTTTCTCTTGATTGTATTCTATTTTTTTTAATTTACATGGTGGAATCGATAGCCGCCACGAATCCGGGCAGACTGTCCAGCTTTTATGGCCGCCACAGTATTCTGCACTATCTGCCCTAGAAGCCGCCACACAGATCTTTGCGCAATACGCCCCTATAAACACCATGCCACAATCATTTTAAACATTTTACGCCACTGAAAGCACCAGGAAAGGGACAAGCGTTCAGTCCGCGAGGCCCAAGATTTAAAAATTAGTTTCAATTTTTTTTTTTTTTGATGAGGAACCTTTTATATACAACATATCCGCAACATGTGAGGGAGAGATTTGAACCTAGACCTCTCCATAACTAGAGAGTTTTAACTACCCACTTGCTCTCCAACTCCTCTACATGAGCGGATTAGAACCACTTGATTGTATTCTATTATTTGTCACTTGATCCTCTATTTTTTTTGTTGAGTAAGAGTTGCTAAAACTTTAGATGTCTTTTCTTGTTGTTCTAAAAATAAGGCAAATTCCTTCAATAGTTTGATTAGCAGAGACACTAGAACATGGGGTACTAGATTAACTGGAGCTAAAGTTAAAGGTAATACCTTGTAAGAAGACAATATTTATATTTCTTTTTGGTTAGGGAAGGTTATTGAATGGATTGGAGATGATGCAATCTGTGTGGTAGGGGGATCTTGAGTCTTTATAGTAGTATTACTTCTCTCAATTTTTGAGTCCTTTTCTTAGTTGTACATGGGAAAGGTCGACTTGAGATTTATATTTCTCTATCACTCCGTTCCATTGAGATTGCATTCCCTTTGCTTCTCTTTGCCTTATCAGAATTAATTACATGTTCTAATTTTTGCTTTCCTTTCCCTTGAATTTCTTGCCAAGTTAACTCTTGTAGAGGCAGTTGATAAACTGGTAGAAAATGTCCCCCTTTTTTGAGGACCAAGAAAATTTGTATCTTATTATGGGGTTTCTAGAATTTTCTCTTGCACCTCTTCTTGTCTTGATCTAGATACTCCTATATTTTGAGGTGCTTCAACAACAACTCCATCCTTGTTGGATTGCATGGATTTTGATCTTTTTGCATATGGATTCTCTTCATCATATAGCTCATTGAATATTGCATCTTCTTGCATGGAACTAGGGTTTTCTTTTCTTTTCCCAATTATTTGCCTCATACTCCACCATACTTCTATTTTAGGTATTTATCAATACCTTCCTCTTAATTCCTCCATATTATCTTGACTTACTTTATCTCATGGGATAAAGCTACATTTTATCTCATAAAAGGATTATATGGTTTAAGGCTAGGTAGAGGCCTGAGAAGCTCATCTAGAGGTCATGTTACCATGTCTTCCTTAAATATCATGAATTTTTCAATCTTAGGCATCTGTTCATGAGTGAATTTTGGCACTTTTATTTCTTTAAGATATGCAGTAAATTTCTTGTTAGGTTCATATTCCCATGTATATTTAATTTGTTCAAGCCCTATCCTTTCAACTTATCTTCTGTAATAGAAGCTTCCCTCTTCCAATGCAATGTTACTCCTCCTAAACTAAGTGGCTACATCTCATATGATGATTTTGCTTTACCACTTCCATATTTAAAGTGAATGATATCAATTTGTCAAAATACTTCTAAAACAAAGACTCGATTGAGAACATGTTTAGGTAGGAGACAAATAGGAAAACTAAAACCATGCATTTTGATAATAGTTCTCTCTTCAGCAAAGTACGAATATCCAAAAATTATGCCCATAAAAAAGAACCTACAATCTTGAGAAATTCATTTTATTTGGGACCCTTTTATTAAGGAAATGGCTAGAGCAAAAAAAAATTCAATAAAAATAGATTAAGAGGATCCCTTACTTAAATCCCTTACCCAAGCATAAATCAACACATTATTTCCTTTGCATATTTTCACTTAATTTTTAGATTAGAAAATATTTTTGGTTTCTAAAAGAAAATTAAATATACCATAAATGATGAGTACCTAAATATTCGGGTTGATAGAAAATACCTTAGCCCCCCTCTAATTTGTTTAGCTATTAAATTGGTAAAATTGAGGGTCCATAGCCCTTGATTCGTTTCATACAAGATACCTAGTTGAGCCATGTTGACAACTTTATCATGCTCCATCCCTAAGAGGAAAGCCATAATACTTAGGGCATCCATTAAGATTTCTTCAAAATGTATCAAGGGAATGAGAACTTGAAAATATAGGTCATTTTGGCTTGAGCTAAGAAGGCCATATTTTTATCATTTGAAAGCTTTCTAAAATTCTCCTTTTTATATTTTCATTGACTTGTACTTTACCCTTAGGTAATAACAATATTATCCTAATGGTGGGACCATCAATATTTACCTTGAACTCTTTGTCTTGGAAGCTAATTTCTTGGTTGATTAGTTTATAGAATTCTATGCATGTTGTTACCAACTTGTAATAGAAATTTACCTTAGATACCATGTACTATGCCAAAAACCTGGTCCATATTGTTGCTCCAAAGTGTGAGGGTTTACAAGTTCTAAAATGCTCAAAGGCATCCATCCTTATTTTCTTGGTCCTTTTAAATTTTTTGGATCTAAAAAATCCTTGACTATGTCACTCAAAATATTGATGCTGGAGGAGTATGTAGGCATTGGCACTTCTAGAATTCCTTCAGTATGATAATCCTTTGGCTTTATCATATTAGACCTAGACATAGCTAAAAAAATAGATGTTATCTTCCTTTCCACTCTTGCAATGGCTACCATTTTTAGGGTACTCACTGTGTTGTTGGTCTAGCAGAATATAATGCTTGTGAGTTTTAGGTTTCAAACAGTTATAACTCTCCATTTTTCCTTTGTACATTTTCCTATTTCCTCACATGCCATGCATTTATTACCCTCTACTTTATCATTTTTTAGAAAATGTACATATCTTGTGGGCAGTACACTCATAAACATTTATGTTATTCAAGACTAAATTATTCTCACAATATTTCTTGTCAGCTTTTATTTGTGTATGGAATGGTATTTACTTGGGTATTTAATACAATATCTTATGCATGATTATCAAGTCTTTCTCCTAAGGAAATTACTGGTGGGAAGGATTCACTGTTCACCTTTTCTAGTTGGTTGTCTATTTGATCTTTAGCTATTTTTCCTTTAAACTATTGGTAATTCCATAATCATTCAATTTGAATTTTGGTCATTTATCTTTCATGGTTAGTTAGCCTTGTTTTATGTGCTACTCTCCTTCCCTTTTCTTTCTTTTTTGATAATATATGACTTCTAGTTAGCCATACCTCTAACCTTATACTATGCCTAGGCTAGGATCTAATATTGTAATTCATCACTGGTGTTTTTTCTCACTTGAGGCATGGAAATTTTTTGTTGCTATATCTCTTAACTTGGCTGCCTCCTTATTATTAAGAATAATATGAAATGATTCTTCCAAAATGTGCTTTTATAGCATGTAAAATCCAAGGCATCTTCCCTTATATATTTTTTTTATAGTGTACTTTCATGTGTTAGTGAGGGTGTGGGGAAACGTTCAACTAGATTTGCTTTGATGTTCTTACTCCTACTTCAAGTCTCATATCATTAGTTTCTCTAATTTATTGGGCATGGATTGGCATCATAGTCATTTTCTTAGCTTATTATTTTGGTGGGTCCATCTCATAATGGGCCATAAATTATTGGTTAGTCTTAGATTGAGGAGGGATAGTTTGAATGCTTACTTGGCTGCTTTGATCCATACAAGGAGTGGAAGGAGTTCCTTCTTATTTTGTTAGATTATTTTTTATTTTAATCTCAATTTCCTTTATCTTCATTCTAAAATCTTCCATGATTAAGGAAGCTAGTTGGTCCCATTCTAAAATGGAGTATGGAAGAAGTAGCTCATATTTTTGATGTTCTCTTCTCTTGAGAAATTTTACCAATAATATCAAGTCCACATTTTTATTTGTGATGTGTGTATGATATATAAACACCTCCTTTGAGTGATCAAGTGGATGATCGAACCTTCATTGGTATATTATGGTAATATTGCTAACATTGACTCTAGGAACTTTCTCCCTATAGTATGTGGTCTTTATGGACATAGTAGGTTTGGATTATCCTACCCCAGTGAAATTTTAGTTGAATGGATGATCAAGTTTTGAACTTTGACATGATAGATATATCAATGAAAAGTTCTTGTAAAAAGTTTTTTTTACACACCTCTAGGTTTCCTTGATGGATGTAGAGTCGTCAGGTGAATATGGTTTATGCTTTTAAAGTGGATAGAATAAGGCCTTTACCACAACCTCAATATGGTATCATCAACAGTGGCTTCTAGTGTTTTTTCTATAACATAGTTGCTAGGTGAGTGAGAGTCACTCTAATAAGAAAGAATAAGCATAGACCTTCACTAACTCTAGGTCTAACTTGTTGCAATGATGGGACCAATTATTTATCACTAGGATCCCACTAGGCATGCCATTAAAATATTATCCTCTCTAGATGTCCTAGTCAAAACAATCATGCCTCATGCAAATAAACACAACAAGGTCACTATCAAGAGCATGGGATTCAACTCAATCAAGGGTCTTTAGGAGTTTTTATAAGGTAAACTCCTTGTTATGATATGATATTTTAGGTACACTTGGACTCAAGGGAAAAGGAAGGCAAGAGATAAAAACAAAACAAAAAAAAACTAAACAAAAGGGAAACCTAAGCTACTGGGATGATAATGTGTCAAAATATCCACTAAGATCTCTTTGCACAATAGGCCTGAACACTATATGCCAGTGATGAACACTTTCTTTCCTTGATACAGGTAAGCCTAGATGAGTTTTACCAATATATATATGCATAAAGAAATAGGTAAAAGCATGGGAACCATCAATGGCTAGCCAAAAAATTAACGTAAACTTCCCACACATATATGTAGATAAAACCTAAGAATCAAGTAAAAAATACAAACATATACACAATACAAAAATGGGTTAGCATGAGAGCCATAGATGACTAGTCAATAAATTGATGCAGGCCTCCATATATATACAAATATTTTTTATAAGGATTATTCTTGGAGTGGGAGTTTGATTTTCCCACTAGATGCTTATGAGCTAATTGCTCTATAGAAAGAAATGAAAGGAAATATTACAAATGCAAACTTGTTGATCCTTCTATAGTTCAAAATATTATTATTTACCCTTCAAAATTATTTGTAGGTGGGTCTGAAAATTTCATCTACCTCTCCTAAGGATCCTAAAAATTGAATGAGGTACCCTTGGCCATATCAGTTGTTAGATCTATGTATGTATGAGGAATAAAATTCCCCATTCCATTAAATATAAAATAAAAAGATTAATTAATTATTAAATAATAATTAGTTAGTAGTTAATTATTATTAACTAATAATTAGTTAGTAGTTAATTATTATTAACTAATAATTAGTTAGTAGTTAATTATTATTAACTAATAATTAGTTAATAGTTAATTATTATTAATTAATATTTTTTATTTTATTTTACATGGTGGAAATCCGGGCAGGTTGTCCAACTTTTTATGGCTGCCACAATATTCTGAGTTATCTGCCCTGAAATTCACCACACAGATCTTCGCGTAGTCTATCCCTATAACCACCATACCATGATCATTTTAAACCTTTTACGCTGCTGAAAGCACAAGGAAAGGGACAAGTGTTCAGTCCGATGAGGCTCGAGATTTGAACCTTGGACCTCTGCCCCCCTAAAGGGTTTTGGGAGAACCAATTGGTCTACACCTCCGACCTTATTATTAATTAGTTATTATTAATTAAAAATTAATATAAATTTATGAAAAGTTATATTGTAAAAAGACATGCTTATTCATGAAATACATATTGAAAAGTAACGAATGAGAATACTTGGCTTTTGATTTACAATCCTATATATTCTTGCCCATTCTATCCACATCAATGGTATTAGAGCATATCAATCTACCTATGGATCAAGTCACTCCATAATTTGGTCTCTGCCATTTTTCCATTCAACACAATTGATAGTATTTCTAGTTTTTTTGGATCTCAAGGCATACATTATATTCATTCAACATGACTACTATATTTTCAAACTGTTATAACATTATGGAGTTTTAAAATTTGAAGTCTTAGTATTTTATCCATTTAATATGGCCATATGAAGTTTCTAGACTATTTTTGGATATCTAGGAGCCGATACCATGTTGCCTAGCCCAAAGATCCAAGAGCTAGCACAAACAACCAAAGAGTTGTGCATTCAAATGATGAAGAATATTTCAAATATAGAAGACACAACTTGGAAGGATTTCTTCAATATTGATGAATTCAAGTTTGAGATCAAAAATGATTTCAAACCTACTTCATTAACCACAAACCTTAGCTTTATGGATAGTAAAACTGGCATGACCAAGGCTGATTTGATGGAGAAGATTGAGACTCTTACCCAATCCTTGGAGACCCTATAGATAAGGATTGATATGCATTGGAATGGATAGTTTTTTGTTTTATAATTTTCTCTTCTTCCTACAGATTGGCACAAATTTGTTTAAATAGGTGCAAAAGTAGAAATCTCTACAATAAATTTTTCTACCGTGGCTACAGATGTTCTAGAATTCAAGGCTCCTACTTTACCTCCACTAGTGTAGATCATAGAAGATGATGTTTCTAGTCTTGTTTCACTTCAATAAGTGTCCTCTATTAGTGGATTAGTGGACCAAAATCTTGAGAATAGTTTGGAAAATACATCTAAAGGCAATATCATCAAATATTAGACTTATTTCTTTACACAACAACTTATAATAGAAGTGGGTATGATAACTCTATGCATGCTTATTATTTATTTACAAATTTGAAGAACATATTCCTAGATGGAAGTTTTATCCAAGCAAAGTTAAATGTTGGCACACTTGCTTCTATTGTTCCAAACATCAAATCCATCATTGTGAAGGATCTAGATTCCTGGGAAGAGAGTACCATTAATATGCTTTGAAGAACCTTCCTGCATGCCCCCTTGGTGCACTCGGTGCCACTTCATTGACCTCCCCCATGACCACCTCCTCATCCTCCAAATCCTTTCTTCCTCCTCTTTTAAATGCATTGGGGTCCAATGCACATATTTTTGGGAGGAATGATGAGGAATAAAATTCCTCATTCCATTAAATATTAAATTAAAATATTAATTAATTATTAATTAATAGTTAACTATTATTAACTAATAATTAGTTAATAGTTAATTATTATTAATTAATAATTAATATAACTTTATGAAAAGTTATATTATAAAAATGCATGTTTATTAAAATCATGCCTATTCATGTAATATATATTGAAAAGTAATGAATGATAATACTTGGTTTTGTATTTGCAATTCGATATCTTCCTATCCATTCTCTCCACATCAACTGTCATCACCATGCTTGTCTTAAATGAATCTTTGAATTTCTCGATTGAAATGATGTTTGGTAAGTGGTCCTTGTTATTTCTAGGTAAGGGCAGATTAATTCAACTTACCTAACCCCTCTTTCCATGGTTCTTTGAATTTCAACTCATTTGGGATTTTGGTGATGGTTTAAGAATTTCTAGCATGCTTGGTCCTTTCAAAACCCGATGCATTTTAGTAGGCTGATAAAAATTCTTATCACTAGTCTTGGTCAGAGATTACAAAACTCCTGATATCAAAGTTATCTAGGAGGAAGCTTCTTTAGATTCTTGTTTGTCATGTCTATTAGGATTTTTCCTATATAATTTTATGATATTTTCATTACTTTTGATTATTGAAAATTATCTTAACCTCCTACTTTCAAAATGTGTCGGGTGCCTTTAGATTCTAAGGTTATCTCATTCACTTACTATCTTCACAAGACGATGACCATCCTAGAACACATTTCCTTCCTTAGGAGTTTGACTTTGGCTCAATTAATAGTGAGGAGTCACTATAGGCTCATGGCAAGATTTTGATCTGCTTCATTTTCTTATATAAGTCCTTGAATGGATGCAATTATTTGAGTTAATAACCTAGAAACATATCACCCATTAAGGGAATAAAGTGATAGACTTCTTGGCCAAGCTAGGCCAACATAACTTGAATAAATAGGTTATCATAAATCATATCCATTGGCTAGGCCTTAAAAAATTTATTACCCTTGATTAGTTGACCTCCTTGGTATCTCGAATCAACAACAAACTTTGGTAGAGAGTTACTAAAATTTAGACCTTTCAATTATCATTTTACATTAAGGTTTAAGGTTAACTAATACAAATATAAGAGTTTGTATCATTTCTTTTGTGAGAAAACATTGTTGCTTTCTCTATGGATGGGGACAATACATAACATTCATACTTTCTCCATCCAATTTAGTTTTGAATGTGCTTTTATCCAAGATTGGGGCCTCATATAACCCACATTGCTTTCATGAAAAAAATATTGGGTTGTGAACATCAAGTCCTAATATTTGGAGTAAATTTCTCATCACTTTATGATTTTATATCTTGTGTGACTTTAGAGAGGTTCCATTTTATTTAGGTGATTCCAATTTTTTCAATACCTTTTGATGACAATTATGAAATGATTGAGTTGGATCCTTATGCATTTTTTTTTTCATATATCTTTCTAATGCTCATGTTTGTAGATGTTCTAAATATGTTCTATAGTAAGACCCATCTTGAGATGGTCTATACTAAACAAACTAACTAGTTTGAAGAATTTTTAAGAAAATAAATACAATTTTTGAGAAAATAAATACAAATTTATTGATAAAAATTTGATAAAGATGAATGAAACAATTTGAAAAATAAAATTATTTATTTATAAATATTTCATACTTTTCTTCTAAAAAAGAATTTTTGTTGAGTAATTTAAAGTTCTAAACTTTCTAATTTTTACCCGTATAGGATGAAACTAAAAATTTAAATAGAGTATATTGGTGTATATGCTAGAAATATGTTCTAACTTAGATTTCATTTAAAATACAACACCTAAATTATGACATAATGTTTAATGTATTGTAACGACCCACAAACTCACCCAAGGGAGAGCATTTTTTTTTACAAATATTAACTCACCAAGAACACCCAATATATTTCAGCAGTATAAAAGCATAACCACACTTTGAGTTCATTGTCACTAAAGATGACACTCAAGTGGAGAAAAGTGGCAAACTTCTCATACTTCTGGGGTTCACTTTTCTAAACCTTTCTATTTAGAAAATATACCAATAGTGTTCCTCCCACTTTTCCTCTACCCTCATTGGTATAGGACAACTTGACCATGGCGTAGAGATTATCCTTTAAGGCCTATAACACTTAAAGGGGGATGCCAATTCCCTAACTTTACATAAGTCCATATATGTAGGATTATTATAGCATGATGCCTTAGTGCTTAGTTACCTTCACCTCCATGGGCTAACTAAGGCCATTACCACTCACCTGGTAATGATCATGGTCACTCTTGCCTCACCACAAGGTGCCACCACTATATTATCTTGTGAATGATCCAATGGGTTATCCCATACCAATCCATAATTTAGATTCCTAAACCTCATCACTAGGAATACATCCAAGCCTCACTACTTAGGACTTGTCCAAGACTTACCTCTATGGACTATCCAAAAGCCTCATTGCTTTGGGGTATCCAAGCCTCACCATTCATGGTGTATCATTCACAAATACCTAGTTATCGCCTCACCACAACTCAACTAGGAATTGGGGTACTTCTTGACTCAAGGGTTTGCTAATATGGATCTAGATTCATACCCAAGAACCCCTTCCCAACACAATATTTTTAGCAATTATAATCTCTCCAAAGGAAAAAAAAGTGTTATATTGAAAACATAATTAAATTCAACATAACACTTTGCTAAAGACTAGGAATTTAAATACTTAATCAATCACTAGAATTTAGCATTTTATTTGAGGATAAAAAATATAAGAAAACATAACTATAATCCATCAATATATTCCAACATCCTTTCATAAACACATCCTTTCCAATTTGTAAATAACTAACTTTTTATAATAGCATAAAAGAACAACAATAGAAATTTTTCCATTCATTGAGCAAGTCTCAATAATATAATAGAATCATATCCATAGAAATTTATTCCTTACTCATAAACATGATGCTCATAATAATCCTCATTCCAAGAAATATTACATTTCCATCCTCTAAATACATAAATAATCTCTAGTCTCATCTTTTCCTCAAGGCCATCCACTTGACGAGTCATCTCCAACAAACATAGATTAAAAGTTTAGGGATCAAGACAACTCTTGAAATGCATATGCAAGCCTAACATGCACTATGCAAAAAGAACACACCACCATGCAAGAGCATACAATATGCAAGCAATACCATGCACAACATTGAGAGAATCTCATACTTCTCTCGAATATGGATTCCTTAGCTACTCTAGCCTTATCCATATTCAAAAATATTTCTCATTTCAAATTATATTCCAATACATTTTTTGAATAATAACTCCATTTATAATCCATAATAATATTGACCTTTGACCCATGATAATATCGAACAGATAAAATTCTACAGTAATAATATTAATTCTTCCCTATAAAATTTAACTGTTAGTTAAATTATCCATATAAAAAACCCATTATTTTATCAATAAAAGGAAATAGCCCATTGCCTAGGTTTTACCCAATTCTTTTGATAAATAAACACATTTATTTAATAAAAATAATATAATATGTTTCTATAAATATCTAAAGAAAAATTACATAAAATATGTATATATAATCAACCAAAACCATAAAACAAGTAATTCATTAAATCTCTTCATTGAAAACATGCCAAGTTAATACCATAAATTTTATTTGACCAAAATAATAAAAATAACTTGCATTCCAAAATAACCTATGAATACCTTAAGGATTCCCAAAAATCCACTTATTAAAGTTTCATTTAATCCAAAATTTAATTAAGCTTACACCAACTATCTCCAACCTAACTTACTTCACTCAACCCTAAAACCAGATGTAAATTGAATAAAAGGTAAGGAGGACTATTAAGCTCTAAAATAATTTATGCACATAGATGCATGGCTATAATATTTTGGAAAAACAAAAGATAATACATAATGGGTTAACAAATACTTTAGCTAAATGTCAATCACAAAGGTGATTTCAAACACATCGGCCAGGTTTGCTAAAACACAAAAGAATAATAGACATTTTGCTTACAAAGATGATATTAAAACACTCGAAGATGATCTTAAGATCACCCAAACTAATCAAATCTAGAAACAAACCCTATAGGGTGAATGTCTAGAAATGAGCATACATCTATAAAACAAGCATACACTGATGCAGGAGCATCCAGCAGCACCTGATGCAGAAGCATCCAGTGGCAGGAGGGCCACTGCTGAAAATTTGGTTAAGGAAGGAAGTTGTCGTGATATCGCGACGTGTCACAAAATTGCGACCAAAAGAGAAAAGAGTAGGCAAGGAGAAGAAGCTGTCGCGATATCGTGACAGAAAATGTGTCACGATATTGCGACACAAAGTGGAGAGAGAAGCAGTAGAAAGAAGATGTCGCGATATCGTGACATGTCATGTTATCGTGACCCGTAGAAGAGAGAGAAGGCATGGAGGAAAAATGTCATGATTTTGCGACATGTCGCAATTTCACGACCCACGAAGGGGAGAGAAGGCGCAGAGGAAAAGATGTCACGATTTTGCGACATGTCGCAGTTTCGCGACCCGTCGAGGAGAGAGAAGGCACGGAGGAATAGATGTCACGATTTTGTGACATGTCGCATTTTTGCGACCCACCAAGGAGAGAGAAAGCCAGAAGATAGAAATGTCATGATTTCGCGACAGGTCATAGTTTCGTGACCAGCTGGCGAGCAAAGGAGCCAGAGGATGAAAGATGTCGCAATTTCGTGACATGTCGCATTTTCACGACCCGATGAAGAAGAGAAGGCAAGGGAGCCGAAATTTCACGATTTCACGACCCGAAGGAGTGAAAGAATGCAGAAGAGGAAGATGTCACAATTTCGTGACATGTCACAGTTTCACGACCCACATAAGAGAGAGAAGTCGCAGAGGAGAAGATGTCGCGATTTTGCGACATGTCGCATTTTCACGACCCGAAGAAGAGAATGGAGGCGAGGAAGAAAAATGTCGCGATATCACGACATATTGCGATATCACGACCAAAAAAGAAAAGGACAAGCAGGAGAGCAAAGATGTCACGATTTCATGACAGGTCGCGATATCGTGACCCGAAAGTAGAAGAGCGTACGAAGGACAAAGATGTCATGATTTTGTGACATATCATGATTTTGCAACCCGAAAGACAAGGCGAAGACGAAGAGTCAGAAAGGGAGTAATTTTGAATACCTGGGTGATGAAGCGACATGGGAAAATGAAACGAACAGTCATGGTAGAATTGAATCGAAGGGCCACCAATTAGAAGACAGAGAGTCACACCAGAGTTGATAAAAAGGCAAGCAGAGGCATGCACGAGGGGTTGGAAAACAATAGTTGCAAAGTGAGAGATCTATAACAGAGTTTGCACAGTCGAGTTGCAGAGTCGAGGCAGAGGCCACTCGGACCGGCTTGGAGTGCGTTTTCCTTCCAAAGTTAGAGAAATTCTTCCTAGGAGCGTAGGCAGATGCACCGAACGTGAGGCAACCTATTTTGGGAGAAGAATAACTACACCTGCGGGCTAGTGTTGCAGAGTTAGGGAATACCTGCAGAGAAAGTGAAAGAACTGGGCCTGTGCGCCAGTTTTTGTAAAGCCTACGGGCTATTACTGTTATTGTAACCTTACAAGTTAGTAAATAGAACATTGGATTTTTTGTTTCTAGCAAAGTGTTTCCCAAATTTTTGTGTAAAATTTGGATCTGTGAGCGTGCATGTTTTGACCCCCATCAAGTGCTATCAGAGCCAGAATATTCTGAGTGTGTAAGCAGAGCGACTTGCACCAGGATCTGGGGTTAAGGATTGTGAAGAAAGTGCAGAAGAATGCCTCCATGAAGAAACAGTGGTGGTGAGAGAGAAATGAGATCTAAAGATTCATGGTTATAGGCGTTTAGATATTTGTAGAGGCAAGTGCAAGCCCTGCAAGAGAAGCTGCTCAGAAAAAATTTGCGGAGGTAAGCGAAAGCCCTGTGAGAGAAGCTACGTGAAATGCGTGAGGAAAAATAGAAAAGAAGAGAAGATGGAGCGCATCAAAAGTTGGAGTCGTTGAAGGCTGCAGAGGTAGATGAATGTCTGGAGGTGATGCGAAAGGCAGTGACCAGACAGAGCAGAAGTGAAGGTCACTTCTCCACAAACCTCGGGTGTCTGATGTAGGAGCATCCAGCAACACCTGATGTAGAAGCATCTAGTGGCAGGAGGGCCACTTCTAAAAATTTGGTTAAGGAAGGAAGTTGTCGCGATATCGTGACATGTCGTGAAATCACGACCAAAAGAGAAAAGAGTAGGCAAGGAGAAGAAGCTGTCGCGATATCGCAATAGAAAATGTGTCGCGATATCGTGACACAAAGTGGAGAGAGAAGCAATGGAAAGAAGATGTCGCGATATCGCAACATGTCGCATTATCGTGACCCGTAGAAGAGAGAGAAGGCACGGAGGAAAAATGTCGTGATTTCACGACATGTCGCGATTTTGCAACCCGTAGAGGAGAGAGAAGGCACGGAGGAAAAGATGTCACGATTTTGTGACATGTCATAGTTTCACGACCCATAGAGGAGAGAGAAGGCACGGAGGAAAAGATGTCGCAATTTCGTGACATGTCACATTTTTGCGACCCACCAAGGAGAGAGAAAGCCAGAAGATAAAAATGTTGCGATTTCGTGACAGGTCGCAGTTTCGCGACCAACTGGCGAGCGAAGGAGCCAGAGGACGAAAGATGTCACGATTTCGTGACATGTCGCATTTTCACGACCCGATGAAGAAGAGAAGGTAAGGGAGCCGAAATGTCACGATTTTGTGACCCGAAGGAGCGAAAGAATGCAGAAGAGGAAGATGTCGCGATTTTGTGACATGTCATAGTTTCACGACCCGCAGAAGAGAGAGAAGTCACAGAGGAGAAGATGTCGCGATTTCGTGACATGTCACATTTTTGTGACCCAAAGAAGAGAAAGGAGGCGAGGAAGAAAAATGTCGCGATATCGTGACATGTCGCGATATCGTGACCGAAAGAGAAAAGGACGAGCAGGAGAGCAAAGATGTCATGATTTCATGACAGGTCGCGATATCACGACCTGAAAGTAGAAGAGCATACGGAGGACAAAGATGTCACGATTTTGCGGCTTGAAATACAAGGCGAAGACAAAGAGTCAGAAAGGGAGTCATTTCGAATACCTGGGCGACGAAGCGACGTGGGAAAATGAAACGAACAGTCATGGCGGAATTGAATCGAAGGGCCACCAGTTAGAAGATAGAGAGTCACACCAGAGTTGATAAAAGGGCAAGCAGAGGCATGCATGAGGGGTTGGAAAACAATAGTTGCAGAGTGAGAGATCTGTAACAGAGTTTGCACAGTCGAGTTGCAGAGTCGAGGCAGAGGCCACTCGGATCGGCTTAGAGTGCGTTTTCCTTCCAGAGTTAGAGAAATTCTTCCTAGGAGCGCAGGCAGATGCGCTGAACGTGAGGCTGCCTATTTCAGGAGAAGAATAACTATGCCTACGGGCTAGTGTTGTAGAGTTAGGGAATACCTGCAAAGAAAGTGAAAGAACTGGGCCTGTGCGCCAGTTTCTGTAAAGCCTGTGGGCTGTTACTGTTATTGTAACCTTACAAGTTAGTAAATAGAACATTGGATTTTTTGTTTCTAGCAAAGTGTTTCCCAAATTTTTGTGTAAAATTTGGATCTGTGAGCGTGCATGTTTTGACCCCCATCATACACCTATTATAGAAGACATACATACCAAATCCTTAAACAACAAGAATACGTATAAAAATAATCATTTTTCTCAAGAAATACCATTCAAGACAGATAAAGAGAATGACAATTATTAAACTCTAATAATAAGATGCACTCTTAAAACAACCAAATATACATATAAGTTGGATTTGACTCACCGAATCCAATTATTTTCTGATAACTCTACTCCCAAAGCTTTAGCAAGCTACCACAATCCTGTAGTCCAATATGAGATACAGAGTTTCAGTTTCACTAATTAGTGTGATGTTTCTGCTTAACCCCTTTATGTTTCCTTCTCTTACCTTTTTGATCTTCCTTAGAAGGGATTCCAATAATGTTTGCCAAGTGAGTAAGCTCAAGAGTCCCGACGATATCTTGATATCCAAGCGTTACCAAAGACTCTAATATTCCTATCAATATTATTAGAAAAACAACAAAGCACTTCCATGTATATATATAAATATTTATATATACTACAATCAACACATGAACTAGAACTTCATTAATTCATACCATTATTATATTTTTAATAACAATATTAACCTTAGTATTAATATACTAACATCCTTAATAAAGTTTAATCAACAAGTTCATTTTATTTCAAATACATCCTAATATGCACAAGCAATCTATATATTCTCCATTTTTTCTTTTTGAAAGGAACTTAATGATTTGCACTAGCATTAATAATTAATTAATATTGATCCTGTAATTGCATTTCAATGACTTTATCAATCAATTCTACATGAATCCAAGTTAATGTTGTTATATGCTTTCTCCTACTCAATGCATTAGCAACCTTATTTTCCTTTTCTTTGATATACTCTATACCAAAGTCATACTTGGCTAGGAACTCGATCCACCTTCTTTGCCTTGCATTCAACATAGGTTGGATAAAGATATACCTTAGGCTTTTGTGGTTTGTCCTTAGCTCAAATTTTTTTCCAGATAAATACTGCCTCTAGACCTTAAGAGCATGCATAACCGTTATAAATTTTAGGTCATGTGTAGCATAGTTCAACTCATGCTTCTTGAGTTTTCTAGTTTCATATGCTATTATAGTGTCATTTTGGGATAATACCCCTCTTAAACCTTCTAAGAAAGCATCTATTCATACTATAAAATTCCCATAAGGATTAGGTATTCTAAGATTTGGTGTTGTAGTCAACTTATTCTTTAGAGTATCAAATGTAACCTCACACTTATCCATTCATTTAAACTTATTTTATTTTCTTTGAAGGTTGGTAATGGAGTAGGCAATTCTTGAGTAGTCTTTCACAAATCACCTATAATAATTAGTTATTCCCATGAAGCTTCTAACTTCAAACATATTAGTGGATGTAGGCCAACTCAATATGGCTTCAATTTTCTTGGGATCCACAACAATCCCTTTTGCAGATATAATATACCCCAAATACTAAACTTGTGAGGCATAAAATTCACATTTTGACAATTTTCCATAAATTTGGTTCTTCCTCAACACCTCCAACACCAACCTCAAATATATGTCATGTTCTTCTTTGGTGTGGGAATATATCAAGATATCATCTAGACATGTCAAAACAAAACAATTCAAATATTTCTTAAACACGTTGTTCATTAGATTCATGAAAGTTGTTGGCGCATTTGTCGACCCAAATGGTAGCACTGTGAACTCATAGTATCCATATCTAGTCTTGAAGGTTATTTTGTGAGTATCCTCCCAATGAATTCTCAGTTGATGATATCCTGATATCAAGTCAATATTTGAGAATATAGTGGCATCCTTTAGTTGATCAAAGAGATCATCAATCCTTGGCAATGGATACATATTCTTGATGGTTATCTTATTCAACATTCTATATTCAATGCATAGTCTTAAGGAACCATACTTCTTCTTAAAAAACAACACTGGAGCACCCCAGGCCAACACAATAGGTTTAATCAAACCTTTCTCCAAAAAATCTTGGATTTGCACCTTTAGCTCTTGCAACTCGATAAGAGTCATTCTATAAGGTGTCCTTGCAATAGGTTCAATCCCAAGCATTAATTCAATGGTGAAATTAAATTCACATTGAGGTGGAAGGCTTGGGAGATATTTTTTAAATACATCACTAATTCATGTAGAATTGGATGTTTCTTAAATATTTATGCATCTCCATTACTTCCTTCGTTGCCATTTATCTTAACTACGTATTGTTAGAGTATATTACATCATTTGAGTCATGTAAATGTACCCTCTTTAGTACGTAGTTAGACCAGGATATTCCTTTAGGGGGAAGTTAGCTAGTCACTTCAAGCAATGTAATAAATGCACAAGTGTCAATGTGCAAGTTATAATGTGCAAGGTGTTCCCTTGTACAACTAAGTAGAGTGTTGGCCAAGAATCTATCTTCCTCTATAAAGGGCCTTATAGTGAGTGATAAACAACAAGAAGTATATCAAGTCCATTATAGTGGTGAGTAGTAGATAGTAGTGATACTCCTTAATGGAGTAAAATGTAGTCCTTTAGCTTATATCAATAGAGTAACCCTCACCTCCATACTACATTGTATTTTCGTCACTTTCTATTTATAGTATATTTCAATCATATTGTAGAATTTCATTCTTTCATATTTTTTGCATTTATTAGGAACTGTGATAGATATCTCCCACTGCATATATCCTCAAAATATAGCAGTGGTATCAAAACCATAATGAATTGAGAGAGTAGGTAAAGTCATCATTCTACTATTGGTCTCCATCTTTGCAAACTCGATCTACCATTGTGCATCGATGCATACAAATGTTACCACTAGGAATCTATTGGTAGAAAGAGACACAATAGTCAATAAGATTAGGGAGAGCCACAAAAAATATTGAAAGGACTGAAATAAATCTCAGTTGTAGAAATTCTAAGATTACATTTTGGTTAGAGTCTTTCCACAGAGTTTCAAAAAAATTCGTGAAGACTAGGACTCAACATTCATTCCACTAGTTTGACAAATCAACTAGTGAATAATATTATCTCAAGAATTATAAATTATTTCATTCAAGTTTTTAACAAATTTTTGCAAGAAAAGGAGATTCAAAAAAAGGCTGGGAAGCTTCCTAGAAGAGAGCTAGGAATAATATCTTCTTAGAATCATTCTAGCACTAGCAATAACAAGGATAATATTGAATATTTTAAAGACCTCCGAAAATATCTCATTACAAGAGCTGCAAATCTATAGATTGTAGAAGTGAAGAAAAGGTCATAGTAGCCTTATAGAATACTAAAGGAAGAAGAGACTCTAGAAGATTATTCAATAAAGAGATAGGAGATTAGTGATCTCCATTCAAGATAAATATCTATAGAGTGCAAAAGCTAAAAAGGCCACAGAATCCTTGTTGCAGATCAGAGAAGAATCTCCAGAGAATATTCCTAGAATATTAGAGGTTGGTGACATCCATAGAATATTGAAGACATGCACATTGTAGAATAAAATTCCATAGAAGACTTTATCTAGAAGAAAATGTTATAGAAGCCTTATTCTTGAAGAAGACTCCTAAGAAAAGTTCCTAAAGAAGAATCTAGAGAAGAGTTCATGAAATATGAGACTAGTTATCTCCATTAAAAACTATGAATTGTATATTAGCTAGAGTCTTTCTAAAATACTGTGAAGACCAGGACTCAACATAGAACTCATACCACTAGTTTCAAGAATAACTAGTGAAGTTCAAAAGGTCTAAAAAATATGCCATTGGAAACAGTAGATAGAAAATCTATTCCAAAAGAAGCTGAAGAGATCCATAGAAGATCTCATTGAAAAACTTCCAATATTAGAATAGATAAAGATGTACTAATAGAGTTTTATTCCTAATCAGAGAAGACAAATTTTTAGATATCCAAGAAGATATCATTACCAATACTTCCACAAGTAGAAGGTTGAAGGAAAGATCTCATTTAGAAGACCATAGAAGCTGCAAGATTGAAGACCTTGGAGAGGTCTCAAGGAGGAAAAATAAGAAGGATTGGAGAGCCTTGTTGTAGAGCTTGTAGAAGCATCATTAAAAGAGTTCCTAGAAGAACTCATTAGAGAAATACACTACCAAGGAGAAGCTCCTGATAGTGAAGGACTTGGGACAATTATCACCATCCGACAACAAGCCCAGGAGAAGAAGAATTTTACAAAGAGTACCAAATACCATAGAAGAATCCAGTGAAGACCTCAAGATATTCAAAATCTTGAGAAGATCTTGTTTGAAGTCAGAATTCAACAAGAATATCGAAGGAGGATTCGAGTAGAAGAAGCCTACCAAATCCAAGATATTTGGAGATTACCTCTCACAACAAGAAGGCACATTTTAGAAACAAGGAATTTATAAATCTACTATAGAAAATCGAAGACCACTGGAAGGATCAAGCCACCAAACCCTAGGCTCAAGATAGAAGGTTTGAGACCACAGTTTGGTGAAGTAAGAAGCTATTTTGGATAGCCAACAAGAAGCTACAAATTCATCCATTACAAGGCAGTGAATTGGTGAATCTAAACACCAAGATCTACATCATCTATAAAATCCATTAAAGGTAAGAAAATTGGATGCAATGAGTTGAAGTTCAAATTAGGGTTCATTATCAAGTATCATTAAGCATCATATTTGGATTAAAGTTGCAAAGAAAAAGGGCTTATATTATAGTCTTCAAAAAAGTGCAAATTGGAGAGTTTTTTTAAGATATATTTTCACATTAAAATAGGAGTTGGATATTTTTTGAAAGAAATAAAATTATCACCTACCTATTATCTATCTAAAAATCAAGAAGACTACATCCTACAATATTGATTATAGTCAAAATTTATAGATTGTTTTTTAAAGGTTTATTACAATTACTCTTAAAAAGTTGCAGAGATTATTAAGTGCATTAGAAACTACTTTGAGATTTTATTTATAGGAGAAATAAGGTGAGATTATTGTTACCTTTGAAGTGCATTAAGTTAGAAATATTTGTTGCACTATACTAGTTTTTTATTGAAACTAGTTACTCTCAAAAGGATAATGTGTGCATTGATTGGTAAGATGAAGGGCACAAAACCAATAAATTATCAAAGTGTATAGAGACACCATTTAGTGCACAAAATCTATAGCAATTTGTGGCCCAAAGAAGCCACCAAAATAGATCAAATTCCTCCAAGGAGTGGAGAAGAAAGCCACCACCAAAATTAGTAAAATAAGCTACAAATCGAGACTTGGTGAGTCTCAGATTCAAGGTGCACTAAGGATTCTTTATAGGTAAAATTAGTGCATAAATTACTTCTATAAAAGCTTCTATCTACATGGTTATTAGCTTGGATTTATTACTAGATTAACCAATCAAAAGGATATAGTTGTCTAATAAATGAGACAACATCAAATCACCCCTTGCCTACAAGAAAGCCATCATTAAAACTAGCAGAAAAGATTGCAAAAGGAGGTGCAAAAAATGTATTCTATTTACAAGTTTATTTACATTATATTACACCATAATATTCTATCATATGTAGCAAAAAGGACAAGGTTTAAGTTTCAAAAAGACACATTATTCGCAAGGAAGAAATATCTCAAAGCGATTGTATAGAAGCATCATACAAGCAAGGCCAAAAGAGTTCTCAAGGAGCTCACATCACCCATGGTTTGGATAGCCACCTGCACAACATAGCACAAGGAGAAGCTATCATCCACAAGGGCAAAAATACAATAGCTTGAAATTAGGAGAAAATCAAAGCATAAAGAGAGCTATACATACGTCCACAAGGAGCATTCAAAATCACCATTGGAGTGTCATAAAACCTCCACCGTAGCATAACTCACAATCCTAGCTCAAAGTAATCAAAGTGTTGCTCATTATGGTAGGGTACCTAGGAAAAGATATTTGGGGATATATTATTATATTGTATAAGGGTTGGCATGGGCCACACATAACCCAAGGTTGATTGTATTATAATATTATATTATAATATAATATTATATTAGTAGTAGGCTCCCCAAAGTAGAATAAGAATATGGATATATAAAGAAGAGATATTTGTCATTGTAATCATCATTGAAGAAGAATCTTATGTAATCGTCGTGCCCACGAAGTGGCTTATGGGACTTTGCCCTCCTTAAGAGGCATCTCTCATCTTGGGAGATCTTGTGGAGTTATTCCTTCCTTAAGGAGTATTATTGGTGTTTCCCTACCTTAAGGGTATTATCTATCTCTCTCTCATTTGTGGATTGTTATTGTGGATAATGTATTGTGGATGAATGATTTGATATTTCTGCATATTGGTGAATGGTTTATGTTAATAATAATAAAGTTATGCAACAAGTGGTATCAGAGCAACGATTTTGGCAAAGTGGGGATTTTTGTGTGAAATTGCAAAATTAGGGCAATTTTTTTTGGAAAAATGTCTCATCTTTCAAGAGCCATATCTCTATGCAAGTTTATCCGATTCAAGCGATTCTTGGATCAGATTGTGCAGAATTTGAAGAGATTTAAAATGAGTGGTCATATGAAGGAATCTGAGTAGTATTGAAGGAGATACGACCTTTTGAAGTTAGTCATCCGAAACAAGGATAGTGACAAATTTTGCAGATTTTTTTGGAAAAACATCTCATCTTTTAGAAGCCATATCTCTATGAAAGTTTATCCGATTCAGGTGATTCTTGGATCAGTTTGTGCAGAATTTGAAGAGCTTTAAAATGAGTGGTCATATGAAGGAATACGAGTAGTATTGAGGGAGATACGACCTTCTAAAGTCAGCCATATGGAACAAGGGTAGTGATGAATTTTCAAGTCATGAATTTTTCGAAAGATGAAATTTGTTTAGTTCGGGTAAGCAAATCAGTTGCACTTTATTTTGTTTGGAAGAAAAATTGTAGATCTAGTTGTCTATATGGATTTTTAGCTTCAACTCAGTGGGAAGATATTTATTTCCATAAAACCCTAGTTTGCATTAGGGCATGAACAATGGCACTCCAAAATTTTTTGGAGAAGATGATATTGATGCTAGAGAATGGTGGAAAAAGTTTAGATCTCTACATTGTAATAATTATTTTTGGAAAATCAGCCTTTAATTTATGTCTTAAAGGAGAAGCTTTATCTTGGTTGAAAATTTTTTGTAAAGAAAGGAATAATGAATACACTTGGGATGAAATGGAGCATGCATTCTTGAGTAAATGGGACCCATATTATATAGATAGCCTAATGGATGTCATCAAAGACCTTGAAAAGAAACTACAAGGAATTCAAAATGAGCGAAATGAAATAAAAGGAGAATGGGAAGTTTTCAAGAAACAAAATGAAGACTATGAAAAAGAAATAAAATTACTCAAGAAGGAGAAAGAGGAAAATGTTAAGGAAGATAATGAGAAGAATGAAGTCACATCGTTGGATTTTTTTAAAATCAACTAAAAGTTCTATTTTGCAAGTTCATGGAAGCATTCAAAAGGAACAGGTTATTATTTCCATTGACCCTAGTAGCAAATATAATTTTATTAATATTGCTTTGGCTAAGAAGTTGCAAGTTCAAGCAACAAAAATTAAGGACATACAACTAGAGGGTGAGCATGTTCAGATTTTTGAAGATTTGAAGATCACCATGGATAAATATGTTTTACATTCAGATTTCTATGCTATTGAGATGGATGATGAGGATATTGTTCTTGGTTATCCTTGGTTAGATTCTTTGGGTACTATTAACATTAATGTGCAAAAGAAGTTTATGAAGTTATGGTACAGGAAAAAGAAGATAACATTGCAGGATATTTCTCAGCTTAAGGAGCAAGGATCCAAGGAAAATCAAGAAGTGGTTGTAGAGAAACAAATTGAAGAACCTGAAACAGAATCCAAGAAGGTAGTAGTAGCAACAAAGTCCATGGAAGAAGTAGCAACAAAGTCCATGGAAAAAGTAGCAACAATTGAGTCCATGGAAATAATAGTAATAGAGTCCAAGGAAGCTTTGATAGAAGAGCACAAGGACACACCAAACAAAGAGAACATGAAAGAACAATGTGTAGAAGAATTTAAAACAATGGAGCCAAATGTTGAGAAGTCAAAGAAGGTAGAACATCAAGTTAAGGTTGCACCATATCACCATCCACACCACCATGAGCAGCAACAATCTTGGAGGTATGGTTCAAGGCAACAATATTATGGTTCTACATGGAATCAGAAGGGCACCAACTATGGCAGTGTTTGGCAGAGAAAGCATAGGGATCCTGGTTTTCAGAGTGGATCATCAACATCAAGGAAAAAGTGGACCCATCATTCAAGTTATCAAAATACAATAGTAAAAGCATGGAGCCAACGAAGCAGATTTGGATACTCAAGTAACAAAATGGCATACCAGCATCAACGTGTTTCACTTGGATGGATGGATGATCGAGATTGGTACCAGTTGCTAACATTGCTTAGCAAATCATATTATCATGTTTCTTCATATGTTTCGAGGATGAAACATTTGTAAGGAGGGTGGCATGGTAGGGTACCTAGGAATAGATATTTGGGGATATATTATTATATTGTATAAGGGTTGGCATGGGCCACACATAACCCAAGGTTGATTGTATTATAATATTATATTATATTATAATATAATATTATATTAGTAGTAGGCTCCCCAAAGTAGAATAAGAATATGGATATATAAAGAAGAGATATTTGTCATTGTAATCATCATTGAAGAAGAATCTTATGTAATCGTCTATGCCCACGAAGTGGCTTATGGGACTTTGCCCTCCTTAAGTGGCATCTCTCATCTTGGGAGATCTTGTGGAGTTATTCCTTCCTTAAGGATTATTATTGGTGTTTCCCTACCTTAAGGGTATTATCTATCTCTCTCTCATTTGTGGATTGTTATTGTGGATAATGTATTGTGGATGAATGATTTGATATTTCTGCATATTGGTGAATGGTTTATGTTAATAATAATAAAGTTCTGCAACAAGTGGTATCAGAGCAACGATTTTGGCAAAGTGGGGATTTTTTGTGAAATTGCAAAATTAGGGCAATTTTTTTTGGAAAAACATCTCATATTTCAGGAGCCATATCTCTGCGCAAGTTTATCCGATTCAAGCGATTCTTGGATCAGATTGTGCAGAATTTGAAGAGCTTTAAAATGAGTGGTCATATGAAGGAATCCAAGTAGTATTGAGGGAGATACGACCTTTTGAAGTTAGTCATCCGAAACAAGGATAGTGACGAATTTCGTAGATTTTTTTGGAAAAATGTCTCATCTTTCAGAAGCCATATCTCTGTGAGAGTTTATCCGATTCAGGCGATTCTTGGATCAGTTTGTGCAGAATTTGAAGAGCTTTAAAATGAGTGGTCATATGAAGGAATCCGAGTAGTATTGAGGGAGATACGACCTTCTGAAGTCAGCCATCTGGAACAAGGGTAGTGACGAATTTTCAAGTCATGAATTTTTCAAAAGATGAAATTTGTTTAGTTCGGGTAAGCAAATCAGTTGCACTTTATTTTGTTTGGAAGAAAAATTGTAGATCTAGTTGTCTATGTGGATTTTTAGCTTCAACTCAGTGGGAAGATATTTATTTCCATAAAACCCTAGTTTGCATTAGGGCATGAACAATGGCACTCCAAATTTTTTCTGGAGAAGATGATATTGATGCTAGAGAATGGTGGAAAAAGTTTAGATCTCTACATTGTAATAATTATCAATGGAAAATCAGCCTTCAATTGAGTCTTGAAGGAGAAGCTTGGTCTTGGTTGAAATTTTTTTGTAAAGAAAGGAATAATGATTACACTTGGGATGAAATAGAGCATGAATTCTTGGGTAGATGGGATCCATATTATATAGATAGACTAATGGATGTCATCAAAGACCTTGAAAAGAAACTACAAGGAATTCAAAATGAGTGGAATGAAATAAAAGGAGAATGGGAAGTTTTCAAGAAACAAAATGAAGACTATGAAAAAGAAATAAAATTACTCAAGAAGGAGAAAGAGGAAAATGTTAAGGAAGATAATGAGAAGAATGAAGTCACATCGTTGGATTTTTTTTAAATTCAACTAAAAGTTCTATTTTGCAGGTTCATGGAAGCATTCAAAAGGAACAGGTTATTATTTCCATTGACCCTAGTAGCAGATATAATTTTATTAATATTGCTTTGGCTAAGAAGTTGCAAGTTCAAGCAACAAAAATTAAGGACATACAACTAGAGGGTGAGCAATGTTCAAATTTTTGAAGATTTGAAGATCACCATGGATAAATATGTTTTACATTCAGATTTCTATGCTATTGAGATGGATGATGAGGATATTGTTCTTGGTTATCCTTGGTTAGATTCTTTGGGTACTATTAACATTAATGTGCAAAAGAAGTTTATGAAGTTATGGTACAGGAAAAAGAAGATAACATTGCAGGATATTTCTCAGCTTAAGGAGCAAGGATCCAAGGAAAATCAAGAAGTGGTTGTAGAGAAACAAATTGAAGAACCTGAAACAGAATCCAAGAAGGCAGTAGTAGCAACAGAGTCCATGGAAGAAGTAGCAACAAGAGTCCATGGAAGAAGTAGCAAAAATTGAGTCCATGGAAATAACAGTAATAGAGTCCAAGGAAGCTTTGATAGAAGAGCACAAGGACACACCAAACAAAGAGAACATGAAAGAACAATGTGTAGAAGAATTTAAAACAATGGAGCCAAATGTTGAGAAGTCAAAGAAGGTAGAACATCAAGTTAAGGTTGCACCATATCACCATCCACACCACCATGAGCATCAACAATCTTGGAGGTATGGTTCAAGGCAACAATATTATGGTTCTACATGGAATCAGAAGGGCACCAACTATGGCAGTGTTTGGCAGAGAAAGCATAGGGATCCTGGTTTTCAGAGTGGATCATCAACATCAAGGAACAAGTGGACCCATCATTCAAGTTATCAAAATACAACAACAGAAGCATGGAGCCAACGAAGCAGATTTGGATACTCAAGTAACAAAATGGCATACCAACATCAACGTGTTTCACTTGGATGGATGGATGATCGAGATTGGTACCAGTTGCTAACATTGCTTAGCAAATCATATTATCATGTTTCTTCATATGTTTCGAGGATGAAACATTTGTAAGGAGGGTGGCATGGTAGGGTACCTAGGAATAGATATTTGGGGATATATTATTATATTGTATAAGGGTTGGCATGGGCCACACATAACCCAAGGTTGATTGTATTATAATATTATATTATATTATAATATAATATTATATTAGTAGTAGGCTCCCCAAAGTAGAATAAGAATATGGATATATAAAGAAGAGATATTTGTCATTGTAATCATCATTGAAGAAGAATCTTATGTAATCGTCATGCCCACGAAGTGGCTTATGGGACTTTGCCCTCCTTAAGTGGCATCTCTCATCTTGGGAGATCTTGTGGAGTTATTCCTTCCTTAAGGATTATTATTGGTGTTTCCCTACCTTAAGGGTATTATCTATCTCTCTCTCATTTGTGGATTGTTATTGTGGATAATGTATTGTGGATGAATGATTTGATATTTTTGCATATTGGTGAATGGTTTATGTTAATAATAATAAAGTTATGCAACCTACCACATTATACCAGTTGGAACCAACTCACATACCAAGCATCATTGAAGCATTGAGGAGAAAACACAACAAATAAAGAGTTGGAAATAATGCGTTGAGGAAGCTTGCAAGAATACATTGAAGAGGAATCAATAGGAAGGTATATGCAAAAAGAAAGTGTGCCACTTGTCACCATTGAAGAAACCTTAACATCCTCCATACGAGCGATCAAAATAATGTTCAAATTTTACATTCCAGAAGGGAATATAAAAGGAAGTATTTCTCATGTTAGAAAGGAGGTGACACGTGTAACCAAGTCATATAAGCACTCAAGAAAGTCTCTAACATTCATCCTCCATCTAGCAACAAATATTACAAGTGTCAAAAGGAATATACATCCTCCAAGCATTGAATAAAATACGTATGACACTTGTCCCTCACAAAATATCATCTTCCTATTTGAGGTTCCAAATACCAAGGAGGAAAAAACATTCGAAGCAACAAGGAGTTGCAGTATGTAAGAGAAAAGGAAGAGCATTTAAGGCTCTCAATCAAGACGTTCAAAATAGGTTAAAGAAGCTAGGCACCACTTTTCAAGGATTGAAGTCAAGCCTGCCATTGGCCATAGTGCCTAAGAAAAGCATTGAAGATTGTTGTCATCTACATCTGAATTCAATGCCAAGGTTTGTAGCATTATAAAGGTAAGAGTTTACCTTATTATAATTTGCTTTCATTAAAGGGAGTTATAAGGGTATAATATAAGGTTGAAACTATAGGGAAATCAACCATATTTGAAAGCAAAATTAAAGGAGAAATATACACAAAAAATAGTTTAATATTTGCAATTTAAAACATAGGATAAATAAGGATTTCTACTTGGAAAAATTAAATTTCTATTATTGCAAATATTATTGTTTTCTAATATTCCAAATTAGGGAGTTATAATGAATACTACACCAAAATTAAATTATTGGAATTTAGAAACATTAAAAGTCTATAAAAATAAGTTCATCAAGGAATATCAAGGGTTGGAATTAATTGGTATACTTATCTCAAAATAACATTAAAGGGATAAAATAAATCCAACCATTAGAACTTCATCAAATTAACAAGTTTAGTTCAATAGGAGAAATAAGGAGTAATAGAAGTTGATTTTTTTCTATTTACAAAATCAACCCAAAATTGAACTACAATTCCCAAAAGCACTTCATCACTCATATAGCATATTCAAAATCACTAGGGAGTCATAAGGCATTCTATAAAACTTGATAATAATATAATTTATCAAATTTTATCAAATACTCAATCTACTAGGGAGACATAAGGGAGTCTACTACAAAGGTTCTATCAAATCCATTTCTACAACCCCAAAGAATAGCAAGAAACACTATCTAAAAACCTATCAAGAAGGAATATGGATGAAATATTAAGAAATGCCTTTATCAATGAAGAACTATTTCATGAAATGGATTTGTATTCCCAAAACTTGATAGATAACCTTGAAGGGTATGAGAATATATCAATGAGTGATAAGGAGATATTATACTTATTTATTAAAGAATCAAAAGTGGTTAGATTTGAAGTATTAATTTGTTATCTTCATGAAAACCTCTTCAAGGTATGGTGGAATTCACAAAAGATAGTTATATTCACATCTGAGAAGTGTTTGATGATTTACCTATCATTAATTGTGTTTGTACTCACTCAACACATGAAGCAAGCTAGCAATGCAAATAAATATTATTGCGATGATAGACTAACTCCTCATGAAGAAAAAATTCCACTAGTATCAATGTAGAATCACAGGAGAAGGTGGAAAAGAAAGAAAATACTTTCTAGAAGAAATCATAGCAAAGAAGACATAAATAGCAAAGAAATCATAAAGACTAAACCAGACGATCACTTTCAAAAGACCAAAGAACCCTTATCTACAACTCTCTTTGCATCATATGAAGACACTAACTATCTGCTTGATTAATTTGTAGTAAGAAATAAAGGAGGATACAAGTTCTAGCACCCAATAGAAGAATATCCATATTGAAGACTAACATATTCAATATCCAAATAATGTAATATAGTGGGGTGTTAGAGTAAATAACATCATTTGGGTCATGTAAATGTACCACCTTTGGTACATAGTTATACTAGGATATTACTTTAGGGGGAAGTTAGCTAGTTAATTCAAGCAATGTAATAAATGCACAAGTGTTAATGTACAAGTTGTAATGTGCAAGGTGTCCCCCTATACAACTAAGTAGAGTGTTGACCAAGGAATCTATCTTCCTATCTAAAGGGCCTCATAGTGAGTGATAAAAAAGACGTATATCAAGTCAATATAGTGGTGAGTAGTAGATAGTAGTGATACTCCTTGATGGAGTACAATGTAGTCCTTTAGCTTATATCAATGGAGTGACCATCACCTCCATACTGCATTGTATTTTTATCACTTTCTATTTATAGTATATTTTAGTCATATTACAAAATTCTATTCTTTCATATTTTTTTCATCTTATTAGGACCTGATATCCTCAAAATCTAACACATACAATATTCCACCTCTTTTGATTGCCTTATTAAGCTACATAGCTAACAACAAATGTGGTTAAAAAAGACCCTTGTCTACTTTGAACCCTTAATATTCACTTATCCTTATCAATATAATCCATCCATATTTCTTGAAAATTGATTAGGCTCCATGAGATTTTAGTCAATCCATCCCTAAAATAATATCAAAGGCATTGTTGGATGTGTCTCATCCTTTGCCGAGGAAGTATTGTACGATAGGTACGGAAGGGTAAGAGGAGCGGAGCTCCTCGAAGGGGGGGTTCTGGGGTCGTCCGAGGGGGGGCGGTAGCCCCCCTGGCTATGCCGAAGGCATATGTTTGGTGTGAAGCACCAATGATTTTTCCCCTTTTTTTGGAGCGATTTTTGGGATTCCCATGGTTGGTGGGTGGTTGGTGGGTGTGGGTGGTTTAGCCCACGGTGTTGTGCCCATTGTATTCTAATACCACATAGTGGTTTAGGGTTGTAAGAGTTTCCTTTATATTTTATTGTAATGTCCCATTTTTGGGCAAGAAAGAGAATAATAATATCAAGGAGGAGTGGCTCTTGTTTTGTTGGAGTAGCCCACATCGGGTGAACCAGGGTAAATCTCGTGTGTCATATGTGCATTGTGTGGTGTCATTTCTTCTAAGTTGTTTATTTTTGCTTTATTTTTGGAATAAGTTTTCTGTAGATCTCTTCATTTGGTATCAGAGCCAAGTTGTTAGCCATAGGGGGACGCCTTTATTGCTAGGGTTTCATTTCATCTGAAGAGTTTCTAGGGTTTCTAGGAGTTAGAGAAAACCTATTTCGGAGTGTGAGGTTTTTTGCAGAAGGAGCTTGAAGGAAAATGATGGGAAATCATTCAAGGATAGAGATCGAGAAATTTGATGATAAAATTTTTGAGCTATGGAAGTTAAATATGGAAGATATGCTCGTGGACAGAGATCAGTGGGCTGCTATTTTGGAAAAAACAAAACCTACGGGTACATCCGATGAAGATTGGGAAAAGATGAATCGAAAAGCAAGGAGTCTGATTCGATTGTGTCTTGCAGATCCTAATCAATGTTTCTGGAGAAGCTACAACAAAGGATCTCTGGGAGAAGTTAGGGGCTCTGTATCAATCTAAGTCCCTGGTGAACAAATTATTCCTCTAGAAGAAACTGTACAATCTCAGGATGAGTGAAGGAGATTCAGTTGCAGATCATCTGAATTCATTCAATACAGTGGTAAGTCAACTTACATCTGTTGATATTAAGTTAAGTGAGGAAGATAAATGTATTACTTTGCTATGCTCTTTACCAGATTCATGGGATAACCTAGTGGTAGCAATTGGTAGTACAACTTCATCCACATTGAAGTTTGAGGATATTGTGGCATCTCTAATATCAGAGGATATGAGGAGAAAATCCATGGAGGGCACTTCAAAGGATGCCCTAACAGTGAGAGGGCGTGCCAAGGAAAAGGATAAAACAAGATCTGGTGATAGATCTAAGTCTAGAGGTAGATCCAAGTCTCGTGGAAAGTTTGAGAGAAAGTGTTGGAAGTGTGGCAAGCCTGGTCACATGAAGAAGGACTGCAGATCAAAGAATGTTGATTCTGGAAAGAGGTCTGATGAATCCACTTCCACAGAGACACATAAATCTACTGATGAAGGAGGGGATGTATATCTGGCATCCTGCTCCACACGATCAGATAAAAATGATTGGTTGATCGATATTGGTGCCTCTTTTCATATGACTCCTCACAGGGGGTGGTTCAGTGAATATGAAAGATATGATGGAGGGGAGGTACTATTGGGAGATGATTCACCACTTAGAATCATTGGTCGTGGAAGGGTGAAAATTTTGTTGCAGGATGGTAGGGTTAAAACCCTCCCAGGTGTGATGCATATTTTGGGCCTTGCTAGAAATTTAATTTTTGTAAGAAAAATGGTTGATGCAGCAGTAAATGTCAATTTTAGTAAGGATTCATGCAAAATGGTTCGTGGATCTATGGTGTTAGCAAGAGGAGTTCGGATTGGAACTTTGTATAAGTTATTGGGAAGCACTATGATAAATGAGTGCAATAGCTCAACTGTTCCTGAGGCTGAATCAGATAAAAGCTCTACACTCTGGCATCAAAGAATGGGACATATTGGAGAAAAGGGATTGCGTACCCTGCACACAAAAGGTATGGTTCATGGTATCCCTGATTGCTCAATGGTTTTTGATTTCTGTGAACACTGTATTTATGGCAAACAAAATCGTGTGAGTTTCCCATCTGGTGCTGCTAGATCAAGAGGGGTATTAAATTTGATTCATAGTGATATATTTGGTCCTGTTCCTATACCATCCCTTGGAAAGTCATGATACTATGCTTCTTTTGTCGATGATTTTTCAAGATATGCATGGATTTATTTTCTTAAGAGTAAATATGAAGTGTTTGATAAGTTTAGAGAATTTAAAGCACTTGTTGAAAATCAATCCGGGAAAAATATTAAGGTGTTGAGGTCTGATAATGGAGGAGAGTATTGTTCAAATAAATTTGAGGATTTCTGTAAGCAATGTGGTATTGCAAGATAGAAGACTACTCCATATACACCCCAACAGAATGGAGTTGTTGAGAGATTGAACAGATCACTCATGGAAAAGGCTAGAAGTATGCTCAGTGGTGCAGGTTTGGCACAAGAATTCTGGGCTGAGGCAGTGAGTGCGGCATGCTACTTGCGAAATCGATCTCCTACATCAGCATTGTCGGATCAAACTCCATTTGAAGCATTGTTTGGTAAGAAACCCTCTCTCTCACATCTTAGAGTTTTTGGTTGTGATGCATACATGCATATTCCAAAGGAGAAAAGAAGTAAGCTTGATAATAAGGTTGTTAAATGTATCTTTATTGGTTATAAATATGGTGTTAAAGGATATAAACTTTGGAATCCAAAAACTAAAAGTACAGTCTACAGTAGAGATGTGGTGTTTAGGGAAATGAAAAGTGATCACAGGAAGGAAGTAACAGAAGAAGAACCTGAAAAGGTCCAATTTGATCTCATGGAAGAAGATCACACAGAAGAGGATCTGGAAGAGGAACAGACAGATGAGGATCTGGATGAGGATGAACAAGAGGTTCATACACCTATGGTAAGGAGATCAACATGGGAAAGAAGGCAACCTAAAAGGTACAGTCCATCTGCTTTTCCTACTTCTTTTGTATTATCTGTTACTGATGAAGATCCTAGAACAGTTAGAGAAGCTGTTAATTCTGAAGAGGTAAACTGTTGGGAAGAGGCCATGGATGAGGAAATGATGGCCCTGAAAAAGAACAGAACATGGGATTTAGTGAAATTACCTGGTGGAAGAAAAGCAATAGGTTGCAAATGGATTTTCAAGAAGAAGCAGAATGTTGAAGGTAAAGTGGAGAAATACAAAGCCCGCCTAGTTGCTAAAGGTTATTCTCAGGTAGAGGGAATTGATTATGGTGAAGTATTTTCTCCTGTTGCAAAGCTAACCTCAATTAGATTTTTGTTATCTGTGGCTGCTGCTTTTGATCTTGAAATAGAGCAAATGGATGTAAAAACTGCATTCCTTCATGGATATTTGGAGGAAGAAATCTATATGAGGCAGCCTGAAGGTTTCATTGTTGTAGGAAAGGAGGATCTTGTATGTAAGTTAAAGAAATATTTGTACGGACTGAAACAGTCACCTAGAATGTGGTATCAAAAATTTGATACTTATGTCTTAGGAATTGATTTTGTTCGTAGCAATGCTGATCACTGTGTATATTCAAAGAAAATTGGTAATGTAATTGTCATTATAGTTTTGTATGTTGATGACATGTTACTAATTGGAAACAGTAAGAAAATGATCAGGGAAGTGAAGTCTCAGTTAGCATCTCAGTTTGACATGAAAGATCTTGGCCCTACAAATTTTATTTTGGGTATGAAAATAAACAGAGATCGTTCTAACAGAAAGTTGTGGCTGGATCAGAAAAAATATGTTGAGACAGTGTTGAAGAGATTCAATATGCAGGATTGCAAACCAGTGAAGGTACCTATTCCATTGGGTGAAATATTGTCTACTGAACAATGTCCAAAAATAGAAGAAGAGGTAGAAGAAATGTCCCATGTTCCTTATGCAAATGTTGTAGGGAGTTTAATGTATGCCATGGTCTGTACTAGACCTGATATTGCCCATGCAGTGGGAGTTTTGAGTAGATATATGTCTAAACCTGGTAAAGAGCATTGGACTACTGTAAAAAGGGTTTTCAGATATTTGCGTGGTACATCTGATTTTTCTATCTGTTATGAAGGTACAGGTAAAGAAGACAAATCCTTGGATATAGAAGGTTTTGTTGATGCAGATTGGGCTGGAGATCTGGACAACAGAAGATCTACTAGTGCATATGTATTCAACTTGTTTGGAGGAGCTATCAGTTGGATGAGCAAAAGGTAAACTGTTGTTGCTCTTTCAACCACTGAAGCTGAGTACATGGCAGCCATCGATGCCAATAAGGAAGCAGTATGGCTGCAAAGACTATGTGCTAAAACTGGGTTCTTTCAAGGAGTTGTGAAGATAAATTGTGATAGTCAGAGTGCTATATTTCTAGCAAAGAACCCTGCTTACCATTCCAGAATGAAGCACATTGATACAAAGTTCCATTTCAGCAGGGACATGATTGAACAGAAGAAAGTGTTGCTAGAAAAAGTGGATACGAAGGAAAATGTTGCAGATGCTTTAACCAAGGCAGTTAGCACAGAAAAGTTTAGATTTTGTACAATTGAAATGGGTCTGGCAAAGTATTCAACAAGTGGGAGAATGTTGGATGTGTCTCATCCTTTGTCGAGGAAGTATTGTACGATAGGTATAGAAGGGTAAGAGGAGCGGAGCTCCTCGAAGGGGGGATCTAGGGGGGTCCAAGGGGGGCGGTAGCTCCCGCTATCTAAACCCAAGGCGTACGTTCGATGTGAAGCGCCGAAAATTTTTCCCCTTTTCCGGAGCGATTTTTGGGATTCCCATGGTTGGTGGGTGGTTGGTGGGTGTGGGTGGTTTAGCCCACGGTGTTGTGCCCATTGTATTCTAATACCACATAGTGGTTTAGGGTTGTAAGAGTTTCCTTTATATTTTATTGTAATGTCCCATTTTTGGGCAAGAAAGAGAATAATAATATCAAGGAGGAGTGGCTCTTGTTTTGTTGGAGTAGCCCACATCGGGTGAACCAGGGTAAATCTCGTGTGTCATATGTGCATTGTGTGGTGTCATTTCTTCTAAGTTGTTTATTTTTGGAATAATTTTTCTGTAGATCTCTTCAGGCATGTAGCAATGCTACATATAAATGCCAAATAGTTGATCCATTGGGTAATAAGATCCAGTAGGTAAACATTGATTCACTTAGTAAGTACACACATACCCATACTCAAATTTCCACCCTTGTACCAAGAATATAGGATGTTTTTGACATATTCCTAATAATACTAGTGAAAATGAAACTATTTATGGATACACAATAAATTAAAACCTTTACATTCCTATTGAACAACTTACCATTTAATAGCATGGGAGTTGCCTAACCATATAGGTTCTGAACTCATGTGGTTGCATAGATTCAATGTGATTGCTCCTTGACTCTGCTACTCGACTTTGGTTGTTGGGGATACTTGTTTGCATAATGAGGACCACTACATATGAAAAAACCTATCCTAGGTGCCTGAGATATTTTGTATTTTATCCCTTGTATCCTCCCAATTTGAATCATTCTACTTCTAAGATTAGGATTTTGGATTGATCTTTCTCTAAAAATTATTTTTATAATTTTCCTTATTTCCATTGTTCCTTAATCTGAACTTTGGGTTTTCCTAACTTTTCTTATTTTACTCTTTATCCCATTTTATAAACCCAACAATCTTCCTCTCCTTGAGTTCCTATTTATCTCCTTTTATCAACACTCCATAGTTAAAGGAGGTCCTTTTGGTGTGCTACTTTATCTCTTCCTATTAAGCCAAATCATATGCCTTATGCAGGTTTATGGGTCTAACCAAATTAATCAGTATTCAGATCTTAGGATCCACTCCCAAGATGAAATTTGCACCTTCAATTATTCATTGGTATCATACTTAGGAATATATTTCAAGAGCTTGATAAATTTTTGATAATATGCCTCCATAGTCAATGTACCCTATTGGAGCATAGAGAATTTCTCAAATTTCTCTATGTAAAATTGATTTGATAGGAATATTTTATTAAATGCTCTTACAAAATTGTCTCATTTGAGGTTCACCACTTGGATTTCTCTACCTACTTTGAATGTATTCTCTTTCCAAGGCTACATATTGAAGATGAAGGGTTTCCCAAGCAATTTGGATTTTCGGTGAGTAATTCTTCATGAAAAACAAGTTTCCAATTCATTCAACCAGGATTCCATTGCATCACCCCTTATTTTCCATTAAAATATGGGTACCCTAACATTATTAAGGTCCTTGGAAATCTCATCCTCAATCTGAGATTTACCCTCATGGATTTCTCTAGTAGGATTCTCTTCCTATCTACCCTCTGAATTTTTGTTACTGGTTTCCCTATTAACAATTGTTTCCAACTTGTTTTATTGTTGCTCCATTTGCTCTTGAAGCAACTTAACCATGAAAATAAGGTTTTCCACCCTCTTACTAGAGTCCATTGTTATTTTATATTTCTTCTAGGGATGATATATAGCTTCCTTTTGCATAGCTAACCCTGAATCAGGGTTATGCATAAGCGCGAAATATCATAAATTGGCTCTATTTAGTTTTTTTTTAATTTTGAAAAGGTTAATTTTGGATCCTTTCATTGGGGGCCATTCTCCCGAAATTTACGGGGTGAAATTTTTTTTGGGGTAAATTCACCCATCGTTGATAATCATGAACCTATATTTTAATTCGTCGGCCTCAAATTATATATGATTTTGATTTTTTTGCCCAATTTGCCTTCAAATTATAAATGATTTTATATTTCCTGCCCAAATCACCTTCAAATTATAAATGATTTTATTTTTACCACAAAAATTGTCTCATCTACTACCTGTATATATACTGTACTGGGTATTGATAAACATACATCAAAAATACTCTACCTTGAAAATACCTCTAAAACAACAAAAAACTTGAGAAGGTTGCAGAGTGACTGTCAAAATAAACCAATCAGTTGTAGAGGAGTCTCCATCGGTGCAAGATGATCAATTGTAGAGCTATGTTGTTGGCATAAGCCGATCAGTTATAGAGTCATGTCTATTGATGTAAGCTGATCGGTTGTAGAGTTGTGTCTATCGGTATGAGCTGATCGATTACAGAGATGTGTCTATCAGTGGAAGTCGATCGGTTGTAGAACCATATTTGTTGACATAAGTTGATCGGTTGTAGAGCCGTGTCTATCGACATAAGTCGATTAGTTGTAAAGTCGTATCTATCGATATAAGTCGATCAGTTGTAGAGCCATATCTATCAGTAGAAGTTGATTGATTGTAGAGCCATGTTTGTCGACATAATCCAATCGGTTGTAGAGCTGTATCTATTAGCATAAGTTGATTAGTTATAGATCTGCATCTATCAACATAAGCCTATCAGTTGTAAGGATTGTCGATCAGTTGCAGCCACTTGGAATTCCTATAGTTGCTCAAAATTCCTACAGTCGCTCATCATGTTTACAATCGATCGTCAAGCCTATAGTCGATAAAAATTCTTGTAGTTGATAATCATGCCTACTACTAATCGTCATACCTCTAGCCGATCATCATGCCTACAACCGATCATCATACCTGCAGCCAATCAACATACCTAGAACCGATCGACATGCCTGCAGCTAATTGACATGCCTATAGCCGATTGTCATGCCTGCAACTAATTTTCATACCTACAATCGATCGATATTATTGCATCCAATTGGCATGCCTACAGCTGATCGACATTCCTACATCCGATCAGCATGCCTGTAGCCAATCGATATTTCTACAGCCGATCAACATTCTTGCAGTCGATCGTCATGCTATCGATCGTCATGTCGGCCTAAAGTATTTCATATCGACCTAACGCTTTAAGTATGTCATACATTTTTTAGATTTTGCAAACCGATATTCATAGCCCCCAACATAGAAAAATTCACCACGATTTGAAATTTTTTGGAGATAAATTAATGAAAATCGCCACGGTTTGAAATTTTTTGAAAATAAATACATGCAATTTGCCATGTATACTTCTACAAATATCGTCAGGATTCCAAGACAATTCACCTTGATTTTATAAATAGATATTTGGGCTGACCCCTTATGCATAACCTTGCCTTGACTTCTTAGATGATCCTCCTATAAAAATAGGTGCCATATCTTATCCATAAAAAAGAGTTGGATAAGTTACAATTTCTCCAAAACTATACTTAATATTAGTTAGTTTCATCTCCCAATGAACTAACTTATAGCATTATCACTCACCTGATAATGATCATGGTCACACTTGCCTACCCACAATGTGTCATTCATTAGAAGAACATTATCACTCACCTAATAATGATCATGGTCACACATGCCTCTTTGCAAGGTGTCATCCCCAATAAGAAGTTGTACTTTCCAATATTTTTATTCGTTGGTTTGATCGGTCAATACTGTGTGTAATACCTGCCTTACCCCAAATCAATTTAAAACCCCTAGAAGAGTAAGCCTCCCAAAGTAGCACATCAAGTCAAGGTTCAACCTAGATTCTCTTCATGGAAGCTTCTAGTCCTATGGCTTAGGCTCTGTTACCATCTATAACAACCCATAAACTCGACCCAAGGAAGATAGATATTTTTGTCTTTTTACAAGGATTAAATCACAAAGAAGACCCAATATATTTTAGCAATATAAAGGCATAACCGCATTTTGAGTTTATTATCACTATAAATGATACTCAAGTGGATAAGAGTGACCAAATTTTTGTACTTTTGGGGATCACTTTTCTAAGCCTCACCATTTTAGAAAAGATACCAATAGTGTCCCCCCACTTTTTCTATACCCTCATCGGTATAGGACAACTTGACCATGAAACAAGGATTATCATTTAAGGCCTATAACACTTAAAGGGGATGCCAATTACCTAACCCTACATAAGTTTGTCTATGTAGGATTATTCTAGTGTTATGTCTTAGTGCTTAGTTACCTTCACCTCTATGGGCTAACTAAGGCCATTACCATTCACCTAGCAATGATCATAGTCACTCTTGCCTCACCGAAAGGTGCCACCACTCTACTATCATATGAATGATCTGATGGATTATCCCATACCAATACATCATTTAGATTCCTAAAAATCACTGCTATAAATACATCCAAGCCTCATCACTTAGGAATTTTCCAAGACTCACTGTTATGGACTACCCAAAAACCTCATTACTTTGGGCCACTCGAGCCTCACCATTCATGATGTATCGTTCATAAATACCTAGTTAATATCTCACTGCAAGTCAAATATGAATTGGGATACTTCTTGACTCAAGGGTTTTATAATATGGCTCTAGATTCATGACCAAGAACCCCTTCCCATCCCAAGAGTCTTAACAATTATAATATATCTCCAAAGGAAATAAAGTGTTATATTGAAAACATAATTAAATTCAACATAACACATTGATAAAGACTAGAAATTTAAATACTAGATCAATCACTAGAATTTTATATTTCCTTTATTTACAATGAAAGTATTAAAAGAATATGTAAGAAATCATAACTATAATCCATCAATAGATTCCAACATCCTTTCATAAACACATCCTTTCCAATTAGCAAATAACTAACTTTTTCCAATAGCATAAAAGAATAATAATAAATAATATTTCCATTCATTGAGCAAGTCTCAATAATATAATAGAATAATATCTATAAATATTTATTCCTTCTTCACAAACATGATACTCATAATAATCCTCATTCCAAGAATATTACATTTCAATCCTTTAAATACATAAATAATCTCTAGTCTCATCTTTTTCTCAAGGCCACCCACTTGATGGTTCATCTCTAATGAACATAGATTAAAGGTTTAGGGATCATGACAACTCTTGAAATACATATGCAATCCTAACATGCACTTTGCAAAAAGAACACACCATTATGCAAGAACATATAATATGCAAGCAATACCATGCACAACATTGAGAGAATCCCATACTTCTCTCAAATATGGATTCCTTAGCTACTCTAGCCTTATTCATATTCAAAAATATTTCTCATTTCAAATTATATTCCAATACATTTTTTGAATTATAACTCCATTTATAATCCATAATAATATTGACCTTTGAACCCATGATAATATCAAACAGACAAAAGTCTACAGTAATAATATTAATTCTTCCCTATAAAATTTAACTATTAATTAAATTATCCATATAAACAACCCATTATTCCATCAATAAAAGGCAATAGTCCCTTCCTAGGTTTTACCCAATTCTTTTGATAAATAAACACATTTACTTAATCAAAATAATATAATATCCTTCCATAAATATCTAAAGAAAATATTACATAAAATATGTATATATAATCCACCAAAACCATAAAGCAAGTAATTCATTAAAGCTCTTCATTGAAAACATGCCAAGTTAATACCATAACTTTTATTTGACCAAAATAATGAAAATAACTTGCATTCCGAAATAACCTATGAATACCTTAAGGATTACCAAAATCCACTTAAATTTCATTTAATCCAAACTTTAATTAAGCTTACGCCAACTATCTCCAACATATCTTAATTCACTCATCCCTAAAACTAGACATAAATTGAATGAAAGGTAAGGAGGATTATTAAGCACTAAAATAATTTACGCACATAGACACATGGCTAAAATATTCTTTAGACACAAAAATATAGGCATTTGCATTACATATCACAATTCTGCATAATAATATATGCCTAGGTCTAAACTTAGGCATATAATTCCTACACATTATTCATTGGCATTACACATCACAATTTTGCATAATAATATATGCCTAAGTCTAAACTTAGGCATATAATTCTTGCACATTATTCATCCACATTGCACATTTTAGTTCTGCATAACATTATGTGCCTAAGTTTTGACTTAGGTATAAAATCCTGCACATAATTATATTTTCTATATTTTATTAAATCTGGAAAATATCCTCCTAGGATACCCTCTCTCCTCACTTGACATGTATCCTAGCCACATCACCATCACTCCTTTGCCACCTCTCATACACCCTTGTCCCCTTTGTCCCTTCACATGGGACAAACCTCTACAATTCACTCTACTTGCACCTACCCACTTGCCACATCTCACACATCACACCTCACTCCACACTTCACTCCACTTCCACCTACCCACTTGCCACATCTCACACCTCACTCCACACTTCACTCCACTTCCACCTACCCACTTGCCACATCTCACACCTCACTCCACACTTCACTCCACTTCCAACTACCCACTTGCCACATCTCCCTAGTTAAGTGAGACACTTCTAGTGACTCACTACAACTACCCAGGATAGGTGGCTACCTAGTCCTTGCCACTTGGTAGCCCTTACTTGCCACCTATCCTTTCCTCCAAAAACCTCAAAGGCCTATAAAGGCACCATCACATGACCAAAAGGAAAGAGGGGGAATGCTAATGTTATGCTGCTCAAATTATGCTATGTAAGCCATATTCATTGTTCATCTTCTTCTATATTAATTTTACATTAGTCATTTCATTTACATTTCATCTTATTCATGTTGATAGGTGCTACTAAACCCTTGTCCATTTTCATGTGTGCAGATTCCAGGTTCAGATTCAACAAGCTCAAGGTCATCATGGTGGTCACGACAAACCCACCTCCCACATTGTTGTAGCATGAAGAGACGAAGACACCATATGTTTGATTTGTAAAAGGGATTTCCCCCTTTGGACATATTATTGTAAAATGCACCCTCAAAGGGTCAATTTGTATCCCAAGGGACCACTTTCCTGAATATAATACAATGTTTCATATTTATTGCAATGGTGTTGTGTTTTTATGTTTCATCTTTATTGCAACGATAGGATCACAGGTCTGTACCTTATGATTTCAACTTTCTTTTCTACTTCTTTACTTGAATCATGTTATTAGCACTGCACTTAGGGTAAATTATAAAGTTAGTATTGTTTGCTGTTTGTTTGCATCTAGGTCTCAGGATAGGATTCATAAAAAAAAAATCTACATTCGTATAAATAGAAAACAGATCATATTTGCATCTGCCAAGTTAGAAATATCTTGGTTGTTTTTGGGTTCGGGTCTGTAAAAACCCAATTCATTTGTATTGACAGAAAGGACCCTCGCATCTGCGATTGGGATATCCCAAACGCAAATGCGCGGTTGGCAAACCGTGCATCTGCGGTTTACCAGAACTAACCGCACACCTACGATTGGCCCTGTTAAACATAATCCGATTGGATTAGAACCAAAGTTGGCACTTTTGCCCCTGATTTGCTGTCTATCATTTTTTGTTTTTTGTTTTTCTGCATCTAGGCATTGAAACGAAATCACATGGTAATATTACATATCACCATAATCAAACAAAACCACCACACACTCACATAAACGTTGGAAAATGACTAGATTTCATCATCGTCGGGTTTGGATTTCATCATCGAACCACCAATATTATACCCTGATTTTGGCCAAGGCCGGCTCCAAGAACCGTCATAGCTTGGAAAATTTACATATATTTCTCTTCAAAGAGTATGACACTGACCAAGTGATACTGGGTGAGGACTAGTAGGACCTGTGCTCCTTGCCCGGGTGTGGACTTTCACTACCACACTTTTGGGGGTTTACGTGACCTAGAGTTCATAGCTAGGTTGTCGAGCTACGAGTATGCATGTGAAATCCTAGATTCATTTAGGTAAAAACATTAAGCACACGTCTTTTCATTTTTAAAACAATATAAAAAATCTAACGAAAATCTAGCACCAAAAAAATTGTGTGTTTGTTTGCTTTGCATGTTATATTGCATTGTACTATCATTTTATTTACATAGATAGTTGCACTTGGCATTTTACCACATAGTAGCTTATGGTAGTGACTTGTAGTCAAGCTAATAAACTAGTGTTAAACCAAAGTCAGTGGTCCTCCCCCATGGCCTCTCAGTCTAGCAATGTCCTCCACACTTCGATGGTAGGACAAGTAGGCATGCCTCTTTCTATGTCCCGAAGTCTTAATGTAGGGCCTTCTAGTAATGCCCCTAATATGAACATAGACATTATGCATAGGGCTACTCACACAACCATACCTGAGACACCTAGGAGTGAACCTCCTACAGTGGTATATAATCATGTCACCATGTTAGACATGGATACTTTTAGAATGTACTTGAATGCAGCTAGAATGGTCTTCCCATAATTACCACCACTCTCCATCCCATCCTATGTTGTACCATCATTACAATAAGATCCCGCATACACTTACCCATAATAGTCGAAACAAGTCTTTACAAATCCTCTGTTTGAGTTGGTTGCTGTAGCACTGGCTAACCAACCATCATCATCCAACCAACCACCCCTCACATTACCTCAACAATTAACCATTTCCACTAATCCCTTGTATGAAACAATTCTTGTTGTTTCACAAGCTCCAACATCCACTCCACCCACTACCCTCATAGGTTCTACATATTATACCATACCACATTTAGTGGCAATACCCTTTGCTACTTACCCCCCAATCACTTCCACTACCATGGTTGTTCCACAACCAACCCATCCTACCACATCACATGTGGTGGTCCCTAATTCAAATGCAATTGCTATGCAACAGACTTTCATACAACTACAAAAATAATTTTAGATAATGCTAACCGTAGCGTAAATCCTGACCCCAACCAATATTTGCAAGGGATTGAGCAATACTTTCCACCCACATCTCACCAAAAAATACCTTCATCCAAGATCCATCTTGGATAATGCACCCCCCATACACCACTATGGTTCATAATCAACCTCCACATCCATATGCTAATACAGTAGGTCAGCATACCATCATACCTCCATCACCCCATCCGTATCATAACCTTCATCAACATCCTTACCATAACACATTTCAGCCAACCATACCTTATCACCTGTAGCCTACATACAATCCACCCCATTACCAGCAACATCAAGTACATTCGAGTGTCAGTCCTATGGATGACCCTAGATACTAATTCTTACAGAATCAGATTGATAGTCTTGTCATGCAAACTCTAGGTTTGAAATACCAAAATCCAACTTTAAGGCAACTACTCAATCATCCTATTCATGCTTCGGTGCCTGAGCCGCCATATCCAATGGATTTTCAAATACCCAAGCTTGAATTAAAGGGGGAAGATGACCCTCATGAACATATAACTATATTTTTAAATGCATGCTTCAGAATCAAGAGGAATGATGCACTACTATTACATATATTTCCTCAGATATTAGGGGGAGAAGCCCAAGACTGGTACAACCACCTACCACATCAAAGTGTTTTTTAATTTGAATAACTAGCAGACTAGTTCTTGGAAATATTCTCCCTAAATGTTAGAAAACAAACCACATTGACTGATTTGATTTATCTAAAATAATATGATGATGAATCGGTCTATGACTTTGGCAATCGATGGAGATCAGTCATGATCAAGTTACCATTTCCATCCCTATGTCAAAGATAATACAAATGCCCATGAAGAGTTGTGCTAGGCCCATCTCTTCGTTACTACAACTACAGCAGTATAGAACATTCGATGAGACACTCGCCCAAGCAAAGCTAATAGAAGAGATAAAAATTCATGAATGTGATATAAAGTCTAAAAAGAAAGAGTGGCATAATAAGAATCAAAAAGGGAATAACCATGGTCAGTCCAAGACCACACAGGTTAACCAGATAGTTTTGGGCCAACCATAGTTAAATCAACCAACCCAAGCACAAATCCAACAACCTCAACATCAACAACAACTGCAACAATTGAATTATCAAGCATTTCCACCCCCATAGTAGGCACAAAATCAGAAACAACTTGCAGAAAAGCAACAAAATCATTTTAAGCCAAGAAGAAACTATACACCAGTACAAGAGCCATATTCATTAGTCTTCTAAAATTTGTATGCAACAAAACTCTTTACATTGCTAGAAATGAAACCTGAAGATCCTAATAAACCAAAGACAAAAGGTTACAAAGAACATCTCTTTTGCATCTATCATAGACAAAGAGGGCATGATATTGAAGGTTTTCATGGTTTCAAAGGAATTGTGCAAGATTTATTGGAATTAAGCACAATTAAAGTTGACAACCCACTAGCCCAAAATAACCAAAACCTAGGCATCTATCAGACACCTTTGCCACATCAAGAGGTAAATCAACAACCGATGGGAGCATAAACTTCAACAGTTCCTCCCAATCATGTTAATTATGTGTCTCAACTATCGTAAGGTTTTGTAGGAGCTATCAGTATAGTTACCCATGGACAGAGGCAAGCTAATCACACAACTCAAACTCCAACAACACAACCAACAAATGTGCCCATACATCTTGGACCAAACATTCCACCACCACCTTTGCACAATCACCTAGTTATCACATTAAATAACTGGTTAACACAAATTTTAAAAATGGCTTCAACAAAATTGTCAATTTATGAGCTGATACAACAATCAACACCTCATAGGGAAGCATTGCTGGAAATTCTAAAGTCTATTCAAGTATAGTTGAAGGACCCCAATGCATTCAATTCCTTTGTGGGTAGTGTGTAAAAGTGCATGGAACCCTCGATAGCATTTTATGAGTTTGAGTAAAAGCAAATTTCGATAGATTCACCCGATCCACCATTACACATAGTAGCTCACATTGATAGGAAGCCATTCAAGAGAGTCCTCATTAATACCGGTTCCTCCATCAATCTCATCACCACACCTGGAATAAAAAATCTCAACATCCCATCATCATACATCACAACATCCACCTTCATCCTTAGGGCTTTTAATGATGCGTTATGCTCAACTGTAGGAAATGTTGTTCTTCCTGTCACCGTGGGGGTGAAAAAAATACATTTTCTATTCCACATCTTGGAAGGATAAATGCAATATAATATACTTCTTGGATGCCCGTGGATTAGGGAAATGAAGTGTGTACCTTCAATGTTGCATCAATGCTTAAAATATGTATATGAAGGTAAAGTACATTGTATACAAGCTGACACAGAACCTTTCAAGTACTGCAACTTAATTTCAAACCCGCATGAGCCCTTGCTTCCATAAACACACCTAACTATCCAACCACTCACCATTAGGACCATTCCACCTAATAACACTTCATCAAAGGCCCCCATCCAAGAAGAATTACCCATAGTTGACCTAGATTTTGCATTAAAAAGTGTTAGCTCAATTCAGCCTTCAAACACTACATATCATTTTCCAATAACACTTGATCATCCTGCCAACCAACCACCAACTCCATCCACCACACTACTAGATCCACAAAACCATTCATATTCACAGCACAACCCACTCCATCCATTAGCAAACCACAAACCTCATAGCCCGTAGTTTCACAAATAGGGCCACCTATCAGAGAAAATCCACCATTGTCATTAGAGTCGTAGGCTAGCTTAGAAGAACCTTCTTCATCCATCGAACCATCAGCATCCCAACCTTCCTAAGTTGTAGTACATATTGCCAGTCTAGGTATTAGTGAGTATATTATTGAAAGTGTCACAGTTACACTATCTATTGAGTCAGTCAGAGATTATGGTCACCCTCGTGACCCATCCTTAGCCATAGGTGAGATATATAGGATGGGTTATCAAGAAAATATAATCAATTTCATATATGGAGGGTAGATTATTCATATGACCCATCTCCTTCAGATGAGGACCCTTTACAAGAGTTTAACGAATATATTGATTATTTATCTAACCCAACATTCCTTATGAGATACTTTTAGAGGGCTAATTGGAAAGGATATGGACTTGGATGACATGAACAAGGACCTCACCACATTGTTGAGTCAAAAAATAAAGAACCAAGTGACTGCTCTTGTCTAGGCTACAGACCTTCCATCGCAAGCTCTTATCTTAACCACACATTCCAAGAACTTGACATTGAGTGCGAGGAAGAAGAAGAAGGAAGCGACCAAGAGGATGAGCCTAATGATGATGATGATGATGATATAGATGGTGGATACCTAATCCATAATTATTACACTCATTAAATTAGAGTTGTCCCAGAGCAGGCCTTACAAAAAGGACCAGAATACAAAGGTCCAACAGACATGGAATATGGTGAATACAATATCTACGATTTTTACCCTCATGAAATTGGACCTTTCCCAGAGAAAACCTTACAATAATGACAATATTACATGCCACTTGTTTTTGGACCTCATACTAATGCTAATGGCTTCTAGATAAGCAATGATGATTATGAAGATGATATCTAAATGATATATCTTAATCATGAGCATGAAATGCAAGCTAGGAGAATTCTTCGAGGAGAGACGCATCATGAACAAATAAATCAGGAGGCAAAAGAACCTCAAGAAGAATTAATTTATGCAGAATCTATTTGGAGAGAGGACTGGTACCAAAAGAAATTCCTAATAGACCACACTCTCTTTTGGCTAAGCAAAGAACATGAGGGTCCTAAACTAGAATCTCCTCCATCACATTGGCATCGCATGCAGCATACCCAATCACACACATTAGGACAGTTGGAACCTAGAGAGAATGAGTCATCACCTCTCAAATAGTAGCCACCTCATTTCCATCAAATCAACATGGTTTCTATTGATTTTCTCACCCCACTCTGTAATCCATATGATGAGGCAAAGCTGATCCATATCGACACTAGCCTCATTACCATGGACAAAATCTCATCCTGCCATCCATTGATGAATTTATCCTATTCAAAGAGTTACTGCATGCTTCAAATACATATATTTCACATCAATCTTCATCATTAGATCACTCAGTTTTCTAAATTGAAGTAGAGGGGGAAACTCTCGACACATTTGAAAATGTGGCAGATGATATCCATATCATCCCAACTCCACATCAGTTAGAAGAAGGTTCTCACATGTTGATTGAAGAATCTATAGATGTGAACCTTATTCAAGACACAAATAATCCCCAAATTGTCAAAATTGCAAAATATTTATTTGCATAAGAGAAAGAATGCATAATCAACGTGTTGATGAGAAAGAAATAAGTGTTCACATGGTCATATAAAGACATGCCTAGTTTAGACCTAGACTTGGTAGTCCAAAACCTTACATTGGCATCAGACACAAAACCGTTCAAGCAAAAGCTTAGGAAAGTCCATCCAATAGTTGCATTAATTGTGAAAGAACTACAAAAGTTATTAGATGTATACTTCATAGTACCAATCTATTACCCAGAGTGGCTCTCAAATATGGTACCCGTTCATAAACCGAACAGAGGGATACGTGTGTGCATTGATTTTTGAGACTTAAACAAAGCGTGTCCCAAGGATGATTTTCCTTTGCCTAACATTGATCAACTAGTAGACTCCTATGCTGGCCATGAAATTCTTTCCTTAATGGATGGTTTCTCGGGATACAATCAAATTCGAATTAATCCTGAAGATCAACACAAGACAACATTTACAACACCCTAGGGGACATTTTGTTACAGAGTGATGCCTTTTGGACTTAAGAATGCAGGAGCAACATATCAACATGCTATGACATACATATTTCATGACTATATGCATAATATCATCGAGGATTATGTAGATGACCTGATTGCTAAATCAAAAATACGTCTTGAGCACATTGATGTACTAGAAAAAGTGTTCGATCGATTGTTAGAACATAAAGTAAGGTTAAATCCTAAGAAGTGTGTATTTGGTGTCACATCAAGAAATATTATAGGATTCATTATCTCCAAGAGAGGCATTGAAGTAGATACAGGTAAGGTAAAAGCCATATTAGAAATGCCACCTCCTAAGAACTTGAAAGAGTTGCATAGTTTACAAGGAAAGATCCAATCTATGCGATGATTCATGCACAACTCTCAGATAAATGGAGGCCTTTCAACCAACTACTACAAAAGGGGGTGATATTTTCTTGGACAACTGAATGTCAAGAGGTATTTTATGACATAAAGAAATATTTGGCTTCACCACTAGTTCTTACGCCACCTCGAACAGAAGTCCCTTTTTACCTATACATTTATGCAATAGATTTTGCACTAGGTACAATGCTTGCACAAAAGAACAAAAATCATAAGGAGCAAGCAATTTACTATATTAGTCGAACATTGGTAAGTTACGAAACAAGATATGCTTATGTCTAAAAGTTATGTTTAGCAGTGGTTTTCGCCACTAAGAAACTGAGACATTATATGCTAAGCAACACTACCTATGTCATAGCTAGATAAAATCCTCTGCGATACATGATGACTCACACATACAACAACACCCGTACTGCTAAATGTATAATGATTTTTACCAAATTTGATCTTGAATTCTTAAGTGAAAAATCCATAAAAGGTCACGTGATAGCCAATCAACTAGTTGAAGCTCGACTACATAATGACAAACCACTAATCATTGAGCTTCCAGATGATTTAGTATTCTATGTCACAGAACAAGAAGAGTTAGTTTATTCTAAGGATGAAGAAGGCATGAAAATGTTCTTTTATGGCTCTAAGTGCGAGAAAGGATAAGGTGTGGGAGTTGTGTTTATACACCCGAAGGGATACCAATTCCTTTATCATTCAAACTCGAATTCACATGCACTAAAAATAATGTAGAGTATGAAGCCTTAATCTTAGGCCTTCAATCAGCTATAGCAATGGGAATAAAAAGACTAAGCATTTTTGGTGATTCTCAACTAGTTGTCTATCAAGTAAAAGGAGAATACCAATGTAAGGAACCAGTTTTAAAGCAATACTATGAAGTGGCAACAAAGTTGCTACAAAAGTTTTACTGGTATGAAATTAGTAACCTACCCCGTTTGACAAACATATTTGCAGATGCAATGGATTATTTGGGATCTCTCATCCCCAAGAATGAGCACGGATAAGTACAACCGCTAATCATAACAACAGTGTCAAAACCATCAATTCAAAAAGCAAAATCTACAAGTGAGAAGAATTTTTGTTTGATACATGCAGAACCTTACAACTCTTACCTTGATGATATAAGAGACTTTCTTAAGTCTGGAACACTCCCAATAGAAATGACACGAACTACAAAAAGAACGTTCAAACAAAAAGTAATTCATTTTACTCTACTAGGGGACATGTTATATAAACGTGGTTATGATGGAATATTATTATGATGTTTAGATACGATTGAGATAGAATGAGCTATAGCAAAAGCCCATGATGGTACTTTTGGTGGCCACTTCAACTTCCTTTGGCACTATGGGGTTACAGAACAAGCATTAGAATGCCAACAAGAGCAACACCATTTTCATTAGTTTACGATGCTGAAGCTACATTACCTTTCGAGCTCGAGATACCCTCCTTGCGAATTGCATTATAGGAATTCATGGATGATGACATCACTAGACAAGCATGTCTACACTTATTGATGAAAAACGCATCAATGCTCTAGAGCATTTGTGAGTATATCAAGACAGAATAAAATGTGCTTACAACGCAAAAGTCCATCCTTGCGAATTTCAAGTAGGGGACCTAGTGCTAAAAGAAAATCAACAAAATACCAATGCTTTAACGCACTTGAGAGATAAAATTGTGGCTAATTGGTTAGGCCCATATATTGTAAAGCAAAATTTGGGACCAGGAACGTATAGACTTGCCGACTTAGAAGGAAATTTTGAGGTAGAGCCACTAAACATAATGCACCTAAAGGCATTTTATGCATAATTATGCATAATAATATATGCCTAGGTCTAAACTTAGGCATATAATTCCTGCACATTATTCATCCACATTGCACATTTCAGTTCTGCATAACATTATGTGCCTAAGTTTTGACTTAGGCATAAAATCCTGCACATAATTATATTTTCTATATTTTATTAAATTTGGAAAATATCCTCCTAGGATACCCTCTCTCCTCACTTGACATGTGTCCTGGCCACATCACCATCACTCCTTTGACACCTCTCATACACCCTTGTCCCCTTTCTCCCTTCACATGGGATAACCCTCCACAATTCACTCTATTTGCACCTACCCACTTGCCACATCTCACACCTCACTCCACACTTCACTCCACTTCCACCTACCCACTTGCCACATCTCACACCTCACTCCACACTTCACTCCACTTCCAACTACCCACTTGCCACATCTCCCTAGTTAAGTGAGACACTTCTAGTGACTCACTACAACTACCCAAGATAGGTGGCTATCCAATCCTTGCCACTTGGCATTCTTGACTTGCCACCTATCCTTCCCTCCAAAACCCTCAAAGGCCTATAAAGGCACCATCACATGACCAAAATGAAATAGGGGGAATGCTAATGTTATGCTGCTAAAATTATGCTATGTAAGCCATATTCATTGTTCATCTTATTCTATATTCATTTTACATTAGTCATTTCATTTACATTTCATCTTATTCATGTTGATAGGTGCTACTAAACCCTTGTCCATTTTCATGTGTGCCGATTGCAGGTTATAGATTCAACAAGCTCAAGATCATCATGATGGTCATGACAAACCCACCTCCCACATTGTTGTAGCATGAAGAGATGAAGACACCATATGTTTGATTTATAAAAGGGATTTCCCCCTTTGGACATCTTATTGTAAAATGCACCCTCAAAGGGTCAATTTGTATCCCAAGGAACCACTTTCCTGAATATAATACAATGTTTCATCTTTATTGTGATTTTGTATCATTGGTTCAAATCCTGAGGCAATCTGTTCTTCAACCAAAACTGCCTATCCATGGTTTCACAGTCAAAAATGCGTGCCCACAGTTTCACAATCGTAGGTCCATAGTTTCCAATTCATAATCGTGCTTCCGTGGTTCCACAGTCTTGAGCATGAAATCACATGCGCGACTGAGATCAATAATTTTAGTATTATCAAGGCTTTATTTGTTCATTGTTGATGTTACTTATTTTGCGTAATTATCTGCTTAGGGTTTATGCATAGCATGGATTTGATTGTTCAAATATATAGGTGCTACTAATCCCTTTGCTGGTTTGCATGTGTGCAGGTGACAAGTATCTTGGATAAGCTACTGAAGATGGAGTGGTCCCTTGCTGGATACCAAAGCCCACTCACCCCTTGAAGCTGTGACGAGAGAAAAAAGAACACCACATCCTGCAGAATATTCGGGACATCTCCCCTCTTCTATCACAAGCGTTGTATCTCATAGAGACAAGAAGCATTGTAACATTGATCCCAACACACTTGGGGCAATTAAAAATATTTTGTAAAAGGTTGTATCAATATCAATACAAAAGAGCATTTTTCGCAATCTACTTCTCTTTCTACATATTTGTATTCGTGTTTAGTTCTTTTGTTACATATTCTAGAAAAACAAAATATAATACATAATAGCTTAACGAATCCAGCTAAATATTAATCAAAAATACAATTTCAAACATGTTGGACAGGTCTACTGAAACAAAAATAATAATAGATGTTCTACTTACAAATATGACATTAAAATACTTTAGGACAATCCCGAGGCCACAAACTAATCAAATCCAAAAATAAACCCAATATGCAAAACATCTAGAAATTATCATATGTCTATAAAACAAGCATACGTCTATTATAAAAGATATACATACCAGATCCTTAAACAACAAGGATACACATAAAAACAATCACTTTTCTCAGGGAGTTCCATTCAAGATAGATAAAGAGAATCACAATTATTAAACTCTAATAATAAGACTCTCTCTTAAAACAACTATAGATATATATAAGTTGGATTCGACTTACCAGCTCCAATTCCTATCTAAGAACTCTACTCCCAAATCTTTAGCAGGCTACCACAATCCCATAGTACAAGATGGGATAAAAATTTCTAGTTTCATCGATCAGTGTAATGCTTTTGCTTAACCTCCTTATGTTTTCTTCTCTTTCCTTTTTGATCTTCCTTACAAGGGATGTCAATAATAATTTCTAGGTGATGGAGCTCAAAAGTCTTGATGGCATCTTGATATCCAAGAATTAGCAAAGAATCTAACATTCCCATTAATAATATTCAAAAAAATAAAGCACTTCCATGTATATATAAATATTTATATATACTACAATCAACACATGAACTAGAACTTCATTAATTTATACCATTATCATTTTTTAATAACAATATTAACCATAGTATTAATATACTAACATCCTTACTCAATAAATTTTAATCAACAAGTTCCTTTTCTTTCAAATGCATCCTAATATGCACAAACAATATCTATCTATCTATATATAGATATATAATCTTCATTTTTTTTCTGAAAGGAAAGTAATGCTTTGCACTAGCATTAATAATTAATTAATCCATTTCTTTCTAATGCTACCAACATTAGAATAATTAAATTAATTATTCACTTAATTAATTTAATTAATACCGAATGTTAATATTAATTATTAACATCGATATTAATATTTCAAGTATTAATAATACTAACATTATTATTAATACCAACTTGATAAAATTATTTACCAAACAATTCCATGCTTCAAAACACAAGTAGCAACACAAAGGCTTTTGCAAATTAGAATATGCAAACAATATTTTTCTTAAGTAGGAGGTTTTATGATAACTATAACACTATCACCCACCTACTAAGGATGGATATTTTGCTTAATAGCAACCTCCTTTCTCAATGGTGCATTCAATCAAACATACACATATGCAATGCACCTATATGAAGAGTTTTCTTTAACCTTGAGTTGTCGATGAGAATTTCATCCATCATTTCATTTTTCTCTTAACTTTGGTGGTTTTTCAATACCAATCCATTCGGGAGAGTACCTAGTCTTGCAACCACAAATTTCATCAACAATACCACATTCTAAAATTAGCATAACAACTTTAAAAGGATTAAAGTGCAACTACCAACACATCTTGATAAAATAAAATGAGATTATGCATTTGATATCCACACATCAATACATAAATCAAGCATCAAGAAAAATTCCTACCAGGGTGGGCCATTACATATATAAAATATAAATTATAGGTTAATTTTTTAAATTAAAATGTTAACAAGTTAAAGTACGTTAAAAAGGGGTGATTAAAAAAAAATAAGGGGTTATATTAGAAATTAATGATGGGTGTTTAAGAAAAGTATGGGATATGTTGTAAGATAAATATGAGATATAAGTTATAAGGTGGTATGTTGCTTTTATGGTTTAGGGTTTTAGGGATTAATGTTTAGGGTTTGATTTTAAGGGTTAGGGTATTGGGGTTTACAAGTGGGTGGAAGTACAAGTATAAATTCCAACCATGGACATCAATTATACTGATTTAAATTGAATGGCCATCATGTCACACCTATACATATTACATAATTGACATGTTGCATGACATGTATATATCACAAACACACAATTTCATAATGGTGATTTAGGATAAGTTCATAGAATAAAAATATCAAATGGAATTTGCTCAACTGGTTAGATTCCTGAACATTCAAGGAGGAAACCAAGGTTTGAATCTTGCCAAGCGATATATGGATATTATCCAAGAATTATTATAATACCACTATGTGGTGATGATGTAATATGGGTGGGGGCCATTTCAATCCTATATAACCAATTGAAAAAAAAAATCATAGAATTATAGATGACCAATTGTTAAAATATTAATTCTTACAATTACATTCTTATACATATTATATTTTACCTTAGCAAATGTTAATTTTGTTTACTTTAGATTTGTTACTTTTAATTCTATTTGATGAAAATTTTGAAGCAATTGAGCTACATTCTTAAGTATTTTTTTTTTGTTTGGTTTCCTTGCATGTTTCTCATTCTTATGTTGGAAAAGGTTTTAAACTTATTCTAAAGTGAGGACCATCTTGAGGTGGTCTATACTAAAGGCATTGAGTAGTTTGAAGAATTTCTAAGAAAATAGATATATAAATCTTAATAAAATTAGAATAACAACTAAATAAAATAATTTAAAAACAAAAAAGACATCTATTTACAAATACTCAATTTTAATTTCTCCTCTAAAATATTCCTCTTGTTCTAGTCTCACGAAGGTATATTAAAAATATTAATAAGTAGAGTAGGGTATGTTACAAAGGGGTGAAAATGGTTAGAAAAGGGAAAGGGGCAGTGAGTATTAAATAAGGAGTATGTTAGAAAAGGGAAAGGGGCGGTGAGTATTAAATAAGGAGTATGTTAGAAAATATATAGGATGATATAAATTATAAAGGGGCATGCTACTTTTGGATTTAAAAATTTTAGGAGATGGTGTTTAAGGTTTGGATTTGAGGATTAACATATGGGATTTTGGAAGTGGATAGGTGCATATGTATAAATATTCAATAGTGGATATAAATTCTTAATAAGTTGAAGTGGATCCCCGTTATGTTGTACATATTATGCAAAGCAACATATTACATGACATATATGGATGGATAAACATACAATTTCATAGTGGTGCTCAATTTTAACCAAAAAATTTAAATTTATAAATCTAGAAAAGAGCCATTTCTTGAGGTTAAAGACCAAATTTATCCTAGTGATGGACAACCTTTAAAAATTCTTTAAAAAATATACATACACTTGCCAAAATTCTTACATTTTGATACTTTTATATAAAATATGGCACATTTGATATTGTTTGACAATATATAGTTTATTAAGTCAAGTTTCCATAAATAAATATGCTTTAAAATACCATTAAAACACATGTTCATGTAGTTTCATTATATTTTAAGGTCACCATAATCATTCCAAGACTTAATATAGTTGAAAAGGAATTCTCTCTTTATTTGAAAGTATGTCATTGTTTTTTCTTTAGTCTATTAAATAAAGTGCTATTGATATGAAGGGTAATGGAAGTGTCTAGAATCAAGGTAGAAAGATTCATTAATTTATTACTAAATCAATATTTATTAACTAATTATATTATATGATGATTATTCCAATTTTATAAGGCTTAATATTTGTTAGAATCTAGTACATTATTTGGTACCTTGCAAGTATATTACAAGAACCTTGTAAATATTTTGTAAATATGTTGTAAATATGTGGTGTGAAAGAGTCTTGTAAATGTTTATCATTTAGTGTTTGTAATCATTAGAGGTTTGTCATTATTATAGAGTCAATAAAATATATTTCTCCTATGAGAAATATGAAGAGTCATATCTCCCATGAGTTTGAGGAGATGGAGAGTTAGTGAAAGTAGAAAGGTCAAGAGTCTTGTGAATATGAAGAGTCTCATGTTCTAAGTTGTATATATTGAAGACAATACATTGTAATGGATCATCAAAAAAGCTTATAAATACATTGTGTTTGCATTGATTAGGTATATTAATTTTAATAATATTATCAATGGATTGATATTGTCATTGTTACCTATGGATTGAATGTTATTATGAGAAATTTTAATTGGTTAATATTGTTGAAAATAACATTTATGCTAATAGTGGTATCATAGCCACATATGAAGTGCATCGGAGAAATAGAAAGAGTTGTGAGGGGAGCAACACTTGTGAGAACCAAAATTTGTGAGAGAAGCCAAATTTATCCATGTGAAGAACACCACATGAGGAAAGAATCCATATGTGAGTAAAATTTGGTTTAAAAGAAAGAAAGGGTCAAATATAATATTAAAATTATTAAAGGTTGTGAAATGCTCAAATATTAAAAAAGAAGAAAGAACCATTGTTGTTATAAAAGCCTCATTAGGAGCCAATGAATACTCAAAGAGACCAGGAGAATAAGGAAGTTAAGAAGAAAGACTTTCTCATGCATTTAAAAATGTAGAGATGAAGGACAAGAAGCTAAGGAGATAACGACAAAATTGGATAGAGAATTGTTGACAAGATGCACCAAATGAAGTATTTGTAGGAAAAATGCATTGGAAGTAGCATAGAGAATGAAATTAGCAAAATATATTAGAATAGATAAAAAATATATAGAATAGCTAACATTTTAATGTAGAGTTATTTTACAGTGAGCATGCATTAAATCTAGAAGAGAATTCCATTTGTAAAAGTCATGACATCTAATTATCAAAAGAAGACTCAAAGGTACAAAAAATATCCTTTAATACATTTTCTAGTGCCTTGTAAAATATTTAAAGAATTTTGCATATAAAAAGGATAAAGAAGAAAGGAATATTCTTCTTGGAGGTATTACATTATTTGGTACCTTGAATACCTTTGTAAATATTTAGATTAGGGTGTGTGTTTATTATTTGAGTCAATAGTATGTGTCATGTTTCTAAGTGTGAAGATGTGTTAGGTAATCAAATGTGAGTCATTAGTGCAAGGTGGAATGTAAGTGAAGAGTCATGAGTGTGAGTTGTCTTGTGTGTACATGAGAGTTATAAGTGTGATGTGTCATGCTTGGAAGTAGGGATTTATGTGTAATCATGAGAGACTTTTTCATTATCTGATATGTAAGACTGGTTATGTAAAGAAATAAATATGAAAGGTTACATCTCCCATGAGTTTGAGGAGAGCAAAGGTCAAGAGTTAGATGCATATGAAGAGTCTCATGTAATTTTAAATTGGAGATAAAGCTTTGTATTATGGGATAAAATTTAATTAAAGATAATCAAAGAAGCATTGCATTTATGCATTGCTTTTGTAGATGTATTTTCAATAAAGCTTTAATTTTATGCAATATTATTTTTATTATGGTTGAATGAGTTTATGTGTCATATTATATAATCTTGGAAATTATTGACCTATAATAATTGAGCTCAATTTTTAACAATTATTTTTGGAAGAATAATAATTAAATATTGAGGAAATAAGTTTTGAAGAGATAATTAATTCTTTGAAAAATAAAAATTTTAAAAGTGAAAAGTTTAAAATAATTGAAAGTGAATATTGAAGAGAGAATTGAAAAATAAATAATTGAAAGGAGATAAAAGAATTTAAGAAGAGAAAATTGAATGGATAAATTTAAAAGAGAGATAGAAATAGGAGAAAATTTAAGGAAAAAAATTTATGAGATATTTGAAGGCTTATTAAGAAAATAAAAAAGATAAGTGTTGCATAACTTTATTATCATTAACATAAATCATTCACTAATATGCAGAAATATCAAATCATTCATCCACAAGTAATTATCCACAATAACAATCTATAAATGAGAAAGAGATAGATAATACCCTTAAGGTAGAGAAACACCAATAATACTTATTAAGGAAGGAATCACTCCACAAGTTCTCCCAAGATGAGAGGCCACTTAATGAGGGCAAAGTCCCATAAGCCACTTCGTGGAAAAATACGATTACATAAGATTCATCTCCATGATGATTACAATGATAAATATCTCTTATTTATATATCCATCTTCTTATTATAATTTGGGGAGCCTACTACTAATATAATATTATATTTTAATATAATATATTATTATAATACAATCAACCTTGGGTTATGTGTGGCCCATGCCAACCCTTATACAATATAATAATGTATCCCCAAATATCTATTCCTAGGTACCTTACCATGCCACCCTCCTTACAAATATTTCGTCCTCGAAACATATGAAGAAACATGATAATATGATTTTCTAAGCAATGTTAAAAAATGGTACCAATATTAATCATCCATCCATCCAAGTGAAACACATTGATGCTGGTATGCCATTTTATTACTTGAGTATCCAAATTTGTTGCGTTGGCTCCACGTTTCTACTACTATATTTTGATAACTTGAATGATAGGTCCACTTGTTCCTTGATGCTGATGATCCACTCTGACAAAAAAATCACTATGCTTTCTCTGCCAAACATTGCCATGGTTGGTGCCCTTCTGATTCCATGTAGAACCATAATATTGTTGCCTTGAACCATACCTCCAAGAATATTATCGCTCATGGTGGTGTGGATGGCGATATGGTGCAACCTTAACTTGATGTTCTACCTTCTTTGACTTCCCAACATTTGGCTCCATTGTTTTAAATTCTTCTACACATTTTTCTTTCATGTTCTCTTTGTTTGGTGTGTCATTGTACTCTTCTATTAAATATTCCTTGGACTTTGTTACTGTTATTTCCATGGAATTTGTTTTTGCTACTTCTTCGATGGACTCTGTTGTTGCTACTACCTTCTTGGATTCTGTTTCTAGTTCTTCAATTTGTTTCTCTACAACCACTTCTTGATTTTCCTCGGATCCTTGCTCCTTAAGCTGAGAAATATCCTGCAATGTTATCTTCTTTTTCCTGTACCATAACTTCATAAACTTCTTTTGCATATTAACCAAGAACAATATCCTTATCATCCATCTAAATAGCATGAAAATCTAAATGTAAAATATATTTATCCATGGTGATCTTCAAATCTTCAAAAATCTGAATATTCTCACCCTCAAGATGTATGTCCTTAATTTTTTTTGCTTGAAATTGCAACCTCTTAGCCAAGGCAATATTAAATTAGAATTATATTTGCTACTAGGATCAATGGAAATAATAACTTGTTCCTTTTGAATGCTTCCATGAACCTACAAAATAGACTTTTTAGATTCAAACAAATCCCTTTGTCCATTTTTTAATTTATCTTCTACCAAAGGTATGGTTTCTTCTGTTTGCATACTGATATCTTTTTTATATTCTACCACTTCTTTGAAATTTGCTAGCTCTCTTTTTATTTCCTTTTGTTCTTTTTGAAGCATATTTATTTCTTCTTCATAACCCTTGATGGTGACCTTCAAACTAGCTATCTTTTTATATGGGTCCCATTTACTCAAGAATGCATGCTCCATTGTTTCCCAAGTTAGTTCTTGTTGCAAAACTTTATTATCATAAACAAAAATCATTCACCAATATGCAAATATATCAAATCATTCATCTATAAATAATTATCCACAATAACAATCCACAAATGAGAGAGAGATAGATAATACCCTTAAGGTAGGGAAACACCAATAATAATCCTTAAAGAAGGAATAACTCCACAAGATCTCCCAAGATGAGAGAGCCACTCAAGGAGGGAAAATTCCCATAAGCCACTTCATGGGCATAGAAAATTACATAACATTCATCTCCCTGATGATTACAATGACAAATATCTCTTCTTTATATATCCATCTTCTTATTCTACTTTGGGGAGCCTACTACTAATATAATATTATATTATAATATAATATAATATTATAATACAATCAACCTTGGTTATGTGTGGCCCATGCCAACCCTTATACAATATAATAATATATCCCCAAATATCTATTCCTAGGTACCCTACCAAGAAGCACTTTAAGAAAGAATTTTTTATGGAAGTTTAATTTGTTCATAAAAAGAAATTGATTTGAAGAAAAATATTTGAAAAAGGAACCTTGAAAGGATTATTTTTGAAAAGAAGAAAGAAAATTTAAATGGGGAGTTAAAAGGCTTTCTACTTGCTAGTAAAATTCTTCTCTTTAAGAAATTTACAAAAAAAAAATATCAGGAAGTGGATATTTGGTATCAAAAATTTATAAGTCCATTGCATTAGACAACATGGGAAAAACAAAAATAAAGCAAAAAAAGAATGATATTATAAGTTGTATATCATTAGCATTAAGATTGACATAAAAATTTTACAAAGAAGAGAAATATGAACTCAAAATGATGAGTGAGAAACATGGCACACGTGACCTGCTTTAAAATAACACTAACAACACTGCTCTTAAAATTATTTGGGAGATATTCAATATACTTGATGATGATGATGATGGTGATCATGATCATGAAAGATAAATAGCTAGAGAATATTTTCAAGAAGATAGAGATGCTAATGAAAAATTGATAAATATACATTCTTGCTTACATTCTATTATCAAAAAGGCTAAAAATAATAAATCAATGGAATCAATGCGGTAACTACCAATGATTCAATAAGATAAAAAAGAGGATTTCCCAATGCTTATAGACTACATGAACCTTATTATGTAAGAAGCTAATGAATGCTCTAAAAATCATGTTACATTACTTGTTGAAGTAGGAAAATAATATACATAACATTAATCACTCTTAAATCCATAAGGAAAAGAACAAAAAACAAGATGAAATAATTAAAAATTTGAATATCAAACCCATGAGGAATGATACATGTTATAACAAAGATGATTTGATACCCATAATTATATATGCATGTTGTGATACTAGTGATCTTCATCAAAAGAAAAATGATAATTGTAATACATGTGATTTGGATCCCGTGAAGTCTCATGTGAGTTGTGATTTGAGATCTATGACAATAGATGTATATTGTGACACAAGAGACCTTGTTTAGGAAATAAAAATTGCATGTGATGTAAGGGATTTAAACATTGTTCATGAAGACAAATAATGTGTAAAAAAACAATAGTTCAAATGAATGTTATAATGATATTAGTACCAGTAATGGGGATAGTGATATTGATATTCAAAAAAATCATAATGATGATACTAGATCTGGTTATGTTGAAAAACATACTAAAGGGCTTGAATAGACAAGCAGTAATGAATCAGGAACCAACTCTAGAAATAGTAAAACCAAATGTGTGTCACACATCAATTATACAAAAGAGAAAGCAAAATTTAGAATATGAACAAATGTAACCATTGTGGTAGACATGGATATAAAATGGAGAAATATTGGAACCTCCATTGTTGTGAAATTTTTGGAGGCAATGATCATTTTAAAAGATATTGCCTTTAAAAAAGTAATAATTTGAAAATAAATTATGGATGGATAAACATGTATGAATGGGATAAAATGAAATAAATATTGATGTTAACACGGATAACACTAAATGGTTTGCTCTAAAAAATTATAATTTGAAGCATTCTAATTCTATATGTGTTCATAAGAATGCTAGCACACACAAAAAAATGTTTGCTTTGATGAAGGAAAAATTGAAAGAATTGAGAATAACATGATAGGAAAAATATTGGCATAGAAAAATTAGAATTTGTTGAATCAAAATTAGTGCCAAAACCAAAGTAGAAAATATTGCAAGATCCAAAGTCACTACCAAAACTAGAGACTACAAGTCAAGACTAGAATCAAAGATTGAAAGTATACCAAATAATGTAATACTATGGGGTGGAAGGTGTTAAGAGTCTATTACATTATTTGGTCCCTTGCAAGTACATTGCAAGAACCTTGTAAATATGTTGTATAGGTGTGGTGTGAAAGAGAGTTGAAAGTGTTTGTCTTTTAGTATTTGTATTCTTTAGAGGTTTGTCATTATTCTAGAGTCAATAAAATATATTTCTCCTATGAGAAATATGAATAGTTATAACTTTTGTGAGTTTGAGGAGATGGAGAGTTAGTGAAAGTAGAAAGGTCAATAGTCTAATGTGAAAAGTCTCATGTTCTAAGTTGTATATATTGAATACAAGACATTGTAATGGAACATTGTATAAGCTTTGAAATATATTATGTTTGTAGTGCTTAAGTATATTAATTTTAATAATGTTATTAGTGTGTTGAAATTGTCATTGTTAGCCATGGATTGAATGTAACTGTGATAACCTTTAATTGGCTAATATTGTCAAAAAGATATTTTCTACTAACAATAACTATGGATTTTTTTAATTTTATTTCATCTAAGGGTTGTGACTATGTTAAAATAGTTGTATTAGAAGAAGAGATTGAAAAAATGAGGAAGATGGATATCAACTACTTGTAAATCATTCATATAAAAATTCAATGAAATACAATGATGTTTTCAATACCACTACAACTAAAAGCAATTGAAGAGTGGCAGTCTCCTAATTTCTAACTACAAGGAATAATTGAATGTCATTTCAAGAGTAGAATTCTTCATGAAGTACATATTTAATCACTTAAATTTAGACCATTCTTAGATATAAGCATAATTATTAAGCAAATTACTATATATCCACTCATCTATATAATGTCCAACTAATTGGGAGTTGATATTGAACATCAAAAGTTTGTATACTTTCTCCTATTTAGGGTGTACCAAAATAAAGGTTACAAAATAAAAGTGTAAATATACACTTGCAAGAAACCTACTATAACCCCCTAATCTTAGAGCCTAAATACTAATCCCTAAAATATTAAATGCAAACCTAACTAGATGTTAAAATTTGTATAATTTGACTTTATTGGCCAAGATTAATATTGCATTATGTTATCATGCATAAGTGCATGGAAAATCATTATGCAATGTAATTTATTATTATTTTATATAATTATCCCCAATGGCCTTTGGTTTAACCTTGTCATTTTTAACATTTACTATTTGTTTATGCTTAATATGTTATAGACAAGGGTTTAGTGACTAGCAACTATTATTATTTAGGAATTGATATTGGTATAAATTCCCCTCAACAACCCATTTATTGCATTGGTGTGATCTTATCTTGATCATTTATGTGGGTTACCATAGGCACCCTTACATATTTTATGTTAACTGCTCTTTCCTTTTGCTCTATTAATATCTTGGATTTATGATTTAAATTGATATGTTCCTCTTATTCATTCTATAAAACAATTGCAAAATATAACATGGTGTGAAAGCAGGTATGGAGCATCATTAGTAGGTCACATAGATATTATTATTGGCATATTGTTTTTCATCTAACCTCATTGATAAAATAATTTTTGGTACTTCATAAGTCCATTTGATATAATAAGTAAGGGCAAGATAGTTTATTCAATTATTTATTATTTTCATCTATGTTGGACATTTTGAGTAGATGAAGTTGTCATTGATGTCAAGGATGAATTATCATTGATGTCAAAAGGTCAAAAGGAGTAATGCAAAATGTTGGTGGCAAAAGAGCTTCATAATGTTTATTTTTAAATATTATGTGAAGCACAAAATAAAAGGTTTTATTAAAACCATGGTTGGGCAAAATAAAAGGTTTTTATTAAAACCATGGTTGGGCAAATCAAAAAGGTTTTCTAAAACCTAAGGAGGCTTTTATTTTAAAAAACCCAAAAAATATTTAAATATTTAATTTATAATATTTAAATTCTTTTGAATTTAAATAATTATAAATAAATATATTTTGAAGGTAAAGTTGAAATTACCGACGTCAGCATTGTTTCCCCGACGAATTTCCTCTCCGTCAATGTGTGTGACAATGCAAGGCATATGGTATAAATACCATAGCCATTCCTAAGGTTTGGCATCATTTTCATTGCATCTGCCTTAAGTGAAAAAGCTCATGCAAATTTTGAAATGTGTGCCTCCCGAATAGCGTAGTGGTTTTTGTCGGCGTTGAAGGAAGATCCAAGGGCTCTTAAGGGTTTGAAGGAGTCAAAGCGCACATTGTGATTTAAGGCTCCAAGTGGAGCACATGGCTCAAACGACATCGAAGTCACGACCAAGAAGTTGTGGAAGTATTGTGCAAAGTTTCGAGCCCCACAGATTGCAAAAAGTGATAATATTAATCTTTGGAAATTATTTTAATTTACTTTGCTAAGGTTTAGGAGGGATAAGGTGGAAGTTAAGTTGTGTGTTGAGGAAATATTTTTTTTGATATATGAAGGGTTAATTGTTGCTAAAGTAAAAGCTAGGGTAATTTTGTTTTACCTTAGAAAAGTGAGAGATTGACTTATTGCATTATTTTATAAAGTGATTTATTTAATTAATGCAATATTAAGTAGGGAGTCATAAGTAGAGTTTGGATTATTTTTTAGATATTTTTATTAAAATGATTATGATGAAATTGAATTATTAAGATGTTTTTGATGATTTAGAGTTTTGGAAGAAATGTTTTGATTAAAGAATTGTGATGTTGGATATTATTTTAAGAAGGACAAATTAGGTGTAATTAAGTTTTGATTAATTTTTGTATTTGAGGATTATTTTGTGAAGAGGTTAGTGTGATATTTTATCATCTAACTATTAAAATTGGCAAAAGAGAAAATTGTGATTGATACAGGTTTTCTAAGGTCACTTCTACATCAAATAAAAGGTATGGGCATATTCTTGTTTGGTTGAAATTATTGATTGAGGTTTTTTGAAAATAAGATTGGAGTGAAAAGGAATTCGTTAAGTTTTCCTTGTTGAGTGTGTTTTGAATTAATGCTTCAAGGTTTTCCGTAATAGAGGTTAAGGAAAGTAACCTTGTTTGATAAGCATTGTTGTTGAAGTGATTGGTTGAGTGAAGAACTTGAACTAGGGTTTGCAAAGATCATGAGTATAATTGTTATGTGAGATTGGTTGATAAGCATTGTTGGAAAATTTGAATAAAAGTTCATGAGTTTGGACTAGGATTTGTGAGTAAGGATTAATTCATTGAGTGAGTGATTGAGTAGAGTTGATTGAGCCTATTCAAGTGGATGTGTTGATTTGATAGTTCAAGTTCTGTAAAATAAATTGTTCTATATTATGAATTGATTTGAGAGAGAGGTTGAGTGTTGATGAATGTGAAACATATTGAGTCTCTAACAATTCTCTATATGTTTCTGTGATAAAAGAAAGATTGAAAGTGATTGAGATTTTGTGAGTGTGAAGCATATTGATTCTCTAACAATTCTCTATATGTTTCTATGGCAAAAAGAGAAATTTAAAGTAATTGAGCATTATGGTGAATGTGAAGCATATTGAGTCTCTAACAATTCTCTTTATGTTTCTATGATATTGGACAAGTTCTAGTGAGGACCTATTGAGCAAATTTGAGGTAAGTCTTTGAGAAGACTTGTGGATAGATTTGTGTGAGCTTTTGTAGAAGCTTACAATATAGAGTTTGAGGACAAATATAGTTGAGCAGATTTGGACAAATTCTAGTGAGGAATTGTTAAGCATATTTGAGGCAAGTCTTAGAGAAGACTTGTGGATAGATTGGTGTAAGATTTTGTGGAAGCTTACAATATAGATTTGATGATAGAGATTGAGTACGGATTTGAGGATAGAGTTTGGTGCATAATTAAGGATAGGTTTGAGCCAGACTAGAGACAGAGATTGAGCACATCTGTGCTAGACCGAAAGACTGTGTTTAGTGTAGATTTGAGACAAAGCTTTGGAGGTGACATAGTATAGAGGAAGATAGTCTCTAGTGGATAGAGATCCATTAGCCAGGGTAGTGACGACAGGTGTCTTCAATGGATAGAGATCCATTAGCCAGAGTAGTGGAAGCAATAGTTCTTCTAGAAGATCACCAGCCAGATCAGAGGAGAAAGTAGTTCTCCTATGGATATAGATCCACAAACTTGATTAAGGGATTGGTGTCTCCTTTGTACAGGGGTCCATAAAAATTGTAATAGGGAAAGGATTCCCAAGAGAATTTATTTGAGAAAATTTTATAAGGAATATTTTCTCCGTGGAGTATCCCACATTGGGTGAACCACATTAAATCATGTCTCTCATGTGTGTGATGCTATCTTATACTGTTCATCCCCCCCTCTCAGCATAAGCACATGTTCTTCAATCTAACATAATATATTTGGAGAATAGTTTATGCCATCTTCATCTATTTACCTTTTTAAATAATATAGACAATTATTTTCAAATGGAATGTATTTATTCTATCCTAAATAGTTTTGAAATACAAATATAGTAATTTATTGCACTATGTCTTAGGAAAGAGATGACCTAGATTCTTTGAGTGTCAAGTCCTCTATTCCTACATGCACATAATGGAATTAGTTGTTATAATGTGTGGTAAGGTTTTATTGCTAGCAAGTTGGTGGTTTGACTCTCATTATTGTATGTCTCTTGGCTAGATCATAGAAATATGATATTTTATTATGTTGGCAATTTTGGGTTTGAGATCCTAGCTTCTTGTCTATGAGTTGTCATTGATGTCAAAAGGAAATGGCATTAATGTTAAGAGGATGTGTTGGCTTCAAAGGTGGAAGATTCCAAGAGAATATTTTTAAGAGAATCCGGAGAGATTCCATTGGCAAGGGTTTTTCATTAAAACCAAACCGGTTTTTACTAAAACCAAGTTGGATAGGGTTTTTATTAAAACCAAGTTAAATGGTTTTTATTAAAACCAATGGAGTTTCTCTTTATTATTTATTTAATTATTATTTAAAACCCTTCAAGGTTTTAATTAATTATTTATTTAATTAATTAAGGGAGAAATTATTTTTAATTTATTAAAAATACTTAAAGATTTTTAAACCTTTTTTTATTCTTAATTCATTAAAATTATTTAAGGGTTTTTAAACCCTTTTTGAAAAGACTTTTGATTAATTTCGAAATGGTCTTTATTTCCGCCGACGTCAAGGTGTCTTCGAAGAGACTATTTATTCTCCAACTCCTAAGGTTGGAAGGCTAATTAATTCGAAATTCCTTGAATGCAATTTGCGGTGTTTGTGCTCTGTATTCGCTACGATCGAAGGAAGACTTAGAAGCACGTGCGGTTGAAAAGTCTTCGAGAGTTTTTTGAGGGTGAAGTGGAGGGAAGTTCACTTGTGAACTTTGTAGCCCGCGTGGGCTAGTGGCAGTGAAGGCCGTCGTTGGGCGCTGCATTTGCGGAGGTCATCGTTTCGAGTCTCGCAGGGGTGCTTTGCTAGAGTAACACACATTTTTATTAAAACGTCTTTATGCTGTGAAATTTGGAGTTTCTTGGACAGCGATTTATAAGGTGTGATTAAATTTTATGAGTTTTGGCTTTTGTGATTAGCATTGAATAAAAGCTTAGGAGAAATAAGGGCATATTTCTTTGGATGTATTTTTAAGATTATTCTTTGCTATGCTAAAATTAAAAATGGAGGTATAAGGTGTGAGTCTGTGATTGTTGATTTATTGGCATGTTATGGTGGTTGTGTTTAAAGAAGTGGAGCTAAAAGGTGTAATAAAGGAAGTTTATATTATTGCTCATTTCTTTTTATTCTAACCCTAACTTGGTTGGAAGTTTGAGAGTTGTGTGTGGTGACAACTTGAAGGTTCAATTATCTTCTACTCCAATAAGGTATGGGCACATTCTTCTTATGAGTATGATTGGTGTATGTTTTCTGAAATAAGGTTGGAGTGAAAAGGTATTCTACTAGGTATCCTTTGGCTAGGTGTAAATCCTATTTTCTGGTTTGTTGAAGACTACTTATGCATTGTTATCCTTAAGGAGATTTTTTGGTGAATGCATAATTTTTGGTTTGAGATAGTGGAAGCTTTGTGCACTAGGGTTTATATTTGTGAGTCTAGCTACTTGCATTGAGTAGGTGGAACCCTTGGTTGGCTATTTTGAGTTTGATGGTTGAGTTGCTTCCATAGAGGTTGTTTGATCAAGTTATTGCTTTACTTGATTCATGATATTGGGCTTACTCCATTGAGTTGATTTGAGCAAGTTATTCTTTGCATTTGGTGATATTGTGTTGGTGGCTATTTTGTTCAAATATCTTTGGAGGGAAAAGGATTTCTACTTGTTTTCTTTTCTTGTGATGATTGGTTGAATGCTTCAAGGTTAATGTTGAGTTGAATGGTGTTGGTTGACTAAACCTTGTTTGATGAGCATTGTTGTTGAAACCCTAATTGATGGTGAAAAAAACATGAGTATCATTGTTATGTGATTCTTTGCATAGTTGGCAATTGTTGGGGTTTCATGTTCTTGAAAGAAAACATTCTATCCTATCCATTTCAGATATTGAGTTGAGTTTTCAGATTTGATATTGAGATTGAGCTGAGTTGATTTGAGTTGAGTTTTGATATTGGGATTTGAGTATAGAACATATTGAGTCTCTAAAAATTCTCTTTATGCTTCTATGAGTTTGACAAATCACATTGGGTCTCTAACAATTCACTTTGTGATTTCCTACTAAGAAATTTTTTCTTGGTGAGCTTGGTTGAGTTTTTGGACGAGGTTTCGATGGGGACTTGTGAGCGATTTTGGACAGGTTTCGATGGGGACTTGTGAGCATATTTGGACAGGTCCTAGCAGAGAACTTGTGAGCTGAGTTTGATAGTTCTATCGAGATAACTTGAGGACAAAGGTGCATTGGTTCTATGAGAAGAACCTGAGGACAGATTTGGCAAGTATTTGAGAAGACTTGTATGTAGAGGATTGATTTGTTCAAGAGTTGGATAGATCTGAAAGATAGAGGAAGACTTGTACTAGACCGACTAACTATGTTTGGTATAGGTTGCTAAGCTGTTGTGGATGTGATCATAGAAGGCAGAGGTCTCTTAGGCTAAGCATTGAGGATAGGAGGTCTTCGGTGGAAAGGAGTTCCACGTGCTGGCAAGAGGTAGAGGCAGTTGATCTTCCGAGGGATCATTTCCAGAGTAGAGGGGAAGGTATCTCCTTTGGGCCGAGGCTCATAAACATTGTAATTGGGAAGGATTCCCAAATAACTTTGAGATAACTTTTAGAGAAAAGTTTTTGTGGACGTAGCCCAACCATTTTGGGTGAACCATGTTAAAAATGGGTCTTCAATGTGTGATGCTTTCTGTCTTGATTAATGTTGTGTTGATGCCACTACTATCTAAAGTTAAAATTATTAATTGGTTAAGTCTTATACTGTTCACCCCCCTCTCAGTATAAGTCCTTGTTCTTCAATTGGTATCAGAGCTGGTATCTCCAGAAAGAGCCTAACATCTTGGAGAAGGATCTATCAGAGGAACATATAGATTCAAAAAGAGATGAAGAGGTTGAGTTCGATCTCAAAGGTGAATTCTTCTTGGATTTAAGAAATCTTGAGAAATTCAGGGAAGAGAATTTTGTTCTCAAGCATCAATGTCAGGAAGAAGATATAGCAAGATCAGAATTGTCTCAAAGTGTTATAGACTTCAAAATTCTAGCTGAAGAAGGGAAGAAGGTTGAACAGTGTTCGATAGAGGCTCTCAAAGGAAAGGAATCTGATTGCGAGAAACTAGAAGAAGAGGTTATGTCTCTTAGAGTGAAGTTGGAATAGTTGGCTCTCAGATAGAATACTCCGTGTGAAAAGCAAAAGAAGGATTGTATCACCATTCATGAAACAAGGTCTTCGAGCAAGATCAATCTTCATCCTGAAGAGCGGTGGATTCCAGCTGGTCACAAGAAGAACAATCATCCAAGGCATCAAAACGGGTTACATAATACTTTCCATGGCTATTGTTTTTCTTGCAAATTTGGTCACAAAGCTATGCATTGCAATAAGTCTTTGAATAGCCATAGTAAGGAAAATGTTAACTCTTTTGCACCTCTTATGAATAAAAATGTCATGTGTTACAAGTGCAAGAATTTTGGGCATATAGCAAGGATGTGTAGTTTGGATAGATCTAGCCTTGAGTTCACTAAAAAGAGAAATGAGATCAAATCTAAGTCAATGATAGTTCAAACTGCTTTTCATGCTCAATACAAAGTAGAAAAATGGTATCTTGATAGTGGTTGTTCAAAACATATGACTGGTGAAAAGGAAAAGTTTTTGGTCTTAAAAGAAACAAACAGAGGAACAGTCAGTTTTGGAGATAACAAAGTCAGCTAAAAATCGTGGTAAAGGGACTCTTAGTTTGGATGGGAAATCCAAAACAGAAAATGTGCTTTATGTAGAAGGCCTAAGACATAATCTTCTAAGTGTGAGTCAACTTTATGATCAAGGGCACATAGTATCTTTCTTTTCAGATAGATGTGAGATAAGTAAAGAAAAAAATGGAAAACTCATTGCTAGTGCTACAAGGACTCCAAACAATCTTTACATGCTAAGTGAGATAAAAAAGGAAAAGTGTTTCTAGAATATGAGAGTTGGTTATGGCATAAAATATTGGGGCATTTGAGCTTTGATAATCTTGTCAATATTAGTAACAAGGAAGCAGTTAGAGACTTGCCCAAAATAAAAAGGCCCCATAACATCATTTGTGGTCCTTGTCAACATGGAAAACAGACCATAACCAGTTTCAAATCAAAAGGGTATACTTCTTCAAAACCATTGGATCTTATTCATACTAATTTATGTGGCCCTACTAGAACTCAGAGCATTCAGGGAGAAATCTACTTCATGTTGTTTATAGATGATTATTCTAGAATGACTTGGGTTACTTTTCTCAAAGAAAAATCTGAAGCTTTTGAAAAATTTAAAGCTTTCAAAGAAATGATTGAAAATGAGACTGACAAGAGAATCAAATGCTTAAGATCAGATAGAGGAGGAGAGTTCACTTCAAATAAATTTGTGGAATACTTTGAGCAACAAGGAATCAAAAGAGAATATTCAGTAGCAAGAACTCCTCAACAAAATGGAGTAGTTGAAAGGAAAAATAGAACTATTGAAAATATGGCTAGAGCTATGTTAAATGAGTCAAAACTTTTAGATGGTTTTTGGAAAGAGGCAGTCAGTACGGTAGTCTACATTATCACCATGGCCCAACTTAGATTCAATCATCATAAAACTCCTTATGAGTTGTGGAAAGGAAGACCAGCTATAGCAAAATACTTCAAAGTGTTTGGGAGTAAGTGCTTCATCAGAAGGGAAGATCAGAATTTGGGTAAGTTTGATCCTAGGTGTGATGAGGGAATATTTCTTGGATATTCCAACAGAAGCAAGGCCTACAGATGCTTCAAAAAAAGAACTCATATAGTTGTAGAGAGCATAAATGTAATAGTTGATGAAAATACAGGGATAAGATAACCAGTCAAGGAACTTAGTGATGAAATTTGTCAAGAAGAATTCAGAGAGGTTTCAGATGAAGAAGAGGAAAGACAACAACTACTTCCCAAAACTCCTTCACGATATGTTCAGAAACATCATCCCAAACATTTGATCATTGGTGATCCAAATAGCAGAGCAAACAAGAAGAAGAGTCATTCCTTCACATGATTCTACAAATGTTTCATTATTATCTCAGATTGAGCCAAAAGATTTTAGTGAAGCATGTGTAGATAAGTTTTGGGTAAAAGCAATGGATGAAGAGCTAAATAAAATAGAGAAAAGTGAAACTTGGGAATTGGTTCCAAGACCTAAGGACAAGAATGTCATTGGCACAAAATGGATATTCAAAAATAAACTCAATGAGGATGGAAATATTGTCAAAAAAAGCTAGGTTAGTCTGCAAAGGTTATGCTCAAGTAGGTGTTGATTTCGAAGAGATGTTTGCTCCTATTGCTCGTCTTGAAGCTATCAGAATGTTTTTGGCCCTTTCAAGCTTCAAATAATTCAAGGTATATCAAATGGATGTAAAGTCAACTTTTCTAAATGGGGTGTTGGTAGAAAAAGTCTACATAGAATAGCTAGAAGGAGTGTCTCTCTTAGAACAGTCAGACTATATGTGTAAACTGAAAAAGGCCTTGTATGGGTTAAAGCAAGCACATAGGGCTTGGTACTCAAGACTTGACAGGTATCTTCATGAGCAAGGCTTCAAGAAAGGTGTGGCAGATAACAATTTGTATATTAAGAATGAAGATGATGATATGTTGATTACGGTTGTCTATGTTGATGATATTATTTTTGGGGGAAATAATACTTAGATGTGCAAAGTTTTTGCTAACACCATGCAGAAGGAATTTGATATGTCTATGATTGGAGAGCTGTCATTCTTTTTAGGTCTTCAGATTGCTCAATCAAAATATGGTATATTTCTCTCTCAAGGAAAGTATATCAAAGAAATGTTGAAAAAAATTGGGATGATGGACAACAAACCAGTGTGTACTCCAATGATTACAGGGTGCAAGATGAGTAAATATGATGAATCTCCAACGGTAGATCAGAGGTTGTACAGATCTATGATTGGTAGTTTATTATATATTACAGCTACCAAACTAGATATCATGCAGGTAGTTGGGTTAGTAGCAAGATTTCAGGCAGCTCCAAAATATTCTCATGTTATAGCAGTTAAGAGGATATTTAGATATCTGAAGGGCACTATGGACTTTGGGCTTTGGTATCCCAAAGGTGATGATTTCACCCTCATAGCTTATACAGATGTAGATTGGGCGAGGCATTATTGATGACAGGAAAAGCACTAGTGGTGGAGCATTCTTTCTGGGAAAGAGTTTGGTTTCTTGGCTAAGTAAGAAACAACCTTCAGTTTCCTTATCTACAACAGAGGCTGAATACATAGCAGCAGTTGCTAGGTGTACACAGGTTTTATGGATGAAAACCACCTTGGAGGATTTCAAATTCAAGCATGAACAACCCATCTCCATACTTTGTGATAATACAAGTGCCATAAGTATTTCCAAAAATTCAGTAATGCACTCAAGGACAAAGCATATTTCCATCAAGTATCACTTTCTAAGGGAGAAAGTGCAAGACAAGCAAGTCAAGGTAGAGTATGTGTCTACTAAAGAGTAGATTGCAGATATCTTCACCAAACCTCTTCCAAGAGATACGTTTGAGTATCTAAGGGAGAAATTGGGAGTTGTACTCCCACCCCAGAATTAATCACCTCATCAGGAGGTGGGGGAGGGACTAAGCTAAGAGGCTCATTCTTAGTCCCGAGCCCCAAAGGTGACCCTTTGTGATTGATGACAAAGGGGGAGAGATATGAGTAAGGGGGAGAGCTTCAAAGTGAAGAGGAAAGCCTCAATATAGGGGGAGTTGTTTATGTTGAGTTTCTATGTTGTTGAGAAGCATGGTTTGCCATCAATGACAAAGGGGGAGATTGTTGGCAATTTTGGGTTTGAGATCCTAGCTTCTTGTCTATGAGTTGTCATTGATGTCAAAAGGAAATGGCATTAATGTTAAGAGGATGTGTTGGCTTCAAAGGTGGAAGATTCCAATAGAATCTTTTTAAGAGAATCCGGAGAGATTCCATTGGCAAGGGTTTTTCATTAAAACCAAACCGGTTTTTATTAAAACCAATGGAGGTTCTCTTTATTATTTATTTAATTATTATTTAAAACCCTTCAAGGTTTTAATTAATTAATTATTTAATTAATTAAGGGAGAAATTATTTTTAATTTATTAAAAATACTTAAAGGTTTTTAAAACTTTTTTTATTCTTAATTTATTAAAATTATTTAAGGGTTTTTAAACCCTTTTTGAAAAGACTTTTGATTAATTTCGAAATGGTATTTATTTTCGCCGACGTCAAGGTGTCTTCGAAGAGACTATTTATTCTCCAACTCCTAGGTTGGAAGGATAATTAATTCAAAATCCCCTAAATGCAATTTGCGGTGTTTGTGCTTTGTATTCGCTGCGATCGAAGGAAGACTTAGAAGCACGTGCGGTTGAAAAGTCTTTGGGAGTTTTTTCGAGGGTGAAGTGGAGGGAAGTTCACTTGTGAACTTCGTAGCCCACGTGGGCTAGTGGTAGCGAAGGATGCTATTGGGCACTGCATTGGCGGAGGTCATCGTTTCGAGTCTCACGGGGGTGCTTTGCTAGAGTAACACACGTTTTTATTAAAACGTCTTTATGCCGCAAAATTCGGAGTTTCTTGGACAACGATTTATAAGGTGTGATTAAATTTTATGAGTTTTGGCTTTTGTGATTAGCATTGAATAAAATCTTAGGAGAAATAAGGGCATATTTCTTTGGATGTATTTTTAAGATTATTCTTTGCTATCCTAAAATTAAAAATGGAGGTATAAGGTGTGAGTCTGTGATTGTTGATTTATTGGCATGTTATGGTGGTTGTGTTTAAAGAAGTGGAGCTAAAAGGTGTAATAAAGGAAGTTTATATTATTGCTCATTTCTTTTTATTCTAACCCTAACTTGGTTGGAAGTTTGAGAGTTGTGTGTGGTGACAAATTGAAGGTTCAATTATCTTCTACTCCAATAAGGTATGGGCACATTCTTCTTATGAGTATGATTGGTGTATGTTTTCTGAAATAAGGTTGGAGTGAAAAGGTATTCTACTAGGTATCCTTTGGCTAGGTGTAAATCCTATTTTTCTGGTTTGTTGAAGACTACTTATGCATTGTTATCCTTAAGGAGAGTTTTTGGTGAATGCATAATTTCTGGTTTGAGATAGTGGAAGCTTTGTGCACTAGGGTTTATATTTGTGAGTCTAGCTACTTGCATTGAGTTGGTGGAACCCTTGGTTGGCTGTTTTGAGTTTGATGGTTGAGTTGCTTCCATAGAGGTTGTTTGATCAAGTTATTGCTTTACTTGATTCATGATATTGGGCTTACTACATTGAGTTGATTTGAGCAAGTTATTCTTTGCATTTGGTGATATTGTGTTGGTGGTTGTTTTGTTCAAATATCTTTGGAGGGAAAAGTATTTCTACTTGTTTTATTTTCTTGTGATGATTGGTTGAATGCTTCAAGGTTAATGTTGAGTTGAATGGTGTTGGTTGACTAAACCTTGTTTGATGAGCATTGTTGTTAAAACCCTAATTGATGGTGAAAAGAACATGAGTATCATTGTTATGTGATTCTTTGCATAGTTGGCAATTGTTGGGGTTTCATGTTCTTGAAAGAAAACATTCTATCCTATCCATTTCAGATATTGAGTTGAGTTTTCAAATTTGAGATTGAGATTGAGCTGAGTTGATTTGAGTTGAGTTTTGAGATTGGGATTTGAGTATAGAACATATTGAGTCTCTAACAATTCTCTTTATGCTTCTATGAGTTTGAAAAATCACATTGGGTCTCTAACAATTCACTTTGTGATTTCCTACTAAGAATTTTTTTCTTGGTGAGCTTGCTGAGTTTTTGGACAGGTTCCGATGGGGAATTGTGAGCAGTTTTGGACAAGTTCCAGTGGGGACTTGTGAGCATATTTGGATAGGTCTTAGCAGAGGACTTGTGAGTTGAGTTTGATAGTTCTATAAGAGAACTTGAGGACAGAGGTGCATTGGTTCTATGAGAAGAACCTGAGGACAGATTTGGCAAGTCTTTGAGAAGACTTGTATGTAGAGGATTGATTTGTTCAAGAGTTGGACAGATCTGACAGACAGAGGAAGACTTGTACTAGACCAACTAACTGTGTTTGGTATAGGTTGCTGAGCTGATGTGGACATGATCATAGAATGTAGAGGTCTCTTAGGCTAAGCATTGAGGACAGGAGGTCTTCGGTGGAAAGGAGTTCCACGTGCTGGCAAGAGGTAGAGGCAGTTGATCTTCTGAGGGATCATTTCTAGAGCAGAGGGGAAGGTATCTCCTTTGGGCCGAGGCTCATAAACATTGTAATTGGGAAGGATTCCCAAAGAACTTTGAGATAACTTTTAGAGAAAAGTTTTTGTGGACATAGCCCAACCATTTTGGGTGAACCACGTTAAAAATGGGTCTTCAATGTGTGATGTTTTTTGTCTTGATTAATGTTGTGTTGATGCCACTACTATCTAAAGTTAAAATTATTAATTGGTTAAGTCTTATACTGTTCACCCCCCCTCTTAGTATAAGTCATTGTTCTTCATATTAAACAAATGGAGGGTAGGGTACTCCAAGGATCCCTCATTGTGCAACAAATGGAGGGCATTGTTCTCTAAAGGATCACCTTTACTCTTGTTAATTATACATTATGATTTTCTATTTAGGTTAGGTCTATGTTGGCACTATATAATTTTTTGCTATTTATTCGTACCTTCTCTCATGCCCTTCCTTTCACATGACACACTTCCACTTTTTTTGTTGTGTGTTGCATGACATGTTGGTTAGGGAAATTCAATGGATATGCTTGATAACATGGGATTTAAGGTTATATTCATTTCATATCCATTCTATTATTCACAACCATGTGTGGTTGATCATACGTGTTATTCTCCATAGGTTCAATAGTTTTTACATAAATTTATTTTGATGAACATAAATCATTCATAATATACTTAAATATTAAATAATTCAACCATTTATTTGTTGGCAATTTTGGGTACCTTGGGTACATTGCCTTTGCTCTAAGTGTAGATGTTGTCATTGATGTCAAGAAGGTCTTGAAGCATTCTGGTTTGATGTCAAAGAATTTGTTTTGATGAAGGTTTCAGTTTGGACAGTGAGTTTCCAAGAAGATCAGAGTAGCCCAGTTGCAAAAAGATCAAGAAAAAGACAAGTAAGAAAAAGTATGCAGGCGGCTGGAAAAACTGTCGCGATTTCGCGACATGTTTTAGGAGAGAGAAAGTGCTGGCAAAACTATTGGTGATTTCGGCAGTTTGAGGAGGAGAGAAAGGCTAGAAAACTGTCGTGATTTCGTGACATGTTTGAGGAGAGAGAAAGTTCGGGCAAAACTGTCGCGATTTCGCGACATGTTGGCAGAGAAGGAGAGCAAGTTGGAAAGTGTCACGATTTCATGACATGTCGCATTTTCGCGACTCGAAAAGTGCAGGAAGGCAGAGAAAGAAAAGTGTCGCGATTTCGCGACACATTGCCAGGAAAGTTGTTCGGACGAGAAAGTGTCACGATTTCATGACATGTTGCAGGAGAGAGAGTTCGAAAGGAAAAGTGTCACGATTTCGTGACATGCTGCAGAAGACAAAGTGAGGACTGTTGCGACTTCGTGACAAGATGCAAAAATCAAAGTAAGAACTGTCGTGATTTCGTGACATGCTGAAAAGCTTGAAGAAAGAACTATCACGATTTCGTGACATGCAGCAAAAGGAAGAGTCTGAAACAAAGAGTGTCATGATTTTGCGATAGGCTACAAAGAAGTTGTACGGATGCAAAAAGTGTCATGATTTCACGATAGGTTGAGATGGCAGCAGTAAGTTGCAGAAAGTGTCACGATTTCACGACAGGTTGAAGAGAAAGCTTGCGAATGCAGAAAGTGTCATGATTTCACGACAGGTTGAGTTGGCAGCATTCAGTTGGAGAAAGTGTCATGATTTCGTGACAGAAACTGGAAGCAGGTCTTCTATAGGAGAAGTGTCACGATTTCATGATAGAAGCAGAGAGGAAGGCTTTGTAGACAAAAGCGTCATGATTTCGCGACATGTTCCAGTTTCGCGGGCATATGGCAAAAAAGAGCTTAAGGCAGCGAAAGCGTCGCGATTTCGTGACATGTTCCATTTTCGCTGGTGCAAGCCGAGAAAAGGTTGAAGAAGCAAGAAGGGTCACGATTTCGTGACAGAGTTGCAGTTGACGTCAGCAGAAGCAGATGTGTCATGATTTCATGACAAAAGCAGAGAAGAAGGCCATAAAGGAAAAAGGGTCACGATTTCACGACAGAGTTGTAGATGACATCAACAAAAGTCAGATGTGTCACGATTTCATGACAAGGACGAAGTCAAGGCTGACAAAGGCAAAAAGTGTCACGATTTCATGACAACAAGCAATAGAAGGTGTACGGCAGGCAAAGGTGTCGCGATATCGTGACATGTTGAAGTTTCACGCCAGAAGCTATAGGGAGGCAGTGAAGCCGACAGAGTTAAATCTAGGCCGACGTAGCATAGGGTTTTGCAGCCGACGTGGTTGAAGGGTAAACAACCGACTAAGACCAAGGTTTTAATCTTGAGATTGTGAGTATAAAAGGAGGGCTGCTTGAAGAGTTTGGAATCGATCAAGTGTGCGTTCGAAGTGCGATTTGCGCAGATAGAGTGCGGGGAGAAGTTCGATCGTAGAGGTGCATAAGTGGAAGTCTGATCGACTGTTGTGTTTGAGCAGAGTGTGCAACGACTGTGCTACTATGTTTGCACAGAGTGTGCGACAACTATGCTACAGTGTTTGAGCAGAGAGTGCAAAGATTGTGCTGCTGTGTTTGCACTGAATGTGCGAAGACTGCGCTACTATGTTTTGGCAGAAGTGCATAAGTTGATCGAGTGCTGCTGTGTTTGCATAGATAGTGAAAAGTTGGTTTTGACCAAGTGCGGCTGTAACAGAAAAGAACAGAGGAAGAGGACAGATTTGTGCTAGACCGAAGGACTGTGTTTGGTGCAAATTTGAGGAATGACTTTGCAGTGATAGAGTTGAGGACAGAGATCTCCAGCTAGAGCAGGGAAGACAGGTGTCTTCTATGGATAGAGTTCCACTTGCTAAGGGCAGAGGAGGTAGAGGTCCTCTAGAGGATCACCACTAATAGCAGAGCTAGGGGAAGGTGTCTCCTTTGGGTTGGTGCCCATAAACTTTGTAATTGGGAAGGTTTCCCAAAGAACTGTGATATAACTTTTAGATAAAAGTTTTATCCGTGGAGTAGCCCACTTTGGGTGAACCACGTAAATTGTTGTGTCGCTTTGTGGATGGTGTGTTGTGCATTGCTTTGATTACTGTTATTATTACTGCTATCTATACACTGCATTATACTATTTTGAAAGTTGATTTTAAAGCAAATTGAAAAAGTGGTCTTATACTGTTCACCCCCCCTCTTAGTATAAGCTTGTGTTCTTCAATTGGTATCAGAGCGGGTTCCTTCGAAAAGGTTTAACAGCCGGAAGGAAGAACTGGTTAAGAACACAATGGATTTTTTAGGTGGCAATGCAGCACCTATTCTTGATGGATCAGATTTCGGTCTGTGGAGTGCAAGAATGAGAGTTTATCTAATGGCACTTGGTAATGAGGTATGGGAAGTGATTGAAGACGAATACACTATTCCTGAACATGGTCCTTATACCAAAGAAGACAGGCTCATGCTTCACAGCAATTCAAAAGCCATGAATGCAATCCTGAGAGGCTTACAGAAAGCAGATCTCACCAAAGTTATTCACTGCAAGACAACTAGTGAAATGTGGAAACAATTGCAGGTGGTTCATACAGGTGATGCAAATGTTCGAAAGGCCAAATTGAGACATTTTAAAGGTATGTTTGAACAACTCAAAATGAATGATGATGAAAATATTAGTGACTACATGCTTCGTATGGATGAGGTTGTTAACTCCATGAAAGACCTAGGTCTTGAGCTTGCTGAAAATGATGTGTGTGATAAGATTTTAAGATCCCTTCCTAATAGATTTAGTGAAAATATTTTTGCTATTGAGGAAGCTAAAGATTTAGATAAATTGAAAAAGGATGAGCTCCATAGTATTCTTGCAGCATTTGAGCTGAGAACTCAAGTGAAAGTTGATGTCAAGAAAGAGGCAGCTTTCAAAGTTACCAAGAAATCAAAGGGCAAACAGATTCAAGAGAGTGATGAGTCTTCTAGTGATGAAGAGGCATATTACAGCAAGAAAGGCAAGTTCTCTAGAAAACACAAAAGCAAGAAAAACATAAGGTGTTTCAACTGTGGAAAGTTTGGTCATTATGCTACTGACTGTACTGTTTCAAAGAATGAAAGTGATGAAGATATACAGGATGTTAAGAGCAAGGATTCTGAAAAGCACAGGTATTACAGAAAGAACAAATATGAGCACAACAATCAAGGAAAGAGGCATTCACACAAGAACAAGAAGAGCCTCTACCTGGACAAAGCAAGTAAGTGTTCTAGCAGTGATAGTGAAAGTTCTTCTAGTGATAATGAAAATGAGATGTTGTTCATTTCAGAAAAGGAGGAAGAACCAAAACATAAATTCATTGTCATGAAATGTTTTAGATGTGGAAATTTTGGGCACCTTGAGGATAATTGCACAAATAATGAATTGGTTGCTAGTATGTATGAGGATGCTTCAGAAAATGATAAGGAAGATGTATGTATGGTTTTTGAAAAGGGTAGCACCTCTAGTGATAAGAAATCTGAAAAAGGCCTTGATAATTCAAAATGCAATCAAATAGAGGATCTTGAATGTGAACTTACTAATGCTCTTAGTGTTTTGAAAAAGGAAAGAAAGAAGAATGCTAGACTCAAGGATAAGTTAGATGAATGTTGTATGGAGAGAGATGAACTCATAGAAAGTCTTGACATCTCTATGGCTAAGACTCAAGAACTCAAGAATGAGTTAGAATCTAAGATGCTTGAGTATAGTGAATTAGAACAGAAAATGGCTGCCTTGAAAGAGGAAAATAAATATTACAAGGATAAGCTATACAGGTTTCAAGATAGCTCCAAAAGGGTTAAATCTCTCATCAAAGGTCAAAGAAAACCAACAGATAAAATAGGTCTCGGGTTTGTTGAGCCGCACAAGAAACAGGTTGGGGAATCTAGCAAGAGATTACAAAAGGAAGAAAGTTCTGATGTAGAAAGTACTTCAGATCAAGAGTCCGTGAGTGATAAATGCACAGAAATAGAAAATAGAATTCTGAATGCGAAGAAGAAGTTTACCCGACCTAGAAGGTCATTTACAGGAAAGTTTAATGGCAGATGTTTTGCGTGTCACAGGTTTGGCCACATGGCTTCGCATTGCATGACTCAAGTAAGGAAGATAAATGACAGTTTCAGGGGCCGTAACTTATTTCAAGGATATTGCTACTCTTGTAATCAGTTCGGGCATAAGGCAATGTTCTGCAAAACTAACAATAGGAACACGGTTACTCATAACAGACGGATTCAAAAAGGAGGTATGCCGAACAGAAATAACTTTGTTACGTGCTATAAGTGCAACAATGAAGGACACACAGCTAGACAGTGTAGAGCTGATTTTCCAAGGTACAAGAACAGAAAAAGTGATATAAATAGGTCCAAGGATCAAGGTATGAATAAAAATAGGAATGATAAAAGAAACAGGAACAGTAGTATGAACAGGTCCGAGGATCAGAACAGTGACAGGAACAAAAATACAGACAAAGAATTCAAGAGAAGGCCCGACAAGGAAATTGTAGACACTGATGATGATGAGTGTCTAATGGGAGTGTCACTCCCAACCCTGTTTTAAATCACCTCATCAGGGAGGTGGGGGAGGGACTAAGCTAAGAGGCTCATTCTTAGTCCCGAGCCCCAAAGGTGACCCTTTGCCATTGATGACAAAGGGGGAGAGATATGAGAAAGGGGGAGAGCTTCAAGTGAAGAAGAAAGCTTCAAGTCAGGGGGAGCAAAAACTTCAATTGCAGATTCTCAGTTGTTGGATCAGTAGGGTTCAGTTTTGGCTCTTGAGATATGTTTTCAGTTAAGGGTTGCCATCAATGACAAAGGGGGAGATTGTTGGCAATTTTGGGTACCTTGGGTACATTGCCTTTGCTCTAAGTGTAGATGTTGTCATTGATGTCAAGAAGGTCTTGAAGCAATCTGGTTTGATGTCAAAGAAATTGTTTTGATGAAGGTTTCAGTTTGGACAGTGAGTTTCCAAGAAGATCAGAGTAGCCCAGTTGCAAAAAGATCAAGAAAAAGACAAGTAAGAAAAAGTATGCAGGCGACTGGAAAAACTATCACGATTTCACGACATGTTTTAGGAGAGAGAAAGTGCTAGCAAAACTGTCATGATTTCGCGACATGTTTGAGGAGAGAGAAAGTGTTGGCAAAACTGTCACGATTTCGTGACATGTTTGAGGAGAGAGAAAGTTTGGGCAAAACTGTCACGATTTCGTGACATGTTGGCAGAGAAGGAGAGCAAGTTGGAAAGTGTCACGATTTCATGACATGTCGCATTTTCGTGACTCGAAAAGTGCAGGAAGGCAGAGAAAGAAAAGTGTCACGATTTCATGACACATTGCCAGGAAAGTTGTTCGGACGAGAAAGTGTCACGATTTCGCGACATGTTGCAGGAGAGAGAGTCCGAAAGGAAAAGTGTCACGATTTCGTGACATGCTGCAGAAGACAAAGTGAGGACTGTTGCGACTTCGTGACAAGCTGCAAAAATCAAAGTAAGGACTGTCACGATTTCGTGACATGCTAAAAAGCTTGAAGAAAGAACTGTCACGATTTCGTGACATGCAGCAAAAGGAAGAGTCTGAAACAAAAAGTGTCACGATTTCGTGATAGGCTACAAAGAAGTTGTACGGATGCAGAAAGTGTCACGATTTCACGATAGGTTGAGATGGCAGCAGTAAGTTGCAAAAAGTGTCACGATTTCGTGACAGGTTGAAGAGAAAGCTTGCGAATGCAAAAAGTGTCACGATTTCATGACAGGTTGAGTTGGCAGCGTTCAGTTGGAGAAAGTGTCACGATTTCATGACAGAAACTGGAAGCAGGTCTTCTATAGGAGAAGTGTCACGATTTCATGACAGAAGTAGAGAGGAAGGCTTTGTAGACAAAAGCGTCACGATTTCGTGACATGTTCCAGTTTCGTGGGCATATGGCAGAAAAGAGCTTAAGGCAGCGAAAGCGTCACGATTTCGTGACATGTTCCATTTTCGTTGGTGCAAGCCGAGAAAAGGTTGAAGAAGCAAGAAGGGTCACGATTTCATGACAGAGTTGCAGTTGACGTCAGCAGAAGCAGATGTGTCATGATTTCATGACAAAAGCAGAGAAGAAGGCCATGAAGGAAAAAGGGTCACGATTTCGCGATAGAGTTGCAGATGACGTCAGCAAAAGTCAGATGTGTCACGATTTCACGACAAGGACGAAGTCAAGGCTGACAAAGGCAAAAAGTGTCATGATTTCATGATAGCAAGCAATAGAAGGTGTACGACAGGCAAAGGTGTCGTGATATCGCGACATGTTGAAGTTTCGCGCCAGAAGCTACAGGGAGGCAGTGAAGCCGACAGAGTTAAATCTGGGTCGACGCAGCGTAGGGTTTTGCAGCCGACGTGGTTGAAGGGTAAATAGCCGACTAAGACCAAGGTTTTAATCTTGAGATTGTGAGTATAAAAGGAGGGCTGCTTGAAGAGTTTGGAATCGATCAAGTGTGCGTTCGAAGTGCGATTTGCATAGATAGAGTGCGGGGAGAAGTTCGATCGTAGAGGTGCATAAGTGGAAGTCTGATCGACTGTTGTGTTTGAGCAGAGTGTGCAATGACTATGCTACTATGTTTGCATAGAGTGTGCGACAACTATGCTATAGTGTTTGAGTAGAGAGTGCAAATATTGTGCTATTGTGTTTGCGTTGAATGTGTGAAGACTGCGCTACTGTGTTTTGGCAGAAGTGCATAAGTTGATCGAGTGCTGCTATGTTTGCGTAGATAGTGAAAAGTTGGTTTTGACCAAGTGCGGCTATAACAAAAAAGAACAGAGGAAGAGGATAGATTTGTGCTAGACCGAAGGACTGTGTTTGGTGCGAATTTGAGGAACGGCTTTGCAGTGATAGAGTTGAGGATAGAGATCTCCAGCCAGAGTAGGGAAGACAGGTGTCTTCTATGGATAGAGTTCCACTTGCTAAGGGCAGAGGAGGTAGAGGTCCTCTAGAGGATCACCACTAATAGCAGAGCTAGGGGAAGGTGTCTCCTTTGGGTTGGTGCCCATAAACTTTGTAATTGGGAAGGTTTCCCAAAGAACTGTGATATAACTTTTAGATAAAAGTTTTATCCGTGGAGTAGCCCACTTTGGGTGAACCACGTAAATTGTTGTGTCGCTTTGTGGATGGTGTGTTGTGCATTGCTTTGATTACTGCTATTATTACTGCTATCTATACACTGCATTATACTATTTTGAAAGTTGATTTTAAAGCAAATTGAAAAAGTGGTCTTATACTGTTCACCCCCCCTCTCAGTATAAGCTTGTGTTCTTCATTAGTAATATTCTAGAATTTAATAGTCCATACAATAAGGAAGAGATAGGTAATACCATTAATGTAGGACACCACCATAATATTCCTCTAATATGGAATAACTCTAGAAGATATCCTAATATGAGATCATCACTTAGAGAGGGCATGAAGAGATAGGTAATACCCTTAAGGTAGGACACCACCATAATATTCCTCTAATATGGAATAACTCTAGAAGATATCCTACTATGAGATCATCACTTAGAGAGGGCATGAAGAGATAGGTAATACCCTTAAGGTAGGACACCACCATAATATTCCTCTAATATGGAATAACTCTAGAAGATATCCTAATATGAGATCATCACTTAGAGAGGGCATCATCTCATAAGTTGTTTCATGGGTAAAGACAAATACAAGGCAATACTTGATAGGATTTATGATATGTCTTATGTATACACCCATCATCTAATGCTACTTTAGGGAGGGTATAACCCTAATCCTAATAAAATACTAAATCCTTATCATCTTATTATTATAATATTATGTTATAATTTAATAAACCATTGGTATCCATAATACCCATATGCAATATAATATAATATTCCAATATACCTATCCCTAGATACCATAGCATTCCACCAACTTAGAAATATTTCATCCTTGAAATGGGAGAAGAATTCAAATAGTATGGACTTAAAATCATAGCTAACAACTTGTACTAATATTTATCATCCATTCATACAAGTAAAATCTTGATTGGTGATGGTCTGTTATGATTCCAATCTACCATTGTGTCATTCTAATATACATTAGGGTTCCTTTAGCTTCATTCTTCTACTACTTCATTCTAATATCTAGAATAACTTCTCCTATGGTTCCATGATACCACTACATAACTCTCATATCAAATAATTATTTCCACACATGGTGGTGTGGGTGGTGATATGACACAACCTTATATTGATTTTTTGCTTCTTTTATCTCTTCAACCTTTTGTTCGTTGATTTTAAATTCCTCCCCATAGTGTTTCTTATATGCCCTTCTTTTTATTATTTATTGTGCTCCCTCTAATGATGCTTCCTTGGTATTTGATTTTGCTTCCTCTTTAGACTCTACTACTACCTCTTCATTAGTCTTTATTTTTTATTCTTTGGTCAATTATTTAGTCTACTCCCCTGCTATGATTTTTTTTTGTTTTTCCAAGAATTCTTGCTCCTAAAGCTAAGCAATATCCTATAGTGTTATCTTCTATTTCCTATGTTATAACTTCATAAAATTCTTTTGCACATTAATGTTAAAATTACCTAAGAATATAAAGATAACCAAGAATAGTATCCATGTCATCCATCTCAATAGCATAAAAATATGAATGTAAAACATTTTTATCTATAACAATATTTAAATATTAAAAAATCTAAATATTCTCACCTCAATTTGTATGTCCTTAACTTTCATTGCTTGAACCTAGAATCTCTTAGCCAAATTAATAATGATGAAATTACACCTACTATGATATAGAAATAATAATTATTTTCCTTTTGAATATAATCATAAATGTACAAAATGGTAATTTTAGATAGAAAAAATATCTCTAACCTTTTTGTTGCTTCTCTAATTCCAAAGGTGTGGTTCCCTCATCCTTCATAGTATCATCCATATGTATTCCTTCTTTTGGCTCCTTCAAAAATTTTAACTCCCTTTTAATTTTGTTTTGTTCCTCCAAAAGCCTCTTTACTTATTATTCATAACCATTTTTGGTAGCCTTCTAACTAGTTATCTTTCTCTTAGGCCCCCATATATTCAAGAATGCTTCTTCAATTTCTTCCCTAGTGCACTATGACCAAAAAAAATTTCTCCACTAATCCAAATATTTCCCTTTGAAATCAATATCAAATAAGTTTTTAAAAAACCTATTTAGGATGCATAGAGTTTAATTTTATTTATCACTCTCTATAAATAGTTTTATCCTTTTAAAATGAATTAGGCACCTTCATAATCTCACTTGCATAAAAATGACAATAAAAACTAGAATTCTATGAAACTAGGGTTTCATAAAAATGATTCATATAATTTTTTGCTTAGAAAATCCAAAACCAATGTTGCATAATCAAGTAGACCCACAAATTTTCTTTAAAAAAAATAACTAATAGTTGATTTGCTTGCATGGACTAAATTATATCTCAAAGTTTATTTTCTAGAAAAAGTACAATATGAAAAATGTCACTACCATTGTTCCAATTGGATTACTTCACAAGGAGGCATATCCCTCAATATTATTGATATTCCTTCATAAGACACTTCTTTTGAAACTTTTAAAATTTTAAATAATATGGCATAATAATCATCTCAATTAGATGTCCATTGAAAGATATGGATCTTCAAAAATTAAACTTTTTTCTAGAAATTTGTATATTTGTTTCCCTCTAAAAAACCTAGTTTTACTTTGCTAGAATCATTTATTTGATATAAACTATTACAAAAAATATATTCTCAAGAACATATATCATCCATGATATAATGAAATGTCAAATATATAAACCACAAAGTAATATTCCATAATGCAATAATAAACATAATGAAGTAGAGATAGATAATACCCTTAGAGTAGGACAATCCTATAATACTCCTTAAGGAAGGAATATCTCCACAAGATCTCTTAATATGTGAGTGCTAATTAAAGAAGGAAAATCCTCATAAGCCACTTTGTAGGTAAATATGATTACAAGATAATACTTGAGATGATTGATAATTACTTATATAAAAATATAGCTTAGTTATATACTCATCATTTAATGCTACTTTGGGTAGGGTATAACCCTAACCCTACCCAAATCCTAAAACCTTATCCAATTAACTATTAAATAATATCATATCCCTTTATACTTATCCCTAGGTACCATAAAATTCCACCTTGCTAAAAGTATTTTGTCCTTGAAATGTGAGAAGAAACCAAATTTTCTTCTAAGCATTGCTAACAATAGATGTCAATCTTGCTCATCCATTCATCCAAGTGAAATATTGATTGGTGATGGTATTATATAATTCCAATTTGTCATTTTTCCACTTAGATATCCATTAGTTATCCTTTGGATCCATAATTTTGCTACTCCACTTTGATATCTAGAATTATTGCTTCTATGGTTCATTCAATATTTAGCATGTCCAAAGTGCCTTTTTGAGCCCTTCACTTGCTATACTCTTTCTCTCAACACATAAAATTTTATGGGTATGGTATGTTAACATACAACACTTAAACACCAATGGAATATACACATGCAAGAATATATATATAAAATAATAGAAATGATAGTATAATTGGGATAACATAATAAGAATTAGAATACTTGTATGACATGAACAAGATATAAAGATAATGGCATGATAATTACACAATAAGTACAAATATATTATTACTCATACAAAATGAACAAAGTACATAAGGGATCACCAAGCTATTTTTAGTGAGTGAATTTATTCCCTTTGTTGAGTTTCCACTTTTTATGGACTCAACCACTAATTGTATCCAACACTCTCAATTAGACACACTAACTCAGATAGCTAGAGTAACTATCTTTAATATATTTTTCTTATGTACTGGATCTCTATGATCAACTTGCCTCCCACGATGAGGAGTTATCCATATATATATACTCATGGAAACTAGAATTTATAGAGGTGGATAATTCTATATGCACACATGGAAATATCTTCTAGATATCTCCTCCTATAGTCTTCCCACAATATCAATATATTGTTAATATTTTCGCTTGGAATTTTCTTGTGATAATTTATGATTACATAAGATGTTTAAGATACCACATACTTATATAGACCCTCCTTTGGATTTTTGATATGATAATTTAATAATTACATGATATAGTCAATATATCATATGCTTCTAGAGATTTACATACTAGATTTTTAACAAATTTAATATGATATTATTTATAAAATATCTCAAGATAGTTTGTTCTTGTGACAAATATAATTTACTATGATAATGAGACTTTAAAAAATATAATTTACCATGCTAGTGAGACTTTAATTTTACTATTTACTATAACTTCTTATGCCCTCTCCTAATCACCACATTTCTTATTGTCTTCCTTTCATACAATTATTTTGTCTATAGTGCCATTATACTGTAATGGTTGCTACAATATTCCATAGAGTATTTGCACTACAATCATATCAAGTAAGCTATTGAGTTGTACTCCTATCCATAAAAATATCAAATAATATACTATACATCCTTCTTGTGCTAGTAAATATATAATTAACATAACCAAATTTTGTGTTTACGTATCTCCTCCCTTCTAATTTCTACCCTACCCGTAGAATAAGCCTATCTTTTTGTAGGAATTAATAATTTTAATATATCATACCTAACCCATTTATTGATAGGATTCTGTAACAACCCTCCTTGGTAGGACTTACTCTTGAAAAAACACTACGTATTGAAATATGGATGTCTAATATATAGTCTTATTTTATGGCAATAAGAATGAGTAATTGCACTTTAAGCTTTGATCCTATTCTTGGAATATGGTACTACTAATGTATTTGTGGTTGGAGTACCAGGTGCTTTAAATGATGGATTGATTTGGATAACCACCTGAGTTGAGAGATATTTTGGAAATTTATGGTGATGACTTGTTCATCGACAACTCTTAAGGTAAAAATTACCTTCATGTAGATACATTGCATTTGTGCTTGTTGATTAATACAATGTTAGGATGAGAGCTCACTTTGGTGAAACAGTCATATTTAGTATGATGGGGATAGCAATGTAGTTATTTAAAAAAAAACATTTGATCAAAGATAAAACACCATTGTATAGTATTTCAAATCTTTGTTTTGCTTGTATAGAAAATTGTGGATTGGGTAGTTAGCCCAATGAAATTATTAATGGGGGTAACACCATTAATACTTAAATATTAATACCAATGTTAATAATTCATATTGATATTTGGTATTAAGTAGTGAATAATTGATCCTTTCACTATGTTGGAAGCAAAGGTATCTTGGTATTATTTTTGAAATTGAATTATTAATTGATTGCCTTAAAACCATGCTTAATGAGAAAGAAGTATATAATAATAATAGAATTCCTAAGGTTGGAATTATAATTGAAATATTAAAACCTTGCCTTAAATGCATGATCAAAAATATTTAACTTGGCCTCAACGTGCTTGAGAAACACCATCGAACATTACCCATTGGAGTTGGAGCACATTGGCAAGTATGGCCAGTGAATCCAAGAAGAGAGGAGAACACACTCCCACATTTTACAAGGATTCACAAGGTTATTTGATGAGTTGATATGGGATATTTTGGGCATTTATAGTGAGAGGAGGAAATGAAAGGAGCTTTGGAAGTAAGTTTGATGTTAATGACTGCATAATAAGAGGTAGTCTCTGGTTATGCCATAGCTCTATGCTTGTTCTCTACTTTATGCTTTTCCTTATTGTATGAACATGGATGATGGCTTCTTTGCCTACTTATTTGGATGGTATTTTGTGTCCTTTTTTTTATCTTGGTGGCTCGATATATTTCTTCCCCTTGGTTATTGTGTAGGTGGTTTTCTATGGCTAGTTTATCACCTATAGGATAATTTTGGAACCCCCATGTCATAAGTAAATTATTGATAGCAGGGTTACTTCAGTTGGTGTTCTTCTTTGTGCATCTAGTTGTTGGGTTAAGTTTAGTGCTAGGTGGGTGTTGGGTTGCATCCCTTACCTTCTCCTAGGATGGGTGTAGATGTCTACCTTGTATTTTCATTGTAGGTCCGTGTTGTCTTGAATCTTATAAAATGCTCTACGTGGTCCTTGGTAACCATCAATCTCATTTATGTTTGACCTAAGTTGGTTTGAGATTGGCTTCCAATGAACATTTACTCCCCTATGTTACATGGTATTTTCAATCATTTTCATGTAGCTTGCTTTTATTTAGTAGAGGCAGTTTGGTAAACCTCATTAGTGGAGTCAATCTATACCGTTACCATTGATGCTTGTTGGGCATGCACATGGATTTGGTTGTTATACATTCTGCTAGTTTCGTGATAGAGAGGAATGCTAGGTTAAGGGAACCTTTGATTAATGTAAATTAATAGTTGATAGTATATTGATATTTTGATTAAATCATTATTATGTTAGAATAATAATTAATGTAATTAATAGATGATAGTATATTGATCTTTGATTAAATAATTATTATGTTAGAATAATGATTAATGTAAATTAATAGTTGATATAGTATATTGATCTTTTGATTAAATCATTATTATGTTAGAATAATGATTAATGTAAATTATTGGTTGTTTTAGAATAAGATCTTTTGAAAATCATTGTTATGTTAGAATAATGGTTATAATAGAATAATAGATGTTATGATATAATGATCTTTGGAAAAATTATTATTGTGTTAGGATTGTGGTTATCTAATAGATGTTATAGCATAACATTCTTTTGGTTGACATTTGTTTTGAGATGTGGATTAATGGAAATTAAAGAAATTATGGATGTATAATTCTTTTGGAAATTATTATTGTGCTATGATAATGATGATATAGTGGTATTCTGAGACTTTTGTAGGTAAAGGGGGCCATTATAGAGAGAAGTATGGGATTATCTCTTGGATATTTATAGTGTATGGTTGTAGCATGTTTTAAGTTTAGGATTTGGAAAATTATAGTGGTCTCCTGAGACATGAGTAGGTAAAGGAGCCACTATAGATAGAAGTACGAGATTATCTTCTTATTTTTTGTTTGCAATGAGTGAATGCATAGTTTCTTACATCATACTTAGAACATATTAATCTTCATTGCATAAAAAGATTTGTCCTAATCCCTAAATGTTCCTCAAGTTTGTGGGAGAACTTTGTCATGAATATGATCGTGAAAGGAATATGGTGTAGAAAGCACTTAGGTGGAATGGCCTTGATGTATCTTGGATTGAAAATTTGTTATGTAAATGAGAAATTGCTTTGTGTTCCTTAGACAACCTTCCAAGTGACTTTTCTTTAAAAGAGAAACAAACATGGCAGTTTTTGTAAGAAGTAGAAAGAAACCAAGGAATGATTTGAATTTGTAACTTTGTCTTACAAAATGTGTTCTATGTTGAAAATGGAATAATGTTATCTAGAGATATTTTATGATGAAGGGGTTTTATGTGATGATGTTAGCTTTGTGAGTAATCACTTTTGCTTCTAAATGAATGCTTCTTTACATAGCATTATGTTGGAACTTCAATCAGTTTTATTTGGGCATTCTTAAAAATTATTTAGATGCTTTTGTAGTAGTAGCTATGTTGAAGCTAATACTAGATTTATGATTGAATGTATCAGCTAAAGATTTAATTTTATGTTATATCATAGGCATGCTATTTTTAATTGAAGCATTTATAATTGAGAGAAAGTCGTTTTATATTTAATGCTATCAAGTTTGAGAAGAAACCTTATAGATATTGAGTCTTAAAAATAGCCCAATTATGGGAGGAGTCATGTTGATGCAAAAACCAAGTATGTGTGATTCCTAGAAGGAGTTGCGAGGATGCAATAGCTAGGAACTCACAATTCTAGAAGGAGTTGCATGGATGCAATAACCAAAAACTTGTGAGAAGATACACCTTGGACATTGAGGATCAGGTGTTCCATATTTGTAAAATTATTGGAATATTTCACAAGATAACAGTGGTGATCCCTCGATCTTGTGAAGAACACAAGCTTATACTGAGAGGGGGGGTGAACAGTATAAGACCACTTTTTACTTTTCTTTTCAATTCAATATTATGTAGTGTATAGATAGCAATATCAATAGCAGTAATCAAAGCAATGCACAAAACACCATCCACAAAAGTGACACAACAATTTACGTGGTTCACCCAATGCGGGCTACTCCACGGAGAAAATATTTTGCTAAAACTTTCTCAATCAATCTCTTGGGAATCCTTCCCAATTACAATGTTTATGGACCTCTGTCCAAAGGAGATGTTGATCCCCTAAATCTCAAGTTCATGGATCTCTTCCATAGGAGAACTCTTTCCCCTTCTGCTCTGGCTAGTGATCTTCTAGAAGACTTTGTCTCTCTGTTGCACTAACTGGTGGATCTCTCTCCACTTGAAGACTCCTCACTCAGATCTATCTTCAATTGTCCTGGCTACTAGATCTCTATCCACTAAGACTCTATCCTCTGTACTCTATCACCTCCAAAGCTCTATCAATAGGTTCACTCAGAACCTCCTCAAATATGCTCAATAGGCTCACTCAGAACCTGCTCAAATCTGCTCAATAGGCTCACTCAGAACCTACTCAAATATACTCAATAGGCTCACTCAGAACCTACTCAAATATTCTCAATAGGCTCACTCAAACCTACTCAAATATGCTCAACAAGCTCACACAGAACTTGTCCCAATCTACTCAATAAGTCCTCTCTAGGACTTGCTCAAATCTACATAGCAAGCTTTCACAAAAGCTTACACAAAATCAGTCCACAAGCCTTCTCAAAGACTTACCTCAAATCAGCTCAACAAAATCTCAACTCAATCTCATAGAAGCATAAAGAGAATTGTTAGAGACTCAATATGTTCTATACTCAAATCCCAATCTCAATTCAAAGAAATCTCAACTCAACTCAATCTTATAGAAGCATAAAGAGAATTGTTAGAGACTCAATATGTTCTATACTCAAATCCCAATCTCAACTCAAATCAATCTCAACTCAATCAGAATATAGAATAGTTTGTTTCATGGAACTTGAACAACCACTTCATGCAACCACTTGACTAGGCTCAATCAACTCTACTCAACCAATCACTTCAAGAAACAACTCTTTCTCACAAACCCTAGTCCAAGCATGAATCAACTAACTCAAAATATTTCCAACAATGCTCAACAACAAATCTTACATAACAATGATACTCATGTTCTTTTCTAACTCAAGTTCAAGTTCTTTGCATCACCCATTGGCTTCAACAACAATGCTAATAAGACAAGGTTTTAATCACAACTCTCAATTCAGAAAACCTAGAAGCATAAACTCAAAGTACTTCACTCAACCAATGGTCTAAACAACAATGCTTATCAAACAAGGTTTAATCACAACTCACAATCCAGAAAACCTTGAAGCATTAACTCAACCACTTTCGAAAAGGAAACCACAATCAATCCTTTTCACTCCAATGATATTTCAAAAATCAACCACCCAAATAAAATCAATGGAGAGTATTACTCATACCTTTTTGATGCCTTATGAGTTGTCCACTAAATCTGTCACACTCAACACACTTTCTTTTTCAACTCTTAACAAGGGTTAGAGATCTTGAGTAATAACACAACAATAATATCCAAATAACACCTTATTACTCCTACTTTATTTTAACATCCACCAAAGTTCTTTTTAAAAGAAAACCCTTACTCAAAATAACTTTCACTAAAAATAACTTTATCAAAAACCCTTATTACTCCTAACAATTTCAAAAATCACAATTAAAAATAATTCACAACTCAAACAACCACCATGACCTTATTCCCTAAGGTTACTCAACAAATCAACTAACGAAGCACCTTTACCCCTTATCACTCCACCTTAGGCAATCCAAACAAAAGATTAATAAAAACCTTAATACCTGCCTCGAGGGGAATCGAACCCTCATCTTGCCCCAACGCGAACGCCCTAGCCGTGGCCAAGCTGCCGCACGAGCTACGGGCTCATTGGTGAAAAAGAAGCGCCACCCACTTCTTATCCTTCACCCTCTTCCGCCAAGCGAAAAGTATGCGCCTTGGGCGCCTCAACAGAACAAAGCCAAAAATGATGCTTGCGGGAATCGAACGCACAACCTCCTTGTCACCAACACCTTTGCACAATCCAAGCTGCCACTAGGCCATGCTGCCCAATGCATTTTGGGAAGTGGTCGTTGTCTCCCTTTAATGTTCGTTGCGTCACTTAAACGAAAAACACGAGCTCTTTTTCTTCGCAAATACCAAGCGCAAATATCAACGAGCAAGGATGAATGAATTAAAAAATTCAATGGCATATTTATATGCCTTCCCTTTGCTTTGGAAACATCGGCCTTTTTGAAACTTCCTTCATGACGTCGACGGATAAACTTTTAATTTTAATTTTAAAATTAAAATTAAATTTTAAATAAATTAAAATTTAAACTAAATCTTTAAAATTAAATATCTCCATCATCGGGGCACATTTTTCGATGAAACAAAAAGCCAACTTGGGTTTTAAGAAAAACCCATTTCAAATATGCCATCCATGGTTTTAAATAAAAACCTTTTGCAAAGCTTCCCTTGAAGCTCCTTTTGGAACCAAATGCCATGCATCCCTTCTTGAACCTTTGATCAAAAACCTTTGCTTCTCATGAAGCTCTTTGTGAAACACAAACATAGTGCTTACTTACATAGATCCTTTTGACATCAATGACAACTCTTAGCTTAGGGACTCAAAATGTCCAACAATCTCCCCCTTTGTCATTGATGGCAACCCATATCCTTTTACTAAAATTTGACCTTCTTTTATGCTCCCCCTGGGACTTTGCTCCCCCTGGCTCAAAGCTTTCTCAAATATCAAATCTCTCCCCATATCAAAAACTCTCCTCAATATACACAAATCTCTCCCCCTTTGTCATCAATGGCAAAGGGTCACCTTTGGGGCTCGGGGCTAAGAATGAGCCTCTTAGCTTAGCCCCTCCCCCACCTCCACATGAGGTGGTTAATTCTGGGGTGGGAGTATTTCTACTCCCCGAAAGCACTGCTCTTTACCTTTACCTTTCTCTCTTCCTTTCTGAGTTTTTTGAATCCTCTCATTGTTTCTTACCAAGTCATCATCCCTGTTCCTGTCATCACTTATGTTCCTATTCTTGTTCTCATCCATGTTCCTATTTCTATTCCTGTTCCTATTCTTGTTCTCATCCATGTTCCTATTCCTGTTCATGCCTGCTTCTGGAATATTTTCTCTACACCATCTTGTTGTGTGACCATCATTATTGCACTTATAACACTTAATGTTATTATTCCTTGGAAGTGCAAATGTCTTAGGATATCTCCTAGTGAAGCCATATCCTCTTCTGCCATGAACCCTGCAATTCATTGCCTTGTGACCAAACTCATTGCATGAGTAGCAATACCCATGGAAAAGTTATCCTTTCCCATATTCATGTCTTTTGTATGACCTGCACTGTGAAGCCATGTGCCCAAACCTGTGACATGAGAAGCATCTCCCATTGAAGCTTCCTTGCCTAGACCTCATTGGTCTCCTATTATGATTGTTGTTCCATCTGTATCTTCTTTGTGCATTGTTTCTATCTTTGACCTCTTTGTTGTCCAACTCATCCTCTGATGTCTCATTCCAACTTACACTATTATTTTCTGAAGTATCTTCTTCTGAAATTCCTTCTTCTTCTAGACTTGAAGTAGACTTTTCTTCCCATTTATTTTGAGCTTGTTTGGAACCAAGACCTGTCTTGTTTGTTGCTCCTCTTTGTATCTTGATTATTTTGTCTACACTCTTTGCACTGTTCACATATTTGTACAACTTTTTCTTGGAATCCTCTAAATCTTCCTTTAGTAGTGCCACTTCTTGTGTTAACTTTTCACACTCCAAAATATTTGCTTCTAACTTATCCTTGAACTTACTTGCCTTAGCCTTTGACTTTTCTAAGTCCTCTATGAGCAATAATCTTTCTTCATCACATTCTTGAAACTGACTTTCAAGCTTAGAGTGTTGCTTTCTTACCTTATTTACTGTGTCAAGAGCATAGATAAGTTCTCCCTTGAGATCATAACCATTCTCCACTGAATAATCCTCTATTTGTTTACCTTTGTCCCTATCATTACTTCCTTTTGGCTTGTCTTCTATAGGATCACTTACTTCATCTTCTAATGCCATTAGAAGATTCTCATCTAGTATTTCAAGTGCATCTTCAAAACCATCATCACTGAAACTATAGCCATCCCTAGTGCAATTATCTTCAAGATGTCCAAATTTACCACATCTAAAACACTTGAGAATAACTGGAGTCCTTTTCTCTCTAACCATAAATAGGACTTCATCTCTATCATTGTCTGAAAAACTAGCATCACTATCATTTGAGTACTTACTTGCATTATCCGCATAGTAGCTTTTCTTTTGCCTTTGAAAGAACTTCTTTCCTTGTCTATTTTGTCCATCCTTGCCTTTCTTCTTGTACCTGTGTCTTTCTGATTCTCTGTACTTGTGATCCTATTTTTCTTCATCACTATTGTACTTTGGCTCTTTGCACTCTATCGCATAGTGTCCATACTTTCCACAATTGAAGCACTTAATAGATCTTACATCTATGAATATTTTGGAACCTTTATCTCTTCTACCATAGTTAGCTTCTTCATCACTAGATGACTCACTGCTTGATTCTATCTTTTTACCCTTTTTCTTTTTGTCCACTTTGAATGCAACTTCTTTCGGAGGAATAGGATCTTTTGTTCTTATCTCAAAAGTAGTAAGCATGCCAAGCAAAGAATTCCTTGTCAAATAATCACTATCAATTGATGTTTCTATAGTAGAAACCTTTTCACTATACCTTTTTGGAAGAGTTCTCAAGATCTTATCACAAGCATCAGATTCATCAACCTTCATTCCAAGACCTCTCATCTCATGTACAAGTTCATCAATCTTACTGAGATAATCATGAATATTTTCATCATCTCTCATTCTTAAGTTCTCAAATTCTCCTTTGAGATTTTTGATCTTAGCTTTCCTGACACCTTTATCACCCTCATATATGTCATGCAGTAGATCCCACATATCTTTTGTTGTTTTACAATCCATAACCTTCATAGATTCTGATCTACCCAATCCTTTTATAATTGCATTCATAGCTCTTGAATTTGCATGCATTAGAAGCTTACCTTCCTTATCTGTAGGAGGATTGACTATAGAATCATATCCAAGTTCCACTACATCCCAAACTTCATTTCCAAGTGCCATCAGGTGAAATCTCATCAGCATACACCAATACAAGAAGTCACTTCCATCAAATACTAGTACTGCATTATTGAAGGACCCATCCTTTTGATCCTTGTGATCCATTGTGTTCTTAGACCACTTTTCCTTCAAGCTGTCAAACTCTTCAGAAGGAACCCGCTCTGATACCAATTGAAGAACACAAGCTTATACTGAGAGGGGGGGTGAACAGTATAAGACCACTTTTTACTTTTCTTTTCAATTCAATATTATGTAGTGTATAGATAGCAGTATCAATAGCAGTAATCAAAGCAATGCACAAAACACCATCCACAAAAGTGACACAACAATTTACGTGGTTCACCCAATGCGGGCTACTCCACGGAGAAAATATTTTGCTAAAACTTTCTCAATCAATCTCTTGGGAATCCTTCCCAATTACAATGTTTATGGACCTCTATCCAAAGGAGATGTTGATCCCCTAAATCTCAAGTTCATGGATCTCTTCCACAGGAGAACTCTTTCCCCTTCTACTCTGGCTAGTGATCTTCTAGAAGACTTTATCTCTCTGCTACACTGACTGGTGGATCTCTCTCCACTTGAAGACTCCTCACTCAGATCTATCTTCAATTGTCCTGGCTGTTGGATCTCTATCCACTGAGACTCTGTCCTCTATACTCTATCACCTCCAAATCTCTATCAATAGGCTTACTCAAAACCTTCTCAAATCTACTCAATAGGCTCACTCAAAACCTACTCAAATATGCTCAATAGGCTCACTCAGAACCTGCTCAAATATGCTCAATAGGCTCACTACCTACTCAAATTTACTCAATAGGCTCAACTACTCATAGCACCACTCTCAAATATGCTCAAAAAGCTCACAAAACTTGTCCCAATCTGCTCAATAAGTCCTCTCTAGGACTTGCTCAAATATACATAGCAAGATTTCACAAAAGCTTACACAAAAATAGTCCACAAGCCTTCTCAAAGACTTGCCTCAAATCAGCTCAACAAAATCTCAACTCAATCTCATAGAAGCATAAAGAGAATTGTTAGAGACTCAATATGTTCTATACTCAAATCCCAATCTCAATTCAAAGCAATCTCAACTCAACTCAATATTATAGAAGCATAAAGAGAATTGTTAGAGACTCAATATGTTCTATACTCAAATCTCAATCTCAACTCAAAGCAATCTCAACTCAATCAGAATATAGAATAGTTTGTTTCATGGAACTTGAACAACCACTTCATGCAACCACTTGACTAGGCTCAATCAACTCTACTCAACCAATCACTTCAAGAAACAACTCTTTCTCACAAACCCTAGTCCAAGCATGAATCAACTAACTCAAAATGTTTCCAACAATGCTCAACAACAAATCTTACATAACAATGATACTCATGTTCTTTTCTAACTCAAGTTCAAGTTCTTTGCATCACCCATTGGCTTCAACAACAATGCTAATAAGACAAGGTTTTAATCACAACTCTCAATTCAAAAACCTTGAAGCATAAACTCAAAGTACTTCACTCAACCAAAGGTCTAAACAACAAAGCCTAACAAACAAGGTTAAAACAACAACCCAAACCAAAAAACCTTGAAGCATTAACTCAACCACTTTCGAAAAGGAAACCACAATCAATCCTTTTCACTCCAATGATATTTCAAAAATCAACCACCCAAATAAAATCAATGGAGAGTATTACTCATACCTTTTTGATGCCTTATGAGTTGTCCACTAAATCTGTCACACTCAACACACTTTCTTTTTCAACTCTTAACAAGGGTTAGAGATCTTGAGTAATAACACAACAATAATATCCAAATAACACCTTATTACTCCTACTTTATTTTAACATCCACCAAAGTTCTTTTTAAAAGAAAACCCTTACTCAAAATAACTTTCACTAAAAAGAACTTTATCAAAAACCCTTATTACTCCTAACAATTTCAAAAATCACAATTAAAAATAATTCACAACTCAAACAACCACCATGACCTTATTCCCTAAGGTTACTCAACAAATCAACTAACGAAGCACCTTTACCCCTTATCACTCCACCTTAGGCAATCCAAACAAAATATTAATAAAAACCTTAATACCTGCCTCGAGGGGAATCGAACCCTCGTCTTGCCCCAACGTGAACGCCCTAGCCACGGCCAAGCTACCGCATGAGCTGCGGGCTCATTGGTGAAAAAGAAGCACCACCCACTTCTTATCCTTCACCCTCTTCCGCCAAGCGAAAAGTATGCGCCTTGGGCGCCTCAATAGAACAAAGCCAAAAATGATGCTTGCGGGAATCGAATGCACAACCTCCTTGTCACCAACACCTTTGCACAATCCAAGCTGCCACTAGGCCATGCTGCCCAATGCATTTTGGGAAGTGGTCGTTGTCTCCCTTTAATGTTCGCTGCGTCACTTAAACGAAAAACACGAGCTCTTTTTCTTCGCAAATACCAAGCGCAAATATCAACGAGCAAGGATGAATGAATTAAAAAATTCAATGGCATATTTATATGCCTTCCCTTTGCTTTGGAAACGTCGGCCTTTTTGAAACTTCCTTCATGACGTCGGCGGATAAACTTTTAATTTTAATTTTAAATAAATTAAAATTTAAACTAAATCTTTAAAATTAAATATCTCCATCACCGGGGCACCTTTTTCGATGAAACAAAAAGCCAACTTGGGTTTTAAGAAAAACCCATTTCAAATCTGCCATCCATGGTTTTAAATAAAACCTTTAAAATTAAATTTCTCCATCACCGGGGCACCTTTTTCGATGAAACGAAAAGCCAACTTGGGTTTTAAGAAAAACCCATTTCAAATCTGCCATCCATGGTTTTAAATAAAAACCTTTTGCAAAGCTTCCCTTGAAGCTCCTTTTGGAACCAAATGCCATGCATCCCTTCTTGAACCTTTGATCAAAAACCTTTGCTTCTCATGAAGCTCTTTGTGAAACACAAACATAGTGCTTACTTACATAGATCCTTTTGACATCAATGACAACTCTTAGCTTAGGGACTCAAAATGTCCAACATCTTGTAGGATCAAGTGATCATGATCATTTTCAGATGAGGGGGCAATGACCTTAGTTAGACCATGGAGGTGTGGTAACTAAGCACCAAGGCTTTATGCCTGAATAGCATACCCTATATGGACTTAGTGTAGGGTTTGGGAATAGGCATTCCCCTTTAAGATTTATGGGCCTTAAAGGATAATCCCTACACTGTGGTCAAATTATACTATGTTGTTGAGGGTATGGTAAAGATGGGGGGCCACTTTGGCATCCTTCTAAATGATGAGTTTTAGTAAGTGAACCCTAAAATATATAGGATGTTGGCCACTCCTATCCACTGAGTGACATCTACAGTGACATAGAACTCAAATGTGATGAATCCTTGAGAAATATAAAAAGAAAAATATTGGGATTCCTTTGATTAACCTTGTAAAAAAAATCTCTCTCTTGGGTTGGTTTTTGGGTTATTACAAGTTCCATATAACTCCACTATATTATAGGTTTTATTGTCATGCAATGCTACTATTTAGTAAGATACCATTGAAGTTAGCAATAACTTTTGTCATATCTTATTTGGACATGCATCATACACCATTACTAAGTTAATTTCTTTGAAAATATCCACTTGAATTTTTTGTCCCAATAATATTTTTCCTTCATCTTGTTCCTAGCATTATGGTCCTGCATCACCTACCACATTACATCCAACTAATGCAACTATACCATATGTTCATCCATGGACTCCCTCTTAATTTTTTTAGTCTTCACCATTATTCATATGGTTGAAACATAATATCTAATAGGAAGAACATGATTAATTCCATATGTTAAATTGGAATAGGAAATACCCTATAGGTGACATGATTATGGCTATATAGGTCCATAAGGCTATGTGTTTTTTTTATCCCACATATCAACTTATTGTACACACCAAAATCTAGCCACTTGTCCTCCATCCTAGCTTTCCCGCCATTTTCGCCCATTATTTATATATTTATCATATATATAAATAAAAATATTTTATATATATAATAGATATATATTTATATAATTATAATTAATATAAATATATTAATTATATTTATATATTAATATAAATATAATTATATATATAATAGATATATATTTATATAAATTTTTAATTAATCCCATCCATCCGATTCCACTTAATATTAGCCGTCCATTCACATCAATCCATGCCACAACCTAAATTTAATATCCACCCTCCGATGTGCTTTTATCTCAATCGCATGATTAGTGTCATTGAAACCCTAAGTATGCCCTAGGTTGGATTATTAATAGGAGCTATTTTTATGGCTCAACCCCTAAGAAATTTGAGCCTTGAGTTTTCTAAGTCCCTAATATTCCTGAAGCTTCATCCTGAGTCCCTGATCTTCCAATAGTCGGAGGCTGCCCACGTTTGTACAGGACTGCACAAACTACCCAGACTGTTTCAGCCATATCTCACTCATTTGGAGTTGGATTGAGCCAAAATTTTGAGTGTAGGTTTATGATAAACTCCAAAATATCTCCACAAAGTTTTAGATTAATTGGAGATACATATATTACAGTGCAACCTTTTATTTGGATGTGATCCTAGGGATCCATTAGACAACAAATAGCAAGCAGGTAAGGTAAATCTAGTAGTTATTATTTCATTTTATGCATTTTTATTTTTGTTCACTTTATTAGCAGTAGATCAGGGTTTATTATTGCTTATAGAGGGCCTCACACTGTGGAGCCCTCCCAGGTATTACTAATTTATTTTTTGTATTATTGTGTGTAGATCTGAAGGTGTTATACAAGCATTGGACAGCAAATCAAGATGGAATGGCCCAACATCGGATACGCAGAACACAACTAAAGACATCACCATTTTTTGTATTTAGGGTTTTAGATAACTGTAGCAATCTTTGTAATAATTGTATCATAAAGGATTCTTACATCCACTATTATAACAACGGAGTTTTTAGGCTCCCTCCCTGTTTAATAAAAATCTTATTTGTTGTGCAATATATGGTTATATTTTTTTGGTATTGTGTTTTTTCTTCACACTTATAAAGTTGCATCCTTTATAAGGATTTGGCATAACATCTAATTGGTTTATTCTACCTATACATTGGTATTGATTTGTATGTAATTATATTCTTATGCATAATCATAAGAAAATTCATCAGGTCTACCACTACCTTAGTGAGGAAGTGAGCATCCTAATTTGAGATAAAAACCAATGGAAAATTGAACCTACTAACAATTTATTCATAAAGAAATCATACTTCTTTAATATCTCATTTTATTGGTTGATATTTAACCCACTTAATGAGCTAATTTATTTGCAATGATTATAAACTCATTTATTCATATTTTCATAGGAATGGGTCTAAAAATATCAATTCCTAGCTTTTTAAAATATCAAAGGGGAATATAGGGCACAAGTGGTTGATTCTCTATGATTTCTAAAATAATGACAAATATAACTTTTCTTGTAATGAGATATACAACCCTTGAAGAGTGTTGCCTGGTGATATCCTACATCTAAAAGTCTTCTTGTTGTAAGATACCTGGAGAAGTGTCCTCTAGAAATGCCTTCATGAGACTCCAAAATCAACTACTTTTCTTGCTCTCATCCAATTGCTCGTTGATATTTTCTATTTGCTCTAGCTTGATACAAATCACCCTACACTATTGAAAAAATATAATTGGCATGAGTAATATTCATCTTTAGTATTGCACCATCTAAAAACTTGACTTCAATTAGGTACTTCTAAATTTTTGCATACTCCTTTGGAATGATTTCTATTTTATAGAAACATTCTATTAGGGAGCTTTTCATCTACATGTTCAAATCCAACTCCCTCATATGTTGTCAAGATGTCATCTTGATTAATATGCTTCTTTCCTAGTACATCCATAATATTAAAGTTGTTTTCCTATAAAATTATATTCATCTAGTAACTCTCCCTGATCAATTTGGCTTATTTACAATATAAATAAGTGCAATATGGTCCATAAAACTCATGAAATTTTGCACCAATAGATAGTTCATAAACTTCTTGATAGTAAAGGTGATAGCTAAGGTCTCCTTTTTTATATAATTTATTATGAAACTAATCATTTGGTCATGCCAAAGTAGATATTATGATCATCCCCATTATCATATTGTTAACTTAATGTGCTTCTCAATATTGTGTCAAATACATTCATGTAGACATTGAATGAATTACTCTACTTTGGATTATTCAAAATTTTGGCACTAATTAGGGACCTCTTTATTTCCTAAAATGTAGCTTTAAATTATTATCCTAACTAATAAGGCATATTTCTCTAAAAGGAACTTTGTTAAAGGTTGTATGATATTTGATAAATTCTTTATAAACCTCCTATAATATCCCACATGTTTCGATGATCACAACTTGCTCTTGTTGGTGGGAAATGGTAGATCCTTAATATTTGCAACCATATTAAGTTTAGTTGGAATACCTTGTTGGAAGACCACATACCATAATAATAAACTTTTGGTGTTTGAATTTATTACATCATAGTCCATATCAAATGACAAGTTGTATAGCCATCCATCACAATTTCTATGCGTGTAGTATAGGATAAAAGCAGTTACAAGGTTGGTTAGGAGTTTGTTATGCCTAAAATAGATATTCTATGTATTTAGATACCTATCAATTTCATAATGCAATCATTAAATCATTGAGTTTTGACATGTGGTATTAGAGCAGGTAGAAGAAAGAGCAATCTCTCCTTTTTATCCTCCTAAATCTTTGATATAGAGAAGTATCAAAAAGATTTATCTATTAAAAGAAATAATTTTTTAAGGGTAAATTACTGTGTAAAATATTTTTTAAAGACAAACCTCAAAATAAAGGTAATCATCTCTATGAAGCAAAAAAAAAATCCATGAAACGTTCTTTTTTGAATCAAAGGTCTCAAGGTGAAAAATCCCTGCCAAAGACTAGAGTGGAAAAAAATCCCTCAAGCAGTAAAAAGAGCCTCAACCCTAAAAGGCTAATAAGGTTATATTCTACAAACAACACAAAGTAAAGTTTAGCAAGAAAATAAACAAGGTTATAATATCCTTGCAAAATAAAATTTCTCTTTTAAAGGGACCAAAGAAGTCATTGAAGATTCTTAACAGTTGTAATAAACTCACTAAGAGTTAAGAGAGCAACATTGAAGAAATCAAGTGTTGAAGGAAATTGTTAAGTCAAAAATAAAAGTGTGAGCCATAGACTCAAGAGATAAAACACTCTAAGAAAACATAGTGAAGTGCAACAAAAGAATAATTTAAGAGAACCAAAACTTCAAAAGAAACTCATTGAAGATAGAGGTAATTATTCTATCCTTGCACAAAGTAAAGAAAGCTATATAATGTTTGTGAAGATGTTGAAGAGCAAATACTGCAAAGACTACATTTAAAAAATAAATTATAGGCATGTTTTCCCTAGTCAATAACTAGCACAACCAGAGGCATACTGCACAAAGACATAATTTATGGTTGCAAGTATATCAATAGGCATAAGCATTATTCAAGTTTAGATTTCATAGATATTGAATGTTCCAAGCCCAACATCATCAAAAATGATAGCATCATCTTATACGAATGAGGAGTTCATGAAATAATTAAAGAACAAAAGTAAAAATATTGTGACAATTATCTAAATTTGGTTCAATTCTAAAATAGGAAAACTATTAATTCAAATAGCAATCAATTATTAAACAAGGTGCCTATGAAAATGTTCATGCAAGTCCTATATAATCGCCTTTAAAAATAAGAGTAGATACCTAAATGTGCATCAAGGAGAAGTCACCTCCAATCCTTTGAAAAGAAGATCAAATACCTCGATACACATCAAGAAGTCACCTCCAGGACTTTGAAAAGAAGAACATGGTCAATAAATTTTTAGTAGAAGATCATTGTTGTTATAGGAGCTTGGACCACCTCTCAATTATACCATCTCAAGAGCTTTAGAAGTTGATAAAATTTAGTTCTATCATAGAAAATTTTTACCTCAAACATGTCTTGAATCCTGCAACTTTGTGAAAATAAAGTTTCAAAAAAGAAACAAGGGTGCATTCAAACAAAGCAATATCCAATTAGAATAGTTCCCATCAATTATAAGTAGACACGTGCTTATTTTAAGCACTTTCCAATCAGAGTGCCTTGTCATCAATTATAAGCAAACACAAGCACAAGGTAAAGTAAAGCATAGAACCAACTCAAAAATCAATTGTCTCACATTGACAGTGGATAAACCAACTAAAGGCAATAAAATGTTTTATTTCTCCTTGTTTAATTATAGGTAAATGAAAGGAACTTCTAAAATTTTGAAGAAATTAGAATATTTTGAAAGATATTTCTTAAGGATTCAAGTGGGAGAAAGAACTTCTATCCATAATTTTTTTTCCTAACAAGATATTAAATTCTCATGGTTTGAGATAATTATCAAAACATGATTATAGGCTTATATATATTCATTAGAAATCATTTTTTGAGGTCTTATTTAGATTTTGTAAAAGTTTACTATGGCTAGTGGAGCACCAAAATTCTTGTTGCCTAATTTCCAACTACTAAGGGGGAATAATTATGTTGCATAGAAAACCAAACTCAAAATGTAGCTTTATTTTGATGAAATATGACAAGTAGTAGATGGGACCACTACCCACACTAAAGAAGAAAATGAAGACCAAATCAAGTTTGACAAGGTAGACTGAAAGACAAATTTAATCATCATGTTTGGAGTATATGAAGTCTAAGTATACATTTGGGATTCAACCACAACAAAAAATGATTGGGATAATTTACACAAAGTCTTTGAAGTAAAGAATAAAAATCAATATATATTTCTCTAGAGCTAGCTCCATTGCTTGAAGATGAAAATTGGAGAGAAACTTGAAACATTCATGAGGAGAATAGCTAAATTGCAAGCATTAGAAAACTAGGTATCTAAAAAAATATTAGTTCAAATTATTTTGATATCTCTCCAATCAAAATATAATATATTTGTAAGAACATTAAATATTATTGAATAAACACCAAACTTTGAAAAGTTGGTGAACCTACTTTAAAAAGTAGAGGTCTCAGATACATCAGATTAAAAAGAACAATTACTTCTTTCAATAAAAAGGAAAGCAACCATTTAGAAGAGGCATCAAACCTCCACAATGCTTCCAATTGAGAAACAACTATCAAGGATAACAAAATCAGAGAAATGATTCTCAAAGAAATAAATTTTACACACAAAATATGTGTGAACATTATAGCGAAAACAATCATATCATGAAATAATGTTAGAATAATTCATTCAAAAATGAACCTTCTTCATTAGAGATGAACCAAAAACAAGAGAGATCATCTTCAAAAAAGAAATATTTAAAATTGGAGAAAGGCACATTAAAATAATCAAGTTAAAGAAGAAGAATAATAAATATATCAAGAAGAAGAAAAAGATCAAGAAGAAGAAGAAGAACATGTGTTTAATGCATAAGAAAAACTAAGATAGCACAATAATATTTGGTATGACTCCAAACAAATGACAAGTCAAGAAAATTGGTTCTATTCAAATGCAACCAAGGACATCAAGAGCCAAGTTGAGTAGGAAAACAAAATTAAAACACCTAAACTTGAATATGTACATCCTGAATGTGATTCTTCACGATCATAGAAGAATTTGAAGTAGAAGACAATAAAGAGAATGAGAAATTAATGAAATATTCATTTAAGATTCAACCATAAATACCTTCAAATGAACAATATGAGAACAAATAATAAGCAGAAGATGTTTGATCTTACTACATCAATTAATCATCAAAACATGACATGGAAACTATTCCCCATAGAAGATATGGCAACACACAAAAAATATTGGCTACTAGTCAATTCAATAATCAACATAGGATGCATGGTCATACATCACATAGAAGACCAAATGAAGTAGAAATGCATCATGTATCACAAGCAAATGATTAATCAAATGAATGAATACATAATGAAGAAGAAAAGACAACAGGTGATTGACCTCACCATAGTAGAAGATATTGATCAAGACAATATTTGGGAACACATCTACATGATAGGAGATCATTTTATCTTATCAATAGTTGATATATTTGATGAATATCCTCCTCATGAAGACATTTGAAGAAACACATAATTCAAGAATTAAATTCTATAAGTATTAGAAAGTATTGGATGAGTATTAGTAATAGAAATACATTTGGAGTGCGTGATTGGTGGACTCGACACTCCAAAATTTCTTTCTTAAATTCCAACATCACCCTAGAACATTTTATCAAGTCAGAATCCTAGATAGAGCTATGACTATGATGTAATAAGGAGGGTATATTAGGATTTATTACATCATAGTCCATGTGAAGTGGTAAGTGTTATAACCACCCATCACAAGGTCTATGCATGTAGTATAGGACATAAGTAGTTGTAAGTCTGGTTAGAAGTTTGTTATACCTAAAATAGGTATTCTTTGCATTTAAATACCTATCAATTTCATAATAAAATCATCAAAGCATTAGGTTGTAACATTTGGTGCATCCAAAAATGTATTTTTTAGGATTGATAGAAGCCTTTGACATATGCAACCACTAAAATGTCTTCTCAATAGAATTTGAGTGATCTAACTTCTTCCCATAAATATAAAAAATATCTAAAAAATCTGATAAAAATCCCAATATAAGGTTCAAATACCTTGTTCATAAATAATTAGAAATTTTTAGGTGTATTACACAACCCAAATGACATAATTCAATAGGAAAACATACATCATGTAGTGGTGAAGGTTTCCTTTACTGATCCTTTTGTACAATATGGATCTAATTGTAGCCATTATAGCCATCTACAAAGCTATAAGAGTTTTTTCCTACAACTTCATTAAAGATATAATTTAAAAGATAAAATAGATATTGATATTTATTTGTCTCCTTGTTCAACTTTTGATAATCAAAATATACCCTCAACTTCCCACTCTTCTTCCTTACAAAGATGATTGGGGACACTCTACTAGAAAAATTAATCTTGTATCAACTTATTTATCTCTTCCTTAAAAAACTTGGAATTTTGTGTTATATAGAATTTGCTTCATAGGCTTATAGTTTTCAATCAATTCTATCTAATTCTCCACCCAATAAATTTATTGTAACTCTTTATGATCAAAAGTGAATAGATGGATATACCTATGGAAGAGCCAAAAGTAATCTTTTTTTTCTATTCTTATAAAATATCTCCAAAATGCAATTGGTGTATCTGATTCTCCTCCTCTTATTAAGATAACTATCATGGTGAATCAACTAGAACATTAGGAATAATATCTCTAAAGAAGGCATCTACTTCACTTTTTCTTCTTTGGTATCTACATTGTTGGTACTAGTACAAGTTGAGGTTGTCTAGTCAATTTTTATTTTAAGTTTTTGTTGTCTTTAATGTATTAGGTTGAGATTCCAATTTTATATTCTCTAAATTAGATCCTTACTAATGGTCATGTACCCTTGATGCCAGTAATTATGAGCATAGGACTTTCTTAACCATAGCCTCCCTAACAACGTTAAATAGAAAATAAAATTATCTTTCATAACTTAAAATTCTACTACATAGGTGAATCCCATGAGTAATTATGCGACATTAGTGACCACTCTTAGCTTATTTTTTCTCATTTCAAGTTGGAATTATGCTTGATCTCTAATAATGCATTTAGTATGGACTTTGTCATTACTTTGATAATGGTTCCACCATCAACCAAGATATTAAGAATAGAGATATCTTTGCATAAGAATTGAGTTTGTCGACCATACAAGTCAACCTTTGTATCAAATACAATGATTTAATCCTTATACCTAGCACATAGTCCACTACATAACTTTCTTTGTAATTTCAATGACAATGCCAAAAATTACACATGCATGATGTTGTGAGTCTACTTTGATAGGTCTTCCATGATAGATTATGGTGTTTGTCCTATTGAGTTTGGAAAGTGTTGAACATCTAGTTTTCTTCTCTCTTTTTTTGGGATCTTATTTCTTCCTCTTAGTCTATGCATTCTCATTGGGGTTCCTCTCTTGATTTTACTTTGTCTCCATGACATTGACATCTTCACTATCATAAAAAATATTAACATTGACATATTTGTTCCTAAAATAGATACCTTATTAGGGTAATTTGTCTTGTAATGTTATTTCTCTTTGTATTCATACAAAATAACTTTAGATAGATTCTTCTTAGTTCTCTATCACTATATTGGAAATATTTAGTTTTTCATTTTTTTTCTAGCAAATTGATTACAAGTCATATCGTACTTTTAATTAAGTCTTTAACTTCATCTATAGTGATAGAACAAGAATGGATTAGTGTTGTCTTTATTGCCACTAGTTGATGAACTTATCTAGGAGGATTTTGTATTGCTCACACTAGAAAAATTTGTTCCTCCTCCAAACTCTCCGTTTACTAATTCATAATATTTTATCCACATTAGATAACAATAAGTTGTTCATACTTAACATAAAATGTTAATAACATGCTATTCATATCTTCCATTAGGACATTAGGAAACTTCTCCTTTCATATTTGGGACTCCACTTTTCTTTGAAACTCATGTGCTTATGCATAGTAGTCACAAAATTTATCTTTAGGTCCTTGGACTAGCTTTGGTATCTTGATTATTAAGTCAAAGTATTTTTGATGTGGTTTGTATTCTTTGATCATCCTCTTACTGATCTTATTAAATTAATTATTGATTATATCTTTTTGTGTTTCATACCATCTAAAGGTAATGCTATTTAAGAAGGTTGGAAGAAACTTGACTTGTTGCTTCCTTTGTGTCAAGCCATTCTAAATGTATGTTTATGATTGATAGCCTTGGAATACTAGATATAACTCTTCCTAGTGAAAAATCCAAGGTCCCATGAAGTAGATATTTAATATAATTGCAAAGTACTATGAATAGAAAATATACTAAATTTTCCCCCCTAATTTATTAATCAAAAAAATCAAGTGCAATTTCATAGATAGACACAATATAATATAGACAACAAACTTTAATGGGGTAGTCACAAACTATCCACAAGACCACCAAAAAATATAATTGTCAAATAGTTTTCACTGGTGATTCATAATAAATTGATGGTTAGGGCTAAGGAGTAAATATAGAGTTACAAAATACCATCATTTCCAAAGAGAAGTTGTCCCAACAATAAAATAATAAAAAAAGTCAATCTTTGGTACATCCAAAGTGTTTTCACAATCCTAATGCAAAAACATGTATGGTAATGGTTTACTAACATACAACACATAAACAACAATGGAATATACATAGGTAATAAAAAAAGATAAACAATAATAGAAATGACAATATAATGAGAATAAAAATACTTGTACATGAAAAAGGATAAATAAAAAATAAAGACATCACCACAAAAATTACACAGTAAGAACAAATATTTTACTATTCATATATAATGATCAAAGCACATAAGTGTGCATCAAGATATCTTCAATGAGTGGATATGGTCCTCTTATCGAGTTTCCACCTCATATGAATTCACCCAATGATTATATCCCATAATATTACTTAATAACACACTATAGCTAGATTGTCTAGCCTTCATACCTCTCACTTATGCACTTGAACTCTTGAATGTTCAACTTGCCTTGTATGGGAAGGATATCTCCTTATTTATAGATTCATAGAAGCTAGATTTTATAGAAGTGGATAAATCTCGATGGACACATGTCAACACATTCTACAAATGTCCTATTGTACTGTTCCCATAATATCAATATATTGTTGATCTCTCTTCTTAGACTCCTCTTGTAATAATTTTTTATTACATAAGATATTCAAAATATCACATCTATAACTCCTAATTTGGATGTTTTCTATGATAATTTTATAGTTACATGATATAGTCAATATAACATATGCTTCTAGAGACTTGCATGCTAGATTTTCTAAAAAAATTGATAATATATTATTTAAAACATATATCAAGATAGTTTACCTTGTGATAAAGATACTTTACTATAACAATGACACTTTGACAAATATAATTTACCATTATAGAGATACTTTTACTTTTACTATTTACTATTACTTTTTATGTCCTATCCTAATAACCATATTCTTATTGTCTTCCTTTCATATAAGTGTTGGAATATGTAATGCAACATTTTGTAAATTATTCTTAGACTAAAATATAAAGTCTAAAGAATAATATTTGAATTAGAAAATAATTCTATTTTATGTAAAAATATTCCCACCCAATTAATAAATAAAATAAGGGTGCTAGGAATATTTAATTTGTGGGAAAAAGTTATTTCCCCTTTTCTAGCAAATATTAGAAAGTAACTAATCACTTTCTAATATTTGATAGATGCCACTTATCACACATCTCAAAAATTAAATTGTGATAATATTAGAAAGTAACTAAGCACTTTCTAATATTTGATAGACGTCACTTGTCACATATCTCAATATTAGATTGTGATAAGATTTAGGGTTGTAGTAGAAAAGCTTCTTTTTAAATAGGGGTGTTGTCTACTACATCTTAACATATCTTGTCATATTGACTTGTGTTGTAATATTATGTTGATGCATATTGTTGCATAACATTGAAGCATTCTTGTATTGTTGAATCAAATGAGTAATATAGTGAGCTTCATAGTGGATGTTTCCCTTATTCATTTGAAGTAGAGTTTTACCAATTAATATTGGTGTTGTGGGTTTTCTTTTTTTGTGTGTGATTGATCTTGTGGAGCATTCTTCGATCTTGGGGAGACTTTGCTTGTCTCATATTTGGTATCAGAGCGGTTGGGATCTCCATCAAGTGTCTTCAATCCTTTGAGGTGAAAAACCCATTAAGGTATATTTTGTTTTTGCATGCATTTGATATTTGGGTATTTTATGCAAACTTATTTTGCAAATCTGCCATTAGGGTTTATAGATTTATTGTGTTTTTAGATCTAGTTGTTAGATCTTTTACAAATAGTATTTTCATTTTAAATCTATAAAAAAATTTTGGCATTGAACTTTTGTTGGAAGGGTTTTGGATCCAAACGGACCCCATGGTTGTGTCTGGAAGACCCAAAAACCCCTATTTCCATATATAGTCATTTTTTTTTAAATAAAAAAAATAGTCGGCTATATATATAAATAAAAAACAGTCGGCTATATAGTCTGAAAAACTTTTAATTTTTTTTTTTTAAGTTTTGCTTTATAAAAATCTTTAAACTTTTTCATGCGATTTTTTTTATTAATTATTTAATAAAATAAATTTTATTAATTTAATTGCATTTTTTTTAAGCAATTTTTGTATTAAAAAATTATTATTATTTTCCTTAAAATGCAATATTTTTTTGTCTCACATTAACAATGGTTGTTTGTGAGTTTGCTTGTTTTGCAAGAATCCAAGTATGTTTTGGAGTATACAAGGCAATTTCGGATCAACTTTTTCACTCTCTTCCCCTATTTTTATTAATTTCTTCTAATCTCTCTCAAGCATTTGCTTGAAGCATAATGTAAATTAATGTAACTTGTATCTCTCATAATGAAAGTAAAAGAGAGCAAAAGTGAGAGTGAGTGTATTTGTGTTTTGCTTTGTGTATCCACTATCTCTTGTTCATCTTTCTTACATATATTTTTTTGCATCTTTTGCATTTTGCATCTCAACTAATCTAAATACTAACTTACTAACTTGCTACTAAAAAATCCACTAACCAACTAGCTTGCAATTTACTAATTTTCATATTAATCAAGAAGGTTAAAAATGAATCAACTTACTAACCACAACTTTAGTATTTGATTAAAATTTACTTAATCTTGCAACACAGTTTATATTTGCTAAAAACCTATTGAATCCAAAAGAATCCACTCTATCGGTAGCAAGTCCTTTTCGGGTCCTCGTACCTGTACCCTTTGGGTAGCTTGGTTGACCTTGGGTGAGATGAATTGGCAATTCATTAGGCTATAGCAAAAACTTAAAATGAACACTAACTTACTAACTTATTGACTATCTAACATTTAACAAATGTTTTATGGTTCAATTCAAGTTAGTTTATTTTGTTGCAAGATGGTTGTTATGATTAGTTACCTTCTTATTGCAAGTTAATCTATTGCAAGTTTATCTTGTTTTATTTCTTTTATTCAATTGCAATATGGTTATAGTTGTTTATTGCAAGATGGTTATAGTAGTTCATGATAATGTTGATTATCTTTCATGATGATGCTTAATTTTAATTATCTTTCATGATGTTTATCTTTCATGATGATTATCTTTGATGATTGAAAAGTAGATTACTTGAAAGATCTATTTTTTTTTATATGCAAGTATATTTATCTACTTTCTTATTGCATCATTTATTTCCTTTTTCAATGCATCTTATGTTTTGATTATGTTCACTTTCTAGAATGGTTGATCATGGAATCTCCTTCACACCTAAGCACATCCTTGATGGATCAAATTTTGGAATATGGGAACCAAGGATGAGGGTTGAATTTCAAGCAAGAAAGTTATGGCCCATTGTGAATGGAGATGAAGCAATCCCAACCCATGCAAGGGCACTTGAGACATACAACAACAAGAGTCACCTTACTTTCCATGATTATCAATAGTGTGAGTGATGATATATTGCTCACTATAAGCCATTGTGAGCATGCTAAAGATGCATGGGATTTGCTAAAAAAGTCCATCTAGGGTCCAACACATCAAGGAAATTCACTTTATTGTCCAAAATTCTTAGCACTATGCAAGGTGAAGAAGAAAGTGCCTTGATCTTCCTCTCAAAGATGAAAGACATGAGAACTCAACTATTGGCTTGTAATTGTGATTGGATAAGTGAGAAGCTCTTAAGATTTATCATTTTGAGGAACTTTTCAAGAAAGTTCAAGAATTTTGTCACCATTATTGAGACTAGGCTAGAGCAAGAAAAGGATGGCATTTCTCTCAACACTCTTTCACAATTATTGATTCAACATGAAGAGTATCTTAATAGAGACAAAGTGAATGGTCAAGTTGTCAAGGAGAAGAATGTTGCCTTGAGTGCCATTAAGGCTTCCTTCAAGAAGAAATACAAGGAAAGGAAAAATCAAAATTTCCAACCCAACAAGCCTAGAGTTGATTTCACTTGCAACTTTTGTGGCAAGAAAGGCCACAAGGAACAAAATTGTTTTAATAAGAAGAAGATTGCAAAAAAGGAAGAGCAAGAAAAGGCTAAGGGACAAGGACCTAAGAAATGGTTTGGCAAGGGAAAGAAAAAGAACAACAATGTAAAGCAAAATTCTAATAAAAATGCCTTTTTTTGTGCCCTCTACTCCATTGACTCATCTACTTCTAATGAATGGGTGTTATATTCTGGATGCACTAACCATATGTGTTTTGAAAAGGATAAGTTTGTGTACTTTCATAAGCACTATTCAAATTCAGTTGTCATTGGTGATAATACTAGACTTCAAGTAGAAGGTGTTGGCAATGTTGTAATTGAAGGGAAATTACTTGATAATGTCCTATAAGTGCCTAACCTTAGGAGAAATTTAATTTCAGTTTTGCAAGTTTCTAGAAGTGGTCACACTATTGAGTTCAATGGGAGCATTAGGAAAGGCATGCTACCAATCATTACAGATTATGTGAAGAATAATATTTATGTGTTAAGTGATGCTCCTCCTAAAGTGTGTTTAGAAACTAATGTTTCTCCTAGTAGCAAGCTTTGGAACTTAAGTTTAGGCCATACAAACTATCAAAATATTCAAATGATGAAGTCCAAAAATTTGGTTGAAGGCTTGCCTAACATTTCACCTATTCATGGTTTGTGTGAAACATGCATCTTAGGCAAGATGAGCAAACAAAATTTTGCAAAGGACAATTTAACAAGGGCCACACAAATTCTTCAACTCATTCGTACAAATATTATGGGTCCATTACATGTTAGATCACTTGGTGGTGCATCCTATAGTATCACCTTTCTAGATTATTATTCAAGAATGATTTTTGGGTATCTACTTAAGAATAAATCAGATTGTTTTGAGACATTCAAGGAGTTCAAAGCTTTGGTAGAAAATCAAAAGGGAGCAAATATCAAAATGATTAGAAGTGACAATGGAGGGGAGTACAATAGCAATGATTTCAATGAGTTTTGTTCTTCTCATGGGATCAAAATACAATTTACTTGTCCATACACTCCTCAACAAAATGGTGTTGTAGAGAGGAAACATAGGACAATCATGGAGATGGTAAGATGCATGCTTGGTGACCACTTACCTCAATTTCTTTGGGGTGAAGTAGCCAGTACAGTAATCTACATTCTTAACAGTTTTCCTTCAAAATCAGTTGAGGGGAAGACTCCTTATGAGGTTTGGAATGGTAAGAAGCCAAATTTGTCACACTTAAGAGTGTTTGGATGTGATGCATTTTCATATATTCCTTCAGAAAAAAAGGAAGAAATGAGACAAAAAGTCTCAAAAATGCATATTTGTTGGCTATGATGTAGAACATAGGGGCTACAAGTTATACTCACCTTCTTCACGCATTGTATTTGTTTCAAGAGATGTCAAATTCAATGAAGACCTTCTTGAGTTAGAAAAGGGTGGGCCTTGTGTCAAAAGGACCAAGTGGTTGGATCATTCTAGGGTCCTAAAGAGCAAAATTCAGTTAGCCAAAGGATAACTAGAAGTATGACCCTTAACATGTCTCTTATAGCTAATATAGAGAATGATCATGAGCCTAATTCTTACCAAGAAGCTTCAAAACACTCTTGTTGAGTTGATTCCATGAAGGTTGAGATGGATTATCTTCTAAAGAATAAAACTTGGGATCTAGTGCCTTATCCTAATAAGAGAAATATTATTGGGAACAAGTGGGTCTATAAAATCAAGTACAATTCTAATGGAGGGATAGAAAAGTATAAGGCTAGATTGGTTGCTAAGGGTTATGCTCAAAACATGGTATTGACTATGATGAAACCTTTGCACCAGTTGCCAAAATGCCCACCATTCAGCTTCTCATTACTATTGATGCTGCTCAAGGTTGGCAAATTTTTCAGCTTGATGTGAAAATTGCCTTTCTAAATGGTGATTTGGATGTGAATATCTACATGAGTCAACCACAAGGATTTTTTGTACAAGGTAAGGAAACACTTGTGTGTAAACTAAAAAAAACCTTGTACGGTCTGAAGCAAGCACCTAGAGCATGGTACATGAAGATTTTAGGTTACTTCTTGTCTCTTGGTTTTGATAAATACTATTCAAATACAGATCTCTATGTGCTTAGGAAGGATAACTTGGTCATTTTAATTGCTCTATTTGTTGATGACCTTGTTGTGACTGGAAATGAGAATGAGGCCATTTTTTATTTCATCTCCAAATTAAAGTAGTCAGAGTATGAAATGACCGACCTTGGTCTTCTACACTACTATCTTGGCATGCAAGTTTATCAACATGAGGATTGTACCTTTTTGAGTCAATCCAAGTATATTGGAGATCTTCTTAAGAGGTTTGATTTGGAGGATGGCAATCCTACTTCCATTCCTATTTCTACAGGGGTTAAGTTGGAAGTAAGTACAGAATCTCAGTTGGATGATGCTACATTGTATAGGCAACTCATTGGTAGTATTCTTTATGTTACCATCACAAGGCCAAATATTGTTTTTGTAGTTGGTATGATGGCTAGGTTCATGCAAAAACCTTATATTGAGCACTTACAAGCTACCAAGAAGATTTTGAAGTACCTTTTAGGTACTAGAGATTTGGCACTCAAGTATTCTAGGCTTCCTTCCTTTGCTCTTTCTAGCTATGCTGATTCTAATTTTGAAGGGGATAGAATAGACAAAAAGTCTACCACAGCATATGTTTGTAGTATTGGATCTGCAGCTATCTCTTGGTCTTTCAAGAAGAAATATACAATTGATCTTTCTACAACAGAAGCGAATTATAAGGCTACAACAATAGCTGCATAGGAAGCGGTTTGGCTTCGTACCCTCATGAAGGAAATTGGATTTGAGCAATTTGGTCCTTCACGTTTGCTCTTCGATAATCAATCAGCTATTGCCTTGGCTAAAAATCCTGTAATGCATCAAAGGATAAAGCATGTTGAAATCCAAGCCCACTTTATCAGAGAGAAGGTATTGGATGGGACTATTCAGTTGGAGTATTGATCATCATCTTCTAATTCTGTTGATTTGTTCACCAAACCTCTTCCTAAGGAGCAGTTTTGTAAGTTGAGGGACTCACTTGGTTTGGGGAAGTTGTCCTCAAGGGGTAATGAAGTGTAGTTACACTTGTGTGATGATAACTTCATCCTTATGAGGTTTTTTTTACTATATATATGCGTTGATATTTGGTGGTATAATTGCTTTTTGCATCTCTTTTGAACATGGTACTTTCTTGTTTGCCTTGTGCAACTTTTGTACATGTTACTTTGTAGATGGCATTGTGCAATTATGGTATATGATGCAATTGCTTTATGCAACTCTTTTACATGGTACTTTCTTATTGCCTTGTGCAAATTTGTACATGTTTTTATGTAGTTGGCATTATGAAATTGATTTATAATGGTACTTTCTTGTTAGCATTTATGCTACTTTTATACATGATATTTTATGGTTGGCTTTATGCAACCGGTGTGCACACTTTATTATTTTCATATACCTTATGCAACTTTTTTAGATGGTACTTTAGAGTTTGCATTATCATGGTACTCCTTGTTTTCTTTATGCAACTTTGTACATGATATTTTTTTATCAACTATACAACACGTGACTATAAGTATGGCTTGGCATATTTTTGTGATAACTTATAGTTCACTATTTGTTAGATCAGTTTTGTTATCATCTTTGGATATTCATATATGATGTGGTGAATATATTTATGATGATGTATCTAACTGATCTTATGTTGAGTTGCTTGTAGCTTGCTGGTACTTTCGTTTGGGGTTTTGCAGAGCTTCATCAAGACACCCTTGTGATGTTTTCTTCTTGTCATTTGCAACCACTTGTGGTTGATGGATGGCTTTGTAAGCTACTTGTATCTGAAGCTACTCCGTTGCGGGCTTGCAGTATGATTTTGGCCCATTTTGTATTGGTGCTTTATTGTAGACCATTCTTAGTCATAGAAGCTAATTGTAACTATATTACTCATTTGATTCTCATAGAAGCCTTGGATGTTTCCCTTCTTCATTTGAAGTAGGGTTTTACCACTTAATATTGGTGTTGTGGGTTTTCCTCTTTTGTGTGTGATTGATCTTGTGGAGCATTCTTTGATATTGGGGAGACTTTGCTTGTCTCACAATAAGTATATTTTTTATACCACCATTATGTTGCAATAGTCATCATAATCTTCTATACATTGGTTGCACAACAATTATCCTAAGGAAGCTATTGAGTTGGAACCTTCTCCATCAAGCTATTGAATAATATACTATGCATACTCATGCAAGTAAACATGAATAATTAACATGATAAAATTATGTGTCGATATTTCCATGCTTTTAATGCACCACTATGATATCTATAATTACTATTTTTTTCTACCATGTAATGTTATACTTGATGTCTCTATGATTCCATATAGATATATAACAATATTGATGCTCTATGGCATACCTCCATGATTATTTCTACTCATGGTGATGTGGGTGGCACCAAGCTATAACCTTATCCCAATGTTTTACTTCCTTTGACTCTTCCACTATTTTAAATTCTTCCTTATATTTTTTGTTTGTATTCTCTTATTTTGGTTCTTCCTTGTACTCTAATGAAACTTCCTTGGAATTTCTTTTTGATTTTTCTTTAGACTCTGTTACTACCTATTCCTTAGACACTGATTTTGGTCTTTAACGAATTCTTCAAATTTTCTCCTTCTATGAATTCTTCTTGTTTTCCCTATAATTCTTAATATTGAAGCTAATAAATATCCTATAGTGTTCTTTTTCTATGCCATAACTTCATGAACTTATGTTGCACATTAATGTTAAAAATTCCTAAATAATCCAACCAAGGATAGGCAAGAATGGTATCCACATAATCCATCTCAATAGAATAAAAATATGAATGCAAAACATATTTATCAAAAACAATCTTCAAAAATCTAAACATTATCAACCTAAAGTCGTATGTTAATTTTCTTTGCATGAACCTACAATATTTTAGCTAATAAATATTGTTGAAATTATACTCACTACTAGAGTTTATGTAAATATTGTCCTTTTCTTTTGAATGCAACCATGAACCTACAAAACATAATTTTTAGATAGAGATGAACTATCATGACCATTTTGTTGCTTATATTATGTTAAATATGTGGTTACCTCAACCTTCACATTGGCATCCATATGCATTCATTCTTTTTTTTCCTTAAAAATTTTTCATTCCCTTTTAATTTCTTTCTATTCCTTTAGAAGAATTTTTATTTCTTCTTCAAATATTTTGATGGCAGGCTTCAAACTAGATATATTTTCTTAGGTCCCTATTTGCTCAAGAATGCTTGTTCAATTTCTTCCCTAGTATAATGTGACCAAAGAAGACTTCACTAATGTAAAGTTTTCCCCTTAAAATCAGTAACATTAATAAGTTTCTTAATTTGTTTTTGGATACTTAAGAGTTTAATTTCTTTAACCACTCTCTAGCATTAGTATTGTCCTCTCTATAAAATTTGGTCATCTTAATAATCTCACTTGCCAAAAAAAACAAAAAAAATTAGAGCTTCATAAAAAATGATTTATAGAATTTTCTCCTCATGAAATGTAAACTTGATGTAACACAATCAAGTACAGCCACAATTTTCCTCCAAAATACAATAACCAATAGTTGAATTTCTTACTCAAATTGAAAGATATCTCAAATTTTCACTTTTTGGAACAAAACATGATTTCAAAAATGTCACATCACTATTCTAGATGGATGACTTCATACGGTTATATCTCCCTCAATGCTACTTGGGTTCCTTCATATGACCACCCCTTTCAAATATTTTTTAAATTCTAAACAAGAAAACATAATAATTATCTTAATTGAATTCCTTTATGCAAGGCCCTAATTGGAAATTACCCAGAATTAACCATTAAGCATCAATACCGAGAAGGAAACAAAGTTGCAAACTGGCTTGCAAACAAGGGAGTCGGTGAATCTGACATTCAAGTGTGGAGAGACTCCTTCCCCATCGGCCTAAGGAATGATCCTACAAGTTTCAATGTTTGCACAATGTGAGTTGTTGCCAGGGGATTGGTTTGGTATGCTGTTGAAACTTGTCGCGATATCGCGACACCTTTTCCTTCTCCTCCTTCGGTAGCGAAAATGCAACATGTCGCGATTTCACGACACTTTTCACCTTTGGCCGCAAAAATGCAACATGTCATGATATCGTGACATTTCTTTCTCCTGTGGGCGCAACGTTGCAACTTGTCGCGATATCGCGACATTTCTTTCTCTTGTGGGCGCAACGTTGCAACTTGTCACGATATCGCGACACTTTTTTCTCCTTTGGTCGCGGTGTTACATCATGTCGTGATATCGCGACACTTTTTCCTTTTCGGCCGGGATGTTGCAACATGTCGCAATATCATGACATTTTTTCTCCTTCAGCCACGACGCTACTAAATGTCGCGATATCGTGACATATTTTCTCTTTGGCCGCGATGTTGCAACATGTCGTGATATCGCAACATCTTTTCTCTTTGGCCACGATGTTGCAACATGTCACGATATCGCGACACTTTTCTTTGGCTGCAATAATGCAACATGTCGCGATATCGTGACACTTTTCTTTGATCGCGATAATGCAACATGTCGCGATATCGTGACACTTTTTATCTTTGGCCGTGATAATGCAACATGTCGCGATATTGTGACACTTTTTCTCTTCAGCCACGGCGCTGCAACATGTCGCGATATCGTGACACTTTTTCTCTTTCGGTCGGGATGTTGCAACATGTCGCGATATCGCGACACTTTTCTTTGGCCGCAATAATGCAACATGTCACGATATCGTGACACCTTTCTCTGACCGCGATAATGCAACATGTCGTGATATCGTGACACTTTTTCTCTTTGGCCGCGATAATGCAACATGTCACGATATCATGACACTTTTCCTCTTTGGCCGTGATAATGCAACATGTCACGATATCGTGACACTTTTCCTCTTGGGTCGCGATAATGCAAGTCACAATATCGCGACACCTTTCTCTAACCGCGATAATGCAACATGTCGCGATATCATGACACTTTTTCTCTTTAGCCGCGATAATGCAACGTGTCGCGATATCGCGACACTTTTTCTCTTTGGCCGCGATAATGCAACATGTCACGATATCGCGACACTTTTCCTCTTTGGTCACGATAATGCAACATGTCGTGATATCGCGACACTTTTTCCTCATCTGGCCGTGACAATGCAACTTGTCGCGATATTGTGACACTTTTTCTCCTTCGGCCACGACGCTACTACATGTCGCGATATCGCGACATCTTTTCTCTTTGGCCGCGATGTTGCAACTTTTGGCCGTGATAATGCAACATGTCGCGATATCGCGACACTTTTTCTCCTTGGTCGCGATATTGCAGCATGTCGCAATATCGCGACACTTTTTCCTCATCTGGCCGTGGCAATGCAACTTGTCGCGATATCATGACACTTTGTCTCCTTCAGCCATGGCGTTGCAACATGTCACGATATTGTGACACCTTTTCTCCTTGGTCGCGATGTTGCAACTTGTCGCGATATCGTGACACTTTTTCTCCTTTGGCCACGACATTGTAACATGTCATGATATTGTGACACCTTTTCTCCTTTGGCTGTGACAATTCAACTTATCGTGATATCGTGACACCTTTTCTCTTATAGCCACAATGATGCAGCATGTCGTGATATCGTGACACTTTTTCTCCTGTGGTCGTGACAATGCAACATGTCGTGATATCGCGACATATTTTCTTCTTGGGCCTTGACGATTCAACTTGTCACGATATCGTGACACCTTTCCTCCTCTAGCCGCGATGACGAAACTTGTCACGATATCGCGACACTTTTCTATTCTAGCAGTGATGTTGCAACATGTCGCGATTTTGTGACACTTTCTCTCCTTCGGCCACGATGCTGCATCTTGTCGTGATATCACAACATCTTTTCCTCCCTTGGTCACTACGGCACATGTCATGATATAGTGACACCTTTTCCTCCTTGCTTTTCTATATGCTTGGAACCGCGAAAATGCAACATGTCACGATATCGCAACACCTTTCTTCTTGTGGTGTTTGACTTTTTCTCTGATCTTTAGCTCTGGGGCCTCTTGGTCGGTTTGAATAACATGTAAAATTATACTTGTACAAGGTTCAGGGACCTTTCAACACCCTTTCAACCAATCAAAAAAAAAATTCCTTTATGCAAAGATTTAGATTCTAGAAAATAAAATGTTTTTCTTAAAATAAACTAGACAATTTTTTCCCTTTGAAAGAAAGCAATTTCCACTTTGAAAAAAACATTGCTCTAATAAAAATTATTCCAAAAATTTATTCCCATGAACATAAACAATCTACAATATACTAAAATATCAAATAATTCAACAATAAATTAATATTTCATAATGCAATAATCCACATAATGGGGTAGGGATAGATAATACCCTTAAAGTAGAACAATACCATAATACTTCCTAAGAAAGGAATAACTCTACAAGATTTCCCAATGTGAGAGTGTTATTTAGAGAGGACAAAGTCTCATAATCCACTTCATGGGCAAAGATAATTACAAGGTAATACTTGATATGATCAAGAATTGTTTACAATGATAATATTCCTAATTTATATACCCATCATCTAATGCTACTTTGGGAAGGGTATAACCCTAACCTGAGACAAATGCTAAACCTTTATTTGGCTTATTATTATAAAATAATATTATAATATAATAAACCCTAGATTATGTGTGGCCCATGTCAAATATCCATAACACCCATATACAATATAATATTATATCCTAATATACTAATCCCTAGGTAACATAGTAGTGGCATAGTCACTAACACGACTCTAAATCTATTGGCTTAGCAAAGCACTATGTAAGGTATGAATAATAATAGGTGTAATATTTGAATCTTACACATGTTCATGGAATGACCCTTTAAGTGTCATTGATAATAGACTAGATTTTCCTATTCAGCTAGTGATAACACACTTTGTGCTCGATTGGTCCTTTGATGCACCTAGATATCCCAACTAGCATAAGGTGCTCTTTCCTTCGCCAATTAGGGTCAAAACCCTATGAAATCTCTTGGATTATTTGATAAAGGACTATGAGGGCCAATGTGGAATCTTATTAGAAATAATATTTTTTGAATATGTATACATTAATCTCTCTCTTGTTTTATATATATATATATATATATATATATATATATATATAACAAGTATTACATACATATATATGCATGTGTGTATGTATTTATATGAGGAAATATGGCCAATTAGACCATTCCATGTGGTATATCATTATTTGTTCTTGGATGACAATTGTAGAAATTTGAATGTATAGTGGTTGTGTTCACCTTATCTTTGGACAGTATGTGGGACACTATCGTTCTTCATAATTTTCTAAGGCTTAGTATTAGTTTTTAAATATTGTGTTTGTTAATAGGCCAAAAAATTTAGAGTCCATAACTTTTTTCATATGAAAGCATCTTGTGATCTTTTTTAAGGTCACAATTTTTTGAGCTCTTTGCATTGGTGACATCAATTCAAGGACCTAATATAGTATTTATGGTTTTTCTATGTGAGATGGATCCTCTAGCTTATGTTGTTGATTCAAAACTCACAATTTAAAATGATCCAAAAATCAAAATTTCAAGTTAAGAAGGATCATAAAAGAGTGCAGGTAAGAAATGGCAGATTTTACCAAACTAGAACACAAAAGTATAGACACAAATAGCAAAAATTTTATTTTTCTCAAAAAACAGAATATAATGCAAACATTCTCTAAGAAGAGAAGTGAAGCTATGATATTGCATCCATCACTCATTTCCTTACAATTAGGGGTGCATATTTTATATACAATATTTTTGGTTTTTTGGCAATCAATCATGTTGAATATGGAAGGTAAACCACATGGAAATGTTGTGGTTCATCTTCCATGAGTTAGAAAGTCACCCATATGAAAATGTGGTGATTCACCTTCCATGAGTTACAAAGTGTATTTAAATAAAAATTACATATATATGACTTGTTATTTTATGTTTTATCTTCTACTATTGTATCAACATGACTAGAGATACATTTTGGCTACAAAGATATATAAAAAGAAAATTACTATTTTTAGTAAAAAAATTGTCTTACATTTTTAATGGCCTTCAAAGCATTTTTTCATAAAGTTGTTAACAACTCTATCTATAATAGAGTTTCTTTTTATCCCTCTAATCTTTCCAACTCTTTTTGAATAGATCAAAATGGAGTCTCAAGCACAAAGATATACCCCTAACAATGTGGTGAGGATCACTAATTAGATTTTTAGCATTTTTGGGCATAAATCCATGCTCCAAAAGGACCACATGCCTAGATCACTCATCCTCCCTTGAAAAACAGTTTTTCTCATTACATCAACTTTTGACATCATGTGTAAAATTTGTTTCTTTGTCTAATTTTTGTGATTTATTCCCCTTGGTGACCAAGTTGTCCTATCTTGACCACTTTGTACATCTAAATGGACTACCTTCTAGTGGTCTTAGTCCATGTGTCAACAATTTGATCCTCTTCCATTAGTGCTAAACTATCTAAATTGAGTTCTTCAATCTAAGTATTTTGCTACTATAGAAGTGTCCAATGGAGGTGGTTGATAGGGATTGGGAAATTGAACATAGAATATTAAATGCAAACTAGGATAAGATAGGAGATTAAATTCAAATGCATTTTCTCCCAACTTCTTGGTTATAGTATATGGTCCATAATGAAGAGGTACAATATTCCTATGTGGTCTTACAAGTCTCTCTTTTTGAAGTTGTAAGTATACCTTATCTCCAACCTTTTATTGATGTCTTGATTTTGGTCATGGCATTGCTTATGTTTCTGATTTATCTTTTCCAATAGGTCATGGACCTATTGTTGGATGTGTTGAATTTGTTCCATAAAATATAATACCTTTTTATCTTCTTTTTTCCCAAGAGGTGAGTACTACATATGCCACATAGGAATAACTACATCAATAGGTGTAAATGGTTGGAACCCAAAATAAACATGAAATGAGTTGTGTTTGATAGATTTGTGTAGAGCTCAATTTTAACCATGATGAATTTAGGATATGATATTGTATGTGTGGATGCTTGAAATTGTACATTTGAAGTAGATGTATAGTTAATTTATTTACAACTTGTATCTAGCCATCAATCAAAGGATGGAAGGTTGTCGACATGGTCAAATTCATGTCCACCATGCTACATAACATGGACCATAAGATGCATAGAATTTATTTTCCCTATTAGATACAACAACCTTTAGCAATCAAAAATTGAAACATATGACTAAAATAAATCTTAACAATCTCCTTTATTAAAATTAATTTCTTAAAGGATGAGGAAAAACTGCTCTGCTAGGGTTTGATGAGGAAAAACTGCTCTGCGGGGATGGCAGCAGTTTTTGGAGGAGGTCTGAACAATTGGAGGAATGTTGTGATGGCGTCGGGCCCATCACAGAGCGTGCATGCTAGCGATGTTTTTTCATCTAAAAATGATTGGAAGGAACAAGATTTCCCATTGCATGTCGGGAATCGCTTGTTAAAGAACAATGGATGTTTGGAACGATGTGAAGCCAGGCTGGTTCTAGTGGTTCAACCAGACTCGATGGTGGAAGATGTGGAGTATTTAACCAAACATGCGCTTATTGGTAAATTTTTGGGCATCCAAATTTCTCTTCCCTTTGTGGAGGCTTGGGTTAGGAAGACTTGGAACCCTGAAGGTGACGTGGAGGTGATGTTGAGTGCGAATAGCTATTTTATGGTGGTTTTCTCTTGTCTTGCGGATCGTAACAAAGCATTTGAAGGGGGTCCCTATTTTTGTAACCAAGCGAGACTCTTTCTTAAACCCTGGCATGTGGGTTTCAACCCATCAGAGGAGCGGTCATCATGGGTTCCAGTGTGGGTTCGAGCTTTCGTGGCTCCCATTGGAATTCTGGAGAAATGACATCTTGCATATGATTGCCCTTCTTCTTGGGAAGCCGGTTGGACCGTCACAATAGACGATGGATAAAAAGGTAATCTTTGTTGCTCGTATCTATGTTGAAATTGATTTAAACAATCCTATTCTAGATTCTGTTGAAATACAGTTTGGATCGACTACATGGGTTCAACAACTTGACTATGAAGCTCTTCCATTTTGTTGTCGGATCTGCCATGAATACGACCACCTGCAAAGAAAATACCCTAAGTTTGTCCCGCCCGTGGCTTCAAATCCTGGGCCCTCTCGGTCTGCACAAAATTTGGATAAAGGAAAAGCCTCGATAAAGGAAGGGGATCGGGATAAGGAAGGCTTTGTTTCGGTAAAACCCCGAAACAGAGGAAGAAGGGCAAAAAGAGACCTTAAGGATAGCCAACCAGATGCTCTGCTCAACCATTTTGAAATACTAGATGATCTTGATCAGTGCATGGAGATACCTGAAATATCGCTACCTGATGTAGATATAACAGGGCCGAATCAGATGTCTCTTCTTGAGGTGGAACCTAAGGAATCAGATCTAGGGGGTTTAAATGAAGAACAAAGGGCTTTGGTTCTGAGTATAGGTGATATGGTTGGCTCTAGCCCTAGAAGGGAAACTATTTTGGAAAGTGGCACAGATTTAGTTATGCCCTCTCCTACTCAGGCACTGATGCAGTCATCCTTGGACTACAAAACTCCTACGATGTTGGGATTGCAACAGAAAATAATTAAAAAAGGTGCTTCAGATAAGAATATGAAGGTGGGTCGAAAGAAATACCAGGATAAAATTAAGTTAATGGGGGAGACTTTGGTGGAGTCAGGCTTGGTGAGAACATTGGACTCCCATTTTTCTAACCCCCAAAAATGATTATCCTTTCATGGAATGTAAGGGGGTTGAACAACATCCCTAGACAAAAAGTTATTCATGATTTGGTTCGTGTTCATTCTTCGGATGTGGTGTTTATTCAGGAGACTAAATTGGCTACTGATAGTATGTTCAATATTACTCCCAAGTTGTGGAGAAGGGGTCAATGCCAGTGTATTGGTGCATGTGGATATGTTGGTGGCATTGCTTGTTTATGGGATCCGGTTAAGATCTCTCCTCTTACTTGGATTTCCAGTAGATGGTCTATTTCGATGATCGGGCATGATAATGAATCTAGTGAAACCATCCTACTTACAAATGTGTATGCTCCTATTGATTACAATGGTAAAGTGAATTTGTGGGAGCACATTGGCTTTGTGAGAAGTTTGGCTCCCTTGTACCCATGGATTTTGGTTGGAGACTTCAACTCTATCACTTGTCTAGAGGAGAAACATGGTGGGGTTGATCATCTCGAGCCTTTTTCTTCTATCTTTAGTGCTCATATCTGGGCCCTAAACTTGGTTGACATCAAGCTGGATAATGGGATATTTACCTAGCACAATAGAATATGTGGGGAAGATTCCATCTCAGAGAGACTGGATAGGTTTTTGATCTCCAATTTTTGGATTGGTAATAACAGAAGTGCTAGTTCTATGATTCTGGAGGGTAGGGGATCTGATCATTGGCCTATCAAACTCTCTACTCTAGAGTTAGGGCTAAAGAAGAATCCTTCCTTTAAGTTTCAACTTATGTGGCTTCGAGATCCTAAGCTTCATGATTTCATGCGAGGCTGGTGGACCAATGGTAAACCTCCTCATGGCACCGCTATGTATTCCTTTATGAAGCGGCTACAATTTGTTAAGCATAAATTGAAGAGATGGAATAGACTAAATTTTGGGAACCTTTCCTTGGCTAAGTTGGTGGATCTTAGGAGGGTGGAAGAAGCTTCAAGGAATATTAGAGATCAGGGACTCACGGAGGAGCTTCTCATTGAGGAATATGAGGCTACGAAAGACCTTGTTGAATGGGAACTAAGGGAAGAAATTTTTTGGAAATAAAAATCTCGAGTAGATTGGCTTCAGGAAGGGGATAGGAACATGACCTTATTTTATAACTCAGTTAAGGCTCACCGTAATGGTAACCTGATTACCTCTCTTGTGAATTCTCAAGGTGCCCTGCTCTCTTCTTTCAAGGATATTTCAGAAGAGACTAGGAGGTATTTTTCCTCTCTCTTCAAGGAGGACTCCCTCTCAGATGATGAGGATGAAAAGCTTATTCTAAACTGTATTCCCTCGATTATTTCTAGAGAGATGAATGAGCACTTGATGGGTCCAATTTCCCTTGAGGAGTTGGAAAATATTGTATTCAAGATGAAAAAAGGGAAAGCCCTAGGCCCGGATGGATTCTTGATTGAGTTTTATCAAGAGTTTTGGGAGTTAATCAAATTTGATCTTCTGGAGGTGGTCCATGAGTCCCAAAAGAACAAACAGATGCTAAGGGCCCTAAATGCTACCTTTGTGGTGCTTATTCCTAAAAAAGAGGGAGTGAATTCCTTAGATATGTTCAGGCCTATTGCTCTCTGCAATGTTGTGTATAAGATCATCACAAAAATTATTGCTGAGAGGTTGAAGATATGGTTGAGAAAAATCATCTCTGAGGAGCAAGGTGGGTTTGTTGTTGGTCAAAAAATCTTGGATGGGGTTGTTATTGCTACAGAAGCTATTCACTCGATGGAAACTTCTAAGGAGAAAACTATGTTCATTAAGTTGGACATGGCCAAAGCCTATGATCGGGTCAGATGGTCCTTTCTTCAAAAAGTTCTTGCTACTTTTGGATTTGAGGAGGAATGGATTAGATGGGTGATGAGTTGTGTTTCTTCTTCCTCGTTCTTCGTTCTTGTTAATAATGAGTCATCGGAGTTGTTTGAGGCCTCAAGGGGTTTGAGGCAAGGAGATCCTTTATCTCCTTATTTGTTTATCATTATGGTGGAAGGGTTGGGAATATTGCTCAAGTCTCAGGTTAGGCAGGGTCTCATTTAGGGGTGGAAGTGGGATAGTAGTTTGCCACCTCTTTCCCACCTTCAATTTGTTGATGATACTACTTTGTTGGGAGTTGCCACTATCAAGGAAGCTGGCAACATTAGACGGTCTCTTGACATATATCTTGGTGCTTCTGGATAGTTGATTAATGAGGACAAGTCTTCTATTTTCTTCTTCAATACCCCTCCTCTTATTCAAGCCAGGATTGCTCGCATTCTAAGATTCTAGGTCGGGACTCCCCCTTCATTTATCTTGGTATTCTGATTTCATCTCATCCTCTACCTAGATCTTCTTGGCAGTCTATGCTTGATAAGTTTAGAAGGAAGGTGAATCACTAGACCATCAGATGGCTATCCTCTGTAGGTAGAGTGTTGCTTTTAAAATCTGTTGTTCAAGCTTTACCCATTTACAAGTGTTTTGTGCAAACAACTCCCTCTCATTTCATCAAGGACATGGATGCTTTGTCAAGATAGTTTTTGTGGTCTAGAAAACTTGATCAATCTAAATGGAGTTTGGTTAGGTGGGATTCTATTTGTAGGTCGGTTCAAGAGGGAGGCCTTGGGTTGCGACAGATGGCTCTTTTTGGGTAGGCTTTGGCTGTGAAACTTTATTGGAGATGGTGTACCTCTCAAGATCATATTTGGGCTAAAATATTATCTTGTAAATACTTGAGAGGTATTTTTGAGGTTGAGATCCCTAGAGTCAGCTTGGTTGGGAAAGGTTCAGTTATCTGGGACACTCTAAAAAGAGGAGCTAATTTAATTAAGCAAGGTTTATTCTGGATTTGCAATTGAGGATCAGATGCTCTTTTCTAGGAGGATTCTTGGGATGGCCACCCTCCTATCTTGACTCAATATCCTAGGTTACATTCCCTAAGCATTTGTTTCTTGGAAGTGGGTTGGTCTCATGTGGAGGACTTTAAAAAAATCTAATCTTTTGGAAATATGGAGATGTACAGGTGGAAAGATCCATAGGAATGGCCCTAAGGGGGATTGGTCAAGGACAAATATGTGCTTGCTCTTATTCTTGTGGGGAGACCCTATTCTTCATTGAGGGGTAAAGACATTATGGCTTGGAACCCTGATCCCAAGGGAACCTACTCTGTAGCCTATGGTTATCAGGTTCTTGATAAGCAAAATTTGAGGAGTCTCCCTATCACATGGTGGAAAAAGGTGTGGAACAGATTTGCTTGGCCAAAATGTAACTTCTTTCTCTAGCTGGTAGCTCGTAATAAATGCCTCACTTGGGATAACGTGAGGAAGAGGGGATTTCAGGGTCCCTCTTTTTGTGTCCTTTGCGGTAAGAATGAGGATGACTCTTCTCATTTATTTTTCCAATGCTCCCTTGCCAGAGACATTTGGCACCATTGGTGGAGTGCCTGGAACCATCCTTGTTTTCATGTGCTCTCCCTGGTGGAGTTTTGGAGTAGTCTGGGTAGACCTCCGACCAAGGCCCCCTTCCTCCGGGTGGCTTGGAATTTGGGCCCTTCTTGCATCATCTGGAAGATTTGGCTCGAACAGAACCATCGCATATTTTAGGGTAGTCATTTGGTTGTTCAACAGATCTGGCAAAGGATCCTGTGTATGGTTCAGGAAACTATCCATAGCAAATGTGATGTGGACCCTCTTTTGGACTCTAGGGAGGAGAAGGTACGGTAGGCCCTTGGTCTCTTTGGGGTTGGTGCGAACTCTTCTAGCCCTAGCAAGGTTCCTCAGCTCAACAAGAAGGTTAGGAGAGATGGTAGGTGGAGGCCACCCCCTAGAGGAGTTTTAAAAATTAATACTGATGGGTCATCCAGGGGTAATCCTGGACATGCTGGAATTGGCGGTGTTGGGAGAGATTCTATTGGCGTGGTCAATTTTTTCTTTTCCATTTATAAAGGTGTTCACTCCAACAATTTTATGGAAGCTCTTATGATTCTCGAGGCCTTGCAGAGGGGGTTTTCTCTTGGCTGGTGTAGGATTATCTGCGAGTTCGACTCTCAAATTTTGGTTAATATTTTAAACAACAAAAGGGTGGAGGATGTTAATTGGTAGTTGGCCTCTGTGGTCATTTAGATTCTCAGAATGAGTGAAGAGTTTGAATTTATATCCTTTGTGCACATTCCAAGGGAATGGAATGGGGTTGTTGATTACCTGGCCAAAAGGGCTTCTGAGTTGTTGGATCCTTGGATTATCGATAACTGGGAGAGTCTCCCATCTGGGGACTCTCAACGCCTCTAGGAGTTGATCCACAAGGATGTTCAGACTTAATGTGGTTTGTTCTTGTTGTCTTCTTCGGGTTTCGACCTTGTCTGGTGGTTTTAGCCTATTTTGTTGCTTATTTGAGTCCTGGTTGGGAGCTCAGTTGTACTCTATAATCCAAAATTTTTATCAATAAATTTTTACCCCTTTATTTAAAAAAAATGGATTTCTTACAAGGAATGATGATAACCATTTTTTAAAAATGATTAATTATTACAAAAACATAATCATTACAATGCGTAGATGTGGAAAACTTAAGAGAAAATCCATGGAGATAGATTCCCATAGATTGAATGGCACTAGCAATGGTGTATCAAATCCTTGCTACTTTTTGGTTAGTTTAGAAGAAATATAGGGGTTACATGACTTGATGTACCTCTTTACATCATTCTTCATTTTGGGCCAATAGAAGTTCTTTTGAAGAACTAAAAATATGTTTCCATCCCAAAGTGACTTGCTACTTTGTTGATGTGTGCTTCCCAAAATAATTTTGAATGATCATTAGGTAGTACATAAATATATCACATGTGATAGAGGAGGTTTTCCTATAAATAGAAATTTAAAGCATGATTACCCACACAAAGATATTGGTATACATATGCAAAACCAAAATTCGCTTCATGCAGGATGAACCAATTGAATGTATTAAACACATAGGAACCAATAATGGTGGTGAATCTCATGACTAGAGGTTTGTTCAAATAATTTTCTATTGAATTGGTACTCCCTTTCATATGCTTGATGACCAAATAAAATTATAGTGGATATATGGCTCACTTTTGATGTCTTTAATTCATTAGCTTACTCCAGGTCTAAAAAAACTCTAGAGTCCTATGGTCTATATGGATGATGTTTTTCTTTACCAAGATGTAGTTCTTCTACTATTTACATGCTTGTAAATTGACATAGAGCTCTTTGTCATACCCCATATATTTTTGAATTGCTTTATTAAGTGTCTCATTATAATATGCAATTAAATGCCCATTTTGTGTAAGGAAAATTGCCAATATGTACTTTGATACATAAGTTATTACCTCAAAATTTTGATGGAGATTAGGTAGTAAAAGTGTAAAATATAACCACAATTGATCCTTCAACTTGTCAAATACCCTCTATTCTTGTCTTTGCAATGGATCTTAGATTTGGAACTTTATTTGGTCACTTGGTGTAGTGGCCAAGCAATGTGTGAGAACCCCAATACAAATATTCAATAGAATTTTGCAAGACCCAAAGATTTATGAAGCTCTATTAGAGTCTTTGTGTTAGACCTATCTCTAATTACCTAAATATTATCAGGATCAACATGAACTTCCTCTTTGTCAATAGTCTACCCAAGGTGTCGAATCTTCTTCATGACAAATAAACACTTTTCCAAATTAGCATATAGCTTGTCTTTGAATAATCTAAAGTACCTATCAAATATTAAATTTGTAATCTAATTCATGGCCATGAGCCAACACTGTGCAATGTTATTGGATAGGCTTAAAGGGAATTTCATTGTGCAATGTAGTGGGTAGACCTAAGAACATTTTATTGTGCAATTTTTTTATTAATTTATAATATTTTATGATATAAGCCCAATGTGTCATGGTTAACATTGTTATGGTTAAACCTTATTTAATATTTGTAATTAACCTAAAGCCCACTTGTTTTACATTAAACTTTAGGATGTAATTTATGGTTTTGGTATTGATATAAATACCCCCCTCACACTTATCTTTTTTATCGGAGTGTTGTGCAATATTATCTATAGATAGCAATTATTTATGGCACCTATGAGCACCCATCATATATTTATCTCCTTTGTCCTTTTTATGATTTTTGTATAATATTTGAGTGTATGGATTGCTTCTATTCATTTTTAGAAAATATTATGATATGGTATCAAAGTGTGTATAAAGCAACATTACTTGGTTAGGTAGAAATATGTTTTTGAGTCTCTGATTTTTCTTCTAGATCCTAGAATAATTTTCATGTCTCTTCAATGATATTTAAAGCCTTTTGATTCTCCTTCTCGAGAGCATTGGAAAATAACCCTAATTTCTATTCTAAAAGTGATATTCAAACTAATGGTTTCCCTGCTTCCATGGAGGGTAAAACTTTTCCATTGAAATTCAAAGTTCAAAAGAATATGCTTTCTACATTTGTTCTTGGTCTTGGCTCCATATGATCAAGAGCACACAACACCCTTATTTATAGATAAGTAATGTGCTCCTATGTAGTTCGTAGGGTGACCGCTATGACTATAGGACTGGAGGATATGACATTTGATTGCATCATACCTGGGTTCTAATATTTATGTTGGTAATTTATGGTCAATATGGTTTGTATAATATTTGCTATTGGGTTATAAATAATGTTGTGACAAGGAAGATGCACCATTTCATTTGATTGAATAAAAGATATTACAAGTAATATTTTGATACAAAGTGGATAATGATCCTCTTGAGGGATATACAATAGGGATTCTAAAGTGGATAATGTCCCTCTTACAATAAGATAATAATAATGGTGCTAGAAAATATGCCACTTCAAGGGTTGGGTGGGTTTTGAAGCTTTGATTGCTTGACCATCCTAGGTTGAAAGCTCCTTCATGCACCTACACACATCCCACAAAAAATATTAGTAGCATCTGTAGATCTACCATGGTTAGACCCAAATTAATAAAATATGAAAACAATACAGAAAACTTGAAAAATCTTATATTAGAGCAATAACATGGTGCAAATAGTTACAAACACAAAAAGACATATTTATAAATTTTGGTAGAGTTTTGGCTAGTGACTTCAAGACTTCTTGCAAATGAAGAAGAGGAGGGGGTATTTATATATTTTAGGCAAGGGAGAGGGGGTGGTGACTAGGATATGACATGACATGAAGTGGAAGCCATGTGGAATATGTGAGAGGATATGGAAAATCTAGATATTTTCATTTAGGAGAATGTGCATCTTCCCCTATTAATGACCTTGGGTGGAGAGAGTCCTCACCCACCCAAGTGGCATGTGCACATGATGCCACATTAATTCACTTAGGTGGAAATTATCTTCACCCTTTCCAAGTGTCATAAATAGGCATGGATAGTGATGAGGATGCATGGGATTTGGAGAACTAGGGTGATGTAGACCTATTTTAGGATCAAAGAGGGATAAGCTAGGGGGAGGGGTGTTCACACTATTATATTTTGAGGATATATACAATGGGAGAGATCTATCACAGGTCCTAATAAGATGCCAAAAATATGAAATAATGGAATTCTGCAATATGATTGAAATATACTATAAAAAGAAAGTGGTGAAAATACAATGCAGTATGGAGGTGATGGTCACTCCATTGATATAAGCTAAAGGACTACATTGTACTCCATCAATGAGTATTACTAATATATACTAATCACTACTATAATGAACTTGATATACTTGTTTATCACTCAATATGAGGCCATTTATATAGGAAGATAGATTCTGTGGCCAACACTTTACTTAGTCGTACAAGGGGACACCTTGCACATTACAACTATAGACATGGAAAATTGATCCACTTTGAGTGGGTAATCTTCCTTAGTGCCCCTAAGAGGCCCTCAACCCTTTCCAAGAGCAATGGAAGGTCTCTTTTGCCTCCCTTTTTTAATTTTTTTACCTTTTAGCAAAATCACACCCCATATTTACAAGGCGCGACTTCGCACCAGCAATATCGCGCCCCGTCAGGATAGGGCGTGAATTCGTTGTTTAATTTAAATTTTTAAATTTATTTTATTTTATTATTTTTGAGCCCACTTAGACCTAGGTTTAAACCTTCCTACATGTTTTGGTGTTGGTTGTGAGTTTATTTATGCCTATTTTCTTCCTCCAATTTTATCTATAAAAGGAAGGATGTTTTTGATTAATAATAAGAAGTGCAAAGGTGATATGCAAACTATTAATGTGTGATCTCTATGTGAATTGATTAAGCTTAAAATTTATACTTCATTCTTATTTATTTTCTCTACTGCAAGCTAACCCCCAAAGTGCAAATTTTAGATTGATATTGTATTGCATGGATTGGATTGATTTTTTTGTGTGACTTGGTGGATCCATGGTGTAGCTCGAGAGATAGAGTGCTCGTTTGGATAATTGGGTCTCTTCTACCTACTTTTGGGATGTCCATTAGGGTTTTATTACTTTATTGTTTGCATTTATTTCATATTTTGCATTCGCTTCTTTTTTTTAGTCTGCAACGAAATCACACCTAGCATTAGTGAGGCATGACTTTGCTTGCCCTAATTAGGGTAAATTTATTCACAAAAGCAAAATCATACCCAGTCCAAACTAGGTGCAACTTCGCTGTTGCATTATCATGCTCACTCCAGGCGAGGCACGATTTTTCCCTAGGGCACACCGAGGTTAAGTTCTAGATTTTTCTTTCGCTCTTGCATTCCACTATGTTTCTAGATCATACTGTTGTACTTTTTTTTTGTTCTCTGCTATTGTATTTTTGACTTATGATTAATTCTCCAAAGGTCAATTTTCACATTGGTATTAAAAGGTCATCTTAAAGGACCTAGGGGTATTGACTATTGCTAGATCTATTACACAGCGGCCTAAGAAGACCCCCTAATACTAATTCTATTTTTTAGTATTTCATGAGTGATCTTATAGAAACATGTATTCTTGATATCATTGGACAAGAGGTAGAAAAGGCTAAATTCAACCTCAGTCTAGATAAGTGCTATATTCATGCTATTGGTTGGAAATATAATTTCATTATTGAGTCTTAGGCATCTAAAAGTGAAAGGCATTTATCTTGCATATAGGGATATTTTGTGTACATTTATCTTGTGTATCTCTGCTTTAAAGATTTTCTGAAATAAACCCTATGTTAGTGAGCATTCAAAATAAAGAATCATTCTAGGATCGCTCTTGTATGCATGCATCCTATTTTTAGCTATCTTATTCTATTTTTTTCATTGTCCTTTATCTTTCTAGCTTAGATTTAGAAAGGCCAAAATTACGTGTTTGTCTTGAAACTGAATACATCAAACCATCCCAAAATCCTAAGGACTTGGAGTGAGTCCTAAAACCATTCTTGGTGAACCCTTCCCCCTAGCATCGAGTGTAGAGTACAACATACCCCTTGATTCACCCCACAAAAGGTTCCCTCCCTACGGAACCAACCTTTTGTTTGGGAATTGTATGTGGTAGGGTAGTTTTCCCCCTCTACATCTTTGGTGAACCCGACGTGAACACCTCCTTTATTTTTAAACACTAAGCAAGATCATTAATTCTGTTTGAAAAATATTTAAGTAATTAATAATTTGTTAGTGTTTTCCCCTTTTTTTTTTCACTACTTCTAATGGATCCTTTCCTTAGAAGTCATAGGAAACAATTAGAATCTGATTATATTCCTTTGGAAGATGATTATATTGATAGGGAAAACCCTAATGTAGATCCAGAAGAGCAATAAGAGGTATGGAAACTGAAACTAATCATGATCCTTTTGTTGGACCTAATGGTAGTTATGTATTTTCATCATTTGATCACATTTGGGAATTCATGAAAGCTCATAAGCAAAAACTATTGGAATATGTGGAACGAGAAGCTCATCTTGAAAAATAGGATGCTACTCCTTCCCCTCCCAATAGGTCTCCTTTGCTTCATCATGATATTCCTACATCTCAATATTTGCATAAAAATAATTTTAAGGACCAAGTGACTTGTGCCAATACTAATACCACCAATATTGGAGGGAATCTACAAGTCCCTCTAACTAGTAGTGGCCAAAAAATTTATTCTCAATTTCCTCCTGTATCCTCTAACATCAACATTATTGCTTATGTTCCACCGAATTTTAGTTATCCTCAAAATTCCACATACAACCAAGGTATCCTAAGTTTGAATCCAACATCAATATTTCAACATGCATATGTTCCTCCTTTGGGAAGTCTAGGAAACACACATGGCAATCCAAAAATGCATAATTTGACAAGTGTTGTGAATCAATTGGTTTCAAGAATGGATATGATTCAACCATCAAGGTTTACATAAAGCTATAAGGAAATGTGTAGTTAGCCATTGGATCCTATTGTTGCTGCTAGGCCTTATCCTAAGCATTTTTCCATGCCAATATTACCAATCTACAAAGGGACTAAAGATCCAATAGAACTTTTGTGAGGATTCGGAATAGTTTACCATGATCTTATTTATGATGATATGCTTTTATTGAAAATATTCTTAAAGACTCTTTATGGAGTGGCATTAGAATGGTATTATCGATTGCCCAACTATTCCTTAAAAATATTTGAGAAAACTACAGATATTTTTGTTCATCATTTTAGTGCTAACATTGAAAAGGAAGTAACAATGAGATATTTATATGATTTAAAGCAAAGTAAAGAGGAAATTTTTTCAGAATTATTAGCTCATTGGAGGATTTTAGTTGGCTGATTAAGACATCCTGTGTCTCTAAAATATATGCTTGATATATTTATAGGAAATTTACAAGAACAGTTATCTTATGCTTTAGAAACTACTATTGTCACATATTTAGACCAAGCAATTGAATTAGCAAGAAAAGTGGAACATGCCCTCATCAGGAGAGATCAACTCAAGGTTAAAGAAGATAATAAAACTAAGTCTCAACCTAAGATCAAGCATATAGGAGGTAATAGTGATAGTAGGCATGTTAACAATGTCAATAATAGCTTACAAAATATTGTGCTTCAAAAACCTCCTCAAAGGAATTTCACAAGACTTAATATCCCTATGGAAGTAGTTTTAAAACAACTATTAGATGCTAAGGCAATAGAATTACCTCTAGTAAGATAGGCAGATACTATAGCTCATCGGTATAAGGTAAGACAATATTACACTTATCATAGAGTACAAGGACATTAGACGAACACTTATAAGAAATTGAAGCATACGGTTCAAGACTTAATTGATGTAGGACGCATTGATTTATGGAATCTCCAATCAACAAGTAGTCAAACTCCTACTCAACAAGCTCCATAAACAAATCAAGAAATGGGAATATTTAAGGATCCTTTACCAAAGCATGAGCAACAAGTAGCCAATCAGGTGGCTCATCAATATGATTCCCTATGCCATAACAATGTGGTTGGAATGGTTTGGGTAACCATAAGAAAATAGGCTCAGAATCAACAACATCAGTAAGGACATAGTTTGGTATCTCAGCCCAGTACAGTTTCAAAGGAAATTCAAAGAAAATATTATGCTACAAGGATTCCACCTATAGTATTGAGACCATAGTTACAGGTTTCATTTAATATTCAAAAGCAGTTAGCTAGTACTCCAGCAAAGATATCGATTTTAGAACTTTTACGGACTTCTGTTGATCACAGGAATGCTTTAATGAGATTTTTACAATAGTAATCTATTTCTCCAGACATTCCTCTTGATGACATAGTTGATATTGTAGGTTATTTTAAGATACATCCGTAGACACCCAAAAGTCGCACATTGTCCCTCTCCCCATTTCCATGGTCAATCAATTTGCAAAACCCTCAAAAATTGCATAAATTGGCTAAAAACACTATTCATTCATCAAAATCACTATTCATCATCCTTAGCCCCTTTGGGCTAGCTAAGCCCCTTCCTACGCTTAATCCTGGGTCCTCATGCGACCTCATCCCCAACTCAACCAAGGTTGAATTCCTCACCATGGTCAAAAAGCACTTTATGCTCAAAAGTCAACATTTTTGGTCAAAACATGCTTTATGGCTAATCACATGCTTAATTAAATCTAATCCTGATTTGATTTGAGCCTTCCACCTCACCTAGTCTACTTTGACTAGCCTAGCCCCCTTCTAGCCTATCCTAGCCTTGCCACCTCTCACCCAGATATTTCTCCACCTCACACTCCCTTGGGTCATAAATGAAAGATGGAGACTTTTGCACATAAAAAGCAATTTTTAATTGAAAGATATTTCCAAAAGGTGTTCATTAATGCCTAATGGATATTTTTAGCAAAGTCATCATTATTTGTGGATGGGTGAGGGATTCTCTCACCCAACCTCATTTATGAACCAGGACACCTCAGGGGACACCTCTTAGGTGGACACCTCACCATTGACACCTCACAGGGGACACCTCATCCCCTCCCTCTCACCTTGGCCAAGTCTATAAATAGAAGGCCATTTTCACCTTTTCACAACAACCAACTTTTGCTTACCGAAACTCTACCAAAATCACTACAGCCATCGCATCCATCATACATCCATCACACAACCATTGTACACCCATCGCAATTGATTTATCACTTTCATGATGTTTCCTTGTGATTGAGACAGGTCAATAATCCCCTAAAAAGTGCACTTTATGAAGGTGACCCACACAAAAATCAAAGAAGCAACTACTCTAGGACAACCAAGAAAGTCATCTTGCAGATTCAACTCGAAAAGATAGGTTCGCACGACCCTTGAACCCCGATTCACAACATTCACACCCCCATGCGAACCTATGCTACAAGCACCAGAATCATCGAATAAGGTAAGTATAGCTTAATTTAGTATTTTTATGCTATTTTTAGTAGTTATTTTCATATTTTAAGCTTATTTAAGAGTCTTTTGTCTTCATAACCATGAGGTTTGACTGAGGCAGACCCCCAATGCACTAACAAGATTTTGCAGGTTCAAAAGGACAAAGAACACATCCAACCAATGGTGGCACACGAGCAAGAAGCCCACCTACACTGAGGAACACAAAGAAGATAAATCTTGCTACCTTTGTACACATCCGAAAGGGCTTCCTTAGGGAAGACCCCATTGTAGCCTTCAAGGCAAAATTTATAAAAGGATATCAATTTGTAACCCCTTTTATGATTTCAATAACAAATGTAATAGATTCTATAATATTGAATGAGTGTTATAGCATCATTTTTATTGGTTTCATTCTAGCATGCCCGGTGGGACCTCCACCAAGCATTAGCTTAATCACCTTCTAACAAAATTATGGCCTATTTCTGTATGGTAGGTAATTGTCATCTTTGAAGAAACCCCAAACCAAAAATACCCTAAAATCCATCTCAGGCCAAACCACAAAAGGTTCGTTGGTGCACCGATGAGCCTCCAAAGAGAGTAGAGAGTACACACTTGGGCGTGTGAATTCCCCCAATCTACCTCAAACTTGATACTTGATACCCAGGTATTGGTTCAGACACCCACAACCAACGACAAGGTAAGTCAGGGGAGGTTAAGAGCCTCATGTTCCCAAGGATTGCATGCCCCCATACCTAGACCACAAATCATCTCTCACCATGATGTATGCAAGGTTAAAGCATCCTTGTATTTTTGTGAGAATTAATAGTTAACTTACTTTCCTATAATTTGCTTTCTTTAGGTATATGCAAAATATTTTAAGGTTTTTGTTGTCTTGCTAAGCTCAAATTGACTTTTTGGAACTTTCTATGTAGGTACCTATGCTAGAACACTCCAAAAACTTCAAAATCATCATCAAGACCCCAAAACTAATCATCCTAATCCTCGAACCCTAGTTTGCATGACCCCATGCGAACCACCTATCAAAGGATAAGTTCACACCCCAAGGTGTGAACCTTCAAAATCAACACAACTTCAGAGCAAAAGGTGAACCAGAAGGTTTTACACACACCTGGATGCAGGTATTGTGTGAAATTTATGTTTTTCCTTCCATTTTGAGGCTAACCTTTCCTATTGGGCTTCTATTCCATAAAATCGCATCTGCTTGTTTGTTTTAGTTAGATTTACACCTGCTTTCTAGCTTAGATTCAATTCCAATTCCTTCTTGTCATTTCCCTTCAAAAGCATCTAATTAGATTCAATTCTTGTCATTTCCCTTCAAAAGCATCTAATTAAGCTTCAATTCCAATATTTCTTTATCATTTCCCTTCAAAAGCATTTAATTAGATTTCCATTCCAAAAACCAATAGACTAAATTTATTTTTGTGAGGATGCAAGTAATTAGATTTGTTTTGAAAAGGCATCCTAGCATAGCTTTCATTTGAAAAGGCATTTAGAGTAGATTTGCTTCTAAAATAGTACCGCACAAACAAACACCACACACTCACATCCTATTTTTAATGGTGTAAGGAACTGGCTTTCATCTCCAGTCCAAATTGGATTTCATCACCAATTCAACACCAGAGTTCAGTGAGGTCTGGGTTGTACTCTCCACTAGCTCACCTCCAATTTTAGTCACCATAGTATCCCCCCAGGTGGATCATTTCAACATTAATACCCGATCGGTCCTTCCCACTTCGAGTGTTGGTTATCCAAAATTCATCACTAGAAGGTACCTTCGAAGTGGGTAGTTTTAGAAAGCCCCTTTACCATAGGGCTTTTCAAATAATTAGTGGGTACAATTGATCATTACTATGCATGCCTTAAACATGAGGGTTAAGCGAAAGCCTTGATTAGGGCTAGTAGCAGCACATTGACAGTGTGACCTCTCTTCGTGAGAGTTTATTGACTCATCAGAGCATTTTGAGTCCCCCCTTTTGGATACCATTTTACTATACCTGATTCCATCTAGGTAGCCATTCACCCATTGGAAACATAGTTCTATTATATGCACTTTTGGGTGTTGTAGGAGGTTCTATGCTACAACATACCTATTTCAAGTAGCATTCACCCACTTCCCATGGTTTTTTCTTAGGGTGGATACATACTTTCATCAAAACACACGAAAACCAAAAAGAAAGAACATTTTCTTATTGTTGAGTCTCATGAAAGTGGTTACAACAACATATCAAACTTGCTATAACTCACTCCTCAGTTGTTCCACAGTTTCACTTCCATGCCATACACTACATAATCTATTTTTAGGTGATTTGCACCCCTAGTGTGACTTTCCTACACTCAGATATATTCACATGATCCTATGTGAAACTTAGCTTCCAAGCTACAAAACTACACTAAATAGGTCTACACAACACACAGAGGGTCTCCACAATAGAAAATCCATCCTCTATCACTATTTTTAGTGGTTCACATGACCTCGTGCGAACCTCTAGTTGTAGAAGTGGTTCACACAACCCCATGCAAACCTATTTTTTAGGTCCAAATTTCTCAATAGCACACAGACACCTTCCACAACACATATCTATCATCTATTTCTAATTTTGAGTGGTTCGCATGACCCCGTGCGAACCTTCGATCTTAGAAGTAGTTTGCACGACCCCATGCAAACCTATGTTTTTGAGAACAGATAGTGTCACATTCAACCACAGACATTCCTAGAGTCTAGATTTCACATATTTTGGTTATTACCACACTTTTTGCACACATCACCATGCCAATTACACGTAGTCAGATGCATGAAGCCCTTCATCATGCCACTAAGGCTACTTAATGGACTATCATGACCATAGGTGCTTCTACTTCTCAGACCAATGATCCACCTTTCAAGTCTGAGCAGGTTACTTCTATTGTTCCACCTAATCTATTGATCGGGCCTTCACCCCTAGCACTAGTCCTATGTCCCATGTGGCATCTTTCACTCCATCCCATCTCTTGGATGAGACCTTCGAGGAGACCCCTCCTTTGGATGATCTCTCCTCTCCTAATCCCCCATCCACCTATTGCCAACATGTCATCTATACCCCTCCTGGTCACCCCATACCGATTATGGTGGTGGATGAGTTCACTCCACCTCCTTCACCATCTACCACCCATCCCTTCCTAGAGCATTCCTCTCATCCACTTTTGGGAGATGACTCTGATCCTATCATTTCCCAAATCATGCCTGATGTCATTACTACTATCCAGATAGTAGGTATGATATCTACACCTCCTTCTTCTATGCCACCTCCTACCACATCTTCATCCCAAATCCTACCATCTCAATAGGCTTCATCGAGCTCCCAACCATCATCCCAACCACCATCATCACTCCCACCATAGTACTTTTCACACCCATATCAGTACTACCAACTATCATCACCCCATTTATCCCATCCCTCATTGCAAGTTCATCCACAATAGGCATCCTTATCTCCACAACCACCTCCTTTCACACCATAGTTTGCTTCCCATCCACCCACTAGTTATCCACCATTTTCATCATATGGACCCCCATCGACCCCTTCATCATCATTTCGATTACCACCTCCACCTTCATTTTGACCTCCACCATTGAATCCCACTTATCAAGGCCATCCACCTCGATATTCAATTCAGCCCGAATCCTTGCTCGCCATCCCCTCCATACCACCCCAATCCTCATCAATTCCACCCCCATATTCAAACCAATCCTCTTTCACCACATCTTCATCTCTTCCACCCCCATATTCTACACCACCTACTTTCTTCACCTCACCACCCACATGGTCCTCTACCACTACTTCTCAAGTGCAACCAAATTTCCAATATGCGCAATAATAGTAGGTGCCCATACCTACCCAATAGATTCTAAGGTATTATGATCAACAACAACAACCACCCACCTTCCAATATTCCTACATCTCACCTCATCCATCTCAGGTTCCTATCCCACAATATCAAACCATGTCAACACTTGATCCACAATAGGCTACTTACTATCATCAGTGGGAAGAACAATAGTTGCAATATCCACCACATTTGGATTATTCACAAACCTCATCATAGCCATTACCTACATCCACATCATCACCCCCATTTCTAGCTCCACCAAACACTACCATGGTGCTCTCTAGTGAATTTCAAGCCATGCAGGAGCAGATTCGTACATTGGATTTGTGCACGACTAGTTATGGGCCTCAAAAACCCACATATGATGAATTGTGCAATGAACCAATTCACCCTTCTATACCTATACATCCATATCCTTACAGATTTGAGATCCCTAAATTTGAAAAATTTAAAAGTAAGGAAGATCCTAGAGAGCACCTCAATAATTACCATTTTGCTTGCTACCAACTGCATGGTAGTGATCCCCTTATGCTTCACACATTTGCACTTTCACTTGGGGGACAAGCATTATATTGGTACAATCATCTACCTCACCATAACTTATTCACTTTCGAACAATTGGCCAATCTATTTCTTGAGCATTTCTCGATCAATATCAAAACCAAGCTTACCTTGTTTGATGTCTATGCTTTACACCAGTATGATGATGAGCCTATTACTAATTTTATCGCCCATTGGAGAGTGGTCATTCATGATCTTGCCTTCCCTCTCCCACCTTCAGAGCTCATCAAACTCTTTGCCAAGAGTTGTCATAAATCAAATATTGTAGATTCATCAGAGTCGAACATTTGAGGAAGCCATTGCCCAAGCCAAGGTTATCGAGGACATCAAGGTCCACACGAGTAAAATCAAGCTTCGATAGAAGCCATCCTACCCCACCAATTACCACTACAATCACCCACCATACATACCACCCACTACCAAACCACCTCAAACCAATCAAGTACTCCTAAATTCTCCATATCCACCACCGCAAGTTGCATCCACTCAATCCCCACAACCCACACCTCCATGACCTCCCCAAAATGCATACCAAGTCAATCCTCCACTACCTACCACTCCATATCCAGGCAATCCTCCAACACCATCTAATCCATACCAAGGTCACAATCCATATCCACCTCACCCTCCACACAATTGGATACCTTTATCTGAGCCCATGCCCACTCTATTCCATAGATTACATGAAGGAGGTCTCATCACTTTGCCAAATATCCAACCTCTTGATCCAAACCATCCCCTCCCATGGGACCACAATCCATAATCTTTCTATGATTTCCATCACCAACATGGCCACACTCTTGATTCATGCCATATTTTTCACCATACCATGCAAGACCTTATCGATCGAGGCACCATTCAAGTCTCAAATCCCCTCGCACCACAAAATCAAAACTTGGGGATATATCAAAATCCATTACCCAAGCATGGGGGTAATCCACCTCAATCTGATCCATGCCAAGTCAATCATGTCAATCGAGGTCCTTCCCAATAAGGATTTGTGGGTATGATCAACATCGCAACCCATAATCAATGCTATCCACCCCTACTACCACCCAACAACCCTCCACTTCTCAACAACCACCTACTACAACCTCATCCACTACCCCACCAATTCCTCCACCTATACCATGGAATGTCATCACCATCCATGGTAGTATTTCCCATCAACTCCACACCACCCCTACAAGGTTATCCATCTATGACCTCCTACAGCAATCCCAACCTCACCATGAAGCCCTCGATTCTATCCTTCGCTCTCTCGATCTTGAGACTCATGATACAGATGCATTTGCCAACTTTATTGGCAATGTTTAGAGATGCCTACAACCTTCTATCAACTTCCATGACCATGAAATCATAGAATTTGTAGGTGAGGGAGCAGATCCCCCATTACATATTCAAGCCTCCATCAATATCATCACCTATAAGCATGTTCTCATCGACACAGGCTCATCCATCAGCATCATTTCTACCACCACCCTTGGCCACCTTCACCTTCCTCCTTCCCATCTAGCCACTCCATCCATGGACCTTCAAGCTTTTGATGGCTCCATGCATCCTACCATTGGTACCATCATCCTTCCCATCAAGGTTGGTGCCAAAACCATTTCCACTCTCTTCCATGTTATCGAAGGTGAGATGTAGTATAACATCCTTTTGGGATACCCTTGGATTTGGGACATGCAATGCATCCCTTCCATGCTCCATCATTGTATCAAATATATCCATAATGGCTTGGTCCACTGCATCCCCATCGATGGTGATCCATTCAAATTTTGTAACATTATCACCCTTCCACCAGGTCCACCATTATCATCCATGCAATTCACCCCTACCCCATGTCATTCTTTAGACACCACCTATCCATCATCTTCACAACCACATCCTACACCTGATCTGAGCAACATTGCATCAACCTCTTCAAATCCACCTCAGCCTCCAAGTGCCCCAACTATTCCCACATTTTCACATCGCCCTTCTTCACCTTTCACACCACTTCCTCCATTTACCTTTTCTGCTACACCCTCCATCCCATCTTCATCCAATAACCCACCTATTCTTCCCACACCTCCTCCATATTCCCATCACTTTGTGCCTCGATCCATGTGAACATGGGTAATCTCTAGTTCACCAACCACAACTTCTATCCCCACTTCTCAATTCACCCATGCCAATCATCCCATCACTAGAACACCTATTGAGTGCTATGAGTGGACACAATGCACCGCTCGACTTGATGACCAATTAGCTCAATCAGATCCTCCTACTTCATCCCCTTCACCCACCAATCCACCTACACCCATTCCACCATCCTCTCCACCACCCAAGGGTTCCTCCCCTCAACCTGAGCATACGAACCCTCCTCATGTTTCTATACTCATGACTACACCAAGTCCTAGTGAGTATAACATAAGCAATGCTCAAGTTCTTCCCTCCAACATCCAATCCACCCATGACTTTGGTCGACCTCATGATGTGCCCTTGACTATTGGGGTAGTGGTTCCTCTTGGTCCTCCCAATAATTGCATAAAATTTGTATATGGGGGACTTGACTCATCTATAGAACCTCCAACACCTCCACCACCACAAACCAGATTTTGTGATAACCTTGACCACATGTCCAATCCTAATTTTTCCTAGCATTATCTGCATATGTATAACTAGCATGGTTATGGTCTAGGGAGATATGAATAGGGGTGTCACACCCATATCAATCCTCCCTCATGCAAACCTACCGATCGATCAGGAATTGGTTACCATCCTCCAACAATCAGTACCCTCGAGCATGAGTTGCAAAATCTGGATCTTGATCCTATCGACCTTCTTTTTGATGAGGAATTTGAGCTTAATATATCAATAAACAGTTCTTCCCCTCATTCCACAATCGATATTCCATCCATATTCTTTCCACCATCCCCACCACATGAACCCCTCTCTCCTCATGAAGTTGAAACCCTTGCTCATCACTTCACCACCTTATCACTCGATCCACCTCTACCCATCGATCCACCTTCCTCACCCCCACCCACTATTCCATTTTTCCCCATTCAAGATAGCACCACCTCATGGCACACATTCTCATTCCCCTTCCCCACCTATGGTGTTAAACCCAGGTCATCACCAACCTTTTCAGATTCATTGCTATCCTCATCTAATTCATCACCACCTTCATCACCTACCTCCACCATATCTAGCACCTCGATCAACATGATATCTATTGACTTATATGCTCCACTACGATATCCAAACCATCCCAATTACATTCCACCTCCTATCACCAACTTTGTTGATTTCGATGAAATCTCCTCCACCCCTCAACCATCGAATTCCTTCCAACACCACAAATGTTACAATCCACAAATGCACCATTACCTTCCATTCCACCTCATATCCCATGGATTAATCATACAGATATTTATCTAGATGATGAATTCCAGCTCCTTGAGTCCATCGATGACCTTCACCTCATCCCCACACCTACCCAACTCCATGATGGTTCTCACATGCTTGTCGAGGACACTATTGAAGTTGACATTGGCAATGATCCGGAACACCCTCACATCATCTACCTCATCGCTAGCCTATCCGAAGAAGAATATATCCTCTTTACTAATTTCCTTAGGCACTACATTAAGGTGTTTGCATGGTCCTACATGGATATGCTTGGCCTTGATCCATCATTAGTTGTGCACAACCTTGTCCTGGATGACAATGCCAAACCTATCAGACAAAATTTGCATCGCATGCACCCCACCATTGCTCTTATGGTCAAAGAGGAGTTACAAAAACTCCTTGATGTGGATTTCATACAGCCTATCGATTACCCTGAGTGGGTTTCAAACATGGTTCCCATCAAAAAACCCAAGGGGGTATCCATATTTGCACTAATTTTAGGGATCTTAACAAAGCTTGTCCCAAGGACAATTTTCCACTCCCTAATATTGATACATTGGTCGATGCTACATCCGAACATGAAATACTATCACTCATGGATGGTTTTTTAGGTTATAATCAAATTTATGTCAATCCAGATGATCAACATAAGACCTCTTTCACAACCCCCTAGGGGACATTTTGTTACAAGGTCATGCCTTTTGGCCTCAAGAATGTTGGGGCAACTTACCAACATGCCATGACCTACATTTTCCATGACATGATGCATAAAACTATCGAAGACTACATTGATGATCTTATCACCAAATCCAAAACCCATGGTCAACATCTTGAAGACCTGCATCAAATCTTTGATCACCTCTTGGAACATAATGTCTGATTAAATCTAAAGAAATGTGTCTTTGGTGTCACCACTAGAAAAATATTAGGTTTTATCATTTCACAAAGAGGCATCAAAGTAGATCCTACAAAATTCCAAGCTATCATTGACATGCCTCCCCCTACAAATCTCAAATAATTACGCAACTTGCAAGGAAGAATTCAATCCATACGATGATTTATCACCCAAATTTCAGACAAGTGTCAGTCATTCAATCATCTTCTCCAAAAGGGGGTCCCATTCAAATGGGATGATAAATGTCAAACCACCTTTGATGCCATCAAATCATACCTCACATCTCCACCCATCCTCATCCCACCCCATCCAGATCACCCATTCCATCTATACATTTTTACTACTGATGTCGCATTGGGCATGCTCCTTACTCAAAAGAATGAAATGGACCAAGAACAAGTCGTATACTATATCAGTCGCACATTGATTGATTACGAGACATGATATGCTTACATGGAGAAACTTTACCTTGTCATTGTCTTTGCCACCCAGAAGTTATGACATTACATGATTAACCATACTACCTACGTAGTTTCCGTGATAACCCACTTCGCTACATGATGGGTAAGAGCTACCACAATAGTCGAATGACCAAATGGATCATGCTCCTCATAGAATTTGATCTCAAATTCATTAGTCAAAAATCCATCAAAGGCCAAGTCATTGTTGATCAACTAGCTGAGGCCCCTTTACCAAGTGATGCTCCATTACTTATCCAACTTCCAGATGATTATATATTTCATACAAGCGAAGTGGAAGAACTAATGGAACCTGAATCAACCACTGATTTAACCCTCTTTTTGATGGCTCTCATTGTGAGCATGTAGGGGGTGCAGGAATAGTATTTTTCACACCACAAGGGGAGCCACTCCCCTTTTCCTTCAAATTAGGCTTTCCCTATACCAATAACAATGTCGAGTATGAAGCTCTTATCCTAGGCCTAAAGCAAGCAATCTCAATGCACATCCGATGCCTGGACATATATGGTGACTCCCTCCTCATTGTAAATCAAATCAAGGGAGAATGGCAATGTCATTGCCTAGTCTTACAACAATACAAATAGGTAGCCAAAAACTTGTTGGCCCAGTTTGAGTGGTATGACATCACTGCTACTCCTCGATCTACAAACCATTTTATCGATACCATGGCTTCTCTAGGCTCACTCATTCCACAAAACCTACTTTTTAACACAACTCACGTGTCCATTCACACCCTCTTCCATTCTACCATTTCCAACAATCCACCTTCTCATGATGATGGCATCAATATCATCAAAGCTGAACCGCATGACCCATGGTTTTCCCAAGTCAAGGATTACATTAAGCTCGATATTCTACCACCTGATCTAAATCATACTCACAAATGAGCTTTCAAACTACGTGCCATTCGCTATACATTTCTAGGTGATATCCTTTATAAGCGAAGTTATGATGGCATTTTATTGCGTTATCTTGAGCCCTTTGAAGCCCAATGCATCACCCAAGAAGCTCATGATGGTACTTGTGGTGGCCACTTCAGTGGTATGGCCATTACCAAATGCATTCTATGAATGGGCTATTACTAGCCCACAATGGAGCATGACTATTGTGATTACATCAAAAAGTGTGTTAAATGCCAACATCATGCCAATATTACACATTTGCCTTCTTAGGCTCTGCAACCTATTCAATCAATATGGCCCTTTTCACAATGGGGTTTGGATCTTATCGGAAAAATCACTCCCACCTCATCTACCAATCATAAGTTCATCATCACCACAACTAAATACTTTACAAAATGGGTTGAGGCCATCCCATTAGTGCAAATGACCAGTCCCAAAATTGTTGATTTCATCACTCAACACATCATTTATCATTTTGGCATCCCATCAAAGATCATCTCTGACAATGGCACACCATTCAAGAACAAGAATGTTCATGCATTATGTGAGAAATTCAACATCCAACATAGCTTTTCTACTCCATACTACCCATAGGGTAATGGCCAAGCAGAAGCTACAAACAAAACCATTTACGCCATTCTTCGCAAAACCATTGCAGAATCACACCATGATTGGCATAATCAAATACCATTAGCATTATGGGCATACCGCACAAGTATCCGTACTCCAACTAGGGCAACCCCATTTTCCCTTGTATATGGTGTTGAAGCCATCATGCCCTTGGAGCTTGAAATACCATCCTTATGGGTTTCCATGCAAGAATTCATTGATGATGATACAACCCATCAAGCCAGGCTAGATAAATTAACCCTATTGGATGAACATCGCATTCATGCCATTGAACATACCCACATCTACCAAGATCATCTTCGACATGCCTACAATTCTAAGGTACACCAACGAGAATTTCAAGTTGGAGACTTAGTCCTCAAAGAAAACCAACAAATTACTAGCCAACCATGTCATCTCCATGATAAATTTACACCCAATTGGCTAGGCCCTTACATGGTTACTCAAAATTTTGGATCTGGGGCATATCACCTTGCCACATTGGAAGGTATTGCTGAACTTGAGCCCATTAACATTATTCATCTATGAGCATTTTATGCCTAAGTGTAGGCATTTTAGCTCACCACTACTTGTACATATGTTTATAATCAAAAGCAAAAATCAAAACAAAAACAACAACAACAACATTTTTGACATTCTATGGCATTAACTCAAATTGCATTTACAATCAAATCTGCTTCATCTACCTCATTCTTTTCTTCCTTCTTCTTCTTCTCCCCTCTTCTATAATGAATGTTGTATGGTCACGCTTCGAGCGGCTACATACCTTTCATTCTTCTTCTTCTCTTTTCTTTCTTATCTTCTTTTCTTCTAGTTACCCATCAATGTTGTATGGTCATGCTTCGAGCGGCTACATACCTTTGATAGGTTTCTCTTCTTCTCTTCTCCTTCTTCTTTCTTTTCTTTCCCCTTCTTTCTTCATTCTTTTCTTCATTTTTCACCCATCACTCTCTCACCCATGCCATCACCCCATTCCATTGTCTATAATACTAGGGCAACCTTACACATAAATTCTCACTTTTTGCATTCATACATGCATTTATACATAATCATTGTAAATACCATGCTTGGGGAATTAAACATGCACATGCTAGCATACCAATTTGATGCCCAAACCCATTTTTAGGAGACAGTATTATTGAAATATTTTGAGTGCTTCACCCATAAACAATTATATAATCAACCACCATCCAAAGTTGGCACATTTCAAAAACATTTCCAGACTTCCCTTGGTTACCTTGCTCTCATTCCTGGATTTACTAGCACGTCCTACACACTAATTACATTTTGGAAATAGGATTGGCTACACTGTATGCATATTGATGCCTAGAAAAAATCACCATGCTCATCATATCATTCACATGATTTATCTCAAACCTGAGGATTGAAAAAAGGACAAGCTACAAAAGAAAGAGAAAAAGGGCAGAAAACAAAAGCCAACGCCCAAAAAAAAAAAGAGAAACAAACAAGAGAATCCAAATACAAGGGCAGAAAACAAAAGCAAAATCCTCGAGAGTACTATCCAAAATCTTGAATCCCTACATTCCTTAGGTCCTTACCGATGAGCTAGCTTACAGGCTAAGTTACCATGCAGTTACAAACCATCCTTTTTCAGAATGGTGAAATGAACATCACTTTACACACACAAATCCAGGATTGAGGTCTTGTTTACCAAGATAGCCTAGAACCTATTCAAGAAGTTTTCTCAGTTAGTCAATGGGTTTGATTACTTACAAACTGTAATGTTCGAATCTCCTCACTACAACCTTCATATCCAACTTCCTTGGAAAAATGGAATGGATTACATCATCTGATTACCGCAATGATGCAAATGTTATCCCCAAGCAATCCATTTACATATTTTGCATTATCATCCTATGCATACTCATTTTACATCATTTTATAATGTCACATCATATTTATTTATGCATTCAACCATTCCATTTACATGTAATTATCCACTACCGCATCTACATCAATCATGCATCACCATAAGAAAAACAAACAAACACATAAATGCAATTAGACACAAATGCCATAGAATATCATGTATATATATATATATCAAAAGAATACCATCAGGCTACAATAAATATGTGTGTGCCCTTATGGGCACGACATCACATGACTATATCATATATATACATCTAGCTATCAAAAATGCCATACGACTACAATGAGTTGTGCATCCATGTTGATACACGAACTCCCAAAAATAGCTCATCATGTACATATGCCAAAATACAAAACATGGGCCTCCCCTCATTCCTCTTACTACCTGAGAGTCTCCCCACTCCCCTCATCATAAACCCCTTCTCTACCACTATGTTGACTATGCATCCCCCACCTCCACCACTATAGGTACCTCCACCCATGTTGGTGGTGCCATCCCTACTACCTATGATGCCATAGGCACCACCATCTACTACATCCTCCCACCCACTGATGGTGAACTCCATTGTGACTACCCGTGTGATAGAAACAAATGAGTATGAAGGAATAGGTATCCCTCGTATCAACAACTCCCCCTCACACTTCATCCTCTTCAACCTCCTTCATGTTGGAGGCTATCAATCCCTATTTACCTACTACAAATGCCCAACCTCTACCCATGCCACCTCCAACTGTGGCACTATCACCGCCAACCCTATAATCTCCTCCTCCACCCATGCCTTAGCAGCCAATGCCTCATGCACACTACCCTCCAACTTCACAATCCTCGCTCGATGACTGGCCTTAATAACCTCTATCTCTACCCAAGCCTCATCCAACAACCTTTGGAGATACTCAATGACCTTGATCATCTCATCTCTCTCCCCTTGAATAGTATCATGCTCACCCCTTAGTATCCTCGCTCAATCTTGAGCACATCCATCTCCTCTATCACCTACTATACCACACCCTAGCCTCATCCCGCTCCTCTAAGGTGGCCCTTAGGTCTACCTCTACCTCCTTCTTCTCCTCCTCCAACATTGAGCGATCAACAGCCCAATCTATATCAATATCAAGAAGCTTATCTCTAAGCCTCTTCACCTCCCCCTTAGCTCACACCTCATCCTCCATGACCATAGCCTCCTCCAACCCTCCACCAAAGTCAAAATCATCTAGCTCTCCCTCCATCTCCTCACCAATCACTGGTGACTCATCAGATGCATCATCATCAATGTCCATCATAGGGACATCCTCCATCACCTCTACACCCTCACCTCCCCTAAATGATGGCCCTACGCTACTATCACTCACCAATCTATCTTGCTCATCATAATGTGGCCTCACATACCTAACCAATCGGTCTAGCTCCACCTCCTCCTCCTCACCCAGCTTGGGTGATCCCACATCCTACTCTCCACATGCCCTAGTGATGCTGCCCTCACCCAACCTGGAAAGCCCCTATCGAGAAACACTCCTGCTACCTCAACCCATCCATCCACCATGCCGAACACTAGCTCCCACTACTACCTAGACCACCACACATCATAATCTGATATAGTCCCTGCATTATCCACATCAAGGACAACCAATGGCTCATCAAACATCAAATCTAGTGGTGGCACCATGGGCTATGATCCTGTATCACCCTCCACTCTATAGATCACTATAGGTGGCTCTGGTCACCCCTACCATAATCCAAACTATCACTACACTCTAGAGAATGGGAAGTACTCCACCTACCATAGATACTTCCCCACCACCCACCACCCTCTTGATGCACCAACTGCTCCACATCCTCCATCCAATCAGGTGCTCCTCACCATGGCCTCCACCTCACATGCTCCATAGTCAACCTCCCCAACTCCTCACAGTGATACATCAGATCACCCTCATACCCTCTTCCACCTACTCTCCATATCCACCCTCCACCTCATAGCATAGGGTACATCATCCCCATCTATCTCATGTGCCTCATGTGGTAAATCCATGGGTCTCAAAATCAAAATATGCTCCCAAGCCCATATCTATAGCAATGGGCTCACACTGATGCATATCCTAGATATCCTCACCACCACATGCAACTCCCGATACACCTATGCTAGCAATGTAGGAGCCCACGCATATACTATCTTCATCTCCACCATATCACATACAATGCCCATCATGTTCCAAGGGAATCTCACCCCTGAAGTATCTGGTAGTGCATGGCTCGCTATCAATAACATCACCATCGCATGGCGATTTGATAGAAACTCCTTCTACCAATACCTCATATAATCCACTCCTTGGCATCCACCTACTACCATCGATGCCCAAATACTCTCTCCAAAATACCATCCCATAAATCCTTATCCACCATCATCATTGTAATACCCTCTATCGATAATCGATAGATGTGGTAGATATCCTCCAGGGTCACCATCATCTCCCCTATAGGCAAGTGAAAGGTGTTCCTATCAAGATCCCACCTCTCACATAGAGTAAAAATATATGTGTGGTTCACATGAACCTCATGCATCTCCCATACGCCATACAACCCCACCGTCCGCAACCACTGCCCATCCTCTACACTCCATACATCCTGCAAGGCCTTTCTACATTTTTGCAATCGATGTCACATAAATATCTTCTTCACCTACCACAAAAACACATGTCCCAAATCAGCAACCATGTATATAAAATCAATCCATTTTTCATTTTCACATGTACATATGCAAAAAAAAACAAAAACAAGTGGTTCGCACGACCCCATGCGAACCTCCATAAAATATTTTTGCACATGGGTATGCAATAAAATCCCCATCCCATCCATACCATGCACACATTCAAAAAATGATAAAAACATGCCAAAAAATGTAAAAAAAATTCAAACCCTCCCACATGCATGCAAAATGAGGTGGTCAAAACAAGGTCAAATTCAAACAAAAGCAGATCTGGACACCCATTTGGCTTATTAGATGCCCCCACTTGTCAGATTTCACACCCCCCCCCCCCCCCAAACCCCCCACCCCCCCCCCCCCCCCCCCCCCCCCCCCCCCCCCCCCCCCTGACATGACCCCATGCAAACCTATCCTTCCTACTCCAAATTGCTACACCTGCATTCCATTTCCTCAAAATTTCTTCCAATTCATTAATTTTGCTGATTTTCATGCAAAATTTTCCATTTTTCTTCTTCATCATCATCAACCGTTTCATCACCGATTTTCATCTCCTCCATCACCAATTCATCACTTGAGGGGGTAGTCATCCAAAAAAATCAAAAAGCTACTTTGCACATGATCAAACAACCAAAAATCCAATCATGGATTCAACATCTGCCTAAGAAAATTTTTGCTAACGATTATCTCAAGACCAAAATCCTAATCCAAAAACAAATCAATGTTTGATAAATCTCAAAATGCCTCTACCTGTAGACACCTCATGGATTCCAATCTTCATAGTGGTAGTCGTAAGACCACTTGTGAATGAAGCTCCTGAAAGTTCTACCCTATGGCTCCAATGATTTGTCAAATATTGTCAAACGAGCTCATCAATCAATCAAAAGCAAAAATTAGCAAAGGCATTTGTTTCATCCAAAATTGAAACATCTTCAATTGATCACAATGCAAGGCAACCTTACGCCTTCCTCCAAAAGCAATCAATCACAAACCATTTTTTATCAATGCGTCTCTCTCGCAATCATCCATAAATCATCAATCGTAAATTCTTTGCCTTCCAAATCATTCCATCAATTCACATCATCAGTTTTTGTACTAAACCATGTTTCACATAATCCAGTACAAAAAGGGGTAAAATGTAGACACCCAAAAGTCGCACATTGTCCCTCTCCCCATTTTTATGGTCAATCAATTTGCAAAACCCTCAAAAATTGCATAAATTGGCTAAAAATACTATTCATTCATCAAAATCACTATTCATCATCCTTAGCCCCTTTGGGCTAGCTAAGCCCCTTCCTACGCTTAATCCTAGGTCCTCATGCGACCTCATCCCCAACTCAACCAAGGTTGAATTCCTCACCATGGTCAAAAAGCACTTTATGGTCAAAAAGTCAACAATTTTGGTCAAAACATGCTTTATGGCTAATCACATGCTTAATTAAATCTAATCCTGATTTGATTTGAGCCTTCCACCTCACCTAGTCTACTTTGACTAGCCTAGCCTTCCACCTCACCTATTCTAGCCTATCCTAGCCTTGCCACCTCTCACCCAGATATTTCTCCACCTCACACTCCCCTGGGTCATAAATGAAAGATGGAGACTTTTGCACATAAAAGGCAATTTTTAATTAAAAGATATTTCCAAAAGGTGTTCATTAATGCCTAATGGATATTTTTAGCAAAGTCATCATTATTTGTGGATGGGTGAGGGATTCTCTCACCCAACCTCATTTATGAACCAGGACACCTCAGGGGACACCTCTTAGGTGGACACCTCACCATTGACACCTCACAGGGGACACCTCATCCCCTCCCTCTCACCTTGGCCAAGTCTATAAATAGAAGGTCATTTTCACCTTTTCACAACAACCAAATTTTGCTTACCGAAACTCTATCAAAATCACTACAACCATCGCATCCATCATACATCCATCACACAACCATTGTACACCCATCGCAATTGATTTATCAATTTCATGATGTTTCCTTGTGATTGAGACAGGTCAATAATCCCCCAAAAAGTGCACTTTCTGAAGGTGACCCACACAAAAATCAAAGAAGCAGCTGCTCCAGGACAACCAAGAAAGTCATCTTGCAGTTTTGGCCCAGAAAGGATAGGTTCGCACGACCCCGTGTGAACCACCCGGTTCACAACAGGTTCGCACGACCCCATGCGAACCTATGCTACAGGCACCAAAATCATCGGATAAGGTAAGTATAGCTTAATTTAGTGTTTTTATGTTATTTTTAGTAGTTATTTTCATGTTTTAAGCTTATTTAAGAGTCTTTTGTCTTCATAACTATGGGGTTTGACTGAGGCAGACCCCCAATGCACTAACAAGATTTTGCAAGTTCAAAAGGGACAAAGAACACATCCAACCAATGGTGGCACATGAGCAAGAAGCCCACCTGCACTGAGGAACACAAAGAAGATAAATCTTGTTGCCTTTGTACACATCCGAAAGGGCTTCCTTAGGGAAGACCCCATTGTAGCCTTCAGGGCAAAATTTGTAAAAGGATATCAAATTTGTAACCCCTTTTATGATTTCAATAACAAATGCAGTAGATTCTATAATTTTGAATGAGAGTTATAGCATCATTTTTGTTGGTTTCAACATCATGTCTCATTTTCAAATGATGATAAACCTTCCTCAAAATTACATGGAGATTCATCACTTTACATCACCACACTTATTGGGGGTACCCTTATCAAGCGAGTGTTGATTGATAATGGATCATCCCTTAATTTGTGTACATCTCGATTCTTTCAAAATTTTGGATTAAAAGAGGAAGATTTAACAAAAACTGATATCATTATTAAAGCTTTCAACAATGAGTCCCAAGAGGCATGTGGTGTCATATCTCTCCCCTTAAAAGTGAGGCTGAGAATATTGGATACTTTGTTTTATGTGGTACATTGTCCTACATCTTTTAATATTCTTCTTGGGTGACCTTGGATCCATGCTATGAAGGTCGTCCCTTCCACTTTTCATCAATGTCTCAAGTTTGAGTTCAAGAACCAAGTTATCACCATTCCGGGAAACCCTCGATCATTTGAATTTTATTCAAATATAGAGTTAGCTCAAATAGATTCTTACTCATGTCCTATTTCTTTGATAACTTCATTATCCTCCTCTCAAATTTTTGAGCATTTTCAAAGTTTAAAAGTGAGTGAGGAACATAAAACTCATTCTTTCTCCTTGGATCATGATAATGAGCTTCTTTAGGAGCCTCTTTTGGATCTAGCCAAGCTACCACCTTCACCTCGAACTATGGGCTTGCCTCATAATAAATGTGATGTTGTACACTTTGGCACATGTGCTTTTATATTTGGGGGTATGGCTTCCTAAGAAAATATTCATGGTAGCAACCCATCTCTCAATGAACGCTCTTTTGCTCAATGCTATCTCACTAATGACTATCCCCTTCCTAAGCAGATCATGTCTGGTATGGGATATGCAGGTAAAATATTGGGACCACAACAGAAGGGTATTCAAGGACCCTTGGATGTTGATATTTGGCCTGGGAGATGTGGTCTAGGTTTTATACCTAATGAAAATGAACCTTTGCATTTTGAGGATGATGACCATCTTATAACTTATGCAGAATATATGGAGTATCAAAAGTTGTCAATAGATGATAATAAAAGTGTTAATTGTTCTTTTCCTTCACACATAATGTTTTGTAATATGATTGGTTCTATATGTTTTAAAGATAACTTTGGTTCGGTGTTAAAGCTTGGGGAATATTTGTATAATATATTTTATGTTAAGAAGAATGGTACTGTTAGAAAATGTAGTGATTATCATGCCATGGATGTTAAAAGAAGGGCCTTGGAAGAACTTTCTCATGATTTTCATCATCGATAAAATGCACTCCTTGGGGATATCTTTGATCCAACACCTCATGGCACGTTAATCCATTTTAATAAGTTAAATTTTGCATTTAGGTTTTGCATTGATTTCATTTCTTAACAAAAAAAATGAAAAAAAAAAACAAACTTTCATATAGTTGCATTTTCATTTTTTATTGCATCTACTTTCTTGTTCATATTGCATTATTACTTGTCATCCTTGCATGATTTCTTGACATCTAACTTAACACCTCACATGTTCGCTTGTCATAAATGTATGATTGATTGTTCATGACTACTTTCTCATATATATTTGGGGATTTTGAGACAATGGCATGTGATGATACCTAGTTAGGTCATATCTCACATGCATTGCACTTTCACTAGGACTTTGATGCCTAGAAAGACCCGCCCAGGGATTATTTCCTTCTTTATTTTATTCTTATGATCACTTATTCCCCTTTTCTCAAATTTTTCATGATGTTGTACAAAATATTTCTCATAGTCCCACTCTGGGATAGCACTTGCATAATATTTTTACACATATTACATCCCATATGGGATACTTATACATCCTAGTGGGTATTGCACTATTCATGATCCTCTATGGGGTCATACTCTCTTTTGACTCAGCAGGCTCAACACCCCATTACAGGATAAGCTCCTTGGTCATTTTCAATAGACCTCGGTACACATCCTAGTGGGTAATCGCCTCACAGCAGTCAACAAGGGAGAAAGCACCCATAGTGGATCAAACCTCCACACCCTTAATGTAAGTGTTGTACCCTTAGTGGGTCTAGCTACCTCATTCATATGATCCCTAGTGTTTTGCTACACCGGTTCACAAAAACCTACGCTAGCCTTATACTTTGGATCATTCATTATTCTCCTTCTGATGGTTGACCTTTGGACCTCCCCTCCTTCTCTTTCTTTTTCTTTATTCTTCTCTTCATTATCTTCCTCTTCTTTCTTCTTCTCTTCCTTCTCTTCCTCTTCTTTCTTCTTCTCTTCCTTCTCTTCCTCTTATTTCTTCTTCTCTTCCTTCTCTTCTTTTTCTTTCTTCTTCTCTTCCTTATCTTCTTCTCTTTTCTCTTCCTTTTCCTTCTTCATTTCTTTCTCTCCTTTTCTTCTTTCTCTCTTGTTTTTCTTGCTTGTTTCTCCTCCTAGTTTCTTCTCCTTGTTCTATTTTTGTTTGCATTCATTTTCATCCTTCATATAGTGTGCATTAGGATAGTTTGCATACATAAAAATACTTAAAATAAACAAAATAAACATATAAAAAACATGCATTAACTCATTACACATGAACACATAAAAATATAAAATCCGTAGCTATGTATTACTCATAGGACAAAGAGTACATCGTGTGAGGTTGGTGTACCACAATCCAGACTCGGTACACTCAACCTAGGGATGCACACCATAATCAAAAATGGGTGCATCATATCGATCTCTAGCCTAGTCTATCCTAGCTCTGAGAGCCAGCTCCCTCTGGCCCTCCCTGGGGTGGAGGCAGTCTCAGTTGTGCCACCGACTATAGAGATGTTGAAGGTGCTCATGATCAATATCATGACCTACTAGCTAACTGAAGGGATGGGGGAAGCTCCATACTCTACTCTGGAGTGATAATTACATAGTAATCCATCTCAAAGAACTATGCCTATAGGATCTGCACTGCATCCCTTGTCTAGCTACTTCCAATAGTAGCCATCCCCTCAACCTGAGCCCGTTAGAACTCTCTGTCCAACTGGGTTGTCTCCCCCTATAGTCAAGTAACCTCTTCCATTTCGGTGTCCCTCTTAGTCTATAGTTGGGCCACCTACATATGTAGAGAATCTAGTTGTGCTCATAGTTCCTCTATACCCTATATCTAGCCTCTCATCGCTATTGATGTAGATGCCTTCCAAGGGTCTTTAACCCATGGTCCCTCTGCTTGTAAGGGGTATCTCCCATCCCTCCCTTGTCGGTACCTACTCCTGGGATGGTCTCCTCCACCATCCAAATCTGAACCCATGTCAGCTCTATCTAGGTGTAGCTATATCCTGATGTGCCCTCTCTGTGGCTCTGCAAGCTACCTCTTGGAATATCCATTGCATGCCTAGGCCCATCACCTGGCACCTCTATACTGGTACAGGCAGTGAGATCCTCTAGGGTGCAACCCCTTTATACCACCGTCGATATTTGATGGTCATTCCTATATTTTCTACCCCTAGGTCGAAATAAGGAGGGTCATCCTGGTCCTCCTCGGCCCACCGAGTGAAGTATGGATCACCTCCGATCCCAGCTAGGTCCTAGGTCATCCTCTGGTACCAATAGTCACCTAGGTCGAGGATTCCTTGTAATATCTCAAAATACCATAGGACTCGATCAAATCTAAGCACCTTTGGCTCTCCCCACTTTGACCTCATCCATCTCATCCTCCTCACCCTCACCAGCTCTATCTCATTGTCTGCCCAGTCAGGGTGAAGCCTACATGGTCATCAGATGAGTTATGCCTCCTACAACTCATCAATCACTCGCATCACTAGTGGTAGATTCCCTACATAGGCCCTCGTGGTCCTCTCCAAGTATCTAGACCATCTGTATGTTGTTGGTCGCTTCAGGTCGGGCAATGTTCTTGGTAGTGCTAATGGTCTCCGTACCGCCATGTGCTCCCAACACCACACCTAGAGCAATATCATATACACTAGTCTTGTACGCCGTTTATACATGATGTTGTATAATATCTTATATAAATAGGCCAACACATAAGGACCCCATGCAAAGTGGACTCCCTGCTATTGCATGTCTACCACTGCTCTCTCCAGTTTCCATTGCAAGTGTCATATGCTAGTGTAGTAGGTCAAGAGACTGACCACCACCCCTGCGAGTACTATGGTTAGAGGGTCTGCCCCATGGCGTCTAACCAGGTCATCCACTAATACGGTGTCCTCTCGCACCTTATGGATGAAACCTATGGAAATAACTGTAGTGTAGCGGCCTTCCTGTGGGCCCTGTAAACCTCTCTCTCCCTGATGGGGATCCTCAGGATCTGCCACACATCCTCCAGTGTGATGGTCATCTCCCTTGTTGGTAGCTGAAATGTGGAGGACTCTAGATACCATCACTCTGCTAGGGTAGTTAGCATAGCCTTGTCTATCTCAATTCGTGGCATCCTTGCCATATGGTCCAACCCAACCACCTCCAATCGAGCCCTCTTTACCTACCCTAAAATTCCTAGCTTTTCTAGAGCCCCTTCCTACCACTCTCGAGTCTCGAGAATACCTAGCTACATTTAATGAACAAACACAAAAATTAATTAGTTTCATCATAAAAATCAAATTAATTAATCAAAATTCTAATTCAGCATAAAGAAACTTCAGTTCACACTTCACACTTTGAGCTTTCCTTGTTTCTTCTTTTTTTTCTTTTTCTAATTTTTTGCAAAGTCGCACCTCATTTTTAGGGCACGCGACTTCACTTTCGCAAATTTGTGCCCCTTGTTTTCCTAGCATGACTTCACAAAATCACTTCTGGTTTCACCTAGGTTTTATTTCACCACGTTTCACCTAAAGTGAAATTGCACCCGGGCTGCAAAGTTGCACTCGGGTCGTGGCACGAATTTCGCTGGCTTTTACGACGATTTTCCAAAATAAAAATCCTAAACCCTAACTAAATTATGTGGACCGAGAAAAAAATAAAGCAAAAGAGGAATGATGATAATCCTTACCTGTTCTCAAGCCCCATCCTCGTCCCTCATAGTCGTCACTCGGTGAACCGGAAGCACCATCGTTGTTTCTCCAGAGCCCTTTTCTTCTCCTCCTCATAGTAAAAATGAATTAGGGTTTTACCCCTGTTTTTCTTTTTAACCCTATTTTTGGTTTTCTCTCTCCTATTTTTTGACTATTGCTTGTTCTCTCTCTTCTTTCTTCTATGTTAGTTCTTTTGAGTTCTTATGAAATATTGATTTTTCATAATCACTCGAGGGGGCACCCCGACCTATAGAGGCATTAATGTCCCTAATGCCTCGATTTGTGTGCAAATTATAAAGTGTCTGGAATGACACCATTTTTGCACCATCATTTTCTTCTAACCTGGCCACCTCATTTTCGTTTGTTTTTCTTTTCTAGTGTGTGTCTACATCCTTTCTTTGACGCATTTAAAAGGCCATAAATGCATCAAAGAGGGGGCAAATGTAGACACGGAAAATTGACCCACTTTGAGTGGGCAATATTCCTTAGTGCCCTTAAGAGACCCTCAACCCTTGCCAAGAGCAAGGGAAGACCTCTTTTACCTCTCTTTTTTAATTTGTTTACCTTTTAGCAAAATCATGCCCCATATTTATGAGGCACGACTTCGTGCCAGCGATATCATGCCCCATCAAGAGGGGGCACGACTTTGCTGTTTAACCTAAATTTTTAAGTTTATTTTATTTTATTTTATTATTTGTGAGCCCACTTAGACCTAGTTTTAAACCTTCCCGTGTGTTTTGGCATCGATTGTGAGTTTATTTGTGCCTGCTTTCTTCCTCCAATTTTATCTATAAAAGGAAGGATGTTTTTGCTTAATCATAAGAAGTGCAATTGTGATATGCAAACTTTTAATGTGTGATCTCTATGTGAATTGATTAAGCTCAAAATTTATAGTTCATTCTTATTTATTTTCTCTGTTGCAAGCTAACCCCCAAAGTGTGAATTTTGGATTGATATTGTATTCCATGGATTAGATTGATTTTGCTGTGACTTCGTGGATTCGTGGTGTAGCTCGAGACATAGAGTGCTCGTTTGGATACTTGGATCTTTTCTACATGTTTATGTGATGTTCATTTGGGTTTGATTACTTTGTTGTCTACATTTATTTCATCTTCTGTATTTGCTTTTTTTTTTTTAGTCTACAGTGAAATCGTGCCTAGCATTAGCAAGGCACGACTTCTCCTACCTTAATTAGGGTAAATTTATTCACAAAAGCAAAATTGTACGCCATCCAGATAGGGCACGACTTCGCTACTACATTATCACGCTCACTCCAAGCGAGGCACAATTTTGCCCTAGGGCACACCGGGGAAGTTCCATACTCTACTTTCATTTTTGCATTCCATTCTATTTCTAGATCATACTATTGTACTTTTCTTCCTATTCTCTGCTACTATATTTTTTATTTATGATTAATTCTCCAAAGGTCAATTTTCGCATTTGTATTAAAAGGTCATCTAAAAGGACCTAGGGGGATTGACTGTTGCTAGATATGTTACACAACGGCCTAAGAAGACCCCCTAATACTAATTCTATTTTTTAGTGTTTCATGAGTGATCTTGCAGAAACAGGTATTCTTGATATCATTGGACAAGAGGCAGAAAAGGCTAAAGTCAACCTCCGGTCTAGATAAGTGCTCTATTCATTCTATTGGTTGAAAATCTGATTTCATTGTTGATTCTTAGGCATCTGAAAGTGAAAGGCATTTAGCTTGCATATAGGGATAATTTTTGTGCATTTATCTTGTGTATATCTCTGCTTTAAATATTTTCTGAAATAAACCCTATGTTAGTGAGCATTCAAAAGAAAGAATTATTCCATGATAACTCTTGTATGCATGCATTCTATTTTTAGATGTCTTATTCTATTTTTTGCATTGTCCTTTATCTTTCTAGCTTATATTTAGAAAGGCCAAACTTAGGTGTTTGTCTTGAAACTGAATACATCAAACCATACCAAAATCCTGAAGACTTGGATTGAGTCCTAAAACCGTTCCTGGTGAACCCTTCCCCCTAACATCGAGGGTAGAGTACAACATACCCCCATGGTTCACCCCACAAAAGGTTCCCTCCTTGTAGATCCAACCTTTTTTTTTGGAATTGTACGTGGTAGGGCAGTTTTTCCTCTCTACAACAACATGCACATTGACACTTGTGCATTTATTACATTGCTTGAAGTAACTAGCTAACTTCCCCCTAAAGTAATATCCTAGTCTAATTATGTACCAAAGGTGGTACATTTACATGACCCAAATGATGTAATATACTCTAACACTCCCTTGTATTACATTATTTGGATATTGAAGACTTTAGTCTTCAATATTGGTCTTCTTTCTATGGATGCTCTTTGGCTTGATCAATTGGTTTTGCAATGTAATCCTCATTTATCTGGTTCATATTTCTCTTCCTATTTAGCTTTGCCTTCAAATCTGGTTTATGTGCTTTTATAGGTGGTAGTACTGCTACTTGATTCCTGCAAAGATTTTTCTCCTTCTATTTTCTTACTCTAAATAGAATATTCCGAACAACCAATCAAGGCATCAAGATAAGATCTTGTATTAGTAGAACTTGAAGTACCAATGCTACATGAGGATTGAAAAATATTTTCTAAATATGATTCATTCAACTCTGTCTTCTTTTTGAGTATTTCTATCAGTCCTTTTTGTTCTATATTTTCATCCTTGTAATGTTTGTATGTGAGTAATACCATATACAATATGCTCACAAAGTCTAAAGGAAGTGAGATGACACTTTTCATTATAGATTTCTTCATTGACATAGGCTTGAAGATAACATTCCATAGTATCAAAATTATCTTTTAAGGCTTCACTATGAATCACTTTTGAAGTTAGATCTAATGTTCCTTCAAATTTCATGAGTAGATTCATGATCCTAATTTTTATGGCACTTGCTTTTTCCTTTTTGAAGGAATTATTCCTATTAGATTTTTTTGTATTTTTAGAAGTAGACATTTCTCTTAGCTTCAGCTTTTTAAGTTTCAAAGATATTTTTTATGATTTCTTTGTAGTAGACTCCCTTATGTCTCCCTATTGAATATTTGAGAAACTTTGATAAATTCTATTATTATCAAGTTTTTTAGAATGCCTTATGACTCCCTAGTGATTTTGAATATGCTATATGAGTGATGAAGTGCTTTTGGGAATTGTAGTTCAATTTTGGGTTGATTTTGTAAATAGCAAAAAATCAACTTCTATTACTAAGCACTTGTTAATTTAATGAAGTTTTAATGGTTCGATTTCTTTTGTCCCTTTAATGTGATTTTGAGACAAGTATACCATTTAATTCAAACCCTTGATATTCCTTGATGAACTTATTTTTATAGCCATTAAATGTTTCTAAATTCCAATAATTTAATTTTGGTGTAGTATTCCTTATAACTCCCTAATTTAGAATATTAGAAAACAATAATATTTGCAATAATAGAAATTTAATTTTTCAAGTAGAAATCCTTATTTCTTCTATGTTTTAAATTGAAAATATTAATCTATTTTTGGTGTATTTTTCTCCTTTAATTTTTCTTTCAAATATGGTTGATTTCCCTATAGTTTTAGCCTTATATTATACCCTTATAACTCCCTTTAATGAAAGAAAATTATAATAAGATAAACTCTTACCTTTATAATTCTACAAACCTTGGTGCTAAATTCGGACGTAAATGATAGAAATATTCAATTATTTTCTTGGGCACTATGGCCAATGGCAGGATTGACTTTAATCCTTGAAAGGTGGTGCCTCAAATCTAACTTCTTTGACTTAAGTCGAATGACTTGACTAAGAGCCTTTAATGCTCTTCATTTTCTCTTACACAGTGCAACTCCTTGCTGCTCCGAATGCTTTTTCCTCCTTGGTCTTTGGCACCTCAAATAGGAAGATGATATTTTTGTGAGGGACAAGTGTCATAGGTATTTTATTCAATGCTTGGAGGATGTAGATTCCTTTTGACACTTGTAATATTTGCTACTAGATGGAGGATGAACATTAGAGACTTTCTTGAGTGCTTATATTACTTGGTTATATGTGTCACCTCCTTTCTAATGTGAGCAATACTTCCTGTGTAATGCTTACTTTTATTATTCCCTTTAGAAATGCAATATTTGAACGTTATTTTGAGCACTCATATAGAGGATGTTAGGGTTTCTTTGTTAGAAATAGACTATATTACATCATTTGGATCATGTAAATTTACCTTTCTTGGTACATACTTAGGACATTATATTACTTTAGGGGGAATTTATCTAGTTACTTCATGTAATGTAATAAATGCACAAGTGTCAATGTACAAGCTATATATGTGCAAGTTGTCCCTTGCACATCTAGGTAGAGTGTTGGCCAAGGAACCTATTTTCTATATAAGGGGTCATAGACATAGAGCAAGACACAACAGTAGGAAGTAGTGTAGACTAGTGTGGCCTGATGTAGTAGTGTAATGTATTGATATGGGGTGTAATATGCTCGATGCCCATTCTTGAGTTGTAGTTATATTCATGGAGTGTTTGTTTCCTCCATAGATACTTTTGTAAACATCTCCATAATTTTTATTTATAGTATATTTTTAGTCATCTCACAAATTTACTTTATTTCATATTATTATGCATCTTGTGATTTCTATCTTCCATTACGTGCTGCATAAAAAGCTAACAGTGGTATTAGATCCATGGTAGATGAATAGGAAAACCACCATTATCGTTGATCCTAAGTTTATTTCAACCTGATGCACCATTGGATCAGTCATTGTCAAAATTTCTCAAAAGAGTCTAGGTGGTAGAATTAAGGAGAGCCACAAGTGAGGATTGAAAGAAATCTCAATTTTTTAAATACTAAAATTGCATATGGCTAGATTCTTTTCATAGAGTTTCAAGGGAAAACTTGTGAAGACTAGGACTCAACACTTAATCCACTAGTTTGATCAACTAGTGAAGCTCATCTAAGAGATCTGGAGAAATTAACTTGTTTGAAAGAAATTAATTCTCAGACGATTGGGACACCTCCTACAATAGAAAGCTAGGAGATTTTAACTTCATTGTCCGAAGGTCGAAGTGCCTTCATAGTGCAGATATTAGTTGTTTCAAGAGAAGAACACTATAGAAGAGACTTCTGGAGAAGAATTATGGTGAAGTTGGGAGATTGGAGATCTCCATTGCTAGATTATAATCTTCACAAGAAGAAAAGGCCATAGAAGCCATGATCCAAAATAAAAATCCATAGAAGTATTGATCCATAAGAAAAGGCCATAGAAGCCTTGATATAGAATAAAAGGCCACATAAGTCTTGGTACTAAAGAAAAAGGCCACAAAAGCCTTAAAGAAAAGGCCATCGAAGCCTTTAATAAAAGGCCATAGAAGCCTTGATCCTGAAGAAGACTCCAAAAGAGAGTATCTAATTCAGAAGCAGATTTCAGTACTAACACTTTATTGTAGGAATAGGGAGATTCAGTGAGTTGGAAAAGCTTCCTACAAAATTTTTAGGAAGAGTATCTTCTTTAAAATCAATCCAACACCTAAAGCAAAAGATATCAGGAGAAGATCTCATTGATGAAGAAGGACTACGAGAGTCATGCTCGAATACAGAGGTAGTAGGGGAAGATATCACCACCAACACTTCCAGAAGCATAAGGTTGAAGATAAGATATCAAGGAAGACCATAAGAAGTTTTAAGGCCTTGGAGTGGCCTCTACGAGCATCCAATAAAAGGTTTGTACAACATTGCTAAATAAATCATCAAAGGAGTTCCAAGAAGATCTCATTGGAGAAATTTACTATTGGAGGTAGTGAAATATTTGGGACAATTATCGTCATCTAACAACAAGCCCAAAAAGAAGAATTTGGCAAGGAGTTTAAAATCTCAGAAGACCTCAAGACATTCAGAAACTTGAGAAGAATATTTTGTTTAAAGTTAAAATTTGACAAGAAGCTTGAACGAAGATTTAGATAGAAGAAGCCTACCAAATCTAGGATATTTGTATATTACCTCTCATCGCAAGAATGCACCACTTCAGAATCAAAGATATCTTCTAATCTATAGTAAAATGAGACTACAAGAGGAGAATAAGCCACCAAAATTCTAGGCTCATGAAAGAGAGTTGGAGATCATCTTTTGGTGAATACAAAGATGTTCAAGGTAGCCTATAGAGAGTTATAAGATCTTACTCATGGTAGCAACTTGGTGATCTTAGACACCAATATCTACATCCTCTATATAATTCGTAAAAAGGACTTTCAGAAAAAGGTAAACAACTATTGGTGAAAGTAAATTCATTAAGTGGATTACTTATCAGATTTGTTTAAGCACCTTGATTGGAGTAAAGTTGCAAAAATGAGAGTTGAATTAAGAGTCTTCAAAAGTGCAAAAATAAAGGATTCTTTAAGGTTCATTTGCACTGTAGGATTTGATTAGATTTCAGAATCTCAAACTATCTATGAACTACCTATCATCTACTTTGGAAAGAAAAATAAAACTAGATCCTATTACCTTGCTTATAAAGAAATTATAAAATAATTCTTGAAGATTCATTTTAGATTATTCTTTATTAGTGTAGTAAATTGATTAAGTACATTATTTTTTAGATTTTATTGGAGTGATAAGGTAAAATTTTTAGTGTAGTAGAAGTAAAATATTATTAGATTCATTTGCACTATTATATTGCTCTCAAAGATTATTGTTTGTGTTCATTAGAAGGGCACAAAAATAGAATTTGTCAAAGTGTCTAAAGACACTATTAGTGCACTGATAACTACAACTTTGAAGTGGCCTAAGGAAGCCAAAAAATTAGCTCAATTCACCAATAATTGGATAATAATGTAACCACCATAAGAGCATCAAAGGAAGCCTCGAACGAGACTTGGTGAGTCTCAAGTTCAAAGCACAAGAACTAGTGAAAAAAAATACAGGAAAAAAAGGAGCTTCTATCATGTGGTTACAATATTGGATTCATTCATAAAATAATCAAGCATACAGGGGAAAGTGTATAATCAAAGAGACAACCTCAAAACCACTATATTGCACTCAATATTCTATCTCAAAACCATAAATTCAGATCTACAAAGAGGAGTGCAAAAGAAGGTGCAAAAAGGTCATCTTGTATTAAAAACTACTTTACATTATATTGCACTATTTTAATCTGGTTATACAGGGAGAGAAGGCATATTTAAAGGTGCATCAAAGGCACTACACTCACTAGATAAACCAACCGAAAGTAGTTGTATTCCAGCAACCATCCAAGCCTAGCTCAAGAAGCCATCCAAAGGGCTCATTCTCCTCACATCCTAGATGGCCGAATCTGCAAGATACGCGTACAAAAGCAAGGGAGAAACAACATCATTCAAGAGCAACAACATCTATGGAAGAAGGATGAAAAACAAATAGAAAGGAATAAATAAATGTTGAAGCACCATTGGAGTTTCACTTACTCCATATACGCTCGCTGAAAGAGGTGCTCAAGGCCTCTAGATTGTTGCTCCATATCCCAACAAAAAATAGTGCAGGTGAATGAAAATAGAGGTGGGGATTTGTGAAGCTAAATAGGTCTCCAAAGGGTCTGTTTGAACCAGCAATAGAGACGACGTCCATGCAAAGAAGAAAGTAACACTTGTCACTAAATAAAAACCCTAATGTTGGAATCAAGAGAGCGCTCATCTTCAAAGGAGGAGTTACAAGAACAGGTTGGTGCATTGAGTTTATGGGATACACTTGTCAAAGAGGAAGACCAAGCATTTTGATAAAGAACATAATGTTCTTACATTACAAGAAGGTAGACAAATGTTTCGTTGGCACCAAACTCTCCTCAAGCGCTCGAAGGGTAATGGTAGTGCCACTTGGCACATCAAAGAAGGATCTTCTCCATTTTAATGACATCAATGACCAAAGTCAACAAGTATTCTTCTTATTCAAATTTACTACCTCACCATCTGCATGAAAAGGGTCAAGTTGCAGTATTTCAATAATGTGTTAGAGCCTTTAATGCTCAAGGTAAACGAATTCAAGGGAAGATCCTAAATGATGCAAGTTTTGGAACACTTTAAACTCCAATTGCTTCCATTGGAGGATACAATCAGAGCATCCACGACGTCTACATCAATTTTGCAATCCAAGTGTCTCTAAAAATAGCATCGAACATTACTTGGAGAAAGGTAAAATTTATTCCTATTTATAAGTGCTTTCTTTCCTTGAAGTTATAAGGTTTAAATTAAAGGAATTGATTTACATTTAAATCCATATATCGAGGGGGATATTTTATCAAATGAATCAAATATTTGCAATATAAAACCAAGGAGTAATAAGGGTTTCTAATTGGATAAAAAATGAATATTTACAAATATTATTGTGATCTAATTTATCCAAAGATTAGGGAGTCATAAGGGCTACTACATCAAATCAATTAATTGAAAAATTAGATACACTTAACCTAATTCCCAAAGGATTATTTATAAAGAGATTTTATTCATAGATTGGATGTTCATAATATTATTGTATCAATCTTCTCAAAGGAGACAAAAGATCCAACATTATAACCTCTTTAAAATTTTGGAACAGTGCTTAGTTCAATAGGAGCAATAAGGGATAATAGGAATTGATTTTGGTATTCTAAAAAACTTTACAAAATCAATCAAATATTGAACTATATTTCTATAAAAGCACTATATCTTATCCATAGCATACTAGGGAGTCATAAGGCATTCTACACAATCTAAGTATTGATATTAGGGTTTTCAAATGGCTTCAAAAAACATCTTCCTAACAGAATATCAATTACTCAAGGCTCCTAATTATTTTTCTTGGAAGAATAAAGTAAAAGCTATCTTGGTATATGAAAAACTGTGGGATATTGTCAAAGGGAAAACACAAATACCTACCACAGATGATATTTAAATCCAAAAGTTCATATAAAATGATTCAAAGGCACTACTGATAATAACCTTTGCAATCACTGATGAAATACAACCCTATATTAGTTCAACAAAAACACCTTTAGGTGCATGGACAATCCTAGAGAAAATATTTGAAGGAAAGAATAAGGCTACCATTATCCATCTTCAGACTCAACTTCATTCATTAAAAATAAATGATGGAGAAAGCATAGAACCGTTCCTAAGGAAGGTAGCAGATATCAAAGGGAAATTATTTACCTTAGGGGAAACAGTCAAGGATGAACTTCTTACTCAAATAACTATGAGAGCACTTCTAGAGAGCTATAAACAGTTGGTAACATCTTTACAAGTTCTAAGTAAAGATACTTCTTTTTATGAATTAATCAATATTCTACAGGAATATGAAGTGGAAAATACAGGTAAAGATGAAATGTCTAACAATGCATTGTCATCTAAAGAAAATACATAGGGAAACATTGCTACTTCAACAAAAGGATGAAAAGCATGGTGCAACAAGTATTGTCAGATATGCAAGAGAAAAGGCCATAGCACCAGCTACTGCAGGTTCAATCCCAAAAATTAGAATCAAGGAAATAAGATGAATAATGGGAATCAATTTCAGGTATGACAATATCAAAATCCTCATCAATAGCAATTTTAACGTCCAGCCAATTACCCTCAATTGAAGTATTGAAAAAGAAATCAAAAAGGGCATCTAGCTCAGAGGATAGAAGAAATTGAAGAACTGGAAGAATCGATAGATGATTTTGAAATCAAAGCTCTCTCAACAAGAATGATAGATTATGAAGATACTAATCACTTGCTTGAAAAGGTTGCATTAAATAGAGAAAAAGATTCAGAATTTCAAGTACTGGAAGAAGATCCACATTCAATACTTAAGTCTTCAATATCCAAATAATGTAATACAAGGGGGTGTTATAAATAGACTATATTATATCATTTGGATCATGTAAATGTACCTTTCTTGGTATATACTTAGGAAATTATATTACTTTAGGGGGAATTTATCTATTTACTTCATGCAATGTAATAAATGGGCAAATGTCAATGTGCAAGCTGTATATGTGCAAGTTATCCCTTGCACATCTAGGTAGAGTATTGGCCAAGGAACCTATTTCCTATATAAAGGGCCATAGACATAGAGTAAGACACAGTAGTAGGAAGTAGTGTAGACCAATGTGGCTTGATGTAGTAGTGTGATGTATTGATACGGGGTTTAATATGCTTAATGCCCATTATTTAGTTGTAGCTATATTCATGGAGTGTTCATTTCCTCCATATCTACTTTTGTAAACATCTCCATAATTTATATTTATAGTATATTTTTAGTCATCTCGCAGATTTACTTTATTTCATATTATTTTACATCTTGTTATTACTATCTCCTATTACATGCTCCATAAAAAGCTAAAATTATTCAATGGTGACAAGTGACACCATTTCTTTTTGCATGTACCTTCCTCTTGATTCCTCTTCAACATATTCTTGCAAAGTTTCTTAGCACATTATTTCCAAATCGTTCTTTACTGTGTTTTCTCCTCGACACTTTGATGATTCTTGGTATGTGATTTGGTTCTAACTGGGATAATGAGCAATGCTTTGATGACTTTGAGCTAGGATTGTGAGCAACGCTACAGTGGAGGTTTTGTGACACTCCAATGGTGATTTTGAAAGATCCTTGTGGATGTACGTCTAGCTCTCCTTATGCTTTGATTTTATCCTACTTTTAAGTTGTTGTGTTTCCTCCCTTGTGGAGGATAGCTTCTCCTTGTGATATGTTATGCAGTTGCTATCCAAACCATGGGTGATGTGAGTTCCTTGAAGGCTTTTCTAACCTTGCTTGGATGATGCTTCTCTATGACCACTTTGATATATTTCTTCCTTGTGAAGAATGTGTCTTTATGACACTTAAACCTCGTTCTTTTTGCTACGTAGAAAATACTACTATGGTGCAAGATAATGTAAATAAACTTGTAAATAGAATACCTTTTTTGCACCTCCTTTTGCAATATTTTCTATTGGTTTTAATGGTGACTTTCTTGTAGGCAAGGGCTGATTTGATGTTGTCTCCTTTGTTAGACAAATCTCTCCTTTTTCTTGGTTAATCTAGAAATAAATCCAATCTAATAACCATGTAGATAGAAGCTTTTGTAGAAGTAATTTTTGAACTAATTTTTGTTTTTTAAGAATTCTTAGTGCACCTTGAATCTGAGATTCACCAAGTCTTGATTTGTAGCTTCTTGTACTGATTTTAGTGTTGGCTTTCTTCTCCACTCCTTGGAGGAATTTGATCTATTTTGGTGGCTTCTTTTGGTCATAAATTGTTGTAGGTTTTGTACACTAAATAGTATCTCTAGAAAATTTGATAATCAACTGGTTTTGTACCCTTGATCTTAACAATCAAAAAATACAAACTAACCCTTTTTGAGAGTAACTAGTTAAAGATCAACTAGTATAGTGCAAATGGATCTCCAACTTAATGCACTTTAATGGTAACAATAATATCACCTTATTGCTCCTATAAATAAACTCTCAAAGTAGTTTCTAATGCACTTAATAATATTTGCAACTTTTTAAGAGTAATTGTAATGAACCCTTAAAAACAATTTGTAATTTTTTACTACAATCAATATTGTAGGATGTAGTCTTCTTACTTTCTAGACAGATAATAGGTAGGTGATAATTTTCTTTCTTTCGAAAAATATCCAACACCTATTTTTTATGTATAAATATATCTTAAAAAGAGCTATCTTTTCACCTTTTGAAGAGTGTAATATGAGCCCTTCTTTTTGCAACTTTAATCCAAATATGGTACTTAATGATACTTCATAATGAACACTAATTTAAAGTTCAACTAATTGCACCCAAGTTGCTTACCTTTAATGGATTATGTAGATGATGTATATCTTGGTGTTTATATTCACCAAGTTGTTGCCTTGTAATGGATGAATTTGTAGCTTCTTGTTGGATGTCCAAAATAGCTTCTTGCTTCAACAAACTTTGGTCTCGAACCTTCTATCTTGAGCCTAGGGTTTTGTGGCTTGATCCTTCTAGTGTTCTTTGATTTCTGTAGTAGATTTAGAAAGTCCTTGATTCTAAAATATGCCTTCTTTTTGTAAGAGGTAATCTCCAAATCTCTTGGATTTGGTAGGCTTCTTCTGTATGAATCCTCCTTCAATCTTCTTTTTGAATTCTAACTTCAAATAGGATCTTCTTCTTCTCAATATTTTGAATGTCTTGAGGTCTTCATTGGATTATTTTATGGGATTTGACACTCTTTTCCAAATCCTTCTTCTCTTAGTCTTATTATCGAATGGCGAAAATTATCCCAAGTCCTTCACTATCAAGAGCTTATCCTTAGTAGTGGATTTTCTAATGAGTTCTTCTAGGAACTCTTTTGATGATGCTTCTGTGAACTCCACAACAAGGCTCTCCAAGCCTTCTTATTTTTTCTTCTTGATACCTCTCCAATGTCTTCAATATTACAACTTCTGTGGTCTTCCAAATGAGACTTTTATTTCAACCTTCAACTTGTGGAAGTGTTGGTAATGAGATCTTCTTGGATCTCTAAAATTTGTTGCTTCTCTGATCAAAAAATAGGACTCTGCTATATTCTCTTTATCTCTTCCAATATTGAAATTTTTTTAATGAGATCTTCTATAGATCTATTTAGCTTCTTCTATAATAGATCTTCCTCTATTGTTCCCAATGGGATATTTTTTAGACCTTTTCAACTTCACTAGTTATCTTTGAAACTAGTGGTATGAGATCTGTGTTGAATCCTGGTCTTCACAGTCTTGTGGAAAGACTCTAGCTAATCTACAATTTACAGTCTTCAATAGAGATCATCAATATCCTATTTCATGAACTCTTATCTGTAGTATTCTTCTAAATCAGGAACTCTTCTTCTGAATCAAGAACTCTTCTCTAAAGTCTTATTCAAAATTAAGACTTTTGTGGTCTTTTCAGCTTCTGCACTCTATAGGTATGTTTTTTTGGTCATGAGTTTTTATCAAGGGACCCAAAACCTTATTACAACAAGTCACAAGACTTTAAACAAGGCCACAGGAAGGTTGCAGGAAGGCCCAAGGATAGACCTAAGGTAAGCTTTCGGGACAAGCTTGAGGAAAGTCTTCAGGATAGGCTTAAGGATAGCCTTTAGGAAGGACACAAAAATTCATGCCCAAAGCAAGAAAAAAAGAAATTCCCACCCAACCACAAAATTGAAAAGCCCACCCAACGGGTAAAGGAAAAATAGGAAAAATAAACATTGAAACATTTCCGCTTAGCCATAAATTTAAATAGCCCATTAGGCGGGAAAAAAGAAACCCTCCAAAATTTGAATTGCATAATCCCGTGCAGGGAAAATCCAGAATCTAGGATGAGAACATCGAAAAACTAGAAATTTGTGGCCTTTTTAGCTTCTACACTCTATAGGTATTGATCTTGAATGGAGATCACCAATATCCTATCTCCTCCTTGACTTGTCTTCTGGAGTCTCTTCTTCCTTGAGTCTCTTCTTCCTTGAGTCTGTTATAAGGCTATTGTGGCCTTTTCTTCACTTCTGCAATCAGAAAATTTGCAGCTCTTGTAATGGGACCTTTTTCCAAGGCCTTTGAAATCTTCATTCTTCTCCTTATTACTGCAAGTTTTGGAATGATTCTAAGAAGATATTATTCCTGGATCTCTTGTAGGAAGCTTCCCAGACTTTTTTGAATCTCCTTTTCCTGCAACAAGTTGTTAGAAACTGGAATGGAACAATTTATAATTATGGAGATAATAATCTTCACTAGTGGATTTTTCAAACTATGGAATGAATGATGAGTCCTAGTCTTCACGAGTTTTTTGTAACTCTATGGAAATACTCTAGCCAAATGTAATTTCAAAATTTTTGTAACTGATATTTATTTCAGTCCTTTCAATATTTCTTGTGACTCTCCCTAATCCTATTGACTATTATGGCTCTTTCTATCAATTGATTCCTAGTGGTAACATTTGCATGCAGTGACGCATAACGTTAGATCCGATTTACAAATATGTATACCAATAGTAGCAATGGTGACTCTCCCTAATCCTATCTTGATTCATTGTGGATCTAATACCACTATTAGATTTTGAGGATATATGCGATGGAAAAGATCTATCACAGGTCCTAATAAGATGCAAAAATATGAAATAATATAATTATGCAATATGACTTAAATATACTATAAATAGAAAGTGGTAAAAATACAATGTATTATGGAGGTGATGGTCACTCCATTGATATAAGCTAAAGGACTACATTGTACTCCATCAAGGAGTATTACTACTATCTACTACTCACCACTATAATGGACTTGATATACTTGTTTATCACTCACTATGAGGCCCTTTATATAGGAAGATATATTCCTTGGCCAACACTCTACTTAGTTGTACAAGGGGACACCTTGCACATTACAACATGCACATTGACACTTGTGCATTTATTACATTGCTTGAAGTAACTAGTTAACTTACCCCTAAAGTAATATCCTAGTCTAACTATGTATCAAAGGTGGTACATTTACATGACCTAAATGATGTAATATACTCTAACACACACAACTAGGGAGTTGTGCACCTAGGCTAGGGGGGTGGGAAATCACATGGTGACTAGGGGATTAGTGTAGGAGGGTGTTTAATGGGGGAAAATGTGCTAGGAAATAGGGAATTTAATTTATGTAAGGTGATGGGGTAGGATAATATAATTTAAGGGATTGTTTGGGATTTTTCAAGAATTATTAAAATGATTTTAGGCAAAATATGAAATTGATACATTTTGGGTGTTTACATTTACCCTTTTTTGTATTGCATTACATGAGAACATGATGTGGTGCAAAAATAGATGACATCAACTATTGTATTGGTGATGGATGCCAATGAAATGGATGATGATAGTTGTTTATGGATAACCATGGCTTTTGTCATGCATCGATGACAACTTGCAAAGGGAGACATAATATTACCTCAAATATAGGACAACATAGGATGCCCAAATTATGGAATGGATAAATACCCTTGAAACTTTTCTTTAGATATATTGATGAGATAATTTGGTGTGGTAAGTTTTCCAGACATAGGCAACTATCCTTATGATGCTCTAATTTATTGTAAGTGGTCTTAAGTTGCCACTTCGATGAAGCGAGTTCATGATTAACCAAACAGAAATAGGCAAGGAGCATACAAAACTGATTAAATCAGAGTTTGAGTTGAGAAGAGAGTCTCTACTATTTTCCCTAGCAAAGGAGGTTTAATGATAGCCTCAAGAAAATATTCCTGGACACATGCGACTCTAGGATTGGATGTTTGGGTATTGTACTTGTATATAGAAGATGCACCATTTCATTTATGAATAAAAGGATATTACAAAGAATATTTTCTTACAAATGACCCTCTTGGGGTTTAAAATGGGGTCTCCAAAGTGGAGAATATCCCTTTTACAAATTATAACAATAATGGTGCTTCAACAATCTTCTTTGTCACCTCGAAGGTTGGGTGGGGGTGGGTTTTGTAGCCTCGATTGCTTGACCACCCAAGGCTGAATTCTCCTCCAAGGGACCTGAACATAACCAACAACAATGATTAGTAGTATCTATAGGTCTACCATGGTTAGACCCAGATTAATAAAAAATGTAAACAATAAAGGAAGCTTGAAATTCTTAGATTAAAGCAATAACATAGTGAAAAGTGTTGCAAAACACAAATAAACTTACCTTGTTTACCTTACTTATTTGTTTGTTCTTGAGGTCATGACTATTTTTAACCCTGGAGTATGACCATATGGGGATTCGTGGTATTCTCTACAGATCATTTGAGACCCAATGACAGTTACTAGAGATCATCTAAGGTCAGATGGTCTCTTCTCTAATGCTCAGATGGTGCTAAAACTTTTGGTGGATCTCTAGTAGGATGTGAAGGGCTTTTGATAGCAGTATGGGGTTGAGCTAATACTTTATTTGTGATCAACTTCAAAAATGGAATGTATGCATGGTGAATGGCACATTCATCTTCATGCTTATTCATCACTATGTAAGAGGATGGGTTGCAAAGGGAGGCTAACCACACACAAGAGGGTTGAGTGGAAATTTTGGCAAATTTTTGGCTAGTGACTTCAATATTTCTTACAAATGAAGAAGAGGAGGAGGTATTTATAATTTTAGGCAAGGGATATCGGGTGGTGACCAATATATGACATGGCATGAGGTGGAATCCATGTGGTAGGTGTGAAAGGCTATGGAAAATCTATAGATTTCTATTTTGGATAATGTGCAACTTCCCCTATAATGACCTCAGGTGGAGAGTTTCCTCACCCACCCAAGTGGCATGTGCACATGATGCCACATAAATGCACTTAGGTGGGGAGGATCCTCACCCTTCCCAAGTATCATAAATAGGCATGGGGAGTGATGAGGGTGCATGGGGATGTGGAGAACTAGGGTGATGTGGACCTATTTTAGGGTCAAAAAAGGAGGGAAGCTAGGGGGAGGGGTGTGCACACATTTAGGAAGTTGTGAATCTAGGCTAGGGGGAATTCATATGGTGACTAGGGTTTTACTATAGGAGGGTGTTTAGTGGAGAAAAGGGGCTAGAAAAAAGAAATTTTAATTTTTGTAAGGTTGTAAGGTGGGCTAAGGGGCTTTTGGGCATTAATTGTGGAATTTAGGAAATAGGTTAGAATGTGGGGAATTAATTTAGAATTGTAAATTAATTATGGATTTTGGGGATTTTGGTAGGTAATTGGGGAATTTGGAAAATAGCTTGGGATTTTGGTAGGTAATTTGGGAATTTTGAAAATAGCTTGGGATTTTGGTAGGTAATTGGGGAATTTTGAAAATAGCTTGGGATTTTGGGGATTGGCTTAGGGTTATAAAAATTAATTGTGAATTTTGGGAATTTTGGAAAGTAATTGGGGATTTGCTAAATTAATAAAAATGGCTTTAGGGGAATTACACAATTTATATGTTTTGGATGTCTACAAATGTAATTGTATTTTGAAGCTTACTACTACCATTTTGTCTATTGGAATGATATGGCAGTTTGTGTTATGCATTGGAGAGAAGAGGGAACATTTTCAAACCATACCCCATCTCTTTATAGTCAAATGAGATGTTGATTTTCCAAGGGATGTTATAACTATTAAGTGTTATCACATGCCATGGATAGATGGACAATTTTTTTTTATTAGGTGAATGAAGGGGTTTTCCTCGAACATTTACTAAGGGGTTTTGGATGGGATCCCAAACCATTACAAATCCAAAGAGTAATCAATAAGCTCAAAATAATAACATCAATGGGATTGATTGCAACTTCCAATAAGAGGATCTAACATCAAAAAAATAATGGATCCAACAATACCGCCTAACCACCACATTAAAATTAAATTAAAATTCAAACTTGAAAAAGAGAACCAAAAGAGGAAATCACCATGATTTTTGAGTCACTCAAGAAAAATTGGGCAAAATCAAACAAAATTTTTGCCTAAGTTTAAATTCAAAAAATCTTGCCCTACGAGAGTCTGACGAACCAACGATCCATGACCAGCCAATATTGTACTGCTACCAGGGCACGAGGAGAAATAGTTGGATAATGAGGATAAGGCACTGAATATTTCGACAAGAGAATTAAACCAAAATTTTTACCTAAAATTTGAAATCCCATGATTCACCCAATGAAAAGAAAAGTAAAAGGATTTAAACATAAAAAAATTTCCTAACTTGAAGCCCTCAAAACACACCCATTTTTTAAAATAAAGAAAGGAATGATTTGCACCTAAAAACACTAGCAAAATAAAAACCTTTTAGTCTGGGAGCAAGCATACAACATAAACTTAGACCAGAATTCCCATAGATCATACCTAAAGCTTCAAGCATAGGACTCCACCTAGTAGATAAAAGGAATGGAAGCCACTAACTTCAAACAAAAATCTTTCAAACAACTAGTTGTCATAGAGAAATTAAGCATTTTCAAATTTCAAGTGGGACCGCAAGGTTTTGAGAGGAACCCAAAACCTTAGCAAGGTTTTTAAAGGAACCCAAAACCTTTTAACAGTAGGTCCAACAAGCAAGATTCATCCATTATCCAAGGAGGACCGTAGGGTTTTGAAAGGAACCCAAAACCTTCAACAAGGTTTTGATAGGGACCTAGAACCTGAAAAATAGTCCAGTCATCCACCCAAAAACATGCCCAACTTCTATGGCTCCTTCAACTGGCCCATCCTTCCACCTATCCCCCCAACTATGGTTCCTTCAACTGACCCCAACCTTCCACCCAACAAACCAACCTATTGTTGCAGTTCCATTAGCCAAACCAGTAAACCCAGCAACTTGGAATGAATTAAATCAACAAACCACTTAGCAACATCATCAGCCATTACAGATCCCTCAATTGACCCAACCTCCTTCTCCCAGCCCCTCAAATGGGGTTCCAATTGTCCATCCTCCCTCCCAATAGACCTACAAGCAGTTGTAGGGCCATATACCAAAAATATTCTCTGCCCAAAGAGCATCCATTAGGTTGTAGGGATTTTCCAAAAATTAGGGTCCACGGTGCGCAGTGTCGTGTAGGCCCTCACAATCCTTGGTCCAACAACAAGTTATTTTTAGGAAGGTAGGGTCTCAAGATTAAATCATCGTTAGGACCCATTTTTTTGTTGTTGTGGATGGAGAGGAAGTATTATGAGTAGGAGCATATTTTTCTCCCCAAAGGCAATAGTATCATAGTAGTTATAGAATTATTTTTAGCACCAAAGAGACAATTGTTCAAGTATATCTAATAGTCACCATTCATTTTGTTAGAAGAATATTTTAGTTGACATTGAGGCTAACATGGCCTTCTTGCACACCATGTCAAATCAAAATTTCAATATATATTCTATTTTGACCAATTAAAAAGGGAAAGTTTTGAAAATGAATTGGTTGAGAGTAGCTAAGGTGGAAAAAAGTAAGTGGAGCACATCAATGAATCAGAGATTGACAAGTGGTAGCCCAAAGTTTTCTTCTGCATTCCTAAGGTTTGAGCTTTTAATTTTTTAATTTTGGGGTATGTTAGGAGAAAACCTTTACAGGCCATAATTTTTTCATACAAAAACATTTTGAGCCTATTTTTCTTAAGTTGCATATTTTTTTGATATCTACATATTAGTGGCATTAGTTCATGGACCTACTATAATGTTAGGGATTTGATTCTCTAAGAAGGACCATAAAGCCCTAGTTTCTTAATGGACAAAATTGTAGTATTTGGTCCACTCAAAAAATCATCTTGCTACAAAGTAAGAACCTATGGTGCATCTTTAAAGAGATAAAGTATCTATTCTTGTTGATGAAACTCAATATCAAAAGTCATAAGAAGCCCTGGGTTTGGTTTCCTTAGTGATTGAACCAGAATTGCTTTTCCATCTCCAAAACAAATGGCCCTATCAAGGTATGGTCAAATATACTTGATTATTTTTGGAAGGTTAAAACTACTAGAGTAATTTACTTGAAATTATAACTTTATTCTCTTAAGATAGCTAAGTTTCATAACATTAAGGACTATATGAGGTTTTAAGAGTAGATATTGCATCTTTTGGAGGCAAAAAGAAAGATGGCATAAAATAAATTAAGATTATCCTTGCTAATCTCTCACTCTATTTTTTAAATTTTGAACTTAATGGTTCATAGGACTTCTATGTTCTTGGAATCCCAAAATTCTCATAATCTTGATTAGCTCATTTCTCTCCTAATTCACTTTCAAGTTGCATTGCATAATTAAGGTTCTAGAACTCCTCAAATATAGGCAAAGGAATTAAAGTATCAGGAGGCTAATACCTAAGGTCCCATGGGTAAGGATAATTCTTAAAAGAAATTTAAGATCACTTACAGATACTAGAAAATGGAGGGACATCTAGAAAAGAATTGCTTACTAAAGCTACAAAATATTGAAGCTAAGTTATTGAAGCAAGGTGGATGCCTTTTAGATAACAAGGGACATTTAAATGAATCTAACTAAACTACAAAGGCTCACTAGAGCATACATTATAGGGAGAATATATTATTATCACTAATGTCTTATCTCCTTGGTCCCTTAGTTTAGATTATGAGGAGGTGTTAACTTTATAATCTGATTCATGTCCAAGAGCCAACATTGTGTGATGTGTTGGATAGGCCTAAGGGCATTTGATTGTACAATGTATTAACTATTTGTAATATTTTATTTTGTAATCCCCATGGTCCAAGGCTAACCTTGTTATGGTTAAGCCCTCTCTATACTTGTAATTAACCTAAATCCCTATTTTTATTTAGCTTAGGTTAAAATTTATGATATAATTTGGGGTTTTGGTATTGCTATAAATACCCCCTTCACACTCTTATTTTTTATTGGTGTGTTGTGAAATATTATCTAAAAATAGTGATTATTTATCATCCCTATAGGCTCCCACCATATTTTTCTCTCTTTTGTCCTTTTTTACACTATTTATATAAGATTTGAGTGGATGAATTGATTATGTTCATTTCTAGAAAATATTGTGAAAACCTACATTGAACATGTTGTAAATGTTATTCTATATCTTATTATATATGATCATTCTTCTAAGTAGACTACCATAAATGAGATATTGTAGGGATGTAGGATGGCATCCATAAATGAGATATTGTAGGGATGTAGGATGGCATCCATAAATGAGATATTGTAGGGATGTAGGATGGCATCCATCATCCTCATGGATGTGGAAGGTGAAATGATCAAGCTAAAATACATAACCAACCAATCAAATAAACCCTCCTTGGATTTAAATGTAGTCTTCCATACGTTAATGTGATCTATGGATATTTGATGATAGCTAAATTTAAGATCAATTTTGGTGATTGACTTTGCACCATAGAGCTAGTAAAGCAAGTTATCTATCTAAAAGAGTGGATATAAGTTCTTCATAGTGATTTTATTCAAAACTCTATAGTTAATATAGAGTCTCCACATTCCATATTTATTTGAAGCCATGAAAATTGAACTATCACATGGTTAAGAACTTGGCCTAATGTGATCCTTTTGAATAAATTCTTATATCTTCTTAATTTAAATATTTTCAAGGACTGGTCTATGATAAATAGGTGCATTAGGCAAAGGAAAACTAATAATTGAATTAATAGAATTTTTTACTCATGATTAAATGGAACTCCAATTGGTGAATTGAAAAAGTCATCATATTTTGACTTATGGTCCATCTACTTTTGATGTATAGAGCTTATAATAGATGTATAAACGATTCTCTTTTGACTTTGTGGCATGATCATCAATAGAATGAATTTCCTTGTATTTTTATTATCTTCTTATATTATTTAGAATTGATTAAGAAATAAAGGTAGTAGAAGATACCTTTGATATATTGTAACATTGAAATTCAATGATGATGATGAAAATTATGGGCCTATAATTATAAAAATGATGCCTCTTCCACATAAATGATTATCCCAAAATTACATCACAAGCATCCAAGAGCACAACATCACACAAAAAATCATCTTTAAAGAGATTGATGACATAAGAGAGGAGATATTATTGAGTGATATGAATATATCTCCCTATTTAACCATTCGACATTATATGTTTGTGGGTATGGTGTGATAGGTAAATTCAAATCCCTCGTCATCTGAGAAAAAGCAAATTATTTTGACTACCGCTATCAATAACAAAATATAATGGCATATCCTCAACCCATGTTTATGAATGAAATATGCATTCCTCCTCTTGTAACTTGTCTTGTGACTCTTCTAGTGTAACAAGTATGGTGGCAATGATCACATTTAGTTTAGATTCAATTATTCACTTCCCTCTATACTTAGCCTATGGATACAGAGGTAGTGATGTAGTGGATGAAGAGGTTTATCACTACGTAAAAAATAATTGAATTGCTTGAAACTCCTACCTCAAATATCAATTGCTCTTGTATCATTTTACAATATTGGACTTTGGGAAATTATTTTCTTAATAATATTTTTCTACTTACAATTTTTATTATGGGGCTAGCCCCATTTGTCTTTATTCTTAGAGAGTCACTCTTGTCTTTCTTCGGTTAGTACCTAGTGTTGTGGTTTTGGTCATTGCTCTCCTACTCCCTTTTCTATTTTGTCCTTGTTATTTTGTTCTATTTTGAAAGCATTTTTGTGCCTTTCTCAATATCTTGAATTCTAAAACGTCCATGTCCTCTCAAATATATCATTGTAGCCCACTACAGTAATTGAGGATTCAATATCTCTTGGTATCTTGAATACTTAGTTTTGCTACCATTGAATGGAAAGCATAAGTGCAATCTTGAATAGATTGATATTTACCTTGATAAAATTATTTCCATCATATGTATTGCTCTTTATATGTTTCGATAGGACAATATTATTCCTTGACAACCTCCATGATATAATCCCATGTGAACACAAAATCTTCATCCTCTTCTGTAATATTATTATAAAATATTTCCCACCAATTTTAAGTAGGTAATGAAGCTTTCAAGAGTGCAAAATTGATTTCCTCATTTTCAATGAAACTATTTATAAAGAAGTATGAAGATAATTTATCCAACTAATTTTCTAGGAAATCAACTTTAACTATTCTTTCAAAAGTATAAATATCAAAATTCACCTACACCTTAAAAAGGTGTGGGAGCATTGAATGATGCTAGGGTTGTGAGTGATTGTAGAATTTATAGCAACTAGTTTTTGAAGAATTTGAGAAAATTAATATATTATATAATCCCTTTGTTTCATGAGGGATTCATTCAACATCTCCTTGAAAGGATCAACTATCTCGATGTTTTTCATTCTAGTTCTCATCTAAGATCATTTGGAATTAAAAGGAAGATAATTAGAGGGATCTCAATTTTCATAATGAAACTTTTGATAACCTGATCTTATGTTAATAAACATACACTTGAAAGAAAAACCATTATGATACCACTGATTCAACACTCATAAATTTGGGGCGAAGTAGGATGACGAAGCAGAGCGAGAGAGATGGCAGAGGGAGTAGACATGTGCAACCAGTATGTTTCAGAGAGTGGAGAATCCAAGACAGGATCTTCCAATGAAGCAGGCAAGGACCAGATCGATGGGGGCCCAATGTCAAAAAAGGAACCCCTTTACAAAGGGCGAACCAACGGATGATCTTACCGCTGGGAACGGTCCCTGTATGAACAAACCCTTGGTAGTTTCTTACACCGAGGTGGTCAGCAACGACCCCCACCCCAATCCCCCATCCAAGGAGCTAATCCCCAATGGCTCAAACCTAGTGGTCCCGGGAGGCCTCTATTCCAGCTACCTAGAGACGGAGCGGCTTACTTTGGTAGGAAATTTTATTAGAGGTCGCCTAGATATGGAGACCATTAGGAAATGGACATACTCTAAATGGAGGAATAGCGAAAACATGGAAATCGTTGCCCTTTCTAGGGGTTTTTTTGCCATTAGACTAAACAACCAGGAGGACTTCTGCAACATCCTATCAAGGGGACCATGGTTCCTAGGGAGGAGGAGCCTTTTCCTCTGCAAATAGGCTAAATATTTCAACCTCAAAATGTAAAATATTAACATTACCCCAATTTGGATTAGGCTTCAAAACCTCTCCTTCTAGTTCTGGCATGAAGATGTGCTAAAAGCGATCACCAGATCCATCGGTGATCTAGTAGCAATCAATCCATCCACCAAAGCCCGATTTTATATGGTCCATGCTTGTATTTGTGTTAATGCCAACTTGGACGTAGAACTCAACACCCATATCAACCTCTTTCATGAATCCTCTCTCATAAAGTGTCAGCCTCTGGAATACGAGAATAAACCCACCTTTTACATCCATTGCGATTCCCAAGAGTACCTAAGGAACCAATACCCCACCTTAAAAGCTCAACCCCAAGCTCCCAAATATCCTGCAAAAGATGCAGTTTGCAGGATAGGACCCCTGAAGGAGCTGATCTGGAACCCTCCTACACCAAATAATGGGTGTGGGACCCCTCGCTAAGAACCTCCAGCTTCGGTGCCTCAAGGAAGTGATAAAATAGTGACCTCCTTGCAAGGATAGGATATCCCCCTTTGAAATAAAAGGTAAAGAAAAACTTACTTTTGGCGACAAGACAAATCAATACCAGGTACCTCCCCTTCCTCCCATTGTTACTTCTAATCAAGTTATTGATGATTATATGGCTTTGGAACTCAGAAGCTCATCCCAATTCTCCCCATCCCCATACTTGAACAGATCCAGGCCATCTCATATCCCTATTATCAAAGATGTGGGAAGCCCTCTATCAACCCCCTTCCAGTCTGGGAGATTTAGCCCAAAGAACACCAGAAGCAAAAAACATGCCATCAACTTTGGCAGTGACAAAAAAAGGGGAGACCATCCATCACAAAGTAGTGAAAAAAAGATATAGCAAAATATGTAGCTAATGGAACTCAGTTAGTCCTTTTTTCTAAGATCTCAAACATGCAGAAAGACGATCCAAAAGGAAACAAACCTCCCCTTAAGCAGATGAAGGGAGGCAAAAAATACCACAAAATTTTTAGATGAAATTCCTCTCATGGAATGTGAGAGGCCTAAACAAAGTAGCCAAACAATGCGTAGCTACTAATCTTGGGAAGAAATGCAACCCCACCATCCTCATTCTCCAAGAAACCAAAAATGATAAGGCCACTCCCTTAGGTCGGCCAAATCAATCTGGAGCAGGGGCAAAGTTCTCATCAGCCCAACCCAAGGATCCTTACGAGGGCTCATGTACCTCTAGGACCCCCTCTAGGTTGCAGAGAGGCTCCTATCATCATCAAATATAATCATCAATGTCCTATTTCACTGCAAGATCAGTTACTGCTCTTGGATACTATCCAATGTATATGCCCCAAACTCCCCCATTGAAATAGCGGCACTATGGAACACCATCAGTCAAATGCGGAACAATTTCAACACCATACCTTGGATTATTAGGGAAGATTTCAACAGCCCCCTGTACCCTTTGAAAAAATATGGGGGCTCAACATCGCAAGTAGAAGCATAGAGGATTTCAGGGACTTCATGAATCTCAACAAGCTCATTGATGTCTAGCTCCAAGGATCCAAGTTCACCTGGAGCAACAGAAGAATAGGAAGTGGGATTATTCAGGTAAATCTTAATAGGTTCCTCATATCCCAAGAGGTTGTCCCAATATTTGGGGACGTATCCCTTCTTGCCCTCCCCAAGATTGGATCAGACCACAACCCTCTCCTCTTGTAAGTAGGTAAACCTCCATCCTTCAAGACCCCCTTCTGCTTCGAATCAATGTGGCTCCATCACCAAGACCTTAGATCCCAAGTCACCCTCTAGTGGTAGCAGCCTGTCTTTGGGTCCCCCACCTTCCAAGTCCCAAAAAATTAAGATGGTTAAAGAGAAACTAAAGGTGTGGAATAAGGAGGTGTTTAACAACATCTTTTCCAAAAAATAGGCCATCTCAGAGAAACTTCAAGATATTGGGAAGCAGATCAAAGTCTAAAACTAAAGTGGAACCACCAGGGACGAAGAAAGGAACCTCCTTGTCGAGTACCACAACATCTTAGCTAAGGAGGAATATTTTTGGAGATAAAATTTTAGAGCCCTCTAGATCAAATATGGTGATTCCAACACTAGCTTCTTCCATGTGTCCACTTTATACATAGAGGCTCAAAAAATATCTATAATATCTCCCTTAGTGATGAATCTACCACCAGTGATGAATCTACCACCAAGAACATCTTTGATATTAGGTCCAAGTTGGTCTCTCACTTCCAAGCTCTTCTTAGTAGTTCCCTCGGGAGTGACGACCAAGCCAAGTCCGATCTGTTGGCCAAAATCCCCTCCTCTATCCCCCAGGAGGCTAATTCCATGCTCAGTAGTCCCTTATCCCATGACAAGATCAAAGAAGCCCTCTTTCCCATCCAACCATATAAATCCTCGAGACTGAATGGGTTTCCCCCCTATTTATTTCAATATTTCTCAAACATCATCAGGTGGGATGTGTGTGATGCCATTAGAGAGCTCCAATCCTCTCGGTCTATCCTTAGAGGGATTAATTCCACTTTCATAGCTCTCATTCCCAAGTCTCTTGCCTATAGATCCCTGTCTGATTATCGACCCATCAGCCTCTATAATATCCTCTATAAGATCCTCACCAAGGTCATGGTCAATAGGATGAAATCGATCCTCCCTCTCATCATTGACCCTAGCCAAGGTAGCTTGGTCAAAGGCAAAAACATCCTAGATAGGGTCATCACTATCCATGAATCTCTACACTCAACTTTCCTTGCTAAAAAGCTCACCCTCTTTCTTAATCTCGATATGAATAAAGCTTTTGACAAGGTCAGATAAAACTTCCTCCATGATATCCTCCTCAAGTTTGGGTTCCACCCATCCTGGGTTGACCTCCTTCAGAGCTACTATTCATCCCTGTGGTTCTTTTTCTTTGTCAATGGCTCCCTGACTGGGTTCTTTTCAAGTATCAGAGGCCTTCGGCAGGGTGATCCACTATCTCCCATTCTTTTCATCATCTTGGTGGACTCCCTGGGCAAAGCCCTCAAAGTTGCTTTCCAAATATGAAGGATCTCTAGAATCTAGGTTGCGTTAGGCATCAATCCAGTTACCCATCAGCAATTTGTCGATGATACCATATTATCCACCCTAGCCTCTATGAGTTAGGCCAAATCTATCAAGCACATCCTTTTCCTGTATGAAAAAAGTAGATGGGTAGAAGGTCAAATTTAATAAAAGAAAAATTTTCTTCATCAACACCCTAGTAGCTTGCCAATCCAAGATCGCTCTAATACTGGGGTGCACAATAGACTCGCTCTCTTCTTCCTACCTGGGCCTCCCATTATTTAGTTGTAGCCCCAAGGAGCTCATGTGGAACAATGTTCTAGAGAGGATTCAGAAGAAGCTAGCAGCCTGGAAAGGTAAACTTTTATCCCAATCCAATAAAGCCACCCTAACCATGGTCTGCCTCCAAGGCATCCCTGTCTACTTTATTTTAGTGTTTAAGATTCCCATGGTGGTATGTTGTAAGATCGAGTAGCTTCAAAATAGGTTTCTGTGGTCTAGAAATTATGATAAGACTAGAATCCCCCTAGTTTCCTAGGATACCGTGTGCAAAAACAAGAAACAAGGATGTCTGGGTTCTAGGAAGATGTCTCAAATGAACATAGCACTGTTGGCAAAGCATACATAGAGGATCCTCACCAATGACTCAATGGAATAGGTGCATATAGTCAAAAAGAAATACCTAGCCAACCACTCAATCCTTGATGAGAGGATTCCCCTGAGCAGGTCGGCCTTCTAGAAATCAATCATCAATTCATGACAATTAGTCCAAAGAGGCTTACGATTGACCCTTGGCGATGGCAATAGCATTGATTTCTAGCATGACAAGTGGATCTAGGATGAACCTCTAATTGATAATCCATAGATGATGAAGCTCAAACCCTTCATTAATTTCAACATAGGACCCAGGGTGGTTGACTTCTTAATCATGTCTAGAGGAGTCCCCTAGTGGAAATAAATCAATGATGAGAACCTCGGTGATGCTACCAACTCTCTCTCTACAATGCTCAACTTGACTACCATCCCTACTAAATAAGGACCCGACAAGCCTTCGTGGAAGGGGTCTGACAGTGGATCTTTCACAGTCAAGTCAACCTACATATTTCTAACTCCCGCCCCTCCCCAGGTAATCCCCTTCAACCTAGTGTGGAAGAAACACTTGATCCCCAAGGTCAACTTTTTCTCTTGGGTTGTCATCCAAAATAGAGTGCTCACCATCAAAAATCTACACAAAAGAGGCTTCTTGATCCCTAATAGGTGTTACTTGTGCTTGGCTGACTGGGAGTTCATGGATCACTTGTTTCTAATATGTGAATTTTCCTCCTCTGTGCTTGGATCCATCCTAAAGTCCTTTCATGTTCAATGGGTTCCCCCCAATTCCATCTATGATCTCTTCTCTTAATGGACCAACCATTTTCACAACTCTAGGCTCCACTTCCTCTAGGATGTGTGCCTCCATAACTTCCTCTAGCAGATTTGGTTAAAGCACAATAGTAGAGCCTTCAGTGGTGCCCCCATCCCACATCCATAGCCTCCAGAGCTATTGCCTTTTCCATTGAAAATGACAAGATCATCCCATGTCCCTCCATTCTCCAGTCAACATTGGAGTCCTCCATTTTCAAATCCCTCACCATTCACTATGAAAATAGATTAAACCTCTCTTCCTCAATCCACCCCATAGCCAGTGCCAAGTGGGATCCCCCCCACCAAGATGGATTAAGCAAAACTTTGATGGAGCATCTAAAGGAAACCCAGGTATCGTCAAAGCTATGGGCGTGGTTCGTGACCACCATGGCGAGTTGATTCTGGTATAGTCTGAATGCTTAGGTGTTCAAAACAACAATTTAACTAAAGCAAAAGTGTTTTGGAGAGACCTCCACCTCCTCTTAGAGGATCTCATATTCCTCATCATAGAGGGAGATTCCATGAACATCATCAAATACCTAGTAAAATCCAACACTTTTGCGTGGCGAGTGAGAAACACAATTGAAGAGGCTAGGAAACTGGTTTAGTCCAGAGGCCCCTTGAAGACCCAGCATAGTTACAGAGAGGCCAACTCCATCATGGATTGCATGGCTAATATGGAAACCATCCTCAAATAGCTATCAGTGTGGCATCAAGATTTTCCTCAAGAGATCATGGATGCAGCCAATCATGAAAGACCAAAGGAGGTTGACACCGAGTGACAGGGGTCTAAGACCCATGTCAGCAAAAAGCAAAGAGATGGATGCTTTTTTTAACCTAAGCCTACATGTCACAACCATCCCCCATAGGTCCCCTCCCCGTAGGGATTCAATAGGACACTCTGGAAAATCCATCCATGTCAGACTCAATTGCAAACAACATCTAGGTCACAGTAGTGTCATCATCATCCATAGTGTTGGACCCATAAAAATATTTGAGAACTATAGAACGAGTGATCTTTTCAAACACTTCGGTGAGCAAGCAATATCCACCAAAGGTAATCAGGTGACTTTTTCCCCTTGGGCCCTCCTCGTGTTTCAATGGCCTAGTCATTTTATTCTAGATCATCGTGGGAACTCTAAGTGGTACGCATGGTGCTACAACCCCCTTCAATTCTAGCCATCCACACACCCCAATTTCCTTCCCCGCCACCCCAAAGCATGCAAGCCTTAATTATCAGTGTTGAGTCACCATGCAAATGGTGGCTTCTCACCGACGACCCCCTTACCCCATTACCCCCTATTTCCTATTTAACCACCACTGTTTAGTTGATGTTCCCCTACTTCATCCCTCTAGCCCTAGTCCCTTTCATGGCTCTGATTCCATCCCACTCCCTAAGTCTCTACCGCTATCGGGCTGCCCACTGGGCCCCTGTCCCAAGTCTCCCCTAGTTCCTTTGGCCAGTTCCATCCACCCCAATGACTACAATGTTTTTGGAGCTGAAAAACTCAACATTAGCAGCACTGTGCAATTTTTCATGGACATGAATGGATTCACCCTCTTTCTACATAAATTTGAGGGCCTTGATGATGAAATCACCAAGGATTTCATGGAGAATTGGTAGAGGGGTGAAGTTCGATTTTGTGGATTCCATTTCAGGTTATCACTGGAGTTGTCTGAGGTGACTGGGCTCTTCGACCTAGGTTGATTCATACGGTGGGACAAGCATAATTGGGAGGAGAAGCTTGATCAATTCACAAATAGAGCCAAAAGCTATTGATGGAACAAATTTGTGTTGTATCACTCTACCTTGCCCTCTCCTTGGAATGAAGCTATAGTCCCTATCATGCAATTCATAACCTGTGATGATCTCGAGAAGCTCCTTCGTAGCTTCCACCTCAATTTTGTCAACCATATTCAATATTCCAAACATGTCTACATCCCTGACTACTTGATGTATTCCATTACTATCTCCATTGAGAAATGTCAGAAAACTCAAGCCAAGCCCCTTCACCAGGGCCTTCTGATGGTTATCTTTTGCCATGTTTTTGCCAACCGTCCACCCATCCAAGAATTTCCTCCCTTGGCATCCAACCCCCCTAGATTTCCCAACCATCTTTGAAAACTATAATTTTGGCCCTCCTAAAGGTAGGAGTGGATGTCTAGAGAAGCAACACAAACCATCCCCCCAAGAGCACAAGGCGTAACCCCACGAGGAAGCAAAAACTCATGGAAGACACCCCTCCTGGTCCCAGATCATCGACTCAACTTAGGAAGCCCAAGAAGGAAAAGATGGCCTCTCCTAAACTTATATCATACTTTGATAGTGGCAGTGAGGCATCCCTGACCCAGATCCTCCTTAATATGGCCATCAAATTGATGGCCAACATTGCAAACTCAGCAAATACCACCATGAAAATTCTTAAATAGCTTATCTACAACCAGAGCGAGGCCTCTGATCAAGAGGACACTATGAAGATCTAAGGTGTGCTGCATACGCCCCCAGGAGGGTCCCAGATTACAACCATGGGAGGATGGTGTTTTTGCTAAGTGGGTATCACTAGTTAGTCCTGGAAATTGGTTTCCCTGTTGGTCCAAGGGTTTTTACTATTTTTTCCTTTTTGCTTTTTTTTTTTTCAATGTATCAAGGCAATGCCTAAGAACACGGTGCTACAACCCTTTTTGTTATAAGTTTTTGGGATGCTTTTAAAAAACCCATTTTGTATATAAACTCAATTTACCAAAAAAAAACTCATAACTTTGATTGATCTACAACTTAAAAATTTTAAATTAAAGATCACGAAAGAGTGCAATTTAGAAATAATAGGATATAACAAACTAAAACAAAAAGGTACACAGGAGAGAAAAATACCCTCCTGACAAGGAGGGACCAAGAGGCGAGGTAAACCTAAACCAAAAAGGATCCTACGCCCAGGTCCTAATTCTAGGATCCCCATCAAAGCAACCCACCCAGGAACTACTTCGTTGTGGAGCATATTTGGTCATCCCTAAAGACCTAATGGATAGCTACTTGGAGCTTGAGCGTTTCACTCTAATTGGCAAGTTCGTAGGAGTACGACCAGACATGGAGACCATTCAAAAATGGGATTTTTCCAAGTGGAAGACCAACGACAACATGGAAATTGTTGCCCTCTCTCGGGGGTTTTTCGCCATCAGGCTCAACACTCAGGAGGACTGCTACAACATCTTGGTCGGGGGACCATGGTTCTTAGGGCGTAAGAGCATTTTTATCCGAAAGTGGGGAGAGGATTTCAACCTTGAAACCCAAAACATAAATGTATCTCCTCTGTGGGTTAGGTTTCCAAACCTCCCTTTCCAATGCTGGCATGAGAATGTCATCATAGGGATAGCCTAGACCATAGGTGAGATTGTTGCCATTGATTCTTCCACCAAGGTCTGATCCAGGATGGTCCATGCCCACTTCTGTGTCTCTGCTAACCTGGAAACAGAGTTACCCACTTTCATAAACTTGTATAGAGGATCACGCATCATCAAGAAGCAACCCATCGAGTACGAAAATAAGCCAGCATTTTGTACTCACTGTCGCACTCAAGGTCACCTCCTGAATTAGTGCCCTGTATTGAGGGCCTAGAATCAAAAGGTGATAGGTCCAAATAAGGGCATGCAGAGGAACCAGGGTATTCCCCATCTCAACAAGGAGTCAATGCTAGGATCGAAACACATCATGCGTAATCTCGCCCACCAAGCACCTCAGGAGGAAGGGCAGAGTGTGTTTCCATATCAAGGCAAGAAAAATTGTGAGCGAGGAAAAGCCTCCCCGTCAGCCCAAAATGAGCAGGAGGTGCTCTCAAAATCTTTGCTTCACACCAGTACTAGCATAGAGGATCCAGTTACCCAGGTATAGACCCTTCCTAAAATTGTTGTTCCAAATTATTTTATGGATGAGTACCTGGAGGGCAATAGGAAATCCCCAAAACACTCGAATAGGAGTGAGGTACCCCTTTCTCCTTTCTCTAAAAAATAAGGCCCATCCGTATTTAGGAGAATCAGCCCCATAAATACCAGGAGCAGGAAATAGGCCATTGACTATGGAAACGAAAGGAAAAGAGGGAGACCCTCTGAGAATGAGAAGAGAAACAAGGAAACGGCGAAGGACATTCCAAATGGAACCCAGTTGACACTTTTATCTGACAATTCTGACAACCAGAATTACAAGCAAGGAACCAAACCCCCCTTCTAGCTGGTTAAGGGAGGCATAAAAAACCCTAAACCCTCAAAATGAAGGTCATATCATGGAATGTGAGGGGCCTCAACGAGGCAACCAAGCAGTGGCTAGTGGCTGACCTAAGGAAAAGGATCAATCCTTCCATCATTATTATGCAAGAAATAAAAATCAATGAGCTCTCTTCTCGAAAGTCTGCCAAGGTCATTTGGTCCAAAGGAGAGTGCCTTATCAATCCAGCTCAAGGCACGTCATGTGGGCTAATGTGCGTTTGGGACCCTACCCTGGTTGAAGGAAGGCTTTTGTCATCCTTGAGCAAGATCCTAAACATTTTGTTTCACTCCAAGACCAACAATCAGTCTTGGATCCTATCCAAAATTTACGCTCCAAATTCCCCCATCGAGCGGGCTAAAATGTGGGAAACTATAACTCAAATGAGGATCAACTTCAACACCTTTCCATAGATCATAGGAGGAGACTTCAATAGCCCGTTGCATCCGTTTGAGAAGAAAGGAGGTAACGACTCTTTCATCATAAGCATGGAGGATTTCAGAGGTTTTTTCAATACCAATGAGCTCATGGATGTTATGCTCAAGGGGTCCTCTTTTACTTAGAGCAATAGGAGGATTGATAGCGGGCTCATCCAGGTGAAGCTGGATAGGTTCGTCATCTCTTAAGAAGCTATCCCTCTATTTGGAGATTGCATCCTATTGGCCTTACCTCAGATTGGATCAGACCACAGTCCCATACTCCTTGAAATTGGCAGACCTCTCTCCTTCAAAACTCCTTTTCATTTCAAAACCATGTGGACTTTCCATAAGGGTTTCAAAGATCAAGTGTCCTCATGGTGGTATCAAAATTTTAGCGGATCTGCCACTTTTTGGATGGCTCAAAAACTGAAAATGGTCAAAAGAAAAAATGAAAATCTAGAACAGGGAGGTTTTTAGCAACCTTTTCGCCAGTAAAAAGTCCATTACTAAGAAAATTTAGGAGATGGAAAGGAGAATCAAATCTGGGGACCACAGTAGCCCCACTAGGGAGGAGGAAAGGAACCTCCTAGCAGAGTTCCATAACATCCTAGCTAGAGAGGAAACCTTCTGTAAGCAGAAGTTAAGAGACTTGTGGGTCAAGGAAGGTGATGTTAACACCAGGTTCTTTCATGCCTCCACTATGCGACACAGGGTATCCAACAAGATCAGGGATATTGTGTGCAGCAATGGATCATCCACCAAGGACATAGTTGAGATTAGGACTAAAGTAGTTTCCTTTTTCCATAATATCTTGGGAAGTGCCCTGGAGGGTGACAGCTAAGCTCAGGATACTCTCCTATCAAATATTCCTTGCATCGTTCCTTAGGATGCAAACCTCAGACTAGTGGAACCTTTCTCCCATGATGATATTAAGGAGGCCTTGTTTTCAATGCAACCTAATAAAGCCCCTGGGCTGGATGGTTTCTCTTCGAGGTTTTTCCAAACCCTGTGGGATGTGGTGGGGAACAATGTCTGTGAGGCCATTAGAGAGATCCAATCAACCAAAGTTGTCCCTTGCAGTTTCAATTCCACCTTCTTGGCCCTCATCCCGAAAGCCTCTGACTGCAAATCCATCTCTGATTATAGGCCTATCATCCTATGCAATGTCATCTACAAAGTGTTTACCAAGGTTATGGCAAATAGGCTAAAGTCCATTCTCCCCCTTATCATTGATCAGTCTCAAAGCAGTTCGGTGAAAGGGAGAAACATCCTGGATGGGGTCATCTCGATCAATGAAACCCTGCATTCTGCCTTAATGACCAAGAAGGCTGCCCTTTTCCTCAAGCTTGATATGAACAAGGCCTTTGATAGAGTTGAAAAAGGTTTCCTTCGGGAGATCCTCCTCAATTTTGGCATTTCCTCCCCCTAATTCTTTGTCCTAGTCAATGGCTCTCCTGTCAATTTCTTTCAGAGCTCAAGAGGTCTACGTCAAGGGGATCCTCTGCCCCCCATCAATTTCATCATCCTCACAGAAGCTTTGGAAAGAGCCCTCAAGGATGACCAACAACGGAAGAAGGTGACTGGCATCCTCCCTACCTCGAGGATTGAGGTGATCACCCATCAGCAGTTTGTGGATGACAAGCTCCTGTCCAGCATAGCGTCAGTAGCTCAAGCCAGATCCATCAAACGAATCCTAGGACTCTATGAGAGTGTTGTCGGTCAAAAATTTAACTACATGAAAAGCAAGATTTTTTTTCTCAACACCCCTGTTAGGCATCAATTTCAGATTGCAAGGATCTTGATGTGCTCTATTGACTCCTTCCCCACTACCTATCTTGGCATCCCTCTCTTCTGTGGGTGTGCTAAGGAAGGGATGTGGAACATGGTGCTCGAGAGAATCCACAGAAAGTGGGTGTCATGGAAAGGCAATTTCTTATCCCAAGCTGCCAAGGCAAACCTCACTGTGGCATCCCTCCAAGGGATTCCGACATTTTTCATGTCTATTTTTAAATTTCTTGCCTCGGTTATTCACAATATTGAGCAGACCTAATGAAACTTTCTTTGGTTAGGAAATTAAGACAAGTCCAGGTTTCCTTCGGTGGCCTGGGATAAAGTTTGCAGAAGCAAGAAGCAAGGAGAATCAGGGTTCAGAATAATGGCCAAGATGAACCTAGCGCTCATTGCCAAACACACCTAGAGGATCCTAGTAGATGAACTGGCAGAATGAGTTAGAATTGTTAGGAAGAAATACCTCACTAACACTTCCTTTCTTGAGGATGAGATTCCCACTAGAGGGCCGAATTTCTAGAAATCCATTGTCCAATACAAGCAGCTGATCCAAGACCGCATCAGGTGGATCCTTGAGGATGGCTAGAGCATAGATTTTTGGAAGGATAGGTGGGCCCTAGAGGACCCTCTCTCTGAGCATACCGGGTTGGTTCACCTTAAAAATTTTCTTGATAACAACTTTGGGCAGAGGGTGGCCAATTTCATTGAATGGAGAAATGACTCTCTATAATGGAAATTCATTGATGCAGAGGGGCTAGAGACTGAGGTAAACTTCCTATCCTCCATCCTTAAGGACATCATCATACCCACCAGCAAAGATCCAGATCGAATGATTTGGAGGGGGACCAATGATGGTGGATTCTCTGTCAAATATGCCTATGAATTCCAATGCAAAGAGATGAAATCGGACTTTCCTCGCAACGTGGTCTGGAGGAAATATTTGATCCCAAAGGTAAATTTCTTCTCATGGATTACCTTTCAAAATAAAGCTCTCACAATTTACAATATTCACAAGAGGGGGTTTGTTATTCCCAATAGGTTTTATCTGTGTGAGTCTGCTTGTGACTCCTCTGACCACCTATTCCTGCACTATGTTTTCACTAGGTTGGTCCTTGGCTCCATCCTCTCCCCAAGACCATTAAGGAGGCTTTCTTCCAATGGCCTAATCCTTGTAAAATCCCAAGATCTATTTCCTGTGGAATGCTTGCTTCCACAATTTTTTGTGGCAGATATGGTTGGAACGCAATGGTCGGGTCTTCGGTAATCCTCCCAGGGATCCTCCCTCAGTTGCTCACAGATCCATCACCTTTGCCATTTAAAACTCCAAGCTTATCCCCAACTCATGGCCCAAGCATGTGTTTAAAGAGGGTTTGTTCAAATCCTTGAAGTTATCAGGGGAGATCAAGGAGCAGGAGGATCTGCGGTTATCCAGGAAGGACGTCAGGTGGGTCAGGCCTCCTCAAGGATGGTTGAAGTTAAATTTTGATGGGGCCTCTCGGGGCAACCCAGGGGCGATCGCTGCGGGTGGATTAGTTAGAGACCATAATGGACAGCTTGTCTTGGCTTTTTTTGAAAACTTAGGGTTTTAAACCAATCATGTTGCAGAGGCCAGAGGACTTCTTAGAGGACTCGAGATCATTGCAGAGGATCCCCAACCCTTGGTAGTTGAAGGGGACTCACTAAACATCATTAACTATATGATGAATTCCCAGGATCCGACGTGGAAGGTTTTCAATGTCATTTTTGAGGCCAAGAACCTCCTCCTCTGGAGGAACCTGGTCCAATTCAAGTACACCTACAAGGATGGCAATGGTTTAGCCAACCACTTGGCAAATAAGGGATTACTATCCACATGTCTTGTGATGTTGCGACAGTGTTTTTCGATGGACGTGGAGAAGGTCACCAGCCAGGATATCACTAATGATTCCATATAAGCAATAAGAGAGGCCCAGGAGGATCAAGAGGATCTAGATGCATAAGAGTTTTTCCTAGGACGTGATCCTTTTTGTCGTCTATCAGAGGCAACGATTTTCAGAATGGATGCATCTGTTTCTTTTTGTTGTTTTTTCCGCATGTTTTACCTCCAGTTTGAGGTTTCTGATGTAGCCCTCCTGGGCATTACTATGTTTTTTTTTTGGTAAGGTTTACTATAGTTTCTATTGTACTAGCCCAAGGGGATCCTTTTGTTACTAAGGGTTGTAGCCTCTCATGTTATAAGGTTTTGGGATCCTCTTAAAAACCCATTTTGTATATAAAATATCTACTTACCAAAAAAAAAAAAAGTTACACACATAAAATAACATAATGATATTATTGCTTAGAAAATAAAGTACAATGCAAGGAAATATCTGAGAAGATATGTGAGGCTATAACATTCCATCCATTACTAATTTCTTTATAATCAAGATTGCATCACTCTTATATGATATTTTTGGTGTGTTGGAGATCCACCATATTGAATTTGGTAGGTCACCCACATGGAAATGTGGTTGTTCACCTTCCATGAGTTAGAAGGTCACCCATATGAAAATGTGGTGACTTATCTTCTATGAGTTACAAATTCTACTTTATTAAAAATTACATATATAATATTAATTTGGTATTTTATCTTCTACCAATGTGTCAACATGGCTAGAGATGCATTCACAAAAATCTACAAATAAAAAATTATTAATTTTAGTAAATATTTTGTTTTACATTTTAAAGAGTCTTCAAAGCATTTTTTCCATAGAGTTATTGAAAACTCTATCTATGACACAGTTTTCTTCTAAATTATTATTCTCTCTAATATTTACAATGCTTTTTGAATGGATCAAAATGGAGTCCCAAGTACAATGTTATACCCATTATGGTGTAGTTAGATCAAAAGAATAGATTTAAAGACATTTTAAAGCATAAAATCGTACCCTAGAAAGGTCAAATGACTAGATCATTCATATCCCTTTGAAAATCAATGGTTCTCATTACATCAAAATTTGACATCAGATGTGGAAATTACTTAGTTATTTGATTTTCGTGATCTATTTCCTTTGGTGATAAATTTATCCTTCCTTGATCACTTTAATGAATTATCTTCTAGTGGTCTTAGTCCATGTATAAACAATTTGATCCTCCTCCACTAGTGCTAAACTATCCAGATTGATTTCTTCAATGTCCAATATTCTACTACTATAGAAGTGTCCAACATAGGTGGATAGTAGGGCTTGAGAAGTTCAACATTATAGACTAGATGAAAACCAATATAAGATGGAATATTCAATTCAAAGGTATTTTCTTCCACCGTCTTTGTGATTGTGTATGATCCATATAAAATACGGGCTCCTATAAGTCTATATTTCTTAAGTCATAACCATATGTTATTTTCAACCTTGAATTTTTCTAGGACCCAACGTTGGTCATATCATTGCGTATATTTATAATTTATATTTTTCAATATGTGATGGACCTATTGTTGTATGTTTTGAATTTTTTCCACAAATTATGCTATATTTTTAGATTATTTTTGTCCATGAGGTTAGTACTCTATGGGTTGCATAGGGAGAGCTACATTAATGGGTGCCAAGGGTTAGAACCTTAAATAAACATAAAATGGGATTTGTTTGGTAGATCTATGTACAGTTGATTTTATCCATGCTAAATGTAGGGGGGCTCTCATCACATATGTGTAAATACTTGGAATTATATATTCTAAGAAGGTGTAGAATCAATAAATTTATAACTTTTGTCTTCCCATTAGTTTGAGGATGGAAGGTTGTGGACAAAGATAACTTGGTGTCCATCATGCTCCATAGGATGGAATAGAAGATGCTTAGAAGTTTTATATTCTTATTAGATACAATAGACATTAGCAAGCCAAAGTTGAGCCACATGACTAAAATAAATATAGTAATCTCCTTAGTTGAAATGATTTTCTAAAAAGTATCATGATCAACTACTATAAAAACATAATCATTAAAATTATTAGATGTGGGTAAACCTAAGAGGAAATCCATGGAAATAGATTCCCAAGGCTTGGATGACACTAACAATGGTGTATGCAATATTTTCTTCTTGTTTGGAAATTACATAGGTGATACATGACTTGATGTACTTCTCGACATCATTCCTCATTTTAAAAAAAAAATACATTTGAAGAAATACTACTTTATCAAAATGTTTTTTCATCCTAAAGTAACCTACTACTTTATCAAAATGTGATTCCCAAATAATATTTAATAACTCACTAGATGGTACATAGATATGTTCCATGTAATAAAGGAGGTTATCATACAATTAAAAATTAGGAACATGCTTACCCACACAAATATCTTGGTATGCATCTTAAAAATTAGAATATACTTCATACAAGGTGGACCAATTGAAAGTATCATGCCCATAGGAATCAAGAATGGTGGTTACTTTAATGATTAGAGGTTGACTCAAATAATATATTTATAAATTCACACTCCCTTTCTTGTGCTTGATGATCAAATGAAACTATTACAGATATATGTTCCACATTTGGTTTCTTTCATTTCTTATATTACTTGATATTTGAATGAACTCTAGAGTTCTATTATTTATATAGATGATGGTTTCCTTGCCCAAAATGTAGTGCTTCCATTATTTACATGTACGGATAATGGCATAAAGCTTTTTATTGTATATAGGATATTTTAAACTATTTATTGAATGCTTCACAATGATAGGTAATTGGATGCCCATGTTGTGTGAGAATAACTACTACTATGTACTCTGATGCATCAATCATTACCTCAAAAGCTTTATGTAAATTAGGTAGTAAAAGTGTAGGAAATGAACATAATTGATCCTTCAACCTCTCAAATCCCCTTTATTGTTTTTCTTCCTAATAGAACTTGGATTTGGCACCTCCTTTGGTCTCTTGGTGTAGTGGCCAAGTAATGTGTGAGAACCCCAATAAAGATATTTTATATAAATTGGTAAGACCCAAAAAGTTGTGAAGCTTTGTTAGAGTCTTTTGAGTAGGTCAATCTCTTATTAGCTAAATCTTCTAGGGATCAACATGGATTCCCTCGTTGTTAATAATATATCCAAGGTACTTAATATTTGTCACACTATAAGAACAACTTCAAATTTGCATATAGCTTATGTCTTCAAAGAATATAAAGTGGCTATCAAACATGTTGTAGATGTTCTTCCATCCTACTATATATAAGAATTTCATATAAGTAGACTATCACAAATGAGCTAGTGTAGGGATACAAGATGTCATTCATCATCCTCATGAATGTGGTAGGTCCATTGTTCTATCCAAACTGTATAACCATCCACTCAAATAAACTACCCTTGACTATGAATATAGACTTCCAAATGTTAGTTATATCTATGGGTATTTGATGATAGCTAGATTTGAGATCAATTTTGGTGAAGAACTTTGCACCATGGAGCTAGTCTAACAAGTCATCTATCTAAGGGAGTGGATAGTGGTTCTTCAGAATGATTTTATTGAAAGCTATATAGTCAAGACATAGCCTATATATTCCATGTTTCTTTGGAGTGAAGAAAATTGGACTACCATATTGTGAAGCACTTGGCTTCATTTACGTCTTTTTAATTAAATTGGAATGAACCTCCTATGTTGATGTGAGTATTTTACCTAGAATTTTTTGGTTCTAAATTGTACTAAACAAGAAACTCTATACCAAGGATGATTCTAACTGTAAATACAAGGAATAACAACAAAAGTAGGATTAAAATTATATATCCAACCCTAGTAGAATTAAATAAACAAAAAATGGAAACTTGAAACAAGTAATAATAAAAACTCAAAACAAGAGAAATTAATATTGCTTGCCTCTTCAATGGGTCAACCTCCTTCACTTTCCAAATCTTCTCCAATATTATGAAGGTTACATTATTGACTTTTTATAATACTTATAGTCATATTTCTTGACTATTCTATGACAATATTCCCTGACAGTTCCATATATGATTCTATGGTAGTTATATATGTGATTCTATGGTAGTTATATATGTGATTCTATGACAATATTCTCCTACATATTTCTAAATTGACATGTGGAATTATTTAGATATTCCATATGGAAAAAGGCCAACATGGGTTACATTAATGGGCTTTGTAACATGCCACTCCCTTAGAAAATCTTTATCCTCAAAGTGAAAAAGAGAAAAATTGCTACTGGATTTCTTGCAATAGCTCCCATCTGGCATCTTCTAGTTGGATCCCATGTCATTATATAAAGACTTTAGTGACATCATGGGAGCAAAGGTGTTGAGTCCATCAATCTAGGATGACTGTTAGTTCAAACATAATATATCCTTCTTCATTGATTTTTGAAAGGACTATTTGTATTGGGATATGCTTCCTCACCATCTTCTTCAAACAAGACACATGAAAAAGAGAGTGGATCTTGGATGATGTTAATAGTTCTAATTTGTAAGCCACCTTCCCTATTTTCTAAAGTACCTTATAAGACTTATAAAATTTTGGTGATAGCTTGTATCACCCCTTGTGTTTTAGGGACATCTACTTGTAGGGTTGGAGATAAAGAAAACCCATTTTACCTTCTGCAAAATCTATCATAGTATTATGTTGATATACCTATTATTTCATGTGATTTTGAATGGTTTCCAATTTTTGCTTCAGGGTGGTTAAGATCTCCTATCGACGAGTGAGAATTGTATCAATTTCTTGAACATTTGAATTGCCAAGGAGGTAAGGGTAAGTGTTAGGGGAGATTGGTTGTATACAACCTCATAGGGAGTCATCTTAGTGGTTGTGTGGAAGTTGGTGTTTTACCACCATTCGACTAGGGGACAGCATTAGATCCACTTGGATTGTTATCCAGAGAAAAAGCACCTAAGGTAGATCTTGTTGGAGAATATTAATTTATATGGTACATACTAATTTACCCCCATGGTACCTTCTGGTACAATTATAAGTATGTAAATATTAGAATAGGGTTTAATTCAATAGTTTAGGAGTGTGATTTATATTTTTCCTTATGTATGTGTTTATGTGTAGGATGTGCACGAGTGTCATGTAACAATGTGTGTAAATGTGTAGAGTGAATATGTACACAAGCGTCATATAATAATGTGTCCAAGTGTGTAGAGTGAGTATGTGCACAAATATCATGTAACAATGCGTTAAGTGTGTGCAAAGTTTCATAGAGTAAAGTATGCAAGTAAACAGGTTGTCAAGAGTCATGTATACAAGTGGCAAGATGTGAAGCCAAGAGGCATAATATATTTTTTTATGTACAGAATAGGAAAGGTTCCATATCCTAGATTTGTGAGGAGAGCAATAGTCAAAGAATCCAAACAGTCACATTTCTAAAGTTATATTATGGAGACAAATCTCCATGAATTGTATCGAATAATGTAAGAAGTATAATCTAAATATTGAATCTTGTATGCAATGCTTTGAGAAATTATACTATAAGTTTTCTTATGCATATTGTTATTGATATTGGTTGTTTATTTCATATTATTCTTATTTTTCATGAATGTTCATTTATTTTGGTTATTTATGTTAATTGCTCTAATATTTGAGTCTACACAAGATCTTGGATATTGAGACCTATGATTAAATCTAGCTAAAAAGCCAACAATGGTATAAGAGTAAAGTTTTGTCGACTTTATTAGAGCTACTTTTAGTAGTCTTTATTGCTACCATCAAAATAATTTTCTTGTGTGAATATTTGAAGAGTCTAGAAAGACAAGTTTTAGGGATACATTGAGTAGTTTCTAAAAGCTAGCACCATACTTGATTTTGGTGTGAATATTTTGGAAAAATAAGTTCCACGTTAAAAGTTATCATCAAAGAAGAAATTTATTGTGAATTTGGAAAATAAATTTGAAGAAAGTGCCACGTGAAGAAAATGTAGACCAAAAGGGATTTTGGGTCATCGATAACCTTGACATTGTTTTGTGAAGATTGATATTTTAGGTTTTTTCTTTTTAAGTAGTTTTAACGTTCGTGAGGGCATGGGCCATATGAGAAAACCCTCATTGAGGATATTTCTTACCCAATATATGGTTATCCAACCATACTCTTTTTATCAAAGCATGGTGTACAACCCTACTTCCATAGGATTCAAACCATGGTACTATATTTAGAGTTCCAAATTCTCCATCGTTAGGCTACTCAAGCTATATTTTGGATAGGGTTTGCAAAGGTAAGAATATTGGAGGAGCAAGCTTGTAGAATTGATGACTTATGAGTTTGGCTTTAGGGGCAAAGCTTGGGTGGAGATTATTAAGAGATCAAGAAAATAATTGGACAAAAATATTACTTCAAAAATATATAGGATCTCAGGATATAATGAAGTTATTTAGGAAAATAACCCTATCCAAAGGATCACCAACATGAAATTTTTATATCATATAGTTTTCAATGGATCAAGAAACATATTAGATGGCTAGTCAATGAGGGGAATTATGCAAGTTCTTGCTTTGATGCTTGTTTGAAACCTTATCCTCTTATCTTTAACTCAAAATGGTAGCCATTGGCATGGTCATGCCTATCTTGTAAAGGTCCAAATGTCAAATATTATATTAATATGAGAAACAACTCTAGATTATAGATTTCTATTGGTAATCTAGTTGAAGGAGAGGACCTCAAATAAATTGCAAATGAACTTCAAAATATGCTTCAAGAGTTTCACTTGCCTATTTTATATGAAATGATGAGTTGGTTTAGAATATATCAAAATATAGTAGATACTTGATCAAGTTGAGATATGAGGATTTAGAGAAATAAAAATTTTCTACTCCCAAGGATTTTCCTTGGAATAATGTTCTGGTCATTAAAGGATCTCCCTAAGGCCTCAACATTCCTTTGGTTAGTAGTTCAAAGTAAGATTCTTATGAGAGATTTTATAAAGAAGTGGATATCATGGACCATTTAGATGTGTCTTGTGTGAGAAGTATTTAGAAACATTAGACCATTTACTTCTTCATTGTCCCTATGCTCAAACCATTTGGGTTTACTTTTTTAAAATATTAAAACATATTGGGTAGCTCCATAAACATTGAAAGAGTTGATAAAATGGTAGATTAATCATTTCAAAGCTAAAGCATTATGTATTATGTGGAGAATTGGTCCTACCATTATTTGTTGGAATTTATGGTTTGAAAGGAATAATAGAATTTTAAAATATTTCTTAAAATTATATGCCCAAGTTTGGAACCATATTATTACCTCTCTTATAGAATGTTTATAGAGATGTTGGTCATCATAGGATGTCTCAAGCGAGGAAAAAGAAGTGGTATCAAATTGGTTATAGGATTTGAACATACATGGAAGAGTCATTTACGATAAATATATTAAAATAAAGGATCTACTTTGATCTAAGGTAAAATTAAAATGTCTAAAAATTAGGTTTATTAAAATTAATTTTGATGGTGCTTCTAAAGGGAATTTAGAAAAAAGTCGATAGAATGGTGTTTTTTAGAAGAACAAAGGCAAAAATTTTCTCACTCATAAACATATGTCTTGGAGTATATTACATTATTTGGTACATGTCTTAGATTAAGCTTTACTTTATGTAATGTAATAAATGCACAAGTGTGAATGATATTCAATAATGTAAATGTGCACATTAGTCCATGTGTACATGAGTCCATAGAATAGGAAGTTGAATAGTCTAGAAGTGTGAAGGCCAAGAGTGCACCATATGAAGAGTCACATACTATTATATATTTGTGATAAAGCATTGTAATATGGATCAAAGGTGCATTGCTCATAGCATGCATTAGTAGAGTAGTTTCATCTATTGTATCAAGTTCCATATTTTTGTGAGTTTCCATTAATAGAATATTGCAGGTTTATTGCATCTTATTCTTTATGCATACTTTACATCTTGTGATTGTTTTTCCATATCATATATTATCAAAAGCTAACAGTGGTATCAGAACCACAAGGGAGTTTGATAGGATATATGGAGAATTATTACAAGGTTGTGACTTGCATAGGTTTTTGAATTGTGAAGGAGAATTTGACTGGTTAAGGAGAAACTAGTTAAGGTGAGAAGATTATCTCTAGAAGGTGAAACCAAAGAAGATTGGAGAATATCTATTCCAAGAATAAATTTAGAATAGAAGAAGATTTCAGGTCTTGAATTTAGACCTTGACATTATGGAGATTGGGAGATTAAGAGACCCAAGAAGGAGGTCCTATTGGAGAAGTTGGTAGATTGAAGAAGACTGCAAATTGCATATTGGCTAGAGTCTTTCCATAATATTGTGAAGACTAGGACTCAACACAGAATTTGTTCCACTAGTTTTAAGAATAACTAGTGAAGTTGATTTATTTTAGAATTCTAGAAATTCTAATATATTTGGTTCTATTATCTAAGTTTTTGGTTGTAGAAAATTAACACCCAGAAGTTGAGAAGCTTCCTACAACGGATAGAGAAGAATTTCATCTTCATTGTCTGAAAGTCTATGTGCTTTCCTTATGCAGGGATTAATTCTTTGTTGTAGAAAATTAGAGATTGAAGAGGTCTAAGAAAATACCAATTGAATATTGAAGATTGAGGAGACTCAAGAAAGAATTCCCCATAGAAGATTGCAGACATAAAGCTGCATATTGGAGAAGTTGAAGAGACTAGGAAGAGGTCAAATTAAACAACTATTTTTAGAAGATAGAAGGTTGGAGATAGAATATTGTAGATTGAATACTGCATATTGGATATTGAAGAGACCCGTGCATAAGGTTCTCATTACAAATTGAAGATTGGAGATAGAGAACACCTAAGAATAGGTCCTATTGTAGATTTGAAAAATAACAGAAGAATTTAGAGATTCAAGAGATTAAGAGTAGTAGTTTTTGGAGATTCAACAAAAATATCTCATTATAGTATTCCCATAGTTGGGAGATTGAGGAAACTAAGAAAATGTTTCATGAAAGCTTTGAGAAAAGAAGTTGAAGAGTTGCAGAAGAGGAGTTGAAGAGTTGCAGAATTATAAGACCTAAGAGAAGTGGATTAAGAGAATTTGGAGAAGATGAAGAAGGCTAGAGAAAGCCCTACTACAGAATTGAAGAAGCAACCATTGAAGGTGTTGTTGAAGAAAGCTAGGAGCAGGAGATTGCAAGGAGGAATAACTTTACAAAGTTCAAAAAGTATCCAATGAAGGAGATTTGGAGAAGGTTTGTGACAGGAGATTAGAAACAAGGAGAAGTTTTTGATAAATAGTTTTTTAGGACAATTGTCGCCATCCAATAGTAAGCCCAAAAGGAAGAAGTGTTTGGCAAGAGGTTTTCCAAATCTTGGAGAAGGGATTTGAATATCTTAATAAATTCAGATTCTTGAGAAAATAAACAGCATAGGAGATCAATTTTGAAATCAAAATTCAACCAAGAGATTGTAAGAGACAAGGAGATTGAAGAGTCTAAGGTTTTGGTAAATCTAAGGACAACCACAAAATTTTTTAAGGCTGATTTTCAAGAGAAGGTTATATTTTAAAGCAGATATGGAAGGGTTGCAGGAGAGCAGATTGAAGGAATCCTAGAGCTACGATTTGGAGAATATTTGGGCATAATTTGGAGTGCCCATAAATAGGAGTTTGAAGAAATTTTTGATAGTGATAGAAGGCAATATTCTAGAGACTTTCATTGCAGGTTTTGGGTAGCAAAAAAAATAAGGAGTTGACTGTGTAATTGCATATTTTAGATAGCATTTGGGGCAACGTCAAAAGTTGCTAGTTTCAGCTTTTAGAATAGCAGACTTGGATAAGGTTGGAAGCCACAAAAATCAAATTTGTGGATAGCATTGGAGAAGGATAAGGAGTTACGAGTTTTGAAAACTCTAGAATAGATTTGAAGGAGTTATTAGATAGAGAATTTGGAGGAATTTGAGTAATAAGCAGGGTTGCAAGTTTGGTAAGTTTTGAGCAGAAGAGTGAAGGAGAATAGGGGAGCAAAATTACAAGTTTGAGATAGAAATTTGGATGAATCTAATCACCAACAAAATTAGCAAATAGAATATTAGAAAGGTATGCAGTATTGGTGCAATATAAGTTTATTATCTATACATTGAAATAATATTTACATCAAGAGCACCATATTATTATTTGAGATCTACATTTGGAATTTGAAAATAAGAGCTTAAAAGAGTTCTTTAAATCAAGGTGATATTAGTTCTTACACCTTATAATTTGTAAATACAAAATAGGAAGATTTTAAGCTAACAGTTAAAGGAGAAATAAGAAGAAAACATAATATTATTTATGAGTGCTATTCTATAATTATTAATAAGTGCATATTGGTGATTTGTTGAAATGATATGGTGACATAGGCACTGGGGAGGATTAGACATTTTTTGCAGGACTGCCCAAACTACCGAACTCGTTTTGGCCATATCTCACTCATCCGAACTCGGATTGAGCTGAAATTTTGAGGGTAGATGCCTGAAAAACCCTAGAACGTCTCCACCAATTTTCATATCATTTGGAGCAACACAGATCCTAGCGCATCCCTATGTGTGAACGATATATTTGGCAAGCGGCTATGCGAGGGTTTCATCCGGGTTGAGTGCAAGCGGCTCCAGAGGTTGGTTTTTAGGGCCTTTAGGCCATAGCGGCCAATATTTTTGTGGTTTATGCTCAATATTTTAGTAGGAAATGTTGCGGGGGATACAAGATGGGTTAGAAATTTGTCTTTCAACAGATCATACTGTGAACTTGAGTGACAACGACTTCCAATTTGTTGCACAAAAGAAAAGTGAAAACCATACCTTTCCACGACGTCTAGGGCAAGGATTAAAGAGACCACGAAATAAGTTTCAAGCAGTTGATCAAAAAATGGCTCATATCTCAAGTGAATCTGGTGCTAAGGTGCACCCACAAAATAATTCTACTATGAAAACCCTGTCAAGGGTAAGAATTTTGAAGACTCGGTCCCAAAAATGAATTTTAGGGATGCCCTTCATGGTGGACAGCCTCAGCCCAATGCTAATATCAATATTAGGGCTTCTCATAAACCTCTAAGAATGCCTAAGATTGATCCCAAGAAAACGGAGTCGGGATGTCTTAAAGCGAGTGATGGAACTCCTATTGTTAAGCTTGATATGGGTAACATTCAGACTGGCATTGAAGATTTGGAAAAAAGAGGACTAATTTGTCGGTTCGTGGGTTTTCGTCCGAGTCTATCTGCTTTCAAAGTCTGGGCTGCAAAAAGCTGGAAAACTAAAGGTGAGTTACAAATCTCTATTTATCCAAATGGTTATTTTCTTGTTTTATTTGCTAATAATGAAGATAGAGAGAAAACTTTTCAAGGGGGTCCTTGGTTTTTTGGAAGGGCGGGGCTTTTCATGAAGCCCTGGCATACTAAATTTAAAGCCGAAGAAGAGATGCCTTCTATAGCTCCCGTGTGGGTTAGACTCTTTGGCCTCCCTATTGAATTTTGGAATCCTACTATTTTTTCTTCAATTGGAAACTCTTTAGGAACTTTTATGATGATCGTTGATTGTACTCAAAATTTTGAACATATTATTTATGCTCGAATTTGTGTTTTAATGGATTTTGACAAACCCCTACCTAAAAATATCACATTACAATTTGGGGAAGACACTTGGGAGCAAGTAGTGGACTATGAGAACATTCCTTTTCATTGTAGAATTTGCCATGAATATGGTCATTTGGCCAGTGCTTGCCCAAATAAAATTCTTGATCAAAAGAAAGAAGATATAAACTCAGTAGGTTTCCAAATACCTAAGAAGAAGAACACTAAAAAAAAACCAGTAATGAAGGATCAATCAAAGTCATTTGCTAATATGTTTGAAATCCTTTCCACAAATGATGTCCCAAGTGAGGAAGAGGAAATAATGGAAACTGAAATCTTAGAAACACAATTTAAATATGAAGGAAAGAACTCAGAGACAAACCAACAAATCAAAGGTTTTCAACAAAAAAAAAAGGAGAAAATTTACACAAGAAAAACAATATTTCAAATGTCAAAACTTCAAATAATGCGAGTCCCAATATAGACTCCATTGAACCATCTAGTAAAATTTTGGTTGTGTATGAGCATTCTTCAAGGTTAGAAGCCATCTCAGATTCAATTGGAATAAGTCAAGAAACAGGGAAAAAAAATTGAAGATGGATTCTAATCAAAAAGTAGGTCGCAAGACCAATCAATATCATATGGTAAAAGAAGGTGAAAAGCTTGTAGAGGAAGGTAAGATTAATGCCCTTCCCAACATTTTTAGCCCTAGTATTAATGAAGATCATCACTTGGAATATTAGAGGACTCAAAGGGAGTCTTTCAAAACAAAATGAAATTAGAAGAATGATTTAGATAAATCATCCACATCTTGTTTTCCTTCAAGAAACAAAGATGTCAATGGAGGATATGGACTTAATTGCCAGTAAAATTTGGCCAGTTGGAAAAGTGGTTTCCCTCAGTTCCCAAGGGACTTCGGGTGGCATTGCTTGTCTTTGGGACCCAAAAGAGGTAGTTATTCACCATATGGTTGGCAGTTGGGGTTTGTTGGCTATAGCTATTCAAAGTAGACATTCCAACCAGATTATGCTCTGCATTCATTGTTTATGCCCCGACTTCTTTGGAGGAAAAAAGAAGACAGTGGAAGGATATTACTCATATTATCTCTCATTTTCCTAAAGCTTGGATCTTGATCGGAGGAGATTTCAATACCATCCTCTCTCTGGATGAGAAAAGGGGGGGAAATAGAAATTTGGACAAAAGTACTGACCTCATGAGCGAATATATTGCAAACCTCCATCTTGTGGATATCCAACCAGATAATGGCCTTATGACTTGGTCTAATAGAAGGCAAGGCTTAGCTTGTATAATGGAGAGATTGGATAGGTTTTTGCTCTCTAAAAATTTCTTAATCCATGGTCACATTCCTAAAGTGAAGACTCTTAATAATGTTGGTTCGGATCATTGGCCGATCATGGTGGAAATGTGGAAAACCAATGTGAGTTTCTCTCCTTTTCATTTTCAATTAATGTGGCTTAGAGACATTTCCTTCAGACCTCGTGTGCAACAATGGTGGAAGGAAGGTAAACCTAGGCATGGGACTAAGATGTTCTATTTTGCCAAAAGATTGCAATACATTAAATCCAAAATCAAGACTTGGAACTGGAAAGAGTTTGGGGATGTTCATAAAAAAAAACATGAAGTTATTGCTCATCTTGAAAATTTGAATAAGAAAATCCATTTAGATGGCCTCACGAGAGAAGAGAAGTGCGAGATGAAATTAAACTCACAACTCGGTTAGAGGAATGGGAAAAAAGAGAAGAAATCTTATGGAAGCAAAAATCTAGAATTCAATGGCTCAAAGAAGGAGATCGAAACACAAATTTCTTCCACAAATCTCTTCTAGCTCGAAGATCTCACAACTTTATTTCTTCCTTAAAATCAGATTCTGGAGATGTTGTTTATACTTGGGATGGCATGAACTCTATTGTTGTTGATTACTTTTCCAATATTTTTGCTTGCTACTCCTCTTGACTCGGCTTCACAACAAAATGTTCTTCAAGCAATCCCTTCTCTTATCACTTCGAGGAGAACTCTATTTTGATTGCTCCTGTTACTATCAATGTGCTTCAACAAGTAGTTTTTAAAATGCAAAAAGGGAAAACCCCGAGTCTTGATGGTTTTCCTATTGAGTTCTACCAAGAGTTTTGGGATATCCTTCATGTTGATTTATTAGAGGTGGTGGAAGAAGCCAGGAAATCCAAAGAAATTTTGAAGGTTATCAATAAAACTTATATTACTCTTGTTCCAAAAGCTCAAGAGGTTGATCATATCTCAGCTTTTAGACCTATTGCTTTATGTAATGTTCTTCTCAAAATTATTACTAAAATCATGGCAGAAAGGTTGAAGCCTCTTTTGCATAAGATTATTTCCCCAGAGCAAGGGGGATATGTGGAAGGACGTCAAATAGTAGATGAGATAGTTCTTGCTCGGGAAGCCATCCATTCCATGGATATGCAAAATTCTCCTTCTATGTTCATCCGGTTAGACTTATCCAAAGCTTATGACAGAGTGGATTGGCACTTCCTTATCAAAGTTTTGAGGCAATTTGGTTTCTCTAAGGATTGGATGGATTGGATTATGGGATGTATCTCTTCAGTTTCCTACTTAGTTCTTATCAATGGCAGGCCTTCTCTGTCTTTCCCGACTTCTAGAGGTATTAGGCAAGGTGACCCGCTATCCCCTTATTTATTCATCATTCTTGTTGAATGCTTGGGTAGGACTATAACCAAAAAGAGGGAAAACAAAACCCTTGAGGGAGTTACCATTGCTCATGGAGCTAGACCTATCTCTCATCTTCAATTTGTGGATGACTCTACCCTTTTAGGTAAAGCTACAATTAAGGAAGCTTCTAATATTAAGCAAATCATTAGCTATTTTTCTAAGGCTATTGGGCGGTTCATCAATGAAGACAAATCTAAAGTTATTTTCTTTCAACTGCTCTGCTAGACAGGAATCCATGGTCTTGGATAAATTAAGATATAAGAAGACCTCTCTTCCAATCACTTATTTAGGTATTCCCATAAATATTCAAAGGCAGAAAAATAAAGATTGGAATTGGTTGTTGGACAAAGTCAAGAAGAAAATTGGAAAGTGGACCAACAAGTGGCTTTCTTCAGGGGTAGAATCACCTTGGTAAAATCAGTCCTTCAAGCTATTCCTATTTATGTTTCTTCCATTTTGAATATCCCAAAGGTTGTTCTTCGAGAATTGGATCAAATCGAGTCATCGTTTCCTTTGGAGTGGTACTAAGGAGAAAAGAAAATGGGCCTTGGTGAAATGGGATACTTTATGTCTTCCTAAGAGTGAAGGGGGGTTAGGATTCCGGTCTTCAATTAATAACAACAAAGCTTTAGCTGCTAAATTATATTGGAGGATGTTGCATAACCCCAATGCTCTTTGGGCCAATAATCTCCATGCTAAATATGCTTGAGAACAAAAGTCCCGAAGACCTTGTTCGCTATCAACTTCCTACCAAAGGTTCTCCCATTTTAGCAGTTCTTAAGGCTGGTGAGGATTTGATAAAGAAAAAATTATTTTGGATCATTCATAATGGTCAACATGCAAATTTTTGGATAGATTCTTGGGATGGTCACAAGCCTTTGATAACTCGGTTTCTCGATTGGAGGCCTTGGATGGAGGAGCTTCACCGAGCTAATTGGATAAAGGTGGCTAATTACTTGTCGGTACCATTTTGGTAATTCAAAGGTTGGTAGATATTGGATCCCTATTGAGGACTGGCCTATTCAAATCCCAGAAAGGCAAAGACAAGATATCCAAGGCATCCTTCATATGAGATCCCTCTCTTGGTCCCATGAAAAAGATTGTTTTGGATGGAACAACACTACTAAGGGTGAGTATTCAGTTGCTCAAGGTTATTTGACCTTATGCCATAATAATCCCAACCATTCTTTTGACATATTTTCTCAATTGTGGGCTCAAAAGCTCTGGCCTAAGGTGAGGTTCTTTAATTGGCTTTTATTGCATCGTAGGGTGCTTACTGGTGAGCAACTTATGAAGCGTGGTTTTCATGGCCCTTTTAGATGTGAAATGTGTGAAGAGAATGTAGAAAATATCAACCATATTTTTATTGAGTGTACTTTAGCCTCTGAGCTATGGAGGAGAATGGCAACTTTACTTGGCTTACGAGTGGTCCAATTTTTTCACTTTTGAACGACTTTGGAGGGATTGGCCTAATCAAGAGGGTGTTGATCATTTTATTAGGCGAGTAGTTTGGATGGGTTCTACCATTCTTCTTTGGAATATTTGGAATGAAAGGAACAACCAAATTTTTAATCAAGATAGGAAGGATATTCACTATATTTGGCAAAAGACCATAGCCAACTTAGTTGAATCGGTCCATCAACTCCTTAATCACCCCCAAAACTCCCACCAAATATGGGATCAAGTGATGCAAAGATTGAAGATTAAACCTTCTAAGGGCAACCAACTTAAAGGGAATGTGAGTATTAGTAAGATGGATAGGACTAGAAATTGGCAACCTCCTCCTAAGGATTTTGGAAAAGTCAATCCTGATGGAGCCTCTAGAGGGAACCCTGGAAAAGCCAGTGTGGGAGGAATTGGTAGACTTTCAGATGGCTCCCTGGTTTTTACTTTTGTTGAGAATTTGGGTATTCTTTCCAATAACCTTGTTGAGGGGTATGGTATCCTTAGAGGCCTTTAGGAGGCTACTAAGGTTGGATGGGAAAAGGTGTTAGTTGAGTCGACTCTCAACTTATGATTAATCTCTTGAAGACTCCTACTAAGAATCATAAGGTGGATTGGAGAATAAAAAGAATTATTGAGAAGATTCGGTTAATCCGGATGGGATTTTTGAAAGTTGATTACAATCATGTGGTCGAGAGATCAAAACAAGAGTGTTGATGCTTTAGCTAATTGGGCTTTGGACAAAGGTGATCTTACTTGTTATGGCCACCCTCCTATATGGTGGGCTTCTCAAATTAGGGAAGCTCTTCTTTCTATCATTTCTTTGGATGGCTCCAGTTATGAAGGTACCTAGTTTCTTCTTGTTTTTTTTTTGTTTCTCTTTGGTTCATTCAGTTTTTTTAGTTCCCTAGCTCATTCTATTCTTTATTTTGTTTCCTCTGTTGATTCTTGCATTAATAGTCTTCTGGTCTAGATAGGTCATTGTTTTGTTCATTTTTTTTCTTTTGTCTTCTTTGTTTTTTTGTTTAGTTTTTTAAGGTGGGTGGGTTCTTTTGTTTTGTTTTGTTTTTGTGTTCTTTGTGTTGTTTTTTGTTGTTCTTGTGTTTTTGTTGTTTTTTTTTTATGTTTTTTGTTATTGTTCTTGTGTTTTTTTCGTTCTTGTTCTTGGGTTTCTCTTTGTTTGTGTTATTTCATTTTTTTATGTGTGAGTGTTTTCTATGTTTTTTGTTTTTGTTTATTGTCTGTTGTTGGTTGTTTTTTATTTTTTTATTTTATTTTTTAGGTTTTGGTTGTGTTTATTTTTCATGTTTTTTTGGGTTATGTCTTTGTAGTGTTCTGTTGTTTTTGTCTTGTTTGTGTTTTGTTATGTGGTTCTTGTGTTTTTCTATGTGGTTTGTGTTGTGGTTTCTTTTATCTTATTGTGCGTGTTTGGTTGTGCTTTTGGTTTTGACACACTCAAGGAGCATGTTTTTTATTTTATTTTATTATTTTTGTTGTTATTTACTTTTTTTAATTTGGTTTTGTGTGTTTGTTTGCTCCTTGAGTATGTCAAAGGTGGTAGGCCAGGTCCGAGTCCTGGGCATTTTTGGTGGAATGGATACCCTTGCCTCCTTGGGTCTTACCCGAAAGTGGCATCCCTTTTGGGATGTTTTCCACAAAAAAAAAAATAATAAGTGCAGATTTATCTACGTGGAAAAAGGAAACCAAGTGTAATAGTGTAAACAAGCAAAAGATCAAACAAAGGTTGAGAAATCAAGGTGGAGTGTTTTAGTGTCCAAAGACACTAGCTAAGGAACAAAAGAAGAAGAGTCGATCATCATTGTTACTCAAGGAAGAGCAATAATTCTTCGTAGGAGATTTTTTCCCATTGGATTCTTTCAACAACATCGCAGTAGAAGGAAGACTCGTCATCTTGTACTAGAGTGTGAAGAACACAAGCTTATACTGAGAGGGGGGGGTGAACAGTATAAGACCTCTTTTTACTTTTTCCTTTATACTTCAAAATAGTAAAGCAATATACCCAAAGCAATATCAAAGCAATGCACAATATCATCCACAAAGTGACACCAATTTTAACGTGGTTCACCCAGAATGGGTGGGCTACGTCCACAAAACTTTTCTCTAAAAGTTATCTCAAAGTTCTTTGGGAATCCTTCCCAATTACAATGTTTATGAGCCTCGGCCCAAAGGAGATACCTTCCCCCAATCAGAATTTATGAGCCTCTGCTCAAAGGAGATACCTTCCCCCAATCAGAATTTATGAGCCTCTGCTCAAAGGAGATACCTTCCCCTCTGCTCTAGAAATGATCCCTCAGAAGATCAACTGCCTCTACCTCTTGCCAGCACGTGGAACTCCTTTCCACCGAAGACCTCCTATCCTTAATGCTTAGCCTAAGAGACCTCTACCTTCTATGATCACGTCCATAGTAGCTCAAGCAACCTATACCAAACATAGTCAGTCGGTCTAGTACAAGTCTTCCTCTGTCTCGTCAGATCTGTCCAACTCTTGAACAAATCAATCCTCTCGCATACAAGCCTTCTCAAAGACTTGCCAAATCTGTCCTCGGGTTCTTCTCATAGAACCAATGCACCTCTGTCCTCAAGTTCTCTGATAGAACTATCAAACTCAGCTCACAAGTCCTCTGCTAGGACCTGTCCAAATCTGCTCACAAGTCCCCACCGAAACTTGTCCAAAACTGCTCACAAGTCCCCACCGGAACCTGTCCAAAATTGCTCACAAGTCCCCATCGGAACCTGTCCAAAAACTCAACAAGCTCACCAAGAAAAACTTTCTTAGTAGGAAATCACAAAGTGAATTGTTAGAGACCCAATGTGATTTGTCAAACTCATAGAAGCATAAAGAGAATTGTTAGAGACTCAATATGTTCTATACTCAAATCCCAATCTCAAAACTCAACTCAAATCAACTCAGCTCAATCTCAATCTCAAATCTGAAAACTCAACTCAATATCTGAAATGGATAGGATAGAATGTTTTCTTTCAAGAACATGAAACCCCAACAATTGCCAACTATGCAAAGAATCACATAACAATGATACTCATGTTCTTTTCACCATCAATTAGGGTTTCAACAACAATGCTCATCAAACAAGGTTTAGTCAACCAACACCATTCAACTCAACATCAACCTTGAAGCATTCAACCAATCATCACAAGAAAAGGAAACAAGTAGAAATCCTTTTCCCTCCAAAGATATTTGAACAAAACAGCCACCAACACAATATCACCAAATGCAAAGAATAACTTGCTCAAATCAACTCAATGGAGTAAGCCCAATATCATGAATCAAGTAAAGCAATAACTTGATCAAACAACCTCTATGGAAGCAACTCAACCATCAAACTCAAAACAGCCAACCAAGGGTTCCACCAACTCAATGCAAGTAGCTAGACTCACAAATATAAACCCTAGTGCACAAAGCTTCCACTATCTCAAACCAAAAATTATGCATTCACCAAAAACTCTCCTTAAGGATAACAATGCATAAGTAGTCTTCAACAAACCAGAAAATAGGATTTACACCTAGCCAAAGGATACCTAGTAGAATACCTTTTCACTCCAACCTTATTTCAGAAAACATACACCAATCATACTCATAAGAAGAATGTGCCCATACCTTATTGGAGTAGAAGATAATTGAACCTTCAAGCTGTCACCACACACAACTCTCAAACTTCCAACCAAGTTAGGGTTAGAATAAAAAGAAATGAGCAATAATATAAACTTCCTTTATTACACCTTTTAGCTCCACTTCTTTAAACACAACCACCATAACATGCCAATAAATCAACAATCACAGACTCACACCTTATACCTCCATTTTTAATTTTAGCATAGCAAAGAATAATCTTAAAAATACATCCAAAGAAATATGCCCTTATTTCTCCTAAGCTTTTATTCAATGCTAATCACAAAAGCCAAAACTCATAAAATTTAATCACACCTTATAAATCGTTGTCCAAGAAACTCCGAATTTCGTGGCATAAAGACGTTTTAATAAAAACGTGTGTTACTCTAGCAAAGCACCCCCACGAGACTCGAAACGATGACCTCCGCCAATGCAGCGCCCAACAACAGCCTTCGCTGCCACTAGCCCACGTGGGCTACGAAGTTCACAAGTGAACTTCCCTCCACTTCACCCTCGAAAAAAACTCCCGAAGACTTTTCAACCGCACGTGCTTCTAAGTCTTCCTTCGATCGCAGCGAATACAGAGCACAAACACCGCAAATTGCATTCGGGGAATTTCGAATTAATTAGCCTTCCAACCTTAGGAGTTGGAGAATAAATAGTCTCTTCGAAGACACCTTGACGTCGACGAAAATAAAGACCATTTCGAAATTAATCAAAAGTCTTTTCAAAAAGGGTTTAAAAACCCTTAAATAATTTTAATAAATTAAGAATAAAAAAAGGTTTAAAAACCTTTAAGTATTTTTAATAAATTAAAAATAATTTCTCCCTTAATTAATTAAATAATTAATTAATTAAAACCTTGAAGGGTTTTAAATAATAATTAAATAAATAATAAAGAGAACCTCCATTGGTTTTAATAAAAACCATTTAACTTGGTTTTAATAAAAACCCTTGCCAATGGAATCTCTCCGGATTCTCTTAAAAATATTCTCTTGGAATCTTCCACCTTTGAAGCCAACACATCCTCTTAACATTAATGCCATTTCCTTTTGACATCAATGACAACTCATAGACAAGAAGCTAGGATCTCAAACCCAAAATTGCCAACAATCTCCCCCTTTGTCATTGATGGCAAACCATGCTTCTCAACAACACGTGAACTCAACATAAACAGCTCCCCCTGTCTTGAGGCTCTCCCCCTTACTCAAATCTCTCCCCCTTTGTCATCAATGGCAAAGGGTCACCTTTGGGGCTCGGGACTAAGAATGAGCCTCTTAGCTTAGTCCCTCCCCCACCTCCCGATGAGGTGATTAATTCTTGGGTGGGAGTAAAACTCCCATTAGGCACTGATCATCATCAGCGTCTATAACTTCCTTGTCGGGCCTTCTCTTGAACTCTTTGTCCATATTCCTGTTCTTGTCACTGTTCTTGTTCTTGTTCTTGTTCTCATCCCTGTTCTTGTCCATGCCTTGATCCTTGGACCTGATCATGCCACTGTTCCTGTTCCTGTATTCTGGAATTTCAGCTCTACACTGTCTGATTATGTGACCTTCATTGTTGCACTTGAAACACTTGACGATGTTGTTTCTCTGAGGTAAACCTGATCTTTGAATCCACCAGTTTTGACCAAACCTGTTTCAGCCAAACCTGTTTCGACCAAACCTGTTCTTGTTATTTGCCTTGCAATAAACTGGCTTGTGCCCAAACCGTTGACAAGAGTAGCAATACCCTTGAAAGTAACTAGCACTTCTGAAACTGTCATTTACCTCCTTCACTTGAGCCATGCAATGTGAAGCCATGTGACCAAACCTGTGACAAGCAAAACATCTGCCTTGAAACTTTCCTTTAATTGACCTCTTAGGTTCTGAAAACTTCTTCTTCTCATTCTGAATTCTGTTTTCTTTTTCTGTGCATCTATCATTCAAGGACTCCTTTTTCGAAATACTTTCCTCATCAGAACTCTCTTCCTTTTGGAGTCTCTTACTAGACTCTCCAACTTGTTCCTTGTGTGGCTTAACAAAACCAAGGCCTGTTTTATCTGTTGTCTTTCTTTGACCTTTGATGAGTGACTTAACCTTTTTGGAGCTATCTTGGAACCTCGTAAAGCTTATCCTTGTACTCTTTAGTTTCCTCTTTCAAAGAAGCCATTTTCTGTTCTAACTCACTATACTCAAGAACCTTAGACTCTAACTCATCCTTGAGTTCTTGTGTCTTAGCCATAGAGAAGTCAAGACTTTCTATAAGATCATCTCTCTCCATACAACATTCATCTAACTTATCCTTGAGTCTAGCATTCTTCTTTCTTTCCTTTTTCAAAGCACTAAGAGCACTAATAAGTTCACCTTCAAGATCTACTTCACCTTCCTCTATATCTTCCTCTATTTGTTTGCTTTTTGAATCATCAAAGCCTTTTTCAGATTTCTTATCACTAGAGGTGCTACCCTTTTCAAAAACCATACATGCATCTTCCTTATAGTTTTCTGAAGCATCCTCATACATACTAGAAACCAAATCATTATTTGTGCAATCATCCTCAAGGTGACCAAAATTTCCACATCTAAGACATTTCATGATAATGAATCTATGTTTCGGTTCTTCCTCTTTTCTGATATGAACAACATCTCATTTTCATTATCACTTGAAGAACTTTCACTATCACTACTAGAACACTTACTTGCTTTGTCTAGGTAGAAACTCTTCTTGTGCTTGTGAGAATACCTCTTTCCTTGATTGTTGTGCTCATCTTTGTTTTTCCTGTGATGCTTGTGCTTTTTAGAATCCTTGCTCTTAGAATCTTGTTTATCTTCATCACTTTCATTCTTGGGAATAGTACAGTCAGTAGCATAATGACCAAACTTTCCACAATTGAAACATCTTATATTTTTCATACTTTTGTGCTTTCTAGAGAACTTGCCTTTCTTGTTGTAATATGCCTCTTCATCACTAGAAGACTCATCACTATCTTGAAGTTGTTTACCCTTGGAATTCTTGGTAGCCTTGAAAGTCGCCTCTTTCTTGACATCAACCTTCACTTGAGTTCTCAACTCAAATGCTGCAAGTATACTATGGAGCTCATCCTTTTTCAACTTATCCAAATCTTTAGCTTCCTCAATAGCAGAAATCTTTTCACTAAATCTATTAGGAAGAGATCTTAAAATCTTATCACAAACATCATTTTCAGCAAGCTCAAGACCTAAGTCTTTCATGGAGTTAACAACCTCATCCATACGAAGCATGTAGTCACTAATATTTTCATCATCATTCATCTTGAGTTGTTCAAACATACCTTTGAAGTGTCTCAACTTGGCCTTTCTGACATTTGTATCACCCGTATGAACCACCTTCAACTGTTTCCACATTTCACTAGTTGTCTTGCAGTGAATCACTTTGGTGAGATCTCGCTTTCGTAAGCCTTTCAGGATTGCATTCATTGCTTTTGAATTGTTGTGATGTAGGAGCCTTTCTTCTTTAGTATTAGGACCATGTTCAGGAATAGTGTACTCATCTTCAATCACTTCCCAAACCTCATTCCCAAGTGCCATTAGATGAACCTTCATCCTTGCACTCCAAAGACCAAAATCCGACCCATCAAGAATAGGTGTTGCATTGCCACTTGAATGATCCATTGTGTTCTTTACTAGCTTTTCCTTCAAGTTGTTAAACTTTTCGAAGGCACCTGCTCTGATACCAATTGAAGAACACAAGATTATACTCGAGAGGGGGGGTGAACAAGTATAAGACCTCTTTTTACTTTTTCCTTTATACTTCAAAATAGTAAAGCAATATACCCAAAGCAATATCAAAGCAATGCACAATATCATCCACAAAGTGACACCAATTTTAACGTGGTTCACCCGGAATGGTCGGGCTACGTCCACAAAACTTTTCTCTAAAAGTTATCTCAAAGTTCTTTGGGAATCCTTCCCAATTACAATGTTTATGAGCCTCGGCCCAAAGGAGATACCTTCCCCTAATCAGAATTTATGAGCCTCTGCTCAAAGGAGATACCTTCCCCCAATCAGAATTTATGAGCCTCTGCTCAAAGGAGATACCTTCCCCTCTGCTCTGGAAATGATCCCTCAGAAGATCAACTGCCTCTACCTCTTGCCAGACACGTGGAACTCCTTTCCACCGAAGACCTCCTGTCCTCAATGCTTAGCCTAAGAGACCTCCGCCTTCTATGATCACGTCCATAGCAGCTCAAGAACCTGTACCAAACATAGTCGGTCGGTCTAGTACAAGTCTTCCTCTGTCCGTCAGATCTGTCCAACTCTTGAACAAATCAATCCTCTCGCATACAAGCCTTCTCAAAGACTTGCCAAATCGTCCTCAGGTTCTTCTCATAGAACCAATGCACCTCTGTCCTCAAGTTCTCTGATAGAACTATCAAACTCAGCTCACAAGTCCTCCGCTAGGACCTGTCCAAATCTGCTCACAAGTCCCCACCGAAACCTGTCCAAAACTGCTCACAAGTCCCCACCGAAACCTCGTCCAAAACTCGCTCACAAGTCCCCACCAGAACCTCGTCCAAAAACTCAGCAAGCTCACCAAGAAAAACTTTCTTAGTAGGAAATCACAAAGTGAATTGTTAGAGACCCAATGTGATTTGTCAAACTCATAGAAGCATAAAGAGAATTGTTAGAGACTCAATATGTTCTATACTCAAATCCCAATCTCAAAACTCAACTCAAATCAACTCAGCTCAATCTCAATCTCAAATCTGAAAACTCAACTCAATATCTGAAATGGATAGGATAGAATGTTTTCTTTCAAGAACATGAAACCCCAACAATTGCCAACTATGCAAAGAATCACATAACAATGATACTCATGTTCTTTTCACCATCAATTAGGGTTTCAACAACAATGCTCATCAAACAAGGTTTAGTCAACCAACACCATTCAACTCAACATCAACCTTGAAGCATTCAACCAATCATCACAAGAAAAGGAAACAAGTAGAAATCCTTTTCCCTCCAAAGATATTTGAACAAAACAGCCACCAACACAATATCACCAAATGCAAAGAATAACTTGCTCAAATCAACTCAATGGAGTAAGCCCAATATCATGAATCAAGTAAAGCAATAACTTGATCAAACAACCTCTATGGAAGCAACTCAACCATCAAACTCAAAACAGCCAACCAAGGGTTCCACCAACTCAATGCAAGTAGCTAGACTCACAAATATAAACCCTAGTGCACAAAGCTTCCACTATCTCAAACCAAAAATTATGCATTCACCAAAAACTCTCCTTAAGGATAACAATGCATAAGTAGTCTTCAACAAACCAGAAAATAGGATTTACACCTAGCCAAAGGATACCTAGTAGAATACCTTTTCACTCCAACCTTATTTCAGAAAACATACACCAATCATACTCATAAGAAGAATGTGCCCATACCTTATTGGAGTAGAAGATAATTGAACCTTCAAGTTGTCACCACACACAACTCTCAAACTTCCAACCAAGTTAGGGTTAGAATAAAAAGAAATGAGCAATAATATAAACTTCCTTTATTACACCTTTTAGCTCCACTTCTTTAAACACAACCACCATAACATGCCAATAAATCAACAATCACAGACTCACACCTTATACCTCCATTTTTAATTTTAGCATAGCAAAGAATAATCTTAAAAATACATCCAAAGAAATATGCCCTTATTTCTCCTAAGATTTTATTCAATGCTAATCACAAAAGCCAAAACTCATAAAATTTAATCACACCTTATAAATCGTTGTCCAAGAAACTCCGAATTTCGTGGCATAAAGACGTTTTAATAAAAACGTGTGTTACTCTAGCAAAGCACCCCCGCGAGACTCGAAACGGTGACCTCCGCCAATGCAACGACCCAACAGCAGACCTTCGCTGCCACTAGCCCACGCGGGCTACGAAGTTCACAAGTGAACTTCCCTCCACTTCACCCTCAAAAAAACTCCCGAAGACTTTTCAACCGCACGTGCTTCTAAGTCTTCCTTCGATCGCAGCGAATACAGAGCACAAACACCGCAAATTGCATTCGGGGAATTTTGAATTAATTAGCCTTCCAACCTTAGGAGTTGGAGAATAAATAGTCTCTTCGAAGACACCTTGACGTCGGCGAAAATAAAGACCATTTCGAAATTAATCAAAAGTCTTTTCAAAAAGGGTTTAAAAACCCTTAAATAATTTTAATAAATTAAGAATAAAAAAAGGTTTAAAAACCTTTAAGTATTTTTAATAAATTAAAAATAATTTCTCCCTTAATTAATTAAATAATTAATTAATTAAAACCTTGAAGGGTTTTAAATAATAATTAAATAAATAATAAAGAGAACCTCCATTGGTTTTAATAAAAACCATTTAACTTGGTTTTAATGAAAAACCCTTGCCAATGGAATCTCTCCGGATTCTCTTAAAAATATTCTCTTGGAATCTTCCACCTTTGAAGCCAACACATCCTCTTAACATTAATGCCATTTCCTTTTGACATCAATGACAACTCATAGACAAGAAGCTAGGATCTCAAACCCAAAATTGCCAACAGAGTGTCATTGTAGTATAGAGGAACACGTATCGAGTTGGAGAAGATTGCCATCACACCAAGCCATCAGATTCTCACCAAGGAAGACAAAGCGAAGACGTTCCTGTGAATAGCACTCTAAATTCTGCATGAAAAGGAATACATAGGAGTAAGAAGATTCTAGGGTTCAAGGAGAGGCTACAAATGTCATCCGCTATAGCCCATGCACATGCCACATGGAGGAAGAGACTAAGGTCATTAATTGTACATTTGAGAGGTGCGAAGCCAAATTGAAAATGTCTCTAGAGTAACATTCAATGCCATAGTGCAATTCGGGCCAGGAAGAAAAAATATTTTAGGGGCAGTCAAAGAAGTTGAGTGCCAAGTGGCACATGTAAGAAGAAAGGTCATATTTTTTAGCACCAATTCAAAGGAAGGTATTCTTTAGATGTTAAATATAGAGGAACATGAGTAATGAAGTAGCAGTAAAGCGTAAGTGATCAATGAGCGCATAATTTTTTTTTATTGGATGCAGATAAGAGAAGGTAACACTTGCCAAGTTGAGGCAAAAGCCCGAGGTATAAGCATGGAGGTTGAAGCCAATTCTTATAGTGAGGATTGAGGTGTAGAGATGTTGAAGCTAGAGCAGAGGAAATAAACACTCCAAATAGATCAACATACACCAAAGGCCAACGAGCATCATCCAATGACGTATGTAGAGGAGAGAAGACTCAAAAAGGGGTCAAGCCTTGTTGACCAATGGATTATCAATTCCAAGGTGAAGGTAATCCACTTTATTAAAGTTGCTTATAATATTGGATTAGGATAAATAAGGATATACGTAACTATTATCCTCTAAGGTTGAAAAGTAAATTATTTTGGAGAAGTGAATTTAACCTTAGACATATTATTGAAGATTGAATTTTGGATAGAAGATATTAAAGAAATAATTTTAAGGTTTTGTAATTTAAATCATTTGAAGTTACAAAACAATTTTGGGATATTTGCAATTTAATTAAAGAGGGAGTAATAAGGGTTTCTACATCAAATTAGACTTATAATAATTGCAAATATATTTTTCTAAATTTCTAAGTTTGGAGTTATAAGGTATTCGACATCAATTTAGGAATTAAGAAATTTAGAAACATTATACTCTTGTGACTAAGGAAGTAGAAGGGTAATCAATCTCAAAGGATTAAAGCTTTACTACAAGAAGGATTATGTTAAAGGAAATTATGGAAGAACTTATTAAGTATAAAGGGTGCAAGGGATCAAAACATTTGAGAAATGTATCTGATAACAATATTATTAAAAGAAAAGAACTGATATGGGTTAGGAAGACCCTTGAGGAATCAAGAATAGATTATATAAAGACATCTTCAAACAATATGAAAAAGGAAGCTAATGGAAACACTGAGGGTAATCTCAAAAATTGTTCTCAAAAGGTAACAATTGATGATCAAGAAGACTTCCTACAGACATAAAAGAAGTAAAAGGAAAATCAACTCAGTTATACACAAATGGCTATATCAATTGACCAGGAAAACAAATGAAACCAAAGTCTACAAAACAACACAAGGAGATTTGAAATGCACATATTGTAATAAATATGGACATGAAGAAATTAATTGTTGGAATTTACATCCTTGTGAATATTATGGAAAAGAATCACATACATCTATTTTTTGTTATCACAAGAAAGAATATTATAGGAAATTTGGAGAAGTATTAATATCCAGATTAGACTGTTTTCTCAAAAGGATTGTTTTTAAAGCCTTTACTAACAATGGAGACAATCATGAAGAACAAACAAGAATATTATTCGAAAATCAAGGAAAAAAAAAGTGGACCAAAAATGTAATCAGATCATTGGTTCAGTATGGCTATCTGATGATAGATCTCACTAAAGGTCCAAAATGAAATCATAATTCAAAGAAGAAAAGGAATTAGATCAAGAAAAGCAAGACAAAGGATGAAGACACTAATCATTTGCTTGATCAAAATGTAAACAAGGAACATGACAAAGAAAAGCACAAGGACGAAGACCAATATGAAGATCTATATTGAAGACTAAAGTATTCAATAACCAAATAATGTAATACGAGGGGGATGTTGGAGTATATTACATTATTTGGTACATGTATTAGATTAGGCTTTACTTTATGTAATGTAATAAACACACAATTGTATGCACATTAGTCCATGTGTACATGAGTCCATAGAATAGGAAGTTGAATAGTCTAGAAGTGTGAAGGCCAAGAGTGCACCATATGAAGAGTCACATACTATTATATATTTGTGACAAAGCATTGTAATATGGATCGAAGGTGCATTGCTCATAGCATTTTTTTTTGTATTTACATGGTGGAATCGGTACTCATAGCATGCATTAGTAGAGTAATTTCATCTATTGTATCAAGTTCCATATTTTCGTGAGTTTCCATTAATAGCATATTTTAGGGTTATTGCATCTTATTCTTTCTGCATACTTTACATCTTGTGATTGTTTTTCCATATCATACATTATCAAAAGCCAACAATATGGAACTTCAACTAAAAACTATGCAGAGGCTAAGACACTTCTTATAGGGATTAAAATAATGTAGGGGCATCCAAGTGGTCCATAAATAAATAATAAAAATGATAATGGTTTGAAACCACCATTAGTTTTGTACATATGGTTTTGGTATATTTGTTTGACTATAAATATGTGCAAAGAGAGAGAAGAGAGATAGGTAAAGAGGAATTGAAGAAAGGAAAAGAAAGAAGAAATGCACTTTGAGGAGTGCTTGTAAATGAGAAGAACATTGTAAAAGTTTGTGGTGCTCTATGAAGAGAAGTTGAGAAGTTGAGAAGCCTGTGGCAACTGTGACTACTTTGGTATTGTATAATTGTTTATGTTGCACTATAAATTAAAAAAAATAGTATTTTATTCTTTTTTAATTGTATTATTTTACTATATACTCTCATATATCACAGTTTAAGGTCTGATTGTAGATAAAATCTTTGCCACCAATTTTTTTAGACTACATCATAAAATTATAATTGAAAAGGGATGAAAATATATCTCAATTGACGAGAATTCACAAATTATTATTAATGCTATCGATAAAAATGGATGTGGGGATTCATAAAAAATAATATTGTGTTGATGTTCATGATCTATTATTAGAGGTAATCTCTTGGAAATGTGAGTATACCTATGGAGAAGGAAATTTGATAACAAATAATTTATCTAATTGCGGTGTTGATCTTCATCTTAGTAAAGACGTTGGCTCTCCTTATGGACAAGGAAAATTGATAGCAAATAATTTAGCTAATTGTGGTGTTGATCTTCATCTTAGTAAAGTCATTGGGCTCTTCCCTTATGGAGAAGGAAATTGGATAGTAAATAATTTAGCTAATTGCAGTGTTGATATTAATTGGGCTCTCCTTGCGAGTTTAATTTCAATTCATGGGAGGTCCGAGGTGTAGACCAATTGGTTCATCCAAACCCCATAAGGGGGCGGAGGTCCAAGGTTCAAATCTCGGGCCTCACCGGATTGAACGCTTGTCCCTTTCCTGGTGCTTTCAGCAGCGTAAAAGGTTTAAAATGATTGTAGCATGGTGGTTATAGGGGCGGACTGCGCGAAGATCTGTGTGGCGGCTTCTAGGGCGAACAACGCAGAATACTGTGGCGGCCATAAAAGCTGGACAGCCTGCCCGAATTCGTGGCTCGACTCCACCATGTAAATTCAAAAAAAAAAAAAAAATTCAATTCATGGGGAGCTAGCCCCCGATATGCCTTCAGTTATATGCTAGACGTTACTTGTTATTGAATGCTAAAAAAAAATTTAGAAGACATAACCAAATAAGATTTTCAATAAAAATGATATCAACGAGTTTCTTCGGGAGGTCCAAGGTTGAAACCGCAGCGTGGGCAAGTGTGTGAGGGGGTGGGTGTGTGTTGGCTTTGTTTTAAATTCCCTATTGATAAGTATAAATCTCAACTTTAGGAGGGGTCATGTTTGGGAAGAGACTAGATTGCTCAGCCTTGTACGTCGGTCATAGGGGCTTTCTCACAATAACCAAATCCAAAAAAAAAATGATATCAAAGAGTTGATTGTGAAAAATAACACTTTGAAGAAGATGAAAAATATATTTAATAAAGAGAATAAAAAATAAAGGTTCAAACAATGGCGTGGGTGAGTGTGTGAGGGGGCGGGTGTGTGTTCATAAAAATAAAAAATATTTATAATAAAAATGTATGGTAGATATGATTTATTTATTTATTTTATTGGTAAAAGGGGTTTTGAAAGGATCCCATAACCTTTTACAAAAAGAAGAAGGTTGGGAGAAGAGATCCCAACCAGAAATTAGCTGAAGAAATAGACCCTCTGTGGGCTATTGGAGAAAATCAACTAAAACAGAAAAAGAGAAGCCCACGTAGGAGCAAGAGAGAAAGCCACACCAACGGAGAAGAGAAGCCCTCGTAGGGGCATCAGGGAAAACCTCATAGGTAAACACGAAATTGGAAAGGGTTTTTCCGTATAGGATAAAACCTCATACCCAATTGAAAAGGGTTTTCCCACACAAGATAAAACCTTAGTTTTAGAAGGCCATTCACAAGTGAATCAAGACTATCCACAAACGAAATAGGACCATCTGCAAAATGAAACATGACCATCTGCAAACCGAAACAGGACCATCGCAAAGGAATCAGGACCATCTGTAAACCACACAGGACCATTCGCGAATGAATCAGGACCATTCGTAAAGGAAAAGGGACCACCCAAAAACCAACCTAGGTCCATCCACAAAACAACCTAGGTCCATCTGCAAACCAACACTAGACCATCCGTAATAGCCCCCATGCGAACTCCCAAAGAAGAAGGTGAAGCACAGTCGAAGACAAACCATGGAAAAAGGACACCCAAATCAACAAGAAACCCTAACCCTACCACCAGTGCAAGATATGGTCCCCTCCAAGACCAAAGAAATATGAGAAGGAATCCAACAGAAACCCCTGGACACGAGCCCTGAAACGCCAACCACAAGAAACACTCAACTATAAATCTGAGGCCTCCCCAAGCCCATAAAAGGTAGTGAATGACCATCCTGGCAAGCAAATAAAAGAAAATGCATCCATCAAAAATCCTGAATCGCCATCCATAAACCACGAACAATGGGAAACTCTCAACTAGGAATAAACAGGGCCTCCCCCAAGCCCAAAAACCAGTGAAAGGCCATACCGACAAGCAGAACAAGCAAATCAAAGCCACCAAAAATCCTAAGCCACCAGCCATGAATCGTAAACCAAGGGAAACACTCAGTTGAGAACAATCACGACCTTCCCCAAGCCTAGAAACCAGTGAATGACCATCCCGATAAGCAAAATGAAAGAACTGGATCCCACTCCGAAGCAAAGCCAAGATTTGGAGAGGAACAAAGAGTTTCCCCTACAGGCAGTAAAGTGCATGGCCCCATCCCATGGCCAAAGAAAAACTGCAGGGAAGAGCTCTACAGACCCCCCAAACCAAGCAAGAACGAAAATCCCCACATCGAGACCACAAACCAGGTTTGTTCGACCACACAACATCACCCAAGAAGACTTCATGGAACACCTCCTGGAGACCCTTCAGGCACCAAACAATGGTAGGAAGGGCAAGAAACCCTAGGAAAACTAGGAGATCTGCCTGAAATTCCATAGTACAACAAGAGATCCGCCTGAGAACCCTAGGAAGATCCAAGGAGGGAGCGAGAAGATGAAGAGGTGACCTCCCGTCCATAGCGGGAGGTCTCTTGCTCCCACACCGGGGCATCTCCTAAGCGCGCTACGGATTCACCAGAAGAAAATATCTGCCTCCTCTTTCTTGGAACACCTCAGGAAGAAGCAAAAAAGGGCTTGAAGACCCTCCAAGCACCAAGCAACGACAAGAAGGGCCAAAAACCCTAGGAGAACTAGGAAATCTACCTGGAATTCCATAACAAAGCAAGAGATCCGCTAGAAAACCATAGGAAAAACCAAGCAAGGAGCAAGAAGATGAAGAGGTGACCTCCCGCCCATAACGAGAGGGTTATTGCTCCCGCACCAGGGTATCTCCTAAGCGCGCTACGGATCTGCCCCTCCCCATAAATATGATTTAATTTACCTAACAACAAGTATAATATTTTGGTATTTTGATAAGAGTAACCTCTAATAAAAAAATCACTCATAACTTAAAAAAGAATAAAAGAAAAATTCAAACATCTCTATTATTGGATAGTTGAAAATTTTAAACAACTAAACTCGTACTATTTAATACTAACAAAATATCAAATATTTAAACAGCTAAAATAATAAATTATTTTTTATTTTTATGATAAACTTATTTTCTCTTAAAATTAAAAAAAAATATATATTTTTTTATGAACACACCCATCCCCTCACACACTCACCCACACATTTTAATAACAAAATATAAATTATTTTTATTTCCGGAGTTGTTCTGGCATAGTTGACCCTAGAACCTCTATTCTCTATTCTATTTTTAAAATTTAAGTGGGAATGGATTTTCTAAACCATGTTCTATCAAGCCAATATATTTTTTTGTTTAGGTTGTGTTAATACATGCAACACATATAATTATGTTGGAAGAAGTGATTCTTAGTATGTACATAAGAATGAAAGCTTAAACCATGTAAAATTACACTCACGGTGTGGTTTGAACCTTGGACGTTTGCCATAAAGATAAGTCCCATATTTTTAATTCTCATAAAATATATTTTTATTAAATTATTTAAAAAATAAGTAAAAAAAAGTTATTTCGTATTTTTTTTTTTTATTGAAACCAACAATTATATTTAATAAAAATAAGAGATGTTACAATAAGAAAAGAGCTGAAAAAAATTATAACTGGGACTCAAGGCTACCCAAACAATCAACACTATAAAGATGACGTCCGAGGCTAAAAACAAAACCAACCCCTTAAAAAGACATATAGTAAAAGTAATCGCTTCTAGAAAAGACCGAGCCCCTGGACTTAAAAACAAAACCAACCCTTGAAAGGACAAATAAACATCGTAACTAAACAAAAAGAGTCAAAGACCAAACCTCAAGGCTTAAAAACAAAACCAACCAACCCTTAAAAGGACAAATAAACATCATAATTAGACAAAAGGCGTGGCTCCTAGAAAAGACAGAACAACCTAGAGTTGGAAAATGTCGCCCCCTCAACTTGCTACTCCGAAACGTTGAAAGAAGAAAGTTAAACAAAACCTTACTAATAATATATGTATAGTTTTTTAATTTTAAGTATTAAAATGATCTAGATGATATCATAACAATGTAACAACCATATATCCCATAAAATTTATATCAAAATATATAAAAAAAATACATGTATCCATTCATACAGATCTATATCCAAATATCTTTTTAAAAGTCTACTAATTCAGTCAGCTAAACTCATGAAAATAAATCATTTTGACGGCTGAGTAATTTGCTAATTTCTGGTGCCTAACATGCTGAGAGAGAGAGAAATATCTTCTATTATCTACCTATATATCTTCCTGAACAAGACATTATCCGTTGCATTCGTAGTTTATAGACAGGTCTCATCATTCCACTCACAATATTATAACACAGAGCATCGTCATTAAAGCTGCAAAGACTTGTCGCCACATACGGCTATTATGCGGAAACTTGTCCGGAAAGAAGAGATACCAAACAAAATCCCTTTTTAAGTCCCAAAGGAAGAGACTTCGTGCCAGTTATCTGGGTTACATCACCGCCCATTGGAATCTAATAATTTGATGATATAGATGCTGAACGCCCATGGTTTGATTTCATCCATTTGGGTTGTTCACATCAACATAAGAAGTTATCCAGCCGAGGAAGAAACTTCCAAAACTGCAGTAGTTAGGACTTTTTGGTCTTCATAATATGAGGTGCAAACGCCTCTGAATGAGAGGATTTCCAGTGTTGAATAGGATTGCGTGTTGTCTCAGGACAAGCGGAATCAGCTAGGCAAAATGGTTGTTAGGCTGTATATTGTGTAAGTGTATGGATGTGATTGTTTTTGGGTCATAGGTTTTTTATGGTTTGCTTTATCAATTCTCAATTGAGTTGTTTTTGTTTTGGAGTGTAATCTGTGAATTGGGTTGTGGTTGCAGGTATTATTCATTACATGGACATGTAGAGACGATGGCGCAGGAGATTTATAGGGGTGCTAATTCATTAGAGGGCGTGGAGGCCACACTCTGGCAGGTTGGCGTTCTATCCATATAGAGAGTTCTGTAGGTAGAGTAGTTTTAACCTTTCATAAGGTTATAGGTCTGAGGTTATCTAAGTTAATTTGTTTAAAGTATGTATATAATTTTATATATTTTTTAAATTTTAATATATTAATTATTATGCTCAGGGTATGTGAACTTGTTTGTTTATTAGCATGAAGATGTGAAATTTTATGATATATGCTGCTATCATTGATTGAAGATCAATTCAGTGGAATTTTATGATATTTGCTGCTATCGTTGATTGCTTGAGCCTTTTCCTTTTTAAAAAAAGTAAATTTAGAACTAGTATTTATTTATTTTTTATTTTTTAAATTTACGTTAGCCAAATAGGAAGTAATTTACGTCTGCAGGTACAGAGAACCCAGTGTGGACCTTCAAATTTGGAGTACGTGGATGCGAGGTATGCAGTGTGCTAGATATGGGTACAGTAGAGTGCATGGTAGAAGCCCCTATAAATTGTCAAAAAACACCCTCATTTGTTATTGGTGTATCCCATGTTTTATGGGTGCATCATACCCCATGTGCTATTGGTGTACCCATGTTTGATGGGTATATCATTAGGTTACGGGTATCCATCTCCTGATGTGAGCCCAAACCACAATCATTGCCACGAACATCCAGACACTATTGCTTTCATTATTATTTGTAATTGGATTGTGCCAAACCTTAATGAATACTTACCCTGATCTTGGGCAGGGCCATGGTTTCAAAAGGTATGCATTTTCTTTGGAGGGCTTTTTTTTGGTTTAACTTTTGGCACTGGCACGGGGACATTAGGAATCATTTGCAGCAAAATGCTCCCATGATTTTATTGAATACTTAGAGATACGGAGGAAAAACCCAGGAGTTCTTTTGCATGAATAGTTTGGAGAAAAAGTACAAGAAGAAATTCATCACACGGATGCTGCCACTTGGCAATTACTATCTAACTCGGTGCAGCAAACTTTCAGCCCTTCGATCCTCCAGCCTTCCTGAATCTTTTAGTTTTTGCTGAGGATTCATTTTCATCTTACCAATTAATCAGGTCTCATGGGAACATGTAAAGCACAAAAATTGGAGTGGTGACCCTGCATGGAACCTGCCTTCTTTCCAGCCAAGTTCTAGTGAACCACATGTTGTGTTTAATTGCTCTTTCTCTAAGATTCTACAGTTTATAATCTCTGCTATCAGCTTCTCAAATTTGCCGATCTTATTTGCCTCTAATAGCATGTGGAAATAAATGTACTTTATTGTTTTATATTTTGGAGCATATGTTGTTGCAGGCGGGGCATTGTTAGAGGCAAGCACTGTTTGTCTTTGACCTGGTTTCTGTGGTATATTTGTATATTAATTTTTTTCTCCGAAGCTTGGGAGTTTAGATTGTGACAATTTGTATTTTGCTAAGTGCTTGTGAATCTATGTACCATGGGGACACATCCTGGGATTTGGGGGTGTAACTGAGACATGTCCCACCATCCTGGTGACGTGTCCAGTCATCCCAGAAACCCATCCCACTATCCAAAAAACGTGTCCCGCTGTCTTCCATTGTCCCTATCCCCAAAACTTCATGGAACATAGTTGTGAATTGGTCTAATAATCAGAAGGCGCAAGTCTTTGCTATGCTAGAAGAACTGGGAAAAGGGAAACAAAATGGAAATTGAGCTAGAAATGGTGATTCTTTAGTTTTGGGAGAAATTTTTTTTTTTTTGGGTGATTTAGAGTTATGCCTTCTTTTTGGGAAATTATAAATGACAATAAAGATATACCGTATTTCAATTCTACCGATGAGGATTTGCAGGTGACTAGATATACTATTATTGCATTGTAATACGAGAGGATCACATTAGGACATGGCATTATAATATTGGAGAGTTACATGATCACATGGCATGATGAGCAGGGTCCAATGGCATTTTAATAAAGGAGGATCCCATGGCACGGTGGTTTGTGGTTTGTTATACCTATACAAACCATGAGATTCTTATATACTTTTTTGAAATAGTTTATTACAATTCCTATATGAAGGCTATCATTTTTTCATTTTAGGGTATTTATTCAATCTATTGGTAGTTACCATTCTATTATTAGCCCAATTTTGGGCAAACGTAAGCCTATTTTAGGCCAGTCTTTGTAATTATTAATACAAACGCCGCTAGAATTGGTGACATAGTAGTTGGTACCAAAGAAGTTATGATTGTTGGTATTTTAGAGCTGTAGCTTGTTACCATGGTCCTTTGAGTTTCTATATTACCTTTGTTTCCAATCCATTATAGATTTTGCGTCCATCTGCAATCAGAAGTTGTAGGTTGTCTACTATAGCCACTGAAACATGCCAAATTCCCTTTGGAATTAACGTATGAACACCTATTCCCATTGAATTATATTCCATATTAAAGAAAAGAAAGAATGCTTTTGCCTTTTTTACCCTTTCAAACATGGCATGGGGGATCTTAAAAAGCAGCTTTTAATAACGGGTATAGAAACGAATTAAAGAATTAAAGAAAGGTGAGGAAAGCTTTAATCAGTTTCGGAATATTGGCCCTTTAAATAAATCCCTACCTCTCCCTCCATCCATTCTAAAAGGCAGGCCGGGTGCTCTCTCCACCCTTTCAAAATAGAGAGCCCCCCTTTCAAAATAGAGAGAGCTCTATCTCCTCCCCCTCCCCCACCCCCACTCCACATTGAAAAGGCAAAGGCCCTTTTAAACATGAGGGGAGGGCCCATTCAAAAAGAGAGGGGGGGCTCCCTTCTTAATACAAAGAGGGAAAGGGATTTTATTGTTTCTCAGGGGAGCTCTCTATCTATAATCGTGGAAGAAGCTCGTTTTGTGTGGCTAGGGAGTTAGACTGGGTTGACGATGAATCAGACGAAAACCGTTCGTTTTGACTTGTCCTAGCCCGGTTGAAGAATGGAAAAGGATTGAACCAAACCTTCAAAAGCTACCAGCTCGTGTGTGTGTAAGATAACAGCGGGTCGCTGGTCGCACATGTTGCATGTTTTCGGGGCATTAGTATCTCTCTCCCGTGTGAGTTATTTCCACATAAGGAGTGGGATGCAGGTAGAGAGAGGGCATCTTATGGTCTGTGTCATGGGTGAAGTAGCCGTTTAAGCACCTATTTTAAAAGGGTGGAGTGCCCTTTTAAAACAGAGAGGGCCCTCTCCCCTTGACCATCAGATGGGTTAGGTGGGCCCTCGATGAGTGTGGTTTCGTGATAGGGGCAGAAACGCCTTGATGGTTTGATAGGGGCGGAAATGCATGGTTCGGTAGGGGAAGAAACGCTTTTTCCGATATCAGTGGAGTGAATCGCTCGTGCTGGACCTTCCGCTAATGGAGTCAAAGGGGGAGAGACTATTTTGTCCGTCTTGCCCCTCTGAATCTGTGGGTATGGATTTGAAAAGGGGGAGATACGTCTCCAGGCTCCCACTCTAAATCAAGGGTTATGGTCGTCGCCCCACCATTTAAAAGGGCAAAAGCGCTATTTTATTTTATTTTAAGAGCTCTCCTCTTCATTTTAAGGGGTTTCATTCTCTTTCGCTGCGGCCCTCTCCTTTAAGAGCCTCTCTATTTTTAGGGGTGGAGTGAGTATAAGCGCTTTCTTCTCTGTGGCAATCTTATCGCGTATGGAAATTAAAAGTCTATCTCTTACCGTACACTTCGCGTTAAATCAGCCCCTCTCTCTTGTTATCTACCACTAATAAAGGGAGAGACGAAAGATTCCTACTATTCTGATAAAGCGGTCAAATCGATCCCCCTACTATTATAAGGGATGTGTTTTCGAACTAGAAACGGGAAATGGATGGCATTTAGAAAGGCAATTCCCCCTCCTCAAATAATATAGGTTCCTACCCCTATCGGAACAGTAGGGCCACCGATCCCGGGCTTGGTTCCCACACCCCCTTATCCCGTTAGAACATGCACATGTTCCTTGTATCGCTTCGATCAGTAGGATACTCACGGAATCACTTAATCTCTATATGAATATCCTATCGGCTCCCCCATTCTATATAATCGAGTCGCCTGAACCGAGAGTCGTTCTATTACGTATATGAAACTTCCCCGGCTGAACTCATTCCTATAACTGGACTGGCATAACTCAACCGGGATCATTAGCGGGCGCTTTGCATATATCAGGTTGCTAGGTCCTACCCATGCCCAGTAGTCCCCCCCTCTTCTTATTATTTAGGCACCACAGCTCACATATGGGGGTAGCTACTCATTGGAACGGACGAGGTAGCCTTCATTATCCCATTGAAGGGCGCCCGCTCCAATCACAGATTCTTTAAACATTCATGATCCTTCTCAAGATTTGAATATAGTTTGATCCTCTGGATTGCATCACCTCCTCTCATTTAAATCACAATGTGTTGTTGATATCCACACATGTGCTTTAATGGTAATCAACTTTACATCCATGCATCAAATTTGGAGCTTTTTTATTCTTAATGCTGGTAAGAGGGATATCTTGATCCATTTTGGGGCGTTGGTCTTCTTAGGGCTCTTTGATGCTAAAGGAGTTCATCCTTTATAGCAAAGATCCAACCCCCTCTTGGTGCCAAAATGGTAGATTTGGCTTGTGTGCTTCATTTGGCTGTTACTTCTCGATTTTGCTAGGTAAAAGTACTAAAAACGTGTTTCTCCATGCACAATCTAGTCAAGAACACATTTATTCATGGATTGTTTGTGTTCAATGCTATAAAATGCACCCAACCTAATTTGGTTCATTGCACCCTTCCATAAGCATTCCTTTGCTTCCCAAGCAAACTCTTCATTTTATTGTTGATATTGTTTACCATTTACCATTATAGCCCTCGAAGCTTGCTTGATTCCATACAATGGCCTTCTCCCATTTCAATTTTTTTGGAATCTTGGGTTTGGATTTGGGTACTCTTTTATGATCTTTTGGATTTTTTTTAGTTTGTGCCTTCTACAAGAACTCTGTCATCGAGAGTTGTAATTGCTCTAACATTTGTGTCTTGTTTCACGAGGTCCATTTTCTTTCCCGATTTGGTGGCCTTTTTCCATATGAGTATGCTAAGGTGTGCCAACTTTTAGATTGATGTCACTTTCCAATCACAACACCTTTTTGGAATCTTGTCAGTACTACGTCTATGGCACACATTCCTTCTCTTGTAAAAGCTTTGAAGTCCAAGGCTTTTATTGTTGGAAGGAGTGATAGGGATTTGTGGTTGACTAGATATATTAATATTACATGCTTTTATTGTTGGAAGGAGTGATAAGGATTTATGGTTGACTAGATATATTAATATTACATTGTACTATGAGAGGATCACATGATCACATGGCATTGTAATCTAGGAGGATGACATGATCACAAGGCATTGTACTAAGAGAGGATCACATGGCATGGTTGTTTGTGGTTTATTAAACCCATAGAAACCATGAGATTCTTATGTACTTGTTTTAGATAGTTTGTTACGAGTACCATTTTAGGGAAACCATCCATCTATCTTATAGTAGTTATCGATTTTATTGGTAGTTATCCATTGGTTCCATTCTATTGCTAGCGCAATTTGAGCAAATAAATGCAAGCCTATTTAGGGCCCTTTTTTGTAGTACAAATGCATCTCGAATTGGTTTCATATCAATACTAATAAGCTCTTTAAGTCCCTTGGATGCAAGGAAAAATCTTGATTTGTAATGCCCATCAATGGCACACTACACGGATCCCTTGAGAGTTTATCCCAGATTGTAATCCCATACACACACTAGTTACAATAAACTAGGAAAACTTAGAAAACATGAGCTATTCTACACTTAAAACTGAAGGTAATTCTCCATGAGAAGATTAAGAACATTACATACATAATGAAACACCATGCTTTAATTAGGAGAAACCCTTTTGGGGAAGACAACTTCCCAAGAAATCAGAAGATTCCAATTTTTGTGGAACAAGAGGATTTTACATGGCAAGTCAATATAAAATAAGGAGTTATCTATTGCATTCAGATCTTCCTATGTATTCTAATGTTCCTGCAAAACCTTTTCAAACTCCTTTCAGCTTCTTGAATTGTGTTGTTGTTTTCTCATCTTCTTTTCTTTCTTGTAGGTTCAATATCCTATAGCATCCGTCTTCTTTTATTGCCTCTTGAATTCCTTTCTTGCTTCAACTTCCTCCTCCAGGATGGAAGCAGTTATTCCAGAAGGTAATAATATATTTCCTTGTTATATTGTTAGGATTAAATAGAAAACCACAAAAAATATTGTTTGATATTGCACATACAAGGAATAATTGTACAAGTTGAGACAAATATTTTTAAGGAGGAACCCAAAAGGGAAAATACCTCTGTGAATTAATGAGAAAAGCAAAATGCTCAAATATTTACTATGCAAGGTGACAACAAAAGTGGTATAACAATCCTTTCAGAAATCAAAAAATGGTTCTACTCAAACTTGCACACTTATACCTCCTACATCCTACATCTATTTAAACGTGAACAAGAGGAATAAGCAAGTTACAATCTCTACATGATGCCTTTTTACCTTCTCAATTGTGTTTGCCTAAGTGTCCTAAAATTCCTTACATATGGGAATCTATCGTGAGATATAACTTGGAGTTACATGAGAGGTGTCACTCTCAACCAAACTCACATGACATCTATCTTATGATGTGTCATTCTAATATGCTCATATGACACCTATAATAATAAGAGTTATATATAATGTGTCAAGAGACTCGAGACAACTTATGTATGAATGAGTGATACCTCACATGGAGAGTGAAGAAGAATTTTTCCTCTTACAGATACTATTCTCATAATTGAGAATAATAAATATTTATCCAAGACTATACAAACCATGGACAAATAAAGATTCACATCCCTAACATATATGCATATTTTTAGACCTTTAGACTTCTTTATGACATTGCATTCTAATCACCTGTTTTTTGGGTCCATTTTACAATGCCAATAAATCCATACAAATTCTAGCGCCTAATCTAGACTATTTTCACCTTTTGTAGTATCAAGTGAGTGAATTATGGTCCAATTTTTGGTAAGTGTATGGAGTTCTGATGCAAGGAATCTATAGTAGAAAGTTCAACTCCTCTCAAGCACATATGAGTCAGAATCTGATTGTACTACAAAGTGTATTTTGCCATTCAAGGCATTGATTAAATGTATTTTCGAGAAAATTTATATGCAAAATGTACACTGAGTTCTTATTCTTCTAGAAAAAGAATCACTCAGGTCCAATTCCATTTGATCAAGTAATGATAAAACAACATATCCATGTTTGAACTGTTGTGTGTTGCATTTGAGGGGTGAAACAATGTTATTCCAGGCTGAAAATAGGTTCTACACATTGGCATCGATATCAAGTTTTACATTTAAAAAGTCATTCAATTTTGATATTTGCTTGAATAGTCATGACAAAATCTTCTGGTGCTCTTTGGGGATTGTCTAAACAAAGGATTCTTTAACAGACAACTTTCACCTTGTCCACCCAGCATATGCATAATTTATATTATTCGAAAGGTCTTTCGAATATGTTACCAACAATATCCATTTCTCTAGATGAAATATCACATTGCTTTTGTGGTGCCCTTTGTACTATCCAAATGCCTGCCAACATTATGCATTTGTGAGGCCCATGACTAAGTTTGAGTTAACATTGTCAAAAATATTATGCCAATAGCATGAAAATATTTTGAATGGCATGTAAACATTAAAATATGTACTTGGGTTCCAATGTGGGCTCAAGGGTGACCTGACATTCAACCCAGATTACACCTCCCTAATTTGAGGCCTTTGTTCCCTCAAAAGGTTGATTGAGAAAAGAAAAGGGAAAACACATTTTTTCCCTTGTTTGTTTGCCTCTTCAAAAGACAGCATATTATTTTCTTGCACCAAAAAGGTCCTTAGCTTGATTTGCCAAACTGAGAATTATCTTGCCTTCCTTGGAATAAATGAATGAGGTATCATTTGCCTTCCTTGACCAATTTGTATTGTTGTTCTTTTCTAAGGAATATGGATTCTCTTTCCCATAAATATGGTCTTCTTAACAATAACTCACACACATCAAGAGGCATCATGTCATATTCCATCTCATCAGTGAACTGAGATGAAATTGCAAACCTGATTTTTCTGTCTTTGATGACATGCACTCCTATGTGTTCATGCATCCAACCTAAATAATAGAGCTTTGGATGCTTTGTAGTTTTTGACTCAAGCTGTTATATCAGCATTTCATAAATCAAATTCTTTTGTGAACCATGATTGATCAAGGCACTAATTTCTAATTTTTAACATACACCCTAAGAATGAAAAGATCTTGTTTTTCCTCTTTAAATTTTTCTACTATGGAGGCTTCTTGGAGTTCTTTGTTCCCTCTTATAGATGTGCCTATAACTTCAGTAGTTGCCTCATCAATATCTAATTCATATTTAACCTCATTTTGTTGCATTGTTGTGTTCATGGTTTTCTTGGCCTTATTCTTTTCCTTCTTCCATGGGTGAAGCTTAGGATGCAAATTCCACCATTTTGCATCAGTATATCCATCCTCACCACAATGTGAACAACGTGCCTTAGTTTATTTGCTTCGATAAATGATAGTGACATTCTTCTTTCCCTTCTTCTTGGTTTGTGCTTCCTTCTTATATTCCTCTTGTTTGTTAGCTGCACCAAAGTGTGAGAGCTTCTTGCATCTTTGTCTATATAATTTGTTTGTGCACTTGTGTTATCAATGCTTTGAGGTTTGAAGAGCATAACAACCCTCCCTATACTGTGTAGTCCTTCAAGGTATTTTGATACCATTTCTGAATCCCTGAGTGAATGGCCCAATAAAATGGCCTGTTTTTGAAACTCGGTGGTATAAGCTTCTCTATTTGTCCTTCCTCTTACTGAAGGTACTGTCATTTATATATTATCTCTTCCACATATCCAATGAGATAAAATTGCTTTCGAATCACTTCCTAGATGTCACTTGATTGGGTTACTATGGGATCCTTATTTTTCTTTGAAGACACACTGCTTCTCTATCATATAAGAGCATGATGTGAAGTCTTCAAACATGCAAAAGAAATCTTCTTGGGAGAGCCATAGATCTCAAACAAAATATTTACTTTCTCAGACCAGTTTTCTATCTCCTCCTCTTTCTTTGTTATGTTAGAAGATTTTTCTTTATCCACTCGCTTTCTTTTCTTTCTGTGGTCTTGCTTCTCATCTTTTCCTTTCTCAACTTGTGAAAGAATGATTTTGCCTATCTCAAGTGCATTCCTTAATATTTCCATGACTGCCATGAGCCTGGTCTAAATAACTACCATATTGGCTTAATATGCTACCAAAATCTCCAAGTAAGATTCTATTCTTTCAAATCTTTCTTCGAAAGGGATTTGCTTATGTAGTTGCCATGGCTCTTATAGAAGAGATCCACCCTATGCTTTCAATGTGAGCTTGTTCCTATTCTAAAGAACCTACACCAATGCTTTTTCTACTTTTGGGTTATTGAAGTTCAATCCCACAAGATAGAAAATTAGCTGCTCTGGTACCCTTTGCCAATATGATCTGTAATGCCAATCAGTGGCATGCTAAACAGATCCCTTGGGAGTTTATCTTAAATTCCAATCCCATACATGCACCGGTTACAATTAACCTGGAATAGGAAAGCATGAGCTATTCTATATTCAAAACCAAATGTAAAATTTCATGAGAAAATTAAGAACATCACATATAGAATGAAATGCCATATTTTAACGAGGAGAAACACCTTTGGGAAATAAAACTCCCAGGGAATTAGTAAGACGTTTATTTATGTGAAATAAATGATTTTTACATGGCAATTCAAGCTAAAATATGGAGATACTTAGCATGTTTGCAACCTCACAAGAGGCACATCTGCACAGAATGAAAGAAATGGGGGTACTGTCACACCCAAAAATGGACTGCTCTTACACCTTCAAGCCCTAGCTGAGATAAACAACTCTTCCTTAAGGTGATGGGTTCAAGTACAACTTATATTGATATGAAAAAATAAGTTGATTACAAAATGGCAGGTGGATCTTTTATATAGAGTTGAACATAGCACAATACCATGGTGGTATTGTACCTATGGTATTACGAGAAATATAGCTTTTACTTACCACTACAAAGTAGAACATTTTAAGATGTCATTTCTACTATAAGATACTAATCTTGACTAAATACAATGAATTTGGTAACATAGAATGAAATATGCGCTGTATGTTAAAATAGCTCATTATATGTCATTTCAAACTGTGCTTTGTTGAGGCACACAACATGCCTTCCCTCTTGGAAAGCTTTGTCCCCATATCATGAGGACCAGAAGGAAGCTCTACCACGTGTCTTCTTTCATCTCTTTGTAGATACTGTGTTATAGACAAATATTAATTGCCAAATTTGCTTATGATGTTGCCTTTGGACTTAAAGTGCAGTAAGCAATTTTCTCATTTAAGGCATTATGGTAAATAACACTATATCTCTCCCACATTTGAAATTTGTTCTTTAAAAAGCACTGAAGGAGTATGTATTATATGTGGTAAGAGCACTGTTGCATGCTTCTTGACATCTATAGAATGATCTGCCATTGTGCATCTTCATTGTCTTCACCATCCTCATCTTTTATTTGTTGCTCTTATTCATAAAGACCTTCATCCTATAATACTGTTGGGTGTTATTTCTCTTGATAGAGAGCCTTATACCATATTATTGATATTGCTTTTTCATCCTTAAATGGATCTTCATCCTGGATCACTTGTATTGATTTTTTCTTCAAACCAATGCAGTGGAGAAATTTCTTACAAGCTCATTTGCCCCTTGCACAAATATTTTACCTCTTGAATGATCCTCTTGCACGATTTTTTTTTATTGTCTTCATTAAAAGTTCTTTAACCTCCACCCTAGTCATATAGAGGGAGTCATCCTTTTGACCCATCAATGGAAAGCTTCTGATTTATACTCATATAAGGGTTTTGTAGCTTGCAAATAACAGTACTAAACCCATGATTTTATACCAATACTTCACAAACTTTGGTTATATCAGCTCATCTGAAAGCTTTTTTGAATCTAGTTGTAAAGGGGAAAAATGGCACTGAAATCTGACACTTGAATTGGAAGATATGCATGATTGAAGGTACTGATCTGGATTGCATTTTTACACTGGTCAAAAGCAATATCTCCTTTTATAGGTCTTCAATATTGACAAACTTTGACTTATTGGAAGTGGCTTGAAGTCTACTTTCCAAAGAAAGAAGTTTCACTGCAATATAATGCTCTAACTTGCCCTGTTTTTGCCTTGGAGATCAGGAACTTGTTCTATACTGCCTCTAGCATGTCCACAACAACATGGGAGGCACAACTACACAAAATGAAAGAAATATTGGATCCTACACACCCAAAAAATGAACTTCTTTTACATCTGCATTCCGTAGGTAAAGAAACAACTCTTCTTCTAGGAGATGTATTTTAACACAAATTATATTAATATGGAAAAATAAGTCCATTCCAAAGTGAGTGATGGATCTGTATATACAGTTGAACATTAGCTCAAAACCATGGTGGTATTGTTTCCATAGTGTTACAAAAAATGTGGTTTTTACCTACCACTACTAGCTATCCATTCTAGGATGTTTGCTTCTACTACCAGATACTAAACTTGAGTAACAATGAACTTGGTAACATAAAATGGAATATGAGCTGTATGTTCAAATAGCTCATTGCATGGTATTTCAATTATACTGTGCTGAGTCACACAACAGGTATATATTGCATTCAGGTCATCCTGTGCTTTCTATGCCTTCTAATGCCCCTGCTAAGCTTTCTCAAACTTCTTTCAGCTTCTGTTGTCTTCTCTTCTTCTCTTTTTCTCACCTGTAGGTTCTATTTCGTGTAGCATCCATCTTCTTTTGTTGTGGCTTAGGCTCCTTTCTGGCTTGAACTACCTTATCCTAGATGGAAGCAGATATGGAAGAAGATAATATTGTATTCCTCTACTATATGCTTATTATTGGACCTTTAAGAGTTTCTTGCGGCATTGTATTCCTGCTACCACCTAGCCGGCACATTTTACAATGCCAATCAACCTATACAAATTCCACCCTCTATTCTGGACCTATTTTTTACCTTTTGGAGCATCATTTTTTGTCAGCATAAGGAATCTAATGCAAGGAATCTACAATAGAAAATTCAGCTCATTTCAAGTTCATATGGGGGAGGAATTCTGAACTACCTTGTCCTAGGTGGAAGCTGTTTTGCAAGAAGATAATAATATATTCCTCTACTATATGCTTATTATTGGACCTTTAAGAGTTTCTTGTAGCATTGTATTCCAGCTACCACCTAGCCGGCCCACTTTCCAATGCCAATCAACCTATACAAATTCCACCCTCTATTCTGGACGTTTTTTTAACCTTTTGGAGCATTACTTTTTGTCAGCATAAGGAGTCTGATGCAAGGATTCTACAATGTAAAATTCAGCTCATTTCCAGTTCATATGAGGGAGGAATTTTGACTGTAATAAAGACTACATTTTGTTATTTTGAGGCATGAAATGGATGTATTCTGTCACAGAATTCATATGCAATGGAAAAATAATCACTCAGATCCAATCCATTTAGTCAAGTTATGGCTAAAATACCATATCCAGGTCTGAACTGTTTTGCGTTACATTTGAGGGGTCAAATTGTGGATTTCCAAGCTGAAAATAGGTTCTGGACATTAGTGTTTATGTCAACTATACCACTTTCAACTCTCATTCAATTTTGATATCATTTGATATATATTTATGACAAAAGCTTCTGGTACTCTTTGGAGATTGCCTAAACAGTGCATTGTTCAATTAATCACAACTTTCAGTTTATCTACCGAACATATGTATATCTTTTGCTGTTGGAAAAGTCTGTCAAATATATTTTCAATGGTATCCATTTTTCAGGCCAAAACTTTATGCTGCTCCTTTAGTGCCCCTTTGAAATGCCTAGGTGCCTGCCAATAAAATGCTGCTATGAGGCCTGTGACAAAACTGAGTTACCAGTGTCTGAAACTCTATAATCTATACCAACAGCATGGAAATATTTTTTGAATGTATTGTATACATCAAAATATATATGGGGTGTCCATGTGGCCCTGAGGGTGACCCAACATCCAACCCAGATCAAATCTCATATGAACTTATTAAAAGACGATGCCAGAAAGCAATTTTATCAACAGGAAATCTTCATAACCCAAACGGATGACTGATCGATTGAATTTATGTCCATGTCAGTGGAGATTTCAGGTTCATGGATTGACAGACAATTGTCATGTACAATTGTAAAAAAAATTAGTTGACGATGGACAGAAGTTTTTTGTTTATTTGACTGTGCTGTTTCTGTGAACATAGAACCTTTGCACACAAAACCATTGATTCCTAAATACTGTTAAAGTGGAAGAGAGTTGAATTTATTAGGAGTGTTAAGCCTTGCTACTATCCAACAAATGGTTTACATTGATTTGCTTTTTATTTTATGGGTCTCTACATTTGTTGTTCATTATTGTTTGATTGTACCTTTGAATAATGTTAGCGTGGGGTTTCTTTAGTTGGTATATGTTGAAATAGGTAGGTCCAGTAAGGATCTTTTTATGTAATGTAATATCTCAAGGATTGCAGGTCCCAGAAACTCTTCCGGAGAAGGTGCTTGAAAAGATGAAAGCCCCTCCAAAAAAGGAAGTTCCCACTATCACCCCTGAAAAGTTGGCGGAAGCAGATGGTTTCATATTTGGATTTCCTTCACGTTTTGGAATGATGGCAGCACAATTTAAAGCGTTCTTTGATTCTACAGATGAGCTATGGAAGTCTCAGAAATTAGCCGGTAAACCTGCTGGCATTTTTTGGAGTACAGGCTTTCATGGCGGTGGCCAAGAAAATACTGCGTGAGTTCAATATCTTTTACTTCCTGAAACTGTTGCTCTGATTAATGACACCCTTTTTTCTGGTATTTTTTTCATGAATTAGTTTATGCTTTGGATTCTTTAAAGGCAACTGAAAAACATTATAATTTGCATTACATTTGTTGCTTTATTTCCAGCTACCAACAGTTTCTTGTGTGCTAGAAGGGCAAAAATATTTTTATAGTGTGGCATTTTATATAAAGAGATCAACATGGCAAAGCATTATCTCTGTTCTTGTATTTCTTTTGTGCAGTTTATATTTATGTCTTGTGTGCAAAAGTATTTGCCAAGGGGAATGCAAAACCATGCATAACATGCAATTAGGTTTGCAGATACATGTTTGAATCTTGATGACACAGTATTCTTGGGTATTGAATTTTTCATCTAAGAGTATATGACAACATTGATAAGCAAGTAATGAAATCATTCAACTTAGAATCCATCCAGGATAATACATGCATCTTTTTAAACTTTATTGTTTGGAGATATCTTTAATGGATCTTGTTTGCAATCTATGTAAACACAAGGTGACAATGGCAAGATCAGTAATTACTTTGTGATTGTGTGTTCTGAGATTTTCACGAGTTGTTATACTTGTTTGTGAGTCTCTGGGATACATAGTGCACCACAAATTTAAGGACGATGTATCCCAAAGACTCAAACCATGTGATTGTTGCTAGAATTTCCAGATACTCTTTTTTAAGGAAAGTTAAATAAACCATATATGTGATTATCCTGTTTGTTATACATCATCACAACTAAAAAATAAAAAAGATGGAATATAATGATAACCATCAGGTGTTAATAAACTAGAGTAGAAGTAAAGTTAGTACTAGCAAAAGGATATGGTAAGTCTATCACAAACCAATAGAATTTAACTTATTGCCTATACAGTTGCATAGATGCGTAGAGTTTGGGTGTATGTTCCATGAAGTTTCTAGGAGGGGGACTGCACAAGGCGGCAGGACACATTTGCGGGATGGGTTTCCAAGATGGTGAGATGCATCTCCAAGACACTGTTTTCTTTACAGTTCCGAGATTTCCATGGTGTGGTGTGTTAGGGCTATAGTTTTGTAGTAACACCACATTGTTTTATTCCAAACATTTCAAGCCTCACTGGGGGCCTATTCTGTTTTCAGTCACCAAAGGAGAAAGTTGGTGTTTTGTTACACATATAGGAATCATATTATGCAAGTTATTTGCAGAGATATAAAATGGTAGGCTTTGCACAAGGCAAAAAGTTAGAGACTCAATTTAGACAACCCAAGTATTGAATATTGTAATAGGGTCTTTTATAAGTAGTTAAATTTTTATATCTAACTTATTATTGTGACTTTAAAACCTAAGCAAGATCCTTCAATTTAAAAGCTAGGCCAAAACTAATTTTGCATCCTAATAAAATCCAAAAGACTAGATTGTGTGAGTGGTCGTATTGTCTTCTAATAATTTGGTGGATGAGAGGTCTTCAATAGCCATTTAATCTTAAGTCTTCAACTTGTAAAAGTAGTTTTGATGGGTTTTTGAAATTTCTATGGGTTTATAAACCTTCTGATACATAAAGCGGTCTTCCTTGGTGATAATCTTTGCCTCTTTGAAGTAGGCATGAAATTAGATTTGAAAATAGTTTCTAGAAACGAACGGAATCATCATGTTACCCAGAAGAAAAATATATATCATAGATAAGTGCACAAAATGAAGGGTGTCCATAGACACTAGAATAATATCACTAAAAAGAAAGCATTTGTATCACATTGATGACCAAATGAATGGTCTAAAGGGGTATAAATACCCAAATCACGTAGTTCTGTGTTCTTTGCACACGTAAGGCTGAATTAACAACAGGCATGCATGCGTAAAGTACACAATGGAAGCAGGAAGAACTGCATAAGTCGAAACAAAAAGCTCCTTTTTTTTATATTATCTGTAAGGAAGGTAAAATTGCAATAATTGCGCACAGGTCTACAACTGAGCCACCCTGCATTACAATCAAGCCCCTCTCCCCAAAACTCGCTCCAATGAAATCCGATCGAAATTTAATATCAAAATTACAAATAACAGTTTCCCGCCCAAACCAGGAAACACGGATCTGCTCCAAGGAAATAAAAAAAAAAATCAAATTTACAATTTCTCACTTGAGCCATTAATGCAACGGTCATAAAGACCATAGAACTGTGTGTGCAAAGACCCCAGAACAATTTCCCACCCGCGCTATTAGTGCAACGGTCATAAATACCACAAAACAATTTCCGGCCTGAGCCATTGATGCAACGGTCATAAAGACCACAGAACTGCGTGCGCAAAGATCACAAAACAATTTCCTGCCTAAGACATTAATGCAATGGTCATAAAGACCACAAAACTATGTGCGCAAAGAACACGGAACTGCATGGCGCCTATCACAACACTATAGATGTTTTTATTTTATTTTTTATTTCTTGGTCGATGCAAGAATGCGCGAACACAAGGATGCTCCTGCATCAATCAGAAGCAGACTTCTATCCGTTTTTAGTTTCAAGTTTAGTACTTCTACTGCCCTGTGATTGGGTATTTTTGTGAATAAAAAAAACTATGTCAAAGCTTACCAAGTTGTCCCCCTCCTCAACTCTTGCGTTTAAGTTTGTTAATGAAATATGCTGAGTCTTGACATAACAGAAAGTTTGGCCTACAAGTAGTTTCTCCCTAGGCGTTTGAACACAACATAACTCCTTGATGATGAATCCTGTAATGAGTCTGGAACATTGGGAGTAAACAAACATGCATGTTGTTAGCAGAAACTTATAGCTCTAATGTTTTCTATGTTTCATTACTTAAAAATTATGCATGTGATTTTAATCACATTTTTGATGTGCGAGGTAGACTAAATGAGGAATTCCATACTAAGTCCATTTACACTATCAACTAGAAGACATCATAGGCCAAATGAATCAAAGAGCTAGTTATTGGATATAAACAACAATAAGAACTAACCTAGAGCTAGTTAATGTTCAACCAAGACATCATAGGCCAAATGAATCAAAGTGTGACGAGGGAGATGCCATGAGGCAGTTGAAGAAATAACCTTTTTGATGATCTTGTTTCGTCGACATTGGTGCTTCTCTTAAGGAGGAAGGAATATAATGCCCCATTTTGGTGCTACTGGATATTGTAAGCTTTTTGAATATTTTATGGTCATGTGGTAAGTTGTGATGCAAATAAGTTTTCAAAGTATTAAGTGATGGCATCTCATTTTTTTTTAATCTAAGTCCCAGTCAAAGGTCCCATAAAGTGAAGGGTGGATATGTTTATTTACTAACTTGCTTTATTTTGTGATAGTGTTAAGGTTCAGCATCAAGTAAGAAGCAAACAGGCCAAAATAGTCTGGCACTAATGTAGGGGATTGGTATGGCCTTGGATCAATTAAAGATAAAGAGAGAGAGACCCCAACAATATGCATAAGTGAGCCCCTACCATTTTAGGAGGTTTCCATTAGTAAAATCCTTAGAGATGAGCAAATGTTAGAGTGTGCCTCACAATTTTTCTATCATGGATAATTGGATATAAACATGGTTGTGCTATAACTCAACTATTCTTAACTGCTGCATTATACGATACATTTACTGCTTTGAGGAAAGAATATGCTATTAGCATTGTAGTTTATGGAGAGTATGAATTATTTTGTCTCGTATACTTGAAGGCTCTAGTGAATTGAGTGAGTCTCCAAATTTGAGAATGGAGTTTGAGATGATTGGAGAAAGCATTGTACCACAATCTTATTAAGAGCATTCATCAGGCATGATCTCATCAGGGTTAGCATTGTTTGTAGGACAAGAATTCTTCCCTTGATTTGGTTTGAGCAATCAGGGAGGCTTTCATCTGTTCGCATAAAAGAAGCATTTTCTATTTATTGGGAACACCTCTTTTGGTATTGGTAGCTGGTTCTTAACTCCCCTTTTTATAAAGGTAACATGTAATTTTTTTATCTTTATGGGGGGCATGAGCCTGCCAGTATTTGAAACTGGGCCAATTCAGTGATACATACATTCTCATTCACCACTAAGCCATAGCCCAGCAAACTGGCACTAAAGCATTTAACTAATACACTAGAAATGTTCTCTTGTGAGATTCTTGAGCTTGATGATGTGTTGATAGCAGCATGTGCTAAATTTGATTGACCAGTGTGATGAATTAGCTGTCTAGTCTCTATGGGTTATTTGTGTCCTGAGATTAGTATGATAATATGATTTCTTCAGTCTTGTGGTTCCTTGTTTAGATTGTTTTCTAGCTTTGGGGTTGTATTTGTTTATCTAGGGTAGTAAATACCATTGATAATCTGTCAAACTGTCAATTCCTGTACAAGGCATATGATGCTGATACCATCAATGTCGTATATAAGTCCTATCATTTATAGCATCTCGCTTTTTTTTGAAAGAGCTTGAACTAATGAAGAAACAAAATAGTTTTGTGCAGTATTTAAATCTTGTTTGGATTTAAACACACCTTAATGTGATATCACTAGTGGCCTACAGTTTAGATCTGAGTCCCTGCTAGTGGCTTCTTAAGCTAGTGTAAGGCCCACTGGTGAGTCCACTGTCCTGCATTATGGCTGCTTTGACTTCACTGTGGCCTTCCTTTCTGATTGCCCTTCTCAAGTCAATCATATCTACTTATAAATTCTTATAGACTTCTGATTGGTTTCCAACTATCTTGTGAAAGTTTCTTTCTTGAAATGAGCATTCTTGGGCTCTATCAATCCTGTTTCATTTGTTTTATGATTCTCATAAGTAACAAAATTGCTCATCTCTTGCATGACAGATTGTTGTTCAATAAACTATAGGAGATTGGTGCTTTTTACAAACCTTAACATAAAATTGAGACTTGTGTTAATACATTGATTTCTCATCACAATACATTTGGGCTGTTTTTAATCCTCTGATCCAATTCCCTTCTGTTTTTCTATTGTCATAGAGAATGCCATGGCAAATGAAATGAATGTATCAAATAAGTTGCAAATTAGCCTTTTTGATCTATATATCAGAATTCTCGTCTGTTACTTTTATGAGTGTAGAATGAACTACTTAGGATATGCTTTTCCAGAGATGCGTTTGCTTTTTCAGCTTGTTTCCTTCTGAGATAGGAAACACATACTGTGATAGTCAGAAGAGTTGGAGGCAGTATTAGAAGTGCTTAAAATTGAATTTCATAGAAATTTTTGCCTCATCAAAAATTGACATGCAAGGCAAGTAACATATATAGTTGCATTCGTATCTTGATACATGTGAGAATTGTTAATGTAATTTATAATCTTTGTCTGCTTTTTTGGGAATGATCACAGCTTGACAGCCATTACACAGTTGGCTCATCATGGGATCATTTTTGTCCCTCTTGGATATACTTTTGGATCTGGCATGTTTGAAATAGATGAAGTGAAAGGTGGTTCTACCTTTGGTTCTGGAACTTACGCAGGGGATGGTTCACGTCAACCATCTAAACTCGAGCTAGATCAAGCATTCTACCAGGGGAAGTATATTGCCAGTATTACTAAAAAGTTTAAATCAACTACATAGTTTTGCTGTACTCTATTATTCAATGATTCTATACATTATTGTAATCTCTACTCACAGTACACATTGAGATTTAAAAATGGATGACATAATAATTTGTAAATAAGCTCTCATCTGATTTGGCTTCAAATTGTCAACCCAAAAGGAAGCCTTAATATCAGTAAAGAGACACATGGAAAAATAACAGAAAGAAAAGGCCAAATTGGGACTAATATCTGTCCCTGAAATTTTATAATCGTTGTACATCATTAAAATGTTTATGTGTGAACTTTAATATTATCATTTAAAAGCTAAAAATTAGAATTGAGTGATTGGAATTTGTAGTTTGTGTCCTTTTAAAAAATGCACATACTATTTTGGGGTTCCTATGCTTTAATATGCTTCAAAATAATTGCTTATAATTCAGGAATTTCATAATATTCTAGATAGATTAAATTCTTGGCTTTTGAAGATGACAAAATGCAATTGACTTGCCAATGTTATTTTCATTTTGAATTATTTACAAAATAGGTTTACAATCAGGTCAACTTTAAAAGAATGTAAATCCTCTAGGCATTTATGCGGCCATTTTTTTTAATAGGCTAAATGGAATTGAAATAGGCCCTACCAATAATACATCATGACTACATTACCATCCTATTAAATGGAATTGAAATAGGCCCTACCAATAATACATCATGACTACATTACCATGGTATTTCAACAAATCACTGTGGTATTACTAAAATGACATTTTGACAATTATACATCCATTGCCTGGCAAAGTTTGGACCTGAGTCTGTATATTGAAAATACATATATTTAACCACATGAGCTCATGGTCTGTGATAAATTGTCAAAGTTTATACGTGGGATTTAAACCTTGTCTTATGGTTTGAAATTCTTTATTCCTCACTGCCTATCCCAAACCCCTTCGGCTTAAATGTTAAGGTTAACCCATGGGATTGGAACCTTGGTTTATGGTGTGAAACTTCTTGCTCTCTACCATTTGCCCCAAACCCAATGGTCAAATGTTAAGGTTCACTCATAGGATTGGAACCTTGGTCTATAGTGTGAAACTCTTCATACCTCACTTGTCCCAAACCCTTTGGGCTCCATGAAACTCTAAGGTTCACCCATGGAATTGGAACCTTGTTTAACGATGTGAAACACCTCCTCCATGCTACTCCAAATTCCTTAAGCCATTTGTGCAGTCATTGATTACTAATAACCTAACTTTATGCTAGATTGGTTATAATCAACAAAACTCTAAAAGAACAGAAACCTTTTAGTTGCTGTTGAGTGGAGAGTTAGTAGTCCTGATTACTATTGAATAGCCTAATTTTATGCTAGTTTGGTTATAATCAACTCAACTCTAAAAGAACAGAAGCTCTCTAGTTGCTATTGAATGTAGACTTAATAATCAAATTTTATAAGTTTTGCTGCAGCATTCCTCTCCTCAAACTGATAGTGCCACAATATTATCTGCAATTAGTTCTTTGGATATTTTTAATTCACTGTAATTAGGTTCTATGAAAGTGTTGCAAAAGATTGGAAAACAAAAATGATAAGGGATTTGTGGGTATTAAAGAGTTTGAGAGCACCATTATTATTTCACAATCTAAAAATCTTTCATTTTCATTATACTTGGAGTTTGTATACATATGTCAAAGTTCTGCATGTTGTTGTGCTCGTTAGTTTGTTGGAAATACAGTTATATCACTTCATATATGGGTAATTATGCTGTTTACAGGCATTTAAAGTATATTCTCAATATCTTGAGAAGAAAGGTAAGCTGGTCATAAATAATTGCTTCTAGAGTGTCAACGAGCTTTGTATTGGCTCACACTTTTGACTGTTTGGGGCCTTAATGTGTTTTGCTTAGTCTACCCAAGAAAGGAATCAACACTTACAAGACAGCCCCAAACTCCGGGCCACATCAAACTGGCTTATAGATATCAGATAATGATAATGGTGGATAGAAGTACATTTTTTCATAGTTATCAATTCTGACAGGAATCTGAAGCTGGAAGGTACAGGAGTCACTGGCAGATGAAACTATGAATAACTTTTCTATTAAACTTCTTCAAGGAAGCTGGCGACTGAATCTACCTAATGTGTGGCTAGAGATATATACCAGAATCCATTTGCAGCATTAACTAATTTGTATCCTGAAAATAAATTTTCTTTAGTTATATGGAGTAGTAGATGTATACCAAAACATGATTTATTACCCACTCCAGAGAAAATAAAACTATTCCAAGAACCATTGGTACATGATCAAACATGCCTTAGTTTATCACTTTGTGGGGATGTGCCTAGACTTCAAAATATTGGATATATCAACACTGGGAAATGGAAAGACTGGACCTATTTTAGGTGTCAGAGGCTACTTATATTATTCTCTCTTGAAACCAAACGGGTAGGAAAAAAGATATTCCATGTTGAGGAATTTGGTTCTTGAACAGATTAGGCCTCTCTATCAATTACTTGACAGTTGTTTCCATCAAGAAATGCAATTCCAAGGTCTGCATATATCTATTTCCTCTTTTTCTATAAATTGGCAATATGACTATTTTTTTGGGGAATAGGATACTGGATGGGAGAATATGCAAGGCCTTTAGATTCCAAAACAGGAAAGGATGTAGTGACATATGGGAAATTGTTTGTAAACTTTGGTATTGAACAACCTATCTCAGAGAACATGTGATTGAAGATCTTAGATTATATACTTGGCAGCATATACTAGATCCACATTCATTTATTTTGATACATTGTATAATTAGTGACGAGTACTTCTAGGGGATTAAACTTTTGATTCTTTGTGGTACATCAGACTAAACTTTGAGGGTACTTTTTAGTTAAAAGAAATGGAGGCAGGAAAACTTGTGAGAAAAATAATATTCATGAGACGGATAAACTTATAGGAGTGTACCATAAATAATATTTTTGGATCTGTTTGTATTGAATCCAAGAAGAAGATATATAAAAGCCTTTGGCACCATGAAAGGTAAAGTTGGATGATTGTTCAATATTATGTTCCTCTTGGGTAGCTCTTTCTTTGGAGATGATATCTAGAGAAATCACATCACGCAACCGATTTAAATCTTTTGGCCAAAATTAATCTACCTAGGAAATTGAATGGGAGATGGGCTTAGTTAGTCATTTATCTTGAAGAGTCAAATGGAGATGGTTAGACCTACCGACTGGGTGGGTTGCATGCAAGCTCCAGATAGGTGCAAAAGACTTGTGCCACTTTAGAGAACAATCTTTTTTATGGATGAAAGCTTGAATCAATTTTAAAAATAGGTTATAGTGGGTTGCCTAATATTAGCTTACCATAAAATATTTCATATGTAGAATCACTACTTCAAAAATAATACCCAAAAATTATTGGATATGATTAATGGATAAAACAAAGGTGCCTAATAGAAGAAACACAAAGTATGCATATTTATGAGTTGTGAAACCAAGACACCTTGATTAAATTGATGACTACTTCACAAGCTCCCTAGTAAGATGCCTACAATTTAAACTAGAACTCTTTCTCTCTTTAATATTTATGTGTGTGTGCACACATGCATGCAACATGGTTCATTTTGTTTGGTTTAGTAACCAATTTCTTGTTTTGTGTCCAATTGTTTGACTAAGCCTAACAATTGTTCGACTTTAGTAACTGAATTCCTATTTTGTGTCCAATTGTTTCACTAATCCTAACAATATTTCTTTTGCAGTATTCGAGATGTCAAAATCCATTTTGTTCTAGTAGGCAACCATTAGGACCTAGTGTGAGGTAATATTGATTTGGTTATAACACTAGGAAGTTTGTTGAAGATGGCCATTCTTGTTACTATCCCAAAGATGAGTACATTTATTTTTAGCAGTTGTGCCAACAACACAACTAGTTTTTCCAATAGAACATAGATGAGTTAACGAGCTTCTTGCTCATCCTTGTATCAATGATGATGAGAAGCTTCAGTCCTCGGGTACATTAGTGGCCTTCACTACCAAGTTTGCTACCATATGGATTTTTTCCTCTATTGACACCTTGGCATAGGCTTACTAATATGTGACCAAGATGGAGAATTAGTCTTGAGGGAAGCAAAAAGGTATTGCATAAAATTTAGTAGGTGGCAAGATGCAATATAGTCATACTTTCTCTCTCCTCAAAGATCTAAATAAAACAATTTATAGTGAAGGTTCCTTTTATCATTGCCCCCATTTTCATCTAAATTAAGCTCCAAATACATCTCTTTGGCTTTCAAATGTCCAAAAGCTAATCTAACCAACAAGCTGGCTAGGAGTGGGCTGATTTGACATGTGCAAGGTGGCCAACAAGTGAATTGGACAGTTGGCAAGCAAGTTCGAAAGGTACATTAACAAAATATGAAGTTGGATAACTTTGGTTGTAAATGCATAATGTAAGAAGGAAAACACATACAAGAATTGAATCAAGTTTACGATAAGTTGTCACCTAAGGAGTATTTTCTAGCTCAACACCAACAAACATGTGGGACAATGGAAAGGAAAGAACACATTTCCACTAAGCGTGCATGCACTATAGCCAAGGAAACCATGGTAAGCAATCAAACTTTTGATTTAAGTTTTGAGCAGTATGCAAAAGATATTAGATCCAAGTTGATGAAGATAATGAGAGCCAACAACTTAGCAAAGTTGGCCAAGGAATCAAGAATCTCATTAAGGTAATGCCAAGGCCTTAAAAAATGGGGCTTGGATACAAAAAGCATGATGAGTACTCAAAGAAGAATGGAGGTGTCTCTTCCAAAGAGAAGAACAAGATATCATTCCAACAAAGTCTACAAAAAGGAGTTAGTGCCATTATCAAAGGAGCCAATCAAAGTTGCAAAACATCACCATGGGAACAACCTTCCAAAGAAGGATTAGACAACCTTGATGTGAGCAACAAAGGAGAGAAGAGCAAGCAAGTGTGCAACCTTAAGAAGAGCTATATGTATAACACTTATATATTTCTATTTTCTTGTGAGCATTGTAAAAGAGGTAGTCATATATTTTAGTTTTGTTGGGATTGCCATCCATGCAAGTATTATGGAAAGAAGAATCATGGTACTAGTATGTGTAGAAAGCATTTCATTGCAAAGTGCAACAAAGAGCTCTTCAAAGGGGAAACAAAAATCAGAGAAGAATCCCATGATGTCAATATTAAGTCATTGAAGTTGGTTTATTGTTGGGTCATTTCAAGCAAATGGAGTATGATCACTACTAGCATTAAGGGTCTATGCTCAAATCCTTCATTGTCAATAGTTTGTTACACTATTCACACTATGGCATTGAGAGTGTGCCCAAGCAAACAAGAATGGGGTTGTAGTTGCTTAGGCAAAGCTATTGGGAACAAGACAACAACGAGTTTGATTACTTGGGCCACATTGGTGGAGGACAAAGGTCTAATTTCCACTTGAGAGAGGAAGTTGTACTTCATCCATCAAGAAAGGACAACCATCTTTATTAATTTATACCCAAGGAAAGTAAGAAAACATTTTGTCTCAAACAACCATGAAGACGTGGTAAACAGTCCAACACCAACAAAGGATGTAGATCATTGGCAATGAGAGATGAACATTCCAAAGGAGCAAAAAATAAAGGAAAATCAGTCCATTTAATCCAAAGTTTTTGAAAAAGAAAGTTGCAATCATACATATCATCATGTAGCATGAGGGAAGCCACACATGAGGTATGTGGTAAAAGCAATCATTTCTATCATGAGGGCAATATGAGCACATTCTATTAGAGATAAATGTTGTCATCCACATAAAATAAGTATTGCATAAGTAGAAAAGGCCAATGATTGTTCACATGAAAGCAATAGAAATGTTGATGTAGTTGGATGCAATCAATCATTTGACAACACGAAAAGCAAGCACTTGGAGGTCCAAGAAAGACAACATTGCACTTGAGATCGAATAACCAAGCGAAGACACTTGAGAAACTAAGCAAGCAAGAGGAGTACAAGAAACTTAAGTTTGGTGATTAGGTAAGAACTTGTAACTCATTCATATTTATGAAATAAACAAGCATTTTTTGCTCGATTTAGGCATTTATGATGTATTTTTGTGTCATTTTCACTCTGCCAAGAAAAAAGTTGTCCTAGAAATAAGTGGGGTTGCATTTTCCATGCCAAAATCATATTATAATGGTCGTTCGTTAATTCATGTTAAGCAAAATTGGCACCATTAGTTCATGAGGCCTTCACTCAATTATTAAGCCATTCTGACCAACATCAAGTCTTATTGTTGGAAACATAAAAGGAGGTTTCACTTGAGGAAGAGGAAACACGTAGAATAGGAAAGGGAATACAATCGGTTGTACATGCCATTAGAGGATCAACTAATAATACCATGGGGGTGTGAAAGCAAACCTTGATAGAATTACCTAAGTATGAGGACACTATAATCCACACGAGAAGGAGCCAAACACCAAAGTATGCATAGTGAACCATGAGACTAGGGATGGGATCGACTTGACCATGGTCACTTTCATGGATACCAAATTTTATAGTATATTATCTATGATCCATGTGACAAGTACATAACAAATTGCAATACAAAGCCACTTTTGTAGAGAAGTAAGGGGATACAAATTGTAGTAAGGAAGAAAAAATTCTTATTATTTGCAAGCAATTTTTTGATGGACTAAGTCTTCTCACGAGGGAGATATTATCCAAATGGATCCATGACAAGTCACTTAGAAGCATGGATGGTGACCTAACAAGCTTCCAAAATAGGACATCTTCTTTTGACCATAAATCCTTCAAATGAAGGATTCCAATGATATTTTGGAGGAAGGTCCCTAACATCAAGAATAATTCTTAGTATTAATCTGAGCTCAAACTACATCATCTAGCCCCCCCAAAGTAGGAAATAGTAATCAAGATAAGTGAGTAGTGTTTTAGGCATTAAAATTGAATGATTATTTTTACAAGTGAAAGAGGACTTAGAAGACTATGTGATATATATTTCACGCCTAAATACCTCCATTTGACTATCAAATGGGAAACCTCTCAGTATGTTGTGTTGTCCTATTTTATCTCTTCTCAAAGATCCAATAAAGGCAATTTATACGGAAGGTTCCTTTCATCACTATCCACATCTCCACCAAATTTCAACTCAAAATATATCTATTTTGACCTTCAAAAAGCAAAAAAAATCACTCAACAAGTTGGCGAGGAATGAGATGATCTAGCATGTGCTAGGTGGGCAAAAATGAACGAGGCAAGTATTAAGGGGAATATATGCTAGGGAGAAGCATAAAACATCACTTCCTTGCATACCCACATCTAAACCTTAGAGATAAAGAAACATAAGTGTTACTCATGGATTTGGAAGTGTAAGACACTAGATGAGGCTTATTTTAGCATAGACAAGGAATGAGAAGGGAACTATTGGAGAGTTAGGAGTAAGGGCAAGCGAGTTCTAGAAAAAGAAGAGCAAGAATACTTTGAGAAACATTAAGAGGCTACAAACAAGTGCATAGTAGTTGTATATCTTAAGTAAGGCCAAGTTGATGGCTAGTATATCTTGTAATCCCTCCATTTTTGCAAGAATATCAAGCTTGATTGATTGAACTGTGGGTTTTCTTCCCCTATAGGATTTTCTCCTCTATAAATCACATTGTCATTGCTTTTGTGGACGTGCTTTCTATTACTCCATGATTTCATTTGCATTTCATTGCACTTTGTGAGGTTTAGATTGATTCATGTGGTGTTAATGCACAAAAATAACAAGTCTGAGCTAGGATAAAAAATTGTTGGTTTTATAGTAGACTCAAAGTTTTATTAGCATTATACCAAACTCTTCACAATTTTTTCATAACCTATTCTTAACATCTATAGGTATTTTTGGGCATAGAATATAAGTTTTGATACTTGTGAGTAGTTTTGTCAATCCAAGTGAAACCAAGTCAAGAACACTTTTAGTGTAAAAAAGGGTCTATTTAAGGTTCTATTTGAGGAAATTATAGACCAACACCACTTGCATGAGTGGCAATGCTTAAAGAACCAACAATGACTCCACATTAGATGCTTTTGAGGAATGAGAGGTTTGTTTCACACTTATTGTTGGATTAAAGGCTAATAATTTCATATCATAATTGATTCTAAAAGTGAGAAGAATATCATTGCTTAGGACACTCAAGTGCTTTGACTTTCTAATTTGAAGTGCATTGTCATCCTTCCTCAAATGGCTACGATTGAAAAAGGCAATCAGGGTCAAGCACCAATGTCTTTTGAATTTGGAATAAAGTCCATGCTTGATATTGCCACTCCTAAATTAGCACCTTTGGAGATCTATGCAATTTTGCTTGGAAGTCCTTATCTCTTTGACCATAAAGCAACTTATTAGACCTGCCCTAGCTATGGTCCATGCATGTTAAGTACATGACTTACTACATCCTTGAATATTTGCTCAAGAAAATACATGCGTTAGCTAAGCATTGTAGGAATCTCAAGACACTTTTGTTGGTGATATTTGCTTTGATATTCAAAAACTTAGCTTAACTCATTAATTATGATCTTGTAGCAATCATCAATGAGTAATGAAAATGAATGGTCATCGTTTATGGATTTTTTAGAGGTCAAATAGTAAATGAGTACCATATGATTATTTCATGACCACTTGGATACATTTTGTTGTAACATCCATCAACAAACACCGACCATTGTAGATGATCATGGTTTAGGATGTTTTTAGAGACCTCAAATATGAAGCAAAAATCACAAAATCTCTTGAAAACCACTTGGGACAACATTTTCTTCATACATGTTAGATGATGCTTATCTTTATGCATTGGTCATAAGGTTGAATGACCTATGAATGGGCACCAACAAAACCATTATTTAAGGTCATTCTAAGAGGTTGTATGATGAATAAAAATGTCACGGATACTTGAAAATGACTCGATGTAAATTTTGATATTAACACATGGACGATTTTGAAATGCTCATTCATATATCAATCATAAGTTATGCATCAACTATTAAACAAAATAGATGTTCATGAAGGTTATCGTTTTGGGTAATCAAAGAGGTTAAACATCGTATGACAACCACATAGTTGCTTAATGACAATTTGAGAAACTTTTTTTTCAATATTAACATATGATATAATGTAAATATGTACATTTGCACCAATTATAGAGTTGCACGATCCATCAATGAGCACCAATAATTATGAATGGTCATCGTTTAGTGTCTTTTAGGAGGAAATGTAAGGAAAAATGATGACATTGGTGCTTGATTGTTAACTCATGCTACATATGCAAATATCTATGCATTAATACGAGACTTGCAAAACCATCAATAGATTCTGACACTTGCAAAGGTCATTGCTTAGGGTCATCTAAAAATTCAAATACTAAACAAAGATCACGAAGTTGCTTGATAACCATTTGGAACATATTAGGATGCAAATGTGCATCTTAATGAGGGCCCTAGTAAGTAAAAATAGGTTTCAATTTTACCTTAACCTTGGCACAAAACACAAAACAACATGCATTGAACTATATGATGCTCAAAACTTGAAGTACACTTAATCCTAAGAACTTAAAGTAAATTTTGTTCAAAAAATTCAATTGTAGCTTGCATTTCAACATTTATTATCAACATGTAAAAATTTAAGGAAGATTTAATGCAAGGTGAAATAGAAAGCAACGACAAATTGACTACTTGCCAACAATATAAATATCAATGTTCTTAATAGGACTGACCATTGTTCCTTCTTTGTTAGAAATGAATAAAGTTAACAAGAAATATGTTGAATATATTACATTTACAAAAGCATGCACATTTTAAAATGCATATGCATTCTATAAATCATTGAATGGTATGAACGTTCATGTTTTCACAAAACATGCATGTGTTTTGAGGTCTTGCTATGATTATTCATCATTTTGTATGATGCATAAAGACAAACTTTAAATTATTTTTATTAAATTTAAACCAAAATTTAAAATTCCAAAGAGCAAAGAATATTCAAAAACAAATAAAACAACAAATAAAAAATAACATAATAGTTACAAACAAATAAGGAAAGAATTATAAGAACAAAACGCAAGGAATATACAAAAAAGAGTGGAGGGAAAATATTAAAGTTGATAAGCTTCAATCTATAACAAGTCATTGAGTCACTGATTAATCAAGAATTTTATAATGATACATGATCAATTGAGTAAACTAAGCATGATGATGAAACCAACCACAATAATCAAACACAATGCGGCTAAAAGATAACTTTAGTTTAGGCTTGACTTTAGATGATAGGTTATGCTAAATATAATGATAACATAACACTATTAGGTTTTGGAATGATGTTTTTGTTAAAAATCATAGAGAATTCTTTGTAGATACTAATCACAAGAATAATGAGGTTAAGTCTATTCTTGCAAATCGTTGAAGTAGATATCCAATAATAATTCGTATATAAGACCAAAGTGGCCAAGTAGATGAAAATATCATTGAATATTTAGAGGGTAAAGTTTTGAAACAATACTATGGACTTTATGCAAATGACATATGAGCAGGTGATTTGAGCCTATAAATCACATGCATTAGAATAATTTATTTATGCAACCAATGAATATGTTCAAAGTGTTGGAATATCAGTAATCTGACCTTATTGGCTAAGTCCAACAATGTTAAAGTGCTTACAAACACTCTTGATGTTAACATATGGGCATTTGCAATGTAAGCCTAGGGGTATTGTAACAATGATCCCTATTCTAGTTTAAATAAATCCTATTCAATTTTAAGGTAAAATAGCTATTTAAAAAAAAATCAAGCTATAAATAATACCATCCTAATTAATTTCACAAATTATGATGTTAGATGATACCCATAAGACCACAACTTGTTATGTTTAAGGAATTCACTATCTCATTGATCCTAGAGATCTGTTTTCTTTCTAGATTTGATGAGATCATCTCCATTTTCCACAACCATACCTAGCCCCCATAAAAGAAGTCATCATGAAGTAAATAAAATATATGGGTACACTTACCATCCTTGAATATATAAAATAACTCATTTATAGTATAGCTATGATTGTTAGGTTCAAGGTATCAATAAGCAAATATTTGCTTTTCAAGTTAAACTCAAGTTTAAGCTTTTGTTTTGATTTAGAAGTTGGTCTAACTCTAGTCAAGGAGATTATTGGAAAGCATTACAACAACATCATGTTTAAGGTGCAAGCTTGTTAAATTCCATAGTTCAAGTATAGTTTATGATTCAAAGGTTAAGCCATGGACCTTTTCATAGTTTCAAGTGTAAGAAGTTCTTATTGTAACAGAAGGGAAAGCAACCTTTTGACACCAAGGAACAATCAACTTAATTTCAACCAACTCATAATCATCATGTTAAGTAACCCAACACCAAAGCCAACACAGTTCCATTCTCATAATAATAATTTTTTTATTCAAAATGGATCAATTGATATACAATCTTGTGCTTTTACAATTACATCAATGATACAAGCTACAATTTTGAAATTATAGTCATCAATTGTAATACAAGGTTTTGCAAGAATATATTTGTTCAATTTCTAGAAATTACAATACAATTATTCTTCCAAACTTGATGCTTAGAGAATAGAAGGTATCATTCAAGTGCTTTACTGCCCAACCAAGTGGCATTCCTTGAATGTTCTAGTCTTAGCTTCATATTATGAAGCTTTGAATCCTTACAAAGGGGTAGATATTTAGAATCACCCACCTAGAGAGATCACATGTGCAATTCATTTGTGCATACTTCCATGATATTTAAAAGTATATACTCATGCTAGTACTAGATTTCAGTGCAACAATCAACTTGCACTTTGGGAATGCAACTACTGTGCATATACTTCCCACATTCATGGTGCACAATTTTGTCTACCTAACCACTTCTCTCCATATTTTAAGTGTTCATTTTTTATTTAACAATCAAATATGCAACATTTTTTATGTATTCCATCATAATGTAGCTAAAATTTTGATACAATTCATTCAAATGTGCAATCATTCCAATTTCAATATTAATACTAGTTTATGTATGATATTTTTACACTAGTATTTAGTCAATATTTGTAGGAAAAAACAAAACAATCACAACCAAGTTTAGCACCTTTCTTCATATTTCATCAAGCATACCAAATGTTATCATACCTAATTGTAGATTTTTTATGTAAAAAACTAGCAAATATTTATAGTGAAACTCATGGTTCCAAGCAAGAGGTCAATGTTATTTATTGTAGAACTTGCCAATATATTTTCTTATTAAAAAATATGCACTATAGTTTTCATCTTGTATCATGAGGCAAAAGTTATGGACATTAACTATTGCTGCTCATTGATTTTTACTCATGTTTTCAAAAAACATCACAATTTCTATTACTAAAGACAAATATATTGGCAATTGTAACAAAATCAGAGGTCATTGATCTCTATCATTTACTCTCGGTCATACAAGTTAAGCCACTAGAGAATAATGTAATGATTATCACTAGCTCTATTCAAGGTTCTTTTTATCATACCCACTTGCCCATATGGGAGAAATACATCTTGGTATAATAGTTAAACTTCAACCATTCTTATGAGACAACAAAAACATTTTGATCACTCATTTCTAGTCACTCTTATAATTTATACAAGTATGCAAACAACAAACAATAATAGCCATACTTGAACTTTATCAAAGTACAAACAATCATGCTTAATATTAGGGGTAGTGTATAAGTCCCTACAACTAGGCTTATAACCAGGTACAACATGATTTCTTTTGCAAATAAATTTATAGAGTAAGTACAACCAAATATTCTTTCATAGCCATAAACAAGTATAGCATGATATTTCCTTATAGCCATAAAACACATACAACAAAGCATTTCTTATGAGACAAAAACAATAGGTTATTCCCTTACAACAATGAGAGAAGAACATCATGGTATTTCTATTTATATTTGTTTCCAAAACATGTTACAACCATGTATCCAAATCAAGGAACAATCATACTTCCAAAAATGACAACCATGCACCAAAAACAAGGAACAACAATCCTTCCCAAATAATATACAACCATGTATGCATGGGACAATCATACTATCAAAACAATATACAACCATGCACTCAAATAGGGTACATGAATACATCCAAATTAAGGCATAACCATTCATTTTAAATAGGGTATATGGTATTACTACTCATTATCATGCCTCCAAGCTGGTTATAGTCCATCTCTTTAATTATCACGTTTTCAAAATGGAGCACGGTAGTTCATTTACTAAAAAAACAAGGTACATCCTTGTAAGGGTGACCACTACATTGCTACATGGTGAACAATCCCAAGTGGTTAAACCTTTCTACTTGAAAAAATATCCCTATCTATGCAATATAATATACATTCAATTAGTAATAAAGTATGCACAAATGGGTATTTCCCTTAGTTATAGTATGATGTTGATACTATTTTGAAAAATAAGGTGTAATCATGTATTTTAAACCATAGTATTTAATTTTCCAAAGAAAATAGATTACAAAACATTTTAATCCCATGCATTAAGGATAACCCTCATTTTTTCTAGTTTAAACATGAAAAGTATTTACTTTTAAAACCTACGAAAACAATAAACATTTTTTTTCTTGGCTACTCATCAACGAGCAATGTCGTACAACAAAGAAAAATGTTTTGACAAAACCTAAAAGCAATTCCACCAAGCTACAATGCTTCACACAAAAGAAGAAAAGGACTCACCTTCTTTCAAAAACATTTTCCTCTTACTTTAAACTTCTATCGTGCCCTTCCTTTCTATAGCCCGTTCCCCTTGAACCATGGAATACTTTTTTCCATAAAAGGTCCCATATCTAATAGTTACCCATCTTCTTCCCCTTGAGAAGGAACATTTGATTCCCAACAAACATAACTAGCTTAGATATATATATATATATATATATATATATATATATATATATATATATATATATATAAACGCCGAGAGTTATCAATCTCGAGGCGTCTATCTCATTTCTTGGGGGTGTGATAAATAGACGCCTATCCATTTTTAATAATATAGAGAAGAGTTCGAGGAGAGAAGCAAATAATATTAGAAATTTTGGACACCATTTTAGTTTAAATAGTTTAAATATTTTTTAAATATTTTAAATCCACCGTAACCCTTAATGTCGGCGGATAATTTTCTTAATGTCGATTTTTTTAATAAAATATTAATATTGTTTACGACGTGGCTGACCTTCCTGGCTGCCATTGTAGGACGCCTATCGGCGTAACAAACAAGACTCACCTAAGAACAACAATAACCTAGGGTTTCCCACTCCACTCAAGGTATTTATTTGTTCCTTAATGATGACAACTAAGAAAATTTCTCCCTCATCTCTTTTGTGGTGCCTCACAAAAAAAACATTAAAAAATTGCTTCCCCTTTCAAGCTGAAATGGAGTTCAAAATTTATAATTTCCAATGCATTAAAAGGAGGACAATTTGCATTCCTAAGGCATACACTTACTTTCTTCTTTGATTGAAACTAAGGCATTCACTAAGGCTAGTAGCTCTCTTTCCTTTTTAATGCTAGGTGTAAAGGTTAAGATACAATGACATATTGAAAAATTCCATAGAACCATATCCTTTATTCATATCACCATCCAATGTGTTCTAAAATGGTAATTTTAAAATCATAAATGAAATCATGCATTTTCTTTATTTGGAAGTTATCATTCAAATGTGTGTGCAAACAATCACATATAATTAATTTATTTGCATGTTTTAAAGTGACTTGTGTGAGATATTTTCTCCTTTTGTTGCTTTTCTCGAATATGTTTTAAAGCGACCTGTGTGAGATATTTCTCCTTTTTGTTACTTTTCCCGTATTTGGGGCCTTCTTCCGAATGATACCTTAGGTGACTTATTAGCACCTTCAACAAATTGAAAGTTAATCAATTTTATATATAAAAATTGATGAAAATACAGTCACTAATTTTAGTAACTGGAAAGCGTAGGGTTACTCAGAGGATTCGAAGCAGACTACTACCTATGGCAAAGGGTTGGCTTCCCCCGAGGTTTGAACCTAGGTCTCTTCTTGGTAAGTGTGCCCAACCACACCTGCACTTACCAATCCACCTAGCATCCTTATGTAATCCTACTAGCATTATTTATGTAACCTATAGGTGTCTCTTATATAAGCCTACAAACAATTTTGATGTATTCACCCTTAATAATATTAGGTACACCATTTATATAGTTAACCTTTATTAAAGGGTTTAATACATTTAATACATTGTAATTTAACTTTTTAAGTCACAAAGTTAGCATTTAATTGGGGACTAAGTTAGCATTTAATTGAGGACTAAGTCAAGAAGTTAGCATATAACCTAACCATACAAACAATTTTGATGTATTCACCCTTAATAATATTAGGTAAACCATTTATATAGTTAACCTTAATTAAAGGGTTTAATACATTAAATACATTATAATTTAACCTTGAAGTTACGAAGTTAGCATTTCATCAGGGACTAAGTATTAGTCTAAATATCTTCCAATGATTGATCCATTAAATTAGTTTTGAAGATGAAACAATATGATGGGAGTGACTATGAATTCCTATCCCTTCTTCATCTATTTGCTCTCTTTTTTATTTGCTGGAGAAAAAAAGAAGTTTTGATAAATTACAACTCTCTCCTTTAAAGCTCTAAAGTATACAATCAAATTCATTTCTCATATAAGATAATATAGTTAAATACATCTTTTTTTCATTAAAAAAAACTAAATTCTTGACATTTATTTTCTAGATTTCTTCAATTTTCTTTATAAATACAAATATTCGACATCTTTTTTGTGAACAAATAACTCCTCATAAAATCCTTCTTCTATTGCTTCTCAACTAATGTCAAAGTTAAACCATAAGATATATTAAGTTGGCCCAGCATGGTCAAGATCCTTTCTGCCGCAGTACAGACGGTCTCCTACGGTTTGAATCTAGTTTTAGGAGGTTTTGAAGATCAATAACCTCTGAAGAACCATTGACAAATATTTTTGGTTTTTTCACCACGTTTTTCGGCTCAACACCAGCCAAATCCTTATCTCAAGGCTCAACCTCATCAATTTCACGTGCAGCACCGATTTCCTCCTTCACCTTCATCCTTCTAGAAGAATTCTATCTTCTAGAGGCATCTCTGCCCACGGGGATTCTTGTAGGAAGACGACTGAGATCTCAATTCCCCTAAACTATCTCTTGACAGACATTTTCTTCGCTTGGGATGCCGCACATTTGACAGGCCAACGGGAAGAGGACACGCTTGTGTGCAACCAGGCCAGCTTTTGCTCTCTTTTATGCTCTTTTGCTTCTTAACATATGATTGTAGTGTAGTGAATGTATGTCTGAGAAGTTGTAAAAAAAACACAATTTTTTTATTGAGTAATACTTTTTATATACAATTGTTGTAGGGATTGAATCCGGGTCACATCACCGACAGTAGACCACAATATGGATATCAAAGTCAAAATGAAGCAACTTTCATATTCCACGGTTTAATAAGCAGATTAATAAAGGGATGTTTTTAGTTTATAAGGATTCTTTTAAATTTTTGAATTTGAATAAAAGTTTGTTTACAACATTTTTTTTAGAAAAAATTAGACATCATTAAATTCATACATAAGGTTTGAATTTTAAACTCTCACATTTTTTTTTTGTTATGTACAGTCAGACACACATTCACCCTCTCACACACTCACCCTACACTATGGTTTGGACTTTGGACCTCTCAAAGAAGAGCCAAAGTCCGCTGTCCCGTGAAAACAACTCACACATCTTTTACATGTATATGCTTTTTCCACAACCTTCTGATGAAGACTTTAAAACTGTAAATAAAAATCTAAGATTTAAATCTTCCACGAAAATAAGATTATATACCATATTTTAATAATGCTTTACAACCTATAAACTTAAAAACATTAAAATCTAAATTTTCGTTTTTTCTTCCCTTCTAGATAATGCTCAACTTCTTGCATAATACAAATGTGAGTGCCACATTTCAAGCAAGCATGCAACCTGGAGCACTCGAATGTGGGAGTAGTCATAATAAGCATGTGGGGGTGGTGCCGATGCATGAGTTGGAGTCCCCAGCACAACGAAATTGGTGTGCCAGTTTATGCACAGCTATGTGCTGAATTTGTCTTTGAACCAAAAAGAGACATTACACCCATGGGACATTGCCAAACTAGTCTGCAAATGTGAAGACATTTTCAAATACAGATGTCAGAAGTTCAGATTGTGTCAGCTTTTTTTTAAATCTTAGGTTCAACATGTCTTTGACATCCAAAGATGCTTGTTGTGACTCAGACTGTCAAATCTTCCTTTTTCAATGCTCAAGCATGACTGCTCTAAAGAAGTAACAATAAAAACCTCTATGGAAATGGTTAATGAGTCCATATCCTGGGTTGCACCCTATACCCTATTTTTCAGTTTTTGTTGCCTGTCCATTCATACTATTCATACTATTCTTAGATATTTTGGCCTTCTCAGATGTTGCCAAGGCAATACTAGCCCGATGCTGCTTCTCCTTTTGTTCATCCCTCTTGGTAAACTTCACCTTGGGTTTCACATCTATGACAGGGTTTCACATCTATGACAGGGTTGTATCCTGATGGTACTTGGGGCCATTGAGTTTTTCTATTTGAGTGCCTTTGGACTGATAAATGTTGACAGGTTAGGTGTGATTTTTTTTTTTGTATTTACATGGTGGAATCGGTAGCTGCCACGAATCCGAGCAGGCTGTCCAGCTTTTATGGCCGCCACAGTATTCTGCGTTGTTCACCCCGGAAGCCTCCACACAGATCTTCGCGCAGTCCGCCCCTATAACCACCATGCCACAATCATTTAAAACCTTTTACACCGCTGAAAGCACCAGGAAAGGGACAAGCGTTCAGTCCGACAAGGCCCGAGATTTGAACCTTGGACCTCCGCCCCCCTTATGGGGTTTGGATGAACCAATTGGTCTACACCTCGGACCTAATAATAGGTGTGATTGTTTGGGTGTTATAGTTGATATTATAACGAGTGAGTTGTTCAGTGAATCTAAATCACTTTTAGACCAGGTGATTGATGAAGTTTCTATTTTATTGTCAATCTATATTTATTTAAAAAAATGATTATTAAAATATCTACTTTATTATTAATCTAAATTTATTTTAATATGTAATAAGTTTATATGTTTTCTTCAATATATTCACATTGTGATGCTTTTCTTTCTTAGTCTGTTTTTATTTAATTTCCTTTATAAAAGTATTGCATACTTTTCCATGGTATCAGAGCTGGAATAAACGGTTTTGTTTGCTTTTGTCTCAAAAGACAAGGTTTCTGATCTATTGTTTCTTTTTCTGGTGAGCTGGAATTAACCGCTTTAGTTGATTTTTTTAATGAATTTAGTCAAATTTTTTTGTGGGGCGTTTTGGTTTAAGAAATTATAATCAGGGATTCTACACCATCAAAATCACAGGATCAGATCCTGATTGCATCAATATCAACTAGATTTTGGGTACCACTTTTGATAAGGTAGAAATTCAAATAAAAAACCCCTTGGAAGATTGCCCACCCAAAACTGGTTCTCGTTTTTTAACTTGCTTCATTTTCTGGTGAGCTGGAATGAACTGCTACATCCGTGTTGGGAGCTGTGGAAGAAAGTCTGCTAGGAACTTTGCAAGGAGATCTGGTCATCTCAGGTTGAAGATTACCCACAGCATTGCTTGATTTCGGGTATTGAAAGTTTTTGCTGAAGTTCCCATACTCTCTAAAAAGCTGCTTAAAGTGGGGCTTGCAATACAATTGAAGAGCCTTGCACTTCTGCTGTGTCCCGGTGATTCCCATGGCCGAAGGGATTTGAACGAGCAAAGCTGAGAGCTTTTGCGTTTGAAACGCCGGATTGAGGAAAACTGCAGAGAAAACGGGAAATAAATGTTCTAGCAGAAGGGGTTGATTTCTGGCCCAGGTAGTGAAGATTGATATATTTTGTGAAAGACGAGGTGTAACTCTCAAGCCAGAGGCTGTATATTTTGGTGCCTGTGGTGAAAGCTTGAGAAACGCTGCGTCATTTCCAGTTGGAGTCTCAGTGTCCCCATTTTAACGAATTTGTATCTCTTTTGGCAGAAAGAAGTTGGAACCTATGGTTTGTGTTTGAAATCTAGTGAAAATATCATTTTGCGGCATAAATTTTTTTTGTTGCCAAGAGATTTTTATGTTTGTTTTGAAGTGACGCTGATCTACCATCAAAATCTCTGATGTTGGCAATGGCGTTTTATATTTTGTTAATCTCTGATGTTGGCAATGGCGTTTTATATTTTGTTAATCTCTGATGTTGGCAATGGCGTGTGGAGATTGTAATTTAGTTAGTTTTTTTTTTTTTTTTTTTATATATAAAGCTTAAGTCGGAGACAATTGAAACCTTTCGATTTGAATTTTTTTTTTCAAAGTGCTTGAGAGGGTGGCTCCTTAAGAAGGCCAACATCAACATACAATAGTGAAGAGATCTCATTTTGTGTGTTTGGTACGGGGTTTAACTTTTCAAGCTTTTATGTGAAGTATTTCTTGTGTTTGTAGAGTTGCGTCTTCTTTTAGCTATGGTTTCATCATATGAAAACTTAAATTGTATGGTCACTACAAAATTGAATGGTTCCAAGCATGCAAATTGAAAATGTGAGATCGAGTTAATTCTACAATTGAAAGGATTGTGAGAATTAGCAATAGAAAACAAATCTAAAGATGTCAATGAGCATGCAAAATGGAATAAAATGCCCAAACAATTGCTTTGTAGCAAATTAGTCTAACATTCAGGCCTCATGTTCAAGATCTCAAAACAACAAAAGAAGTGTGGGAGACTTTACAATCAATGTATGAGAGAACTAGGAAATTAAAAGCTATGGACATTAAAAGGCAATTGACTCATCTAAAAATGAAGGAAGGTGATAGCATGAATGATCACATTGCACAATTGAAGAATTTAAGAAATCAACTTGCAATTATGAAGGTGAAATATGAAGATTTAGAGATTGTAAATTTTTGATTGAAAGTCTTCCAAATGCATATTATAATTTCATATGCACATTACAACTGACATGGCAATTTGATAATATAAAAATAAAAGATTTGTATAGGGCTTTGTTGAATGAAGAGGAAAGACTTAGAAAGTCTACAAAAGTTCACAAGCATTTATTACTAGAGGCAAAAATAAGAATTTTAATCAAATAAAATCATTCCAAAATCAAGGAAATCAACAAAGGCGTAATCACAAGCAATGGAATCAAAAGGATTATAATCAACAAAGGAACAATTTTCAGAAAGAACAAAATGAATGAAGAAATCAAAAGGATAATACTAGAAGGATCGCATGCTACAATTATGGAGAAGAACATAGTGAAAATATTTTGATAGCCTCATTTGTTGCTCAAGGAAGTTCAAATGACTCATGGTATATTGATTCAAGGGCTAGCCAACACATGACTTACAACAAGAACTTCTATGGTTCTTTGGAAGAAGTGAAAGACGCAAGGATATTTCTTGGTGATGATACTTCACATCAAATTGAAGGAATATGTTCAATTCCAATGAAAGGATGACAAGGAATTAAAAATAAAGATATGAATCTTGTGCCTAAGTTAAGGAAAAATCTTCTCTCAATAAGCCAAATAACTCAACATGGTTATAAGGTTGAGTTATATTTAGATATATATTTGATAAAGAACATTAATGATGGATTCAAGGTTGTAGCTACAAGAGTTGAAAGTGATGGTATCTATAAATTCTTAGTATTTGTAGACAAGATTACTTACCTCACTATAGGTGACTCTACAAGTGAAAAATGGCATCAAACGTTCAATCATTTAAATTATCAAGGTTTTGCTATGCTTTAAAGATGAACATAGTTGAAGGACTTCCTTGGATCAGGGTGTTTGGGTAAACACAAGTGTGTGTACAGGATGTATGGTTGGCAAACAACATACAAAAGAATTTGAAAAATTAAATTGGAGGCAAGTGAACCTCTTGAACTTGTTCATAGTTATTTATGTGGTCCTATGACTCCTCCATCAAAGGGAGGGGCTAAGTACATTTTAACATTCATTGATAATTTTTCAAAAAATATTTGGGTATACTCCTCAAGAAAAATGATGTAGTGTTTGAAAAATTTAAAATGTTTAAGGTATTTGTGAAAAATCAAAGTGGACAAAGGATAAAAAGGATAAACAACACATAATGGTGGAGAATAATAACAAGTTCAAGGGTTGTTTTGAGCACCATGGTTTAAGAGAGAAATAACTAACAGGTATACTCCCCAACAAAATGGTGTTGCTGAAAGGAAGAATAGAACCTTGGTGGAGATAGGCCGATGCATGTGACAATCCAAGGATCTTTTTTTTGTTTCTTAGGGGTAAGTTAGTCAATACAACAACTCATGTTTTGGATAGATCAGCTACAAATTGTTTGAAAAACATCAATTCAGAGGAAGCATGGAGAGCCAAGATGAGGTTAGAGAAAAAAATTGATAAGAAAAGTGTTAAGTGCATCTTTGTTGATTATGATGATTTGAAAAAAGGATACATGTTTTATGATCCTAATGTGGAGGATGTATTCACAAGTAAGGATATCAAGTTCAATAAAGGGTTTGAGAATGTGATTTGAGAGAAGTTAGGAGCGAAAATTAGATAATCAATATTATATTCAACCTTCGAAAACCTCAGTTACATTGGAATATATACTCGTAGTATTAACCGAACTTAGGGAATATAGGGAAGTTAGGGAAATAGAAGAAATAGGGAGGAAAGGGAAAAAGGAAATTGAGTTGGTTCGCCTTGATGCCCTTGCCGTCCAATCCTGCCCAGTTAGTTGCCGTCCAAGCCAAACTTACCTATCCAGTCAACTGTCGTCCAAGGAGGTAAAAGGGGTAAGATCCAAAGCTTATAGTTGAAACAAATTTTTACACCTTTTTTACTCCTTTTTGGTCTTTTTACTAGCTTTATTTCCAACATTCTCCCCCTTAAAGTTGAGAGGTCTGACTATACAGTCTCTCAGCTTTATATATTGAGCTTTAGCTATACCTTTGGTGAAGATATCTGCAATATTATCCAAAGTGTTACAATATTGAAGCTCAACTATTTGTTGTTCCACCATATCTCGAATGAAGTGATACTTCATATCGAAATGCTTTGATCTGCTATGATGGACTGGATTGTATGCCAACTGAATGGCACTTATGTTATCACAATACGGTCGAGTTGGACCACTTTGACTTTCTCCAATCTCTTCAAGAACTTTTCTCAACCATAGGGCTTGAGTACTAGCATGTGTGATGGCTATATACTCGACCTCAATTGATGACAATGCTACAACAGTTTGTTTCTTGGAACTCCATGTAATTAGTCCTGATCCTAGACTAAAACAATTTCCTGATGTAGATTTCCTGTCATCTATATTGCTGCCCCAATCACTGTCACTGAAGCCAACTAATTTCACAGACTTACATTGTTGGTAATGGATTCCAAAATCCAATGTACCTTTTACATATCTCAATATTCTTTTAGTTGCTTGTAGATGCAGCTCAGAAGGACTAGCCATAAACCTTGAAACTAGAGAAACAACATATTGAATATCGGGCCTTGTGTTGGTGAGAAACATCAGACTCCCAACCATGCTTCTGTAAGTGGTCATGTCAACCTTTGATGCTCCATCGTCCTTGCTCAATTGGATCCCATGTCCAGTTGGAGTTGCAACTGATTTGCACTGCTCCATGGCAAATTTCTTAATCATGTCTCGAGCATACTTGTGTTGACATATGAAGATCCCTTTATTTGATTGATGCACTTCCATGCCTAGGAAGTATCGCATTAGACCAAGATCTTTCATCTCGAACTGCTTCATCATGGAGTTTTTGAACTCCATATTCATTTTATTGTTACTACCCATAAATATTAGATCATCCACATACAAACAAACTATGAGAATGTCTACTCCATGCTTTAGGTAGTACAGAGTTGGTTCACTTTTGCTTCTTGTGAATCCATACTCGCTGAAATAGCCATCAATGCGTGAGTACCAAGCTCTTGGTGCTTGCTTGAGGCCATAAAGTGCTTTCTTCAATTTGTAAACAAGGTTTTCTTTTCCCTGTTCTTGGAAACCTTGAGGTTGTTGAACATAAACCTCTTCTGTCAAGTATCCATTCAGAAAAGCACTCTTTACATCCATGTGTTGAACATTCCATCCTTTATGGGCTGCTAAGGAAAGAACTGATCTGATTGTCTCTTGTCTTGCAACAGGAGCAAAGGTTTCCTCATAGTCAATGCCATATTTTTGAGTAAAACCTTTTGCTACTAGTCTCGCCTTATGCCTCTCAATGCTTCCATCAGCATTGTACTTGGTCTTGTAGACCCATTTACATCCAACACATTTTTTACCTTTGGGTAGCTTTACTAGCTCCCATGTATCATTATTTTTTATAGAGGTTATTTCCTCTTTCATGGCTTCTTGCCATACATTTTGAGTACATGCCTTCTCATAGCTAGCTGGTTCTAGTTGTGTACTAGTCAATAAAGCATAATTGACTTCATCTCCTCTAGGTTCTTGGGAGTTATCATCCCCATACAATTGCAAATTCTCAAGTTGCTGCAGAACTGAATTCATTTCACTGGCTTGGCTTCTAGTGAATCTTCTTTGAAAATTTTGATCCAGCATCTGAAAGGAAGGATGATGTTGTAAAGTTCTTCTGCCTCTTGATGGAGAGTCAATGTCCATCGGTGAAGAACTTACTGATCTCTGTGGAGAAGGACTTGGACTGGCGGTTGATGTACTTGAACTTCTCGGTCTTGGAGGGGGTGGTGTGCCTTTGCTTTTCTTTGGAGACACCTGTTGTACCTGTGAAGAATTTACATCTTGGGACTCATCATCAACAAAAATTCTTTGATGACCCCATTCTCCCCCTTCATCAAAAATTACATCCCTGGAGAGTACAATTTTATGAGTCTTGGGATTGTAGAGTCTATATGCTTTTGTAGACTCACAATACCCTAGAAATATACAAGCTTGACTTTTGGGATCAAGCTTCTTCCTTTTCTCATCAGGAATGTGGGCATATGCTAAAGAACCAAAAATTTTGAAGTGCTTTACATTTGGTTTCTTTGCGTACCACCCCTCATAAGGAGTGATGCCATCTAAACTAGAAGTTGGACTTCTATTTAGAATATATACACTTGTTTTTACAGCATCAGCCCAGTACATATTAGTTAGATGCTTTGTCTGAAGCATCGATCTCGCCATCTCAACTATGGTGCGGTTCTTTCTTTCGGCCACACCATTTTGTTGTGGGGTATAGGCAGTGGTTAATTGCCTTTTGATCCCACTTGCTTTACAATAGTTCAAGAATTATTTTGAGGAGTATTCACCTCCTCGATCTGTCCAAAGACATTTTACATAATTCCCACTTTGATTCTCTACATTGTTTCTGAAATCTATGAAGCAATCAAATGCTTCATCTTTGTGCTTTAAGAAATAAATCCAGCACATCCTAGAGAAGTCATCTATGAAAGTGAGAAAATAAGAATTGTTTCCGAGACTCTGTGTTTGCATCGGACCACAGATGTCCGAATGTACTAACTGAAGTGGATAGCTGGCTCTCCACGCTTGTCCTTTCGAAAACTTCGACCTGGAGTGCTTTCCCAAAGCACATCCTTCATAGACTTCCTTTTGTTCGTTGATTTTGGGAAGTCCTGTCACCATAGCTTGAGAAGTTAGCAATTTCAAGCTAGTAGAATTAAGGTGACCATATCGCAAGTGCCACAACACACTTGGATTTGTTATGGCTACATTTGCAAGTTGAGCTCCCCCTGGCTCACCAAATTTGAGAGGGAATAACCTGTTCTTGGTCATGGGGACCTGTGTGATGACACGATTACAATTATTTTTATCAAAAATAATACATTGTCCTTCATCAAATACAAGCTTGTAATTGTTCTCCATCATTTGTCCAACGCTGAGCAGATTGTGTTGGAGCTTTGGAGTGTAATAGATGTCACTCACTTTCTTTAGTCCTTCTTTGGTTGGAACCGCCATGGCTCCAATTCCCTCTACTTGCAATGCTTTGTCATCCCCTAATTTGATTTGGGATTTATAAGTGGAATCTAGAGTAGCAAATAGATTTTCTTTGCCACTCATATGGTTTGAGCAACCAGTATCTAGAATCCATGTGTCATTTAGATTCTGATCTGATTGTCCATATGATAGAAAAATATTAGAAGCATCATCTTCTTCTCCATAATTTCCATATTGACTGTTGTTGGCTTGTGAAGATTTTGACCAGCAGTCGCGAGCGAAGTGACCTGGCTTGCCACAGTTGAAACAAGCTGATTTGGACTTGTCACTTCCTCGCCCTTGATTGCCACTTTGTCCTTGATTTCCACCTCGATTCTGATTTCCACCTCTTTGTTGGTTGCCTCCTCTGTATGAGTTGCCTCCTCTATTGGAATTGCCTCCTCTGTTGGTTGCCTCCTCTGTTGGAATTGCCTCCTCTGTAGTTGCCTCTGCCTCTACCTCTTTGCTTGCCTCTACCTTGACCTCTTCCCCATCCTCTTCCATTATTTTCATTGGAAGTGAAGGCCTTATCATCGCCTCCGTAGCTGGTTGAAGGAGTTTCAGGAAACCTCTCTTCATGTGACATTAACGATCCGATCAATGCATCGAATGTTAAAAGGGAAAGATCTTTGGATTCTTCTATTATTATGGCAATATGGTTCCATTTTTGTGTAAGTGTTCTCAACACTTTTGTTACAATTATCTCAGGCTTGATTTCTTCGCCTAGTGTAACCATTTTATCTACAATTGCTTTTACTCTAACACAATAATCACCGACTTTTTCATCATCTTTCATTCGGAGATTTTCAAAATCTCGCTTCAATGTTTGAAGCCTTACCTGCTTCACTTGATTACTACCCTGGAATCCATCACTCAATGCTTTCCATGCAGCTTGTGCAGTCGTACAAGCAGCAATTCTAGGAAATATGCTTTTCTCCAATGCAGCTTGGAGATGAGAAAGAGCAGATGAGTTGCTCTTTTTCTCTTCTTTTCGTGTTTTCTTGTCTGCGGCACTAAGTGTTGTCCAGTCTGAGGGTTCTGTGTAGCCCTCTTCTATGATGTCCCACAAACCTCTACCTATGAGCAAGGTCTTCATATTTATAGACCAATACTCATAGTCATAACCGTTAAATTCTGGTATAGGTAAGCTATTGTGTGAGGCCATAGTTACCAAAAAACTCTCTTTATTTCACGGTTACAATAAAGTACTTTTGCTGAAAGAAGGAAAGAAGAAGAAGGAAGAAGGAAGAGATTACAAATTTAAGTCAAATCTGACTTGTTCTACTCTATCATTGACTGCTTGTTCCTCTTGATGTGGGGATGCTATCTCTTGATTTACAAAGTTATCTGCCACTTCTTCTTCGTCGTCACTTATCTGTATGATTTTCGGTGATTCTGGTTCTAGGATTTCCACTGAATTACTGTAGTGTGTATACTCTGATTCTTGTGGTGCAGCTTGTACTGATTCCGATTGTTCAAATTGACTCCTGAATGAGTTATCTTCAAAATCTGCCTCGTACCCTGAGTCAGGATGCCTTTGATGTGCGATCACTGCATTTTGAAGTTGACTAAACACAATGTTGAGTCCATAACCTCTGACTTTGTTATCAAATCTCTCTGCACCTTCTCGTGCTAAAATTGCACATAAGGCATGATAACAACCATTTGGTCTTATCATCAATGCCTTGTTACAATTTTACAATTTGACTTGTTGTGTCCTTTACAAAACTAAGCCTCTTAGGCTTATTTACACCAGATTTATGATTCCCTGAATCAAAAACTTTTCTTTTACAATGAATTGCCTCCTAGGCAATGTCCTCTTTTTATAATAAAAAAAATTATATTTCTATTTAATAAAAAATAATAATTGCTTAATTTTTTTTAAAAACAATTATGTTTTAATTTATTAAATATGATATAAATAGTTTTTTAATATAATAATTAAAAAAAATCAACTTTAGAAGTGAGGTCAGAGGGTTTCGAACCCTTGACCTATGATGGCCCTTGGGCCTTACCGCGTGCTCTCTTGCCACGACAGTAGCTCACCTGTCGTGAGCTAAGGAAGTCACACTTCCTTATAAAGCCTACTCCCTTTGTAGCTTTTTTTTAAAAAAAAACTAATAAAACTTGTCCTCGTGGGATTCGAACCCGGGACATGCGATTCACAAACAATCCACCTTCACCGATCGAGCTACGCCCACGGTTGGGTATGGAGGAGGAAGGTCATATATTTATTATGGAGTTTTGTGGCAATTTCAAACAAAAAAGAATTTCACTGTCGTTGGGTTTCGAACCCGCGACCTGCAGGGGGTCGGGCAACTTATGGCTGGCTCCTCGAGCCAGTCGAGCTGCGTGGCCCGACGGGAATCCAAAGGAGGCTTGCCTCCTTTATCTCGTCGGCCGTGCAAACAACTTTAAAAATAATAATAATCCCACATCCGCTATGCAGAGGGGATTTTGTGCTTTAAAAGCACAGAGAAGCAGTATGCTTCTCGATTGCCTTCGAGCAATCGCTCGATCGCCCCTTTTGCCTTCTGTCCACCCACATTTGTCCACCACATTGCTCCTCCCTTCGCGTGCCACGTGCCTATCTGCGTCAGCTCCTTGTGCCTCGTTGTCTGTCCATGTTAGCTCCTGACTTGTCCTCCTATCACCATGTGTCGCTCTATGATCGGTCCTTCTACATCGCTCCTGTCTTCGCTGGCTGCTGTGTTGGCCTGCTTCGGTGTTTGCCTTGATTCATGTGCCTTCAGGCTTCTCTAGCCTCGAGCTTCGAGCTGCGAGCCCCACATTGGTCTAGCTACAAGTTGTGCTCTACGGGTTTCTCTCACTTCAATCATCGGGCTTCCTTCGCCTTGATTCTTGTGCTGTGTCTTCGAGCTTCTCTGGCCTCGAGCTTCGAGCTACGGGCCCCACCTTGGTCTAGCTACAAGATGTGCTCTACGGGTTTCTCTCACTTCGATCCTCGGGCTTCCTTCGCCTTGATTCTTGTGCTATCCTTGGCTTCGGCTCTCGGTCCTCGGGCCTCCCTCACCTTCGGCTCTGATACCAGATGTGATTTGAGAGAAGTTAGGAGCGAAAATTAGATAATCAATATTATATTCAACCTTTGAAAACCTCAGTTACATTGGAATATATACTCGTAGTATTAACCGAACTTAGGGAATATAGGGAAGTTAGGGAAATAGAAGAAATAGGGAGGAAAGGGAAAAAGGAAATTGAGTTGGTTCGCCTTGATGCCCTTGTCGTCCAATCCTGCCCAGTCAGCTCTCGTCCAAGTCAAACTTACCTGTCCAGTCAACTACTGTCCAAGGAGGTAAAAGGGGTAAGATCTAAAGCTTATAGTTGAAACAAATTTTTACACCTTTTTTACTCCTTTTTGGTCTTTTTACTAGCTTTATTTCCAACAGAGAATAGGATGCAATGCTCTCCCATTCCTATCTCATAAGTGAACATAAATGTCTAGGAAAGGCAATAAATTTAAATTTAGTTTTTAAAGTCTAAAAGTTAGTTTATTATTACAAATAAAATCTTTTATATTGTAATTTGTTGACAAATTAAGATGTGACAAAGTTGTTAGGCTATTTGAACAATTAGTTAAGATGTTAAGATTAGATATACGAATATTGTACCTTGCGTGTAATTGGAAAAATCTTGTAATTTGGAATGGACAAACGCAGTTTTCAAACCACAGTGGTTGCAACAATTTAAGCAACTCCAAAAGAGATGGGCACTGCATCCCAGACTCCAAAAGAGATAGGCAATTGGGAACCCTTTAGATGTCCTTCCATGGTGGCTGTCGATCTCGTGCAGTTTCACCTATGTGGCCATCAACTGTCGAGTGGCTCTAGACCACCGCATTCCCACGACGTATGTTGACTACATGGCTGCCCTGAAATTGATTCAATTTGTGGATTCACTAATAGATTGCAATAGATTAATGAAGGTCTTAGGCAATTGTCTTGCCCAAGACACGACACATCAAATAAAACAAAGATTTTGCCATTATGCAGAACTTAATCTGGTTAACCCCTTTTTTTGCTTGGGATGATATACGTTGAGTGACATATTTCATGATTGGAATTTTGTTCCACCTTAATATTTGTCTCTACTATCACGAAAATCAAGTAATGTTACTGTAGAAGGGTTGACCAATTGGTGCCTAACTTTTCCTTTTCTAAAGTTTTAAATTATTTTTGCAACTTAATTGATTAATCAAATTAAATTAATTAATTCAATTATGGTACACTTTATTTATTTAATTAATTATTTTTCTATAATAATTACTTTTCAAAAATTTGTATAAAGGTGCATCATCAAGCATACAAATTAATTAATTCAATTATGGCACACTTATTTATTTAATTAATTATTTTGCCATAATTAATTACTTTTCAAAAACTTGTATAAAGGTGCATCATCAGGCCATATGTATGCTTTTAAGCATTTTATCCACTTGTAATTGTGGATTTTGTAATACGATCCATTTGATCGTTTGCAACATTTGAGGATTTGAATTGTCTTTTCAATCCTTCAACTTTGGGCTTTGAAAACTTGTTTTGTACACTTTCTTGAAAGTTTTTTTGGATCTGTAATATGGAGTGCAATATCGGTGGTATTCGACACTCCATTCCATTGTTCCAACCCACTTTTATGCCTTGTCTTGGATCGCAATGATTTGTGTCTTTTTTTTTTCCTATGTATGTTGAAAATCTTCCTCTACAGTTTTGAGGAGCAAACATTTTTTGGAGAAGATTGAAGAAAATTTCTACAAGACCCTTTTGAGCATTGTTTGCTTTTGACACTCCCTTTGTAGGAGTTGTAGTGATTCCATTGTGGCGATTGTATGCTCTCTTGAGCAGATTCTTCAACAATTGTATGCTCTTTGTGATCGAGCAAAGCCTTCGAGACGATTGTATGCTCCTATTATCAAGCAAAGCCTTCAAAAGGGTCTCTTTCTTCTTCATCAAATTCAAGGATTTCATTTTGGGCACTTGCGCACACTCCCTTATTCTCTCCCACTCCTATAAAATTTTAGCATATGAATAAAAAAATTATTTAGGATATTTCCAATATCAATAGATGATGTACCACATAATACCTTTAAAACTATTAAAAGTTCAAAGGCTATTTCTAGTGAATATGAAGAATCAAGTCCTCCTAGGAAGACCACGAGTCTTCAAGAAATATATCAAATGACTTAAAAAATTTATTATGCCCTGATAACCACAATTATGAAGACTAATGATCCTTAAACTTATTACTCTTTAATGAAACTTGAGAATTGGTAGTTATCTAAAGGGGAAAATATGGTAAAAAAATAAGTGGGTGTATAAGACTAAGTTCAAGTCTGATGGAAACATTGAAAAATATAAGACAATATTAGTGGCTAAAGGGTATTCACAAAAGGAAGGGATTGATTACATAGAAACCTTTGCTCCAATGGCCAAGATCAGTATTGTCAAGACTATTATAGCTTTAGTAGCTCATTTCAAATGGTCTCTTCACCAAATGGATGTTAAAAATACCTTTTTGAATGGAGAACTTGATGAAGAAATATACATGACTCAACCTTAGGGATTTGAGCATTTAGGATAGAAACACTTAGTTTAAAAGATGAGTAAATTCCTATGGCTTGAAGCAAGATCCAAGGTCTTGGTATGCTAATATCAATGAGTATTTTAAGGCACAAGGATTTCATAATAGTCCCCATGATCCCAACTTGTATGTGAAGAACATTGATGGAGATGGCATACTTATTATTGTGCTCTATGTTGATGATCTTATCATAAAAGGTAATAGATGGCACACTTATTGTTGTTCTCTATTTTGATGATCTAATCATCAAAATTAATGAAACAAAGATGAATTTGAAATATTTGAGATTTCAATGGGGCCATGGTTCAATGATTGAGACATATGGGTGACATAGCTCACACCAAGATTCAAATCCTAGCAACAAAAAATAGGCTATATATATTGATGTGACCAAAATTGATGTAAAATGGAAAGGAAAACCTTTCAAAACCTTTTTTTAAATAAAGATAATTTTGAGATGATAAATGTTGGTTTTCTACATTATTTTATTGGAATTTAGGTTTGGCAAAAATATGATGAAATTTATCTCTCAAACCAAATATGTTAGACTTGTTGAGCAAGTTCAAGATGGAAAATTGTAAGAGTGTTTCTACTCCACTTTCTCTTGGATTGAAATTAACCAAGGATATGGAAGATGATGATGTTGATCCTACCTTGTACAAGCAACTTGTTAGAAGCCTTATGTACTTGATTCACACTCAGCCATATATCTATTTTGTAGTAGGTGTGGTTTCTAGGTTTTTGAGTTCTCCTAAGGTTCCACATTGGAGGGCAATAAAGAGAATATTGAGATATGTGCAAGGGACTTTGACTATGGGTATTTACTATTCCTCCTTTGGAGACTTGACACTTGCAAGGTATTTTAATTCAAATTAGGTAGGTTGTGCAAATGATAGAAAGTCTACCATAGGATATGTTTTCTTCCTTAGTTTTGGTCTAGTTTCATGGCATAGTAAGAAGTAGTCTACTATTGCCTTATCAACTATAAAGGCTAAATATGTAGCAACAAATGAGGCAACTAAAGAAGTTACTTGGTTATGATTTATTCTTTTAGTACTCCAACAACATCCAACAAGACCTTCTTTACTCTATTGTGACAATCAAAGTGTCATTCAACTTTCCAAAAATCCAATGTTCCATGCCCACATGAAGCATATTGAGGTATACCACCATTACATTAGACAACTCATCCAGCAATAGGTGATCCATCTCTAGTATTGTAAGACAAAGGACCAGATAGTTGATATTTCCACCAAGTTCTTATGTACGACCAAGTTTATCTATCTTAGAGGTCTCTTAGGCTTGAGAGATATTACTTAAGTTTCTGGTGTATACATTTAGGAGGGAATTTTTTGAATGTCTAACCGCAATTTTTGTATTGAGTCTTGTAACCCCTAACATTAAGGGGGGATGTTGATAGGTGTAATGTTAGGTGTGATTGCTTAGGTGTCATAGTGAGTTGGTGATTTCTTAGGTGTCCCAATGTTTTGGTGGTGATTGATGAGGTGTCCTAGTTTATTGTCAATCTAGATCCACTTTCATAGGTGATGAGTCATCTAATTTTTTTATATATTCTCTTGTGTATGGGGCAATGAGATAGGCCTTCTAGGTCATGAGCCCTTGGAGTAATATATTCAGTGTGATGATTTTCTTCCATATATTCATAGTGTGATGCTTTTTGTTTCATAGTCTATCTTTGTTTTCTTCCCTATTATAAAAGTATTGCATATTTTTTTAATAAATAACAACTTCCTCCTATGAGATGGAGCCCACCCTAATGCAGATGGGATTTCATATTTTTGTCATGGGTAGTATTTCAACTTTGAAGGAGAGAAACAACATGGAATCCCAACATAAATTGCATATTGAGTGTTGCATTATTTCTTGATAAGTGAGTTGTAGTGAGGCATGAGGAAATTTGTATTCTCCATGCAATAGTTTATCAAATCATATTAGTTATAGTTCATTGGGCCATCTCCAAAAGTGTTTAGTTGTATTTTTATTAGCACTGCATGGTGGCTTGGTTAAGACTCTGGCATCGTATATATAATTGCATGTGGTACTCTCTTGGCTAGCAACTACTTTTTGGATCTCATCTCTCAAATGATCATAGGTTCAAGCCTCATTCACCAATGTATTTTTTGCATGATTTGCCACCATATTTTAGGAAAGCCACATATTGAAGGACATCTTCATAAAGGATCTTTCTTATTTTAGTATGATATATTGGATGTTGTAAATGAATCTTTGTTTAAAAAGTCTTTGGTTTGATTCCCACATATCCCCTTTCTTTTAATGGGGTAGTTCATTCCCCTTCACATGAAAATTTTATTCCAACATGGTGGTTGGATTTATTGGTCAGTAGGACTTTGATAAGGCTTGTTGTTGTTGGAAGGTTATGGGTTCAATATGAGGTGGGTATATCTTATTTTGAATGAAGCTTAATTTTATTTCTTTTCAACTACATTCTACATTTTTATGGGGGAATATTTTTATTATTGTTAGATATATTTGTGGCCTAGTTACCTTAGCCTACTTAAGATGCTCCTTTTCATACCAACCAAGGTTTAAATCCTATTCATTTTGTTGATTGCATGAACCATCTCTTCTATATTTTAGTATGATTTTTAACTCCAAGAGGCCTATTGGCATGGAAGTTGGTAAGCTTATTCATACTAATGAGATCATCATTTCAAATCTCATCCAAGATAATATTTTTCCTATTATTGATAATGTGGTTGATAATTGGATACTATTACCATGTGCAACACGGTAAAGGCTAACTCACTATTTACGTTTTAATTTGGAGGCTTAATTTTTTATTTTTAACCTACCAATATACCTATCCTTCTTGAGGCTAGAACTTTTGCATATGCAGGTTTTTTGGGCCCTTTTTTTAGATTGTAAAAATTTTCAAGCTCTATACATTGATGACATCAATTCAAAGATCTATTATAGTGTTATAGATGGTATTTTAGGTGAAATAGGGGTAGATTTTGGATGGTTAGCGTAAGGTATACCTTGCTAATTATGAGTGATGATTATTTATAGATATGCATATTTCTTGATGATTCAACTATTTTATTTGAGATTGGAGTATCAATTGTGGTCACTATATTGTATGTTAAATATATTCTCACAAGAAGCTCAACATCTTTGATAAAATAAGGTGGAGTATCAACTTCATATTCAAGAAAGATTTGATCTAGTTCATGTACCTTTGGTAAGAGAAGATATTAAGATTCATAATGAAGATTCATTTTCTCATTTGATAATTCATTGTTGGGGAGAGATGTTACCATCTCTAATGTCTTCTCTCCTTGGTCTCTTATCTCAAATTATGGGGAGTGTTGAATATTAGTAATATGACCTTACTAGCCAAACTAACATCTAGATTAGTTTATGCATTGCCATCTAAATACAAGTTGCATATAGATTAGGACTTACATATGTTGCATTTTCATTATATTATTTCCTAATAAAAGTAAACACATTTTTCATTTAAAAAAATAAAAAAGGCATGTAGGCTTAGATCTATTTGTTTTATCTTGCATGCATGCATTTGTAGTTAAATTCTTTTTAAGCCTTAGGTTAAGGTAGAAGCAGTAAAATGGGTATCTTAGGAAGATATAGGTGTCTTCAAATTTGAAATATTAAACTTATAATTTTTGGGAAATGCTTCCTCTATATTTGAGGTGAGTTGATGTAGTTGAAAGCTAGAAAAATGTTCTCTTAGGACACTATCAAGCATCTGAGTTTTTAAACTAAATGATACCCTTAATTCTATTCTACCATATGACTATAATTGGGAATGTTGATCAAGGTCATAAATTAGTTTATTTTAATTTCCAAATAAATCCCATGCATGAAATTATTAGTAATAATAGATTACCTCTAGATATTTACTACATCTTGCTCAAAAGGAATTATCTCTTTTACAATAACTATCAAGCATACCCTTAACAATGCTTTGCATTTGTTAAGGACATGACTTGTTATATTAATGAGTGTCTTCCCAAGACCAATGCAAAACTCACTAAAATTAAGCAACACAAGTAGATTTCCTTGCTCATACATTTGTATTATTTAAAGCTTCCAAAAGACACTTGGTAATGGCAAGAAGTGCATAGTTTAGAATTTTTGTATAGCCTACCAAATGGACACACTACTTGGCATTAATATAATGTTTTTTAAGAACCATAGGGAATCCCTCTTCACCATATTGTAAAGCTTCACATAAACCTAGTTCTATCTTCACCTATACCACAAAGTTCTTTTTACTATAACTGAGTTTGATAGAATAATGAGATCAATTATATAGGAGTTGATCAGTCAAATAAGTTTTTATCCATGTTCTTCTCCATGAAACAACTTGATTGTACTAGCAAAAAAAAATGGGGAGGGACTATATACTTATACATTGATTGGTTTTATCTCTATATGATCACTCTAAGAACATGTGTTCACTACCTTACTTAGAAAATATTTTGGAACAAATCTGGGGAGCACATTATTTCATATTAAATGATATCAAGTTACTATTAAGTGCTAATCAATTATAATGATGCTTGAAAGAAATATTTCAATATTAATAAAGTGTAATATAAATTGTATGGTTATGCTCTTTGACCTATTCAATATGACAATCATATTTTTGCATTTGATGAATGATATTTTAACTCATCAATTTCTTATCATCGTCTACTTGTATGACATTCTCATCTATACTAGATGAAGAAAAATATTTTTAACATGTGCAACAAGTCTTGGATACATTATGTTAGCATAAGTTGCAATCCAACTTCACTAAGTGTACATTTGGAATCTCATAAATTGAGTAAATGGACTATATCATCGTCTACTATGGCATGGATATAGATCCAAAGAAGATCAGACTCATTGAGTAATGAGCTATTCCAACCAATTTGAGTGAGTTTAGAAGTTTTTTTCCTTAGCCAACTTCTATTTTTGCTTCATTCTTAGGAATTTACATGTATCTTAGTCACTCAACCAAGTTAATTATAGTTGGTCATCCTTAAAATGGACTAGTATCCATTAGAATATGTTTTAATACCTGAAGCAACACCTCTTTATAATACTAGTGCTATAGATCTTAAACAATGATAAGCCTTTTTGAGATTGATACTCATGCATTTGACTCTGCACTTGGCATCATTGTTACTTAAAATTGGCATCAAATATACCAATATCCATCAAAACATATTTCAATACCTTAATAAACACCTTCTTATAGTGCTTACAATAGATATACTAGATAATAATAAGCCTTCTAAGAATGATTCTAATGCATTTGACTATGAACTTGGCATCATTGCTATTTAAAATTGGCACTTATTTTCTATCACTGACATAAGTGAAGTCATACTCCACCTGCAAGAAAGAAGTATACAATATTGTATGATGATTCTTTCAATCATGCCACTATATAATAAGTAGACCATCATCTATTTTGATCATAATTTTCTTGAGAATTTACGCACTCAAATAAAGCTAATGAATATACATTAAATTAAGTGGATAACTTGCCTATAACAATACCACCTTGAATGAAATATTAGGTCAAGGAGAATCAAGTAGTTGATCGTCTCAAATATCTATCACTCCAAACATTCATTATAATGATGGATACTCATGGCCATAAATTTAGTATAACACTTTGACATTAGAGGTATGTTCATCTCAATTGCAAATACTTGTTAGTCTTACATAAGCAACATATTTTTCAAGGACTTTCATCTATTAAGAAATGTACTTGTACTAGTCCAATTACTACCACCATTGTACTCCATGAGTAATAACAATCATGTTCAAAGAGATGGAGAAATATGTTGCAATGATTCCAATTAAATAGAGTTGGGGTGATAGTTTTAGAGGGGATAAAATATATCAAATTCTAAAAATTAGAAAAGACATGGTAAGTGTGGTCCATTCTTGAGAAGAAAAATGACTAAGTCTAGAAGGGATCGATTTGCTTACTGATACAACGGAAAATCAATTCATCTTGAGGAGTAAATCACTTCTCAAGGAAAGATATTAGAAACAATTATTTTGCATGGATCTAGAACATGAGGTCTAAAGTAACAACATAGAAAGAATTATTTATCTTCAAATACCACTAATGAAGGATTAGAGCAACTAGAACCATTAAGAATAATTTTTAGAATCAATTTGGATTGACTAAACATCAATTTTTATAGAAGATACTACCAAATTAGAGTTTTACTATAACTGAAATTGTTTTATCTTAGTTAAAATTTAGGTTAAAAAATTATTATAAATAATATTTAAGAGATTATTTATAAAGGTTCTTTTGCTATTTTCATAATACTAAAGCTACTCCTTGTGATCAAACTTATGATTTGAATTGCAATTAATGAAAAAATTATACATGGATTCTATGGATCTACTATGTCTTTTGACCTCTGTATTCATGGATGTATGATGCTTGTGGCTTTTTGTTCCTATCTCTTGTTAGTCCTCTCACTTAATTGTTGTAGTGTGTTCATAGATCTAATCATACCAAAGTTATTTAGTCCCTTTTAAAGCTTCCAATTTGATTAACAATCATATTGATATGATCATTCATAATATTTATTTTTATTATAGTACACTTTATTTTATCATATTTCTTTCCCTATAAATTATTTATATTAGCATAGATCAATTATATTTGATGAGGGATGTCCTTTCAATTTCAATATTTAGGATTAACTTATTCCTTTTTGTGTTGATATTTGATCTAGTGAGTGCACAAATCATATTAGACAATTTCAAAGATATGACATGCCCCATAGGACCCATTGGTCTAATTCTTTCATAAAATCAAATCAATCCCACTTGTATTAGTTAGAGATATCGTTTTGGAATTATATTTCATATCTATGTAATTCCACTTTAAATTTGTTTAGATATATTAAAGGGTTTGTCAAAAACATCAAATCTAACATAACCTAGAACTAGTTTTTCAAATATATTTGTTTTAAATTTAGATCTAATCATGATACATCAATATTTGTGAGTTTTTGTTGCTTGAATTCATATATTTTCATCTAATTATGACTGTGTTAAAAGAACTTGATAATTTTTCTAAAATTCAAAATTTGGTATTAATCTTCTAAATAAATTATCATTATTTTTGGTTGGATTTAATATACCTCATTTATTTAATGTCTTTTATAATTGACTTAAGCTTAAAATTGAGCAATTCGTCGTTGTCCATGAGATCTATTTAAATTTTTATAAAAGTTCTAAAATTGTATTCTCCTTATGAAAGCATATCACTCTCTAAATTTTAAGAGTGATTTGATCTATTATGAATATTACATCATCTATTAGGGTGCCAGGTGATGTCTAACATGGTGATAACATGTTCTACCTATATACCTTAAATGTGGTTACTTGGTTGTTATGTTTCTTGATGTCTAAAGTGAAGTTTGACCCTATCATCTATTGATTAGACCATCTAGCAACAAGGTCATTTGAAGATGCATGAGGGTTGTTTATTATAAAATTTTCATCTAATCAATGCATGAAAGTTAAGTTCTAGTGAAGTATTGTTGACTAAAACCTTGTGCCGAGATTAAAAAAATGCCTGCTACCTATAGTTTACTAGGAGGAAAGTGTTGATTTGTTGCATACAAAGAATAGGAAATTCATAAGTGGAAAGGAGGCACCAATATATTTAAATAAATAAATAATAAATAATAAATGATAAGAGATCCTACATGCTTCATGGGAAGGCTCTTTGAAACCTTAAAAAACTATATTTAATTTACTCTTAAAATATAGGTGTCAAGATAATGATTTGGCATTTTTATTACTCTAGAACATTAATAGAATGTTCCAAGAATATTTCTTGAAGATTCAAGTTGGAGATAAAACAACTCAAACACCTGCATCCATGTTTTTTTCCAATGAGATCATATTGTCTTCTTGGAGTTAGAGACATTGATCATTGCATCAGAGTATAGGCTTATATAAACAAGTTAGAAAGATCTTTTAAAGCTTGTTCTAATGGAAGTATTTTTTTATAGATTTGTGAAGATTTTCCATGGATATTAATATCCCAAAGATGTTATTGCTTGATTCACAATTGTTGAAAGGTGACACCTATTCTAAATGTAAGACAATATTGAATATTCATGCGAAGTTTGAAGACTTATGGAGATTGGTATATGGCATGATGCAAATATATGTTATTAACCTAGATGGAAAAATAAAAAATGATAAAGTTGATTAGAAATCTAGACTAATCATAATGTTTGATGTGACTAATGAGATATAGTTGTAGATTCATGATGCTATCACCACGAAGGATGCTTGGGATAAACTCAGTATAATGTTTGAGTCCAAGAGCTGAATTCAAATTCTATACCTATAGAGGTAATTGCATTCCTTGAAGATAAAGAGTAGTGACAAATTGAAAGGGTTTCTATAATAGATTACTGAGTTACGAGCCTTGCTACAAGTATTAAATAAAATCACCAATGATGTGCTTTTTTCCAATAGTACTACATGCTATGCCACTGGTATTTAGTATTTTAGTAACAACTTTAAACATGATAAATCAAAATACCACTTTCGAGACTCATGAATTTGTTTCAATAGGAGGAAGTGATTCGAGAGACAAAAGACTAACTATGAACATGCTTTGATCACATATAAAAAAGGCAAGAATCCAATTCCATCAAAGAAATATGGAAAACCCCCTAACAAGCACCAAAACTAGAAAAAGGTAAAGGGAAAAAACAACAATAGTAACATCAAGGACAAAGAAATACAACAAGTTTTAGTTGTGGGAAACCAGGATACATCCTTCAGGAGCACTAGTACAACACATTATCACAAGGATCATTTAAGAATCTATCAAATAATCATTATAAGTAAAGCTAAAGAATGCTCATTGGTAAAGGAGGAATGCACCTCAATTCCAACCTGACAATGTAGCTAAGAATGCTGATTTTGATGTAGAAGGATAAGACTATCTATTTGGTTCAATATCCTATTGTTGTTTTAAAATAAAATCCAATTTAGTATTTTCAATTAGAAGCTACTTGACATAGACCAAAAATAATGGTTTGTAAGCCTTGACCATTCATCTTACCTTGTGCAAGTAACACCTGGCAATAATTTGACATACACCATTACTATAATCAATGATGTTTGATTGTACCTTAAAGATCTTACCTATCACCTGAATCAAGTTCTTTATGTGCTTGGTCTCGTGAAGAACTTGATTTTTGTGAATCAATTACTTGATCACAATTTATGTGTTGAATTTTTGAAAATAGGTGCAAAGAAATTCTATCTCACTCAAGAGAAATATAGAGGTTCAACTATAATTGATTATGCTACCAACATAGACAAGATATTTTAACTTGTAGTTGTAATGCAAAACAACCAAGCATTGGCAACACAACCAGATGAACCTATCTTGTTATGGCCCAAGAAATTTGGACATCTAAGCTTTAATCATATGAAGTCACTCCCACATCATGAAATGGCATATGGACTTCCATATTTGATGAACACTTGTGATCTTTGTATGATATGTTTAGCTAGAAAATAACATCAAGTTCCATTTGCCTCAAGTAGTCACAAAGTGGCTGGTCCACTCAACCTAGTGTACCAATTTATACAGATGGATTCAATTTTTGCTTGTTAAGGATATTTTCAACTATTGGTTGATTATTATACAAGATGAATGTAGGTGTATTTATTGAATAGAAAGGCCAAATATTTTCACTATTTATAGGAGTTCAAATCTTATGTGAATAATATTGTTGGTTATTCCATTCGTACACTCTACTTAGATCAAGGGGAGAGTATACCACTAATTATTTGTTTTTATTTCCATAATCAACATGGCATCAAATGATAGCTGATGAATGCCTACAAACCTCAATAAAATAGAGTTATAAAGAGGTAAAATCATATTATTTAGGAGATTGTACGATGCATGTTGAGTGATGCAAATTTGGAGCCAATATTTTGGATCAAAACTATTCATTCTATGGTCTACTTGCTAAACCACACACCCACACTTCCATTGGATGGTATCATACCTAAAGAGGCATGGATAGGAAATAGACCTTCCATGTCAAATATTTGTATTTTTGGATGCACTACATTCATGCATATTTTGATGTAGAAGTGGATGAAGCTAGATGAGAAATATAAGCAATTTATCTTCATTGGATACAACAATGCATCTAAAGGATATTGTATCATGGATCCTAACACCAAGAAGTTGTATATCAACATAGATATTGTATTTGATGAGAAGAACATGTGTACCTCTTATTATAAGCCATGAATTATTTGATAAAACATCTCTTATTTTTTTCTTTCTGATGATGAAGCCTCAAAGAGAGGACATTGATTTTGATGAAGATGATATAGATGTTCCTAATGGAGCTAATGGATATAATGACCTAGGACCATACATTTTGAGTACCACTCATAGGCCCAAGTGGTATCTCAATACAATTCATGATGTGAACTTAGATCATGTTCTAGACACATCTAGTTCTAGATCAAGAACTCAAAGCAAAGTTTGAAATGAGGTCAACCTATCCTTAATGAGCATGATGTTGTATACATATAAACCTTTAATGATTTTTTAATATCTTACATTGAATAAATGGAAGTATTCCATGAACATCAAATATCTAGCATTGGTGAAGGACAAAACATGGTAACTTATTGATCTTCCACCTGGAAAGAAACCCATTGGTTGTAAATGCACATTTGAGAACAAATACAAAGATGATAGAATAATTGAAAATATAAATTAATACTTGTTACAAAAGGATATGCATATAAAGGAATTGACTATGATAAAACTCTTATGCCAATAGTGAAGATTAAGATTATTCAATTGGTTTCTATAGTGATTGCATAGTTTGGATTGAAGTTGCATCAAATGGATGTGAAGAGGCTCTTTCTCAATGGTGATCTCAATGGAAAATTCTACATGATATAGCTAGATGGATTCATTAAGGAGAACAAGGTATGTAGGCTCATCAAATATTTCTATGGGTTAAAGTAGGTACCCAAATATTAGTACATGAAGATTAATGAGCTTATTTTATGACATGGATTTCATTATAATCCATATGATCCAAACCTATACTTCAAGAGTTAATGAATAGAGGTCATTATCATCATTGTGTATGTTTATGACATGGTCATCACTAAGAGTGTCATAAAGCTTATTGAAGAGACCAAGAAAATATTGAAGTGTTCATTCAATATAACCAATCTTGGGATAATGGACTATTTTCTTGGATTGCAAGTGTGAAAAACTAAGAACCATGTGTTCATGTTACAAATAAAATATACCAATACATTGCTCAAGAAGTTTTAGATGATAGATTGTAATATCATGGACACTCCAATAGAAGTAGGGTTACAAGTATCACACTATGATCCATATCCATAGGTGAATGAAACTATCTATCACCAATTGATCAGGAGTCTCATTTATTTGGTATACACAAAACTTGACAGCAACTATGCTATGGGTTATTTATCATAGTTCATACAAGAACCAAAGGTATGTCATTGGAAAGGAGTAAAGCAGAGAATTAGTTATATTTGTGATACAACTAAGTATGGTTTGGAGTACTAGAAGAATGATCAATTCTTCTTTAAAAATTTTAGGGAAGTAGACTATGCAAGATCCATTGTTGATAGGAGATCCATTATGGACATGTATTATTTCTGGGATCTAATTTGATATCTTAGGAAGTAAGAAGCATCACATTTTTGCTTGTTATTCCACCAAGTTTGAATATAATAATGTAAGAGGAGTAGTCTATGAGGTGATATAGTTATGTCAAATTGTGTTAGGAATGGACATCCCATAAAAGAAACCAAAGATCCTGAGTTGTGACAATTAAGGAGTTTTGAAGGTTTTTGAATCTAGTTTTCCATGAGCAAATAAAACACAATGAGATTCAATACCATTTCATATGGGAACATGTTCAAGAAGACAACATACAACTCTAGTTTTATCTCATAGAGGAGCTCTTGCATATGTAATATTTGAAAATTTTAGAATATTTCATGTATGTACTTTGATTGAACATTGATATAATAAGGGAGGAAATGTTGTGAATAATACATCATGCTGATGTCATTAAGGTTATTAGAAGTTGAAAAGTAGTTGTAACTCCTAACCTTATACCTTCTTGATTACACATGTATACATATTTTTATCACATCAATGCAAAATTTGATTGTAGTTTTCAAATACATCATTTCTAAAATATTCCATATCTATAAAGAAGCTCTAAGACTAACCAAATGTATCCTAAAACAATATATCTATCCTAGAGAATGATTCACTCTTTGAATCCCTATGATACTAGAAATGTATCAAATTGATCTGTTTGACTATCTATTTTGGTTATGATCTAAGACATTCACCAAGACCTTTTTTGTGTGGATTTTAGGTTGAATATGTAAAAAGTATGAAAAGTTTCTAAATATTTTCCTAAGTATCATTAAGAGAAATTCGCTCTAGTCCTTAAAAAAATGATTTTGTCTCTAAAGCTAAAAGTTACTTTTCTAAAATTTGGGACTAAATTTTGAGCATTTGTAGATACAAAAAGTAAAAATGTTTGAAGTGCAAATATTCCATGTAAAACTTATGAATACAAGATCAAAGGTTCACCAATGAGTGAAAGACATCAAACCAACTAGATTACTCACTTATTCGAGGAAATGTACTATAGGAAAGAAACTTATAACCATATTTTAGATCCAAGAGTTATGAAGGACACCGAAGACTCAAATAATAAAAAATCCTTATAAAGGGAAGAAAATGATGGTAGATCCTAGTAACCATAGTACAATTGCAAATCCCCTTCACATGAAAACATTACCATTCTTTACAACCCCACTAGTATAGGTCAATCTTTATTTACCAATAAGACAATATAGTGGCCAAGAAGCCCTAACCACAACACAACCTAGTCAAGCTTGGACTACAACCCATTCCCTTTAATCTATAGTTATAAATCCAATATAAAATGCTACTCAAATAACCACTTCATCCCATCATTGTAAATACACAATTTGGTACAAGTTCTACACCTTTATAGTGAATAGTTACACAATAATTAATTTTTATAATAACAAGTTGCATTGAATCAGTAACAAGTCATAACTAATCAACAATCGATTGGATCAAATATACAAACCTTCTCAAATCAATAGGTTGGTTCAAATCAATATATGAGTACCCAAAACAACAAACTACACAAAATCAACTAAGGGTGCAAGGTAAATCTAGCATAAAAAATAGCCCATGGGGAAAATAAATGAGGTTAGCAAATTCTATATACTATGCAAAATCAACAAACCTCATATAATCAATAGTAGAGTCAAAATTAGTTGCAAGCTTACTACAGTGGTAAGGGCTTTGGCCTTTCTTTAATAGGTCCAAGGTTCAAACTCCACTTAGTATGAGGGGACTGAGAACCCTCATAAAAACCTATGTAAACTCATTGAAAAAATAGTAGAGTCAAAATCTTACATAAAACTAACAAGTTTTATTAAATCAATAACAAATTTCACAAAGTCAAAATATTGTTCCAAATTAGTAGATACCCTAGTATCTATAGTTTTCTCAAGATTAACAATAACTTATATAGAATCTACTCATCACTCAAAGTTAGTTGATTCTACAATATCAATAAAATTCTCAAAAATTATAGAACATATAAAATATTAGAAAATGTAAAATATTAATCTTTAATAGGTGTACCAAAACCAATGGTTTATACCTAATCCAAATCAATAATTTGCTCCAACACCTAATCAATTGATTGCATAAAACTTACAATAGAATGCACAACAACAACAAAAAATGGTTGCTTGTAATTAGCTATCTTGATAAAGCCAAAATGATCTAATTACCTCAATAGCAATTGGTATATGTTATAATAAGTCCATTCATGTACCAAATATATTATGGACAATAGATACCATAAAGGCAAGGACACTTTTTCTATCATATACATATGCAAGTAAGACCTTAGAATCAATTTCTTGATTGGACATATCAACATCCACTAAACTGTGGTGATCTAACCTTCCAATATTAAATAAACCAATGACCAATCAACTAGTGCCAAATCAATTAATAGTAGACCAACAATTAATACCCATGGTACTAGACATTAACAATGCAGTATTTTCCAATTTCAAACCACTAGAGTGGGATGAAGATTTTCCTTTTGAATATCAAGTAGTATTTCTAAACCATAATAAGGGATTACAATACAAAGTAAAGAAAAGGGATAAATAAACAATCCCATATAATTATGACCCAACCAATCTCACAAAAACAACCATAGTTGGGCATGGGTATTATAATTTTAAGGAGACTACCATCAATTCATATTAAAGATATCCAATGCCATCAACCTAATATATAACACAAAATAATGAGTCTGCATCAATACCCACACACATCCAACAATTAGGATCATCAAAACAAAGTGAATCAATGACATATAATGTAGGGTCTAGAGAATTAAGCGAAAAAGACAAACAAGACAAGGCATATAAAATTGTTGAGAGAAACTCCATGTATCAATCACTAACTATTATAGATAGAATGGATACCATGAGGTAGTTTAAGAAGTTTATACTATGCAATGAAAGGAATAATACAAAATAAAATTTTAACATAGACGAATTGAAAATAAATCCTATAAAAGTGAACATGTTAGAAGCATTATAATTTATAGGATAGAGTAACTTGCTATAAGAGGATTTGAAAGAACAAAAAATAAGTTATGTTAAAACCAAATCAATTATACAAAAAAATCCTTTAATGCGGTCCAACATAATTGAACAACAAAATTTTATGGTTGAGGATCCATTAGATATACAATTGAATATGATAAATATTTTACTATACCTAAAAATTATGAAATCATTGCCAGTCTATATGACACTAAAAATCAAAGAGTATTTATTAGGAACCTATATAGTTGATTAAAGATCAACTATAAAAATGATTCCAAGAGCTATGTAAAAAGGAATGAGCCTTTCCTATACTAATACCTCATGGGGCCAAACAAAATGGATGAAACAAGGGTGAATGCTATCAAGATTTCAAAAGTCAATTATTACTATCAACAAATATCTTGAACTCATTGTAGTATGAGTTATTGATGTGGATCTTGTACCCTATTTTGATAAGATTTTATCATGATAATGGGTCAAATATCTCTATAGAAGTGGATATTTATCTACAAATGAAATGCATACCAGGGTTATGCATAAAGGGTCAGGCCCAAAATATACTTGTAAAAAGTTGGCGAATCAGCTTCGATATTAAGGTGAATCGTGTCTAAACTTATATAAAATAGGTGGCGAATTTTTAATTTTTTTTCTAAAAAGTTATAATTTTTTGTCAAATTTGATGACATGCAAAAAAGTAAATATTTTGCAATAGATAAATGATGACATCTGCTGGTGATAAGCATAAGGTAACCACTGCTAGTGAAATATAGAAGGTGATCATTACTGGTGACAGATAGAAGGTGACCACTCCAAGTGATAGCTAGAAGGCGACTGCTATCACCCTATGTTTATTTTCAATAGAGGCCATCCTGTGTCTACCACCAGCAATGATAACCTTTTGTCTATCGCCAGTAGTGATCACATTTTTTCTATCTCCAGTAGATATCGATAAATAATGATGATAGACATATGGCAGCCATTGTTGGCGATAGATATATGATGATCATTGTTGGTGATAGACAGATGGTGGCCTCTACCAGTGATGGATAGATGATGACCTCTATTGGTGATAGCTAGATGGTGACCTCTGTAGGTGACAAATAGAATGTGACCTCTACTGGAGATAGACAAATGGTGATATTTGTTGGCAACAGATAGATGGTAACATCTGCTGGTGACACCCATAGGGTGACCCCTACTGGTGACAGATACAGGGTGACCTTTTCCTAATCATCAATGAGATGTTGACATGTGTCCTGACATCTGCCACATGTTGCGCATCCATTGACTTCTGGCATGCGAACTTCTATAAATAGACATGCAGACTCATTTTTTCTCCCTTTTTTTACCAACAATTTTTTTCCCTTTTCCCACTATTGATTTTTTCCTCCTTTTTCTACCGAAACCCATGTCCCACACCCTACATATTCTACCACAACCCTTGTCGTGCATCCTAAATCTATATCACAGTCCAAATGCTCTTCCTCTCCTCTTGTAGATAAAGCTACCTTCAAAAACACCTTTTGCCCTAACATTGCAAATATTTTCAACAAACCTAGAATAGATTCACAATGGATCAAGAAGTATGGACTTTCAGGAGTGTTAAAAATGACACAGTACAACAACAACAACAACACCTTTTTGCAAAGGATTATGAAATCCTAAGGTTCATTGTTTGCATGACCATTGATAGCAAGAATATTCAGTTTATTGTGAAACCTTAAAATCTACACCATGTCACAGGGCTTCATATACCGATGGTCAAATAGTGACCAATCAATACGTTTTGAGCAACGATGACAAACAACTACTAGAGAGAAAATACGATGTCAAATCAAATCATTTGAAAGGTATTTTTTTTAAATTTAATTTTTATTACTCTAAATTTTTTAGGTATTTGAATTATTACTTTCTAATAATATTGTCTTTTTTATTTCAGTTCACTCTACTAAGTCCAAAAGGGGCTTAAACCTTTCCAAAGTTGCAAACAAATTTCTTCATGCTTGCATAGAATTTTTTTAGACAAGACTTGTTTTTCAGGGACGACCTACAAACATGTCATTTTGGGTATTGGCTTATTTGGTGCAATGTGTTTTTGGCATTAGATTTGATTGGTGCACCCACATTTCAAACCACATTAAACAGGATCTTCTATGCGTTAGAAAACAACAAACACCATGGGTAGTAACAACCAACAATTTCCTGATGTCCCTCTTTTATGAAGAATATTACAATATTCAGGATACCCCACCTCCAACTGCATTGCACCCAAGCTTGTTGTCTCTTGGTATGACCAAACAAGAAATATAGGTAAAATTATATTTAAAACAAAACTATATTTTTCTTTCCAATAAATTTTTTAATTTTTTCTTGAATGCAGAAAAAAGCATTTGTATCTGCTAGTAAAAGGGGTACCGCTATAAGAAGTCTCATGCTAGAAGCTACTGGATATTTTGACACGCAATCGAAATTGACACCAATAATTGCCACAAGAAGCGTGAAACATTTGAGGTCTTCATCACCTCCTCAACGTACACCTTCGACTCCTTTTTTGGAACATGTTGCAGTTGATGTTCAAGAAATTAGCTTCGGCTCAAAAGGTAACCTTACTATTCAAAACTACTATTTAAAATTATATATTTTATTGATTTAAAATTATAATTACTTTAAGGAACTTTTTTATATGTTTTTAGAGCAATAATAAGTGGATCCATCAGTCGAGAAAGAGTCTGTTATGCAGGACACATCCTCCTCTAGTAAGCGTGGTTAAATTAAATATATTCCTCTAGCATTGTTTTTTACTTTTATGATAGTTTTAATTGATATTTTAATGTAAAATTTTGTAGGGGAGGTAACTGTATTCACAAGACTAAGAAGAAAGATGCATCCACCACCTCAACCACCACAAATGGATCCACGACAAGCACAATTACACCAAGTAGCACCAATGATGAGAGGCCAAATGATGAGGCATGAAAAACAATTCCTTATGCCACCGCCTCTAGGATGAACCATTACTCAATCATAGACACGCATCGTTTCCAAAATTTCTAACTAACCATCATTTTTCTTGGGCTTGAGGATGTCTAGAGTGCTTCTCAAATACCCTCTGGTAATCTTGATGATGATTTTCTTTATCAAGATACCCATCCTGAATCCTTGTCTTTCAAGGTAAGTGATCTGCTTCAAGATCCTCATAATGATGCAGAACTGGTTGTTGGAGTAGATGTTACCACACCCACATCATCCCCCTCCCATCACACCGCTACTCAACATCCTCCAACTAATGATGATAAAGTTACTTTTTCAAAAAATATTTTATTGGCTAGCTACAATTAAGAATAGTTTGCTTATAGATATTGAAGGCTTGAAAAATTAGGAATATTGAGCGAAGATTTTAATAAAGGAAATAAATTCCCAATATAATTTTTTTTTAAAAAGAAAAGAGATATTTTCATTGGTGGAGAATGAACCACAAAAACTAGATGCTTTGTTATATAAGGCTGAATCTGGTAGTGTGACCACAAAATCCCCATTAAATGATAAAATTTTGAAAATTATGTTGAACAAATTGGAAAACCAGAATGTCGAGGCCCAAACATATTTCAACTTGAGGTTAGTAGATAAAAAAAAAAACAACAATTGCAGAAACTGCAAGAGATACCACTGATGTAGGTTTTACATATAATTGAAATCATTTGTGTACATATATTTTATTTATTTATATTAACGTTCTTCTCTTCTCTTTTGCAGTCTAATTTTTAATACTTAAAAACGTAATTCAATGACATGAAAACGTTAATTAAGATAACAAAAGCTAGTGTGCTTAATTCTATTGAAGTGAAAAAAAGATTACAATTCACCATCAAAGAAAACAATTGGATGAAGAAGGTGATCGAAGACAATGGCCTGCACCTAGACGTATTGCTCAGAGAAAATGAGAAAGAACTTAATGCTCCTTTTAAATAAGACCCTGCGAAAGAAGAAGGATCATTGATAGTGGGGTTGACTAGTACAACTCATGCTATGGTTAGAGCTAGTGCATTGGAAGTGAGGGATATTGATGAGGAATCTTCAACATAGACTCATTCTTTGTAAGATCTAACTCATGCTTCAGGCACCTAGGAGAAAGCCATCTAGGATAAGGCCACCCAGGAGAAAGGCAACTAGTTGACTGTAGTTTTTGTTGTACAATATATAACAATCAACAATTTTGTAAATTGTAAAAGAATGCTTTGAAATCAATATAAGAGACCATTTGCAAAAATTATGTATTATTTTTTTGAAATTTTGTTTTACAAATTTTGATGTTTTGATTAGTTATGTGTATGCAATTAATAATTGTGAATTATGAATGAAATGCTTGGAAATATTGACATAGGCAAAGAGTTATTTTATGTTTCATAAAAACTTTTCAAATGACTGAGTAAATGAATTGTAGCACAAATATCTGCTTTGCCATAAATGGTTTATAAAATACAAATCTAATAAATAATATAAATATCATTGACTGATAATCCAATAACAAGGCTTAAATTATAAACATACAATTTCATCAAAATATACATAATCAAATAACAAGGCATAAATACACAGAATATCGAATAACACATCCATGAAACAATAAATTTACAAAAACTGAAACAAACACTTTTATGTGAAATACATGTCTAAGTAAAACAAAAAATGATGTAAAATTTATTCAAATTATAATGCTGGAAGCTGAAACATACACTCTTCATACTATACAAATCCATGGATCATAATTATGAATCATCATTGTATTTGACACAAACATGTGATGGTCCTTCCAACGTCTTTCATGAGGAGTAACTAGAGTTGGAGTATCATCTTTCATGAGTAACTAGAGTTTGTCCCATATTGTTGCAATACTTTTAAAAGCTCCTATACAAGAAATTACTAGACAATCCATCATTTTCAAAATCTTTTTCAATGCATACTTACATTCCTCACTACTTTATTTTGCTTTGTGTATTGAAAATAAAATCAATTATCTCTTTTTTAGGGGTATTATTCATACCCTTAATATTCCATGATACCATTTTCATCATCACTTTTTATTTTTATTAGTAGTCTTAGCCCCACTTCTCACTAACACCTATGGATTTATTTCCATATTCCTTTAAGTGTCCTTTTTCTCTTTTTTCATGCTTTTCCTCTCATTTTTCTTTATATTGCCCCACAAACTCTAAGGTACAAGGATGATCCTAAACAAATAATTATTTTTTTATGTGGCCTTGGTAAACTGAATTTGCTATGGATATTTTCATACGCATATATTTATTATGGATCTCTTGAAACCCTAAAATGCAAGGGATAAAATTTGTATTGCTTTTATATCCAAGACTCCATAGGCTTTTGGGAGGCATACCTTTCACTTTACTAGATGGTATCTATATCTTTATTTTGTACCTTTCCACAAGAAATTTCTCTTGATGGCTTCAATTGCTTCTATAGTTTTTTAAAATATTTTGAACGTTGACAACATGTAGATTGGTAGGTTGAGGGTGGATTGGATCAGTTGGATCTTTTTGACTTGGCTAAGGAGGTTTCCTTTCCATCCAGAAAGTATTTTATTGAGCCTATCAATATATTCCAATGAGAATATTTGATCTGGCCAACGAAAAGGAGCATGCCCAGAGAGGAGGTGGTTTCTTAGTTTTATATTTCATGATTACTTTGATTTTGTTCTGTTTGGTGAGGAGGGTATTGAGGAAATAGATTTTGCTTTTGTCAAAATTGACATATTGGGAAGAGGCTCCTTCATAAGGATTAAGGATGAGCTTGAAAGTTTTGGCTTATTTTATAGAGGTTTTTTTGGTGAGCAGAGTATCATCAATAAACTAGCTATGGGTTATATTTAGGGTTTTGTTGGTTACTTGCAGTCCACTGATTAGATCCTATTCTTGAGATTTTTTTATAGATCTTCCTAGGGATTTTACCATAATAATGAATAGATTTGGGGAGATGGGGTCCCCTTGTATGAGCCCTCTCGAGCTATTAAAATAGCCAATAGGGGATCCATTGACTAATATGGAGAAGGTAGCACTAGAGATACAACTGTTGATTAGTTTCCTCCACCGGTATGAGAAGATTAATTTATTGATCCAAACAAAGTATCTCAATAGTTCAAGTTCTTAATAACTAGTTCTTATGGGTCCTATTCCACTTTTAGCAAGGCAGTCATTTAGTCATAGGATGATGTTGAACCCTATATGTAACTATGTATGTGTGAATGTAACTATTCTACGTAGCTTAGTTTAGGAGAGCATCTTTACTGTTAAGAGAGATTATAGGTAGCAGTTGGACTAGGTCTAATTTTAGATAATGTTACGTGATGTTGCATTGTGTTTATGATGAGCTATGGTTTGTTAGAATCAGGCTCTATATATTGTAATAGGAGAGTATCTTTGTTGTTAAGAGAGATTATAGGTAGCAGTTGGACTAGGTCTAATTTTAGATAATGTTACGTGATGTTGCATTGTGTTTATGATGAGCTATGGTTTGTTAGAATCAGGCTCTATATATTGTAATTGGTTTCCGAGCAAAGATATAATATATGTGATTGTTATTTCACATCTGCTATCAGAGGATCAGGGAAGGTGTGAGAAGTAGGTCTGATGGTGCCCATCACTTGTGAGTTCAGATCTGCCAGTATTTCATTTCTTGAGAAGGTCATCTTGATAGGATAAGTTGTTGTCCTGCGCGTACATATTTGAGTGAATTTATACGTATTTAGAGGGCAGCAAGCAGGCCTGCCATAGTGAGCGTGGAAGACTGCCTTATGAGAAGCCTGCCTGTTGCAGCTCATGGACTGTTGAATCGCTCTCCACCTGTGGGTCTGGTCTGCGTGATAGAGCGTGGATGTGCAGGTATAAGGTGAACGTTGGAGGTTGCGAATGAGATCGTGCACTTGCAGTAAATGTTGTTGAATGTCGCATTTAAAAAAAAACATTGCGTTAGTTGGTTTAATGTTGTTGAATGTGCGAACGAAGATTGTAAGGAGCCAGCGGGAGCTGAGGAGTCGTGTAGCGCAAGCTGAAGAGTCGTGTAGCCAGCGAAGAAAAAAAAAGTAGTTCTTAACGTATTGTGTCTGGAGTGGTTCACACTGTGCAAAGACGTCAAAAAAAACAATTTTTTTTTATATTTGATTGGTTCGACGCTGCTATAATCATTGCCTTATAATCACGAGAGAGAACATGCTGTGCGTTGGACGTTATGAGAGCATCATGCAACTGGTATGTGTTCTAAGTGGAATTCATGCCTAGTTTTATCTATGCGAGTAACCACTTGAAGACCCCACGCGTGGAAGGAGGAAACGTGACGCGAGGAAACATTGGCAAGAGAAAACTTCTGAAACACCTGGTGCTAGACTCGACAAAGGAGATTGCACGTTGTTGTTGTCCGAAGTTATGGTAGACAAAAGTATTTGGATTCGTTGTGAGCTCGTGTTATGTTGTAGAGAGTTGCAGTAAAGAAAGGGATCACGATATGCCCGTGTTGTGATGTTGTAGATGCAATAAAAACATGATCACGAGTTGAACGTGTTGTGCTGTGATGTTGTAGATCACTTTAGCTATTTGATCGTGCATTACGAGACACTGGGAGAGCTGTGATATGACACCGAAAAAGCCGACAAGCTGAACGTCATCAGTGATAAAAGGCAGCTATCAAAAACATTGTTGTGAAGATCCAATTTAGGGAGAGGAGATTTGCATAAGGATCCAACAGCGAATCCGGATACTTGAGACGCATCGTCTTCTTCTTGGGTAAGCTGTGAAAATCCATGTTTTGAAAACTATAGTTTCATTGGTAAAACTATTGGTAATAGCTTTGTCCACTTCAAGTATACCTACTGCTATCCATCTACTGGTATAAATTCCCATTTTGGAGCTTTGTAGTATCATAAGGTGTATATGCCATAGAAGTTGGTGTAAGATAAGTTGAAATTATTTAACAAATTGTGAGAAGATTGTTGTTTCATTGTTATTTACTGCAAGTTCAACTATATTGTATTGCTGTTAATTTGTTGAAAATAGAGACACTATTTTTGTTTCACTTGTGAGCAATGGCAGCCAATAATAATCTGCCCATTCCAAAATTTAATGGGTTAGATTATGAGTATTGGTCCATCAAGATGAGGACTTTACTCATTGGCAAAGGACTATGGGATATAGTCGAAGAAGGATATGCAGAACATGTAGATTGCGTTGTCCTGAGTGCAACAGATAAAACCAACAATAAGGATGCACAAAATAACAATTCCTCTGCTCTCTATCATGTTCAAGTTGCATGGAGAAGAGCATATTTCCAAGAATTACCTCTTGTTTATCTGCCCAAGAAGCATGGAAAGCTTTGAAGGATAGTTATCAAGGTAGTGATCAGATGAAGCAAATGAGGCTTCAAACCTTGAAGAGAGATTTTGAAAATCTCAAGATGTAAGAGAATGAAATTGTAGGTGACTATTATGTGAGAGTGAAGGCAATTTTCAAAATTGAAGTCGTGGTGAAGAAAGTGTTGAGAACACTTCTTCATAAATGGAACCATATAGCTATCATTATTGAAGAGTCTAAAGATTTGTCTACTTTATCTTTTGATGCTCTAATTGGTTCCTTGATGTCTCATGAAGAAATATTACAGGGTTCTACTTCAACAAGCTATGGAGGTGATGACAAAGCTTTCTCATCCAAGGAGGGTGAAAGAAAGAGGACAAGGAAGAGGCCAAGGGAGAATCCAAGGAAGAGTACAAGGAAGTCTATAATTAAATGTTTTGAGACCTTTATGAGATGCTTAAAAATATCATAGTGAAAAAGTCTTGTAGGAGTGCAAACTTCCCCCCAAAAAATAAATATTCAATGATTAATTTCAATGAGTTGAACATGCTTATGCTTTATGGATAAAATTTAATTTTTCATATGTACATGATTCAACTTTGTGCCTGGAATAATGAATTATATTTTAATGAAATGCAATTTGGGAGCAAGGAGGAAGTGTGAGCAAGGAAATGGGAAGTAGAAAGCAAAATGTGATCAAGGAACAAGTGCCACTTCTTGTTCTAGATCTTAGGAGAATTTAAATAATTCATTTGAAGAAAATCTAGGTAACATAGAAAGAAAGTCATTTGTAAAAGTCCTTATTGAAAGTATGAATGACCAAGTTGGAAGTATGGATGTCCTAGCTAGCAATAAGAGGAAGAGCAAATCTATGACAAACCCTATCCAGGTGGTAAGCACATCATCGCACTTTTTACCTTGACCTAAACAAAATTAGATTACACAAACTTAAACATATTTAGCCTAAAAATCAAAGGTAAAGTTATCTCAGTCCAACACATTAGCTCAATTCAAACAATTTTTTACTCTTCCATTCTCTTTTTGAAATTTTACTATGTGAAGCATAAGTATATCAAATCCTATTTCTAGAAAAAATTGGATCGTATTGTTCAATGACTAAGCTAAGCTTTATTTCTTTTTCCAGCATGCTTAAATATTGGGAGTATTCCTCCTCTATTGATTCTATGATGTTAAAAATACATGCAGATCAACCAATGTGCTTATAGAATCTCATCAGCTATAAGTTGGACAAAATTAGTGTTCCTTAAAGTATCATTAAATACATATATGGTGGCTACTTCAAGTAGTTAATGACAAGATTTAGTAGCATGAGTGTGATAATACCCATCAAACAACCTTATCATAGTATCTTGGCACTACTTTTTGCTGAATTTTTCTCATTTTAGAAGCAACACACAACAATAGGAGGCTAGGTGGTAGGAAATTTTCCCAAAAAACCTAAAATTTTATTCATTTTGGTGAAGTAGCGATCCTCTTGCAAAACCTGTTGATTGGCTCAAAGAAACGATATGCTCAACAAAGGCACTAATTTGCTTAAGGAGTGATTTGCTGGACAAAGGTAGATAGTTTACTTGCTAATGTGAGCAAATCACTTGCAAAATCAAGCAAAACACTCAACAAGGTCAAGCGAATCACTCATAAAATATGCAAAAGTAAAATTCAACATGAATTTCAAGAAAAATATTCCATAAAGTGATATTTTTGGTATTTTGCAACACACTAAGCATTTTTGGAGCCTTCTAAGCCTTTTAGAGGTATAATTAGAGGCATGTAACATTTGGAGATGCAACATTTTGCTAAAGTTACCCCTAGATATTTTTTTTGATAGGTAACAGATTATTTACAGTGGGTTTTTTGAATAGGATCCCAAAACCTTAATTACAGTAGTAGCCGAAGCATTGAAAAAGAAAACAAAAATATCGTCCCAGCCCCGGGGCCCTGGAGACATCAGAAAACAAAAAGCCACAAAAAACCATTACAAAACCGATATTCTCCATAAAAAATAGCAACCTCAAAAACCAAGACTCTTTGTAACGACGAAGGCCAGGGCCCAAGCTAACTGGGCCCTGAGCCGTCCTCAGCCCGCTCAGACTGCCGCTGAACCTTGGCAGAGCTTTCCTCCAGCTTGCGACGGATCTCGGACAACGCCTTGGCTGCATGAGAAGCAGCTTGGGCAGCAGTGTTGAGGGAACCGATCACTGTATCCAGGAGGCCTTTGAGCGCCAGATTCTGCAATGTATCGTCGGACTCGGAGCTGATCACAGTGGGCTCCGGGTTCTCTGATTTGACGTTCTTGGGGCTATCCGCAGCCCAGCTGGGCCTGGGGGAAGCCCTTTTGCGGCCAGAACTTGGAGGCAGGGCCCCGTCTGGGCCTTTGCTCGATGCCCTGCACTTGCGGGTAGGCCTGCGACGCTTCAGGGAAGAGGAATCGTCGGGAGTGGGGGAGCCTTTGGCGGCAGGGGAACCAGAGGGAGAAATGCCTTCTTCAGGGGGCGGGACAGACGAGAGGGGGGGAATGTTGTGCAGCTGGGGTTGGTTGGCCAGGGCATGCCTATAGAGGACAGCCATGAGCCCCTGGTGCAGTGGCCGGGAATGGTTCTTGCGAGCACGCTCAATGGTCAAACCCAGGGAGTAGAAGAGGAAGCACGGAGTGCTGATGAGGGTAGCTCCTCGAAGATGGTTAAAGTAGCTTAAATGAAAGCTATACAGCCACTGCTCTGGATCGTCACAGGTAATATATTGCATTACCGGGACGATGGCTTCGTCGAAAGGCACCGGGAGGTGAGAGCGGAGCAGGTTTGCTTTGTCCCACTGATGGTCTGGGAAGCGGGAGAGCTCCTCTTCCCAGTTGTGTTTGTCACGCCTGACAACACGGCCTTTCTCTTCATGGTGGAGGCCGGTGACCTCCGTGAGGAAATCCTTGGAGACTTTGAAGTGGAGCCCCTTGACTGTAACTTCGCCGTCGTTCCATGTCTCCAGGAAACCCTGGGTGATCTCGTCCTCATGGCCTACGAATTTACTAAAAAATGGGGTGTATTTCTTAGCATCGGAGAATAAGCGGGCGGGACCGCTCAACTCAAGGACAGGGGGCTCCAGGAAGACAGCTTTGGAAGCCATAGGGGCCGAGCTGGCAAGGTGGGGACAAAGGGGGCAGAGAGTGCCAGACCAGGGGAGAGGGAGCAGGGGAAGGAGAATGCGACAGCGGGATGGGACAACGAGGGGAATATAAAGGCCGTGCGGGGGCTTTAGAAGGGGGAGCACCGCCAGCTTTGGAAAGGGGCACACGCGACTGGAAGCGACACGACGGGGAAGGGGCTGAGGGGGCACGCCAGACTGCTGACACGCGAGGATGGGAAAGGCCCACTGCCAAAGCGCCAGATGCCTAACTCTGAGCGAGGGAACGCCGGGAGAGGACCGCGCCGGACTGGACCGCGATCGGGTTGGCATGGCACGGGAATCCGAAGTCACAGAGATCGAAGCGGGAAGGACGGGGAGGTCCGGCATGCACAGAAAAATGGGGCTGCCAGAGCTGCCAGCTGGCCAACGCGGGCAGCTGACAAGGCAAGGGGCACGGGCCGCCACGAGGAGGACCGGGGTGATCCCCTCACGGACAGGGTGGCCAGCCGACGGGTCGACACGGGGGCGAGAAGCACCGGTCAGCAGAAGCGCACGTCGGGGGGACTTCGCCGCCCTGCCACGGGGAAGTCTAGACACCAGGGATAACATCATGGTCGGGATGGTCCTGCAGCACAATTTGGACTAGGCCTACAGGGAAGTGCGAGGTCCAGGTGGTAAATTCTTCGGCTGTAATGGCTAGATTTGCCATGAGGTCAGCAGCCCTGTTGCCTTCTCTGAAAACATGCTGAAAGGTGTGATCGGGGAAGCCCTGAAGAATGAAGAGGGCCTCCCGGATGGAATTATGGAATCGCCAGGAGCAGGACTCAGGCTTGCTGGCGGCTCTGATAATGACTTGGGAATCGCCTTCGATGATGATTTTTGGGGGGAGCCCCTGAGAGCCGAAAGGCCACTGAGCAGGCCGGCAGCTTCGGCAAAATTGTTGGTTTGCCTGCCCAGCGGGACCGCGAAGGCAGTGACCAGATTCCCGGAACAGTCCCTGATGACCCCGCCAGCCCCAGAGGGCCCGGGGTTGCCTTTGGAGGCACCGTCAAAATTGAGCTTAAGCCACCCGGGGGGGGAGTCCACCTGGCTAGGGAGCGCCGGGAGGGGGCGGGAGGGGAAGCAGGGGGGGAGAGCTGAATGCCGAGGGAGGAGAGCAGGGAGGCTTCGCTCGAACGCCTGGGGACCACAGAAAGGGGAATGAAGCGGGAATTCTCGATGGCAAAGGAGACTGCTTTGGTCGCTAACCACTGGGGGGAGCAGGCCGGGGAGGAAAAGGCTCGCCTGTTACGCTCGAGCCAAATTTTCCAGAGCATATGAGGAAGGCAGGCCTTCCAGAGGAAGCGGAGAAAGGGATGGGCAAAGGGGGTGGGCCACTGAGACAGGAGATCAGAAATGGAATTGGGGGCCGCCCACTGAACGGAGAAATGGGAGAGGATGAGGCCCAGAACTTCGGAGGAGAAGGCGCAGTTTAAGAAAAGGTGGTTGGTTGACTCCCAGGCGGCACGGCAGAGGAAGCATCTGTTGGGGATCTGGAAGCCTCTCTTGATCAGATTTTTGATCGTGAGGATTCTATTTTGGACGGCCGCCCAAACGAAATGGCTAATTTTGGGGATCAAATTCTTGGCCCAGACTAGCTGGGTCGGGAAGGTGGTCGCTCCCGGGGTTCTCTGAATATGGTAAGCAGACTTGACTAAAAAAATGCCGCTGGGAGAGCCATGCCACACGCATCTGTCACTGTCTCCAAAAGAAGGGATGACCGTCGCACTGAGGATGCGCTGAAGTCTGGCAGCTTGAAGCGGGAACCTGGGGTTCAGGATGGGTTTCCAGATGGTCCGCCCCTGGAGCTGGGTCATGTAGTCAGACGCTCTGGGACCTCGGTCCGCAAGCCCAGGTTTGAGGAGAAGGAGCTCCCTATCCGAGCTCAGGGCCTCGTCGAGAATCCATCTGTCCTCCCAGAAGTCAATCTTGGCACCGTCTCCAAGAATCCATCTGGTCCCTTGCTGAACAATATCTCTGGTGGAAAGCAGGGCCTTCCAGAAGGCAGATCCGTCACGGGGCTGGGTGTCCCCGAGGAAGGGGTGGTTGTGGTAGTACTTCCTACGCACAATGCAAACCCATTCATCGAGGGTATTGGTGTGAACCTTCCAGGCGTGTTTGGACAGAAGGGCCTTGTTCATGGGAACCACCCGTCTGAGCCCGATCCCTCCCTCTCCTTTGGGGCGGCAGACCAGGGGCCAGGAGACCAGGGGAATCCTTTTCTTGTCTTCGCAGCCCGACCAAAGAAAGCATTTCTGAATTTGCTCAATGAGAGTAGCGATGGAGGCCAAAATTTTGAAGACAGACATGAAGTATATCGGGATGCTTTGGAGGACAGACGCCAAGAGAGTGGCTCTATCGGCCTGCGAGAGAAGGTGGCCTTTCCAGGGGGCGAGTTTCCTTTGGATCCGCTCAATCACCCCATTCCATAGCACCTTGGAAGACGCCCCTGTGAACAGAGGAAGCCCGAGGTAGGAGGAAGGGAGGGAGCCGGGGGAGCATCCCAGGATCCGCCCGATTCTGATTTGCCTAGCCAAGGGGGTGTTGATGAAGTAAATCTTGCTTTTTCGAAGGTTGATTTTCTGCCCAGCCGCCTCCTCATACAGGGTAAGGATGTTCTTGAGGGCCTTGGCTTGAGGGACCGAGGCCGAGGAAGCAAGAATGGTGTCGTCCACAAACTGCTGATGGGACACGGGGGGAGGCCCTGCGCCGGCCTGATGCCCGAGATGAGACCGCGAGCCACAACGTTCGAAATGGTTCATCCCAGGGCCTCGGCCAGGATAATGAAGAGAATCGGGGATAGGGGATCACCTTGGCGGAGACCTCTGGAACTGGGGAAGAACCCGACCGGGGATCCATTGACAAGGATTGAGAACCAGGGGGAGGACACGCACTTGTTGATGAGTTGGACCCAGGAGGGGTGGAACCCAAATTTGAGGAGGACCTTGGACAGGAAGCTCCAATCGACCCTCGTCAAAGGCCTTATTCATATCAAGCTTGAGCAGGAAATGGGCCTTTCTGGATAGGACAGCTGAGTGAATGGCCTCATGCATGATTATGACCCCGTCTGTAATCAGCCTGCCTTTGACTGAGCTTCCCTGGCAGGGGGAAATGATCAGGGGAAGGATGTCTTTGAGGTGGGTGGTCATGGCTTTAGTCAAAATTTTATAGAGGACATTGCACAAGCTGATGGGGCGGAAGTCTGACAGGGATCTGGCTGCCTGAGTCTTCGGGATCAGGGCTATGAAGGTGGTGTTGATGCCTCTGGGGATGGATCTGGAAAACTGCAGGTCCCGGATGGCAGCGCACACATCATGGCCAACGATGTCCCAGAAAGACTGGAAGAAGCGGGGAGGAAACCCGTCCGGGCCCGGGGCCGCCTCAGCCTTCATGGAAAAGGTGGCAGCATGGATTTCTAAATCAGACAGGGCCTGCACCAGCTTTGCATTAGCCATGGCCGGGACGGACGTCGGGATGTGATCCAGAAGGGAATCGGCCGCCTCCGAGGACATAGGAGGTCCGTCGCCCAGGAGCTCTTGAAAGAAGTGGACTGCCTCGGCACGGATGTCCTCTTCCTTGTTGATGATACTGCCATTGCTATCCACAAGCTCGACAATTCTGTTAGAACCCCTGTTTCGGAGGGTCGATGCATGAAAGAACTTGGTGTTTGCATCGCCATCTTGGATCCACAGAGCGCGTGACTTTTGCCTCCAAAAGGTTTCTTCCCTGGCCAGGATATTGTGGTACTCGCTGAGGGCAGTGCGTTCCTCTTCCCTGAGCCCCGGCTCGTGAGAGCCTGCTTGGAATCTGGACTCAATCTCTTCGAGTTTTTTTTTGATAGCCTCCTTGCTTTCGAAGATGTTACCGAACACTTCTTTGTTCCATGCCTTGAGGTGCTCTTTGAGGCGTCTCAGCTTGTGGAAGACTTGCTCGACGGGGCGACCAGGGACAGGGGGAGCCCACCAGCAGCCGACCTGGGCCCGGAGGTCGGGGTGGTGAAGCCACATGGACTCAAACCGGAAGGGTCTCCTGGGGGGGCGATGATCAGTCTCGAGGAGGAGGGGGCTGTGGTCAGACCCGATTTTGGGGAGGGCCAACAGGGAGGCGTCGGCAAAAATGGGGAGGGCTTCCTTAGACAAGAAAACTCTATCCAATCTGACCTGTATGTGGTTGGGTCCCGCTCTCTTGTTGGACCACGTGAACCGGGCTCCCTTCAAGCTGACATCCATGAGCTCGTTGTGGGCGGTAAAGGCCCCAAAGTCATCCATGCTTTTGGTTCTGACCTCCGAGCCCCCGCATTTGTCAGAGGAAAATAGGGGGCTGTTGAAGTCCCCGGACAGGATCCAGGGCAGGGGAGCAAAAGCTTCTCTCATCGAACTGATTTCCTGCCAAAGCCTTGCTTTCTCAACGGGACTGTTGGGAGCGTAAACGTTGGACAGGATCCACGATCGCTTTGAGTTGAGGCAGTGGACCAGAATGTTCATAATCCTGGGCGACGAAGAAATGAGCCTTCCCTCGTAAGATCGAGGGTCCCACATGCACATAAGGCCCCCGGCTGAGCCAGCCGCGGGGGTGGAGAGGAACTCGCAGTTGCACCAGGTAGCATGGGCTATTCTTCGGGCAGCGACGTCATCTATCTTGGTCTCCTGGAGGAGGATGAAGGACGGGTGGTGGTCCCCGCGGAGTTGACCGAGGATCCTTTTCTTGGGGACCCCATTGAGTCCCCTGATGTTCCAGGAGATGAGCTTCATTTGGCACCCTTGTGGGGTCGCCCCGCCCCCTTTCCTCGCCTCGGGGGGGGGTTTGGATCGGGCGTCGTCCGCCTTGCGAAAGCTCGTGCCAACGTCAGAGAGCGTAGTCTGGGAGCCATTAGCAATGTCGTCCTCCGTGATCCTTGACCGTTGTTCGCACAGGGTGGGCCGCCCTCGTTTAAATTTGCTGCCAAAATCTGTGGCAAAGGACCTGCTTCGGGTCATTTTGGGGCTGACTTCGTCGGGCTCGGACGGAGAGCTGCCTTCGGTCTCGTCATCAGATCGCTCAGACCCACACATCAAGGGGGTAGGTTCCGGGAAGGATGCCTGGGGGGCCGGGGCCAGAAGGGGGTGGGGGGGAGGATCGGGTCCCGGTAGCAGCCGGGGCTTGAGGGGAAGGAGCCAGAACGGGAGGCGGGGGGGAATCTGGGATCGGGTCCCCGGAGGGGTCGCTGAGAATGGGAATCTGGGAAAGGTCGCCCTCCGACCTAGGCTCGACAAGGGGGGCCTGAGGGCCCGAAGGGGAAACCTCCTTGTGGGAAGCGCTAGGGTCGGGACGAGGGGGATCCCGGGATGGGGCCCGACCAGAGCTGCGCGGGGGTTTGGGATTAGGGCCTTCAGCCTTCCTGGATGTCGGGCATTGGTGAGGGAGGTGGCCTTGAGAGCTGTAGGAGGTACAAAAAGTAGGTTTGTTTTCGTAGATAAGGGTTTGACGCCAGAAGAAGGACCCAGAAGAGATGGTAACCGAGGAAGGGAGCTCAGATTCGAGATTGGCGTTGGCACAGAACCTGGCATGCACCATGCGAGAGCCAGCCTTGGTCGCGGGATCAAAGGCCACCAAGTCTCCAACCGACTGGGCAATGAGCTTTAGAACGTCTTCATGCCACAGATGAAAGGGAAGGTCCGGGAGGCGAACCCAGATCGGGGCAAAGTTGATGCTTTGGGTGCTGGGGTGAAAATCTGCACCATAACGCCTGAGAAAAAGACTCTTGCGACCCAGGAACCAGGGCCCGCCCGACAGGATCTTCTCAGCGTCCTCGCTGTTGTTGAGTTTGATAATGAAAAAGCCTCTGGACAGGGCAACCAGCTGGATATGTCCGAAGACCTTCCATTTGGTAGCCGCCCATCTGCGGATAGTCTCCATGTCTGGGCGCCCGCCCAGGAACTTCCCAACCAAGGAGGACGAAGATTCAGAAACCAGGGATGTGTAAACCTCCTCCTGGATGGAAATGTGGGTGCCTTGGAGGGAAAGCCCTACGCCCAGGGCCCGAGCAGGGGTCCTGGAGCCTGCCAAAATCTGTTGGTAGGAGGGTTTATGCCCTCCCGGGGCCCGCCCTTGCCCAGGATCGGGGGTTATCTTCCCAAGGCCATCCGACGCGTCAAGGCCAGGCAGGGGGCGCGGGCCCAGGATCCCGACCCCACCAAACCCACCGTTCAGCTCGAGCGAGAAACCCCCTTTCGACCCCGCCACGGATCCGCCTGGACCAGGCCCGGGCCCGGACGTACTTGACCCTAGATTCGGGCCCGCCCAAGAACTTGTGCTCTGCTTGGGATCCGATCCCAGCCTCGCGTCCGCTCCTGCTCCAACCTGCGCTCCTGCTGTCGCTCCCGCCATCATCACCTCATTACCCCTAGATATTTACTTCCACTAGCAGTAATTATTTTTTGCGCTAAGTTACTTTGGGATAATTTTTTGCTATAAATAGGGGCCTAGGGCCTTCACTATATTCATATTTTGGCCATGAGAATTCAGAGCTATACTTTTTTAAACCCATATTGTGCTTTGTACTCATTAGATCATAAGAAATTTTCACGTCCTTATACATCCCATCAATAGCATTGTCCTCCTAGTTTGTTAAGCGTACAATGGTTGAGTATGACCCTTCTAGCCCATCTTATTATTTGCTTATCAATTTTATAATCAAATGAATGGGTGGACATTGATGTTATTTTAGTTCTCATGTGTTGATTGATCACATGCTATCCTCACTACAGTGTAATAGACATATTTATTTTCATCTTTCACACTCTAAACTCCATGAATTTACTTTTTGTGATTTACATGATTTATTTCTATAATTTAATTTCATGTATTTCATTTTATGCATTTATTTTTCATGCAAAGTAGTTAGATTAGATTAGAGATAAATATGAGGATAATAAGAAGCTAATATTAATCTAGATGTTAGGATAAGCCTTTGGAAAACTCATCCAACCTTGTTAAAACATGGATTGGAGGTGCAACACTTAAATTAGAAGTCAGGACGATTCCCTAGACCAACATAGTTTCTAGCATGCCTAGTGGGACAAACCCTAATTTTATGTATTTTTCTCAAGTTTGTCCTTAGAAATACATCCATCAGAGAAAGAGTGATTGACTCAAAAAAAAAAAAAAAAATCATTTAGTTTGACTTTGCAAGTGATTTATTCGTGAAAGTGAACAATTCCCTTGATTTTAATCAAGTTTAGGATTTTGCATGAAGTGAGAGATTTGCTTGAATTTGCAAGAAAATTGCTTGATTTAACCTACATTTTCATAGGTTGAATTCATAGCAACTCATCCAATGTTTTGGGTCCCAAACTTGATTTTGCCTAAAATCTCACCAATTTGTTTTTGTGCTTAGATTTTGTAGGTACTTTGTGAATGGCAATTTCAACATGAATTTCAAAAAACTAAATTTTCATAAAGACAACTCTAGTAGCGTTCATATGACACCATAAACTTGAATTTTACCTCATATGTGCATTTGCCACTAGAAAAAACACTTAAGGTAGATTCTAATTCAAGTTTTGCACAAGATAACAAGTTATTTGCTCGATAAAGTGAGAAATTTGCTTCAAAATGGATGAAATTTTTCCAAGTTAGATTTAATGAGTGATTCACTCAAGAACTAGGAAGCGATTCACTAAGAAAAAAAACTTTTCCCTCCCTCTCTCACAGGAAGGCAATTTTCTCCAACCCCGCGAGCAATTTGCTCCACTCAATCCACTTGGGCAATAATTTCTACAACTTTCTACAAGTTTAGATAGATGAGAGAATTGCTCGATAAAGTAGATGAGGCACTTGACTTTGCAAGAAGGCCAATCAATTTTTTAGTGTACTAAAATCTTGTGTACAATAAATGAATTGCCCAAAATTGCAAGTGAATCACTCCAATTCTCAAGTGAATCATTGAATTGAAAATTTACAAAAAATACATTTTAACAATGAATTACCTAGAACAATGAGCAAATCATTCCAATTTACAAGCGAATTACTCAAAATAAGCAATTTTTTTAAGTGTTTGAATTTTGAAAGATTTTTTCATAGATTTTAATCTCAATACTTTGTTTGTGCAGGAATGCACATGAAGGCATATGAATATGCAATTTAAATTCCAAAAAGCAATAAAAGACCATCAATCGATAGACATCATTGATTACCATTGAAGGAATGCTAAAGGAGTGAGAAAATAACAAACTATCATGTAGGTGCATCAATAGGGTGAGTTGAAAGAAATCCTACTATCCAATATCATCTCATAAAAATAAAAAAGTCCCATTGTTGATCAAGTTAGCCAAGGCTTCATGCCACCACAAATAGGCTACCTTAATTGGTAGATAAGTTATCTGATAGCTCTAGTAAATCCAACTTGGTCTAATCCAGCTCCTACAATGACTCACCAATCCCTTGTATTAAAAACCAATTGATATAAATAACCTCATGAAAACTTGCTCTTCATACATTAACTTTATAACCATCTTATGGCTTTTGGTACATAAAACATACCTCCTATGAATACTCCTCTAGCACAAAGTCCACCTAGATTCAATCTATCTAACATTTTAAGTGTTCCTCTAGTTTAGTCCTTAGCCTCAATAGGATTGTTGGGATTAAACCTAAATCTTGCACAAAATATGCAAGTGATGACTAGAAAATGGGTTATAGGTATCTCAGGGAAACACCTAGGGGTTTCCACTACCTCTAGCCAACCAAGTGCAACAAAATGTGTAAGTTCCACCTTTTTAAAACCAACAAATCCCATAGATAGTATCAAACTATACCCCTCAGTAAAACATTGAACCACCTTCCAATCAACAATGGGCTTGTCAGAATCTACCGCATCAGTATCCACCATATTATCCTCCTACTACTCATCCACCTCACAATGATGTGATGTATCCTCTCATCAATAGTGTGGGCAACCTCCTCAACAAAATATTCTAGGTGCACCTATTAGACCGCAACAACTTCCTTATTGACCTATTAAGGCCCTTTGAACCTATTGGTCTACTCTCATATTCCTTGAGTAGCTATGAAAGGTTCACCTACCTTTGATGGAAAAGGAAACAAGATGGCCTTAGATAATATTAGTGATATATCAATGCTCAAGCCAATCCACCACATGCAAGAGGACAAAATGGTACATTTACTAATATATTTTCTTCGTGATAAGATCAATAACTAGTTTTACATGTATAGGGGATTACTTAATAATTCAATAACTAGTTGGGCATTGATAGTAGAACCTTTCATGCATAGGTTTGTTAAAATTGGAAATGGTTATTCAATTATGTTTTAATTAAATACGATGCAAAGAGCTCCTAAGGAAAACATTCATGATTTCAATTCTTGAGAACATTAAATTTAATTATACAAAATATTGGTCCAAATGAAGTAACATATTACATCAAGGGTTTGCAATATGATTTAGCACTAATGGTTTGTAATGCTACCCATTATTTACAAGCTACAACATTCAAAGAAGTATTAAGAGACAATGACATCAGGGATGGCAGTTGTCCTTAAGGAGTAGATTGACAAGAAGATCTGTAAGGGATAACCCTACAACATGTAATCTAGACCTACCTAGGGCACTCTCAAATGATTGATTATGTCAAGTACATTTTAAATAAAATGGATAATCACCTACCTAGGGCACTCTCAAATGATTGATTATGTCAAGTACATTTTAAATAAAATGGATAATCAATTGAAATATTTCAAATAATGGAGGAAGTCCCCCTACACCTCCTACTTGATTTGGTTGATCATGTACCAGAAGAACGACTAGTTTCCCACCCTCCAACTAGAGTAGGTAAGGGCATATGGACGACCCTTGATTTTTGTGAATTACATGGATAGACCCTACCAAGAAGCGGAAAAGACCTCATATCACTCCTATGACGATGTGTATTAGGTCATTATGGAAATTCTCAAAGCAAAGGCACCAAGATTGTTGAACAATATGAAAAGGATGTTGACTATGGGAGTGGACACAGGGAAATTTCTATTTGGGGAGGACCAAATATTTTATCCATCTCTATGGATTTTCAACAATATCCTTCAAGTTGTCTACAAAATTACCTGACTACATATTCAACCTTGAGCATATCAAGCAACTCGATTATGTAGACTTGAAATATTTCAAAGGGCAAAAGAAGACCATTTTTTACCTATCCAACCAACAAATCATAAAGATCATTCTAAATATGTGGGGTTATAACATAGTGATAGAGGCAAGGTTAAGGTATAGGTCTCGAAAAACTTAGAGATTGGTGGTCCTATGATCCAAAGAGAATATTCAAACAGACCCTCTAAAACAAGAAACTTAATACCTTCTTTGCACATGAGAAGAGGTATAACGTCTAGTAGTAGGTAAACTTGGATGAGGAGACAACCCTAGCCACTCTAGGGAGTAATAAGGGTTACAAAGATGAAATTCAAAGCTGGTATGACAACCCCTGTAGTGTCATGTCTTTTATCAAAAGATAAAATATGATTTTGAACTTGACATCAAGCCAAATCACAAAAGGTTGGGGTCCTTCGAAAATTGGGGTATACGAATAAGACAATCCTAGCATGGCAAAAAATAAAGTATGAAACATACATTGTGACCGAATCCACAAGATATGGTTTGTTTAACATTGAATTCTCCATAACTTGGAACAAGTGACACCCCAAAGTCACCAAAAGGACCAAGATATTTATAGAAGTAGTAGCAATAGTAGGCACCTCGACCCCATACAAGTTGAAGTTTACAAAAAGGTAGCACCAAAAATCACTATTTCAATTGCCTCGACAATGCTAGCAAACGTTAGCATTGTAATTAAACAAATAATGATCAAGGGGTAAAAGAGATTTGAGATGTATGGATCAATGTTTGGTGAGGGTTGTGACAACAAAGCAACAATTCAAAGAGCAGGACACCCAGGTTGAATAGGCGGAATACCTCAAGGAAGCTCTCCTCTAGACTAGGGAACAATCAGTCTAGTGGCCACAACTACATTCACTCTCCCTCCTACACATTCATCATTTTCCATTCCACTTGCTCTCTCTACCATTTATTTTTCCTCTACAACCACTTCTCTATATTTTCCTATTGCTAATATCACCACTCCATTTCCCTTTCTTTCATTGTACTTCTTTCATCATCTATTAGTGCAACCCATTTTTCTCCTAGATGTTACTCATCCCATGGGTCACCAAGAGGCACTTTGCCTCCCACTATCATCATCACAACAATAATTTCTCCCATCACTTCTTTTCCATTGTCACTTGCTTACATCCTCACATCTCCACCAATAGTTACACAAACTATGACACCCCTTTTAGCCACCTTGGTCAAATTGGCATCACAACCCACTCGCCCACTACCACTCCATTTCCCACAATTACCACTCAGTTTGCACCCCTTGCCATACCTACAATCTCCACTCACCTTGAATCTCATGCAAGGCAATTTCTCCTACAAGTGATGACATCCACTAGCCCTACTTAAGGAGCTTCCTTTTAGAGATATTACATTATTTGACTCCTTTACAATATTAGTTTAATAGATTATTTATATTTTGTATAATGTATGTGGCAATATGAGAAAGAGTGCAAAGTTTCAAGAGAGTATGAAGAGTCACATGATATATGGCAAGTTGAGAGCTTTGTCTTTATTAGAGGAATATGAAAGGTTGCATCTCCCAGATGAAAGAGGAGAGCAATAGTTAGAGAACTAAAAAGTCATGAAAAATATATATTGGAGGTAAAGCTCCATGCATTGTAACCAAGTTGTATCATTAATGTAATCTTTGTATATTATGTTCATTTGTGTTATATTCTATGAGATATTGTTGTTCATTATTATGAGAGATTGTTAGTAGAATTGATTTATTTCATTTTTTATCTTGGAATAAGTTTTTGTGAGTTAATCCATTAGGAAAGCTAATAGTAGTACGAGAGCCATGAAAAATCTAAGTGAAGGTATTGGAACAATCATCGACATCCAACAACAAGCCCAAATAGTGTTTTACATAGGATAGCAAGTTGAAGAAAAGAACAAGTAGTTTGGAAAGCAATTTGAGAAGAGAAGAGCTGCAAATTTAAAGTCCTTTGGACATTGATTTGAAAGAAGAAAGTGTAGGTTATTGAGCAGCATATTGAAAGCAGTCAAAGTAGTTTTTTGAGCAGCAATTTCATGAAGCAAAGGAGCTACATTTTTATAAATTTGGGCAGCAAGCTTGGTGAGCAAAAAGTTTGTAAATTGGTGCTATAAGAATACCTTATTAAAGCATAAAGAAGGTATTTTATTTCAAGCTTTAAAATGCTTCATATTCAAGTCTGTAAATTAGTGAAAAGAAAGCCTTGAGTTTAGTGTCTCCAAGTTAAGGAAGGAGACATCTTTGTTATCTTAGAACCTACATAATATAACAACAAAAGAAGAGTTAGAAAGTGCATAAGAAAAGGAGTTATAAGGGAAAGTAAGTATTGATTTGAAAGCTTAATAAAAGGTAAGTTTGACAACAAACATAGGAAGAGCTACTACTTGAAAGAAGAAGCCAAGTTTGGGTATTCGGAGCATCATTGGTTGAAGAGGTATACTTTGATGGATTTTGTGTTGTAGCAAAGATGAAAGTTTTTGGTTTCTCTTATATACCAAGCACATAGGCATAGGCAGAAACAAACTCTAAGAAAAAGATATGGATACCAATAAAGCCAAAAGTGAGCACACAGCTCTGGCTATTGTTCTAGAAAGAGTAGTGAAAGCGCCATGGTTTGGTTGTATCATCTCATCAAATTTTAGGACAAGGACTTTGTCGCGCATTTTTATTTTGGAGTAGGCCTTAGACTGTTTGAGAGATACTACAGAATGGCAGAGTAACTTATTAAATAATAAACCCAATGTAGTAGTTGTTCGTATCGAAAAAGTGCTAAAACCTTAGCATCACCAAAAAGCCATCTGTCGAAATCCATGTGAAGCTGCCAGCACAAAAGAAGGTTTCGATTAAGTTTTTGGGGCATCAAGCTCATATCAGTGAGACCGTGTTGTAGAGAAGGATAGTGAGCCACACCATTTGGAGAAGCTAAAGAATTTAATTTTGAATTTAATTAAATTCAACAAAGGTTTAGGAGACATTGGCAAAGGAGTATTAATTTTAATTTTTTATATAGTTAAAGTTAATTAATTTTAATTCTTTCTATAGTTAAAGTTAATTAATCTAATACCTCATAGATTAATTGAATTAATGGAGGGATAAGGTAGTGAATTGAAGAATTAATACCTTAAAAGCTTATTAATTATTTTTTTAAGGGTTTATTTTATTCTTTTTGAAATTCAAGTTAAATATAATATTTGCAAATAAATTTAAATTGGTCGCATAAGTAGATCGTTGCAGGAGCAGAAGTGGTTCGCAGTCATAGGAGCAGATCTCTGTTATTCATACGGAGGAGCTCCAACAAATTCGTTCTGGTAGGTGGGTAGAGCAGGCACACATCAAGTAAAATTCTTGGAATTGAATTAAATCGAATCAACATTCTGTTGTGGTATTTTGGCACTCAATTTTCTATTTGGCCGAGGAAGATCGATTTGTTCTTCCTTGTTCTTCCTTCCATGTAAGGAGAAAGAGAGGTATTTATGCATTACAATCATACTTGTAATACCACAGTGTTATTCCTCTTCGTGTTTTATATGTATTTCGAGGGTTTCCAGCTGAGGAGAGTTTGCGGTTGAAGGATTTTTGCACATCTACCTCATTAGTTGCAGCCATTTTTATACAGTCTTCCACACTGCTCAGGCCCAGGACATTGGCCTTGGGGAGATCTGTAAATATCAAAAATCTATGGAGCTGTTGATAAGGAAGCTGCCCTTCCAACGTTTGGTTGGTGAGGGAGATCGCACAATATTTCAAGACGGATCTGCAATTCCAAAGCTCGACGGTGGCAGTGCTATAGGAGACGATGAAGGTGTATTTGGTGGGGTTTTTCGAGGACACCAACCTATGTACCATCCAAGCCAAGCACGTCACCATCATGCCCAAGGATATCCAAATCGTCGATCGCATTCACGAGGACGAACCAAGAGGGAGTGTGAGCCAAGATTCAGTCATGGTAGACGAGTGGCAAGTTCATCCAGAGTGCATCAATGCTTAAAACCCTTACCATGAATGTGTGGAACATTGTTTCCAAAAAATTGTTGAAGCCAAGGAACATCGAGAAAAAGAAGAGACAAGGACAATTGTGAGCCAAGAGGGAGTGCAAGTTGGGAGTAAGTGTGAGGCAGGAGAGTGCGAACCAAAAGGGACTGCAAGTCGAGATTCAATCATGGCAAAAGAGCGACAGGTTCATCCAAAGTGCATCAATGCTTCAAACCCTTACCAAGAACACGTGGAACATTTTTTTCAAAAAATTGTTGAAGCAAAGGAACGCCAAGAAAAAGAAGAGACACGGGCAATTGTGATCCAGGAGGGAGTACAAGCCAGGAGTAAGTGTGAGGCAAGAGAGAGTGCAAGCTCAGAGCAAGAGCAAGTGCAAGCAGAGAGGGAGTGCAAACCAAGAGGGAGTGCAAGTCAAGAGCAAGCCCCATTAGGTATTGTGGAAGGAAAGTCATTTTTGAAAGCCCTAATGGAAGTCAGGATGCCCTAGCTAGAAATCAAAATGCCCTTGTTGGAAGTATGAAGGCCCAAGCTAGAGATAAGCGAAAGAGCGAATACATGGCAAGTTCGATCCAGGTAGCAGATGGTACACCAGAAGTAAGTATCAAGGATGAGATGATTGAGAATGATATAATGGTTCTTAAAAATAGAGAGCTAATATGTAAGTTCCATAGATCATGGCCAAGGTTTTTGGAGATTTAAAATTGGATCAAGTGGAAGTGGGGATTGAATTCAAATTATTATGTGACTTTTCTTCCTAAAGGTTTTTCCTCATCATCTTTTCCAGTTCAAAAATTAGGGATAAAATAATGGTTGGTGGCCCATGGTTTATGGGAAGAGATGCACTTTATTTGAGACCATGGAACGGAAATTTTTCAATTGAGACAGAAACTATTAAGAAACTTTTAGTGTGGGTTAGGCTTTTTGGACTTCCATATCAACTTATAAATAAGGATGTTTTGAAGAATATTGGAAATACCCTAGGGGAATTCATCAAGGAAGGACCAACAACTAAGGAGCGAAAGCATGCTATATATACTCGAATATGTGTTGCTATGGATATTTCAAAACCTTTGCCACGATCCATTAAAATTAAATCTGAATCAAGAGAATGGGATCAACAGGTAGATTATTTCGTTGCCACAATTGTTTTGATATTGGACACATGGCAAGAGTTTGCAAAGTAAAAACTATGAAGAAAGAGACAAAAAATTCTAGCCATGAGATAAACTTCAAGACAAAGCAAGGAAATCATTCAATAATAGAAGCTAGATCAGATCAAGGATATTCCACTCCAAAAGAAGATGCAAAGAAATCCTATCGACAATATCAATTGGAAAGTTTAGAAGGAATTAAAGGTGCAAAAGTAGATGTGGAGATAAAACCCAAAACAAAGACAACAAAAAAGGTCAAGTTTATTCCAGGTAAATCGTCTTCATTTTCCTCGAGTAGTATAGAACCCTCTTCAGGTAATAAAAGTGAAAGTGGTGAAGATGTTATCCCTTTAACTTTAAGGTTTCAAGAGCAAAATAATATAGAAATGAGGTTGAAGGAAACCCATAACAATTTAGGATTTTTAGGGCAGAATAAGAAGGTAATTGCTATAGAAGAGCATCCTTGCACTTTAGGGTCTCCAGGAAAATATAAAGAAGAGTGTGCTTTTGAGGTTATTCCTTGCACTTTAGATCCTTTAGAACAAGGTAAACCTAAAGATGATAAGTCTTACTATGAGCAATGTAAGAAGATTGAAGAGATTGATGAAGATGAAAGTATTGCTAAGAATGAAAAAAGAGAGGAAGACCTAAGAGGCAAAAACAAAGAGAAAAAGAAACACAAAGGGATATTGATATGGGAAAACAAAAGCAAATATCGCGAGTGTTAACAAGAAGTGGGTCTAAACCCACAAATAAAATTAAAAAAAAATAACAAAGAAAATAATATCTTGGAATATTAGGGGAATGAATAAGGACCCTAAAAAAAGGTATTAAGAAATTGTGAGGTTGTTATAGACAAGATATTTTTGGATATAGAAGTTGGGCAGCAAATATTGTAGCCATTGGTAGTGTTGAATTTCATCTTGACAAAATTTAATTTTTTTAAGGCATTTGATATAAAAGGAGTTGATTGTGGAAACTTAGCAGTTTGAGGAAGATGAAGAATATTTTTGATAGAAGGGCAAATGAAAAATATCTCTGGCAGAAAGACAATTGGATATGCTTTAATTAACTTGTTAGAAATGTAATGAGAGCAATGTAATGTTTTGTTTTCGTAGTGGGAGTGGTCGTCAATAGAAGCCACGCATAGCTTATATATATATATTTGCAAAATTTTACTTTGGAGAAATAAGGAATTCTACACCAAATTTAGATTATTATTTTTGCAAAATTCTAAATTTATAGTTTCTAATTAATTGGGGAGACAAGAAATTCTACATCAAATTAGGAATATTAAATTTGCAAATATCTTTATTTTCTAAATTTCTAATTTGGGAGCTATAAGGTATTCAACATCAAAAATAGTTTTTGAAATTTAGAACTTAGTAATCATTCATTCAAAACCTAGGGAGTTATAAGGTAGTCTACTCCAAAGGAAATGGCAAATACAAGAATATTCTTTTCTGAATCACAATTATTAAAGGGGCCTAATTTTACCCCATGGAAAAATAAAATGAGGTCAATACTTATTGTTGAAAAACTTTGGGATGTAGTAAATGGACAAAGAAACATTCCAATAAATAAAACAGGAATTCAAAAATTCAAATATGATGATGCTAAAGCTCTTATGTTAATTCTATTTGGTATATCAGATGAAATTCAAGCACACATTAGTGAAGCAAAAACTTCAAAAATAGCATGGGAAAAATTGTGTATGATATTTGAAGGAAAGAATAAGGCAACCATTTTACATCTACAATCACAGTTGTATACACTAAAAGTTCATGATGGAGAAAACATAGAACAATTTCTTCGAAGGATATCAGAATTAAAATCAAAATTACACACCTTAGGAGAAAAGGTTGAAGATCAATTTCTAGTCTCAGTTGTACTTAGAGCACTTCTTGAATCATTCAAAGTGTTGGTCACATCTCTTCTAGTATCAAACCAAAAGGTGTCATTTGAGGAATTGATAAATATTCTTCAACAATATGAACTTGAAAATCAATTGAGAAATGAGTCATCCAATAAGGCTCTTGTATTAGAAAAAGAATTTTGCACTTCATCACAAAAACAAAAACAAATGAAGTATTGTCATATTTGTGAAATAAGGACATAATACAAAATCTTGTAAGTATAATGCATTGACAAGGAAGGGTCAAGACAAAGAATCTCCTAAAGGGAATCAAAGAGATCAGAGTAATCAGCTAGGGTATGTTGCTCAATCAGAATATGTACATAGAAATCTTATGGCAAATCACATATGTTTGTTATCAAGTATTGAGAAATCCAATAAAGACTTAGAACCTATGATAGTAAATGCTTGTTGTGACACAAAAGGCAAAGATATAGATTGTAGCTCAGATGATTTGAGTATAGTTTGTGATTGGTTAGAAAAAGCTTATGCTGTCAAAATTGATGATGATAGAGATTCAAATGATGATAGGGATAGTGATGGTCAAAGTTGTATTGATGTTGATAGGGATCAATCTAATGATATTTTTGGTTATTTTGAAAAGCATACTAAAGGAATTGGTTCAAAATTGTTAAATAAAATGGGATATAAAGATACAAGTTTAGGAAAATATGGACAAGGAATAAAAGAACCAATTGTACTAGAAATAAGACCAAAATATGAAGGTCTTGGATATACAGGACAGACTAGCAGTAATGAGCAAGAGACTAAGTTTGTGATAGGAAATAGCAACATCAAACCTATCACAGGGAGTGATAGAATCGATAATAATAAAGGACATAATAGAAAAAGGAATTTTGTAACAGAAAACAAATGTAGTCATTGTGGTAGATATGGACATAAGATAGAAAAATGTTGGAATCTCCATTGTTGTGAAACTTGTGGAGGACATAATCATTCTCAAAAATCTTGTTTATATAAAGAGAAGGAAAGTCAAAAATTGAAAATGGATTGTGGATGGATAAGTATGAATGAATGGAATAAGATGAAAGGAATGTTGTATGGTTTCTACAAATGGAAACCAAGTGTAATGAAAAATCAAAGTTTATTGAATGAAAAGAATGATATTGATCTTATCATGAAGAAATATGAAATAAATGATTATGATCCAAGCATAGCTTGGAAGGTAACCTACAATGAAAGCAGTGAAAGCATCTATAGTGATGATCCTACAAAGACAATAGCCTTATGAATATTATAGTGGATGACCCAGAGACAATGATAATCTAGAGGTGACCCAGAGGTAGAGTTCCAGAGGCAGTGATCCAGTGGAAGTGACCCAGAGGCAGAACCAGTGGTAGTGACCCAGAGGCAGTGACCCAGAGATAGATACCCAAAGGCAACTCAGATACATTGATCCAGAGGTAGACACAGATTATTTATCCAACCATGACAAAGTCAGAGCTAAAGATTGAAGAGAAAGAAGAATCAAAGATTGAAGGCAAAAAGCCTTCCTACCAAATAATGTAATACGGGGGGGTGTTGGAGATATTACATTATTTGGACCCCTTGCAATATTAGTTTGATAGATGATTTATATTTTATATAATGTATGTGGCAATATGAGAAAGAGTGCAAAGTGTCAAGAGAGTATGAAGAGTCACATGATATGTGGCAAGTTGAGAGCTTTGTCTTTATTAGAGGAATATGAAAGGTTGCATCTCCCGGATGAAAGAGGAGAGCAATAGTTAGAGAACTGAAAAGTCATGAAAAATGATATATTGGAGGTAAAGCTCCATGCATTGTAACCAAGTTGTATCATTAATGTAATATTTGTATATTGTGTTCATTTGTGTTATATTCTATGAGATATTGTTGTTCATTGTTATGAGAGATATTGTTAGTAGAATTGATTTATTTCATTCTTGATCCTGGAATAAGTTTGTTGTGAGTTAATCCATTAGGAAAGCTAACACTTCCCCCAAACAAATGAGTCAAAAAGACCTAGGCTAAGCTATGCCTTTAAGGTCAAAGAGTTAGACACCATCAAGGCATTTTATATGTTGTTTCTTAAGGAAAAGACATGGAAGAAAGAATACAAATGACTCAACAGAAAGACTTACAAAGCTTAAGTACTCTTCCATTCACAATTGTCCAAGAAGGGAGACAAGGTATAGTTTGTTGAGGCTTCAAAGACAACCCCTCCAAAATAGTGTTAGCCCCTATTGACTTAACTGCTAAAGTGTCACAACTGGGCCTAGACAAAATGGATCCATATCAAATGGTCTAGTTCAAACACCAACCCACATTGGGCATGATAATGAAATATGGTCGACTAGTAGTTGAGGATGAGGTAGTACAACTCGAGTAGAAGGCTAGAGGCAAAATTAGCACAAGTCAAGGTAGAAAGGGACCAACTCTAGTAGGAAAATGAAAAGAGGAAGTTGCTAAAAAGGATCAATTGAAGAAACAAGTTGAGGACCTCAAAGCACAACTTGCTAAATCTAAAGAGCTTGTACAAGAGATGATAGAGATACAAAGCAAGCTTCTAATAAACCTGGAGCAGAAAGATCAATAGATCAAAAAGTTGGAAGCCTCGAGGCTAAAAGAAATGGAGGTAGACCCAAAGTTGGTGCAGGGAATCTAGATGGCTAAGGACATGTGGGACCAAATTAGGGAGGAGATAAAGAATGCCTTTGAATAGTTCCAAATAACATCCTCTGCAAAAGAAAGCTTGGAACTAGCTCAAAGTATTATCCAACGAGTAGAAGAGCAACTTTCTATGAGAGGTGAACACCAAGAAGTCCTAAAACTCCTTGCATTAAAGAAAGCTTGGAACTAGCTCAGAGTGTTATCCAGCAAATAGAAGAGCAACTTTCAGTGAGAGGTGAACACCAAGAAGTCCTAAAACTCTTGCATTGATGACCCCAACATAGGCACAATAGCATGGGATAGACTGCAAACATATGGTGAAGAAAATTAAGATCCCAAACATTTAGAGAAACTTACAAAATTGCAAAGACAACCTAGCGTCTTTGAAAAGCTAGGTCCAAGAAATGGAAAAAGAAATGCAGGGGTTAATTGTTGTTGGAATGTCGAAAATCTTCAAAGACATGAAACTCGACCTAAATGATGATGTTGTTTGCGTAATGATCAAAGAGAAAGATCAAGTCAATGAAGGGAATGCCTTTGAAATGTACAAAAAATTGAAGCCAATTCACGCCATTCTAAAGAACTTGGCAGCCGAGGGAGAAGAACTTTAAGAAAATCCTTTTGAAGACTTGGTAGGGGAAGCTAAAGAACTTGAAACAATACAATTGCCTAACAACGAGTGGTAGAAGTTACTAGGATTGCTACCACTAAATATGGGCTAAGGGGCCAAGAACACCAAGGAGACATTAATTTTTGCCAATTTCGCAAGCATGAATCCCAATTTTGTACTCTACGTTCAAGGATAAATGCAAAATTTGGGATTCTATGCCAACTGAGCTTGGCATCCTGTGAAGTCACCATAAATGTAGTACCTCAACACTACCTTTTGTCAAAATTTGCTCAATTTAGAAGCAATAGTAGCAAGAGGCCAAATGGTAGGAATATACCTAAGACCCAAAATTTTGCTCATTTTTTTATGAAGTAGCAATATGCTTGTAAAACCTATTAATTGGTTTTGAGGAACAATCTGCTCAACAAAGACAAAGATTTGCTCAAGGAGTGTTTCGTTGGCCAAAGGTGAATAATCTACTTACTAATGCGAGCGAATCGCTCAAACAGGGCACAAAAGTGCAATCGATGCAAATTTCAAGGAAAATCTTCCAGAAAGAGACATTTTTGGCATTTTTTGAAGCACTAAGCATTTTTTAACCTTCTAAGTCTGTTAGACGAATAATTAGAGGCATGTAACATTTGGAGGTGCCCCCAAATCTTTACTTTCACTAGGAGTAATTGCTTTTCACCCCAAGTAACTCAGGGGTAAACTTTTGTTATAAATAGGAGCCTAGGGCCCTTATTGTATTCATCCTTTGGCCATAAGAATTTAGAGCTACACTTTGTGAAACCCAAATTGTGCTTTATACTCGTGAGGTTGTAAGAATATGGCAAGTCCTTATGCATCCCATCAATGGCACTGCCCTCCTACTTTGCTAAAGTGTATGGCGGTTGGGTACTTCTAGCCCATCTTGTCATTCGCTTATCAATTTCATAATCAAATGAATGGATGGAAATTCATCTTATTTGAGTTCTTATGTATTGACTAATCGTATGATATCCTTGCTAGGATGTAACAACCATATTTGCTTTCATCTCTCGCACTCCAAACCCCATGAAATTACGTTTTGCAATTTATTTCTGCAATTTACTTTCGTGTGTTCCATTTCATACATCTATTCTCCTTGCAAAGTAGTAGATTAGAGAGATACGAGGACAGCAAAGAGTTGACCATAATCCAGAGGTCAAGGGAAGCCTTTGGCAAACCCATCCAACCTAGTTGAAATTTGGATTTGGGAGCGCAACACTCAAATCAAAAGTCAGGACAATTCCTCGGATCAACACTTACCTTCATCATACAAGGTATAAAATGTTCTTATCATTTTACAAAAAGCTGCTCTACAGTTTGCAGGAAAAAGGGAAAAAATAAACGGTAAAACATTCCTATAGTGAGCTCTATATTTGTCTGGATCCAGATAAGTAGTTTGCTCTTCATTCAAAATGTCATAAACAACCTTTCATCATCATTAAGGAAGGCCACATCAGGTTCTGCTTGTGGTTTAATCTAGCATTTGCCTTCTACACTCTTTGTCTGTAATTGCCAAGATTTCAAGTGCCCTCTTGGGCTCCTCATTTGAGTTTTGCTCAAAAATCGCCTATGCTTCAACATTTTTCGATTTTTTCCAGCAATTATGGCTGCTAGAGCTCCAATTTTTGTATTACTTATCCTCCTTTCATGCAGGAGTGAATCAATAACTTAAGGATCAAACTTCCAACCTTAGTTTACTTAAAGTGGCATATGAGAGTTTGGCAAACTCTCCAGCCCATAGACAATCATCAGAAACATCAACCTTGATCAACACAGATTTAAATTGATTAATATAGGCATCAAGGCTCTCCCTTCTCCCACATTGTCCATCCAAAGTAAATGTATATGGTCCACTTTATTACAATCACAAGCAATGTATGTGAATCTTTCAAACCATACATATTGTTGGTTAAGCCTTAGCGTCTCTCTACTCCAGTGTTACAGCAACATATGATGTTGATTTTTGCTATAACCCAACAGCTATCTTCTCTATATCCTTTCTCCAGGAGGATCATCTTCATCTTGAGCTTTCAAAGACAGAATACTGAAGAGTCAAAATTTCCAATGGCATGCAGCTCAGTTATGCTAGTAGCCATCTTGTCCAAGCTGGGCCTCCTTTTCAAAATTTTGTGCTCCAACTTCCTCCTGGTTAACTCAATCTGCAGATTTTCAACATTTCATCTCTTAGCAAACTGTGTCATCTCCAATACTTTCCCCAGTCTCCTCTCGGCAAAATGTTAGGTTCTTATAAATTATGTGCACAGATAAGAGGTATGTCACATGCACAAAACAAGAAGACTCGTCAGACAACTTCTATTAATATGGCCAGAATTGTGTGTGAAATTATGGATCTTTCTACTGTCTTTAAGCCCATGCTTTACAGGGCCAGAATTAAGTGATAATTGCTAGATGCATAACACTAAAATATTTAGTTATTTGACCATCCAGTAGTTAGTTATACAACTAACATTAATAGCCATGCTTAGATAATGAAGTTTCTCTGATTAAGAACTAGCTTGAACTCCTGATACAGATTAGTGGACATTAATATTAAGACCATCCCCAGATAGAAATGATTGAAAAGGCCATTAAAAGTAATAATCAAAGGTTTGACAAAATAAACATTAACTAAATACAAGCACTGTCAATTAATAGAACCAATGATTGAAGGGCATATATCACGAAAGATAAATTATCAAATCTTATTAACCTGGACGGAGACAGCCATTTAACTCAATGGGCCAGTGTTGATGTCGATTAGATACATGCATGGGCCAGCCAATTTCCTTAAAATAAGATCAAATATAGTGCTTGATAATACTATCAGGAAAAGGACCAGAAAGCTAAGATCGAGAGGTCTAAATGTACAAAAATGTGTATTGGTTGCGGAGAAATCACTTTTAATTTTCTTCTGGAACCTATAATGATATCAAACATCAAACATCTCTGTTAATGTATTCATTTTATAAAATTAACGGGAAAGTTAAACATTGTTACCAGAAGATGTGTCGTATGGATAAGAGAATGGGGACACAATTTTTAATGAGTATAGAGGTACATATATATGCGTATCACCATACTTTGTGTCTCCGTATACATTCTCTAGGAGATTATATTGGGCTTGAAGATGGGGTCTTAGTCCATGTGCCAAAGTTTTCTGGCAACTATGAAGGGGCAAAGAGTAAATGGAAATGCAATGAACTGATTCATTAGAGGTTATATATATAGCCAGTTAGCTATCAAACTATACCACTAACTTTTGCAATCCAATGGATGAGGGGTGAAGGAATGGAAGTAGATCTTCCTCTTCAAGAAACAAGGCAAAGTGGCTAACTTAATTCCTCTTCGCCTACCAATTTTCATTAAGGTCATGAAGAAGTGGAGAGCGCCAGGAAAAGACTGTCATGTCACAGGAGGGCTACTCCGCCATTTTTTATCCTTTCTTTTTTATTTGCTTAGGTGAGAATAATACAATAACTATCGGATTAACTAGAAACATAAAATAAAGTCAATGGAAATGCAATGGCAAAACCGTTTTTATTTATCAACCTACGTTCTTATGAAAATAAAGATGCAAATATATTGAATTTGTCCAGTAGCATGTCAAAATTCAATTCAACATCAGCAAGCATGTCATCATTTTTACATTCAGATTAAAAAACTAGCTCAATCTAAATGCTATGCCTACTAACCAAGAAACAATCATGGTTTAGAAATATCAATTGAAGTTTCAACAACGTTTTCAGAAAGAATACTAACTTAAAATATATGTAAAAGTAAAACCGTTAATGCCACGGACCTGCATATATTCCCTGCAACAATTGTTCTCATGACTTCTTAACACAGAAGGAAATCTATTACAAACTTGAACATGTTTATAGACATAGAAACCTAAGAGAAACTGAAGAAAAGCATCGCCATCTGTTTGTTTTCTGTACAGACTCAAACCAATAAACTTAATACTTTAACTTTGGCCTCCCCATCCTCTTAACGGACAACACAAAATTTAACAAAGTATACATAATCTAAAGCCATCAAAACCTCCATAGTTTTACAAATAAAATACAAGGTGCCACGTAAGACCCCAAAATACTAGATATGTATAGTTTTCAAGAGTCCATTTAAAGCCAATGATTTCATTTGTGTCATCCTTCCACTGTTAAATTTGACAGCCATGTCCTTTGTCTACGCAGCATTCAATTGTTCATCAAGCATTGGCTGAAGGAGAGGAAATTTGTGATCCTTATCCCTACCATCAATCAAAGTTAGGATGTGAATTGCTCCAGACTCATAAACCTTAGAGAACGAACAGTATGCTCATCTGATTGTCGTATTCTGGCAAGTCTCTCTTGAATGTCTTGAAATGCAGGAATATTAAATGCTTCGGAGATATGCTCTTTCAATAATGGGTCCTCTGAAAAATTTATCAGGGCTTCAGCTACATTGTCCTTGAGCTCTTCTGATTCATCATGTAACAATGACATAAGTATTGGAATAGCACCAGCTTCAGCCAATGCTCCTCTATCACCTTGATCATAACTTAATTGTGCAACTGCACCAGATGCCTTCTCTTTAACCTCATCATTTTCATCCTCCAACAGTCTGAGAAGTAAAGGGATTGCACCTGAAGTCCTAACAACAGAAATAGAGTGCTTGTAACTAGATAGGTCCCATATAACATCTGCTGCTGCTGCTTTTGCTTCAGCATTAGAACCTTGAAGAATCCTTACCAAGTGCTCGGCTATGGCTATCGCATTCTCCTCTGCAACAGCCAAAATAGAAAAGACATCTTCAGCAATTTCTTTCCCCTGAGGGTCACTTCCTTCAAGTAATTCGGCAAAGAGTGGAATGGCTCCTGCCTGAGCAACAGGCCGAAGATAATCCACATGGGCCGATATTATCCCAAGAGCATTACCAGCAACAAGTTTTGCAGGCAAGTCACCTTCTCGTAGCAGGTCAGTCAGCGCTGGAATTGCACCTGCATTCACAAGCATCCTTCTAATCCTTCTTGTGACACCTAGCAGTCCAATTGCTTGAGCTGCCCTGGATCTAGATGCAATCCTGCCCAACCTGGCTGATATAATTAACATAGAAAATCCATTATAACTGACAATTGCCCGTTGTACTTCCTTCAAGCTTGTCATTGCACTCAATATCTCTGCTGCCAACTTCTTTATATCATCAGAAGATGACGCCATAATATGAATAATTGTTTCCACTCCTCCACTTCTGGCAAGAATGACTTGATTACTTTGTGTACATATAACAAGTTCCCTCAAAGACTTTGCGACCACTCTCTGCATTCTACCTTCAGATTCTTGCAAAAGTCGTAAGAGGATGGGAAGAGCTCCACAATCTCCAATTGTTGAGCTCAAATTATCCCCTCTACATGCAAATCTGCCCAAGCAAAAGGCAGCTGTTTCTTGAATGGATGGAGAATGACTATGTGAAGGATGACTTAGAAGAGCAACCACATGAGGCACTGTTTTTTCTAAGATGTTCTCTGGTGCCAATTTAGCAATTCTCCCAAGCTTGATTGCGGTTCTAATCTGTACCAATTCTGTTTCACAATTCAGCAATCTCACCAAAACTTGGACACACTGATCCAAAGATACTTCCTGAGTGTAATTTTTAGCATGTGAAACAGCCAACAAAATCCTTGAGACTGTCTCAAAATCAATTTCCAATAAGGTATCTTGATCCATTGTTTCAAGTTCCATGCTCTGCAAGTCTCCCATAGTAATTCCAAGTTTTTCACCAGCTAACCCACAAATCAAAATTGATACTTCTGCAACCATCAAAATCACCAAACTAGTTTCTAAATATAAATTTTACTAATTCTTAAAAAAATGGCCTACATAAAACAGATCCATAGAAAGGAATTTTGCACACATCATTGTGAAGACTCCACTCAATAGGCTTTCAAATTCAAAGACTCATTTTCCGTCTTTATGTCACACATTTCATATTTGTGAATGGAGAAAAGTCAAACTTTGTTTTGCAGAGATACAACTAAAGAACAAACGGTTTTTTTAATGGATATTTTGCACCTTCAGCAACATAGATCTTGCTTAATTTACAGTTTCCCGAACCTCTAAGCACCGACTATTATTCATGTGTCTCCTAACAAAGGGTAAGCACCCTTCCATCTTGTAGGGGTAACAAACAGTAAACATCTATTGCACAAATATCAGAGACAGGTATCCAGCATGTGGCTTCTAAGCCTAATAGTGATATAAAAGACAGCCAATATGAGCCATAAATCATTGAGCAAAGAAAATGGAGATTGTTACCTTAAAGCTTCATAATTAGGAGTTTTGGAAGTAGGGATGGTTAGCTCAGGAAACATAGAAACTGAGGCAATCTTCACAAGTAATGAGTGATTCAGCGAGAAACAATATTGGTAATTGTGCAAACTCCTTGAAACAGTACTGAAAAAATGAACTTCAAAACTTTTTATGTACCTCCACTCACAATATCTCAATGATATCTGTTGCATGCATACTTAATATGGTAAAATGCATTGTAGCAACATCTAAAATATAAAACTTTAAAAAGTGGTTGACATGTACCCTCTCCATAGATATGCTATACATTAGCAAGACTTATTTACCATGAACTTGGTCAAATGGTGAAAACCCAAAAAGTTACATGATTGAAATCTAAGTTACTAGGTTCAGGTTCACAAGGATAAAGATCGGAAAAGAAAAAACAAACTTGCCATGAAGCTCATAATAAGAAATAAATATTTTTATTAAAGTGAATGCTTAAAATAAATATTTATAAAGAAGTTCATATTTCATACATAAATGAGATTAACTTGCAGATAACTCTATGAGTGAATTGCTCTGAGATCATTTTAACTTTTGTTTTAATTGTTTTGTTTCAACCTTTAGTTTCTATTAATGTTACCAGATTCAGCTAGTTTTATCAAAAACATTCGAATTTTGGAAATTTTTAACCTTACCTAAGGAATATTTGACAAATTTAATTGAACAAACAATAACCTGGAAAATGGAAAATCATATTCGTGCATGCACACATGCGTAAAACTTGCCCATTTTCATCTTTAAATCCCATATCTATGTGGCTCCATTCTACATCTATCTGAGATTCATTGTACATGTTTATGTTTATTTCACACATTTACATAAAAAAATAATTCCTTTTCCAAACTTTATGGCGAATTTTATATCTGACTTTTCCAATGACAATTTTTTGTGAATTTTACTCCAATATAAATCTATCTGAAGTTCAATTGATATATTTATATTTGTTTTAGACATTTACATTGAAAACTATTCCTTTTATGGAACTCGATGGCAAATTTTATATATGATTTTTCCAATGATGATCTTTTGCAATTTTATCCTTGTCAAAGCTGAACCCGAACCCAAACCTAGTAACTTAGGTTTCTATAGCTGTAGAATGGAGTCGAGTAGATGTAAGAATGAAAGACAGATAAGATGAGTTTTAAGTTTTTTTTAGCCTTTTTTGTTTTTATAATTTTATCTTCTATTCAATGCTGTCTATCCGATTATGTTCGTCGAATTCATTCATGTAGGTTTAAAGTCGCCAAAGCTACAGTTTTGATAAAACTTGTTCGTCGAATTTATACATGTAGGTTTAAAATCACCAAAGCTCTAACAGTTTTGATAAAACGGGCCGAATCTAGCAGCACTTATTGAAATAATATATAACGGGTAAAATGATGATTTTCCCCAAGGCAGTCTCATATATGCCCCTCATGAGGCATGCTGGCTGGGCTGTGCCTAAACACGATCACCTTTACCTTAACCTTATTGCACCATATTATCAAGATATTCCAGGCCTAGGTATACCTAAAAGTTTACATACCTGAGTTTCCAGACGTTTCCAGGAAGGTAAAATGTTATGAAGGCATACCAGAGATGGTTTCTGGGATTCAGAGAACCAAAGCATATTCTACTGAGATCCAATTCTGAAAAGCTTCAACTACTTAGCCTTGTCTCGCGAAACCAGCAAAAGTTATATAATAGAACAGAACTCCATCCAATACCCAATTGGTCGTTTGCCACTACCAGTCTAGGTAGAAACATGTTTTTGCAAGTAAACTGAATTGTATTAGGATTGATAATTCCTTCTATTATCTTATCTATAAAAAGCAAAGGTCAAACCCACAGCTGATTCAGCAAATTCACACTTAATGGAAACCACCCAAAACAACATTAAGCCATTTCATGCAAAATCAAGCAAACTAGTTCAGATTAAGTGAATTAGGAATACACAGGCTAAGTTTTTGAAAATAACACTAGGCTGTTCTAGGGTTTCACAAAATGGGTTTTCAGCACCCCACTTAACAAAAACATGAACCTCTATTCTTCAGTGGCCTCCCAGAACATAGGTTATATGTTATCACTGGCATTTAATGTTTGCCAAAATCACATACAATACATTGCAAACCCTAATTTTACAGTTCTGCCACAATATCTCTCCAACAAGACCAAAAAATTCAATTAAACAAAGACTGCGTTCCCAAATCTCGACTTAGGAAAATTTGAGATTTGGAGACACAATTCAGAAAGGAAAACTTTTTCCAAATCTGGAAAATCGAAATCAGAATACCTGGGTACAATTTTTTTGAATTTCTATCGTGTTCGGTCGTCTCTGGGTGTGTTGAAAATCTCAAATCTTGCAAATCCAGATAAAACAAATTGTGGGTGTTTGTGCAATCTAAATCGCCACCGACGGTGAGCGGGGGCTGTGAAAATCTGAGTTATTTGCACCCCCGTCACCGACTACAAAAATTTGATATTATGGGCACTAAGTTTTTATTATTTATGTATTTATTTATAGTAAATGGGACTTTCTATGTCTGGAACGACGGATATAAATAAATAAATGTTTCAGTAGATTCCAAGCCCTTGCCCTTGACCGCAAAGCTGCAGAAATTACTTGGCCAGGCTTTGATTGGCCGATTGCCTTTGTCTTTTGTTGTGTGATTTGTGGAATTTTTTTTGTTTGTTTTTACCTTTAAACACATTTACTAATACGAGTATTTGTAGTTTTATTTAATCTGATTAATACAATCAATTATATCTTTATTATTACATGTAATAGTATTATAAAAGATAACAATTATATATATATATATATATATATATATATATATATATATATATATATAGTTTTATAGAAACAATCAATCATATCTCTATTATTATTAGAGTAATAACACAATCAATTATATCTTTAAAAATGTGATAATTAATTAATTTAATACAATCCATTATTTCTTTATTATTACATTATAATTATTAATATAATATGACAAGTAGAAATATTTGATTTAAATTAATATCATTTTATTTAGTTAGCCCGAAGGAAGGATGGAGAGCGGGAAAGCAGGCGAGCGAGTGGTGGATGGAGAGCGACCGGGAGGATGCGGCAGAAAGGAGGCAGGATGGTCAGGCGAGGGTCTTGGAGGGACAAGCCATGGCAGTGATGACGGGGCAGGGCCCGATGCAGTAGGGGCCCAGGCGGATGGGTCGGACAGGAGCGAAAAAGACCCTCCTGACAAGGAGGGACCAAGAGGCGGGGTAAACCTAAACCAAAAAGGATCCTACGCCTAGGTACTAAGTCCAGGATCCCCAACAAAGCAACCCACCCAGGAACTGCTTCCTTGTGGAGCATATTTGGTCATCCCTGAAGACCTAATGGACAGCTACCTGGAGCTTGAGCATTTCACTCTGATTGGCAAGTTCGTAGGAGGGCGACCAGACATGGAGACCATTCGAAAATGGGATTTTTCCAAGTGGAAGACCAGCGGCAACATGGAAATTGTTGCCCTCTCTCGGGGGTTTTTCGCCATCAGGCTCAACACTCAGGAGGACTGCTGCAACATCTTGGTCGGGGGACCATGGTTCCTAGGGCGCAGGAGCCTTTTTCTCCGGAAGTGGGGAGAGGATTTCAACCCTGAAACCCAAAACATAAATGTAGCTCCTCTGTGGGTTAGGTTGCCAAACCTCCCTTTCCAATGCTGGCACGAGAATGTCATCAGAGGGATAGCCCGGTCCATAGGTGAGCTCGTTGCCATTGATTCTTCCACCAAGGTCCGATCCAGGATGGTCCATGCCCGCTTCTGTGTCTCCGCTAACCTGGAAACAGAGTTACCCACTTTCATAAACTTGTATAGAGGATCACGCATCATCAAGAGGCAGCCCATCGAGTACGAAAACAAGCCAACCTTTTGTACTCACTATCGCACTCAAGGTCACCTCCTGAATCAGTGCCCTATCTTGAGGGCCCAGAATCAAAAGGCGACAAGTCCGAACAAGGGCATGCAGAGGAACCAGGGTATTCCCCCTCTCAACAAGGAGTCGGTGCTAGGCTCGAAACACATCATGCGTAATCCCGCCCACCAAGCACCTCAGGAGGAAGGTCAGAGTGATGTTCCAGATCAAGGCAAGCAAAACCATGAGCGAGGAGAAGCCTCCCCGTCAGCCCAAAAGGAGCAGGAGGTGCTCTCAAAATCCTTGCTTCACACCAGTCCTAGCATAGAGGATCCAGTTACCCAAGTACAGACCCTTCCCAAAATTGTTGTTCCAAATTATTTTATGGATGAGTACCTTGCGAGCAATATGAAATCCCCAAACTGCTCGAATAGGGGTGAGGTACCCCTTTCTCCTTTCTTTGAAAAATAAGGCCCATCCGTCTCTAGGAGAATCAGCCCCAAAAACACCAAGAGTAGGAAACCGGCCATTGACTATGGCAGCGAAAGGAAAAGAGGGAGACCCTCTATCAATGAGAAGAGAAACAAGGAAATGATGGAGGACATCGCAAATGGAACCCAGTTGACGCTTTTCTCTGATGATTTCGACAACCAGAATGACAAGCAAGGAACCAAACCCCCCTTCCAGCTGGTGAAGGGAGGCAGGAAAAACCCTAAACCCTCAAAATGAAGGTCCTCTCATGGAATGTGAGGGGCCTCAATGGGGCATCCAAGCAGCGGATGGTGGTTGACCTAAGGAAAAGGATCAATCCTTCCATCTTCATTATGCAAGAAACCAAAATCGATGAGCTCTCTTCTCGAAAGTCTGCCAAGGCCATTTGGGCCAAAGGAGAGTGCCTTATCAGTCCAGCTCAAGGCACGTCAGGTGGGCTCATGTGCCTTTGGGACCCTACCCTGGTTGAAGGAAGGCTTTTGTCATCCTCGAGCAGGATCCTAAACATTTTGTTTCACTCCAAGACCAGCAATCAGTCTTGGATCCTGTCCAACATTTACGCTCCAAATTCCCCCATCGAGCGGGCCAAAATGTGGGAAACTGTAACTCAAATGAGGACCACCTTCAACACCTTTCCATGGATCATAGGAGGAGACTTCAATAGCCCGCTGCATCCGTTTGAGAAGAAAGGAGGTAACGACTCTTTCAGCAGAAGCATGGAGGATTTCAGAGGTTTTGTCAATACCAATGAGCTCATGGATGTTAAGCTCAAGGGGTCCTCTTTCACTTGGAGCAATAGGAGGATTGATAGCGGGCTCATCCAGGTGAAGCTGGACAGGTTCCTCATCTCTCAAGAAGCTATCCCTCTGTTTGGCGATGCCACCATGTTTGCCTTACCTCGGATCGGATCAGACCATAGTCCCATCCTCCTTGAAACTGGCAGGCCTCCCTCCTTCAAAACTCCTTTCCATTTCGAAGCCATGTGGACTCTCCACAAGGATTTCAAAGATCAAGTGTCCTCATGGTGGCATCAAAATTTTGGAGGATCCGCCACTTCTCGGCTGGCTCAAAAACTGAAGATGGTCAAAGAAAACTTGAAAATCTAGAACAGGGAGGTTTTTGGCAACCTTTTTGCCAGTAAAAAGGCCATTACTGAGAAACTTTAGGAGATGGAAAGGAGAATCGAAGTTGGGGACCACAACAGCCCCACTAGGGAGGAGGAAAGGAACCTCCTAGAGAGTTCCATAACATCCTGGCTAGAGAGGAAACCTTATGGAGGCAGAAGTCAAGAGACCTGTGGGTCAAGGAAGGTGATGCTAACACCAGGTTCTTTCACGCCTCCACTATGCGGCACGGGGCATCCAACAAGATCAGGGAGATTGTGTGCAGCAATGGATCATCCACCAAGGACATAGTTGAGATCGGGGCTGAAGCGGTGTCCTTTTTCCAGAACCTCTTGGGAAGTGCCCCGGAGGGTGACAGCCAAGCTCAGGATACTCTCCTATCAAATATTCCTTGCATCGTTCCTCAGGATGCGAACCTCAGACTGGTGGAACCTTTCTCCCACGATGAGATTAAGGAGGCCTTGTTTTCAATGCAACCTGATAAAGCCCCTAGGTCGGATGGTTTCTCTCCGAGGTTTTTCCAAACCCTATGGGATGTGGTGGGGAACGATGTCTGTGAGGCCATTAGAGAGATCCAGTCAACCAAAGTTGTCCCTCATAGTTTCAACTCCACCTTCTTGGCCCTCATCCTGAAAGCCTTTGACTACAAATCCATATCTTATTATAGGCCTATCAGCCTGTGCAACGTCATCTACAAAGTGTTGACCAAGGTTATGGCCAACAGGCTGAAGCCCATTCTCCCCCTTATCATTGATCAGTCTCAAGGTAGTTCGATGAAAGGGAGGAACATCCTGGATGGGGTCATCTCGATCCATGAAACCATGCATTCTGCCTCAATGACCAAGAAGGCTGCCCTTTTCCTCAAGCTTGATATGAACAAGGCCTTCGATAGGGTTGACAGAGGTTTCCTTCGGGAGATCCTCCTCAAGTTTGGCTTCCATCCCCTGTGGGTTGACCTCATCCAGGGCTGCATTTCCTCCCCCTGGTTCTCTGTCCTAGTCAATGGCTCTCCTACCGATTTCTTTTAGAGCTCAAGAGGTCTGCGTCAAGGGGATCCTCTGTCCCCCATCCTTTTCATCATCCTCGTAGAAGCTTTGGGAAGAGCCCTCAAGGATGCCCAACAATGGAAGAAGGTGACCGACATCCTCCCTGCCTCGGGGATTGAGGTGATCACCCATCAACAGTTTGTGGATGACACGCTCCTATCCACCATAGCGTCAGTAGCTCAAGCCAGATCCATCAAACGAATCCTAGGACTCTATGAGAGTGTTGTCGGTCAAAAAGTTAACTACATCAAAAGCAAGATATTTTTTCTCAACACCCCTGTCAGGCGTCAAGTTCAGATTGCAAGGATCCTAGGGTGCTCTATTGACTCCCTCCCCACTACCTATCTTGGCCTCCCTCTCTTCTATGGGCGTGCTAAGGAAGGGATGTGGAACATGGTGCTCGAGAGAATCCACAAAAAGTTGGCATCGTGGAAAGGCAAGTTCTTATCCCAAGCTGCCAAGGCAACCCTCACTATGGCGTGCCTCCAAGGGATTCCGACCTTTTTCATGTCTATTTTCAGATTGCCTACCTCGGTTCTTCACAAGATTGAGCAGACCCAATGAAAATTTCTTTGGTCAGGCAATGAAGACAAGTCCAGGTTTCCTTTGGTGGCCTGGGACAAAGTTTGTAGAAGCAAGAAGCAAGGAGGATTAGGGTTCGGGAGAATGGCCAAGATGAACCTAGCGCTCATTGCCAAACACACCTGGAGGATCCTGGCAGATGAACTGGAAGAATGGGTTAGAATTGTTAGGAGGAAATACCTCACTAACACTTCCTTTCTTGAGGATGGGATTCCCACTAGGGGGTCGGCTTTCTGGAAAGCCATTGTCCAATCCAGGCAGCTGATCCAAGATGACATCAGGTGGATCCTTGGGGATGGTTGGAGCATAGATTTTTGGAAGGATAGGTGGGCCCTAGAGGACCCTCTCTCCGAGCAGACCGGGCTGGTTCACCTTAAAACTTTTCTTGATAACAACTTTGGGAAGAGGGTGGCCAATTTCATTGAATGGAGAAATGGCTCCCTATAGTGGAAAGTCATTGATGCAGAGGGGCTAGATTGAGGTCGACTTCCTATCCTCCATCCTTAAGGACATCATCATACCCACCAGTAGAGGTCCGGATCGAATGATTTGGAGGGGGACCGATGATGGTGGATTCTCTATCAAATCTGCCTATGAATTCCAATGCAAAGGGCTGAAATCGGACTTTCCTTGCAACGTGGTCTGGAGGAAATGTTTGATCCCAAAGGTAAATTTCTTCTCATGGATTACCTTTCAGAATAAAGCTCTCACAATTGACAATCTTCACAAGAGGGGGTTTGCTATTCCCAATAGGTGCTATCTGTGTGAGTCTGCCTGTGAGTCCTCTGACCACCTGTTCCTGCACTGCATTTTCACTGGGTCGGTCCTTGGCTCCATCCTCTCTACCTTTCAGATCCAATGGATTCCCCCCAAGACCATTAAGGAGGCTTTCTTCCAATGGCCCAATCCTTTTAAAAATCCCAAGCTCTATTTCCTGTGGAATGCTTGCTTCCACCATTTTTTGTGGTAGATATGGTTGGAACGCAATGGTCGGGTCTTTGGTAATCCTCCCAGGGATCCTCCCTCAGTCGCTCATAGGGCCATCACCTTTGCCATTGAGAACTCCAAGCTTATCCCCAGCCCATGGCCCAAGCATGTGTTTGAAGAGGGTTTGTTCAAATCCTTGAAGTTATCAGGGGAGATCAAGGAGCGGGAGGATCCACGGTCATCTAGGAAGGACATCAGGTGGGTCAGGCCTCCTCAAGGATGGTTGAAGTTAAATTTTGATGGGGCCTCTCGGGGTAACCCAGGGGCGGCCGCTATGGGTGGATCAGTTAGAGACCATAATGGACAGCTCGTCCTGGCTTTCTGTGAAAACTTGGGGTTTCAAACCAATCATGTTGCGGAGGCCAGAGGACTCGAGCTCATTGCGGAGGATCCCCGACCCTTGGTAGTTGAAGGGGACTCACTGAACATCATTAACTACATGATGAATTCCCAGGATCCGGCGTGGAAGGTTTTCAATGTCATTTTTGAGGCCAGGAACCTCCTCCTCCGGAGGAACCTGGTCCAAGTCAAGCACACCTACAGGGAGGGCAATGGTTTAGCTGACCACTTGGCAAATAAGGGATTACTATCCACATGTCTCGTGGTGTGGCGGCAGTTGTTTTCGATGGACGTGGAGAAGGTCGCCAGCCAGGATATCGCTAATGATTCCACATAAGCAAGAAGAGAGGATCGGGCTTGGGTGGACGGGCACGGGGAGCGCCGTGACACCTATCCTACGGGACGCGCAATTCCACAGGGTTTCTGGGTGATCCTTTTTCGTCAAAGGTAGCGGTTTTCAGAATGGATGCATCTATTTCTTTTTGTTGTTTTTTCAGCATGTTTTACCTCTAGTTTGAGGTTTCTGATGTAGCCCTCCTGGGCATTACTATGTTTTTTTTTGGTAAGGTTTACTATGGTTTCTATTGTACTAGCCCAAGGGGCTCCTTTTGTTACTAAGGGTTGCGGCCTCTCATGTTATAAGGTTTTGGGATCCTCTTAAAAAACCCATTTTGTATATAAAATATCTACTTACCAAAAAAAATATCATTTTATTTATTTTTAATTTTTTTAATATTTTTATTTTTTAATGCAAGTCTAGTGGAATATTTCATGATTAGAATTTTCTTCCAGGTGAATATCTATCTATCTTCTAGTAACTTTTAATATCATTTGCCCTCAAGAACTAGGTGGATTGGTAATTATTCATTTGGTTAGGCACTTACCAAGAAGAGACCTAGGTTCAAACCTTGGGACATGTATGTTTATGTGTAAAGGTAGTAATCTGATCTGAATCCTTTGAGTGTGCATAAGATTAACTACGCTGGTATGAATTTCAAATGATCGGTGGTCCCTCTCATGTCGGGGCAAAGGTAGTAGTCTGATCTGAATCCTTTGAGGGTGCGTCAGACTGACGACGCTGGTATGAATTTTGAGCTATCGATGGTCCCTCTCATGTCGGGTCAACAATAACGATGTGGTATAAGCTTGTTGGGAGCGAGGCCATGTGGTTTGAACCTTGCACTTGGCTATTACTAAAAATGGTGTGGATGTAACTAACTCCTTTAATATATATATATATATATATATATATATATATATATATATATATATATATATATATATATATATATATATATATATATATATATATATATATATATATATATATATATATATATTATTATTTTTTTTTTATTACATAGGGGAGTTGGTTACAACCACTATTTTTAGTAACTGGCAAGTGCAAGTGGAAGTGGAGATTCAAGATTGGATCAAGTGGAAGTGAATATTGAATTCAAACTACTTTGTGACTTTTATTCCTAAAGGTTTCTTCTTTGTCATATTTTCTAATTCAAAAATCAGGGATAAAATATTTTGAGTAGTGACCATGGTTTAGAGGGAGACATGCCCTTTATTTAAGACCATGGAATGAAGAAAATTTGTTGATACATAAACTATTAAGAAGTTTCTAGTTTGGGTTAGGCTTTTTGGACTTCCATATTAGCTTATCAATAAGGATATTTTGAAGAATATTGGAAATACCCTAGGAGAATTCATCAAGGAAGGACTAGCTATTAAGGAGTGACAACATGTTATATATACCAGAATATGTGTTGTTGTGGATATTTCAAGACCTTTGCCACAATCCATTAAGATTAAATCTAAATCAAGAATGAGATCAAGAAGTGGATTATGAAAGCATCGCATTTTTTTGTCGCAGTTGTTATAAGACTGACCACTTGGCAAGAGTTTGCAAAGTGAAAACTATGAAGAAATATATAAAAAAAATTGTTCATAAGTTAAACTTCAAGGTAAAGCAAGGAAATCATACATTAATTGAAGGTAGAAAAGATCAAAGATATTCCACTTCTAAAGAAGGGGCAAAGAAAGCCTATCTAAAACATCTTATGGCAAAGACCACCATAGCTCACTTGGACCAACCATTAGAAGAAACAAGAAGGATATAAGGGACGACTCAATTTTAGAAGGAATTAAAGGTGCAAAGGAAAATGTGGAGGAAAATCCTAACAACAGACGAAGGAAGAGGTCAAGATCTTTCTAGGTAAATCATCTTCATTTTCTTCAAGTAGTATAGAATCCTCTCTTGGTAATAAAAGTGAAAGTGGTATAGAGTTTATCCCTTGCACTTTAGGGTTTCAAGAGGCATAATAAAGAAATAAGGATGGAGGAAGTTTATAACAATTTAGGGATTTTCGGGTGGAATAATAAGGTAATTGCTTTAGAAAAGCATCCTTACACTTTAGGGTTGCTAGGGCACTTTAAATAAGAATGTGCTTTTGAGGTTATTCCTTTCTTTGTAGATCCTTCTCAACAAGACAAACCTATAGATGATAAGTCTCACTTTGAGAAGTGTGAGAAGATTGAAGAGATTGATGAAGATAAAAGTATTGGTGGAAATGAAAAAGAGAGAAAGACCCAAGAAGCAAAAACAAAGAGAAAAATAAACCTAGAGGAATATTGATATGGGAAAACAAAATTAAATATCACAAGCATTAACAAGAAGTGGGGCTAAACCCACAAATAAAAACAAAAAATAACAATGAAAATAATATCTTGGAATATTAGGGACATGAATAAGAACCTTAAAAAATGTATTAAGAAACTCTCAGGCTGTTATAGACAATATATTTATATTTAATGTTTTTGATTAGGTAAAGAAAGGGTTTTAAGGATCCCTAAACCTGAGGGTTTTGAGAGGGACCCACAACCTGAGATGACGATTTTGAGAGGATCCCACAACCATTACAACAAACTCCAAAAGGGTTCCCAACAACAATATCCAAAAGGAGAAATACAGTTTACACCCAAAAGGGTAACCCACCAACAAGGAGCAAAGGCCAGAAAAACCAGCCACCAACCCTCCTACGTAAAGTACAACAATAAATTCTTAGAGGATATGAATTGAACGTCTGAAATGGGAAACATCACCACACCCGTCTAATAGGAGCAAACTAAAACCAGGAGCAAATCATTCTGCCCAACGAAGGATTTGAGGCTTACACTGCAATGGTTTGAAAGAGAAAGTAAAAACTATGAGCCACCTAAACTGAAGCAAGAGTCACAAAACAAGAACAACCACTCTTAGGTACAAGAAAAATGAGATACAAATATTTCACATTGCACTTGAGAGGGAGAAGGATAAGATCCCAAAAAAATAAGCCTTAGAACCCTGGGATCAAATACACCACCACTATTGGATCTGAAGAAAGAAATCTCTACAGACCGTTGAAGCTAGGAAACCCACCAGAGACATGGGGCCAAAAGCTAAAAACCATCGTAGCATAACAACCCACTTTCACCCCAATTGGTTTGGGTCGATATTTGGCCCTGTCTCCTCAAAACAACCAGATACAACAAGAAATTATTGAACCTAGAAGAAAGCAACACAAACCAGCCATGGACCCACTACTAGTAGAGAACCCTAGCAACAAATCCATCCAAGCACCATCCAACCAAAGCAACCAAGCCATTGGAGCCGAAGCCAACCAAGGGAACACCATCATATTTTCATAGCCAAAAACCATACCAAGCTCACCCCAACGGGTTTGGGTCAGTAGATGGCCCTTTCCTCTTCGTGGATAGCCAAAAAAAATATGAAACAAACCCAGAAGAAATACTGTACAATCCAACCAAGTCACCAAAACTAGCAAACGACTCAAGAAACACAACCACCCAACACACCCATCAACTAGAGTGAGAGCCAGCCAAGTGGTCAATAGCTAGAATTTTCCACTGCATTATAACGGCCTAGGATCACCCCTATAGGTTTGGGTTAGCATTCGGCCCTCTACCCCAGATAAGAGTGATAATACCAAACCCATAAGAGAGCAAAACATACCAACAAGACCCCCAACAAACAAAACACCCTGGTCACGAACCACATCAGAGAAACTAAGCATGACTAGCAACCAGATCCAGAATGGAAGAAATGAGACCTCCCGCTCAAAGGGTTTCAGAGCATCGAATCCGGAGTAGGAGTGAAACCCTCATAAAAGAAGCCCTCACAGAGAAAACCCTCAGAGACCCTCTCTGCCATGGTGAGGCTCAGGCCCTATCTGCCATGGTGAGGCTCGGGCCCTCTCTACCATGGTGAGGCTCTTTTAATATATATATATATATATATATATATATATATATATATATATGGAAATTGGGCAGCAATTATTATTATTATTAATTGCTACCCAACTTCCATATCTATATATATTAAAGAGCCTCACCATGGTAGATATGGAAATCGGGCAGCAATTATGAAGTCATTCATGGTGTTGAATTGTATCTCAATAAAATTTTTTATATAGGTTTATACCATGTGACTATAGGGAAGATCTAAAGGTAGTTAAGAGCAAACAAAAAATGTAAGAAGGTAGAAGGTAGGATTACAATGGTATGTTTTTTCTATAATGTCAAACTGCAAGGGCTTCCACACAGTCATAATGGCTTAGTTGTAATAGAACTATAAGGCTAAAATATTTTTTCATATAGTGGTGGAGGTCAAGGATCCAAAGTTTGGTAAGCATTTGATAATGCGTAGATATGAGGGTTTGTGAGTTCATAGCTTGGAGGATTTAGGAAAGTGAGTTGCTTTGGGTGAGATTTTAGACTAGTCACATAGTCTCACAATGCATATCATAAAATCAATGAATGCTTTCATTTATATTTAATAATCGTCAAGAAAATTTGATTTATGGTCACTACGATAGAAGATAGTGAGGTTTTTCTCTAAATTAGAGAGGAATTTTATGAAATTAGAAAGGGCTTCTACAAAATTAGAGGGTTTTTTTATTCCTAAATAGAACCATGTGTATATTAGTCCGATTGACTCATATATTAAAATCATATTACTTTGTAATATATGCTTTTGGAGGAAAAGACGAGAGTTGAGGTTTAGCCACTAAGCCCACTGGTCAAGAAAAGAGAAAGAAAAAGTGGTCATGGTAGCAAAGATGAGTTTTTTTAATCACATGGTGGCTCAAAAATTAGGGATTTAGATGAGGCTAATTTTCATGTGAATTATTTAGAGAATGACCAAAATCTAGGTCTTTGGATTAGGCCCATTTGCAATTTAACGGTAGAGAAGAATTGGGTTTGTCAAAAGAGATAGTCCACTTAGTGAGTGTTGAAATGTGTAATATACTGTTAATGGATCAAGGTCATATTGATCAAGGTCAAACTTATATGATGTATTTTACTTGTGCAATCCTATGAACTAAAATGAAAGATATAATGTTATAACATCTAAATACATTACCTTTAAATTTTTAATGAATTGAAGAGATATTATGTATCTTGACAAATGTATAAATATAGGGATAAAAAATTAACTATTGGCTCTCTCTTACTATTATTTTTCAACTTTATTTATACTATTACAAAAAAATTTACATTAGTAGGGTAAGCATATCGATAACTAAGAAGTGCATTTGATTTTTTTAACTTTTTTTTTATAACTTTTAGATGAACTTGGTCAATTCAACTCTCCGTTAACCCTTGCTTAACATATGTAGTGAAACTTCTTCTCTATGTTGATGACCTCATCTTGATTGAAAAGACACTTAAAAGTTTAAAAGAACATCTAAAAGCTTTAGAGCATTTTTGTAAAGAAGTTGGGATGTAGGTAAACACTAGCAAGACTAAAATTATAGTCTTCTCTACTCGGAGAGTAAAAAAACCACATATATTATTTGAAGAAAATCCTTTAGAGGTGGTAAAAAATTATAAATACCTCAAATTAGATTTTTAAAGCAAACACAATTAGGGAATATGCAGGATGATACAAATACAAGCAAGATGGATGACACTCTACTCATTGCTAAATAGGGGTAGAAAAATAGAGTTGTGGGATTGGAAAACCATTAGGGTCCTTTTTGGGTTATTAGTTATTCTAGTGGGGCTATATGGGTGTGAGGTGTGGGTTAGCAATACATCAAATTTTAAATGGAGATAAATAAAATGAATTCAAAAGTAACTGATTACAAATAATTTTAGAATTAAAGCATCATAAATAGGAATTTTCCCACTAGAAGCAAAAGCTATGATAAGGCTATTGGGGTACCTAAAGAGAATACAAAGAATGGAAGATATTAGGTTACCAAAATATGTGATCAAATAAACATTTAAGAGAAGAAAAGACACATGGGTGACAAAACAACAAATGGATGGAAAAATAGAGCTTAAATTTCATGAGGTCCCAAACTCCAATAAAGAAATTAAATAATATGTGAGGTAAAAACTCAAACTTATCATGTGGATTAAAAATTTAGGAAGAAAAAATAGTTATACATTGAGTTCAACCTAAACTGTGAACACAACCAAAAGAAGTACATAGATGCAAAGATCAAATGGAAGAAAAATGCTTATAGCCCAACTAAGATCTAGTTCACACCATATCAAATGTAAAACTAGAAGATGGACAATTCCTTAAGAGGTATGGTCATAATGTATATGTATCTTTTGCATAGTAGGAGTAGTAGATAATGATAAACATTTTGTCATGAAATGTGAAGCCTACAAAGACATCAAGATTGCATATGAGGACACTCTAAAAGTAAACTCACTAATGGAACTTTTTGAACAGTTAAGAAATATAAAATAGGGAAACTTCTCATCAAAACCAACAATAGAAGACACACACTAGAAAATATGATAAAAGGATGTTGAGCTTTTTGACTTTGTTAAACATTTTTTTGGATGTCATTTAACTTTGGAACTTTGAATAGGAGATCCAAGTTTAGAATTCAAAAGGGAGTAGGGTTGTACACTATACCCCATCCTATATTAAAGTCTTGGTCCCATAGATTGTTTTGATCTCGTGGACATAATTAAAATTATTTTATTCCATTCATTTCACTTCATAACTTTCACTTGAATTGAAGTCTACAAATTAAATTAATTTCTAACTCATTCATAAATACATTATATGCAAATTATGTTTTTACTTAGATTATAGATATAAATTTAAGACTTAGTTTTTAATATTAAACTTATGTTTGATATCTCTAAATAAAGTGATTATCATGATTGCAATAAAAACCGAACTACTAACAAGAAGAATGCCATCCCACATGGAATATTTAACCTTTTTGGTTAATAAAATAGAAGGTAGGAGAGTTTTAGAAAGAGAATCAATAGCGATTATTGTTTTGATGTCTTGGCTTACTAATATACTCATAAAAGGAGTTATATAAATCCTAAAATAAACTAGTCCAACTAATACTTCCTATGCTAATAGAATATTTCATGTTAACCTTCTTTATCTCTAGAGAAAAAAATCTATAAGAAAATAAATACAATGGGCATGGGTTTTCTTTATCAAATGTAATAAAATTTTCATTAAATATTTTGAAAGAAAAGTGTTAGATTTCTATCCACTAAAACTAGAATGGATGGACAAATCTACAAGACAATATTTTGGTAAATCAATAATAAAAAAAGATAAACTTATGAATAATCAAAGACAATATAGAGCAATTAAAAACATGATGCAATCATCTAAACACATGAGCTCAATTCCTTACATTTTAATAAACACGACCATGATAATATGGTTTGTTATTATATCACGATAACGTGTAGGTTGTTAAAATATTGCAATAACGTAGTGATGATGTAATATGTTGGGGCTCATTTAAGTCACATATTTTTTCCTTGAGAAAAGTCATAATTTTATATTAATAAAATACGAAATTACATTATTTCTCTTTCAAAACCAACATGCATTAGGTTTTTTTTGAGATATGGAGGGAGCAAGAGCAGAAGCAGGAGCGGGAGCAGGAGCAGGAGCAGGACTAGGGGCAGGTTCAGTGCATGGTGCAGGTCCCCGATCGGGATCGGACTCGGGGTCGGGGTCAGGCACGTCAGGGCCCGGTCCTAGGCCAGCAGGACCCCCGACGGGCCCAGAGGATGGTTCTACGCTTGATCCATTTGGTGGCCAGGGTGGGGCCGACATCTTGGCCCTGGCCCACAGGCCAGCCTCGATGCTAGCACAGGGCTAGGGCAAAATCCCCCTGTTCTTGGGTTGGGTTGTCCCGGGTGGGCCCAAAAACTCCTATTAGCAGATCTTGGTGGGCACCAGGGCCCCTTCCCGGGCCCTGGGGCTAGGTATTTCCCTCGAGGGCACTCACATTTCTATCCAGGAGGAGGTCTTCTCATCCTTGGTAGCTGGTTCTTCTACCTCCCTGGTAGGGAAATTCCTGGGAGGGCATCCCGACATGGAAACCATCCGCAGATGGGCGGCTACCAAATGGAAGGTTTTTGGGCACATCCAGCTGGTTGCCCTGACCAAGGGCTTCTTCATTATCAAACTGAACAACAGTGAGGACACTGAAAAGATCCTGTCAGGTGGGCCCTAGTTTCTGGGGCGTAAGAGCCTCTTCCTCAGGCGGTATGGAGTTGACTTCCACCCCAGCACCCAAAGCATCAACTTTGCCCTAGTCTGGGTTTGGCTCCCAGACCTCCCCTTCCACTTGTGGCATGAAGACGTCCTCAGAATCATTGCTTAGTCAGTCGAGGACCTGGTGGCCTTTGACCCTGCTACCAAGGCAGGATCCTGGATGGTGCATGCCCGATTTTGTGTCAATGCTAATCTCGAATCTGTTCTCCCCTCCTCGGTGACCATCTCTTATGGGTCCTACTTCTGGAGCCAGCCCCTGATCTATGAAAACAAACTTGCTTTCTACCCCACCTGCAGCACTCAGGGCCACCTCTCCCACCAATGCCCGATTTCCAAAAATGCTGAAGGCCCTCCCCCCAAACCCCCTTCTCAATCAGGTCGGGCTACGTCTCGCGGGCCCCCTCATGATGGCCCCAGATCCCAGGCCTGGACCACCAAGGCCCCCCCCAGACCCAAAGGAGTCTCATGTGGACCCTGATCTAGAGGGCGGTCTTCCCCAGGTTTCCCCTTCTACTGCTCCCTCCCCTAGGTCATCTACCGGGGCCCCGATCCTAGGTTCTCCCGCCCAACCTGCTTTGAACCCCTCCCCACAGGGCCCTACTTGCGCCCCCCTCCAAGCAAGCAAGCAAATCGGGTTCTCCTCCCCATCGGCTCCCTCGACCGAGGCCCCCTTCCCCCCCCACTCCTGCTCCTCCCCTGACCCCCTCTCGGCCCTCCCGATGATCCCTGTTGGGATTCCTCCCTTGGAGTGCGGATCTGAGAAGTTTGATGAAGAGATCGAAGCTAGTTCTTCGTTCGGGCCCGACGAAGTCAGCCCCAAGATGACCCGAAGCAGGTCATTTGCCACAGACTTTAGTAGAAAACTCAAAAGAGGATGCCCCACCCTGGGCGATCAGTAGACAAGGATCACTAAAGATGACATAGCCAATGGTTCCTAGGCAACTCTCACTGACGTGGGGGCAAGCTTCTCCAAGACGGACGTCATCCGACCCAAACCCCCCGCTCATTCTGGGAAGGGGGGCAAGCGACCCCTCAAGGGTGTCAAATGAAGCTCATCACCTGGAATATCAGGGGCCTCAATGGGACCCCCAAGAAAAGGATCCTTGGCCAACTCTGCAGGGATCACCGTCTGTCCTTCCTCCTCCTTTAGGAGACCAAAATAGATGATGCTGCTGCCCGGCGTGTAGCCCAAGCCACCTGGCGCAATTGCGAGTCCCTGTCTACCCCTACGACTGGCTCAGTCAGGGGTCTGTTGTGCATGTGGGACCCTCGATGCTTCGAGGGAAGACTCATATCTTCATCCCCCATAATCATCAACATGCTGGTCCATTGCGTAAATTCAAGGCGCTCATGGATTTTGTCCAACGTCTACGCTCCTAACATTCCCAACGAGAAAATAGCCTTATGGAAGGAAATTAGCTCGATGAGAGAAGCCTTCGCCCCCTTGCCCTAGATCCTAGCCGGGGACTTCAATAGCCCCCTATTCCTCTTTGATAAAAGTGGGGGCTCAGCGATTTAGGGCAAGAGCATGGAGGACTTTGGAGACTTTATTGCCCTCAAGAGCCCTATGGCTCCAATATGGCGATGCAAACACTAAGTTCTTCCATGCGTCGACTCTTAGGAATAGGGGTTCCAACAGAATTGTTGAGTTGGTGGGCAGTGATGGTAGAATCATCAAGGAAGAAGAGAACATCCAGGCTGAAACCACTCGCTTCTTCCAGGAGCTCCTGGGTGATAGCCCCCCCATGTCCCCAGATGCGACTGATTCCCTTCTGGAGCATATCCCGTCTTCTGTCTCGGCCTTGGCAAATCAGATGCTTTTGTAGCCTCTGTCTGACTCCGAAATCCATGCTGCCACCTTTTCCATGAAGGCTGAGGTGGCCTCGGGCCCGGACGGATTCCCCCCTTGATTCTTTCAATATTTCTAGGACATCGTCGGGCAAGAAGTGTGTGCAGCCATTCGGGACCTGCAGACTTCCAGCTCCATCCCCAGAGGTATCAATTCCACTTTCATAGCCCTGATCCCCAAGACCCAGGAAGCCAGATCCCTCTTAGAGTTTCATCCCATTAGCTTGTGCAATGTCCTGTATAAAATCTTGACTAAATCCATGGCCTCCCGCATTAAGGATATCCTTCCCCTGATTATTTCCCCCTGTCAGGGCAGCTCGGTCAAAGGTAGACTGATCACAGACGATGTTATAATCATGCATGAGGCCATTCACTCGACTGTCCTATCCAAAAATGCCTCCTTTCTGCTCAAGATGGATATGAACAAGGCCTTTGATAGGGTTGACTGGGCTTTCCTGTCCAAGGTCCTCCTCAAGTTTGGGTTTCGCCCCTCCTGGGTCAGGCTCATTAGCAACTGTGTGTCCTCCCCATGGTTCTCCATCCTCGTCAACGGGTCCCCTATCGGGTTCTTCCCTAGTTCCAGAGGCCTTCACCAAGGTGACCCCCTATCCCCGATCCTCTTCATCATCCTGGCTGAGGCCCTGGGGTGTACCATCTCGGGCGCTGTGAGCCACGGTCTCACTTTAGGCATCAGGCCTGTGCTAGGCCTACCCCCTGTGTCCAACCAGTAGTTCATGGATAACACCATCCTCGCCACCTCTGCCTCAATCCCTCAAGCCAATACCCTCAAGCGTATCTTGACCCTGTATGAGGAGGCGGCCGGGCAGAAGATCAACCTCAAAAAAAGCAAGATTTTCTTCATTCATACCCCCTTGGCCAAGCAGATCAGAATCGAGCAAATATTAGGCTGCACCCCTAGTTCCCTTCCCTCCTCTTACCTCGGGCTTCCCCTGTTCACAGGTGCATCCTCCAAGGCCTTGTGGGGAAGGGTGATTGAGTGGATTCAAAGGAAGCTGGCCCCCTGGAAAGGTCACCTCCTCTCGCAGGCTGGCAGAGCCACCCTCTTGGCGGTAGTCCTGCAAAGCATTCCTATATATTTCATGTCGGTCTTCAGAATCCCGACCTCCATTGCAGCTCACATCGAAAAAATTCAAAAATATTTTCTTTGGTCGGGTAGTGAAGATAAGAAGAGGTTTCCCCTAGTCTCCTGGCCCCTAGTTTGCCACCCCAAAGGTGAGGGAGGGATCGGGATCAGGCGGGTGGTCCTCATGAACAAGGCCCTCTTGTCCAAACATGCCTGGAAGGTGCACACTAATACCCCTGATGAGTGGGTCAGCATCATGCACAAAAAATACTGTCATAACCACCCCTTCCTCAGTGAATCTCAGCCTTGATATGGATAAACCTTTTGGAAGTCCCTGATCTTCACCAAAGACATAATCCAGAAAGGGACCAAATGGATCCTCAGGGATAGAGCCAAGATCGACTTTTGGGAAGAGAGAGATGGATTCATGATGAGGCCCTGACTGCTGACAGAGAGCTTCTCATCCTCAAACTAGGGCTTGTGGACAGAGGGCCCAAAGTGTTGGCCTATCTTACCCAGAACCAAGTGCGGGCTACCTGGAAACCCATCCTTGATCCCAGGCACCCGCTCCAAGCTGCCAGGCTTCAGCGCCTCCTGAAGGTGACTGTCATCCCGTCCTCCAGAGGAATCGATAGATGCGTTTGGCATGGTACTCCCAGTGGATTATTTTCTATCAAATATGCCTACAATATCCAAAGAGTCCCTGATGAGGCTCCCTTTCCAACCCGACAGGTGTGGGCCAAGATGTTGATCCCCAAAATCAGCCACTTTGTTTGGGCGGCCGTCCAAAACAAGATCTTGATGATCGAGAATCTAATCAGGAGGGACTTTCAGATCTTGAATAGATGCTTCCTCTGTTGTGCTTCCTGGGAGTCCACTAATCACCTCTTTATCAATTGTCCCTTTTCGTCTGAAGTCTTGGGCCTCATCCTTTCCCAATTCTCTATCCAGTGGGTGGCCCCCAACTCCATATCTGACCTCCTGTCTTAGTGGCCCAACCCCTTTGCCCATCCCTTCATTCGCTTCCTTTGGGGCTCCTGCCTTCCTCACATGCTTTGGCAACTCTAGCTGGAGTGCAACAACAGAGCCTTCTCCTCCCCGGCCCACTCCCCCCAGTGGATAGTGACCAAGGCTGTGACCTTTGCCCTTGAGAATTCTTGCTCCATCCCCTTGACTAAGGTGCCCCGACGACTAGGCGAGGCCACCCTCCTATCCTCCCTCAGAATTTAGCTTCCCCCCGGCCCCCCTTGCCCCCTCTCATAGTTCTACAACCAGGTGGACTGCCCCCCTCCTAGATGGGTCAAACTTAACTTTGACGGAGCTTCTAAAGGTAATCTCAGGCCCTCGGGTGTGGGCGGGGTCATCCACGATAGTCATGGGGCCCTGATCTTGGCGTACGCTACTCTGCTTGGCATCCAGACCAACAACTTCATCAAAGCAGCAGCTCTCCTCAGCGGGCTGACTGCCCTCAAGGAGTCTGCCCCAAAAGTCATCATCGAGGGCAATTCCCAAGTTATAATCAAAGCTGCCCGTAGCCTAGGAATTTGCTCTTGGTACATTCACAAATCCATCCAAGAAGTCCACACCATTCTCCAAGGGCTCTCTAATCATGCCCTTTGGCATGTGTACAGAGCAGGCAACAGGGCAGCCGACTTCATGGCCAACCAGGCCATCGTAGCAGAAGATTTCACTACCTGGACCACGAACTTCCCTGAAGCCCTGGCCCAAATAGTATCACAAGACAATTCCAACATCGATGAGGGCCCAAGCGCTTAGTCCGCCCCATGTTGAGGCATCAAAAATGCGTAGCCACACCTCGTGCTTCCCCTACAGCTTCCAAATCCAAGGAGACCCCCTCCCCTGAAGGCTCCCCTTCCCCAAAAAGGCGTTGGCCCACCCAAAAATGTAGAACTCCGATCTAGGGCCCAGGCGGGGCCCCGACTCCTGCTCAAGTCGCAAAGGCCTAGCCCCAGGCTATAGCAGGGTTGCTGGCAGCTCCAAGAAGGCCAAGGTGGAGGTCTCAAAGGCCACTGAAGTTAGTTCTGACTTCGACAACAAGATGTAGAATTTGATGACCAGGGCCTTCCTTGACATTACAATTGGCTCCCAAAGCGGCTTCCTCAGTGGCCAATGCCCTGGCCGAACCCATCGTAGGCTGGGCAATGGCCCTGACAGGGAGAGGAGCTACTCTGTTAGAATGGGCCCTGGGGCCCGGGCCCCGTCTAGGCCAGGCCCCGCCATAGGGCATCCCAGAGCGGCGACAAGCAGGTTTTTGCATTTTTTGTATTTGTTGTTTTGCGGTTTTTCCATGTTTTGGTGGCCAAATCAAAGTTTGTAGTGCTGGTCTCATAGGTAGTCTGTCCTTTTGTAGGCACTAGGTCCCTAGGCCCCGAAATGTTGCCCAAGGGCACAGCCTCGATTTTTACTCGCAATGGTAGCCACAACTTCCTATGTAACTAAGGTTTTGGGATCCTTCAACAAAAAACCTGCTGTATATATACTGTTACTTACCAAAAAAAAAATACGAAATTACATTCTTCATATGCTTTTTTGGCATTTCTTCAAAGCTTCAATAATGACCTAAAAATCAGGTTGCTTATACATCATAGCTAGCTATCTCTATCAGGCTAAGTTCTATCTTTAGACACCTTCCAAAATTGTCAACCAATATCCTTTAAATCACTGAATTCTGAGTTTTTTAAATGTTGCTTTAACTTTCCTTGATTTAACAAGAGTGGATTAATCCCCCATATAGAGATACAAACTTGTCGCAGTGCATTATCCTGATTAAATTCCTGTGCTAAACATGTACCTGGTTTAATATAAATCCCCTCCTTTGAGAGTTTATCTGCTTCCCTATTCAATTCTCTATAAATGTGCCAAAAAGTAAAAGCTTCATTTCAATCCACTTCTTTTATTTGAGAGAAGATAGGTTTTAAAACCATGTTTTTCATCCTAAAAACACCTAGTATCCAATATATTACCACCTGTGAGTCTCCTTAAAATTGGATTTTTTGTATTCCTTTTGATTTCTCCAATTGAACCAACAATTTGAGTATCATAATTTTAGCATAATTATTGGAACATTCTCCTAGTCTAGCCTTGAATTTGAAATAATGAGAGCTGAAAATATATAGTAATCATCCTCCTCCACAAGCTCCAAGGACCCCTATCTAGCCCCATAAAAAAAAGCCCTAGGCCCATGATTTATAGATCTTTGGAGGGATGATTTGTCTAATTATATTTGTTGCTTTCAAAATCTTATAGTTATTGAAACTTACAATGATTTGGAAGGAGACTTTCCAAGTAGGCTTCTCTTGATCCTGAAATATTTTTGTGTTCTTAGATAACCATACTTCCTATGACACAAACAATGGGAGAGCTATAAAATCCGTATGAACTATTTTCAAACCAAGATTTCAAGTACTCTCCTAGGGAATATTTTTGCCATCCTATAGAAAGATTTAATTGAGCTATAACCTCCATCCAAACTTGTCTAGTAAAGAAGCAAGCTACCAATAAATGATCAATTGTTTCATTGTCTAACTTACATAAATGACACCTTCTTGGACCACTCCAATTCCTCTTCTATAATACCTTCCATGTCAAAACCTTATTTTGCATGGTAATCCATAGGAATAATCTTATCTTCAACCAGGCATTTTACTTCTAGAGTGACTTCCACCACCATGCTAAATCATTATTTCTATTTTCCAACAAAGTCTTATACCCCAAATTTGGAGTGTACTCCCCCATAGATCCATTCTTTGTACAAACCAATTAATCAGTTTCCTATCGCAACTTGATATATCTAGCTTTAAGTCTCTCCACATATTAATCCCACTAGTGTGCCTCCTAGACCTAAAGCCCTAACACTATTACTTCCTTCCATCCTTGCTCTAATTTGTAGATGATTTTTGGTCAGTTGCTTGGGCTAGAGTTCCAATCCCCTAAGCTCTTAGGTTTTAAATTACATTATTTGGAAGTCTGTGCATACCACCACAACTAATTGAAGGGTCTAAGCCTAGTCTTATACTTAAACCATACCCTATTTTCTAGGTAATCTAATCACCTACAATATAAAAGGCTTGAATCATTACCTTTCAATAGATTGAAATATTATGGGTTTGCTTCACTAGGGCACTTATCCACTCCTAAACTATGAATGGATCTGAATACTTTTTATGTATGATCTTATTCCATAAGCATAACTTTGATATTATCTTCCAAACACACTAGGTTGCTAGAGCCTTACAAAATAGGAAGGTATTATTAAGGCCCCATCCTCCATTTTTCTTGGGCTTGGATAAATATTTCCATTTAACCAAGGGAATACCTTCCCTTTCCTTTTTCCCTATCCACAAAATATGTAGCTTAATTATCTCATTTTATCCAAAACTCCTTTTGGTATATAAGCCAAAGATTACCAATATACCATCAAGTGGTATTAGCTCAATCGGGTAGATTCCTCAACATTTCAAGGAGACCCAGGTTTGAATCTTGCCAAATGATACATGGATAATATACAATATTTGTTGTAATACCACTATGTGGTGATGATGTAATATGGGTGGGGCCCATTTAAATATCATACAACCCATTAAAAAAAAGTTTACCAATATACTGGTATCACCTCCAACACAAACTTGACCAAATGCAGTCTCCCCCCCCAAAGAGAGCCATTTGTTGCACCATATATTAATTCTTCTTCCACCTTATTTATCAGTCAATTCCATTCTTGTTTAGTGTAGTCATTAGGTTTAAAAAAGCACCGTAGATTTTTAAACCCCTCTTGAAGATCAAAATTGTTAAAGGATAAAAATTGACCTATTAATATGGTCAAATATTAATCCAAATGGTTAAATGAGATGCTTAACTTATATGCATTAATATGTATACTTGTTGCCAAGAAAAAAATATTGAAAGATTTTTTAAACTGCTCTATAGCTCTTATTATTCTGTTTATGAAAAGGAGAACATCATCTACAAAAATAATATGAGTGACTTCCATTGTTGTACCTATTCTAATTCCCTTTAATGCTCCTACCCTTTTGGATTCTAAAATGCACCTACTTAATACCTTAACTACCAAAAGAAATAATAGTACTGATAAGGGGAATCCTTGTCTTATCCTCCAAGAAGCTTTGAATAATTGAGAGGTTGACCCATTAACCAAAATTGCAAAAGAAATAGAACAAAGACACATAAACCATCTTTTGCACATAGAAAAAATAAATTCACCATTTGCACATAGAACCCAATATGAGTAATTTTAAATTATTAAATATATTTAGTTTACTCTATCAAAAGCCTTGAAGATATCCAACTTCATCACCAATACCAACAATTTCTTTGATTTGATGATATAAATATTTTTTGAGCAACGCCAATTGCTTCATGAATTTGTTTACCATGCGAGGAACCCCCACTACTCAATAGATATAGAAGCAGAGAGGAACCTTTTAATTCTTGATGCGATTAATTTTGCTATAATTTTGTATACATAGTTACACAAAGAAATGGGTCTAAAATCATCACAGGAACAAGAATTGTCCTTGTTTAGAATAAGATCAATGAAGGTAGAGTTGAAGATTGCATTTTGTTGGAGTATATTACATTATTTGGTACATGCTAATGTACCCCCATGGTACCTTCATGGTACAACTTGTAAATATTAGATTAGGAGTGAGTCTTAGATTAGAGTGTGAGCAATATTTTATGTAATGTAATAATGTGCAAGAAATGCACGTGTTATGTGAGTAAATGTGCAAATATAATGTATTGGTACCCCTCATAAAAACTTGTGTAAACTCATTGAATCAAGTGGCATTATCTCAATCGGTTAGATTTCTCAACATTTAAGGAGGAGACTAAGGTTTAAATCTTATCAAGTGATATATGGATAATATCTGAGCTTTGTTGTAATACCACTATGTGGTGATGATGTTATATGGGTGGGGCTTGTTTCAATCCTTTATAACCAATTGAAAAAAGTGTGCAAGTGTAATGTGAGTATATGTGCACAAGTATCTTTAGATTAGAGTGTGCTAAGTGAAGAGTTATGTCTAGGTGTAGATACAAGATAGAGTCATATGTATGTAAGCATCAAGTAGAGATTCCAAGAGTCATGAGACTTGGCATAAGGAAAAGAATAGTCAAGTAACAAAAAATTCACTCTACAATGGTTATAAATTACTCCATGGAGGAACATAATGGATATAATGAACATAATGGATATATCGAGCATAGTGATCATAGAGAAGTAGTTATCAATATCATTGTAAAGAGTCAAGTACTATATTCTGTAAGAGGGAAAAAGAGTAATAAAATTTGCATACATTTGAGCAACTAATATTGCAATTTGTGCTACATGCTTTGTACATTTATGATACAAGCTATTTACATTCATAGTTTCTGCACATTAATGAATGTTAGTTGATATATTATAAGCCTTGATATACATATTAGTTTGCTCATATTTATTTTGCTTACATCATTATCTTGATCTTACTATATTATGGCTATCATATATTTGATCCTATGAAATTTATCTTGTGAGTTTATATTAATATTAAGGCTTCAAAAGCCATTAGTGGTATCAAAGCTACAACAATAATTTTCTTGCATAGGTCAAATTTATTTAGTTGCATATAAAATCAATTTTGTCCAGTTTGATAAAATTGATTTAGAGTATGTCTACTTTAAAGGGATATAGAATTGGAATCTATTCTAATATTAAAGTAAGCAAAAAGGCTAGAAATTTTTCTTAGTTATAGGAACAACTAGTGAAGACTAGGACTCAACTATAGAGTCTTTCCATGGTTGCATAATAACTAGTGAAGACTAAGACTTGTTTATAGTCTTATAACCATGGTTATAACTAGTGAAGACAAGGACTCAACTATTGGGATGAATCAACTTGAAGATAGTTGATCAATATAGGAAAATAGCCAACCCTTGGAATTCAGAAGAGTTTTTAGGGAGATAAATAATCCTTGACAACTGATTTCTGTCAACTTAGGAGGAATTTAAAGGATTCAATACAATCAAGTCATTACAATTTTGATTGAATCATCAAGGAAATTTGAGTCACCTTGATATCATTGGAGTTCTTAGGTGTAACCTAAGACAGAGTTGTAGTAGAGATTGATCATCAGAAGAGTGAGAAGCTTCCTACAATAGATAGATAAGAATTTCATCTTCAATTGCAAGAGAAAGCAGAAAAGAAGAAGGATAAATCAGGGACTATTGTATCTATCTTACAGTCAACTTTTATCAAGCAGAGGTTAATTGAAAGTTATAGAAATATTTTAGGTCTTGAAGTGAGAACTTGACATAAATGATTTCAGGTCTTGAAGTGAGACATTGACATAGAAGATTATAGGTCTTGAAGAGAGACCTTGATATATATAGATAGATCAAGGTTACCTATTCTAAAACTCTATTTAGAATAGAGGCAGTCTATGAAAAGACTTAGGTCTAGAAGATAGACCTTAAAATATGAAAGAACTCAGGTCTAGAAGATAGACCTTAACATAATAAAAGACTCATGTCTAGAAGATAGACCTTGACATTATGGTTTGATAAGAGCAATCATTATATAGAAGAAAAATACAATTAGAGATATGGAGAAGAGCATCGTGAAGAAGCCCTAGATTATCGAAGTAAATTACAACAATTCAACAAGCTATCATTTGAATTTAAATACACCCAAGGATCAAGGTTAAAGTCTCAAAGTGTAGCTAGAAGGTTAAAGTCTTAGGGTGCAACTAGAGACGTCCAAAATAGTGCAACCAAAAGAGGGTTTCAGGGTAGCATCATTCTACCTATGTCAAAGTGCATGAAGAAAGCACAAATATAGACATGGAAAATTGACCCATCAAAATGAGTCATTTTCTCTTAGATCCCTAGGAATCCCCTAAAAATTTCTAAATGTAAGTTTGAGCTCCTTTTCTGCATTTTTTAAGCCTTTTTTACCTGGCCTTACCAAATTCATGGTCGTCCAAGATGGGAATTTGGCATGCCAAATTTGCAATCGCCAAGTCCAAGACACAAATTTGGCAATTTTAGGTTTTATCTCTCAAAAACCCTAGTCTTGCATTGACTCTTTGTGATGTCAGCCCTTGCCCAATTTTAAGTTTTGTTTTTCCCACCTAAAAGCCCTTCAAAACTTCTATAAATAGAAGGATTGGACTCCCTTTTCATCTTAAGCTCATCCATGATATTCATGCTCATTATAGTTATCAATCTATGCTCTATTGTTCTACTTTTTGTGCTTCTTGTGTTTATCTACTTCTAGTGAGCAAGTGGAGGAGCCTTGATGATAAATCTTGCACAAGGAGAGGTCTACCATTTTGGTTGTTGCCTTCACTCTTTCATTGCTCTTTTACTTCCACCATAGGCTAATTAGGTTTTTCTTGCATTATTAGTCTTTTTAGATCATTAATATTTTGTTTTGCATTGCATTTTTTGCATTTGTAGACTAGATAAGGGCTTTGTTGCAAATTTGTGCCTTGTCTATACAGGGTGTGAATTTGGTGATCCAAATTCATGCCCATCCATTATGCGGATGCATTTGGTTACTAGGGATTTGGGGTAAGTTTTTTCTCCCAAAAGCCCTAGCTCACTACTTGAATACTTCATTTCTATTATTGCTTGCATTCTAATTTCACTATTTCATGTTTGTTATATCTTGTTTTGCTTGTTTCAAAGGTCAAAAATCACTTTTGTTTTTGAGTGGTCAGCTAAAATAACCAAGGGATATTGAATGCTATGCCTCCAAGCTTAGTCACATAGTAACCTAAGTAAGCCCCCAAACACTGATCTATTTTTCTAAGGTTTTTAAAGTTGTTTTGCAAGTTTTGAAGCTATTGGATACTACAGGGTATAAATTTGGCTAGGATTAACCACCAAATCAAGTAAGTATTTTGATAGATATTTTAGGCTATTTGTTGTGTGTCTGTCTTCATTTTCTATTCTAGATTTAAATCACAAGAAAAATAAGGTATTTGGTTTCATTTCTAGGCATCAACAAAGAAAAGCATATAGTTTGCATCTAAGCTAATCTTGTTTGTGCATTCTCTTGAACCTTTATAGAAAATATTTATTTTCTTACAAATTTAGATTTTAGCCCTCATTGAAGCAAATAATCATTCTAGGAATATTTTCTTGTTTGCTTACATCATTTTTTGCCCTACATTATTGTTCTTTAATTCCTTTTAGCTTAGATTTTAGTCGGACCAAACTTAGGATCTTGCTTAATAAACACATCAAACCTTCCATCCTAGACTTGAAGTGAGTCCTTAAACCATTCTTGGTGAACCCTTTGATCCCCCAAGCCCTTGAGTATAGAGAAAACAATAGCGCCATGATCATCTCATCTCCTACAAATTCGTCGAGAATTGTATGCAGTGGGTTATTTTCCCCCTCTACATATTTTGTGAACTCGATGTGAAACTTGTCCTTAGTGTCCATCTAGGAAGCTTCTTCCTTTTATCCATTTTTTTCTTTTAAAACTATAAACAAGATCATTTATAACTTCTTGCATAGATTAGAAATTAAAAGCAAAAAAAATAAAATTCCTCTTGTGTCTTTTGTATTTTCGTGTTAGCTTTTCATTCCCATTTTCTCCTTTTTCTTAATCCTATGACACAAAAAATTAGGAAAAAGAGAAATATGATAGAGCTAAACAAAATATTTTATGCCATGAGGGTGATCAGGTTGATAGGGAGAATCCCAATCTAGAGGAAGAAGAGGATGTAGAGGTTGGTGATGAATTTGATCCTATTGAAGGACCTCATGGTTAGGTCACCTTAAAATCACATAATCAACTCTTGAATTTCTTTAGGAAACATAGGCAAGTCTTGAATGAAGCCTTGGAAAGAGACACCCACTTCAATAAAGCTAGAACATCTCATCATCAAGTTAATTCTCCTCAAAAAATTCACATCAATCCATTGTTTCAATATTATCCTAAAGTTAATCCATTTCATAAACCCACAACCACCAACATTGGGAGAGTTTTGAAACCTCTTCCAAATAGTAGTGCATCCTAAAATAATATTCAATTTTTGTCTCATAATGTTCCTCCTCTTAACATTCCTTCTTCTATTCCATCAAATGTAAATTTCATCCCACAACAAGATGCTACACAACATCCCATTCCATAACCCATACCACAACAATGTTAATACCTCCAACATTAACCAAATTCCCTTTAAATAACCCAACTATAATAGTTATAACCTACCTCTAGGAAACCTGATGGTATTGCACAACAACAATCCATACATGCAAAGTTTGATAAGTATAATGAAACAATTGGCATTAATAATGGATACACTTAAAGCTCCAAGTTTCACTTCTAACTATAAGAAAATGTGCAATCAACCCCTAGATCCTATAGTAGCCTCTAGGCCATATCCTAAGCATTTTCCAATGTTGATGTTACCCATTTATAAGGGAAAAGAGGATCCAATAGATAATTTAAGGATGTTTAGAACAACATACCATGATATTATATATGATGATATGTTGTTGCTAAAAACGTTTCCTAAAAGCCTTGGTGGTATGGCATTGGAATGGTATTATAAAATATCATGTCATTCTTTGAGAAAATTTGAGGAAACAACTATGTTATTTGTTCAACAATTTGGAGCTTATATGGAGAAAAGAGTAACCATCCAAGATTTATATCTTCTAAAACAAGGTAAAGATGATAGTTTCTCGGACTTCCTATCTACCTCCTCAAGACATGCTAGAGATATTTATTGGTAACTTGCAAGAGAAGATTTCATATGAATTGCAAACAACAATCATGACCTCTTTCGAACAAGCAATAAATTTTGCAAGAAGAGTAGAGAAGGATATTATTCAAAGAGGTCAACTCAAGTTAAGGAATGAAGAGGAAAGGACCACAAAAATCTAGTATAATAAAAAGCATGTAGTTGGTGATGGGATAATAGATAACAGGTAAACCAACAATGTTAATGTTGCTAGTACCCTACAGAAGTTGGTACTTAGAAAATATCAAAAATCCCACCAAGAAACTTCACTTGACTTAACCAACCTCTTTGGTTTATCCTTACACAAATTTTGGAATCTAAGATGATTGAAATACCTCCTAAGGCAACTAGACACCATGACAATTTGGTATAAGCTTGATCAACATTATGAGTACCATAGAGTGGAGGGGCACATGAGAGGTTCATATAAGAGGTTGAAACACATGGTTAGCTAAGGGTCGTCTTGTTGTAGATGATTCTCAACCCACTCTTAACCACAAAAATTCAACTAATAAACATCCTACTCAATTGATACCTATAATTAATCAAGATATGGGGATCTTCTAAAATCTCCTACCCAATCTTGGACAACAAATAACTAATCAAGTGTCATATCATAATGTGCCACCCCTACAAAAACATGGTTGGTATGATAGTAGCTACTAAAAGGAAACAAGATCAAGCTCAACCAACTCAACAATCTCAGTAGGAGACAAGTTCTACATCCAACCAACCCTCTAGACCATCCTTAGTTCTTAAGAGTACCCAAAAAAAGAGCATAAGTGTAGAAAAACCAACGTTAGTGTTAAAGCCACAACCAAAAGTCTCCTTTGACATCTAACAATAGTTAAGTAACATGTCTACCAAGATATCCCTCTTAGAACTTTAACAAACTTCTTCTATTCATAGGGAAGCCTTGTCGAAGCTTCTAAGTCAACAATATATCCTGCAAGATATCCCCCCTAGTAACTGTTGGCATTTTTGCCACATTGTTTTGATTGTTGCTTATTCATGCATAAACTGTTGAAGTTCTCACTCCTCTGTGTTTCTCTATGAGTTTTGTGCCAAAATAGCTAAGTCCGAAAACTATCGCGATATCGCGACCAAAAGCAGCATGGAGAGCACGGGTTCAAAACTGTCGTGATATCGCGACATGTCGCGCTATCACGGGTTTTTAGAGGAGAGAGAAGCCAAAGTCGGAGAATGTCGCGATATCACGACGTGTTCCAAAATCACGGTCAAAGTGGTCAACGAAGCAAAGCAGTAAAACTATCGCGATATCACGACATGTCGCGTTTTCACGACTTGCGATGGCCATGGAGCAGAGTGATAGAAAATGTCACGATATCACGACATAATTGAGCAAAGGGCAATGTCAATGAACCTCGTCGCAATATCATGATAGAAAAGTGAACAAGGAGCAAAATGTAGAAACGTCACGATATTGCGACATGTCACATTATCGTGGTAAGGTTGAAAGAAAAGCATAAGGAATGAAAGACGTCGCGATTTCATGACATTTTTAAATATGAGGCCAAGCAAGAGGAAGACATCGCGATATCGCGACAGAAAGCGGCAACACTAGAGAAAGCAAGGAAACGTCGCGATTTCGCAACATATTGTGGAGAAAAGGCTAAATAGAGAAAGATGTCGCGATTTCGTGACATGTTCCGTTTTCGCTACTTGCAAGAGGATGAAGGCCAAGGAAGAGAAAACTGTCACAATTTCGTGACATGTTGCAGTTTCATGGGTATACAGAAGAAAAGGACATAGAAAGTAGAAGATGTCACAATTTCGTGACATGTCACATTTTCGCGACGAGGAGCAAAGAGAAAACCAAGCGAGAGAAAAATGTCGTGAAATCGTGACTTGTCGCGTTTTTGCAGTTCAAAACAACGAAAGGACAACATGGGGAAAGAACGTCGCGAAATCATGACATGTCATAGTTTCGTGGGAGCAAAGCAAGGAAGGAACAGAATAGTACGGAACGTCACAAAATTGTGACATGTTGGGTTTTCGCGACTTGGAGGTGATAATGAAGATGATGAGCAAAAATTGTCGCGATATCGCGACATGTCACAGTTTCGCGTCTTGTCGCGTTTTCGTGGAAGGACATGAAGAAGAAGGCAGAGAGCAAGAAATTGTCGCGATTTCGCGACATGTCTCGTTTTTGCGACCTAAGGAGAACAAAGAGTCGAATACGTCGTGATTTCGCGACATGTTTGGTTTTCGCGACCGAAAGTGGCAAAAGCGTACAAAGAGGGAAAATGTCATGATTTTGTGACATGTCACGTTTTTGCGACCTGTCATGGTTTCGTGCCAGGAAGCAGTTCAACGGCCCGATGAAGTATTGCGATTTCCCAGAATTTAATGTTTTGCTGCTTTCCAATGTGTGCAAGATAGAAGAACGTGCTTAGGCCTATAGCTTTCGAAGCCACTAGAATTGAAGACACCTCCATTATTCAAAGCTTCTTTTCATGATTTTCTAACGGTCCAAGCATGCTTCGAGAACGACCATTTAATGAAGACGACTGGTTCCTTGTTTCCATTCAATTTCTGATTTCTCCAAGGTTGGTTTAAGGGGATCATTTCCTTATTTTTTTTGTATATTTTATGGATCTCGAGAAAGTCTGTTTCATGCTTTGAATGCTACAGAGAGGCGAGACCTCTATAAATATCAATGTATATCTCAGAAAGAGGGATCGAAAGAAGGACTTTTGCTGAAAAACTTGTCAAACTTTTGCATAAATAAAAGATATTTGGCCTCTGATTCTACGAGCAATTTTCTGTGTGGTTTCCTTCTGTCTACTGCATTTCTCGTTTATGCTCATATTTTTATCTGCTGTGGGGATTTAAATTCTGTATCTGAATTTGAATATTGCTGGTGAAGAAGAGTGTGTTGGAATGCAATCTTGAAGGCAATCTGTGCAAGGTTGTAAGTAGATCATGTTACTGTCTTTTCTATATGTTGTTCATGTGCTTGAGGTGTTTTTTTGCTGCTAAGCTTTCCTAGATCTGACAAATTCAGCCTGTGGCTATATTTCCCATTTCTTTCTGCATATTTCCTATTTCTTTCCTGCAACTCTAGTCTTCAAGAACATAAAATTTAGTAAGGGAACCAGCCCTCTCTGGAGATTGGTTCGGGAGACATTTATTTCTCTTGGCCTTTCAATGTTGGCCGAGTCTAGGGTGTATTTATTTTAAAATCCTTTCCTATGGCAGATTCGTGACCAACAGTAACCTAGCCAATGTCATAGGTACTCTTGGGATAAATCACGTATCTTTTTATGATGATGATATTCCTTCCTTAAACTTACAAGGGAATTCTCCCCTTTAAATCATTAGATATATTGGGGAAAAGTTCATCAAAAGGATATTGGTGGATATTGATGGATAATGGTTACTCCCTCAATATATGCACTTATATTTTTTTTTGTAAATTTTGGATCAAAGGAGGAATATTTAACCAAATTTGATGTCATCATAAAGACTTTCAATAATGAGTCCCAAGAGGCCTGCCGCATCCTATAACTTCCCCTTAGGTTTGTACCCAAGATATTAGACACTTTGTTTTATGTGGTTTCTTGCCCAACATATTTTAATCTTCTTCTTGGATGCCCTTGGATCCATGAAATGAGGGTTGTTCCTTGTACTCTTCATCAATGTTTGAAGTATGAATTAAAAAATCAGCTTGTCACCATCTAGGGTGACCCTCATCCATTCCAATATTTTTCAATGGTTGAGCAAGCCCAATCTGACATCAAATTTTTTTCCATCTATTTCTCTTTATAAAAATTCTCAGATCACCAATAAGTTTGAGAATTTTAAAATAAGCGAGGAACCATCAATCATAGTCTCATCACAAGATTAAGCCAATAATTTGTTTGAAAGTCCTCTTATAGATTTAACTAAACCGCCACCCTCACCCTGAATTATGGATTTACCCCATAAAAGGGTGAAGTAGTACACATATGTATATGTACCTTTGTCTACATGGGCATGTCCCACAAAGAAAAGATCCATGGTAGCAACCCCTTTCCAGTAGAGTTAACTTTTTCCTATTTTTACCTATCCAATGATTACCCACTTCCTAAGTAGACTCTATCTAGTATGGGATATGAAGGTAGGGGTTTGAAGCCACAATAGAAAGGTATTTAAGAGCCTTTGGAAGTTGAGCTTTGGCTTGAGTGATATGGCATAGGCTACATCCCCCCAAAAAACCAAACTTTACCAACTAATGATGATCAAGTTATCACCTTCACTGAATTCATGAATCATCATGGCTTGGAGTGGAGTAATGAGGATAAGGGATCCCCTTCTACCTATAACTTTCTATTTTACAATTTTATAACTTTGGTGCATCCCGAGTTAGTTGTGATCCCAGGGGAGTATGTTGAAGGAGATACTCTTTGTGATATGGATCATGAAGATATCCTCCAAAATAGATTCTTTTATGATGGATTGGTCCCTTGTGTCACCCATGTTGAGTCTTCTAGTTCTCAAGTGGATCCCATTCCTATGTATCCCAAAGACCTTGAGCAACTAGGAATGATCTTTACCCTTCCTCACTATGATGATGAATCCCACATCCTCATTGAGGAGACCCTCGACACTAATATAAGTTATGAGAAAAACCCTAGAATCCTTAAGTTAGACAAAACCTTATCCATGGATGAGTAGGAGCAATTGACCAAAATATTAAAAGAATTTTATGATATCTTTTCTTGGGCATATGCCAACATGTTAGGGCTTGACCCCTATCTAGTTATGCATCATTTGGTAGTCAAGCCTAATGTTAAGCTTGTTAAGCAGAAGCTTAGGAAGGTGCATCTTAAAGTCACCCTACTAGTCCAAGAGGAGCTTCAAAAACTTTTTGACATCGATTTTATCAAAGCCATTGACTATTTTGATTGGATATTTGATATCATTATTATGGATAAGAGGGAAGGGACAATCAGAATATGTATCGGGACATCAATTTTGCTTGTCCCAAGGATGATTTTTCCCTTCCCAACATAGATATGATCATAAAATTCACAGTTAGATATGGAATGCTATCGCTCATGGATGGTTTCTTAGGATACAATCAGATCAAGATTACTCTCGAGGACCAGGCCATGACAACTTTCATAACTCCATGGGGTAGCTTTTTTTATAAATTCATGTTTTTTGGCTTAAAGAATATTGGTGCCACATACCAAAGGGCCATGACTCGATGCATGATATTTTTGAGGACTATGTGGACAATCTTCTTGGTTGCTCCATAAATTGAGAGACTCATGCTCAAGATTTAAGGTGTATCTTTAAAAGACTTTGCAAATACAAATTTCATATTAATCTCTTCAAGTGTGTGTTTGGAGTCACATCTAGTAAGCTTTTAGGATTCATAGTATCTAGGAAAGACATTGAAGTGGATCCTACTAAGATAGCAACTATTACTATCATGCCTCCTCCCTATAACCTAATTGAGTTGCGAAGCTTGCAAGGAAAAATTCAAGCTATTCATCGCTTCGTAGCCTAGTTAGCTGATAAGTGTCAGTCCTTTCTTAAGCTTCTTAAGGAAGATGTAGTGTTCAAGTGGGATTCTAAGCGTCAAAGAGATTTTGAGTCTCACTTCCTTACCTATAATTGTTCCTTCTAGACTAGATAAGCATTTAATACTTTACATAGCAACCATAGCACACACTTTGGGGCCATCCTTGCTCAACATGATGATAAAAAAAAGAGCGAGCTATCTACTATATCAATAGAACCTTGGTTAGCTTTGAAACCCACTACACTCTATAAACATGAAAAATTGACCCACTTTAGTGGGCAATATTCCCTGAGACTTCTAGGAGACCCCTTGGACTTGCCTAAGACAAGGGTAAGGCTTCTCCCCTTGTTTTACCTTTTTCTCCTCTCTATGCAAAATTGCACTCACCCTTGACGGGGTGCGACTTTGCATAGGCAAAATCACGATCGGCCTTGACGGGGCACAATTTTGTATTTTTAGGGTTTCTTCCAAGGAAACCCTAATTTTTTGGGTTTGGCATGTTTTACGTTGGCCCTCCTTGGTTTTTCACCTTTCTTACCTTTTAATTCCTTAATATAAGGAGGGTTTGAATTCACTTTTCACACATAATTACATTACATGGATTATTCATGATTTATTGCTCACTAACATTTGATTTCTCGTAAAGTGTTCTTATTCCATCTACATCCTTCCTTTTTGTTCACAAGATAATTAACTTTGGAGTGTGAAGTCTGATTGGTTTTCTGCTGTATTGGATTGTTGGTTACTTCTACTCACTCTTGGTCGATTGGTGTTGAAGCCCTAAGGAGAGATCAATCATTTGAGAGGTCTCAAACATTTCTACCTGCTTTCTTGCACTCTGTCAGGCGAAAGCACTCTACTGCATGTGCATTTTCATTTGTTGCATTTATATTAAATCATTTTAATCTAATCTGAGACATTTAGTCTCACTTCGACAAAATCGTTCCTGGATCTCTACGGGGTGCAATTTTGCATGTGCATTATCGTGCTCGCCTGTTATGGGGTGCAATCTCACCTAAGCAAAATCTAGGGGTAATCTATTGTCCCAAATTTCACCATTGTATTATGTTTGTTTACTTACAAAGATCAAATTTTGCTTTTATTTATCAAAGGTCAGCTAAAAGGACCTAAGGGGCTTGACTATTACATCTCCAAGAACTGTTGTATAGTGGCCTACGAAGGCCCCCTAATGCTAATCATATTTTTCAAGTGTTTATTAAGTTGTCTTACAAGAACAGGAGCTTTTGACAGCATTGGGTAAAGGGATAAAGACAAGGATAAATCACTGGATAAGCTAAGTATTTTTATTAGTCTCTAGGTTATTTGTTGAGTGCTTTTATTTTTTTTGTAAACCCTAGATATGATTTTATAGAAATATATTTCATTAATTTCTAGGCATTTGAAATATAAACAACATATAGTGTGCACTTAGGGTTAATTCTATTTTTGAGCCCTTGCTTAAAGGTTATCTAATTAGAGCTCTAGGGTTAGAAAAGCATTCAAAGGAAGAATCATTCTAGGGTTAGCTCTTGTATTCCTACATTTTGTATTTTTGCATTGTCCTTTATCTTTTATAGCATAGATCTAGAAAGTCCAAATCTAGGTGTTTGTCTGAAATCTCATACATCAAACATTCTTGAAAACTAGAGGACTTGAAGCGAGTCCTTAAACCATTCTTGGTGAACCCTTCCCCCCTAGCACCGAGTATAGAGAAAAACATACCCCTGTGGTTCACCCCAAAGGCTCTCTCTTACGGATCCATCTTTTGGGAATCCTACGTGGTAGGGCAGTTTTCCCCCTCTACATATTTGGTGAACCCGACATGAAGACGTCCTTTCTTTTAAAATATTTTAAAGCAAAGTCACTAAATTTGTTTGTGTGGCTGAAAAACCTTAATAATATTTAAAAAAATCCTTTTGTTTCTATTGTTGGCATTCTCTTCTAGCCTTTTACTTTTTTAATGGCTCCTTTCCTTAAAAGTTAGTGAAAGCAACTCGAATCTGATTATGTTCCTCCTGAAGATGATCAGATTGATAGAGAGGATCCTGACATAGATCTAGAAGAACAAGATAATATAGAAATTGAAATGAATTTTTATCCTTATGTAGGCCCTAATGGTGGGTTTGTCTTTTCATAATTTGAGCACATTTGGGATTTTATGAAAGCTAATAAAGATAAGATATTGGAGGGTAGGAAATGGGAAGCTCATCTCGAAAGAGGTGAGACTCCTCCACCCCCTCCTCCAATAAGCTCCCCCATGCTTTACCAAAATAATCCCTTGCCTAAATCAATGCATCCTAATAATTTAAACCAAGTCCTTGACACTACTACAATCACCAACATTGGAAGGAATCTACAAGCTCCTTCAATTAGTAGTATTACTAAAAAATATTTTCAATTTCTTCCTCAATATTCTAATATCAACACTTTTCCTTATGTTCTACCAAATGTTAGCTATCCATTTTTAAAATGTGCCACAATTAACAATAGTATCCATACCTTCAACCTGAATCAAGATTGGTTCCTCAACACACATATGGGAATTTGGGAACAATACGTAACAATAATCCAAAAGTACAGAATCTAGCAAATATGGTAAAGCAGTTGGTTTTAAAATTTGATATGATTCAGCCTTCAAGTTTTACTTACAGTTATAAGAAAATATGTAATCAACCATTGGATCTTGTTTTTGCTGCTAGACCTTATCCTAATCATATTCCTATGCTAGTTTTTCCTATTTATAAAGGTATAGAAGATCCAATAGAGAATTTAAGAAGATTTAGAACCACTTGCCATGATCTCATTTATGATGACATGTTGTTACTCAAAACATTACCTAAGAGTCTTGGTGGCATGGCATTAGAGTGGTATTATAGGGTAACCAATTATTCCTTGAAGAACTTTGAAGAAACAACATAATTATTTGTTCAAAATTTTGGTTCTTACATTGAAAAGGAAGTGACAATGAAAGATGTTTACAATTTAAAACAAATAAAAGAGGAAAATTTTTCAGAGTTCTTGGCTTGTTGGAGAAGTTTAGTTGGATGTTTAAGCTATAGTTTACCACCGAAATATATGCTTAAGATATTTATTGGTAATTTACAAGAACAATTATCTTATGCCTTAGATAATACTACTATTACATATTTTTATCAAGCAATTGATTTAACAAGAAAAGTAGAACAAGCCCTTATCAGAAGAGGCCAACTCAAAGTCAGAGAATAGAAATCTACTAAATATCAACATAAAAATAAGCACATAGGAGGTGATAGTGGAATGGATAGTAGGCCTATTAATAATGTTACTAACAACCTATAAAATATAGTACTTTAGAAACCTCCACAAAGGAATTTTACAAGGCTTAATATGTCTATGGAAGCAACTTTGAAATAACTTTTAGAAGGTAAAGTAATTGAGTTACCTCCCATAAGACAACCATATACTACAACTTATTGGTATAAGATAATTCAACATTGTGTATATCATAGAGTGAAAGGTCATTGGACAAATTCTTGTAAAAAGTTGAAATATGTGGTTCAAGATTTGATTGATGCATGACGTATTGACTTAGACAATTTCCAGGAAATGAATAATAAAGTACATACCCAAAAACTGTGACTACCAATCAAGATATGGGAATATATAAGGATCCATTGCCAAAACATAATCAACAAGTAGCAAATCAGGTGGCCCATCAGAATGAGCCTCCTCCCTATGGCAATATGGTTGGTATGGTTGGGGTAACTACAAGAAGACAAAATCAGACTCATCATCCTTAGCAAGGATAGAATTCTATATTACATCCTAGTTTAATTTTGAAGAATAATTAGAGAAAAGTTTCAGATACAGGGACTCCACCTATTGTGTTGAGACCATAGCCTAAGGTTTCATTTGATCTCCAAAAGCAGTTGGCTAGTACTCCAGCAAAGATATCAGTCTTAGAACTCTTACAAAATTCTCCCAACCATAGAGATACTTTGATGGAATTTTTAAAGCAACAATCGGTTCCCTTAGATATTTCTCCTAATGCTATAGTTGATACCGTAGGTTCTCTTGGGATACATCAAATCTCATTCTCGGATGATGATAAATCTTCCTCAAAATTACAAGAAGATTCTTCACTTTACATCATTGCACTTATTGGGGATATCTTCATTTAAAAGAATTTTTATTGATAATGGTTCTTACCTCAATTTGTGTACATATCAATTCTTTCAAAAATTTGGATTAAAAGAGGAATATTTAACAAAATATGATATCATTAAAAAGCTTTCAACAATGAGTCTCAATATGCCTGTGGTGTCATATCTCTTCCCCTTAAAGTTGGGCCTAAAATATTAGATACTTTGTTTTATGTGGACATTATCCTACATCTTTTAATCTTCTTCTTGGACGACCTTGTATTCATGCAATAAAGTTCATCCCTTCTACTCTTCATCAATACCTTAAATTTGAATTTAAGAACCAAGTTATCACCATTCCGGGTGACCCTCGATCATTTATGTTTTATTCAAATGTAGAGCGAGCTCAATTTGAGTTAAACCTATGTTATTCCATTTATTCAATGGTTTCCCATGTTCCTCAAATGAGATATCATAACAATTTCAAAATTAAAAAAAATGAGTGAGGAACACATCTCAAATCTCCGAAATCATGATAATCAATTTATTTAATCACTTCTTCTAGATTTAGCCAAGCTACCACCATCACCAAGAACCATAGGTTTACCCCATAAGAAAGGTGATGTTGTACACATTAGTGCGTGTACATTTTTATTCATAAAAATTCCTTCGAAGAAAAGATAAGTGGTAGCAACCCCTCTCCCATTGAGTGTTCTTTTGCTCATTTTTACCTTTCCAATGATTACCCACTTCCTAAACAAATCCTATCTAGTATAGGATATGTAGGTAAATTTCTGGGACCATAATAGAAAGGCATTCAAGAGCCTTTGGATGTTGAGATCTAGATTGGGAGATGTGGCATAGGTTTTATACCTAATAAAGACCAACCTTTACATTTGACAATGATGATCATCTTATGACTTATGCTGAATATATGGATTATCAAAAATCAAGAGTGGGTGATGAGGATGATGGTCCCCCTTATTCTTTTGATATCTTGTTTTACAATATGATTTATTCTATATGTTCTAAAAGGAAGCCTTCTACTCTAAAGATAAATCTTTTTTGGTTGTCTTATAATGATATTTATATTAAAAAGAATGGTTTTGTTCACAATTGTATTGATTATCATGCTATGGCTATCAGAGAAAGAGCCACGAAGGAGGTTCTTTGTGATTTTCATCATCGAGATGACTTACTTTTTGGGTATTTATTTGAGGAAACAGTTCATGGTACACTTGTTTCTTATCCTAAGAAAGGTGATACACTTAGAGTTTGTGTCGACTTTAATTCTGTTTACTTAAATAAATAAATTAAATTAAAAAATAATAAAAAAATAAAAATTGCATTAAATAAATTAATTATCATTTAGCTATGCATTTGCATTTTTTTTGCATCCATCTACTTGTTCGTACTACATTGTTGCTTGTCATCCTTTTGCATTGCTTACCTGACAATTAACACAACCTGCACACTTCAATGTCATATTTTGCATGATTGCTTGTTCATGATTGTTTGATCATATATATTTTTGGGGATCTTGCGACAATGGCATGTGATGATACCTAGTTAGGTTATAGCTCACATGCATTGCACTCTCTTTAGGGTTCTGATGCCTAGTAAGATCCCCACCTAGGATTTTCTTCTTCAATCTTCTTTCTTGCTTTTATCTGCCTCTTCACGTTCTATATCTTCATTGGTCTTGGAAGTAGTGAGAGTAACTCTTAGATCAAGGATGATAGTTTGTTAATATTTCCTTGTCACTTTTTCATTGCCTTCATTTTCTTCTGTGTCTTCCTTTGCTTTTGACAAGGAGATATGTATGCTTTATTTCTTTATATTTTTCAAAGTTGTCTTCTCTGCACATTTGTACACACTCACTATATTGTGTTTAGATTTAAACCCCTATCAGGGGTAGCACTCGCCTAATATATTTTATCCTTATATATTACACCCCACATAGGATAATTATACATCCTAGCGGGTATCTTATCGGATATGATCTTCTATCAGGTTATACTCCCTTTTTGACTCAATGGGCTCAACATCCCATTATAGGATAAGCTCCTTGGACATTTTCAGTAGGTCTTGGCATACATCCTAGTGCGTAATCACCCCACAATAATCAATTAGAGAGAAACCACCCATAGCAGGTCATAATTTGACACCTCATCCTTTACAGTGAATACTATACCCATAGTGGGTTTAGCTCCCTATTTTATAGTACGATTCAAAGTATTTAATCACATTGGTCCCTTACGACCTACGCTAATTTCAATACTATGTTTTGCCTATCCTTCTCTATTTCAGATGGTTGACCTTTGGATATTCTTCTCCTTTGTCTTCTTCTTCTCTCTCTTTATTTTTCTATTTGTTGGTTTTCTTTCTTGTTTTGTCTTGTGTTTTCTTTCTTCATTCCATCCATTCCATCCATACATTTCATATAGTCTTGCATTAAGATAGATTGCATGCATAAAACATCAAAATTAAAGAACATATAAATTAAATAAAATCACATGCACAAAATCACACAAAATATAAAAGAAGCAGCTATGTATTACTTGATGAGAAAAGAGAGATACATCCATGTCTGGTTGGTGTACCATAGTCCAGTTCCAATACACTCAACAAATCTCTAGATATGCATACCACAATCAAAACTGGTATGTCATCCCGATACTTAATGTTATCTTTGAGAGCTTGTCTCCTTTGCTCTGCCTAGAGGAGGAGGTGGTCCAGGCAGTCGCATACCCATGGACAATGAAGCTAAGAATGTTTGTGATTGATATTGTGACCTACTAGCTGATTAGAGGGATAGAGGGAGTGCTAATATCTACCCATATGGTACTACCTAATAGTACATAGTCTCATAAAATATAGCCTATTGAATGACCACCTCTAGCCTCTCCCCTGCCCTCTATAGCTTTGCCTATAGAAGGTAAACTCTATTGCTAGCTTGGCTAATCCCAACGATAGCTATCCCCTCTGCCTAAGCACTTTGATTATTTGTGTTCAAATGGTTCTCCCCTCAAAGATGATTGGCCTCTACTCGAGCTGCATCCCTCTCCCTCTATATGGTATTTATCAAAACCCCTAGTCCCTCGATCCTCTTGGACATGTACTCCTAGAGTAGGTCCATCTGTCTTCATAGAGTCACCACCTAAGATCGTAGTGCCTCTACCTCTTCCCATGGATCCCCTCATCCCAAGGTCTGGTCTCAACCAACTACTGTTGATGTGGAGACCTCTCTTGATCCTCCACCTGGTAGTACCTTGGCCTATGTGGGGGTAAATCTATATGCCCCTATTTCTTTTATCCCTATAGCATTGGTTTCCTATGTTACTAGCTCAATCTGAACCTGGGTCTACCTCTAACTTAGAGCTATTGGGCCCTTTTGTGCCCTCTCTATGGCTTTGCAAGCTACCTCCTAAAAATATCGTTGTATACCTAGGCCCATCACTTGGTACCTCTATATCGAAACAGGTGGGGAGACCCTCCGGGGCATGACTCCTCTATACCACCACCTATAGCCAAAGGCCACTCCTATGTTGTCCACCCTAGAATCCATGTAAGGAGGATCGTCCAAGTCCTCCTTTGTCCACTTGGCCAAGTTTGGTCCACCTCCCACCCCTATTGTATCCTAGTAGACTCTCTGGTACTAGTAATCCCTTAGGTTTGGGATTCCTTGCAAGATATCGAATTGCCTCGAGACTAAGTCAAATAGGAAGACCTCTGGCTCCCCTCTCTTCGTAGTAAGCCACATGATCCTCCCAACCCTCACTAGCTCTAGTCTATCCTTAGCCCATCTTGAGTGTAGATGCCAGGGTCACCATATAATCTTGGCATCCCTTAGCTCATCTACGACCCGCCGCTCTAGTGGTAGGTGCCCAACGTAGGTCCTCGTGACTCACTCTAGGGATTTGGATCATTTATATGTTGTTGGTTGCTCCAGGCTAGGCAATGGTACTAGTAGTACATTTGATCTCTACATCGCTATGTGCTCCTAGATCCATACCTAGAGCAAATTCATGCACACTAGCGCTATTGTATATTGTACACAACGTACAATATCCTATACAAATGAGCCAATACATATGGACCCCATGCAAACCAAACTCTTTGGTGTTGCATATCTACCACTACACTTGCCATCATCCATGGTAGATATCGCCTGCTGGTATGGCACATCAACTGCCTACCACCACCCCATAGAGCTTGATCATCAATGGGTCCACCCATATCACCTCACCAGGTCATCCATGACTATGGTGCTCTCTCACACCTATTGAGCCCAACCTCCTAAAAATTGCTACAAGGTTGCTGACTTCCCTTATGCTCTATAAACTACCATTCCCCTAATAGGGATGCACAAGATGTTCCATACATCCTCCAGTGTGACGGTCATATCTCCCATGGGTATCCAAAATGTGGATGACTCTGGGTACCATCTCTCCACCAGTGCCATTAGTAGAGCCTTGCTTGCCTCTACTCGAGGTAGCCTTGCTAGGGGGTCTAGCCCCACCGCATCCAATGTGTCCCTCTCTGCTTGTTCGAGTGCCTCTAGCTCTACCTCTAAGGATTCGACTCTCCACATATGGCTCTCGAGTACCCTAAGCTGCAATAACAACAAAAATAAAATTTTCCATCAGTTAAAATAATATTTCTAAATAAGTACATTAATTAATTAATTATTTTTAATTTAATTAATTTTTTTCTAAGTTTGTTTTCTAAGGTCACATTTTGCATATCCAAAGTTGGTTTTCTTGCTTCTATATCTATTTTCTTCTTTCTCTTTTTTTTTTTCTTTTTTGCTTTCTCTTCCTTCCTTTTCTTTTTCCCACTTCGACGAAATCATGCCTAGTTTTTCAGGACCGTAATTTTGTTGAGGCGAAGTCGTGCCCCGCTTTCAGGAGGCACAATTTCATGAAATCGCGTCTAGGTCTTGTCACCTGGCATAATTTCACCACTACTACCCAGGGAAAAATCACGGCTAGACTGCGAAATCGTGCCTGGGTTGTACATAGTAAAACCACCGATTTTGGTGGAAAAACCACCCAAAATTGCACAAAAATTTGAAAAAATTAAAATGCAAGTGTGGTTTTTGATCCTACATGTGCTCGCTCTACTTTCATGTTGGCCTCGCCCCTCATGATTTCTGAACAATGCACCAATAGCACCATCTCCTCTTTTCCCTAGAGCTCTTTTCTTCTCTCTCATGCGTAAAAAATAAATTCGGGTTTTACCCCATTTTTCACTTTTATCCCTATTTTTGCATGCTTTTCCTTTTTTCTCTTTTGTTTTTCTTTGCTTCTTCTTCTTCTGAGTTTGTATTTTCAAGTTTTTATGAGGGATTTGTTCCTCATAAAACTCGAGGGTGCACTCTGGCCTTAGAGGTATTAATGTCCCCAATGCCTCAATTTGCATGCAAAACATGAAAGTGTTTGGAATAACACTGTTTTTGCACCATCATTTTTTTCTAAACCAACCACCCCATTTCTACTTGTCACCTTTTATTTATGAGTGTTTACATATTTTATTTGACACATTTATTAGGCCATAAATGCGTCAAAGAGGGGGCAAAATGTAGACATGAAAAATTAACCCACTTTAGTGGGTAATATTCCTTGAGCCTTCTAGGAGACCCCTTGGACTTGCCCAGGGCAATGGTAAGGCTTCTACCCCCTGTACTGCCTTTTTCTCCTCTCTATGCGAAATTACGCTCACCTTTGATGGGGCGTGACTTTGCATAGGCGAAATTGCGATCGGCCTTGACAGGGCATAATTTTGCATTTTTAGGGCTTCTTCCAAGGAAACCCTAATTTTTTGAGTTTGATGTGTTTTATGTCGGTCCTCATTGGTTTTTCCACATTTCTCGCCTTTACATCCACTATATAAGGAGGGTTTGAATTCAATTTTCACACACAATTATATTACATGGATTATTCATGACTTATTGCGTGCTAACATTTGATTTCTCACAAATTTTTTGTATTCGGTCTACATCCTTCCCTTTCATTTGCAAGCTAATTAACTTTGGAGTGTGAATTTTGATTGATTTTATACTACATTGGATTATTGATTGCTTCTGCTCGCTCTTGGTGGATTGGTGTTGAAGCCCTAAGGAGAGATCAACCATTTGAGAGGTCTCAAACCTTTCTGCCTACTTTCTTGCACTCTGCCAAGTGAAAGTGTTGTGCTACATGTTATTTTTTATTCATTGCATTTAGATTAAATCATTTCAATATAATCTAAGACATTTAGTCTCTCTTTGATAAAATCACACTCGAGACTCTATGGGGTGCGATTTTGCCTGCGCATTATTGCTCTCACCTATTATGGGGCGCGTAATCACATGAGAAAAATATGGTGGTAACATGCTATCCCAAATTTCACTATTTCATTTTAGGCTGCATTTAGAGCTTGATAGTACATTCTATTATGTGGTTCCATCATTTTATTTTACTGTATTGTATTATGTTTGTTTTCTTCCAAAGGTCAATTTTTGCTTTTATTTATCAAAGGTTAGCTAAAAGGACCTAGGGGGTTTTATTGTTTGCACCTCCAAGCACTGTTGTATAATGGACTAAGCAGACCCCCTAATGCTAATCATATTTTTCAAGTTGTCTTGCAGGAACAAGAATTATTGACAGCATTGGGTAAAGAGATAAAGGTAAGTATACATCACCGGATAAGTTAAGTATTCTGATTAGTATTTAGGCTATTTGTTGAGTGCTTTTATTTTTGTTGTAAACCCTAGATCTGATTTTATGGAAATATAAATTATTAATTTCTAGATATTTAAAAGATAAACAACATATAGTGTGCACTTAGGGTTAATTCTGTTTGTGCATCTATTTTTGAGCCCTTGCTTAAATGTTATCTATTTAGAGCTTTAGAGTTTGAAAAGCATTCAAAGGAAGAATCATTCTATAGTTAGCTCTTGTATTCCTGCATTCTGTAATTTTGCATCGTCCTTTATATTTTATAGCATAGATCTAGAAAGGCCAAATCTATGTGTTTATCTTGAATATCATACATCAAACATTCTTAAAAACTAGAGGACTTGGAGTGAGTCCTTAAACCATTCCTGGTGAACCCTTCTCCCCATAGCACTGAATGCAGAGAATAACATACCCTTGCAGTTCACCCCAAAGGCTCTCTCTTGTGGATCTAGCTTTTGGAAATTGTACGTGATAGGGCAGTTTTCCCCCTCTACACACTCCCTTATAGAAATTATGCTTTACTATAGTGTTTACCTCTCAAAATTTTAGACAATATATGCTTATCCATAAGATATTAGTAGTTGCAAGGTTTGATCCTCTTTGCTACTTAATGTCAAAGCTCTACCTTTTAGGTCGAGCTGCTAAGTGGGTCCTAGCCCTTAGTGAATTTGACTTAATATTTATAGGTTGGAAGGCTATAAAATGTCAGATGATCATTGATCATCTAGCCATTGTTCCCCTAGAGTCTACCCATCCCTTAGTCATCAAGTTTCTTGATGAGTGTCTTAGTTTAAAAGTAGAATATCATGAGTCCTATAATTTATTTTTTAATAGATCCCATTGCTTAAAGGGAACTGGGACTGGAATCATTCTAGTCACCCCTCAGAAACAACTGATATCCCTTTCCTTCAAGATTTATTTCTCTTGCACTAATAATACTATGGAGTATGAGGATTTAATCCTAGGTCTTAGGGCTACCTTAACCTTACAGGTTAGAGTTCTCTTTCTCTTTGGTGACTCTCAACTTGTGGTTAATTATATCAAAAAAGTTTATCAAACTAAATATGATAAACTAAAACCTTACAAGGATATTATCACCAAGATTTTATCAACCTTTGATAAGGTAACTATATATTTTGTCCCTAGATCCTCGAACTGTCATGTAGATGCCATAGCCACTGTAACATACCTTATCCATTTAGAGTTAGAATATGATCAAGCGATGATTATCATCAGACAACTCTGAGAGCCCAAACCATTAGTTCTAGCCTCATTTTGTTAGATGTCCTAAACATTGGAGTTTCTCAGTCAGAGCCTTGGTAAATAGATATATTTAATTTACTTAAGGATGGTTCAATGCTTGATGGCTTAGATCACAATCAATAATAGCTTTTGTAAAAAAGAACATGCTGAATTGTCATAATCGATGATACTTTATATCAACATTCTTTCAAGGGCATCCTCTTATGTTACCTTGGCTCCTAATGGATCCATCGAGAATCATACATAGTGCATTATTTTCCCTCTCTACAATAATATCCATCACCAATGTATCCATAAGTGTCATCTGACCTAAAAGAATAAACAACATAATCATAATTGTCAAGCAACAATGCATAGTATGTCAACCAACAATAAGAAAAATAAGTGTAGTACAAATGTAGCTTCACCAAGCCATTGGTGGGAGCTATTGTTGTAGGAGAGAACATTAAGAGCCGATATGCTATTTTAGGAGAGAACACCAAGAGGTAAGTCGTTGTTGTAGGAGAGAACACCAAGAGTCAAGCCACTATTGTAGGAGAGAACACCAAGATACAAGCTATTGTTGTAGGATAGAACACCAAGAGTCGAGCTGCTACTGCAGGAGAGAACACCCAAGCCATTGTTGGAAGGAGAAGAGTCATTTTTGCATAAGGTGAACTCCAAGAGTCATTCTTGGAAGGAGAATATTTTTAGCCAAGGCTATGCAGGAAGAAGGAAACACCTAAATCTAGCACCAAAATCCATTTCAAAGATGTTCAAACATGATGTCAAATAGAGGATGAATGATTGGTAGAATGCAGTAAAATTGTTCATTTAGTGAGATAGAAACTTAGTGTATAACCACATGACATCGTCATTCAAAATAATGTTGAGATAATCAAATATTTTGCCTGCCATTTGAAGGAATGTTACAAAGAACTAATTAAAAGCCTACTAACACACATTAAGAAATAGAACAAAAGGCATTCAAAGCATTCACATCATTTAAGGGAGTTAAGGCACATATTCTATGTTTGTGAATTTAGTTTCAATTTTTAGGGTTTCCAATATAAACTCAAGGAGTTATAAGGTTTGAACAAATAAATTAATGCTTTATTAGGTTTCGATAAATTTAAGGAGTGATAAGGTTTGAATAATTTAATTCTTTATTAGGTTTTTTGATAAAGTAAAGTAAATTTAAGGAGTAATAAGGTTTAACCTAATACATGGAGTTATAAGTAGGAATTATCAAATTCTCTTTAATAGTAAGTTTTTAAATTTGTTTTCATTAATTTTTGAATTAATATATTATTTGCAAAACTAATTAAGTTGGGAGTCAAAAGGTATTCAACCTCAAACTTTGGAAAATTAATTTTACAAAATTCTTATTTTCTTAGTTTCTAATATTTAGTAGACATCAGAATTTCTACTCTATAGTTTTATAATATATAAACTTTGATTTATTTAAAACTAGGGAGTTATAAGGTAGTCTACATCAAAGGAAATATATTCTTGATATTGATTGCATATCATGGAAGATGTCTACTTTAAAAGGTTTAAATTCTAAAAATTCAATGGATAACAATATGGAGTTCATGATACGAAAAGAAAAAGTAAATGTCATAAAATTTAGGATCAAGAATTTGATTGAAAAATCTGAAGGAAAGATAGATATAGTTTCAAAATTAATCTATAGTGAAGCCATAGGAGAAAATTTTGAAATATTTGAATACTATTTACATGCAATAATTATTGAAGCAATTGATGATGGAAAATATAGTATTATGATACATTTAGATATTGGGAGCATAATGTATATGGCATTGCTTACACTCAAGTTCTATAAAGAAGAAAATATGAAACAAAAGGAGTTATTGAATCTCTTGAGAAGAAATTGAAAATAGATGAATCATTTTTGGAAATTTTTTTCCATTCTTCTTGTAGTATTGATATTTCAAGTTCATCTAACTCAGGAACCTATTATGTTGCTTTAAGTGAGTGTTCAGAAGTCTCCATACAGGAAAATAAAAGGTCATATGATTTTAAAAACAAAGGAAAAGGAAATATTCTTATACAAAAATCTAAAGACAATGAGAAAGTTCAATATACCTATAATATTGAAGCTACAAAGACTGAAGAACATGAAGTTGAATTCAGAGATGAAGTCAAGCAAGAAAAAGATCCAAATAAAGATCAAGACAAAGACCAAATCCATTGCAAAGTCACTTGAAGGATGAAGACCTAGATTGAAGATAAATACAAGTGGGTGTTGGAGTATATTACATTGTTTGGTACATGCTAATGTATCTCCATGGTACCTTCATGGTACATATTATAAATATTATATTAGGAGTGAGTCTTAGATTAAAGTGTGAGTAATATTTTATGTAATGTAATAATGTGTAGGAAATACACAAGTGTCATGTGAGTAAGTGTGCAAGTGTAATGTGAGTATATGTGCACAAGTGTCTTATGTGTAAGTGTGCACAAGTATCTTTAGATTAGAGTGTGCTAAGTGAAGAGTCATGTCTAGGTGTACATACAAGATAGAGTCATGTGTATGCAAGTGTCAAGTAGAGATGCCAAGAATCATGAGACTTGGCATAAGGAAAGGAATAGTCAAGTAACCAAAGAGTCACTCTATAATAGCTATATATTACTCTATGGAGGAACATAATGGATATAACAAACATAGCAAGTATAGTGAGCATAGAGAAGCAATTATCAATATCATTGTAAAGAGTCAAGTACTATATTTTGTAAGAGGAAAAAAGAGTAATAAATTTTACATACATTTGAGCAACTAATATTGTAAGTTGTGTTACATGCTTTGTACATGTATGATACAAGCTATTTACATTCATAGTTTTTGCACATTAACAAATGTTAGTTGATATATAGAAGCCTAATTATACAAATTACTTTGCTCATATTTATTTTGCTTACATCATTATTTTGATCTTACTATATTGTGGCTATCATATGTTTGATCCTATGAAATTTATCCTATGAGTTTACTTTGATATTAAGGCTTCAAAAGACATCACATTTATCCTTCCTATCTACCTAGACTACTCCACAACCTTGAATAGGTTAGACTCTAAAAGTTCATAGAGCCCAAGAAAGAATTCCATAGTCCAGACGTCAGGTCTTTGACTCTTATTTTTTTGGAAGGAAGTTAAAACAACTTTGAGCTCCTCCTTTGAGACTTTTTGAACCAACTCATGATTGACTTGCTCATCTATAAAACTAGGAAAGAGAGAAGTTATTATAACTATTTTAGCTATATTGACTTGATACTTGTAAAGTTGATCATAATACCTTACTCCCATGTGAGTTATTCCTTTAAAGGAGGAAACTTTACTTCCATCTCGACCTTGTAGCTCCCAGATTATTTTAGGTTGTTTTCTATGATTTGTGAAGCTATGGAAAGATTTAGTGTTCTCATCACCATTTGCAATCCATAGTGCTCTACTTTTGAGCCTCCATCATGATTCTATCTTTGCCAAAAATCTTCTCTTGTCTTGTTCCAATATTTTATACTTAAGATTTATTTCCTCATCCAATTATTTCTCAAATTCATTTGCTAGATACACTGCAATATCCTCCTCAATATCCCTTAGTTTTTGTTCATTCATCAATTTATTTTTAAAGGCCCATTGAACCACTGCTACATTAACCATTTTTAGATTTGTTTCAAATTGAATACTAGCAGATTCTCTTAGACTAGGATAAAACTTCATCCATTCTAATTTGACAAGAGTTACAAAGTTATCCTCTCCACTTAGAATTGAATTTCAAAGGACTATGTGGTTTTTCTCCTATTTTGCTATAAGAAGAATGATGGGAGGGTGATCAGAGTCTCCTTTGACTTCAACCTAAGACTTCAGTCTATAAGTGCCATTTACCAAACTCTTAGTTACTTAGAATCTATCCAATCTCTTAGAAATTCTATCAACCCTCGTCCTCATGTTTCTCCAAGTTACGACCTGTTGAGCATGCAAATGACACATTATCAAGGATATGTCAATGTAATTGGAACATAGATTTGTTCCCTATTGAAAGGAAATTCTTTCCCCCAAGGTTTGGGTATGCCAGGTCTTGATCATTGCAGATAGACTTAGAGGTCGTTGATAACTATTTCTTTTAAGGGGCCTTTACTGGTTATGCCAAAAAAATACAAATTTCTTGGTACAATGCTAAAAATTGAAATGCTTGACTGTAAGAAAGAAATTCTACTCCTAATTTAAATAAGCTTCAAATAAAATTCAAAGGTTGAAGGGTGAGATAAAATAAAATAAAACAAGTTGATATTGCCCTAAAACTCCAACTCAAATTCGGTAAAGCAAGAAACCCAAATTTAAACCATTCTCAACCCAACCAGTATTCACATAGCCTTAGGTATGAGATGGTGCAATCTTCAAAGGGATAATAGACTATGAAAAGAACTGAGTGCAACTACCACCAACATACGCAAAATAGACACAATAAATCTCAAAGCCTCATATTAAACGATAATCATTGAGTACATTATTTCAGGTTCATCCACTTGAATGGATTACAAAGAGCATAACTCAAGGATAATAGAAAATTGGTTTAGAAAAATCATTCAAATACAAAGAGAAAGCAAAAAAACTATCAGAGAGCTAGCTAACAGATTTATTTTCAACCTTTGTAACTGGCGAGCGAGCCACCATTTATACAATTTGACAGCTTTCACCTAGCATTACATCTTACAATTAATTGTCATCTAATTTCAGGGCATGCCTTTTGAAAATAAATTTCCCTCCATACTGTGGCCACACCTCATTAAATGGGAAGTACTTTGGACATGTCTCATTAAGACTCCATTTGGAAAAATCCCTACAATGACCATGGTTCATTAATTTCCTACTTGCATGATGCTCAAAAAATCTAGAACCACCATACCGCATTAATTTTTATTCTACAGAATACAATGGAGTATTGATTTCCCACCTCTTCCATTTTTGCATGATTATACTCATCCAGTTCACATCGAAAATCCATGTCCGCCACCACGTTTGCCATTTAATGTAGCCACCAACAAAAATTCAGCAAAAATTTAGCAAAAAATTTAAAAGGAGGCAAAAGTTAGAACATTAATACTATTATTAATTTAATTATTTTAATCTTCCTAAGGTTTTAATTTTTTAATTCTTAATTTTTAATTTTTATAAGGTTTTGAAACCTTTGATTTTTTTCTTATTTTTAATTTATTATTATTTTTAAATTTTTTTTTGGCATTATAGCAAAAATATTTTCTAGGTTTAAGACCATACTTTTTTGGTATTACATCGTTGCTTACCGCTATGTCATCAATCCAGGTGGCTTCAATTTGCCGAGCATTCATTTTCCTTGGTAGAATTTCAGGTTTTAATTTCGGCATTGCCATCCCCAAAAGTTTGGTTCTTTCATACTTAGCAAATTTCCATTTATTAAAAGATTACCAATGGGCAGACTTTCGGGACATCCACTTCTTCAACAATGATCCATTTTCTCGATATAGAGCATGGGCAAACTTCATTTCTCATCTTGTTGGACGGTAGGGTTTTGGGACTCCATAGGGATGTGATGGCCTCCCATATTTTTGCCAAGTGCAACACTTAGCAAGCTTTCCATTTTCCAATGTCAGGGCTTGATTTTTTAATTGCTAAAATTCATTTTTTAAATACTGGGTCTTTTTTCTAATCGGTGGGGTTTTGGGTTTCAAATTTAACGTTGTTCTTCCTAAAATCCTGACACTCCTTTATGCTTAGAACACTTTAATATTTATGAAAATGTGCATGAGCGGGGTTTCGATATCTCACCTTTTCCACAAATGTCCTACATTTCTGACAATGCACATGGGCAAAATTTAGGGACTTCTCTCTCTTCCACCTATGTCCCATTTCTTCGACCAAGCTTATACTTAGAATTTCTATTTACTTTTCTCCAAGTTATCGTTTGATGGACTTTTGGGAAGCTTAATTCTTTGTCAATGTCATTTTTTCTTGATAATATTCCAACTTTGCTAAAGTGGTAGGGTTTTGGGACTCCATCGAGATGCAATGGCATCCCATTTTTCTGCCCATCTTCCAACCATCCTATTTTTCTACCTAGTGCAATTCTTGGACAACGAGGTTTTGAGAATTCTCTTTCCTCAAACAATGTTCCATTTCTCCGTAAAGGCTTGACCTAGGAAATATTTCATTTTCCTTAATGCGACAGGTGTTTTAGGTTTCATTTGAAGTGTGGTAGTGACCCATTTCTCCGCCCTTCATCCTAACCTTATCCAAGTGGCAGGGTTTCAAGATTCCATTGGGGCTTGAAGACATCCCATTTTTTCACCCAATCTCCTTTTAGTTTGTTGAGTGGTAGACTTTTAGGATTTCATCGGGGTGCGATGGCATCCCATTTTTTTGCCCACTTTCATACTTGACATTTTTTATGTTTGACACTATTTTTTGATTGCAAAGACATCCGACCTTATGTATTTTGGCACTTCCATGTCACATGAAGGATTCTCATTGCCCAAAGATGATTTTATAATACTGGGAAACAAATTCAAAATGCTTGAAAGTGATTTTAGCAAGGTGCAAGATTATGAAAAAAATGAAAGTGCCTAGGATTTGATGAAATTTTCTAGATGCCTAAATGAGCCAAATGGGTACCTAGATCCATTGAGATAACCCAAAATTTTATTTTGGATAAGAGATATTGCAATTAGAAGTTCCCGAGCTGCTACGAGAAACTGCTATTTTTGAAAAAAATTCATATCTAAAATTCTATAAACCTAGAACCACTACAAGGATGAACTTGATATATTTTTTCCAGTCTTTGAATCACCTCAAACATAGTCTCCTTTCAAAAGTTATGGCAATTTTAAATTTATAGCAAAATCTAGGGCAAGATGATGAACTTAAAGAACCCTAAAATTGAAATTAAAATTTCAAACCTTAGAATAAACCTTTAAAATTCAATCTTCTAAAATATTAATTTGAAATAATGTTGTTGAAGAGAAAAAATTCAAAATGTTAAATGCAATCACTTTCAAAATACACTATGCAAGTAGTTTCAACACTTTGATGCAAGCAAAATTGAAAAAAATGATGCAAGCAAAAATTAAAACCTTGATGCAAACAAATATTGACACTAAAATAAAATATTTCAAGTGGGTCCCTAGTCTAGACTGGGGCGTGTTGTGCAAGCGCAACAACAAATGGAAACTCTGTTGAAAAATTCTCCTGAGCATTTTGGGAATAACAAGAAACCCCTCTAAAACTATGAAACCTCCAAAGCAGCAAAACCAAAAATTTGGCATCCACCCAAGATTGGTGTTAGACAAATAGTCTTAAAGAAATACCTCATTTATCTTAGAAAAGGTGTGTGTGCATGTGAATTCATTTTGTTCCAAAATTAGTTAAACTTTGTGAGCATAGTTTGGGAAATATGCTAGTTTACCCTTGAGTGAACATTGATCTACTAATGATGAGCTTCGTCACACAAGTAGACATGTCACCAATTTTTGGACATTACTCCATTACCAACCAAGAATACATAGCCGTTATATTTGATCCCACTCTAGACCTTGCTCTAATTCTAGCTAGACATTTATAGCCCCGGTAGAGGTTGTTTGAATCAACCAAGCACTTGAACCCTTTTTCTTTTCCTTTTCCTTTTGAACATGGATTTTTTTTAATACTAAAAATTTCGTAAGTGTTGGGTTTGCTTTTGAGTTGAGGATCACTATGGCAAATAAGAGGGCAAACACTTGAATGGATTTTATTAAAAAAAAACCATAGTGGTTTCATTTCTTCTGACCTAGAAGTTTCCTTAAAGTATTTTTAGTGTGAAGCTACAACATCATTTTGGTAGTACTTTCAATTTCATTTGCTTTATCTGAAACAATGGATAAACATCAAATTCATTTTTGCAGTACTTTCAAATTCATTTGCTTTGTCCCAAACAATGGATAAACATAAAATAGTTTATTAAAATAATTTTAGATTCATTGAACTAAGCGTGTGACTTTTCAACCCTAATTTGCATAGAAAACCCTTCCAGCATAGAGTAACCACAAGCAGGTTGTATTCAAATGATTTAGACCAAACCAATGAAAAGGCATAGACAAACCAAAATGGAAAACAACAAAATGAAACTAGCATAAAATAAACCAACACTAAAAACAAAACAAAAAATTAATTCTAAAGAAAACTCAAAGCCACAACTATATAAAAACTATTTATGGGATAGATCCAGAATATTCTCAGGTACTAAAATGATGTTTGATAAATTACCCATTCACTGGTAACGAGACATCTTCTCCAGTAAGACTTTTTAACCTAAAAATATTCTCTCCTAGAATCTCAAAAATTTGAAAGGGACCTAACCATAGGGTATAAAATTTTCTATGGTCTCATTTCTTTTCATGTGCCTTATCCCATAGTAGTACTAGATCAACAACTCTGAAGGTTTTTATTTTGGTCCTCTTATAAAACCATCATTTTACCATTTCTTGATGCTTACTGAAATGTTGTAATGCTTCTTCCATTTTTTCATCCAAATTCATCAAATTTAATAGCTTAGCTTCTACCTTGTCATCTATTTCTAAGTAGTCTTTCATGAATTGCAAGGTAAGGATCTTGAGGTTGGTGGGAAATATAGGATCCTGACCATAAAATAGATGATAGAGAGATGTGCCCAATGAAGAATTAATATTTGTTCTTTTTTACCACAATTCATATTTCAATTTATTATGCCAATCCCTAGGATTTTTATTTAGATTTTTCTTAATTATTTATAACAGGTTCTTATTAGTTGATTCTGCAACTCAATTTCCTTGAGGATAATAATTAGAAGAAAATTTTAGAGTTACCTTGTTATCGTAATCCCATTCAACAAATTGTAAAGAAGAGAAAGCAGGGCCATTGTCACATACCAGAGCATATGGCATCCCAAACCTAGTCAAGATGTTGTCTTCAATGAACTTGATCATGACCTCAGTTGTATATTTTTTGAAAGCTTGAGCCTTTATCCAATGCATGCAATAATTAGTGGTAGTCAAGATGAACTTGTGGGCGGCTAATGAGTTGGGATTAATGACACCAAAAACGTCCAATACCCATTGTGCAAATGGATGGGCTTTGATTACTAGTTGTAGAGGCATGGGAGAATTTCCCTCTTGATGATTTGGATTCTGACAAACATGACACGATCGAACACATGCATGTGCATATTTAAAACATGGGGTCAGTTAAAACCCAACTCTCAATATTTTGTGTGCAGTGGCATTCCCATAACCATACTCAATTCCTTGCTTTCCATGAAAATATTTGAGAATTGCAGTAGCTTCTTGCTTGTTTAAACACCTCAAGTAGATTTTCTCATGATTTTTTGATATAAAATGCCTCTTTTAATCATGAAATTTACACTTTCGAGACACAGTGCTCTCCTTTGGGTGGAATTAAAGTGATTAGGGTATACTCTATTCAATAGATAATAAACAATGTCTTGATACCACTCATCATTTGTAATTTCCCTCACATAATATTGTTGGCATGAAATTTGGGGGTCTACTTTTGCTAGTGCTTTGCTTAGTCCCTATCCTCTAAAAATTCTCATAGGCTGAATTTCTAAATCAAAATCTTGCAAGATAGACATCCACTTTCCTCTGTGTTCACCTAACTCATTCTGCATCAACATCATCTTCACTGCTAGAATTGGCACTATCGCAAACACTACTATGTAGGATGTAATGTTGAAATTTCTTCACAACATTGATCAAAGTAAAGGTCTGTTTATCAATAGTTGAATATCTGAGTCGAGAACCTTTCAAAGGTGATCTTACAAAAGCTATTGGCCTTTCATCACTAGCCTCTTTTTTCTAAGTTAGAACACCAACAGTTGAATGTTCAGATGTGAATGAATAAATATAAAAGGGTTGAGTGTAATCAATACTGATTTATACCAGAGTACTCATGATTGCCCTTTTAATTTCTTGAAAGGTAGTTTGTGCTACATCAGTCCACACTATCTTGGCATCCTTTTTTAACATTACATTTAGAGGCTGGACTATTTCTGCAAAACCAAAAATAAATTTTCTCACAAAATTAATCTTCCCAAATAAAGACTTCAACTCCTTTTTACTTTCAATAAGGGGAAATTTTTTAATTGCTTTAACTCTATCCAGGTCAATAGAAATACCAGCTTCAAAAATGACATACCACAACAACTTTCCTTCTGTAACTCCAAAAATGCACTTTTTTGGATTTAATGGAATTCTATGTTCTCTGCACCTCTGTAGTATCTTCCTCAAATATCCCATATAGTTAGCACGTATCTTAGAAAAGATAGGAAGGTCATCAATGTAAATTATAATGCACTTCCCAATGATATCCTTGAAAGCTATGTCCATAGCCCTTTAAAATATTGCCTCGACATTGATTAGACCAAATGGCATCCTCCTATATGCAAAGGTTCCCACTTGGTAGTAAAAGTAGTTTTAATCATATCCTAAGAGTCTACCATAATTTAATTATACCCTAAATAACCATCTAGAAAAGACATCATATGAGAGTCGTTTACCATTTGCAATATTTCATCTAGGTAAGGGAGGAGATAATTATCCTTCTTAGATGCCCTGTTAATATTTCTAAAATCTACACACAGGCGTATATCCCCATTTTTATTACAGACAGGTACCAAATTTGTAACCCACGTACAATTTCTTATTAGAAAAATAATGTGGGTTGCTAAAAATTTTGTATTCATTTGAGAATGAGGGGTTCCAGAAAAGGATTCACTGGTATCTGCTTTTAACGGAAAAGTTTCACTCCTGGCTTCAAGAGAATTGTATGGGTAATTATGGATGTGTCATATGTCTTCAGATCTTCATAACTCCATGCTTTGATATCTCAATAATCCTTTAGTTCTTGGATTGTTCCTTCTTTTTCTTCTTCAATACAAGCTTTTCTTAAGAAAAGATTTTGGGGGTTCTTAGCATCTCCTAAATTATAAGCTTCATATGACCCCTTTTCAAATGGAGTGGTCTGTTTCTTTCGAGCCTGGAAATCCACATCAAATAATTTTTCCAAAGAGACCATACCTTTAGGAATGGTGTTTGTTTTTAAATTCAATTCACCCTCCTCCTCTAGTTCAACATAATATTTGTCTTCCTAATCTATGATCTGAGGTTTAAATATGCCAAAATTACTGATAAAATCAATTATATGCACTTCATCTTCAAATACCTGGAAATTTTGAATGTTATTTGGTATGGAAGGAGTGACAACCAACTCTACTAAGAACCGCTTTATCTTGGAATGGGAAATGGGTTCTAGGGTACTTGCTGCTACTATCAATGAATCTGCAGTGTGATTCTTTTTTTGTGGAATAGTATAGATATTGAAAGTATCAAATTTCTTGATTAAATCCCACACTCGACTACGATAATTTGAGAGATGTTTGTCATGGTAGGCATACTAATTTTGCACTTGCTTGATCACCAATTCAGAATCTCCTAGGACTTGTATGCATTTAACTCCTTTATTGATGGTAAACTACAACCCATGAATCAATACCTCATATTCTACAGCATTACAGGTGCAAGGGAATTGAAGTCGATAAGCTACAAGATGTGATTTGCCTTTGGGATTGACCAATTCAATTCCAGCACCATTGTTGTGTTTGCATTTTGACCCATTGAAATTGAGAGTCCACAACTAATATTTAGTTATTTTTTGTTTGCTTGGCTAGGTATTTGCTATCAAATTATTCTCTTTGGGCTTGGTTTTCGTAGCTACAATGTAGATTCCCAATTCTGGCTTAGTGTACAAAATCTCATTAACATTATTGTACTATGTAATTAACTCTTTCAACCTCAACTCTCTTTCTACCAGGATCTGATTGGCTATACCACGCCAAGGAAGCCACATATGTGAGAAATAAATTTTCATATAACCATTCAAGGTTCTTGACCAGTCATGAAGTATCCCATATACGTCTATAATATCCACCACTTGGATGTCAATGCATTGTTGTATCCAAAGTTTAGAATCTAACTATATATTGATCTAGTTCAACACCCCAACCACGTTCACCTCTATCTTATCCAACTGAAAAACCTTATTGTTTGAGGGAGCAGGAGTCAGTCCTAATTTTTGGTTGACTGTATATGTCATCACATTTCCAGAAGCACCTGAATTTACAAGACAATTATGTAAGTTTTTGCTAGCAATTCTATTAGTCAAAATAAAGGAGGGGATTCTACCTTCTCTTTGTATACTGCCACCTAAGCATCAACAAATTTTCTCAACTCTTTTTTACTTTTGCCAGAGAGTGTTTTGATCAATAAGTCCTTTTGGTCAGTTAATTGAGCTACTTCAAATAGATAAATTTTTGCCTTGGTTTTCTTAAGGTCTTCAATGATATTATATCTAGACTTTTTTTGCTCTAGATTTTTCCTTGCTTGCAGTAATTATATATTGGGTTTTTATGGGGTAGGCATTTTAGGACCTTTAGGTGAGACTAGGTTTTTTTTGGCTTGCTCATCAGGTGGGATGGAAGTATTGTTAGGAGGTGTAAAAGAAGTCAATGGAGCATTTCCTTTACTTCAAAGCATATAATTGTTGCCTCTTTGAAACTGTTAGTAATATTGTACCTCTTCCTCCAAGTATTCATCTGATTCATCCATATCCATTCCCAATAATTCATAGGTCTCTAAAACTAGAGTTGTGTATGCATTCTGATCGACTTGATTTCCAACATTTTTATTATTGGGTACTAACTCTAGATTTTCCATCTCCTTTTGGATAATATCCAATGCAATTTTAAATTATGGATAATCAGTTTCGCTATGTTGAGCTATGGAATGGACTCTACACCAACCAGGAAAAGTAAGATCTGCCAAATTTACTAAAGTATTTGGGTTGTTATTTGGCTGGTTTTGGTTTCCTATAGGATTTGGAACTCCTTCATTATTTGGGCAAGTATTCCACAAACGGTTGTTACTCTCAAAGGTAAAGTTTCTATTCTGAGTGTTATTGTTCATAGGTGGGTGTTGAGTAACTTACCTTTGAATTTGTAACATATCATTGCTCAATTTTTGAACCATTATTTGTATATTATCTAATGATTTGAATTGTTAGGTTGACCTGGTCTTGTTTGACCTACTGCAATGTTCATAGGTGCAAATGTATTAAAAAATGCAGGCATAACTGTTTGATTATTTTTTATAGGTGTGTGATTAAGAATGTTGTTCGTGGTTATATGATTGTCCAGATATGTTAGAATGGTATGTTGATTGCTTATGTTGGGCATCGTTTGATTCATGGGAGCTACATTAATTGGTTGATTTTGGTTTGGATATATGGCCCTAGGTAATGGATTTAACATGGGAAGGTGATGTGCAAGGGCTTGATTTATTAATGGTATATGATTATAAGCTCCCATTTGTCCAACTAAATGCAATTGAACTAAACCAAAACCTTGAGGTATTAGTTATTGTTCAACATTTAGAGCTTCACTATATGCCATGGATAAGGTTATGATCTATGGGGCTCTCCTCACAAACATGTAAGTCATTGGATCTAAAACTCTGAGATACATTTGGATGGTTGCTTCAACAGTGAGGGTGTAAGGTACCATAAATTTGGTGTATAATTTATGAAACCTAGTGTTGAATAGTATTAGGGGTTTGTTGGGTTCTCTATAAGAAAAAGAAAATTGATGATAAATCACATCTGGATCAATATACAATCTGAAATAGCTAATAAAAGCTACTTCTAACTAAGCCCAAGTAGTGGAGCCTAAAGGTAAGCTGATATACCAGTCATAAGCAAACTCATCCAGAGTATGTGGAAATATCCTACAGGCAACAACTTCATGTTCAATTTGTAAACGAATCAAGGTATCTTTGTATGCTTGTATATGTTCTTCAGCTAGTATCATTCCATCATGTCTATAACGAGGAAGATACCTTTCAAAATTTTTGGCACATTATGTGTAGGTCTTGGTATGCTTAAAGGGGTGCTTCCTACTAACCAAGGAGCAAGACCTACCATTGATGGACTTTGGGGAGTGGCAAAAGGATCAAAACAAGGGGTAATGACCTCTAGAGAAATATTAGAAGTCGAAGGAGCACTCAGTCTACCTCTATCAACTTTGGGTTTTCTATATGGAGAAATACTAAGAAACTCAACACCTATGATAGATGACTTAGACCTTATGATAATGACCTTAGGATCTAGCTTTAATAGTCAATATGTGTAATATAACAATGAACCAAGAAAAATATAGTTTTCACAGGCCCTCCTTCTGGCACCAGTTCTGTTGGGCACTGAGGGCCTAAAGAACTTAAAATACTAGCAACTCACTACCTCCTAGCACCAGTTATGTTAAGCATGCAAATGACACATTATCAAGGGAATGTTAATATAGTTGGAACAAAGATCTATTCCCTCTTCAAAGGGAAATCTCTTTCCCCCAAGGTTTGGGTATGCCAAGTCTTGGCCAGTGCGGATAGACTCAAAGGTTGTTGATAATTGTTCCTTTTAAGGGGCCTTTGCTAGTTATGCTAAAAAAATACAAATTTCCTAGTACAATGCTAAAAATTGAAATGCTTGACTATATGAAAGTAATTCTACTCCTAATATAAATAAGCTTCAAATAAAATTCAAAGGTTGAAGGGTGAGTGAAAATAATATAAAACAAGTTGATACTGCCCTGAAACTCCAGCTCAAATCCGATAAAGCAACAAACCCAAATTTAAACCAATCTCGACCTGACCAGTATTCACATAGCCTTATATATGAGATGGTGGAATATTCAAAGGGAAAATAGACTGTGAAAAGGATTGAGTGCAACCACCACTAGCATGTGTAGATTGGACACAACAAATCTCAAAGTGTTATATTAAAAGATAATCATTGAGTACATGGTTTTAGGTTCATCCACTTTGATGGATTACAAAGAGAAAAATCCAAGGACAATAGTGACTTGGTTCGCAACAAAAAACTAATAGGGATCCAACTAACAAATGGGTTTCGACCTATGTAACTGGCCAGCGAGCCACTCTTTATACAATTTTTTGGTCTTCACCTGGTATTACATCTTACAATTAATTGCTAGTTAATTTCAGGGTGTGCCTTTTGATAATAAATTTCCCACCATACTATGACCATGCCTCATTAAAAGGGAAGTACTTTGGCCATGTCTCATTAAGACTCCATCTACAAAAATCCCTACAATGGCCATGCTTCATTAATTTCCTACTCACACGACACTCAGGAACTCTGGAACCATCATACCGCATTAATTTTCATTCTATAAAATCTAGTGGAGCATTGATTTCCCACCTCTTTCATTTTTTGCATGATTATACTCACCCGGTTCGCATCAAAAATTCATGTCCACCATCACGTCCGCCATTTAATGCAACCACCAACAATTTTTTTTGTAAAAATTCAAAAAGAAATGAAAGTTAGAACATTAATACTATTATTGATTTAATTATTTAATCTTCTTAAGGTTTAAATTTTTTAATTTTTAATTTTTCTAAGGTTTTGAAACTCTTTATTTTTTTATAAATTTTCAATTTATTTTTATTTTTTTGACATTGCAGCAAAAATACTTTTTAGGTTTAAGACCATACTTTTTCAGCATTACATCATTGCTTACCACTAGGGCATCAATCCGAGTGGCTTCAATTTGCTAAGCATTCATTTTTGTTGGTGGAATTTCAAGTTTCAATTTTGACGTTGTCCTTCCCAAAATTTTGGTGCTTTCATACTTGGCATATTTTTATTTATTCAAAGATTACTGGTGGGTGGACTTTCAAGATGTCCACTTCTTCAACAATGACCCATTTTCCCGACAAAGAGCATGGACGGACTTCATTTCTCATCCCATTGCACGACAGGGTTTTGGGACTCCATCGGGATGTGATGGCCTCCCATTTTTCTACCAAGTGCAACACTTAGCAAGATTTCCATTTTTAAATGTCGGGGCTTGATTTTTTATTGCCGATTTATTTTTTAAATATCGGGTATTTTTTTCTAATTGGTGGGGTTTTGGGTTTCAAATTTGATGTTGTTCTCCCTAAAAGCTTGACACTTCTTTATGCTTAGCACACTTTAATATTTCTGACAATGTGCATGGGCGGGGTTTCAAGATCTCACCTTTTCCACCAATGTCCAAGATTTTGATCAATGTACATGGGCGAACTTTAGGTACTTCTCTCTCTTCCACCTATGTCCCATTTCTCCAACCAAGCTTATACTTAGAATTTCTTTTTACTTTTCTCCAAGTTTTCGGTCGACGAACTTTTAGGAAGCTTAATTCTTTGCCAATGTCTCATTTTCTTGACAATCTTCTAGCTTTGCTAAAGTGGCAGGGTTTCAGGACTCCATCGGGGTGCGATGGCATCCCATTTTTCTCCCAACTTCCAACCATCCCATTTTTTCACCCAGTGCAATTCTTGGCTGATGGGATTTTGAGATTTTTGTTTCCTCTGACAATGTCCCATTTCTCTACCAAAGTCCCGACCTAGGAAATATTTCATTTTCTTTAATCCGATGGGGTTTTGGGTTCCATTTGAAGTGTGGTAGTGACCTATTTCTCTGCCCTTCCTCCCAACCATATCTAAGTGGCAGGGTTTCGAGATTCCATTAGGGCTCGAAGACATCCCATTTTTTTGCCCACTCTCCTTTTAGTTTGTTGAGTGGTAAACTTTCAGGATTCCATTGGGGTGCGATGGCATCCCATTTTTCTGTCCACTTTCATACTTGGCAATTTTTCTTTTTGACACTATTTGTTGATTGCAAAGACATCTAGCCTTATGTATTTTGATACTTCCATGTCATGTGAAGGATTCTCATTGCCTGGAGATGATTTTCTAAAACTGGGAAACAAATTCAAAAATGCTCGAAAGTGATTTTAGTGAGGTGCAAAATTATGATGAAAAATGAAAGTATCCAAAATTTGAAGAAACTTTCCAGATGTCTAAATGAGCCAAATGGATACCCAAATCTATTGAGATAAACTTAAAATTCATTCTAGACGAAAGATATCATAATTAGAAGTAACTGAGATGCTATGAGAAATTGTTATTTCTAGAAAAATTTCACATATAAAATTTTGTAAACCTAGCACCATTGCAAGAATGAACTCGATATATTTTTTGTAGTCTTTGAATCACCTCAAACGGAGTTTCCTTTTAAAAGTTATGGCAATTTCAAATTTATAGCAAAATCTAGGGCAAGATGAATTTAAATAACCCTAAAATTGAAATTAAAATTTCAAACCTTAGGATAAACCTTTAAAATTCAATATTCTAAAATATTAATATGAAATAATATCGTTGAAGATCAAAAAATTAAAATGTTCAATGCAATCACTTTCAAAATACCCTATGCAAGCAGTTTCAACACTTTGATGCAAGCAAAATTTAAAAAATGATGCAAGCAAAAAGTAAAACCCTGATGCAAATAAATACTGAAATTAAAACAAAAAAATTCAAGTGGATCCCCAATCTAGACTGGGGTGTGTTATGCAAGCACAACAATAGGACCAACTTTATAGGTTCTAGGTCTACCATCTCCTTGTCTTCAAAATTTTGGATGTAGTAATTAACCAGAGGATCGGTTCTAGCAATAGTACCCCACACTTCACTCCTAAAAAGAGTTAAGTTTAAATCACCTCCTAAAATTAAATTATCAACTTCTAGAAACTTTTAATCCATAAGCTTATCCCAATACTACATCTTGTCTTTATAAGAGCCATAAATATTACCACTATTAGTATTTCCCTGATCTCCACTAGAAAGTCCCTACTCTTGAGTTAAGCAATGCAAATTTGGTTTGGAAATTAAATAAGCTTATGATTTTTTTTGGAAATTTGAATAGGTAAAAGAGTTCACCCTAAGATAAAATATTAAGGAAGTACAAAAATTAGATAAATAGGAAAAAATATCAAGTAGAGAGATCTTTGGATTGTGATAAGGATGAAAATTTTAGATGCAATCTAAATTTTGACCACACCATTATAATCATCTTGAAAACTAGGTATTTATGAAAAATGACATTTATTTTTATTTTAGATGATAACACTATCACTATGTGAGATATTTCTCATCTCAATAAAAAATGACTTAAAAATATACCACTTAGACAATATATTAAATCCAAACTTATACTACCATCACCATCTTCATAAAAAACTATATAATAAAAAATACTTGACTTCAATCTCAAAAGATGGAATTATAGGTCTTTTAAGATATTCTACCTAAAAAATACCTCTAATTCTACATTAAATCTATTAATTTAAACAAAAAATGTAGAGAATGAAAACTTCTTAGTATTCAATGAAATGGACCTTGCTTAAATAACAAAGGTGTACAATATGATCCATCTAATCATAACAAACTAAGTTGATCTTAGCCATACAAAACTATCCTAAATATCCTAGTAACAACTTAGGATATACTCTAACACCCCCCTTAAGTGGTACTAGGATATACTCTAACACCCCCCTTAAGTGATACTAGGAGGTGAAAAAACAAAACCAAATAAGTGGCATATCCACAGATATGAATCCCAACAACAAGGCCTGATAAGGTACTCATGTACAATATATCCATAAGAAACTCTGCTGGAGAGATGATGAAAAACCACATGGGAATTTATTTTCTAGAAAATAAGAAGAATAAGGGATATGTGGAAGGAGGATGGAGAGGAATGTCCTCTTCAACCCCCTTAGGACAGCTTCCATTAAGAAGGGTCTGCAAAGAATCCATGTGATGTCCGAAAATATATAGATGCCTCATCGTCGAACTGAAAGAAAATTTGTGCTTGTGATAAATAAAAAGGCTACGAACCATGAAAAAGTCACCAAATAAATCCCCCTTAAACCAAAGTGTCTCACAAAAAATGAGAGTGAGAATATAGGATGGAAAAAGAAGCACCACAATTGCAAGGGTAGTCCAAAATGACTCCACAAGCATAAATATGTGGTGTCCACCTATACGAACACAATGGGTTGAAAACAAGGTCCAAAACTGTGTGGACAAACAACTAAACAAGGGGATAAAAATAAAAATTGGACACCACCAATATGTTCAGCTCGAAAAAACCTTTTCAACGACTATAAACACCCCTATGTTTGGGTGTGAATGTGGCCTTCATCTGCTAGAAAAATTACATGGGCCATGTGGGCTTTCCACTCTCCATGTGAAAAAAATATTAAAAAATGGTCAATGAGGCCATACTATCGGCAAATACAAATGCCAAGTCCCCATATAATTGATAAAGTGGTCCTCCCACTTTATAGATAAAGTTTCCCTTCTTATCTTAAATGTTCCCCCTTGTTTTTTAGAATAATTTTAAAAAAAGGCCATGTGACAGAGTTTATAGATGTTGGCCACGTGTTGTTGACCAAGTCCACCTCCACTTCTTTCATAATTGTTTGCAAGATTGTAACATGAAAACAAAATAATTAATTTAATTTTTTTTAAATTTATGCAGTGATTGGTCGTAAATGCTGGATTTTAGCTAGATTTTTTGCATGTTCGTGCACTGGTGTTGAAGATCGCAGGCTGATGAATGTTGTTTCCAGTCGGGTTTGAGCTTCTATGCTTGGTTTCAGTCCTTCCCAAAAGTTGAATCTACAGAACGAAGCCTTGGTGAAACCCACGAAGCAGCCAGATCTCTGATACCATGTAGAGAATGAAAACTTCTTATTATTCAATGAAAGGGACCTTGCTTAAATAGCAAAGGTGTACAATATGATCCATCGGATCATAACAAACTGAGTTGATCTTAGCCACACAAAACTATCCTAAATATCCTAGTAACAACTTAGGATATACTCTAACAAAAACCATTATGACAAATATAAATTTATCTTACTAATGACTTTGCAAGTGCATCTACTATCCACATCAAAACATAAAAATAATGAAAATTAAGATAAAATGCATGCTTATTTCTACTTATTCTTTATAACTAATAACTTATTTGGTCAATTTCATATAATATGAATTTCCTACCAATTGACATGAGCACATAAAACTATTTTCAATGTTAAATATTTAGACGAACTTGACCAATCGATTCCTCCATTAACCCTTGGTCACTCTTGTTATATAACCATCAACCTTAATTCTTGATCGACATCTCTAACTTTTAATATTTAATTTGAAATATAAAATTTAATTATTTTGCTAAATAAATTGTAAATACATTATAAATAAATTGTGTATAATTGCTATCCTTATTTGACACATGTTTATGTGGGGTCTACCATTTTCTAGCAATCATGTAATTATCACTAAAAAATACACATTGAATATTTTCTTGTTAAAAATCTTCTTGGTGTATATTTTTGAACTTATCAAAATAGTGATAAGTTGCTAATTATTCCAAAAGTGCATGTAGGTATATTGGTAAGCAAACTTTCATACACCAAAGGAGGTCATTGATGAGGACATCACGTAGCCTTAGGATTCTAATATATTTCTTTAGTCTTAGGATTATCATTATCCTATGCATTACATGAGAGTATGCAACTCATGTTTTCTGATTCTAGACATTAGGTTGTTATTCCTTAGCCAGTAGTTGCATTCTTCTCAACAACTTAGCTAGCAGTTGTTGGATTGTTATTGTGCACTCCAAATTGTTTTCTTTTTTGAGATTTTGTGGATAGTCTGTTAGTGTACTTTTGGCATCCTAGATGCCTATTCATACATTGCATGAGAATAAAACATTCAAGGGGAGTTACCATATCAGTTGGTATTAAAGCTTACCCAATCCATCTGTAATTTAGGTTTTTTGCACTCCACTTGAGCATTTTGAATTGAGACCTTGCTCTCTATTTCATTGATTATTTTATAACAAAATAATGGTGCTTAGCCAGGACCACCTCAAAAATTTACCTATGCAAGATTTGGCATAGATGGCAAAGAATCTTAGTGTATAACTTGTTTCTATGGTGTCAAAAATAGATTATATGGACCTAGTTGAGGGCCTCAGTTTTGAGAACCCCAGTCCTATCATCAAAGACAACTCCAACACTACCTATGAGTCACTCATAATCATCGAGAAAATCAATGAGACATGGTCCTCCCAAGATGGTCATGAATACCTTTTGTTGTCCCAACATCAATAGTGTCCTATCGCCCTATTTACAAGTGAAGGATTTAAGAACTTTATCTTTACCACTAAGTTTGTCAAGCAATGGTATGTGCTACATGATTTTAGTATGATAATCATGAGGAATGCTATCATTTCATTTTATGAAGATAAAATCAACATTGAGTTTGTCGATCATGATGGTTTTCCTTTAACTCTTCCTCTTTTTTTAACTAGTGTGCTTCATCAATGATGTCCTATCATGGTTCTAGCATAATATATTCACAAGTATCATGACACTCCACTTGGATGACCTTACCCAAATTCCTTGGTGGTGTTGACCACTATGAGTAGAAACACCACCAAGCTTGAAGGGCTCACTAACCATTGTTGATAGGTTGCCTCACATTATGCTAGAGCCACACTTTAGCTTAAAATTAGAAAATAGATTTGCATCATAGGAGAATATAAAATCTAGTCTAGTTTATTTGGACATAGGGTATGATTAGTCAATGGTACAAGAGTCACAACTATGTATTGATAGCCTAATATCTTCCATCGCACACTCCTACAACCACCTTCCCTAGGTATCTACTACATCTTGAGATCAATATTAAATAAGTGTGAGGACCACATAGTTCTCCTAGTGGACAAGATGACGAGCCTGATCTAGGATGGCCATAGATTTTTTGTAAAGCCTCCTTAGCACATGTTATCTTAGCATTTTGACCTTGTTGAATATTTTATCATCCTCATAAAAACTCCATTGCTGGTTTCCTGAGTCTATCAAATCACTAATTGCATGTTTTTCAAAAATGAGACGAGTAGATAATATGAGCTTTCTTGACCAATGACCATTGTAAAGCTAGTTTGAGATGGTGGTATGCGGTTTGTGATATCCCAAACATGTAGGTTAGGGAGGATACACAAAAACCACCTATCTACTCTTTGTTTTTTGACACAACCAATGACATCAATGCACCCTTGAATATTTTTATTGCGTGAAAATTTCTTGGCATAGTGAATTCTTCCTTTAGTATATTGGTAAACAAAATTACGGAGTCAATTTTGGAGAGTGGAGAGCTGTTGCACTGGACATATTGTGGTCATCATTTTTTGTAGACATGATTCAATGCAAAGATGATCCATGCATACTTTACAATCTTAGTTGCATGCATTAATTAATTACTTAATTAAACACATGTGCATAAAGCACCAACTTCATGTTTGGTGATTGGTGGTGGTTTTGGCAAATTTCAACACCCATATTTCACACCTAAATTTTCGTGCACTGTCTATAGAAGCCATAATTGGATGTAAAATGGAAAAGGCTTAGTTCTAGTAGAAAAGAAAGTGTCAACTTTGGCTTTGTGGTATCTTAATTCAATTACTGTTTATCGGGTGCATTGTCTGTCAATTGGATTTGTGACTTCAACACAATTGCAACACATTTTTTCTATTGATGCAATTGAATATTTTGCATCTAGTTCTCCCTCCTATTTTGTAATGCATTGGAGTCCAATATTTTTTTTTTGTGGAGAGGCATGATGAGGACGTCACATTGCCTTAGGATTAGTATCTATATCTTTAGTATTAGTCTTAGGATTATCATTATCCTATGTATTATGTGAGAGTATGTAACTCGTTATCTTATTATAGACATTAGACTATTATTCCTTACTTAGCTAGTAGTTATATTCTTCTCAACAACTTAGCTAGTAGTTGTTGGTGTGCACTCCAAAGTTGTTCCTTTGTTACGATTTGGTGGATAGTTTGTTAGTGTAATTTTGGTATCCTAAATGTCTTTTTATACATTGCATGAGAATAAAACATTCGTTGAAGTTACAATATCAGTCACTCAATTATCATTAAAAATACACATTAAGTATTTTCTAGTTAAAAATATACTTGGTATATATTTTTAAACTTATTAAAATATTTAGAAGTTGCTAATTATTCCAAACATGCATGTAGATATATTGATAAGAAAATTTGCATCCACATAAGGAGGTCTTAGGTTCAAATCTTAACAACAATATATTTTAATTTGTGGTTATTTAATTTTCTTTTTGGGTAGTCCAATTCCCAAGAATATAGATAAAGACCATCCATGTATAATTATATTAGAAACATCGATTTAATACTTTTTCAATAGAAAATTTTATATTTAAGATCTCTTAACAAGCTCATTATCATTATTACAATAATACCCAAGTCACTAATGAGAACAACACCATTCTTCATTAAGGATTCAATATTTTTTCTTAATAAACTAAATGAAGAGCGAAATAAATTTAATAGTCAACTTTGATTTTGCAATTTTGTTTACTAAGACATCCATAAAAGGGTTTATAGAATTATTAAACAATTAATTAACCCAAAATTTGTTAGTACAATAGAATTATATCAACCTTATTTATCTTTATAGAGAAAATATATTAGAAAACAAGGATAATGGCCTTGGGTTGGTTTCTATTAATTGTCATAGCAAATATCTTCATGGAGGAATTTAAAAGTAAGTATTAGAGGCTTACACACTAAAACTAGAATGGTGGAACAAATTTATGGACAATATTTTAATAAAATGGTCAGATAGAAAAGATGAACTTAAAAATAAAAACAAAAACATTTGAATAGGTAACTAGACTATATAATTTTGCCATCAATATATAAGTACAAGAAAGTACAAAACCACATAAATTTGAAAAACATCTAATAGATATTGTTGACACCACATTTTTCTGAATAAATTATTTGTTGATTCAACATTCCTACCAATTTGAACTTATCTTTTCCTTATGGTGTTGTTTGAATATATACCCACTTTGGCATTTGGAAAATATTCTTTATGGCCTTGAATATGATGATAATTATTGCCTCAAATCCATTTTTATTAATGGGTGATTAAGTTATCTATTCATAGGTAATTAATGCATTTTTCCTCTCACTTATTAATCTTGGGAAAGTTCTAAGAACAAAGAGTTGGTCTTTAGAAACAGACACCTTACATGAGTGTTAAAGTATTTATTCATAAATTAAAAGGATTATACTAATGGAACAAAAAAATGAATTTGGAGATGTTAAAAGTCCTCATCTATGTTAATACTAAAATATGTGTCATATCACTGAAAAGGGATGCAAACAAAATTCATCCATATGCATGTCTCCAATATTTTCAAACAAGCCATCTAAGACAAAGATATCATGTGTGCCTCTCCTATGTTACTAATCATTCCAATTGTCGGAGAAAAGAGAGATAATATGAAAGAGAGTTCAACTAGTTAATGAGAAGAAAATTGTTACTCCAAATAAGTACTCTTGTTTTATGAGATTTTTAGTCTATATGAACCAAGTAGCATGTCTAATATATTTTCAAGTTAAGTAAGCAATTTTTTTTGAATCCTCAAAATACTTTCTATAGGAGTCTAAAAAATATTGATGCTTTCTAATGGTCTAGTGTTGTCATGTCATAAAGTCTTCACCTAAGAGTAAAGAAATTAATTGTAGATAAAATTCCCAAATCATGGTAGAAATAGAATGCATTCAAGAAAGAGAATAAATGGGTCATTAGTTGGCCTAAATTTAATATACTCATGGTATATTAGGATCCCATGTTCAAATTATATTAAATATAAATGTTAGAATTTAAGCAGAACATAGGGTGAGAGCTAGTACAAAGTGGGAATTATGCAATCCATATTTCTTGATTATTTAGATCAATGGTAGGTAGGCTAGATGAATGCCAAAACATGAGTTGTCTATACATATTTGGATGTGTTGCTTGGATAATTTCCTAAACATGGAAGATTGATATGGACAATAAAGGCATTTTCATCTTGGATGGAAACTTAAAATTTCCTTTTGGATAAGGCTCACTACATCCATGTTGTTTGATTAATTTTAATTAAATGGATGATGGTACTTTAGTATGGAATACAAAAATACAATATTAGAGGTATTTAAACCAATAAAAATTGTTAGTTTTTGATGCAGTATGCAATGGGAGATAGCAATCACAAGATGTAGAATAATATGAAAGAAAGTAAATCTACGAGATGACTGAAATATGCTATAAATAGAAATGACGAAAATGAATACAATGTAGCTATGGAGGAAATGGACACTCCATGAACAAAGCTACTAGACTACATTGCACCCATCACCAATATATGGTGATCTACACAACACTATGCTACTACCTACGAATATGCTCTGAGCTTCTATATTCTACTTGTTACAATGAGGCCCTTTTTATATAGGAAGATAGGTTCCTTGGCCAACACTCTACCTAGTTATGCAAGGGACACCTTGCACATATACAACTTGCACATTGACACTTGTGCATTTATTACATTGCATGAAGTAACTAGATAACTTCTCCCTAAAGTAATCTAATGTCCTAAGTATGTACCTAGGAAGGTACATTTACATGACCCAAATGATGTAATATAATCTATTTCTAACACCCCCCTTGTATTACATTATTTGGGTATTGAAGACTTTAGTCTTCAATGTGGATCTTCTTCCATTGGATAGTGGAATTTGTATTCTCCTTCATTGCTTACTGTGATCAGGTTCAACAGGTAATCTGTGTCTTCATATGATGCAAAGTAAGTTGTAGCTGAAGGTTCTTCTGCCTTTTGTATGTGTTCAACTGGTTCAGTCTTCATGATGCCATGTTTCTTTCTAGCATGTCTTTTCTTCCTTTTCCTCCTTCTTCTCCTATGATTCTGCATTGGTGTTGGTGGAATTTTTGCTTCATGACAAGTTAGTCTATCATCACAATAATATTGTTCTTTATTGCTAGCTTGTTTCTTGTGTTGAGTAAGTACAAACACAATTAATGATAGATAAACCATCAGACACTCTTCTAGTGAAAATATAACCAATCTTTGTGAGTTCCACCATGTTGTGAAGAGGATTTCATGAAGATAACCAATCAATGTTGTAAAGTTACCTTCTTTGGCTTCTTTAAGAAACAAGGAGAATTTCTCTTTGTCGCTAGTGGATAGATACTCGTATCCTTCTAGAGTATCTATTAAGTTTTGAGAGTAGAATTCTACTTCATGGAATAGTTCTTCATTATTGAAAGCTTTTCTCAAGATTTCATCCATGATAGATCTTTGAAATAGTGATTCTTGCTATTTCTTAGAATTGAATTTGATAGAATCTTAGTAGTCTACCTTATAACTCCCTATATTAGGATATATGATCCCTAATTGAAGTATATAAGCTTGATTTGATAAAACCTTTATTAATCCTTAGGTTTTGTAGGCTTCCTTATGTCTCCCTAGTAATGAGAGTATATACACCTAATGGAATTTTAGGTTTTGTAGAAAGCTTATATCTTCCCAATGTATTTAGAACTTGATAATATTTGGTAGATGCTATTATTATCAAGTTTTGTAGAATGCCTTATGACTCCCTAGTGATTTTGGAATATGATATAGTGCTCTTGTAAAATGTAGTTCAATTTTGGGTTGATTTTGTAAAGTTTTGTAAATATCAAAAATCAACTTTTCTAACACCTTATTACTCCTATTGAACTAAGCACTTTTCCAATTTTGAAGAGGTTTTAATGTTGGATTTCTTTTGTCCCTTTTGAGAAATTTTGAGACAAGAATATTATAAATTTCCAACCTTAGAAAAAACTTTAATAACCTCTTTTAATATCCCTTAGGATTTGATTTTAGTGTTTCTAATTTTCAATAACCTAATTTGGTGTTGTAACCCTTATAGCTCCCAAATATAGAAAATTAGAACACAATAATATTTGCAAATATTTTAAAATCAATTTCTAGTAGAAACCCTTATTACTCCTAAGTTTAATATTGCAAATATTATATTGATTTGATAAATTATTCCCTTTGAGGTATGGCTTTCAATATGGTTAAATTCTTCTAAGTTTAACCTTGATTTATCAACCTTATAACTCCCAAAAATGAAAGCACATTTAAAATGGGAATAAATCTTACCTTGCACTATACAAAGATCGTAATAATCGATGCTAATTTTGGGTGTGCAAGAGCTGCAATATTAATGTCTCTGCTTTGGCCATTCCCTCCAATAGAATGCTTGGAATCCTCCTTGGATTTAATGCTCCAAATATGGTGCCTTTAATATCTACCTTTGACCTCCCTTGACCAAAGCATTAAAGGCTCTTCTCCTTGCTTCCATGTTGCAAATTCAGCCTTGTGCATGAAAACTGCAGAGTGTTGAATGAGGATGAGTGAATGCTTGAAAGTCCTTGGTCTTTGGTACCCTTTAAATGGAATGGAATATTGATTTAAGTGCCAAGTGGCACATCCATTTTCTTCTTGAGTGCTTGAGGAATGAAAGATGCTAGATGACACTTGTAGCCTCCTATAAGTAACACTTGGGAGTTACATTCTTTAGGTGAGTACTTGTTCTCTTTGTAGACAAGTGTCTCATACGTTCTCAACATACCAACCTATTGTTAGTAATATTTCTTTGACCAAGATGAGTGCTCATGGATGGAATATTAGGGTTTTCTTCCAAGTGACAAGTGTCACTTCCTCCTTGTGCATGGGCCTTTGCTCCTTCAACGTAACCCTTCACTATCCTTATTAGAAAAGCTTGGTCTTTTCATTTTCTTTGTTGTAGATGCTTTTGATGGTGCCTTGAGTGAGAAGCAATGCTATGGTGGAGCTTTGGTGGAGCCTTGGTGGAGCTCCAATAATGGTATAGAGTGCTCCTATGTACATCTTGCTTTGCTTGCTTTCCTTCAACTTGTTATGCTCCTTTTGTAGACCTGAATATAATGCTTCTCCCTTATTTGCTTTTGTGCCTTGATTGCTTGCAAGTTCGACTATCCAAGAAGTAGGGAATATAACCCTTCTATGGTGCTCTTTTGCCTTGCTTGGAGTGTGCAAGTATTCAACTACTATTGGTTGGTTTACCCTATGGATATTGTGCCTTTGAGGCACCTTCAAATCTGCCCTCTTTCCTGTATAAACCAGATTAGGATAGTGCAATACAATGTAACAAATTTATGTATAAAATAACCTTTATTGCACCCTCTTTTGCACTCCTTTTTTAGGTCTGAATTTCTGGTTTTGTGGCAGAATTTTTGAATGCAATGTAGGGGTTTTGAGGTTGTCTCTTTGATTAGACACCTTCCCCTTTTTTCTTGGATACTTTGATGACAAATCCAAGCTTAGATAGAAGTAGATAGAAGCTCCTTATTTGATGCAATTTTTTGCACTTTTCTCCTTGCAACTAACCCTGTAATGCTTTGGATTTGAGACTCACCAAGTCTCAATATTTGAAGCTTCTATTTATGATTTTGGTTAGTTGTATTCTTCTCCAAGTTTTGGAGGATTCTAACCTGTTTTGGTGGCTTCCCTTGGCCACTATGTGTTGCAGATTTTTGTGCACTAATAGTGTCTTTAGACACTTTGCCTTTCTCAAGAACACAAACACTAATATTTTTGAGAGTAATAGAGTAGTGCAAATGAATCTAATAATATTTCACTTTTAATGCACTAACAATTTCACCTTATCACTCCAATCAACTCTCAAAATAACTTATAAGTGCACTTAATCAATTTACTACAACTAATCAAGAATAATTTGAAATGAATCTTCAAGAATTATTCTGCAATTTCACTACAATTAATATTGTAGGACTTAGTCTTCTTTTTATTTTTCCAAAGTAGATGATAGGTAGTTGATAGATGTAGTTCTGAAATCTAATCAACTCCTAACTAATGTGCAAATGAACCTTAAAAGGAACTTTTCTCTTTTTGCACTTTTGAAGACTGTAATCCAATTTTCCTTCTTGCAACTTTAATCCAAATAAGGTGCTCCAATGAATCTGATAAGTAATCCAATTAATGAATCTACTTGCACCAATAGTTGCTTACCTTTTTTGAAATATTTTGTAGAGGATGTAGATCTTGGTGTCTAAGATCACCAAGTTGCTGCCTTGAGTAAGATCTTGCAACTCTTTGTAGGTTATCCTAAACAACTCCTTCTTCACCAAAATATGGTCTCAAACTTTCTTTCACGAGCCTAGGATTTGGTGGCTTGTTCTCCTCTTGTAGTCTCCTCATTTTTGCTGTATATTTTTAGAAGTCTTTATCTCATAAAATAATGCCTTCTTATTGTGAGAGGTAATCTTCAAATCTCTTGGATTTGGTAGGCTTCTCCTATCTTCAAGTCTTCTTGTCAAATTTTGACTTCAAGCAAGATCTTCTTCTCAAGATTCTAAATGTCTTGAGGTCTTCTGAGATTTGGCACTCCTTGCCAAATTCTTCTTCTTCTTTTGGGCTTGTTGTCGGATGGCGATAATTATCCCAAATCTTTCACTATCTTTTGTAGTGAATTTCTCCAATGAGTTCTCCTTTGATGATTTCTTCAGTAAGGCTCTCCAAGCCTTTTACTGGATGCTCATTGAGACCTCCCCAAGGTCTTTGATCTTGCAACTTCTTCTGGTCTTCCTTGAGACCTTTTCTTCAACCTTCTTCTCCTAGAAGTGTTGGTGGTGAGATCTTCTTCTAGATCTCTGATTCTGCTACTTTTGGATTCAAGCAGGACTCTCCTAGTCCTTCTTCTTCTTCCAAGACTGGAAGTTCTTCAATGAGATCTTCTTCTAATCTCTTTACCTTCAATTTTGCTTTAGGTGTTGGATTGATTCTAAAGAAGATACTCTTCCTAACTTTCTTGTAGGAAGTTTCCCAACTCACTGAATCTCCTTTCCCTACAACAAAGTATTAGTACTAAAATCTTAATCTACTTCTGAATCAGATACTCTCTTCTAGAGTCTTCTTCAGGATCAAGGCTTATGTGGCCTTTTTTCAGTATCAAGGCTTTTGTGGCCTTTTCTTCAATATCAAGGCTTTTGTGGCATTTTCTTCTGGATCAAGGCTTCTATGGCCTTTTCTTCTAGATCAAGGCTTCTATGGCCTTTTATTCTTATGTGAAGTTCTCAATCTAGCAATGGAGATCTCCAGTCTCCTAACTTCACCATGACTCTTCTCTAGAAGTCTTCTTCCATAGTATTCTTTTCTTGCACAAGGAACTAATATCTGCACTATGAAGGCACGCCGACCTTTGGGTAACAAAGTTGAAGTCTCCTAGATTTCTATTGTAGGAGGTGTCCCAATCATCTGAGAATTAATTTTTTGCAACAAAAGAAACTTTGGGCAATAGTTAACAAATTCCAGATATCCTGAATGATCTTCACTAGTTGATTTGTCAATCTAGTGGATTGAATGTTGAGTCCTAGTCTTCACGAGTTTTTCCTGCAACTCTATGGAAAGACTCTAGCCAAATGTAATCTCAGTATTTTTGGAACTAAGATTTATTTTAGTCCTCACTTGTGGCTCTCCCTAATTCTACCACCTAGACTCTTCTGAGAGTTTTTGATAGTGGCTGGTCCAGCAATGCGTCAGGTTGACAAAAAACTTAGGCTCAATGATAATGGTGGTTTTCCTATTGATCTACTATGGCTAGATCTACCGTGGCTCTGATACCACTATTAGATTTTGATGTAGTATGCAATGGGAGATAGCAATCACAAGATGCAAAATAATATGAAAGAAAGTAAATCTACGAGATGACTGAAATATGCTATAAATAGAAATGATAGAAATGAATACAATGTAGCTATGGAGGAAATGGACACTCCATGAACAAAGCTACTAGACTACATTGCACCCATCACCAATATATGGTGATCTACACAACACTATGCTACTACCTATGAATATGCTTTGAGCTTCTATATTCTACTTGTTACAATGAGGCCCTTTTTATATAGGAAGATAGGTTCCTTGGCCAACACTCTACCTAGTTGTGCAAGGGACACCTTGCACATATACAACTTGCACATTGACACTTGTGCATTTATTACATTGCATGAAGTAACTAGATAAATTCCCCCTAAAGTAATCTAATGTCCTAAGTATGTACCTAGGAAGGTACATTTACATGACCCAAATGATGTAATATAATCTATTTCTAACAAAAATATTTCAATGGGCACATGATCTCTATTTGAGAAAATACAAAGAGAGTGTTGAGTAGGCTTCACCCATTGGTCATGTTCTACTCAATCATCATGGATTCGTTTTGATATTGATAAACAATTATACGTAGGAGTAAAAATATAAAATTTTGGTCTATAAAATGTCTATGCCAATCAATATCCATCACATGGTACTCACAAATAAGCAAAAAAGTACTTAGTAGTCCCTCCCTAGAATGGGATTTTGTGGTTTAAAAATGCTTTGGTGCATATATGATATATGCCTTAACACGTGATTGACAACTGGTCAATGAAAAGAATAAATATTAAAGAGAAGTTTAATTAGCATGTACTAGTTATATCCTCCCATATGGTGAATGTGTATCCTAGGAAAAAATGAGACTCAACACTCTTTTGGGATCCATAAGGGCTTGTCAATCCAAAAATTAATTTTTTTAAGACACAATTTGATCATCATCATTAGATTTATCTAGATTAATAATTTGTGTTAAAAAAGGTCCAAAGGGTACTTGGGAAGACCATAATAATATTTAATTAACATGTGGCTATCTAGAAGGGAATGTTAGAGGAAAATCAACAATATATAACCCTTGAGGTAGATGATGTAATGTGACAGTCCTAAATGGCCATGCATCATGTGGGATTAAACCTAGGTATAGTTCAAGATCTATGACTTATAAAAATGTGATAAAATAAAATTAATGAGGATAATTTATCCAACTTAGACTAATAAGAACATGCTATGAAGCATCAATTCATCTAGTCAAGTATTTATAAAATAAATACTTATAGGGAATTAAGAATATGAACAATGCCTTCTCATAATTTGTGATAGAGATAGGGGATGTTTTTGGGAAACATATTATATTATTTTTGACAAAAGGGGTTTTAAGTCCACTCTCTAGTGAGGTATTCCTAGGTTTGTACTTAAATCACTTGAAAATTTGATAAGCAAGAAGTATGGAACCATTGCATTTGTATAGTCAAGCAAATTGTTGGAGTCATTACTTCTAGTAATTATGTTAGAAATATATATTGATTCTAAATAAAACTTTATGTGATACTTGTACAAAAAATATTTTTCCAACAAAGGCAATTGTTTTCAACCATTCTCTTTATCAAATATTTTAAGGGTAATTTATTTAAAATGATTTTTTTTAGAACAAAAAATCCAAAATTTTCATATTACAAAATTGATATTTGACTCCAATTTTTATTAGATACAAGAAGGGATTTTAAAGGGTCCCCAAACCTTTTAAATCAGGAGAAACACAACACAACTTAGCCCAAAATCTAAAAGCACAAAAATAAGAACTATGAAATGGCACCTAACTACAGGGTAGCCAACAACCAAGAAATCAACACCCTCACCAACAAGAGAAGCAAGAGACAAGGGGAAGAGAAAAAAAGACCAGTGACTAGCCAAAAATAGCACAGGCCAAAGAACACAACTAGAACAAAATAGAACCCAAACGACATCCAAAAGGTTTACAAAATACAAGGGGGAAAAATACCTCACACCCCAGAAGAGTCTTCCCCCTTCCAAAATAGAATATTTGGGAGTGACTTGGTTTCACAACAACATAACCTTAATATCCTCCATACAGGAAATAACAATATTTAAGGTGCCAATGAGAGAAGACTAGTAATCAACCACCTATTGGAAATATGTTGTATATTTTCCATGTTATTCTAGTAGGGTTAACTCTAAAAGGTACTAAAATTTTTAGGGTTTCTTAAGCTATTTTTAGATCCATATGGGTTGTTTAGGGTTAAATATTTGAACCCATGGTTTTTCACTCATGGTATTGTAAAATCCATTCTTGTGTTGTTGTTATTTAATTGCACTTGCATCAAGGTTTGAAGAGAGATGAGATATGAACATTATTGTATTGGAGATAGTTAATTTTATACAATAACAAGATATTACTATGCTGGGCTTTTTCTTGTAAGTGTTTCCCAGGTGAAATATTGTGTTATGTGTGTATTTGTTATCTTATTTTTTCCTTTGATTATGTAATTACTATTTTTATAGATTTAGTTTATCGAGGCATTTTGCTCTTCATTTGGTATCAGAGCTAGGTTTTTTAGTTTTGTTCAAGGAGTAAGGGTTTCAACCCTATGAATAATTAATTCTTGAGAGGGAGATGTATTTTGAAGAATTTGGGTGAAGGAAAATGATGGGAAGCACAGGGTAGAGATTGAAAACTTTAATGGATAGAATTTTGAGTTATGAAAACTCAAGATGGAAGATCTGTTGGTTGATAGAGATCAGAGGATTGCAATCTCTAGAATAAAATCAAAATAAATGATAGATGAGGATTGGTTGAAGATCTATAGGAGGACAAGGAGTTTATCAGATTGTGCTTATCTGATTTGATAATGTTAAATATATCAATAAAGACAACGACAAAATCGTTATGAGATAATATGGGAACTCTGTATCAGATAAAGTTACTAAATAAACTCTTTCTTCATAAGAATTTGTATTCACTTTGGATGAACGATGGTGACTATGTAGACTATGGCTAAATATCTAAATACTTTTAACACTGTGGTAAGTCAATTAAACCTTGTTGAAGTAAAAATGGATGAATAAGAAAAGTGTATTACTTTACTTTTTTCATTACCTAATTCATGGGATAACCTAGTTATGGCTATCACCAATACTACTTATACATTGAAATTAGATGATATAGTAGGAACATTGATATCTAAGGAAATGAGATGAAAATATTTTGAGGATTATCATAAGAAGGATGCCTTGGTTGTGAGAGGTTATTCTCAAGAAAGAAGCAAAAATAAATCAAGAGAAAGGAAATTGAGATCTAGGGGTAAATTTATTACTCCAAAAAAGAGAAAATGTTGGAAGTGTGGTAAAATAGGGCATTATAAAAGAGACTACAGATCTAAAATGGTTGATAATAGTTCATCATCTGTTGAAGGAACTTCTATAGAAATGAAGAGCACAAATGAAGATTTAGGGGACTTATTCTTAGTTGCAACGTGCTCAAGTGAATGCCATGACTCATGGTTGATTGACTCAGGTGCTTCCTTTCATATGAATCCTCATAGGGAGGGGTTTTATGAATATAAAAAGATAAATAGAGGTGAAGTATTCTTGGGAGACAATTTAACATATAAAATAATAGGTCGAGGAAGAGTTAAGTTGAGGTCAAAAGATGGAAGAATTAAACCCTTCTTGGTATTTTGCATATTCTAGGTTTGGCAAGGAATATGATATCTATGAGTAAGATGAGTGATGCAAGTGTGACTATGGTATTCAATAAAGATAACTAAAATATGGTTCATGGAGTCTTGGTGTTGGAAATATGAGTTCATATAGGAACTCTATTTAGACTTGAGGCTAGCACTATAAGTATTGATTGCAATAACTCTTCAGTTTTAGAGGAGAATAATATGGTAGAAGCAAATTTGAGTATTCCAATAGCGAAGACAATATTGTGGCATCAATGCCTGGAGAATATAGGTGACTTCAAAAATAAAAAATGAAAGGTATGGCTGAAGGAATTTTTGATTGTCCATTAAAATTTTAATTTTTGTAAGCATTGTGTTTTTGGAAAGCTAACCCAAGTCAAGTTTCCTAGTAGTGCTACAAGATCTGAAGAAATTTTACATCTAGTTCATAGTGATGTGTTTGGACCTACAAAAATATCATTGTTAGGTAAATCTATCTATTTTGTTATATTTATAGATTACTTTTCAAGAAAGACCTGGGTATATTTTTTATGAAACAAATATGATGTTTTCAATAAATTTAAAGAGTTTAAGGCTCTTGTAGAAAATTAGATAGAGAAAAAGATAAAGGTTTTGAGAAGTGATAATGGTGGTGAGTATTGCTCTAATGAATTTGAGAAGTTTTGTAAGGATTGTGGAATAGAAAGGTAGAAAACAACTCTAGATACTCCATAATAGAATGTGGTTGTAGAATGGATGAATAGAACATTGATGGATAAGGCCAAAAGCATGTTAAGTGGTGCAGGGTTGGAAAGAAAATTCTATGAAGAAGCCGTGTTAACTGCATGTTACCTCATCAATAGATCTCCTACCTTAAATTTTGTGGAAAAGACTCCATAGGAAGTGTGGACTGGTAAGAAACTCTCTCTTAGTCATATAAGGGTTTTTGGTTGTGATGCTTATATGTATGTCCCAAAAGATAAAAGGACTAAGCTAGACTATAAATCTAAAAAATGTATATTTTTGGGTTATAGTATTAGTGTTAAAGAATATAAGTTGTGGAACCTAGAAACACAAAAGATTGTTTATAGTCATAATGTGATATTTAGAGAAACAAAAGGGGTTCCAAAATAGGAAATGCAACCAAGCAAATAACTTGAAATAGTTCAAGTAAAATTGGAACATGAGGAAGAACCTATGGTAGAACTTGGTGCTACAAAAGAAGATGAACTATAGAGAGAGTATAAAGAGAAAAATTTAGAGGAAGAAGGTGAGGAGGAAGCTGAAGATGCAGAACCTGGAACTCCAAGTTTGATGAAATCAAATTGAGTGAGAAGACTCCCAGAAAGGTATAACCCTTCAAATTTTTATATTGCATTTAATATATCAGTTACTGATGAAGAACCCAAGACTTTAAAGGAGGTACTTTAATAAAGTGAGAATAAGTCTTGGAAAAGGGCTATAGAAGAAGAAATGGAGTTCCTGGATAAAAATTTGGAGGTAGTAATATTGTAAATCTACAAGGTTTTGTGGATGTTGATTGGGCTAGAGATCTAGACAAGAGAAGATCCACGACTGCTTAGTTTAGAATATTTGGAGGGGTAATAAGTTGGATGAGTAAAAAATAATCAATGGTTGCTTTATCCATAACATAGGTAATGTGGCTACATATGTTGTGTTCAACATTTGGTCTTAAGTAGAAGGTTGTGAGAATTGACAGTGATAGTCATAGTGCAATATTTTTGAGCAAAAACCATGGTTTTCATGATAGATCAAAACATATTGATATCAAGTACCATTTGGTGAGAGAGATGGTTGAAGGGAATTAGGTGATTTTGGAGAAAGTTGATACAAATAATAATGCTACTGATTCATTAACAAAGGTTGTACCTGCTTAGAAATTTTCTTTGTGTAGAATATATGTGGGCATGGTTTTCCTTGACAGTTGATAATGATATTTTTTGGTCCCTATGGAAAGTATTCAACAAGTGGGAGAATGTTGAAAATATGTTGAATATTTTCCATGTTATTCTAGCAGGGTTAACTCTAAAAGGTACTACAATTTTAGGTTTTCTTAAGCTATTTTTAGACCCATATGGGCTATTTAGGGTTAAATATTTGAACCTATGCTTTTTCATCCATGATATTTTAAAATTCATTCTTATGATGTTATTTAATTGCACTTGCACCAGAATTTGAAGAGAGATGAGAGATGAACATTATTGTATTAGAGACGATTAAGTTTATACAATAAGGAAATATTATTGTGCTAGGTTTTTTCTCGTAAGGGTTTCCCAGGTGAAATTCTATGTTATGTGTGTATTTGTTATCTTCTTATTTTTTCTTTGATTTTGTATTTACTATTTTTCTAGATTTAGTTTATCGAGAACTTTTTCTTTTAACCACCAAGCTAAGGATAAAATTTGACATTGAGGGATCCAATTGTAAGCTTGATGCACCTTTATTCCTGCACTTCACCGATCTGAATGGTTTTGCTTTTTCTTCATGGGAGAAGGGTCCTCTACCTTAGGAATTTCAACATACATAGGGGCATTTTCAGCTTTGGTAGCTTTTGCAAACAACCACTTGGATCTCCTCGCTTTCTCCTCCCTACTATTGGAAGGATAAGTTTCCCCAATTCCATTCAAAATTTCTTTTCCTTTCCTTCCAATAATAACAAGGCTAGATAAAATATCCTATGTAGACTTCAAATTAATATGATTAGAGTGGTCCCCCTCCAATGAATCCTTAGAGCCTATAGAATTCAATTGAGGGGTTACCCGGTTGGGGGCCACCCTTCCTAACCCACCCTTGATACTCATTATGTGTTCAAACATAAGCAAAACTAGCCCTTGGTGCAATGGGTCAATGATTCTCACCTCTTTAACTTGTTCAACAAACTTATCCAAAGAGTTAAACAAAAAGGTAGGGATGTTCATCACCTTATTATGTCATAAATGGCTTACGAACATGATGTGGTAACTTCATAGAATGTCCTTGGTGCCATCTAGAATGAAGTAATCCATGATTACCTGTGCCACCCTATCACAGGGGTCCTTGAACGATCTCCTTTTATACCCATTTTATAGCTTGGGAAAATTCTCTCCATCTCCTAAAAATTACCTCAACTCTCTCGCTAGAAAGTGTTTTTCTTTTTCGTGGCTTGTGTTGTCCGTAGTCAACCCTGTCACCTCAAAAACCATAGGGATGTTAATTTCAAACTCAAGATATCTGGAAGAAATATCTTGATGTTGGTATATGGCACACTCTTTGAAGTAATGGGTGGTGTCACCTCTACCACCCCTTGCTTCCAAGAGTGTGCCATCTACCGTGAGATATCTCTATTGTAGCTATGAAATTTTAGAAGATATTGTAAGGGTCCTCCTTTTTCTAGGATATTTTTCACATCCTCCTCACCACATAAATTGCTTAAATCTAGAATGATTCCCTCCATTTTCCTCCAAGAATTCCACAGTAATAACTTGGGTAAAGGAAATAGACTCAGACCACCAACAACTCTCTAGAAGGACAAATGCAAACCAAACTCTGCAAAGAATTCTAAAGACCTAGGAGACTAAAACCTCTAGGTCTAAATTTATCTTGAAACAACAACTCTAAAAACCTTGAGCTAACAATAATTGACAAACATTATTTCCAAACCCTAGAAAATTTGGGCTCATGGTCCAAATTATGGGTGCCCTAAAATCTATATCCTTTTCATAGTGCCACCTTGCAATCTAAAAATAATTCCAATAAGAGAAGAGTAGATTAAGAGGGGCTCAGGAAACCTATTTAATTCTAAATAAATCATTCCTAGAATAGCTACACTCCTTACTAAACTATTTTTGGCATATTTTCAATGCTGGCCTAAGGATTCTAGAAGTATTCCTCACCCAAAAATGAGCACAAACAATCCACTACTTGATCCATTGCTTCAAATATCACATGCTTAACAAGTAGAAAAATCAAAGACAATTGCTAGACTCAAGCATCCACTTCCACCAATGATTTTCAACTGAAGCATCCACTTTCAATCGACACAAAAACTTACCCTAATGTCCAAATCCACTTCTAGATATCTTGTCAAACAGGTGTAAACAAATACATTGAGGCTTGGGGCATATATGTGGCAAAAACAAGTCATGAAGCATGTACCACTCCTCCACATCAAGTGCATCATCATTCTCATCCACGCCTTCCTCTCCCAAGTGCTAGCCCCACAAAGGAAAATAAAAGCTTCATGTCCCTCATGTCCCTCATGACACTCCCAAAATTTGAGACCCATCAAACTAGCACCAAGGGTGAAATATTTGAATTTAAAATACTCTCTAACATCCAAATGTCTAGAAAAACTCATGAGCATAGCCAACAAACCCAACCAACTGAAACTTCCACACATTGGAGCCTTGGAGCCCTACTTCAAAGGATAAATTTTTTTCAACTCGTTTGGAAGCTTAAGACACATTTCCTAGATGTAAGAGGCCTTGGATGAAATCCTCTCTATAGATTGATAGGCCATTATGGCTTAAGCCCAGGTTTTCCATAGAGTTAGCATGATCATTTCCTTCTTTGAAGATGTGCTTAATTTCCACTTTTTCCCTAGACTTAATAATTTTTCTAGATTAAAACATTAGAGCCTCAATGTTCCAATTGGAAGAAACACCACCTTTAATAATACTAATAATATTAAGCGAGTCTCCTTCAATACACATCTTTTTATGTTCAAAAATCTCAATCAATAATAGGCTTTTGTAAAGAGCCCTAGCCTCCACAACATAGCATGTCTAGATGTCTAAATTCTCAGTGTACACCAAAACAACTCTGCTTCTCTCATCCCTAATCACTCCATAAATACCAACTTTTTTGGTATTGCCTTTAGATGCTCCATATAAATTTATTTTGACCCACCCTAGAGGGGGTTTCCATCAATCTTGATCTCTCATGTTTGTATTTGATAAACTAGAAATCCTATGACTAGGGAGGAAGCCAAGAGTTAGCTCCAACTCAATCTCCTTACCCCTACCCTCACCCAAATCCAAAAAAGAAATATTCTCCATAGTTTTAAGCATTGTTCTGGCACAAAAAAAGGTTGTATCTCTTTTGGTATTTTCAAAAGTCCTATTATTTCTTTCCTTAGAGCCCATAGAATTCGATTGAGGGATCACTAGGTTGGGGGCCACCCTTCCTGGCCCACCCTTGATACTCACTATGTGTTCAGAGATAAGCAAAACCAACCCTTGGTGCAATGGTTCAGTGATTCTCCCCTCTTTAACTTGTTCAACAAATTTATCCAAAGAGTTAAACAAAAAGGTAAGGATGTTCATCACCCTATTATTATGTATATGGTTTAGCAACATGATGTGGTAAATCCATAGAATTTCCTTGGTGCCATCCAACGTGAAGTAATCCATGATTATCTCTGCCACCCTATCATAGGGTTCCTTAAGCACTCTCCTTTTATACCTATTTTATAGCTTATGTAACTTTTCTCCATCTCCTAAAAAGTGCCTCAACTCTCTCTCTAGAAAGTGCTTTTCTTTTTTGTGGCTTGGGTTGTCCATAGTCAACCCTGTTACCTCTACAACCAGAGGGATGTTGATTTCAAACTCAATACCTTGCTTCTAGAGGTCTTGAATTTAAAATCAAAATCCCTTTGGTTGTAGAGGCAACAAGGTTGACTATGGACAATCCAAGCCATAACAAAGAAAACTACTCTTGCAAGAAAGAGGTGGTGTCACCTCTACCACCCCTTGCTTCCAAAAGTGTGCCATCTACCATGAGATATCTCTGTTGTACCCATGAAATTTTAGAAGATATTGTAAGGGTCCTTCTTTTTCTAGGATATTTTTCACATCCTCCTCAACACATAAAATGCTTGGTTCCAGAATGACACCTTCCATTTTCGTCCAAGAATTCCACAATAATGACTTGGGAAAAGTAAATAGACTTAGACCACTAGCAACTCTCTAGAAGGACAGATGCAAACCAATATTTGTAAATAAATCTAAATACCTAGGAGACTAAAGCCTCTGGATCCAACTTAATCTCAAAACAACTCTAAAAACCTTTAGAACTAATAATAATTGACAAACATTATTTCCAACCCCTAGAAAATTTGGGCTCATGGTCCAAATTATGAGTGCCCTAAAATCTAGTCCTTTTCATAGTGCCACCTTGCAATCTAAAAATAATACCAAGAAGATAAGAGCATATTAAGAGAGGATCGAGAAACCTCCTTAATTCTAAATAAATCATTCCTAGAATAGCTACACTTCCCACTAAACTAGTTTTGGCATATTTTCAAGGTCAACCTAGGGATTCTGGAAATACTCCTCACCCAACAATGAGCATAAACAATCCACTACCTGATCCACTGATTCAAATCTCACATGCTTAATAGGTAGGAAAATCAAATATAATTTCCAAACTCAAGCATCCACTTCCACCAATGATTTTCTACTGAAACATCCATTGTCAATTGACACAAAAATCTTACCCTAACATCCAAATCCACTTCTAGATATCTTGTCAAATAGGTGTAAATAAATACATTGAGACTTGGGTCATATATGTGGCAAAACCAATTCATGAAGCATGTACCACTCCTTCACCTCAAGTGCATCATCATTCTCATCCATGCCTTCCTCTCCCAAGTGCTAACCCCACCAAGGAAAATAAAATCTTCATGTCCCTCATGTCCCTCATGACATTCCCAAAAATTGGGACCCATAAAAATAGTGCCAATAGTGAAATATTTGAATTTAAAATACACTCTAACATCCATTGTCAAGAAAAACTCATGAGCATAACCAACACACCCAACCAACTGAAAGTCCCACACATTGGAGCCTTGGAGACCTACTTCAAAGGATAATGTTTTTGTAACTCATTTGGAAGCTTAAGACACATTTTCTATATGTAAGAGGCCTTGGAGGAAATACTCTCTCCATATTGATATACCATTATGGTTTAAGCCCAAGTTTTCCATAAAGTTAGCGTGATCATTTCCTTCTCTGAATATGTGCTTAATTTCCACTTTCTCCCTAGATTGAATAATTCTTCTAGATTAAAAAATTAAATCCTTATTGTTCCAATTGGAAGAAACATCACATTTAATAATATTGATAATATTAAGTGATTCTCCTTCAATACACACATTTTTATGGTCAAAACTCTCAATCACAAGTAGGCCTTGGTAAAGAGCCCTAGCCTCCACAACATGGCATGCCTGGATGGCTAAATTCTCATTGTACACCAAAACAACTATGCTTCTATCATCCTTAATCACTCCATAAACACCAACGTTTTTAGGATTTCCTTTAGACACTCCATATAAATTTAGTTTTACCCACTCTAGGGGAGGTTTCCAACAATCTTAAGCTCTTAAGTTTATCCCTGATAAACTAACAATCCTATGACTAGGGAGGAAGCCAAGCTTTAGCTCCAACTCAACCTCCTTACCCCTACCATCACCCAAATCCAAAGAAGAAAAATTCTCCATAGTTTTAAGCAATGCTCTAGAACAAACAAAGGTTGTATCTCTTTTGGTATTTTTAAAGGTCCTATTATTTTTTTCTTTCCACAAACACCATAAAAGATGAGGTGAACAAAAGTTTTAGAAGTACTTAATTCTTGGAGAGTTAAAATGGGACCTCCAATGAGTGCAAATGTCTAATAGCAGGTTCAAGACCACCCAAATGACCCCTAAAATATTTAACAAATTATTTATAACTTTCATGAATAAAGGACATTGAAAGAGTATATGGTTAGAATGTTCCTCACTAGAACCACATAGGTAACATTTATTCGACATCAACATACCTTTTTTTTAAAGGTTTTATAAGGTCAACATACCAAATCTTAAAATGTGGGACCCATGGCTAAGGCTATCCAACAAGCAGCTCATAGGTAAACTTTACTGATAAGGATCCATCATTTTCTCTAGACCAAAATAACAAATCATCTTTAGTTCTATTTTTGATAACCTAGAATTTTAATAGATTGATAATGAAGGTCCAAGTCTCCTTATTCGCATTATTAAGATCAGAATGATTCAATAATTTCAATTTCCTTAAGCCATTATTAACTTTTATGAAGTCTACCACTTTTAACCCAAAATAGTTATGGTTTTAGGTTCCAAAAAAACAAGAATTGGGATCTGAAACAAGGGCTAGTCCAACGACTAGGATCATTCTAAAATTTGATCCTATTCTTGTTACCTAGCCGCCACCTACAACCTTTAGAAATAATAGACCTATATGTTTGTAGACATAGACTAAGCAAAAATGCCAAACTCAAAGCCGATAAGGAATCCAAAAGTAAGAAGTTTCTCTGGTTCAGATATTTGTTCAAAATAATTTGAATCCAATCCACATCAGTTTGCATTGCCACTTTCCAACCTTTTTTAGCCACTAGAGCTTTATTAATTTGATGGATATTCTTGAGCCCTAACCATACATCCTCGTTTCTATTGTAAACTTGCTCCCACACTACCAAACAAAATTTCTTCTTCTCTTTTGAGCTAGACTAGAGAAATAACTTTTGAATACGTTCAATCTTGGATAAAACCTTACTAGGAATCCTAAAAATAGATAAGAAAAAAGTTGGTATGCTCTGAAGAGTATATTTCACTAGTGTAGCCTTCCTTGCTTGGCTAAGGAGGGAATCCTTCCATCTAGTAATTTTTTTCTACATTCTTTCCACCACTGGTTCCTAGAGAGAATCACGAATCCTACCTTTAAACAGGGGCATCCCAAGGTAGAGATATGGGAGAGATGCAACCTCACATCCTAGGATATGGTCAATTAACCTCTACCTCATTAGGGGGTATTTAAGAAGAATATTTTTCTTTTAAGGTAGTTTATTTTTTTCCTAGCCACATTTTTTGAGGTAAAAAGAGAAAGGAGAATATCATCAACAAATTGGTGGTGGGATATTGGATCTAGAGGTAGCATTGGCCTGATACCTTTCCCAATTGCTTTTGTCTTAATGGATCTTCTAAGAAATTTAGATATCAATATGAAGAGGTATGGGGATAGGGGATACCCTTTCCAAATGCCTCTAAATCTCAAGAAATAGCCTATAAGGGATCTATTTATTAAGACAAAGAACTTTGCAGAGAAAATACAAGCTTTAATGAGACTTATCCAACCTTGGATAAATCTAAAATTCTCCAATAGCTTTAGAAAGAACTATAAAAGCTTTAATGAGACTTATCTAGCCTTGGCTAAATCCAAAATTTACCAACAACTTTAGAAGGAACTCCTAAGAGACCCTATCATAAGACTTGTTCATATCAAGTTTTTGGAGAAGTCCTAATCTACCACTTTTATCATTTGAGTGGATAGTTTATGGACCGCTATAATCCCATTCAGGATTTATCTCCTTGCCACGAAGTTGCTTTGATCAAAATAAATTAAGGCCAAAATGAAAGGTTTTAATCTATTGACAAGGACCTTCATCAAAATTTTATAGATGGTATTACACAGGTTGATGGGTTTGAAAGCACCAAAATCCTTTGCACCAGTGGACTTAGGAATGAGGGTCAAGAATGTAGAATTTACTCCAAAGGGTATGAAATTTGAGGTTTGGAATTCCTAAAGTGCTTCTCCAATATCCTTACCCAGAACATGCCAATTTTTTTGAAAGAATTGGGGTGGAACCCATAGGGCTTCAGAGCTTTTAGCCCCTCCATCGTAAAGACTACGACTCTAATTTCTCATCCTTGAAGGGGCTCGTAAGGGTTACATTCATTTCATCAATGACAAGAGAGGGTATATTACAAAGAAACTTATTTTTAGCCTCCTCATCATTGGCATCTTTCACTCCAAGGAGAGTTCTAAAAAAGGTCATTGCTTCAACCCTTATATCTTGAATCTGAATAAGTCTGGAACCATCAACTTTGGTAATTTCTTTAATTCTATTGGCACTTATGTGCCTCAACACAAAAACATGAAAGAAATTTGTATTTCTATCACCATATTTAAGCTAAAATACCCTCGATTTTTGCCTCCACATCAACTCCTCCTTGGCTAAAGTATTATGGAATTTAGACAACACCACCTTTTTCTTGCCCCTGATCTCCTAGGACAGGTCACTAGATTCAATGGCAGACTTGATTTATTTAAGTTGAGATTTTAGATCCTCATTTTTTGAAAAATATTACCAAATATCCTCTTGTTCCACTCTTTTAAATCTCATTTAACAAACTTGAGTTTAGCTACCACTTGAGAGAAAATTGAGCCTAGGGCCCAACTGACCACCATTCTTTGACTTTCACCTCCAATTCATGATGTTGACACCACAACTTCAAATCTAAATGGTATAGGAAGCCTCACCTCATCTTGATCCACTTCAAACCACAACAGATTATGATCCGAGCCTACTTTAGGGAGAGAACAAAGATAAATATCTCCAAAAAGTAAAAAATATTCTTTAGAAGTCAACACCCTATCAAGCCAAATTTTACAAATGATAAACTAAAAGTTTTAACAAGAATTTTTTCTTTTATTTTTTGGTGATATTTGGAAGTATATTCTTGTTTTAATATTCTTCTTTATATTTTTCTTTTATATGGCCAATATTCAACTTTTTATGTGGTGCAAAATAAAATCTCTAATGAAGCCTAGATGATTGATAGGGTCTTTTATTATTTAAAAGTTAGTTGTTATGTTTCAACTCCCATATAGAATTAAATATGACCTATGGTTAGGAGTTGTCTATGATGCCACATACAATATTCAATTATCTTGTTTTATACATTTAATGTTGGTAATATCGTTCAATTTTAAAACAAAATGTAAGATTGCTAGTTTTTTTGTATTGAAATATTTAATTTTGTATGTCTCAAAACAACATATTTTATAGTATAATGTAATGACATATATAAATTTAAATATCATAATTTATAATAAGTAAATTACATCCCTTACATCTAAGTCTACTACTGAAAGTAGTCTTCTAGAATTTTCTAGTTAGTGGTGATAGATGGATACCAATTATTATGTAAAACATAGGAAGAATACCACCATGGTTTTGGGCTATGTTTAAGTCTATATATGTATACATTACCCATTTGGAAATATTTTTCTATATCAACATAGTTTACATGTTTGAACATATCTCTTAAAGGAAGAGTTGCTTCTTTCACCTAGGGCTTACAAGTATAATAGTAGTCCATTTTTTAATATGCATATGATCCTATTTGTTTTTTATACAATGGTGTCTCCCTTGTAGTTCTAAATATGCTATATAAGATCCAATTATGTAGTTGTGTCTCCCTTATGATTGTGATTTACACTTCAGGTCCATGATGTGGAGGAATAGAGGAAAACTCCTTGAAGTAACTTGTGATGCCAAGTGAGTTATACTTCAAAGTTGTGTAGAAGAATAGGACATACCATAATCTCTCTTATATTTATTTATAGACAATGCAAATACAAATATACTATAGAATACAAGTCTCATGTAACATAATGGAAAATGATAGAAATGATTAGTACATGACATGTGTGGTATGCAAGGCACATGTACACTTTATTATTATGCAATGAAAGTAGAAGTAGAATAAAATATTTAGAACTGCAAGAACAACAATAATCTATACAAGGAGAGAGAAGAAATATATATGTGAAGATATTATGTAGAAGAAGAAGTGATCTAAGAGGTTCCTAATATATATACAAAATGTACAATTATTATAAAATATTTAGATGGTGAAATGATTTGGATTTTAACTAATTAAGTAGTTTCAATGATAGTTACAAAACTACCTATCTAACTCTTCTAGAGTTGGTGCTAGTCTGTAAAATGACAAGTGGTAATATTAGATGGTTTAGACTTGCATCTATGTTACTAATGAATGACAATGGAAAGATGTCATGTGTGTGTTTTGGTGTTTGATAGTGGCATGTGGTGTTGGTGATATAAGTATCTATGTTTGTGTCCATGGACATCCTAATAAGTGGATCCAAGGTAATTTTAGTACCATAGAGGTCATAATGTCATAAGTAGTGTCAACACCAAGAACAAGTCTGATATTATGGGTGGTTATGGTGTTAACATTTTGGGTTAGAAATCTAGATGGGTGCTAAGGCATAGATGTTGAGACTATTGTAGTATCACTATTTTTGATGAGTTTATCAACACTTATTTTGATCAGATCATTCATCTTATTGAGGAGTGATGGTCCCAATCATGTTAACCTTCAATAATGGACACACACACTTGATTTATCATGTGTATACCTCTTAGGTTGTGTTATATATTAGCCACTATTAACAATGCTAAAAAGTGTTGTATCCTATAATTAGTATGCTTATTAGTGATATCATTTTGCTAGTATGCTATGATAGGTACCAATTGAATGTGATATAGGTCTGTTGGGCATCTTAATATCAAAGCAAATGAGGAATGGTATGATTTGATGAGTTCTATATCAAATAGTTGTTGGATCCCCAAATAAGAAGGTAAATCAATAATGAAGGAATTGTCATGCACTATGTTTTGTATGCTATATGGACCATAGTATAGTGATTTAATAGAACCATCCCTTCAAGTGGATTTAAAATCAATCTCCAACTTAGAAAGTGTTTGGTATATATTGTTGATCATGAAATTCCTCGAATTTTTTTGTTAATGCCCAAGTTTTTCTTTCACCCAGTCGATATATACTTCAAATGTTATAGGAAGCATTCTACCCTATTTGAGATCAAATTTACAGCCTTTATAGCTTATCAAATGCTACTTTAATATTTAGATAAGGGTAAGATGAAACATTATCCTTCATAAAAATTCAAATTTTATTTTCTATACTTCAACCTTGAAGTGGAGGGAGTAGTTCATCTTTTCAATTAAAGGAAAACTGAAAATTCTACGCTTCAAAAACTATAACACACACAAACACACAATACATACATACATGCATGCATGCATGCATGCATACATACATACATACATACATAATACACACATACTCTAATAAAAACTAATAACTTAATATCATTATATGCAAAAAAAGAAATATTAAAATTTGAAAAAAAGAATATCTAATTTGAGAAAAACTTCTACAACTCATATTAAAAGAAGCAAAATCTAACAAAAAATTAATGTAATACATACATACATACATACATATATACATACATATTTATTATTTATTAGTTTTATTAGAGAGAGTGTGTGTATGTATGTATATATATATATATATATATATATATATACATATATATGTATGTATATACTATATATATATATATATATATATATATATATATATATATATATATATATATATATATATACATATATATATGTGTGGAGGGAAGAAAGTAGAGAGGGGAGGGCTCTGGTCCCTCCCCTCGCTCCCCTCCCATGGCTCCCTGGTTCCTGCCCGAGTTCCTGGCTCAACCCAGGTCATCCCTCCCGGGGAGTGGTTGTTTGCAGATGATCTCCTGGGGGAGATCCTTCTCCACTATCTGTGCCCCTCCCGGTCGGCTAGGGTTTCCTTGGTTGTTTTTTCGGACTGGTGCTTCCCAGGGATCCCTGTTTGGTTGGGGATCCCTTCCCTTTTTCCCTCAGGCTTCCCCCTGGGGTTTTTTGTAGGTTATTCACATGGATCTGGTCCCTTGCGTTTCTCGGTGCGGTGGAGGTGATGGTTTAGGGTTTGGACAGCTTCCCCTTTTTCTTGTGAATCCTCGGTGGGCTCTGTGCTTGGACGAGATTCTTGGTCCCTGCTGCTGGGATCCTCTTCTGTTTTCTCGAGGCGGGTTCTTTGTGGTGCAACTCTTTGGTCACTTCCTGATGGGCTAGATCCTCTCTGTGCTGGCTGTCGGCTTCCTACAGGATGGCTCTCACTGAACGGAATGTTTTCTTGGTGGGCGGGATGGTTTCTCCACAGGGCGGGATCCGCCAAATCCGCCAGTTTTCCCGCGAGGCGGGATCCTTTCTTTTCTGCTGGTTTCTCGGATGGCGGGATTTCCCTGTTGCTTCCCGCTAGGCGGGACTGTTTGTGGTGGTTTTGACTGCTTCCCGCGAGGTAGGATTTTATTGTAACGGTTTTTCTTTGCTTCCTGCTGGGCGGGATCTTCTCGATGGTGGTTTTTGGCTACTCCCCCTGGGCGAGATCTCCAAAACTACTTCCTTTCTTATTTGTCTATTTTCCGCTGACAGGGATTGTTTCATGCTTACTGTTACCGCTGGGCGGGATTTCTGTTTTGGTGTTCGGTTTCAAGGGATTGATGCCCTAGGCCTATTGCTTATGTAATCAGGTTTTTTTAGGGGTTACGTTTTTTGTAATAGGCTTATACATAAAGCCAGGAGGCATGATGCAAGGCTGATTTTGTACATAAGGTTTTGGGATCCTCTATAAAAACCCTTTTTTAATCTACTATAATAATTACCAAAATATATATATATATATATATATATATATATATATATATATATATGTATATATATGTATGTATATATATGTATATATATATATATATATATATATATATATATATATATATATATATATATATATGTATGTATATACATATATATATGTATATGTATATACATACATATATATATATATATATATATATATATATATATATATATATATATACATACATATATATGTATATATATGCATACATATATATACATATATATGTATATGTATATACATACATACATATATATATATATATATATATATATATATATATATATATATATATATATATACATACATATATATGTATGCATATATATACATATATATGTATATATATATATATATATATATATATATATATATATATATACATATATATATATATATATGTACATACATATATATATGTACATACATATATATACATATATATATATATATATGTATATATATGTATGTGTACATATATATACATATATATATATATATGTATATACATATATATATATGTATATACATATGTATATACATATATATGTATATACATATGTATATATATATATATTATATGTATATACATATGTATATACATATAATATATGTATATACATATATTATATGTATATACATATTATTATATGTATATACATATGTATATACATATATACATATACATATTATATATGTATATATAAATGTATATACATATATATATAGATATGTATACACTCTCTCTCTAATAAAACTAATAAATAATAAATTAATATCATTATATGCAAAATAAGAAAGAATAAATTTTGGAAAAAAGAATATATACTTTGAGAAAAACTTCTACACCTCATCTAAAAAGAAGTAAAAGCTAATAAAAAAGGAATGTAAGTCAATATTCAAATACAACTAAAAAGCATATAAAATGACATGAACTCAAGTGATTAAAAATTTGAACTTTTAGTACAAAGACCTAGATTCAAATATTAATAAGTGATATGTACATAATTGTAAAAAAATTATTATATTAATATTATGATGTGGTTTTTTGATATACAATGGTAACATAGCCATTGATGCAATATGGGTGGAACACGTTTTAATCCTATATAACCCATTAAATTCCATTAAAATGCAACTAGGAAGCATGGGTAGAACATGTTTTAATAATAAGTTATGTGTGGCTTATATTAGGAGCCTCTCCCATCAAAATAACAAAATATTACGTTTAAACCATATCCAACTTTCCAGCATTATTAAATATATTCTTCATTTCTTTTTTATCAAATATATTCTTCATCTTTCTCAAACTACTATGTTTCTACAATCATCTCATTGACATCATTTTCATTAAGAGATAAAATCTCACTTGGCCATTTGTCTTCTAAAATTTGAATTTCAATGAGATGAAAATCAACATCATTATTGGCTAAATTATTTACTACTTGATTTCCTTCTCTCTATATATACTCATATTTCCAAGATATTTCCTTCAACAATAGTTTATGAGCATCAACAATAATATTTTTTGGTCCAATCACCATGTTTATTTTTATTGATAGCATTAATAATAATTTGTGAAACTCCCTCAATAGAAATATATCTTCATCTTTTTTCAATTGTAATTTTGATCCTATAAGAAGTGCCCTAGACTCTACATAGTTGTTAGTTGAAGTTCCATATGATTCTAAGTGAGAATAATTTTTCTTTCATTATTTTGAAAAACACCATCTCCACTAGATTTTTCTAGATCTTCTTTGAAAGCATTGTCAAAATTATTTTTGATAAACCTAATTTTTAGATATTTCTATTTTACCATAGATCGAAGCAAATCCTTTGTGTTAACTTGAATGTCATGGATGACCCTTCCATATATATATTCAAATATTATAACCAAGAGACAAACACCTATTTTTACATACTTAAGACTTCCCATGGTGAGCACCATGTCTATAAACATTATGCAAGAGAGGCAATAATATGGTTCCAAACTTGGGTGTGATTTTAAGATTTATTTTAAAAAATTTATTATTCCTTTAAAGCCATGAATTCCAACAAATAATGGTACGAAAAATCCTCCATAAAATATGTAGACACCCAAAATTAATAAATTTTGTAACCACCTGAACTCGTCTTCCAGTCGATTCATCAAAATCTCAAAGTGGTCACCAAACCCTCATTAATCCAATTTCCTCCAAAGCCATCTAAATTCTTCCAAGATTTCAATCTCCTATTTAATATGCCTACTCTCCTCTAATTTTTCCAATTTCTCTAAATTCTCCAAAGTCCTCTAATTTCATCTAACTCCTTCCTAATTTCTTCTAATTTCCCTCCAAATATCTTTAATTTTCTTTAATCCTTTTAATTCTCCTCTTATTTCTTTTATTCCTTCTAATTTCTCCCTAAGCTCTCCAATTCCTCTTTAATTTCTCTTTATTTCTCCTAAATTCTTAAATTCCCCCTAATCCCTTTAATTCTTCTAAATTCTCCTAATTTCATCTAAATCTCTCTAATTTCTTAAATTCCTCTTTAAATAAATTTTATTTCTTCAAATTTCTTCCTACCTTGCTTTAATTCCTCTAATCCTTCATTAATTCTCTTAATTCTTCTAATCTCCTATTAATCATCCTAATCCTCTCCATTCTCCATAAATTCCAATCCCCCACTTGTCACATGTGCACACATCACTCTAACACCTCACTACCCCTACTTGCCACATCTCCAACATCTCATTCTAATCACACCTACCCTCACTTGACCACTCTAACACCTCACTTGCCACATCTCCCCTAATTGGAGCACTTTAGACTCTCCATCCCACCTACCCTTACCACTTGGCTGCCTTGACTTGCCAAGTCATCTCCTATCACCTACCATCCAAAAAATCTATGAATGCTCCACCATTTTCCTCCATTCAAAAAAAATGCTCTCATAAGCCAAAACACTGAGAAAATTTTGACTCAGGTCTCTATAATGCATTTTATCCACCCTCCACAACTATCCCCTTTGCTCACCCCCACTCCACCATGAATATCAATGCAAACCCCTTTATGCTCGTAACCCATTTGTGAAACTAACATAAACATGATACCACTTTAGTATCAGATCATGACTAGAGATCCGTATCACCCCCTTGAAGACCTAAAATAAGTTTCAATAGTGTCGAGATAGCACAGATCTCGGTTGTTTGACCCTAAGCAGCCAGAAGTAACCACCATCCAATATTAGAATGGTCCATAGAGAAAATCATTAGCCCACCCATATGGTTAAAAACAAGAGATTATCCTCATCCAGATTCCAGTGATAGACAAAGAAAAAAGGTGAATACAAGTATACTTTTAGTGTTTGTCATATTTTGGCGCTATATTCATAGTTTCTCATAAGCTTTTCATCAATATTATTTGATTGCATATTTCATATAAATTTTGGGGCCTAACCTAGGTAGGCCCCATTGATGCTACTGATTTATTGCTCTTGGTTGTGTGCAGGTATTTCAAGGTAGCAAAAAGCCTAATATGGTTCAAGCTCATATGAGGAGACACAAAAAACTATCCACCTCTTGATTGTGGCAAGAGAAAACTTGTGAAGGCACCATTTATTAAATTGTTTGTGGAATTAAAGGAATTCCTTCAGTTTTGAGGAATTCATATTATAAGCCCCTAGAGGGTATCTTTGTAAAAGAAAAAGCAAGCTTTTGTAATAAACTATTATATTTTCCTTGCTTTATGTGCATGGTGCTTTTCTCTTACTACAAATTGGTGATCATGGTGGGACCCTTACTTTAACCTCACCCTGGCATTTTGCATCTTTTAATTAGTAGATTAATTCATTGATTGTGCTATCCTTTATTATGGCACGTGTCTTGTGTGGGATGTTTTTTTGAATTTTGATGCCTTTTTAATCATTTTGTTTCTCTCTAACTATCACCCAGGTCTTAGTTGTTAGTAAGGTCACATTGATTTCAACCATATTAGACCCACTTACTAGGTCTCTCACTGCCTACGCATAGACACTACTAGCTAACCCAAGATAAACTGCATCCATAACCGTCTAATCTAGGATGGCCAAACACATAATCTACTACCAGATAAAGACATACCCACTAGCCAGGTACTAGTCTTGACACAACATCCTACTACAAGATAGAGTTGAGTATAAGCCTTTACCACTATTCTAATCATCACATTTAGGGTGTATAAGTTTTACCACCTTTCCCCTTTTCAAATTTATCATTTCTTGGAGCATGCTTTGATTTTGGCTCAAAAGACTCATCATTACTCAATAATTTAAGTCTTATCAACACATTGTTATCTATCACAAGTGGCTTCTTGCTTCATCTAAATTTTCCATAGGGAGATATTACTTGCTTCATCTCTCTTCATCATAAAATCATAGTTACTAATTCTGTTTTGTGTTTTTTATAGAGGAATATGGAGAACAATGATCCCAAAGCAACCAACAACTAGAATTATTAGACATAATAAAACAAAAGAGAGTCCTCATAGTAATAATTCAATATCAAAAAGTCTAGGTCTGAGGCCATCCTACCCTAGATGGTTGAATTTCTAGAGACTATGTGCAAATAATCAGGACCTGCAACTATCACAAACCTTAAAGACAATACAGGACTATAGGTAGGAGGTTTTTCTTCCCTATGTTTTAATTCAAAATAGTATCATTTCATTGGCTTGCACATCATAATATTGCTTTCAATTTCATAGTATCATTACTAGTTCAATCTTGTAGCTTAGTGTAGATGTTAATTATTTGAGATAAAAATAAGGCCTAGCTTACATGCTTGAAAATAACAAAAACAAATCTAACAAAACCCTAGTATTTTTTTATTGGACGGGGGGATAATACCTTAAAAAAAGCTATAGAAATAGTATTAAATATCTTTCAACCGGTTTTTAATCTTTGATGTGATCTAGAAAAATAGTTTAAGACTATTGTTCTCACCTCTTAGAAGAATTTCCACATAGCTAGAGAGAAGAAAAATGAGTAAATGAGAAGAAATGAGTTTTTAAAATAAATATATGTGTTTCTTCTCAATTTTTTCATTTGCAACCAATTTTCTTTGAGAAAATGACAAGTTTTTGGTCAAAATATCATTGCAAGTGAGCAGGTTTCTTGGTGTCAAGAAATTAAAAAAAATCATGGGCCATGATTTCTCACAAGTTTTGCCACAAATTGAGAGTTCTTAATGATCTTTCTAACTATGATCCCAATATTCAAATATATATTTTTAGTGAGTTATATGGGATTGAAACATCCCCATGCATATTTTTTTTTGGTAATTGGTGTGTCTATTAGCTGGGTTTTAACTGGGTCCCAACCCCAGATGTACAAAAACCTTAACAGGTTGATAGGAGTCGCTTCTGCATAATCCCACGTAGGGGGTAGTGATGAGAAAAACTAACTGATCCCACGCAGGGGAATGTAACCACAAAAATCCTGCGCAGGGGAAAATAGCACCGATATGAATATAGTACTTGCTCACGCAGGAGCAGCTAAAGACCATGCTAAAAACATCTATGGAAAAACCAGCCATAACCCGCGTAGAGGCCACCACATGATCAGCGATAGAACGGACAGGCAGAAAAGGACATACAACAACAACTAAAAACATGACCCAGAGACGACAAAAAACAAAATTAGAAACCTGGTCCGGGAAGCACGCTTAAGGTTCCGCCTCCGGGGAATCTTCTTTAGCACTTGCAACATTCTGCTTCAGGTATTGCTTCATGGTAGTGGTGGTATTTTCAAAGGCCGCGATGAAGCACTTCATGAACATCCTGGTCATCTTGTTGGAGATGCCCGAGTTGGGGTCGGAATCCCCGCTAATGTCATCAGACACGTCGACGGGGGAATTCTGGCTGGATTCAGCTTTAGCTTTCTTGGTTCTGGAAGATCTGCGAACCGGGGGAACCGTCTCTTCGACCTTAGCTTTGCGCTTGCCCAAAGTCGCCTTCTTGCTGCTGGTGGGGAGAGACTTGGAGGGAGTGGCTACGGACTGGGAGCCTTTTTTGGTGATAGGGGTTTGGAAGGCTCCATCGCTCAAGGGCTCACTTGAAAGGGAGTGAGCAGGACTATGGACATGGGGGGGGAATTGGGGGTGGACTGCAGAGGGGTGGCCACAATTGGTGGGTTGGCTGTGACATGGTGGTAAATGATGGCAAAAAGGCCTTGGTGAGTGGGCGTTGAATGCTTTTTGTGGGCACCAAAAATAGACAGGCGAATAGAGCGATGGAGAAAGGTGGGGAGGTTCATGGGTTTGAAGCCGCGAACGTGATTAACCAGAGCCAAGTGGAAGCTAGACATGGGTTTCATCGGGTCATCATAGGCTAGGTACTGCATTAGGGGAATAGCGACAGTGGGCCAAGGTAAAGGGAGGGATTCACGCTCCAGGGACACGCCTGTCCATTTGAAATCACTGTAACTTGGAAAACCCTCTAGTTCTGGTTCCCAATTGTGCTTATCGCGTCGAACCATACGACCAGAGAGGGGCAAACCAGAAACTTTAGAGATAAGGGCCGGAGTGACTTTGAAACGGAGGTTTTTGACAATGACATGGTCGTTAGACCACGTTCTGAAAAAATCATCAGTAATATCCGCTTCAGGGCCTTTAAATTTGGACACAAAGGAAAATAGTCTATAGGCTTGCAGATGGGAGGCTGATAGAGTGTCGAGCTGGAGGCTACTGGGCTCGATGTAGGCCATGGTGGTAGGAGCAGGGGAACAGGGGAAGGTGGTGGGGAGGCTCGACCGGGGGTTGGGGTGGCAAAAATGGATAACGTCGATATGGCAGAAGCGACGAGGGTGAGATAAATAGGGTGAGGGAAGCTCAAAGGACATGTCGATTGGCATGGGATGGTGACAGGTGGACAGGCGGTGGACAGGGTGGAGATGTTGGGGATTGGTGAGGGGCCTTGAAGTAATATCCACACGGGTCGAATTAAAGGACTTGAGGCGCTTGGAAACAGCTGGAGTCGGTGGGCAAACATGCTTGAAACCAGCAACATACGTGGCTTTGGGATTACAGGAGCTCTGGAACCCAGCGTTGTGATGAACAAACGACCACTCGGGAACATCATGGTTGACAAAGCTGGTAGTGAGACCAATCATGAGGTGGTCAGGGGGTGTACGAAATGGAATACTCCCACGGGAGGTGTTATGCTTCAAAACCTGCATCACCTTGAAAAAAGAAAACATAGGTTAGAGTGGGGGGAGTAAAAGCACCTGGCTTGCTTGTCCGCAACCGCAATCTGGGAGACACCTGGCGGGATGGAGTTGCGCCACACCGTAAGAGGAATCTGTCCAATGCCCATGTTGGCCAGCTTGTCAGCAAGCCGATTGGCTTCGCGGTACACATGGGTAGCTGCCACCTGGTATTGTTGACTGATGATTTCCTTGCTTTCTAGAATAAGAGTTTTGATGTTCCAAGGGGGATTCTTGTCTGAATTGATGTAGCTTATAATGTTGAGGGAATTCCCTTCAATGTGGAGGTTGTTCCAGGAGTCCTTAATAAGGTTCAAACTCTGCCACAACGCCCATGCCTCTGCAACATTGTTAGTTTGGTGGTCAAGGTTTTCAGCAAACGCAAGACTAATCTCGCCTTTGTGGTTCCTGAGAACTCCACCTGCTCTTGCCAGATCGGGATTACCTTTGGAGGCACCATCAAAATTGAGCTTCAACCAACCATCTGTAGGGGGATTCCAATGGGCTTTCCTCCTGGGGTGGGGGATGGGATGGGATGGGACGGGAATGGGGATGTTGAGGGAGAGAAGAATCTCAACTTCAACTTTGTAGAGCGGGGAATTAGACCACGGGAGGAGCTAGGAATTCTCGACAGCGTAGGCAATAGCTTTGATGGCTATGGAGACAATGTCGTCTGAGGTGGTAGAGAAGATTCTGCGGTTACGCTCTAACCAAATTTGCCACAAAAGGTGGTGAAGGCAAATCTTCCAAAGAAAGGTGACCTTGGGATTTTTGAAAGGGGTAGGCCATTGGATAAAGAGGTCCAGAAGGGATTTGGGGTGGGCCCACTAAATCTGGAAAATAGAAAGCATGTGGCTTAGCCCTTCTTTGGTAAACTCGCAATCCACTAAAAGGTGGTTAACCGATTCCCCGTTAGAAAGGCACAAGTAACACCTGTTAGGGACCGAGATTCCTCTCTTCATGAGATTGTCGGTGGTGAGGACTTTATTTTGGATAGCGGTCCATGAAAAGAAACTTATCTTTGGGATTAGGCGTTTGACCCACACCAAACTGAAGGGAATATTTGGAGTTTGGGGTTTGAGCAGGAGGGAATAGGCTGACTTAACTGAGAAGTTCCCACTTGTCGGTCCCTGTCCAGACCGGGAAGTCTGGGGTGGCAATGGTGGGAATGATGGTGGTTCTCAGAAGCCGAGATAAAGAATTTCTTGCTCTGGCTAGGTGATCATTTCCATTGTCGGTGGGGAGAGCTTTCTAGTTGCCTTGGTTATCCATGTAGTCCTTAACCTTGTGTCCCCATCTTGGTTCAAGAACCGGTCTTAGGGTGGAGATTTCTGGGATTGCCGTAAGAGGTTTGTCTTTCAGCCACGTGTCATCCCAGAAATTGATCGTTGTGCCCCTTCCTAGCTGCCATCGGATGCCTCTGCTGATAAGAGATTTGGCTTGGATTACGGCCCACCAGAAGGTAGATCCATTGGCAGGGACGTTGTCATCCATCAGGGACAGGTGTTGGAGATATTTGCTCTGGACGATGGATACCCAGTCTGCCTTATAGTTGGAGAAGAGCTTCCACGCCTGCTTGGCAAGAAGAGCAAGGTTCATGTTGACTGATCTTCTTAGCCCAAGGCCTCCTTGGGATTTTGGTTGGCACACTCTATCCCAGCTAACAAGGTGAAATATTTTTTTTCCTCCGGGCCTGACCACAGGAAGTTCTTCTGGATCTGTTCGATCTTGGAGTGAACGGAAGTAGGAGCCTTAAATACTGACATGAAATAGACCGGGATGCTCTGAAGGACGACCGTCGTGAGGGTTGCCTTAGCTGCTTGAGAGAGGAGAGCGCCCTTCCACCCTGCGAGCTTGCGCTTGATTCTGTCGATGACATTATCCCACATGGATTCTTTCGGGCTCTTGGTGAACAGAGGGAGACCCAGGTAGGAGGTGGGGAGATCAGCTATGCTGCATTGGAGGATGCGAGCGATCTTCCGTTGTCTGCTGCCGGGGGTGTTGAGAAAGAAACATTTGCTTTTGAGATAATTGATTTCCTGCCCAGCTGCTAAGGCGTAGGTATCCAAAATACCCTTTATGGATTTGGCTTGAAGAACAGAAGCAAAGGTAGCGATAATAGTATCATCCACAAATTGTTGGTGGGACAGGGGAGGGGAAGTAGATGATGCTTTAATCCCAGACACACACCCGGAGGCACAGGCATTTTTGAAAGCTCTACCCAGGGACTCAACAAGGATGATGAAGAGGAAAGGGGATAGGGGATCTCCCTGTCTAATGCCTCTGTGGCTCGGAAAATACCCTGCAGCAGATCCATTAACTAGTACGGAAAACCAGGGTGATGTGATGCAGCCCTTGATGAGATCAATCCAGTTATTATGAAACCCGAACTTGGACAACACTTTTAAGAGAAAATCCCTGTCAACCCTGTCGAAAGCTTTGCTGATGTCTAACTTTAGGAACATGGCCACCTTTTTGTTGCACTGGGTAGAATGGAGGGTTTCATGAAGCGATATAATGCTATCTGTGATGGATCTGCCTTCCACTGAACTGCCTTGGCAGGGATCTATGATGACAGGAAGGATTTTTTTCAGCCTGAGAGCTAGGGATTTGGTTAGAATCTTGTAGATGATGTTGCATAAGCTTATTGGCCTGAAATCTGTCATAGATCTACACTGAGGGGTTTTGGGGATCAAGGCAATGAAAGTGGAATTGGTTCCTTTCGGGATAACTTTAGTGCATTGGAGCTCGGTGATAGCATTACAAATATCTTCCCCCACAATATCCCAAGAGGTTTGAAAAAACCGAGGGGGGAACCCATTTGGCCCAGGGGTCGTGTTAGCTTTCATGGAGAACAGGGTAGCCTTGATTTCTTTCTCGGATAAGGGTTGAATCAGAGAAGAATCCATCTCGAGGGTGACCAGGTGGGGGATATTCTGCAGAAGGGCTTCTGGGGATTCCCAATGAATGGGGGGACATTCCCATCATGTTGCTGGAATAAGAGGACTCTTCATCTCTGATCTTGAAGATATCTCGAGATACTGACCCATCCAAAAGGGTAAGCTCTCTGATTTTGTTTGAAATTCTGTTGCGTAGGGTGGAAGCATGGAAGAAACTGGTGTTAGCATCACCATCCTTAAGCCAGAGGGCTCGGGATTTTTGGCGCCAGTAAGTTTCTTCTTTGGCCAGAATGTTATGGTACTCAGATAAGAGTTGTCTCTCCTCTTCCCGTAACTGGGGAGTCCATTGATCGTGTTGGGTCTGTTGTTCCAGGGATTTAAGTTTGCACAGAGTCCGCTCTTTGTTCTCGAAGATGTTCCCAAACACTTCCTTGTTCCAGGTTTTGAGGCTTTCCTTGACTGATTTAAGCTTTTGAGATACCTGAGTTGTTGCAGATCCCGAGCAGGGGACCCTCCACCATTCAAAAATTCTTTGCTTTAGATCAGGGTGTTGGATCCACATGTTTTCGAATCTGAAGGGAGTTTTGAAGGATGGGGCCCTGTTAGATTCAAGGAGGAGAGGGGAATGGTCAGACCCAGTTCTGGGGAGGGAGGTGAGAGAGGTATCTCCAAATATTGGAATAGCTTGCTGAGATAGAAAGAACCGGTCTAGCTTAACCTGGATGTGATCCGGGCCTGCACGTTTGTTGCTCCAAGTAAACTGGTAGCCTTTGATCTGGATGTCCATCAGCTCGTTCTCCATGACAAAGTCCTGGAAATCGAGGATGCTTCTGGAGGGGGTAGAGACGCCACCTTTCTTATCGGAAGGAAAGAGGGGGGAATTAAAATCACCTGCTAGCATCCAGGGGAGGTTGGAAAAAGCATCCTTCATGAGGGATAGAGATCTCCAAAGCGTACATCTTTCGAGGGGATTGTTGGGGGCATAGATGTTGGATAGCACCCAAGTAAACTGATTAACTTTGCAATGAAAAACCATATTCAGAGTTCTATTGGAAGAAGAGATCACCCTGCCTTCGACTTGTTCTGGGTCCCATAGGCATAACAGTCCTCCAAAAGATCCCTCAGCAGGGGAGGAGGCCCATTGACAGTTTTTCCAGACTGACTGGGCGATGTTGTGAGTTCTAGCAACATCAGCTTTTGTTTCTTGTAACATGAGAATGGTAGGTTTGTGGTCCTTCCTGATGGTTCGAGCTAATATTTGTTTGCCCGAACTGTTAAGTCCTTTGATATTCCACGAGAGGATCTTCATCTAGAAACTTTGGTGGGTTTCTTGCCTCCCTTGCTTGGTAATGGGGGAGGTTTGGGATTCTTTGCATCGTCCACAGACTGGCTGAATAAGTCTGGGAAAAGGGTTGTTTGCACACCGTTGGCGACTTGAAAATCAATGTCCTTTTTTATCTGCTCGAAAATAGTGGGTCTGCCTCTTTTCTTTTCGCCTCCTGTGTCGACGGGGCCTTTTTTGCTTCTGGTAATGATGGAGCTAGAGTCTGTTTTGTGGGTGGGGCTAACAACCTCCTCAAGGGGATCAGACTAGGAATGGGTTGGGGAAAGGGGATCGGTCGAAGGGGGAAAGGGGGGATCGACGCTTAGAGGGGGAGGGTTAGGATGGGGTTGCGAGGTGGAAGAGGGGGGGGAGGGGTGCCTCTGGAAGGCCGGACGGGCCAGAGACGGAGGGGGAGGGGTGGGGAAGGAGAGGACCCGGGAGAGGGGGGGAATTAGCAGCTTCGGGGAAAATAACTTCGTCGTTTGAGAGAGAAAGAGGTCCAAATATGTTAGGGAAAGCAAACATAGAACATACCTGATCCGAAGCTGAGGAAGGTTGGCTGATGAGGGGATCCTGGTAGGAGACTTGCTTGCATTTATTTTCTTTTTCCCGCCTGGAAGCCAAGGGGGCTTTGGGTCTTTCGTTGAGCATTCCCTGATGGGTATTCTGATTCCTGGGAGGAGGATTCTTGGAGCTCGGCGCTTCCTTCGGGGGTCTCAGAGAAGGGCATTGGGACTTGAGGTGCCCTTGTGATTGACATTCAATGCAAAAATCCGGCTTGTTTTCATATTCGATTGCCTGGCACCACTGGAAATCCCCGTAGATGAGGTTGATGCGGGTTGGCAGCTGGGAGGCCAGATTTGCAGAAACACAGATTCTGGCATAGGCCATGCGAGTACGGGCTTTCGTTGCGGGGTCAAAAGCCACGAGTTCCCCAATGTATCCACCAATATCGCGTAGGATGTCTTCATGGACGAACTGGATGGGGAGATCCGGAAGCCGAACCCAAATGGGGGCAATGTTGATGTCTTGGGTTTGGGGATTGAAATCCTGCTCCCATTTTTTGAGGAATAAGCTCTTTCTGCCATAGAACCAGGGCCCTCCTGTGAGGATTCGGGCATAGTCATTTTGGTTATTTAACTGGATCAGGAAAAATCCTCTAGATAGGGCCACCAACTGAAAGCTTCATGCTGTTCGCCATTTGTAACCAGCCCACCTTCTTATGGACTCCATGTCGGGTCTGCCTCCTACAAATTTCCCCACCAGGGATAGGGATTCGATGGAGAGCTTATCTTGCATGCGGGAAAGAGGGATAACCAAGTTTTCCCTAGAGGTGACTGAAGGGGGGAGGGTCTCAGACCCGAAAGGCCGGGGGCCAAGAGATCCCGTCACCTTTGCGCAGTAGGAAATCGGAGCTGCATCCTGAGAAGGGGTTTTGCTATGGGGGAAGGGAGGAATGAAACCTTCCACCCATGGTCTCTCCAACCTGTCATTCCCGCCAGGGTCTGGGTCCAGGCCCGTGGGATCGTCCGTTGCATCAGAGGAGGGAATCTCCCCCTGCTCCAAATCCCCTGCTAGGGTTTGGGGATTCCCGCTTGAAATCGCCAGAGCTGTTGAGGTCGCCATCCAACAAAAGATATTCCTTTTCAAAAAATTATCAAAAAGTAATACTTCTATTATTAAAAGGAACTTTCAACATCCCCATGCATATTACATCATAATCATATAGTGTTATTACAACTTAGTAATTTCACATGTATCACTTGTCAAGAATCAAGCCTAGTTATCTCCTTGAAAGTTGAGGAATTTAACTAGTTAAGCTAATTCTATTTGATAAAATGTTAACTTTTACCCATGGGATTTGAACCTTTGTTTATAAAATGTCGTTCTTTACCTCCATTTAATTGTCCTAAGTCCCATGGACATCCCAATATTCACATATTATAATATATTAATATCAAATTAAAAAAAAAAATGACATCTTTTAAAAATGAAGACACATCTCAAAGATATGACCTCAAATTTATTGATTTATTTATAGAAATAAAGAACAAAGAATGATTTAATTCAAATATCTCAAAACATAATTAACAAGAAGATTTGTTTTTCTCTAAACTTGGAGATCAATTATTTGGATTGAATGAAATAGTCCACACCTTATCACCTACATAAATTTATTAATTTTATTAATAGTGTCATTATTAAGAAGTAAAAATAGATGAAAATAAATTAAAAAAAAATAATCCAAAAATAATAATGCATTCATAATCCTTATATTAGTCCATACAACGTGTAGGACTATAGCTTCCAATTCACCAAAGCAAATGAGTATTTAACTTAGACAATAGAAATTTATTTATCTTTAAAAATTATTATTAAATACTATGGTTTATGAATGGAAAAAAAGAAATATATATATTATCCATTGTCAAAGACAAGATGTTGGACATGATACCTAATAAAAATTATATGAGGTAGTTTTTTATTATAAAAATAAGATATATTTTGAACTAGGAGCGAGTGTAAGAGAAGGGAAAGACTTTCCATTTTTGTTTTAGAAAGCAAACAAATATTGAGAATGCTAATAGGAATCAAGTGTGAGAAGGAAAAAAAGTATGAGAAAGGAGCAAGTGTTACTTTTTCCTTATTCCATTTCTTAGGGAAAATTTAAAAACTAAAGGAATCTTGTGAGGGAAATTTGGGTAGCATGGTAGGAAAGTTATTTTTTAATGTCCTAACTAGAAGAAAGGATGTCCTAGTTGGAAGTATGGATGCCCTAGTTGAATACAAGAGGAAGAGTGAATCTCTGGCAAATCATATCCAAGTAGAAGAAGTGAATATCAAAGATGATATTATGTGCAAGAGACTATGCACATAAGATCCCAGATCAAGGAAGAGAGGAAAAAAATCCTAAAGGGTTCCAATTTTCCAAAAAAGATATTTTCAAATGAAATAGGTATATGTGTCAAATAATATGTTTAGAAATCTCCCCATTCATGACCTTTTGGATGATGAGGAGGATACAATGGAAACAAAAATCTTAAATATAGTTCCATAGCGGGAGGGAGAAATCTATACCATAAGAGGTAAATAGCACCCTGAACACCACCCTAGCCATGTAGAGCATCAAACAAAAAGTAGTAAACCATCCAAAAATAGACTACCAACAAAAAAACAAGGGGAAAATAAAAAAGAGAGTCACAACCTATTAAATATAGGAACCACAAAACACCTAGATCCTAGGGAAGACCTCACTAGATCTACAAATGATGCCCTAGTTTTATACACACATACACCAGGGTTGGATGTTATTCCAAAATTAGGATGGGTGAGCTAGGTGACAAGTATGAAGATGCAAATTAACACTAATCAAAAGGTAGCATGCAAAACTAATCAGCACCATGTGATAAAATAAAGAGAAGAACTAATAGAAAAAGGTAATTTCAATGCCCTTACTCACATATTTAGCCCTCAATATTGATTAATATTATGTTCTAGAACATTATAGGACTCAAGGGGAGTCCCTCAAAATAAAATAAAATTAGAAGAATGATACAAACAAATCGACCACAACTTGTCTTTCTTCAAGAGATGAAGGTATCGATGGAAGAGATGGAGACAATTGCAAATAAAGTATGGCCTACTAGAAGAGTGGAATCCCTTGACTCTTAAGGGGCATTTGGAGGCACTATTATGCCTTTGGGACCCTAAAGAGGTAGTTATCCACCAAGTGATGGTTATCTCGCGTCTCTTGGATATAGCAACTCAGAATAGGCAATTAGACCAACTTATGCTCTACATGAATATTTATGCACCTACTAGCCTAGAGGAGAAATAAAGACAATGGAAGAACATAAACTATATTATTACCCAATTCCCTAAAGCATGGGCCTTGATAGGAGGAGATTTCAATACCATCCTATCCTTAGAAGAATAGTTTGGGGGAAATGATAGCTTAGACGAGAGCACAAACCTCATAAATAAATACATCAAAAACCTCCATCTTGTGGATGTTAGGCCAGACAATGGTCTAGTGACCTAGTCTAATAGGAGATAAGGCTCTGCTTGCATTTTGGAAATATTAGATAGATTCTTTCTATTAGATAATTTTCTAATTCATGGACACATTCTTAGGGTGAAGATCCTAAACAATATAGGCTCATATCATTGGCCAATCATGACAAAACTATGGAAATCCAAGGCCATCCATTCACCATTTAGATTCCAACTAATGTGGTTTAGGGATAGCTATTTTAGGCCTAGAGTGTAGTAATGGTGGAAGGAAAACTCAGCATGGAACCAAGATGTACTACTTTATGAGGAGGCTTCAGTACATCAAATCCAATATAAGGATCTAGAATTGGGAAGAGTTTGGAGATGTCAAGAAGAAAAAATTGGAAGTGATATCCCAACTCAAATATTTGAATGAATAGATCTACATGGATGATCTCATGGAGAGTTTGAGTATGGAAAATATAATACTTACATCGCAGTGAGAGGAATGTAAAAAAATTGAAGATCTATTATGGAAACATAAATCTAGAATCTTATGGCTCCAAGAGAGGGACCGAAACACAATATTCTTCCACAAATCTCTCCTAACCCACAGATCATACAACTCATACCCTCCTTGAGAACATAAGTAGGATATACTATCCACACATGGGAAGGTATGAGGTCTATTGTAGTAAACTATTTTATGAGTCTATTCACAATAGAACCTTTGGATATGAAAGCCCAACAAGAAGTGTTACAAGAGATACCTACACTAATAACAAAGGATAATTCAATTTTGACTACACCAATAACTACCAAAGAGTTACAATGGGTGGTTTCCAAAGTGCAAAAATGAAATACTCCTAGGTTGGATGGATTCCCCCTTGAATTCTATCAAGAATTTTAGGACATAAGGACCTTCTAGATGTGGTTGAGGAAGCTAGGAAAGCTAAAGATGTGTTGAAGAAAATCAACAAAACATATATAATATTGATCCCAAAGGCACAAGATGTTGAGCACATTTTCAAGTTTAAACTAATAGCTTTATGTAATGTTTTGGTTGAAATAATCACCAAGTTAATGACAAAGAGGCATAAACTACTTCTGCATAAGATTATCTCATTAGAAAAAGATGGTTTTATGGAAGGCAGATAGATAGTGGATGAGATATTTTTGGCTCAAGAGGTTATTCACTCCATGGAAGCATAGAAATTCCCATCCATGTTCATTATACTATATTTATCCAAATCATATGACAGGGTGGACTAGGCTTTCCTCATCCAAGTAATAGGTCAATTTGATTTCTCATAGGATTGGATATATTGGATTAAGGGATGTATTTCATCAGTGTCCTATTTAATTTTTATCAACATATTACCTTCACAATTATGCATTGTGTCTAGAGGTATTAGGTAGGGATATCCCCTCTCCCCATATTTATCTATCATTCTAGTTGACTGTATGGGAAGGACAATGACCAAATGCAGAGAAAACTAAATATTAGCATGAATCAATATTGAAAATGAAGTCATACCAATCACACACATACATTTTGTTGATGAATTTACTCTATTATGGAAAGCAATAGTGAAATAAGACTCAAGAATCAAACATATTATAAGTTGTTTCTCAAGAGCCACGAGGCAACATATCAATGAGGAAAATTCTAAAGTCATTTTCTTCCATTGCTCACCTAGATAGAAAATCATATTTCTTGATAAAATACAATACTAGAAGACCTCCCTCTCCATCACCTACTTAGGCACTCTTAAAAAAAATATACAAAAGGAGGATTGGGCTTAGCTAGTGGACATAGTAAAAAAGAAAATATAAAAATGAACTAGTCGATGGCTATCATTGGGGGGAAGAATAACCCTAGTTAAATTAGTCATTCAATAGATACCTATTTATATCTCCATAGTTTTGGATATTTCCAAGGTAGTTCTAAGAAATTTAGATCAAATAAATCATCAATTTATTTGGAGGGTCACTAAGGAGGAAATGAAATAGGCACCAATGTATTGGAAAACTTTATGCCTTCACAAACATGAGGGGAGACTAGGATTCATATTAGTGATCAAGAACAAGGAGGAACTAGTAGCCAAGCTATATTGGAGGATGTTGAACAATCCCAATGCATTATGGACCTAAATTCTTAGAGCTAAATATGTAGAAAATAAAATTTTGGTAGACATTATTCACCACCAACTTCCTATCATAGGATCCCTCATCTTAGCAATTTTGAGGATAGTAGAGGAGATGATAAAGAAGGATATATTTTGGATAATTCATAATGGTCAATATGTAAAATTTTGGACATACTCTTGGGATGGGTACCAACCTTTTATGGCTCAATTTCTAGAGAGGAGACATTTCATGGAGCAACTACACAAAGCAAATTGGATAAAAGTAGCAAAATACTATAGGTACCAGACTAGAAATTTAGAAGTTGGGAGAAACTAGGTCCCCATAACTAAATGGACAATTCAAATTTGAGAGAGGTAAAAGATTTATATCCAAAAAACTCTACAAATAATAACACTTTCTTGGTCTCAAGCAGAGGATTCCCTTATATGGGGCAACATGAGTCAGAGGGGAGTATACAATAGCAAGTGGATAGGCAGTTTTATGCCAAAGCACTGCTAACCCACTTTGAGAATTATTCAAACAAATATGGGCACAAAAGTTATGGTCGAAGGTGATATTCTTCATTTGGTTTCTTCTACATAAAAGGGTTCTAATAGGGGAACAACTTATGAAACGAGGCTACCATGGTCCTTTCAGGTGTGAGATGTGTGGGGAGAACCTCAAAACACTCTACCAATTATTTATTGAGTGTCATATATCCTCAAATCTATGGAAGATGATGAATATCTTACTTGGTATTAAATGGTCTAGCTTTACCACCCTAGAGCATATGTGGAGAGAATGGACTACATAGGATGGATTAGACTAGTATGTTAGGTAGATAGTATGGGTAGGAACTACTCTTCTACTTTGGAACATATGGAAGGAAAGAAACAACCACATATTCAAACAAGAATCTATGTATATCCACTATAATTGGAAAAAGACCATAGCCAACATAGTAGAGATAGTATAGCATACACTGAACTATCCCTAGGGACCCCACCAAAAATTGAATGGATCATGAGCAGACTAAAATTTATTTCTAAGGATGATAATCAACAAATAGAAACCATAAGACACCTAAAATTAGTTAAAAAGGAAAAGTGACATCCTCCTCTTGAGGATTAGGGAACAATTTACATGTATGGAGCATCATGGGGGAATCCATGAAGAACTAGTGTAGGAGGGATAGGAAGATAATTGAATGAGACCCTAGTTTTCATCTTTGCAGAGAATATTGGTATTCTTTCCAACAATGTAGTAGAGGATTGTGGCATCCTTAAATGTCTTTAGGATGCAGTTAAGGTAGGTTGGAAGAAGGTCTAAATAGAATTTGACTCATGAATTATGATCAACCATATGAAGAATCCAAGAGAGAATAGGAATCTTGAATGTAGACTAAGGAGAATCATAGAGAATATTTATATGGTATAGGCAAGTTTATTGTCTATGGGATACAATCACATCCCTAAAGAATAAAAAAAAGTTGCAGATGCGATGGCCAATTGGGTTCTAGAAAAAAACAACCTCATTGTTAGCTTTTGAAGCTTTAAACTTAAAGGAAATGCAACCACAAGTATAGAAATAAACATGCAATGTTATAACTATGATAATTACTAACTAATATGCATGAAAATATGATAGAAAAATTAATACAATGCTCAAGAAATTCTCATATAAGAAATCTCACGAAAATATATAATGCTCATCAATGGAGGTCACAACTTCTCCATATTTATAAAAATAGATCTATGTTGTATCTACTACTACTCTACCTATGCACTCAAAAATCCTCTCTTGCTTTTACTTTATGAAGGCCTATTTATAATGAGATGCAACTCTTTGCCTTCAATATTCCTATGACACTTCGGTATTCTATTCTAAGGACTTATGTACATGTGAACTACATGCACATTTACATCATCACACATTCTAACACTTGTGCATTTATTACATTGCATTAATAAAGTACTTAAGTCCTAATAAACTCCTAATATAAATGTGTACCGATTATGGTACATTATAAGGAACCAAATAATGTAATATATTCTAACACTCACTTGTTATGACTATCCCCCTGGATGGTGGACAACACGGACTAAGAACGATCTTTTTCTATCTTATCTCTTGATGATAGCAATATTAGATGTTTTTAGTTTTGTAATTCACTATATTAGGCTATTCCTATTACACATGGGTTACTATAGTAGATCAATTTATAGATAATGTAGAACTACATCATCTACTAAATCCTGGATTAAAAACATATGTATGCTAAAAGACATATGATGTGTTTCTTCTATTGAAATTCCATAATATAACTTATTTTCTAACAAAAAAATTGAAAAACAAGGATTCATAATGATTCAAAAAATTAAGGGAGATATGGCTTAGTAAAGGATATAAAAATACCAAATTTTCATGCTATAGGCAAAACATATTTTTTCTTTTTGTTACATCAAAAATATTTCAACTCTATATGGAAAAAATATTGAGGAAGAAGAAGATATTAGGAAGAAAGCAATTCATTATTTCAAAGATAAGGAGGCACAAGGTAATATTTTGTAAAATATTCCATCAAATATAATGTAGGGATAAAATGAATCTTGATGAATAAGATATGTATGGAGGAGCTACATGAGGGAGTTTTCTCTTTTCATCCTAACAAGGCACTTGGCCTCAATGGATATCCTACAATTGTCTTTCAAAACTTTTACAATTTACTAAAGAATGATATTTTGTATATGATTTAAGATGCCCAAGAAAGTAAGGTATTAATCAATAAGATCATTTTCACCCTTATTACATTGGTTTCCAAGAAAGGGGAGATATAATATTTTGAAAATTTTATTTAATAAGCATTTTTTAAATGATTTATAATATCATTTCAAAAATTATGACAAACATGTTGAAATGCATTCCAAATTATGTTATCTCAAAGGAATAATATGGTTTTGTTCACGTTAAACAAATTATTAATAATGTAATAATTGCATAGGAGGCAATACATTCTCTTTATTCCATGAAAAATCTAGGTATGCTTACAAAATTATATATGAACAAAGCATATGATAAGGTTTGCCAATGTTTTCTACATGATATTATCAAAAAGTTTTATTTTGATCAAGGTTGGTGTGAATTTGGTAGATGTTTTTATAACACTCCAAAATATTCTATTCTTATTAATGTATCCCCTTATGAATACATTGATTCATCCTATGGAACTTGCAAGGGTGATTCACTATCTCTATATCTATTTATTATTCTTATTGAGGCATTAGAGAGAGCTTTTTCAAAGTAAAAAGTGGAAGAAAAATCCAAGGTATTTAGGTTGCAATAAATGATCTCTTTGGATCTTACCTCCAATTTGTTGACGATACTTTTTATTGGGTCATACATTAGTTAGTGAGGCCATGAAGTTTAAATAATTATTATCATACTATGATGAGGCTACTAGATAGTTGGTTAGTACTATAAAATTTAGGATCTTTCTCAAAACATTTCCTAGATTTATAGTATATTATTGTGGATATTTTAGGGTTTAAAATTGGAAATTTCCATCAACGTATTTGGGTATTCGTTTGTCTCATAAAGGAAATAATAAGGGTCTTTGGGATTTAATTTTGGATAGAATGAAATATTATTTGGTAGGTTGGAAAGGGAAGTTATTAATCATGGCTAGAATGTTATAGCTTTTAAAGGCTACATTACAATCCATTCCTATTTTAATAATGTTAATTTCAATATTGTCAATAGGTATAGCATCTAGATTTTATAAAATTTAAAGATATTTTTTTAGGAAAATATATGATGAAAAATTTAGGTTCCCATTTATAAGTGGAATAGGGTTTGAAAAGGAAATAATATGGGAGGACCAGGCTTATGGAATTACAAATTAATGAGTTTGGCCTTAAATCTTGGCTAGAGATTACTCAAAGATCAAGGAAATAATTAGGTGAAAACATTACTTTAAAAACATACAAATTATCTTTATGCAATGATATTATTAATAAAATGAACCCTACCTAAATGATCACTAACATATAAATACATATCAATTTTTTTATAATTGATCAAGAAATATATTAGATGATTAGTCAATGAGGAGATTTATGCAATTTTTTGGTTTGACACTTTGTTAAACCCTTATCCTCTTATCTCTTATTCAAAATGAAAACCATTGGCCTAACATTTCTAAGATTGTAAAAGGTCAAAATATAAAATATTATATTAATGTGAGCAACTATTCTAGATCATGGATTTCTATTAGTAACCTTGTTGAAGGATAAGAACTCACATAAATAGTATATAAGCTTCGATAGATGCTTTAAGAGATTTATTTACCTATTTTACAAAAGGATAATTTGGTTTAGAATCTATGAAAAAATGGTGGATACTCAACCAAGTAAGGATATTAGGATTCAAAGCAATTGGAATTTCCTACTCTTAATGATTTCCCTTGGAAGAAAAAACAATTGGAATTTCCTACTCACTGATTTCCCTTAGAAGAATGTTTGGTCACGAGAGTCCCTTGGTCTCAACATTTTTTTGGTTATCAATCCAAAGCAAGATTCTTATAGGAAAGAGTCTACAAATAAGAGAATATCATGGACCTTTCAAGTGTGTACCTTGTGTGAGAAGGATCTAGAAATATTATACCATTTGCTTCTTTATTATTCCTTATAATACAATATATGGGGATGGTTTTTCAAAAATATGAAAATAATTGGGTAGCTTTGTTGACATTGAAAGAGTCGATGAAACATTTGATTAATTATTTTAAAGATAAATCATTATGTATTTTTTTAGGTCAAAGGGTCTAGACCATTGGTCAAAGCTCTCCCTTGGGAGGGTAGAGACCACGGTTTAAATTTCTTAGGCCTCACAAAATCGAAGGGCATGTCACGCCAGTGTCATCGACTACATTAAAAAAATTTACCTAATGCAATTGGAGGCTATAGTAGTAGCAAGGAGTAGGATTTGAACCCATGAAGAGATGATGAAAAATGTAATGAGTTATCGATTCCTCTAGTATAAACACAAAAAAAGCATTATGTAATTTTTGGAGGATTGGTCCTACTATTATTTTTTAGAATTTTTTTGATTGGGTAAAGGAAGGGATTTTTAAAGGATTCTTGAACCTATTACAAGGGAAGCAACTACTTCCAAGAAAAATACCAAGAGAGAACCAAAATAAAGCTAACCTACACCTAGGTTTCAACAACTAGTAGAGCAAGCCCCAAAGGGAAAAAGGAGAGAAAGAACCAGGGAGGACCAAAGAACATAGAGATCCTCAAACACAAAACTATCTTAATTACAAGGACCATTCCTTCCAACACAAAAAAACCAACCAATCTTTAGGAATCATCCGTAAAAATGGGCTTGAAGCCCATTGTGCCAAAGAACACAAGAGCAGGGAAAAATAGGAAAGGCCTTAAATAGAATTTCATTCCCTTCAAACTCCTTTCATGCCTCAAAGACTTTTAAATCCCAATGATCCCAATCCATCCTTGCTTTGAGCTCCTCTACACAAGAAATAACAACTTTAAGAGTGCTCATCAGGGACCTCAAAAACTCTTTTTCCATTTATATTCCTTAATTCGATGAATTTGGAAACTCCTAGGTTTAGTCTTCTTCCTCATCGAAGTCCCACTCGAAATTTTCACTTTTTTTCTAATCAAATTAGAATCATCCAAATCTGACTTACAAAGGGATATTTTCCACTTTATCCACCTTAGAGGACATATTCTTAGAACACTTGGTCTTCTCTTTAGTCCCACTAATTTCATTGGGGTTCATGCTCACCGTGCCCTATTCTTACAACATCTCCACCACCCTACCACCTGAAGTGGACTACGTAACAACTAGTTCAAATTTTGGAGCCTAGGAATTTGTAGAGTTAGCCTGGGGAGAAGTAGGAGAAGCTTCAATAAAATGGAAATTAGTAGGGCAATCCACTAGAGGCACCTACAATTTTCCCATGCTATTCGTTTTCTTAGACATATGCTCATAAATCAATTTAATCAAACCCTGATGAAGAGGGTCCGAGGAGTCCCCACTCTTAACACTAAACATCAACTTCTCAAAGGACTTAAAAAAATGGTAGGAATGTTCATTTTACTCCCATGGTGAAGTTGGTTTAGGAAGACAGAGTGGAAACTTCTAAAAAATTCTCTATTATCACCAAGAGTGAAGTAATCCATGATGACAAGAATAACCATATCCTAAGGTGTCTTAAGAAAGATCTACATATACCTATTTTGGATATTCTCCACCACCTCATCTTCATCCAAGAACACCCTCAACTCTTTATCTAGGGAGTGCTTCTCCCTGTTCAAGTAATAACCATTCATAGGTAGCCCTATAACATTTATAATAAGGGATATAGATATCTCAAATTCTAGCTCACCAATTTTAACCATACCCTTACTCCATGAATATGTCATTTTTTTAGACAACACCCCGCTAAAATCATTGAACCTCATGAGACACTCCAGAAGCCCACCATTTCTCATGATGCTTTTAACTTCCTCATCCAAAATGAGGATAGTTGGTTCCACTAGAAAGTCACCCATACTCATAAAACTTCTAATAATATACCTTCAAATGAAGGAGACAAGGAAAGGGCAATTAATAGGGTAACGAAAGAGAGAGAAAATAAAGATAGTTGATTCAAAAAATAAGGGTCCTATAAACACAGATTGTTTCTTGATCAAGAAGGATCCTAATATACCATGTAGAAATCCCCACAAATCATGATGGTGAGTGGTGTGCCTTAGGAAATTAGGGAAGGAAATGTTAAATCATGATGAGTAATTAACGTGCCTACCAATATGAGTGGCATAAAAAATCATAAAAATGGTACGGATCTTGGTAGAAAGATAAGATACATGAGAATGAAGGATCCACCACCTAGCATCATGGAAATTACATCCAAGAAAAAACATATGAACCAATAAGAGTATAAACAAAATTTCAAGCTTGGTAATCTAAAAGGACCACAAAGAGGCCTGACACCCATTACAAGGAAGATTAAAGGAGGCTTCTGGAAACGTGCCATTATAAATGCATCTCAAATAATTATTGACCTTTCACCTAGGACTAAGAAAACTAACATGGATACGCCAAAATAGTAGTGCTACTAGTCCTGATGAGTTACCCCCAAGAGAAGAAAGGCTCTTCCTGAACATGGATGACACCCCAAAGGAACATTAATTTTATTACTGCATGGACAACCATAAAATAATAAGATTTGTTGAATCCCATTCCACTAAGCCAATGAAGGGAAAAGCCCTTCCTAATGCACTCAAATAACCACCACAAAGGTAAAGGACAACCAACCCCACCAAAGGACAACACGTGCACCCTCATAATAAGCCTGCTTTGCCACCCAAAATAAAAATTCCTAGTCTTCAACAAAAACACACCAACAAAAAGAAATTAAAAAATAAAAGGAACGAAGAAGGTCCTCAAAAAATTGTCAGGGACCTGGGTAGGCAAGAACCTGAAATAAGGATAACAACCATCTCCACCACAATGTTGGTTAAAGGAATAAAAAAGCATTGAGAAAAAACAACAAAAATCAGGGGGAAAATATAAACACCCCTATTCAATTTGCTTAAAGCCTTGTGAGAGATCTTCCCACCAAATAGATAGACCTAATTGATGCAAGCCTAAGTTGGCTCCATAGATTTGTTACCTTCTCTATAAGTATGTCTCACTTGAATACCTTGTAGGTATTGAAGAGACCTTTTGGCTTCCCCTATCATGTTGGCTATGCTCTAGTTGTGGGCTTGCGATCTAGTAACAACATTGATGACATTTAAAAAATATCTCTCAATAATAACTTTTTTGTATTCTAACAATGTAATCAATGTAGTTCCTTGAAATAGAGCTCTGGATTTTGCAAAGTGATAGGTCTGCAAACCCGAATTTTTAGAAAAAGTAAGGATGATCTCTCCTTTGTGGTTTTTGAACAAACCCCTCACCCCAGCTTTCCTTGGGTTCCTTTAAGAGGCTCCATAAAATTTAAACTTAATCCAATCATGTGGAGGGGGGAATCATTTGGTAAGGGCTCTAACATCAATCAAAGGTTGAACCACCCTTCTCCTACTAGATTGGATTCCTAAACTTTCCTCCAAAGGGGCATCATCTAAGAAACCACCACCACTTTCTAGGGACAAAAAAATATATTTTCTATAATAGCCAAAAGGATCCTAGACCAAACAAAAGCAGCATCTCTTTTGGAGTCCTTGAACACCCTATTATTTATTTCCAACCAAATTCCAAAACAAATATGAGGGGGACTGAGGGACCAAAAGGAACACAGACTCGGGATAGAGAAGGGGGAAGATCACTGGTCAAAAATATCAGAGAGGAGGCATTGAACAACCCATCAAACCCCAAGAGAATTCATAAGAAGAGAGATAACTTCTAGAGAGAAGAAACATTGGAATAATAAATGATTTGAGGTCTCAGTGCACTTCTCATAAAGGTGAAATCTATTTGGGATGATCAATCATCTTTTTTCGAGATTTTCAATAGTGAGAATCTTATCCTGGATAGCGAGCCAAAGGAAGAGGTTAACTTTAAGAGTAATATTTTTAAATCAAATCTTATTAAAAGGAGGATAGTCCATAGGGTCATCAATAGAGAGGAAATATGCAAACTTCACAAAGAAGGATCCATCATTCTCACCTTTCCAAAAAATAGAATCCTCCTCATCAGTATTTTTGATAACTTGCAGCCCCAATTTATCATTTAGAAATCTAATAGCCATTTCTTCTTTCTGATTCATGTCTGGGATATTGAGATGTTTTCATATTTTCTATTATTGAAGAATTGTATGAAGTTTTCCACTTTAGGACCAAAGATGACACGAGTTTTAGGTTCCACAATTACAACATCTAGGAGTTGTGAAAAAAGGGGTTTCCAAGAGCCAAGGGTCCTCCCAGAAATCAATACTTTTGCCATTCCCTAGGTTCCACTTGTGACATTTGAGAATAATATATCTTATTTTGAGAATACTAAGCCAAAAGGTGAAACCAAAGGAGGGAAGCTAGTCAACCAAAAAAATCCTATTATGGGTTAAGTATTTAGCCGAGATGATGTGAACCCATCCTATGTTCTCCTACTTGGACAACTTCCAACCTTGCTTAGCCATTAAGGCTTTATTCATGTGCTTTAACTTTTTGAAAAGAATACCTCCAAATACTTTTCTGCTACACACCCGATCCCAGGAGACAATATGGAGTCTCTTTTTCTCCTCAACCCCAAACCAAAGAAAATACTTTTGAATGTGTTCAATATTCTGGGAAACTTTGACCAAGACTTTGAAAAGAGAAAGAAAATAAATAGGAATGCTTTTAAGGGTAGTCTTAATAAATTGGGCTTTACCTACTTGGATGAAAAGGGCCCCTTTCCATATAGTGAGTCTCCTTTGAATCCTTTCTGAAATTGGGTCTCATAGATTCTATTTTAAGATACCTTTGAATAGGGGCATCCTAAGATAAATAGAGGGAAACTCAACAACCTCACAACCTAGGATCTAAAAAATCAATCTTTGTCTATTGGGGGAGTGTTGAGAGAAAAAAATTACTCTTAAAAAATTTGATATTTTGATCCATTGTTATTTCAAAGAAGGATAGGATCTCCTTTAACTTCCTAGCTTAAATAATAGAGGCAACTGTGGCAACAAGAGTATCATCCATGAATTATTAATGGGAAATAGGATCCATAGATAGCACACGTTTAATTCCTTCAGTAATAGATATTGATTTGAGAGATCTACCCAAAGCTTCAACCATCAGGATGAAAAGATAGAGAGATAGAGAGTCCCCTGGTGTAGGTCCCTAAAGATCTTAAAATATCCCACAATAGAACCATTGATGATGACTAAGAATCATGCAGATAAAATACATTCCTTAACCAACCTTAACCAATTTTGGTGAAACCCAAACTTGTTCATCACTTTCAAGAGGAAATCCCAAGAAACTCTATTATAGGCTTTGATCATGTCTAGCTTAAGAAAAAGACCTCTCCCACTTTTATCCATATAATGAATAAGCTCATGGATTGAAATAATACCATCCAAAATCTACCCACCTGCCATAAATACACCTTGAGCGGGGTCTATTAAACTAGGTAAGAATTTTTTAACCCTATTAGCCAAAACTTTAGTCAAAATATTGTAGATGGTATTGCAAAGGTTAATGGGTCAAATGTCATTAAAATCCTTAGTCCTTGAATATTTGGAAATCAAAACCAGGAAGGTATATTTCACATCCTTGGGAATAAATCCCATTCTCTGGATATCCTTTAGCACACCCCCAATACTTTTACCCACAATATGCCATAAATTTTGAAATAAAAAAGGGGGAAAACCATCAAGTTTGAGATCCTTCAGACTACCCATGGAGAAGATAATCTTCCTAATCTCATAATCCTTAAAGGGGCAAATAAGAGATGAGTTCAATTCCTCCAAAATCAAGTGCAAAATGTTGGACAACAAGCTTATTTTAGAAATGTCATCGCCACCATCCTTGAGACACATGAGAGATTTATAAAAATTGACAACTTCATACCTAATTTATTGGATATCTACTAATTTAGAGCCATCCACTTTCAAAATTTATTTGATTCTATTGGAGCTCCTGTGTCTCAGAGTGGAAGCATGGAAAAAATTGGTGTTACGATCCCCTTCTTTGAGCCATAAGGCACTTGAATTTTGTTTCTAAAGCATCTCCTCCTTAGCTAGAGTGTTATAAAAATCAACCAAAAATACTTCTCCTTATCTCTAATTTTCAAAGCGAAATAATAAATCAAAAGGAGTAATAGAATTTTCAAAAATAAATCTTCAAGTCATGCCCAATATTGAAACCATATTATTGCCTCTCTTACAAAATGTTTATAGACATTGTGCTCGTCATGGGAAGTCTCAAATGTCAAAATAGAGATGTTAACATCTTGATTATAAGATTTGAATATATATGGAAGGATCATTCTAATGAAGTTAACACATTCAATTTACATTAACCTGTGGTAAAATGAAAATGTCTAGATATTTGGGTTTATCAAAAAATAAAAATTGATCAATACTTCTTATACACATCCATTGTGGGGGTTGAACTTGAGTCTCATCACCGATAATGCAAGTTGTGTCCTTACCGGTAGACCACATGTGATAAGGATATCATAGGATATTAAGTTTTATTATTCCTATGTTCTTATTTTATTAGCTTTTGCCCATAATAATTCATGAGCCTAAGTTAGTCATCACTTAATTTAGCTTCTTTAGTTATGCTAATTTGGGTACTCTATGATATTGTATATTTGTTGTGCTCATATTAGCTTCAGTTAAGCTATTATGAGATCTACATGATATTGTGTATCTATATTATTGGGATCTCATTGCCTATATTATGTTGTAAATTTAATAAAATAGTAATTGGTTTTTTAACCTTTTCAACATGCACGTAGATATCAAAATTAATTTTGATGAGCTTCCAATAAAAATACAGGAAGAGTTGATGGAGGTAGTGTTTTTTAAAATAATGAAGGAAAAAGTCTCCTCACTTACTCAAAATCATATAAACTTTAAATAACAACTATGTAGAGGCTACGGAACTTCTTACAAGGATCATAATTGCAATAAAAAAGAATAAAAATATATTTCAATTGAGGGGGATTCACAAATTATCATTAATACTATCAACAAAAATGGATGTGGGGATTAGATTAAAAACATGATATTATTGATGTTTATTAACTATTGAAGGAAAACTCTTGCAAATGTGAGCATATCTATGTAGAAGGAAAGTTGGTAGTAGATAATTTAGCCAAACACGATGTTGATATTCATCTTAGTGAAATTATAAATTTAGAAGGCAATGAAGCAAGTGAGATTTTATCTCTTAATAAAAATTATTTTGAGGAAGATGAATAATATATTTGATAGAAAAGGAAATGAAGAATATTTTTAATAAAAGAGCAAGCTAGATATGGTTTAATTGACCAAACAACAAATCTAATATTTGGTATTTTGATAAAAGTGGCCCCTGATAAAAGCTATAAATATCTTATTAAAAAAATATCTACAAATAAGATATACTTTAATATGTGGCACCCTTAATTTTTAACACACTTAATTAATTCAACCTAAATAAGGGTTGTGATTAAGTTATTTTGAGTAAAATAAATCATGATCATCCCTCTTAATGCATATTGGCACATGGGTGAAGTACAATATTTGGAAATTACGATGTTCTTTCACCTACCTTTGACAATAACCCATATACTTGAAGTTAAACAAACTAACATCCATGATATAATTTACATGGTAACATATGAAGACAATTATTATATGAGATTTTATTTGAGAGTATGAAAGTCCTAGTAAATCTTTTGCAATAAATTTTTCTTACCTATACATAAATTTAATTTGGTTATGAACTTTAAGAATATTAATTTGTACTAGAGTAGTAAGAGCTAACCCTTGCTATAAAAGTAAACATATAATGCCATGTGATCCATTTTCTTTATCGGTTGGTATACCTCATGCACTCGAACTACATTATCAAAAATTAAACTTGTTCAATATAATATTTGAAGTGCTCCTTGCCTATAACACTTTATGGTAATAACAACATGCTCTCCTCTAATACTAACATATATAATCTTGGGTGCTGATATTATGCTTGTTGGGCTTCTCTTTGACCCAATTATATTACTTTATGGTTTATATATATATATATATAATCACGATTACAAGTTTTATAAAAGCATTTATTATACAAGACTTTATTTGACAACATACTAGTCCCAATTAATATTGTATAATGATTTCTTTCCACCCTATACACAATTTGAAATTGATTATGAAATTTAAGAATCTTAATATGTGAGTATCATTTATTTTTTATTAAAGTGATTATACCTATTCTTATAAAAAACAAGCATGCAATACTATGTGATACATTTATTTATTGATTGATACACCTCAATACACTTTTAAAAACTTTATTTTAAAATAACATCATCAATATAATTTTAAAATGATAAAATTTTATGTTGGAGGTCTTATGTTTAATTCCTTGCTTTTTTTTTCTTTTAAAAGCTAATGAGACCATGGTTCAATGGTTGAGACATATAGGTGATGCAACTCACACGAAGGTTTAAATATTGACAACACCAAATAAACTTTATAACTTGATATGACTAAGTTGTAAAAGGGAAAGGAAAACCCTTTCAAAACCTTACTTTTAAAATTATATAAAATATGAAATTGAAATATTCCATACACATACACATAATGCCATCACTTGGGAAAATGAATGATGTTTACATTATATTAAAGAGTAATCCTAAAAGATTATAAACATGTGAACCTGAAATATTATTATTTAATAATTTAAAAAATTATTAAACCTATTGAAGGCCCTGAAGCCTGGAAGGTTTTAACTCATCATTGTATCTCTTCAAGGTTACCTTATAGGTGTAAAGCTTGGGATTATATCGGTGTTCACATCCTTATCTTTACTTATGCCCCAACTAAGATTCAAGGTTCCTTTGTTGTTAAAAGTATTTGGCAAGATTTTGAGGCGGTGAAACCTCATATTCACTGGATTGGTGATGGTTTTTGTAATGGTCTTTTGTTCAATTTTCAAAAATTCTAGTGATCTCCTATTTTGTCTGACTTTTCAATTCTTCTTGCTTATATGCAAAGGGTTAAATATTTGAGGCTATTTTACAAAGGCATTTGTTTTATTAAATATTTAGTGCATTATCAGGATTAGATTCCTTGGTCTGCTCTCAAGCATAAATTTCTTCTTCAAAACTCAGATCTTCCTTCTATTCTTAAGATCCAAGAGCTTGTACCTAATGTCATGTTGCATAAGCTTGGTCTTCAATCCCTAAGTTTCTAGTGGAGGAATTGATGTTGGAATGTAGATACTCCTTTCAAGAACTACTCTTCTTCCTTGTTTTATTAGCTTCTTAGTCCTTTTTCCTCTCGTATTGAAAACATTAATGAGAGATGGCAGACACACTCTACCTCTTATACTTGGATTGCTTTTTTGAACCATATATGGCATTGTAATATTGAACCTAATATCACCTTTTTTATCTAGTCTCTTTTTATCAAGGTCTTCCTATGGAAGAAAGGCTCAGTAGGTTGGTCTTCCTAATCCTAAGTATCCTTATTGTGGTCATTTTTAAACATTTAAGAATCTTTTTTGGTTCTGCCCTCATGCTCAATCTACCTGGGCTTCGATTCACTCATTGTTTAAACCTTTTCATCTCAAGATCTTTAGATGGTAGATGATTTTTTTGTGATAAGAGTTGTTGGCCTGCTTATATTGCTGCTCTATGGAATTTCTTTCATGTGATCATTTTGTTTCAACTATGGAAAGCTAGGAATGTTGCTATTTATTCTAGAGATTTAATTTCCTTTCAGTTTTTACAAATGAAAATATTATGGTGCTTTTATGTTATTACCTCTTAGATACATTCATAGGCTTCTAAGGTGGTGCAAGAGTTGACGTATTTTATGAATCTTATTGCATATTGACGTGAGACTCCATGCACTATTAGTCGGGTTTCGCCTGACCTCCCTCTACCTCAAGGTCCCTCTATTTCTCTGAGGCCTTGATGTAGTAGGTTGAGGGGGCAACATTCTTTAACCTTAGGCCATTCTACCAGTGGTCAAATTAGAGCTCGATCTCCTCCAAGTTCTCACAACAAGCATCATTTACGTTCACACTTTCTATAATGTGGTTGGAGTCCTATGTATCTCTCAATTGATCATGGTATTGGTTGAATCCCTAGCTAGTCTTCTCAATAGATTACTTATCCTCCTGCTCCTACTCATTCTCCTCCATTGTAGCCTTCAACTTTGATCAACTCTAATTCCCCTAGTTGGGGTATTATGGTTCCTTTAATGAATATTGTTGCTCTTAATAACTCTTGGTTTGTTAATTTGCCTATAAATAATCCTCATTGTTTGGGCTATTTTGGACCAAAGAATGATCCTCCTCCTCCTCTAGGAGTGGCTTCATGTGCTTATTTATGCTATTTTTTCACCCTTTTAAGGGCTAGTTTTGTATTTGTATTCTAGTTTCTTTGGTTATTTTTTGGTTTTGATCATGTGGGTGGCCTTGGGCCTCGAGCTGTGATCTCTCTAGCTCCTTTTTTATTGTAACATCTTTTATTTATTTAATATAATTGCTGGTTCTATTACATGTTAAACTAGATTATTAGAAACCATGGCATTGAGTCAAATTACTTAAAAAATGGACTTTCAAATTAAACTATATAATGAATTTATTACATGTTAAACAAGACAACCAAAAAAATGAGCACAAGATTGAAATCACGTATTCAATTTTCTTCCATCTTTAAGAAAGCATATATTTTAACAAAGAAATGTGAGGTATCTATTATAGATATTTGTCTTTGACTCGCTACTTATAGTTGGAATTATTTTTTCATGTTATTTTCTTGTAATCTTTGTTTCTTTATTTTTGACAAGGTAGTAGTATCTATAGTCATGTTGATTTCTATTTGGTGTTCTTAGATAAATGGTTTTTATTCAAATACCATAACCTTTGGTTGACCTTATCCATGTAAGAGATCTAAAGTGGGTTCTTGATATTTTGGTAGTAGTTGTTTTTCTAGTGGGGGAAAGTTTACTAAATAGTCTTATATTTATCATGTTGAAGTAGATCATACCTTGAGATATAATTAGAGTTATATGCCATAGGTTCCTTTGATGGTTGAGATAAGTTTGAGTAGGATGTGGTCTTTGAAAGCCTAAATTTTATTTTTGATTAATTAAATGTGGCCTCTCCATCATCTTACTAGCCTATCCAAAGAAGAATACTATAGTTTCAAGTAAATTTGTCAAAACAAATAAGAATTGTTCAATTCAACCAACAAAAACTAAGAAGTTTAAACAATTATCAATAAAGCTATGGTTCACAAATGGAAAGAGAAAAATACCTATATTTAGTCCCAAAAGGGACACCGCATTGGTATGTCTTTGGTTTCTCATCAAGGAGACCCAAGTTCAAACCATCTGGTGGGTGTGTGAGTGTGTAACAAAAAAATAAAAACCTATTTTTTAGGGTCCACCTCGAAGAATAAGATGTTGGACAGGACACCTAATGTAAATTTATATGAGCTACTTATTTTATTATGCAAATAAGATATACCTACTAGGTGTCATCCTTAATTTATAACACATTTAATTAGTTCAACCTCGATAAGGATTGTGATTAAGGTCTTTTTAGTAAAAGAAATCATGATCACCTCATTTAATTCACATGCATTTTTTAAATTGACGCATGGATGGAATAATGTTTTTGTAAATTGAGGTATTCTTCCACCTACATTTTATGGAAACCCATATGCTTGGAGTTAAGTCAATGAATGTCCATGACACAATTTACATGGTAATGTGATTATATAAGTCTCGCGAAGGCATTTATTATAATAGATTTTGTTTGACAAATTAGTATTCCCAATAGATCTTTTAAAATAAAATTTTCCTATTGTCTATACAACTTGGATTTAGTTATGGACTTTAAAGAATCTTAATCTATAACTATAATTTATTTATTATCATCCTAATGAGATCCAACACTTGATATAAAAATAAAAATACAATGTCATATGATCCATTTCTTTTTTGGTTGGTATGACTCATACATTCTAACAACTTCATCAAAAATTTGAACCTTTCAATTAATCTTCAAAATGCAAAAAAAATAAATTGAAACACTATTTTCCCATAACCCCTTTATGGTAATAATCACACGTTCTCTTGTAGTACTAACATTGATCATTTTGGATGCTAATATCACCATCTAATGATTATTGAACTCCTCTTTAACCTAGTCTTGTTACTTTCTAATTTTTATAAAGTGATGATTACAAGTTATATGAAGGTATTTATCATACAATATTTTTTTAGCAACATAATAGTTCCAATAAATCTTTTGCAATAATTTCTTCCTAGTCTTTGCAAAATTTGGAATTGATTTAAATTTTTAAGAAACTTAATGTGTAACTATCATTTATTAATTGAGAACCTAGTGAGATCTAACCCATAAAAATAAGCATACAGTGCAATATCATCCATTTCTTTTAATGGTTGACATACTTCAATGTACCCTAACAACTTTAACAAAAATTTAAACCTGGACAATATAATTTTTAAAATATCAAAATTTTAAATTGAAATGCTACACACCCATATAATTCCACAAGCACTTGAGCACATGATTGATATTTATATTATATTAAAAATAATTATAAAAGACTATAAACATATGCTCCTAAAATATTATTGTTTATTAAATTTTTAAAAGTTGTTAAATACTTTAATAAGGGATAGACTATTACAAACCATGGGTATTGAAATGGATTGTGTGAAATAATTGACCTTCATCCTAAATTATATAATGAATTGAATGAAATCTCAATAATACAACCAAAGGAGTGAAATAATGTATTTGATTTTCTTCCATCTTTAAGAAAGGATCTAAAATAACAAAGGAAATTCAGTATTCAAAGGTATCTATTAGAGAGATTTTTACTTGACTTACTACTTATAGTTGGAAATTTCTTTTTTGTTCTTTCCTTGTGAGCTTTTTTTTTTGTTTTATTGTTGGAAGAGGTAATAGTATTTGTAGTGTTGTTGATTTCCAATTGTTGTTTTTGACTTAATTATTTTTATTCAAGTCTCATAGACTTTAAATGGCCTTCTCCATATAAGAGGAGATTTGAAGTGGGTTCTTATTTTTCTAGTAATAATTTTTTGTCTAGTGGGAAAAGTTTGTTGAATTACCTTATATTGCTCAAACAGATCATCCCTTGAGATCTTAGAGTTATATGCCATAAGTTCCTTTGAGGGTTGAGATTAGCTTAAGGAGGCCATGGCCTCTCAAAGCCTAAGATTTATTTTTAATTAATAATATTTGACCTTAATTGCATGAAGAAATAAATATGTAAGATAATAGAGCAAGGTTTCAAGTGGTGCTTTAGTGTTCAAGGTTTTCATGAGATTTTTCCCTAATCCATTACCCAGAGTTCTTAACAACTTAAACTTATGAATTCATTTTTAATATTTTTATGGCATAAGATACCTTTTTAGTTTTTTATAATATGAAGTTTTATTGTTCTTCTACACTTAGTCTTAACACCTTTAATGTATTGAATTCTTTTTTGGGATATATATTTCTTTGATATATTTTGTGCTTACAAGCATTCTATAACTTTGAAGTTTATTTTTGAATTCTTATGTTAAGGAATTATTTTGAAGTTACAAGATAACACCCATTAGGACTTTGAAGAAAAATAGATTTGGACATTTGCTTCAACAAATTTTATTGTTTGAAATAATGTGTTAGAACATTTGGTATCCCTTATATGTAAAAAAATGGAGTTGATGTCATTCTTACATTTAAAGCCAACAGTCTTACTGGTTGCACCATTAAGAGCTTTAAGTATATTATCTCCACTAGCACTATGATTGTTATTTTATTTCTTGATTGAGACTATTAACAATCATTATTTTCCTTCATAAGAACTAGTTTACTTTGAGGATATGTACATGCTTATAAACAACTACTTAATAATTATTAATATATTGAAGTTCACCCTTTTACATATCAATAAATAGGTTACATTATGCAATGAATGATATCTATATATGAATGTGATCAATGCATGCATTTTAATATTATAAATAATGTAAGGTTTATCAAGTTAATCAATAATAACAATAAGAGATCAAAAAACAAGATGTGGATATCACTTTGACATTAAAATTTACCTTTTCTAAAGGGAACACATATATTTTAAATTAAATAAAAAATCATATAAAGTGATAATATTGTTACCTTTGACTCCCTTTTTTCTCTTTCAACTTGAACCATTGATGTGCCAAGGGACTTCCAATTGATACACTAGTGGTAATATCATTAAGATAAAATAATAAACACCTAATAAAGTCAGATTTTATGAAATATTTATCCCTCACCACTATTTCTACTAAATATTTTGAGATTTAACAATACTTTCCAACAATAAAAGAAATTAATATATTACCTAGAAATAAAGAACTCATATACAAACACAATGCAATGTCAAGGGTGTTCATAGACACCAAAAAAATATTTCATTAAAAAATAAATAAGCATTTCAACCAATAAAATGGTTGGCCTCAAGGGTTATAGATATCCAAAATACATGTGACCTTAGACCAAGGTTAAAAATCAATTTTAAGGTTTATTATCAAAATATTATAATAAACCCAACTATATAAGATGTAGAAAGGCCAATAGGGCTATAAAAATAAATATAGTATAAAATTCTATCATGGTCTTAAATGAAGTTTAACATCATATATTCCAATATCCTCTATTGAACAGAATAAGGGACATAGAGATAGACCTTTATAAGTGATCCTAAATTAATAGGCACTCTCCTACTCTAATTCACTCCTACAATCACACAAAAGGTACCTCAAGCATGACCCTAATTAAGATATATGATTTCTATATTGATGATGATATATAGAATAGATCAAACATCCTGAAGGTATAAAGACACTAAACATATTGCATCTATTTATAAGTCTACTAATGAAACACTAGATTTTAGATAAGCCTATTGTAGCTTTAATTATCACAATGAAGGGTTACTAGAAAATAATTATGGAACACCCAACTGATCCAAAATCATGAGGATCCATTAAAGATATGTTTTGACCTCATTAATAGCCTAATATTTAGATTTCGTAGAATATTGAGATACGTAGATTGTCATCTACACCAATAGACTAATATAGAAACCAAGGTAAATGATAAATTTAGTGGTGAAACATCATTGGTCTAGATAATTTACTTAATTTACATTAAATAATCTAGTCAAAATTGGAGGTGATCTAAATAAGTAGTAAATATGCATTTAATATGTACCTTTGATGTGTTGAAGGATTCTTTGGACTATTATTCAATGACTCTCATGGGTTGATTTCTATAACTTATAGTAAATGCAATATTTGGTTGAGTGTGGATGACATATAGGATTGCATAAATCAAAGGAGTAGTGCAATCAACTCAAAAATTCAAACAACAAAACAAATAGACTATGAGTAGATTTACAAACTTCCATCTAAAACTATTGTAGAAGATCTAAGGTATACTTAGGATGCGAAATTATGATCCTAGAGGGTGGTTGATCAATATAAATCCCCAATAAATGATAAATAATTCCCAAATATATCATCTCAAAAGTGTCATGAAGTCATGACTTCATCTCCTAGATCAACTATGTTGAGCTTCCCATGACGAGAAGATTTTCAATATACAACACAATCACCAAAATATAACCATCCTAATGTATGATATAAACATCATACTCTATCTCATATCATCAAAATCCATAACTAAGAAAGAAATAATGAATCTTCTCATGCCAAGTATGATGATCCTACCTGAACCCACACAAGGATTTTTATCCTACACACAAAGATAATGGACCCATCAAGTTCAAAACTAGATGGTTGTCTCATATAGATCTTCTAAAGCTCTCTATGAAGTAATGAATTCACATCCATATAATTACTTCCCACTAATAGAGAGAATAATCTAAACAAAATCCATTTGTGCAATTGAAGCAAAATTCTTTGGACAGTCAACTCCTTTCTTCTATGAGACTCCCTTAGTAACAAGACATGCATGGTGCTTCTCATCTAACCATCAAAATTATATTGGGCCTTATAAATACATTTATGAGTAATAATTTTCTTCCATTTAAGAAGATGAATAAGATCCCATATCTAATTCTTGATTAATAACTTATACTCTACCAGTATAACATCCTCCCATTCTAGAACACCCTTGTTCTAAGCATTAGTGATGGGATATCTAAGTTATCAATTCTCAAAAGTAAATATTGAGAGGTTATTTTTTATGACACTCCTAAGAGAGAATGGAATGAGAACCCTAAAGGGGATTTAAGTCCACTTGGATTGTGAATGATCCATAGAAGAAGGCAGCACATCCTACATACAAAGTATATTAGACAAAAGTGTTGAAGTATCACTCACATTCTCACCATCATCCTCAACATCTAACACCATCACACGATGTATTGAAGGGTAAAACTTTTCAAATAAAAAATCTAAATATAGAATATATTTTAGAAGGGGACTCGAGCTAATACACTAAGGATATGGAACAACTAGAATAGATCCAACAAGAATCTTTTAAGGAGCAATAGGAACATCAAGAGGAGTTGTGAGTGGAAGGAATCATATTCCAAGAGGATAGAAAGGGGTATTGAAGGTGAGGATGGAAGCACCTCATCATAGATCATATTATTTTAAATAATATCATTCCACTTCATAGTATCATAAAGGTGATAAGCCTTAGAGGAATCAGGATACCCACATGAATGCAAAAATGACTCTTCAAAGTAGCCTCATTTTATATATATTTTGGAATGTGAGCCCATGTAGTAGATCCAAATATACAAAACTTAGAGGTATGAATATTGTACCCTATCAATATCTCAAGAGCAGTCATATCCTAAATGGCTTGAGTCAAAATCCTATTGATGGCATGTATCATACAAGTCACTAATTTAAACCAAAACTTGGATTCCATCTACTTATCATGGAATATAAATCTACCCATCTCCATGATAACCCTCTGCTTCCACTCAATCGTCATATTCTGCTATGGGATATAGTAAATAATCCTCTAAAAAAAATGCCATGAAGATCCAAAATTCACCTAAAGCATGACTAATATATTTACCTTGACCATCAATTTGTAGATACTTGATCTTTCTCTCAAATTGTGTCTCCACAAAAGCTTTGAATTCCTTGAACCTGTCAAAAGCTTAATATTTGGTGTAAATGGTGTAAATATTTACATATCTCAAGAAATTGTTAATGAATATGATAAAGTACTTGCTTTCAAAGAGAGATAGGAAAACCATTGACCCACAAATATCACTATTAATGGGTTTTAATGGTCACATAGCTTACCTATTTGTCCCTTTTAGGGAATCCTCCTAATTACGCTTTTCCAAAACAAAACCTTCACAAACTCCACTAAGAGGATTAATGGAGGGAAGACCATTCATCATATAATGTTGGATCATATACATCAAAGATCCATAATTCATCTGTCCAATCCTATGGTACAATCTCATACTGGTGTAATATTCTCAAGCTACCATAGGAATAAAGTCTCACTTATTAGAAGAAAAAGAAGAAGAGGATGGGAACTCACCAATCTTATACATCTAATCAGACTCATCACAATAATCTAAGGCAATTATGCTAAAAATACTATCAATTTCCTTAATCACCTATCTATTAGGCCAAAAAAAATACTTTTTTTAAATTGAGTGGTGTAGTAAATAGAAAGAATATTAGGACCCAAACTTGCTACATGGAAGACTTATCCAAATGAGGAGGAAACAACTTTTACCTTACCACATCCAACTAATTGCAAGGAGGAGTCATCACTAATGACCACATACTGACCAATATGTTGACCTTTTTAGTCATGCAAAAGATGGTAATGTTTAGTCATGTGTCAAGTTTCCCTTGAATATGTAATCCACTTTTATAAAGAAGTGAATGTCTAATAAATTGAATGTACAACTACATGTACATGTGAGGTCTCTAAAATATTGTTGAATATTTTATTGAGATAATCAAGGTTTATCTTAGCACTAATATTACCTCTAACAATATGGATATATTCATATAGTTTGAAATGATTCTAAAATTCTCCATGTACAATGTAGTAAACTTTACCTCCACTCTACAAATTTAAGTAGAATCAACATGGTCACACATCTTTTAAAATTATCTAACAACTTCTTCAGATCTGGCATGTTATTGATGTGATTATCATATATCTTATCAACATGTAAGACAATTATGCCATGCCATTCCTCCTTCTTATTCCTATATAATTATTTTCTTTCCTTAGAATCAATATCTTTTGGGTCCTCATTCACATATTTGAGAAGTATATTACTCTATAGGAGAGATTTGATATTGATTTTTCTAGGTGGTATAGTTAGGTCAATAAGTAGGGCACATGTTGATCCATTGAATCCCTAAAAAATATAATATTTATGTATAGGTGTGACCATAAATAATATTACCAAAGCAAAATCTTGAAAATTTGCATAATTTGAAAAAGAGCTCAAAATGATTCTATATATAAAGGTTATGGCCTTTAGAAGTTCAATCTAAAAATCACAAATAATGCCACCAAAACCTTTCAAACTATGTAAAAATTCAAAAAATATCTTCAGAAAATCATGAAGTGTCATGTGTTACTATCTAGATTGGGAAGGGGCTTCCAAGTTAACACTAACTAGGTAGCCAACTAGGAAGAGTTTTAGAAAACTAGCTACCATTAGATAGGGAATCTATGAACTACAAACTATCATGTATTTCCTTCTTGAGATAAGGAATATCAATTATGTGCCAAGTCTATTGTTGGTTGCTAAAGTGATTGGGCAAGAAAAAAATGAGAGAATAAAGTGTGTCTTCATGTCATTAGTAAATCCTCATTTTATAGAGAAAAAAATGTTAGGCACCTCCTTGGTGGTGCTACATTGCCATTAAATCTACATCAATAATTCACATATTAATATAAAATCAATGCTAGAAAAGAAAGCAAAATGGAAATTGAACCAAAGGCATGTTGGGTTCCAATCCTTAGCACCTCCTTCACTAGCTATGCCACCTATAGGACCATTAAGACTAAAAGGACTCAATAATGGATGTGAGTGAGATGTCATCAATGTAAGGGTTTCAACAAGCATCCTCCCCCAAATGCTAAGGAATCCATGCCCTCTCCTTATACCACTTATTGTGGGTGTTGATGTGTCATGAGTTGATGCTATGTGCCTTGTCAAACCATAACTAAATCTCTTAGACATTATGCTACAATCTCCTATATACTAGAAAGGCAAGATGACTATCCAAATGCACAACTATTTAATTAATGAGAATATGTGGATTCAAATAATTCCACACACCCTAAATGTTTTGCATACACCCATGATCCATCCATTCAAAATGCTTTTGCAAGAATTGACTACATGACCCCTTGTCTTAAAGAGACTACCTCGGCATGAGGGTGTCATTAGGCCAACACCCATAAGGGATGAGCATTCTCATCAACAAAAACCCCCATGTATTAGCACCATAGTCCACAAAATAAAACACCTCCCATATTGTTGCCCATACATGGAATATTTTTTAGACTATTTAAACATAGTTTTTAAAAAAATAAAAACAAAGGGTTTATTTTTCAATGTAAAAAACAAAATACTTGGTTATAAAATGATAAAAAGTGATGAAATGAGACCACCTAAAATATTGCAAATAATCCAAAAAATGTTGATGATTCATCCATATCTTTCATGGTTTGCCCTACACAACCTTTTTATGGAACGTAACCAATCATACCATTCTTTCCTACCAAACTCACGTGAAGATCATTGGACCATTTTAATGACCTTGTCAAGTGCCTTGGATATTTTTTCCATGCATAGAAGTTTGACTATGAATTATTTGGCATCTAGGGGTAGTCAAAAAATATTCTTCTCCTCCTCCTCTACTTTGATAATCATGTAGACTATCATCCCATTTGTGTCATATTGATGCCAAAAAATATGAACTAGAGAAGGAAATTCAGTTTTTTTTAATCCATATAATACAAATAAGGGTTTTAAGCAACTTAAAAAATTCAATCCAATATTTTTCTATAAAGAAGCTAGGGCGTCCTTCTCATCAGTCAAAAAAATAGTTTAAATGACAAGAAAGGAAAATAAGTGTGAACTTGTTAGTGAATATTTCTTCTAGAGCAATTAATTTGGTATGGTATAGTAATATCCCCTTGATCTAAGGTATATATAGGGTTTTGGAATAAATACCTATAAAGAACTATCATTAATACACAAAACTTCTATAAAATACTTCCAAACTATCACACTACTTTTGGAACTATTGTAGGGAGTGTGTTGAAATATTTGAGTAATGGAGATCCAATCCCATTCTAATACCATATCAAATTTAGCAATAATTTCCAAGAATGGATAAAAGCAATAAATAACCCATTAATAAATAACAACTCATAAAAATGTAATGTAGTATGAAGGGTATGTGTAGACACCAAAATAATCTCACTAAAGAAAGTATAAGCACTCTAATTGATGATAAAATAGTTGGTCTCAAGGGATATAAATACCCAAATTACATGTAACCTTAGGTCAAGGTTAAAGAATTGACCTTAAGGTTTATTATTAAAATATTACAATAAATCCACATATACAAGGTGTATAAAGGCCCATATGAATATTGTCATGACCCTCCCTAGTGGACTTTTTGGTACAAAGAAACAATGTATTAATTAATGATGTTTTAATACCTAATTTGAGCAATTAAACCAACTATGTGATGTTTAGTTGATTTAAAAGAGCATGGTACTATTGACATATTGCCAAATGTGTAGGATCAAGTACACTCATGGGTGGAAGAGGTATAATCATCCACCAGAAACAAGGGTACTTGAGGTCGGGGAAATGATTATTAAGGCAACTCAGGGGTAATATTTATGGATACCTTAATATAAGCATCCATTATTGGTTAGGGATAATTGTCAATATCTAGCCACCTTGAGCCTCAAGTTGATAACCTGGTAGCTATCGTAAATTCTTGAGCTGAGACAGGTGATTGAGTTGACGGAAAGACTCCCTTTTTGCTTGATGCATTTGCTTGTTTGTCTTTTACTTCATCACTTATTAGCATCTTGGTTTTTCTTTGAAAATAGTACATGAATTTGATTGCCTTCTAAACCCCCTAAATGGTTATTAGCAAAGTATCTTACTAGCTATGTTAAGAAAAACTTGTTTGTGATGAAGAAATATTTACATTAAATAATAATTGAGCTTTATTTAATTAGATAATAAAATCTACATTAAATAATAATTGAGCTTTATTTAATTAGATAATAAAATCTATGTTAAATAATAACGAAGCTTTATTTTAATAGATGGTAAAACCTACATTGATTTATAGAAAGAGTTTTACCTAAATGAGAATTAAATCCTATTCAATTAAACAAAAAAATTGCATAGGTTTTAATTCTAAGTAATGATAGACTTTCATTACTTAAAAGTAATATTTAATTCATAATTCTTTTAATAAAAATTTTAACCTAATCAAGATAAGAGCTTCCTCTCGTAATACTCTCTCCTTTTAGTGAAAGGAAAGACTACATGGATTTGATGTCAGACTATGAGAATAGTCTCCACTAAGCAATTAAAGAAAATATTACCAGAGTTATGGTGGTTGCAAACACTTGTAGTGGAAGCTTCTTATTTCTATCAGGAGGATAACCTCTTGATAGTAAACTTTGAAGTAAGCAAACAATAGTTTTAAAAATAAAAATATCTTGCTTGGATGAGGTCAAATTAAATGGAGGTTGGTAAGAACTATGATGGACAAGGGAGCGCATCAAAAAGACATGGCATCAAAGTCTCCATATTTATAAGGAAAAAGAAAATACGATATAAGGGTTGGTTTTTCTTTGTATTGAAACAAAGAACCAAGGGAGAAAGTAGGCGTAAAATCCAAAGGACAAATTGCTTGGCAAAAGAGAGCACTCTAGAACAACAATTCATAGCTTGAAAGGATATCCAAGTTGGTGTGATAGTGTACTTACCCTTGGTTGGTTTAAACTTTTTAGTGCTTTATTTTAATGGGAAATTCGTCAAAGCTTCATAAGCTTTTGCATCTCTTTCTTGCTTTATTTCCATAGTTTAGCTGTTGTTTGCACCCTTTTTTAGGGTTATAATCCCTTTGTAGATAACGAGCTGTGGGCTCTAGACTCCTACCAATTCCACTATCATCTTGGCTATGTCATGGAATGTGGCTATGTTGGATCATGGTCAAGGTTACAACAGTTAGGTCCTATGTCAGTATTTCTAGTTAGGCAGCATTGTGTCGTAAAGTGCCATGACCCTCAAGGGTACTTCTTTATGTTGTGTGTTCCCTTTACCAACCTTACAGTGGTAGGTTTGTAATTGTATTGGTATTAATCCCTATTGGTTGAAAGTCGCCCATCAAGTTGGGCAATGGTGGCTTTAATGCCACTCTTGTGGAGATATCATATGGATGTTGTTAACCTGGTAGCAAACCCCTCTCTTGCATTCTTTTCTGTGTTAACCATCTCCATGGGAAAACTGTTGTAGAGAATCCTAATCGATAGAGAGAACTCAATTAGAGATAGGCGTGGTGGTTTCAAGTCTTGTAGATCCTGGTGCTTTTCCTTAGACCTCTCTTCCAAGCTCTACCAATGGTGATGTATTAACTTACATGGTGGCTTTACCTTATGTTCATAGGTAGTTACAGTTTGTGGATGCCCTTGTATTTGTCGGTAGTTCCCTTATTGTTTAATTAAAAGTTCAAAAATCTAGGTAAGCTTTATAGATTTGAGGAACATTGGTTTTATTAATTAATTGATTATTATATTATTTGATTAATGAGAATAAAAGAACTTTGGAATTGTTTTAATTGAATATCATGCTATTCGATTAATGAAAGTAAGGGACTTTGGTTTATTTAAATAACTAAATATTATGTTATTTGGTTTAATGAATAAAAATAAAATGGTTATTTTTGTTATTTAGAGGTATGGGACTCTCTAAAAATAAAAAGGAAATGGTTATTTTTGTTATTTAGAGGTATGTGACTCTATTTAGTGAAAATAAAAAGGAAATGGTTATTTTTGTTATTTAGAGGTATGGGACTCTATTTAGTGAAAATAAAAAAAAAATGGTTATTTTTGTTATTTAGAGGTATGGGACTCTATTTAGTGAAAATAAAAAGAAAATGGTTTATTTTGTTATTTAGAGATATAGGACTCTATTTAGTGAAAATAAAATATGTTCTATTAATTAAAGATATGAGACTTTAACTAGTGAAGGTAAAGGAATTATGTTTCATTTAGTTGTATAGTTGCAATTTGGGCAATAAATAAGTAAATGCATTTAGAATCATGTGAGTGCCATGATCCCCTACTATCCTCAATTGATCGAAGGAAAGAGAAAGAGAATCAAAGGAGCAGTTGGAACTAGTGCACTAGTTTATTCTCTACTTGCAATTATTTGCTTATGCTCAAATAGACTAACCTTGTGGTAAAATTTCCCTAATGAAATTGATGTAATTTATTATTCTTTAAGAGTATGGAGGATTTACCATACTTACTTATTCATAATAATTATTTAATTATTGGAGGATGTACCTTTAAATTACTGCTTGAGTTATATATGTTTGTATTTAAATTCCTTGTAATTAATGTTTATTTTCTTTAAAATGTTACCTTCTTTCTAGTATCTCTTGCATGCTTTATGAATTATGTTTTTTTTATATTTAGTATCTAATATATCTTTGTTTTCTTCTCTAAACAATATAAATTTAAGTAATGAGTTCTAAGGTGAACTTAGAGGGTGACCTAAGGGATTGAGACCCCCTTAGGGTGAATGTACTAGACCTAAGGGATTAAGACCCTTAGGGAGAATGATAACTAAGTTTATGTAAAGACTACATCTAAGTTAATATATCTCATCATGGAGAGGATATGGATAGCTTAAGTCGTAATACACGTAGCATACCTACATAGATTAACTTGTGTATGGTATGGTGATGGGCGTATACCTTCGATTGACTGAAGGTGATAAGTTTAGCTCATAAAGAGTGATAAGAAGAATAAACTTATTTGCAGTAACACATTATATAACTACATAGATGGATTTGTGTTAGGGTATCTGGTGAGATATAGCTCTTCAAGAAACTTAGGGGATTTAAACAATAGATCAATAGGAATTGGATGGAGTTTTATGAATCCCTCTCCTTAATAAAAAAAATATATTTTTTCTTTTTGTGTGTTTTCTTGTAGTTAAATTTGGGTCATTACAACTATACAAAATATATACAACAGAAAATTCAACCATGACCTTAAGTGAAGCTCAATACTACATATTTAAACACAAATTACTGGAGCCTCTCATTGAAAAATACAAAAGTTGATTCTATTTATATTTGTTTTCTTATCATAGAGTTTAGTGACTATGTTATAATTTCCTATTTTAACCTCAACAAATATAGCATAGCTTCCATTGATGTCCATGGTTAGAAGGTCTCTAGATTTTACTACACAAATACATGTATCTCATCTATTCAACTAAGTCATATATGCTAGTTAGTTTGTCTTGATAAATCCATACACATCTAAGGTGAGAACTTATCTCCTTTAAAGTATAATCTTATTATTGAGGAGTTGTATTAGAAAAATATTGAGTTCCCAACAAGTTTGTCTGAAGAATTAAAGACTAGAGAAATCATAATTTGGAAGAATTAATTCATACTAAAACTCCCTCAATTTATAATCTATAAAAATATGTGTTCCTAATTCATGGTTACAAGATCGCAAGTACTAATAAGAAAATTTAGCAAAAATACCTATTTTTAACACCTTTCTTACATGTCCTGTTTTTTAAGAGGATGAACTTATTTTTAGTACAATTATACATGCACTAACCCTCCAATTATAGAAGCAACTCAAGTAGAGGAACAATTATTTATTTTAATATAAAGCTCATGGTTGAGATAGCATACATGTCCCACACATATACTATGAACTTTGAAGTTAATGTTCCATTGTATTATAATTTTAGTGCATTGATATTATGTAGTAACCTATTGTCTAAGTAATTGTAAACATGTACTGTTTTCTTCATTTTATGTTCTCATGTTTTAATTGCATTGATTTAGCTTCTAACTTTATAGTAAAAGCCTAAACAAAGAAATCTTTGTAATTTTAATATTATATATTACAAGTAAAGATATAAGGTAATACTTGAAGGGGCATCCTATATTCATTTATCTAATTTTCATTTCTTGCAATAATTTTGAAACCATTCTTAGAATTTGAGAGAAAGACCTACCTAATAGAAAACTATTAAAAGATAAATCAAATTAATAAATAATGTTATCAACATAGATACTTTTCATATCATATCAAACAAAAAAAATTCAATATTCAACAGAGAAACATTAAGATATATGTTTATTTATGAACTTGTGATATTGCACTTACTCTCTATTTTTTATCATTTTTCTTTGACATCTCTTAACAACTTTCTCCACTATAACTTATATGCCTCTCTTCTCTCCCCTCAATCTTGTATCCAATCCTCCATAAGGGGGAATAGGTAAAACTAAATTTAGGATGCTAAGCTTCTAACCATTCTCCATTAAGATACCACATATATATTTAAAATATCATCTATTGGTTTGTTTTGCAAATAACTTTAATTAGAATTTAAGCATTATAAGGAAAACCTTTATAGTAATGTGCTTTTGCTTATCTTGATATACACATGGGGATGAATGTAATAGCAGTTTTATACATTAATATATATATATATAACTAAATTTCATTTAAATTTTAATATTACTAATTATGGGTTTGTAAATATTTAATACATCATATTTTTCATTTGAATTTAATTCATCATCTTATTTTTTGTGTAATTAAAAATTTGAAAAATATTAATTAATTTTTAACCTTATAAAATTAAATTGACTGGTCATTAATGCAACATGTGAAACATAGTAGACATGAATAGTCACTATATTACATGCCTCGTTAAACATATTATGCATCAAATACTTGGGACAAGATTGAAGGATTGATTATAAATAGTTTACATGGATAACCTTCCACACCTTTTGCCTTACCTTTTATAATTTTCTTTATTTCATATTCAATATATTTAGAATTTGAGAATTATAAAAAAAACATTTATAGTAATGTGCTTTTGCTTATCTTGATATACACATGGGGATGAAGGTAATAGTAGTTTTATATTTTTAAAAAATTATATAAATATTTAACTAAATTTTATTTAAAATTTAATATTACTAATTATGGGATTGCAAATATTTAATACATCATATTTTTTTTACTTGAATTTAATTCATCTTATTCATTGTGTAATTTAAAAATTGAAAAATATTAACTAATTTTTTACCTTTAAAATTAAATTGATTGGTCATCAATACAGCATGTGAAACATAGTAGACATGAAGAGTCACTATATTACATGCCTCATTAAACATATTATGCATCAAATACTTGGGACAAGATTGAAGGATTGATTATAAATGGTTTATGTGGGTAACCTTCCACACCTTTTGCCTTACCTTTTATAATTTTCCTTATTTCATATTCAATTTCTTTAGATGTAAACATATTATGCATCAAATACTTGGGACAAGATCGAAGGATTGACAATAAATAATTTATATGGGTAATCTTCCACACCTTTTGCCTCACCTTTTATAATTTTGTATTTCATATTCAATTTATTTAGATGATAACATATTTTATTGAGTAGTAGATACGTTTTTACATTGTCACTAGGTAGTGGTACTATGTTGAAGAATATTACATTATTTGGTACATGCCAATGTACCACCTTGGTACATTATTAGATTAGGTGTGTGTCTTAGATTAGAGTATGAGTTAATATTTCATGTAATGTAATAATGTGCAGGAAATGCACAAGTATCATGTAATTATGTGTGCAAGTGTTGTGAGTGTAAATGTGCACAAGTGTCCATTATGTAAGAGTGCACATATGTCCTTAGAATAGAAAAGTGAATAATTTCAAAGAAGAGTGAAGGTCAAGAGTGCAGCATATGAGGAGTCACATTCAATTATATATGTGTGAGAAAGTATTGTAATTTGTATCAAAATTACATAGCTTATTGCATGTATTAGTAAACCTTTATTCTAAAGTATTTTTAATATTTGGAGTTATTCTTGTGTTATTCAGTTTATTATATTGCAACTTTATTATATCTGATCCTGTGATTATATTCCTATGAGTTTCATATTTAGTATAAAGATTCAAAATCCATCAGTGGTATCAGAGTTACAACATGATTGATTGCATAGGATTTGAAAGTTGCAGAAGGATAGAGTTTTTTCACAAGGTTGAAGGATAACCTATGAAGACTAGGATCCCTATTTGGATGAATCAACTTGAAGACAATTGATTATTCAGGGCATAGCCAACCAATATAAAGTTTCAGGGACAAAAATCCCTTGACATCAATATTGGATTCTTAGGTAATGCTAGAAAAAACTATCTAAGATATTGTTGTAGTGAAAAATTAATCTTTAAAAGTTGGGAAGCTTCCTACAACAAATAGAGAAGACTTTCATCTTCATTTTCTTGAAGGTCGAGAGCGTTCTTCATACAAGGGTTGATTTGAGTTGCAATAAAAGGAGACCCATGAGAAGAGATCCCATTGAAGATAGAAGGAGACCCAAGAAGAGAGACCTCATAGAAGGCATAGATAGGAGACTCGAAGAAAGAGGTCTCATAGCTAATATAGATAGGAGACCTAAGGAAAGTGGTTCCTTAAAAGTAAGAGACAGAGATAGGAGACCTAAGGAAAGTGGTTCCTTAAAAGTAAGAGACAGAGATAGGAGACCTAAGGAAAGAGGTCCCATAGCTGATAAAGATAGAAGACCCAAGGAAAAATGATCCTATAAAAGTAAGATAAAATAGGAGACCCGAGGTAAGAGGTCCTAGAGTTGGCAGAGATAGGAGACCTAGGGAAAGTGGTCCCATATAATCCATTTAACTCAAAAGAAGACACCCAAGCAAAGAGGCCCTCTTAAATACTAAAAATATTGTTTAGAAGAAGTAAGAAAACAAAGAAAGAAGACTTTCTAGAAAGATTACCTATATCAAATTTGGGATAATCATCGCAATTCGATGACAATATCGTAAGAGATAGAGGAGACTCGTTAAAGGAGGTTCTAGTGAAGATTGAGGCAAAACTTGGAAGCTTCAAGACACCAAGATTTGAAGATAGACCATGAAGTATTTGGAATGTAAGAATCTTGCCAAATCTTGCATACATCAAAGACCAGCAAGTTTATAAATATTAGGAAATAGAGAAATAAGACATCTCTATAGACTCAACAAAAACTAAAGCTACATTGAAAATAGAGAAATTAAGGGTGAAATCTATAGTATTGAAGGCATCATCAAGGAACTAAAGCATTAAAGGTATATCTAAAAGTGTAGTAGAAGAAAGCATTATCAAAGAGTTGATTAAGGAATATTAGAAGTATTTAAATCCTTAACACCAAAGTATAAAAGCTATAAGTATGCACCTGCATATAAAGAATAAAAAAAGTTAGCATTGACAATGAATATTTTATGAAAAGAATTAGAAGTAACATTTGTTAGAGTACAATCCAAGAGGAAGAGTGCACCCATCTAGTCATAATTTGAAGAAGTGATTTTTATCATCTTCTCTAAGTTCCTACAAAACAAGAAGAAATGGGTGTCATTTGGTAAGACCCCAAGGTCTTACTATAAAATTATTAACAAATTAATGTAAATGTAATCGCAGGCCACTCAAAGGGGGCTCCCTTGTAATCGCTTTGCCACTATAGGGGGCTCCCTCCTTAGAATCTATGCTTATTATTCTTCTTCTTGGATGATTTGATATGGATGGCCAACCTAATATATATATCTACCCTAAAGCTACGTTGGTGAAGAGACATGATGGTTCACGTATGAAGAGACGTGATGGTTCACGTTATGAAGGGTTGTGATGGTTCACTTTATAAGTTAATAATATAATAATTAAATGATTAATAATACTAACTAATACTAACTAATAATGTTAGGATTGAGGATCCTAACATGCCACCCTCCTTAAAAAGAGCTTTGTCCTCAAAGCTCAAAGTGAGAAGCTTTGTCCTTTGTTTTCCAAGAAGGATTTGTGTAAGTTCTTGGACTCTTTTAATGGCATCCTTTCGTAGGCGGGGATATCGAGAAGGATGAAGCATTAGCAGGGGGTTGCCAAGAACAATAGTAGAATCTTCCTTAGGAAAATCATGATGACGATGGGAGGGCAACCCTTGGGGTTCCTCAAATACTTCAGAATGATGCATCAAAAGTGATGGTAATGATTTCATATCCTTTTTTGGTTCCTTGGTAGAGCCAACGGAGAAGGAGTGTGTAGTCACTCTGCGTTGGTTCCGAATAGGTTTGGTCATATGGCAAGAACTCACTATTGGTGAGGAAGGTATGTGTAGGTCTTGTAGAGTGCATGTTTGGCTAGCATTGATCACTTTGGGTATGTCTACCTCATCCTTGCTTGGTACATCAATCACTTCTTGCACATCGACCTCATTGTCTTCATTGTGGTGAGTAGGTGCACTGGTCGCTTCGGACACAACTACCTCATCTGCTTGCTCTATGGAGAGACAGGGATCAACTTCCTTCAATAAATACAATGTTAGTGTAGCACATTTATGGTGGGGTCCAAATTGTTCATCACAATTATCACAGAGTCCTTTTGCTCGTCGTTCCTTCATCTCCTCAAAGCTAAGATGTTTAATTTGTAAAGTTCGGTTAGATTTGGGGGTTGTGTAAGTGCTTTGTGCCCTTCCATTATGCATAGGTTTGGGAGCGATGTAAGTGGTCGATGATTTTTCCATAAGTGGTTTCCCTAATCGTTGTTGTGCATTGATTTTATCTTCAACTAATTTTGCCAATCCATAGGTCTGCATCATGGTATAGGGATTGAACCTTGTCACCTCCATTCTAATTTCCTCTTTTAATCCCCTAATGAAGCCATTGATGAGAATTGATTCATCCAATCTTGTGTTGTGTTTGGTGATATCCTCAAACCGAGTTTGATACTCACGCACAGAAGTGATTTGATGAAGATCTTTGAGCAATTCCCACATGACTGGGTCCCACATGGCTACGATACCAAATGGTAAGACCCCAAGGTCTTACTATAAAATTATTAACAAATTAATGTAAATGTAATCGCAGGCCACTCAAAGGGGGCTCCCTTGTAATCGCTTTGCCACTATAGGGGGCTCCCTCCTTAGAATCTATGCTTATTATTCTTCTTCTTGGATGATTTGATATGGATGGCCAACCTAATATATATATCTACCCTAAAGCTACGTTGGTGAAGAGACATGATGGTTCACGTATGAAGAGACGTGATGGTTCACGTTATGAAGGGTTGTGATGGTTCACTTTATAAGTTAATAATATAATAATTAAATGATTAATAATACTAACTAATAATGTTAGGATTGAGGATCCTAACACATTGCATTAGTAAAGGAAGAGTGCCATTGTTAAAGCAAATAATGAGCAACATTTGTAAAAGATAGAAATCAACATTTGAAAGCATCAAAAGTTCCAAAGATCATCTTTGAAAAGAACGTGTAGGTCAGAAAGCACCATTACATAGGAAATTGAGCACCATTACAAGAGCTTCATTCTATAGAAAAGAAGCGCCTAGAGTGCAACGCTATCATTGAAGGGAGAGAGCACCTAGAGTGTTGTAATTTTATTTAAGGGAGAGAGTGTCTAGAGTACAACACCTAGGACAACAATTTTGCAAAGCCAAGTCTACCAGAGCCAAGAAAAGAAAGGGTCAACCCAAGAGCCATTTAGGTGATGAAGGAGAAGCAAAAAATCAATAAATTGAAACATCATCATTACAATCTAGATAGAAGCATTTGAACATCATAAGAAAGCAAACAACAAAGTGGAACTAAAACAATAGAGGAATTGGAATGCAAAGCAAAAAGAATTGAAATGTTGGAGAAGCACAAATGCTAGGTCAATTCTAAATGTCATATGAGTGCAAAGCCAAGAGATAAGTGTTGGAAAACCTAACGCTCATATTCAATTTCCAAGATAGTGAAAATTTTTAAAGCATCAAGCATTAGATCATTTATGCACCCAGAAAACAAAAATTTGTAAGCATTGAAATGTAGAAAACCAATCGATGTTGCCATGCAAAGTGCTCGATTGACATGCATCAACGTGGAAGGATAATGACAACATGGAAGGTGAAATGCAGAAGCAAGAGTAACACTCATGTAGAAAGGATTGAAGTAAGAGGTTCTCACACGTTGGAAGGCAGAAGCAAGTCATTCATCAAATTACAGTTTCATAAGACAATGCGTTAGTAAGGAGGTATAATTCGAAGTTTGATTTTTAATATTTGAATTTCTAAGGTTGAGAAGAGAAAATATTATTTCATGATTAATTATTGAATTATCCTAAGGTTTAATTTGATTAAAGGAGTGATAAGGAGTTTAATAGGATAACTAAAGCCTTAGACATCTTAATTGCATTCTTAAGCTTTGGAGTGATAAGTAGATATTTAATTTGAAGTTTGTGAGTTTTTATAAAGTTATTTGAAATTTGAAATATTGCTTTATTATTATTTGAAATTCAAAGGCATAGAATATTTGCAAAATTATTTTTGGAGAGATAAGGAATTCTACATCAAAATTTAGAAAGATTAAATTTTGCAAAATTCTTATTTTTATTAATTAGGGAGCCATAAGGTATACAACTACAATTTTTTTTTTAAATATAGAAACTTGAAATAATTATTATTCAAAAACTAGGGAGTCAAAAGGATGTCTACTTCCAAGAACTCAATGGATAATGATATGGAAAATATTATTAGAAAAGAAAGGGCAAATGTTATTGGAATAAAAAATTTGCTCACAAAAACTAAAGAAAAATTAGATCTAGCTTCAAAATTGATCTATAGTGAAGCAATAGAAGAAAGCTTTGAAACTTTGGAATATTATCTACATGCTAGGATTATTGAAGCAATTGATAATGGAAAAGATAATATTCTAATTCCTTTGGATATTGGTAGCATATTATATATGGCATTGCTTACACTCAAATATCACAAAGAAGAAAGCATGAAACAAAAGGAATTGATTGAATCTCTTAAGAAGAAAGCAAAAATAGATGAATCCTTTTTAGAAAAGATATTTCATTCTTCATGCAATATTGATACATCAAGTTCATCTAATTCAGGATCTTACCATGATGCTTTAAGTGAATGTTCAGAAGTCTCTATACTAAAGAAGACATGTGATATGAAGAACAAAGGCAAAGGGAAAATTATTTTACAAGAATCTAATGATAATATGATAGTTCAAGAAAGCACAAAGACTAAAGAACATGAAGCTGAGACTAAAGATGAAGACAAGCAAGAAGAAAATGAACCTGATCAAGATGAAGGATGGATACAATGCAAAGTGAATTAAAATATGAATATTGTATTGAAGACTAAAGTCTTCAATAACCAAATAATGTAATATAGGAGGTGTTGGAGAATATTACATTATTTGGTACATACCAATGTACCATCTTGGTACATTATTAGATTAGGTGTGTCTCTTAGATTAGAGTGTGAGTTAATATTTTATGTAATGTAATAATGTGCAGGAAATACACAAGTGTCATGTAATTATGTGTGAAAAAGTTGCGAGTGCAAATGTGCACAAGTGTCCATTATGTAAGAGTGCACATGTGTCCTTAGAATAGGAAAGTGAAGAGTTTCAAAGAAGAGTGCAGCATATGAGGAATCACATTCAATTATATATGTATGACAAATTATTGTAATTTATATTGAAATTGCATAGCTTATTGCATGCATTAGTAGACCTTTATTCTATAGGATTTTGAGTTATTCTTGTGTTATTATGTTTATTGTATTTGTTTCATTATATTGCAACTTTATTATATTTGATCATATGATTATATTCCTATGAGTTTCATAATTAGTGTTAGGCTTCAAAAACCATCATATTACAATGGTATTACAACATCTTAGATATTATTTATGTATCACTTGGCAAGATTCAAACCTGGTCTTCTCCTTTAATGTTGAGGAATCTAATCGATTGAGCTAATGTTATTTGATGAGTATCAAATACATCTAATTAGGCGATATGTGAGAATTATTTTCTAGGATTTTAATTTTTATTTTATTTTTTAATTGGTTATATGGATTGAAATAGGCCCTACCCATATTAAATCATTATCAACTAATGGTGTAACAACTTGTCAATTATGCATGTTTCATGCTTTTCAAGATTCAAACTTAGGTCTCTTCCTTGAAAGTTGTAAAATTTAATCAGTTAAACTTAAATGTCATTTGATCAAATATGAAGGTTCACCCATGAAGTTTGAACCTTGGTTTAATATATGCAACTCTTCACTCCTTATCAATTGCTCTAAACCCTATGGGTAAAATTTTAATCCTTTACTCTCTTTGGGAGGTCTAAGGTTCAAACCATGATGTACCTATACGAGGATAGATTGGATGGTAGTGATCGAGTGTTAGCCAATTGACTGTCCCAATTCAATGCCCCCAAGAATAAAGGATCTTATTGACTTTGTCTACCCCAGCAGGCTAGGGTTCATAGTGGTAGCACCCAATGGTGTTACCAATATTGTGAAGAAGAAAATAAATAAATAAATAAATTTAATTCCTTGAAGCATATTATTCAAGGGCCTCTTTATTATTATTATTATGATAATTCTAACAATAATATTTAAGTGTAAGGACATGGAAAAATTGTAAATTGTTGGATTTTAAATCTAGATTAGCATTTAAATCTTAGGTTATTATCATTCAATAATTGGCTAATTTTCTCTTCTATTATGATTCTAAAAAATTAACTAAGTAATGGGTACTCTGACATTAATAAAATCTCAAATCTCAATTGTAGTTTACATTAAATATATATAATTTTAAATACAAAAATATTTGCAGTCACATGGATGATACTATATAACACTTATTTAAAATATAAAATATAAAAATAGGTATTAGATGATAAACCTTGACACGTGTAGGGCTATGTGTTAATCCTCTATTGATAAGTTTAACTCTCTGCCTTACAAGGGATCATGGCTAGGATGGGAATGCTCAGCCCTAAACGTGGGTTTTCTCACACTAACCAAACCAATATATATATAATCAAGTATATTATTTTTTTTATTAAGGTTAGTGTGAGAAACCCTATGAATGACACACAGGGTTTGGCATCCCCATCCCAACCATGACCTCTGATAAGGGTGAGTTGAGCTTATCAATATGGATTAAACACATAGCCATACACACACCCACCCCCTCACACACTCACTCATGCCATGGTTTGAACCTTGGACCTCTCGAAGAAGAGTCAAAGTTCGAATCATTGCATTATCCCCCTCAAGACCAAAATTAATTGGTTAGTGTGAGAAACCCCTATGACCGATGCTTAGGGTTGGGCATCCCCATCCCACCATGACCTCTCATAAGGGGAAAGTTGGGCTTATCAATAGGGGGAATGTTGAGCTTATCAATAGGAATTTTACACACAACCACACAATCCCTGTGGGACACCCATGTGGTTGGGGCTTTGGACTTTCTTTCAGGAGATCCATGTTCAAACCATGGTGGGGTGTGTGTGAGTGAGCTTGTGTACTAAAAAAAACACACACAACCACACACCACGGTTTGAACCTTGGACCTCTCAAAGAAAGTCAAACCTCGAATCGTTACGTTGTTCACCAAGACTTAATCAAGTATATTATTATTATTATTTTAAAGTAGGGTTTTGAAAGATTTATCCTTTCCTTTTTATATCAACTTAGTCACATTGAGCTACATAGTCTATTTGATGCCACTAAGATTTGAACCTTGGTGTGGGCTATATCATCCACTTGTTATATATATATATATATATATATATATATATATATATATATATATATATATATATATATATATATATATATATATATATATATATATATAAAATCAAGTATATTATTATTATTATTTTAAAGTAGGGTTTTTAAAGGGTTGTCCTTCTCTTTTTACATCAACTTAGTCACATTGAGTTATATAGCTTATTTGTTGTCGCTAAGTTTTGAACCTTGGTGTGGGATACATCATCTATTTGTTCCAACCATTAAACCAAAGACCTTTTGACAATCAAGTATATATTATTATTTTTTTAAATGAAATTAATCAATTAAAATAATTATAAAATAATTTCTTTTTTAAAAACAAAAATAGTCATATTCAAAAAAATAAATATTACAAAAATAAAATCTTATTAGATGGCTATCTGTTGATTATATAGATAGAATAAACAATAAAACGCCTTATAATAAAAGGTATGGAAAGGAGAAAAGCAAGTCTAATATATATTTCTTAATTTAATTAGATAATTAACAACTAAAAAACTAAGGTAATAGTTATTAAAATTGTAAAAATAAATTAAAAATAAATAATATTAAGATTTAATATGGAGCTTATTATTGATGAAATTGAAAATAAAATATGAATATTGTAAATAGTTAATGATTCTTAAAAATAATAATGTAGTGTGCATATTAATATTGTTTTATATTATATGTATTTAAAGGGTATACATAACTTACTCGAGCTTTCACCGTCAAAGCATGATGTGTAATGGGTATATGGCAAGGAAATAATAAATTAAAAACAAAATAAGTTTTTTTTTTTTAAGTAATACTTCTTATAAATATTTATTGTAGGGATTGAATTGGAGTCATATCATCAATAATGCAAGTGGTGTCCTTGCCGGTAGACCACATTTACACGGATAGAAACAAAATAAGTTAATATATCTAGTTTAAAGTCAATGAGTTTTTTGGTTCAACGGGTGGGATAAATAGTTGATGTTACCCATATCAAGGTTCAAATATTGATGGCATCAAATAGTTCAATATAATTAAGTCGATATTGGTCTTACTTGATAAATTGATGTTAAGTTTGGAAAATACCATACATAGTTTAAAGATATCATTAAAAACAAATAACATGTCACTTTTACCTATAAAATTATACCACTAAGAGGTGGGATTTATATTGATTTTTTTAAATAATTTTAAATGTTTATTAAATCATGTTAAAATATATGTATATTACTTTATAACAGTCAATAATAAATTAAAATTTATAATCTAAGAGACTATGTAATAGTCATACTTACCATAAAATTATGTAATAGACATACTTGCCATAAAACTATGTAATAGACATACTTGCCATAAAACGATGTTAGAATGTCTAAGATTTAAATTTAAAAAACAAATTGTGCACCATTCTCTCTCATTCCTCTTAGATCTTTATCAATTCATCTATAATCATTATCGATATTTTACCGTTTCCTTGAAACCTTGTTTGGTCCTTTTTTGTTCTTCTTCTCCAATCATGACCTTCTAATGCTAGAAGATAGAGAAAGTGTCCCTTCCTCTTCCCTTTTATAGTCAACCAAAAATATGAAACCATGTGCACCAAAACCACATACACAAAACTAACAACCATGTGCATAAAAAACCATGACCCCACTTGGATGCTTCTGCATCAAACACCTCGACTAGCAAGAAAATGTGAGATCCTACTCACAAAACTCTTATAAAAAGATTTGTATGACACTCACTCTTTTTGTTTTTACAAACACTCTATGTCTCGATCTTAAATCTATGATTTATGGGCCCACCACTCTTCTGCTACACCATGAAGAATCAACCTTTGGCTCTCATAAGATCTTTGCCAACTCTGATAACAAAATGATGCAACGATGGAGAGGGGGTCAATTAAACAACCTCTCCTAGTTGCTCAAACATCTTCATGCCACCACATAAAAAATAGTAAATAAAGAACCCCACTTTAATCTATGAACAGATAAACTACAAGAGCAAATTACAAAACAACATAACACAAGACACAATAAACAAAATATTTATATTTATTTTAAACATCAACAATAGCAATTTCATGGTGGTCATAATTACCATAAATTTCACAATTTCTCTCCACATAGCACCATACATCTACAAGCACTCCTCAAAGTACAAGTGTCGATTCTTCTATAGTCATTATCAATTCTTTGTCGCCTCCTTGCAGCCTTGTCTAGTCCTTTTTTGGTCTTCTTCTCCAGTCATGACCTTTCAATGTTGGAAGATGAAGAGTTGTGTAACTTCCTCTTCCATTTTATAGCCAACCAAAGGGATAAAAACCATGTGCACTAAACAATGTGCATCAAAACCATGTGCATAAAACTAACAACCATGTGCACAAAAATAAAAACATGTCATATTTATTTTTGTACACATGGTTGTTAAATGGCGCATTGATGGAGAGAGGGTCAATTACAATTAAATAACAACCTCTCCTAGTTACTTAGACATCTTCATGCCACCACACAAAAAAATAGTAAGTAAAGAACCCCATTTTAATCTACAAACAGATAAATTAAAAGAGCAAATTACATAACACATAAGCTACAGTAAACACACACAAAAAAATATTTTATTTATATTTATTTTAAACATCAACAATAACAATTCAACGGTGGCCACAATTACCACAAATTTCACAATTGCTCTATATAGAGCACCACACATTTGTAAGCACTCCTCAGACTACTAGTCTTTCGATCATCCAAGATCCTTTTCGACTCCTCTATAGTCATTATTGGTCCTTTGTTGCTTTCTTACATCCTTGTCTACTTTTTTTAGTCTTCTTCTCCATTCATGACCTTCCATGTTGGAATATAGAGAGTTGTGTCTCTTCCTCTTCCCTTTTATAACCAACTAAAGGAACAAAAACCATGTGCACCAAAACAACATGCACTAGTGCACAAAACTAAAACTAACAACCATGTGCATAACAAAAAACATGATCCCACTTAAATGCTTTGGCATCAATGTGTGAGTAAGTTTAACAATAAAAAGAAAAGAAAAAAACAAGTTATTTAAAATTGTTTTTGGGATGCTATTTTATGTTTATGAAGTCCATTTTGCAAAATTTTCATTTCTGAAAATTTGCTCTGCTAGGGTTTGATGCAAGACTGGCTGTGCATTTTTCGTAAGGGTTTCAGTGGGAAAATCCTGTCTGCTGCATTAACACCGCCTTGAGGCGGTGTTAATTCACCCTTTTTAATGGTTGTCGCTCATGCAGTCGGCTCCATTTATTCTGAGTCTGTTGGAGAGCTCAATGGTACCGGGGAAGCGTCCGTGCAAGTTCATTATGACAATGTATCACGAGGTAAAGGCCCTGTCCCTAAAGCTGTTATTCCTTTGCATGAATTCCATACGACTTGTGAATGGTTTGAGAGTCATACCCTGGTGGGTTATTTTTTGGGTCGTATCCCATATGATACCCTTATTCGTTCATGGGTCCAGCAAGTTTGGGGCCCATATGGAGTCAAAGTGGAGAATGTACAAAACCTTACAAAAGGGTATTTCCTTTTTCGCTTTTCAGATCCAGCTCAAGCACAGAAGGTTCTGTCTAGGGGTCCATGGATTATCCGTAATTCTCTGTTGATTTTGCAACCCTACTCTCAAAATTTCCAAGTCAGTGATCAAGTTGCATTGGAAGTCCCGGTGTGGGTTGAATTCCCTGGTCTTCTTGTTCCTCTTTGGGGTTTTTTGCAGACTTTAGTTGCCCCCTTAGGTAAGTTTGTTTGCCTTGAGCCAGAAAAAATTTTCTCCGCTCGACCCACTAGAAGGGTTTGTATCAAAGTTGACCTTACTAAGGATTTGCGGGAGTTTATTGATATTAAAATCGGGGACCAATCCATAAGGCAAAGAGTTGCCTATATCAATTTACCCAATACCTGTTATCGGTGTCAATCTGTAGCTCACAAAATTTGGGAGTGCCCTTTGATGGAATGGAAATATAAGGCAAATCCCTCGCCCACTCCTGCGGCTCCTGCTAATGGCTCGCGGGGAAACACTGAAGAATGGACTACTGTCTCTAGCAAGAAATCTCGTGGTACTAAGCAACAAGAAGCTTCGATTTCTGTTGCACAACCTGCCCCTTCTCCTTCTCAAGACATGCAAGCTTCTGCTGAAGTTGTTCAGAATCCTGTTGATACGGCCCCTCCGGTTGTTGACATGCAACCCCCAGTTCCACCAGTGTCTCAACTTCTTTGGTCGGGCCCTTCTTTGGCCTCAGTGGTGGCAGCTCCAGATAATTCTTCAGTGGAGGAGGGTCGGGCCTTGAAGGTCCGTCGCTCTCGTAGCCCTATTCGGAATGATAAACGTCGACAACTAAACGGTGATGCTTTCCATGCGACCTCCAACTATTTTGGCTCACTTACAGGTTTGGGTGATGCAGAGGATGTCATGGAGATCATGCATCCTGACAAATCCCAATGATTTTTTTATCATGGAATGTTCGAGGACTGACGGACCCGGTCAGAAAATATTTGGTCCGAAATGAGATGTCAAATGTTTCTCGAATGCATGGAAGCCTCGATATTTTATGTCTACAAGAAGTTAAGATTTTTGATTTCAATCTGCAGTGTACATGTGATTTTTTGTGGCCACGAAGTACCTCTTTTGCCACAAAGCATTCCCCGGGAAAAGGAGGAGCCGTCACTATCCTTGGGCCTCGATTACAGAAGAATGTTGTGACTTGGGGTGTTGACCCATCCAATCAAGTTGTCTGGATTTTGCTCGAGATCTGTGGAAAACCGCTTGGGGTGGTTAATGTGTATGCCTCAAATGTCGCTTCTGACGGATGCGAGTTGTGGAGATGGCTTGCCATGAATCTGCCATTTGCCACTTGGGTGCTCTGTGGAGATTTTAATATGGTGGAGAAATCTTCGATAAGGTCAGTCATGTCCCGATGCGGTGGTGTTTAGGTGAAAGAGAAGCTTGGTTTTTTATGAAAAACAAGCTTCGCCTTTATGACCCTAATTCCTGCTTCTCGCCTTCTGACTTCCCGCAGGCTCTTTGGTACACCTGGTCCAATTTTTAGGTTGCTTCTTCTAGGGTTTTGGTAAGATTGGACAGAGCCATGATTTTTGAGTGTGACAACTTTCAGTTCTCCCGTATTTTGCCTTCTTCACCGTATGTGTTGACTTTGCCTAGTACTACACTGTCTGATCATTCACCTATTTTATTCTCGGTGGCAATGTTAAACTTTCAACCTAGAGTGCATTCTTCATAGTTTTACCTAAATGTTTCTTTTTTGCATAGCTTTAGCATGAAAGCTCATATATGCCGCATTTGGAATTTGATTCCTAGACCTGATGGTATTTATGGAAGGATTGAATGGTGGAATGTTGCCATTCAATGAACCACTAAGGTGTTGCGAACTCTGGGTGTTGAAGTTGCAAAACGATGAAAATAGGCTAAGTCTGCCTTGCAAAGTGAGCTATCCAAAGCCTGTCTCAGGCTTGAAGCCTCTCCTTTCAACTCTGTTGCTCAATCCCAAGTTTCTTCCATTCGGCATGAGCTAAAAAGGTTGATTTGTATGAAGCCAAGGGGGCTCAATTACGTGCTCGAATGCATTGGCTCAAAGTGGGGGACAGAGTGACCAAAGAATTTTTCAGCGCCTCAGACCTCCTGCTCAACATTCTCAGTTTCAAGCCATTCAAGTTGATGGGCAGAGATTTACAGATCTTTCAGACATTGTCAAAGTATTTGTTTCACATTATCAAGGTGTTTTTGCTTCTCAACCCCTTGATGATGCTAGAAGGCAAGCTCTTGCTTATTGTACCGTTGTTGTCCCCAACAAGCTTTCTCCTGAGCAAATGTTATTTTGTGACACTCCTCTTTCTCTGGAAGATCTAAAAACTGCCTTGTCACTTATGGCCAATGATAAGGCACATGGGCTTGATGGCTTCCCATGTGAATTCTATAAAGAATTTTGGGATATGCTTGGTTCCGATCTCCACAAAGTTTATCTTGAAGCCCTGCAATGTGGTTCACTGGGTTCCATTATTAACAAAGGCAATGTTAAATTTATTCCTAAGTCTGGAGATCCTGAGCTCATCACCAATTGGAGGCCGATCACCCTGCTTAATGTGAGCTACAAGATTATTGCTAAAGCCCTTGCGCTTAAGCTTAAATCTATTCTGCCTTTGATTGTCAGACCTGAACAAACTGGCTTTGTTAAGGGAAGATACATTCTTGATAATGTTCTTGTTGTTTGGGAAGGTATGGAGTGGGCAAGAAATTCTGAACAAGATGCTTTATTCATTAAGATAGACTTTGAGAAAGCCTATGATAAGATGGAGTGGTACTTCATAAGCTGCCATGCTTCGGGCTCTAGGTTTTGGGCCGGTATTTGTGAGCACCATTCTTATGTTATTTCAAGATGCTTCGATGTTCTTACCTTGAATAATAGTCAATCTCAGTCAATTTCTCTTGGTCGCTCTGTGAGACAGGGGTGCCCTCTTGCTCCATCTCTTTTCATTCTTGCTACAGAGGCTTTTGGCTATTTGTTGGCCCATAAGATGGATCAAGGATTAATCAAGGGTATTGCTCTCCCTAATTCTGACCGTCAGTTGGTCAATGGTCATTTTGTAGATGATTCCTTCTTAACGCTTCAAGAAGATGAGCAATCCCTTTCCTCGGCTATTAGTTGCTTAGAGGTGTTCTATTTAGCCTCTGGTTCTTCTATACAATGGAAAAAAACATCCTATTTTCGGCAATCTCAATCTCAATTGCCACATTGGTTACATCAATTCCAATGGACTTGGATTCATCCAGGTGAGGTGTTTAAATTTCTTGGAATTCCTTTTGCATTTCATGGTTCCTCTGCTCAATTGTGGCAGTATGTTATTGATAAAGTGGAAAAGAAGCTTTCTTACTGGACTAGTAAGAAACTTTCTCTAGCAGGAAAATTTCAGATTTGTTCTAAGGTTTTAGCCACTACCCATGTCTATTATTCATCTTGTTGGGTTCCATCCAAATCTTGTTATAAAAAGCTGGATAAGCTTCGAGAGACTTCTTGTGGGCCAAAGACTCTGTCAAGCAAGGTTTTCATCGGGTAGCCTGGGAAATTTGTTGTTTGCCCAAGGATTGTGGAGGCATGGGTTTGTTTGATTGTCACCGACAAGGTCTTGCCCTTTGTGCTAAATGGATCACCCGATCTTTAATTGGGGATGAATCTTGGAAAGTGTTGGTCAGGCATTGCATTTCTTCTGGTTTGCTTCAGGGGAAGAAAATTTGGAAAGGGGTGGGATTGCAATCCATTCTTACTGCCCTTGTCCCTATTAAAGTTAAAGGTTCTTTTGTCATTCAGAGTATTTGGAAAGCATGGGAGGCCTTCAAACCCTGGCTTAGTTGGAAAGGGAGTTTTCGCAAAGCAGGTGCCTCTTTGTCTTCCATGAATATTTGGTGGTCTCCTGTTATCACTTGGCAAGGTTCTCCCTTAGCTCTAGTGCAGTGGGTCGAGCGCAGAGGTTCTATAAGCGTGGTATTGCTTCCATTTTTTATTTCTTCTCCCGACATGCCAGGTGTTGGATACCTTAGGAAAGTTTTTGTCAAATTCACAATTTAAATCCTGGTGATAGAGACACTTATGAGGTGGTTATTGATAGTATTCCGTTTTCTATTTGGAGCAAACTACATAAGCATTTTCAAAAACCCTGGTGGTCAGATTGGTGTTGGCCTGGGGAGCTTCTTGTTTTGCAATATAAAGCTCATCTTGGTTACAAATGGCTCACCCCACAAGTTCCAATGGTTGATAAGCTCACTCTGAGATGGAATTTAGTCTCTCTTCCCTCCCAATGGAATAAGAGGTTTCGGATTGCTTGGGCTACTTATATTGAACCTAAACAGAGTTTTTTTGCTTGGAGTCTCTTACATCAAGGGTTACCTGTTGGCAGTAGGCTCAAGCATCTGGGTGTTCATAATCTCATTTGCCCGGTTTGTGGACAAGCGAAAGATTTATTGCATGTTTTTTGGTCTTGTGATCGGGCTCAGTCAGCTTGGGAGTGGCTTCTTGAATTTTTCAGACCTTTTATGCAGGAGGATTTTACTTGGGTGCATGCTATTTTGGGTGACCCTATTGCTTTTTCCTTCAACTTGGATGTTGTTTGGAATATTTTTAGAATTGGTACCTTGTTTTATCTATGGAAGTCCCGGAATAGAGCTATTTTTTCTCAGCAAGATGTCGGACATGTCTTCTCTGTTGTTGATAAATATGATATATTCTTTGATTGTTGGTTACAGATTCAAGTACAGGTTAAAAAAGTACAGGTGGAGCTGCAGTACTTGCGTACCCTCATGGATCATTGGGGGAATGCACCCTGCATTATGAGTCATGTGCATCTTCCTTCCCCTTCCAGGTGGCAGTAATTTCTCGGCTTCTTTCTTTTCGAATGCATATTTAATACTGTTTTAGTTGTTATTGGCGGTTTGTGGGTTGTTTCTGACACTCTTGTATACTCTTAACCACAATGATTAATGTATTGGTTTACGGGGTGTGCTAATCCCACCCACCCTTTTTTGTATGATTAAACATTATTTTATTAATATAATGGCTTTTTCATCCAAAAAAATTGTTTTTGGGTTCTTATTAAAAAGACCCAAGTTCAAACCAAGGCCAGGTATGCAGGGTGTATGTAAGTGAATTTAACAACAACAAAAAAAATTATTTAAAGTTAGTATTAACAAGTTTGTATAATATCCATCTCATGTAATTGCAAATACTTTTATATTTAAAATATAAAATTTAATATTTATGAAGGTCAATTATAAATAATAATTAGTTAATATATAAAAAAAATATGTTCCAAGGCGATAGTGCAAGATAGTGCAACTGTTAGGGCTTTGGCTCTCCTTTGGGAGGTCCAAAGTTCAAACCGCGTTGGACGAGTGTGTGAGGGGTAGGTGTGGTGGTTGTGTTAAATTCCCTATTGCTAGCTCTCACTTTACAAAGAGTCATAGTTGGAAGGACTTTACAAAGAGTCATAGTTGGAAGGAAACTGCCTAACCCTTTGCGTTTATCGTAAGGATTTCTCACACTAACCAAATTAATATAAATATTACAAATCAATTAAACTATAATTTTTTAAATTATATTTTTTATTTAAATTAATATTTTTCCTATAAAAATATATAAGTTTTTCAATTTATAATAAAAACTAAATAACCATTGTATTATCGACTACCAACAATAATAATAAATATAAATTAAAACCTTATTGTATTAGAAACGTAGGCTGTGTTGGTCACTCATTATGCCAAAGACAATATAATTGTGGAGTTAGGCGAATAATACATGTTAGCTTGGATACCAAACGTTTTTCTGGTCATTTTCCTTAACATAAAACAATTTAATCATAACCACACATGCCAATAACAAATTAAAGTATTTACTGTTAAAAGCTGTACAAATTCTACTTACAGAATCCACATTGCTGGCTGCTTTCCTCACAGACATTAAGTTGTCAAGAAAATATCCAGAATTGTGGCATAACATATTATCAAGATGATAAGAGCTTGAAGCAATTCTTAAAAATTCGTAGAGAAATAGTATATTCAATAAAAAAAAACAACAATCATGAATAACGATGCTTCCAACAATATTTTGAAGTTACAGTCACTATTTGATTTTCTCTTAGCATCAAGAATTCAAGTATTTATATGCTGATCAGAATGTATTTTGGGTTTTTATTTCCTTGAAATTCACATTTGATTTGCAGGCGAAAATGTTTGATTTCATTCCTCGACATGAAACCCTAAACTATAGAAATAGATGAACCAGTAAGCGTACTGGATTCTGAAAGGCGTCCGCCTGGTTCTGGTTTTATTTAAAAACTATATAGTTATGTAATTTGCTGGTGTTGCTCCGCAGATGAAAACCCTAGAATGGAAAAGAATTGTGTGGATTTGGCCATTTCAGCAAATCTAAAATGCTTGAAGCCATTATTCTATTCTCCGTCTCTAAAGTAGTATTAGGCCAAAATTACCATGAAAAGAACAGCTTCCTCTTATTCCTTGCAACAAGCGTCTTACGGACTGGATTCGAACCTGCGACCTGTTCATCTACTGCAGCAGAACGGGACTTCTGTATCTTCAGCCTGTACCTTGTGTTGGACAGCCAGTTTTCGACCTGGAAAAAAATTAAGATAAATAATTTTATTCTCTTATATGACAGAGTAGGGCAAATTCAAAGAATCTTAGCATAATCAATTCTAAAGAAGTGAGGTAAATCGATACGTAAGTCTAAAAAACGCAAACGAATTGAATCAAACTTACCTGGTGTAGCGTCAAACCAGAGAGCTTGACAAGCTCGAGCTTCTCCTCTTGGGTTGCGTAAGGATTGCTCATGTGCCGGTCCATCCATGCTCTAAGCACGGCCACAGACTGCGGGGGGAGAGTATTTCTGTTTATTTTGCTTGTTTTCTTCTTTGAAGGTCTCAAAGGCTTCCCGGTTCCGGTTTTGTGGCAGATTTGCATAAATTTGACCTCGAATTCCTCGTCTGTATCACTTTCCGTCAGCACTTCGTCACATTTTAAGTTCTCGCAGGGCTTAGATCCTTGTAAATTGTCCGTGTCTGGTGAATTTTTTTGGCCATGGAAGCCAAGACTGTTTGAGAAGCTTGCGCTGAAAGAACCCCGCGCCACAGCGGGGTTCAGCCTGGTTCTGTTGTGGCTTCTTGCGGATGTTGAAGCTCTCTTTAGGTTCATAACCGGCTGCCGGTCGCAAGAGCTTACGATTTCCGCGTGGCCGGGAATTTTTATTGATCTGTTTGGATTTAATTCTGTCAAATGACGGAAGATCTCCGATTCCGGCTCTCTGGCTTGGGAAGGCCGTGGAATCGTCTCGATAATCTGATAATCGAGATCAGGAAAAGAATTAGACGCGCTGAAAAAATCCAGCGACTCAAACGAAGAATTATTGTCTTCGTCCAAGGATTTCCGCTCGAAATCCTTTATTTCATGACCGAATGCCATGGCATCCTCAAAGTTTACGACATCCTCGTGAAATGCTGGAAAGAAATCAGTCTCCATAATTTCTGGAATCTCAGGAACCTCCCAGGCACCGCTAACTACGTCGTCTTCAAAGCTTTGCTCCGCCAACTTCGTCCAAAAATTATAGACAGAGAAATCAGGCTGCAGCTTCAAATAATCACTCTCGTGCGAGAATTCTCTAAATCCCTGAAGCTCCTTCAGATCGCCAAACACAGGATCATCGTTACGAATCTCTGGATGCGATGCATTCAAGGAAACGATGCTTTTGCGCATCGGCGTCTTCCGGCACCTTAAGGTGACGGTGCCGGAGCTCGATTTGAGCTTAATTCTGCAGCATTTTTTGGAGCGTTTCAGCTTCGGCGATCGTGAAGGATCCCTGCTGCTGGTGACTGGCGGCATCATGCCTTAGATGATTCCACTCGTTTATTTCCAGTCTTCCACTCTCGTGCACGATGCCGCCGTCGGCCAACGTACATGAATGAAAAAAATGATCATAAGAAGAAGCACATACTGCAAATGAAAGTCACTCGTGCGGGAGATCCCCACTCATAACCCACGAACATCAAAATATCAACATCCAAGCATAAAGTTATACTGGAAAAGCATAAAATGCACCAGAATACAACGAATTTACAGGTTTTGAACCGCACGAAACCTGAAAGATGATACAGTATATCGAAACCGCCAGATCGTGCGTGAAATTCCTGCAAATCACTTTGAAACAAACGTTTTCAAGCAGAATTTTCATGGAAATTACATACAACACAAAGAATAAAGAGTCAATTTTCTATAAAAAACGAAAGAGTAAGTAAAATTTGCAGTTCAGAATTCATTTACCTACTGTGCTTTGCAAATGGTGGCGAGGAAATCCAGATTTGAGCGCCATTTTGAGACTATATTCGCTGGGAACTTAATATGGCGGCATATTTTCTCCTTTCAAAAATCCAGGTCCGTACGTATGTATACTCGGAAGATACGTACACTTTGCTATCGTATTCGTACGTGAAGCGATGGAATAGCTATATGTTTTGTACATGTACGTATGATCGCACAAGGTAATGATGGGACTGTCGCATCATCGCAGTCAAACCACTTAACAAATTTTTAACCGGAAAGTTTTACCGAGGCCACCTTTAACGAATTTTTAACAGGAAAGTTTTACCAAAGTCTTCTTTAACGAATTTTTAACGAGAAAGTTTTACAGAGTCGATTTTATTTTACAATGAGGAAGCTTCAGGTAATTTACATATCTTAACTATTCGTAGCCGTGGGCTCTACGACCTCGTGGTTGCGGATTCATATGTTAGCTTACTTTTATCGGGTGTCTCTTACTAGGAAAAAGAAGAAAAGGAAAAGCAGTAAAAGAAAGCGGTAGATTCTAAATAGTCTATCTAGCTTACTTATGGGTGACAATGTGCCAAAGGTTTAATAAGACTCTTCGTGCCATGACAGGTTGAAGTGAACACATGTAAAGCGGTCCAACAACGCATGAGGAACACAGGTCCCTCCAAAAACATGCATGAAAATTGAACATCCATACCAAAACTAGGACAAGGATTTCATAAGTAATTATAGTTTTAAATAGTGTGAACTTCGAGTTACATATATGCAAGGAGAATAGTTTTGAAATCTAATCGGTTGGCAAGGCAAGGCTTGAGCTAGGCCACAATACAAAAGAGAATGAAGGAAAGCACCCTCTTAGAAGAAATGGATCGCTTTCGATACTGATAGTGAGAAGAAGAAAACATATTTATAGATAACACATGGAACCTTTCCTCCCAAGATTTAAAATTCTCCCTTTCAAAACTTTGGTTCATGGTTCTGTACTTTTTCGTTTATGGTGCATAATCCAAAGGTTGCTAGGTCTGGAGTTGTTGCATATGAGGTCTTGTCACCCATGCCAAAAATTTGTTGTAGCTATTTCTTGCCATTAATGCCCTCATATTCATGGCCACTCCTCTGGAGGTTTTATGAGTATCTTAAATGTTGTACCTTCTTGTAGAGAAGAGATCGTGCATTTGGGGAACCATACACCTTTGCATAATATGCAAAATTTGAGGTTGTGGTCCTAGTTGATGGGATGGGGGCAAGCAGCCCTCCATGTGGGAGTTTAGGGGTGGGAGCCCTCGAAGTAAAAATAGGCCTCCTAACATACCAAAGTATAGTTGGAGGTAACTTGACCAAAATTTGATTATTGCTCCTCGTGCATTCCTTGGTCCAGTTAATGTTCCTCATAGAAATCTCTCACATATGCTTTCTCTTGTCGTTTCGATTAATATCGTTGGCTATATGTGGTCAGTTGTTTGATTCGGTTAGGCATTCTAGGATCAAACTTCTCTTTCAGTTCTAACTACTTAGTATGTTGCATTACCTTAGGATTTTACTAAAATTTTGATTGTGCCTTCTTGGTGCTAATATTCACCATGTAGGTCTAGTAATTGAGGATTTTGTGCTTATCTTTGTCTGCACCCTACTTCAGGGATCTAGTCCCTCTACAAGGCTATCTTTATTGGTTATAAAGATGGTGTAAAAGGCTACAAAATTTGAAACCCATAAACTAGGATATTTGTTTATACTTGAGATATAATTTTCAAAGAGTTTAAATGTGCTCCCATTCATGAAGAACAACCAAAAGAGGAAGAAGATAAAAATGTGCAATTTGAGTTCACGTATGAACGATTTGATTTAATAGAAGATGATGAACTAGATCCTCAAACTCCAATCTTGAGGATATCAACTCAAGAAAAAAGGAAACCAAAAAGGTATAGTTCACCTAATTTTCATTCTACTTTTTTTTTAATCTATTTTTTAAAATAATCCTAGAACAATTAGGGAGGTAGTTAATGTAAAGGATGGTAAATTTGGAAGAAGGTCATGATTGATGAGATAAAATCTTTAGACAAAAATAAGACATGGGATTTGGTGAAGTTTCCTATTGGAAGAAAACCAATTGGTAGCAAATGGGTATTCAAGAAGAAGTTTAATGCATAAGTAAAGTCAAGAGATACAAAGTTTTCTTGGTAACAAAGGGATACTCCTAGGTACATGGATTTGATTTTGGTGAGGTTTTCTTCCCTATTGCTAAACTAACTTCTATTAGATTTCTTTTGTCTATTGTTGTTGCATTTGACCTATAAGTAGATCAAATAGATGTGAAGACATCGTTTCTGCATGGGGATCTAGAAGAAGAAATCTATATGTCTCAACTAGAAGGTTTTACAATAAAAAGAAAGGACTTGGTATGCAAGTTGAAAAAATCTTTGTATGGTTTGAAACAATCACCTAGGATGTGGTATCAAAAGTTTTATACTTATGTATTGGTACTTGGTTTTTCATGAAGTAAAATTTATCGTTGTATATACATCAAATAGGTTGGTGATCACTTTATTATTGTGGCATTGTATGTTGATGATATGTTGTTAATTGGAAATGATATGGAAATCATCTAGAATTTTAAGTCTTAAATGTCATCTCAGTTTGATATGAAGGATCTTGGTCTTGCAAATTTCATCTTGGACATGAAAATTAAGAGGGAGAAATAAAATAGGAGACTCTAGTTGAACTAGAGAAACTATATTGAAACAATATTATAAATATATAATATGTATGATTGTAAACTAGTCAAGACTCCTATTCCTTTAGGTGTACAGCTATCTATAGAACAATGTCCAAAGACATCAGAAGAGGAAGAGAAAATATCTTGTGTTCCTTATGCAAGCACTATTGAGATTTTAATGTATGACATGGTATATACCAGACCAGACATTATCCATGTAGTGGGAGTTTTGAGAAAATATATGTTAAGACCAAGGAAAGAATATTGGACTATTGTAAAGCAAATTTTTAGATTTTTGCATGGCATAGTATATTATGCAATATGCTATCAAGGAAGGCCTAAACCAAACAAAGTATTCAATGTATAAGGTTTTGTTGATGTAGATTGGGCTAGAGAACTTGATCTCAAAGATCCACAAGTGATTATGTATTTGTTTGGTAGAGCAGTCAACTAGATGAGTAAGAGTAGGTTATAGTGGCACTTTCAACTATAGAAGTTGAGAATATGGTAGCCAGTCATGCAAGTAAATAAGTAGTATGATTACAAATACTATGTGATGATGTTGAGTTCTTACAAGGAGTTGTAAGGATAAATTATGATAGTCAAAGTGCAATCTATCTGGCAAAAAACCTTTCTTATCATTCTAAGACAAAGCATATTGCATTATAGTACCATTTTATTAAAGACATGGTTGAAGACAAGAAGGCGTCACTGGAGAAAATTGATACTTTGAAAATGTTGTAGATTCATTAACTAAGCCTATGAGTACTGAGAAGTTTTCTTAGTGCAAGGAGACAATAGGCTTAGTTTCCCCAAGTAGTTGAATTTATGATTTGTATAGGTCCACTACAACGTATTCAACAAATGGGATATTATTGGATGTGTTGTATCCTTTGTAGAGAATAATAATAATAATAATAATATTTGGGTGATCTCCTTAATTAGCAGGTATGGGTGGTTTTAGCTTATGGTTTTAAACCCATAATATTCTAATACCACTTAGTGGTTTAGGGTTGTTTGGTGCTATATGATACCTATATATATTGTAACTACTTTGTTACAAGTGCATAATAATATAAAGAAAGAGATGTGACTCTTAGTTCCTATGGTTTTCTTAGTCAAAGGGTTTCTAGGATAAATATTGTGTTTATTGTGAATGTATGTTATGTTTCCTTCTATTTACGATTCTATTTGCATTAATATCTCTAGAATAGGTTTATCAATATCTTTAGAAGAGGCCTAATAAAAGGAAGGCTATAATAAGTGATATCAATGCCGCCTTTATTATATTGGTTCCCAACAAAGGTGACACAAAATATTCTAATAATTTTCATACAATAAACCTTTAATGGGACCTCCCCTAAATCCTTCTTCTCTTAGTCCTATTTTACCTTTTAGGGATCGTAGGGGATACCTATGAGTTTCTAGGGACACAAAACCTTCCTGACCATAATAAAATTGAAGAGGAAAAGCAATTTCAAAGAGATTTACTTGTGAAGCATTATTAAAAATTTTACCAGAGTCTAATCCAAGGTATAGATCTACTTCCTTCAAAGAAGAGAAAATTAAAGGTCCTCCTTGCCCCTCAATTGCACCCTTACCTTCTTCTAGTGGAGACTTTGTTCCAAGCTTTGTTGTAATACCACTATGTGGTGATGATGTAATACGATTCGAGCTCGTTTCAAACCCATATAACTCTTTAAAAAAACTATTATTACTAAATCATCAAATAACTCAATTGGTTAGATTTCTTAAGATTTAAGGAGACCTACCTTCAAATTTTACCAAGAAATGTATAGATAATATTCAAGTTGTAATTCCACTATATGATGATGTAATAAGGGTAAAGAAACTCAGGTTCAAATCTTACCAAACAATAATATTCAAGTTGTAATACCATTATATAATAATAATAATAATGTAATAATAATGTAAACCATTGCAATTCCATATAACCAATTATTATTACTAAAATTTTACATTTAATATTAAACATTTATTTAAAAAATAAAAATACTTAAAATATTAAAATTTTAAAATTTAAATAATAACATTTATTATTAATTAAAAATTTAATATTAATTTTTGATTATATGTTTTTTGTGTGGGGGATTATAATTTAAGGTCTAAGATATCTATGTTTACCAAATTCAATATCACCTCTAAAATTTAAATAGAGTTAATCTTAAGAAATCTTAAGAGAAATTGACTTAATAAGATTAAAAGTATTTAAGACATAAAATTTTTAATCATCACTTAAAAACCGTGGTGTGTGATGGGTGAGTATGTGGTAGCTTTGTGTTAAATTTTCTATTGATAAATACAGCTCACGAGGGATCATTGTTGGAAGAAGACTACTCAACCTTGTGAATCCTTCATAAAAAAAGTTTCTCATAATAACTAAATAAAAATAATAATAATAATAATAATATAACTTTTATATAAACAACAAAAGTCTAAGTCTACAGGCCAAAAAGCTTTTAAATCGATTTTCACACTACCAAGCCTTACCGTGTTCATCGGCAATGTTTCTCAAACGAAAAAACTTTTGTAACATTTATACTGTTGTTATTTATTTTTTTAAATACTTAAATTCAATCCACAATAAAATGTTTGAATATATATTTTAAAAAATATATTTATAATATTTAAGCCGGACCTCTAGAAGATTGAAATCTAAGTATGACCTAAAATAAAATAGAAATATGACTTTATTATTTCAGAGGTATGGTTATGGTAAATCATTAGGTTATATATATAAATATAATTGTATGGTTATTAAAAGAATTTTTATAAATTTTAAATTTAATTAAAAATTAAAATAAAATAAAATAATAGTAAAATTTTAATTTTTCAATTATAATAAATAATTTTTTTAATAATATTAAAAGAGCATGTTTAATGCAGTATAGTATATTTTGTTGTTTTTAATTGTCATATACTTAACGTTAGAAATTTGTGTTTTTTTTTAATTTGTGGTGTTGAGACAAAGTTTACTAAAGTCAAGTTTATTATTATTCAGGAGCAGTATGTTTGCAAAGTAGTAGTCTGATTTGAATCTTCTAAGTGGGCATGTTGGGTCAACAACAAGGTGGAATAGGTTTGGTGGAAACAGCTTGTCTGATTTGAACGCTCTTGACAACCACTAAAAATAGTATGGTTGTAACTTGTAACCAACTCTCCTATGTATAAAAAAAAAATTACTATTATTCTAACTAAAATGATTATAAAACCCTCAAATTAGGTTAAAACATATCAATTTATAATTAAATTTTGTGTTATATATATATATATATATATAAATTAATGGTGGAGGTCTTATTTGGGTTATTTAAGTATATCATTTCACATTGAAATTTATGGATAGGAATATATTAGAATGTAAATTTTAAATAGATAATTTTTATTTACATAGATTATAGTTACATGTTTCCATTGATTAATTATTAAAAGAAGGGTGAGGGAAGAAAGTAGAGAGGGGAGGGCTCTGGTCCCTCCCTTGCTCCCCCTCCCATGGCTCCTGGTTCCTGCCCAGTCCTTGGCTCAACCCAGGTCATCCCTCCCGGGGAGTGGTTGTTTGCAGATGATCTCCTGGGGGGAGATCCTTCTCCACTATCTGTGCCCCTCCCGGTCGGCTAGGGTTTCCTTGGTTGTTTTTTCGGACTGGTGCTTCTCAGGGATCCCTGTTTGGTTGGGGATCCCTTCCCTTTTTCCCTCAGGCTTCCCCTTGGGGTTTTTTGCAGGTTATTCGCGTGGATCTGGTCCCCTGCGTTTCTCGGTGCGGTGGAGGTGACGGTTTAGGGTTTGGACAGCTTCCCCCTTTTTTCTTGTGAATCCTCGACAGGCTCTGTGCTTGGACGGGATTCTTGGTCTCTGTTTTTGGGATCCTCTTCTGTTTTCTCGGGGCGGGTTCCTTGTGGTGCAACTCTCTGGTCACTTCCTGATGGGTTGGATCCTCTCTGTGCTGGTTGTCGGCTTCCTGCAGGATGGCTCTCGCTGAACGAAATATTTTCCTGGTGGGCGGGATGGTTTCTCCACAAGGCGGGATCCGCCAAATCCGCCGATTTTCCCGCGAGGCGGGATCCTTTCTTTTCTGCTGGTTTCCCGGATGGCGGGATTTCCTTGTTGCTTCCCGCTAGGCGGGACTGTTTGTGGTGGTTTTGACTGCTTCCCGCGGGATTTTATTGTAACGATTTTTCTTTGCTTCCTGTTGGGCGGGATCTTCTCGATGGTGGTTTTTGGCTACTCCCGCTGGGCGGGATCTCCAAAACTACTTTCTTTCTTATTTGTTTGTTTCCCGCTGAGAGGGATTGTTTCATGCTTACTGTTACCGCTGGGCGGGATTTCTATTTTGATGTTCAGTTTCAAGGGATTGATGCCCTAGGCCCATTGCTTATGTAATCGAGTTTTTTTAGGGGTTACGATTTTTGTAATAGGCTTATACATAAAGCCAGGAGGCATGATGCAAGGCTGATTTTGTACATAAGGTTTTGGGATCCTCTATAAAAACCCTTTTTTAATCTACTATAATAATTACCAAAAAAAAATTATTAAAAGAACATTTGAAAACAACACTAGACATTGTTTTTAGGCATCTTAAAAAATTATTTGAAAGATACAAAAAGATTTTGGAACATATCTTTGCTTTAGATTGATTTTTTTAACATTGTAACATATAAAATCATAATATAAAAAAAAATATGTTGTTTAATTTAAAGATAAATAATAATTATTTCAATAAAAAAATCATAATAATTAAGATATTGACTACAAAATATTAAAATTATATATATTTTAGATTAAAAACATATTAATAAAAATTTTGATCAAGAAATTAATTAATATCGATAATCATATTTATTATATCCTTATAAAACTTAACAGAAAGGAGCATCTCTCTAAGTATGTGTATGTGGTAATGCAGGTAAATATGTTAGTAAAAGCAAAATTTTGCACTACATTCACAACATTGTATCCATTTACATTTTCTTTGGCACTTACTTTTGATGATGTTGACCATACTTTGATTTTAAAAAAATTGGTCACATAAATATAATAAAATTAAATCATAATAACCTACTTGGTTTGTATAACTTAAATTTCTTTTATTGTTTTGGCTACCAGGTCATCTCTATTATTTTTTTACTAATTTAAACTGAAATATTTATTAAAGGCTTTCATAAATTAGTTTTCAATGCAACCCAAATAATTATACTATTCTACATGTCTAACAACATGTACTATTTTTTGTATGTCTAACAACAACTCCACAATGTGTCTTCTCATTTCTTATTTAAATAATAAATAATAATAGTTATGTCATGCAATGCATTTCTTGACGATGAAGCCTTTATCACAAATAACTTGACATATTCATATTAAATCAGTATTTAGGTTGATAAATGCAAGATAAAATGAATGAAAAAGGTTGGAACAAAACAATATAGTCATGAGGATCACTATCAAGAAATTTCTTAATTCCATGATATCTAACAAAACTTATCCTTTTTATTTATTTATGTAGTTATCATTTTTCTTCTTCACATGAACATATCCTTTAGCTAAGTTGCTTTCCAAAGTTCATTTTAAGTATTCAAGTATTTGAAATACAAGGATTTGTTTTTATATGCAATATAGATGTCTAATGCCTAAATTTACCTATGACAATATTAGAGTTTACCTTCAAAATTCAAAACCATAATTTGTGTTAATATATTTAATTATGCTTATCTCAAATTTTATGTTAGTTTTGAAAAATTAAGCCTTTTATGCACATTTTAACTCAATAAACTTAATGTATTATATTTGAAGTATGTAAAGTGAGAACATAATAACAAGTATAAGATCAAGTACTATTTTTTTCAATGAGTTTACACAGGTTTGTTGGAAATATTAAATAGTTGAGTTGTCATTGATGTCAAAAGTTACATGAGGCAGTTATAATTGGATGATAAAGAGAGCATGGTATTCAAGACACATATAGCAAGGTTTATTACAAAGCAAGGCACTTAAGGACTATAATATTTAAATATATTATTTAAATATTATAAAAGAAAAGGTTTAAGAGGCTTCGAACAAAGAGGTTTAAAGGCATGAGATAAAAGGACTCTATAGAATGAAGAAGCAGGTTTACATGGGTTACAAGTTTATATTATTTTATCCAAAATGTTTAAGATATTTTATAATGGGCCTAAAAGGATTATCTTATAATATTATAACTCAACTTTATAAAGGATTTAGGGTCCAACATATAAGACTATGGTATAATATTTTTTAATATTATAAAGTTCCAAAGATTTGAAGGGCCAACATTTTTCGATTTCAAAGATGTGTCGATGTTATTAAAGTTTTGAAGGTTCTTGGCTTATGCAATATAAATATTAGTCACTTATCCTCCATCAAGGGTGTAAGCGTTGATATTGAAATATACGTGTGTGCTTATGCAACCGACAGAGAGATATCCAATGAACTTTAATTGATATATTGATGCGGACGGTAGGGAGATATCCGATGGATTTTTGATTGGAACACTTTGTAATAAATGATGCAAACGACAGTGAGAAATCCAACGATTGTTAAGAAGTGTGTAGAGAGAAAATGTAGAGCACTCCATCTCGATTTACGTAGAGTGCAGAAGGAAAACATAGGGCACTCTGTTTTGATTGCAGAGAGGGCAGAGAGGAAAATGTAGGGCATTTCCTTCGATGTGCGTAGAGGGCTAAGAGGAAAATGTAGGGCATTCCCTTTGATGTGCATAGAAGGCAGAAAGAAAAATGTAGGATATTTCCTTCGATGTGCGTAGAGGGCAGAGATAAAGTTGTGAGCATTCCTTTTGGCTCTACCCGTCATGGTAGAGCAGCTAGTCAAAGGCGCTTGGGTAAGCACTACATTGGGGAGGTCGTGGTTTTGATTCATGCCATGCATAAGGTACTTAAATTTTAAATTACTTTGCATTTATTGAGGTGGTCGTGGCAGTTTACAAGGTGCATTGAAATAACTTGATTTTATTTTTCCCTTGGAGACCATAAGGTGTGAAAGTATTATTTTCTGCATTGAATTTAAAGTGGAAGTTTTATGGTGTTTTGAGAGTTTAAAAGATGTATTTGTTTAGTGTGAAAAATGGTTAAGGTTGCATGTTAAAGAGGGAGTTAGAAGGTGTATTAGACTTGCTTGAAATTTGTGTTTTGTATAAAGTGTGAGAGAATTATTTTTGAAGGAGATATAAAGTATTTTATGATTATTTGAAAATTGCTTTTGCACATTAAGTGAAAGATTTATAAGGTTGGTTGTCTCTTAAATAAAGGAGATATAAGGTGTATCTATGTTCATGGTTCTTTGTATTTTGGCACATATTAGAAAAGAGGGATTTGATGTTTTAGTCTTTATTACAAGCTCTATTTTGTAAGACTAAAAGGAAAGTTATAAAGTATTATTCTTGAGCATTCGTGTGCACATATTTTGAGAAAGGATATTAGGGTGAATGTTTTGAAAAGAAGATTTGCTAACCCTATTTTGAAGTTGCAAAGAAAGGAAATTATTTTGAGACAGGTTTTTAAGGGCACATCTTCTTCAAGGCAGCTTTGTGAGGTATGGTGTTTTAACTCCTTCTCAAGGTATTTTGGTTTGGAAAGAATACTTGTGTTGTTATATGAGGTGGAGATAAAAGGATTGATTTCATGAGCATTGTTGGAAATATATGTGCTAGAGATTGAGAACAAATTTGTGCATCATTGTTAAATGGATTTGTGAAGCATTTAGGCATTGGTTTGAGTGACATTGAAAAGTGAATGTGCAAGTGTTAGAAATTAGATTTGTGAAGCAAGTGTGTGCATCAGTTTTTTATTGTGGAAAATTCATAAGAAGGTCAGTTATCAAAGTGCTAGACTAGAGCTACCATTAAAATGAAATAAATGTGAGACATGTAAATGTGAAGAACATATTGGGCATTTAATAGTACATATCATTCTCTATATGTTCAAGAGGTTAAACGAATTCTAGGTAGAATATGTCTAAACTACTTTAGTCAAGAAAATTACTTTTGGGAATGATATATGAAATTATTTATATGTAAGAATTAGGAATGTTTGAGTAGTTTCTGTGAGAAGGATTGAAGCAGATTTGAGCATGTGTTATGATCATATTTGAGCATATGTTATGAGCATATTTGAGCATGTTTTATGAGAAAATTTGAGCATGTTTTATGATCAGATTTGAGCATGTGTTATTATTATATTTGAGTATGTGTTATGATTGAGCATGTGTTATTATCATATTTGACCATGTGTTATGATCATATTTGAGCATGTGCTATGATCATATTTTGGTAAGTAGATTTGAGCAAGTCTTGTGAGAAGAATGAAAGCATATTTGATGCATATTTGAGCAAGTCTTGTGAGAAGACTAAAAGCATGTTTGATGCATATTTGAGCAAGTCTAGTGAGAAGACTTAAAGCAGGTTTTGGTAAGTAGATTTGAGCAAGTCTTGTGTGTAGAGTTGGTGATATTCTCACAATGACACTGAGAGGGGGGGTGAATCAGTGTAGCTATTTAAAATTCAAATCTACAACACTTAAAGCTGAAGCAAAGAGAACTTAAAAATAGGTAAAGCAATTTTCACAAGAGAGCACACCACAACACACAATGTAACGAGGTTCACCAATTTGGCTACTCCTCAAAAATGACTGCTTGGACTCCAATCCAAATCCAGCCTTTGCAAAACACCAATTTTACAAACACTTTACCGAGTACCCACTGGAAGGAGCACCAACCCCTTATTTTTCTGCTGCAATGAGATAGGAGCACCAACCCCTAATGCCAAGCACCAACTTGGACTGCAATTCTGAATTATTTCAATGACATAAAAATGCCTTCGTTGTTTACACGACCCTAAACAGTCTGCAATTAATCAAACTCTGCATGCTCTCACGGCTCTGCTTATCTCTCTCTCGGCCCTCTTCTAACCCTCTTTACGCAGCAATTTCTCACTTACAATAGCAGCTCAATTCTCCACACAACTGCCCTTTTATAACAATATTTCTCATTGAAACTCCTCGTCTTCTGTCACTTCTGTAATCCCGCATGCAGTCTATTAACATTCTCTTCTGCCACTTGTCAACTGTAACTGCTTCTTTATGTAACTCCTTTTGTATATATAGAGTGGGTATTTCGTTAAACACGTTACATGCAACGTATACCTCTACCATGACTGTTCGTCTTCTCGGTCATGACTGTTCGTATCCTTTTCTGTGCATGCATGCATTTTTTGATTCTATTTATGCAACTGTTCGATCTCTCCTTCTTCGACAGTTCTTAAAATAGCTTGCATGAATTCTATCTGTAATCTCACTATAACTGTCACACTGACTCCAGTTAACTCCGTAATCGTGCTTTTGCGACCTATCACGAAATCGTGACACTTCTGTCTCTTTGTGCTCTTCTCGCCTTTTACCCGTGAAAACATGACATGTCGCGATATCGTGACATTTTTTGCCTCCTTGCACTTCCCTGCCTTTCGCCGCGAAAACGAAACATGTCGTGAAATCGTGACACTTTCGCTGCCTTGTGCCTTTTCTGTCTTTGGCCCACAAAACGGAACATGTCACGAAATCATGACACTTTTGCCTTTGAGCTCTTCCTCCTTGAATTTGTCATGAAATCATGACGCTTCTGCTTCCATGCTCCTTCGTTTTGCTTCTATCGCGAAATCGTGACACTTCATCCTTCTCCTCTTTCTCTTCGCTTTGGACCACGAAAATGAAGCATGTCATGAAATCGTGACACTTCATCCTTCTCCTCTTTCTCTTCGCTTTGGACCACGAAAATGAAGCATGTCACGAAATCGTGACACTTCATCCTTCTCCTCTTTCTCTTCGCTTTGGACCACGAAAATGAAGCATGTCATGAAATCGTGACACTTCATCCTTCTCCTCTTTCTCTTCGCTTTGGACCACGAAAATGAAGCATGTCACGAAATCGTGACACCTTTTTCTATCGGACTCTCTCTCCTGCATTATGTCGTGAAATCATGACACTTTTCCTCCTTAGCGCTTTTCTTCTCATCGGATCGCGAAAACCCGACATGTCGCGAAATCGTGACACTTTTTCTCCTTAGCGCTTCCTCTTGCAAATTGTCACGAAATCGTGACACTTTTCTTTTTAAGCTCTTTCTTTCAAACATGTCACGAAATCGTGACACATTTCTTTGCTTGCGCCTCCTCTCCGAACATGTCGCGAAATCGTGACAGTTTTTCTACTTGCCTTCTTCTCTGCCAACATGTCGCGAAATCGTGATAGTTTTTCCACTTGGCTTCTTTGCCTCCAACATGTCACGAAATCGTGACAGTTTTTCTACTTGCCTTCTTCTCTTCCAACATGTCGCGAAATCGTGATAGTTTTTCCACTTGGCTTCTTTGCCTCCAACATGTCACGAAATCGCGGATAGTTTTCCAGCATTTTCTCTCTCCTCTGAGATGTCACAAAATCGTGACAATTTTGACAGCATTTTCTCTCTCCTCCGAGATGTCGCGAAATCGTGACAATTTTGACAACATTTTCTCTCTCCTCCGAGATGTCGCGAAATCGCGACAGAAAACATGTCGCGATATCGCGACAGTTTTCTTACTTGTCTTTTTCTTTGATTTTCTGAATTTGGGCCACTTTTGTCTTCTTGGAAATTCATTGTACATGTTCGACTGACCTCTGAACTCTTGTCCACTGCATCAACTGCATCAACTGATCTATCCTGTCTGTGTTGACAACAATGACAATACTTTTTCTGCACCTTGCTCAACAATCTCCCCCTTTGGAATTGTTGGCAACACTCATGCACTCTCCTGTAATTCTTCTCCCCCTTTGACAATAATACCAAAGGGTTGCTGAGACTCCCCCGAGTCTATGCACACCATTCTCGAGACACACATTGTTATAGTTAGCAAAAATCATGAATATGAGCAAAACTATAAGCATAGGCATAAATGCTCCCCACGAGAATGTGATCCCAATTGATAGTCAGTTCTTGGGAAATGTGACCACTCCCAACTTACTCCGAAGGTACTCAAAAACTTCCTTGGGCAATGGTTTTGTGAATATATCTGCTACTTGCTCTGTAGTTGGAACAAAATCCAATTTGACCTCACCTTCTGCAACTTTATCCTTCAAGAAGTGATACCGGATTGCAATATGTTTGGTTCGAGAATGCATAACCGGATTCTTTGATATGTTAATAGCACTGGTGTTGTCACATTTAACTGAAATTGGCTCTTTGAAGTGAATACCAAGATCTTTCAGGGTTTGTCTCATCCATAATATCTGAGTACGACATGTTGTTGCTTGCAATGTATTCTGCCTCTGTTGTGGATAGAGAGCTGATTCTTGTTTCTTGTTGTGCCATGCTACCAACCTGTCTCCAAGATAAAATGCTCCTCCATTGGTACTCTTTCTGTCATCAATACATCCTGCCCAATCTGCATCAGAATATGCAATAAGAGTGAAGTCCTTACCTTTTGGGTACCACAACCCATACTCCATAGTACCCTTGAGGTACCTAAAAATCCTCTTCACAGCTGTCACATGAGTCTCTTTGGGACTAGCCTGAAATCTTGCTACCATGCATACTGCCTGTAAGATATCCAGTGCAGTAGCTGTCAAATACAGCAGGCTTCCAATCATAGACACTGTACATGGTTTGATCTACATCTGGAGATTTGTCATCCTTGCTCAACTTGCAACCTGTTGTCATGGGAGTGCTGACAGGTTTACTATCCTCCATTGTGAACTTTTTCAGCATTTCTTTCACATATTTAACTTGAGAGATAAAAATGCCCTTTTCACTTTGATTGACTTGTAGTTCGAGGAAATAAGAAAGTTCACCAATCATAGACATCTCAAATTCTTTCTTCATTTTATTTGCTATGTCTCTACAAGACTTATCATGACTGCTGCCAAAAATGATATCATCTACATAAACAACAAGGACAATAAGATGGCCATTCTCTGTTTTGACATACAGATTGTTGTCCACCAAACCTTTCTTGAACCCCTGTTGAATCAGATAGTTATCCGACCTTGCATACCATGCTCACGGGTGCCTGTTTTAAACCATACAAAGCTTTCCTCAACTTGCAAACAAAGTTGGGATTATCACCGAGTTGGAAACCATCTGGCTGCTCAATGTAAACCTCTTCTTCCAGTTTTCCATTCAGAAATGCTGATTTTACGTCCATTTGATATACTTTGAAATTTTTATGAACTGCTAAAGCTAGAAACATTTTGATTGCCTCTAGTCTAGCTATTGGTGCAAAGGTTTCCTCAAAATCAATACCTTCAACCTGTGCATAGCCTTTACAAACCAGTCTTGCTTTATTCCTTACAACCTGTCCATCTTCGTTCAATTTATTTCAAAAAATCCATTTAGTACCGATTATATTTTTATTTTCCGGCCTTGGTACTAACTCCCAGGTTTTGTTTTTCTCAATCTGATCTAGTTCTTCATTAATAGCCTTCATCCAACTTTCATCTGTGCTTGCTTCAACAACATTTTTGGGCTCAATTTTGGATAATAGAGAGTAGTTTCGTACTCATTGCTCTTCTTGTCTGAATACCAACTGTTGGGTCCCCAATAATCTGTTCTCTGGGATGATTTTTTTGCCAGCTGTCTGTTTTGAATTTCTTGTTTTCTTCTTCTTATGAGTCAATTCTTAAATCATCTGGGTCAATTTTTTGATTTTCATCTGTTTCCTTTTCTTCATCTCCTTCAATGACTTCTTCATAAATAGGGTAGTTTTCTTGATAAGTAATTTCTCGTTCTCTACCTTCATCAACTTTAACATCGGCACTCTCCACAATTTTCTTTAGCCTCTTGTTGTAACATGTGTAGGCTTTGCTTTTTGTCGAGTAACCAAGAAAAATACCTTCGTCAACTCTATCTTCAAACTTACCGAGATTATCTTCGATTCGTTTGATGTAGCACTTGTTGTCGAACACTTTGAAATATCTTGTTGTTGCCTTTACGTCGAACCACGGCTCATAAGGTGTTTTGCTTTCATGTGTCCTTAGCATGCACCTATTTTGGATGTAAACCGTAGTATGGACTGCCTCTTTCCAAAATCTGTCGGCTATTTTGTTCTCAGCCAACATTGTCCGTGCCATTTCCTGCACTGTCCTATTCTTCCTTTCTACAACACCATTCTGTTGAGGTGTCCTTGCTGCTGAAAACTGTCTTCTGATCCCATATTTTTGATAGTACTCTGCAAACTCTTCTGAGATAAACTCTCCTCCTCTATCTGATCTTAGGCATTTAATTCTTTTTCCAGTTTGATTCTCAACCTATTTTTTAAAAATCTTGAACATCTCGAAGGCATCTGATTTAAGCTTTAAAAATAGTACCCATGTCATCCTGGAGTAGTCATCTATGAACAACATAAAGTATTTGTCACCATTTATGCTTTGTGTTCTCATGGGTCCACACAAATCAGTATGTATTAGTTCTAAAGGCTTACTGGTGAAGTATTCCTTTGATTTAAATGTGGCTCTAGTTTGCTTCCCTTTTTGGCATGAAGCACAGATGCTATTTACTTGTTTGCCAATGGTGGGTATATCTCTTATTGCCCTTTTTGAACTTATTTTTACCAGATTGTCAAAGCTAATATGACCGAGCCTCTTGTGCCACAACCAATTTTCATCTTCCTGTCCAATCAAGCATGCTCCTTCTGAAGTTTCTGAGAGAGTATATAGATTTCCAGAAGTCCTCGATCCAGTAGCTATCGGCTTCCCACTGTGTGCTTTTCTTACTTCACAACCCTGCTTCTTAAAGATGACTTCATGACCTCTGTCATAGATTTGACTTACGCTCGGTAAGTTGTGCTTCAAACCAATCACAAACAGAACTTCTTTGGAATTGATCTTTCCATCACTTATCTTGGTTGATCCTTTGCCAACTATCTTGGCTCCATCATTATTTCCAAACTTTACTGAGCCCCCTTCATATTTCTGTAATTTTTCAAATTTTTGTTTATCTCCTGTCATGTGGTTGGAGCATCCACTATCCAATATCCATGGTGCAGGTTTGTTCTGTGCTTTGAATGTTGTCTGAACAATCAAGGATTCCTTTTCTTCCTTGGGTCGCTCCTTTTCTTTCCACTCTGGTTTGGCTACAATTTTGGTCACTTGTTTAGACTTTTCTTTGTCAGTAGCCTGTGCATGTTTTTCTAGGAATTTTCTGTTTTGCCTTAAAGCTGTTTGGTTGAGATCTTCTTCCATGATATCTTGTTTGCTTGCATATGTGCTTCTACGAGTTTCTTGCAATGTGTCCAAAGTTATGACGGTTATAGCATTCTACTGCATAATCCATCAAGGGTGAAAAGACATTTCTATTGGTGAAATTTCTTTGTCCTATATTATGAATGCGATCTGAAATCTTATGATCGTAAGCATTGCATTTAAAACAATAACCGGAAAAGGAATGATTGAACACGGGAGTTGGTCTTTGCCATTTTGTAGTAGGAGCCACAAATTTTCTTCTCCTTTGATGTGTGACTTTTATGAATCCCTCATTGTCAGCACTCTTCTCGTGCCTGGCACTGTTGCTTTCTTTTGCCTGATTCATTTTTCCTTGATCAACCTTGATCTTATCTTCTTTCTTTACTTGTTCTATAGTTATGGCCTTTGATGCACTTGATGATTCTCCTTCGACAAAGCCCAAGCCAAATTTGATGCCTGTAGTCCTCTGACTATTTATAATCTTTTCAAGCTTCGTAGAACTTCCTTCAAGTTTGTGATAGCAACTCAATTTTTGATTCTTTTCTTCTAGCCGCATTCTTAAGACAACAATCTCTTCTTCTAGTTTGCTGCACTCATCTATTTTCATGGTTAACTGCACTTCGAGTTCTTCAGACATTTTCTTAAATTCTTTTATCTGTACTTTCAAAGTGTTTATTATGTCATTCGCATCCTCAAGCTTTCTTGAGACCTTTTTATTCTTTTTTCTTTCTGTACTCAACTCTTTAAGTGCAGCAACCAACTCTCCTTCCAGATATACTTCAGCCTCATCCTTAATGTTTGTGTCACCTTCCTATTTTTCTTCTGTTTTGTCTTCTTCAAATGCCATGAACAGAGCTTCACCTGTTTCTTCTTCAGAATCTTCACCTGAGCTATCTTCAGAAGAGCTGACATTCTTGGATATGAAACTTTTCTTTTTGAAGTTGCTTTTTCTAAAATTTGGTTTCTTCTTCCAGTCACTTCTTTCTTGGTGTGACCCTTCATCACTTTTGGTTTTCTCATTCATTGGGCACTTAGCTGCAAAGTGACCGACCCCTCCACAATTGAAGCACTTAAACGGTAACTTTCCTCTATATTTTCCTTTTCCCTTTGTAAGTTTTCGAACAAAGTTAGCTTCCGTTTCATCCGATGTCTTTTCATCCTCAGATTCTTGTTCAGCTTTTATATTTTTGTGTGCTTTAAAAGCGGCTTCTCTATCTATGGGCTTAGTTTGTCCTATTCTCATTTCGTATGCAGTCAAAGAACCATGCATCTCGTCCATGCTAAAATTATTTAGATCTTTAGCCTCTTCTATTGCAGAAACTTTAGAATTAAATCTTTTGTGAAGAGTTCTAAGTACCTTTTTCATGACAACCGCATCTTCGATTTCTTCGTCGAGTCCTCTGATTGCATTAATGATTCCATTGACTCTCAGCATATAGGCCTCTATGTTCTCATCGTCATTCATTTGTAATGCTTCGAACTAGGCTCGATGCGTTTGCGACTTAGCCTCCTTGATCTTGTTGTCTCCTTCATGGATGCTCTTCAGTTTGTCCCACATGTCTTTTGCCGATTTACAGCTCATGATCCTTATCAGTTCATTGTCTACTAGCCCACACATTATGGCATTCTTTGCTTTGGAGTTATTCTCAAACTTTTTCTTCTCAACAGTATCTGTTGGAGGAGTAGCTGGTACTGTGTATCCACTTTCTACTAACTCCCAAATGTCGTATCCTAATGCACTCAGATATGTCTGCATCCTGAGTCTCCAGAATGAGTAATTAGTTCCATTGAACAAAGGAGCTTTGTTTGATGAGAATCCTTCACCACCTGCCATTGTGTTCCTTCCAAGATCACCTTAGCTGATTAAGCTTGTTCAGGAACCTAGCTTTGATACCAATTGATATTCTCACAATGACACTGAGAGGGGGGGTGAATCAGTGTAGCTATTAAAATTCAAATCTACAACACTTAAAGCTGAAGCAAAGAGAACTTAAAAATAGGTAAAGCAATTTTCACAAGAGAGCACACCACAACACACAATGTAACGAGGTTCACCAATTTGGCTACTCCTCAAAAATGACTGCTTGGACTCCAATCCAAATCCAACCTTTGCAAAACACCAATTTTACAAACACTTTACCAGTACCCACTGGAAGGAGCACCAACCCCTTATTTTTTGCTGCAATGAGATAGGAGCACCAACCCCTAATGCCAAGCACCAACTTGGACTGCAATTCTGAATTATTTCAATGACATAAAAATGCCTTCGTTGTTTACACGACCCTGACTGGTCTGCAATTAATCAAACTCTGCACGCTCTCACGGCTCTGCTTATCTCTCTCTCGGCCCTCTTCTAACCCTCTTTACGTAGCAATTTCTCACTTACAGTAGCAGCTCAATTCTCCACACAACTGCCCTTTTATAACAATATTTCTCATTGAAACTCCTCGTCTTCTATCACTTTTGTAATCCCGCATGCAGTCTATTAACATTCTCTTCTGCCACTTGTCAACTATAACTACTTCTTTATGTAACTCCTTTTGTATATATAGAGTGGGTATTTCGTTAAACACGTTACATGCAACGTATACCTCTACCATGACTATTCGTCTTCTCGGTCATGACTGTTCGTATCCTTTTACATGCATGCATGCATTTTTTGATTCTATTTATGCGACTGTTCGATCTCTCCTTCTTCGATAGTTCTTAAAATAGCTTGCATGAATTCTATCTGTATTCACCTATAACTGTCACATCGACTCCACTAATCGTGTTGTTGTGACCTATCATGAAATCGTGACACTTCTATCTCTTTGTGCTCTTCTCGCCTTTTACTCGCGAAAACATGACATGTCACGATATCATGACATTTTCTACCTCCTTGCACTTCCCTGCCTTTCGCCCGCGAAAATGGAACATGTCACGAAATCGTGACACTTTCACTGCCTTGTGCCTTTTCTGTCTTTGGCCGCAAAAATGAAACATGTCACGAAATCGTGACACTTTTGCCTTTGAGCTCTTCCTCCTTGAATTTGTCACGAAATCGTGACGCTTCTACTTCCATGCTCCTTCGTTTTGCTTCTGTCATGAAATCATGACACTTCATCCTTTCTCTTTCTCTTCCTTTGACATACATGTCACAAAATCGTGACACTTCATCCTTCTCCTCTTTCTCTTCGCTTTGGACCGCAAAAATGAAGCATGTCACGAAATCGTGACACTTCATCCTTCTCCTCTTTCTCTTCGCTTTGGACCGCAAAAATGAAGCATGTCACGAAATCATGACACTTCATCCTTCTCCTCTTTCTCTTCGCTTTGGACCATAAAAATGAAGCATGTCACAAATCTTTTTGAAATCGTGACACTTTTCCTCCTTAGCGCTTTTCTTCTCATCGGATCGCGAAAACCCGACATGTCACGAAATCGTGACACTTTTTCTCCTTAGCGCTTCCTCTTGCAAATTGTCATGAAATCGTGACACTTTTCTTTTTAAGCTCTTTCTTTCAAACATGTCATGAAATCGTGACACATTTCTTTGCTTGCGCCTCCTCTCCGAACATGTCACGAAATCATGACAGTTTTTCTACTTGCCTTCTTCTCTGCCAACATGTCGCGAAATCGTGACAGTTTTTCCACTTGGCTTCTTTGCCTCCAACATGTCGCGAAATCGTGACAGTTGTTCTACTTGCCTTCTTCTCTGCCAACATGTCATGAAATCATGATAGTTTTTCCACTTGGCTTCTTTGCCTCCAACATGTCGCGAAATCGTGACAGTTTTTCCAGCATTTTCTCTCTCCTTCGAGATGTCGTGAAATCATGACAATTTTGACAACATTTTCTCTCTCCTCCGAGATGTCGCGAAATCGTGACAATTTTGATAGCATTTTCTCTCTCCTTCGAGATGTCGTGAAATCGTGACAGAAAACATGTCGCGATATCGTGACAGTTTTCTTACTTGTCTTTTTCTTTGATTTTCTGAATCTGGGCCACTTCTGTCTTCTTGGAAATTTATTGTACATGCTCTCATTGACCTCTGAACTCCTGTCCATTGCATCAATTGCATCAACTGATCTATCTGTCTGTGTTGACAACAATGACAATACTTTTGCTGCACCTTGCTCAACAGGTTGGAGCATATCTAAGAAGAGTTAAGAACAAATTTTGGTAAGAATATTTGAGCAAGTCTTGTGTGTAGACTTGGAGCAGATCTGAGCAGAGTTAAGAATATATTTTGGTAAGCATATTTGAGCAAGTCTTGTGTGAAGGCTTGAGGCAGATCTGAGCAGAGTTAAGAGTAGGTTTTGGTAAACAGATTTGAGCAAGCTTTGTGTAAAGGCTTGAAGTAGAGTAGAGCAGAGGGGATAGAGTTCTCCTGTGGATAGAGGTCCATGAACTAGAGTAGAGGGGATTGAGGTCTCCTATGGATAGAGGTCCATGAATCAGAACAAAGGGGATTGAGGTCTCCTATGGATAGAGGTCCATGAACTTGAGCATAGGGGATTGGTATCTCCTTTGGGTTGGTGCCCATAAACATTGTAATTGGGAATTGGTTCCCAAGATATTGGTTGAGAAAATTTATAAGAAATATTTTCTCCATGGATGTAGCCCACATTGGGTGAACCATGTTAAATCTGTGTCTCTCATGTGTGTGATGATTTGTGCATTGTCTCATTACTGCTATTGATGATATTGGTTAATACTACTTTGGAAATTTATTGCAATTGATAACATTGGATAATACTGAATTGGAAAGAAAAGTAAAATTTTATCTTATATTGTTCACCCCCCTCTCAGTATAAGCTTGTGTTCTTCAATTGGTATTAGAGCGGGTTCCTTCAGGGAAGCCTAACAGCTTGAAGGAAGATCTTACAGGAACACAGATGGCTCATCAGGAAGGATTTTCAACACACAGAGCTCCATTGTTTAATGGGACTAACTATGCTTTTTGGAGTGTCAGGATGAAGATATTTTTTATGGCACAGGGAATTGATACATGGCAATCAGTTGAGAATGGGTACACAACACCCACAACTCCTCCAACGGATATAAGTGGTAAGAAACTTTATGAAAATAATGCCAAGGCAATGAATGCAATTTTAAGTGGTTTACAAGAAACAAAATTTGTGAAGGTTATGCACTGCGAATCAGCAAAAGAAATGTGGGACAAATTATAGAATACATATGAAGGAGATGACAAGGTTAAGAAGGCAAAACTTTAGACTCACAGGAGGAAGTTTGAGGAATTGAAAATGAAATATGAGGAAGATATTGCTAGGTATCTACTTCATGTTGATGAAGTTGTTAACACCATTCGTGGACTTGGAGAAAATATGGAGGATTCTACTATTGTCTAGAAAATTTTAAGATCACTACCCATGAGGTATGATGCAAAGGTTTCAACAATAGAAGAAATAAAGGATCTCACAACTTTGAGGATAGATGAACTACATGGGATTCTCATAGCTTATGAAATGAGAACAGAAAAGGATCAAACATCCAAAAGGGAGGCAACATTCAAAGCTTCAAAGAAAACAAAGGATAAAGAATCAGAATCAAGTGATGAATCAAGCAGTGATGAAGAGGTTAATTTTGTGAAAATAAATAAGAAGGGTTCAAGGAAACCAAAGAGTATGCAAAATGTGAAATGTTTTAGTTGTGGTAATATTGGTCACTATGCAACATATTGTCCATAAAATGGGTATAGTAGCAGTGAGGATAAACAAGATTACAAGAAGAAGAAAGAAAGAAAATTCAGGCATGAAAAGAAATATAGGCATGGTCAAGGTAAGCATGAGAAGAAGATTTTTCAAAGGCACAAGAAAAGTTTCTATGTTGAAGAAGCAAGCAGTGCTTCAAGTGACAGTGATGAAAGTTCTTCAGATAGTGAAAAAGAAGAGATTCTATTTTTGGCAATAGAAGAGGAAAAGGATACTTCCATTGAAGACCGAGTAGAAGAGAAAGAAGTTACTCCTATAATTGAAGACCTAGAAAAAGAAGAGAATTCAGAAAAGAATAAAGGAACCATAGTTGATATGGAAGAGGAATTTACTACAGCTCTTGAAGAATTAGAAAGAATGAAAAGGGAGAACTTAATATTAAAGGCTCAAATTCAAGAGGAAGAGAAAACAAAAGCAAAGCTTCTACAAGATCTCACTAATTTAAGTGTTCAGGTTGAAGAGGCAAGAAGAGTTGAAGAAAGTATGGCTAAAAAATTAGAGGTAAAAGAGTTAGAGTGTGAAAAGCTAGAAGATGAAGTTATCTCTCTAAATAAAGGACTTGGGAAATATCTTGATAAGTTAACTAGGTTTAAGGAAAGCTCTAAAACCTTGGATGGCATTCTCAAAATACAGAGATCTCCATTTATCAAGACAGGACTAGGTTATGAAGAGGGCCAAGAGATACAAAAAGGGGAGTCAAGTTCAAAAGAAAAAGAAGTTTCAAAGGAAGTAATTGAAGAAGAACCTAAGACCTATGATGGTGAGTTGAGAAGTGGAAGCATCAAAGAGGAAGAAAACAATGCACAAACAAGGAACAGGGATCATCACAGAAAGGGCAAGGAAAGAACTATGAGACCACACTCTCCAAGACAAGACAAATACTTCTTTCAAGGACATTGTTACTCATGTAATCATTTTGGTCATAGAGCTATACATTGCAGGGTTCATAGCAGAGAATGATTTTGGCTTCATCAAGAGAAACTTCAATTCATTTGCACCTCTCAAGAATTACAGTATCAGATGTTACAATTGCAATAATTTTGGGCATAAAGCAAAGTGGTGTAGAACAGAATTTCTGAAACTTCCAAAGACAAGCAAGAAGAAGGATAGTCAAAATGTTCAAAGAGGTATGGCTTCAAAAGTTTGGAAAAATATTGGAAGAGAAGAAGAGCATTGTAAGTTGGGAGTAGCCTTACTCCCATCCCAAAATTAATCACCTCAAGAGAAGGTGGTGAGGGGGCTATGCTAAATGTTTAATTTTTAGCCCCAAAGAGCCCTTTGCCATTGATGTCAAAGGGGGAGAGATTTCAGTAAGGGGGAGAGATTTCAGTGAGGGGGAGCAGCTTCTCAAGGGGAGCAATTTTAGTATCCAGTTGCACTAAAAATATATATTTTTTGAAAGGGTTGCCATCAATGACAAAGGGGGATATTGTTGGAAATATTGAGTAGTTGAGTTGTCATTGATGTCAAAAGTTACATGAGGTAGTTATAATTGGATGATAAAGAGAGCATGGTATTCAAGACACATATAGCAAGGTTTATTACAAAGCAAGGCAAATATTCTTAAGGACTATAATATTTAAATATATTATTTAAATATTATAAAAGAAAAGGTTTAAGAGGCTTGGAACAAAGAGGTTTAAAGGCATGAGATAAAAGGACTCTACAGAATGAAGAACCAGGTTTACATGGGCCACAAGTTTGTATTATTTTATCCAAAAGGTTTAAGATATTTTAATGGGCCTAAAAGGATTATGTTATAATATTATAACTCAACTTTATAAAGGATTTAGGCTCCAACATATAAGACTATGGTATAATATTTTTTAATATTATAAAGTTCCAAAGGTTTGAAGGGCCAACGTTTTTCGATTTCAAGGATGCATCAACGTTATTAAAGTTTCGAAGGTTCTTGGCTTATGCAATATAAATATTAGTCACTTCTCCTCCATTAAGGGTGTAAGCATTGATATTGAAATATACGTGTGTGCTTATGCGAACGGCAGAGAGATATCCAACGAACTTTGATTGATATATTGATGCGGATGGCAGAGAGATATCCAATGGATTTTTTATTGAAACACTTTGTGATAAATGATGCGAACGACAAGTGAGAAATCCAACGATTGTTAAGAAGTGTGTAGAGAGAAAATGTAGAGCACTCCATCTCGATTTACGTAGAGGGTAGAAGGAAAACATAGGGCACTCCATTTTGATTGCGTAGAGGGCAGAGAGGAAAACGTAGGGTATTCCCTTTGATGTGCATAGAGGGTAGAGAGGAAAATATAGGGCATTCCCTTTGATGTGCATAGAAGGTAGAGAGGAAAATGTAGGACATTCCCTTCGATGTGCGTAGAGGGTAGAGATAAAGTTGTGAGCATTCCTTTTGGCTCTAACCACCACGGTAGCGCAGTTGGTCAAAGGTGCTTGGGTAAGCATTGTGTTGGGGAGGTCGTGGTTTCGATTCACGTCATGCATAAGGTACTTAAATTTTAAATTGCTTTGCATTGATTGAGGTGGTCGCGGAAGTTTACAAGGTGCATTGAAATAATTTGATTTTATTTTTACCTTGGAGACCATAAGGTGTGAAAGTATTATTTTCTGCATTGAATTTAAAGTGGAAGTTTTATGGTGTTTTGAGAGTTTAAAAGTTGTATTTATTTAGTGTGAAAAAGGGTTAAGGTTGCATGTTTAAAGAGGGAGTTATAAGGTGTATTAGACTTGCTTGAAATTTATGTTTTGTATAAAGTGTGAGAGAATTATTTTTGAAGGAGATATAAAGTAATTTATGATTATTTGAAAATTGCTTTTGCACATTGAGTGAAAGATTTATAAGGTTGGTTGTCACTTAAATAAAGGAGATATAAGGTGTATCTATGTTCATGGTTCTTTGTATTTTGGCACATATTAGAAAAGAGGGATTTGATGTTTTAGTCTTTATTACAAGCTCTATTTTGTAAGACTAAAAGGAAAGTTATAGAGTATTATTCTTGAGCATTCTTGTGCACATATTTTGAGAAAGGATCTTAGGGTGAATGTTTTGAAAAGAAGATTTGCTAACCCTATTTTTTTTTGAAAAAATTTGAAAAAACTTGTATTAAAACAAAGATCATTTACAAGTTGGGAAGAGACTTTTCCCAGCCATAGTCAGAGAGAACACATGCTTACAACAGTAAAAGAAGATTTGCAATGGAGCCAAATCTCTTAAACCATTAACTAGCTAACAGGGGAGACGACGAATCTGACATTCAAGAGTGGAGAAACTCCTTCCCCAATGGCCTAAGGCACGATCCAACAGGATTCAATGTTCACACAATGTGAGATGTTGCCAGGGGGATCGGTTTGGACTGTTGATGCAACTTGTCGCGATATCGCGACACTTTTTCCTTCTTCTCTTTTGGCCGCAAAAATGCAACATGTCGCGATATCGCGACACTTTTCTCCTTTGGCCGCGAAAATGCAACATGTCGCGATATCGCGACACTTTTTCTCTTTCGGCCGCGACGATGCAACATGTCACGATATCGTGACACTTTTTCTCCTTTGGCCGCGACGATGCAACATGTCGCGATATCGCGACACTTTTTCTCCTTTGGCCACGATGATGCAACATGTCGCGATATCGTGACACTTTTTCTCCTTTGGCCGTGATGATGCAACATGTCGCGATATCGCGACACCTTTTTCTCCTTTGGCCGTGACGATGCAACATGTCGCGATATCGTGACACTTTTTCTCTCTTGGCCGCGATGATGCAACATGTCGCGATATCGTGACACCTTTTCTCCTTTGGCCGCGATGAAGCAACATGTCGCGATATCGCGACACTTTTTCTCCTTTGGCCGCAACGAAGCAACATGTCGCGATATCGCGACACTTTTTCTCCTTTGGCCGCGATGAAGCAACATGTCGCGATATCGCGACACTTTTTCTCCTTTGGCCGCGATGATGCAACATGTCGCGATATCGTGACACTTTTTCTCCTTTGGCCGCGATGATGCAACATGTCGCGATATCGTGACACTTTTTCTCCTTTGGCCGCGACGATGCAACATGTCGCGATATCGCGACACTTTTTCTCCTTTGGCCGCGACGATGCAACATGTCGCGATATCGCGACACTTTTTCTCCTTTGGCCGCGATGATGCAACATGTCGCGATATCGCGACACTTTTCTCTTTGGCCGAAATGCAACATGTCACATATCGACACTTTTTCTCCTTTGCCGATGCAACATGTCACGATATCCTGACACTTTTTCTCCTTTGGCCGCGACGAATGCAACATGTCACGATATCGTGACACCTTTCCAACCTTGGCCGCGATGAAGCAACATGTCGCGATATCATGACACCTTTCCCTTGGCCATGACGAAGCAACATGTCACGATATCGTGACACCTTTCCAACCTTGGCCGCGACGAAGCAACATGTCGCGATATCGTGACACCTTTCCAACCTTGGCCGCGATGAAGCAACATGTCGCGATATCGTGACACCTTTCCAACCTTGGCCGTGATGAAGCAACATGTCGCGATATCGTGACACCTTTCCAACCTTGGCCGCGATGAAGCAACATGTCACGATATCATGACACCTTTCCAACCTTGGCCGCGACAAAGCAACATGTCACGATATCGTGACACCTTTCCAACCTTGGCCATGACGAAGCAACATGTCACGATATCGTGACACCTTTCCAACCTTGGCCGTGATGAAGCAACATGTCACGATATCGTGACACCTTTCCTACCTTGGCCGCGATGAAGCAACATGTCACGATATCGTGACACCTTTCCTCCCTTGGCCGTGATGAAGCAACATGTCGCGATATCGTGACACCTTTCCTCCCTTTGCTTTTTCTTTGATCATTAGCTCAGGGACCTTTCAAGACCCTGCCTAATCACCTCATCCTCAATAGCCATGTCACTGTGCAACTGAACCCCTACCTCCTTCTCAGCACCCATCTTAGCCAGGAAGTCAACCACTTTATTTAAATCTCTACTCACATAAACTGGAATCACATCATCTAATTCCCTCCATAATTCCTTAATTTGAGTGACAAGAATCCTCAACCTCCATGCTTTCAAAGCAAAGTTCCTCATGCAATCTAGAGCTCCAACCATTATTTGAGAATCTGATTCAAGTATTATCCTCCTGTGGCCCTGTTTTACTGCCCAAATAGAAGCAGATTTGATAGCTATGGCTTTTGCTTCATTGTTTGTGGCTCTTCCCAAGCCTTGCAGTTCCCAATAGAGCACTGTTCCAACATGATTTCGGCAAACCACTCCAATTTTGGCTCTACCCGGATTGCCTTTTGCAGCTCCATCAGTATTAATTTTAATCCAACCTTCTAGGGGTGGTTTCCAACTAGCTCTGTCCTATCCCTCTTGCACTTCAACTTCCTCTTCCATTGCCCCAATAACAACCTGAGTTTCCTCTTTAGCATAGACGGCCACAGTTTCTGTGACTTTGCTCCAAATGACCTGCCAAACTCCATCTAAAGAAGAAAAAGTTTCTCTAAAAATTCTAGCATTTCTCTCCAACCACACTTGCCACCAAATAAAGTTTAATCCAAGCTCCCAACCAATACAAAGAGCTTTAGATTTAAATCTACCCCTCTTCCATCTTTCCCAGATATTAATCCGATTCAAGTCACCATTAACTTGAATTTTATAATATAAAAACCATCTCTCCCAAATCTAGCGCGTGAATGGGCACTCAAACATCAAGTGATCAGTTGTTTCCTCGCTCTTGTAGCATAAGACACATTGAGATGGACCGATGATTCCTTTACATCTGAGATTATCAAAAGTGAGAATTCCATTATGCATGAACTGCCAGGCAAAAAAGTTTACTTTCGGCCAACCCTTGGACTGCCAAATCTTTCTCCAATCCTCAACCTGATATGTATGAGGGGGAGGCTCTGGAAGGATCTTATCATATCCGTCCTTCACTGTGTAGACACCAAGGCTCCCATAGCCCCAAGCTAATTCATCCTCCTCGTCTCTACCTGTGAGAAATCTTTCTGTCAAGATTTTAGTCATGATGGGTGCCAAATCCGGAGGGATTGAAATTGGCCACTCATCCAACTTCTTAAACTGCTTAAACTTATAATCCCCCAGCTGACTAGTGGTGAAATAACTTTCAATTTGGACCCATCCCTTGGTTTCTATGGCTGTTTTTATTGGTTGCAATTCAAGAAATTCAACAATGATAGGTGGGTATTGATCCCATGAATCTGTCCAAAATCGTGCCTTCTCCCCTCTCCCCACTTTCCAAAATAATCGATCTTTTACTACCTGAGATCCTAACTTGAGAGCCTACCACACTAAGGATCCATTACCATCCAAAGGGAAATGACCCACCTCATTTGGGTTTACATGTCCCAAATATTTACTAGTTAGGATTCTACTGAATAAGGAAGTTGGTTGGGAAATCCACCTCCAGTAAAGCTTTCCAGCCAAAGCTTTATTATTTAACTTGGATCTTCTCAGTCCCAAACCTCCTTTTACCTTGGGTTGGGTTACTTTGTCCCAACCTACTAAGGCCCATTTCCTCTCTCCTTTTACTCCTTCCCATAAAAATTTTCTAGCCATCTTGTCCAACTCTTTCCATATAGTATGTGGGGCAGCCGGGATAGAGAATTTATAAATTGGCATGGCCTGAATGATTGATCGTAAAAAAGTTAATCTACCCCCATAGCTTAACCATTTGTGAGACCAATGATTAATTCTATCCTTGATACAATCCAAAAGATTCCTCCGAGATATTTATTTTTAGTTTTTTAAAATGCAAAGGGACCCCCAAGTAAACCACCGGGAGAGAAGTCCTTGTGAATCCCAAGATCTCTAAAACTCTGTCCTGAAGCCTTTGATCAAGATTGAAAAAGACCACTTTGGATTTTTTATCATTGATGACTTGGTTTGTAGCCCTAAGGTAGACATTAAGAGTATCTCTCGATCATTCTTGCTTCCCTGAAGCTGGCCACTCCCACCAATCCTGTGTCATCCACAAACTGTAGGTGAGTCAAAACTTCCTCACCCACCTTGATACCTGTTAGCAAACCTTGTTGTCTTCTCCTCAAGAAAAGTCTACCTAATCCTTCAGCCAATATGAGAAAAAGATAGGGAGAGCAAGGATCTCCTTGACGAAGGCCTCGAGTGGCTCCAAACGGTTGCGAGGGAAGACCCTTGATTAACACTGAGTATGTCGGAGTAGAAACACAACTCATGACCCATTCTATCCAATCCTGAGAGAAACCAAAGGCTGCCATCATCTTTGACAAGAAGCTCCACTCCACCCTATCATAAGCCTTTGACATATCTAATTTTATGAACATTCCTCTATTACCGAATGTTTGCATTGAATGGATTGCCTCCTGAGCTAGAACCACACCATCCAAGATCTGCCTACCCTCTACAAAACCCCCTTGCTCAGAGGAGATAATGTTATGTAAAAGAGGTTTTAGCCGCTCAACCATTACCTTTGTGATTATTTTATATATAACATTGCATAAGGCAATAGGTCTATAATCTGAAATATGTACCCCCTCCTCCCCTTTTGGAATTAAGGTAATGAAAGTATGATTTAATGCTTTAAGCATTCTTTTACTACCTCTGGACTCCTCTATAACAACCATTACATCCTCCTCCAAGTTATCCCAAAAGGCCTGAAAAAACTCAATTGGAAAGCCATCTGGACCTGGAGTTTTTCTGGTGCTCATTCCAAAGACCACATTCTTCAGTTCCTCTCTATCAATGGGTTTAAGAAGGGTCTGATTTTCTTCTTTAGAGATAACGGAAGGTATGACAACAATAACGTCATTTTGAGCCTCTTCATCTTGCACCATACTTTCCTTAAATAGTTTAGAAAAATAATCCATTGAATGGGAATGCATACCTGGAAGTGTATCAAAGGAGTGTCCGTTCTCATCTTGAAGAGCTTCCATGTTGTTCATCTGTCTCCTAGCACAGGCAGTCCGATGGAAAAATTTGGTATTTCTATCACCTTCTAATAACCAAGTGGTTCTTGCTCTCTGTTTCAAGTAGGTCTCCTCTTGGTTGTCAATGTCCTCAACCGCTTTACGCAAGGCATCATCCTCATCTTTGAGCTGCTCTGTAATTGTTCCTTCCCTAAAGTGTTTTTGAACCTCATCCCATCTGGCCACCAAAGGAGCTCTTTGGACCTGGAAGTCTGTCTTGTTAGCTCGCCTCCATTGTTTCAGTTGATCTTTGACATAATGAAGTTGTTTGTGGAATCTAAACATTGTTGTCCCATATGTTGGGCGACCTTCTTCCCACCACTGTGGAATTTTCTTTCGAAGTTCCTCTTTTTGTAACCAAAAGTTTTCAAATTTAAATGGTTTGTGATGCTGCCCTGTCTTAATCCCTCCTTCCAACAAAATGGGAAAGTGATCTGAAACTGGACCCTCCAAAATCTGAAATTTTGTATTCCATTTTACAAATGCCTCCTCTGAAACCAAAAAATGGTCTAACTTTACCTTCCTGCTATGTGGCTCCCTCCTCTTATTAGTCCAAGTATAGTTGGTTCCAGGGCATTTAATATCCACCAAGTGTAAAGCCTGGACTTGGGCAATCATAAGTCGATCCCCTGGGTCCAAAATTGGGGTTCCCCCTTCCTGATCTCTAGAGGATAATTTAGCATTAAAATCCCCAACAATAATCCAGTCTAAATCTTCCCTTGAGACTCTCATGTTATGCACAACTTTCCATTGAAGCCTCTGACCATCTAGGTTTTGAGCCCCATAAAAATTTGTGATTAAAACATGTTCAGCTGTGACATTATTTCTAAAATGTGATGTGAGAACACCCCTCCAAGCTATATGTTCTATTGCAGTCCATTCAAGAGAGTTCCAAAGAGTAACTATCCCCCCTGAGGCACCTTGGGCAGCCACTTCCATATGACCAGCACCCCTCCAAATTCTGTTAACTGTTTTACACATAAGATCTAACGACATTTTTGTCTCCTGGATAAGCAAAAAATCTGTTTTACATTTTTCTAAGAGTCTTCGAACAGCAGATTGATGGGTTCTACTATTTAAACCCCTAACATTCCATGATTGTATAATCATTGGTTACCTTGAGAGCAATAAGAATCTATTGGCCTCACCGATCCTCCAGTGATCAGTTTGTCTCCTTGAACTGCTAGCAATTCCTTATTTGATTTTCTACCCACTCCTTGAGAGTTGCTATTTTTTTATCTCTTTTCCACCTGAGTTATCCCTAAAGTTGGCCTTTCTCTATTCTTTTCTGCTATTCCCATGCTGACATCCTTAATTATTGGCTGCTCTTGGTTATGCACTATCAATGCCCCTGCACTCTCTGACTGAGGTAACTCACTGTGCTCAATTACCTGCTCTATGACGGGGGGAGATGAAAGAGGAGCTTGAACGTGGATGTTATTATTTTCACTATTCCCATCCACTCCTTCCATGAATTGTTCTTCTTGGTCCATTAGTGTCTTAAATATCTCATACCTATTGGCGGGCTTGAGTTGGGTTTGCTCTTTACCATCTTTTTTCTTTTGCCTTCTCCTTCTTTTGGGTTGTTCAAAACCATCTCTCCGTGCTTCTTTACCCCGAGAAATATTGGTTGGTTCTTTGTTTATTGTTGACTTACCCTCCTTAGGAAGATTTGACATTCCTAGAGGAGCCTCCATTTTTGTGTTCATATTATTTGGGCAAGATCGGGCCAAATGCCCATATTTGTGGCAAACTCTGCATCCGAAGGGCAGAGCCTCATAATCCAACTGTTGAATCCAAGATAGTCCTGCAAGTTCAAGTTCCACCTCTATCGGTAGAGGCTGGCTAAGATCCATTTCCACACATACTCTTGCATAAACAGTTGTGTTTCCTTCTATTGTGTCTTTGGAGACACCCAAATGTCTTCCAAGGGAATTACCGATAATTTCCAAAACCTGCTCACTCCAAAACTCCATTGGAAGTGCATACAAACGGATCCAAACCGGGACAACAGTGGGTTCAATTCGAGGATCAAATCCCACTCTCCAGGGTTGAACAAATAATCCTGTCGGACCATGATTCCTCTTTTCTGATTCGAAAGCCCTATTTCTATCGGCCAGTGAAGAAAAACTAACAATAAAATACCCATTGCTAATAAACCATAAAGAGTACTCACCAAGAGGCTCCCAGTTTTGCCGGACCCAGGAATGCAAAAAATTCAGGGTAGGGCGAATACCCATGAATTTACAGATCAAATCGTGATTGGCTCTATATAAGACTGTTTCTTCGACCATCCTTGGCTCAATGACAATCTTTGGCCTTGATTCAGACTGTGGCAAGCATCCATTAACTCGATGAGATGTTGATCTATTTCCAGCAGTCGTGAAGAGCATTTTAAATGCAGTTCTTTGTGCTTCGTCAGTCTTGGATGGAGATTTATCTTTTAACAAATCTGCATAAGAGCTATTTCTCTCTAGAAGAGGATCCGGAGGTGTCCCCATTGGACCCTCCTGGGGCAGCAATCTTGCCTTCAAATCCACAGTAACCAGAAATCTCTTCGGCAACCCAACTGATGCCCTAGTTTTTCCCTAGCTCCAGAAACCCTAGTTCATGCGCTCCAAACTCATTGCTAACCCTATTTTGAAGTTGCAAAGAAAGGAAATTATTTTGAGATAGGTTTTTAAGGGCACATCTTCTTCAAGGCAGCTTTGTGAGGTATGGTGTTTTAACTCCTTCTCAAGGTATTTTGGTTTGGAAAGAATACTTGTGTTGTTATATGAGGTGGAGATAAAAAGGTTTATTTCATGAGCATTGTTGGAAATATATGTGCTAGAGATTGAGAATAAATTTGTGCATCATTGTTAAATGGATTTGTGAAGCATTTAGGCATTGGTTTGAGTGACATTGAAAAGTGAATGTGCAAGTGTTAGAAATCGGATTTGTGAAGCAAGTGTGTGCATCAGTTTTTTATTGTGGAAAATTTATAAGAAGGTCAGTTATCAAAGTGCTAGACTAGAGCTACCGTTAAAATGAAATAAATGTGAGACATGTAAATGTGAAGAAAATATTAGGCATTTAATAGTACATATCATTCTCTATATGTTCAAGAGGTTAAATGAATTCTAGGTAGAATATGTCTAAACTACTTTAGTCAAGAAAAGCACTTTTGGGAATGATATATGAAATTGTTTGTATGCAAGAATTGGGAATGTTTGAGCAGTTTCTATGAGTAGGATTGAAGCAGATTTGAGCATGTGTTATGATCAGATTTGAGCATGTGTTATGAGCATATTTGAGCATGTGTTATGATTAGATTTGAGCATGTGTTATGATCAGATTTGAGCATGTGTTATGATCAGATTTGAGCATGTGTTATGAGCATATTTGAGCATGTGTTATGATCATATTTGAGCATGTGTTATGATTAGATTTGAGCATGTGTTATGATCAAATTTTGGTAAGCAGATTTGAGCAAATCTCTTGTGAAAAGACTAAAAGCATGTTTGAGGTAGATTTGAGCAAGTCTTGTGAGAAGACTTAAAGCAGGTTTTGGTAAGCAGATTTGAGCAAGTCTTGTGTGTAGACTTGGAGTAGATCTGAGCAGAGTTAAGAACATATTTTGGTAGGCAGATTTGAGCAAGTCTTGTGTATAGACTTGAAGCAGATCTAAGCAAAGTTAAGAACAAATTTTGGTAAACATATTTGAGAAAGTCTTATGTGAAGGCTTGAGGTAGATCTAAGTAGAGTTAAGAGCAGTTTTTGGTAAACAGATTTGAGCAAGCTTTGTGTAAAGGCTTGAAGTAGAGCAGAGTATAGGGGATAGAGTTCTCATGTCGATAGAGGTCCATGAACCAAAGTAGAGGGGATTGAGGTCTCTTGTGGATAGAGGTCCATGAATCATAACAAAAGGGATTGAGGTCTCCTATGGATAGAGGTCCATGAACTTGAGCATAGGGGATTGGTGTCTCCTTTGGGTTGGTGCCAATAAACATTGTAATTGGAAACTGGTTCCCAAGATATTGGCTGAGAAAATTTATAAGGAAGATTTTCTTCGTGGGCGTAGCCCATATTGGATGAACCACATTAAATATGTGTCTCTCATGTGTGTGATGATTTGTGCATTGTATCATTACTTCTATTGATGATATTGGTTAATACTACTTTGGAAATTTATTGCAATTGATAATATTGGATAACACTGAATTGGAAAGAAAAGTAAAAGTTCATTTTATACAGTTCACCCCCCTCCCAGTTTAAGCTTGTGTTCTTCAAGGTTTTTATGAGGGGTCCTGGTCCTCTCATACTGAGCAGGGTTTGAACCTTGGACCTTTAAAAGAAAGATCAAAGCCCTTACCATTGCAATAAGCTTGCAACTTTAAGATCAAGTATTATTAAGATTCACCATCTTTGCATTTTTAATTATTTTACTATTTTTATCATTATAAAAAATATTTGAAAGGAAATAATAAGAGGATTGATTCCAATACTAATCTATGAGAAATGAAATGAACAACAATGCACCTTAGCCAATTACTTAAAACATTTTATAATCTAGGATACTATGGTCGATGCAAAAAAAGCAATAGCCATACTCATCTCTCTCCTACCAAATTGGAACTTTGTACAGTTGGACTTAAAAGAAATATCAGGGGGAAATATAACAGGATGGAATTACTCCTTTTATCTAGTTGATAAGGTTTTTATTAAGGCAAGCATGGTTACATACTTACATTCTATAGAGCTAGATAATTTTATTTTTGTAGTCAATTTGTATGGTCCTTATGGTAGTAGAAGGTAGTTTTGGGAATAATTATTTATAAAAAAAAGGTAGTGGCAGGAGGGGACTTAAACTTTGTAACTAAAAGATAAAAAATGTGGGTAGAGGAGGTCAGAATGGATCCCCTTACTGAATTTTTCTTACAAAAATCCAGAATGCAGGGTTGTGTGATGTAGAACCTATTAAATTAGTGCCCACTTGGAGGAATCAAAGAACTAGAAGATAAGGTATTTCTAAAAGGTTGGACAGATGTTTAGTGTTTGAAAACCAAATAGTTGAAGCAGAAAGACTAAAGTCTTGGATAGATCAATGTGGGGGATCTGATCATTCACCAATTTTATTATAGTTAGAAAAGGATCAAGAGAAACCAATAGAACCTTTCAAGTTCAATGCTATCTAGTTGAAAGATAAGGAAATTATAAATATAGTAAAATATAAGTGGAGACATATTGACCTAAAAATAGAAGAAACAACTATGTTTCAATTTTTTTTAAATCTAATGAGAATTAAATATGTTATAATTACATGGGCCAAAGGTAAATATTAGAAAACATAGCTAAAGATAGTGGACATAGAATCTAAATTAAATCAGCTATATAGTCACAAAGGCAATGAGGTTTTTTCAAACAAGGAGAATTTGTAGGTAAAGGAGTTGGAGAAAAAGAAGAGGAAATTGTTAGAATGAGAAGATGCAAAGTGGAGGATGAAAAGTAGAGCACTTTAGCTAGAACAAGGGGATGAGAATACAAAATTCTTTCAAAAGTATGAAAAACAAAGAAAAATGATAAATACAATCTGGGAGATGAAAGGGGAGGATGGAAGAAATATGAGAATGTTTCAAGAAATAGCAAGATTAGGAGTATCCCACTTTAAGAAAATTTATCAAGAACCCAATAGAGCAAATATTGAAGAAATCATTAAGCTAGCACTTTATCTACCTAAGATGGTCAATGATGAAGTTAAAGAGACTTTGATGATAGAAGTCACTAAGGAGGAGCTACAAATAATAGTTAAATCATTTCATAAAGGGAAGAGTCTAGGACCAGATGGCTAGACCATTGAATTTTATGTGGGTTTTTATGAGTTGTTGGAAGAAGACCTTTTAAATGTGGTTGAGGAATAAAGGACTTTTGGGCAGGTACTCGAGTCTATCAATACAACTTTCTTGGCCTTGATTCCTAAGAAGGATAACCTAGAATCCTTTGGGGAGTATAGGCCCATATCGTTGTGTAATACTCTCTATAAAATCATCTCCAAGATTATTGCTATGAGGTTAAAAGGGATTTTTTCAGACACCCTCTTAGAAGAACAATTTGGTTTCTTAAGTAAAAGATAAATCCATGAAGCTATAGGTGTTTCTAAGGAAGCACTTCATTCAGTTAAATCAAGGAAGCAATAAGAAATGATAATTAAGCTTGATCTGGAAAAAGCTTTTGATAGGGTAAGTTGGTTGTACATCAGGCTTATATTAATTCATATTGGTTGTAGTGTGCCCTTTGTAAATTAGGTAATGGGATGTATTAATTTTTCTTCCTTTGTTGTCTTAATTAATGGTTTAGCTTCTAGCTTCTTCAAGCCTTCCAAAGGGTTGAGACAAGGATGCCCTCTATCACCCTTATTATTCTTACTTGTGGTTGAAGGGCTAAGTAGAATGATTAAGGAACAAAAAAGACTTGGCATGATCAAAGGTATTAAATTGGAAAACTCTTTGGTTGGGACTCACTTACTATTTGTAGATGATATACTCCTATTTGGAAATGGTACCTTAAGAGAAGCACTGAAATATAAAGAGTTGTTAGATTTATATTGTGTTGCCACAGGAATGGAAATAAACCTCCAAAAATAAATATAGCTTTTAACAGACTATAACCAAGAGAAGAAGAAGTGGTAAGGATTTTTGGCTTCAATCTAATTGAGTTTGGCAAAGGTCTAAAATATTTGGGGTTTATACTGAAGCCAAATAATTATGGATACCAGGATTGGATTTGGTCATACAATAAAGTGGAAAAAAAGAGTAACTTCATGGTGCAATAGATGGTTATCATTGGGAGGTTGTTTAACACTGGTTAAATCAAGTTTTGGAATCCATTCCAATATTTTGGCACTCTATGGCTTATATTCTGTTAAAATAGTGGGAAAAATAAGGAAGAAATGCTTCCATTTCCTTTGGATAGGAAGAAGGGAGAAGGATTCAATACCTTTGGTTAAATGGAGTAAGATAGCCAAACCTAAATCAATAGGAGGATGGGGGCTTAAGAATATACATAACTTTGGGAAAGCACTAGCTGCCAAGAGTCTTTGGAGATTGATAACTAGTAAAGGATTATGACATGAGGTTATCAAGGAGAAATATTTAGGTTCCATGTCATTTGAAGAGTGGATTAGACTTCCTATCAAGCCAATGACCAATGCAACTATCATTTGGAAAGCATTAGTGAAGGCTTTTCCATTAGTGGATAATTTTTTGGTTTGGAAAATAGGAAATGGGAAGAAAGTAAGGCTAGGAAAAGACCCCTAGTTGGGGAATGGAGGGAATTATCAGCTATCTCAAAATTTAATAGAACATCTAAATAGATAGAGGCTCAAAGTATTAGCAAATGCAACCTCTATGGACATAACAAATTTATGGAATCAAGGGTGGCTTTTAGCAGAAGAATTACTTTTGAAAGGAAATGAAGCTGAGCAATGGAGCAAGTATACAAGGGATTTGACAAGGGCTTTTATAAGACTAAGACAAGAAGAAGACTCTTTAGTATGGTCAAAGAACCCAACTAGTGGATAATTTACAACTAAAGATACAAGGTAATGTTTGAAGATAATAATGAGGAGGTCCTTTGGTGGTGGAGCAGGATTTGGAAGGTGAAAGCACCCTTGAAAATCAAATTTTTCTTGGTTAGCTTTAGCTAAGAAGGCATTAACATGGGATGTTCTACAAAAGAGGTCCTGGTAGGGTCCAAGTCAATGCAATTTATGTAAAAGGGAAGAAGAAACAATAGATCACCTACTAGTTCATTGTGATTTTTCAAGAGAAGTGTGGAGGTATATTCTACCCATGACTAAGGGGAAGGGACAATGGCCAACAAGGAATTGGATAATATGAAAAAATGGTTCAAAGACAAAGGTTTAAAGAAATACAGGTGCATTCCATTAATAGTGGCATGGGGTTTGTGGTTGGCAAGAAATTCTATGTTGTTTGAGAGAAAGAAAATTCTACCTATACAAGTTCAAGCTCAGATCAAATATACTTATGAAGGCATAAAAAATGGCCCAAAATTAAAGGTTGTAAGATAGGTTGGAATTTTAATAGTAGATATTACAAAGTCTTGGGATTTTTTTGATGGAGCTTGTTAAGACAATCTAAATAGATGTGGGGTAGGAGGAGTGTTATATTAGGATGAAAACCATAAATTCACTTTCAAAGCAGGTCTTGGTGAAGGTGCCAATGATGTGGCAAAGTGGAAGGCTTTAATATTTTTGTTAAGAATGGTAGTGGAATAGGGAATAACAAAACTTCAAGTATTTGATGACTCAAAATTGGTGGTGGATTGGGATTTAGGTTTAGTAGGGATGCAAAATTTGATACTTAGGTCTTATTATGAGCAAGTGAAATTACTAGAAGCATCATTTACAGAGATATCTTATAAACATATACAATCTATCAAAATTTGCCTTGGATATTCTAGTGGGTACATGGTTAAAGGAAGGAGTAGTGTATGGGATTGTGATTCCACCACAATATGTACCTTTTTGATACTTTTTTATTTTAATAGTTGTGGTTTAGGATACCTTTCATGTTTCTTTTTTATCTTTGGATAATTAAGGTCATATCTTGAAAATGATTGATGGCTACAAGGTTGAAGTACCAAAATGGAACTCTATAAGATGATTGAAGGCTTGCAACAAGGTTGTTATTATTGTAACACATCTAATTTAGTAAGGCTTATATGAGGGTATAAAATACCCATCTCATTGTAAATTTTTTCAAACTTTGAAATGAAAGTTATAGATTTTTTTTTTTCTAATTATGGCTATCTAAAAAATTGTTTATGTAGTATCAGACTTACATGGATTACCCAACAAAAATTTAGTAGCAAAATATATGAATTATAAATGTGTCCCTTTCCTTTCAACCATATTTTTCATGCAAAATAATGTGATTATAAAAGTTAACATAAATACAATATAGTGCATTTTATGTCCATACCATTATGTGAATTATGTGATTGCTTTTAGAGGTTTTTTTAATTTAAGAAAAAATAATAGTAATATTATTTATTTGCTATAAAAAATAATTAATTATCACACCTTTATTATATATATCATGACCCTAAACATTGAAAACTCTCTCTCTCCCTCTCTCTAAAAATGCAAAGGAAAGGAGTTCATATGTAAATATTTGTAAGAAGCCTTGAGAATTTGACGCATGGACAATGAATCAAAATGAAAATAGATGGTCCTAATTCATTAAAGTACTATGAGCTCATTAAGGGATCTCATTGTTTATCAATGCATTTAGTGTGCAATCAAGTATTGTATGTAATGATATTATATTCAATATATTTAAAATTCATGTGAGACTTTTAACCTAGTAGATACATATAGAATATTATGTTGCTTACTAATTAAGATGCAATGCCTTTTTTGAAAAATATATATTCAAAGATAATTTCATTAACAAAGGCTTATGTAATAAAGAGGAAAAATATCTATGATAGTCTTATGCTTGAAAGGTATTATAATGTGCAATACAACACTAATCTTAGTGTTATTACCTCATATTTATCTATAATAATTTATAAATTAAAAAGTAGGAAATAATGTAACTACCATGTGTATAATGTTTATAACACAAAGCTCAAGGAACTACATAAAACTTTTGCCACTTACAAATCTTGTTGTAAATTATCTTGGATGGGATGTTGCTTGTGGAAGAAAAAAATGAATAAGGATTTGCATGTGGAGAGGATGATTGAGGTGAGCGGGTGCATAGACCTGAAGCCAAGCTAGAGTATTCAAAAGAGAATGAGAAGAGGGACTATTGAATAATGCTATGAGTGGATAGGGAGGGAAAACAAGGTGTACTTTCAATGCTAGGAGTGAATGCAAAGATAAATTAGGAGAATGCTAATGTTAGTTATGGATAAGGAGAGGACCTAGTGGATAATGTTAATTCTAATGGTGGATGAGGAGGGGAATTAGGGGATAATGCTAATGATGGTAGTCAATGGGAAAGGAATGAGGGAACATTGCCAATGCTAACAATAGATGGAAGAGAAACTAAAAATTTTAATGACAATGTCAACGATGGAATTTATAGGATTTCAGTTCTTCCTCTTAGATATAAACTCCTTACATTTCAACTTGATGTGATTTTGTTAATGAGTAATATAAAAGGATTTTTTATTCAGAGACATGTTATTCATCCAAGACAACTTTAGCATCATACTCACAACCCTTTTATGGTATAGAATAATAAATATTTTGAACCTCTACAATCAAGATAAAGAGATATATTCTACTTATTTTAAGATGCATTTGAAAAATATGTCTATGCCTCATTAGTAGTTTGGATTTCCAAATTTCCTTACTTAAGGTTTTATTGGGTCAATCTATCACGAATTAGAGTTGACCTCTTATGAGATTATTTTAGCATCTAGTAGTGTCATAATAATCATGGCATCATCACTTGTTCTCTTACATATTTTTATTACATCATCCTTGATATTATCGAACTTATGAGTTGCTCTCTATTTGAAGAGTATGGTGTGCATTCTTCTTAATTTAGAGAATTGTTATCACGTGATTTTATTGTCTAACGTTAATATTCATCGATTGCCTTAATAGTCAATTAAGGTGATAGTGATTTGTGCAATTCATAATACCATACCTATGGTCTAGGATAGGACTGTCATGGGATATTTACGTGACCAAACCAGATAGATATAACATTGCCTAAATTACAATAAGGATCTAACCTTAATGTGAAAAACTTACTTAAATGTTATATATATATATATTCTAATCATACATTATTTTTATGGTCAAATAAGATGATTTAACTTATATAATGCATGTATGGTATCTATGAATTGGATTATTTTTTATAGACATTTATTTGACTAATTAAATATAACATTGTCTATTGTTTTTGTTGTTTTGAGTAACCATTTAAACTGAGTTAGTGTGACTACCTATACCTATCCACTTTTTTTGTTGTAAAGACTTGTATTTTTAAATTAATTAAAAGTTAGGCCTTTACATTCAAAAAATAACAAAATTATAAAAAATATATATAGTTTCATGAATTGCATGTTAAAATTATAAAAAGGAAAATAATTTTTTTATATCACAATATTATAGATTTCAAGGATAGTTTTATAACTTTTCTTATAACAATATAAAATATTACAAAAAAGGCGAAAGACCCGGGTTCAATCCCCATGGTGGATGTGTATAAGAAATATTACTAAATAAATAAATATATATATATATATATATTACATAAAAACACTCTTCAAAGATATTGTAGAGATACATCTCTAGGCTTTAGTTCATAAGACCCAAATTTAAACCCCAATATAAGGGAACCTAGTTTTTCATCTATAAAATCCAAATTCCTTTCCCAGTATAAAAGAATCAAACCTTTTCAAAAAAAAATTATGTCAATAGTTAAGAAAAATAAATTAACCATTAGATCAATTTGTCTATGTTAAAGAAGAGTGGGTTAAATCTATATATTATAAAACATGTATCCATTTAATAAAATATGCAGACCCAAATTCAAACCCCAATATAAGGGAACCGAGGTTTTCATCTATAAAATCCAAATTCAAACCTAGCTTAAAAGAATCAAACCTTTTCAAAAAATTATTTATATCAATAGTTAAGAAAAATAAAATAACCCTTAAAATAATTAAATCTATATATTATAAAACATGTATCTATGTACGCAATATGAATGTGTGCACCACAATGCACTAAATATGTGAGATAAATATATATCATAAAACATGTATGTTAGGGTGCACACTCATTGCACATCAACACCTCTTTTAGTGGTAGGATCAACTCAAACCAAAATTGGTATTTGTTTTCTTTTGATGGTCACTTTTTAGAACCCCTTTCATTCACGTCTCTTTTGTCCACCACATGTAGAACGAAATTCTGTTCCCCAATCATCGTCCACTACACTTTGAACTTTCCTTCTTACGAGGTAAGAATGTGGAACGAATTGACAAATATTGTTTAAGCATAGCACTGTCAATATATTATGTACCATGTTCTTTTGGTTTTTAAGATAAGTTTTGTTTTTTAATAGTCAAAATTCAAACTATAATAAGAAATATGTAAAGAATAACTGCATACATATACATATATATATATATTATTTAATTTATTTTTATTTATATGGTTAGTTATAGCTTTGGCTGCAACTCATCTTTTCCCTCAGTTTTAGATGATATATCTAATTTTTTCGCTCATGATGAGGGGGCACAGCAACAGCCTCAAAAGAATCGTTTTATCGTTGGCTCATCTCTTGATACTTCCACAAGTTTCAAAGTGAATTTCTCTCATTGGGGAGTTTGCCTTTGGCTTTTATAACACAAAGTCAACGGATGTGGAGAGCATTTAGTACTATTTCTCTCTTCTTTTCATCCATTTTTTTTGTTTGCTCGGTTGATTTTATAGGAGTTTGTTAGTGGTATTATTTTGTAATGGCTTTGTTCTTAAATAAAGGATAAGGCTTGGTTATTATTTAGTTATTTTTGGGTTGTAGTGTTAAAAAAATAGAAATCAGTTAGAATTGAGTTTTGAAGGGTTTTTATATTATGGGACACAGGATTTTTCAAAGGGGTTGGAAATACACTGTAATGTGCTAGTGAGAGGGGGTTTTCAAAGGGGTTGGAAATACACTGTAATGTGCTAGTGAGAGGGGGTTTTTGGAGTAATCTTTTGATGGTTGTGAGCCCTCCAGTTGAGTGAATGGCCTGTCTATCTTGTAAGTTTTCTATTTGAGTAAATATATTTGGTTTCTCATCTACATACCTTCTACCATTTTCTTTTGTTTTGTTGTAGTTGTTGTTTTAGTTGTTCTACCTTGGAGGAAACAGGGTTGCAAACAGTTGAGGAGTAGATTATCTGTAGGGGAAGAGGACAACAATACTCTAGAGAATGGAAACCCTTAAGATGTTTCATATGTATCAAAACCCACAATACGATGGACTGCCCACACAATCCCAAAAGGGTTTTAGTAGCTCAAGAAGAAGAAGGAGAAGAACCTCCAACTGAAGAAGTGGAAAAAGAGATAGGAGAGAACTTGATGCTACGAAGGACTCTAGTATCGAGGGTTATAGAGGCCTCATAAGTTGGTTGGAAAAGAAAGAGAAAGTGTGCAAGGTGATTGTATATGGTGGGTCTACCGACAATCTAGTAAGTAAAGAAATGGTAGACAAATTGCAACTTACTTGTATTACAAAATCTAATCCTTACAATATCTCTTGGTTAAAAAAATATCATAGTGTGTTGGTGAATATGTCTTGTCTTGTTGCTTTCAAAATTGGTCCTTATGAAGACAAAGTACTTTGTGATGTAGTACCTATGGATGCATATCATTTATTATTAGGTGGACCTTGATATTATGACAGAAATGTAATTCACCATGGTAGAGAAAATAGATATGAAATTCAAAATGGAAATAGACACCATATTTTGAAGTCTCTTAAAGGTGAAGACTCGAGTGAAATAACAACCCTATATTTGTTTACAATGGGTTGGAAAAAGTTTTTCAAAGAGGAAAAGGGAGAAATCTGCTATCTTTTATATTCCAGAGGGCAAAGAAGCAAAAGTAAATACTCCCTTTAGAAGTGTAAAAATTACGAAGTCAATATTCAGAATTGACCCATCTAAGCTACTTGTTGGTTTACCTCTAGAGGCATTACCCATCAATATGGATATAATTCTCCATGCCAAACTCCCAAATTAGGCTACGTACGCTAGAGCACCATTTGAATCAGTAAAGGCAGTTGTTACCTTATTTGGAGAGAGAGTTCTAGGAGGACAAATCTATGCAAATAAAATTAAGGTCCCAGTAGGATAGAGGCATATATCAAAGGAGACAAAACTACATCTGGTTCAAAAGGATCAATTAAAAATATTGAGTTTGAAGGCTCAAGCACTTCTTGAGCTGAAAAAAGTGAAGAAAGTGGTGGAAATTTTGATCCAGTAGCTGGAAAACACAAAAGAATCGAAGGAAAAGGCTAATGTGGCCGCAGAAATAGCTAGAATCCGTGCTGAAGAGCTAGAATCTTCAAATATGAAAAGGGGTTTTTTTTTTTTTTGGAGTAATCCTCAAATGGAATGTACTACTGAGAAGGGGTTTTTGGAGTAATCTTTTGATGGTTGTGAGCCCTCTAATTAAGTGAATGGCCTGTCTATCCGAATAAATATATTTGGTTTCTCATCTACATACCTTCTGCCATTGTCCTTTGTTTTGTTGTAGTTGTTTTAGCTCGGAAAAAATAAGGTTGCAATCAGTTGAAGAGTAAATTGTTTGTAACAGTTGGTTGCAGGCTGTTTTTGAGGAAAGATTTGTCTGCATCACCAACTGGTTCACGAGAAGCCATGGCAACCCTTTGTCGCAGAAACCATAAAGCTGAACAAGATTTTTATGGTGACTTGCGCCGATGACACTTATCTCCGTTCTGAACTCCTTTTCGCCTTCTTGTTGGGCTTTCTTCAGTTTCTTCACGGCGACTGCTCTTCCGTCAGATAATGTGCCTTTGTATACCTCTCCGAAGGCACCTCTTCCCAATTCATGTTTGAAAGCTCCCGTTGCAGCGCTTAACTCTTCATAGCTAAAAGCGTGTAACCCCTCAGCCAACTTATGTTGGGATCCCTTTTCTCACTGGATTTATGATTGCTTGAAGGCTTCTAAAGTTTCTAAAGTTAGTGGAGCACCAAGCAGAATGTGACAGCGAAATTGACTCAAAACAGTTGGAAAGAATGGTGTTGGTTGGGCTGTGGTGCATTCAAGAAGATTCAGTTTTAAGGCCAAGACGGCAACCTCTGGACGGCCCATCTCTGTCAGTGGATCAATGACGGCAAGGTTTTATCTTCCACGTCAGCAGTTTGTTATGACAGACGGCACTTTCCAGCATGCAAGACGGCAGACATAATCCTGATGGCCAGCACTGTGACTGAAGTTTCAGGCTACGACGGTGGGCTTTGTCTGTGACGGCAAGCAAGTCGTTGGCGACATGGTCGGCACTTTCTATGTCGGCAACATTTCCGTCGGCAACATTTCCGTCGACGACCGTTAGCACTTTATACGTATGAGAATTCTTTTTTTTATTACATAGGATAGTTGGTTTTAGTTATTATTTTTCGTAACCAAGGTTTAAATACTGCTTTCAACAAACTTATTCATCTCGTTCTCGTTCACACGATGTGAGATGAGGATCACCTGTCACTCAGGATTGTCGTCACACGATGTAAAATGGAGAAGATGGGGACCAGTCACTCGAGATTGTCCTCGCGCAATGTGAGATGAGGACCACCTATCACTTAGGATTGTTGTCGATCTTGCGCCCTCACTTATAAGATTCGAAGCGAACTACTACCTTTGCAAAGGGTTGGCTTCCTTTAAGTTTGAACTTAAATCTCTATTTTAGTAAGTGTCCAACGACGACACCTTTCACTTACCAATCCACCTAACCTTTGGGGATTAGGTATATGGAAATATTACATGATGATTTTAATTTTGTTGATAAGATAAAGTAATTTTATATTAAATTAATTAAACATTTAAGGGATATAATAAAGTAATTTTATATAAAATTAAGTAGACAATGCAGGCAGTTGCCCTGGCTAAGATGGTGGTTGACCCAGGTGTTGCAGGTGAGTTGGAGAGGAAAGGGCAATCCTCCAAGGGAGGTCCCAGGTTTGAATCTCCACCCTACCAAAAAGCTGAATTGGGTACCCAAAATCCAATTGATAATGTTGGTACGGGTAGGGCTAGGTGCGACCACGGGTGACTTGGTGATTTTGACGATGTAGAACCTCCTGCTCGTGGTCTCTTAGACCAAGGCGGCCTCGTAAGGGGTTTTTCGCTTAAAAAAAAAAAGTGGTTGTTTCTTAAGTGGTCTTGTGTTCAAAACCCCTTGAGGGTGGTTGTTGATGTAATTTGTAAACGTTCAGCCTCAAAAGAAAGAAATTAAGTAAATAATTGTGTATTTTTTATAATAATTTGTTTATTATTATTATTATAAAAAATCTACAGGGTTGAGCAGTCTCCTCCCAACCATGACCCCTCATAAAGCTGAGAGCTATACTTATCAATAGAGAACTTAACACAGCCACCACATACCCACCCCCTCACACGCTACTTTATCCTATCAACAAGATTAAAATCGCCATGTAATATTTCCATATACTTAAAATTAAATTAATTAGACACTTAATCGATAGGATAAAGTAATTTTATATAAAATTATATATATATTTATTTATTTATTTATTTATTAAATTATTGTGAGAAACCTTATGACTGATGTGCAGGGTTGAGCAGTCTCCTCCCAACCATAATCCCTCGTAAAACCGAGAGCCCTACTTATCAATAAGGGAATTTAACACAAAGCCACCACACACCCACCCCTCATACACTCGCCCACATTATTTTTATCCTTGTTTTTTAATATATTTTGGGTGCTTTTATCAAAGATTGGGATTTACAAAAATATAAAAATGATAAAAATGTTATTGAATGTCATAATTAAAAAAATCTCCGATATCTTAAACCCAGATAATGGAATGGTAGGTACATTGTCCGTCTTTTATGAATTTAACACAAAGTCACCACACACCCACCCCCTCATACACTCGCCCACATTATTTTTATCCTTGTTTTTTAATATATTTGGAGTGCTTTTATCAAAGATTTAAAAAAATATAAAAATGATAAAAATGTTATTGAATGTCATAATAAAAAAAATCTTCGATATCTTAAACCCAGATAATGGAATGGGTAGGTACATTGTCCGTATTTTATGACTGTCATAGTATTCTGCGCTGTCCATTTCGGAAGTCATCACACAATACCGCATAGTTCACTCCTATAACCACCATGCCGCAATCATTTTAAACATTTTACGTCATTGAAAGCACAAGGAAAGGACAAGCATTCAATCTAACAAGACCCGAGTTTGAAAGAATCAATTGGTCTACACCTCGGAGCTAACCCAGATGTAATATTATTTTTATATTGTTTGTAATATTTTTGAACAGCTAAAAATTGGTTGTATATGTTCTAAGGGGACAGCGCAACGTTTCGGGCTTTGTGGTCTACCGACAAAGACTCCACTTGCATTATTGGTGATGTGACCGGGGTTCAATCCCCACGACGGATGTTTATAAGAAGTATTACTCAAAAAAAAACTATCAGGCTTTGGCTCTTCTTCATGAGGTCCAAGGTTCAAACCGTGGCGTAGGCGAGTGTGTGAGGGGGTGGATGTGTGTTAAATTTCCTATTGATAAGGATAGCACTTAACTTTACAAGGGTCAATTGAGAGAGACTTACTCAACTTGTACATTGATCATAGGAGTTTCTCACACTAATTGGTTGTATATGTTTAATAATTGAATGTTTTGACTAATAATCAAATTCACATGCAATAATTTTAGACGCTCCATTATAAAAATAAAAATAAAATTATAGTAAGGTTTTGACAAGATAACCTTCTCCTTTGAGGCTTTAATACAATGTTACGATTAAAACATTTCAAAAAGCTGTAAAAAAAATAATTTTTTTGAAAAAGAAAGATTGAAATTTATTCAAATTTATGAAAAATCATGTTTTGAAAAAAATAAAGATTAAATCTTAAATTGATTAAAGATATGTTTTGGTCACAAAATAAAAATAAACTTCAGGAAAAGCATAAAAAACACATTAGATACATCATAAGTTAATAATATAGTGTGTTCTTTTTATATAGACATTAGATGAATCTTAAGTTTTGATGAACACACTTACCCCCTCACCCACGTCACGGTTTGAATCTAAAGTTTTATTAATATAGTATGGGTTCTTTGTATAAATTGAGTGAGTGTTATGACTCTCTTTTGACAAGCTTTTTCATATGATGGATTTATGAATTGTTATGTTGTTTTGAAGATAGATTAAATGGTATTAAGTTGATTATTTGCAATGTATGATTGGTTTATTTAAGAATATGGTATTGTTGATAGTTTGCATTAGTTTGCATGGTTGCAAGAATATGAATCCTTCAAATAGAGTGGACGAGGGAGTCACCACTGAGGACAAGAAAGAAAGAAAATATGGATGAAGATCCATAATGGTCTTATTGGCGATTTAATATTAATTACAAGTTTAATTAATTAATTGTGATTACTTTTAATTAGATAATTAAATATTAATTATAAGTCTAATTAATTAATTGTGCTTAGCTTTAATTAGATGATTTGATTACTTAGCCTATTTTTGTAAAATAGGAAATTAGTTGGAATTGAGTGACAAAGACCCCTTCCAAACAAAAGGAGGAGAAAGAGCATCCTTCAACCTCGAATAGGAAGAATTCTAATGGTATGCTCACATGGCATGAATTTGAGTGTAAATTACTGACCCGTTTTAGACCCAATGAGTATGAGAATTTTATAATAACCCACACCAAGTAAACATAGACAACATCTATTCATGATTACCAGACATAGTCTCAAAAGTTCACAAATTGCACTAAGGGATTGAGTGCTAAGTTTTCCTAGAGCTATTTCATTAGTGGATTAAAGGAAGATATATGTGCTAAGGTAAACAATGTTCAAACCAAACAACATGATGGTAACTATAGGATTGGTTTGGCTTGTGGACAATAAATTTGTAATACAAAGGCATAATTTTAAACTACCATTTCCATTCTAGACATCATCAAACTCAGGAAACAAACCACCCTAGGTTATATATCTCTCTTGTAAAGAAATGGAGGCATGTAGAGCATAAGGTCTATGTTACAACTATGATGACAAATATTATCTAGGCCACAAGTGTGTACAGTAAAAGCTAATTTTTACTAGATGTGGGTGAACCTTCCACAAGGGAACCACGTGATGAAAGAGAGGACCAAATAGAGATAGATCAACCTAAAGATTATGAATTGATAGAGGAACCACCACCCAAAATTTTAGTATATGCATAAGTCAATATTTCTATTCCCCAAACCATGAAGGTAGTGGGGTAGACCAACAACTTATCATCTATTATATATATTCTTGCAATTCATTTAAAGTCATAGATGTCAATGGAGTTTTTCTACCATATAAGGAAAAAAGTAGAAATGTAAAATGGTGATGGGAGACTACAACCTAGGGGAAAACATGTTTGCCCTTCCTTTGGGGGGTTGTGACATTGTGTTGGGAACTTAATGGATTCACATGTTGAGCCTGATATTATAGGACTTTTCTAAGTTATGGATGTAATTCACAAAATATGGGAAGCAGTACACTCTCTAAGGCATGACTATAGGTCCTACCCAACTCATCAACTCACATCATATGGAAAAATATTTGAAGAAATTGTCTTAAGGGGTACTTACACAATTGTTTGCACTATGTGCCTTGAATATAGATTATACAATTTAGTCAATTAAATTATAAGAAATTATGGATAAACATACCCCTATATTTATAAAATCATAAGGGTTACCACCATGACACTACCCTGGTCATGCCATTGAGCTTATTCTAGGAAGCTTACAACCAAACATTCATCCCTATCAGTACTTACATATGTAGAAGACTAAAATTGAGAAGTTGATATAGGATTTATTAGCAGCAAGGGTCATTCAATCGAGTGTTAGCCCATCTTCCCCATAACTTTTGGTTCATAAGAAATATAAGTCTTGAAAATTATGTGTGGATTTTAGAGAACTAAACAAATATACCATCAAGGACAAATTTTCCATTCTCGTCATTGATGAGTTATTAGTGTTGAGGAATATTACATTATTTGGTACATGCTAATGTAGCCCCATGGTACCTTTATGGTAAATTGTATATATATAATAGATTAGGTTTGAATCTATAGTTTAGGTGTGTGATTTATATTTCCCTTTTTATGTAAGTTTCAATGTGCAGGAAATGCACAAGTGTCATGTAAGAGTGCAATATGCAAGAAATGAACAAGTGTCATGTAAGTTAGACTGCAAGTGTATATTAAGAGAATGTGCACAAGTGTCTTAGATTAAGAGTGCATGTAGAATTTTAAGAGTCATGTAAGAGTGTGCAAGTGTCATAAAGTCAAGTGTTTATATAAGAAGACAATGAATAGTCTAGTATGCAAGTGGCAAGATGATAAGCCAAGGGTCATGAAACTTGTCATATGGAGAGAAATATCAAGAACTCGAAGAGTCACATTACTATGGCTATATTATGGAGATAATACTCCATGAGAATATAACTCGAATATCAGATTACAAATTTGTATCAGGAAGAAAAGGAAAAAATCTTGTATATAGATTTTGAGCAATTAAAATTGTAAGTTTTCTTCATGCATACTTCATGAACGACTTAGGCCATTTACATTAATATTTGATTATATAAGTGAATGTTATTTTTAGTATTATATAGGCCTTGGTATACATATTAATTTTCTCATATATTATTCTACTCTTATATTATTATTTTGACCTTTAATATTGTGGCTATTTTATACTGGGACCTATGATATTTTGTGGTAGTAAGGCTTAAAAATCCAATAGTGGTATCAGAGCTACCACTTGACTCTGCCCATTTTGATAGAGTTATTTTATTAGCCACCATTATCAATATTTAACTTTGTCCACTTTTGATAAAGTTAATTTAGATTTTGTCCACTTTAAAGGTAGTGCAGACTTGGACTCTATTTTTAAAGGTCTGATTGAGTAGATATTGAGGGGATAAGGTTTTAGTCACCCTAATTTGAATTTTAGGGTATTTCTATTTGGTTTAAGGAAAATCAGTGAATACTAGGACTTAGCTATACTGACAAAAAAGGTCAAATTAGAAGATAGTTGGACAATGATTGATTCGAAGCCAACTCAAAAGATAGTTGGAAATTCAAGGACATACAAAGACACCCTAACAAAGATTTTGGATTCGTTAGAGAAGAAGACAATAATCACTATTAAATATTGAGGAAGAACCAACTCAAGAGAAAGTTGGTCATTCAAGGACATTCAGAGTCTCCCTAACAAAGATATTGGATTATATAGCAAGGATGAGAATCATATTGGGTTCTTAGGTGCAACCTAAGACAATTAAGATAGCTTTTTAGAGGTTGAGAATCTTCCTACAAATATGGAGAAGTATTTTAGCTTCTAGAGATAGAGGAGTAGTTAAGATTACAATGGATTGAGAAGCATTCAAAGCTTCCTAAGTACACAGTTTTTAGAGCAACAGAAGAGCAGTATACAGAGAAAGGAATAGTATATTTTTGAGAAGAAGAAGCAATACAAAACTTCTATGGCACAAAGAGAAAATAAAGAGAAGAAAGTATTGTAAGTCTTTTAAGATAAAGGAACAGTGAAAAAGAAAATAGTAAGCATAGAGAGATAAAACACATTGTAAGATTTCTAAGTTAAAGGAACAATGAAGAAACAGGTCAAGACTGAATTGAGCTTGACATATTTGAAGAGCAGTAGTATAGTATAAAGCAAAAAAGAGGGAAGTATATTCCCAGGATAAATTGAAGGACTAGGTTGACTAAATATATCTATATATCATTTTAATCTCAACCATGGATAACTTTTTGAAGCAGGTTATTCAAGGTAGACACTCTTTAGAACATTCAAGAAAGAGGGCCTAAAGGCCAATATAGAATGAAGAGGTCAATATAGCATAAAGTGGCCCAAGAGGCCAACATAGAAAATAGGCCCATTCGGCCAACATAAGAAGACAACACAGTCCAACAAAGAATAGGCACATTGGACCAACATATAAAGATAGAACCAACATATTCAAGCAAATAAAGATAGGTGCATTTGATCAACATAGAAATACAAAGCCAACATAGCCAAGTAAAGAAGGAAATGTCTAATAGGCCAATATAGAGAAAAATAAAGAAGTGGGCAATATAGTATATCATTCTACATGGCCTGCATAGAGAACAAAAATCATAACAAGCTAGCATTAAGAAAGCAGTAGAGATAACAATGCTATAAGAGCATTATAGCATGGTTAAAGGCAACAAGCAGTGCATGATATTCAACTAAGAAACCAAAAGAATATTTCCAACCAAGTGAGAAGTGTTATCCAGTCAAGAGAAACATTATCCAGCCAAGAGGAATGTTATCCAATTAAGAGGAACATTATCCAACCAAGAGAAACATTATCCAACCATCTGAATCTGTGTCATTCTCATCAACATATGGGCGAGTAGATGTTTTTAAGAGTAAAAGAAATAAAATAATCACAAGCATGCTCTAGAGCTAAAGTATCTTCATGTGAACAGAGAAAGAGAAATTGAGAAAGCACTAGTGTGCTTCATTACTCACAATATTCAATAGAGAAGGTATCACTTTGAAGTGCCACCATCATAGAGAACAGAGTTATCCAACTACAGTAGAGTTTAAGGTAATATCAACCATAGCGAACACTCCTAATGGATGTAACCCTAGACATCAACGTAGTTGACAAGTGTCTAGCTAAAACTTGAGGAAGAGAGCGCCAAGCATTTCAAAAACTAGAATGCTTTCTATTTTAAGTCTTGCATCCAGGTCAAAGTGTAGGAGTGAAGTAAAATCATGTTCATACATTACTTATTATTGTTTCAAAGAGCGGTTTCAAACAAGAAAGGTACGCTAAAATATTTTCATTCTTCTATTGTTTGGAATGCAAAATATTTGAATTTGAAACCTTAATTAAATTAAGTAGGGAGACATAAGGCTTTCTACATTATTATTTTTTTGAATTAGTTTATTTCAAAAGTTAAGTTTTTGAAAGCTTTAAGGTTTTTAAAAGTAATGGAGTGATACGGATTATTATTAGTTTTAAAACATTAAAAAAAAAAAAAATTAAGTTTGAAGTTTTTGAATATTATTGGAGATTTATTTTGGGAGTTAAAAGAATTTTTAGAAATTAGAGATTTTTATAGATTTGAAGTATTTTGAAAAATAAAAAACTCTGAAATTTTTTTAATTTGAAATTATGCAAATTTAATATTAGAGAATTAAAAGGTTTCCTACATCAAAGGTTTAGAAATTTTCAAAATTTACAAATTTCATATTTTTAAGTTATTTCTTAATTTGGGAGATATAAGGTTTACTACTTCAAAGGATTTTAAAATTTTTGAATGAGTTCAATTATATCAAATAATAAAATTATCCTTGATGAATTTCAACTATTGAAAGGACCAAATTTTGCATCATGGAAGAACAAAATGAAATCAATCCTTATTGTAGAAAAACTATGGGATATAGTAAGTGGAACAAAGAAAAAACCTAGCGAGGATGAAAGAGAAATACAAAAATTTGAAGAAGGAGATGCAAAGGCTCTCATGTTGATAACATTTGAAATAATTGATGAAATACAACCATACTTACTTGGATTAGAAACTTCTACATATGTATAGAAACATTATGCAAAATATTTAAAGGGAAAAAACAAAGCTACAATTCTAAACACAATCTCAGTTGTATTCCTTAAAGGTTAATAGTGGAGAAATCATAGAACTCTTTCTTCGAAAATTAGCAGGTATAAAAGCAAATTTATTAACTCTAGGAGCGAAAGTAGAAGATAAATTTATTGTTCAAATCACACTAAGGGAACTTCCAAAAAGTTATAGATATTTAGTTACTTCTTTATAAGTCCTAATCAAGGGACTACATTAAATACTTAGTCAATATTCTTTAGGAATATGAAGTAGAGAACTTAGTCAAATATGAAATGACTAATAATGTCTTGGTATCTAAAGAAAACATACCATGTAATATAGCTAAGACTTCCAAGTATAGATCTAAATGGAATTTAAGATTATGTCATATATAAGAGAAAGGGTCATAGTACAAATTTTTGTAGATATAATAAGATGAATATAAATAAAGTAAAATGAATAAACCAGTTCATAAAAGACAATATCAATCATATTATCGATATAATCCTCAAAGACAACAATAATGTCAATATCATCCTTAATACCAATATGGTTGTCAACAACAATCTCAACTACAATTTAGAGAAGAAAATAAAAAAGGGAATTTAGTTCAAGAAATTCATGAAATTCAAGAATTAGAAGAACCATATGAAGAAAATGAATTCAAATCCCTTACAGTAAAACTCTTGGACAATAAATATGTACATTTTTCAAAGAGTTATGAAGATACTAATGTTGCAAATGCCATAGAATATCAGCATACAGAATGAGAAACTTTAGAGAGACAGACAAAAGAAGAAGATCAGGAAAGTAAAAAAGAAGATATCAAAAAGATATACAAATCAAAAGCAAGTGCCAAAACAAGAACCTGATGGATCACATGCTGAAGATCTTAACAAAAGATTAAAGATGAAGATTGAAGATCAAGATCAATATTGAATATTGAAGTCTTCAATAACCAAATAATGTAATATAGGGGGGGTGTTGAGGAATATTATATTATTTGGTACATGCTAATGTACACCTATGGTACCTTTATGGTACAATTGTAAATATGTAATAGATTAGGATTGAATCTATAGTTTAGGTGTATGATTTATATTTTTCCTTTTGTGTAAGTGTCAATGTGCAAGAAATGCACAAGTGTCATGTAAGAGTGCAATATGTAGGAAATGCACAAGTTTCATATAAGTTAGAGTGCAAGTGTAGATTGAGATAATGTGCACAAGTGTCATGTATGTAAATATGCAAATATGTAATGTAAAGATATGCACAAGTATCTTATATTAGGAGTGCATGTAGAATTTTAAGAGTCATGTAAGAGTGTGCAAGTGTCATAAAATCAATTATCCATGTAAGAAGACAATGAAAAGTCTAGTATGCAAGTGGCAAGATGATAAGCCAAAGGTCATGGGACTTGTCATATGGAGAGCAATAGTCAAGTACTTAAAGAGTCACATTACTATGAATATATTATGGAGATAATACTCCATGAGATTGCACAAATATCATATTATAGAGTTGTATCAAGAAAGAAAGGAATAAAGCTTGTATATAGATTTTGAGCAATTAATATTGTAATTTTTCTTCATTCATAGTTCATGAATGACTTAGGCCATTTATATTCATATTTGATTATATAAGTGAATGTTATTTTTAGTATTATATATACATATTGATTTGCTCGTATAATATTCTACTCATTATATTATTATTTTGACCTGTGATATTTTATGTTAGTAAGGCTTAAAAAGCCAAGAATTAGATGGATTTCATGGTGCTTGTTTCTTCGCAAAGCTAGATCTTCATTCAAGTTATCATAAGATCAGATTCCAAGAAGAATATATTCTAAAGATAACATTCCACACTCATGAAGCCCATTATGAATTCCTTGTCATACCATTTGGTTTTACCAATAGAGTCTCATAAATGCAATCTTTTGACCATTTTTGTATAAATTTATTTTGGTTATTTTGATGACACTCTAGTTTACGATCGTACATGGCTAAAACATTTACAACATTTAGACTAGACACTACAACCACTAGTCAATTATCAACTATGATCCAAATGATCCAAATGTCTTTTGGGATGCAAGAAGTGGAATAGATAGGTCATATAGTTTCAATGGAAGGGGTCAAGGTGGACACTAAAAATATTGTAGTCATACAAGAATGGTCCAAACCATAAATCCTCTAAAGTGTTCGAGGTTTTCTAGCTCTCATTGGCTATTACCAAATATTTATCCATGATTATGGGAATATTGCATCTGTTTTGACTACTATGATGTGGAAGAACTCATTTCTTTGGTCAAAATACATTGAACATATATTTTTCTACCCAAGCAAGCTATGCTCTCTACTTTTATCCTTGCTATGACTGGTTTCTCTAGACCATTTATGGTTGAAAGTGATGCCTTAGGAAGTAGAATTGGTATGGTGCTTATGTAGGAAGGGTGTTCATTGGCCTTCACTAGTAAGGCACTATCAAGAAAAAACCTAAGAAAGTCAACTTATTAGAAGGAGATGATGGTGATCCTACATGTTGTAAACCAATAGAGGCCTTATATTATTGGGCAACATTTTTCCATCAAAACAAACCACCATAGCCTTACATACTTTCTTGAGCAATGCATATTTATTATTGCACAACATAAATGGATTACCAAATTATTGAGGTATGATTATAAAATTATTTATAAGAAGGGCAAAGAAAATATAGTTGTTGATGTATTATCCTGCCAATACGAAGATCAAGGAATGTTATATTCCATATCTACACTTCCTTAATGGATCCACCAACTTAAAGGAGAAGTGACCCAAGATCCAACCTTGGAATCAATAATTCAACAACTTCAAACTGATTCTAACTCTCATCCAAGATATATATGAGATAGACATTATCTATGATACTAGGATCATCTCATTCTCCTTAAGCAATTTATGAGTTCATTTTATAGGAAATGGATGCTTCTCTGACCATAGGATATTGAAGCTTCTTAAAAATATCTATATGGGCTAAATGCACTTTTTTCTAGACAGGCATGAAAAAAGATATCCAAACCTTTATTGCAGAATGTGAAACTTCTCAATGCATTAAGGGAAAAAAATTTCACACACTAGGTATACTCTAGCCTTTTCCAATTTTTAAGAACATATGGATAGACATTTCTATTGATTTGTTGAAGGACTTCCAAATTATAGAGGCAACATAGTCATTTTAATGGTGGTGGATCATCTCTCTAAGTATGCTCATTTTTATCCTCTAGCCCACCCTTATAAGACCTCAACTATTATCCAAATATTTCTTGATTCTATTTTTCCCTTCATATCATGCCCTAGCCAATTGTATTTGATCATGATCCCACATTCATTAGTCATTTTTTGCAGGAACTATTCAAGCTACATGGGACACAACTTGAGATGATATCAACATACCATCCATAAATTGATGGGCAAACTAAAATTATCAACAAATGCTTAGAGATTTATCTACATTCCTTTGCATCTAAGCAACTAACTCATTTGGTCAAATAACTTTCTTTGGTAGAATGGGGGTATAATACTTCCTAACACTCCACCAAGATGATACCATATGAAGCAACTTATGGACAACCACCACTGTCACTCCTATCATACATTTTGGTAGATTCAAATAGTGGATTCCACTTTCATGAAGCATGCACAACTACTCTAAACTCTTAAAGATAATTTGATCATGGTACAAAACTATATGCAAAACAAGCAAATCAGTATCATTTTGAGCATAATTTTAAAATTGGGGATATGGTTTTTTTGTGTTTGTATCCATACAAGCAATCATCACTAAAAATCCATTCTAGTCAAAATATAGCATCAAAATTCTATGGACCATATAAAGTACTCTAGCATGTTGGTCCCATGGACTACAAGTTAGAATTGTTGTCTTCTTCTACCATACATCTAGGTTTCTACATATCATCTTTAAATAAGGTCCTTGGCAACCATATAAAGGTCTAATCCATATTACCCCAGTTGGATAAGAAAGACTTGATCATCTTAGAACCTAGAAATATTTTGGACCAACCTACATGCACACTTCGTAATTACACTCTCACATATGACCTAGTATAGTGGCATGGATTGTAGTCATAAGATGCTATTTGGGAGCCACTCCAACAACAACAATAGTTTTTTTACTTCAAGATTTGAGGACAAATATTCTTGAATGGGAAGGGCATATTAGGACCCTATCCTATACATGTCTAGTGTTGGTGTATGTTTGCACCATGGGTGCCTAGTGGCATGGGCCCATTATGATGTAACCTTTACTTTTATTGTAAGTAGAAGTTAGTAGCTTGGGTCTCTTCTTTCATGTGGATCAGCCCTTGAGCATTAGGGTTACCATAAATAAGAGTATATAAGGGCATGGGTTTGGAGTAGAAGGCATCTGATATTTTTATCATTTGTTATTAGAGCCTTGTTTCCAAGGAATTTGTCTCCTTGAAGAGATCTACGATATTTGTTCCATTGATTAATATAAGTTTGTTGTAATTTCTATATAGTTATTTTTGTGAACATTTTTGTTATTTTTATTTTATGATCATTTAGTTTATGATCATTTCTATTAATTCCTACATTGCTACTTCAATTATGCTTATTTCTATATGAAGGTTTCTAACATATATCAAGCACCTTGTGGTAGTAAAAATATATTAGAGATCTAGATTATGAATGTGACATCAACATTGGTCGACGGATTCCTGAATATAAGCATAGGTGGATTAGGTAAGTAGACCTTGATGTTATAAACCATTAAAAACCCCTTAGGGATGTATCTATTGACCAATCCATTAGGAATATAATTCTTCGCATCCCCTAAAAGGCTTGTAGTCTCATTGTAGTGCTTAGGACATCTTCCTTAATATTCTAAACCTTTTAATTTTTCTTTGTTTTCCATTAAAAACAAGGAAATTAGTCTATCAAACCAATGTACTATCAAAATTAGTAGAGCAACACATCAAAGCACCAATATCTCAAGGTAATACTCATAAAAAGTGATATTTTCCAAAATTGAAAGTTTGTCCAATATCCCTATGATCCAAAAAAATAAACTCTCCTTGGATCAATTAATTTTCTCTAGTCAATGAGGGTATCTACCATCAACCTATGTTCTAGTTCAATTAGATCTAGATAATAAAATTAATATATTCTACTCTTGCAATTGTCTACTTACTTTAATTTTATTGTATACTTGATTTATTACTTGCACTCTTTCGCTTCTTTCTCTCTCTTCTTCTAATCATCTTGTTTGTTTCATGCCTCTACTTTACCTTCTTGTCCATTTTAATTGTCTATATATCAAAACTAAGCAAACCATCTCCAAATATAATATTTCTGTGATCCCCATTGTCATTAGATTTTTACATAGGTTTAGATTTACGTCGTGTTGCCTTTGCATACAAGGTGAAGTGACCTTCTTAGCTCATCTAAATCTAGGAGAAACATCCACTCTTATATAGAACTATTATGACTGCAAACAAAATTACATGAGTACACACCCTTAATATATAATGTAATTTTTGTTATTACACAAGAAGTAAGTGATCACTCCTTTAATGTTGAGAACATATCCATAGGGCCCAGTGTAGCACATCCTTCTGAACTTGAATTCCAAATAAGACAATTGATAACCTTATCACAAAGTAATCATATAAAGGTTTTTCTTTTCTCATTTATGTTTCTTTCCATACATACTTCTCACATTTCATTCTTTTAATAAATTTGTGATGGATCATGAAAAGTATATAGCCTTTTATCTCACTATAAAGTATTTTTATTTGCATATCTAGCTCATTGCATTGCCCAAAGCTTATGTTAGATGATGAATTTTCTTATGTGTTTGTGGATAGATAGATAAAAGGTAAAATAGTTTTTAACATCAATGAGACCATAGGCCATATGAAATTACTCTCATAGAGGATGTTATTTACTCAATATATGTATCCAACCAAACTTCGATTACCAAAGTATGATGTACAACTCTTACACCCATTGAATCCAAACCTTGAACCTCTTATTCGAAGTTTCAAATTCTTGTCATTAAGCCCACTCAAGTTGAGTGTCATACATTGCAATGAAATCAAAATAAATAAAAGCTTCATGTTCATGTAAAAGTTGTATAACTACTCACCCACGTGCTATAAGTGAGTTGGAGTCTCCAAGGGAGGTTCCTGGTTCGAATCTCCACCCTACCAAACGCACATTGGGTACCCAAAATCCAGGTGATTATACTAGTGCGATCAGAGCCGAGCACGACCCCCGGGTGATTATGATGGTGTAGAACCTCTTGGTCATAGTTTCTGAGACCAAGGTAACCCCATAAAAGGTTTTTTTTAATAAAATCCAAAAAAAAAATTGTATAACTACTTATTACATTATTAAAAAAAATACTATTTATAATATTAATCCTTAAATCCACGTGTTACATTATCATGCTCATCATATTATCTTTATTTATAACTATTTCTACCACTTAAAAATAAACGAAAATTAAATTTTATTAAAATTGATAAAACCTTAAACTATATTATAAGAAATTGAATTACAAAATATACAGTAAAAAAATTAACAATGGTAAAAGTACTTCAACCACATGTTGACTCTATGAAAGTAAATTAAAAGGTTGTTTATAATGTAAAGACTGTCCATCTTCTGTGTTAAAGTGTAAATTTATGAAAAAAAAAAAAATTACACTATCATGTTTGATGACACTGTAAATTTTATAATTTTTAAAATATTTTAACCATAACATAATATACAAGCTCCAAAAAGAAAGATATCTTTATCAAAACCTTCTTATTTAATACTTTACGTATTTTGTTACCTTAAATTTTTCTTAAAATATAATGTCTAATAAATTTATTAGATGTATGAATTTGATGACCACTTAAAATATTCAATCATTAAACACATACAAATTAGTTCTTTTAACTTTTTATTTCAAGATATAATTTAAAATATATATATATATATATATATATAAATAAAATTAAAACATTCAATAACATTTTTTAATATATTTCAAGTTTCAATCTTCCTAAAATAACACTAAAAAACGTACAACTATAATTAAATGCCTTATTGATCTCAATCTTATCATATGGTACGATGCCTTGTAAACGATGGATCATAGTTGCGCACAGGAACATTCAAAGACTACTGCAACTAGGTAAGACTGTTGTTGGAAGTAGATAAGACTGTTGTTTCCCATAAATGAAGATGCAGGAGGAGGGGATTCTGAAAAATGCACAGTTCGTTTAACATCTGAACAACTTTCTTCATGGATGGCTTGACTGCACCACAACCCAACCAACACCATTCTTCTAACTGTTTTGAGTCAATTTCGCTGTCCACTTTAGGGGCGTCCCAGCTTCCAAACAATTACAAAACATTTTTTTTTGTTTATATAATGCAGTTGGTTATAGCTATTATTTTTAGTAACTGATGAGTGTTGGGTTCAAACTATATGGACTGCTCACAATAAGTCTAATTGTCCATCAGGATTTGTACAATCATCTTTATTCTGGCATGCACTTAGAAGATTCAGATCAAACTACTTCCTTTACTAAATGTCCATCAGGGTTTGTACAATCATCTTTATTCTGGCACGCACTTAGAAGATTCAGATCAAACTACTTCCTTTACTAAATGGTACTCACTTAGGGTTCAAATTATATGGACTGCTCACAACAAGTCTAATTGTCCATCAGGGTTTGTACAATCATCTTTAGAAGATTCAGATCAAACTACTTCCTTTACTAAATGGTACTCACTTAGGGTTCAAACTATATGGACTGCTCACAACAAGTCTAATTGTAACTCAGAGTTTGTACAATCATCTTTAATCTGGGACGCACTTAGAAGATTCAGATCAAACTACTTTACTAAATAACACCGCCAAAATTTAAATTTAAGATAAAACATTTTCATTCTTCCCTGTCTGGGACACATGGCGAAATTGATCAGGGCAGAACAGACGAGAACGTTTACTGCAGCTCGCGGCACCATCGGTTAGATAGAAAAGGAATATGGCAGTCACAGCCAAAGTAAGTGTTTACACAGCTTTGGTGTAATGATCTTGGAACTGATTTGGTGCAGAAGAATGGTGGTGTTAGATATCCCACATAATGAACTTGTTTTGTTTTTTTCTCACAGGATTTATGATTGCTTTAAGGCTGGATCCATGTGCAACTATAATAAGATTGAGATAGTGATAGATGAGAATATTTAGATGCCTTTACAGGAAGGCTAAGGACAAACATGGATTCCTTTTGAGAGGTACAGGTATATAAAGATACATATTCCAAAATAATATAAGTGCTTTCTTACATGCTTATAATCGACTGCATTATTGTACTACCAATAATTCTTGTTCTACAGGGTTACTGATTTGAACCAGTCGTAACATGTCCTATGGGGGTAACATGTCCTAAGGGGGATTTGGAGAGGTTTTTTAAATGTTTATTTTCAGTGAAGGTTATGATTTGCTATTTTTTAAAATATTTATTTTAAATAAGAGGATCTTCAACTAACAAACACTTTAAAACTAAATCAATTAATTTACTATTTTCTTTGTTTTATCTGCTATAATATTTTATAGTTGTGGAAGGTTCTGTGGTGATTTTTTTTTAAAAGTATATATCTATAAATGTCTATAATATTTTATAGTTGCGTAAGGTTCCGTGGTGTTTTTTTTTAAATTTATATATCTATAAATGTCTATTTGTTTAGGTCTTTGCTTATTTCACAAATGTAAAAGCTATCGTGCCAAACTTTAAATAAATAAGTTCAATTCAATCTCCACCATGCTTGTGAAGAGGTATTAATTTTTTTTTTATTATTATTATTTGTTTATGAGAATAATGATTTTAATTTTTTAGATTTTGTTTTTTTTTAATTTGACGAGGGTCGCACCTAATCTTTGATCGCACAAACATTATCAACTGAATTTTGGGTACCCAATATGCGTTTTTGGTAGGGTGGAGATTTGAACCATGGACCTGGTGCCAAACTTTAAATAAATAAGTTCAATTCAATCTCCACCATGCTTGTGAAGAGGTATTAATTTTTTTTATTATTATTATTATTTGTTTATGAGAATAATGATTTTAATTTTTTAGATTTTGTTTTTTTTTTTTTAATTTGACGAGGGTCGCACCTAATCCTGATTGCACAAACATTATCAACTGAATTTTGGGTATCCAATATGCGTTTTTGGTAGGGTGGAGATTCGAACCAGGGACCTCCCTCGAAGAATTGTCTTACCCTCTCCAACTCACCTATAACACGTGGGTTTTTTAGATTTGGTTTCTTTAAGAGAGTTGGTTACGACCACATTATTTTTAGTAATTGTTAAGCATAGGGTTCAAATCACATGGACTTATTTCACTTTGTTGTTGTTGACCTAACATGAGGGGAGACTATCGATCGTTCGAGGTTCATGCCTTTGTCACGCACTTAGAAGATTTAAAGCAAACTACTACCTTTGCAAATTGGCATTACCAAGGTTTGAACCCATATCTCTTCTTTAGAACTAATTTTTTAGATTTTTTTTTAAATGTTGGTCGTTTCGTCATTAAAGCACATGATTACATTAAGCGGTGGATAAACACACCTCCAGTAGGGTCCCTGATAACTATTACATAGCATATCCGCAACATATGAGAGGGAGAGATTTGAACCTGAGACCTCTCCAACACAAAAGTTTAAACTACCCACTTCTCTCCAAATTCCCATATGAGGGGATAATTTTTTAGATTTTGATTCGTGAGTCTTTATTATTACATTTATTTATTTATGTGGATGTGGGAATATTGAAAGGTGATCTTAATGTTGGTGATAGGATAAAATAATATTATATTGAATGAATTAGGCACCTAATTATAGTTGTATATTTTTTTATTGTTATTTTGGTCCTTGTTTTTTTTTTGTTTTTTTATATCTATTTTGAATTTTTTTATTATTTTATAAAGTGGAAAGATTGGAAAAAAAAATTATCAGTATAGTAAAAATGTTATTAAATGTTTTAATTAAAAAAAAAATGTACAGTGAGAAATATTGTAGTGATATGTTTTTGGGTTTTTATTTAGGAGATCTAAGTTTAAACATCATTAAAAGGGGACCTTAAACCCCTGTAAAAACATGTATTTTGAACTCAACATTTAAATCCAAAAGGGTAGGTTGATTAAAGGTAAATTGGTAGCAAGTGAGTGCTTGTCGGTGGGTTGTCTTTGATTTTAGGTACTCGGATTGGTTCCTTAGAACGTTGGATCCATTGAATTCATCTTTATCCAATGGACTACATGTTACAAAGGTTCTTTATGCAACAAATAATAATAATAATAATAACTTTTTTTGATATCTTAAATCCAGATGTAATATTTTTTATAATTTTTAATATGTATGAAAAGCAAAAATATAAATAAAAATATATAGATTTTATGTGTTTAATGATTGAATACTTTAAATGTAATATTAATAATAATAACTTTTTTTGATATCTTAAACCCGACTTAAAATTTTTTATAATTTGTAATATGCATGGAAAGCAACAAAAAAAATATAGATTTTACGTGTTTAATGATACTTTAAATGTTTATGAAATTCACATATGCAACAATTTTATTAGATATTGTATTATCAAAATTATTTATAAGCCAACAACGCACATAAAACATTGAATAGGAAGGATTTGATAAGGACACTTTTTCTTATCTTTTGGGGCTTTAATATTATGTTATGATTAAAATATTTCAAGAAGGCCTTCGATGGCTAAGTGGATTGGTAAGTGTTTGTCTAACCAGGCACTTACCAAGAAGACACCCAGGTTCAAACCTTGGGGGCAGCCTATTTGCAAAGGTAGTAGATTGATTTGAATCCTCTGAGTACGCGTTAGATCAACGATGACGATACGAATCCTACGCGACCGGCGATCCCCTTCACGTTGGATCAACAATAACGAGGTAGAATAGATTTGGTGGGAGCAACCCCTATGGTTTGAACCTTGCGCTTGTCAATTACTAAAAATAGTGTGGTTGTGACCAACTCTCCTATGTAACCATATATATATATATATATATATATATATATATATATATATATATATATATATATATATATATATATTTATTTATTTATTTATTTATTTATATTTCAAAAAGTTATAAAACTTATAGTGTCATCAAACATGGTATTATAATATTTCTTTTCTTTAGAGCTTGAGAGTTTACAAATAAATATACTTCTCATCTCAATTGAGATGCTATAGTAAGAAACCTACATCATTTTACATAAAATATCTGAATTCTTGATTTTCATTCTCTAAATCTTTTTAAATCTCTGTATGAATATAATTACTCCATAATTTAGCATCTTTCTTGACATTTTCCTATAGCAACTTTCAGTGCCAAACTTCACCTCTACTATCTATGCCTTGCATCTTAGTAGAGTAATTTTTCCAAAACATCGCACTAACATAGTTTGCTTTACCAAAACTAGATTGCTAGTTTCCTTCCTGAAATACAAGTGCAACCACAAAAATTATAATAAATAGTCAAAATGAACACACATTATTGTTAAAAAATAAAATAGATATTACCAATGGATAACATTAAAGTAAATCTTAATCATCAATTGATTTAGGAAATCAACAAATTTTGTCAGCTTCAACTAAACTTTCTACTTCCTTTAACCATGGAAATGAGATGTTAACTTCACGATCCTCAATCAAAACTCCTATATTGGCTAGCTTATCTACACATTTGTTTCCTTCCCTTAATATATGTGTAAAAATGATTTCTTCAAACTCTTTAGCAAGATCTTGAATTTTCACAATTATCTCTTTTATGTTCCATGGAGTCTTTGATTTCCTCAAAATTGCATTTATTACTATGAGAGAATCACCTTCCATAAAAACTCTATTCCATTTCATGTGTTTACAGATTTTTAACCCTTCTAAAGCTACCCAAGCTTCAGCTTCATTATTTGTCTTAAATCCACAATTGAAAGCATAATGAGACAAAATCTCTCCTCTATTATTTCTAAGTATTACACCTCCTCCTGATGGTTTTGTGTCTCCTTTAGATGCTCCATAAAAATTCAACTTAACTCACTCCACATTTGGTGATTTCCACTTTGATGGATGGTCTTTACATTATAAACAAGATTTTAATAATTTCCATAGAGTCAAAGTGTGGTTAAAGTGCTTTTACCATTTGTTAGAGTTATTATATTATTTGGTACCATTGATTATCAAGAGATACCATGGTACCCTATTATAAATATTTATTTTATAGAGTGTGTTTAATACTTGTATAAAGTATATGTCAAAGTGAGAAGAGTGTTTATGTGTGAAAGGTTTCGAGTGTGCAAGTGTGAAGTCATCAAGTATGCAAGTGAAGATTTATAGGTGATGGGTGTCAAGTTTAAAAGTGAAGAGTCATGTGAGATGTGTTAAGATGTGAAGTAGGAGGTTATGTAATGATGAGAAGCTTTGTCACAATGTGAGGCATGTGAAAGGTTGCATCTGTCAAGAGTTAAGAAGTTTTGAAGATTTTCTATGTAGAGTTATATATTGGAGACACAACTCTATTCTATGTAATATTTTAAAAGTAATTGAATGAAGTTTGTATTAAGAGGTTTTTATTATCAATAAAGTGTTATCTTGTGTAATATGTTGTGATTATGAGAGATCATTTGCGACTTTTAAGATTTTAGGAAATTAGACCCGTGATATCTTTGGACCTATTTGCTAATAATGGTATTAGATCCACTTTAGAGAGCCCTATCCAAAGTGAACATGAAGAGTGAGAATATTGAAGGTGAAGAAAGAGAGAGAAGCATAAGGAGAAGAACATGAGTTTGCTAAAAGGATTGTTGGAGTTGGAGATAGTTATTGGAAAACATGGAAGGAGAGGAATGTGAGAAGAAGTAGAGGTATAGAAGATCATTAGAAGGAGATATTATTGGAGATAGTTGCCAAAAAACGTAGAAGGAGAGGGACATGAGATTGAAAGAAGATTGGAGAACATTTGAGTGAAAGGATTATTTATTTCTAGAGAAATCATTGAAGGGGAAATATTATTGAAGGCATATACTAGAACATTGAAAGGAGAGAGTTTGAAGATGCTATTTATTGCTATTGGAAGAGATGTTTGCTAATGTGAAGAGGATAATTGCTAGAAGTGTTGGAGACGAGTGTTGAAGATGAAGTGTTTGAGCTATGAATCAAAGCCTAAAACAAATAGAAGCCATACAAGGTTGAAGAGGCATTGAATTAATGAAACCAAAGCACAAAGAAATCATCGTAGGGACAACATAATATTTGGACTTCAATGTAACAATTGAGATTGCTTGGAACGTGAAAATTGTGTGTAAAATTTGGATGCCCTAAAGTTCGATTTGAAGTGAGACATGGTAGAAGATAGGGTAAATTCATTAAGTTTATTAAAGGGTGAGTTTGGTTTATGCATTATTTTGGGCACTTTACTTATTTGAAGAGGATAATTGATTTTATTAAATTTTAGGAGTTATAAGGATTTAAGGATAAATTTGGAAATTATGAAGTGTTGATAAGTAAAGGCTAAACTTGAGAGTTAAAAGGAATTTATAAGGAATTAATTAATGAATGAGAGGTGTAAGGAAATTAAACATTTGAAATTTAAATTGAAGATTGAATTAATTGGAGGTTGGGTCAAATTGAAATTTGAAAGTGAAATTGTGAAATTGAAATTTGGGAGTTGAAATTAAAAATTAAGGTTGATTGAAGGAGTTGTTTAAGAAAAGAAGAAGAAATTTCAAAAGAGTTACATCATGGCTAGAAAGCAAGGAAAAATGAATATTCAATATGAAGGAAAAGGAAAAACTTCTAAGAATCATTTACAAATTGTTTCAAAAGAAAGATAACATGGAACAATAGAACTGATGGAGCATATACAATTCATTCAAAGAGAAGCAGAAAGTATAGTTCTTATGATTCTTAAACAATGCATAAATTATTGTTTTGAAGATACTTATATCTTTAATGAAGGGAAATCAGATTACAAAACAACAGTGACATTCAAGACATCAAGGAAAGTTGCAAAATCAAGAAATATATTTTATGTTCCTATAAAAGTCCATACAAAATATGAAAAAGAAAATTACAAATGTAAATTTTGTAATAGGTATGGACATAAAGCTAAAGATTGTTGGGATCTTGTTCATTGTAAAAATTATGGGAGCCATAATCATACCCACAAAACTTGTTGGTACAAAGGAAATAGTGTTCATGAATGGAGCACTATAAAAGGTATATTAATGATGATATTAGATGAAATTCTCAAACATATCATTGCAAAAGCTACTATGGATATAATCAGAATCACAACGAACGTAGTATCAACAACAATAACTCATCTAAAACAAGAAGACAAGATGAAGACTGAAGATGAATATTAAATGTTAAAAGCCTTCACACTAAATAATGTAATACATGAGTATCATGAAGTACTATGGGGTACTATTGCAGTTATTTAGTTTAGGAAGTGTGTTTAATATTTGTCTAGAGTATGTGTCAAAACGAGAAGAGTGTTTGTATGTGAAAGGTATCAAGTGTTTAAGTGTGAGTTGTTATGTGTGCAAGTGAAGCGTCATAGGTGATAGGTATAAATTGTGGAAGTGAAGAGTCATATGAGATGTTTCAAGATGTGAAGTGGGAGGTTATGTAATGATGAGAAGCTTTGTCATAATGTGAGGCATGTAAAAGGTTGCATCTCCAAATATTTTGAGGAGAGCAATAGTCAGTAGTATTGAAGAGTCTTTATGTAAAGTTATATATTGGAGATAAAGCTCCATTCTATGTAATATTTTGAATGTAATCAAATGAAGTTTGTATTAAGAATTTTTATTATCAATAAAGTGTTATTTTGTGCAATATTGATGTTGTGATTGTGAGAGATTATTTGTGTTTTTAAGATTATGGGAAATTGGACCTATGATATCTTTGGGCCCATTTGCTAACACCATTGATATTTTTTTACTATATACTTTGTTATTGTAATTTATTTTTATTTTGGCATATCTTTAGACTAAATCCATTTTAATAAAATCCATTCTTTTTTATCTTCTAAGTTGTAAAAATGTATATGAATAAGGATAATATGATGAACATGGCAATGTTAAGGCATGAATTTAAGGATAAATATTACAACAAGCATCATTTTTTTTAATAATGTAATTAGAATTTTAATAGGTGTTTGAGTAGTTATACAACTTTTGCATGAACATTAAGATTTTACTTGTTTTGATTTCATTGCTATGCATATCACTCAATTTGAGTGGGCCTAGTGGCAAGAATTTGAAACTTTGAATAAGAGGTTCAAGGTTCTAATCCAATAGGGAGTAGAGTTGTACATCATACTTTCGTAATCAAAATTTGCTTGGATAAACATATATTGAGTAAATAACATCCTCTATGAGGGTCATTTCATATGTATGGTCTCATGGACGTTAAAAACTACTTTACCTTTTTATCTATATATATATAATAAAAAATTCATCATATGACATAAACTTTAGGCAATATAGTGAGCCACATATGCTAATAGAAACAATTTCTAGTAAAATGGAATGTTATATTGATCCATCACAAATTTATTAAAAGAATGAAATGCAAGGAATATGTGGAAAGAAACATAAATAAGAAAATAAAATCCTTTACATGATTACTTTATGATAAGGTTATTGAATGGCTTATTTGGAATTCAAGTTCAGGAGGATGTGCTACATTGTGCCCTATGGATATGTTCTTCTCAACATCAAAGGAAAGGTCACCTCCTATGTAGTAACAAAATTTACATTTTATATTAAGGGTGGGTGCCCATGTAATTTTGTTTATGAAGGTCATAATAGTGTTATATAAGACTGGATGTTTTTCCTATATCTAGATGAGCTAAGAAGGTCACTTCACCTTGTAGGCAAAGACAACACGAGGTTAATCCAAACCTAAGTAAAAATTTAATGATGGGATCACAAAAATATTATAATTGGGAATGGTTTGGTTAGATTTGATATACAAATAATTATAATGGATAAGAAGGTAAAGTAGAGGTAGAAGACAAACAAGATGACTAGAAGAAGAAAGAGAAAGAAGCAAAAGAGTGCAAGTGATAGACCAAGTATACAATAAAAGTAAAATAAGTAGAGAAGTGCAAGTGTTAATAAAAGTGTAGTAAGTATAGAATGTATTGGTCATTCAACTGAGTGTTAACACATATTCTTCTCTAGAACTTTTTGTTCATAAGAAATAAGGGTCTTGGGAATTATGTGTGATTTTTTTAGAATCAAGCAAAATTATCGTTACCAAGGTGTTGTAGGTGAGTTGGAGAGGAGAGGGTAATCCTCCAAGGGAGGTCCCGAGTTTGAATCTCCACCCTACCAAAATTTTGAACTGGGTACCCAAAATCCAATTGATAATTTTGGTGCGGGAAGGGTCGGGCGTGACTCTCGGGTGAATTTGACGATGTAGAACCCCCTGGTCGTGGTATCTCAAACCAAGGTGGCCCCGCAAGGGGGTCTTCGCTTTAAAAAAAAAAATCAAAATTACCATCAAGGACAAATTTCCTATTCTCATCATTGATGAGTTATTAGATGAAATTCATGGTGTTCATTTCTTCTCAAAGCTAGATATTTATTGAAGTTATCATCACATAAGATTCCAAGAAGTTGAAGATAATATTCCACACTCATGAAGGCCATTATGAAGTCCTTATCATACCATTTGGTTTTACCAATGCATCATCCACATTTTAGAGTCTCATGAATGTAATATTTTTACCATTTTTATGTAAATTTTTGGTTATTTTTATGATATTCTAGATTATAGTCGTACATAGCCAGAACATTTGCAACATTTAGACTAGACACTACAACTCCTAGTCAATAATCAACTATGTTCCAAAATATTCTAATGTTCTTTTGGCATGCAAGAAGTGGAATAGCTAGTCCACATAGTTTCAAGGGAAGGGGTCAAGGTGGACCCTAAAAATATTGTAGTCATACAAGAATGGACCAAACCATAAATCCTCTAAAGTCTTTGAGGTTTCCTATCTCTCACTAGCTATTATGAAATATTTGTCCATGATTATGGGAATATTGCATCCCTTTTTACTACTATGTTGTGGAAGAACTTATTTCTTTGGTAAAAACCCACTAAACATATGTTTTTACTAGTAAAGCAAGCTATGCTCTCACTTTCATCCTTGCTATGCCTGATTTCTCTAGGTTATTTATGGTTGAAAACGATGCCTTAGGAAGTAGAATTAGTGTAGTGATTATGTAGGAAGGGTGGTCATTAGCCTTCACTATTAAGGTACTATCAAGCAAAAACCTAGGAAAATCAACTTAAGAGAAGGATATGATGATGATACCACATGTTGTAAACCAATGGAGGCCTTATCTTATTGGGTAACATCAAAACAAACCACCATAGCCTTATGTACTTTCTTGAGTAGTGTGTATTTATGATTGCACAAAAAAAATGGGTTACCAAACTATTGAGGTATAATTATGAGATCATTTATAAGAAGGGAAAGGAAAATATAGTTGTTAATGTACTATCCTACCAATACAAGTATCATTATGTTCCAATCTACACATCCTCAATAGATCCACCAACTTCAAGGATAAGTGACCCAATATCCCACCTTGGAATCATTAATTCAACAACTTTAAATTGATTCTAACTCTCACCCAATATATACATGAGATGGAAAATATCTATGATACTGAGATCACCTCGTTCTCCCTTAAAATTTACCACTTTATGAGTCCATGTTATAGGAAATGTATGCTTCTATGAACGTAGGACATTGAAGCTTCTTAAAAATGTTTGAATGGGCTAAATGCACTCTTTCCTAGTAGGGTTATGCACAGTGGATAATATTCACAAATTGGGCAATTTTTAGCATTTTTGAAAATGCAAAATTGGTAAATTTGGGGACCCTGGACGTTGGCCCATTCGCTCAAAAATTTTGGGACAAAAAAATTTTAGGGGTCGCTTCACCACGCATTGATAATAGTATTACAGATTTTTTAAATTTACTAGCACTCCCACCTAAATCGAGGACCCTTTTTGCCTTAAAATTATAAATTTTCAACTTATCCTGCCAAATTCGCCAATTATACTAGTATATATAATTAATGCGCCAATGGTACTTTTTCATGTAAAACATTCAAGCTATTAGAAAATTGAGCAGCCACAGTAAAAAGCAAAACCTTCCAAGCGAAAAGATGAAGTGAAACATTCTATCTCTTGTAGAATTCTATCGAACTTTGGTCATGTGTAGAAACCAGTTTATTTGGATTAAAATTCTACTCGAATCCGAAATCAGACCCATATATGTACCTGAATAGATTTGAATATCGTTTTACACCCAAATTGATTGCCAGATCTTGTTCTGCACCTAGACCAACTGCTAGACTCTATTTTGCACTCGAAATAACTGTTGAACCTTGTTCTACACCCAGACCAACTTCCAGATCCTGTTCTACACCTAGATCGACAACCAAACCCTATTTTGCACTAGGACCGACTGTCAAACCCTGTTATGCACCCGAAATGACATCCAAACCCTATTCTACACCCGAATGGACTATCGAACCTTGTTCTACACCTGGACTAATTTATCCTACTTTAATGCAATATTTTTGTTTGCTCTATACTCTTCCATAATATGCATATAGGGAAACTTGGATCAATTTCATTCAAAGCCTTGGTTTTGGTCCGAGGATACTTTCTTTAGAAATTAGCTTTTTACCTTAAAAAAGCTTTAATTTTTTTATAATGAAGAATATGTAATCAGTCATGGTATCCATATCATTGTTTTGTTATTTTATTCCATGCTTATTTCTTAAGATAATTAGAACTATAAAGGAAGGAAGAAATCCCCATATATTTTATTCACATAATATGCTTTCATCTTAAGACATGAAGGGTTAGTCTAATGCCTTTATTACTTAACACTCTTCTCTTTCATATGATTGGGAAATCTCGAGTATTATGTATGACCAAGATTATAGGAACTAGTTGGTTAGTTATTCCTTCCATGGAGTGAAGTGGGGCTAAAGAAGAAAAACAATAAACTTGTTCCTATAGTGCAAGCAACTTTATCACTTTTGTGTACCAACTAGAAGGCAGGGGTTCCTTATGGACCAGTGCACCTCTCACCCTTGACCACTAGTACAAATTTAGTTAGGGTTTCTTCTTGGATTCTTCCATTATAACTTAATGAAGGACCATTACAAGCTCTAGTGCCTCGATTCGGTTAATAATGTTCTAAAAACTTGCGATTCCTCATGTTCTCAAGTTGTAGGGATTTTAAAATCCAAATTGAGCCAATTGATGTGTAGCATTATGGCCTTTCCATTCTAATTTTTGATAAGAAATAAAATGCCTACCTTTGTGAATGGATTTTTGCTCAATCCACCTTTGATCATTGCTATGAACAAGTCAATTCCCCCTCCTCTAGCTACTTATATATCTCAGTTATATTTATATTAATGGGTATTGTACATGACAATAAACTAGCTATAGTTGATGCTTTACTAAATAGGTCTTATTGAACCGAGCCAAGTTGAGTCAAGTCAGTTATTATTATGTTTCAAAAGAGAGTATTCTAAGGTCGAGTCTATTATAACATATATACGTTACACCCACTCTCTAGTGAAGTAGTTGCATAGCTTTATAGCAAAGGAGTTGCACTTACTCCCTAGCTAGACATTGCACACACTTCGGATTTATGCACTCTTGTTCTTTAGAGTATGGAGGGTTGTTGCATTAATTGTTACATCCATACAATTGATGCATGAGGAAGGAAGACAAATATCCAAAAGGGAGAGCACATATTTTTAAGATTGATCTTATAAGGATAGGATTGAACAATTGGATATACAAAGTAGAGGATCTTTAGGCACTCAACCTTTAGAGTTAAAGTGGATGGGGATAGAAATTAAATTAATTGATATGCAGGAGAAGATGAAAGAGTTGTACATACATGGGACAAAGTCACCAAAGAATAACACAAATCAAGGTAACCCCATCCCTCCAAGCAACCAATTCCTTTATAGAGAACCACTTCCTAAAGGGCATTCTCAAATCATATAGCTAGAAGAAGGAGATTGAGTATCCATATTGTATGACAAAACTACAATTTTTAATCTTGCAATAATACTCATATTCATTAGTTTGTTTACCTCATGGATCTCTTCTTACCCCCCAATCAGGCAAACTAGAACATCTCTGAGATTGGAATGAAAAGGTCTTGCCCTCCGTATTCATGGACAATGGTATAGGTGCCTTGCTTTGGGAAAAGCATCGATTTCTATGGTGGATAAGTGAAGTGGGCTACTACTAAAGGTACCCACACTTCCAACTAGGTCAATGGTTTTCTTCTAGAAAATAAATTTTATAGTTCACCATTTTTTAATCTCATTTATAAATCCCTTGCAATTCCATTATCAATTAGGTCTCTGTCTTTGTGATATCCTCAACCATCCATATATTGAGAAACAAGGATGAGAAATGAGGGGTTGTCTAGTGTATTTTTATCCACAATAGTGAACCCTTCTCCATGTCAATAAGCACTACAATCAAGAAATGTGGGCTCCATTATTCTATGAAAAGGAAGTTCTTCAATGAATAAGAAGAACACATATAGATTTATAATGTAGAAGTGGTCAAACCTTCTTGATAAGTAGGCCTTGCCAATCTAATTATCAACAAATAACACAAGGGGGGATGTGAGCATGAATACCCCATCCATGGAATAGTATTTCCAAATAAACAAGATTTGATGATAAATGGAAATAGATATCCCTATAGCTTGTTAGCTTCCAATAGATATAGGTTTGATAGTTGACATTATTCTCTCATTAATGATATGCTTCATAGTAGATACAAACTTTTGAGAATAGAGAGTGTTTGTCTACCTTAGGTGCTTGCTAGAAGACTCCATCTAATGCTTGCTATAGAGAGACAACCTACTATTGCCACACATGTGTATAGCAAGTCATTCAAAAATTGATAAGGGGAATTGCACATGCATGAATAAAGGTATGTGTATGGCCTTTAAGAAGGCAAAAAATAAGTAAAGATGAATTAACATGTGCAAGAAAGCGACATAGTGAGTTCACCGTGTTATAATATGATGTATAGTGGCCACTAGTAGAGGGAAACAAGTGAATGCATGAGTTTGAACCTTGTCATCTTCTCTCTCAATTCCTTTATGAAACACCAATATGAATGAATGAAATGTCTACTCACTATGAAATATGTAGCGACAACTAACTAGGTCAAATTAGAACAACTAGAGATGAGTAACAACAAATACAAAAATTTACCAAAACATACTAATTTGATCCATAAGCATCACCGAAATAACCACACAATCTATTTACCAAATAATACCTTTGATTCCCTCAAACCTTTAACCTATTTTTCAATTTTCCATTTCCTTCCCATTTTCTTTCCTGATCTATAAAGAGCCAAATCTTGACTCTTTCCTCAAACAAATCAAGGATCTTGATTAATCCTTTAGCTTAGGTTAGTGAAATATATCATTGCTTAGATTTTATGCTTTATATTAAGATAAATTATGTTGTATATTTCTAGATATCTGATCTACTTATCAAACTGAACTTAAAATAAAAAATTGCAGGAATGAAATCACACACACAATCACGGATTGCAAGAGGACACAATATTTTTTTAACATGGAAACCCCAAAATGAATAAAACCACGACCCAAATAAATTAGATAGATTGTTATTAGGATTCAAAACTGATACAAATCCTTATTGATATTCAGTTGGTTGTATTCTTCAACTTGTTCTCCCTAATATTTGCTTTTGCCTCCTCCTCCTCTGCCTCTAGGGTTCTCCAAATGCAAATGTAGCAATTAAACCCTAACAATGTATGTCCCAAAATTCCCTTTTTCCTATTTAAGTGTTGGTATTTATAACCCACTCCTTTTTTCCTGTTATTGTTCACCCACTTGCAAACTTGTATGTAACACGTCTATAGGTGTATTTTGAGCATTATAGTTCAATGTGTGTCCCAAAATATAGTTCATTGTTCATAAAGAGTTCTGCCAAGTAGGTATGTTATATATGTTAGCTTAGTTGTACCCTAAACATTACCTCTTTATATTAAAAACAAAAAAATGTATTCATTGTAAAATTGGAGGAAATTATTGTTTCACACTTAAATTGAAAAAGTAAATTAGATTTATTGAACTATATCATTCATATATCACCGTATTTGCATCGGGGGTAGCCTGTTTGCAAAGGTAGTAGTTTGATTTAAATCCTTTGAGTGCACACCAGACCAATGATGACGGTATGAATCCCGAGAGACTGGTGATCCCCTTCATGCCAAGTCAACAATAACAAGGTGGAATAGGTTTTGTGGGAGCAACCCCTGTGGTTTGAACCCTACACTTATCAATTACTATAAATAGTGTGGTTGTTACCAACTCTCATATGTAACCAAAAAAAATTATAGCACCAAAACAAATATGTTGGCTTAAATCCATATGAATCACCTTGATAAGGTGGTGAATATCTCATTCCAAGTCTAAACATATAAAAAGTATATTTTATTTACACATTTTAAAATAAAACATGAAAAATAAGAAAGTAATATAATAAAATATACATGCACTTGGGGGTGCAACACAACGGTTCGGGCTTTGGCTCTTCTTCGGGAGGTCCAAGGTTCAAACCACGGCGTGGGCGAGTGTGTGAAGGGGTGGGTGTGTGGTGGCTTTGTGTTAAATTCCCTATTGATAAGTATAGCTCTCAACTTTAAGAAGGGTCATGGTTGGGAGGAGACTTCTCAGCCTCGTACGTCGATCATAGGGGGTTTCTCACAATAACTAAATCAAATATATATATATATATATATATATATATATATATATATATATATAGTATAAAACAAAAGATACACAATAAATAAATAGTTTATAAAATTAATTTGGAATTGTTGAAATTAGTTAACTTTTATGAAGAAGTTTAGGTTAAAGTCTCTTGGAATATAGTATATGTGAATGGTGGATATTTGACTTCTTATCATGATCTCATTATAAACTAAAATCCATAATAATTTATTTTTTTTTAATAATAAATTATAAATAATAATAATATTATTATTATTTTAAAAATTTCTAACACATTTTAGTGATTTATGATTGAGATGGACTCCACTTCTATAACTTTGACCACATTGTAGTATTATTACAACTTAACAATTATGCACGTATCACTTGACAAGATTTGAACCTAGGTCTTCTCTTTGAAAGTAAAAGAACGTAATCAATTAAGCTCATGCAATTTAATATATTTTAAATATATATACATATTACTAGAGAAAAGACGGTTGTACTTGGGTCCCCTACCTTGAAAAATCACAACTCTCTTCTTTATAGCTTGAGTGTTTACAAATAGTTTCAATTCTCATATCAATTAAGATGTTATAGCTAGATACCTCTATCTTTTTTCATAAAAAGTGATATTCATTTGTTTTTCTTCTTAATTTTTTTTTGTAAATACAAATATTCAACATCCTTCTTCTTGACATTTTCATTTGTAAGTCTAAATTCTTGATTTTCATTTTTTTGGAACTTTTAAAAATTTCTTTGTAAATACAAGTATTCCATAATTCGACACCCTTCTTCTTGATATTTTCTTACAACAACCTTCACAATACCAAAACTCCACCTTTACCATGTATGCACAACATCTTAGTAGAGTAATATTTCCAAATATTCATGCTATCATAGTTCACATTACCAGATCTAGATTGTTGGTTTCCGTCCTGAAGCATAAGTGCAACCATGAGAACTATAATATATAGTTTATTGAAAACACATTAATGTTATACAATACAACAAATACTATCGATGAAAAACATTACAGTAAATCTTAATCATTATTTTATTTAAACAATCATCATTTTCTTGTGTACTTCAATTAAACTTACTACTTGCTCTAACCATGGAAAAGAGAATTTAACTTCACAATCATTCCCCTCTATTGGCTAGCCTATTTGCACATTTGTTATGTTCCCTTACCATATGTGTAAACCTGATTTCTTCAAACTCCAAAGCAAGGTCTTGTATTTCCACAATGATCTCTTGTATGTTTCATGAAAACTTTGCTTTCCTAAAAATTGCATTTATTATTATTAGTGAATCGCCTTTCATCCATACTTTGTTCCATTTTATTTATTTGCATATTCTTAACCCTTTCAAAGTTTTCCAAGCTTCAACTTATTATTTGCTTTAAATCTACTATCGAAAGTGTAATGTGACAAAATCTCATCCTTATTATTTCTAATTATTCATCCTCCTCCTATTGGTCTTGGATTTCTTTTAGATGCTCCATCAAAATTCAATTTGACCAACTCCACTTCTAGTGGTTTCCACTTTATATTATTTGCCTTCCTTTTGTTTCTCTTATACCCAACATCACAATTCCATGTGATGACTTGACTCCATCTATCAAGGCTCTCTACTTTAATATTAAGGATCGGGTGAGTTGATAGGGTTGTTTAAGACTCCTCTATGGATAAAAAAGTCTTCATTTTCATTACCTTTAAACTACTTTCCTTTCCTTTAAATATTATTTTATTCCTTTCCATTTATACAATCCAAAGTATTATATCTTTTGATGTATCTTATATTATCTATAACACCTCACTTTTAAAAGTGTTGTACCATTGCTTTAACCGTTCTTCAATTCTACCAATCATCATCATGCATTTACCAAACATATTAAGAATGCATTGCCATAGTTCCAAGACTATTGAATAGTGTCCCTAGAGATGGTTGATACTCTCCTCCTTCGTACATTGAACACATTATGAAGGTCCATGAAAACCCCTTTTCATTAAGTTATCCTACGATAAATTTTTCCTGTGACCTACTAACCATACAAACATTCTAACTTTTGGAATGCTTAAGCTATCCCAAATATCTCTCCATATTCTTGCAGTATTTCTATTTTGTTGGTGCTTTACATTATATCCGTTTTTTATTGTGTATTCTCCTGGGCTATTCAAATCCTAAATCAACTCGATTGTCCTCGAAATAATCACTATTGTCATATTTCTACTCAATTACCTCCTAGAAATAATGTTCAATATACTTATAAAAAAAGTTTATTTTCATTTGTATCTTCCTTCTTGATCCTTGTACATAACGTTTGAAACCCTATTGCCTTCCATCCATGCCTTCCCGCAATTCCCACCACTAAAATCCAGCCATTTGCCCTTCATCATAGCTTTCCCGCCATTTCTGCCTATTTATTTATATATTTTATATATATTTATAATATATATATATTTAAATAATAATATTTTAATATTATATTTGATATATACTTATATGAATAAATAAACCACAGCCATCAAATTTCATTCAATCTCATCCATCCATCCACCTTGATCCATTTCACACCCTAAACTTATTATCCACCCTTGGATGTGTTTTAATCTTAGCCACACGATTAGTGTCATTGAAACCCTAGCATGCCCTAGGCTAGATTATAAGTAGGAGCCATTTTGATGGCTCAAACCCTAAGTTTTTGAGTGTCCTAAGTCCCTAAGTCTTTTTCTAACCCTAAGTCTCTTAAGTTTTTGATTTCCCTAAGTCCTAAGTTCTTCCCTAAAACGTCCTGTTGTTATTCCCACATACCCTCATATTGTTTCGACCATATCTCACTCATTCAGAGTCACATTGAGCCAAAATTTTGAGGGTAGGTTCCTAATGAGGTCCAGGATGTCTCCACAAAAATTTAGATTGATGGGAGTAACAAAGATCTCAAACAAACCCTATATTTGGATGTGATGCTAGGGCATCACCGCACTAGTCACCTGCATCAGACATCACGCATCAAAAGACAAGTAAGGTAAATCACTTTTGGTTATTTTGTTTTATTATATTCATATTTTGTATGCATTGCAAGTTAACAATAGCTAGGGTTTTCTATTAATGTTTGAGGGTCTCACACAGTGGAGCCCTCACTAGTATTGGTAACCCTTGATATTGTTGTTATGTGTGCAGGTCTGCAGATTCATTAGCGTTGAGTAGATGATTAAGCTGGAGTAGCCTAGTATTGGATAGCATGAAGCCCAATCACCACTATTGGGATCAAAAGCGCGATTGAAGACATTACAACTTTGCTTCTTAGGGTTTCGAAGAATCCTGAATGTTTTATTATTGTATCACAAGGATTATACATCATCCTGATTTGTAACAATGAAGTTTATAAGCTCCCCCATTCATTAATATAATAAATGTCATTGTTGTGCAATTCTGGTGTTTGTGTATCCATTTATTTAAGCAATAGTTGTAGTATTATTTTTTTGTATCTAAACCTATCACCATTTTATTTTGAAGTAATCTCATCCATGGTTTCAAAATTGGATCTAGATTGAGTGGTTTTCTTATCATGCCAATTATCCACCCAAATAAAATATATATCTCTAGTTCCCACCACTCATCTTAGACCTTTAATCACTAGATCAATTAATTTTTTTAAACCATTCTATAGAGAAAAACCATCTAATAGTGAGAATGCAATAAATATCAAGCTTGGGTCATTAAGCTCAACATACTTACTTAAGAAAAATTCTTGTCTATTGTCTTTGACTCTCTTTTTACAATCTCCAAATTAATTTTCCCCTAAGAGCTAAGTTTGCATCTATAAGAACTTTTACACCGAAATCTCCCCTTATTTTATCATCACACACCTTGTTCCATTTCACCAAAGGAAATTTTCCTTTTACCATGTAATTTTGACCACAAAGATGATCACATAATATAGATTCAACTTTTTTCTACCAATTTTGGCATAATATACAAGGGCATATACTATGTTAGAATGACCTTTACGACTGATTTAATTAGCTACACTCTTCTTGCTAACAATAACCATCTACCTTTCTATGCCAGTAGTTTATTTTGAGCTTTACTTATGATTGGATTCTACAATACTATCCTCATTTTTGGAAATTTTGAGACCCTAAGTCAAAGTTGTCATTGATGTCACCAGATGAAGTCATCTTTAATGTCAAGGACTTTGTCAAAAAACAAAGATGTCAAGGTTGTCATTTGATATTCAGGAAGAAGCTTCAAATAACACCAAAGGTCAAGAGAATCAGTGTAGAAGTTAAAGGCAAAAGGGCTCCATAATATTTTAATTTTATATGGAAGCTTAGTTTAAAAGGTGTTTCATAAAAACCTAAGGAGGCTTATTGCAAATTTAAAAGGAGGCCTAATATTTATTTTATAAAATATTTAAATTCAAAAGGAATTTAAATTTTATAAATAAATATCATTAATACCAAGTTGTGCAATAAGAGAAGGCCCTAATAAAACCAAAGGTTTTATTAAATTAATTTATAACATTTAAATTTAAATAAATTTAAATCACTTATAAATTAATTTGAACGCCTATGTTGAATAATATTGGAGGAGCGTTAACGTGTTTGCATAAAGAATGAAAGGCTATATATATACCATGCCTTGAAGGCATTTTAATTATCCTTGCTTCAAACGTTATTTTGTATGTGAATTGAATGAAGAGGAGCTCATGAGAAAAGACAGCAAATTTGTATTTTGTGTGACAGCGATTGAGAACAAATTGAAAGCGCCAAAATTTTGAGAGCCAGCTGGGCAGCGTGGCCGAGTGGCGAGGAGGCATTGGCTAAAATGTTGAGGTACCAAGTGGCATGCATTCGAAATGCGGCGAAAGTGTTTGCATTATGTTGGAAGCGCTAAGTGACGACACATGTTTTGGCAGAGAGAGGGAGGTTTATTGAGCACGTTGTGCTCTCCACTCCCCAAGCAAGTGCTTAGCTCGAGCAGAGGTTGGAGTCGCGACAAAGGTGTTGGTCGTGGGCTGCGTTGAGGGTTTGAATCCCTCCAAAGGCAAGGTAATTAAATTTTGATTATTTTTAATATTGCCTAAATTTGGGAGTTAAAAGGGTTGCTAGTTGGAAATAGTTGAAAGGGTTGCTAGTTGAAAATTGGTGTTTGTTGGAAATTGTTTTTAATAAAGTTTGAAGTTATAAGGAGTTTGATTTTATTTTTAAATAAAGTCTTAATTATTATATTTGCATATTGGAGGAGTAAGACTTTAAGAGTGTTGATTTTATTTGTAAAGGGATTTTTTCCAAAGAGATTATTATGAATATGTTGGATATTATTTTAAAGTTGGAGTGATAAGGTGTATTTTGTTTGATATCATTTTGTATTGTGATTCATTGAGAAAATTATTATCTTCTAACCTTTCTTTGAGATTTGCAAAGAAGTGATTGTGAGTGTGGCAGATTTATGAGATCCCTTCATCATAAATAAAAAGGTATGAACACATTCTTCCATAGTTGAGTTGATTGATTGACTTTCTGGAAAACAAAGTTTGGAGTGAAAAGGATTTGATTAGGGTTTCTTTTTCGAGAGTGTTTGAGTTAATGCTTCAAGGTTTTCTGGAATAAAGAGTTGTTAAAACCTTGTTTTATAAGCATTATTGTTGAAGCCATTGGTTGTGTAAAGAACTTGAGTTAGGGTTTTGCAAAAGAACATGAGTATCATTGTTATGTGAAGATTGATTTATAAGCATTGTTGTTGAAGAGAGTTGTTATGCAAAGAACTTGAGTTAGGGTTTTGCAAAAGAACATGAGTATCATTGTTATGTGATATTTGTTGTTAAGCATTGTTGGAAACATTTTGAGTTGATGTTTATATGCTTGGACTAGGGTTTGTGAGAAAGGGTTGTTTCTTGAGTGATTGGTTGAGTAGAGTTGGTTGAGCCTAGTCAAGTGGGTGTGTGAAGTGTTTGTTCAAGTTCCATAAAACAAATTATCCTATATTATGATTTGAGTTGAGAAATTGCTTGAGCATTGAGTTGAAACATATTGGGTCTCTAACAATTCACTTTATGTTTCTATGAGATTGTTTAAATTTTGTGTGAGTTTATTGAGCAGATTTGGACAAGTTTTGAGTGGACTTATTTAGAAGATTTGAGCAAGTTCTGAGTGAGCTTGTTGAGCAGGTTTGGACAAGTTTTGAGTGGACTTGTTGAGTAGATTTGGACAAGTTCTAAGTGGACTTGTTGAGCAGATTGAGCAAGTTATGAGTGGACTTGTTGAGCATATTTGTACAAGTTCTGAGTGATCTTGTTAAGCAGGTTTGGACAAGTTTTGAGTGAGCTTTTTAAGCAATTTGTGCAAGTTCTAAGTGGACTTATTGAGAAAATTTGAGCAGGTTCTGAGTGGACCTATTGAGTAGATTTGAGCAGGTTTTGAGTGGACCTATTGAGCATATTTGAGCAGGTTTTGAGTGGACCTATTGAGCAAATTTGAGTAGGTTCTGAGTGGACCTGTTGAGCAAATTTGAGACAGAGCTTTGGAGGTGACAAAGCAGAGAGGACAATAGTATCCAATGGATAGAGATCCATCAGCCAGGGCAGTGAAGATAGGTCTGCTGAGTGGGGACAAGAGTCTTAAGTGGAGAGATATCCACAAGCCAGTGCAGTGGATGCAATAGTCTTCTAGAGGATCACCAGCTAGAGCAGAGGATAAGGAGTTCCATGAACATGATTTAGGGGATTGATATCTCCTTTGGATAGAGGTCCATAAACATTGTAATAGGGAAGGATTCCCAAGAGACTGATTGAGAAAATTTTAGTAAAATATTTTCTCCGTGGAGTAGCCCACATTGGGTGAACCACATAAATTGTAGTGTCTCTATTGTGTATGGTATTTTATGCATTGCTTTGATTAATGATGTTGATATTGCTATCTATACATTGCATAATATTGATTGGGAAAGAAAAGTAAAAAGTGGTCTTATACTTTTCACCCCCCCTCTCGATATAAGCTTGTGTTCTTCAATTATCTCCTCAAAAAGGGAATCCCTAGAAAATTTGTTAGCAAATTTGCCTCCTCCATTTGAAGTAACCTACATATCCATGCTTTGATTCTAGTTGGAGTGTTTAGGAGGTAAATTTTAGATTTTGTCCTATTAACTTTCTACCCCGACACTATCTCATATTTTTTAATAAGTTATTCAAAGATTTGATCTCATTTTTTCTTGCCCTCCCAAAAAGGGTTGTATCATCTACAAATTGTTGATGGATGATGTTGTCAATGTTATTACTAGCCTTAAGTCCACTTATTAGCCCATATTTGTATGCCTTATTTAAGTTCCTTCCTAATATCTCTACCATAATAAGGAATAGATATAGTGATAGAGGATCTCATTGTCTTAGTTCCCTCTTGAATTCAAATGATTTTGTTACTAGCTCGTTGCCCAACACTAAATATGATGTTGTAGAGATACAAGCTTTAATCCATCTGACCCATTTCTTCCCAAATCCTAACTTTTCTAATATTACAAAAAAAAAAATCCTATTTAACCCTATCATAGGATTCATTCATATCAAGTTTTAAGATCATTGCTCTCTTATCCAGAAGTTGTTGAATGCATCACTTCATGAACTACTATGATCCCATTCAGAATTTGTCTCCCTTTCATAAATTTTCATTGCTCTTCTAAAATAATTTTCTTTAAAAGTGGTCTTAACCAATTTGCCATCACTTTGGAAATTATCTTATATGTTGTTGGCAATTTTGGGTACCCCTTTACTCTAAGTGTAGATGTTGTCATTGATGTCAAAGAATTCTTGAAGCAATTTGATTTGATGTCAAAGAATGTGTTTTGATGAAGGTTTCAGTTTGGACAGTGGTTTTCCAAGAAGATCAGTGTAGCCCAGTTGCAAAAGATCAAGAAAAAGACAAGTAAGAAAAAGTATGCAGGCGGCTGGAAAAATTGTCGCAATTTCGTGACATGTTTGAGGAGAGAGAAAGTGCTGGCAAAACTGTCATGATTTCGTGACATGTTTGAGGAGAGAGAAAGTTCTGGCAAAACTATCGCGATTTCGTGACATGCTGGAAGGCAGAGATGAAGCAGGCAAAACTGTCGCGATTTTGCGACATGTTGGCAGAGAAGAAGAGCAAGATGGAAAGTGTCACGATTTTGCGACATGTCGCATTTTTGCGACTCGAACAGTGCAGGAAGGCAGAGAAAGAAAAGTGTCACGATTTCGCGACATGTTGCAGAAGAGAGAGTCCGTAGTGTGAGCTATCGCGATTTCGCAACAAGATCAAAGAGAGAGAAAGTTATTCAGAAACTGTCATGATTTTGTGACATGTTGCAAAGTTCCAAGTGAGGACTGTCATGTTTTCGCGACATGCTGCAGAAGTCGAGGTGAGGACTGTCACGATTTCACGACATGTTGAAAAGCTCGAAGTAACAACTGTCGTGATTTCACGACGTGCAACAAAGGAAAGAGTCTAAAATGATAAGTGTCACGATTTCACGACAGGTTGAGTTGGCAGCTTTCAGTTGGAGAAAGTGTCGCATTTTCACGACAAAAATTGGAAGCAGGTCTTCTATAGGATAAGTGTCACGATTTTGCAACAGAAGCAGAGAGGAAGGCTTTGTAGACAAAAGCGTCATGATTTCGTGACATGTTCCGTTTTTGCTAGTGCAAGCAAAGAAGAAGGCCATGAAGTCATAATGGTCGCGATTTCATGACAGAGTTGAAGATGATGTTAGCAGAAGCAGATGTGTCACGATTTCATGACAAAAGCAGAGAAGAAGGCAATGGAGTCTAAAGTGTCACAATTTCATGACAGAGTTGCAGATGACGTCAGCAGAAGCAGATGTGTCACGATTTTGTGACAAAAGCATAGAAGGCATTAAAGTCTAAAGCGTCGCGATTTAGCGACAGGAGTGAAGATGACGTAAGAAAAAGTCAAAAGTGTCACGATTTCATGATAAGAACATAGTCAAGGCAGACAAAGGCAATAAGTGTTGCGATTTCACGACAGCAGGCATAGAAGGTGTACGATAGGCAAAGGTGTCACGATATCGCGACATGTTGAAGTTTCATGCCAGAAGCTATAGAACCAGAGGCGATTGAAGGACAAAGTTAACCTTGAGCCGACAAAGTTAAATTTGGGCCGACGCAGCGTAGGGTTTTGCAGTCGACGTAGTTGAAGAGTAACAGCCGACTAAGTTTGAGATTTTTGATCGTGATTTCTACTCTATAAAAGGAGGGCTATTTCAAGTTGAAGGTATGGAATGCGAGTATCAAAATTGCGCAGGTTAAGTCCGCGGTGCGCAAAGAGCAGTTGTGTCGCATCGATCGAAGTGTGCGTTCAAAGTGTGATTCGTAGATAGAGTGCAGGGGAGAAGTTTGTTCATCGAAAAGCAAAGAGTGTGAAGACTGTGCTACTATGTTTTCGTAGAAGTACATAAGTTGATCGAGTGCTGTTGTGTTTGCGCAGACAGTGAAAAGTTGGTTTTGACCAAGTGCGGCTGTAACAGAAAAGAATAGAGGAAGAGGACAGAATTATGCCAGACCGAAGGACTGTGTTTGGTGCAGATAAGAGGACTAGCTTAGGAGGTGAAAGAGTTGAGGACAGAGGTCTCCATCCAGAGCAGTGAAGATAGGTGTCTTCTGTGGATAGAGTTCCACTTGCTAAGGGCAACAGAGGCAGAGGTCTTCTAGAGGATCACTAGTAAGAGCAGAGTTAGGGGAAGGTATCTCCTTTGGGTTGGTGCCCATAAACATTGTAATTGGGAAAGGTTTTCCCAGATTCTGAGTTGATAAAATTTAGTGAAAATTTTATCCGTGGAATAGCCCGCGTTGGGTGAACCATGTAAATTGCTATGTCTCTTTGTGGATGATGTGTTGTGCTTTGTTTTAATTGCTGCTATTGATACTGCTTTCTATACACTGCTTAGTACTGATTTGAAAGTTGATTTTAAAGCAAAAGTAAAAAGTGGTCTTATACTGTTCACCCCCCCTCTCAGTATAAGCTTGTGTTCTTCATATGCCATATTACATAGGCTTATGGGCCTAAATAAATCAACCAATTCTACATCCTTCTTTTTTGGAATTAGGGTAAGATATGTTGTGTTTATATTATAAGGTATGTATCATTTTACCCTAGATTGTTCGACTACCACCAATATAGAATCCTTCACTATTTCCTAGTTATGTTGATAGAATGTTGTAGAGAGTCCATCCAAACTTGGAAATTTATCCTTCTCAAAAGAGAAAAGAGCTTAATGAACTTCCTCTAGTGTAATAGGGTCCAATTTTCTATTGTCTTCATCTATTATAACTTAAGGTACTTCTTGTAGTAGTTCATCATTAAGAACTTTAATCTCCTCTGATCCTAAAATATTATGGTAAAAAAGCCTTACCTCCTTTTTTATTTCACTTTGATCTTCAATACAAACCCTTTCTAATTTAACTCTACTAAGTAGGGATTTGATCTTTGTACTATTGTCATCCTATGAAAAACTTTATGTTTTTATCTCCTTCAAACCAAGTTTATCTCGATTTTAATCTCTAAAATTTCTCTTACTCAAAATATTATGATATTCATTAAGCAACTATCTTTCCTTAGAGCTTGGATTATTTTGCTCAACGTTTTGGAATTTGAAAGTTTCTCTTTTATTTCTTCTTTCTTCTAAAAAATGTTCTTAAAAGTTTTGTTCCATTCTTTTAATCTAGATATCATTGATTTAATTTGTTTTGGAAGTGTATACAACCCACCATTTCCTAAAGAATTTCACGTTTGTGTTATCATATCCAAAAATTGAGGATGGTCTTCCCACATCTACTCATATTTAAAATATGTTATTTTTTTTTAATTCACTTACTACCATTTGAACTCTTATTGGCTAGTGATCTGAACTAATCCTTGTTAAGGTATTAATTTTAGCACAATTACCTTCATCTAGCTAATGATCTAAGAGTATACATATATCTATTTTTTTTTTATATTAGGTTTTTTCCTATCATATTTATAGTCCATGTATAGTTTTCCTCTTCAAACTTAACCTCCCATAGATTATTAGTTTGAATAAAAGTCGAGAAATCTCTCATACTTTGGGTTAATTTCCTAATTACCCCAAATTTTTCATCTAGCTTGGTTATGGCATTACAATCTCCTATGATCATGAATTGAGTTTCATGATCTTTACATCTCATAAAGGCTTCAATCCCACTCCACCCTTTTGATCTACTTGACTGATTTACAGGTCCATAAATATTGATAAGGATGAAACAAATATCTGCAAAGTAAAGTGTGACTAATGAGGCTATCCAATGCCTAGTTTTATGAATGGTTTCATAGGAGGCTAACAGGATTCCAACATGTTAGAATTCCCCTATCACTCCTTTGGATTCCACATCCCATTCACATCTTGCCTATACTACTTTCATAGTTTTGGAAACTTCTTCCTTTGTCATTTTAGTTTCCTAAATACAAATAATATTAGACTTATTACTTAAAAAAATGTCCCTAATACACTTTTGTTTTAAGGGGGTATTAACACCCCTTAGATTCCATGAGATGGTAATCATGTCTCATTAGAGGTTTCTAGCCTTACCTAAGAATTACCAATATCAATTTGTTGTCTAGTAAAGAGTTCAACCAACTTAGATTATGTTCTTTTCTCTATGTTTGCTCTTGCTTCCGTGGCTCTCACTTGATAATTTGAAGGTTTTCATATTTTTACCTTGCTAGTGTTAGGAGTAGGTTTTATTATTCTATTCCTTGATATTCTTTCACAAATTTCCTTTTCATTAGATTTATCTTCTTTTGGCTCTCCTAAGGAAGCTTTTGACTTATCCTACTCATTTTTTGGTATTTTATTATTAATGGTATATGTATGAACATCTAACACTATGTTTTCTATACCACTTTCCTTTGCCTGAATGGTGCATGGAACTTTAAGAGAGTCTTCTAAATATGATGAGGGACATTCCTTAGGTTCAACAAGAATGTTCATCCCTAAGTTAGGATCATACTAAGTAGATGACTTCTTTTTAATATCATGATTTTGTTGTATTATGTCCTCTAAGCTTTGATGTGCTTTTTCTTCATAAACCTCAAAAGAATTGGTATTTCTTCCAATATCCTTACTTACTGGTCTCCATTGTTTATTTACATTCATCTATCTAAACCTATTTTTTAGAAGTTGAAAACCATCCTCATTTATGTTTATTTGTAAGTTTCTCTTGCATTTTTATACATATATTTCTATTGAACTTTTATTAGAGTATGATCTCTCAATATACCCCACCTCATGACATCTTATACATCTAAAAGATATGTTTTCATAATCCATGGTTTGGGTCCACAACTTACCCCCATACTTAAGAATGATTTTCTTAAAGGTTTACTGATATCAATCATGACCAATATCCGAGCATAAATAGCCAAGAATTTATCTTTTATAGTTTTCTATATTGTTTCCTATTGTCTTAAAGGTATCCATTTCCAAAATTCAATGGGAAACCCATACATCCTGACCTAGACTGGTACTAGGGGTAGATTTACATTTTTAGGTAAGGAAGTATCATACTCTTTCCATAAACCAAGGACCCCTTTTAATTTCTATCTCTTTCCTCCTTGGAGTACAAAATTTCTAATAAGAAACCTTTGGAAAGAAAGGATAGACTTACTCCTAGAGACTTCCAACTCGTATCAATCTATTTTTCCAGAGTTGAAGCCTCTATTCAAGACCTATTAAATTTACCAATAACTATCTTATCGTTGAGCAACAAGGATATCTACTTTGTGAGGTCCTCCCTAACCTCTACTACTAGGGATGACTCTAAGGATTTAGCTATAAATCGATCCATGGAAAGAAAAATATAACTCAAAATATACTAAAATTTACTAGTATATCCTATAACAATTATATTATTTAAAAATAAACCTACAATAATTTGAATGCAAAACTTATAATATAATGAAGGGATAAATAAAACTTAGCTAAAAAATTCCATGTCTAGATATAATGTCCTACCTTGTTGATACCCTATCCATCCAATGCTCCTCCCATCATCTAAACCTTGGTTGACAGGTATCTACAAATTCGTTTCTTGTGACTTGAAAATTCATCATTGCCCTTGTTCCTGATGGTTGACTTCACATGGTTGTATCTCCCTCAAAACTACTTGAATTATTTCATATGATCACTCACTTTAAAGCTCTTCAAATTTTGCGCAAATTGGTCCAAGAATCATTTGAATTTGACAACCCTTCGCAAAGATATGGCTCTTAAAAGATGAGACGTTTTTTGGAAAAAAATTGTCCTAACACTATCCTTATTTCAAACAACTATCTTCACATGGTCATATCTCCCTCGATATTACTTGGATTCTCTCGTATGACCACTCATTTCAAAGCTCTTTAATTTCTGCACAACATGACACAAAACAATCTAAATTAGATAACTCTATGCAAATATATGGCTCCTAAATATGAGTCATTTTTTATATATTTTATTCAATTACTTTATTCTTTATATATTTCATCCAATAGTCTTATATCAAACTCTAAACACATGTGAATCACCAATAAGAAACTAATCGAATAATTATATACTAATTAAATATTTTTTTCATTTAAATTATACTCATATCATTGACCTCGTCCTATCCCAAGGGTCAATGCAACAATTTGGGCTTTGGCTCTTCTTTGGAAGGTACAAGGTTCAAACCGTGACGTGTGTGTGCGGGTGTGTGTTTATCCCCTTTTGATAACCTTAGCTCTCGGTCTTATGAGGGATCATGGCTGGCATGTGGATGCTTAGCCCTACATGTTGGTCGTAGGGGTTTCTCACACTATAAAAAAAAAACTCAAAATACAAAAATTTTAAGAGCTAAAGTCACACTCATTAAACATCAAAACCACATTAGCAACTAACAACAATACCTGCATGATAAGAGAAAAGGAATGTAGTTTTTAACATTTACAAGGTCATTATCTTCCTTTTGTTCTAATTTAACAAACTTATCAAATATGAAACTTTCAAGCACTAAACACACACTCATTAAACATCAAAATCACATTAACAAATAACAACATTATCTCTATTAAAAGGAAAAGAAAGTAGGTTTTACCATCCAAAAGGTCATCAACTTACTTTTGTCCTAATATCTTCTAACAAACTCATAGTATATAAAAGTTTCAACCATTAAACTCACACTTATTAAACATCATAATCACAATAGTAAATAACAACAATACCTCTATAATCAAAGGAAAGGAAAATAATTTTTAACATCCACAAGGTTATTCACATATGAGACGATCCTTTTGAAAGATGAGGTCATATGAAATAATTTTCATGGAACATGTATTTATCCACCTATGGTCATCCTTGTGAAAAATAAGGTTTATATGAGGTTAATTCTCATAAAAGATTTAGACCAATTTTTCTTTGCAACCCTTCATACAAAATAATGACTAAAATCCTAGAAAACAAAATCAAGAGGAAGATCAACACCATTATAACTTAGGAGCAGGGGAGTTTCATACTAGGGAAGTAGTTATATGATAATGTTTTCATGGTGCATGAAACTCTACAGTCCTGTGCAAAGGCAAATAAGAAAAGACTGGTCATTAAACTAGATATGTCCAATGCTTTTGATAGAGTAGACATCCAATTTTTAGAAAAGGTTATTGTCAACTTTGGATTTCTTATACAATTAATAAATTGGATATTGGTCTGTGTTAACAACTCCTAGGTAGCTTCCATAGATAATGGAGAACTAAAAACCTTCTTTAAAGCCTCTAGAGGTCTGAGACAAGGGTACCCCCTTTCATCATACATGTATATCATATTAGCTATAACATTAGGAAGATTAAATACACTGACAACTCTAAAGGTCTACAACTGATAAAAACTTAGCAAGCAAGTTTGGTTCTTCCTAAATCTAGAAGCATATTGTTGAGGCAAAATATATAATCATGGACAAAGTATTGTGGTTACCTAAAGATGGTCAACTTATCAACCTTTGGGAGGATCCAATAATGGGAAGACCCCCTCTCAATACCATTTGTTTTCAAACTCTTCAATAAGAAATGCATAATCTAGGAGTTCACAAACTAGATGATATCATGGAATGGGTGGGAGGACATTGTAACTAAAGAGACACCCTATGACTAGTGACATACAAGAATAGTGGATACATCTCAAAGGTCAAAATGTTGAATATAAACCTTAATCCCATAACCTAGACAAATTGCTTTGTGAGGAGGTAAGCAAGATAGGGGAATATCAAGTCAAAATGGGAGTTAAAGCCCAATAGGTAGGAAAGGTAAACAAAAATCTAGTAACAATATGGAAATGTTAGATCCCCCTAGAATTCAACTATTTTATTGGCTAGTGCATCAAAATAAAATTCTCACTAGAGAGAATTTGTAGAAGAGAAACATAATGAGACCTCATATACACCCAAGATGCTTCAAAAGAGAGGAAACCACCAGACATCTTCTATTTGAATGCCCAACAACCCTATAGATTTGGATAAGAGTTGCTTCTAAATTTGGCTTAGTAATTACAAGTATCATGAATGCAAAGAATTGCTTAAATTAATGGAGCCAAATGTATAAATGGGGTCTCAAAACCAAACATTGAATTAAGTAATTAATGGAATCCATCCATTTCTACATAACACGAACAATATGGAAAGACAAATGAATTAATTTTTGAAGAAAAAATAGTAAAATTAGAGTACTAGTAAGCAAAATTATTTGGGGGATAGTTTCAAATACAAAAGCAAACTACAAAAAAAACAAAATCTTATAAAACTGATGGTTTAGAGCTTCTCATGCCGCAAAGAATGGATCTTCAAGCTTTGCTGGGCACGAACATCCCTAAAGTATGTATACTCGTGATCTAGTACCCAACTCTATTTTTTGATGGTGCTTCAAAGTCTAATCTAGGAATGGCAGCGACAATGGAAACCATTTTTCAAGACAAGACAATATTTCTTCTCAATTATAAGATTTGTTTGGGACAAGCTTCCAACAATGTAGTTGAAGCGATTAGTTGTGAAGTTGGTCTCAAACTAGCAGCCAAAAATGGCATCCAAAAACTACATGTTTACGGGGACTCTAAATTGATAACCTTTGTTCTCACCAATCAAACAACTCTGTCATCATTGCAATTAAGGATCATCTACACACATATCAAGGATTTGAAATCCAAATTCACTCGTCATTTACCCCACATCAAGAGGGAGTTCAACAAAGAAGCGGATGCTCTAGCCAATGTGGTTATATACTCAACACACATGAAGCTTTATATCACTCGTCATAGAGAAGATGAAGCAAATATACAAAAAATAATAAACAAAGTCTACAAAAATAGACCGATTGAAGATAGTGAAATTAGTGAATATGAGATGAAAGACTCCAATAACAAAGATGACTTTGGACATTTAGTCCAAGATTTAAACTGAGAAATTCAATTTAATAATTATGATATTCAACTCTCTCTCTCTCTCTCTATATATATATATATATATAACCTTATCCATTTTAACATAATTTTTATCCGTTCAGAATATACCCATATCATGGTGTACAAAACTTAACCCTATTCCCTCTCTACATTGTTTTCTCCATCCTAACTATACCCACATTATGAGCTACTAAACCTATGCTTATTTTTTTTGATTTGGTTATTGTGAGAAACCTCTATGACCGACGTACAAGGCTGAGCAGTCTCCTCTCAACCATGACCCCTCGTAAAGCTGAGAGTTATACTTATCAATAGAGAATTTAACACAAAGCCACCACACACCCACCCCCTCACACACTCGCCCACGTCGCGGTTTGAACCTTGTTTATATATATATATATATATATTTAATTTGGTTATTACGAGAAACCTCTATGACCGATGCACAGGGCTGAGCAGTCTCCTTCCAACCATGACCCCTCGTAAAGCCGAGAACTATGCTTATCAATAGAGAATTTAACACAAAGCCACTACACACCCACCCCCTCACACACTCACCCACGTCGTGGTTTGAACCTTTGCTTATTAAACACCAAAATATATATATATATATATTTAATTTGGTTATTACGAGAAACTTCTATGACCGACGCACAGGGCTGAGCAATCTCCTCCCAACCATGACCCCTCGTAAAGCCGAGAGAACTGTGCTTAACAATAGAGAATTTAACATAAAGCCATCACACACCCACCCCCTCACACACTCACCCACGTCGCGGTTTGAACCTTTGCTTATTAAACACCAAACCCCTAAATAAAAAATAAGTAATATTCTCATAAGAATATATTTATCCAACCATATTCTACTCAACTCAAATACTCATCATCAAAACATAATATACAACCTTATCCATTTTAACATAATTTTTCCTAATACACACTCTCCCCTTTTTACCTGTTTTTCTCCGTGATGGTGTACAAAACTTAACCCTATTCCCCCTCTACATTGTTTTATCCATCCTAACTATACCCGCGTTGTGAGCTGCTAAACCTATGCTTATTAAACACCAAACCTATATTAGCAAATAGGGAAAGTAGTTTTTTAATGTATTTATCTAACCATAGTTATTTGTAGATAGTGTATAATTGTTTTTTAATCAAACCTAAAACTTCATCTCCCAAAACTCATATCATTAAATCCACTCAAATTATAAATTTTTTAATCTAAAAATATTATCGAACATTAAATATTTTCTAAAAAAAAATATAATTTTCCATGATACCCATGTTATATGAACATTGAGAGCCAGAGGGTTACATGGCCTACACACCCTTTTGTCAAGGCCTAGGCATATACTAAATACAAAAGAAAGCCTATCCCTTTGGACCACAATCAAGAAAAATCCAACCTCACCGTAACGCTGACGTGTCACGTACTCCAACTAATCTCCTTCGTACGAAGAATCTCATAACACCCCACATACGTATTGATGTACACGACGTGGCCGTACAAACAAGTGGCACATGGCAGCAGCTTTAATGACACATGGGGCACGTGGCGCGCCCCCACTGGTGAGAAGTCGAAGAACGAAACAATCACAGGCGCCGCTCCTTTGATTGGAAACGACAAAGGCCTACAACTATAAATCAGCACTAAACAAATGGGGATCGTGACGTTAAAGTTAACGGCGGATGACGTCACGTTAACGTCGACGGGAATCTCTCGCAGATCGGGTTAGTAGGTGAAACCCGGGGGCCGCTGGCCCGTGGGATCGCGGGAAGGTGCGCGGGGTTTAACGGGGTCGCGGGGGGTCTTTCCCTGCAAGCCTGGAAGGAATTCGAGGGTTTGTATGATGGGGTTTCCTGGGACGTTCCTTGCGTAAAGTGTGGGGGCGGTGAATTGTTGGACTTTGCCAGGGATCGCCGCCTCGGGAGGTCCCGCGTTCGATTCTCTGCAATTAGGCGTTTTTTTTATTTGATTCGGTGGATGCTAGGGCAAGATATTTCGGGCCGGGGAGAAGGCTTTGAATTAAGGGAGTATTTGAGGGGTTCGAGCTATTTTTGTGCGTCTGTCGTCGGGGATTTGGAGATTTCTGCCGTCGTGGCGCGTTGCGGGGGATTTGAGCACGGTGTTGGCCGGATTTTGGTAGTTTAGGTGGTCGGATTCGGCGAAATATGGAGGCGAGGGCTTCGTTTTGCAGATAAAGATCGTCTGTCGAGGTTTTGGACGGCGGCCGTAGGATTTCGTGTCGTGCAGCTCGTGTAGGGCAAATGAGTAAAGGAGGAGGAACTCCCGAACCCTTGGATTTCTTTATTTGGACTTCCGAGGTACGGCTTGATGTATTTCCTGTTTCAGTTTCTCTTACAATTGTCGTGCTAGAAAGTTTCGGGGTTAGAATGTACATTTTTTTCATTCTGAGAGAGAATTACGGCAAGGCCAGCACTAAAGAATTTGGGAAATATTTTCACGCTTTAGGATTCAGCAGATGGAGGATTTTTTGGTCGCCTTTTGTTTTTTTCCTTTGAATGAAGCTGTTTTATATAACTTTGCAAGGGGCAGAAAGGGTTCAGGGCAGGTGTTGTGAATTCTGATTTGACTTTATCTTAAATTTGCGGACGGCTTTTGTTTTGATGCATTGGATTATGCTGGAAATTTTGTAGATCTTCTGCGTTCCTTTGAAAGTTTTGACTGTTTGCTATCTTATGGTTCGGATAATCGTAATCATTTTTTTTGGTTGCTTCAATCAATTTTGCTGGGGCAATGTTGCCCGTAAGTTTGTGTTTTTTCAGGTATAAACCTCTGGTTATGTGGTTGATCTGAGACTATTTGTCTAGATCTTGCACCATGGGTCGTATTATGGTTATACGTTTTGGCAGGGACGCTTATATTGCTTGCCAAAATTTGAACCTTGGTCTCTTGCCCATTTGATACCATTGGCTGTAGTTGGCTGTAGTTATTCTTTGTATTGTTTTGTTTTTCAGCTAATCCATTTGATACCGTTGGCGTGCATTGTTTTGATTTTCTGCTAATTTTCTACGGCAGACTACTTGTATATATTGGTTCATGAAAGCTGTGGGATCAGGGTCCATTCTTGGTGTATGGAGTGCTCAACATGTTTGCAGTAGAATCGAAGACAATCAAGCCATACAGTAGGGAAAACTTCAAGCAAGCATATATTTTTTGAAGTTTAGATTCCTTAGCAATTTTTTTTTTGAAGTTCCTTGTATGGGATTGGCCTCAACCCTCTACATCATGACCGTCATAGTGGTATTATTACAACAGCTTGGTTAGTATGTATCACTTGACAAGATTTGAACCTAGGTCTCTTTTTGAAAGTCTAGGAATTTAACCATCTTTTGATTCCAAATCATTTTTTTTAAATCAAATCATTTTTTTTAAATCTTTGAATTTTGAATTTCTATGTTTGGTCATAATATAAAATCAATTTTATAGTTTATTAAGGTTTTATTTTTCTGGACAAGAGGGTGCTAAAAACGATTTTAAAGAAATGAGGACAAATATTTATTTTCCAATGGAGAGTATTATTCGGAAAAAAAGAGAGGAAATATTAGCCATTAAAATTTTCCCTTAAATTAACAGTCTCAAATAGCGGTCCCATCGAGAGGACTTCCCTGAATTTATCTGTCAGTGTTTCAAGTAAATTTAGGAGCCTTTTGAAGCCATACCATAGACGTGGCTTTGCTACACATTTTAGAATATCCGTTATTTTATTCTCAACGGAAAGGCTCTTCAATGCCGTCAATTAGCTTTACAAGTCTATATGGGTGCTACAAACTTTCAACTTCTCTCTTTAGCGAGAGCTAAAAATGCGCCCCCCCCTTCCTTTGGGAGGATCTCAATTTCATTTATTTCCTGAATAAATATTGTGGTATGGGTCCGGCTAAATCTTAAAAATTGTTGTAGGCCACCTCCGTGGGACCAAGTTTATGGATTTGTACATGTTCACCTGTGGGACTGTTTTACATGCTTATCGTGAGAGTAGTAACTTGCATGGCCAAACTAAATGAAGAAGTAGTCAGGCCAGAATCTTTTGTATTTAAGCTTTATTCATTTGAGAAAGTTAAAGAAATGTATAAAATTTATCATCTTTTCCATTGTGATCTTCATGCTAGCAAACAAGGTAGGTGATAGAATTTGCTGTTGATGCTTTCTCTTAGATGATGGTGAGAACTTAGGAGAGCCTAAGCATTTATACTCAATCACACTGTATTGTACAACATTAAAAGTTTTGAACTGAATTTGAAAATCCAATATGTTAGTGATCACTGATTATTAAACGTGAAAACACCGTACATTATTTAAATGCATGGAGAAAATCTGTGTGCCTAAAAGAACCATCCATGATCAGTTAAACTTAAAACTAAATCCCTCTGACTTCTTTTTAAAAGATCTGTAATGAACAATGGTGACGGTCTTGATTGTCCCAAATAGTAACATATTTGCATGAATGTTGACCTTGACTTACCTCATAACAGCAGTAACATCTATGCATATTATAATCCCCGTGAGTGTGGTCTATCGGCAAGGATGCCACTTGCATTATCGATTATGTGACCCGGGTTCAATCCCCATGGTGGATGTGTATAAGAAGTATTATTCAAAAAAAAAAAAACTATGCATATTATTTGCATGTTTAGAAACTATAATTAATCTTAACAGTAGATTCAGCAGTTATAACTATGCATATTATTTGCATGTTTAGAAACTATAATTAATCTTAACAGTAGATTGATTTTAACATGAATGCAGCATCACACACTTTCCCAAGCTGCTGTATTCTGAATGAGAGACGTACATTTATCTGAGCTAAACAGACATAAACCTTATATGGCTTTATTTTAAGATTCAATCTCTGGCCTCCATGGACATTTGAACACAAGAGAGGTCTGAGTCTGTACCAAAAATTTACAATGCAAATAAAACTAAATGCTAATCCAAGTCAATTTTACTTTTCTCACGTAGGTGGTGTGAGTTGTGGACATTGTGATCTGTCACTCATGAAGATAGTAAGAAGGTACAGATCACCCCAGTTCATGTAGTTGACTTGCAATATATATTACATAGTAGGATAAGACATTCTTATGGATAATGGAAACTAACTTTGATATATATATATATATATATATATTTGTGGGTGATTTTATCTCAGTATATTAGCTGGGATGAGATTGTCTTCCACAGTTGATGTTTGTAATTTCAAAAGTAAAAATATCAAAATTGAAGTACAAATTTAATGATGCACTTGATTGTTCAGAGTCTGTTAACGCTGACAAAATTCAGATTCTACTATATATTTTTTACTAGAAGCATTGTACAAGTTGTAGTTTAGCCAAAATTGATGGTTGGAAGTCGTACAGGATGTTGGAGTATGGCTAGAGGAAATTGGCCTTGGGAGCTACAGACAGATTTTCAAAGAGAATGGTGTTAATGGAGAATATCTCGATAGTCTATCAACATTTACCACAGAGCAGATTTTGCGATTTATTAGGCGGTGTCACATGAAATGGGGAGACTTTATCACGTTGTGCAAAGAACTTCGACTTATCAAAGGTAGTGTCTTCTAATATCCTGTTTGCATGTTAAGCAGTGCAGCTAGGATAGTGGGGCCAAACCTTTTCCAGTCATTTCTTTGTTTGTAGCTATTGTGAACTAGGAATTGCAATGAGGAATTTTGGAAGCCTTTATTGGATGAACAACATATAGTTTGGTTTGATGGTCTGCTTTTAATTGACCTTTGGTTTAAGACATGGGTTGATTGTTTCATTTCCAGTGGCATGCTTGAAAGGTGAGCAAGAAGTTCGTAGGCCTTGGTGGGCTCCTGCCTGCCTGTCAGCAGTCTTTGTGAAGGTTGCAAAGCATAATCGACAGTCTCGAGTTGTGTCATTGAAATTTGACCCCTGAGGCAGTCTGTGAAACTAGTTTGGAAAATTAAATTCGATTGCAAGGATGTTGCTGTATTCCAATTCCTTGATTATTCTTTTCATCCTAGTTGCAATCTTAAGTTTGCTTTGCAAAAAAGTAATTCTCTATTCTTGAATTGCAAGGTGTGTATAGAGGGAAGGCATGCATGTACCGTGCCTCCTGATGCTGAGGGCAAAATATTTGATATAACCAAAGCATATATATGTTGACATTTCCCAGTGAAGTGTAAATCAATAGAAATATTTTATTTTTCATGGTGGTCTTTTCTTATCTTCTTTCCATGTTCACATTGTTCTTTTGTATTACTCTCAAGAGGGCTGAGAGTACATGAATTAAAGTACAAATAGTGGGATCCGACCGTTGAGAAGTGATTTGTATGATCCCATTTCAGAGATGAGAAAGTGGAACTGGTGAAAGTTTATAATGAATTACTACAATTTCAAATTCCAAATAAAACCTGGTGCTTATTTATATATCTTCTCTAAATGGGCTGAAATTTTCAACCAAGTTTTAAAACAATTTCTGTCTAATTATTAATAACAAGTTTAGCAAATAGTAGATGCTACTAATGCCTAATTTTGTGGTGCATCTTAATAATATTTCACAATGCTGAAGCAATGCGTCCTGAATGTTACATTATCTTGGTGTATGATATTTGAACAATATGGGATAATATGATTATGGATGCTCTTTAGTTGAAGTCATTTCTCAATTCTTGTGCACATATTCTTGGACTGTTCTGTTCTAATGACATGATAATGTTGTAACTTTCAGTAAGCAACTGACAACACAGTAAATACTTTGCTATGAGCTTTTGACAGTACATCAGTTTAGCAATTCTTCAGGAAGTCTAATTTCAAATAGCCATTTAAGTGTTGTCACTCAGATTTTGTTTATACAGATATAAATTGTTATTGGTTCAAAATTTGAGTAATAAATAATTAGCAGTAGAGATTGCATAACTTCTAGTCCTGTAGCCTTCCTGCTGACAGCATTATTGGGCATTATGTAGTCCTTGTTTGTCTGTGTATAATGATGTAGTTATTTTATGACTAATTGCGTCAACGAAGTCAATACCTCTTAGGAGATCATTGCACTATGCTCATTATATTATTATGATGTAATAACGTATTGACTAATCGCATTAAAGAAGTTAATACTATACTATTAGGAGACTACCACACTATGTCTGATTATGAATATGGAGTCATTTAATGACTGATTGCATCAAAGAATTCAATACTATACTCTAAGAAGACTACTGCACTATGTGCTCCCCCTTCCTCTACACACAATGTTGGAAGCAACTAAGCATAACACACAATGTTGGAAGCAACTAAGCATAATTGAATATTGAAACATGCAATCGACTACAAGTTAATGCCGAAATTAACCTATGATGTCATGCCTTTTCTCTTCACATACAAGAAAAATTGTTCTCACAGCAAAGGCTAGCTGTTATGTTATGTTATAATTTACCAATCCTATTATTCCCATATTAAATATTTGCAGTTCAAAGCAAATGTCAATTGGTGGCTATGCCATGATTTTGTCAAGTTCTTTTATATGCAATCCTGACAATGAAGCATGGAGTGTGATCTGAGATGTTATTTTCTCTTTCATTTCATTCTGTAGATTATTCCAATAAGGCTTCTCAATAATTTGAAACTTCTGAAACCACAAATTTGATAAATATATGAAGTTCTTGTCACACCTTTTATTGCCTGGCATACAGCATATTGTTGTTGATGCTCTGAGAACAAATAGAAGTGCAGGAATTCTTACGTTATTTAGATGTAATAAAAGGCCTAATCTCTGGTTAGAGGAGATCAGAGAGGACAAAAAATGTAAAATGCATATAACTGTGGAAGAAACTAGGTCCTCCTTGGTAGATGCATGTACAACGAAAAGACTACCGGGCGATCAAAATCAAGTGAGAATGTAATCTAAGGTAAGAAGTTGTCTGCACTAAAATCAACAATGTTTCTTTACTACTATTAGACATTCTTATGTAGATTATATATTCATGTTTGTTTAAGCAATTCATTCTGCCCACAGTTAATTCATAGTTGCACATGTTACTTTTTGTTTGATATTAGGCATGTGCCTTGTAGTTAGGCATCCAATGAGGACAAAAGACAAGTTGGACAAGGACAGACTGAAACACTTGAAAAGAATTCCACCACTAGGAATCTGGAACAACATGTAAGAAAAGAAACTCTTCCTACATTTTCATCATCAAAACAACACTCTAGTTATACACAACAAACAGACAAGTTGTTCCAGAGCATCTTTAGACTTTGACAGTGCGTTGTATGATTGTTCTTCTTTTGTTCTTGTTAAAACGGCATGCAATTGAGCACAACATATTACTAATCTAAGTTCATTAATAATCCAAACTTTAAACAGTGTTGCAACACAAATTTTTTGTTGAGTTCAGAATTTCAGCCTGACAAAGGTGAGCTCTGTTGGAAAGCCCTAAAATATATCGCATGGTCAGCAAATAAATTTTTCTTCTGGTGTAGCCAGTTCCTGTTGGTCTTAGCAACGTATGATTGCCTTGATAAGGCTTATGTCAAAAACTGTGCACTAGATTTAGGAAGGATTTCTGTTTATATCAAATTGAAGAAAAAAGAGAGGGAACTGGAGTTACAAGGCACCACTGCCACTAAACTTGCCTGATTGGGAAGTTGTAGGAAAGATGGGGTCTTCTGATGGTTCTCCTTGCTGGACTTGGAAACTGTAGGAGGCATTGTTGGGACCTTTTCCACCGTACCAGATTCAGAGAATAATAAGAGGTAGGCCTCCTATTTTAGTCATTCTACTGGTTTTCATATACATAATTTACGTGTTGATATGCAGATGTTTTGCCTAGTTGTAGAGAATTTTTAATACTACTGTGATGTTAGGAAATAGCAGCAGGAGTAATTAACTCACATACGCTTTGGTTCTGGTTATGAAAAAGTTTAAGTTTTGAAACTTGACTTCAGTTTAACCTAGAGTTGGAAGACATCGGTTAATTAATACTTGAGCTACCCTTTTGGGGATTGGAATTCTTGTGTGCTTGGAAAGTGAAATTTCTTTAGGGGTTTTGGATAATTGATATTGCTAGCTCGATCCATTCTCTCCACAAGGTTGTTGATTTCTATGGAGGGTATAGAGGTAGAAAGCGGCCTTTGTATTCCTGTATTGAGATATATGCTTTGCACATAGATGTGTAGGCTGTTCTCCTTGCAGGCTGGTTGTTGTCTATGGAGGAGTTTAGAGGCAAGAGGGGACCTTTATGATTGTGGGGGTATAAGTCCATGACTATGGCATGATTATGTTGGCGTTGATATCTTAATGGTCAAAATCCCAGGAATAATGTCATCCAATTGAGGAATAGAGAAAGTAGACATGGGCTAGCTAGACGGCCATATGTGGGAGGCATTTGGAAGGGGGTGGTTAAGGCCCAATGATCAGTTTGGTTATGCTTGCCTACTTCGCCTAGTTATCTGTAATTGTCATGTTCGATACTCTGACTGCTGGAGGTGCACAGATTGGGTAATGTAGGACTGTACGCGCGTTGAATGGACCTTTAAAATAAAAAATTACCCTTGTGAATCAAGATCTTGATATTGCCATGGTGACAGTTTGTTTAGGTTATTTCTATGGTCTAATCACAGATTACGACTCACCATATATATTTGGAGGTCTTCTAGGGAACCCCCTTCTAGACTGATTTGGAGAGGTTTGTAACTATAAATGTTTAGGTAAATTCCTTTCTAATCTATAGCCCAAATTGTTTATTGTAGCACTTCTGTTTTTCCAGTTCTCCACAAAACAAGTTCATGGGAGTAGTTTTTTCCCATATTGAGTTAATTTGTGTGATATTGCTGGTTGTGTGTGGTGAATCATCATTTGGCAACTATAGACCATTGGCTTTTCAGCAACATGGACAAACATTGTATCTATCTATTGATAAACTGTTATGGTGATTTGACTTTCAAATCTTGAAGTTGATATTCATCAAGGAGCTGTCTGTCTTTCATGTTCTGCAGTACAATCTATCTAATTTTCCCACATTTCTAAGCACAAATACAACAGTATTCAGAAAGGTGTATAATTTGTGTTACTTATAACATCAACAAAAAAAATTTCAAGGTTTTATACGACTTGTGTAAGATGTTATTACAAGGATGATGGATGACTTTTGCAACTGCTAAATTGTTGTGATGGGCTTCCGTCTTATGATACCATCTGATTATATGCATATTTTACTGAGTGAAATGCCCTAAAGTTACACGATAATTGTTAGAAATTCAATGTTGATGTGAAGTGAAGATCTGTAAATGTAATATCACCTTAGCTCTTTTCACTTTCTGGAAGGTGCTTTGCGTTTTGTTTCCTGTGATGAGCTGCAAAGGATGATAGATACACCCATGTCTATTTCCTTGTGCTTGAATTGCTGAAATCCATTTCTTTCTTCTCATGGTTGAACTTCTGAAAGATATGGACAAGTTCAACTTCGAAGTTACTCATAAGCAATGAGAGTGGTCCATCCCAAGACTATTAGTTTGATTGTATAATGTTTTTGAACTATTTTCCCCTTTAATCACTCGCTTTTTTGGATTCCAAATTATCTTTAAAAAAAATGGTGGTTACAGCTGAGAGTGATATAATGTCCTGCAAGATGTTATGTAAGCCAGCAACTCAAATAGTTGCTTTTGCGAACTTGTTTAGACTTTCGTGTGCCCAGAAGAAAGAGGCTCTTTGTTAGTTGAGTAAGTCACTGACAAGTTGTTGAACAGTGTAAACCTCTACCATGATTTTCTATTTTTTGCTGAGTTAGCAAAGTGGACACTTAAACATTTTACTGCCTGTTACAGTCTGTAATCCAAAGGAGATTGCAATGATTATCAGGGGCTTCACCCTTCTTTTATATGTTTTTGCATCAACTATGTTAGCATATAAGCTATTTCAACAATATTTTTTTATTATCAAATCTCACACAATATATTAAGTATTCAAACCAATAAAGAAACTCAATATATTTCCATAGATGATAAACAAGGTATTCCAGTACAAAATGAAGTACTGCAATATCTCACATTGTTGTTACATTCACATTACATGACTTCTCTACTAATAGACTTTACAATGACTCTTGACATCTCCTCAAACTCATGCGAGATATGACTCTTCGTATTTCTCATGAGAAATATATTTATTGACTCCCTAATAATAACAAACCTCTAATGATTGTTAAATGACAAATATTTACAAGACTCCTTCACACCACATATTTACAAAGTACTTTTATGGTACCAAATAATGTAATAAACTCCAACAACTTCTTCCTTAGATTTTCTCTTCCTAAAACAAACATTGTTACAGTGGCTTACTTGGCTTCTTGCATGCCACTTTCTGGAGGAAAGGAGCTTGTGCAGATCTTCAGGTTATTTCATTTGTTATTTAGAAGTTAACAATTAATCAAGTGATTAGGGATACGCTGCAGGGTATACTGGCTTTCCTCCCCCTCCGCCTCTTGTGTGTGCAAGTAGTGACTCTGAAAACATAACCACTTTATTAGCCCCACTGTCTTCTCTTTGGACAACCAGTAAATAATTGTCTTAGTTGTTCACTCCGTATACATGAATTTTGGGGCTTTTTTTGAATTCTATTTGTTTTAGAGATATGCTCTAGGTATTTGGAAAAAACTCTAGTGGCAGTTATAAGAATATAATGACAAATGAAAAACTTGCCTTCTCAGTCATAGTTGATTTTGTTGTCAGTGATATTTGTCATAATGATTGATTTGGACAGTAAGGCACTATGGACATTACCAACATGCAGAGTGTCCAACTGGTTATCCACACCATAAGTGCAAATGATAAATGTTGCGAGGTGGTTTTGCCCTTGCATGTACAGCAGCAAGGGATTGGTAGGCAGGCTACGCCATAATGCATATGAATTTGGGCAGCATGCGTGCTAATCCCGTTGCTGCTTTAAGTTGATGATTGTTTGATGAAATTTGTCTGCATCCCAACCCTTTAGTTGTCTTTGTGGTGTGGGTTAACACATATTTATAGAGTTCTAAGAACTATATAGGATCTACAATTGGAATTGATTTCTAGTGACCCCTAGGTATATATGCCCTAATGTCTAATCTGATAAGTTTCTATATATTTTGAAATTTAACTAAAAAGAGTTCTTATGCCCTAATGTCATCTGGTAAGTCTCTATATATTTTGAAATTTAACTAAAAAGAGTTTTTATGCCCTCATTTTTGTGTCTACGTATTGCCTGGAATTCTTAATAATTGATCAAGACCAAATTTCTCCTTTGGCCCAAATAAGATTTGCACAATGCCTTCCTTTAAGGTTTGATGGAGTGGTAAATTTGAGCGCTTACTGCTAACAGATCTGGGATTAAATGTGGAGGGCAGGCTTTGCGTTTGTATTGTCTCATGTAAAAAGGCCAAACAGTTTTCAACTGGGTCATAGTAGGTTTGTTATGCATGTAAGTCTTTTTGCTCGGTTCCTCAAATTTTATCAAAAGTATTAGGTGTTTTTTTTTTTTCCAAAAATAAAATTCTCAAACAAATTTGAACAAACATAATTAGAGAAACAACAATCAAATGGCAAATGAGGGTTTTAAAAAAAATGCAGTTTAAACCTTGACGTTCCATTATGTATGCAAAATGCAAATGATTCTTACATTTGCTTGACTCCGCCCTCCATCTATACCTACTGCTGACTGAAACGAAACTCCCAGAGTAAAGTTGCAATGTTTTCATATGCAAATCATTCTTACATTTGTTTGACTCTCTGGCACATCAATTACTGCAGGTTGAAATGGAACTCCTAGAGAAAAGTTGCAACGATTTCATGGCCAGCCCATTTTGGGAGGCATATACACGGACAAGTAATCATCCATCTCAAATGAGATAATAGTAAAAATTAAAAAAATTAAACCTAAAACTTGACTCTGCACCCACAACTAGACAAGGTAGAAACAAAACATTCAAGGAAAAAGTTAAAACGATTTCAAGGCAACTCATTTTGAAAACAAAATCCATTCAACCTCAATTCTTCTAGCTCGGGTTTAATCAGATTGGCAACCCGGTATTCTCAGGAGTTGGTTAAATAAAAGCCAAAAAAGGTACATTGTTAAACTGTTAGTCTAACATAAAGTGAAAAACTGGGTTTCAGATGTCCAAGAAAAATGTTGGCAACTCTAGAAGATCTAACAATGTGATAATGATGATGATGGCATGAAGTGTGATCTCTGCGATCTGCGTGTCTTATGGGTTTGTGAACTTAAATAAGAAGAGGGAAAGCATTGGATAGCCTTAAGTGACTAAAGGTTTGAAAGCAACCCACTCATATAAATCACGTTGAATGTGATACAGAACGTGGAAATGACTTTTACCTTGAGTCAAGTCAATGACCTTTTTCCTTCAATCATTCGGACAAGACAAAAGCATGTTCTGGAACGCTTTTCAGAGAAAGGTCAGTGGCATTATTTCTGGTGCCAGCTAGAGAGGGTAAATTGACATTTTGCATTGTCTATTTTCTGAAAAAAAAAAAAAAAACTTTATTCAAGATGCACCGTCAATGGTTTGTAATGTACCGGCTTGCCTTTATACGTTACTTTTGCAGTCTTAACCTTTGCAGTCTTAACCGAGAAAACATCTTTTACCGTAGTTCTGCAGCCTAACTTATATTGGAGGCAAAATATTGTTTTCTTTTTAAATTTCTGCAACTTCCAGTCACATAGTTCAATTGGGACTGAAATCATTAGGAAGCCTGTATTGTAGGTTAGGTCTGTCGTACATTACCCTGGCAAAAGTCTAAATGTCAACCAATGAAAAATGTGATAGCTTCATGGACTGTGTTTGTTTTTTATTTAGATTGGTTATATATATAGGATTGAAACAAGCCTTACCCGAGCTTGGCAATGGCAAGATTGGGACCAAAGTCTCGACCTTAAGAGTCGAGGAATATAAGCCACTGAGCTAATGCTATTTTGGCAATGGCAAGATTGGGACCTAAGTCTCGACCTTAAGAGTCGAGGAATATAAGCCACTGAGCTAATGCTATTTGATTCATGCACTACTTTTGTTAATGTTGTACTTCTTTTGCATTTTTAATTTAAAAAGACGTGTGCTCAAATTTATTATGGATGATAAACATGCTATTATATTCTATGCTTTCTTTATTGGATCACTTGAATCTTTTGGATCAATAATTTTGTTGGTTCAAGGTGGTTGATGTGGTGATTATGGCACGGTTAATGTTTTTTTTTTTTAAATAACAATGATAAGATCATAAGCATTTTTAATTTAAATTGACGTGCTCTCAAATTTGTCATGGATGATAAACATGCTGTTATCTTCTATGCTTTCTTTATTGGATCACTCGAATCTTTTGGATCAATAATTTTGTTGGTTCAAGGTGGTTGATGTGGTCATTATGGCACGGTTAATGTTTTTTTTTTTAAATAACAATGTTAAGATCAATTGTTTGTTTATGCGAATTTATTATGTCGGATATGCATTGGAAATGTTATATGTTTTTAAATTTGGATTGAGATGCATATTTGTATAAGATCTTTGAATGTGCTAATTGCATTTTGGGTTTGGATTGAAGATACGTATTTGTTTTTAGATTCGGATTGGAGATGCATATTTGTAGAAGATGTGTGAATATGTGAATTGCATTTTAATATATAGGGCATATTAATTGTGCTTATTTTGCTTATATCAAGTGTTTGAATCACAAACGATGCTTCAATGATGTGTTGGTTGCATCAATACTGTTTTAAGTGTATTTTGATAGGCATAGTTGATTTTTTTATTATTGGAGAATAAGGGGTTGTATTCGGATTCCCATCCTTGACAAATTATAACTCTCTCCTTTAAACCTTGAGAGTTTAAAAATAGAATCAATCCTAAACCCCAAGGGCTAGGTGGATTGGTAAGTGCTAGTTTGGCTGGGCTCTTATCAAGAAGAGACTTAGGTTCAAACCTTGGTGGTGCCAGTTAGTAAAGAAAGTAGTCTAATCTGAATCCTTTGAGTGCGCGCCAGACCGACGACGATGGTACGAACCTTGAGCGATCGACGGTTTCCATCTCACGTCGGATCAATAATAACGAGACGACATAGGGGTTATAGGGACAGCCCCAAGATTCGAACCCTACTTGATAGTAGAAAATGATTGTAGATGTAACCGATTCCCCTGTGCTACCAAAAAAAAAAAATTTAATCCTCATTTCAATTGAGTTGCTATAGCTAGATACCTACATTTTTTATAAAAAATTGGAATTCTTTTTTTTTTTTTCATTTTTTTTGGATCTTCTTCAATTTTTTGTGTGAATACAAATATTTCAAAATTCAACATCCTTGTTATTGACATTTTCTTGCAGTAGCCTTTACAATATCAAAACTCCATCTCTACTGTTTATGCATTGCATCTTAGTACCTACATTTTTCATAAAAAGTTGGAATTTTTTTTTTTTTTCATTTTTTTGGATCTTCTTCAATTTTTTGTGTGAATACAAATATTTCAAAATTCAACATCTTTCTTATTGACATTTTCTTGCAGTAGCCTTTACAATATCAAAACTCCATCTCTACTGTTTATGCATTGCATCTTAGTAGGGTAAATATTTGCAAAACAATGTTTTATCATAGTTTATTTCACTAAATTTGGGTTACTAGTTTCGTTTTTGAAGCATAAGTGCAACTACAAGAATTGTAATAAATAGTTTATATGAACACGTTAATGTTATAAAATACAACAAATATTACCAATGGAAAACATTAAAGTAAATATTAATCAATATTTAATTTAGGCAATCAACATTTTCTTGTTAGCTTCAACTAAACTTACCACTTCCTTTAACCATGAAAAAGAGAGATTAACTTCGCGATCCTCAATTAAAACCTCTCTATTGGCTAGTAGCTTATCTGCACACCTGTTTCCCTTCTCTTAATGTATGTGTAAACCTAATTTCTTCAAATTCAATAGCAAGGTCTTGTATTTCACAATTATCTTTTGCATGTTCCAAGGAGCCTTTGCTTTCCTCAAAATTGCATTTATTACTATTAGTGAATCACCTTTCATCTATCATATTCTATCCATACTCTATTCCATTTCATTTGTTTGTATATTCTTAACCCTTCCAAAGCCATCAAAGCTTCAACTTCATTTTTTGTCTTGAATCCACTATTGAAAGTATAATGAGACAAAATCTCTTCCCTACTATTTCTAATTATTTCTCCTCCTTTTGTTGGCCTTTGATTTCTTTAAGATGCTCTATCAAAATTCAACAACTCCACTTTTAGTGGTTTCCACTTTATATTCTTTGGCTTCTTTTTGTTTCTTCTATACCCAACATCATAATTCCATTTGATGACTTGAATCCATCTATCAAGGTTCTTTTTTTCAAGATTAGGATATGGGTGAGTTGATAGGGTTGGTTTAGACTCCTTTATGGCTAAAAAATCTTCCTTTTTCATTATCTCTAAATTGCTTTTCTTTCCTTCAAATATTTCTTTATTCCATTCCAGCTATATATCCCAGATTGTTTGTAAAGCCCCATTTTTAAAAGTGCTCTGCCATTGCTTTAACCATTTTTCAATTTTATCATTTATCACCATGCATTTACCAAACATATTAAGAATCCATTGCCATAGTTTCCATACTATCGAGCAGGTCCTAAACGATGGTCTATACTCTCCCCATCCTTTTTATATAGAACACATTGTGAGGGGCCATGAAAACCCCTTTTCATAAGGTTATTCCAGGATAATTTTTTTTGATGACCTATTAGCCAAACAAACATTTTGACTTGAGGAATGCTCGAATATCTCTCCATATTCTTGAAGTATTCCTATTTTGTTGGTGCTTTACATGACATTAGCTTCTTCTTGTGTATTCTTCTGAGCTATTCAACTCCTAAATCAACTTATTTTGGCTCCCCTCGAAATAATCATTGTTGTCTTTTTGCTCAACTATCTCTTAGCATCAATGTCTTGTATACTTGCAAAAATATCTTCTTTCCTGATCCTTGTACATAATGTTTGAAATTCTATCACCATATTTGTCTTGAAGTAATCTCATCCATGGTTTCAAAATTGGATCTAGATTGAGTGGTTTTTTTATCACACCAAGTATCCATCCAAATAGAATTTTTTTCTCCAATTCCCACCACCCATCTTAGACCTTTAATCACTAGATCAATTGATTTTTTAAAACCATTCCATAGTGCAGAACCATCTGGTAGTGAAAATGTAGTAAATTTTACGCTTGAGTCATTGGGCTCAACGTACTTAGAAGAATTCTTGCCCGTTATCTTTGACTCTCTTTGTACAATCTCCAAATTACTTTTCCCCTTAGAGCTAAGTTTGCATCTATAAGAACTCTTAAACTGAAACCTCCCATAGTTTTATCATCATACACCTTGCTCCATTTCGCCAAAGGAAATTTCCTTTTATCATGTAATCTTGACAACAAAAATGACTACATAATATAGATTAAACTTTTTTCTATCGATTTGGCATAATATACAATAACATAATATGTTGGAATGATCTATAAGACTGATTTAATTAGTTGCACTCTTCCTGCTAACGATAACCATCTACCTTTCCATGTTAGTAGTTTACTTATAATTGGATTCCACAGTTCTATTCTTATTCCTCCCTCAAATAAAGGGCTTCCCTAGATAAGTTGTTGGTAAATTTGCTTCCTCCATTTGAAGTTACCTACATATCCTTACTTTGATACTAGCTAGTGTGTTTAGGAAGTAAATTTTGGATTTTGTCCTATTAACTTTTTACCCTGACGCTCTTTCATATTCCTTTAATAAGTTATTCAAAATTTTGGCCTCGTTTATCCTTGCCCTCCCAAAAAGGGCTATATAATCTACACACTGTTGATGGGTTGTCGATGTTATTATTAACCTTAAGTCCGCTTATAAGCCCATCTTTGTTAGCCTTCTTCAAGTTCCTACCCAAATCCTCTGCCATAATAATGAACATATATGGAAATAAAGGATTTCCCTGTGTAAGATCTCTCATGGCTTTAAATGATTTTGTTACTAACCCATTGACCAACACTGAATATGATACTGTAGAGACACAAGTTTTAATCCATTTGACCCATTTCTTCCAAAATCTAAACTTTTTAAATATTACAAAAATAAAATCCCATTTAACCCTATCATAGGCTTTACTCATATCAAGTTTTAAGATCATTGCTCTCTCTTTTCTTGAAACTATTGAATGCATAACTTCATGAGCTATCGTGATCTCGTCTAGAATCTCCATTTCACAAATCCTCATTACTCTTCTAAAATAATTTTGTCTAATAGTGCTCTTAACCGATTTGCCATAACTTTGAAGATTATCTTATATGCCATATTATGTAGGCTTATGGTCCTAAATGAATCAAATAATAATAATTTTTTTTGGAGGGTAAGATAGGTTGCATTTATTTAATAAAGTATGTACTATTTTACCGTAGATTGTTCAACAACCACCAATAAAGAATCCTTTCACTATTTCCCAATTATGTTGATAAAATGTTATAGAGAGCCCATCCAGACCTAGGGATTTTTCCTTATCAAAAGAAAAAAGAGTTAAATGAACTTTATCTAGAGTAATAGGCTCAATCAATTTCCTATTGTCTCCATCTATTGTAATTGAAAGTACTTCTTGTAGTAGTTTATCAGATCCTAGAATATTATGGTAAAAAGACCTTGCCTCCTTTCCGATTTCACTCTGTTCTTCAATCCAAACCCCTTCTACTGATATAATTCTACTAATGCTGGATGTTGATCTCTGAACTATTTCCATCCTATGAAAAAATGTGTTTTATCTCATTTTAACCAAGTTTGTCTCAATTATAATCTCTAAAATTTCTCTTACTCAAAATATTATGATATTCACTAAGCAACTCCCTTTCCTATGAGCTTGGATTATTATGCTCACCTTTTTAAAATTTTGAAAGTTTTCTCTTTTAGTTCTTTCTGCTAAAAAAAGGTTTTCAAAGGTGTTCTTGTTTCATTTCTCTTAATCTAGATGTCACTGATTTACTTTGTTTTGGAAGTGTATACAACCCACCATTTCCTTAAAAATTCTACGTTGGCGCTATCATATCAACAAATTGAGGATGGTCTTCCCACATCTCATATTTAAAACATGTTCTTTTTTTTTAATTCACTTACCACCATTTTAACTCTTATAGGTCAGTGTTATGAATCAATCCTTGTCAAGGTATTCATTTTAGCACAAGTGCCTTCATCTAGCCAATGATCAGAGAGTATGCATCTATATAATTTTTCTACTATAAGGTTTTGTTCTATCTTGTTGTTGGTCCATGTATAGTTGTCCTCTTCAAACTCAACCTCCCATAGATTATTGTTTTGAATAAAAGCTAATAAATCTCTCATACTTTGGGTTATTTTCCTAATTTCCCCAAAATTTTCATCCAAATTGGTTATGACATTAAAATCTCCTCTGATCATGAATTGAGTTTCTTGGGATTTACTTATGAAGGTTTCAATCCCACTCCATACTTCTAATCTGCGTGACTGAGTTGTAGGTCCATAGACATTGATAAGGATGAAATGAATATTTGCAAAGTAACATGTGACTAATGAGGTTATCCAATGCCTAGTTTTATGAATAGTTGCACAAGAGTTTCTAACGGAATCCCAATATGTTAAAATTCCCCTTGCCACTCATTTTTTCATTTTAGTTTTTTGGATACAAAGAATATTATACTTATTACTTAAACACAGGTCCTTAATACACTTTTGCTTTGAGGAAGTATTAGCATCCCTTATATTCCATGAGATGGTAATCGTGTCTCATTAGGGGCTACTGGCTCCACTCGCAAATTACCAATATCATTTTGTTGTTTGATATGAATATTTGCAAAGTTGCATGTGACTACCGAGGTTATCCAATGCCTAGTTTTATGAATAGTTGCACAAGAGTTCCTAACGGGATCCCAATATGTTAAAATTCCCCTTGCCACTCATTTTTTCATATTAGTTTTTTGGATACAAAGAATATTAGACTTATTACTTAAACATAGGTCCTTGATACACTTTTGCTTTGAGGAAGTATTAGCATCCCTTATATTCCATGAGATGGTAATCATGTCTCATTAGGGGCTACTAGCTCCACTCGCAAATTACCAATATCATTTTGTTGTTTGATATGAATATTTGCAAAGTAGCATGTGACTAATGAGGTTATCCAATGCCTAGTTTTATGAATAGTTGCACAGGAGTTCCTAACGGGATCCCAATATGTTAAAATTCCCCTTGCCACTCCTTTTTTCATTTTAGTTTTTTGGATACAAAGAATATTAGACTTATTACTTAAACATAGGTCCTTGATACACTTTTGCTTTGAGGAAGTATTAGCATCCCTTATATTCCATGAGATGGTAATCATGTCTCATTAGGGGCTACTCGGCTCCATTCACAAATTACCAATATCATTTTGTTGTTTGATAAGATAAGTTCAACCAACATGGATTATGTTTCTTTTTCTATGTTTGCTCTTGCTTCCCCAACTTTACTTATAATTGGATTCCACAATTCTATTCTCATTCTCCCCTCAAATAAGGGCATCCCTAGATAAGTTGTTGGCAAATTTGCCTCCTCCATTTGAAGTAACCTCCATATCCTTGCTTTGATACTAGCTAGAGTGTTTAGGAAGTAAAATTTAAATTCTGTCCTATTAACTTTTTGTCTTGACGCTCTTTCACATTTTTTTAGTAAGTTATTAAAAGCTCTGGCCTCATTTATCCTTGTTCTCCCAAAAAGGGTTATATCATCTATAGAATGTTGATGGGTGATGTTGTCGATGTTATTACTAACCTTAAGTTCGCTTATAAGCCCATCTTGGTTAGCCTTCTTCAAGTTCCTACCCAAAATATTTTCCATAATAATGATTAGATATGGAGATAGAGTATCTCCCTATTTAAGACCTCTCTTGGCTTTAAATGATTTTGTTACTAACCAATTGACCAACACTAAATATAATACTTTAGAGACATAAGCTTTAATCCATTTGACCCATTTCTTCCAAATTCTAAAATTTTTAAATATTATAAAAAGAAAATCCCATTAACCCTATCATAGCTCATATCAAGTTTTAAGACCATTGCTCTCTCTTTTCTTGAAATTGCTGAATGCATAACTTCATGAGCTACAATGATCCCATCTAGAATCTGTCTCCCTTTCACAAGTCCTCTTTGCTCTTTTGAAATAATTTTGTCTAATAGTGGTCTTAATTGATTTGTCATCACTTTGGAGATTATCTTATATGCCATATTACATAGGCTTATGGGCCTAAATAAAATAAAACAATTATGCATTTTTTTGGAGGGTAAGATATGTTGCATTTATTTTATAAGATATGTACTATTTTACCCTAAACTGTTCAACTGCCATTAATAAATAATCCTTCACTATTGTCCAATTATGCTGATAAAATGCTATAGAGAGCCCATCCAGACCTGGGGATTTGTCCTTATCAAAAGAGAAAAAGTGCTAAATGAACTTCTAGAGTAATAGGCTCCATCAGTTTTCTATTGTCTTCATCTGTAGAATTGAAGGTACTTATTGTAGTAGTTTATTAGATCCTAGAATATTTTGGTAAAAAAACCTTGCCTCATTTTTTATTTCACTTTGGTCTTCAATCCAAATCCCTTCTACTGATTACATTCTACTAATTCTAGATGCTGACCTCTTGTTGGCAGTTTTGCAATATGCCACATTAAAATTTTGATGAAGTTTTATTGATGTAAAATTGACAAATATATTAATGCTATAATTTAGTGTTTTTGGCCTATATGATATGTTACAGTTTTTGCGCATATTAACTTCTTTGTTTTCATGCACTTCTTGCTTGGAAATAATGGACGTCACGAGATAACATGTTTACAATGTGAGAAATTTCAGTAAAATCATCAAATAAAATCACACAGGGTACTCTTCAAAATTCATCGTTGGGCGACAATAATTTCTTCATTTTAAAAATTGGGACATGAAGCAAAAAGAGCGGCAAAGGCATGGTCACCTCTAATTCGAGGCGACTGACGCGTTCACCCTATTCTAGGGCGAGTGTGATCTTTTTATATAAAGCAAATGGAGAAAAAGGCTAAGTTTCGAATGGAGATGCGTTCGCCCCAAATGAGGGGCGAAAGTCTCTTTCGCCCCTTTTTGGGACGAAAAGCCATTTTAAAATTAATGAAGGCGCTCGAAGTCGAAGCGCAAGCATAATGAAAGAAAGCGTGTTTTCCCCAAAGTAAGGGCGACAACTTTGTTCGCCCCACCTTGGGAGCAAACGTCATTTAAAAATTATTTAATGAAGGTGTTGACAAGTCAATGGTGCATTCGCCTCGGTCAAGGGGCGAACGTTCCGTTCGCCTCTCTTGGAGGAGAAAGCACAATTAAGATAAGCCTTGACAAAGTTGCAAAGTGTCAAAGCATAAGTTGAAAATTCAATGGCATGTTTGCCCCAAGAAGGGGGCGAACGTCGCATTCGCCCTCCTTTGGGACAAATGTACATGGAAATGACTTCGCTATTTTTTTGGGATTTTATTTTTGCCAAGATGGATAGCATTGAATAATCAAGTTACGTTCACCCAAAGTAAGAAGCGACAACGCCTTTCGCCTCAATTTGGGGTGAACGTGCGTTTTAAGAATTTAAATGTCCTGTGAGAAGCGCTTCCACTAGGGAAGAAATGTGAAGTTTTGGATCGTTGTTTTTGAAGGCGAAGCAGTAGAAGGCGTATGCAATATTGAAGTTGGGGGGGCTATCCAGGAAGCGCGATGACGTAAGTGTTGAACAACCAGAGCTAAAAGACAACGTTTTTCATTCATGACTCTATTTCGAGCGAATTCGAATTTAAGTATGAACAAGGGCTTGGACCAAATATGAAAAGCATTTAATGATTGGAGCGAGAGGTAGCCAAAGTTATGAGTTTCAAGGTAAAGGAGTTGCGATTTTGAAGATCACCAAATGATTCTTAAGAGTTCCGAAACATTTCGAATGAAAGTGAATTTTCGAGGAATAAAGAAGGCTCCAAGTCAACGACCAGGTTTGCAGTTTTTTGTGCATCGACACTAGGATATGACTGATTTCCTAGAGATTTTCTCTTAAAAACTGGATCGCTGCCTCAAGAGAAAAATTTTCAAGGATTTCGAGGAATTGTCTCACCAAGGTCCCTGATCTGTGAACATTTTGTCTTCATGTGTATTTAATGAAAGAGACGAAATCCTCTATAAATACTAATCAATTTTCATTGTAAAATGAGGATAGATACTCTGCAGAAAAACGCTTCAAGTTTTTTGCATAAATAGAAAGAACCTGGCTTTTGATTCTGCAAATGATTTCTATGTGTGATTTATTTCTACTTTAATCATTTTTATTTTATATTTATGTCTGTTATCTGCTACGTTTAAATTCTGCATCTAGATTTGAACACTTCTGGAGAGGGAGTGAGTACTGGAATGCAACTCTGGAAGTTGTCTCCATGAAACCGTAAAGTGGGTTTTTTGCCTTCTCTTTGTTATATGATGCTATAACGCTTGATTTGAATTCCTGCTGCTAGTCTGTCCCCAATCCTACATCTTCTGGCCTATGGCTATATTTTCCATTTCTTTCCTGCAACTCTAAAATTAAAATCGGTGTAGGATTAGTAAGGGAGCCAACCCTCTCTAGATATTGGCCTGAAGGAAATTCCTTACCTTTAGCCTTTCAATGTTGGTCGTGTCTAGGGCGCACAAACGTATGTTTTGTATTTTAGGCAGATATTTGACTAACAGTTTTTGGCACGCCCGGTGGGACATCGAAAGTTCCACTTTCAAAAGTATTGAGGTTTGGTGTTCACCTTCGTGCTGTGTAGTTAGAACATTTGGCGACTCGATTATACCCAAAAGCCTCCAAACTGTTGGCAATTTTGGGTACTTTGGGTACATTGCCTTTGCTCAAGTGTATAAGTTGTCATTGATGTCAAAAGGCATTTTTGTGTTGATATAAAAAAGAGTGTGATGTCAAAAATATCTTGAGAAGCTTCATAATGTTAAAGGGTTTTTTATTAAAACCATGGTGACAAGGTTAAAGGTTTTTCTTAAAACCATTTGGACTCATTAAGGGTTTTTATTAAAACCAAGCTTAACTTAATGCAAAGGTTTTTACTTCTTGAAAAACCTTGAAGGTCCATGTTTATTATTAATAATTAAATTAACTCAAACCTTTGACAAAGGTCTAAGTTTAATTTATTATTAATAAAATAATAATAATAATTATTTTAATTATTATTAAAGGGTCTTTTAACCCTTAAGCGACGCACATAAAGAATTCATTCGCCGACGTGTTGCCATCGTTGGAGGAGCGCCGACGTCAAACAATTAAGGAGAAATGGCTATATAAGTGGGGATGATTTTCTAAAGTAAAGGCACCATCGATCGATGCAATTTCGTAGCTTTGTGTCCTCCGAAAAAGCGATGTTTTTCGCTGTATTTCGTTGTCCATCCATATTGAATTGCCCAAGATTTTCTTGCGCTTGACATCCGCAGATTGCGTTTCTCCGACATTTGATAAGACTGCGAACTATGTTTTCTGGGAGTTATGTTTTTGGACAGCGCTGATGATGATGGTGGTGGCTTGAGGAAAACGTTTACGTTTTCAAATCCTTGGCGATTGAAGGAAGACAACACATAGGATTACATTATATTTTTCATTGGGCACTTGTGCTCCAATGGTGGTGGTGTGTTGAGTAAGAAGCGTTGGGCAGAGGTGCCAAGTTTGACCCATGTTGTGGGCAATTTCGTCTTGGTCGTGATGCACGAGGATAGCAGCAATGAAAGCGCTTTAGCATTGGTGGTGGTGTTATTCATTTTCTCCAAAGGTTGGAGAACTAAGGTTGGCCAAGGTATATCTTTTATTATTTGTTTGGAGTATTTTGAGTTGACTTGGCAAATATAATTGATGGAGGTATAAGGTTAAGTTGTCATATTTTGCTTTGACATTATTTTATTGATGTTTAATGCTTATGTGGAGTAATAAGGTGTAAAGAGGTTTTACTTTGTTTGTATATTATACTTGTGGTGGTTGTTATTAAGTTGGAGAAATAAGGTGTTAATTTGGATCTTCATTATTGTATATTGTTGTATAGTTTCTAACCCTAACTTGGTTGGAAGTTTGAGAGTTGTGTGTGGTGACAGCTTGAAGGTTCAATTATCTTCTACTCCAATAAGGTATGGGCACATTCTTCTTATGAGTATGATTGGTGTATGTTTTCTGAAATAAGGTTGGAGTGAAAAGGTTTTCAACTAGGTTTCCTTTGGTTGGGTGTAAATCCTATTTTCTGGTTTGTTGAAGACTTCTTATGCATTGTTATCCTTGATGAGAGTTTTTGGTGAATGCATAATTTTTGGTTTGAGATAGTGGAAGCTTTGTGCACTAGGGTTTATATTTGTGAGTCTAGCTACTTGCATTGAGTTGGTGGAACCCTTGGTTGGCTGTTTTGAGTTTGATGGTTGAGTTGCTTCCATAGAGGTTGTTTGATCAAGTTATTGCTTTACTTGATTCATGATATTGGGCTTACTCCATTGAGTTGATTTGAGCAAGTTATTCTTTGCATTTGGTGATATTGTGTTGGTGGTTGTTTTGTTCAAATATCTTTGGAGGGAAAAGGATTTCTACTTGTTTCCTTTTCTTGTGATGATTGGTTGAATGCTTCAAGGTTAATGTTGAGTTGAATGATGTTGGTTAAACCTTGTCTATAAACATTGTTGTTAAAGCCCTAATTGGTTGAGAAAAGATATTGGTTGTGGAAAGAACATGAGTATCATTGTTATATGAGATATTGCATGGTTAGCAATTGTTGGGTTGTGTTTCATGTTCTTGAGAAAAGCATACTACATCTATCTTATTCTTTTGATATTGAGATTGAGTTGAGATTGAGATTGGGAGTTAAGTATAGAACATATTGAGTCTCTAACAATTCTCTTTATGCTTCTATGAGGTTGATGAATCACATTGGGTCTCTAACAATTCTCTTTGTGGGTTCATGCTAAGCAAGTTTTTCTTGGTGAGCTTGCTGAGGTTTTGGACAAGTTCCGATGGGGACTTGTGAGCGTTTTTGGACAGGTTTCGATGGGGACTTGTGAGCAGATTTGGACAGGTCCTAGCGAGAGGACTTGTGAGCTGGTTTTTGAGAGTTCTATCAGAGAACTTGAGGACAGAGGAGCATTGGTTCTTTGGAAACCCGAGGACATATTTGGCAAGTCTTTGAGAAGGCTTGTGTGCAGAGGATTGATTTGTTCAAGTGTTGGACAGATCTGACAGACAGAGGAAGACTTGTACTAGACCGACTGACTGTGTTTGGTACAGGTTGCTGAGCTGTTGTGGACGTGATCATAGAAGGTAGAGGTCTCTTAGGCTAAGCATTGAGGACATGAGGTCTTCGGTGGAAAGGAGTTCCACGTGCTGGCAAGAGGTAGAGACAGTTGATCTTCTGAGGGATCATATCCAGAGCAGAGGGGAAGGTATCTCCTTTGAGTAGAGGCTCATAAATTCAGATAGAGGGGAAGGTATCTCCTTTGAGCAGAGGCTCATAAATTCAGATTGTGGGAAGGTATCTCCTTTGGGCCGAGGCTCATAAACATTGTAATTGGGAAGGTTTCCCAAAGAACTTTGAGATAACTTTTAGAGAAAAGTTTTGTGGACGTAGCTCGACCATTTCGGGTGAACCACGTTAAAATTGGTGTCACTTTGTGGATGATATTGTGCATTGCTTTGATATTGTTTTGGGTATATTGCTTTACTGTTTTTAAGTATAAAGGGAAAAGTAAAAAGAGGTCTTATACTGTTCACCCCCCCCCTCTCAGTATAAGCTTGTGTTCTTCACAAACATGAAGGCAACGAAAGCTGTGCTTCATGATTACAAGATCGAAGACCAAAAATCTTGAAGATCCTGTTGAGTTCTACCAACTTGACATCGAAAGATAAGGTGAACACCCCAGATTAGTTCCTTCACCTTACACTTCATCCGCAACATCCTCACAAATAGACGGTGTGTTCTCCGTTCCTTCAAGCCCAACTAGTACTGCTACTAGTGTTCCACCGCCTCAACCCCACACACCAGTACAGATGGCTCAAAACCCACCACAACAGCCACAACCACCAAGGAAGTTTCCGACATGGAATAGCTCAGGAGCTCTGAATCTACAAGCGCAAAATCCACTTCCCCAAGCAGCTTTAAAGGCATTGCCTACCTATGATGAAACTGGCAAAACTGCTTATGAGCATATTCAAGATGTGGCTTCCTTGGCAACAATCCATGGTATAACGGATGAAGACATTATGGTAAGGTTGATGGTGTTATCACTTAGAGTAAGTTGTTATATTGGTACCGGTTGTTGCCGCCCGCCACTATCGCCACATGAGATCAGTTGGCATAATTGCTAATCAAGAATTTTCATGAGCAAGCTAATTCATTATCCTTGTTGCATCAATTTACAACAATCCAAAAACATCCGTAGGAGGACATAGTGGACTTCAACGTCAGATTCGCCTGAAGCTGACAAAGGGTTCATGATGGTCTTCGACCCACCCATGAGCAAGTTGCGTTTTATTATATCAAAGCCTTCAACTCTGACATTGGTATGGTTGTCCGACAAGCTAATGTAAATACGTTTTCAAATTTGTACACGTAAGCGCAAAATGTTGAAGCGAACTTGATCACCATAGTCAAGCTTCCTCCAAAGGTCACTATGCCTATCCTTCTCGATATTTCACAACATTTGTATTCAAGTGCGTTTTTGCAACCCATGCCTTCTATGTACCCAGTTCCCTCATGAAGCTTGGGACCACCTCAAGTTGCTCCGATTCCTGTCCCACAACTTCCTGGTCCAAACTTGCCGTAGTTACCCGCACCAGTGATGCCACAGTTGCCAGCACCTGCCCCTTTCCTAGCGCTACCAGCATCGCCTGTTCCATTGCTATTACCTGCTCCACCGATGCCTCTACCTTTATCGAGACCTTCTGCACCCTCAAATCCCGATCCTTACATGAAACTATTACAAGAAGTGCAATCTGTTAATTCAATCGAAAGGAGAATGTCGAACGAAATCACCGCGGTAAGGAAGAAATAAGTTGAAGCTGACTTTCGATCGAGGAGGTTTCAAACACCGCCAATTACCAAGGAACAACCAACGACCAACAAGGGCCTTGAGAGGAGCACAACTGTGTTAGCAAACGAAGAAACTAGTACATCGGAGAGAGCGTACTGGTGCTCAACTTGCAATGATCCTCATGGAGAAGACACATGCATGGTTCATCTGAACTATGTACATACACTGGCAAAAATTTCTGCCGACAGATAAGTTTATATGATAATGGAAGTTGATTATAACTTTATGGTCCCGTCATTGGAGCAAGTTTCAGTTCTCACAAGAGCTAGAAAGAAGCCGGTAACTGTTGATCCAACAGAATTGGAGCCTCTGAAGGTTCTTGCTGAGCCGAAGAAACAAAATGAAAAAGTGCAACCACTAGCGAAAATATCTAGTGTGATAGCGAAGCAACATGATTCTATCTTGCTAAAGAATCTGCTTCCTAAACAAGCTCAGGAGAAGTTGCAGACAAAGGTGTCAGCTTCACAACCTGCAACTGCTCAAGAGCAAAACTAGGTGAAAGAACAAGCTAAGGAGCGCCTCAGGTACCCATCATTGACTAAGCGGCAAAGGGTGGAAGCTACTCAACAATATCGAAACAAGTATGAGCAAGTGGTAGAGGAAAAGGCTCATGGTGTGTTTGATTATAACATTGTGGAAGAGATGAAGAAAATATTGACAAAAGTGAGCTTATATGATGCACTGTAGTTACCAGGGCAAGTTGATCTACTGCAGGAGTCTCTCAAGACTGTAAAAGACCAAAACAAAAGTCTTTCCTAGATCGTTCTAGCACAGACCTTGCCTACCTCAGCCATCTGTAAGAATAGACCACCCCCATTATATTTGTCCCTCAGGATGGAAGGGTGGGTAGTGCATAATTGTATGATTGACTCCGGTGCCGCAACTACTATCATGCCAAAGGCAGTATGCGAAGTCATGGGAATGGAATACACAAGAAGTAGTCCAGAAGTATTGCAGTTGGACAGGACCCTAGTCAAGACAGTGGGAGTAATCAAAGATATTTTTATTGTTCTACATAGCATGCCGCAGATCACTGTTATTCAAGTAGTGGTGGTTGACTTGGAACCATACTTCAACATGTGTCTCTCGAGGGAATTCACAACGAAGTTAGGAGGATACCTTTCCTTGGATTATTCACATCTGGAGATACCATACAAGGGAAGAAGAATCCACATTTATAATGAAAAGCCTTCCACTTTCCATATAGAAAAGTTGAAAGAGGAGGAAAAATCTATAGGTGCAGTCAACATGATGACTGAAGAATTACAAGAAGTTGATTTGATGGAAGAAGCGCTTGGTGAGCTCCGCCTTGAGGATGAATTCTCACTCATGAATTTCAACGCGATGGTTGAAATTGGCATCGGTTGTTACACTATAACCAAACCTGAGCAGATTGAAGAAAAAGTCCCTGATTCCCTAGACTTTGCCGTAGATCAGTTATGGAAGCTGTATTTCGATGGCGCAAGGTGCAAGAACGACACAGGGGCTGGTATTGTTCTTGTTTCTCCTACTAGGTTGCAGAAGACCTATTCGTATAGATTAACTGAAGTTGCACGAATAATGCCACCGAATATGAGGTATTGTGTCTTGGTTTGAAAAAGGTTGAAAAGTTGGGCATAAAAAAATTGCAAATATTTGGAGATTCTGAGCTCATTATCAACCAGACTACGAACAAGTGTGTGTCAAAGCAACACTACTTGAAGGCCTATCGCAACAAAGTATGGGAATTGTTTGAGTTATTTATAGCCTTGAACATTCAGGCGATTTCGCAGGAGCAGAACAAACATGCAGATATTTTAGCTTCTCTTGGTGCTAATTACTCTCCCGTGGAGCAAGTAGTCAGTAAACCCAAGACTATCAGGGTGATTTATAGACCCTCAACCCCTGATAAGAATATCTATTGGCAAGTGTTCTACAATGATGAGCAAATAGTCAATTTTTTGATTAAGGAAGTTGTGAGTGCAGATGATAGAGTACTTGCCGAAGAGGAAATGGAAGGAATGATTCAACTTAAGAATAATCACATTCCCAGGGGGTTAATTTTGTTGGAAAGTCTGTTCGACCAAAATGATAGGGTCGAGAAGCATAGAATCAAGGTAGATGTGAAGGAATATAAGGAGTTGCAGCTAGAGCCTGAGAAGGTCATCAAAATCAGAACCAACTATACTTCAACAGAATTAGAAGATATCAAGAGCCCGTATTACGAATTCCCCGATATCATTGCATGGAGCTATCATGATTTGAAGGGATATGACAAGAATGTAATCCAACATACCATTGAATTGCAGGAGGGAGTAAAACCTTTTCGATAGAAACAATGACATGTCAATCCCAAAATTGAGGTGCTCATGAAGGCAAAATTGTTAAAGATGCTAGAAGCGAAAATAATATATCCAATTAAGCACTCAACATGGGTGGCGAACCTAGTGCCAGTATGGAAGAAGAATAGAGATATTTTTTTGTGCGTAGATTTTCAGAATCTAAACCAGCCCTCATTAAAATATCACTACCCCCTGTCGCTGATTGATCAAATCCTCCTCGTAGTTTCCAAAGCACATAGATTTTCATTGCTAGATGGTTTCTTCGGTTATAACCAGATCTAAGTAACATATGAGGACCGACACAAGACAACGTTCACTACCAAGTGGGATACATTCGCCTATCAAAGAATATTGTTCGGGCTTTCAAATGCTGGCGCTACCTTTCAGAGAGCCATGAACATTGATTTTCGTGAGTTGTTGAACATAATTATTGTGATCTACCTTGATGTCATGACTGTGTTTTTCCATCGCAGAGAAGAGCACGTTTTTCATTTAAGGCAAGTGTTCGAAAAATATCGGGAGTTCAGGATTTCTATAGACTTGGAGAAGTCCATATTCGTTGTTAAAGAGGGAAAATTTTTAGGTCATGTGATCTCACAAGAAGGACTAGCGATTGATCCCACAAGGTATGAGGCGCTCTTGAAACTACTGCTGCCAGTTAAAAAGAAAGACCTAGTCATTATTCGGTCAGATAAATTTCATTCGGAAGTTCATTGTTGATTTTGCTCAGGTAGTAAAACCCATGATCGAGCTCTTGAAAAAGAATGCAGATTTCAAATGGACCGAGGAGAGAAGATAGGATTTTCGAAAAATCAAGGAAATGATCACTCAAGCGCCAGTATTAATTAACCCGGATTATTCAAGAGACTTCATTCTTTATGCAGTAGGCGAACAAGAAAGTTATGTCGTCGTTCTCACGCAGAAACAAGAAGACGAAGATGAAAAACTGATTGCCTTTTTGAGCCAAGTTATTGCACCGCACCAAGAGAAGTATAACTTCATTGAAAAATAGGTGTACGCGGTGATAAAATCCTTAAAGAAATCTGACATTTATTTCGCATAGTAAGACTATAGTTTATGTTATTCACTCAGATGTCCAAAACTTCATCCTTCAAGGCGAATTAGGCGACAAAAGAGCAGGTTGGGTCTCAAAAATTCAAGAATATGATGTGGAGATCCGACTAACTAAGTTGGTTCGTGGACGAGCTCTCTTCTAGGACTGGCTAAAAGCGCAACTTCAGAATCATTGACTCCAATACAGAATGAGGACATCCGTGAAAGTATTTATGCGAATCGAGTTATAGGTGATCGTGATTGGACAGAGGACCTTGTCGAATTCTTTACATCTAGGAAATGTCCATCGCACCTAGACGCTTCACAGCAGCAGAGGTTCAGGTTGCAAGCGCTTAAGTATGTCTTATTGCCAAGCGGATTGTTCCATAAGAATATAGACAAAGTGCTCCTCAAGTGTGTAAAGGAGTCAGAGAAGGAGAAAATATTGGAGGAGTTCCATTCCGGTTTATCCGGTGGACACTATGCAGGAAGGCCTATGGCCTTGAAGATCATTCAAACCGGGTACTTCTGGCCTACTCTTTTCGTAGATACACATAAAGTGAGTCAGAGTTGTGATATTTGTTAGCGGTATGTTGGCAGGACTAGGAAAGGATCATTTCCTCTGCATCCGATTCAAGTTGAAGCGCCCTTTCAACAGTGGGTATTGGACTTCATTGGGGTTATTGATCCCCATTATTTTGCTGAGCATAAATATATTTTAACGGTAACAAATTATTTCACCAGGTGGGCCGAGGCCATCTCAGCCAAAAAAGCTGTTAGGCGACAATTATCTCCTTTATGGAAGGACTAATCACCCATTTTGGTGTTCTAGATGCGATTGTAACAGATAATGGGACTCCATTCATAGGGTCTAAGATCACCGAATTTATGAGCAAGTATGGGATTTATCTAAAAACATATTCCAATTATTATCCACAGGGAAACGACTTGGCCAAATCCACAAACAAAAACTTGCTTCGAATTCTTAAAAGAACATTGGGGAATAACAAAAGAAGCTGGCATTTACTGTTGAATCAAGCTCTGTGGGCAAATCAGATATCAGTAAAGAATCTATTAAAGCCTCTCCTTACTCTTTGGTGTATGGGAAAGTAGTCCTGCCCACTCACATTGAGCTCCCGGTCCTTTAGACCTTGCAGTTGTTCAAATATGAAGATGATGAGTATGATCCTATGAGCGCAAGGTTGGCTCAATTATTGCAGCTGGAGGAAGAAAGAGAAAAAGCATACCAAGCTTTCACCGAACATCCTAAAGCGATCCAAAAACGGTTTGGAAAAAATATGACAAAACGCAAGTTTTAGGTTGAAGATTTAGTCCTGAAATGGAACGAGAACAAAGCCAAGCCGGGGAAGCACCACAAGTTTGATGTGATCTGGGAAGGTCCATTTCAGGTCTCTGTAGTGAATTCGGCAAATGCATATCATCTTCGGGATATGGATGGTTGGGATCTTCCAATTTTGGTAAATGGTCTGCATTTGAAGGCCTATGTTCAATGACGAACTCAAGAGGTACCAATTTGTAAATATGTACATAATTTTGTTTGCAAGCAATTTTTATTTGACACTTAAAATATATATATATAATCAAGTTTGTATTCGCCCGACGAAGGGGGCGAAAGCCCCATTCGCCCCCAAGTGGAGGCGAACATATTTCAATATATATAAAAAAATACAAGTCAAAGGTGAGTCAAAAGGGTTTTCACCCCAATAGGGGGTGACCCTCTCTTCGCCCCTCGTTGGGGGTGAAGACGTGAAGAGATACAACTCATATTTTATTTAAAGATGTGCGACGTCCTTTAAAATCGTAAAAGGGGTGCGCTGGCTCTTTTGGTGAATGCATTTAAAGTTTAATGCAATATGTAAATGCCAAAAGCGATAAAAAAGCCATAAAATCAAGTTTTTTTTAAAGAAAAATATAAAATCCATGATTTTCCTAAATTTGGGCTAAATGAGAAGCAAGAGATGGTTTTAAAAGGGAAATATGTTCACCACGAATTTCAGTAAACAGGTAAAGAGCATTTTTGGAACGAAGGAAAAGAAGAATGAGTGTGCCTTCATAGTATTTTCATTCTCATTGCTTTTCGGAGCGCTATAATTTTTTAAGGGTGCTCTTTGAAGCATTTTCGCTCTCCAGCACGTGGCAAATCTTGGGAAGTGTGCATCTAAGCTAAGATGCAGTTTTAGGGTATTTAATTTAAAATGTGCATCTAGATTCACGTTTGAAGGCGATTTGGTGTTCCTACGAAGCGAAATCTCACACTAGCAAAAATAGAAGTGCTCATTGGTCCCTAGGCGGTGGGTTTATTTTTCCAAGACAATTTTAATGATCGGGGCACACTTTTCAAGGGCGCAACGCAGTAAGAAGGGCGCACTTTCCTAAAGTGATTTTGCGACGAATTTCATTCAGTGACCATTTAATTTCGGGATTAGTACCGATTGCGGGAAACAAGGCGCACGTCCTCCCGAACTCACCTAAGAAATTTACTGCATTTACTTCGGTGGGTGGCGTGCGCTCTATAAATAGAGCATGGGTAAAATTGCTCAAAAGTTAAAGTTCTTTAAAAATTTTCTGCCAGTGTATTTTCAAACTTTAGTTGTAGAGATTGCATAGTGTTTTCAGAATTGTCAAGGTTTATACAATGTGAAATAAAAGCAATGAGGCAAAAGAGGCTACAGAGCCCAAGAAGTCCAAAAAGAAAGCAGAAGGTGGGTCGAAATCCAAGAAGGCCCGAAGAAACGAGAATGTGGATTTGGACCCGTACTCTAACACTATGGAAGAAATCGGAGACTATTTGATTACCAACAAGGACGTGGAGAAACTGCGACAAGATATGGAGTTCGCGGTAAATCATGGATTAACAGTAGGGAGCCCTTTAACTGTGTCGTTCCACATGCAGTTATTTTGGTATTTGTGTACGCTCGTACGCCCTTTTCTAGATCTCATGAAGATAATTGCTCAATTTTATAATCCGGTTACCAGGACATTGCGAAAAGCAAATAGAGAAGCACTTTTTTCTATTTCCATTGATGAAGTGCGGGAAGCATTTGCTTGTAGCTTGAAACCTCCTTCATATGTGATCAGTAAGAAGCTACATACCAATGAGCAGGAGGACATATATGTGTCCACCATGACGATACGTTGGTTCATGGAGACGTAGTTGATTAAAGAGCCACAACTAGGGCAACTACCAAACTTGCCAAAGCCATTTACGGAGTTCAAAAGCCCAGACATTTACTCGATGTTAGCGTGTGTTGCTGGTCTACCGATAGATTCCACAGTTCATAAGTGGCAGGCGGCCCTAGCAGAGTGCATATGCCAGGTGGAGTTTTATGCTCCAACAACCATGAGGTAGAGCACCAATATGATTTACTTAGATTAGGACGATTTTATATCTCGAAAGCTACATTTTCAGCTGGAAAGGTTGCATACTGGAGAAGAAACATCATTCAAGCACACCTCCTTTATGGTATGGTATTTATTTTTCCATCTACACCAACATTTTTTTATTTATCGCAGTAAGGTAAATAGATGAGAAAGATGAGCTATTGCCAGTATATATGTGGACTTTCGCTTTGAGGAGCAGGGAGTCCTGTAATAGAGCTGCTTTGTGGTGCATGTGAAAGAGAGCCACGGGAGATGAGAAAAAAAGTGGCTACGGTCGAAAAGGGTGATATATTTTTGTTAACTCAAGGCATGGCGTAAGAATTTATGGCTTCACGGGTAAGCCATTCCTGCTCCCATACTTTGCCACCGGACACGTTTTTGCCATGGAGGTGGTGCGCCAAACAGACTATGCTAATGATGTGTATGGAGCAGGGCGCTGTAAGAGGATGACTTGTAATATGCCTTTCAAGTTCGGCAGTATAGAAGTGAACCAGGTTGGGCAAAACAGGCTACTCACAGTGGCACTTCAAGACTTGGGGTTGATAGAACTACCGTAGCAGTGGAGATATGACCCATTTGGGAAATTTTTGAAAATAATAAAGGCCAAATGTCCACGACCCGACATTAAGGAGAGGCGCAATAATTTTGATGGGCGTGACTTAGAGTGGCACATTGTCGCTCCCACTGTGGCATGACTTCTACGAATAGGAGGCTGAGTACAATCCGACGGTATACAAGAATCATATCCCTCTACATGGATTGTTTAGTCAGGTGAAAGAAATTCAACCCCTATGGACCAAGGAAAATATTATGAACTTGTGGATAATGCGGGTCCACAAAGGAAAAATTACATCTCCCTATGGGTTGAAAATGGATGAGACATTTTCGGAAGCCTATGATGAATATGTCAACGCCTATCAACCCATCGCTTTCACCAAGATCTTGCCCCAAATTTTTCAACATTCTGACAACGATGAAAGCGTAGCAAAAGAAGAGCACCCAATAGTTAAGGAAGAGACACATGAGGAAGAAGAACAACAGTATGTGTTTCAACGGAGGTCGCAACGGGTGAAGCGCAAAGTTGATGAGTCGTATTTACTGGAGAAGCAAACTATTCGAGATGCGCCCCCATTCCCAAAAGATGTAAAGAAGCCAAGGACTGATGCTACTTCCTCTTCTACTCCTGTAGTTTTGGTTATTGCAATTTCCACAGTTGCAGTTGTTTCAGCGACTGCTAATTCCCCTCTACTGGTGATAGATGCTTCGATGAGCGTCGCCCAAATATTTCCTTTGATTCATGAACAGTCGGAAGACCAGCAAGCGGAGGACCCGCAGGTGAAGGTCGTTAACCTCGAGAAGGAAGCGAAGGAGCAACAAGAAGAAATTATTTCACAGTCGCTTCCATCACCGAAACACATGATGCTTACGCCCGAAGGTACATATTCCTTTTCCTCTTCTTCTTCGGAGCATGTAGTGGCTGTTAGTTTATTTCCATCAGTTTCCATATCAGTCTCTTCCTCCTTCGGTATGCCCTCCGTGTCCATTTCGCTCCCTTCTTCTTCCCCTTCGCAAGTCACTACTGCTCCTTCTATTCCCCTTTCTTTGACCTCCCTTTCTTTCAGTTCGTTTGCATCAGGACCAAACCCGTTCTCACACACTTTCCCTTCCTTTGCTGCTACCACTTTCACCGAGGTTGTAAGTACGCAAGCTCCTCCCAGAGTGAGCGTAACTGCTGTCAAACCTGGTTCCTCCACCCACTTCGTTGTTTCGGTCCCTCCCCTCCTAGCCATCTCCTCTGCTTCCTTTGAGCCCGATCTCTCACAAGTTTTGATACCTTTCACACCATTTTTGGAGTTGGAAGTACTGCCCGAAGTTGAGGTGGCACTGAAGCAGCCTGACGTAGAGAAAATCAATCAGTCGCATCTCAATTTGTCGCAGTGGTTAAAAATCCACTGAAGAAAAGAAGCACTTGCTCCAGTCCAGCCAAGAAGGTTGCTTTTGATCCGGTTGCCATGGAGGCTCACACAACTAGAATCACTCCCTTGGTCCAGAAGCCACAAGGCAAAATGACACTGAGCGACTATGCTTATGAGACCATGACAGAGGACCCAACAAAGATTGATCTAACTGAAGAAATGAGAAATATGCAAGTTGATATGAGCTCAATTTATTTGCACGATGAGTATTATAAGCACATATTTTATGATGCCGAAACAAAGATTTTTAAACTCAAAGATGATTTGGAAACAAGTAGAGCGCAACAGGAAAAGACAACCATGGAGAACGAATACTTGCGTCAACAAGTCGAAGTGCATTTATAAGAAAGGGATGCAACGAGGTTGGATATGCAAGCACTCAGGACGCAACCGAAGGCCATACAGAACCAATTGGCTAAAAAGGCTACACAAGCTACGAGCTTCTCCCTAAAAACAATCAAAGAGGCTCGCCTTCGCTCGGCCCAGAGTTGTGAAAAGTTTGCAGCCAAAGCAGTTCAGGTTTTGCATTATCTCTGGGTAGCTCGAATACAAATTCAGATGGATCAATAGTTGATTGATACCGTAGAGGAGATGCTAGAACCCCACATGGAAATGACTGTAAAAATCCAAGATCTGGCTCATTCTAGCATGCACGTTCGTCCCTTGAGTGAAATGGATCACGCTTGGTCTGCCGCCATGGTCACGCTGCGAAGCTATTTTCAGAGAATGGACCTAGTAAGAGAAGGCAAGAAGATCCTTAATGACATAGAGCGGGAGCATAATGTTTTCATGATTCATTTTAATGCTCTCGTCGATATGGGTTTTCTAGTTTTTACAGATGAATGGGGCGAACCGTTGCCAAAAGAATAATTGGAAGCATCCTGGAAGAAGTTTATGGAGGACACCTCAGATATTGATACATGGGAGGAGCCCATAATAGAGGAACAAGTGTTGTCGCTTATGAAGAAGTTTACCTGCATGGAGCTATCATTGTTTGAGCTAGCCAACGAGCGAAACGCCTTAGTTTGGAGGATATCCAGAACCTGCGGTATGTGTACGAGTCGCTGAGTGTTCCTTGCTTATTCACTACACATGCTTGGGAGGAGGCAGTTGCAGTCTATGAGGTTACCTGTGAAATCTTGAAAGAGCAAGAGGAGCTGGCTACGACAGAGCGAGCAACAGTTAAACAAGCAACATCTGAACAAGCAACGATAGAGTAGGAGCGAGCAGAAGTTCTACGAGTAGCTTTAGAGGCAAAGGTGGCTGAGAAGGTAGTAGAAGAGCGGGCGCAATAAAATGCTTCCACATCAGGAGCGCAAACTAAAACCGTCGGTAAAAAGACTCAATAGAAGCCCAATGGATACCCCGTGAGCTGCCAGAAATGTTGGTAGTATTGCAATATGCCACATTAAAATTTTGATGAAGTTTTATTGATGTAAAATCGACAAATATATTAATGCTATAATTTAGTGTTTTTGACCTATATGATATGTTACAATTTTTGTGCATATTAACTTCTTTGTTTTCATGCACTTCTTGCTTGGAAATAATGGGCGTCGAGAGATAAAATGTTTACAATGTGAGAAATTTCAGTAAAATCATCAGATAAAATCACACAGGGCTCTGCTTAAAAATTCATCGTTGGGCGACAACGATTTCTTCGTTTTAAAAATTGGGATATGAAGCAAAAATAGCGACAAAGGCGCGTTCACCTCTAATTCAAGGCGACTGACGCGTTCGCCCTATTCTAGGGCGAGTGTGATCGTTTTATATAAAGAGAATGGAGAAAAAGGCTAAGTTTCAAATGGAGATGCTTTCGCCCCAAATGAGGGGCGAAAGTCCCTTTCGACCCTCTTTGGGGGCAAAAAGCCATTTTAAAATTAATGAAGAAGGCGCTCGAAGTCGAAACACAAGCCAGAATGAAAGAAAGCATGTTCGCCCCAAAGTAAGGGTGACAACTTCATTCACCCCACTTTGGGGGCGAACGTCATTTAAATTTTTTTTAATGAAGGTGTTGACAAGTCAATGCCGCATTCACCCTGGTCGAGGGGCGAACGTTCCATTCATCTCTCCTGGAGGTGAAAGCATAATTAAGAGAAGCCTTGACAAAGTTGCAAAGTGTCGAAGCATAAGTTGAAAAGTCAATGGCATGTTCGCCCCAAGAAAGGGGCGAACGTCACATTCGCTCGCCATTGGGACGAATCTACATGGAAACAACTTCGCTAATTTGTTGGGATTTTATTTTCGCCAATATGGATAGCATTGAATAATCAAGCTACACCCAGGTGTTGTAGGTGAGTTGGAGAGGAGAGGACAATCCTCCAAGGGAGGTCCCAGGTTCAAATCTCCACCCTACCAAAAAGCTGAATTGGGTATCCAAAATCCAATTTATAATGTTGGTGCGGGCGGGGTCGGGTGCGACTCCGGGTGACTTTGACGATGTAGAACCCCCTGTTCGTGGTCTCTCAAACCAAGGCGGCCCCTACAAGGAGTTTTTCACTTTAAAAGAAAAAAAAAATCAAGCTACGTTCGCCCGAAGTAAGAAGCGACAATGCCTTTTGCCTCAGTTTGGGGCGAATGTGTGTTTTAAGAAGTTAAAATGTCCTGTGAGAAGTGCTTCCACTAGGGAATAAATGTGAAGTTTTGGATTGCTATTTTTGAAGGCAAAGCAGTAGAAGACGTATGCAATATTGAAGTCGGGGGGCTATCCAGGAAGCGCGATGACGTAAGTGTTGAACAACCAGAGCTAAAATGCAACGTTTTTTCATTCATGACTCTATTTTGAACGAATTCAAATTTAAGTATGAACAAGGGCTTGGACCAAATATGAAAAGCATTTAATGATTGGAGCGAGAGGTAGCCAAAGTTGTGAGTTTCAAGGTAAAGGAGCTACGATTTTTAATATCACCAGATGATTCTTATGAGTTCTGAAACATTCCAAATGAAAGTAAATTTTCGAGGAATATAGAAGGCTCCAAGTCAACAACCAGGTTTGCATTTTTTCATGCACCGAAACTAGGATATGATTGATTTCCTAAAGATTTTTCCTTAAAAAATGGATCGCTGTCTCAAGAGAAATATTTTCAAGGATTTCAAGGAGGAATTGTCTCACCAAGGTCCCTGATCTGTGAATATTTTGTCTTCATGTGTATTTAATGAAAGATGCGAAATCCTCTATAAATACTAATCAATTTTCGTTGTAAAAGGAGGATAGATACTCTGCAAAAAACGCTTCAATTTTTTTGCATAAATAGAAAGAACCTGGCTTTTGATTCTGCAAATGATTTCTATGTGTGATTTATTTCTACTTTAATCATTTCTATTTTATATTCATGTTTGTTATTTGCTAAGTTTAAATTTTGCATCTAGATTTGAACATTGCTGGTGAGGGAGTGAGTACTGGAATGCAACTTTGGAAGTTGTCTCCATGAAATCGTAAAGTGAATTCTTTGCCTTATATGTTGCTATAACGCTTGATTCGAATTCCTCCTGCTAGTCTATCCCCAATCCTACATATTTTGGTTTATGGCTATATTTTCCATTTATTTTCGTTATTTTCATTTCTTTCCCGCAACTCTAAACTTAAAAACGGTGTAGGATTAGTAAGGGAGCCAACGCTCTCTGGAGATTGGCCCGAAGGACATTCCTTTCCTTCGGTCTTTCAATGTTGGTCGTGTCTAGGGCGCACAAATGTATGTTTTGTATTTTAGGCATATATTTGACCAACACCTCTATACTATTTCCATCATATGAAAAAATTTGTGGCTTTATCTCCTTTTAACCAAGTTTGTCTTGATTTTAACCTCTAAAATTTCTCTTCCATACTCAAAATATTATGATATTCACTAAGAAACTCCCTTTCCTTCGAGCCTGGATTATTGTGCTCAACTTTTTGGAATTTGAAAGTTTCTCTTTTAGTTCTCCTTTATTCTCAAAAATGTTCTTGAAAGTGTTGTTTCATTCTTTTAATCTATATATTGATTTAATTTGTTTTAGAAGTGCATACAACCCAAAATTTCTTGAAAAATTCCACGTCTGCGTTATCATATCGACAAATTGAGGGTGGTCTTCCCACATCTGCTCATATTTAAAATATGTTATTTTTTTTTCAAATTGCTTACCACCATTTTAACTCTTATTGGCTAGTGATATGAATCAATCCTTGTCAAGGTATTAATTTTAGCACAAGTTCCTTCATCTAGCTAATGATCTGCTTGACTGAGTTACAGGTCCATAGACATTGATAAGGATGAAACAAACATTTGCAAAGTTTTATAGGTGACTAATGAGGCTATCCAATGCCTAGTTTAATGAATGGTTTCATAGGAGTTTCTAATAGGATTCCAACATGTTAGAATTCTCCATATCACTCTTGAATCCACAACATCCCATTCACATCTTGCCTATACTACTTTCATAGTTTTGGAAGCTTTTTTTTTTTTTCATTTTAGTTTCTTGGATAAAAATAATATCAAGCTTATTACTTAAATAGAGGTATTTGATACATTTTCTTTGAGGGGGCATTAGCACCCCTTATATTCCATGAGACGATAATCATGTCTCCTTAGGGACTGCTACCCACCTCGCAAATTACCAATATCATATTGTTGTTTGGTAGAGAGAAGTTCAACCAACTTAGATTGTATCCCATTTTCTATGTTTTCTCTTGCTTCCTTGGGTCTTGCTTGATAATTTGAAGGTTTCCCTCTTTTTTGTTGCCTATATCAGGAGTAAGTCTTATTATTCTATTCCTCAATATTCTTTCACAACTTTTCCTTTCATTGCACTTATCCTCTCATGGCTCTGCTATAGAAGCTTTTGAAGTGTCCTACTCATTTTTTGGTATTTTCTTATTAATGGTAGAGGTATTAACATTTAAAATTAGATTTTTTGTATTTTTCTTCTCTTGAATGGTACATGGTACTCAAGATAATATTCAAAATATGATGAGGCACATTCCTTAGGTTCAACGGGAATGTTCATCCCTAAACTAGGATCGTACTGAATAGACGGTTCTTTGTTAATATTATGATCCTATTGTAACGTGTCCTCTAAGATTTGGTCTAATTTTTCTTCATAGGCTAAAGCCTCAAAAGAATTGGTATTTCTTCTAATATTATTCCTTACAAGTTGAAAACCATCCTCAAATTATAGGTTTCTAATATTGGTATCATCTTCCTCAAACTGCTAAGTTTTCGCAATCAACTCTTTGATATTGTTGGCTTTTTAAGCCTTACTACCACAAAATAGCATTGGTCCCAATATAAAATAGCCACAATAGTAAAGGTCAAAATAATAATATATGAGCAAATTAATATATATATCAAGGCCTATATAATAAAGCAAATAACATTCATTTATATACTAAAATATGAATGTAAATGACCTGAATCATTCATGAACTATGCATGAAGAAAACTTACAATATTAATTGCTCAAAAATCCGTATACAAGCTTTATTACTTCTCTTCCTCTTACAATCAAATAATGAGATATATGAATATTGAATTACTATCTCATGGAGCATTGTCTCCATAATATAGCCATAGTAATGTGACTCTTCAAGTACTTGACTATTGCTCTCCATATGACAAGTCCCATGACTCTTGGCTTATCATATTTCCACTTGCATACTAGATGGACACTTGACTCTAAGACACTTGCACACATCTACATGACTCTTACACTTCTACATGCACTCCTAATCTAAGACACTTGTGCACATCCTCACATTACATATTTGCACTCAAGACACTTTTGTGCATTCTCTCAATCTACACTTGCACTCTAACTTACATGGCACTTGTGAATTTTATGCACATTGCACTTGATCCATAAAGAGCCAAAACTTGACTCTTTCCTCAAACAGATCATAGATTTTGCTTAATATTTCAGCTTCAGTTAGTAAAATATATATCCATGCTTAGACTGTAGGCTTAACATTGCATGTGATATCTAATCTACTTATCAAATATTAAAAAAATAATATTACAAAAAAAAAATCACACACACCATATACATTTCAAGAGAACACAAGATTTTTTACGTGGAAACCAAAATGGTAATAACCAAGGTCTAAATAAATGAAACATATTGTTATTAGGATTCAACACCGTTACAGATACTTATTGATTTTAGTTGGCTATTTTCTTCAGGTTGTTCTCCCCAATATCTGCCATTGCCACTTCCTCCTATGCCTCTCGGTTCTCCTACTGCAAATTTGGCAATCAAACCCTCACAATGTTTGTCTGAAATTCTCTCACAATGTGTTGTTCGAAAATCTCTCACAATGTGTTCTGCAAAATAGCCATCACCATGTGTTGTGCAAAAGAAAGTAACTTTTATTAAATGTGTGTAGCCTCTTTTCTTAAATGGGTGTTGATAATTAAATCCAACCCATTTTATTAAATGAGTGTTGGTTATTTAAAACCAACCCATTTTATTAAATGGGTGTTGGTTATTTAATACCAACCCATTTTATTAAATGGGTGTTGGTTATTTAATACCAACCCATTTTATTAAATGAGTGTTGGTTATTTAATACCAACCCATTTTATTAAATGAGTGTTGGTATTTAAAACCCACTCATTGAATTCTGGAAGTTATAGCCAATTTTGACCATGTTGATCCATACATTCTAGAATTTTGTCATTTAGTATTTTGACCATAACTTTGGCCTCGGTTGTCTGTTTTAAGCGATTCAAAATTTTTTAGAAAGATCTTTCCAAGATGCACATCATGGAGCCATTCAAATTCACCCAAATTCCATGAATTTTTCCAGAATTTAAAATCACAAACCTTATTGCATTTATCCTCCATACTCTATTCCAACAAGTGTTGATTGCTCTGAAGCGAGGATTTTATCCGGAGCTCCTTCCACACTTCCTGTAGATGACCTTTTAATTGATATCTTGATCAAGACCTCCCCCATTGGAGGATTTTGGTCCCTCAAAATCATATTTATTCAGATGGAGATATTGTTTCTCCGCTTGCTTCTTAGAGATCCGCTTCGCCTTGCTTAGCATTTTCTCATTAGGACATACCAACCATAATTTATCCTGCCCTTGGAATTTTGTTTGCATTTTATTGATAAATTTAGACACATCATTTTGCATATTGGGCCAGTAGACATATCGTTGCATGTTAGTTATTGTTTTGTGCATGCCAAAATGACCTACAACCAATGATGTGTGAGCTCCCCTTATCAGTTGTAAGCGTTTGTCTCCCTTGACCACACAAAGTTTTCCATATTTTAATAGCAAGTCATTTTACAAATGAAAATCCTCATTAGATTTGCCTTGCACTCCATTTTTCAACTCCTTATACTTCTTCCCAAGTTCAACATCTTCTCATACTACCCCTTGTACTCTTCGAAAGCAAAAAGGCTCTAATTCCTTCATTTGTTGGCGAGTATAGTTGGTTGCTTCCACATCCTTACTGAACTGCACATTACTATCCACATCTCTTATCATCAATAACACGAATCTCTTGCTTACATTCACCAAATGCTTGGCCTGATGCACTGTCACAAGCTGGAATTTATTTTCCAACCCGTTAGGATTAATCACATATGTGATTCCACCTTTCTTCAACTCCCAAACATTGCACCTCCGCTTAAAAAAGCATCTCTTTCCCATAAATATGGGCTACCAAAAATTACTTGGCAAATATCAAGAGGTACTACATCACAAGTAATTACATCATGGAATTTATTTTTGATAGAAAACTATAAAGTACATTGCTTGGTTACCTGTAGCTCCACGTCCTTCTGCACCCATACCAATGGATATGGTTGTGGATGATCCACAGTCTTCAATCCCATCTGCTTCACTAGATCCTCAAAAATTAAATTTCGTTGGGATCCGTTGTCAAACAATGTTGTAACTTTCATCCTCTGCACTTGTATGTAGACCCAAAATAATTCCTCTTTCTTGACCTCTGAAGCTTGTTCCTCCTTCTTAGAGGTCTGATATTGCCTTAAAGGCTTAATTATGGTGGTACACACTACCTTTCCTTCACCCTCTTCCTCAAAACACCCTTCTTCCTCCTGCTCAACCTTTTTGGCAGAATTAACAAATTTCTTATTTTCCTTGTTCTACCATTTTGGCCTCTTTTCAGGGTGTAGCTTCCAACAATCCTCACTTGAATGAGTGTCAACATTACACTCCTTGCAATGTTTTTCATCCTTTTGTGATTTGGTGGTTGTAGCCCCTGATTTCTTCTTGCCTTTACTACTAGAACCCTTGGTTTTCTCTGTAGGCTTAGAGGGTTTAGATGAAGTTAATGCATTATTATCTTTTATTGGCTTTCTAACCCTCATTTCCAGGTATGTGGCTTTAATGCATGCCTCATCAATATCCTTAGCATCAAATAATGGCACTTTTTTCCTGATCTGATAAGACAAACCACAATTATATTTCTTAAAAATTTGAGGATCTCGAATATTAACACCCATTAACACGACTTGTTTTCTAAATTTTGTGGTGTATTCTTGGACTGTTTGGCCTTGCCTCCGTCTTAGAAATAGCCATATCTCCTCCATATTCTCTTGATAGCCAATAGGATAAAACTGAGCTCTTATAGCCTTCACAAATTATGTCCATGTTTCCACAACTAGTTATTGATTTCTTGCCAATCCAACTGAGTATGCCTCCCACCATGTGAGAGCATGGCCACCCAATTTCAATCTAGCAAAGCTAATTTGTTGTACCTTTGTATAAGACTTAGTACTGAAGTAAACCTCCAATTTCTTCAACCATCCATCTAATTTTTTAGGATCTAACTCCCCTTCATAAGCTGGAATATCAATTTTGACCTCCATTTTAAATGGATCTATAGTCAAGGGTTGTGATGAGATATTCTCAAGTTGTTTGGAGTGGGATCCTTCAACCTCCATTTTCTCACCATTGATTCAATCTCATATTTTGAATCTAATTTCTTCCTTCTCTTCTTCTTGAGAAAGCACCAACTCCATCAAGCTTTTGAGAGTGTTTTCCATTTCAAGAAATCTTCTTTAAAATTCCTTATTGGACATTGTTGGAGAGTTAGGTTCTGATTGATCTACCATTTTCACATATCTGATCCTTCTTCTCCCAATATTTTGATTGTATGGGACCAAGTCCTTTCCTTGAGATCTTCTGCCTTGCATACACAGTTCTTCAAGAAAATCTGCTCTAATACCAAACTTGATCCGTAAAGAGCCAAAAATTGACTCTTTCCTCAAACAGATCATAGATTATGCTTAATATTTCAGCTTTAGTTAGTAAAATATATATCCATGCTTAGACTGTAGGCTTAAGATTGTATGTGATATCTGATCTACTTATCAAATATTAAAACACATATATTACAGAAAATAAATCACACACACCATTATACATTTCAAGAGAACACAAGATTTTTTACATGGAAACCAAAACGGTAAAAACCATGGTCCAAATAAATGGAACAAATTGTTATTAGGATTCAACATTGTTACAGATCCTTACTGATTTTAGTTGGTTGTTTTCTTTAGCTTGTTCTCCCCAATCTCTACCATTGCCACTTCCTCATTTGCCTCTCGGTTCTCCCACTACAAATATGGCAATCAAGCCCTCACAATGTGTTGTCTGAAATTATCTCACAATGTGTTGTCCAAAATTCTCTCACAATGTGTTGTCTGAAATCTCTCACAATGTGTTCTGAGAAATAGCCATCACCATGTGTTGTTCAAAACTCTGCCCCCATGTGTTGTGCAAAAGAAATCCGCTTTTATTAAATGCGTGTAGCCTCTTTTCTTAAATGGGTGTTGATAATTAAATCCAACCCATTTTATTAAATGAGTGTTGGTTATTTAAAACCAACCCATTTTATTAAATGGGTGTTGGTTATTTAATACCAACCCATTTTATTAAATGAGTGTTGGTTATTTAATACCAACCCATTTTATTAAATGGGTGTTGGTTATTTAATACCAACCCATTTTATTAAATGAGTGTTGGTATTTAAAACCCACTCATTGAATTCTGGAAGTTACAGCCAGTTTTGACCACGTTGACCCATACATTCTAGAACTTCGTGGTTCAATAATTTGACCATAACTTTGGCCTCGGTTGTCAATTTCAAGCGATTCAAAAAGTGTTAGAAAGCTCTTTCCAAGACGCACGAGCCATCCAAATTCACCCAAATTCCATGATTTTTCCTAGAATTTAAAAACGCAGACCTTACTGTATTTATCCTTCATACTTTGTTACAACAAGTGTTGATTGCTCCAAAGCGAGGATTTATTCAGAGATCCTTCCACACTTCCTTTAGATGACCTTTTAATTGATCTCCTGATCAACACTCTTACATGACACTTGTGCATTTCTTGCACATTACATTCTTACATAAAAGAGGAAATATAAATCACACTCTAAACTATAGATTCAACCCTAATCTATTATATATTTACAATTGTACCATGAAGGTACCATGGGGGTACATTAGCATGTATCAAATAATGTAATATTCCTCAACACCCTCCTGTATTACATTATTTGGTTATTGAAGACTTTAGTCTTCAATCTTGGTCTTCATCTTTGTATTCAATCTTCATCTTTATTCTTTTGTCTGGAACATGTGATCCTACAGTGTTTATGAACCTCTGCTTGATTTTCGTCTTCAACTTATTTGAATTCAGCTCTAAGTTCTTTTCCTTCTTTATTCTTTGATTCTTCAGGATTTCAATCTTCATGATCTCCTACTTTTTTGAAATCTTTTTCATCTTCTTGAATCTTGGATTCAACTTTGACTTCTTTAAGTTTTGCTTCGAGTTATTCACCTTTATTTTTAGTCTTTGGATCGCGAACTGTTCGAACTTCTTCTTCATTGCATGAATAACTTGAGCATTTTCTTTGTCTTTGACCTCATGTGCTTCATTTGACCTAGCTTTCTTGCAATCTTGACATTGTCATGTTTCTTCTAAACATTCACTTAGAGCATCATAATAATTTTCTGAATTTAATGAACTTGAAATGTCTCATTTACATGAAGAATGAAACACTATTTTTAGAGATGATTCACTTGATTCAATTGTATCAATTTCTTCTTTCCTTTTTAGAGTTTCAAACACTCTTTTTGCTTTATATTTTCATCTTTATAAAGCTCAAGTGAAAGCAATACCATATACATTATGCTACTTATATCAAGAGGTATCATAATATCATCTTTTGAATTATCAATTGCTTCAATAAGTTTTGAGTGTAAATAGTATTCAAATATCTCAAAACTTTCATCCATAACTTCTCTATAGATGAATTGTAATGCCATATCTAGCTTATCCTTAGATTTTTCAATCAAGTTCTCAATGCTAGATTTTTTAACTTCTAATATTTGCTTTCTATTCATGGAATCTATATTTATTTTCATAATAGTCAAAGTTTGCAATTTAATCCCTATGAAGTAATAATCCTTATATCTCCCAAATATAAAATTTGTAAATTATAATTTTCTAATCATTTTATGTTGAAAACCTGTTGACCCCCTAATTTTATTTGCAAATTTTCAAAATTTAAATACTTCAAAATTTTCAAAAACTTCAAAATTTAAAAAATTTAAAGTTTTTAAAATTTTCCACTTTTCTAAAAACTTTAAATTTTTTATATAATCATCAACCTTCAAAAACTCCAAAAATATAAAATATCAACTCCTTATATCTCTTACTTTTTTTATTTCTAAATTCTTCAAATATTTGAAGAAAAACAAATAGTCAATAAACTTAAATTAATCCTTATACCTTCTTATAACCTTAGCACTAAATATTATTCAAAAACTATTAATTCCCTCCAAAAATGTTTAGCGTTGAATGAATGGAAGCTACCTGAATATGCTCGATGAGATTATTTTTGAGCTTGATTTCATAATCAATGCTTAGGTAACATCAAACATTCATTTGCCCTAATGCTTTTAGCTATCATTTGCATGTAATGTAACGTTGCTCTCCTTGCTCGTTTGGCCATTGGTTTCACAACTGGTTTGCCTCTCTTGAGCCTTCAACTCAACTTTACCAGTTGACTTCAAAAATAATTTTCTTCACCTTAAGCCTTCACCATGAATCCTTTCATGTTCGACTTGATCGCTTCATTGGTGGTGTGCTTTACCTTAAGCCTTTGCCATGAATCCTCTCACATTTGGCTTGAGCATTTTATTTTGGCTCCTTTCTTATATGACTGTTCACTTCATTGTTTGCTTCTATTAGTGTGCCCTAGTTCGCTTAGGTGACTTTGGTTCATATCGACTAGTGCAATCTAAACTACCTCAGGTGCCTGGTGTTGACTCACCTTGAATGGCCTCTGACTTAGGAGGTTTGATCGAGATTGAATTAGGCGATTGATTTACCTTCTCATTTATTTGCTCACGTCTCTATGGTTGTTTGCTTTGATTCAAGTGTTTGGTTTACTTCTTTCTTCGTGGCTAGTCCACTTTGATTCAGGCGATTGGTTCGCCTCTTCTTTGTCTGCTTCTTGTTCCTTTGTGGCTGGTCCAACAACTTATGCTATCATAGAACATTTTTTATAAGCACATAATCTTATGTGTGCTTTCTTTTATGAGTGCATGTATGATTTCATTGGCTTTGAATGCTATCTCAGGCTTTGTATGCCTATATGCTTACCTCTAACTTGTGCTTCATTTAACTTATGCTTTTGTTGGCTTAGTATACTTCCTCTTTCTCTGTATTATTTCTCTGAATGCTCTATATGACTTCTCTACTTTGTATATACTTACACTGGCTTTGTAAGCTTTCCTTAACTACACTGAATGTCTTCTTTAACTCTATATTTGATTCTACAAATACCTTATGTATGCATGTACGAAGGTCATATGTAAATCTTCCTTTAAATCTCTTTAATAGTGTAGGCTTCTTTGCAATTTTCTCTTTTCCTTTAATAATACCGATTTCTTCTCCTTCTTGAATCTTCTCTATAACATAGGCTTCTCTAGCCTTCAATAATGCAGGTGTCTCTCTCAGACCTTATTCAATATATGCTTCTTTTGCCTTATTTTCCAATATAGGCTTCTTTGGTCTTTCTTTTCCAATATAGGCTTATTTGACATTTTTTTCCAATATAGGCTTCTATGGCCTTCTTTCAATACAGGTCTCTTGAACCTATCTTTAATATAAGCTACTTTATCTTCTCTTTCAATTTAGGCCTTTCTTCTTCAATGTAGTCCTCTTAATATCTGCTCTCATATTCTCTGTATTGTTGCTTATTCTTTTTGTATTGCTCCTATACTTAGAAGCTAAAATTCTTCTCTATATTTGTAGGAAGCTTCTCAACCTCTATAGCTTAATCTATGTTATCTTCTTCTATGTATTGTTACTCTACTACTTGTTGAGTGGTATTTTCACACACTTGTGAAATTATACTCTTCCTTAGGATTTGGACTTCAAATCCCCTCTTGCAAAGAAGTTAAACAACCAACTTCTCCAAGGTCTCCGCTGCTTTTTGTCGCAAAATCGCAACGCTTTTCTCTTTCGGGCTGTCTTGCTGCTTTCTGTCGTGAAATCGCGACGCTTTTCTCTTTCGGGCTATGCAGATGCAATCTGTCGTGAAATTGTGATGTTTTTCTATTTCGGGCTGTCTTGCTGCATTTGGCCGCGAAAACGCGACATGTCGCGAAATCGTGACATATTTTCCTTTCGTACCACTTCGCTGCTTGGAGCCGCGAAAATGCGACCTATCGTGAAATCATGACGCTTTTCTGCTTCGTGCCCCTTTGTTGCTTCCTATCGCGAAATCGCGACGCTTTTAGTGCCTTGCCCTGTTTGACTGGTTTGACCGCGATTTTGTGACATGTCACGATTTCGTGACAATTTTCCATTTTGTCTTTCTCTCTCCTCTTTGGACCGTGATTTCACAACACGTCGCGAAATCGTGATAATTTTCGATCAATGCCTCTTCTTGCTTGCCTGGGCCGCGAAAGCTTGACATGTCGCGATATCAAGACGTTTTTTCATTTTTGGCAGCGACGGAGCGACATGTCGCGATATCGTGACAACTTTTCTTTTTTGGCAGCGACAGAGCGACATGTTGCGATATCGCAACACTTTTTCATTTTTTTGCCGCGACGGAGCAACATGTCGTGATATCGCGACAACTTTTTATTTTCGACCGCGACAGAGCGACATGTCGCGATATCGTGACACTTTTTCTCCTTTGTGAAATTTTTGCATTTTCCTTGATTTTTTAGCATCTGGGCTATTACAGTTTTCTTTGAAAGCATGCAAAAAAGGTGGGTCCCCAATTTTTGGGGTGTGTTGTGGATCAGCCACAACAAATGGCGACTCTGCTGTCAAATGCTCCTGAGCATTTTGGTGAGAACCCAACCTGAAATATACAAGCTTAGATATAGGCGTCAGCACATAAAAGATAAACAAATACCGATAGATCATAAATACATGAAACATCAGAATAATTAAGTATCAGCTCGGTGTGTGCAATGTGTTTCATTCCCTATCATTTGAACTTGTTCAACATTCCATTGTCAGTTTCACTTATGACTTGTATGCAAGGCTATGAATGATTTGTGCAGGATTTGATGCATGATGAAGATGCTAGAGATGTAACAACCTGCTTTATAAATGCTCAAACCTTCTAATATCATGGACAAACATATTAAAAATGTCAAACCCTCTTAGGACCAAATATATGTATACTGAATTAATTTTACTAGATCCCAAAGTTGGTTATGTGTCACTACCATCTTGAACCCATGTGCAAGTGAAAGTGAAATCAGAACTTTGGGGAATAGGATTCCCAACCTAAGTGAGATGGGAATTTAACCCTATCCTTACTATTCTGATTTGGAGTTCATTACCTCATCTTGAACAAAATAATTTAACCTGTTATGGATGAAATGGTCAGGCTAGTCTATCCATATGAGCAATCAGTGGTCTTGATTTTAGGCAAGACATGTTGCCACGCATGAGCATACTTAACCCCATAATCCATGACTTGGCTTCATTCATTCTTTTTCTTTTATTTCTTGGACCTTTGGGATGACTACCCATCCTTGCTAGGGACATGTAGTACGATCCTTCCAATCCAAGATTTATGAAATGGGAAATATTAATTTTTTATTTCTTGGACCTTTGGGATGACTACCCATCCTTGCTAGGGACATGTAGTACGATCCTTCCAATCCAATATTAAGACAAAATGGGAAATATTAGTCAATTTTATTACTTGGACCTTTGGGATGACTACCCATCCTTTGTAGAGGACATGTAGTACTATCCTTCCAATCCAAGTTTTATGATGAAGTGGGAAAAATAGAAGCTTTGGGGAATCGGATTCTCAACCTAAGTGAGATGAGAATTATGTCCTATCCTTACTACTCCATGTAGGTCAAATCAGAGCTTTGGGGAGTTGGATCCTCAACCTAAGTTCGATGAGGATTTAACCCTATCCTTACTACTCTGGTTTTAGGCTTTAAGCTTTTATGGGAGTGGTAAAAACCACTTTTTCAAGGATTATGTTGCATGATAGGACATACATGAAATATTCTTTTCACCTCACATTTTCATCCAAGTATGGTTTTGACCATTTTGCTCAAGATTCTTTTAATGTGCATGGAATGTGCTTGGTTCAAGATAGCTTGGGTGGCAGTTCCCAACCTTAGGATCTTTTTAATATATGTTATGTAATAATCCTAAGAGGATTCAACACCTTCTCAATAATTGCCCATGGAATGAAAATGTAACTGAGATGATATGTATATGCAATGTCGAATATGACATGGGATATGAATGCACTACTTCTTTTGGAATATATCATCTGTTTTACCATAATGTGCAAAACTGACAACTTCATGCATCACAAGATCCAAACGATAATATTTAAATGTTTGTGTTACTTGTGGAGCTTTCTACAACACAATTCCAATGTTTCATATTTCCCTGATCTTAGGCATAAGTTGACATCTCAAATTTTTCTTCATTTTTTTTTTTTAATAAAAACCAAACATGTCCATAGGACCAACACATAACTTTAAATTAAAACTTATTCAATCCAAAACCAAACTGCCATCCAAAAATGAAAATTTGAAAACACACACCAAAACCCAAAACCAAAATCTATATACAATATAGTACAAGATGATGCCAAGCTTGGACTATTACTTTCTTGGATCCCAAACATGATTAGAACATTTCAACAAAAATATAACATGATATGCCTGCCAAATGTTGTGGGCATCCAACAAAAACAAGACTAGACCAAACAATGCAACCCACTTCAACTTTCTTCTCTCACCCCACCAATTAAATTTAGTTCCATTAGTATTCTCATAGGTGAGATTCAAATTTTCAAATTGATTAGACAACGATTGATTTTCAATTTTATCATGTCTATTCTTTAAAATGCAAGTTTCATCATTCCACTCATGATTTAGAAGTAGGCTTTCCTTTTCAAATGTGAGATATTGCCAACAAGAGCCTATTTCTAAAAGTCTTGAATTCAAATTATTTTTCAAGATTTTAAAGCAATCAAAATCAATCAAAACTTGACAAACATCGCCAAGATTTGATGTTTCATCATTAATGACATTAGCATCCAAAGGGACATCATGTAACCCATCACTTAAAATTTTTGTGGCTACTACCAAAGGTAAAGATTTCACCTTGTCACCCATACTCAACCCATCATGATTAGAATTTATCACAACTTGATGAGTGTTAGTAGCTTTTTCTTTTTCTTCATTGTCTTCTTCATCATCCAACACCTGTTCAAAAACACCAAAGTTAGGCACCCAATCAAACATGTGTCCATATTTTTCAAAACAAGAGCCTAATTTTTCAAGATATGTGTCACGTGACACCTTTCCATGATCAATGGCTTGAGTTGCCTCAAAATTCATATTTTCATTAGGATCATCAATAGTATCAAACCCACACCACTTAGGCTTTGTAATTTCATCATTTTGAAATGGCATAGACATTGTAGAAACAATGGGTGGATCAAAATTTTTGATTTCTTGCCCCCCAAGGGGAACAAAAACAATTGATTCTCCTTCTTCATCCATGGTAGTAGAATCAATATCCTTCTCCAACCTTTGACGAGATTCCAACCCTTCCAAAACATTCTCAGATTGCACAGGACTTGTAATATCCTCATGTGAAAGGGCAATTGTATCATCCTGCATATCAATAGGCACACAAATTTCATTAGCAGTTTTGGAGTGAGCATACTCTTCCCAAGAATCATAATGATCATCTTTCAAAGTCAAATTGTGATGCTCAATTATTTCTTCATCATCTTTTAATTCATCAACATGTTTCTCATCAAGTTTATCTTCACCTTCCTTAGATGGTTCAATTACTTCCAAAATTGGGTTATTGCTTGTATTCAAATTGATAAGGCTATCATAATCCACATGTGTAACCCATGATTCACGTTTAACATAATTTGGAAGGTGTGAATTTTCTTGGCCATCATTTTCAACAATGTCATCCGAAACAGATTCATCCTCATAGAATTCATCTTTTGGTGAGTCAAGGGTTTCCAATTTGTCACATGTTTCAATACTAGTTGGATCTAGTACTCCTCCCTTGCCTAACATCATATTCTTATGAAAATCATTAAAATTGATTTTAGAAACATATTTTGAATCAAGATGAGTATTTTGAAGTTGATTCATACTTGAGAAAGATGGTTGATCTTGCATAGTAGGTTGAGGATTTTGAAATTGATTGAATCTTGGGAATGATTGTTGATTCTGAAATTGATTTACACTTGAATTTGGTTGAGGTGGATAAATCATTGGATGGGTAAAGGAGGTATTAAATGATTGAATATTATACGATCCAAAACCCACACCATAATTTTGACAACTCAATTGTTGCTCAATTGCCATTGCTTGAGTATAGGCTTGTGACAAATATGTGATTTGAGGCATCCCTCGCAAATATGTGGAAATGAGTGGGTCAAGAGCATTTACATATATTTGGAGAGCCATTTCTTCTTGAAGAGCATAAAATGTCACTAATTGAGCATATAATCCAAAGAACATTTCAGAAAATGACTTCACATTTTCACCTGGTCCTTTTTTAATAGTGACAAACTGCTGATACATGCGGATTGGGTCAACTTGCTCTTTTTTGAATTGATTAAGAAATGCTGCCTCTAGCTGAGCCCAAGAAGTGATAGACCCTAAGGGCAAACTTGTAAACCAATCAAATGCCACTTTGTCCAAGGTGTAAGGGAACATTTTACAAACAACATCATCATGCCAAATTGTTAAGTGATTCACAACAAATTTGAATGCTTGAATGTGTTCTCCTGCAGTATTTGTCCCGTTAGACAAAAATCGAGGAAGACATCTCTCAAAACCAACGGGCAAATAATGTTGAACTCCTAGTATGTTCAATGGGCTACCTGTCATCCACGGTGAAAACATAGCCATTAGTGAATCTTCAATAATATAACTTTAATACCCAAAATTTTATTTATTTATTTATTATTATTTATTTATTTTTTTCTTTTTTAAATTAAATCAAATCACCTTATTCCTGTATGAACAATCAAAGCGTTAGACCAGTGCATAGCAATTCATGTCCTCCTTTTAACAGTACAAAGTTGTAATATTAAAAGAGGGCTAAAGATAATAATCAATAGGGCATGAAATATTCACAATTTAAATCCCTATAGCATTTAAATCAATCTGAAATAAACCGGTTCAGGCCCTCCTAGCGCCAAAATGTTGAGTGGTGTTAGAGGAGGCCGAAGATGCTAATCAAATGGACTTGAAATATTTAGCAATGTAAAGCTCTTAACAATTATAAACCTGTAGCATCTAAAATCATGATAAAATAGACCCTTTCATGCCCTCCTTCTAGCACCAAAATGTTGAGTGGTGTTAGAGGAGGCCGAAGATGCTAATCAAATGGACTTGAAATATTTAGCAATGTAAAGCTCTTAACAATTATAAACCTGTAGCATCTAAAATCATGATAAAATAGACCCTTTCATGCCCTCCTTCTAGCGCCAAAATGTTGAGTGGTATTTTCACACACTTGTGAAATTATACTCTTCCTTAGTATTTGGACTTTAAATCCCCTCTTGCAAAGAAGTTAAACAACCAACTTCTCCAAGGTCTCTGTTGTATTAGCATTTGCAACTGTGTATTAGTAATCTCAAATGAAGATAATCAATTTAAATGCTTCTTCTCTGTCAAATGTCCAACTTTCTCCTAAGTTTCAATATAACTGAGTCCTAGTCTTCACTGGTTTTCCTTCAATCAAGTGGAAAGACCCTAGCCTTCAAATCAAGGTGTAATCCTTGTCCCCTCAATCTTCTACTCTATAAGACCTTTAAAAATTAGAGTCCAAGTCCGCATTGCCTTCAAAGTGGACACAATCTAAATCAACTTTATCAAAAGTGGACAAAGTTAATTAATAATGGTGGATCAATAAAATCTATAAAAAATGAATAAAATCTAGTGGTAGCTCTGATACCAGTGTTGGCTTTTTAAGCCTTACTACCACAAAATATTATAGGTCCCAATATAAAATAGCCACAATATTAAAGGTCTAAATAATAATATAAGAGTAAAATGATATATAAGCAAATTAATACGTATATCAAGGCCTATTTAATTAAAGCAAATAACATTAATTTAAATACTAAAATATGAATGTAAATCACCTGAATCATGCATGAACTATGCATAAAGAAAACTTACAATATTAATTGCTCAAAAATCAGTATACAAGCTTTATTACTTCTCTTCCTCTTACAATCAGATAATGAGATATATGGATATCAGATTACTATCTCATGGAGCATTATCTTCATAATATAGCCATAGTAAAGTGACTCTTCAAGTACTTGACTATTGCTCTCCATATGACAAGTCCCATGACTCTTGGCTTATCATCTTGCCACTTGAATAGTAGATGGACACTTGCACACGTCTACATGACTCTTACACTTTTGCATTCACTCCTAATCTAAGACACTTGTGCACATCCTCACATTACATATTTGAAATCAAGACACTTGTGCACATTCTCTCAATCTACACTTGCACTCTTACTTACATGACACTTGTGCATTTCTTGCACATTACACTTACATAAAAGGGGAAATATAAATCACACTCTAAACTATAGACTCAACCCTAATATATTATATATATACAATTGTACCATGAAGGTACCATGGAGTACATTAGCATGTACCAAATAATATAATATTCCTCAACAAATATGATTTTTATTAAGAGAAAATCTCACTCATACAATTGTTTTTTGAAATTTAAATTTTGCCAAGATAAAATTCAACACTAAGAATGACTAAAATATTTGCTACCTAGTTTCCATATCTATAAATATATAACTTCAATGTTCTAGGTCGTATCTAAGAACCCAATATGATTCTCCTCCTTACTAAAGAACTCAACATCAATGTCAAGGTGTCTCTAAATATCCCTAAATGACCATCTTTTGAGTTGGTTCTGCCTCATTCTTCAATCTGCTATCTTTTAATCTTAAATCTTCAATTTTAAAACTTATATCTCTAAATTTTATCTGAGTTGGATTCTTCTCTGTCAAATGTCCAACTTTCTCCTAAGTTGGTCCTTTTATTCAATATAACCGAGTCCTAGTCTTCACTTGTTTTCCTTCAACCAAGTGGAAAGACCCTAGCCTTCAAATCAAGGTGTAATCCTTGTCCCCTCAATATTCTACTCAATAAGACCTTTAAAAATTAGAGTCCAAGTCTGCACTGCCTTCAAAGTGGACAGACTCTAAATCAACTTTATCAAAAGTAGACAAAGTTAATTAATAATGGTGGCTCAATAAAATCTATAAAAAATGAATAAAATCTAGTGGTAGCTCTGATACCAATGTTGGCTTTTTAAGCCTTACTACCACAAAATATCATAGGTACCAATATAAAATAGCCACAATATTAAAGGTCAAAATAATAATATAAGAGTAAAATAATATATAAGAAAATTAATACGTATATCAAGGCCTATTTAAATAAAGCAAATAACATTCATTTAAATACTAAAATATGAATGTAAATCACCTGAATCATGCATGAACTATGCATAAAGAAAACTTACAATATTAATTGCTCAAAAATTTGTATACAAGATTTATTACTTCTCTTCCTCTTACAATCAGATAATGAGATATATGAATATCAGATTACTATCTCATGGAGCATTGTCTTCATAATATAGCCATAGTAAAGTGACTCTTCAAGTATTTGAATATTGCTCTCCATATGACAAGTCCCATGACTCTTGGCTTATCATCTTGCCACTTGCATAGTAGATGGACACTTGCACACATCTACATGACTCTTACACTTCTGCATTCACTCCTAATCTAAGAAACTTGTGCACATACTCACATTACATATTTGAAATCAAGACACTTGTGCACATTCTCTCAATCTACACTTGCACTCACTTACATGACACTTGTGCATTTCTTGCACATTACATTCTTATATAAAAGGGGAAATATAAATCACACTCTAAACTATAGACTCAACCCTAATATATTATATATATACAATTGTACCATGAAGGTACCATGGGGTACATTAGCATGTATCAAATAATATAATATTCCTCAACAAATATGATTTTTATTAAGAGAAAATCTCACTCATACAATTGTTTTTTGAAATTTAAATTTTGCCAAGATAAAATTCAACACTGAGAATGACTAAAATATTTGCTACCTAGTTTCCATATCTATAAATATATAACTTCAATGTTTTAGGTCGTATATAAGAATCCAATATGATTCTCCTCCTTACTAAAGAACCCAATATCAATGTCAAGGTGGCTTTAAATATTCCTGAATGACCATCTTTTGAGTTGGTTTTGCTTCATTATTCAATCTGCTATCTTTTAATCTTAAATATTCAATTTTCAAACTTATATCTCCAAATTTTATCTGAGTTGGCTTCTTCTCTGTCAAATGTCCAACTTTCTCCTAAGTTGGTCCTTTTATTCAATATAACCGAGTCCTAGTCTTCACCGGTTTTCCTTCAACCAAGTGGAAAGACCCTAGCCTTCAAATCAAGGTGTAATCCTTGTCCCCTCAATCTTCTACTCTATAAGACCTTTAAAAATTAGAGTCCAAGTCCGCATTGCCTTCAAAGTGGACAAACTCTAAATCAACTTTATCAAAAGTGGACAAAGTTAATTAATAATGGTGGCTCAATAAACTCTATAAAAAATGAATAAAATCTAGTGGTAGCTTTGATACCACTGTTGGCTTTTTAAGCCTTACTACCACAAAATATCATAGGTCCCAATATAAAATAGCCACAATATTAAAAGTCAAAATAATAATATAATAGTAAAATGATATATAAGAAAATTAATGCGTATATCAAGGCCTATTTAAATAAAGCAAATAACATTCATTTAAATACTAAAATATGAATGTAAATCACCCAAATCATGCATGAACTATGCATAAAGAAAACTTACAATATTTATTGCTCAAAAATCTGTATACATGCTTTATTACTTCTCTTCCTCTTACAATCAGATAATGAGATATATGAATATCAGATTACTATCTCATGGAGCATTGTCTTCATAATATAGCCATAGTAAAGTGACTCTTCAAGTACTTGACTATTGCTCTCCATATGACAAGTCCCATGACTCTTGGCTTATCATCTTTCCACTTGCATAGTAGATGGACACTTGCACACATCTACATGACTCTTACACTTCTGCATTCACTCATAATCTAAGACACTTGTGCACATCCTCACATTACATATTTGAAATCAAGACACTTATGCACATTCTCTCAATCTACACTTGCACTCTAACTTACATGACACTTGTGCATTTCTTGCACATTACACTTACATAAAAGGGGAAATATAAATCACACTCTAAACTATAGACTCAACCCTAATCTATTATATATTTACAATTGTACCATGAAGGTACCATGGGGTACATTAGCATGTACCAAATAATATAATATTCCTCAACAAATATGATTTTTATTAAGAGAAAATCTCACTCACACAATTGTTTTTTGAAATTTAAATTTTACCAAGATAAAATTCAACACTAAGAATGACTAAAATATTTGCTACCTAGTTTCCATATCTATAAATATATTATTTATAACAACATGACAATTTTATTATACCTTTTTTAGGGATCTTATTCACATCCCTAATATTCCAAGATATCATTTTCATTGTCACTTTTTATTTTTATTGTGGGTTTTGTCCCACTTCTTGTTAGCATTTGGAATATCTACTTTTGTTCTCCCATATCAATATCCCTCTTATGTTTCTTTTTTTTTTTTTTTTTGCTTCTTGGGTATATTTTTTATTTGTACAAACACTTTCATATTCATCAATCTCATCATTTTTTTTATATTGTTCATAGTAAAACTTCTCATCTATAAGTTTATCTTTCTCTAAAGGATCCAAAGTGCAAGGAATAACCTCAAAAGCACATACTTATTTATGTGGCCTTGAAAACCCTTAAGTTCAAGACCGTTCTTCCAAAGCAATTACCTTCTTATGCTACCCTAAAAAACCTAAATTGTTATGGATTTCCTCCATCCTCTTTCTTTATTATGTTGCTTCTAAACCTCTAAAGCACAAGGGATAACCTATGCACCACTTTAATGTTTATTACAAGGAGAGGATTCTATATTGCTAGAGGAAAATAGAGATGATTTACCTAGAACAAATTTAACCTTTTATGTCATCTTTGTTCTAGAATTTTCCTCCACATATTTCTTTGCACCTTTAATTATTTTTGAACTTGAAGTTGCATATTGTACTTTCTCATCCCTCTATCCTTCTTTATTTCTTCTAACAATTGATCCAAGTGAGCTATGGTGGCCTTTTCCATATGATGTTGTCAATAGGCTTTCTTTACCTCTTCTTTAGGATTGAAATATCCTTGATATGTAGCTTCTACTATAGTATGATTTTCTTAGTGTATTTTCTTTGCTTCATCTTGAAGTTTATGTTGTGACCTTTTTGTCTTTTTTTTTTATAGTTTTCATTTTGCAATCTCTTGTCATATGTCAAGTCTTATAACAATTGTGGCATCAAAATGTAATATTTTCATAATCTACTTGTTGATCACATTCTCTTGATTTAGATTTAATATTAATAGATTGTGGCAAAAATTTTGAAATATCCATAGCAACACATATTTAGGTATATATAGCATGCTTTCACTCCTTAATAGTTGGTCCCTCCTTGATGAATTTCCCTAGGGTATTTCCAATATTCATTAAAAATCCTTATTGATAAGCTGATATGGAAGTCCAAAAAGCCTAACCCACATTAGAAGCTTATTAATAGAAAAATTGTCACTCCACGGTCTTAATAAAGGGTATACCTCCCTCTAAACCATGGACCACCACCCATTATTTTATCTTCGATTTATGAATTAAAAAAGATGATGTGGAAAAAACCTTTAGGAAGAAAAGTCGAAGAGTAATTTGAATTCAATCCCTACTTCCACTTGATCCAATTTTGATCTATGGAACTTACATATTAACCCTCTACTTTTAAGAACCATTGTATCATGTTTGTTCTTCTCATCCTTGATAATCACTTCTAGTGTGACATCTGCTACCTGGATTGAACTTGCCATATATTCGCTTTTCCGCTTATCTCTTGACTTGCACTCGCTCTCAGCTTGCTTGTTCTATTAAAAATATTTTTAACTTATACATCATTTCTTTATATTTAGTATGAGTTTATTGTGTTGACTTTTATCAAAATTGTCGAGATTCAATTTATTTATGTAATTTTTTATTTTTTTAAATTATTAGGATTTATATGCTCTAAATGAAGGTGAAAAAGACTTACTACTCTTGAATGAATCATAATGACATAAAATTATAGATAACTTATGACAAAATATAATACATCTTATAAACCATAAATTGGTTAAGTATATTTATAAAAAATAATAAATAGTTTTAGAAAATATAATCTATTTTTTTTAAAGTGAAAAACCCCTTGCGAGGCCGCCTTGGTATGAGAGACCACGAACAGGGGGTTCTACACCATCAAAGTCACCCGGGAGTCGCACTCGACCTTGCCCATATCAACATTATCAATTGGATTTTGGATACCCAATTCAACTTTTTGGTAGGGTGGAGATTTGAACCTGGGACCTCCCTTGGAGGATTGCCCTCTCCTCTCCAAATCACCTACAACACCTGGGTGAAAATATAATCTATTTTTAAAACTCAAAATTAAAAATATTTTAATTTTATTTATGCAATAAAAAACAAGGAATAATGCATTATTGGGAAGGATTTTTATTTCATAAATAAGGAAAGCATATATGTAATTATAATATTAGATTAGTATCTTTTAAAAAAATAATGAATAATATTATTATATGTAAATACAATATGAAGGATTGTTATTGCACCATATAGTTTTATGGTAATATAAAGGATGCAATTTTAAGGTTATCCTTGCATTTTAGAATTTTCAAGGTAACATAAACCTACATATGATATGTCTCATTATGAATAGTTGGAAAGAATTAAAGAGAGATGAAGATAAAAATGTTGGTGAGAATGGAAAAAGGAGAGGAAGGCCTTTAAAGAAAGAACACATAGAAAAGGAAACTTAAAGAGAGCACAATATGTGAAAACAAAAAAAAATACTGCAAGTTTTAACAAGAAGTTCAGCTAAGCCCTCAAATAAAAATAAGTGAGGATAAAAATCGTATATTAGGGTAATGAATAAGACCCTTAAAAGAGGTATTAGGAATTATTACGTTATTATAGTCCTAAGTTTATTTTAATACAGGAAACAAAAATAAGTAGTAAGGAATGTAAGGATGCATTCAAAAAGATTTGGAAGATGAGATATTATGTAACATTTTCTCTATAGGAATATGGGACATGCAAATATTATGAATAATTGCTAGAACCAAAAAGTAATTGAGTTGGTGGTCTTTTTTTTTATAGGAAAGAGGAAGATATCAAACTTGGGGTTATAAATGTATATGATCCTACTATAATTACTCATCATGAAAGATGTTGGAAGGATTTTATTTTAAATATGTCGAATTCAATTGTAATTTATATATGTAATGTATAGAGGATTTTGCATCATTTGTCAATTTAAATGATATTTGATTTGCTATTTCTTTAAGATTTCAATATAAGGGGAAAATAATCATAGAGTAGAAATATTGGACACCTTTTTTGTTACCTAATACATGCTTTCAAATAGAGTACATAATTTTTTAGACATTTTATTGCTAGTGGGATTATATCACAAACCGGTTCTCTCGAGATGTGGTCTACTCAATAATGGTTATCCAAATCCAATTTGATTTTTATCCACGTGGCTTCAAGACCCTTACATCTTCCATATAATTACTTTACGATGGGATGAATCAATGTTTGAAGGATTAAACATATACAAAATTTCAAAATATAAATAATCTAAAGGGGCAAATGAAGATTTAGAATAACAAATATTTTGGTAGCATATTCAAAACAAGAGAGGATATTAAATTCAAACTCAACAATTTACAAGAGATAATAAAAATCAATAGAAAGGACTAAGATACTTATATACAAGAAAAAAAATATTTTTTTATTATCATGTTGTATTGAAAAAAGGAGAATAATATTGTCCCAAAATATAGAGAGAGACGACTAAGGGAAGGGACAAAAATAACAAACTTTTTTATGATATAGCCAAAATAGATTTGTCTTTTCATATAATAAAAATATTTTAGTTCCAAATGGAAGAAGTATTGAGGAAGAAGAAGATATTAAGAAGGAAGAAATTAATTATCAAAGATATTCTATAAGAAATTGATTAAGATAAAGAGGTTCAATTTAAGCTTTTGCAAATTATTTAATGAATTATCACACAAGTACATGATGAAATCTTGATGAGGAAGATCTATATGGAAGAGCATCTAGCCCTCACAGATTTCTTGTAATTTTCTTTTAAATATTTTGGTATTTGTTGAAGAGCGACATGTTTGTTGTGGTTGAAGAAAAAAATAAAGCCTACAATAGGTGATACTAATGCTATTGTTATTGTATTGGTTTGCAAGAAAAATAAGACAATATTTTTTTAATTTTCATCCAATAAACCTTTGTAATATGGTCTATAAGATAGTTTCAAAAGTTATTGAAAATAAATTGAAAAAATATTTTAAATTATCTTATCTCAAAGGAATAAATTAGTTTTATTCATGAGAAATGATTTCTTTATGTTATAATCATTTCCCGATAGGGCATACATTCTCTTTATTCCATGAAAAAACTAGGTGTGCTAGTAGATTTAGATATGAACAAAGCATATGATACATTTTGCTAATGTTTTCTACAAGATATTCTCATAAAATTAGTTTTTCATCAAGGTTGGTGTGAATAGATTAGATGTTATAACACCATAAAATATTCTATTTTGATCAATGGATATCTTGTTGGAAACTAATCATCTTTAGGATTCTGCTAGGGTGGCCCACTATCTCCTTGTCTATTATTATTCTTGGTGAGGCATTGGGAAGAGCTTTATGAAGGGAAAAAATAGAAGAAAAATCAAAGATATTTAGGTTGCAACAAATGGTCCCTTTGAATCCCATCTACAATTTATTGATGATACTTTTATTTTGGGTCATCCCTTAGTCAATGAGGTCATGGAGTTTAAATCAATATTATCATGCTATGAGAAGGTTGATGGACATTTGGTTAATACTAAAAATCTAGAATCTTTTTCATTAACAATGCCCTAGATCTGCAATGGATTACTGAGAATATTTTAGGTTTTAAAGTTGAAAAATTACCATCAACGTATTTGGGTATTTCTTTGTTTGATAAAGGAAAGAAAAAGGAGCCATAGAACTCAATTTTGGATAGAATAAAATCTTGTTTGGTAGGATGGAAAGGTAAATTATTACCATGGATAGAATTTTACAACTCAAGAAGCACTCCATTGAAATATATCCCTATACACATATGATATTACTTTCAAGATTGTTAGCATGTATACATTCAAAGTTGATAAAATTCAAAGAGTTTTTCTTTGAAAAGGGTGTAGGAAAACATTTAGTTTTTCTCTCTATAAGTGGGACAATGTTTGCAAAGGAAGTAATATTGGAAAACCAAGCTTACAAAATTATAAAATTAATAGTTTGGTATTAAGGGCAAAACTTGGTTAGAGATTATGCAAAGATCAAGGGAAAGGTTGGGAAAAAAATTTACTTCAAAAATATATAGGTTTTAATGATGAAATAAAATTGTTTAGGAAATAAACCCTACCTAAAGGCCCAACAACATGGGACCTCATAAAGTTTACAACTGATCAAAAAACATATTATATGGTTAGTCAAAAAGGGGAATTTTGTAAATATTTGGTTTGATGCTTAGTTTAATCCCTATCCTCTTATTTATAGTCCAAAATGGCAATTGTTGACTCGAGCATTTTTAGCTTGTAAAAATTCAAAGGTTAAAAATTATATTAATACGAAGAACTATTCTAGGTAATGGATTTCTATTAGCAAGTAGGTCGGAGGAGAGGACCTCAAACAAATAGTAGATAAGATTCAAAGGATCTTCAAGAATTCTATTTGCTGTATTTATGTGAAAGGGTGAGTTGGTTTGGAATTTATCAAAACATGGTGGATACTTGGTGAAGTTTTGATATAAGGCTTCACAACAATTAAAATTTCCTACTTTCAAATATTTTCCGTATTTATTTACCTATTTTATGTGGAAGATGATTTTATTTGAAATCTATCAAAATATGGGGGATACTTGGTCAAGTTGGGATATAAGGCTTTGTAGCAATCAAAATTTTCTACTTCTAAATATTTCCCTTGGAAGAATATTTAGTCACTTGAGGCCCTCCCTAGGGACTCAACATCTCAACATCCTTTAGTTAGCAAATCCAAGGAAAATTATTAGAGGTTAAAGTTTATCAATAAGAGGATATGATAGACTTATCATGGATGTCTTGTATAAGAAGGATCTAGTAACATCAAATTATTTATTTCTTCATTGTCCCTTTGCTTATAACATTTGGGGCCATTATTCAAAAATATGAGAATATATTGGGTAGTTCCATCGACATTTAGAGTTTTGATAAAATATTAGATCACTTGTTTTAAAGCTAAAGCATTATGTATTCTATTGGAATTTATGGCATGAAAGGAATAAAGTAATTTAAAAAACAAATCTCAAAATCATGTGCAAGTTTAGAGTCATATTATTGCCACTCTTGTAGAATGTTTACAAACATGGTGTTCATCATGGGAAGTCTCAAGTATGAAAAAAGAGGTGCTATCCTTTTGGTTATAAAATTTGAATGTATATGGAAGGGTCATTTGTGACATGGGAGTTAACACAAAGGATATACTTTGCTCTATGGTAAAATGATAATATCCAAAAGAGGGGTTTATCAAAATTAATTTTGATGGTTCTTCCAAAGGAAAATGGATACAAACTAGTGGATGTGGTATCTTTGAAATAGAGAAGGCAAAATTCTAAATAAGATATGTGTTATCTTCGTTGTTGGCTCTTTGGTTTCTCGTGGGCTTCACCATCACTTGACTGCACCTAGGGTTTACACCCCTTTCGCAAAGAGATGTGTTATCTTCGTTGTTGGCTCTTTGGTTTCTTGTGGGCTTCACCATCGCCTGCCTCCACATCACATTGGAAGCCTTTCTGCCCATTTCCATCCTTGATGCAGCCTTCGCGCTCATTATCGTGTGCTCGCCACAGCCTCCGCGCTCGTTGTCAATAAAAAAAATTGAAATTGACATCAATTTTTAGCAAAAAATAGGTCTACACAAACCCTTTAAAAATCACCCTACCTATCCCATTTTCAAAATTGTTAGTCACTTAATCCAACATAAAATAGTTCTAAATTTGATTCTTGTTGTAGTTCTATATTTCCACATCAAGCTCTAAAAATTAAAATTTTCTTGTATTGAAGTAAGAGGGTATGTGGCTTACCTACATCCAAACCAACTACTATTGGATCTCGAAGAACTAAAACCTAATGAAAAACCCACATGAAAATCTCTACGACACCTTAATTTAGGAAATCACCCAAAACCATGCACTAGCATTGATTCCATTAAATCTTATTTGGGTCAATCAAAGGAAGGATCCATTGCCTTGACTATGTTACCACAATCCCAAGTGTTTAGGAGACTAACTCAATGACAACTGCATTTCTTGTAGAAGGCTTTACCCTCCCTATTTGGAAAAATATATGAACAATTAACTATATGTAATATAAAATATTTTATATTTTAAAGTTTTATATATTCTAAATCGGTTATACGGGATGAAACCAACCTCATACATATTACATCATGACCACATAGTGATATTACAACAACTTGACAATTATGCATGTATTGTTTGACAAGATTTAAACCCACTTTCTTGAAACTTGAGGAATTTAAGTGGTTAAGCTAATATCATTTGATAAAACATTAAAGCTCATCCATGATATTTGAACTTTTGTTTTCCCAACAATTACTCTAAATCCTATTGGCTTATTTCAAGTTTTATATTGATATAACTTTTAAATACATAAACAAGGACAATATTACATGAGTCTTTGTTCATTTTAGAAGGTTTTTATTTAAGAACAAGTTTTTTTCAAATACAAATAACATTATATAAGTTCAAGTAATTAGTTTTTGGATGACATTTGTTTAATAAGAATGTGTCTGTATTTGGAATGATAATGTTTTATTTAATGATATGATATTTTCATGGTCCATTTTAATTAGTAAAGTTTTTTTTTTTCAATCAACATTTAGAGTCTCACTTTTGAGCTCATCTTAGCTCATCTTAAAGACATAAAAAATGCTAATAGGGAAAAAATAAATTCATGTTTTATCTAGAGAAATATTTGCTTATTATAATAGACTATAAAAATTTTAGATTGCAAATTATATTTACATCAAGCAAACATTTCATTATATCTATGATGTGAGTTGGTATTAATTTGAAAATTGTAAATTTTTTGGTACTAGCCACATTTCGAAGGTAGGTAGGTTGTTTTTTTTCAATTGATTATATAAGGGTGAGATGGGATCCTTGTGTTATGAATTATTTCAACAAAGCAAATTATCATGGTATTATAACAAACGACCTTATTACAAGATTCCCTTATTATGGAGTGCCTGTCACAATATGGAGACATTAACTTGGATAATAGTCATACTATTGCATCTCATTTACCATTTGCTCTACAATGCCTTAGAAAGGGTTAGAGTGGTTTAATTGAGGGTTGACAATGTTTTTGTAGAAGTTATATTCCAAATATCCAATTAGTATTTGGATTTTTTTACTACCTTTTCTTTAATTGTAAATGGTATACACACGATTTTTAGGCTATAGAAGGAATTTATCTTGGATATTTGGCTTTATATAATAAATAAAACTTTAGGGATTCAACTTTAATGAGTATAAATCATACCTCCATAAAAAAAATAGGATAGGGTATTTGGTTCTTAAGATTAAGTAATTGTGATAACTTTTTTGAAAGCTCTATAAAATTATCAAAATATCACACATGTTATTAGGTCAGTTAAATCATACACAACAACATTTTTATGAATCACTCTTTTTTTTTTCTCAGGGATATTTTTTGTATCCCTCAAACTAGTAATTTTTCTAAATCAAATTCTTGAAATCATTTTCATAAGAGACAAGATATCCCTTGGCTAGTTACCTTCTGAAATTTGTTTTTTTCCAAGCAAAGGTCAATATTATGATTGGTTATCTATCACCCTATCTTTAATTTACAGATATGCTAATTTTTTAAGATATTTCGTCCATCAACAATTGGACATAAAAAATAATATTATCATTCCAATACCCAAATATTTTTAAATGTGTGAATTCCCTTAAGTTAAAATATATCTCCATCTGAGTGCGTTCCATATCGATGATGATGGTACGAATCCCGAGTGATTGGTGGTCTCCCCCTCACATCGAGTCAACAATAACGTGTTGGAATAGGCTTGTTGGGAACAACCTTTGTGGTTTGAACCTTGCGCTTGTCAGTTACTAAAAATAGTGTGGTTGTAACCAACTTCTCTATGTATCTAAAATATATCTCCATATTATTAAGTGGGATTAGCTCAATCGGTTAGATTCTTCAATATTTAAAGAGGAGACCAAGGTTCAAATCTTGCCAAGCGATACATGTATAATATCCAAGCTTTGTTGTAATACCACTATGTGGTGATGATGTAATACGAGTGGGGCCCGTTTCAATCCCATATAACCAATTGAAAAAATATCCATCTTATCAAATGATATAATATCAAATGGTTAATAATGTGGGATCCCAATGTGAAGACCTAGGTTGAAATCTTGTAATTCAATACGTGGTCATGATATTATGGTTTGTTATAATACCACTTTGTGGTTTGTTGAAATATTGTGGTAATATGATCATTATGTAACACAAGTGGGGCTTGTTTCAATCTCATGTAATTGACTATATGTGTGTGCACAAACACATATCAATGTTTTTTAAGTGATAACTTAATTCTAGTAAATAGTTCCCTAGCTTTTGCATAAATTTTCATTGAAATTCCATATGATTTTGAGTAGTTGAGGAGAATTTTTCCTTCATAGGTTCAAAAAATACCACCTTTACTAGATTTCCTAGAGTTTCCTTTGGAAGTGCCATAAAGATAGTTTGATAACCCTATTTTTTGCCATTTTTATTTTATCATAGATTGACATGAATCCTATATTACTTCCATTGTTGTATATCACTCTTATGTGTCCATTCAATTGTATAACCAAGAGGCTATAACATATTTTTCCATACTCAATACTTACAATAATGATGATCATGCATGTAAATGCTTTTCCAAAAGCAACAATGTAAATATAAACTGAAATATGATTTTGGGATTTGTTTATAAAAATTCTACAATTCCTTTTAAGCTACAAATTCCAACAAATAATGATAGGACCAATCCTCCACAAAATATTGTGCTTTAGCTATGAAATAATTGATCCTTTCATCAACCTTATCAATGTTGATAACAACCCAACACATTCTAATTTTCTTGAAAAGAAGATCCAAATATTGGAACCAAGTGAATAATAAACAAGTAAATGATCTTATATTTATAGCTTTTCACAAAAAACACACCCAAAAAGTCCATGATATCATCTTCTTTGCAAATTGTCACTAATAAGAATTTTACTTTGGATTTCTAACCAAACTAATGTTAAGGCCTTAGATGACCAATCATTCTTCCAAGGGAAATACTTGAGGGTAGCGAATTCTAATTTCTTCAAGACCTTATACCTCAACTTGATTGGGTATACACCATTTTTGATAGATTTCAAAGAAACTCATATTTATGCAAAAAAGGGAAAATAAAACTCTTGAAACATATTTTTGAGCTCCTTCATTTCTTGTTTGAGGTTCTTTCCCTTAATTATATTGCTAATAGAAACTCAAGATCTAGAATTTTCGATCACATCAACATAAATTTTAACTTTTGAACATCTACAACCCAAAGATGCCTAAGCCAATGGTTTCCATTTTGGATCAAAACAAAAGGATAAGCCTTCAACCAAGCAAAAGACTAGAAATATACATAATCTATCTCGTTAGTAGACCACTTAATATATTTCTTTATTAAGTGCAAATGCTTTTATATGAAGTTTTATGTTTCCAATCCCTAATTTCATTAAGGATATTACTACATCCATGTTTAAATTTACAATATATTCAAGAATAATAAACATATCGTTACTAATCAAAGTAAAGTAAAATCATATATAAGCACAAATAGTTAAGACATATGCCTTAGATACCAATAAATATTAGTAAAGAATAAAGAATCATCTCAAACCAATGAGAAAATGATTGGAAAAGATGGGGTATAAATACCCACACTATAAGTTACCAATGGTCAAAATTAAAGAACATGCCTAATGGATAATAATAGAATAATACAATATAGTCACTTGTTAAGGTGCTCATGGGCCCATAGAGCAATATACAAATGATTACAATACAAGGGTGACCACAGCCTCCATTGAAGATTAAGACCATTTATTTCAAATTTATTCATTAAGCTAAATAAGGGACATAGAGAGAGACCCTTATTAGTCATTCCCCCTTAAGGGATGCTATTGCAACTACATAAAAATCTACTTTAGCATAACCTTGGCCATGATATCTACACATTATTCTATTAAAGATATATAGACTAGTTCAAACATATCATGATCATGAAGCCAACAAATGTAGTGCATCCACACATGGAAAATAATATTGCAAATAAGTTTAATAAAGCTATGATTATCATAAAAAAATAATGACATAAAAATATTGAGGAAGGCCAAATTGCTCAAGAATTATCAATATCCAACAAAGATGTTTGAAAACCTCATTAGCAACACAATATTCAACTTCCTTTGAAGACTAATAAATTATGGATTTTTTATGAAAATACCAAGAGACTCATCCAAAACTAAGATAAAACACAAAATCAGTAGTAGATCTCCATTGGTCACGATCAACTACCCAATATACTTCAGAGTAATCCTACAAAATAGGAGGATTTCCAACATAACAATGAGTACCAATATATTATGTACCTTTGATGTGTCATAATATTTGTTTAGTAATTTTTCAATATCTTACGAGAAGTTTGCATATACCTAGAGAAATAGCTGACAACAAAGGCAATGCCTAGTCCAGTGTGAGAGGTAGAGAATATCTCTAATAAGAAATTGATACAAGTAACATTAACTAAGGGAATAATATAGTCCACCAGAATATTTAAACTTGAAATGAATGGAGTACAATAAGCTTACACTCCCTCATGAATTGCTAGAAAATATCAAAGGTATACTCAGGTTATAATATAACAATAATATAAGGCAATTGGCAAATCTGAATCCTTAAAAAATAGAGGAGAAGACCCAAAATTTTCACCTCAAATGTGTCTTGAAACCATAGTTTTATATCCTAGATCAAGAACATTAAAATACTATGATAAAATTATCATCAATATACAATACAACAATAATAAATTATCCATCATAATGCTTGATGTAAATATCATGTTTTACCACATGCTGTTGAAAGCCACAACTAAGAAAGGAAGAATGAGTCTTATTATACCAAGCATGAAGTAGTCTCTTAATCTCATATAAGGATTTCTTAAGTTAAAAAATAAGAGGAATAGAATTGTAAGTGGTTATTTTATATAAATATCCTCTTGAATCTCCCCATGAAGAAACACACTCTTCACATTTGTCTCATGAATTTCCCATCCATAGGAAGCAAAAGTAGAAATAATCATCTACATAAAATCCATACCAACCATAGGATAAGAGGTATCTCAGTAGTTAATTGATAGAATCCCTTAGCAATAATGTATGCCTTGGATTCTTAATCCAACCACTTGCATAGAATTTGGTCTTGTAGACCCACTTACAACTACAAGAATTGACTCCCAAGTTTGATTCTTCAGTAAAGACATATTTTCCCAACATGGCATGTTCCCGCTCAAACACCCCTTATCTTGGGAGGATCTCCAAAGTCATCAACTTTCAAAAGAAAATATCAAGAAGGAGGAGGCATTTGTTGATGTTCTTGTGCATGCTTGGGATATGCATCTTGAAACAAGGTCCACTTCTACTTGGGCTATGGTCAATCCATATAAGGTTGGGACAAATCTTGTATAGAATCATCAACAAAAGAATGACCCAAAGTATCCATCCCATCCCCGTAATCAACCACACCATCCAATATCATCATATAATGCATAGGCGAATAAACCTCAACTAAAATAGGATCAAAATATATGTGAGTGTAGAATATAGAGAATAAATAGTCATATCACTATTATCCAATGAAGAAATAGGAAAAATAAGCTAAAAACCTAGGATCCTAGAGAAGAATAATCTGGAAGATAAGCACTTGAAGGGGAGAAGAATGAAAAAAAAATGTGAGATAATCTATCTAAAGGATCAAAAGTGGACTAAATGGAAGTAAAGGAAGAACCTCATAAAAAGTATTATATTGAATAAGCATCTCTTGAGTGGCAATATCATAGACATGGTAAGCCTTAAAACGATCATGGCATTGAACATAAATGCACTAAGGAATCTTATCCCAAATCTTATTGTACTTATATTTTAGGATATGAGACCATGCAATAGACCCATAGATAAAAAAAAAAGTGAAATATCATGATTAACTCCTATAAATTGTTGGAATATATTACATTATTTGGTATATGCTAACGTACAACCTTGGATACATATTTAGATTAGGAGTGTATCTTATATTAGAGTGTGAGTATTTACTTTATGCAATGTAATAAATGCACAAATATTATTAGAGTGTGCAAAGTATTTAATGATGTAAATATGCATAATAGTCCATGTGCACATGAGTCCATAGAATAGGAAAGTGAAGAGTCTTAAAAAGAGTGAAGGCCAAGAATACTCCATATGCAGAGTCACATTCCATTATATATATAGGTCTATATGTGAGTGTGAAAAAAGAAAAATGAAGAGACACAATTTAGATTGAGCATGTATGAAGTATGGAGTGTTTGAGATCTCCATTCTATATCAAAATACTATTTTCGTGAGCATTTTTTAATGATGTTTTATGTGCAGTTGCAAAAGTTATTCATGAGTTTTATATGTTTAGAATATGCCATTATCTTATATTTGATATAGCATTCTTATTTTAGATCTTGTGGTTATTTTACATTAAGCATTTAGTATCAAAATCTAACATAAATATCTCAATAAGTGTGATACCTTTCACTACCCAAGTCGGTGTCATGTTAATGATATTTGTAACATAAGTCACTGCTTTACCCGAAAACCTAAACTCCATCTACTTGAATGTTGAGCATTTGAGGTGTTGTCATTGTTGTCAACACTTCTACTTTTTCTCCTAGTTGGCATCCTATTCATCATGGTGATTATGCTGCAGTTTGGGCAATGTTGCAAAATGTTGTGTGTATTTGAACACACCTTTTACGGAGACTTTGGAGGTATAATTTGTGGTTATTGCATATATTATTTCTCTTGGTTCTATGTTTATGGCACATTTATTTATGTAAAGGTGATATAAGGTTGCATTTGTATTTTCTATGTGCCTTGGTGCTATATTGTAACATTCAACATTTATTTATTTCCACTATGTCATCTCCAAGTTCCTTGGAATGTGTTCCAAGACTTAGGAATGGAGGGAAAACTGATTTTAATTATTTAATAATGCATCATAAGGGTTAGGAATTATTTCCAATATTTATTGGAATTTATTTTGTGGTGCAAAAATGGAAATATGTTAATTGGGGTGTTCAACTTGGTGTGGGACTCACTTTATGACATCCGTCATAGTGGTGTAAGGAAAGAATATTTTGCTGCCCTATTTTTGTGGGATTTTGGAGATATGGGACATGATAATTGCCAAATTAGTTTTTAGACACTTTGGAATATTATTTTTGTTGTGTAAGAGCATCTCCACTTTGATTGGCAGCTGGTGAGTGTGTGTAGTGGTGATGGCAACAATTTCTTTTTTGGAAAATTAGAAATTTCCTCAACTTGGCCGTGATTTTTTGAGTGATTTTCTACTCATGGTTTTGGAAACCATTTATGGTTTCTCTCCATATCATTTATCTATAAATTCAGTGTTTGAGATGGTGGAATAATGGAGTTTTTGTTGAGAGTAACAGGGTGCTGCCGGAATGCTACCAAAATTTATGTAGAAGACATAAGTGTATAGATTTTAGCATGCAGGTTTGGGAACCTATTGTGGATGGAGAGAGAATCATTTTGATATGTTTATTGCAGGTGTTGGATCAGATTTGACAGAAAAATCATTGCCAAATTGCCCTATTTTTGTGGGATTTTGGAGATATGGGATGTGATAATTGCAAAATTAGTGTTTAGACACTTTGGAATATTATTTTTGTTGTGTAAGAGCATCTCCACTTTGATTGGCAGTTGGTGAGTGTGTGTAGTGGTGATGGCAACAATTTCTTTTTTGGAAAATTAAAAATTTCCTCAACTTGGGCATGATTTTTTGAGTGATTTTCTACTCATGGTTTTGGAAACCATTTATGGTTTCTCTCCATATCATTTATCTATAAATTCAGTGTTTGAGATGGTGGAATAATGGAGTTTTTGTTGATAGTAACAGGGTGCTGCCGGAATGCTGCCAAAATTTCTGTAGAAGACATAAGTGTATAGATTTTAGCATGCAGGTTTGGGAACCTATTGTGGATGGAGAGAGAATCATTTTGATATGTTTATTGCAGGTGTTGGATCAGATTTGATAGAAAAATCATTTTGCAGTGGTTGGGTGCACGATTGGTTTGCGACGGTGTTGTTGGTTTTGAGCTTGCAGGCTTGTTAGAGCTTGCTTTTCTTGGAAGCATTTTTATGCTTTATTTTTCATCATATTATTATTATTTTGATCTGATATAGGTGGGTTGCAGCCCTCCTTATTTTGTGGTAGAGAAACTTTAGTGTATTTCATTTTGAGGCTTGTTCTATGCAGCAGTCATAGCAAGCAATTCTCTTTGGGAGGTTTTTTTACCCTTGTGGTTTTCCTCCAGCATATCATGTGTTGTGGGTTGTTTCTCTTGCATATATTTTTCTGCTATACATGAGTTTATTTTTGTTTTAAATAAGATTTCAAATTGGAAATTAAAGTTTTAAATTGCACAGATTCACCCCCCCCTCTCTGTGCCATTGTTATACTAACATTGACATGCAACATACATTGATATATGTATAAAATAACCCTATTATTCCATTGAATCATCCCATTCTACTAGGGAGTACAATGAGTGATATTATGCAAATTATGTTATAAAAAGCCCAAAAATACCCAAAGGCACAACTCATTGCCACCATTGGTCCAAAGGCAATTGATTTTTATCTCATACTAATTCTTTGTGAAATATTTAAAATTCTTAATTTTTTTAGTTGTCTTTGGAATATCTCATACATTAGGATCTTTACTTGATATTTCAAGGTAACATACATGTACTACCAGTAGGAGTGAAAAAATAATATAGACCTGTGAAAACCTAGAGAAGTCATCAATAAATGTGAGAAGGTACCTATTCTTGGAGATAGAATAATTAACCATAGGATGACAAATATAATTGTAAATGAGATCCGAATATTATGATTCATGACTAGCTTTCCCTTTAAGGAAGGTTTCTAAAGGTGCTTCCCCAAGATGCATTTGTCACAAATACAACTAGATGGAGTAATATGTGTAAAACAATCTGATATATGAAGGTGAATAATATACCTTTAAGAACCATTAATTGATGTGTCCAAGCTGATGATGCCAATAATTTCTAATGTCATTTACCTTAACAACCATAACAACAAATCACTTTTGCTTAGAAGAATAGGAAGAGGAAGAGGAAGAGGAGGGGACACACTAAGCTTATACATATGATCATATTCATTATAGTATCTTAAAGTCACTATATTAAAACAATCATAAATATCCCTAATCACCCATATATCAACCAAAATTCTACTTTAATTAGTGTGATTAGTATGATAAATAAAATAAATAGCTAGGATCAGTATTCAAAACATGAAATTCTTAAAAAGATAAGCATCCAAGTGAAGAACACAAGCTTATACTGAGAGGGGGGTGAACAATATAAGACCACTTTTTACTTTTCTTTCCCAATCAATATTATGCAATGTAAAGATAGCAATATCAATAGCAATAATCAAAGCAATGCACAAATCACCACACACAATAGAGACACCAAATTTACGTGGTTCACCCAATGTGGGCTACTCCACAGAGAAAATATTTTACTAAAAATTTCTTAATCAATATCTTGGGAATCATTTCCCTATTATAATTTTTATGGACCTCTATCCAAAGGAGATACCAATCCCCTAATCAAGTTCGTGGATCTCTATCCACAGGAGACACCAATCTCCTATCTCTGCTCTGGCTAGTGATCCTCTAGAAGACCTTTGCATCCACTGCCCTTAGCAAATGGAACTCTATCCATAGAAGACACATGTCCTTCTTGCTCTAGCTGGAGATCTCTATCCTCAACTCTGTCACCTCCAAATCTCTATCTCAAATCTGTACTAAACATAGTCCTTCGGTCTAGCACAAATTTGTCCTCAATATCTATCTCAAGTCTGGCACAAACCTATCCTCAAATCTATACCAAACTCTATCCTCGAATATATACTAAACATAGTCCTTCGGTCTAGCACAAATTTGTCCTCAGTCTTTGTCCTCAAGCCTTAACTCAAATCTTGGCTTAATCTCAAATCAACTCTGTTGGATATGACCCAAACCTTAACTCAAAGTTTGAACAAATCAATCAATCAACTCTACTCTCAAGTCTTCTCAAAGACTTGTCTCAAATCTGCTTTGTAAGCTTCCACAAAAGCTCACACCAATCTATCCTCAAGTCCTCTCTAGAACTTGTCCAATATTCTCAATAAGTTCTCACAAGAACTTATCCAAATCTGCTCTCAATATGTATTGTAATCTTCCACAAAAGCTTACCCAAATTTGTCCACAAGTCTTCTCAAAGACTTACCTCAAATCTTCTCAACAAGTCCACACTAGAACTTGTCCAATATCATAGAAACATAAAGAGAATTGTTAGAGACTCAATATGCTCTATACTCATCACAATGCTTAATCACTCTTTTAGAAACATATAGATAATTGTTAGAGACTCAATATGCTTCACATTCACCTCAATACTCAATCACTTCCAATCACCCTTTCAGAAACATATAAAGAATTGTTAGAGACACAATGTGCTTCACATTCAACTCAATACTCAATCATTTTCTCAAATCAATTCATAATATAGAATAGTTTGTTTTATGGAACTTGAACAATTACTTCACACATCCACTTGACTAGGCTTCAACCAACTCTACTCAACCAATCACTCAATGAAACAATCCTTGCTTACAAACCCTAGTCCAAGCATATGATTCTTGACTCAAAATATTTTCAACAAAGCTTATCAACCAATCTCACATAACACTGATACTCATGTTCTTTAAAAACCCTAGTTCAAGTTCTTCATTCAACAACTCACTTCAACAACAATGCTTATAAGACAATATTTACATAACAATGATACTCTGTTGGACATTTTGAGCTTATTTAGTTGTCATTGATGTCAATATGATAAGTTGTCATTGATGCTAAGGTGAACACATGAAGTTGTCATTAATACCATGGAGTACACCATCATTGAAACCAGGAGCAATGCGAAGAGTTGAAGAAAAGTTGTCAAAATATTGTTTTATAAATGTTTTTATTAAAACCATGGTGGCAAAATAATTTTCATAAATTCAGTGAAGTACAAATGAAGGTTTAAATTTTATCTCAAGGAGGCTTTAATTTTTATTAAAGTCAAAGGTTTATAAATATAATTTATTAAATTTAAATTCTTTTAGAATTTAAATAATTTATAAATTATAAAGGTTATAAAAGCGCTGACGTCATCAAATGTAATGGAGCGCCGACGTCTAAGCCATATGGTGAATTTCATGTATAAATAATATGCCAAAGAGGCATTCAAAACTTACCCTTCTTCGATTAATTTTTCATGCGACCGAGAAAAGAGTATTTTCATGCAATCGTTGAGGAAGAAGACAAAGAATTCATTTTTGTATTTTAGCGCCAGGAAGAAGATGAAAGAAGAGGGCTTAAGGCCTCACTCACATTGTATAGTGTGGTCCATTGGCAGCGTGCATTTTGTGAAAGCGTTGGGAGTGGAAGTGACCACGATCGATTCACGTGGAGGTTGTTGGCGTGTTTGTCTTGAGCGTTGAGGAGAAAAATTTTTGGCACATGCTCGTTTAGAGTGTTGGACTTGGAAGAAAGAGCACGAGTTGCTCTTAGCCTTCCAAACATACATCTAGCACACACAGTGGGAAATCCTGGGCTAGGGCACACGAGGAGGCAATGATTGAGGATTCGAATCCCACAAGTGGCAAAGGTAATTTTTATTAAATATTTTATCTTCCTAATATTTTCATAAGGTGTTATTTGGAGTTATAAGGGTATATGAAAGGTTATTAAAGGGTTTTTGAGTTAAATTTTGGTGGATGTTAAATTTATTTTAGTTGGGAGATTATAAGGTGTTATTGGAAACATATTTTATGTATGTTGATGGTTGTTTTTATAGATGGAGTGATAAGGTGTAATTGATTTTTGTATTACATTATGAGAAATATTTATCTTCTAACCTCTTTGAGTTTGGCATAGAAGTGGTTGTAATTGTGACAGATATTTGAGGTTCCTTCATCATCAAGAAAAGGTATGAGCACATTCTTCCATAGTTGAGTTGATTGATTGGTTTTCTGAAAATAAGTTTGGAGTGAAAAGGATTTTGTTAGGGCTTCCTTATTGAGTGTTTTTGAGTTAATGCTTCAAGGTTTTTTGGAATAAATAATTGTTTTGTGAGATTTGTTTTATAAGCGTTGTTATTGAATCCATTGGTTGAGCAAAGAACTTGAACTAGGGTTTGAAAATAACATGAGTATCATTGTTATGTGAGATTTGTTGTTGAGCATTGTTGGAAATATTTTGAGTGAAGAATCATATGCTTGGACTAGGGTTTGTGAGCAAGGATCATTTCATTGAGTGATTGGTTGAGTAGAGATGGTTGAGCCTAGTAAAGTGGGTGTGTGAAGTGATTGTTCAAGTTCCATAAAACAAACTATTCTATATTTTGAATTGAATTGAGAAAGTGATTGAGTTTAAGCATATTGAGTCTCTAACAATTCTCTGTATGTTTCTAAAAGAGTGATTGAAAGTGATTAAGCATTGTGATGAGCATAGAGCATATTGAGTATCTAACAATTCTCTTTATGTTTCTATGAGATTGGACAAGTTCTAGTGTGAACTTGTTGAGTAGATTTGAGGTAAGTCTTTGAGAAGACTTGTGGATAAAATTGAGTAAGTTTTTTTTGGAAGCTTACAATATAGTTTGAGAGCAGATTTGGTTAAGTTCTCGTGAGGACTTATTGAGCAGATTTGGTTAAGTTCTTGAGGACTTATTGAGCATATTTGGTTAAGTTATTGAGAGGACTTATTGAGCATATTGGAAAAGTTCTAGAGAGGACTTGTGGATAGATTGGTGTGAGCTTTTGTGGAAGCTTACAAGATAGATTTGAGATAGGTATTTGAGAAGGCTTGTGATCAGAGTTGATTGATTTGTTCAAACCTTGAGTTAAGGTTTGGGGCAGATCGAGCAGATTTGATTTAATATTAATTCAATCTTTGAGTTAAATCTTGAGGATAGAGATTCAATAAGATTTGTGCTAGACTTAAGGACTATGTTTAGTGAAGATTAGAGGACAGATATTGAGGACAGATTTGTGCTATACCAAAGGACTGTGTTTAGTGCAGAATTGAGAATAGAGTTTGATGCATATTTGAGGACAGGTTTGTGCCAAACCAGAGATAAATATTGAGCAGATTTGTGCTAGACTTAAGGTTTGTGTTTAGTACATATTTGAGATAGAGCTTTGGAGGTGATAGAGAGCAGAGGACAGTAGTCTCTAGTTGGTAGAGATCCATTAGCCATGGCAGTGAGGATAGGTCTTCTGAGTGAGGACAAGAGTATTCAGTGGAGAGAGATCTACAAGCCAGTGCAGTGGAGACAGTAGTCTTCTAGAGGATCACCAGCCAGAGCAAAGGAGTTCTCCTATGGATAGAGATCCATGAACTTGATTTAGAAGATTGGTATCTCCTTTGGACAGAGGTCCATAAACATTGTAATAGGGAAAGGATTCCCAATAGATTGATTGAGAAAATTTGGTGAAAGATTTTCTTCGTGGAGTAGCCCACATTGGGTGAACCACGTAAATTATGGTGTCTCTATTGTATGTGGTGATTTGTGCATTGCTTTGATTACTGCTATTGATATTGTTATCTATAAATTACATAATATTGACTGGGAAAGAAAAGTAAAAAGTGGTCTTATATTGTTCACCCTTCCTCTCAGTATAAGCTTGTGTTCTTCATACTATGTTCTTTTCAAACCCTAGTTCAATTTCTTCACTCAACCAATGGCTTCAACAACAATGCTTATAAAAAAAGGTTTTAACAACAACTCTTTATTCCATAAAACCTTGAAGCATTAACTCAACACACTCAAAAAGGAAACCCTAATCAAATCCTTTTCACTCCAAACTTATTTTCCAGAAAACCAACCAATCAACTCAATTATGGAAGAATGTGCTCATATATTTTTCTTGTTGATGAAGGAACCTCAAACATCTTCCACAACCACAAACACTTCTTTGCCAAGCTCAAAGGAAGGTTAGAAGATGATAAAAATCTCTCTCAATATTACAATGCAAATATCAAAACATACATACACCTTATTACTCCATCTTGAAGAAGGCATCCATCAACATATACAAAAATCAATTAATAATTTACACCTTATGATATCCCAATTAAAAATAATATTTACCACTAAAAATAATGTGAACAATGTCACCTTCAAATAAGAAGTCCTCTCAAATTTAATCACTCTTCAATTCACCTTTTGATAAATAAAAAATGTTACAATAACTTTATCTAAAAAAAAGTTTAACACCTTATGCCTTCATTTAGTCAAAAATTAGTAATTAAAATAAGCACCTTTTCATAACCCCTTATAGCTCCCTAAACCTTATGTTTACACCTTAGGCAATTAAAATTAATGCAAAATTCATTACCTTCGCCTAGGTGAGACTCGAATACTCGAAGCCTCCTCCTCATATGTCTTAGTCGCAGCCTCAGCTGTCACGAGCGCTAGGCGCTCGTTTGAAAATCAAAGAGCACCACGTGCTCTATATCCTCTTCGCTAGCGTCCAATCAAAAATAAAACATGCATCCTTCCTCGACACTTCAACCTTAACACTACCAAAATGCTCTTTCCACGAATCGAACATGGATCACTTTGCACCCAAGCGCCTTAACTCGTAATCACTTGCCACTAGGCCATGCTGCCTGGTTGGTTATTGAATTTTGGCCCTCGACAACTTTATCCCTTTTTTGCTAGCGCTTAAGATAAGAAGCTTGTCTTCTTCTTCGCATGAATTCTCACAACACAACACTTGCCTCTTTTATTTGTTCTAACGAAGGATAATTTAAATGCCACTAAGGCATATAGTTTATATACCAATTACCTCCTTTAAAATTGAACGTCGGTGCCTTCAAAATTTGAATAATTAATTTATAAATTATTTAATTTCTTTAGAATATAAATATTATAAATTAACTTTTAAATCCTTTTGGATTTAGTAAAGCCTTCTTTGATTTTACGACTTTGTATAAATAATATTTATTTATAAAATTAAAATTCAATTTGAATTTAAATATTTTATAAAGTAAATATTAAAACTTCCTTGGGATTTTATGAAAAACCTTTATTTTGCTCATCAATGGTTTTAATAAAAAACCCTCCTACTTATGCTTCCACATAATATTAAAAATATTATGAATCTGTTTTTTCATTAACCTTTGCATTGTTCCTTTTGACCTTTTTACATCAACAATAGCTTATTCCTTGACATCAATGACAACTTCGTTCCTTGACATCAATGACGACTTTGAATCAAAAGTCCAACAGCAAGTGTCACACCATCACATTGGATACCTACAAAGAAGAGTCATCACCAATGACCATATGCTCACCATGGTGTAGTGATGCTTCATCAGATGCCATGTTGCTCCAAAATTAATAATCCATTCCTTTGACGATCTAGAGATCCAAGAAGCTAAATTAATGACCATATATGCAAGTGAGGTCTCACACTTATGCTCATCATCACCCTATGCAAAGATAAGAGGCATTGTCTGTATCCTTCTTAGTTGTCTCCTCAATATTCTTAATTCAAAGATGACAAAACTCAACCTTGAGACCCTTCTTCATGTAAAATCCACAAACATATTTCTTTAATGATTTATTAGAATTTTTCTATCGCCTTGTTTTGAGTTTTCATTTGTTATTTCAACTTATAGGCTTGGATATTATTTCAAATGAGTGTGAGTAGAGAAAGAATATAATATTTGATTCCTTAATTGTGCTTTTTAATGTTTAAGGTAAGTAAAGGTAATATCTAATAAAGGAATAAGTTGTATATGAAAAAAATCCAAAATGTTTCAAATAACATGCCTACTTAATCATAGTCTTCTAAAATATTTTTGACTACCATATGGAGGTATTTCTTGGAATCATTTTCAACACCCCCAACAACATATCATTTTGCAATTTTTTTAAGCAATTGATTTACTCTTCAATCATCCCAAAATAATATATCCTCAAGGTAGCAAGCTTTATTTGTAGGCAAATAACCTATGTGGCATCCACTTTGTCAAATAGTAAGTTGAAGACATCCAAAAGTGTCTTACTATTAGAATTAATGGTGATGTGGTTGTCTAGATTCTTATATATATCAAATCAAGTTCTTCATATTTCTTGGATTGGTATAGTCATTATTTTTATTAGTATTAATATCTACTAGTAGTTTGTTAATATACCTTGACATTACCTTAATATGTAAAATATATTCTATCTTGAACTTCCATGAGGGATGATTTTACAAATCAAGAGAGGGTACTTGCAATGAATGGTACATTTGGTTCTTATAAAAAAAACATTCTCCTACATAAAAAACTAGGTAAAATATCATCACAACTACAAAGAGTTTGACAAACTATGTGATTAGAAAACACATGGATCAAAATGCTTTCATATGAGAAAGATATGGCCCATGGAAGTTTGCTTTTCAAATAAAAAAAGTTCTTCCAAAACCCTTATATTTCAAAATATTTAAAATACTTGTGATCACTTTTGCACTACCATATGTCATATAATTGAGGAATATAATTTGACCATCTATCTACTACATCTATTGTTAAGTGGATTAATTATTGGGTGAAGTATAAATTGCATATATCTAGTTGGATGAATGTGATTTGTTAATATCATTATATTTATACAAAAAATTAATTTTGTTGGCCACATGGGTACCATATTGGTCTTTGACCTATCCGCATTGACCACACCTAGACATCCAAAGCTCATAGTCAACTCAAGATAGAGGGGATGTGGCTTGAACCATGGTCATAGTTGACATAAGTAACTAACATAATCCAAAATAAACACATGGTCCATGGGTGTTAGTCTTACAATGGCACTGAGAGGGGGGGTGAATCAGTGTAGTTTTTTTAAACTTAAATCTGCAACTCTTAAATTTGGAATAATGACAGCTTAAAACAGATAAAGCAAATATCAACAAGAGAGCATCACATAACACAAGATGTAACGAGGTTCAACAGTTTTGGCTACTCCTAACAAATAGACTGCTTGGACTCCCATCCAAATCCAACCTTTGCAAAGCACCAACTTTACAATCAATTTACCAGCACCAACTGAAAGGAGCACCAACTTGGACTTCTATTCTGAAGATTGAAGATTGACATAAAGATGCCTTCACTTTTACAAGACCCTGACTGGTCTATTGCTTTCTCAACATTTCCCACTCTTCACACAACTCACACTGTGCTTGCTCGGCTCCAGTGCACTCTCCTCGTGCTTCACATACTGCACACCTCTCTCGCTCTCCTCTTGCTCTCTTTGCAAGATTAAATCCGCCTCGCGCTAATCCCTAGCACTTTCACTCTCTTTCAGCACACTTCTAACCCTCTTTTAACAACACCTTTCCTCTTTATGGCGGCACACTTTTCAATTCAAAGCAGCACTTTACTTCTGCACGCAACTGCCCTCGCGGCACATTTACTCTTTCAGCAGCGGCACTTTAACTCTTTATGGCGGCACTCTTTTCAATTCTAAGCCACACTTTACTTCTGCACGCAACTGCCCTCATGACACGTTTACTCTTTCAGTAGCGACACTTTAACTCTTTACGATGGCACTCTTTTAAATTCTGAGCCAAACTTTACTTCTGCACGCAACTGCCCTTTTATAACAATATTTTCATCTTGAAACCCTAAGTCTTCTGTAACTGCCATAATCCCGCATGCAGCCTATTAATAGCCACTCCTATAAGTAACTCCTTTCTGACACAATATTCTTACATGCAACCTATTAATAGGTTTGTCTCTTTGTTTGGGACCCTTAGTATGGCCACCGCTCGACGAATTTACTCCGTAACGGGCCCTGTAACTACCGTTCTGACTTTAGTTCTCTGTTCTTATTTTAGCTGCATGAATTTATTCTCATAACTGCCTCTGTAACAGTTAAACTAACTTTAGTTAACTATCCGTAATCGTGCTGTTGCGACCTGTCATGAAATCGTGACACTTCTGTCTCTTTGTACTCTTCTTGCCTTTTACCCACAAAAACATGACATGTCACGATATCGTGACACTTTTGCCTTCTTACTTTCTCTCTCCTTAAGTCGCGAAAATACGACATGTCGCGATATTGTGACACTTTTGCCTCCGTACTCTTTCTCTTGCCTTCGGGTCGTGAATATACAACATGTAGCAATATCGCTACACTTTTGATCCTTGCGCTTTTTCTCTGCTTCAACCCGCGATAATACATGTAGCGATATCGCTACACTTTTTTTCCTTGCACTTTTTCTTTGCTTCGGCCCACGATAATACATGTAGCGATATCACTACACTTTTTCTCCTTGCACTTTCTCTTTGCTTTGGCCTCCGAAAATACATGTCGCGATATCGCGACACTTTTTCTCCTTGCATTTTCTCTTCTCTTCTGGCCGTGAAAATGCAACATGTCATGAAATCGCGACACCTTTTTCTCTCTCCTCTTTCTCTTCGCTTTGGACCATGAAAATGAAACAAGTCACGAAATCGCGACATATTTTTCTCTCTCCTCTTTCTCTTCGCTTTGTATCACGAAAATGAAACATGTCGCGACATCGCGACACCTTTTTCTTTCGGAATCTATCTCTTGCATTATGTCATGAAATCACGACACTTTTTCTACTTGCCTTTTTCTCTTCGAACATGTCATGAAATCGTGACAGTTTTTCTTGCTTGCGCCTTCTCCCCGAACATGTCGCGAAATTGTGACAGTTTTGCTTGCTTGCGCTTTCTCTCCGAACATGTCATGAAATCGCGACAGTTTTGCTTGCTTGCGCTTTCTCTCCGAACATGTCACAAAATCATGACAGTTTTTCTTGCTTGCTTTCTCTCTCCGAACATGTCGCAAAATCGTGACAGTTTTTCTTGCTTACGTTTTCTCTCCGAACATGTCGCGATATCATGACAGTTTTGCTTGCTTGCCAACATGTTGCGATATCGTGACAGTTTTGCTTTCTTGCGCTTTCTCTTCAAACATGTCACGATATCGTGGCAGTTTTTCTCTCTCCTCAACATGTCGCGATATCGTGACAGTTTTTCTCTCTCCTCAACATGTCACGATATCGTGACACTTTTCTTACTTGTCTTTTTCTTTGATCTTTTGCATATGGGCCACTTCGGTCTTCTTGGAAAATATGCAGCAACCTGTAACAACTTCACCCAATCATCAAAGACACCCTCATAAGCATATAACTTCACTGAACATACTCTGAGTATCCTCTGCACTCCAGTCCACTTCATCAACTGATCTGTCTGACTGTGTTGACAACAATGACAACAATATCATCAATACTCTACTTCATCAACTGATCTGTCTGATGTCCACTTCATCAACTGATCTGTCTGACTGTGTTGACAACAATGACAACAACACTTTTGTTGCACCTTGCTCAACAATCTCCCCCTTTGGAATTGTTGGCAACACTCATGCAATCTCCTGTAATTCTTCTCCCCCTTTGACAATAATACCAAAGGGCTGCTGCAGACTCCCCCTGAGTCCATGCACCTCATTCTTAGGCACACGTTATGACAGTTAGCAAAAATTACAAATATGAGCAAAAAGATAATCAAATATATAAATGCTCCCCCTGAGAATGTGGTCCCTCACTCAGATCTATCTTCAACTGAGTTGGTTGTTGGATCTCTATCCATTGAGACTCTGTCCTCTGTACCCTGTCAATAGGCTCACACAGAATCTATCCAATCTTATAGAATCATAAATAGAATTGTTAGAGACTCAATATGTTCTATACTTAATGCTCAATCAATATATCAATTAAATCTCATAGAAGCATAAAGAGAATTGTTAGAGACTCAATATGTTCTATACTCAAATCGCAATCTGAACTTGCTGTCCACAAAACATACACACTCTTACGGCTCTACTCACTGCACTCTTACAGCCCTGTCTCAGCTCACTAACTGCTTTGTTTACCACAATCTTATGACACTCTTGACTGCCACCTCCTCCGTGACTAACGACTTTGCCTCGTGTCCGTTGTGCAGCTCAATGTCTCTGGTTTATAACGGCTGCCATGAATGTTTTTATTGCCTGCGTAGGTATTGACAGTGGACTGTTACATCTAGTGTTGGAACCTCAATCTACGCACAGTAATCAACACTCGGTATTCTGCTTCTTGTTGGGGCATATGTTAGGGCTACTCAATGTCTTAGGCGAACATTCTTCATGTGATTCCAGGGAGCATTTCTCCTCGTTGCGATCAATGGAATCCTCGAGCAATATCTCGCATTTCTCAAATAATGCAAGACTTTCTTAGACGCATAGGCATCTTGTCCTCCTTGGCGCTTCACCACCTGGGCGCTCTTCTCTTAAGTTAATCACCACCCTTCAAGGTACTGCCATAGTCAATGACATGAACTGAACCACACTTTGGCAACTATACGACAACTCACCGACTTCTTTCCTTTCATCCTCAGATAACCACACAAATATATAGGAGCATTAAAATAAGACTTTAAGATTGCTTCCCCTGAGGATGTGCCACCTGGAGTGGCTTAGTGCAATAGCGGAGTAGTCTCCTTCAGTCCAAGGAGACAGGATTCCCGTTCTTCTGTCTTTCTCCAGACTTTCTTGAACTTGGGCTTGAGATTTTCAACTGCATCCCTATTTTGCACCTTTTCATGAACTTGATCATTTCTCTTGCGTGGTTGTCTCTTGTGCATCCTTGATGGATGATTATTTTCCTTTCTTTTATGCACATGATTTGTTCTCTGTTTATGTTGCATTCTCTGTGTCTGATGAAATCTACGGTCATGCCTTAAATTATATGCAGAAGCGCTTGGACAAAACCTTGCTATGTGCCCATGACCATTACATTTAAAACATCGCACATGGTGTTCACTCAGGAATGCAGATGTATTTCTAACAGCATAATTCTTTGTTCTATTATGCTGTCCACAATAAAATGCCTTGTGACCGTAATGGTTGCATCTAAAACAATAGCCATTAAAAGCATTATTATGAAAAGAGTGAGAGTGAGAGAACCTCTTTTGCTGTGGTTGCTTTGCTGTAGATTTCCTTTGATACTTTCTTCCTTTTGAAGATTCAGCTTCAACCTTTTCTCGCTTTGATCCTTCAACTGTGAACTTTTTTTTTTGCATATTTGGAAGACGAGGGTTGTTCAGCTTCATATCCAAGACCACGCTTATCCATGGAGCTTCTTTGTTGCTTTATCATTGCATCTTGCAACTCTGTGCTCTTCTCAATTTTGAGATTTCTTTTGGCCTCTTCTAGTTGTTTCTTCAATGAAACAATCTCTTCTTCTTGTTGGCAGCAAACAGTCTCTTTCTCATTGATCTGCGACCTGAGAGTTTCTTCAGTCCTCTCTTCTACTTGCAGCTTCAGATTACTAACAACTTTGTTAGATTCCTCTTCACGTTTGTTATATATCTCAACTTTATTATCCAGTTGTGTCTTCAGGGCATCTTTTGTTTTCTTGGCCGTTTGAAATTGTAAGAAGAGATTTTCAATCTCATCCCCATATTCTTCCAACTTTTTGGACAGTCTGTTGTTATTTTTATTTTGTATACTTAACTCTTCAAGTGCGGCGATCAACTCACCTTCTAGATCTACATCAATCTCAAGGTTTTCAACACAAACTTCAGAAATCACTTCTTCTACCTTTTCTGGATCAATTTTCTCTTCCACAGGAACTGAAACTGACTGAGATGTCCTTTTGGAGGAGGATCTATTCTTCTTACCCATTGTGTACTAATCCAAGATCAACCCTGACTAATTTAGCCTGAAATGGGAAACCGACTCTGATACCAATTGTTAGTCTTACAATGGCACTGAGAGGGGGGGTGAATCAGTGTAGTTTTTTAAACTTAAATCTACAACTCTTAAATCTGGAATAATGACAGCTTAAAATAGATAAAGCAAATATCAACAAGAGAGCATCACATAACACAAGATGTAACGAGGTTCACCAATTTTGGCTACTCCTCAAAAATAGACTGCTTGGAATCCCCTCCAAATTCAGCATTTACAAAGCACCAACTGGAAGGAGCACCAACTCCTGCTGCCAAGCACCAACTTGGACTTATGTTCTGAAGCTTGAAGATTGACATAAATATGCCTTCACTTTTACAAGACCCTGACTGGTCTATTGCTTTCTCAACATTTCCCACTCTTCACACAACTCACACTGTGCTCGCTCGGCTCCAGTGCACTCTCCTCGTGCTTCACATACCGCACACCTCTCTCACTTTCCTCTTGCTCTCTTCGCAAGATTAAATCCGCCTCGCGCTAATCCCTAGCGCTTTCACTCTCTTTCAGCACACTTCTAACCCTCTTTTGGCAGCACTTTTTCACATTCAGCGGCACCTTCCCTCTTTATGGTGGCACACTTTTCAATTTTGAGCAGCACTTTACTTCTGCACGCAACTACCCTCGTGGCACATTTACTCTTTCAAAGAACGGCACTTTAACTCTTTACGATGGCACTCTTTTCAATTTTGAGCCGCACTTTACTTCTACACGCAACTGCCCTCACGGCACATTTACTCTTTCAACAGTGACACTTTAACTCTTTACGATGACACTCTTTTCAATTCTAAGCCAAACTTTACTTCTGCACGCAACTGCCCTTTTATAACAATATTTTCATCTTGAAACCCTAAGTCTTTTGTAACTGCCATAATCCCGCATGCAGCCTATTAATAGCCACTCCTGTAAGTAACTCCTTTCTGACACAATATTCTTACACGCAACCTATTAATAGGTTTGTCTCTTTATTTGGGACTCTCAGTATGGCCACCGCTCGACGAATTTACTTCATAACGGGCCCTGTAACTACCATTCTGACTTTAGTTCTTTGTTCTTATTTTAGTTGCATGAATTTATTCTGTAACTACCTTTGTAATAGTCAAACTAACTTCAGTTAATCCTTCTTAAGTCATGAAAATGTGACATGTCGCGATATCGCGACACTTTTGCCTTCGTACTCTTTCTCTTGCCTTCGGGTCGCGAAAATACATGTAGCGATATCGCTACACTTTTGCTCCTTGCACTTTTTCTCTGCTTCGGCCCGCGATAATACAACATGTAGCGATATCGCTACACTTTTGTTCCTTGCGCTTTTTCTTTGCTTCGGCCCGTGATAATACATGTCGTGATATCACTACACTTTTTCTCCTTGCACTTTCTCTTTTCTTTGGCCTCCGAAAATACATGTCGCGATATCGTGACACTTTTTCTCCTTGCATTTTCTCTTCTCTTCTGGCCGCGAAAATGCAACATGTCACGAAATCGCAACACCTTTTTCTCTCTCCTCTTTCTCTTCGCTTTGGACCGCAAAAATGAAACATGTCATGAAATCACGACATCTTTTTCTCTCTCCTCTTTCTCTTCGCTTTGGATCACAAAAATGAAACATGTCGTGAAATCACGACACCTTTTTCTTTCGAACTCTCTCTCTTGCATTATGTTGCGAAATCGTGACAGTTTTTCTTGCTTGCGCCTTCTCCCCAAACATGTCGCGAAATCATGACAGTTTTTCTTGCTTGTGCTTTCTCTCCGAACATGTCACGAAATCGCAACAGTTTTGATTGCTTGCACTTTCTCTTCGAACATGTTGCGAAATCAGGACAGTTTTGCTTGCTTGCACTTTCTCTCCGAACATGTCGCAAAATCGTGACAATTTTGCTTGCTTGCGTTTTCTCTTCTAACATGTCGCGATATCGCGACAGTTTTTCTTTCTTGCCAACATGTTGCGATATCGTGACAGTTTTTCTTTCTTGCGCTTTCTCTTCAAACATGTCGCGATATCGCGACAATTTTTCTCTCTCCTCAACATGTCGTGATATCGCGACACTTTTTCTCTCTCCTCAACATGTCGCGATATCGTGACAGTTTTCTTCCTTGTGATTTTATTTTGATCTTTTGCATATGGGCCACTTCGGTCTTCTTGGAAAATATGCAACAACCTGTAACAGCTTCACCCAATCATCAAAGACACCCTCATAAGCATATAACTTCACTGAACATACTCTGAGTATCCTCTGCACTCCAATCCACTTCATCAACTGATCTGTCTGACTGTGTTGACAACAATGACAACAATATCATCAATACTCTACTTCATCAACTGATCTGTCTGATGTCCACTTCATCAACTGATCTGTCTGACTGTGTTGACAACAATGACAACAACACTTTTGCTGCACCTTGCTCAACAATGGGAAACCCCTTTATACTTACCACATGTGCACTCCATATCAACCAATGTGTATACATATAGGTGTCCACTTGTCACAAAAGAATTGGTTTTGAAGCCAATACCAATTGACAATAACCCTTTATGATTTAATAAGTTGATTGGGCAACCTTGCACACATGACAAAGAAAAAAAATCAAAATCAAAAGGAGTTTCATTACGGGATTGAACCTATGAACTCCCCACATGAGTGCCTTATGACTTGTGGTTTCATTGCCATAACACATATATAAAATTTTCTTAAGACAAATGGTAAAAGTGTTCTCAGCATAATTCCTATTGCTTTAGGAATATTTTATGACATATTGAGTTTTCAAAAATTTAAATAATGAAAATAAAGATGGAAATAGAACAAAACCTTTTGATTACCAAATAATTCAGTGTCAAACTAGAACCCCCTTGAAATTTTGTAAATAATCCTTATCCATAACTATCATGGTTTACCTTGTATAACTTTGTTTTGGTATAACATGCATCAAGAAATCCTCCTTTTGTTGAAGCTCCATATAATATGATGGACCCATCTAGCAACCTTCTTTTAGTCTTAGAATTTAAAGGTCTTTCCCATGCACTAAAATTTTCCCAAGATTTGACTAGCAAGTAGGAGAGATCAAAAAATATTGAACCTTATCTCATTCTAGAAGCAATGTAACAAGTTTTAACATATGTACAACATTGGCACTACAAATTATAAATAAGGAAATAATTTTAGAAAAATGATAAAAGACAATTGGAATTTCTGAATAACCATAAAATATTTAGTTAATTATTTTGCAATACAATTGCATCTTCATCAATCAAGGCATTACGAGAATAATTTATCATTGATTAAACAAGTGGACAAAATGTCAAAAGAGAAAAATGTGATGAGCCTATCAAAAAATCTTTATCTTAAAGAAATTGATGAAGGTGAAACAAAGATATTATCAAAATCTAGTTTCCAACTAGGACATTTTTGAAAAACCCTATAAATATTATTGAACACACCTATTCCATAACTACTTCTAAATATATTCACAATGCTCTTGGAATCATCATAGAAGATCATAAATTAAATCTAATAATCAATTAATGGAGACTTTTATTTGCTCTACCTATAGACACCTAAAGTACGTTATCTCGAGAAGACTCCCAAAAGGCCTTCTTTCCAACCCACACAACCCATTTTTATCAGCTGCAAGGCTAAATCCATGGGTTTTTCCAATAATAGGTAATTTTCTATAAAACCCTTCATAACTGGTGTAACTATCTCGACCCTAGACGGTCATGTATTCCCCATTGTCTTGACTCGAGACAATTGCATAAAGTAAAAAAATCAAATCAAATAAAAATCAAAGGCAGGTAAACTACCTGTCAATGGTTACACACATGTTGAAATGCCACGCCTGCCTTCACGTCGACCATCAATCACCTGCCAACAACAATCAAAGCTACCAACAACAAATCTCCTCAATAACCTCCTTTCCCTCATCTTCCTCTCACCAAGAAGCCTATAAATTGGGATTCCCTCCTCTGCAAAAATAAGAGAAGAATAAATTTTGCTCGTCATGAATTGCTACTGAGAATCTGCTAGACTTTTCTGCTGCAAGCAAAATACTATCGGATTATCACCAAGGATTCAAAATTGCACGTATTTCTCTCTTGTAATCACTCCTTATAGTCTCACTAGTATTATGTGCCCATTTTGTCATCCTCCTACATGCAACCTGCCTTCCAAAACATTCATTCTTCACCCCAAACTCTGCGTAGACCTAGTCATGCCAAGGAATAGACCCACAATAGCGATTATCTCATCTGGAGATGGTCCGTAGATAAAATGATCTCAACTTGAGATGATCATTGTCGACCAACCATGTGACAAGTTTTTTTTTGCATTATAGCTTAGATCTATCAAAATTCATTTGCATTTTAGCTTAGATCTTTGATACTCCATTCATTTAGCTATTTTTTGTATTGTTTCACATTTCTAGATTAAATATGGGTCCAAATTTAGTGGACTCCACATATGCTATTGATTTGTTGTTGTTCCCTTTGTGTGCAAGTAATAGGACTTGAGGATAATAAAAGACTTCAGATATGATCCTATGTGGCGATCACAAGAAAACATGTTTTCCAAATGGCGTGCTGACATGAAAAGATCTAGTTTGGATCAAGAGACACTCATTCTTAAGAAAAGAGGAATCACATTCCTTTCTTACCTTTGTATCGCTTTGTAAAATCCTCTTGAGATGATTCTCTTTGAAGAACACAAGCTTATACTGAGAGGGGGGAGGTGAACAGTATAAGAAAAACTTTTCACTTTTCAATATAAATGATAACAACAATAATATAAGGGTAATAAATAATGCACAAATCATCACACATGAGAGACACAAATTTAACGTGGTTCACCCAATGTGGGTTACGTCCACAGAGAAAATATTTCTTTTAAATTTTCTCAAAAAATCTCATGGGAACCAATTCCCTATTATAATGTTTATGGACCTCTATCCAAAGGATATCTCAATCCCCTATGCTCAGGTTCATGGATCTATATCTATAGGAGAACTATATCCCCTTAACTTTGGTTCATGGAACTCTATCCACAGGAGAACTCTATCCCCTTGTTGGTCTGGTTCGTGGAACTCTACCCACAAGATACTCCTCTTATTTGCTCTGGTTTATAGAACTCTATCCACAAGAGACACCTCTCCTTTACTTTGGTTCATTGAATTCTATCCATAGGAGACACTTCTTCTTTGCTATGTTCGTGGAACTCTATCCACAGGAGACACCTCTCCTTTGCTCTAGTTCATGGAACTCTATCCATAGGAGACACCTCTCCTTTGCTCTGGTTCATGGAACTCTATCCATAGGAGACACTTCTCCTTTGCTTTATTCATGGAAATCTATCCATAGGAGACACCTCTCCTTTGCTCTGGTTTGTGGAACTCTATCCACAGGATACATGTCTCCTTTGCTCCGGTTCACCTCCAAAGCAAGTACACACCTCTTCTCTAACTTTGCTCCAAATATGCACACATTACATGTAAATCTATCCCAAATCTGTACATATTATATGCATAAATTTATCTTAATTCTATCCCAAATTTGCACATATTACATACACAAATCTGTCTCAACTCTGTCCCAAATTTGCACATAATACATGCACAAATTTGTCTCAAATCTGCTTCAAGTCTTCTCACGAGACTTGCTCAAAACTTCTCATAACACATACTCAAATCTTCTCATAACACATATCAATTCTGCTAATAACACATACTCAATTATGCTCATAACACATACTCAATTCTACTCATAACACATGCTCAAACAATCCAAAATCTTGCACACAAATGATGTTCAAAATAATTTTTGTATCTCTTTCAGAAACACTTTCTTCAACTAGGTCATTCAAACATATTCTACCCAGAATTATTTTAAGAACATATACATATAAAGACTAATATGCAATGCAAGTTTTCAATATGTTCTCTTCCAAAATGACTCAAGGCCTAATGCACAATTTTTTTCACACAACTTGATTTCAAACACGTTCACAATCACTTTCAATGCCACTCAAATCAATGCCTAAATGCTTCACAATGATGCACAAACTTGTTCTCAACCCTGGCACAAGTGTTTCCAATTTCACTAACCAATGATGCACAATTTGTTCTCAAACCATAGCTCAAATATTTCTAACAATGCACACTAATCAAACCTTTTATATCCACCTTAAAATTACTTCCTCAAAGCACAACCACCTAGAGAAAGAGTTAAACCACCATACCTCAAAATGCTTGATGAAGATGTGCCCTCAAAAACATGTCTCAAAAACAACTTATCTTTCTTTTGCCAATTAAAGGGTTAGATAGCAAAACACTCCTCAAGTCATCCTCATGAAAACCTTTCCTCAAAAAAAAATGTGCACAAAAATATTTTGCCTTTACAACTCCTTTTAATTTCCTAAGACAATGCTTTTAATCAATGAACAACATCCTTCAAACTTTATTTCACCATGAAAAATTACACACAATAATTAAACCACAAAACACATTATAACTCCTACTTGTAAAGGCCACAAGTAATTTTCAATATTATCAACCAAAACCCTAAGTTCATACAACAATTTTAATTCCACTTTCATACACCTTATACCTCCAATATTTCTAAAAATTATTTTATCTTTATAAAGCCACACATAGAAATCTGAAATGCACATAGTATTTTGATTTCAAGAACTTCAACCTTATGTCTCCCTAGATCAAGCAATATGCACACCAAACAATGCAAAATTAAAACCTTATGCCTCCCTAGGTCAAGCGCTATGCATACCTTAATTAAAAAAAAAATTACCTTTCCTAAAGTGTTATCGTCGTGACTCAAACCTCCACCTTTCGTTGGCCTATGTCCTAGCACAAGCTAGTTAACCACGTGGGCTAGCTGCCCACTTGGAACATATCATGCACTACCTCCTTATTAGTTCGTTGCTCCTTCTTGAAATGTGTGCTATGATTTTTCTTCTCTCCCTGCCCATGCAAGCTTTCCCCTAATACGAATCTCGATTGGTCCGTTCAACCTTAGCCTCACTACCCTCGACAAATGGTGTAAATTTTTTTACCTCTATTTGCCTCCATGATTTGCATGCTCGAACGAATATCGAATGGTGCTACATCTCCACCTTAGGCCATGCAAATAATTTACCTTCTTATATACGGTTTCTTCCGCTTTGGAAATTTGACGTCGACGCTTGGAATATAATTATATTTTTAAATTTAAAACCTTTTGGCACCCAACTTTTAAACCTTTTAATTAATTATAATATTTTAAATCTTAAAATATTTAAATATTATAAATTAGACTTTTCACCTTTGGGCCTCTTTCTCACAAAATAAAGTCTTGTCTTTTTCTTTGCAAATGCCACCATGGAGAACTAATTAAACCTTTTCTTTTTCTTGCAAATGCAACCATGGAGAACTAATTAAACCTTTTATTTTTCTTGCAAATGCAACCATGGAGAACTAATTAAACCTTTTATTTTTCTTGCAAATGCAACCATGGAGAACATATTAAACCTTTTTATTTCTTGCAAATGTAACTGTGGATAACCTTATCTTTTTCTTGCTCACACAACCATGGAGAATGATTTTGCCTTGATAATTATTGCCTCATGTACCCTTTGAAGATATTTGCCTTGCACTTTGATATTTCAACCTTGAAGGTATTTCTCAACTATTTCACCTTTGACATCAATGACAACCAATGTACTCAATATTTCCAACAATCTCCCCCTTTGTCATTGATGGCAACCCTTTCTAAAAAAATTCTTTTACAACCACTAGATTCCAAATCTACTCCCCCTGACTGATTTCTCTCTCCCTTACTGAAATCACTCTCCCTTTGACATCAATGGCAAAAGGACTCCTTTGGGACTAAAAAATTAGACTCTTAGCTCAGCCCCCTCACCACCTCTTTTCCTTGAGGTGATCAAGTTTGGGATGAGAGTAAATATACTCCAAACTTACAGTGTTGTTCTCCTTTCTCAACCTTCTTCCATACCTTTGTAGCCATGCCTCTTTGAACCTTTTGAACATTTTGATCATCCACCACCTTGCTTTATTTCCAAAATTATTGCAATTGTAACATTTGATGTTGTAGTCTTTGGAAGGTGCAAATAAAATGTAGTTTCTCTTGGTGAAGCCATAACCATTTTTGTCATGAACCCTACAATGTATAGCTCTATGACCAAAGCGATTACATGAGTAGCAATATCCTTGAAAGTAATATTCATATTCAAATGAATTGAAGTTTCTCTTGGTGAAGCCATAATTATTCTTTCCATGATTCCTGCAATGCATAGCTTTGTGACCAAACTGATTACATGAGTAGCAATAACCCTGGAAGAAATATTCATCTTGCCTTGATCTCATTATTCTTTCTTTGTTTATCTTGTGATGATCTATGTCCTTTTATGGTGCATTATTTGCTTCCTTTTTGATACTATCACCTCTCAACACATCAACGTAAGTTCTTGGTTCTTCTTCAATCACTTCTAGTTCTTCTATTTCTTTTGAACTTGAGCTTGACCCTTCTTCTTGTTTCCCTTGTCCTTATTCAAAATCCAAATCTTTTGAGCTTTTCTCAAACCTATGTAGCTTATCATTGGAATCTTTCACTTCCAACCTTAGAGAAACTATTTCATGTTCTAATTTCTCACATTCTAGTTCTTTTACATTTAACTATTCAGTTATACCTTCTTCAATTTTCCTTGCCTCTTCAACCTTAAATTTTAGGTCCATGAGATCTTGTAGAAGCTTTGTCTTTGTTTTCTCATCCTCTTGTACTTGATACTTCAATCTTGAGTTCTCCATTTTTAACTCCTTAGAAACAAGTTCCTTTTCCACATCAACTATGGCTTCCCTTTTTGAAGCTTTCTCTTCTTGTTGGTTTTCAATTTTGGGATCATCTTCTTTCTCTTCGCTACTACCGAACCCATTACAATGAGCTGCATCGTGACCAAGGATACCACAAACAAAACATTCTTCTTCTTCTTCACCACTACTATACCCAGCTTTTGAACAATTATCTGCAAGGTGACCAAAGTTACCACAAGTAAAATATTTGAGTATTCTTTGTTCCTTCCTATTTCCTTTTACAAAGTTAGCTTCATTTTCACTGCTTGATTCATCACTTGAATCTATTTTCACTTCTCCCTTTTGAATAACAATCTCTTTGTGAGAAAAATTAAATTCATTTTCCTCTTTACTACTACTATATCCATTTTATGGAAAATAAGTTGCATGGTGACCTAGCTTACCACATTTAGTACAAAATTTTATCAATTTAGCCTCTTCTTTGCCGCTTGATTTTTCATTTGATTCTGTTTCCACTTCTCCTTTTTGAGTAACAATTTCTTTGAGAGCAAAATCAAATTCTTCTTTCATGTCCACCATAGCATCTTCCTTTTCTTTCATGGCCATGTGTGCTCCTTACTTCTTAGGAGGATATGATCTCATGGTTCTCCTTTTGCTTTTTCTACCTATATGTGTCCCTATAAGATCTTCCTTCAAGTTGTTTAGATTTTTATGAAGGAACCCACTTTGATACCAATTGAACAACACAAGCTTATATTGAGAGGGGGGTGAACAGTATAAGATAAAACTTTTCACTTTTCAATCCAAATGATAACAACAATAATATCAAGGCAATAAATAATGCACAAATCATCACACACATGAGAGACATAAATTTAACGTGGTTCACCCAATGTGGGTTACGTCCACGGAGAAAATATTTCTTCTAAATTTTCTCAACAAATATCTTGGAAACCAATTCCCTATTACAATATTTATGGACCTCTATCCAAAGGAGATATCAATCCCCTATGTTCAGGTTCATGGACCTCTATCCATAGTAGAACTCTATCCCCTTAACTTTGGTTCATGGAAATATATCCATAGGAGAATTCTATCCCCTTGTTGGTCTGGTTCATGGAACTCTATCCATAAAAGACTCCTCTCCTTTACTCTAGTTCATAGAACTCTATCCATAGGAGGCACCTCTTCTTTGATCTGGTTCATGGAATTCTATCCATAGGAGACACTTCTCCTTTGCTCTGTTCGTGGAACTCTATCCACAAGATACACCTCTCCTTTGCTCTGGTTCATGGAACTCTATCCACATGAGACATCTCTCCTTTGCTCTGGTTTGTGGAACTCTATCCATAGGAGACACTTCTCCTTTGATCTATTTGTGGAACTCTATCCTAAGAAGACACCTCTCCTTTTCTTTGGTTCATGGAACTCTATCCATAGGAGACACCTCTCCTTTGCTCTGGTTTACCTCCAAAGCTGGTACACACCTCTTCTCTAACTCTGCTCCAAATTTGCACACATTACATGCACAAATATATCTCAACTCTATCCCAAATATGCACATATTACATGCACAAATCTATCTCAACTCTATCCTAAATCTACACACATTACATGCACAAATATGTCTCAACTCTGTCCCAAATCTGCACACATTACATGCACAAATTTATCTCAAATCTGCTTCAAGTCTTCTCACAAGACTTGCTCAAATCTACCTCAAACCTACTTCAAGTCTTCTCACAAGACTTGCTCAAATCTACCTCAAACCTACTTCAAGTCTTCTCACAAGACTTGCTCAAATCTGCCTCACAATCTCTGCTAAATTTTGCTCTAACAAATTATCAAAATTGCTCATAACACATACTCAAATCTGCTCATAACACATACTCAATTTTTCTCATAAGACATACTCAATTCTGCTCATAACACGTGTTCAACCAATCCAAAATCTTGCACATAAATGATGTTCAAAATAATGCTTGTATATCTTTCAGAAATGCTTTCTTCAACTAGGCATTTTAGACATATTCTACCCATAATTATTTCAAGAACATATAAAGAGTAATATGCAATGCAAGTACTCAATATGTTCTCTTTAAAAATGACTCAAGGTATAATGCACAAATTATTTCACAAAACTTGATTTCAAACATGTTCACAATCACTTTCAATACCACTCAAATCAATGCCTAAATGCTTCACAATGATGCACAAACTTGTTCTCAACCCTAGCACAAGTGTTTCCAATTTCACTAATCAATGATGCATAATTTGTTCTCAAACCCTAGCTCAAATATTTCCAATAATTAATAAAACCTTTTATCTCCACCTTAAAATTACTTCCTCAAAGCACAACCACCTATAGAAAGAGTTAAACCACCATACCTCAAATTTTTTTATGAAGATGTGCCCTCAAAAACCTGTCTCAAAAATAACTTATTTTTCTTGTGCCAATTCAAGGGTTAGATAGCAAAACACTCCTCAAGTCATCCTCATGAAAACCTTTCCTCAAAAAAATGTGCACAAAAATATTGCTTTACAACTCCTTTTAATTTTCTAAGACAAGGCTTTTAATAAATGAACAACATCCTTCAAACTTTCTTTCACCATGCAAAAATACACACAATAATTAAACCACAAAACACCTTATAAATCCTACTTGTAAAGGCCACAAGTAATTTTCAATATTATCAACCAAAACCCTAAGTTCATACAATAATTTTAATTCCACTTTCATACATGTTATACCTCCAATATTTATAAAAATTATTTTGTCTTTATAAAGCCACACATAGAAATTTGAAATGCACACAGTATTTTGATTTCAAGAACTTCAACCATATGTCTCCTTAGATCAAGCAATATGCACATCAAACAATGCAAAATTAAAATCTTATGCCTCCCTAGGTTAAGCTCTATGCATACCTTAATTAATAAAAAATTTGTATTACCTCAAGTGCTATCGTTGTGACTCAAACCTCCACCTTTCATTGGCCCCCGTCCTAGCGCAAGCTAGTTAACCACGTGGGCTAGCTGTCCACTTGGAACAGATCGTGTGCTACCTCCTTATTAGTTCGTTGCTCCTTCTTGAAATGTGTGCACTATGATTTTTCTTCTCTCCCTACCCACACAAGCTTTCCCCAAATACGAATCTCGATTGGTGCGTTCAACCTTAGCCTCACTACCCTCGAAAAATGGCACAAATGTTTTTACCTCTCTCTGCCTTCACGATTCGCAATTTCGAACAAATATCGAATGGTGCTACATCTCAACCTTAGGTGATGAAAATAATTTACCTTCTTATATATGTTTTCTTACCCTTTGGAACTTTGACGTCGACACTTGGAATATAATTATATTTTTAAATTTAAAACCTTTTGGCGCCCAAATTTTAAACCTTTTAATTAATTATAACATTTTAAATCTTAAAATATTGAAATATTATAAATTAGAATTTTCACCTTTGGGCCTCCTTATCACAAAATAAAGTATTGTCATTTTCTTTACAAATGCCACCATGGAGAACTAATTAAACCTTTTCTTTTTCTTGCAAATGCAACCATGGAGAACTAATTAAACCTTTTATTTTTCTTGCAAATGCAACCATGGAGAACTAATTAAACCTTTTTTTTCTTGCAAATGTAACCGTGGATAACCTTGTATTTTTCTTGCTCACACAACCATGGAGAATGCTTTTGCCTTGATAATTATTGCCTCATGTATCCTTTGAAGATATTTGCCTTGCACTTTGATATTTCAACCTTGAAGGTATTTCTCAACTATTTCACCTTTGACATCAATGACAACCAATGTACTCAATATTTCCAATAATCTCCCCCTTTGTCATTGATGGTAACCCTTTCTAAAAACTTTCTTTTACAACCACTGGATTCCAAATATGCTTCTCCTGAGAATCTGCTCTTCCTTATTGATTTCTCTCCCCTTTACTGAAATATCTCCCCCTTTGACATCAATGGCAAAGGGACTCCTTTAGGACTAAAAAAATAAGACTCTTAGCTCGGCCCGCTCACCACCTCTTTTCCTTGAGGTGATCAAGTTTGGTATGGGAGTAAATCTACTCCCAACTTACAATGCTCTTCTCCTTTCTCAACCTTCTTCCATACCTTTGTAGCCATGCCTCTTTGAACCTTTTGAACATTTTGATCATCCATGTTCTTGCTTGTCCTTGGAATTTCCTAAAACATTGTTCTACACCACCTTACTTTATGCCCAAAATTATTGCAATTGTAACATTTGATGTTGTAGTCTTTGGAAGGTATAAATTAATTGTAGTTCCTCTTGGTGAAGCCATAACCATTTTTTTCCTGAACCCTACAATGTATAGCTTTATGACCAAAATGATTACATGAGTAGCAATATCCTTGGAAGTAATAATCATCTTTAAATGAATTAAATTTTATCTTGGTGAAGCCATAATTATTCATTCCATGATTCCTGCAATGCATATCTTTGCGACCAAACTTATTACATGAGTAGCAATAACCCTGGATGAAATATTCATCTTGCATTGATCTCATTATTCTTTATTTGCTTGTCTTGTGATGATTTTTGTCCTTTTATGGTGCATTGTTTGCTTCCTTTTTGATGCTATCACCTCTCAACACATCAATGTAAGTCCTTGGTTCTTCTTCAATCACTTTTGGTTCTTCTATTTATTTTGAACTTGAGCTTGACCCTTCTTCTTGTTTCCCTTGTCCTTCTTCAAAACCAAGTCTAGTTTTGATAAATGAAGATCTTTGTGCTTTGATAACATTATCCAAAGCTTTTGATATTTTCTCAAACCTATGTAGCTTATCATTAGAATCTTTCACTTCCAACCTTAGAGAAACTACTTCATGTTCTAATCTCTCACATTCTAGTTCTTTTACCTTTAACTGTTTAGCCATACCTTCTTCAATTTTTCTTGCCTCTTCAACCTTAACTTTTAAGTCCATGAGATCTTGTAGAAGCTTTGCCTTTGTTTTATCATCATCTTGTACTTGATACTTCAATCTTGAGTTCTCCCTTTTTAACTCTTTAGAAACAAGTTCCTTTTCCACATCAACTGTGACTTCCCTTGCTGAAACTTTCTCTTATTATTGGTTTTCAATTTTAGTATCATATTTTTTCTCTTCACTGCTACAGAATCCATTACAATGAGTTGCATCGTGACCAAGGATACCACAAACAAAACATTCTTCTTATTCTTCACTGCTACTATACCCAGATTTTGAACAATGATCTGCAAGGTGACCAAAGTTACCACAAATAAAACATTTGAGTATTCTTTGTTCCTTCTTATTTCCTTTTACAAAGTTAGCTTCCTTTTCACTGCTTGATTCATCACTTGAATCTATTTTCACTTCTCCCTTTTGAATAACAATATATTTGCAAGTAAAATCAAATTCATTTTCCTCTTTACTACTACTATACCCATTTTGTGGATAATAATTTGCATGGTGACCTAGCTTACAACATTTAGTACAAAATTTTATCAATTTAGCCTCTTCTCTGCCGTTTTATTTTTCACTTGATTCTATTTCCACTTCTCCTTTATAAATAACAATTTATTTGAGAGCAAAATCAAATTCTTCTTTCATGTCCACCATAGCATCTTCCTTTTCTTTCATGGCCATGTGTGCTCCTTCCTTCTTAGGAGGATATGATCTCATGGTTCTCCTTTTGCCTTTCCTACCCATGTGTGTTCTTGTAAGATCTTCCTTCAAGTTGTTTAGACTTTCATGAAGGAATCCACTCTGATATCAATTGAAGAACACAAACTTACACTAAGATGGGGGGTGAACAGTATAAGATAAACGTTTTCACTTTTCAATCCAAATGATAACAACAATAATATCAAGGCAATAAATAATTCACAAATCATCACACACATGAGAGACATAAATTTAACGTGGTTCATCCAATGTGGGTTACATCCATGGAGAAAATTTTTATTCTAAATTTTCTCAATAAATCTCATGGGAACCAATTCCCTATTACAATGTTTATGGACCTCTATCCAAAGGAGATCTCAATCCCCTATGCTTAGGTTCGTGGACCTCTATCCACAGGAGAACTTTATCCCCTTAACTCTGGTTCATGGAAATCTATCCATAGGAGAATTCTATCCCCTTGTTGGTCTAGTTTGTGTAACTCTATCCACAAAATAATCCTCTCCTTTGCTCTAGTTAATAGAGCTCTATCCATAGGAGACACCTCTCATTTGCTCTGGTTCATGGAATTCTATCCACAGAAGACACATCTCCTTTGCTCTGTTCGTGGAACTCTATCCATAGGATACACCTCTCATTTTCTCTGGTTTGTGGAACTTTATGCACAGGAGACACCTCTCCTTTACTCTAGTTCATGGATATCTATCCACAGGAGACAGTTCTCCTTTGCTCTATTCGTGGAACTCTATCCATGAGAGACACCTCTCCTTTGCTCTAGTTTGTGGAACTCTATCCATAGGAGACACCTCTCCTTTGCTCTAGTTCACCTCCAAAGTTGGTACACACCTCTGCTCTAACTCTGCTCCAAATCTGCACACATTACATGTACAAATATATCTCAACTCTATCCCAAATCTGCACACATTACATGCACAAATTTATCTTAACTCTATCCCAAATCTACACACATTACATGCACAAATTTATCTCAACTCTATCCCAAATTTACACACAATACATGCACAAATTTATCTCAAATATGCTTCAAGTATTCTCACAAGACTTGCTCAAATATGCCTCAAACCTACTTCAAGTCTTCTCACAATACTTGCACAAATTTGCCTCAAACCTGCTTCAAGTCTTCTCACAAGACTTGCTCAAATATGCCTCATAATCTCTGCTAAACTATTCTCTAACACATGCTCAAAACTGCTCATAACACACTCAAATTTGCTCATAACACATACTCAATTCTGCTCATAACACATACTCAATTCTGATCATAACACATGTTCAACAAATCCAAAATCTTGCACATAAATGATTTTCAAAATAATGCTTGTATCTCTTTCAGAAATGCTTTCTTCAACTAGGTGATTCAGACATTCTACCCAGAATTCTTTCAAGAACATATAAAGAGTAATATGCAATGCAAGTGCTCAATATGTTCTCTTCCAAAATGACTCAAGGTCTAATGCATAAATTATTTCACAAAACTTGATTTCAAACATGTTCACAATCACTTTTAATACCACTCAAATCAATGCCTAAATGCTTCACAATGATGCACAAACTTGTTCTCAACCCTAGCACAAATGTTTCCAATTTCACTAACCAATGATGCACAATTTGTTCTCAAAACCTAGCTCAAATATTTCCAACAATGCACACTAATCAAACCTTTTATCTCCAATTTAAAATTACTTCCTCAAAGCACAACCACCTAGAGAAAAAGTTAAACCACCATACCTCAAAATGCTTGATTAAGATGTGCCCTCAAAAACTTGTCTCAAAAACAACTTATCTTTCTTTTGCCAATTAAAGGGTTAGATAGCAAAACACTCCTCAAGTCATCCTCATGAAAACCTGTCCTCAAAAAAAATGTGCACAAAAATATTGTTTCACAACTCCTTTTAATTTCCTAAGACAAGGCTTTTAACTAATGAACAACATCCTTCAAACTTTCTTTCACCATGCAAAAATACACACAATAATTAAACCACAAAACACCTTATAAGTCCTCCTTGTAAAGGCCACAAGTAATTTTCAATATTATCAATCAAAACCCTAAGTTCATACAATAATTTTAATTCCACTTTCATACACCTTATACCTCCAATATTTCTAAAAATTATTTTATCTTTATAAATCCACACACATAAATCTAAAATGCACACAGTATTTTTATTTCAAGAACTTCAAACTTATGTCTCCCTAGATCAAGCAATATGCACACCAAACAATGCAAAATTAAAACCTTATGCCTCCCTAGGTCAAGCGCTATGCATAACTTAATTAAAAAAAAATTTGTCTTGCGTCAAGTGCTACCATCGTGACTCGAACCTCCACCTTTCGCTAGCCTGCATCCTAGCGCAAGCTAGTTAACCATGTAGTCTAGCTGCCCACTTGGAACAAATCGTGCACTGCCTCTTTATTAGTTCGTTGCTCCTTCTTGAAATGTGTACGCTATGATTTTTCTTCTCCCTAGCCACTCAAGCTTTCCCCAAATACGAATCTTGATTGATGCGTTCAACCTTAGCCTCACTGCCCTCGACGAATGGTGCAAATATTTTTACCTCTTTGCCTCCACGATTCGAATGCTCGAATGGATATCGAATGGTGCTACATCTCAACCTTAGGCCATGCAAATAATTTACCTTCTTATATATATTTTCTTTCCCTTTGGAACTTTGACGTCGGTGCTTGGAATATAATTATATTTTTAAATTTAAAACCTTTTGGCACCCAAATTTTAAACCTTTTAATTAATTATAATATTTTAAATCTTAAAATATTTAAATATTATAAATTAGACTTTTCACCTTTGGGCCTCTTTCTCATAAAATAAAGTTGTATTTTTCTTTGCAAATGCCACCATGGAGAACTAATTAAACCTTTTCTTTTTCTTGAAAATGAAACCATGGAGAACTAATTAAACCTTTTATTTTTCTTGCAAATGCAACCATGGAGAACTAATTAAACCTTTTTTTCTTGCAAATGTAATCGTGGATAACCTTATCTTTTTCTTGCTCACACAACCATGGAGAATGCTTTTGCCTTGACAATTATTGCCTCATGTACCCTTTGAAGATATTTGCCTTGCACTTTGATATTTCAATATTGAAAGTATTTCTCAACTATTTCACCTTTGACATCAATGACAACCAACATACTCAATATTTCCAACACTCTTATAACCCAAAGATGTATTAAAATATTCATATACAAAATTTATTTTTATAGCTTTAGCATTTTGTTCATTCTATAATACAAATTTCTATCCTTCAAATGGTGATCGTGGTGGGATTGAGTCCCCATTTTTTCAACATATTACTGTTTTATATATTTGCAAAATTGACTAGTTTTTGTTTATTCTTGTGATTGTAGGTTGCAGGATTAACCGTCTCTACCCGAGACGGTCTCTATTTTGAAACCATATCTACCAGAGATGGTCCCTATTTTTGAAATCATCTCACCCTAAGATAGTCGCTAATCAAAGGTCCGAAGCAGTTGCATATCCACCCTTTAACACCAAATTTTACGTAGGTTATTATGGTTAGAATCCTTTTTTTTTTCCTTTCCATTTTTTATGTTCTTAAAGATAAAAGAGCAAAAACAAATTAAAAAAATGTAGCTGCATTCATTCCTTTTAGTGTTGAATTTGTATGACTGTGGCCATATCTAGTCAAGATAATCTCCTGTTTGTAACCGTATCAGCATGATATGGTCTATGCATGTCATCCTATTTTCCTTGCATTGTTGTATGTTAAAGGATAAATAATCATTTAAGGAGAATATTGCATTTAAGGATAATCATTGAGGTCATTGTGTGCTCCTTGTTTTAATTTTTGCAATAAAATTGAATCACACACTCATGCTACATTTAAACATCGGCAAGCTATATTTCATCACCAACTATCAATAGCAATCGTGTAATGTGGGCCTTCATCTCCCATCATGGATTGGCCCCTTAAAATCCATAGTAGCCCCCACAAGTGGTTTTTCAAACTACATCACCTAGAAGCCCTCTAATCTTGGGTACATCCCATAGTGGGTTAGGTTTAAACACCCTTTAACCACGTGGCTTAATAATTAGTGGAATGCAACTGTTATTCTTATCCAATCCCACCCGAGGATGAAGCAAAAGATTGACTAGGCAAGTAGCAAGATTTAGATAGTATGACCCCTTCTTAGGGGGGTATTTTAATATCCTTGTAAGGATACCTATCATATATCTGTTGGCAATTTTGGGTACCTTGGGTACATTTCTTTTGCTCTAAGTGTAGATGTTGTCATTGATGTCAAGAAGGTCTTGAAGCAATTTGGTTTGATGTCTCAGAATGTGTTTTGATGAAGGTTTCAGTTTGGACAGTGAGTTTCCAAGAAGATCAGAGTAGCCCAGTTGCAAAAGATCAAGAAAAAGACAAGTAAGAAAAAGTATGCAGGCGGCTGGAAAAACTGTCGCGATTTCGTGACATGTTTTAGGAGAGAGAAAGTGCTGGCAAAACTGTCGTGATTTCGCGACATGTTTTAGGAGAGAGAAAGTGTTGGCAAAACTGTCGCGATTTCGCGACATGTTTGAGGAGAGAGAAAGTTTGGGCAAAACTGTCGCGATTTCGCGACATGTTGGCAGAGAAGGAGAGCAAGTTGGAAAGTGTCACGATTTCGTGACATGTCGCATTTTCGTGACTCGAAAAGTGCAGGAAGGCAGAAAAGGAAAAGTGTCACGATTTCGCGACATAATGCAAGGAAGGTTGTACGGACGAAAAAGTGTCACGATTTCGTGACATGATGCTGAAGAGAGAGTCCGCAAAGAGAACTGTCATGATTTCATGACAAGTTCGAAGAGAGAGAAAGTTACATGTAAAATGTCATGATTTCGTGACATGCTGCAGAGGTCGAGTTGAGGACTGTCATGATTTCGTGGCATGTTGAAAAGCTCGAAGTGAGAACTGTCACGATTTCGCGACATGCAGCGAAGGAAAGAGTTTGATATGAGAAGCGTCGCGATTTCACGACAGGCAGTAGAAAAAGTGTACGAAAGCTGAAAGCGTCGCGTTTTCACGACAGGATGGAGAGAAAGCTTGCGTCAGCAGAAAATGTCATGATTTCGTGACAGGTTGAGAAGGCAGCTTTGAGTTGGAGAAAGTGTCACGATTTCGCGACAGAAACTGGAAGCAGGTCTTCTATAGGAGAAGTGTCACGATTTCACGACAGAAGCAGAGAGGAAGGCTATGAAGACAAAAGCGTCGTGATTTCGTGACATGTTCCAGTTTCACGGGTGTAAGGCAGAAAGAAGCTCGAGGCAGAAGTGTCACGATTTCGTGACAAAAGCTGAGAGGAAGCAGGCCATGAAGAAAAAAGGGTCGTGATTTCATGACAGAGTTAAAGATGACGTCAGCAGAAGCAGATGTGTCGTGATTTCATGACAAAAGAAGAGAAGAAGGCAATGAAGACTAAAGTGTCACGATTTCATGACAGTAGTGAAGATGACGTCAGCAAGAGGCAAAAGTGTCACGATTTCATGACAAAAGCACAAAGGAAGTCGACAAAGGCCAAGGTGTCACGATTTCATGACAACAGGCTAAAGAAGGTGTACGACAGGCAAAGGTGTCACGATATCATGACATGTTGGAGTTTCACGAGAAAAACTACAGAACAGCAGAGGCGGTTGAAGCCGACAGAGTTAACCTTGAGCCGACGAAGTGTAGGGTTGTGCAACCGACGTTGTTTTAGGGATATGCAGCCGACTAAGATCAAGAATCTAATCTTGAGATTTGTTCTATAAAAGGAGGGCTGTTTCGAGTTTGAAGGGATTTTTTTTGGTGAATCGAACTTGCGAAAGCAAAGTCCACGGGGCGCAGAGACCGAGTCGAATCGATTCGTGCGAAGTGTGCGAGATGCAGCCATAACAACGCAAATAGCATAGAAGTGGCGAGTTCATGCGCACTGTGAGAAGTTCGATCACAGAGTGTTGTATGTTGCTGTGTTTGCGTAGAGGTGCAAAGGTCGATGTTCGATCGAGTGCAGTTGTAATTGCGCAATAAGAGCGAAGGACTGTGTCTTGCCGAACAGAGGAAGAGGACAACTTGTACCAGATCGAAGGACTATGTTTTGGTGCAAATTCGAGGACCAGCTTTGAGGTGACAGAGTTGAGGACAGAGGTCTCCAGCCAGAGCAGGGAAGACAGGTGTCTTCTGTGGATAGAGTTCCACTTGCTAAGGGCGGAAGAGGCGAGAGGTCTTCTAGAGGATCACCAACCAGAGCAGAGTTAGGGGAAGGTATCTCCTTTGAGCAGAGGCTCATAAACATTGTAATTGGGAAGGTTTCCCAAAGAATTTGAAATAAACTTTTAAAGAAAAGTTTTGTGGACGTAGCCCAGCCATTCTGGGTGAACCACGTTAAAAATGAGTCCTCTATGTGTGATGCTTTCTGTCTTGTTTAATATTGTGTTGATGCCACTGCTATCCGATTTTAAAATTATTAAATGGATAAGTCTTATACTGTTCACCCCCCCCTCTCAGTATAAGTTCATGTTCTTCAATTGGTATCAGAGCAGGTCACTCCAGAAAGAGCCTAACAGCTTGGAGAAGGATCTATCAGAGGAACATATAATTTCAGAAAGAAATGAAGAGGTTGAGTTCGATCTCAAAAGTGAATTCTTCTTGGCCTTGAGAAAGCTTGAGAAACTCAGGGAAGAGAATTCTGTTCTCAAGCATAAATGTCAGGAAGAAGAAATAGCAAGATCAGAATTGTCTCAAAGTGTTATAGATTTCAAAATTCTAGCTGAAGAAGGGAAGAAGGTTGAACAGGTTCTAACAGAGGCTCTAAAAGGAAAGGAAGCTGATTGTGAGAAACTAGAAGAAGAAATTATGTCTCTTAGAGTGAAGTTGGAACAGTTGACTCTCAGACAGAATATTTCATGTGAAAAGAAGGATGGTATCACCATTCATGAAACAGGGTCTCCGAGCAAGATCAATCTTCATCCTGAAGAGCAGTGGATTCCAGTTGATCGCAAGAAGAACAATCATCCAAGGCATCAAAACAGGTTACATAATACCTTCCATGGCTATTGTTTTTCCCTGTAAGAAATTTGGTCACATAGCTATGCATTGCAATAAATCTTCGAATAGCCATTGTAAGGAAAATGTTAACTCATTTGCACCTCTTATGAATAAAAATATCATGTGTTACAAGTGCAAGAATTTTGGGCATATAGCAAGGATGTGCGGTTTGAATAGATTTAGCTTTGAGTTCACTAAAAAGAGGAATGAGATCAAATCTAAGTCAATGATAGTTCAAACTGCTTTTCATGCTCAAGACAAAGTAGAAAAATGGTATCTTGATAGTGGTTGTTCAAAACATATGACTGGTGAAAAAGAAAAGTTTTTGGTTTTCAAAGAAACAAACAGAGGAACAGTTAGTTTTGGAGATAACAAGTCCGCAAAAATCTGTGGTAAAGGGACTCTTAGTTTGGATGGGAAATCCAAAACAGAGAATGTGCTCTATGTAGAAGGCCTAAGACATAATCTTCTTAGTGTGAGTCAACTTTGTGATCAAGGGCACATAGTATCTTTCTTTTCGGATAGATGTGAGATAAGTAAAGAAAAAAATGGAAAACTCATTGCTAGTGCTACAAGGACTCCAAACAATCTTTACATGCTAAGTGAGATAAAAAGGGAAAAGTGTTTTATAACTCAAGAAGATGAGAGTTGGTTATGGCATAAAATATTGGGACATTTGAGTTTTGATAATCTTGTCAGTATTAGTAACAAGGAAGCGATCCAGAGACTTGCCTAAAATAAAAAGGCCCCATAACATCATTTGCGGTCCTTGTCAACATGGTAAACAGACGAGAACCAGTTTCAAATCAAAAGGGCATACTTCTTCCAAACCATTGGATCTTATTCATACTGATTTGTGTGGCCCCACCAGAACTCAGAGCATTCAGGGAGATAGCTACTTCATGCTGTTTATAGATGATTATTCTAGAATGACTTGGGTTACTTTTCTCAAAGAAAAATCTGAAGCTTTTGAAAAATTTAAAGCTTTTAAAGAAATGATTGAAAATGAGACCGACAAGAGAATCAAATGCTTAAGATCAGATAGAGGAGGAGAGTTCACTTCAAATGAATTTGTGGAATACTGTGAGCAACACGAAATCAAAAGAGAATATTCAGCAGCAAGAACTCCTCAACAAAATGGAGTAGTTGAAAGGAAAAATAGAACTGTTGAAAATATGGCTAGAGCTATGTTAAATGAGTCAAAACTTTTAGATGGCTTTTGGAGAGAAGCAATCAGATCAGATAGTTTACATCATCACCAGGGCTCGACTCAGAGTCAATCATCATAAAACTCCCTATGATTTGTGGAAAGGAAGACCAACTACAGTAAAACACTTCAAAGTGTTCGGGAGTAAGTGCTTCATCAGAAGGGAAGATCAGAATTTGGGAAAATTTGATCCTAGGTGTGATGAGGGAATTTTTCTTGGATATTCCAGCAGAAGCAAGGCCTACAGATGTTTCAACAAAAGAACTCATACTGTTGTAGAGAGCATAAATGTAACAGTAGATGAAAAGACAGGGATAAGAGAACCAGTCAAGGAACTGGGTGATGAAATCTGTCAAGAAGAATTCAGAGAGGCTTCAGATGAAGAAGAGGAAAGACAACAACTGCTTCCCAAAACTCCTTCACGGTATGTTCAGAAACATCATCCCAAAGACTTGATCATTGGTGATCCAAATAGCAGGCAAACAAGAAGAAGAGTCATTCCTTCGCATGATTCTACGAATGTTGCTTTATTGTCTCAGATTGAGCCAAAAGATTTCAGTGAAGCATGTGCAGATAAATTTTGGATAAAAGCAATGGATGAAGAGCTAAATCAAATAGAGAAAAGTGAAACTTGGGATTTGGTTCCTAGACCTAAGGACAAGAATGTCATTGGCACAAAATGGATTTTCAGAAATAAACTCAATGAGGATGGAAAGATTGTCAGAAACAAAGCTAGGTTAGTTTGTAAAGGTTATTCTCAAGTAGAAGGTGTTGATTTCGAGGAGACGTTTGCGCTTGTTGCTCGTCTTGAAGCTATCAGAATGTTTTTGGCCCTTTCTAGTTTCAAATATTTCAAGGTATTTCAAATGGATGTAAAGTCAGCCTTTCTAAATGGGGTGTTGAATGAAGAAGTCTACATAGAACAGCCAGAAGGAGTGTCTCTCTCAGAACAGCCAGACTATGTATGTAAACTGAAAAAGGCCTTGTACGGGTTAAAACAAGCACCCAGGGCTTGGTACTCAAGACTTGACGGGTATCTTCATGAACAAGGTTTCAGGAAAGGCGTGGCAGATAGCAACTTGTATATTAAGAATGAAGGCGATGATATGTTGATCATAGTTGTCTATGTTGATGATATTATTTTTGGGGGAAATAATACTCAGATGTGCAAAGTTTTTGCCAACACCATGCAGAAGGAATTCGAGATGTCTATGATTGGAGAGTTGTCATTCTTTTTAGGGCTTCAGATTGCGCAATCAAAAGATGGTATATTTCTCTCTCAAGAAAAGTATATCAAAGAAATGTTGAAGAAATTCGGGATGATGGACAGCAAACCCGTGTGTACTCCTATGATTACAGGGTGCAATCCGAGTAAAGATGATGAATCTCCAGTGGCAGATCAGAAGTTATACGAGATCTATGATTGGCGGTTTACTATACAAGATACAACTACCAGATCGGATATCATGCAAGCCGTTGGATTAGTTGCAAGATTTCAGGCAGCTCCAAAAGAATCTCATGTTATAGCAGTCAAAAGGATATTCAGATATTTGAAGGGAACTATGGACTTTGGGCTTTGGTATCCCAAAGGTGATGATTTCACCCTCACAGCCTATACAGATGCAGATTGGGCAAGGCAGTATTGATGACAGGAAAAGCACTAGTGGTGGAGCATTCTTTCTGGGAAAGAGTTTGGTTTCTTGGCTAAGTAAGAAACAACCTTCAGTTTCCTTATCTACAGCAGAAGCTGAATACATAGCAGCAGTGGTCGGGTGCACACAGGTTTTATGGATGAAAACCACCTTGGAGGATTTCAAAGTCAAGCATGAACAACCCATCTCCATTCTCTCGTGATAATACAAGTGCCATAAGTATTTCTAAAAATCCGGTAATGCACTCAAGGACGAAGCACATTTCCATCAAATATCATTTTCTAAGGGAGAAAGTGCAAGAGAAGCAGGTCAAGCTAGAGTATGTGCCTACTAAAGAGCAGATTGCAGATATCTTCACCAAACCTCTTCCAAGAGATACGTTTGAGTATCTAAGGGAGAAATTGGGAGTTGTACTCTCACCTCAGAATTAATCACCTCATCGGGAGGTGGGGGAGGGACCAAGCCAAGAGGCTCTTTCTTAGTCCCGAGTCCCAAAGGTGGCCCTTTGCCATTGATGACAAAGGGGGAGAGATATGAGTAAGGGGGAGAGCTTCATGTGAAGAAGAGAGCTTCAAGTCAGGGGGAGCAAAAACTTCAATTGCAGATTCTCAGTTGTTGGATCAGTTGGTTTCAGTTTTGGCTCTTGACTAGTGTTTTCAGTTAAGGTTTGCCATCAATGACAAAGGGGGAGATTGTTGGCAATTTTGGGTACCTTGGGTACATTGCTTTTGCTCTAAGTGTAGATGTTGTCATTGATGTCAAGAAGGTCTTGAAGCAATTTGGTTTGATGTCTCAGAATGTGTTTTGATGAAGGTTTCAGTTTGGACAATGAGTTTCCAAGAAGATCAGAGTAGCCCAGTTGCAAAAGATCAAGAAAAAGACAAGTAAGAAAAAGTATGCAGGCGACTGGAAAAACTGTCGCGATTTCGTGACATGTTTTAGGAGAGAGAAAGTGTTGGCAAAACTGTCACGATTTCGTGACATGTTTTAGGAGAGAGAAAGTGCTGGCAAAACTGTCACGATTTCGCGACATGTTTGAGGAGAGAGAAAGTTTGGGCAAAACTGTCACGATTTCGTGACATGTTGGTAGAGAAGGAGAGCAAGTTGGAAAGTGTCACGATTTCGTGACATGTCGCATTTTCGCGACTCGAAAAGTGCAGGAAGGCAGAAAAGGAAAAGTGTCACGATTTCGCGACATAATGCAAGGAAGGTTGTACGGACGAAAAAGTGTCACGATTTCGTGACATGATGCTGAAGAGAGAGTCCGCAAAGAGAACTGTCATGATTTCATGACAAGTTCGAAGAGAGAGAAAGTTACATGTAAAATGTCATGATTTCGCGACATGCTACAGAGGTCGAGTTGAGGACTGTCACGATTTCGTGGCATGTTGAAAAGCTCGAAGTGAGAACTGTCACGATTTCGTGACATGCAGCGAAGGAAAGAGTTTGATATGAGAAGCGTCATGATTTCATGACAGGCAGTAGAAAAAGTGTACGGAAGCTGAAAGCGTCACGTTTTCACGACAGGATGGAGAGAAAGCTTGCGTCAGCAAAAAATGTCACGATTTCATGACAGGTTGAGAAGGCAGCTTTGAGTTGGAGAAAGTGTCACGATTTCGCGACAAAAACTGGAAGCAGGTCTTCTATAGGAGAAGTGTCACGATTTCATGACAGAAGCAGAGAGGAAGGCTATGAAGACAAAAGCGTCATGATTTCGTGACATGTTCCAGTTTCGCGGGTGTAAGGCAGAAAGAAGCTCGAGGCAGCAGAAGTGTCACGATTTCACGACAAAAGCTGAGAGGAAGGCCATGAAGACAAAAGGGTCACGATTTCATGACAGAGTTAAAGATGACGTCAGCAGAAGCAGATGTGTCATGATTTCATGACAAAAGAAGAGAAGAAGGCAATGAAGACTAAAGTGTCACGATTTCATGACAATAGTGAAGATGACGTCAACAAGAGGCAAAAGTGTCACGATTTCATGACAAAAGCACAAAGGAAGTCGACAAAGGCCAAGGTGTCACGATTTCACGATAGTAGGCTAAAGAAGGTGTACGACAGGCAAAGGTGTCGTGATATCATGACATGTTGGAGTTTCACGAGAAAAACTACAGAACAACAGAGGCGGTTGAAGCCAACAGAGTTAACCTTGAGCCGACGAAGTGTAGGGTTGTGCAGCCGACGTTGTTTTAGGGATATGCAGCCGACTAAGATCAAGAATCTAATCTTGAGATTTGTTCTATAAAAGGAGGGCTGTTTCGAGTTTGAAGGGATTTTTTTTGGTGAATCGAACTTGCGAAAGCAAAGTCCGTGGGGCGCAGAGACCGAGTCGAATCGATTCGTGCGAAGTGTGCGAGATGCAGCCATAACAGCGCAAATAGCGCAGAAGTGGCGAGTTCATGCGCACTGTGAGAAGTTCGATCGCAGAGTGTTGTATGCTGCTGTGTTTGCGCAGAGGTGCAAAGGTCGATGTTCGATCGAGTGCAGCTGTAATTGCGCAATAAGAGCGAAGGACTGTGTCTTGCCAAACAGAGGAAGAGGACAACTTGTACCAGACCGAAGGACTATGTTTTGGTGCAAATTCGAGGACCAGCTTTGAGGTGACAGAGTTGAGGACAGAGGTCTCCAGCCAGAGCAGGGAAGACAGGTGTCTTCTGTGGATAGAGTTCCACTTGCTAAGGGTAGAAGAGGCAGAGGTCTTCTAGAGGATCACCAGCCAGAGCAGAGTTAGGGGAAGGTATCTCCTTTGAGCAGAGGCTCATAAACATTGTAATTGGGAAGGTTTCCCAAAGAATTTGAAATAAACTTTTAAAGAAAAGTTTTGTGGACGTAGCCTGACCATTCTGGGTGAACCACGTTAAAAATGAGTCCTCTATGTGTGATGCTTTCTGTCTTGTTTAATATTGTGTTGATGCCACTGCTATCCGATTTTAAAATTATTAAATGGATAAGTCTTATACTGTTCACCCCCCCTCTCAGTATAAGTTCATGTTCTTCAATATCTATCATCATAGGAAGCTATCTTGACCACTTGTGGTGCATTTCTCGATAGGGATTGTGTAAAAATTATCCTTTTTTGTAGCATTCATTCCATCCACCCTAATAATTTTAGGAATAGTATTTTAAACAACACACCAAAACATAAAAAATAAAATAAAATCACAATCAAAATAAAAAATAAAATAAAATATTCCACAAGCAACAACAACATTAACGATAAAACCATATTTCTCGATTGCTTTGCTTGCTTTGTTTGTGTAGTTCAAAATGTACACTCCATATACCTAGCTTATGGTCATGACATGCAGTTAAGCTCAAACACGAGCAAACACCCCCAATCCGCCACAAAGAGTTATGGATTATTTCTAACTAGATCAACAAGGCAACTTGCCTAATGTGCCCTCCCACCAAGAACTTGGCCCACCTAAGTGGTAACATGTCCAATATGACATGACTATCATCTACCATCCCACTAATGCCAATATGTCAGGCATCTCTATTATGGATCCATCCACATCCTTTGTCGATCATGATATTGACTATCAGGACCTCACCACCATATGTGCCCTCTATAACAATACTTACTTCCACATTGAATCATCTAGGAGGTTGTTACCATGCATTCACATTACATATCACCCTACATCTCCACTACCTCAATAATAGGTGTACACACCACACCAAAATAGGGATGCTCAAGCTACCATAGCTGAGCTCCCATGGCTGAACCATGAATATGGTTATGTGGACACATACATTGATCAAAATCATAACAAACCTTCCATGTTAGCTCATGCATCAAGGGCTTTTGATCATAATCATCCCTCTACTTCTTATGATAAACAATCCACTCAAGTATGTTTCACTTCTATGCTACCTACCTATGCAGAACCAATCATTCACCTTCATCATTAGGTTAATGTGGTCTCACATGGTCTTGAAAAATAAATTACCAATCCTTCTAGGGCTGGTGCACAATTCTCATCTATTTACATCATCAGTACATACATGGACCACCCTCATACAACTTACATAGCCAATCACTTTCATCAGGAAGCCAAGCCAATCTTGGTCACTAGTAATATTTACAATGAATAATCCACCGACCTCCACCCATGTCTATGCATTAGATTCAACAAATCCAACACCAAGGGTACCCAATGCAACACCATAATCTCCCACCTCATCCAAATCAAAATATTCCACATCGTATACGTCCACATCCATCACACCCCCAATACCACAGGCCACCACCCATTCATTACGAAGAAACACTTCCTCCCAAACAACATCAAGTATTCCCCTATCAACAGGAGTATGAAGCCTATGAAGAACTTCAACTAGAGTACTAGGACCAAATTAATACATTTCCTAATTTACCTTATGGTGAAATTCCTACTGATAACACACATCCACCACCTCATAAACATCAAAATCTACCACTTCCACCTTATCAAAATAAAAGATAAGTGACCAACATAATTTTTCCAAAAGCCTATCAATTGTTGATTGATCGCATCAACTCCTTGGATAGATAATCCTCTGGAATGGGTTATCAAAAACCCACCTTACAAAAACTTAGTAATCAACCCATTCACCCATATTTTCCCTCACCTTTATATCTACCCCATTTTGAGATACTTACATTGGACAAATTCAAAGGCAAAGAGAACGTACAAGAACATGTAAGCACCTTCATAAATATTTGCTTTCACCTTCAAGATGATGACCCCCTAATGCTTAGGACATTTCTTATAACATTTTTTGGGGGTGCTTTGGAGTGGTACAATCACTTACCATGTCATAACATTTATACCTTTGAACAACTAGCCAATGCATTCTTAGAACGCTTCTCATTTAGCATTAAGAAGGCTACCTTTTTTACTTGTACAACCTTCACCAATTCAAATATGAACCAATCATGAATTATGGTAATATATGGAGAGCAGTTATTACAAAATTGCCCTTCGCCTTACCCATTATGGAGCTCACTCGTATATTCACCAAACGTTGCTCGAAACAAATCTCACTTTTACTGCAACTTCAATAATATCAAACTTTTGAGGAAGCCCTAGCCCAAGCAAAAGTCATCGAGGACATAAAAATCCAAGAAGGAGATATCAAGCTCTAAAATAAATAATGGCCTAATAAAAATGCTAAAGGTAACCAAACCCAACAAAAGGTATCTCCCACAAATCAAGTCATTATGAGTGCCCCCAAGCCCTCTAATCGAACCCCACCATAGCAGCCTAATTATCAAGCTCAGCCTTCACCTGCCCAATATCATCCTCAACCACCTCATTAACCACTGCAAAATTAGCGTCCAGCTCAACCACACCATCCACCTCATCAATACATGACGTTGCCTGAGCCCTTAGTGACAATTTATCATCGATTGTGTGAGGTGCAAGTGATATCCTTCCCTGAGGTTTACCCATAAGATCCAAATTTAAATCCTACAAGGATGATCACTACTATATTTATAATATACAAATGGGTCATGATATCCAATCATGCTTCCAATTCAAGAACTTAGTGCAAGATATGATTGAATGATAGGAAATTCAAATTGATAACCCTCTTACCTATTCCAATTAAAACATTTGTATTTACCAGGATTCATTACCTCAACATGGGGTAACCATAGTACCTACCATTACAACTGAACAACCCAAGCAAGTCAATTAGGTATAGATCACACCACACAACCAAGGTTTTATTGGAATTATAAGCATCATGACAAGGAATCAAAGATATACAAATCAATCCACACAACATGTGGATCCCTCTAATGTTCCCTCAACATCACATACACCTCCACAATCAAATCTAGTCACACCTTCTTTGCCTTTTCAGTCCTTACACTAAGAAATAGGCTTACTCAAAGTCTTAAAATGGCATCATCCAAACTCTCCATTTATGAGATTATACAACAATCGACTCCCCATCGTGAAGCTCTAATGGAGATTCTGAAATATATCGACTTGTAACCACGAGATCCTAATACTTTCATCAACTTTGTGGGTCACATTCAAACTTGCAAGGATCCTGTAATAACATTTCATGACCATGAAATCAATACCATACCTATTGAAGCACCTAATCCACCACTACACATCATGGTTAGTGCGGATGAGATCACTTATAAACACATATTTATTAATACAAGCTCTTTTGCTAACGTCATCACCACCTCCACCCTCAAACATCTAAATATTCCACTGTCACACATTGCATCATCTACCTTCACCCTCCATGCCTTTAACGACACCCTATGTTCCACTATTGGGATAGTAGTCCTCCCTATTCAGGTTGGACTAAAAACCATTCATACATTATGTCATGTCTTGGAAGGTTCCATGCAATATAATTTGTTACTTGGTCAGCCCTAGATCTAGGATATGAAGTGTGTGCCTTCCATATTGCACCAGAGAATCAAATATGTACATGAAGGCCAAACATTGCATCCTTGCAGACTTGGAGCCATTCAAATTTTACCATATGGTATCACATCCACATGATTCCACCTTGCCATCCACTCATTTGGACATTCAACCCAATGAACCCATTAAACACACAAATCCTCCACCAGAAACCTTTGTTGCTCCATTACCACAATCTCCATTACAGCCACTATCGTCGGCTTCCCTAGGAATTCCTTCTTTTTCATTGGACCCTCCCAGTAGGAACCCATTAAAAGCACCAATATCATCCTCTTCATATGTACCCTCACCACCTATTGCATCCACATCTCAATCACCCATTCCACCTCCCACACCTTCTATCTCAACCATCTCCACAATATCTACCCACACTTCTCTCATTCCTATGAAACCGCTCTTCACCATGTATATCCCTTCACATTTCATACTACCTCCTTGGTTGGAAACTCCCAACAAATTCATTCTAATTCCTCCACATGAACATGAGATAAAACCCTCCTACATTCTATCATCATCCATTGATTCCTCCCATGGGGATACTCCTACCATTCATTTGGGAACACTTCCATCCTTATATATCCCTCATCCACAAGTCATAGTCCATATGACTAATCCAGGCCTCGATCAATATTTACTGTAAAATGTTACATTCACTCCTCTCATCGAGTCAATTAAAGACTTTGGATGACCTCGCAACACACCACTACCTATTGGTACCATCATCCCCCTTGGGTTTTTCCCAAATTAGATGATTTTTTTCTATGGAGGTATTGATGCCTCTACTAACACACCTCTTATATCGAAATAAGAAAAAAAATTTCTTGCAAACATTGAGTATCTATCCAGTCCATCCTTTACCCTATGATATTTTCGTTGCTTCCATTGGCATAGAAATGGCATCGATCGCTATGAGCAAGGCCTCCATACCCCTCTTAAACTATGCTATCAATTACCTACGAATAAGTCAGGATTAGTATACTCCATACATATTCCTGATGAACTCCTTATATATTCTCTTAAATGCCTTACCCTAAGACTTGAGGAGGATATCGATGGTAACGAGTATACTGATCCTGACTATACTCGTTTGCTTAGCGATCATTTCTAGATTTTCACATTATCTATTGATACTTTTGACTCTTCTAATGATAAGTCTAAAGATAATCTAGATGCACTATCCATTGCTTCATCTAGCTTAGAGAATGACTCCTCCCCCATTACCCTTATCGTAGATGATGATGAATTTTATCTTCGTCTCTTCTCTATACAACTTTCCATTTGGTGTTAACTTCTTCCATTTGAGCACACGGTTATCCCCATTCTACCTCGATCACATCCTATTATTCCAATTCCATCCCAACCACCTTCTACATATTTTTACCCCCATATTATTAATCACCTCCTTCCATCCAAGAATGAAGTTCATCCACCATCCATTAACATGATCTCCATTGACGTCGCCACTCCACTTTATTATCTATGAAACCCTTCATAATATTTACCTCTCAATCCTAAGACCATAATTTTTTATCGTGTTGCTCTTCCACCCTCTCCTTTTGAGTTTCTTTCCTCCAATAACATGCTACAATCATATCACTTTTCATCGCACCCACCCTTAGCTGTTCTCCAAGCTGAGATAAATTCTAATGATACATATAACTTGTCTAATCTAGCTAATGATATCCATATGAACCCCACTCCTTGTCAATTGGAGGGATCTCAGTTCTCACTAGTTAATTGAAGATACCATTAATATTGATATTAGCACTAACCCTCAACATCCTCAGATCCTTAAATTGGGAAAAGTTCTCTCAATTATGGAACATGTTGCATTCACTACTCTTCTAACATAATATAAGCAAGTTTGTGCTTGGTTGTACAAAGGTATACATGGTCTTGATCGGAACTTAGTTTTTCATAATATAACTCTTAATATAGCAGCTAAGCCTTTCAAGAAAAAGCTTCAAAAACTTCATCCAATTATAGGCCTAATGGTGAAATATGAACTGCAAAAATTGTTGGATCTAGGCTTCATCCAACCCATAAATTATCCTAAATGGGTTTCCAACATAGTACCTATTAGGAAGCCAAATGAGGGATTCAAATATGCACAAATTTTAGATATCTTAACAAAGTGAGTCTTAAGGATGATTTTCCACTCCCCACTATTGATACACTTGTGGATGTAACTACAGATTATGAAATTTTTTTCCTCATGGATGATTTCTCAAGATATAATCAAACTTGTGTCAATCTTGATGATCAACCCAAAACTACCTTTACCAAACCATGGGGGAATTTTTGTTACAAAGTCATGCCTTTTGGTCTCAAAAATGTTGGTACTAGTTACCAGTGGGCTGTGACATACATTTTTCATGACTACATGCATAAGATTGTTGATGATCTATTTGTAATATATTTATCACACCAATGAGCATATCGATGTTTTACGTAAAGTCTTTGATCACCTCTTGGAACATAATATTTTTTTGATAGATGGATGGATTAAAAGTGGGTTTTGAAAGGGCCCCAAAATCTTATTACAAAGCAATTACAAAAACCATCAGGCTCATAGACCAAAAGTGAAGGTTAGGGCAAGCCACAAGGGTGGTCCCGAACCTAAACAAGCAAAAGCTAAACAATAGGAAGAAGGTCCCGAAGGGACAATCTCAAAATATAAAATTTTAAAATTAAACTTAGATTCCTACCTGAAAACTAAGTTTTCAAAACCACAAGATCAAATAACCTAATGACTGCCAAAGCAGAATATTCAAAATTAAAAAAAATTCGTACAATCCCTTCGGGGTCATCTCACCGGGCCATCCCGATGGGGCCAACCCGTCCATAAGGGACCAAGAAACCAAAAACCAACAAAAGGAGTAGCAGGAAAACCAAAATGAACAACCTATCTAAGGAAGCCTAAGAAAATAGTAGGAACAAAGAAATTCCACCAGGGATTAACCATCGGGTAGAAATTGCAGCAAAGGAGGATCCTATCTAGGAAGGGACATGACCATCACAGGCTGACCCGAAAAGAGAATCACGTTCGGATGCACAAGAAAACTAGATTTTTCCAAAAAATAAATCCTGTTCATAAAGGCATGGAAAACATGAAGACCCATCCTGCGAATAGCTAAAACGAAAACAAGGCCTAGAAAGTGGATCAGTAGATAACAGAGATCTCGATAGGCCATAAGATCTCTCTGTGAAGGAGACTGAGAACGTAGGCTGAATAGGAAGGGTCTAGATACCCTAGCCATAAGGATGACCCATGACTGGAGTAAACTAAACATAGAGATTCTCACTCATAGATCAACAATTGTAGTAAACGATGAAGCACGAGGTCCCATCCCAAGGCCTTTAAAACTGTAGAACCAAACCACCAAAGATGACCACCTATATCAGAAAAGCACATAGTCCCTCCATTCTGCAAAGGGAAGAAACAACAAAATCTAGAGCCACCATTGCACAAAAAAGCATAGGGTCCCACCCTAAGATCGAAAAGACAAACTGTAGCAAGAGCTCCACCAGAACACCCAAAGATAGACAAACACTGGAAAACCTGATCTGGAGCAAGAAGGGATGACCATTTGGAAATGCTGAGCATGGAACCCCTTAAGCCACAAAAAATACAGATAGTGATCCCAAGAAACAAGAACAAAAAATGCAAAACTCTCTTTCGAAAACCACAACCCCCCAACTCGGCTAGCCAAAAACCAACCAAACCAAGGCACCTGGGATAGGGTCTTTAGGACAATCCAACCAAGTCAAACATAGGAAACAAGCCTGGAAGATCCAGTAGATCCTGCGGGCCTATAAATATGTAAGATATGAGCAAGGGAGCGAGCAAATGGGGCGAGGCGAACCCAACGGGACCATCACACCGAGAGCCATCTCGCTCCCCTCCTTGGAAAATAATATTTGATTGAATTCTACAAATTCTGTTTTCAAAGTAACCTATAGAAAAATTTTAGGCTTCATCGTTTCTAAACGAGGTATCGAAGTTTATTCAAACAAATTAAAGGTAATATTAGACATGGCCCCCACCAATCTTAAGCAACTCTACAACTTACAAGGGAAGATTTTGGCCATTCGATGCTTTATCACATAATTATTGGATAAATGCCGACCACTTAATCATCTTCTACAAAAGGGGGTCACTTTCCACTAGAACCATGATTATCAAAAGGCCTTTGAGGATATAAAACAATACTTGGCTTCTCCACCAATATTATCTCCTCGACCCGGTGCTCCTTTCCTATTGTATATCTTTACCACTTAATTTACCTTAGGGACCATGTTGGATCAAAAGAATGAGGTTAATAAGGAGCAGGCCATCTACTACATTAGTCGCACCTCGGTCAGTTATGAATTCAAGTATGCTTATGTTGAGAAGCTCTGCTTAGCAGTGGTCTCTGCCACTAAAAAAAATTATCATTACATGATCAACCAAACCACTTATGTTATCTCCAAGGAAAACCCCTTGCAGTATATGATGAATCACATATATCATAATAGTCATACCATGAAATGGATCGTGCTTTTGATAGAGTTTGACCTTGAATTCATCAGCCAAATATATATTAAAGGTCTAGTCATTGCCAACCAATTAGTAGAAGCTCCTCTTCCTAACGATAAGCCTCTTACGATCAAACTACATGGTGATGCAGTCTTTGCATTATCTAATTCTGAAGAGTCGGATGCACCTGAACACAAAGCTGATCTTACGTTGTTCTTCGATGGCTCTAAGTGTGAGCAAGGGAGTGGGGACGAAATCATATTTTTCAGGCCATAAGGAGGTCCTATTCCTTTTTTGTTCAAACTCAATTTTCCATGTACCAATAACAATGTTGAATATGAAGCCCTCCTTTTGGGTCTTCAAATGATCCTTGCCATGAATATCAAATGACTTAACATATTTTGCAATTCCTTGCTCATCATTAACCAAGTTAAAGGAATATATCAATATAATTGCCAGTCTTAAAAACCTATAATATCCTCATGAACAAATTGCTTACCAAATTTGAATGGTATGACATCGAGGCTATCCCTCATTCCTCCAACCGTTTTGCAGATACAATGGCTTCCTTGGGATCCTTAATTATGTAGAACCATTTTAATAAAATCACAAAAAATTATGTTAAAACTCTCTCCCAATCTACACTTTCACGAGATGTTTCTAGAGAAGAGAAAGACGTCCACCTCGTCCAAACTGAACCATATCAAGACTAATTCTCTCAAATTTGAGATTTCTTGAAATTGGGTAATCCTTTTGATAATGTCACAACCATTAATGTTAAAAATATCTCTCAATATGTTTTTTTGCGAGATATTTCTAGAGAAGAGCAAGACATCCACTTGGTCCAAATTAAACCATATCAATACTAGTTCTCTCAAATTTGAGATTTCTTTAAACTTGGTAATCCTCCTTTTGACTTGTTACCTACTACCAAACACACATTTAAGCAAAAAGTGACTAGACATATTTTTTTAGGGGACATACTTTACCATAGAAGTTATGATGATCTTCTTTTTCACTGGTTAGAGCCCCAAAATCTACTTGGGTTATTTATCAAGCTCATGATGGTACTTGCAATGGCCATTTCAGCGATATGGCTATCACAAAGCGCATTCTTTGAATGGGATATTATTGGTCTACCATGGTGTGAAGACAAAAATGAAACACCAAATATATATAATAGGAAATAAACAAACAGTGATACAAGAGATTGCACAAAGAATGGATTTTATATTATTAACACCGGTGGATCTCAATACAATCAAATGTACCCCAAATAGGGGTTTACACTATTTATTTTGATACAATGAATACAATATGCTAGGGTTCTCTAAAACCCTAGCCAACAATTCTTGTGGTGTCTTCAAAGCTCATTCTTGCTCCCAACAGGGGTGAGTGGAATTTAGCTATCCATTGACCAGACCACTCCAGCTTAAGCAGCTGCTAAATACCTGTATGTTTCCATATCTACACACAAAAATGACAAAAGAGGATTAGTAGTAACTATGAGGGCTCCACTGTGTGAGACCCTCAGAAATCAATAAAAACCCTAAGTGCCAAATAGTAATACTATAAGAAAATATGGAAATAATGAAATCAATACAATAATGGAAGATTTACCTTGTAAACTTGTTTTTTAATTTTTTCATTGTTGTCTTGTAGGAAAATAGGTGCGTGGATGCCCTAGCGACACCTGTGGGTTCGTTGGTCTGTAGAACTAAGGTCTTTAATGCTCGTGGGTGCTCAATGGTGATAGGAAGCACACAAGGGCACTCGAGGATAGCGAAAAATACCTAGAGGTACTCAGGAATAGTAGGCGAGCGTTCGGGAGTAGCAAAGGGGTGCTCAAGGGTTGAAGTAGGTTCTACAAAAGCATTATGTTTTGGGCGAGGGATACAATGATGGATGTGGAGGCGAAGGCGAGGGATGCGAAAGGGGACTCCTGAAATCTTAGATTGCTTAGGGATTTTTCTAGGGGTTGATCCATCAAAATGACTCCTATTTATAATCTTCCCTAGGGCACGTTAGGGTTTCAACGACACAATTTGTGCGGTCAAGATTAAAATGTGATGGACGATGGAGATTAGATTTGGGCAGGTGGTATGGATTGAGGCGGATGAATGGCTAGGATTAGACCAAGATGGATGGCTAAGATTAATTCACATATATATAATATATAAAATATTAATATTTAAATATATATTAAACAAATATACATAAATATATGTAAATAATGGATAAAAATGGTAGGAAGACCTGGATGGACGACAAGTGGCTAGATTTTGTTGTCTATATATGCCCCTTTTTGTACCGCATTGCGTGAATCACAATGCGGTGCAAAAATACGAGACACCTATTTTGGCTTGATGGTGAAGCAGCTTTGTTGAGATGTGGACATCAGCTTGGAGATAAAATAATTTTGATTGTGTAGCTTACCCCCTCAATTAGCGAATGAGTTTGCGGATGAATATCATGAGCCAATTGAAAAATGAGTGCAAATGATTGTATGGATGCATGGTGTAATTGTGGATGAATGATGTAAAATGATTTCATTTTTGCCCCAATGGTTGAAAGGGGGTTGTTGAAATATGCAAGTGATTGATTATGTTTTTGCCCTAACAGAGAAAAGGGGTTTTTGCCAAGTGTAGATACCATGATCATGTAAGATGTATCCCATTGTGGGAAAGTCAAAACCAAATGTGGTTACCCCAAATTTGGGGTGATTCGATGTTGTTGAAGTGCCTTCTGGCATCATTGATATGCAAAGATGAAGATGCAAAATAAAAAGAGTCAACTTCGGAGGGCCAGCTAGTGACTATCAAGTAATTCCTATGGTCAGAACCAATCACCCTAGATAAGGCCAGTCGCCATGATGACTATCAACGAAATGGGAAATTATGAAATGTGGTTTTGTCCATGTTTCAATCCCCATGAACTAGGCCATCAATGATAACTTGTGTGCAAATTGTTCTTGGCATGGTTTCATTCAAAATGTGAAGTACCAAAAGGTGATTTTGTTTTTGAATAAGGAGATAAATGGATAATGAAGATGACCAAATGTCTTTATGGTGATTTATTCATCTTACCAGCTTGCATGGATACAAATCGCTGCAATTGCCAAGTAGATAGAAAAATCCCTAGATAAGAGGTTCACTTGAATTTTTTTTTGAACTTAGCAAATGTGCAAATATTATGATTGATGATTGGAAATGATTTTAAAATGAAGCATTGATGATTAGAATAATTATTATGGTTGTTTTGTGAAAACTTGGACCGTTTTTTAGCACTTTGGAATTTGATAAGTGATTTTCCACGTTTTTGGGCATAAACTAAAATTATGCGTCCAAATCAATTTGGACCTTCACAAAACCTTATAATATGATGAAATGGATGCATGGATGCAATTTGGAGTGATTTGGTGGGGGTAAGCCACTATTTTTCATTGATATTGTATTTTTATCAGTTTTTATGCCAAACATCGATTGGCGCTTACGGCATGCTCAAATGCTCGCCAGTGTTTGGGCACTCCCTAAATGCCACGATGTGGTTCAATGTACTAGAAAATGCCCATGGGCATTTCAAGGTACCTAAGCAGCTATAAATAGCTTGCAGGGCACAAATGGAGCTCATTGTTGTATTTGTGAATTTGTGGAGTTATATCTAAGATAATAGAGTGGAGTGGAGTGAAGTGAGGTGGAGAGAGGTGGGCGTGAAAGCTATGGCAACAGAAGGTGCGACTAAAGTGGAGGTATGATTTCCCAAGGTAAGTCCCTTATTTGAAGCTCTTTTTATTTTTGTGCAAAAATTTTATGTTTTTTTTTAACATGAGTTAACAAATGTTTTGTGTTGTGCTGTAGCTTAGGATTTTGGAGGTTCAGCACCAGTTGTCGCCTCTCATCCTTGGGATGAGAAAGGCATTGTGGAGTGAGGATTGGGATTGGTTGAAGGTTGTGGGGCTAGCGGAGGTAGCCCGGATAGATGTGGTGAGGGTGGATGAGGATTACCTCTTGACCTTGGTAGAGAGGTGGGATCCAGATAGGGGGACCTTTCAGCTCCCTACTGGAGATATTACCCTCACACTTGAGTATGTATATCGCATCCTCCAGCTATCAATGGAGGGGATTCATGTTGAGGTTGGACACAATCGAGGAATGGAGATGAGGAAGATGTTTGATGATAACTAGCAATATGTGGCGGTGACATGTGGGAGCATTTTATACTTGTCCATGTATGTGGAAAAGACATTGGATGCCCTATCAACTTTGATAATGTTCGTGTCGGCCAACATGGTAGTCCCGAACTGTACTGAATGTACGTTCCTTTGGAACCTCATAGGGTTGGTGAATGATACGATTTATACACCATAGGTGTATGCATGGGCTCCTAATTTATTGGTGCATGTGTACCAGGAGATTTATGAGGTGAGGAGGCAGGGGAGGAAGGGATTGGGATATAGTTTGTTACTGTAGTGTTGGGGATAGGATCATTTTAGTATGGCTCAATCGGAGGGTCTACCAGTGGTAGGATGGGATAGGGATTGACCCTATGCTAGTAGATTGGTAGTGGTTGAGGAGGTACAGTCGATTCATCCTATGCAAATGAGTTAGTGGTACAAAGATTTATGGGTTTGATTGACATCCACCCAAGTGATATGGAGGCCATGGTGGGGTGCCAGGTGGATAGGAGATGGAGAGCAGTTGTGATGAGTTAGGTAGGCCATGTGGGTGGTTGGGAGGCATTGAAGTGAAGCTAAGTATATCCAGTTCTCATGGGTGCTTCGTCAATTCGGCTTGAGGTAGGGGGTTCCTGATGAGCTAGTGCTCTACAAGAGGTATCAAGATTAGACAGGGTTACCATGTGTTGAGGCATGGAGGAGAATTATGAGGATGATGAGGGGATAGATCTCTCTGATGTGAATGATGCAAGGACTACTATAGAGTATGATGCATGTTTTGCTACACAGCCATCGTGGGCACCAACTCTACTAGTAGCTGGTGGAGATGGGGATGAGGCTGAGGAGACTGATGAGGATCCTAAGTGGCAGAGGTGCCTTCGACCTGATATTCTAAGGAGGAGGCCAAAGGGTGTGGTGAGGCAGGCTCCAAGGAGTGGAGGAGATGGCAAAGACAAGGAGGATGTAGAGGATAATATTCAAAATTAAAATTTTTTTGTACAATCCCTTTGAGGTCATCTCGTCAGGCCATCTCGATGGGGCCAACCCGTCCAAAAGGGACCTAGAAACCAAAAACCAACAAAAGGAGCAGTAGGAAAACCAAAAATGAACAATCCATCTAAGGAAGCCTAAGAAAAATAGTAGGAACAAAGAAATTCCACCAAGGATTAACCATCAGGCAGTAATTGCAGCAAAGGAGGATCTTGTCCAGGAAGGGACATGACCATCACAGGCTGACCCGAAAAGAGAATCCTGTTTGGATGCACAGAAAAACCATATTGGTTAAAAAAATAGATCTTGTTCAGAAAGGCATGGAAAACCTGAATACCCATCCCATGAATAGTTGAAACAAAAAAAAGGCCTAGAAAGTGGATCAGCAGATAATAGAGATCTTGATAGGCCATAAGATCTCTCTATGAAGGAGACTAAGAACGTAGGCTAAATAGGAAGGGTCTAGAGACCCCAGCCACAAGGATGACCCATGACTGGAGTAAACTAAACATAGATATTGTCACTCATAGATCAACAATTGTAGAAAATGATGAAGCACGATGTCTCATCCCAAGGCCTTTAAAACTCTAGAACCAAACCACCAAATATGACCACCTATATCAGAAAATCACATAGTCCCTCCATTCTGCAAAGGGAAGAAACAACAAAATCCAGAGCCACTATTGCACAAAAAAGCATAGGGTCCCACCCTAAGACCGAAAATACAAACATTAGCAAGAGCTCCACCAGAACACCCAAAGACAGACAAACATTGGCAAACTTGTCGCAGGTTGTGAAGGGTGCCATGGCAGCCTGTGACAGCTAAGCAGCCCTTCGTAGCCTGCGCGGCCGCCTGCTGCAATGGCAGCCCTTGGAAACCTGTGGTAGCTTTGCCATGGGACCCCTGAAGCCATAAAAAATGCAGATAGTGATCTCGAGAAACAAGAACAAAAAATGCAAAACTCTCTTTCGAAAGCCACAACACCCCAACTTGGCTAGCCTAAAACCAACCAAACCAAGACACTTGGGATAGGGTCTTTGGGACAATCCAACCAGCTACAAAGTTTCAATCAAACACGGGAAACAAGCCTGGAAGATCTAGTAGATCCTGCGGGCCTATAAAGATGTAATCCAGGATTAGGGGAGCGAGCAAATGGGATGAGGCTAACCCAATGAGACCATCCCACTGAGAGGCATCCCGCTCCCCTCCTTGGAACATAATATTTGATTGAATTCTAAAAATTTTATGTTCAAAGTAACCCATAGGAAAATTTTAGGCTTCATCATTTATAAACGAGGCATCGAAGTTGATTCAAATAAATTAAAGGTAATCTTAGACATGGCCCCCACCAATCTTAAGCAACTCTACAACTTACAAGGGAAGATTTTGGCCATTTGATGCTTTATCGCATAATTATTGAATAAATGCCGACCACTTAATCATCTTCTACAAAAGGGGGTCACTTTCCACTAGAACCATGATTATCAAAAGGCCTTTGAGGATATAAAACAATACTTGGCTTCTCCACTAGTATTATCTCCTTGACCCGGTGCTCCTTTTCTATTGTATATCTTTACCACTTACTTTGCCTTAGGGACCATGTTGGATCAATATAATGAGGTTAATAAGGAGCAGGCCATCTACTACATTATTCGCACCTCGGTCAGTTATGAATTCAAGTATGCTTATGTTGAGAAGCTCTTCTTAGCGGTGGTCTTTGCCACTAAAAAAAATTATCATTACATGATCAATCAAACCACTTATGTTATCTCCAAGGAAAACCCCTTGTGGTATATGATGAGTCACATATATCACAATAGTCATACCATGAAATGGATCATGCTTTTAATAGAGTTTGACCTTGAATTCATCAGCTAAATATATATTAATGGTCTAGTCATTGCCAACCAATTAGTAGAAGCTCCTCTTCCTAACGATAAGCCTCTTACTATCAAACTCTATGGTGATGCAGTCTTTGCATTATCTAATTTTGAAGAGTCAGATGCACCTGAACACAAAGCTGATCTTACCTTGTTCTTCGATGGCTCTAAGTGTGAGCAAGGGGATGGGGACAGAATCATATTTTTCATGCGATAAGGAGGTCCTATTCCTTTTTTTTCAAACACAATTTTCCATGTACCAATAACAATGTCGAATATGAAGCCCTCCTTTTGGGTCTTCAAATGACCCTTGCCATGAATATCAAATGACTTAACATCTTTGGCAATTCCTTGCTCATCATTAACTAAGTTAAAAGGATATATCAATATAATTTCTAGTCTTAAAAACCTATAATATCCTCATGAACAAATTGCTTACCAAATTTCAATGGTATGACATCGAGGCTATCCCTCGTTCCTCCAACTATTTTGCAGATACAATGGCTTCCTTGGGATCCTTAATTACGTAGAACCCTTTTGATAAAATCACAAAAATTTATGTTAAAACTCTCTCTCAATCTCCACTTTCACGAGATGTTTCTAGAGAAGAGAAAGACGTCCATCTCGTCCAAACTGAACCATATCAAGACTAATTCTCTCAAATTTGAGATTTCTTGAAACTGGGTAATCCTTTTGATAATGTCACAACCATTTATGTTACAAATATCTCTCAATATGTTTTTTTGCGAGATATTTCTAGAGAAGAGCAAGACATCCACCTGGTCCAAATTAAACCATATCAAGACCGGTTCTCTCAAATTCGAGATTTCTTTAAACTTGGTAATCCTCCTTTTGACTTGTTGCCTACTACCAAACACATATTTAAGAAAAAAGTGACTAGACATATTTTTTTAGGGGACATAATTTACCATCGAAGCTATGATGATCTTCTTCTTCACTGGTTAAAGCCCCAAAATATACTTGGATTATTTCTCAAGCTCATGATGGTACTTCTAGTGGCCATTTCAGTGATATGGCTATCGCAAAGCGCATCCTTTGAATGGGATATTATTGGTCTACCATGGTGTGAAGACAAAAATGAAACACCAGATATATATAACAGGAAATAAACAAACAGTGATACAAGAGATTGCACAAAGAATGGATTTTATATTATTAACACCGGTAGATCTCAATACAATACCCCAAATAGAGGTTTACACTATTTATTTTGATACAATGAATACAATATGTTAGGTTCTCTGAAACCCTAGCCAACAATTCTTGTGGTGTCTTCAAAGCTTGTTCTTTCTCCCAACAAGGGTGAGTAGAATTTAGCTATCCATTGATCGGACCACTCTAGCTTAAGCAACTGCTAAATACCTGTATATCTCCAGATATACACATAGAAAATGACAAAAGAGTATTAGTAGTAACTGTGAGGGCTCCACTGTGTGAGACCCTCAAAAATCAATAAAAATCCTAAGTTCCAAATAGTAATACTATAAGCAAATATGGAAATAATGAAATCAATACAATAATGGAAGATTTACCTTGTAAACTTGTTATTTTCTAATTTTATCGTTGTTGTCATTGTAGGAAAATAGGTGTGTGGATGACCTAGCGATACCTATGGGTTTGTTGGTCTGTAGAACTAAGGTCTGCAATACTCATGGGTGCTCGACGGTAACAGGAAGCACCCAAGGGCACTTGAGGATGGCAAAAAATACCCAGAGGTGCTCAGTAATAGTAGGCGGACGTTCGAGAGTAGCAAAGGGGCGCTCGAGGTCTGAAGCACGTTCTACAAAAGCATATATGTTTTGGGCGAGGGATACAATGACGAATGTGGAGACGAAGGCGAGGGATGCGAAAGGGGACTTTTGAAAGCTTAGATTGCTTAGGGATTTTTCCAGGGGTTGAGCCATCAAAATGACTCTTATTTATAATCTTCCCTAGGGCACGTTAGGGTTTCAACGACACAATTTGTGCGGTCAAGATTAAAACATGACGGAGGGTGGAGATTATATTTGGGCAGGTAGCATGGATTGAGGTAGATGAATGGCTAGGATTAGACCAAGATGGATGGCTAATATTAATTCACACATATATATAATATATAATATTAATATTTAAATATATATTAAACAAATATACATAAATATATGTAAATAATGGATAAAAATGGTGGGAAGACCTGGATGGACGACAAGTGGCTAGATTTTGGTGTCTATATATGCCCCTTTTTGTACCACATTGCGTGAATCACAATGCGGTGCAAAAATACGAGACACCTATTTTGGCTTGATGGTGAAGTAGCTTTGTTGAGATGTGGACATGAGCTTGGAGATAAAAGAATTTTGATTGCGTAGCTTACCCCCTCAATTAGAAAATGAGTTTGCAAATGAATCTCATGAGCCAATTGAAAAATGAGTGCAAATAATTGTATGGATGCATGGTGTAATTGTGGATGAATGATGTAAAATGATTCCGTTTTTGCCCCAATGGTTGAAAGGGGGTTGTTGAAATATGCAAGTGATTGATTATGTTTTTGCCCTAACAGAGAAAAGGGGTTTTTGCCAAGTGTAGATACCATGATCATGTAAGATGAATCCCATTGTGGTAAAGTCAAAACCAAATGTGGTTACCCCAAATTTGGGGTGATTAGATGTTGTTGAAGTGCCTTATTGCATCATTGATATGCAAAGATGAAGATGCAAAATAAAAAGAGTCAACTTCGAAGGGCCAGCTAATGACTATCAAGTAATCCCTATGGTCAGGATCAATCACCCTAGGTAAGGCCAGTCGCCATGATGACTATCAAGGAAATGGGAAATGATGAAATGTAGTTTTATCCATATTTCAAGCCCCATGAACTAGGCCATCAATGCCAACTTTTGTGCAAATTGTTCTTGGCATGGTTTCATTCAAAATGTGAAGTACCAAAAGGTGATTTTGTTTTTGAATAAGGAGATAAATGGATAATGAAGATGGCCAAATGTCTTTATGGTGATTTATTCATCTTACTAGATTGCATGGATACCAATTGTTGCAATCGCCAAGTAGATAGAAAAAAATCCCTAGATAAGAGGTTCACTTGAATTTTTGTTTGAACTTAGCAAATGTGCAAATATTATGATTGATGATTGGAAATGATTTGAAAATGAAGCATTGATGATTAGAATAATGATTATGGTCATTTTGTGAAAACTTGGACCATTTTTTAGCACTTTGGAATTTGATAAGTGATTTTCCACGTTCTTGGACGTAAACTGAAATTATATGTCCAAATCAGTTTGGACCTTCATAAAACTTTATAATATGATGAAATGGATGCATGGATGCAATTTGGAGTGATTTGGTGGGGGCAAGCCACTTTTTTGCATTGATCTTGTCTTTTTATCATTTTTGATGCCAAAAATTGGTTGGCGCTTACGGCATGCTCAAATGCTCGTTAGTGTTTGGGCACTCCCCAAATGCCACGGTGTGCTTCAATGTACCATGAAATGCCCATGGGCATTTCAAGGTACCTGAAGCAGCTATAAATAGCCTACAGGGCACAAATGGAGCTCATTGTTGCATTTGTGAATTTGTGGAGTTATATCTAAGAGAATTGAGTGGAGTGGAGTGAAGTGAGATGGAGAGAGGTGGGCGTGAAAGCTATGCCAGCGGAAGGTGCAACTGAAGTGGAGGTACGATTTGCCAAGGTAAGTCCCTTATTTGAAGCTCTTTTTATTTTTGTGCAAAAATTTTATGTTTTTTTTTAACATCAATTAACAAATATTTTGTGTTGTGCTGCAGCTTAGGATTTTGGAGGCTCGGCACCGATTCTCACCTCTCATCCCTGGGATGAGAAAGGCATTGCGGAGTGAGAATTGGGATTGGTTGAAGGTTGTGGGGCTCGCGGAGGTATCCTAGTTAGATGTGGTGAGGGTGGACGAGGGTTACCTCTTGGACTTAGTAGAGAGGTGGGATCCAGATAGGGGGACCTTTCAGCTCCCTACTTGAGATATTACCCTCACACTTGAGGATGTATATCACATCCTTCAGCTATCGATGGAGGGGATTCGTGTTGAGAGGTTGGACATGATCAAGAAATGGATATGTGTTTGATGAAAACTAGAAATATGTGGCGATAACATGTGGGAGCATTTTGTACTTGTCCATGTATGTGGACAAAACACTAGATGCCCTACCAAATTTGATAATGTTCATGTTGACCAACATTGTAGTCCCGAACAGTATCGAATGTAGGTTTCTTTGGAACCTCATAGGGTTGGTGAACAATACGATTGCTACATCATTGGTGTATGCATGGGCTCCTACTTTATTGGTGCATGTGTACCAAGAGCTTTATGAGGTGAGGAGGCAGGGGAGGAAGGGATTGGGATATAGTTTGTTACTGCAGTGTTGGGGATGAGAGCATTTTAGCATGGCTCGATTGGAGGGTCTGCCAATTATAGTATGGGATAGGGATAGGCCCTATGCTAGGATATTGGTAGTGGTTGAGGATATTTGAATTTCAACCCCAAACTGCCCGTTAAACCACCTTTTACCCGCTTTCCCTGTTTTCCATGCCATTTTTAGGATTTGTTTTGACCGTTGGACGATATCATCGCAGATTAGACGAAATCATCCCCGATCTGACGAATTCATCTGGAATAGAACGTCCAGACGATTTCGTCCCAAAACCAAATTTTCATAATTAGCTTCTTTTTCAACAGCCTCTCCAACTCGGGTAGAAGTGTGTCTGCGCAGTTGGAGATTTCCCTGTTGGAGATCTCCCAGATTGGGATGATCCCCAACCTCCCAAACCTCTTTTTAATCCTATATAAACTAGGATTTTTCTAGTTTATCCCCCTGCCTCCCTGCCTAATTCTTGCTGATTCTCCCTGAACCCCCAACCCCTTTGTTGACAGGATTTCATTGTAGAGTTAGCTCCTTATTCCCTCGCATTATTGCTTGCATTTTGTTTTTATTGTAGGAATTCTACTATTTTTCAGTCGAGGCTAGCTTGGATCGTCGCAGACGATCTCGAACGATTGCGGACGATTTCGTACGATTGGAGGCGATCCTGACTGTAGTCCAGATTGGGGGCAGTCCGAGTTTAGAGTTCGCATTTTCTTAAGCTTTGCTTGCATTTTCCATAACATATTTTTGCATTGTTTTAAGTTACTATGTTTTATGCATCTTGGAGTTCACCTCATTTAGCATAATTGCATGATAAAGGTAAAATCAATCATTAAATTTATTGCATTTCCTCATTTGTTATTAGACACTATTATTTAGGCATGTTTGTTGTTATTTCTATCATTATCCCTTGCTTCTGCATTTGCATATTTGGTATTTTGTGTCGATTTTTGTGATTACAGGTTTCTGACAGATTCGTCTGACGAATTTGTCAGATTTCAGGTGATTCTGTCCTATTTCAGATGACCTTCTATGATTTGAGATGATCCCAAGAAATATCAGATGATAATGTGCAAACTGAGATGATCTGAACTACTACAAGACTCATAATCTCCATCAGACATCCAAAATCAGGTATGAATTCTTCTGGTTAGCATATTCTCTATAATTTGCATCTATTTCTATTTTCTGTATTCATTGAAATCCGCATTGGCATATAGAATAGTTTAGATTCATATCGGCTAAACCTAGGACTTGAATGATCAAGCATAAAAATGAACACATCAAACACACTATCAACCTAGGCGTGGAAACTGCCATTCAAAAGTTTCCTGGTGAACCCACCATCCGTCAAAAATTCACCCTTATACACCTCCCCCGAGAGGCGGGACCTTCAAAGGGCCTCTTAGTCCGAGGTATTGTCCCATCCTTTTCACATCCCCCTTTCGGGCACGGATCCTATAGCCTGAAGGTAAGGGTGCAAAAAATTTGGAGCGATACATTTTGGTGAACCCGACGTGAAAACTAAAAACCTTTTGAAAACAATTCAATTCAAAAACAAAAAAAAAACAAAACATAAATGCATTTAGAATCAAAGATTGCATGTCATATTTAGATGGTAGATTATAATAAAAGACGAGTTGTCACCATTAATGTTGAAAATCAATTAGCAGCTATAGAGATTACTTCGGGGCTTAGAGTACCTCAAACAAATAGGGTTCAACCTTTGTGGGATGAACTTAATAGGAGATTAGATCTCATTTCATCTAGAGCAACTAAACTTAGGCAAATCAAGAGGTTTGTCCTAGATAGAATCCTGGATCCCGATCAAGTGATTTTGTACCATGAACTTCAGAGAGCTTGCCATAGGTGGTTAGCAGATAAAAGAGCCCTTGTGTCTTCTGAGTTGTATACCTTTGAGGAATACCTCGATAATGCAGCTGTAGTACATAAATTTCTGTCTCGTATAGAAGATCAAGAGGTCGTTCTTACGGATAGACAAAGATGGTATAGAGTTCCCAGAGCTATGTTATATCGAGAATATTGCCATGAGATTTATTTTTACAAAACAAAATCTGAAACAGATAATATCACTATAGCACACTTCATTAAGTTCCTGAAAAACCATTTCCAATTTGAAGAGGAGCATTTTATGACTCCTGATGAACTTGATCCTATCAATGACATCTATAAACTATTTATAGAAAACTAAGTTATTATTTTATTATTGTTATTTCTTGTATTTAGTGTGTTGTTTATTGTCTTTATAAAAATAAAAACAAAAACAAAAACAAAATAAAATTATCATAAAAAAATAATAAAAAAAAAATCAAAACATTTTCTTTTAAGTATTATAGTAGGTATATAATTAAAATATATACCTCCCAAGATCTGTTGCAAATATATTAATATATATTTGCTAAAACCTAAATTTAGACACAATGACTAGACTCAGGAATGGAAAACAAATTGAAGTAGAAGAAGATTGGTTAGGAAAAACCAATAAACCAGATTCCCTTCTTGAAGAACCAATTCAAGAAGAAGTAACCTTAAACCAACAAGAAGAAGAATTTGTGGACGCAAATGAACAAAAAGAAAATGATAGAGAGGAAGGATCCTCATCTCCTAAAATAACTCCAGATGGAGTTGTTACTTTTGAGAACATGGACCATTTTTGGAAATTTCTCAATAATAATATTGGCACTCTTAATAGAGCAGTCCATATGGATAAAGATCAAATTAGTGATACTCAAGCAACCCTAGAAGATATATATCACACACGCACTAATCCTTTGTCCTTTGTTGATCAAGAAAGTGATCAAGTTGGACCGTCCAATTTGGACATGGCTGCTATAATCTAGAACATGCAACAACAACAGGTTACCCAACCACCTAGAGTGCCTGTTACCAAACCAAGGGTTATTCCTACACAAAAGAAACCTTCATTCACTACTTTATTTTGCCAAACTATTGATCAATATACCTCAAATCAACTAAAGCCTAAAACAAAACCAAATGTTAATTTCCAACAATACGGGATACAACATAATGCTACCACAAATCTTCTTCATAATACTCTTCCTACCAATCATTTGCATAATAGTAACATAGCATCGAATCCTTATGTTTCACCTTCTTACGCTCACAAATCCCATACTCATGTACCACCAAACCAATATGGTGGACAAACTGGCAATCTGGAAGCCATGGTGAAATAGTTAACCTCCCGTATGGACCAAATAGATCCCTACCGTCCCTCGTACAATTACCGAGAGATGTGTAGTCAACCTCTAGATCCTATAGTTGTAGCACAACCATATCCTAAATGCTTTCCCATGCCTGTCCTACCTATATATAAAGGAACCGAAGATCCCATAGAGCATCTTCATATGTTTAGGATAGCATGTCATGATATATCACATGATGATTTGCTATTACTAAAAATGTTCCCGAAAAGCTTAGGGGGGATGGCATTGGAGTGGTATTATCAACTACCCACTCATTCTTTGAGAAATTTTGAAGAGACCGCTGAGTCTTTTGTGCATCAATTTAGTGCCTATATCGAAAGGCATGTAACCATTAAAGATTTGTACAACCTAAAACAAGACAAAGATGAGTGTTTTGCTGACTTCTTAGCTCGATGGAGACAGTTGATAGGAAAACTACACTTTGTGTTACCTTATCGGGAGATGTTGGATATTTTTATCAATAATTTACAAGAACAACTATCCTATGAATTATCAATCGCTACCTTGACCACCTTCGATCAAGCTATAGACTTAGCTCGAAGGGTGGAAGATGCTCTCATTAGAAGAGGTCAGCTCAAAAAGAAAGATGATGAGAAAACATCCAAAAATCAGTATAAAAATAAACAAGTTGTGGGTGACGGAGTCACTGATAGTAGAAACATTGCTAATATTAATACTACGAAAACAACGGAGAAGTTCATATTGAAACCTCCTGATAAACCACCTCAAGAATTTACTAGGTTAAATCAACCTTTATCAACCATTCTCCCGCAATTACTAGCACGAGGCTTGATCCAATTACCAGCTATCCGGGAACCTGATCCAACTATACCCGGATACAGAGCTGATTTACATTGTGATTTTCATAGAGGACCTGGACATGCTACCAACTCTTGCAAAAGATTAAAACATAAAATACAAGATTTGATTGATAATAATGAGATGGAGGTGCAAGCCTTCCAACCTAAACAAAATGCTTCTAATAACGCTCAAAAGAGCACCCCTCAAAGTCGAATCAGAATGCCAATCAATCATTGGACATATTTCAACATCCTTTACCAACGCATGGTAAAGAGGTGGCTAATCAAATCGAACATCATAATGTTCCCCCTCCTACCCGATATGTAGGGACTATTAGTGGACAATTACCTGTTCCTGATCCTCAAATATTTGACACAACTTTATCCATAGTTACGTCCAGACCCCTATATAATACGCAAACACTTGATTTTAGTGATGTAGAATCTGATACTGAAAGTGACATGGAAATCACCTCCAATCAATCGAATAGTTCTGAAAATGAATCAGATCCTATTCAACCTATCACAGATTCTATGGTTCCGGAAGAACCATTTCCAAGAAGAGTTACTACTCGACCCTCCTCTCATCAGTTCCTTCCTAATGAACAAGCCATAAATGCTAGACCGAGACCAATTCATCATCCTCAACATAACATTGTAGGTACCATTGGAGTCGTTACCAGACAACAGGCTCAAAATTCTCAACAGGATCAAACTCAGAATGATGGATCAGCTCCATTTATTTTGAAAAATCCCAATAAAGGGAATCATATGTCTAATGTTCAACCTAAGCCTCCGTATAATATTAATGAACAATTATCCAACACTACAACTAGAATTTCCCTTTTGGATCTTTTAAGATCTTCTCCTACCCATAGGGATGAATTAATGCTCACATTAAGCCAAATGATGGTACCACAAAATATTCAGCCTGAAGCCATGACCAATACTATCATCACTCGAGAAGTCGATTGTATTGACTTCCGAGATAGAGATATACCACAACATAGTTTACATAAGGATAATCCCTTATATATTACTGCCCTAATTGGAGATGTAGCTGTTAAACGAGTCTTGATTGATAATGGTTCATCTTTAAACATCTGCACTTTTGACTTCTACCAACGATTTGGGTTTAGAAGTGACGAAATGAAAAGAACGGATATGATTATCAAAGCCTTCAATGACGAGACACAAGAAACGTGTGGAGTCATTACTATACCCTTGCAAGTTGGTCCTAGAACCCTAGATACGACCGTGTTTATTGTACATTGCCCCGCATCGTACAATATACTTTTGGGTCGCCCTTGGATCAATGTGATGCGAGCGGTTCCCTCCACTTTACATTACTGTGTTAAATTCGAATTTAAAAACTAGTTGGTTACCATTCATGGTGATCCTAGACCCTTTGATATGTGCGCTTTGGCAGAACCTGTTGGAGTGCAATTTTGCCCCGCCTTGTCATCCACACATCCTAATTCTTATCATCCGCCCAAACGTGTGAAACACACACCCATAACTTCATCTACTCCTTCAACTACACCTATACATTTAGCTCAACCATCTTCTGAACAAACCACATTAGGACCTCGAAAAGAGCCTAAACCTACACCCAATGCTTCCTGCTTTACTCCTATATCTTCCATACCTCTAGATTCACCCATCAATATCCCTATGACATCTACATCCACTATAGGCATTCTTTCCACATCCGAAGATCAAGGAAATGTTCCTTCTACCTCTTATGCTCTCACTGATGAGCTCTTACCCGATTTATCTAAAATTCTTATATTAGAAGAGATCAACACTTCCATGCAGACTTCCCTCCTTTTAAATAAACTCCCACCCTCTCCTCGTACCTTGGGCCTCCCACAACCTATGGGAAGTATCTACCAAGTCGGGAGTTGTGCTTTTATTTATAAAGGATATGATTGGGGAAGAATACCCAAAAACATTAAGACACATTGTGATGGGTATGCTAGATGCTATTTTGCTAATGATTATCTTAAAGCTAAGCCCATAATGCTTAAATTGGGCTATAAAGGGAAAGGTTTGGGACCTTTCCAAAATGGTATGAAAGAACCTTTCGAGGTAGAACCGTGGCCTGCCCGCTGTGGTGTGGGCCTATTTTCTAGTAAAGGTCAGCCCTTTCCATTTGAGGATGATGACCATCTCGTATGTTATCAAGATTATCTAGATAAACAAGATTCTTTGTGTCCAAAGAATAATTCTTCTACCTGCAATATGCTATCCATAGCCTATCCTGAAATGATTGTCGAATCCGACGACGAGTTGGAGGGAGATATCTTTCATGATATTTCCATTGAGGAATTGTTATATAATGAATTTTATTTTGATGGCTCTATACCTAGTATAGCCCAACTTGAGGCCTCGACTCCTCAAGACGAATTATCCAAGCTAACCTTGGAAGAATTACAAGAATTGGGTGTTTCACCCGCCCCACCTAATTTTGAGAGAGATTTACATATGGAAGTTGAAAACGTTATAAAAATTAACATTGGAACCGAACATAACCCTCACATCATTAATATTGGATCAGAATTGAGTCAAGAAAAACAAGATAAATACATTTCATTTCTTAAAGACTATGAAGATGTCTTTGCTTGGACATATGAAGACATGCCAGGTTTGGACCCTTCCATAGTTATGCATCATCTAGTAGTCCATCCGGATGCTAAACCTCGTTAAACGTAAACTCGAGAAAAATGCATCCCAAAGTGGCCTTACTAGTCAAAGGAGAACTAGAAAAACTGTTGAAAGTCATTTTTATACAAGCCATTGACTATGCTGAATGGATCTCAAATGTAGTTCCAAGTAACTAAGAAAGAAGCCACTAAAGTTAGGGTTTGCACCGATTTCAGAGACATTAATGCTGCATGCCCTAAAGATGATTTTCCTCTTCCCAACATGGATCAGATCATTGAATTTACTGCTGGAAGTGGAATGATATCCTTAATGGATGGATTTTCTGGTTATAATCAGATCAGGATAGCTCCTGAAGATCAGGCCAAAACAACCTTTATTACCCCTTGGGGAACTTTTTGTTGGAAAGTGATGCCATTTGGCTTAAAGAATGCAGGTGCAACCTATCAACGAGCTATGACTTATATTTTTCATGACATGATGCATGATATCCTACATGATTATGTAGATGATATCATAGCTCGTTCCATCAAAGAAGATGATCATTTAAATGACTTAAGGAAAGTATTTGATCGGTTAAGGGAATATCTTATCCGACTAAATCCTGCTAAATGCATATTCGGAGTTAAGTCCGGTAAATTATTAGGGGTTATAGTTTCTTTACGTGGCATTGAAATTGACCCTCTCAAGATCGCGGCTATCACGGATATGCCCGCACCCACAAATATATCAGAATTACGAAGTTTACAAGGTAAGCTTCAAGCTATTCGCCGCTTCATCGACAAGTTGGCAGACAAAACTGGACCCTTTCTTAAGCTTCTTAAGAAAGATGTCTCTTTTCATTGGGACGAAGAATGCCAAGAAGCATTTGAACTCCTTAAGCAATATCTCCTCAAACCTCCAGTGCTTTCCCCACCTAGATCTGATCGTCCTTTTATCTTGTACATTTTTGCTTCTGATTTTGCCTTAGGGGCTATGTTAGCTCAGCTTGACGATGAGAAGAAAGAACGTGCTAATTATTACATTAGCAGAACCTTAATCAGTTATGAAACTCGCTATACCATATTAGAGAAGTTATGTCTTGCAGTCGTATTTTCTACACAAAAACTATGACATTATATGCTCAGTCAGAAAACGTATGTTATTGCCAAATTCGACCCTTTGCGATATCTCATGAGTCGACCGTATTTATCTGGTCGCACAACCAAGTGGGTTCTTGCGCTAAGCAAATTTGAACTCACCTTCATAGGACAAAAGTCTGTTAAAGGTCAAATCATAGCAGATCAATTAGTTGTTGCACCTTTAAAATCTACCCATCCCCTCATCATTGAGTTTCCTGATGAATGCCTTAAACTAGAGGCAGACCATTCAGAGCAATGGTCCCTATACTTTGACGGAGCCCGATGCATGAGTGGGGCTAGTGCGGGTATTATTTTAATATCTCCACAAAAACATCTTATTCCTCTCGTCCTTCAAATTAACATTTGCTTGCACCAATAACACTGCTGAATATGAAGCTCTTATCCTTGGATTACGAGCTGCCTTGGCATTGAAAATTAAAATTTTATTGGTTTTCGGTGACTCCCAACTTGTCATAAACCAAATCAATGATGTTTATCAAACCAGAGATGATAAATTATGCCCATATAAAGCATATGTTTTGCAGTTATTATCCTTGTTTGATCAAGTTACTTTGGAAGCTATTCCTCGAACTAGCAATCGTGCGGCTGACGCTATGGCTGCAGCTTCATCTCTTTTACCCTTGGAGTTAGACGATGAATATGCTACCATCATTATTCGTCGACTCCAGGAACCCGCTTCAAGCAAATCATGCTTAGAACCTTTGGATGTGTTTCTCATCAACGAAACAACTCCTGAACCATGGTATACTGATATATTTAATTTTTTGTAGAAAGGAACCTTCCCTGATGGTTGCACTAGCAACCAACGTAGGTTATTACGTAGACAAGCAAGTCGCTTTGTGATTATTGGTAATACCTTGTACAGAAGATCTTTTGAAGGCATCTTATTGAGATGTTTGAATCTAGAAGAATCCAGAGCAGCTTTGAATGAAGCCCACAATGGATCTTGTGGGGGACATTTTAGTGGTAGCGCCATTGCTAAGAAACTCCTTCGGATAGGATATTTTTGGCCTACCATGGAAACTGATGCACATAATTATGTGTGACATTGCGACAAGTGCCAGAAACATGCTGACCTTGTCCATGCGCCTGCACAAGAGCTATAGGCTATTTCATCTCCTTGGCCCTTTTCAAAATGGGGCCTAGACATCATTGGAAAAATCAACCCTGTGTCATCAGATGGACACAAATTCATCATAACTCCCACTGAGTATTTCACGAAGTGGGTTGAAGCTATGCCATTAGCTTCTTGCACTTGGAACACAAGTTTCCAAGTTTGTTTTTAATCAAATTATTTGTAGGTTTGGAATTCCTGCTAATCTCATTTTTGATAATGGAACTTGTTTCAAAAATAAAGATGTCAAGAAATTATGTCAAAAATATAAAATTCAACATCGCTGGTCCACTCCCTATTATCCTCGGGGTAATGGTCAAGTGGAAGCATCTAATAAAACCTTAATCAAAATTCTCAAAAAATTGGTCAATAAAACCGGTCGAGACCGGCACATTCGGCTATATCCTCGCTTTGTGGGCCTATCGAACTAGTGTTCGAACCCCCACTGGAACTTCACCTTTTGTCTTGGTTTATGGTGCTGAAGCCATTTTTCCCTTTGAATTAGAAGTTCCTTCTTTAGCTCTACTACTTCAAGATACTGAAGTAGGGGATGAATATCGTGCTGGCAGATTTAGTCAACTAGAACTTCTAGATGAAAAGCGCATCAATGCTTTGGAGCATCTTCGCGCCTACCAAAACAAGCTTAAGAGAGCATATCTTAAGAAAGTTCATCCTCGATCCTTTGAGATCGGTGACCTTGTCTTAAAAGAAAATCAAAAAAATACTAATGCAACTACAAACCTTAAAGGTAAATTTGAGCCCAACTGGCTTGGACCATATGTCATCAATGCTAAATTTGGATCAGGAGCATACAAATTATCTACCTTAGATGGTAAAGAACTTAAAGAACCTATGAACATTATGCATCTTAAACGTTACTATGCGTAAAAATTGGTCATTTCATCATTGTATATATTTGTTTAAAACATTTCAAAAAAAAAAACCACTATCTTGTATTTCTTTCAATTCATAAACTTAAAATATAAAAACACCAAAAACATCCAAATCATCAAAATCTTCAAAACCGTCTTTTATCTTTGTACCTCTCAATTTGTGAAGTATTGCAGTTATATTTTCAGTTATTTTGGATAAATTAGTATTTATTTGGAATCCCGCACTTTCACATTCACATGAATAAATCTCTTGATTTTATTTGTTATGATTATTCATCTCTCTTATATCAAAGCCCACAGTTGAATTAAATAAAGTTTTGAGCATAGAGAACCGATCTTGTTATTTACTTGAACCAAATATATCTCTTCACATTAAAATGATTTCATTGCACATTCGATATGATGCTACATAGTAGAAATGGTTTCTTGAGCGAAAAGTTTCCCCTGCTATCCTATCATGCACATGGTCTAGAATCTTTGAGAATTGACAAAAGGACAAGCTCACCCCTACCTAGAATAAAAATCCCTTGCTCTACATCTAATCCGAGCAAGTATCCCTAGCATAGGAAGAAAAGAAAAGTTCAAGAAACAAAGAAAAAGAAAAAGGTTATTTGAATCATCACAAGCAATATTTCAGCATTATCTCAAATATCAAGCAAAAATACAAAAGTACAAAAAAAAAAAAAAGAGAAAAGCCAAAGCAAAATACAATAAAATCCTTTCCCTACCCCTTGAAAAGAAAAAGAAGGGTGAATGAGCTTGAATCCCTGGAATTCTCAATTATTCGAAAACTGTGAGGTAAGCCCCATAACAGGTGGTTTGTGCCCAACCCGCTTGGCCTTGGGTAATCCCTAGCATGGTGATATGTCCGTCACATTAGCGACCTTATTTTGTACGAGACCTCTGTTAGCTTATGGATTAGCTAGCTCTTGATAACCTAACTTACATAGTAGTCCGGTATGGTTACATGCATATAAATCATGGTCAACGAACATTCATTTGGTTAATTCAAATTACTTGTATCAAATTATCTTGCTCAAAATTGGTGAATGAACAATACAATCGCACACACATTTGTATTTGAGAGATTTTGTATCATTATGATAAATCAAGATTGGTAATGAACTCACATTTGCACATGAGGATTCCTTATAAATCTACATTTCTCTTTGAGATAATTTAAAATATCTCTCATAACTCTTTTCGGAATAATTTTATCCTTTTATTTCAGAATTTTTGTTTTGTATAAAAGCAATTACATACATCTTCTCATAAAATCTCAAAAATAATTTCAAACAAAATTTTCATATTATTATTTTTCTCGTTTATCAAAAGTCAAAAATGCATCTTGCAATAAAACCAACAATCTATTTTCTTCTTTGGATTTCGCGATGATGGTATAAGTTTATACCTATAATTCTATGCCTAGCGCAAACCATCGTTCTAATTTTCTTTTCCATTTATTTTAAAACAAAATTCATCAAAACATGTGACTTGCATCATTATGTTACACAATTATGCTTTACAAACAAACAAACACCTATTCTATTTCATGACATTATGTTCAAAATTCAATATTGCACCCATGGTATAAATTCTAAAGGAATTGTTCACAATTTTATCACACTTAGGAATTTATGCCTAGCAACATCATATTTTCATGCATACTATTTTTATGAAAATCTGAAAACAAATCATCAAACCATCATTATCTCCATCATTACAACACAAAGTCTTAAGACAGTCTCTTAAGCACTCTTTTACTTTTAACAATATTTCTATACTGGGATTAGCTTGACGACCGAGTGAGCGGTGACTCCATGAAATGGTCTATAATAGCGACAATGTCCTTTGAAATTATTGTTAGAAGTCCCTTTTATTTTTTATCAAATCACACCACAACCACCAATTGTTTACATCAGATTATTTCATTTAAAATCTTACAAACATGACATCAAAATTATAATATTTCAAAACGACATAATTATATGAATCCTCAATCCAATAAGCAAACAATTCAAACATTAAAGCATCATAAAAACATATGAACAAGTCATATCATCAGAAACAAGATCATATATATATATATATATATCCAAAAATTATTTACATCATATCAAAACTGGATTGGTATGCCACAATCTATACCCTGGCATACTCAATCCTCTCAACAATCTCTACAAAATCTATAGTCCATAGACACCTAGTCTCGAGAAGCCCTCGAGCTCTCAGCCTCATCTCCTCCCCCACCCTGATGTGGAGGAGGTGGTCCCATAGAGGTCCGGGCTGTATCTCGGGTCCTCGTCGTCGATCGGGAGGATGTCCTCATCGATCCCAACCTGATTGGTTCTGCAATGTTGGCTGGCAGTTGTACCCTCTGGCCCTCTAGAACCAACTGGAAGTATACCCCCTGGTAGAATGTGGTCCGCATCATAGACCGCACTAGCTCATCCCCGCTCGCCCCTCTGCTCTGTGCCCTGAGCCATGTAGTCTCATCCTATAGTGTCCGTACCTGCATCCTCAACTGAGTGGCCTCGTCCTGCAGTGACTGCACCTGAGCTCGGAGGTGGGCAGCCTCAACCCGAAGAGCCGTCGTCTCGCTGCTCTCCCCTACATCCACACCCTTGCCCTTATCGAGCGATGGTGGTCTCTCCCTCTGCTACGAAGGGAGTCTCTCCTCCCTCCGCCCTATCTCCCATGGCCTCTGTGGAGCCCGTGCCATCCTCTGGCATCTCTCCTATGGGATCCACCATCGCTCTCTCCCTCCGTGACCCTGCACTGCCTCAATAGCAGCCTGCCGTCGCCTCCCCATCTGGTGCACCGCAGCGTGCACTGGACCCTACGCCCTCATCATCCGAGGAGGGCGGATGCCTGTGTACCAGGCATCGTACCCATCCGCAACCCCGATGTCGTCACCATCCACTGGCTGGATGGGGGCATCGTCCGCATCCTGACTCCAGAATCACTGCATATCTAGAGCCCCGCTCAGTGTAGTACTATCCCAAACAGTCTAGGAGTACTCGTAATCCCTGAGAGAAGGGATCCCCTACTGTAGACCAAACTATCGTAGTACTCGATCGTAGCGGTGGAGCTCTACCTCTCCTCACTCCATCCTCAACCAACAGACTCGCCTGATGCGAGCCAGCTCCTACCCATCCTCTGCCCACTCGGGGTGCTCTCGCCATGGCCTCCAGGTGATCTGGTCTGGGATGAGGTCATCCAGCAACCTCCGTGACATCGGCAGATCTATCCGCCACTGTGACCCTCTTTGTAGCCACCAGTAGAAAACCCGGGGTCTCTCCTGGTCAACACCTATCAATGGGAGCCCTACCGGCCTCCGCACCGCAATGTGCTCCCAGCACCAAACCTGCAGCAACGATGTCAAAACCAGACATCGACCTCCCTTGTATACGACCCCATGTAGGATCCTATACAAGCGGCAGAGTACAAAGCTCCCCCATGAAAATCTGTACCCATGGTCTCTCATATCGTAGACTATGTCTGAGAGCACCCACGGTAGTCTGCATCCGCTCTGGTGGCACAAAGAGTAAGCCACCGACAACTCCTACCAAAACCCGTGTCAGCCTAGATGCCCCAGGCATCTGCTCGTAGAGACTCGATGTTCACTTCGCCCTTCTCCAGGGCGAAGCTAGGGTCTCTAGTGAGCCTCATCATCGCCTGGCCCTGATTGGCCACAGGCGTCATCAGCCGTCCTTGTATGGGGATCCTCATGATCCTCCATACGTCCTCTAGAGTGGGAGCCATCTCCCCTATCAGTAACCAGAAGCAGGATGACCCCGGATACCACCTCTCTGCTAGGGCTGTCAGTAGCCCCATGTCAGTCGACACTTGTGGCATCTCTGCCACATGCTGTAGGCCGACCAGTCCAAGTCGGTCATGCTCTACCTGGTCAAGCGTGGCTATGTCATCTCTTAGCCCATCGTATTTCCATTCTCGGCTCTTTAGTAACCCCTTCTGCAAAACAAATAATAAAACAACAAAATCATTAATAAACCAATCATTAACATCAAATTAAACAACTTAAAATCAAGTTTAAAATGATATCGTCCACCATTGGATGATATCGTCCCCAATTGGGCAAAATCGTCTTTTGTGAGGATGAAATCGTCTCCTATTTCGCAACTTGGGAATCGCCCCTTGTTGGACGAAATCGCCCCTACTTCATCGATTTCGTCGTTAGACGAAATCGACGATCTAGGGATGATTTTGATGAAATCGAGACGATTTTGTCCCGATGACGTCGACGGCCTAAAAACGGCCGCGATGCCCCAAACAATCAAATTTAAATCAAAACAACTTGCATAAAGTTCCATTAAACCTAATCTACTAGGATTAGATCCTTACCCGTAGCCCGCGCTGGACCTCTGTCGCTCTGTGCACTGTCTCCACCATCTTTTTCTCTAGAACTCTGGAACAATCAAAGTGAATAGTAAAAATGAATTAGGGTTTTACCCTATTTTCTTAATTTTATTTAAAAAACTCAGCATTTTAAATTTTGCTTTTTCGCATTTTTACCTCAAACGTTCGATTTGGGTAAAAACACGGAGGGGGCACCATAGTCAGTATTCGTACGATTCGACCAAGAATCGTCGTCTAAAAAATTGAGTATATTTTTGCTTTCTCGTAAAACGGAAAAACTCGTCTTTAACGCATTTTCTTCGAAAAATTCGCTAAAGAGGGGGAAAAATGTAGCACCCTAAAATTGGCACGGTTAAAACCTTAGTAAAAAGATAAAATATTAAAATTTGAATTTCAACCCCAAACTACCCGTTAAACCGCCTTTTACCCGCTTTCCTCATTTTTCGTGCCATTTTTAGGATTTGTTTTGACCGTTGGACGATATCGTCGTAGATTAGACGAAATCGTCCCCGATCTGACGAATTCTTCTGGAATAGAACGTCCAGACGATTTCATCCCAAAACCAAATTTTCATAATTAGCTTCTGTTTCAACAACCTCTCCAACTCGGGCGAAGCATGTCTGCATAGTTGGATATTTCCCTGGTGGAGATCTCCCAGATTGGGATGATCCCCAACCTCCCAAACCTCTTTTTAATCCTATATAAACTAGGATTTTTCTAGTTTATCCCCTGCCTCCCTGCCTAATTCTTGCTGATTCTCCCTGAACCCCCAACCCCTTTGTTGACAGGATTTCATTGCAGAGTTAGCTCCTTATTCCCTCGCATTATTGCTTGCATTTTGTTTTTATTGTAGGAATTCTACTATTTTTCAGTCGAGGCTAGCTTGGATCGTCATAGACGATCTCGAACGATTGCGGATGATTTCGTACGATTGGAGGTGATCCTGACTGTAGTCCAGATTGGGGGCAATCCGAGTTTAGAGTTCGCATTTTCTTAAGCTTTGCTTTGCATTTTCCATAACATATTTCTGCACTGTTTTAAGTTACTATGTTTTATGCATCTTGGAGTTCACCTCATTTAGCATAATTGCATGATAAAGGTAAAATCAATCATTAAATTTATTGCATTTCCTCATTTGTTATTAGACACTATTATTTAGGCATGTTTGTTGTTATTTCTATCATTATCCCTTGCTTTTGCATTTGCATATTTGGTATTTTGTGTCTGTTTCTATGATTGCAGGTTTCTGACGGATTTGTCCGACGAATTCGTTAGATTTCAGGCGATTCTGTCCTATTTCAGATGACCTTCTATGATTTGAGATGATCCCAAGAAATATCAGACGATAATGTGCAAACCGAGACGATCTGAATCGCTACAAGACTCAAAATCTCCATCAGACATCCGAAATCGGTATGAATTCTTCCGGTTAGCATATTCTCTGTAATTTGCATCTATTTCTATTTTTTGTATTCATTGAAATCCGCATTGGCATATAGAATAGTTTAGATTCATATCGGCCAAACCTAGGACTTGAATGATCAAGCATAAAAATGAACACATCAAACACACTATCAACCTAGGCATGGAAACTGCCATTCAAAAGTTTCCCGGTGAACCCACCATCCGTCGAAAATTCACCCTTATACACCTCCCCCGAGAGGTGGACATTCAAAGGGCCTCTCAGTCCGAGGTATTGTCCCATCCTTTTCACATCCCCCTTTCGGGCATGGATCCTATAGCCTGAAGGTAAGGGTGCGAAAAATTTGGAGCGATACAGGAGGCCATGGTGGGGTGCCAGGTGGATAGGAGATGGAGAGCAGCTCTGATGAGTTAGGTAGGCCAGGTGGGTGGTTGGGAGGCATCGGAGTGAAGCTAAGCATATCCAGTTCTCACGGGTGCTTTGTCAATTCGTCTTGAGGTAGGGGGTTCCTGATGAGCCAGTGCTCTACAAGAGATATCAAGATCAGACAAGGTTACCATGTGTTGAGGCATGGAGGGATAATTATGAGGATGATGAGGAGATAGATCTCCTTGATGTGAATTATGCAAGGACTACTGTAGAGTATGATGCATGTGTTTCTACACATCCATCATGGGAACCAACTCTAGTAGTACCTTATGGAGATGGGTATGAGGCTGAGGATACCGATGAGGCTCCTAAGCGATGGAGGTGCCTTCGACCTAATAGTCTAAGGAGGAGGCCTAAGGGTGTGGTGAGGTAGGCTCCAAGGAGTGGAGGATATGGCAAAGACAAGGACGATGTAGAGGAGACTTTGAATGGACCTCCAAGTTGGAGCAAGGAGGATTGGGTGAGATTGGACTAGCTGGTGGAAGAGCGGGATGCAATGGTGATGGCTCAGGAGGAGAGGATCATGAGGCTTTAGACAGAGCTTATATATAGGGAGCATCATCATAATCTTAATATAGTGTGCCTTCTGTCTCGACAGAGGTATATCGAGTCATTGGATGATAGGTTTATGGAGCATCATATTCCACTTCCAGATCCACCTTCCTTATCTATATCTGAGTCTACTAGGCATAGCAAGTCTAGGCATAGCTCTAGGTCTAGGGCTCCTTCTAGGTCACAAAGGTCCTCTTGGAGATCTTAGGTAGTTCTTAGATGCACTTTTTGTATATGAGTCTTGATGCTCCATTTTATGTAGTCTTTGGACACTCGTTGTATATGTGATATTTATATATATACATAGCTTTTACTTTTGTGTTATTCTTTTGTGTGAATATTTTTGTGTGGATGCATTTGTGTATGGATGACTATGTATATGAATGATTAATGCAAGTGGTAATGTAAATTATGGAATGCAAATGTTCTAATGATCATTCATAGTTTAGATTTTTCTTGGCCATGTTTAGCATTGTTGTTTAATCAGGGGCACCAAACTTGGTGGTAGGTGGGGTGAAAAGACTCATGAAATGACATGGATGTTGACATGGAAGAAGATATAGATGTTGATATGGAAGAAGATATGGATGTTGATATGGAAAACTGACTATTTTGTAGAGACTCATACATGCTAGTGGTACCAAACAAACTCACTAAACTGCCTAATTCCTCTAGGATCAAATGTGTGTGCAATGAATTCATTTACCGAATCAAGAGCATGGTAAAGACTCAAGGAAATTAAGAACCTATGTGTGTGCAAGTGATTTTATTAACTCATCTTGAGTAAATTGGGTGTGACCTGTTATGGATGAGACCAAGAAGCTAGCTTGTTCGTATGTGCGGTTAGAGGTCTCTTTAAAATATATGTGTCACCATGCATGAGCGTACTCCATTGCTAGTCAAGCGTCTATAGCTCTAGTGGAGACTAGCTCCATAGTCCAAGAATTTTGATCTCTTAAGTTTTGGGGATGACTACCTAACCATCTAACTGGAAATGTAGTATGATCCTTACAACCCAATGATCAGTGATGTGTGATGTGTAAAATATTTAGTGTTTTTAGGGATTTTTCCCTACTCTTTATTTTATTTTTGGAATTGTGATAGTGGTGAAAACCACTATTTTTGTGGACTATGTTTCATGATGGGACAAGCAAGGATTACCCTTTTCACTTCGAGGTTTAAACCAAGTATGGTGTTATCCCTCTTTGACACAAGATTTTTTTTAAGATGTGTGATTGTGTTTGGTTCAAGAATGTTTTGGATTCAATTCCCATAACTCAATATTTTCTTAGTGAAGATGTGTAGTGGTCCTAGAAAGAACTCAACATGTATTGGTGGTTTGCTTAAAACACTAGGAGGGGCTGAGTGATCGAAAAATCCTAGGAATTATGGATATATGGAGGCAAATTATAATTTGACTTGGTGGAATGGTGTGGATGATGTTGTGAAGGTGCCCCTGATTAAGGCAACATGAATTTATTGGACCAATTAATACCTTGAACTGAATAAATGATCCCTAATATGAAATGTGAAATGTGGGTGGAACGTATGAAATGTAATTTGTGCAATGGAGTGTATGAATGCAATTGTTTTTAAATGAAATGTGTTTGCAAATTAAGTGCAATATTTTTGTGTATTAGCCATGTATATATACATATATAAATCTTATCAAGCATAAAATGCTCTCAAGTGTATAACATTAAATTGTTTGGGTTCTTCCTCTCCCTCTAGACCGGTAAGCCTATACGTACCTTTACCCACTTTTTGAGTGATAATGTATGGACCCAACCAATTAGCCATAAATTTATCATGAAGATACGACAATGCATTGGTGTTTTGTTGATTCTCTTTAAGGACAAGATCTCCTACTTGGAATTCGTGTAGATGAACTTTGGCATTGTAAGCATGCTTTAGGTGGTCTTGATAAACTTGTAAATGCTCTAAAGCATTGACTTGCTTCTCATAAAGAAGTGTGAGTTGGTCAAGACGTGCTTGTCTAGCAGTGTCATCATCTATGAATTCCTACAAAGAAATTTACGAGGGGATCTCAAGCTCAAGAGGCATGATTGCTTTGGCTCCATAGACCAATGAAAATGGTGTTGCCCCAATAGGCGTGCAAATGCTTGTTCAATAAGCCCATAATGCCAAGGGAATTTGTGTATGCCAATCTCTATGATTTTAATTAACTAGTTTCTTGAGAATAGCAATTAAGGTCTTGTTGGTAGCCTCGGCTTGTCCATTTGCTTGGGGGTAATATGGAGTCGAGAAATTGTATTGGATGTTATATTTTTGATAAAGTGCTTGAAGATCCTTGTTCTTGAAAGACTTGTCATTGTTAGAGATAATTTTTGAGGAAACACCAAAATGACAAATGATATGATGAAGTAAAAACTCCACAATCTTAGGTCATGTCGTACTGGTTAAAGGAATTGCCTCAACCCACTTTGTGAAGTATTCAATGGCTATGATGATGAATGTATGTTGTCTCAAGGAAGGAGGCAAAATTTTACCAATTAAATCAAGACCCCATTTTGAAAAGGACCAAAGAATTTGAATAAGCTATAATGCTTGTGATGGTACATGAGTTAAATTAGCATGCTCTTGACATTTCTTACAATGTTTGACATAAATGCAACAATCTCGTTCCATGGTGGGCCAATAATAACCCATGCGTAGAATATGCTTTGCGATGGCCATACCACTAAAATGACCACCACAAGTACCATCATGAGCTTCAGCTATGGCTCTTTGTGCCTCAACAGACTTGAGACATCGAAGGAGGATTCCATCATAACCATGTTTATACAACACGTCCCCTAAGAGAAAAAAATAAGCTATTTTTTGCTTACAAGTGCATTTAGAAATTTGAGACATATCAGATGAGAGTTATTCAAACTTGAGAAAGGCTACTATTTGGCTTGACCAAGGCTCATATGGATCCTACTGGATAAAGCAAACATCCTTTTTATCCTTAGATTCAGCACAGACGATTGTAGATTTAGAGATTGTTGTGATAATTAGAGGTTGTACTTCTCATAAGGAGTCTTTCAAAATCAAAGATCCAAGAGAGGCCATTGCATCTACAAATATATTAGTCAAACGTGGCAAATCATCAATTTTATACCATTCAAATTTAGAAAACAATTTCATTGCTACTTCATGATAAAGCTTAATGGTAGGTTCTTTACATTGGTATTCTTCATTGATTTGCTTTATAACAAGTTGAGAATCACCAAATATCCTGATATGCTTTATGCCCATAGATATAGTTGATTGAAGGCCTAAGATTAAGTCTTCGTACTCTGCAATGTTGTTTGTGCATTATAAGTCAAGTTTGAATGATAATGGGATAGGTACCCCTTGGGGTGTATGAAACATGACTCCATCACCTTGACCTTTCTCGCACTTGGAGCCATCAAATAATAGTGTGATATCAACGTCTTCCTTTGGAATGACATCTTCTTCTTGTTCGATGATAGCGAATACTGAATCATCTAGGAGCTCAATAATCAAGGGATGATCACTAGGTAGTGGAGCTTTCACAAGTTGATCGGCTATGACATGACCTTTAATGGATTTTTGGCTAATGAACTCAAGGTCAAATTCAGTAAGAAGAATTATCCATTTAGTGGTGCAGGTGTTATTATAAGTGCGAGACATCATATAATGCAGAGGATTTTCTCTAGCTATGACATATGTTGTGTGACTAAGCATGTAATATCTGAGTTTCTTAGTGGCAAAAACCACTTCTAGGCATAATTTTTCTACATAAGCATATCTGGTTTCATAGCTTACCAATGTTCGACTAATATAATAGATAGCTTGCTCTTGATTTTCTTCATTCTTTTGTGCAAGCATTGTCCCTAATGCAAATTCCATTGCTAAAACATAAAGATAGAAGGGGACCCCCAAATGAGGAGGAGCTAAGACTGGAGAAGTTAAGTATTTCTTAATGTCATCAAAGGCTTTCTAGCACTCATCTATCCAAGAAAATTGTACCTCCTTTTGTAGCAGGTGATTGAATGGCCTGCATTTGTCAGAAAGTTGTGCAATGAAACGATGGATCGATTGGATCTTTCCTTGTAAACTACGCAATTCCTTTAGATTTGTTGGGGAAGGCATATCCATGATAGCCTTGACCTTGTTTGGGTCCACATAAATGCCTCTTTTAGAGATAATGAACCCTAGTAGTTTGCCAGAGGTAACACCAAAGACACAATTCTTGGGGTTCAACCTTACATTATGCTCTAGAAGTCAATCAAAAACTTTCTCCAATACATCAATGTGCTCTTGTCAAGTTTTAAATTTTGCCAAGAGATCATCCATATAATATTTTATAATCTTATGCATATAGTCATGTAAAATATATGTCATGGCACGTTGATAAGTAGCACCTACGTTTTTAAGGCTAAAGGGTATCACCTTGTAACAAAAAGTTCCCCAAGGTGTAGCGAATGTTGTTTTGTGTTGGTCATCAGGATTTATTCAAATTTGGTTGTATCCTAAAAAATCTTCGATGAGAGAAATAATTTCATTTCCAGCGCAAGTGTCGACAAGAGTATCAATGTTTGGGAGGAAAATCATCCTAGGACACACTTTGTTAAGATCACAAAAATCGATGCAAACATGTATCGCCCCGTTATATTTTTGAATGGGTACCATGTTTGGGATCCACTCAGTATAATCAATGGGTATAATGAAACCCACATCTAATAGCTTTTGAAGCTCATATTTGACCAAAAGGGCAATGGTAGGATGCATCCTCCTAAGTTTTTGTTTTACCGGCTTAGCATCAGGATGTAAGGTGAGATTATGGACAACCAACTTAGGGTCAAGACTAAGCATGTCTTTGTAGGACCATGCAAAAATTTCCTTCTTCCTATTGAGGAGAGCAATTAATTGCTCTTGTTCATCTTTGGATAAGCTTTTTCCAAGCTTGACAATTTGGGGATTATCAGCGTCTGAACTAAGGTTCACATAGGTACTATCTTCAATAGACATATGAGAACCTTCCTCAAGTTGATGGGGAGTTGGGATTAGATGAATGTCATCTAAGATGTCATCAAACTCTTCTAACTTATCCTCATCTACGTCTGGCTAGAAAACCTCAGGATTTGAAGTTGAAGATGAAGGTGAAGGTGGAGGAGATGGACTACTGTAGTTAGCTAAAGCCCTTAATAATTCCTCAGATAGGACAAATTTAGAAAAGGATGGTGGTGAGGAAATCCAATCCATATCAATAAGGCTTATGTCAATAGGAATTGGCTTTGCCAAATCATATGTATTATGGAGTGGGATGAATAAGTCAGTAGGATTCATGTTGACTTAAGGGAAAATGGAGGAGGTGAAATGGATGGGATTGGTAAAGCTTAAGAACCAATACTAAGACCTTGGTAAATATGGACAGCAACAAGCAACACAAATGAATGTGTTTAACTAAATCCCATATACATGAAATACAACAAAAGACAAATTTTTTTGTTTGTTTTTATGTTTTTCTCTCTTTTTTTGCATTATATACATATGTTACAACTTTGGCTAATGAGATGGATTAATGAGATAGAGGTGGTGGTTCACTAGTAGGTTCAACTCGCTCTTGTGGAAGAAGCAAGAGAAATATGGGCTCATGGATGGGGAACATTATGATATAAAACTCATCTTGTTCGGTGTGGGAAATGATGGGCTTTGATTCCTCATCAAATTCATCATAAGCTATAGATATGAGGTCAAATTCTTTGTACATTTCCTCGTCAGAGTCATCGGGGTGGAGGGTTTCTTCTTCTAAATTCAGATGAAGCCTTTCAAAGGCTTGTTCAAAAGAAGATATGGTGGGAAGTGGGTGATAACCTAGACCTGAGCGGTCGTGCACTTCTTGATATGGGACATCAATGAGCTGAGGCACTCCCTATTCATATTGGCCTAAGCCATGTCTTTGTCAATTATGTCTGTAAAAATAGCAGGATCGAAAACTTGTCATTTATTGGATATTGGCAGGTGGTGGTTGTTTGGGTTCTTTTGGAGGAGTAGGACTAGACAAAGATTATGCCCCCCCATACACAAAATTTATGCTATTAGGAATCGAACCCATATTGTATATGGCTCCTATAGATAAAGGTGGGTCACGTGGGCGATCGAAATCCTTGGTAGTCGATATATTGAGCAGTATGATTGTGATGTCTTGGACCACATATTCACCAATACTAGGTTTAGTGAGGTGGACCTCGACTTGGGATGATGAGTATGAAGTGTACAATGGGAGGCTCATGGTTGGCTAATGGATCGGATGATGGGAAAGATATGGGTATCTCACAGTTTGATAATTCGACTTGTGAAATGTTAACTAATGGAGATGGATTTGGTTGTGAAGGAATTATTGCGACCAATGAAGGGGATGATGATGTGGATGGCATGGATTGGGTTTGACCACATGTACATGTAGTCAATTATGATGATGATGAAGGTGTAGAAGTGGATGTTTGGTTGGAATTGGTGATGGGAAGTTCCTCAAGAATGGTAGCTTTTGATGAAGTATTGGATGGAGTGATTGATGATGTGGTGGATGATGCAAAGAAATGGTGGGTAGAAGGAAGCATGGATTCATAAGGATTCGATATGAAGTAGAAATACTTAAACGGCTCAACATCCGTTGGAATGTAAGGTACTTGCCCTTCGTGTACATATTTTAGACATTGATGTAATATGGAAGGGACACATCTCATTTCCCTCATCCAAGGTCTTCCAAGGAGTATATTGTATGCCATGGATCCTTCTAATATGTGGAATAAGGTATGCAATATTTTTACCCCTACTTCGATGGGTAAAACAACAGTGCCAACTATAGAGCAGAGAGCATCGTTAAATGCTTTCAATGTAAAGGTGGATTTGGTTATGTGAGATGGAGGAATATTGAGATGATGAAAAGCAGACGTGGTGATGATGTTAATGGAGGAGTTGGTATCAATTAAGACTCTTTTAAATGGCTTCCTGTCAATTTTAGCCATTATATGCAATGGAGGGTCCACCGATTCTGATGATATTAGTTTAATATCAAAGTCATAAAATGTGATGGAAGGCTCCATGCTTGTTTGAATACTCCCTATAAATTTATTGAAGGCATTGGAATCTTGGTATTGGATTTTGATGGATTTTAGAATATCCATTAATGCCTCATGATGTTGGGGAGATTGTTGAATTAGGTCATAAATAGATAAATTTGATGAAGTCATTTTTAAACTCGTGGTTAACCGACTACTCAGAGAAATGATTGTTCTTTGGGGGCGGTTGATGAGATGACTTGACGGACTAGAATGGTTGGGAATGTGGATTGGTGGAGAAGGATTTGGAAAAATTTGGATAGATGGTGATGGAACAGGTTGAGACTCCCTTGCTTGTGATTTCATGGGCTATTGAACGGGTTGCTACCATGAATCTTGTTGATTGTTTTGTTGTTGTTGACCTCGGGTTACCACATGAATGGCACCTACAAAACCTTGGTACTATTGAACATGGTTAACTTGATTGGGAGGGGTCTTGATGTTAGACCCTCTTGTTGTGGATTGCACCTCCTCATGATGAGGAAGTGGTGTTTTGAAGATACCAATATTTTGGTTTTGTTGAGCTAGGGGGTTGTCAAGCTTGATGGCACCCAAGTCAATGAGGTCTTGTACTATATCTTTAAATACATGGTAGTTATTTATGTCATGTCCATTTTGTCTATGATAAGGGTAAAATGTTTCCTATATTTTCTACCACGTCTGGTGGGATCATCTAGTTTGACCTCAGGCAAAGTAATTCTATTGGTGTCATACAACCTTCGAAATATGGAGGCATAAGATTCAAATAGAGGGGTGTATTGATGATTTTTTCGAATAGATTGTCGACGTTGGTGATCCTCCATAGTTGGCATTGTTTTTTGCATAGATTGGGTTACTAAGGGCACTGCATGATAGGCAATTTTTTATGGTGTCTGTTGCATTGGTTGTTGTTGAGCCATTACCAACTGGCTCATGACCACTTGATTGATGTGATTGGATTGATTGGTCAGATTAGCCTGTGTTGATTTGGTTTGGCCAAAATAATTGCTTTTGTATTAGCCCTGTTTTGCCATTCCTTATTTCTTGGCTTAAGTATGCCTTCTTGGGTTTTTATCTCCTCAATGACACTAGATTTAGCAAGAGCTTCCTCAAATGAGTGATATGTTTGCAATTGAAGCATCCAAGAAATAGGTTTTAGGGAGCTCTTAGTGAATAGACTGATTAGCTCTTCCATTGGTAGGGTAAATGGCATTTTGGTTATGATGGCCCTCCAATGATTGCCAAAATCATAGATAGACACATCATCATGTTGTCTTAAACCATAGATATCGGACAATGAGATTTTCTTTCTTATATTAAGGGCAAATCGTTCAAATAATTGGTCAACCAGTTGTTCAAAAGTATAAATACTATGATTGGGCAATAGGTTATACCACTCTATGGCGTCTCCCCCCAATATCTAAGGAAATGTGTGGAGCATGAGAGCATTATCATTTTGAATTCTGAAGCATGAGTGCACGAATATGCTCACGTGCTCTTTAGGGTCCTCGATCCCTTTGAACTTGTCAAACCTTGGTACTGTAAAGTCTGCCAGATATGGCAGTGATGGTATCGAAGGGTGAATTGGTTGATTGATTAAGTGATGTAAGGTTGTCTTTTGGTTATTGTAACCAGGAGTATGTTGTATCAAATTATCAATTTGTTGTTGCATAACCTTGATTCTAGGGTCTTTTCTAGAAATGTGAAAGGCTTGAATCACTTGATGATTCTATGAAGGGGTGGCAAGATGTTGTGGAGTGACAAGATGATGATGGATAAACTAAGTGGATTGGAATTGATGATGATGATATTGATTGAGAAATGATGGTGACTATTGAAAATGGGACAATGCATGAGGACTGTGGTTGGGTTGGCCTATGGGAATGGAATGGGTATGGATGGATGGAGGTGTAGGTATGGAAACCATTGAATATTGTGGTACCCATGATGGACTTTGTGTGATGAAGGTGGGTTGAGTGGAAATTGGTTGAGGCCTAGGGTTCACTTGAACTTGTTGTTGAGCATTCTACCACTTCTTAAGCAATTTGTTCAAATGTTCCCATGCTTCATGAATTTCCATATCATCATTGGAATGCATCAATGAATATGGAATAGATAATGTGGATGGGGGACAAGTGGCAATAGGAATTGCAACTTGATTGGATAAAATGGGCACTTGTGAAGCAGCATTGACTTGTGCTTCATATAAGGGGTTGGTATAGGTGGATACATATGAAGTGCTAGGAGCACATGATGGTTGGGGAATGGATACATGGGATGAAGGTGCAACTAATACCTCAAAAAGAGGGTTAGTGTACACCTAGTTGAAGTTGGATGGCTGGGAAGGAACAAGTTCCTACTGTAAATAAGGATCTTGATCAGGGATATTATGGATGGGCTGTAGGACATAATTAGCCAATTTGTAGAAAGTCTCTACTTTGTCCATGTCTATGTGGGTGATGATGTGGTCAATTGTGGATGAATATGATTCAATTTGTGGAAGATATGTGGAGGTGTATCTGTGTGGGACATCAGTAACCTACACAACATGTGATGGACCCGCAGACAAATCTGTGCAATTTTTCTGAACCACACTGACAGGATTTACCACAAAAGTTGTAGGAAATGAAGATGAACAGTCCATAGATGTATTGTTTTGGTTTAAAGATTTTTTTATTTCTTGTTAAGGCCATAAGCTACTAAACCAAATGTAAAAGTGTTGTAAAGGAAATGCAGAAATGAAAATTCATATAAATCAAATGAAGACAATCAATGCTATGTTTATACAATAACTATGTCTTACCTCATTCATTAATTATCTCCTTTTAATGTTTTTTCATTTTTTTTATTTTAATTTTGTTTGTTTGAATGCACTAATCTAAAATTACAATGGGTGAACACTATGGCTAGGAATGGGCAACGATATTCTTACTAGTGATGAAATCCAATAATTTTGCTCAGGGATAACCTATGGTGTCTAGGGGTAGATATTGGTGGATGGAGATGAAGCCCATTGTCACCAGATCTCAAGCAATGATTGGTGATGAAATCCAACCATTATTGTTAAAAGTGTCATGTGTAGTGTGTGATTCATTTTTAAAAAGTTCAATTTTTTATTGTGCTCATACAATGTCAAAAAATGACTACTTTCATCAATCTAAATCAGAATCCAACATCAAAATACGAATTTTCCCAAAGGAAGTAGAGTACACCGCTTAAGACCGCTTTCTAAATAGAGGAGGTTTCATCTACTCCTCCACATTTAATCACCAAATTCGGGGATAATTTTGTTATTTTAAATGTTGTTCCTACTTAGATTAATAAAAACTAAAATTTCTAACCCTAGGATGCACACTACTTTATGCTTTTAATATTTCATATGTAGACAAAAGATGCAACACACCAAAAAGCATAAATTCTTTTTAAATGGAAATGTGTTATGTGTAAATGCAACTATATGCAACAACTACTTTGATGTCTAAATGCACACTAGAATGATTATTTTTAACAGATATATTATTATGTTTTTTTAAATCCAATATCTGAAAGAAAATAGAAAAACGTAAAATGTAAAAATACGTAAAAATAGAGATTAGGGTTTTAATGCAAGCTTACAAAGAAGCCTATGTATTTTTCCTTCTCTCTAAAAATGCACTTGGGTGCCTCAAAAATTCCCCTGGGCATTTCCTAAATATCCCACGAGTGTCGTAGGGCATCCGCGCACCTTCTGCAACTTCTACATTGTTCCAAAAATCTAGATTCTATGAAAATCACACTATTCGTGCTTCTGAAAATCTGCAAGATAAAATAGAAAACAACAAGTTAGATCACAAGATAAATCAAAGTAAAAAACCCTTAGGGGGTCCCACTGTGATCGCCATTTGTGAAGACAAAAATGAAACACCAGATATATATAACAGGAAATAAACAAACAATGATACAAGAGATTGCACAAAGAATGGATTTTATATTATTAAAGTCGGTGGATATCAATACAATCAAATGTACCCCAAATATTGGTTTACACTATTTATTTTGATACAATGAATACAATATGCTAGGATCCTCCAAAACCCTAGCCAACAATGCTTGTGGTGTCTTCAAAGATTGTTCTTGCTCCCAATAGGGGTGAGTGGGATTCAATTATCCATTGACCGGACGACTCCAACTTAAGCAGCTACCAAATATCGGTATGTCTCCAGATCTGCACACAAAAAATGACAAAAGAGGATTAGTAGTAACTGTGAGGGCTCCACTATGTGAGACCCTTAGAAATCAATAAAAACTCTAAGTTTCAAATAGTAATACTGTAAGCAATAATGGAAATAATGAAATCAATACAATAATGGAAGATTTACCTTGTAAACTTGTTTTTTTATTTTGTCGTTTTCATCGTTGAAGGAAAATAAGTGCGTGGATGCCCTAGCGACACCCACAAGTTCGTTGGTCTGTAGAACTAAGATCTGAAATACCTGCAGGTGCGACGACAATAGGAAGCGCCCAAGGGTGCTTAAGGATGGTGGAAAGTACCCAGAGGTGCTCGAGCACAGCAGGTAGGCGTTCAGAAGTAGTAAAGGGTGCTCAGGGGATAAAGCAGGTTCTACAAAAGCATATATGTTTTGGGTGAGGGATACGATGATGGATGTGGAGGTGAAGGTGAGGTATGTGAAAGGGGACTCATAAAAGCTTAGATTGCTTAAGGATTTTTCTAGAGGTTGAGCCATCAAAATGACTCCTATTTATAATCTTCCCTAGGGCATGTTAGGGTTTCAACGACATAATTTGTGCGGTCAAGATTAAAACGTGATGGAGGGTGGAGATTAGATTTGGGCAGGTGGCATGGATTGAGGCAGATGAATGGCTAATATTAGACCAAGATGAATGGCTGAGATTAATTCACATATATATATTAAATATAATATAAAATATTAATATTTAGATATATATTAAACAAATATACATAAATATATGTAAATAATGGGTAAAAATTACGAGAAGACCTGGATGGACGACAAGTGGCTAGATTTTGGTGTCTACACATGGAGTGGGATTGTTGTGCTTATGTCAAAAGCTGCATCAAGTGTCAACATCATGCTAATCCATTTCACATACCTTCATAATCTTTGCAACCTAATCATTCATTATGGTCTATCTCTCAATGGGGATTTGATTTAATTGGTAAAATTTTACCCCCATATTCGGGCCACCACACATTCATCCTCATACCACCGAATACTTCACTAAATGGGTTTAGGTTATTCCTCTTACCACTACAACTGGATCATGCATCGTAGAGTTCGTACTTCATAACATCATTTATCATTTTGGTATTCCATATAAAATCATCTCAAACAATGGGCCACCCTTTAAGATAAAGATGTTCGAGCTTTATGTACCAAATATCATATCCAACACAATTTTTTGACTTCTTATTATCCACAGAGTAATGGATAGGTTGATGCCTCAAACAAGACAATTATCACCATTCTTAATAAAATGGTTAATAAACATCATAAATATTGTCATCTTTAATTGCTTCTAGCACTATGGGCTTATCGAACAAGCATTTGAAGACCAATTGGGGCAACCCCATTTTATTTAGTCTATGGCGTTGAGGCCATCATGCCCTTGGAGCTTGAAATTCCCTCGTTGTGCATCTCACTACAATAATTCATCAATGATGACACTACGTGATAGGCTCACCTTGATCAACTCACTCTTCTTGATGAATGATGTATTAATGCTCTTGAACATCTTTGTGTTTATCAAGATCACATTAAATGAGCCCATGATACCGAAGTACATCTTAAGGAATTTCAAGTTGGTGATATTGTGTTAAAGGAGAACCAACAAAATTCTAACTTGCCTAGTCATTTACATGATAAATTCACTGCAAAATGGTTAGGCTCTTACATTTTCACACATAATTTGGGACCAGAAACTTATCGGCTAGATACACTTGAGGATGTTGAGGAACTAGGACCCCTTAATATTCTCCACCTATGGGTATTTTATGCATAGCAAAAACAAAACAACATAACAAAAGCACAAAAACACGACACGTTGTTTCATTTCACCATCCACAACATTTCGTTCCATATCACCATCACATTGCATATTACTTATAATTCACATTTGATTATCTTCTCTTCTTCTTACTTCTCATGTTGTCTAGTCACAGGTTTCGTCATATTGCATTAGACATTTTGTTCACTACACTTGCATTCATCTTTTCTTTTGTTGAACACTATGCGTAGCACCATATTTGTATGAATGTCACTTATTCCGATTTAACTTCTTTTATCTTGGGCATACACCCCGTTCCATTATTCACTCCCATACACATTGCCCTTCCTTGGTGTTTTTTACCTATCTCTTACTCTCCCTCAATATTTGTAAGGTGTCCAAAAGGGTATTTCGATCACTCTGCCATTCCCAGTATTCCTTTTAGACTTCATTGAATATCATCTTGATCTTTGGTGGTAGGGTATTTCTTTGGTTGTACTTTGTTTATCTCAAAATCCCAACACATTTTTACACTCTTAATTATGATTTTGAACAAGGAAATATGACACTATAAAGTAGTTATCACCTCTTAAGCAAACGTTTTCCCTTGGTCCTCCTATCATGTGCATGGTCTAAAGTCTAAGAATTGATAAAAGGACAAGCTTCCCCTCCAAAAAAAAATTCCTTGCTCCTCCACAAAATGAGCAAAGTCCCAAAAAACAAAAATCCCTTGCTCCTCCACAAAACGAGCAAAATCCAAAAAAGCAAAATCCCTAAAATCACCCTGCCAAAAAAAGAGACCTTGAATCCTTGAAATTCTCAGTTTTGATAAGCCATGGGGTAATCTCCATCGGGGCTATAGATGCTTGACTTGCAGTGGAGCATCCTTACATGTGGCGACATGTCTATTACATTAGCAACCTTCTTTTGTACAAACCAATGTCAGCTTGTGGTTGAGCTAGTTTTTGATGACTTGCATTTAGAGTAGTTGAATCCAACCATGTACAAAATTGGGATAATGAACTTCACTATGCACACACAAGGAAATTGAGTATTTGGGTCTTCCTAGCAAATTTTTATCTTTTAGGTTCTTGCATGATCAATATATGACTTTTAATTGGTCAACTAGGATGTTGGAGTCTCATGAAATCCTTGTTGTTCCCTTGTTATTTCTTACACCTGCACGCTTCTTCATTCCATATCTTTTCTTACTTGGCTTTCATTTGAATGTATGCCCTTGATGAAATTATTTAAATCTTGATTTGTGACTCTTATACATTCTTCAATGCCTACACTTAGTTTGTTCTTTCATATAAGATTTTTTTTTTTTATTATTCAAACATACATTCACACTTTACATTATTTAATTTGTTATGTGTCATTAGTGCATCACATACATACCTACTTCTATGCATACATAATAGCTCTATCATCTCACATCATTCATTCATCTAACATACATGCATCATCATAATTATAAGTCTAGGTATACATCTATACTCATCTATCACTACAATCATGTATCCATCATTACACACACATATGCACAATAACACCACAATAAAACACCAATAATCATCTCATATATATATATATATATATATATATATATAATTACATCGCATGATACAAAAATACCCATAGGCTACAATATAATGGGTCCTCAGACCTCACATCCAAAATCAAAAGCTAATATACAGGCTCCCTCCTCATGTTTACCTTACACCCTCATTCTACCTACTACCCTTAGCCTCATCCCTATGAGCCTACCTCACTCCATCGGCCCCTGACATCTAGGATATCCTTAATGGTACATATTATGAAATAGGTGGTGTCATTAATGGATCTCCTGATGCCTCACTCTATCGACTCCACTAATACTAAGATGCTAATGATCATGATGGTAGAACCCCACCTAGTATATCCACCTAATCCTCTAATTACACCACATAGTCTCACTCTATCTGATACTGAGCATGATATATGGTCACCCTAGTCTACAACCGTGCAACATCTGCCCATAATCTAGTCACCTCCTCTATGACCTATCCACCCATAGATAGCTAAACTCACTCAACTATCAAAACTGATACCTACGTTTGTAGAGCATTTCATTCTACCCCAAGCCTATCTCTCTTCTCTTGAAGGTTCTACACCTGGGTCCGTAGGGTATCCCTCTCCTCCTCTCAACCTTGCCAACACTGCCTGTTTGCTACCCAATGACTTTACTTTGTGGCATGAGCTACATCCTTGTATGTCCATTGGACCTCAAGGATGCACACCTACTCTCTCAAAGCCATGATCTGCTCCCATAGGTCCTCATCTCCATCATAATTCCCATTACTCCTCATAGGTGCCTCTACATCCTTTGTATCTCCTTGTGATCCACCCACATCCCTCTCCACTTGATGATGCACTCATCACTGTAGTGGATCCTCTGTTGCACTAGCCTCTTTCTCCTCCACCAAATCCATCACTAAGCCTAGTAGGTTCCATGGGAACCTCATACTTGATGAATCTAGTAGAATAATGTGAGACATCAGTGACATCAACACTGTCTTCCTAGCGGTCAACATCTCTATCTCATAGCTAGTGTTCACCCTCACCCCACCTCTATCCATATCATAATCAATATACCACCACTGCTCCTAATAGTCTCTCTACAACACTACCTCCCACTCATCAATCGTTGCGATCACTTTTTTCTCTCCCTCTATTGAGATCCACAAAATTCGATACATATCCTCTAAAGTGATGGTAATCTCTCCAATCAACATGTCAAACATGTTAGTCTGACTATCCCATCTATCAATAAAGACCATCATGTAGGCCTGATCTATGTGAACCGAATCCAATCGAGTTGTGTGATGTAGTTCGATGACCTCCAGCCACCCCCAATCGGCTTGTGATAATGCATCACGCACTGCCTTAAATGTTCATGTAAACCGATGCTATAATCTAATAAGCTACTACCACAAAAATTTCTTTCAAACTAAAATAAAATACCATCTCAACCCAATATGGTCACACAAAACCATCTCAACCCAATATGGTCACACAAAACCATCTCAACCTGAGATAGCCACAAAAAAATCATCTTGACCTAATACGATCACAAAAAAATCGAGATGACCCCCATTTCACACAAAAAATATGCAAAAAAAAGAGAAAAATAAAAGATCTAACCACCACCCCTCACATTCTCAAATGCCTAAGGCTACCATATTTTTCCCATACTACCCACTCATTTTATTTAATTTTCCATTTCAAAATTAAAATAAAAACTAGTTACCCTTACCTTTCTTGCACTCCATCCACCACTCATCGACGCACCCACTGGGTCCATCCTACCAGTCACCTCATCCACTGGTAGAACTTCGTTGCACAAAATCATAATTCTTCTTATCTCGTTTCTTCCTCATTTAACGTAATGAAAATAACCCCTTGCTTCATGAAATCTATTTTTTATAATTTTTTGCAAACACGACTATCTGGGATAGTTGCACATCGTGATGCAACCGTCCAAGACAATCCTGTTATTTTAAAAAAACTTATTTTTAGAAACCGTCTTGAGTCAAGACGATCTCAAAATTCACATTTTTCTCACCACAAAAAAAATTATTCTAGCCATTCCACCTTTGTCAAACGCTTCATCACTATCATCATTTTAACTCTTCTCCACCAACTCATCACTTGAGGGGGTAGGCAATACCTGAAATTTTTTGTCTCAAATCAAGTCAATACTCAAACACTCGATATTGGAAATTGTGTTCATCCAAGAATCATTACCAAAGACTATCATACACCCTTCTTGTTGGGGCAAAAGCAAAAATTTCAATCAAACAAATACTTGGTATACCTAAAGCATAAAGCTTGTAGACTAATAACATCTACCTAAGGCTAACAGGTTTACCAAAATCAAATCAAGTCCATTAATTTATCAAAAGTAATGATTCAATAATATGCATATTTTCCATGATTGGGGCATCCCACATTGACTTTTATTTTAGACCATATTACACCACTCCTATTCAAGGTCATTTCCACCAATCAACATCATTCATCATCAATTCAACCATTTTAGATCATCTATTTTTGCTCCGCATTGTGCTTACGCACAAAAGCATTCCAAAAAGGGGCATCTGTAGACACCTAAAATGTGTTATCTCAAGGAGACTCTCAAAATGCCTCCTTTCCAACCCACACAACCCACTTTTATCAACTACAAGGCTAAATCCATGGGTTTTTCCAATAATAGGTAATTTTCTACAAAAACCTTCATAACTGGAGTAATCATCACGACCCGAGATGGTCATGTATTCCCCATCGTCTCAACTCGAGATAGTCATGCAAAATAAATAACAAAAAAATTAAATCAAAATCAAAGGTATGTAAACTTCCTGTTAGTGGTCGTGGGTAGGCCGAAACACCACGTCTTCCTTCGTACTAACCATCAATCACTTGCCAACAACAATCAAATCTACCAGCAACAGATCTCCTTAATCACCTCCTCCTTTCCCTCACCTTCCTCCTACCAAGAAGCCTATAAATTGGCATCCCCCTCCTCTACAAAAAGAAGAGAAGAACGAATTTTTCCAGCCATGAAGTGCTACCAAGAATCCTCTAGACTTTTCTGCTACAAATAAAATGCTATCGAATTATCACCAAGGATTCGAAATCACACCCATTTCTCTCACATAATCTCTCCTCGTAGTCTCGTTGGTCTTTTGTGCTCGTTTCGTTGTCCCCCACACATAACCCTTCCAAAATATTTGCACTTCATCTCTAACTCTGCTTGGACCTGGTCATACCGAGGCATAGACCCGTGACAACGACCATCTCATCCCAAGATGGTCCGTAGACAAAACCATCTCAAAATAAGACAATCACCATCAACCAGCCAAATGACAAGTTTTTGTTTACATTATAGCTTAGATCTATCAAATTCATTTGCATTTTAGCTTAGATCTTTGATACTCCATGCATTTAGTTATTTTATGTATTGTTTCACATTTCCAAATCATATATGAGTCCAACTTCAGTGGACTTTGCATATGCTATTTGATTCATTGGTGTTCCCTTTGTGTGCAGGTGATAGAAATCAAGGATAATAAATGACTCTAGATCTGACCCTACGTGGCAATCATAAGAAAACCCACTCCCCAAAATGTCGTGTTGGTATGAAAACATCTAGATTGCACCAAGAGACACTCTTTCTTAAGAAAAGGGGAATCACATCCCTTTCTTACCTTTGTATCACTTTGTAAAATCCTCTCGAGAGGATTCTCTTGTAACCCGAAGCTGTATTAAAATATTCATATATAAAATCCATTTTTATAGCTTTAGCATTTTGTTCATTGTATGGTGCAAATTTTCATCCTTCACTACCACCATATTGGAATTTGTAATATATTCAAGAAAGAACAAAATCAACACATTACTCAACAAGATGAAGGAAAATCACATACAAACATAACACAAATATGAAAGGTTCCTTTAAGCACCAATGAATCTCACTAGGTGTATAGAATCTTCTCCAACCAATGAGAAATTGGTTTGACAAGTTGAGGTATAGTTCTCCATATAAGTTTCTTATGCTCAAGGTTAAAGAAACCACTTAATGGATAATACTAAATAACACAAAACTCAACTATTACGGTGTTAATGGGCCCTTAGCACACTATACAAATAATTACAATACAAGGTCAATCATGGCCTCAACTAAAAATTAACACCACTTGTTTCAAGAATCCATAGAGCCTATACATTTTGAAGTAACATTTGCCCCAACTCCTTCATTGATATTTAAATAATATTCAACTAAGTTTTTCCCCTAATGGAAAACTCAAAATTCTAAAGATTCATAAGCTTTCTCCTCCAATATTATTTCCTCTATAAATTCTATCCCATTTCATAGAGAAAACCTAAACTTCTCATATCCTTTTCATAGTAAATTTTCTTAATTTTTTTAAAAATTTGGATGTTATAACTACTGATATCTCAAAAGTGACATTATATATACATATACATTTATGTATACACACACACACATGTGTGTGTATAGGGATAGATTCCAATGTATCCTTTATGAGTTGTATTATTTCGTCATGGTTAAAAACTTACCTTTCCAACCAGCCAAATACGATTTTGTTCTATCCAAAATTGAATCGTAAAAATCCTTCATTATGGTAATGAACAAGAGAATACTTATGTTGATGGATTTTTCAATGTCAATCTCTAAAATATTCATTATGATCCAATGTAAAATCAAGGGAAATATTGATGAAAAACTTTAATTTTACTGTATTAACTAATTGTCTAATAGGTTTCTCATAGCATGATAGTATTTATTTAAATCCCATGGTTTTGAAGAGGAAAGTGCAACCTAAAAAAAGATTGGTATCAAAAAATTAGAGATAAAATTTGAAGATACCATTTGTTACAACCTACATACCTTTGATTTTCATTTTTGCTTTTGCTTTTGAGAGAGTGATTTCTAATCCCATTACAAGAATATTGAAGATTTAAGAAGATAGAGGGTATACTACTTTTGCCTATTGGACGATTAAAAGTATTACATGAGGGAACTACTAATTAAAATAGAATATTTTAAATCCTAAGATAATTTTTAGGTCACATACCTAGCCTAGTACTCTTGGTTTAGAGTACAAAAATCCCTAAAGGGATGCACCCATCCCACCATGTAAGATTTGAACAATTGACACAACCTAATGTTCAACTAGTCTTGACCAACTTGCCTACACCTACAAGGTTTTATAATGGCATCTAATCCATACACTAAAGTCAATCAAAATCAAGTTTTTTGAGAATATCATATAGAAAACACAATAAACCCTATTGTATGCTTTGTTCATATCCAATTTTACAAGGATACATATATTTTTTAAAAACTCAATAGAATGTATGGTTTCTTATGTAACAATTATATCATTAGGGATTTTCTTACTATAAAAAACCATCTTCATCGTTCAAGATAATACCATTTTTAGAATATTTTCAATTTATTTATAATAATTTTAGAAACTATCCTATAAATCATGTTGTAGATGTGTATTGAATATGAACTATTGAAATATCTTGTCTCACCTTGATTAGGAATGTACACAATAAATGTGGCATTGATCTCACTTACTATATCCTTTTTTCGTAGCCTCTTCAAAAAAAACAAAATATCACCTTTATATATATGTCAATTTTTAATCAAAATTAAAAGAAATACATTAGATCCAAACACCTTGTCAAGGTGGAAAGAGAATTTTTTCTTAGGGCTTCTCCATTGAGATCTTCCTTGTCAAGATTTCATTCTAAATTTATGTGATAATTAATGGAATATTTCTTAGAAGCTCATATTAAGGCTCCTTACCATGTCCAACTTTGATAAAATATCTTTGGAATACTTGATTTCTTCCTTCCTAATCTCTTCTTCCTTGTGCTTTTGTTTATAGTTAAAATGCTTTTGATCTAACAAAATAACAAGTTTGGTGTTAGATAATGATTATTATATTATTTGAGGAAAAACTGAAGAGACAAAATATGGAGTTTTGATCTCTGATAGAATAGGCAACATCTAGAGTCTCTTAAAACTCCAAGAGACACCATATTATATGTATGCATGTACAACCTTTTGATAATTTGATTTTTTGAACAATTCCATTCCATGTTCAATCCATCATTGGTATTGGAACCAGATTCTATGCAACCTTCATTATGTGTGATTCAGCTTCACTTTTTTCTAGCCTTTTTATTTTAAAATAAATGCATTTGTTGTTTCAAAGCCTGCACATGATGCTTGGATAATTCAAGTATGTTATACCTTGCACCTTAGTATGCACTTTAATCCATCAATATTCCATGGAGGAAGTTTCTTTAATTATTTTGGCCATTTTAGTTGTGTCTATAGCTATACTTGCTATAGATTTGACCTCTTTATTTGACTTGTAGCTACTGTAATATCATTAATTTTTCCACATGAGGCCACAAAAGCCATTAGAATTCATAGACAATGAAACACTTCTTTTGTCCATTTTCAAGAAAGACTCTCACCTAAAGAAGATGGTGGTTTGAATTCTTGCTCTGCTTCTCTATAGCGTATGCCTTTTCAAAAATATTTCCAAATAGTTTTTTCTACTATGTAATGATGACTATTTTTTTGTAGCTTTTGAATTCAACCATAAGAAATTAAACATTTTAGCCACTACTTTGATGTATTTTTTGTGACTTTGTTCTATCTCTAGCTATTTCCACCTAGACCATCCCATTTGTGTCTTCCTTGGCAATGCCACAACTTGGAGGGGAGGTGGAGTATCTTCTAGATGGCAACATGTATGAGAAAATAATGGTGGTAGTTGTAGCACAGGAATCACGTTCTATATGAAGTGTACGATTTTGTAGTTAGAAGACAAGGTACATATGGAAGATATACTCTATCATTTTCCTAAAAAAAAAGGTATTCCCTACATAAAAAAATGATAGAGACTTTGTGATCCATTAGAGGAAAAAGAGTCGATAGAAATACACGGTATTTTGCTTACCTTTATTTTTTTGAAGTGTTGAAATCATTTTTTTCCTTTCCTTGCATATGAGATTTAGTAGAAGAGTTGGTGTTTTGAAAGAAAGTATAACATAGAGGACAAGGGACAAGGGATCAAAACTCATCAAAAGACAATATTTTTCCTGCTACCCTAGGAATAAAATTAATTTTATAAATTTCCTATAGTTCTTAATTTTTTTTCAAAATTAAACTTCAGTGAATATTTGCAAAATTAAAAAAAAGGTTGTAAAATTTTTATTTTGTAAAAAGGTACATTTTTTATGGTGACCAACACCTTCAAGTCATTTGCTTCAAAATTTTCATACTTTGTATATATTTAAACACATGCTTAAGCATAATTGCATTGTTTGGTATCAACAACACCATTAGCTTACATTTACAAGTAAAGCTATCGCATTAAGCTACTATGTTTATAGCTTAATAAAGCTGCCCTAATGATGTTTGGGCATCTTCCCTATAAATTGTTAGGGAGAAATAAAGACATATTTTTTTGTGATTCTTTCACTCCATTTTCTATGATATTCATTGTAAATCTTGAAATTGAGAAATTCCAAGTATATAGGGAAGTTGCACCCACGTATAAGGATTTCTCTTTAAGCAGATGTCATTGATAGGGAGAATCCCTCTCCATTCTACTTTGGTACAATGTATCATTATCTTTCATGTACCTTAAGGTATCTCTCATGTACGACCATATATATTGAGAGGACTAGCTTCTTCTATGTACTAACAAGTATATAGGAAGGGCAAGTATATAGATATAAAGGTTTGGTATATTGGACTAATGGTTTATTGAAAGGGAGACCATTTAGGAGACATAAGGAACCCTCAACAAGGAGACATCAAATTTTTTTCTTATAGAACCATAACTACTTAAATGTATAAACTTTAGACCATGGAAGAACAAGATCAGGATGATCCTAGTGGTTGAGAAACCTGGGACATTGTCACTAGAAAGATCAATTATCCAAAAGAGGATGAAGAGGCTTAATAGTAGTTTGATGAGGCAAATGTCAAGGCACTAATGATCATTACCCTTACCACAATATATGTCATTTAGACATACATAGGTGAAGCAAAAACATCTAATAAGGGATGGGATACACTTTATACCATCTTTGAAGGGAAGAATAAAGTCTCAATTCTTCACCTTCAATCTCAACTCCATACATTGAAAGTTCAAGATGGAGAAAACATTCAAGAATTTCTTTGCAAAGTTGATGAATTGAAAGCAATATTGAATGCCACAAGTGAAACAATAGAATATAGGCTCTTAATACACATCATACTTAGAGCCTTACCAAATTCTTTATGAGTGTTGATTAATTCATTATGAGTATCAAACAAGGTGTCTTTTGATGACTTGGTGAACATGCTTCAAAATAAGGAAGCAACCAATCAGATGAGGGACCATTTGATAAATAATGCACTCATTTCCATAGATAATCCACATAAGAGTCCTTACTCATTTTCATCATAATCATATAAGCAACCCTAAAAACAAAGGTAATGTTATCCTCTTTTATTGTCCTAGTCACGAGGCAGGTGTGCTAGATAGTCAGAATTACAATAAGGCCAATCCTAAGAGCATGGATTTTGGATCAATTGAGGGTCTCCAAGAATTTTACAAGGTTGGCTCCTTTTAAGATGTGATATTTAGTGCACTTTTTCTACTCTAGCCTAATCTACCAGCTTTAGGGGGAAAAGGATTAGAGAAATACAAAAAAACAAAGACAAAGAAAAGAAAAAAACCTAAGCTAACAAAGGCAATAGACCAAGATTAAAATAATATTCTCCTACACAAAAACCCTAACTATAATGCATTAACAACTAGGAGTTTGAACACTTCTTCCTCTAGGCATATATAAGAAAAAACTAAAGCATAAACATACATACATAAAGGAAATGGGACAGGGAGAACCTAAGAATTGGAACCAAATAGTCACAAACCTCTAGTATATATATATATGAGTATGAAAACATTACAATATTATGCCAGAAGTGGGGGTTTAGACTGTCTACAAGACCACCCAGGAATCTAAGTATTGTTATACAAAAGAAAATGAAGATAAATCTATACAACTTGCAGAGATATAACTTGCCAATTCTTTGCAATGCTAATAAAACTAATATATATAGAGAGAGATTAAAAAATAGGGAGAATTTCCCTCCAAAATTTGTAAGAAAGTATGACAACTCCAACTACTCTTTCTATGGATTCTAAGGACTTGAATGAGGGCACCTCCTATAATCAATGTTGTCAGGTATAAGAATGTAACCGCGATACCTGTCTTCAAGATATCACCCATTTTCTTGGATTGATAAGCTAAAATGACATCAGTAGATGATCCTTTTCTTTTCTTAATAATGACACATCAATCCATCTTACCTACTCTTCCTAGGAGCTTGTGCACCATTACTACTATTTTGTAACTCTATTTGACAATGACCCTCCTTCAAAGTTGGTGGCTCTTCTATGTTATGCTTTAAATTTTGGTATACCCCTAGTCTTTTTAGGTCTCCATGCTAGTTAGTGACTGTTTGTCAAAACTTTCGTTTGTTGGCTTATTTCAAGACTTTTCAAGAATTCTATGATCAGACTAAAATTCTTGTTGGAATTATTTTATAGAAGTTCTTTTATCATCTCATTGATTCTTTTAGTGTTTCACCTTTTGAGAGTTCTTGTTTCACATAGTCCACCTCCTAGAACTTTTCTCCCTTTTAATTCTTTGAAAATTTTCAAAACATTTGGCAAGTCTTCTCTTTCACCCATGCTAGTTATACTTCTATTCCAATTTCTACCCTTTTGGATATCTATGTCGTATAATTACACATAATTTCTACCATTTTCTTCTACTCAAGACTTCTATAAAATAATACCTATCTTTGATTAGGACTTTTATACCCTCAAAAAACTTGTCTTTGTTTTATTTCTTATCTAAGGAAAAACCCTAGAGATCACTATAGGAGGTACTATCATATCTATGAGAGAGAAGGACATGATAAAATATATTGTTGATATAAATCCATGATGCAACACAAGGAGGGGGTCAATGAAGAATTTTCTTTTTTAGCACCAATAGTTTTACTATTTGCTTATAAGTAAGAAAATGACACATTATTGTCATTCATACTTGTATGATAAAATATACTTCATCCTCTAATAATGATCAAATAAGAAAAGAGGTTGAATATGAGATTTCAAATGATACCCAAACCACTCTTTTCTCAGCTCTTGTTGACCCATCCAATGATGATGCTAAGAGAATCAAACCCCTCTTGTAGCAAGGCAGGGGAGGGAAAAAGACTTCTGTCAAAAACCATAAATGAATATCCTCTCATGTAATGTGAGAGGCCTCAATGATCAGGACAAGAAAATACTGGTTTTGACCATGAGGAAATAAGTTAGACCTACTATCCTTTTGTTACAAGAAACTAAACTTGAATAAAGCAATATGGGGAGAATTGTCAAACTTATTTAGAAAAATAGTGAGTTCATCGCTAGCCCAACTCAAGGAACCTTAGGAGGACTTCTATGTCTATGGGATCCTACCAGAGTAGAAGGAATACTTCTATCCTCTTTTGATAGAGGTACAAATATTCTATTTAGACAACAAATCAAGGTGTATTCTTTCCAATATCTATACTCCCAATAATACTCAAGGGAGGCTTGCTTTGTTGAATACCCTCAACCAGATGAGAGTATTTTTTACAAAACAACCTTGGATACTTGTACGACATTTCAATTCCCTTTGTATCCATCTGCAAAAAATGGAGGCACTGCCATTTCATCAAGATGCTATGAAGACTTCAGAGGATTTTTTGACAACAATGAACTAATAAATGTTCATCTCAAAGGAATAAAATCCACCTGGAGTAATAGGAGAGTTGGCAGCCAACTTATTCAACTAAGGCTCGATAGATTCCTACTATCTAAGGAAGCCATCCATTTATTCAGGGATGCCACCCTCCACTCCCTCCCAAAAATTGGATCAGACCACAACCTTTTAATTTTTGAAGATCTCAAACTTGCATCAGTCTACAAGATCCCCTATAGGTTTGAAGCCATGTGGACTTGTTGGTTAGAGATTTGCCTTAGGTAAGGATTTGGTATTTTAGTGTGCCTTAGACCCGACCAACATTAAAGGCAGAGAGAAAGAGATGCCTCCCGTACCGATCTCCAGAGATGGGCTAGTTCCCTTGCTATTCTAACTAGGGGTTTTGAGATAAAGGAACAGGAAAGAAATGGGAAATGACTGAAAGGGATGGGAAATATGGCCACGAGCCAGATAGAATAGGGGTGATGGACTAACAACATGAAAACTCTATTGCATTCTGAACCAAATAGCCCTCAAATACAGATAACTAACAGAATTTAAACCAGAACAACTAGCATGCATAATCTCCGGGGCTACTCCAGAGTCCCTACCTTATCGAAACTAAATCCAGATAATAGAATTCAATTTTACAGTTAAAGCATAGAATAATAGAAGATAAGCAATAGAAGACATACACATGAAAATAGAAGTCCAGGTCTAGAGCTAGACATCAGTTGTATTGATAGCATAATTCAGGTTTTCATTTAGCCTCTAGCAAACATCCATCCATTTTACAATAAAAGAGCAAGCTTATATAGATAATTTTGTCGCTTGAACAATAAATGTTGATTAACAAAATATGGCGGTGGAAGCCAAGATAAGGATTACAAGGAGGTACAATCACAATGTATTAACCAGGCATGGCAAAGACTAGTGACTCCTCAAAAATATCATTAAACCCCTTCAATGCTATGACAGATCCAACTCGCTAGTGATGTCTCCCTACTCGTGGGGATCGCTTCCATGGAAGATATGCTTGAAATCCCAGAACATCCTATCTGGAAGCTTATCAAAAGGTTTGTACCTAACCGAATAAGGATGTTATTCAAATTGTCGATGTGGAGAGCCTCCAGAAGGTGATGGCACGATGGTCAAACGAGTCAACTAGTGCACTCCCCGTGTACGTCCCACCTAGGCGCACTGCTGAAGGTGCACCTGACCTGGGGCGCACTACTCCTATGCGCCTGACCTTGGATGCACTGTTGAAGGTGCACCCGATCTAGGGCGCATTGCTCCTATGCACCCAGCCTTGGGTGTACTGCTCTTGTGCGTTCGACCTTGGGCACACTAATCCTATTCACCCATCCTAGGGTGCACTGTTGAAGGAGCACCTAGCCTAGGGTGCACTGCTCCTATGCACCCAACCTAAGGTGCACTGCTCCTGTGCGCCCAGTCTTGGGTGCACTACTGAAGGTACGCCTGACCTAGGGTGCACAGAAGAAGTGCACCCAAGGTGGGTGCACCGAAGCAGTGCACCCCAGGTTGGGTGCATAGAAGAAGTGTGCCCAAGACCAGGCACATTGGAGCAGTGTACCCAAGACTGGGCACACAGAATAAGTGTGCCCAAGGTCGGGCGCATCGGAGCAGTGCACCAAGGTCGGGCACATAGAAGAAGTGCGCCTAAGGCTAGGTGCATCGGAGTAGTGTACCCCGGCTGGATGCACGCTCTGCATCATGCACTTCAAAGATGATTACACTCATTTTGAGGAGGTTAATAGATGTAGTTTAAAAACCTCTCTAATGGGCACATTAACCAAGGCACTGCACAAAGTAGAATTAAGTACACAAGTCTCTATGCTTCATGCTCTTCAAAGATGATTGCTTCTAGCTTTGATGGTTAATATTGGGATCCGCACCCTGTCATTGTTTATCGTATCGAAGATCTTTTGCGGTGCCCACAAATTATTCCAAACATTAACTCTACGCAGGCAACTTTATTGCAGGTGGGTGTGTGTCGGGTCTATAAGAGATCAGACTATTCAATGGATACATCTTTTGAAACCCTAAATCTATTGCACACTCCACCATTGCTGAATGCTAGAAGAGCACTGTTTTGTCTGCACACTTGCCAATTATTTTTGAAGCACTCTCAGGGCAAGCTGTACTTGAACTTGGTTGTCTCCAAGGCACTCTTGGGTTTCACCATAGAAAAATTGGTAAGAAGGGAGAGCCCAAGCAAAAAAAGGAGAGGGCCCCAAAACTACAGAGGTCGAACAAGGGGCGGTAAAAGAAAAGAAAACAAAGCCATCATCATATTCACACGAATATAAACTAAGGTTCGGGACTGTGTCCTCACTAGGACCAGTATAGACAAGATGTGCATGGACATTGAGTAGATGAAAGCTAAGGTATCTGAAGTGCACAATCAGGTGGTTGTTTATCACTCCCTTTTATACTGGTACCTGTGCACACTTGTGCATCCCTACCTAGAGTTGGTCTTTGCAATCGCCAAGGCCTACGATCCTTAGACTCGATTTGTTAAATATCCATCAGGAAACAGATTGTTCACCATTTCTACTAATAAAGTTCATACAACCTTTGCCTATGGGCGACAACCTCTTGATTAGGTCATCATCCAAAAAATTGATACCAAGGACCAAGCAGAAAGATACACCAATACAGCACATATGAGGCATTTTATGGAGGCCCATTGCGAAGAAACACTTGCGCTCGGAGTCTTGCCATAGCTCTCTATGCCTTTACAAAAATTCAAGAACTTCAAACTTTTCTCCATGCTGACATGGATTACTGGCCAGGCCTCAAAAGCCCAGGTAAATGCTTGGCAGGCGGCTATTGCTGAATGCATGTCCCATGGGGAATTTTATGTCGTTGATGTTGTATCAAGAGATAAGAGGCCCATATTCTTTGAATGGGCTGATTGGGTGACCCGAAAGCTACACCTCCGTCTGTGTGCAATGCAGAAGGGAGTCGTGGCATTCTGAAGTTGCTCTTTTTTGGTGTGGTACTTCTTCCACCAGCTACATACACACCCATGCTTCGCCTTCATCGACAAGAGTTGTACTAATAATAAGGGCGAGACACTCCCAGTGTATCAGTGGACTTCAGGCTTGTTGAGGCAAGAGTCTTATTACCATTTCAACCTAGTTTTTTTGGGTCCGGTGTTGCAGATCCTTACTGGCACCTGTGAGCGAGTGCCGAAAGAGATGAAAGATTATGTGATAGATCAACAACTCAGAGATATTTTTTGGCTAATGTAGGGGTTCATGATACGGATTTTGGGTTTCTTGGCAAACCCCTTCTGTTACTGTATTACGCTATTGAATACCTTTCTGCCCTTGAGGTTACTTGCTAGTGCGACTACGCAGACGATATGTACGACAAGGGGAGAAAAAGGTAGCACACCTGTCCTTGGCCTATCGAACTTGGCCCCATCAAAGTAATGAACAATAAACAAAATGTTCATCTGGCGGTCACCCTGTATGATTTTGGTCTGATAGACCTACCCCAATGGTGGAAATATGACCTAAATGGTGTCTTCAAATAAAAATTCCATCGTTGTCCATGCCCAAAAAATCGAGCAGCAGTGTAATAACCCTTCTGGGTGGGACCTAGAATGGCACATCGAAAATATATTCTCCTTCCCATCGTAGCACGATTTCTATATTATGGAGGCTAAGTACAACCCTAGGCGATTTTTGAAGTAGGACCCAAATGACCGAATATTCAAATTCGTGAAAGAGAAAGCATCCCAATGGTCGAAGGAGAAGATTACAAACTAGTGAGTGATGAGGTGCCATCACAAGAAAAAGCTATCTGAATCGATGTTGCAGATAGATCAAACATTTTATGATATATTTGATGATAGTTATGACTCTTACCATCCCTTATTCTTCGGTGATTGAGTGCCCAAAAGTTTTGAGAGTCCTAGTAGAGTGGATGACCTATACATACTACAAGAGCAACAAGCTAGTCAGGTGCCACCTATCAAAGGAAAAGGTAAGTAGTCAGTCCAAGAATAAAAGGCTGCTCCAAAGAAGAGAAGTGTGCCTGATGTGCTCGTGCCCTAGAGTGTCATGAAAAAGCCTTGCACTTTCAAATTTAAGGTCTCTGGCACAGTCAAATAAGGGGGTGCTTTAGAGGTCACTGTTTTGATGTAACAAGTATGGTAGGTCCAACCAGTACCATAGTTGCAGTAGGCACCATAGGTAAAGTAGGCTCCACAGTTACAGTCAGTACAATAGCCATTGTAGGCTAAAGTACCACTTATTGACCTAGAAAATGAAGCAGAATACGGAGAGAGAGAGGCCAACCCAATAACGCAGTAGTTCAATGCATCGGCTCTGGAGACGTCCAAGCCCATAGGTGCATCTTCTACTCCTCTCTTTTTCTCAACTGCCCCTATAGAAACCTAGCTTCTCAGCATCGAAACCCTAGTGCCCACCCATCTCTCATTCGACACCCATGTTGATGTTTTTACCAACCCCCTCTTGCAGACACAACTCCATACTCCTCTATCGACAGTCTTTGAGTCATTTGAGACTTTTGCAAAAGTCTCCAATGCCTTCTCCTTCTCGGTAACTTTTATTTATACTTATCGGAGTTCAGTGGTTTCTGTTACAACTTCTGTAACCACTGTAAGTCTTGACCAGCCTTCTTTCGTCCTCGCTCTTTCAGTTATTTCGACAATACTCACCATGGGGACAACTCCTCCTGAACCTAGCATCTTGACTTCAGTCGTGCAAACCCTAGCATACCCTAGAGTCTATGTAGTCATAACTCAAGCCCTTCCAGAAGCACCTGTCCAATTGAGCCCTTAGCGGGCTCTATTCCCCCTTACCCAATTTTTTGGCATACAATAACCTTAGCCCGAGGAGCTGGATTTTTATGAAGAAGGACCAATGGCTGAAAGTATTTGGAAGGTGTAGCAGAACTCCTCAACTTGATTCAAAATCCATAAAAGAAAAAGTGTGTAGGAGATTGCTCGATCGGAGAAGAGGGTAGTATTTGACCCTCAAAATATGCAGCTCCACTAGATGGAAAAGGCTTCCAAAGTACATAAGCCATTGAGTGAGATGAAACCAACAAATTATTCTTATCAATAGACGATGGAGGACCTGAAGGCTGCTGACCCTACAAAGAAAGCATGGAATATTCATATTGAGGCGACATCCCTCTATCTCCAAAATGATTATTTCAAGGATCACTACTATAACACTGAGGCCAAGAATACGCAACTTTAAGAAACCCTGGCACTCACACGAGGGCAACTCGAGGATGAGCAATCAAAAGTAAAATAGTTGCAGCAACAAGTGATTAACCTAGAGTAGGCATTGGAGGACACAATGAAATATTATGAGGAGCACCTCAGCATATAGGTAGAAGCCAAGGATCAGTTGTAGGTATTAGATGCTAAGATTCAGCAGCTAAAGACCAAGTTGGAGAGTAGGCCAGAACCCACTGCAATCCTATCCAAGGACCGAACCAAGGAGGCGCACGCTCACTTCTTAAGTCACTTCAGGAATAGGGCATTTCGGGTAGTCGCCATTCTAAGGTTTATTTGGGAAGCCAAACAGGTTGTTTCCCATGGTGCCTCCATTGTAGAAGAGGTCGAGGCAGAGGTTGATGAATGTTTGGAGCTGGCCATGAAGGCACGGACCCTAGGATGGTCGGTTGAACTTGCACCAATGTCTGACCTGGCTCGCTCATGGCCAGCCATTGATTCAACTCTTAGATCTTTCTTTAAGAAGGTCAAGGCAACCCAAAAATCCCAAGATCTCATAGACATGCTCGAGAGAGAGAGAAAAATCACTCTCATGTACTTTGAGACTGGAAAATAACGATTTTTCATGTTTTACTGATGAGTAGGACCATCTCCTAACTGAGGAAGAGTTGCAACCAGTGTGCGACTCTTTCGAAAGTGACACCTTAGAAATCGACGGTTGGGAAGAGCCTGTCACTAAACTCCAAGTAATGCAGTATACCTCCAAATTTATGATAATCCAAGCCTGTCTTGTGGATCTAAGTGAGAGGCTCACTTTTTTTAAGTCTAACATTTAGAAAAGTTTGGGTATCTTTTTTTAGAGCTCCAGAAGCATAATGATGTCCATGACAATGACTGGGCCTTGGTCCAGGCAACCTACAAAGCATTCAAAAGGAGCTTGCACCGCCTGAGTCCCCTCAGCAACAGGGAGAAAACTAGGCGTAGGGTGATATTCATACAGTGGAGGTTCCCACTCACCAAGAGGGCAAAGGCAAAAACCTTAGGACCCAACAAGACAAGGGTCAAGTGCCTCAAGATGAAGTGCCTCCGAACGAAAGAGATAGACCGCAAGAGGAAGTCAAAGCACAAGGAAAAGATGAGGCACATAAAGAAATTCATGCTGAGAAAATTATTAATACTCAAGAGACAACTCAAAACCTACAAGGTAACAAAGAGGATGAGCCCCTAGATGAGGTGCCAGGCCGAGACGAAGAGCAACATAACAAAAATCATGAGGGAGAAGAGTCAAGAGAAGATTCCACTGCTACCGACGGGAAATCGAAGAGCGATGATGATTATGATGAAGATGATGACTCTGAGCCCAGTGGATAAGGCCTGGGATGTCGACATTGAGGCAAGCTCAATTTCCAAGAGAGCCGCCAGAGATGTTGCCATTTTTGCAACATAGTATATAATTAGCCTTCTAGGTAATCTTCCCCTACGCGGTCATGGATTTTTGCATCAAGTGTCTTGTCACATTTCATCCTCAAAAACCAAGGAGGAGCCTGAAACTTTGCTCCAAGATTTTGAAATAGTAGTACGCCCAAGGCTGAGCGCATCTTCAGTAGTGTGCCCAAGGCTAGGTGCACAAGAGCAGTGCACCCAAGGCTGGGTGCATAGGAGCAGTGCACACAAGGTCAGGCACACAAAAACAATACACCCAATACCGGGCACATAGCAATAGTGCATCCAAGGCTGGGTGCACAGGGGCAGTGTTCCCCAGGCTAGGTGCACCTTCAGCAATGCGCCTAGGCAGGGCATACATAGGGAGTGCGACAGTTGACTCGTTTGACCATCATGCCATCACCTTCTGGAGGCTCTCCACATCGACAATCTGAAGAACATCCTTATCCGATCAGGTGCGGACCTTCTAAGAAGCTTCCAGATGGGAAGTTCCAGGATTTCAAGCATATCTTCCATGGAAGCGGTCCCCGCGATTAGGGAGACAGTGCCAGTGAGCTGGATCTGTCAGAGCATTGAAGGGGTTCAATGATATTTTTAAGGAGTCACTAGTATCTGCCATGCTTGGTTAATACATTGTGACTGTACCTCCTTGTAATCCTTATCTTGGTTGCCACCGCCATATTTTGTTACTCAACATTTATTGTTCAAGCGATAAAATTCTCTATATAAGCTCGCTCTTTTATTGTAAAAGGGATGGATGTTTGCTAGAGGCTAATTGAAAACCTGAATTCTACTATCAATATAGTTGATGTCTGGCTCTAGACTTGGACTTCTATTTTCATGTGTATGTCTTCTATTGCTTATCTTCTATTATTCCATGCTTTAATTGTAAACTTTAATTCTATTATCTGGGTTTAGTTTCTGATAATGTAGGGACTCTAGAGTAGCCCTGGATATTATGCATGCTAGTTGTTCTGGTTTAATTTATGTTAGTTATTTGTATTTGAGGCTATTTGGTTCAAAATGCAATGAGTTTTTGTGTTGTTAGTCCATCACCCCTATTCTATCTAGCATATGGCCATATTTTCCATCCCTTTCATTCATTTCCCATTTCTTTCCTGTTCCTTTATCTCAAAATCCCTAGTTAGAATAACAAGGGAACCAACCCATCTCTAGAGATCGACACGGGAGGCATTTCTTCCTCTCGGCCTTTCAATGTTGGCTGGGTCTAAGGCGCACTAAAATACCAAATCCTTACCTAAGGCAGATCTCTGACCAACAGGACTCAACACCCTGATCTCAGGGTACGCATAGCTGAATGGTGGGATCAAAATTTCTCTATCCCTCCCATCACCCAAATTTCCAAGAAATTATGCTTCATCAAATCCAACCTTCGAGTTTGGAATAAGGAGGTTTTTGGTAATATTTTTTAAAACAAGCAAATCATCAAGGAAATATTGGAAAAAATAGAATATCAAATTCGACAAGGGAATCTGGAGCAGCAAATCAGGGATGAAGAATGAAGGCTCTTATCTGACTATCATAATGTTCTTGCAAAAGAGGAAACCTTATGGAGGTAAAATTCTAGAGTTTTGTGGTTAAAGGAGGGAGACTCAAACACAGTTTTCCCATGCCTTAATCACAACTTTAATAAAACTAGGGAGTTAGTCAATAGTGACAGATTTGCCACGTCCAACATTATTGAGATTCAATCTGAAGTTTTTGCTCACTTTGAAAATCTCCTTGGTCATCATCCCACCAACTCTATCCAATCTTGCAACTCTCTGCTCCACCATATTCCTAACCTCATAACTTCTAATACCATTGCACACCTCCTAAAAACCTTCTCCCATGATGAAATCAAGGAAGCCCTCTTTTCCATGTAGGTGGACAAGGCCCCAAGCCTAGATGGGTTCTCCCTTCACTTTTTCCAGTGCTTATGGGATATTGTGGGGAGGTATATCTACAAAGCTATCAAAGTACGTCCATAAGTCAAAGGCCATCCCCAGGGATGTCAACTCAACTTTCCTAGCCTTTATTCCCAAATCTTCCATTTGAAGGAATCTTTATGACTTTCGATCCATAAGCCTGTGCAATGTCATCTATAAAATCATCACTAAATTCATGACCAATAGAATGAAAGGAATTATTTCGCATATTATCGATCACTGGTAGGGAAGCACTATCCAAGGCAAAACCATCACAGATGGGTTATTTCTATCCATGAACTCGTGCACTCTATATCCAAAAGCAAAAAGGTTGGTTTATTTCTCAATCTTGACATGAACAAAGCCTTTGATAGGGTATCATGGGATTTCCTCTTTGCTATCCTATATAAGTTTGGTTTCCATCATGAGTGGATTGGTCTCATCAAAGCTTGCATAACGATATCCTGGTTCTCTATATTCATAAATGGGTCTACTGCTAGTTATTTCAAAAGTGCAAGGGGACTAAGAGAGGGTGATCCCTTATCTCCCTTTCTATTCATAATCCTCATAGAATCCCTAGGGAGAGGCCTCAAAGTTGCCTGCTCCCATAGAGCCATTTTTGGCATCAAGGCTTCGTCCCTCCTCAGGTTATTTACCCATCAACAATTTGTTGATGATACCATCCTGGCCACTTTAGCATCCATTGTTGAAGCTAAATTCATCAAGACCATCCTTAACCTGTATGAGGATGCTATCGATCGTTTGGCCAACTACCTAAAAAGAAAAATCTTTTTCATCAACACTCCTATTGCCAGGTAGATGAATATTGCTTGTGTCCTCGGATGCACCATTTTTGAGCTCCCTTCTTCTTATCTTGGCCTTCCTCTCTTAATCGGTAATCTAAAAGAAAGCATATGGAACAATGTTCTTTAGAGACTCCAAAAGAAGCTTACTAGGTAGAAAGGAGCTCTCCTCAACCAGGCAACCAAAGCAACCCTTGTGCATGCTTGCCTCCAAAGCATTCCACTATACTTCATATCCATATTTAAAGCTCTTGTAGTGATGTACACCAAAATTGAGCAAATTCAAAAAAAATCTTTAGATAGGGTCGAACAATAAGAATAGGTTCCCCTTGGTGGTGTGGGATAGATATGCACCAAGAAAGCTCAAGGAGGACTAGGATTTAAGAAAATTAGCAAAATGAATTTAGCACTAATATCCAAGCAAGGTTGGAAAATCTTCAAAAATGCCAATGTTGAGTGGGTTTCTATTATTAAAAGAACCTGCAACATCATAGGTTCATGGATTAAGGAACACCCCAAACTAGATGTACATTATGGAATTCAGTCCTCAAATCTAGACCCATAGTTTAGAAATGCACTAGATGGCAACTTGGGGATGGGTAACTCATTGAATTTTGGAAGGATGCATGGATCTCTGATCATCCACTAATTGATGATCCCAACCTTGATATGAAACATGTTACTAACCACCTATTTGGAAACAAAGTCTCTCACTTCATGACTCAAATTCATGTAGACTTATCTGGAGAATGATCCCTGTGAATGATCTTAGCAAGAAACTCATTGTTGCTACCAATTCATTGACTTCTATCCTCAAGGATTGTATCATTCTCAACAACGGTCCTTCTGACTCCCTTGTTTGGAGAGATTGTGATGATGACCAATTCATCATTAAGACAACCTATTTCCTGCAAGATGCCCCCATTACTTGCATAATCCCAATCAAATCCATTTGGATTAAAATTCTGATACCAAAGATCACCTTTTTCTCCTGGTTGGTGGCTCAAAACAAGATTCTAATCATTGATAATCTCCAAACTAGAGGTATGATTATCCCCAACTGCTATTATCTTTTCAATCCAAATGGGAGTCAACTCACCACCTTGTTCTTGAATACCCATTCTCAAGGACTGTTCTCAATTTATTTTTGTCACCTTCAATATTGAGTGGGTCCAGCCAAACATGATTCTTGAATTATTCACCCAATGGTCTAATCTCTTCATGAACCCCCAAATAAAAGCTATGTGAACCTTCTGCTTGCATCACTTCCTTTGGAAAGTGTGGCTTGATCATAATAATAGATCCTTTTCCAATACTTCCAAGGATCCCCTTTCTATTGGTAGTAGGGTGGTGTGCACTATTGTTGAAAATGCCCAGCTTGTCCCTTGCTTGAGAGACCTTGACCCTGGACTTGAAGCCATGATCGCAAGATCACTCAAAAGTTCTATGGAGTTTTCGACATCGGCTATTCCTTCAACTATCAGATCCAACATCAGATGGGTTCCTCCTCTAGAAGGATGGTTAAAATTAAACTTTGATGGTGCTACTAAAGGCAACCCTAGAAAAAAAAGAAGTGGTGGCATTGTTAGAGACCATTATGGTAATGTCATCATCGCTTACATAGAGAATTTGGGCTCACAAACCAAACATGTTGTTGAAGCCAAAGCTCTTTATTGGGGACTTACCATTCTAGGAGATATTCCTTGCAAGTTGGTCATTAAAGGGGATTCGTTGAACATCATCAATTATCTCAAAGGTGACAAGATTTTTGCATGGAGAGTTAGTAACCTCATTTTTGAATCCAAGTGACTTCTCTGCATCCGCCCTAATATTTCCATTTAGCACATTTATAAGGAGGGAAATCGTGTTGTTGACTTGATGGTCAACTTGGGCCTCCATGCAAAATCCCTTGATATTTGGTGTGTTGCCTTTCTCCAAGCATTAATTGATGTTTTTGCTAATGATTAGCCTCTATCACTTTAAGTACTTTGCAAGGCTCACCCTGGCTTCCTAGCCATATGGTTTATCTATCCTTGTCCACCTCTGGTCCCCCACTACTTTGCCACCTGCCACCCTACTCATCCCCACTCCGTCATCCCGTAATTCCTCCATCGTGACCCCACTCACCCTTGGCCTGGCACCATCCATCCCATTTCCACCTATGACCTCCCAACCACCTATATACCTTGGCCCTACCTTCTTGGTAATCCCACATCTGTTGTTGATCCCATAGACTCACAAATATTGGCCTTGTTGGTGTTAGCACCATAATAAAAAACCCTTGGATTAATCACTCCCAAAGAATTTTCTCTGCTAGCTTTGGATATAATTATTTCCAAGATGCCTATGTTGATAGTTCTACTACCTTCATTTGTGATCAATATTGTTTAATTATTTCCAAGATACATTTTTAGTGGTTCCTTTCCCACACTGGGATCATTCTACATAACTGGGCACGCACTACAATGATCCATAGTGATCATATGGACATCTCCACCACCTTCATCTATGATCAAAATCATATAATTATTTCTAAGAAGCCTTTTTGGTGGTTCCTTTTCCACACTAGGATTGTCCTGCATGATTAGGCACATGCTACAAGGATATGTAGTGATCATGCGCATCAACAGCTTTGGAAATGTCTTAATTCTAGAAATCTCGGTATGTGTCTAGCCCAAGCCTCTATTGGAATTCCCTTCTTGAAGATCTATAAATGGGAATACAAGGATAACCTTAGGTAAAACCAATGCCTGAGACCTCTCCCCTCTTTAAGTCTGAAGAGCATTTTCACTATAGAAGAGTCCCTACATCAGTCAACAATGGCCCTGCTTGAGCTCGAAATACTACAAATTGATCCAGTTGTAGAGGATATCCTTGTCAGCCATGGATTCCTTCTCTTCATAAATAAATTTAATGGGATCAACATGGATATATCTGATGCATTCATAAAGATGTGGAATCAGGGATGCATCATCGTTCACAAGCTACCAGTCAAAGTTAGTGTATGGATGTTAGCTAAAGTTTTTGAGATTCTGAATGATGGGTTCGTTATTCATCAGGATAAGAATTCAATGGTAGTAGAGACTAACCATTTCATTGACTGAGGAAAGAAGCTCATAAATGGAAAAGGTGGGATTGTGAGGACATCACTCCTGATCCCCTAGGATAGAGTTATTATCCCTGTGATGAATTACTTTAGCATCTACAAGATTGATGTTCCCCTACGTAGTTTCCACCTTACATTCTTAAACCATCTTAGGGATGTCAAAGTAATTAAAATTCCTGATAATTTGTTTAGATCCAAGGCAATATCCATTGACAATGTTAAAAGGAAACTTTTCCCACCTGATCCATCGAGGCCTGCATTTAATCTTGTAAAAGCATACCCTTGATAAACAGATCCACAAAGTAGTTATCACTTGCACTATCAACCCCTTTAATCCATCTAATGATCAATGCTCAAGCCATGATTCCCCTATTATTGGTGCTCCCAGTGATGATGATGAAGTGGATATTGGGTCCCCTAATTCTTCTAAGTCATTAAAAAAGCCTATCTTGAGCCCTCCTCAGGAAGATTCTCCCCAGTTCGGTAAATTTGTGCTTCGACATCGCTTCATGAGGAGCAAAAAAGTTGGGAGTAAACGCAAGGATAGTACAAAAGCCGTGCGGGAGTCCCCAACCAAAATAAGTGAATATCAAGGGCCCCCCTTTGAAGGTGATATGTGATGACAATCCTGCCAATGCAAAGGTGTCTGACTCCAAAGGTGAATCTCTGACCAACTTGTTTCAAAATACCATTTTTGGTCCCTTCGCCAACACTATGATGATGCTTTCTACTACTGCTAATGAATCCAAAGCTGCTTGGACTCTATACAACCAAGTTGCTAAGGTGTTGGATGATATCTATAGCTAGCTAAGATATCACCATAAGGTTAATGTTGAATATATTACAATCAATGATGATTTAACCTAGGACAAAGTCTTTCCTTTTTGTTTTGTTGTTCCACATTTTTTTCTTCATCTTGGAACCATCTGTTGGTTTCGTTTTGTATGCTAGGATTACCTTTATGGGACCAATGTTTGTTTTTGTGTTGTTGTAGGTTTGTTGACCTGTTATTTTTGCTTATCCAAATGTAAGTAAGGTTTTGGGGCCCTTTCAAAATCCACTCATCTAATATACCAAAAAAAGTATATACTTCACTGGAATGACATTGATTTCTTATATGGTAGGTTAATTCTTTGTTTGAATGGCAATAGGGTTCTAAGATTGGATGATATTGACAATAATTTTATTTTTCAATGAAACAATGCCTGTTAAATGGTAGCCAACTCAGGTGGCCATTGGTTTAAATGTCAACAACTTGTTCCTCAATCAAATGATGCTCATTCAAAGTGTCCTTTATCCCAATGACACTTATTCATCACCTAAATGACACTCTTTTAGATGATTTCACTTGAATGACACTTAGTATACATTTAAACAACACCATGTTCAAATGATAGACTATTTAGATGGTAATGAATTGAAGGGCAATGAACTAAATGATCAACAACTTAAATGGAAACTAATTGAAAGGTTCCCTTTGCTTGAATGCCACTTCTACTTTAATGTCAACTAGTTTAAATGATGACTGATAGCTACATGAATGGTACTTGATACCCCCATGAAAGATTCTCACATAATTTTGTTGAACAACAATTTGATTGAATGTTCTCCACTTGACCATTGATAATCATTTGAATGGTAGTTTGGCTTCTATCTATCTATATATATATATAGCAATATTATTTTATTGACACACTATATTGCAGTTGTATAGAAAGAACATATATGGTAATCACACATACAACATATCAAGATAGTCTCATGATGGTGTTCTTCCACTTGAACAGTGAAATGTTGATCAATCCTCTTGCACTAAGATATACAACCTTTCATAGCGAAAACTATTCAATATGAATGACTCATTTCTTAGACCATTAGCCTCTAAATAAAAACTAAACAAATAATGGCTACTAGATGTTAAAATTAATGTGTATTTTATCCCTATTGCTTTACCTATGACATGTGTCCTTGACACTTGTCATTTTTGGGTTTAGCTTGGTGACATGTGTCACCTACCTCTTGTATTATTTATACTCATGAAGTCAATAAACATCTCATCTCTTTCAGTCCCAACATTTGGTATCAAAGTAGGTTTCCTGTCTTGTAGGTTTGAGGGGGGAATTACCTCTTTGGCAATTCTCCCCTCCCCCTCCCTTCTCCCCCATTGGTGCATCTCCATTCCTTATTCAAAAGCTCAGGTATTATGCTATCCACTTTTTTGGATCAGAAACCAGAAAGCCAATGGAGGAGATGATTTCATGGCTACCCCTGAAGCTTCAATGCTTGGGGCCATGAATTTTTCAAGTTTTTGATCTAATTTTTTTTCAAAAAATAGGGGTGTGCAACCATTAGGACTTCCCAAAATGTCACCCATCCCAGTTCTACTCTACCCAAAATATGCTTAATTGCAAAGTTTTTTTAGGATGGATCGACCATGGGCACTCCCCATAGACTTGTGAATGGTAACGACTACAACCAAATTTAATCCAACCTGTGGTGAGGATTATGTGCAATAGTTCTTTGGGAGCTCTCATACAATGAAAACTTGCATAACACTAGAGTTCAGGTAGAGGAATACGATGTAAAGTTCTATTGCAACCACTGTGCAGTTTCTAAACCTGATTCAGTTTTGTAAGTTCCTGGTCATGCCACGATGCACAAGCATGGCTCTACTACCACATTGCTCCATTGTTTTTGCGAACTCTTCTAATGGCTCAAAAAAATTATAGTAACCCAAATCATGGTGAAGCCCGACGCTGATTTGGAAGGTGCAAGCCATGAGGGCGGCCATGAAATTTGGTACCAAATTTTGTATAACAACATTCATGTTGCTCACCTCCATAACAAAGAGCAAAGGATATGTGCAGTTTTGGCTTGTTATAGAAGGTTTTCACGATTTTGTAATCGAGACGTCATGGATGCAGTGGTAGGGAAACCCCCTTTACCGATGGTCGCAAATCATGCTAATGGGCACCTGGAGGATGTGTTGCTTCGGTGGATATTGTAAAAAAATAACTAGCTTTGCAAATTTTATGCGTCACAAGATTGGCAATTTTTACTGCATCACGAGCTTGACAAGTTTTACTGCGTACGCCTCCATAGGACTAGAAGAATTATGGCACCCAAGATGGTGATATCTTCCAAGTCGACACCATCTAATGCATGTACATGTACTTGTGGTCATTATTGGTTGTTCCCATTTGATTCAACTGTGTAGGTGGCATTAGAACTATAAGAATAGTGCACTCGTGTGTTGATGTCGTGCATTGATCTACCTCTTGGGCACCATACCAACTATAGATACCTCTATTTTTTTCTTATTCATCTGCCACTATAGTGGTCAACATTATCTCATCATCAGTAGGCCACCATTTGCCTCATCTCAGTGCACGACCAACCATTAACGCGACCATTCAGCAATGCCCTCCCACTGTGGTGCCATCCCTTTTACAACAACCCTCCATGTTTCCCCACACAAAAGAAGTTTGCCAAAGAGAATAAAGACAATGACACCCAAGGAGAATGTTGGGACTAAAAGAGATGAGATGTTCATTGACTTCATGAGTATAAATAATACAAGAGGTAGGTGACACATGTCACCAAGCTAAACCCAGAAATGACAAGTGTCAAGGACACATGTCATAGGTAAAGCAATAGGGGTAAAGTACACATTAATTTTAACATTCCACCTTAATGTGTACTTTCCAATAAAAAAGGTAAGTCAACATTAAGGGGGAATATCTCTAATGTTGACTTGCCTTTTTTATGCAAATATGTTGGCGTCATTTGTGAGGGTAGTGAAGTCATCATGTCTACCAAAAATGTTGAGGGCATGGGATTTGACCTTTGGAATTCTAAAGTCCTAAGGACTGGGGGAGGAACCCCTGGCCATTTGAGCTAAGGTGCCAATGTAACACATAAGGCAAAGTTTCTTGTATAAACCCCTTAAATTTTGCATGTTATGTGTTAAATCCATTTTTTACTTCCTTTATACATGCATGGTTAAAATTGTATCATCATAATGCAGGAACATACTCCTCTCAATATTTAGAGTATTCATTATAATATTCCAAAAAAATAAATTTTAGAGGGAAAGAGAGATTTCTTGACTAAAATAGATAGTTACCTAGAGGCAAAATAAGAAACTGTGTTGAATTGGGACCACCCCTAAAATTTCATAAAATACAAGAATGCTAATAGTTAGTTTGTATCTATCACACTTTTCTTTACATAACCTTTTAGTGGAATATAACCATATATGACATCTTCTCATGCCAATGCAACAAAAAAGTTAGACAATTTTAGCAACTTTGTCAAGTGGCTTAGAGGTCTTTGCCATGCAAAAAATTGTTCCCATAACTTCATTGGTATTTGGGGTCTATCAAAGTATGTTTAGCCTCTTATTTTCTTCTTTCACAATGACTGTACATGATATCCTCTCATCTATGCTACTATTGATCACAAAATGCCAAAATAGTAATGGAAATGGATTTTTTTGAAAAATCCATAAATGGCAAATGAGATTTGCAAAAAACCTCAAGAAAATCAATCCTAAACCTAGGGCATCCATCTGGTCAAGAATAGAAAAAATTAAATTGGTGGATTGAGTGGAAATATAGGAACAAAGGAACCTATCAGTGAACATTTCTCCTAGAGCAAATTTGTTGAATCTAGTGAGATCCTCTAGGATTTTATTTAAAACCCTTTTTTCAAATTATAAGTGGCTTACAAACATTTTTGAGGTTCTCCAAACACTGTTTCCCTTAGGAGATATCATAGAAGCTAATTTTCCTTAGACAAGTAATCGAGTAAGGGAGATTCACACCCACTCTAATACCATATTTGACTTAACAATATTTTCCAAAAATGAATGGTATCAACACATTACCCAAAAATACTAAAAATAAATACACATAATGAAATGCATGCAATATAAGGGGTTTCCATAGATACCAAATAATAACTCTAAACGAAAATAAAATATACTCCATCATCAAATGATTAGTATAAGGGGGTATTTATACCCAATTACAAGTTACCTTTAGGCCAAGGTTAAGAAATCGACCTTTAGGTTAAATAATAAAATATTATAATAAACCTTTACAAGGTTCACAAGGGCCCTAAGACTTATACATACAGTAAAATACAAATTCGGTCATGGACTCAAGTGAAGCTTAACCACCACATATTTGAATATGGCAATATTTGAACCTAGGTCTCCCCATTAGGAGCCTATATATTTAACCACTTGAGCTTATTCCATGTGATTCATCACTAACTATTTCAGCTTTCTATATTGAACTAAATTTAGGACTATAGTAACCTAATAATTCCTTGAGAACTTTTTACTTTTATGGCCATATTCATATCTCAAAATTTCCAAGATACTATCTTCAATATCAATTTTTTATTCTTATATATGGGACTAGCCCCACTCCTCATTAACATCTATGATTTTTTTTTTGGTTTTTCAAATCAATATCTCTTTGGGTTTTATTTTATTTTTAGTAAGCTATTTGGGATTAAAAAATGCCCCATTTGTATTACATCATGATGACATGGTGGTATTACAACTTCATAGTTATGAATATATCACTTGACAAGATTAGAACCTTGGTTTCCTCCTTGAAAATAGAGGAATTCAACCAATAGAGTTAATTACATTTGATATATTTCTCTTTGTTATTGCTTAGGGTATTCCTCTATTTTCCACTCACATCAATCCTTTCTTCCTCATAAATATATTTCATTTTACTAGGTTGTTTCGAGTTTGACTTACATATAGGACTGAGTAGCCTAATAGTGGAGACTTTGAAACTCTGAATAGAGGTCCAAGGTTTGAATGTTGTGGGAGGTAGGGTTGTACACTATGTTTAAGTAAGTAGAGTATGGATGGGAATAACTATATATTGGGTAAATAATATCTATCTCATATGGTCTATTGCCTTGTAGATGTTAAAACTACTTTATCCCTTTTTACCCTTTTTGCCTTGGATAACCTAATTACAAGGTACAACCTTGAATTTTTTATATGCTACCTTGGAATCAATAAAGTACAATGAAAATGCTCCATGCTAATTTATTTCTTATGCTACCCTAAAATCCCTAAACTATCATGGGCAACCTCCGTACTATTTTTTTTAATATGATGCCATGAAAACCTTAAGTGTAAAGGATAACTTCTATACTAATATTTATTTCTATTACAAGGACATAATTTTTTACTATTTAAGAAAAATCATGATGATTAATGTGGATCAAGCTTAATCTCTTCTACCTTTTTTGCTCTAGAAATTGACTATACATCTTTTGAAACTTTAATTTCTTCTAAATTTGAACTTCCACATTGTAATTTCTCATCATTGTATCCTTCTTAATTTTTCAAATGTTTGTTCATAAGGAACTATGAAAGCCTTTTCCATATGTTGAGGTAGAAGGGATTTCTTTCCCATTTTTGGGAGTAAAAGATCCTTGTACTAAGCCATGTTTTACTATCATATGGTCCCATTATTATAAATTTGGGTTTGTCTCACCACTCACACTTTTTATCTCTTTTTCAACTATTTTTGCTTTGCAATCTCTTGCTATATATCTGGTCTCATGGCACGTGCAATGTTAAAAAGATTTTTTTTGTAGTTATTAATTGAACCTATTTTGTTGATTCAAATTTAATCACAAATAAGTTTGTTAAATGTTTTCAAATATCCATAGCAACACATATCTATGTATACACAACTTGATTTCACTCCCTAGAAGTCAATGATTCTTGGATGAACTCTTTTAGAATATTGCTAATATTTTCAAAATCTCCTTATCAATAAACTAATATGAAATTCCATAAATCCTAACCCATGTTAGAAGCCTTTCAACACTTTTTATCTCCATGAAAACATTGCACTTCATGGTATTAAATATAATTCAACCTTCATATAAAACATGGGTTACCACCCATTATTTTATCCCTAAATTCTAAGCTAGAGAAGATGATGAGAAAATATACTTTTATAAGGAAATATCCACTTTATTTTTATTTAGGTTTTAACTTCCGAATAAAGTGTCCAATATTTGTTGAGCTTATATTAACCCTCTTTTGTTAAGAACCATTATATCAATCTCTTTCATCATTGGTAATAACTCACAATGAATCATATACGACCAGAATATATATTATCATAAATCCATTCTTCCTTTTACTTTTGATAAAAAAATTACTTACACCAATGAGGACATCCGTACTTCTAGTTAGGGATACCCTAAATGAATTTTTCCCTTACTACACAAGTTCTCATCATACAAATATTTCATTCTTTGAAACATTTCAAATATATGGAGGAAAAAAATCTAAAAGTAAGGCTAATTTGCTAGTCACACTCACTCCCTACATGTGCTTAAACTTACTTCTTGCAAGTATTTTTTTTTGTATTTATTCATTTTTATTCCAAGATTCTAAAGATAGGCTACCATTCCATATCTCACAACCAGATAAGATTGTGTGTAAACAAAATACTATATAATAGGCACCTTTCTTTCTCTAATCCCAAAAATTAGCATTTTAACTCTTATTTTCTAAGGTATAAAAGACATTTCAACCTTCATAGATTCTTTTTTCAATGCTACTATCACAATTTATATTGTGATTAGCTTCGATGCCTAGATACTTGTAGGATTGAACTTTTTCAAGGGGAAATTATCAAAGAAAAATAATTTTGGGATTTTCACAATCATAATAATAGTTTTATTAATATTTTTTTTGGTAAGTAGATATTTTATATACAAAATGAGTTTTTTAAGAGGATGCCAAAACCTTATAACATGAGAGGTCGTAGCCCTTAGTAACAAAAGGAGCCCCTTGGGCTAGTACAATAGAAACCATAGTAAACCTTACCAAAAAAAACATAGTAATGCCCAAGAGGGCTACATCAGAAACCTCAAACTAGAGGTAAAACATGCTGAAAAAACAACAAAAAGAAATAGATACATCCATTCTAAAAATCGTTGCCTCTGACAGACGATAAAAAGGATCACGTCCCAGGAAAACTGTCGCGACGCTCCCCGTGCCCGTCCACCCAAGCCCGATCCTCTCTTCTTGCTTATGTGGAATTATTAGTGATATCTTGGCTGGAGACCTTCTCCACGTCCACCAAAAACAACTGCCGCCACACCATGAGACATGTGGACAGTAATCCCTTATTTGCCAAGTGGTCGGCTAAACCATTGCCCTCCCTGTATGTGTGCTTGACTTGGACCAGGTTCCTCTGGAGGAGGAGGTTCCTGGCCTCAGAAATGACATTGAAAACTTTCCATGTCGGATCCTGGGAATTCATCATGTAGTTAATGATGTTCAGTGAGTCCCCTTCAACTACCAAGGTACGGGGATCCTTCGCAATGACCTCGATTCCTCTCAGAAGTCCTCTGGCCTCCGCAACATGATTGGTTTGAAACCCCAAGTTTTCACAGAAAGCCAGGACAAGTTGTCCATTATGGTCTCTAATTGATCCACCCACAACGATCGCCCCTAGGTTACCCCGAGAGGCCCCATAAAAATTTAACTTCAACCATCCTTGAGGAAGCCTGACCCACCTGATGTCCTTCCTGGATGACCGTGGATCCTCCGCTCCTTGATCTCCCCTGATAACTTCGAGGATTTGAACAAACCCTCTTTAAACACATGCTTGGGACATGGGCTGGGGATAAGCTTGGAGTTATCAATTGCAAAGGCGATGGCCCTATGAGCGACTGAGGGAGGATCCCTGGGAGGATTACCGAAGACCCGACCATTACGTTCCAACCATATCTACCATAAAAAATGGTGGAAGCAAGCATTCCACAGAAAATGGAGCTTGGGATTTTTAAAAGGATTGGGCCATTGGAAGAAATCCTCCTTAATGGTCTTGGGGAGAATCCATTGGATCTGAAAGGTAGAGATAATGGATCCAAGGACCGACCCAGTGAAAACGTAGTACAGGAATAGGTGGTCAGAGGACTCACAGGCAAACTCACACAAATAGCACCTATTGGGAATAGCAAACCCCGTCTTGTGAATATTGTCAATTGTGAGAGCTTTATTTTGAAAGGCAATCCATGAGAAGAAATTTACCTTTGGGATCAAACATTTCCTCCAGACCATATTGCAAGTAAAGTCTGATTTTAGCCCTTTGCATTGGAATTCATAGATAGATTTGACAGAGAATCCACCATCATCGGTCCCCCTCCAAATCATTCGATCCATACCTCTATTGGTGGGTATGATGATGTCCTTAAGGACGGAGGACAGGAAGTCGGCCCTAGTATCTAGCCCCTTTGCATCAATGACTTTCCAATGTAGGGAGCCATTTCTCCATTCAATGAAATTGGCCACCCTCTACCCAAAGTTGTTATCAAGAAAAGTTTTAAGGTGAACCAACCCGGTCTGCTCAGAGAGAGGGTCCTCTAGGGCCCACCTATCCTTCCAAAAATCTATGCTCTGGTCATCCCCAAGGATCCACCTGATGTCGTCTTGGATAAGATGACTAGATTGGAAAATGGCTTTCTAGAAAGCTGACCCCCCAGTGGGAATCCCATCCTTAGGAAGTGTTAGTGAGGTATTTCCTCTTAATAATTCTAACCCATTCTGCTGGTTCATATGCCAGGATCCTCCAGGTGTGTTTGGCAATGAGCACTAGGTTCATCTTGGCCATTCTCCTGAACCCTAATCCTCCTTGCTTCTTGCTTCTGCAAACTTTGTCCCAGGCCACCAAAGGAAACCTGGACTTGTCTTCATTACCTGACTAAAGAAAGTTTCGTTGGGTCTGCTCAATCTTGTGAAGAACCGAGGAAAGAAATCTGAAAACAAACATGAAAAAGGTCAGAATCCCTTGGAGGCACGCCATAGTGAGGGTTGCCTTGGCAGCTTGGTATAAGAACTTGCCTTTCCACGATGCCAGCTTTTTATGGATTCTCTTGAGCACCATGTTCCACATCCCTTCCTTAGCACGCCCGCTGAAGAGAGGGAGGCCAATATAGGTAGTGGGGAGGGAGTCAATAGAGCACCCCAGGATCCTTGCAATCTGAACTTGATACCTGACAAGGGTGTTGAGAAAAAATATCTTGCTTTTGATGTAGTTAACTTTTTTATCGGAAACACTCTCATAAAGTCCTAGGATACGTTTAATGGATCTGGCTTGAGCTACTGACGCTATGGTGGACAGGAGCATGTCATCCACAAATTGTTGATGGGTGATCGTCTCAATCCCCGAGGCAGGGAGGATGTCGGTCACCTTCTTCTGCTGTTGGGCATCCTTGAGGGCTCTTCCCAAAGCTTCTACAAGGATGATGAAAAGGATGGGGGACAGAGGATCCCCTTGATGCAGATCTCTTAAGCTTTGAAAGAAACCAATAGGAGAGCCATTGACTAGGACAAAGAACCAGGGGGAGAAAATGCAGCCTTGGATGAGGTCAATCCACAGGGGATGGAAGCCAAACTTGAGGAGGATCTCTCGAAGGAAATCTTTGTCAATCCTATCGAAGGTCTTGTTCATATCAAGCTTGAGGAAAAGGGCAACCTTCTTGGTCATTGAGGCAGAATGTAGGGTTTTATGGATCAAGATGACCCCATCCAGGATGTTCCTCCCTTTCACCGAGCTGCCTTGAGACTGATCAATGATAAGGGAGAGAATGGGCTTTAGCCTGTTGGCCATAAACTTGGTCAACACTTTGTAGATGACGTTGCATAGGCTGATAGGCCTATAATAAGAGATGTATTTGCAGTCAGAGGCTTTTGGGATGAGGGCCAAGAAGGTGGAGTTGAAATTGTGAGGGATAACTTTGGTTGACTAGATCTCTCTAATGGCCTCATAGACATCGTTCCCCACCACATCCCACAGGGTTTGGAAAAACCTCGAAGAGAAACCATCCGGACCAAGGGCTTTATCAGGTTGCATTGAAAACAAATCCTCCTTAATCTCATCGTGGGAGAAAGGTTCCACAAGTCTGAGGTTCGCATCCTGAGGAACGATGCAAGGAATATTTGATAGGAGAGTATCCTAAGCTTGGTTGTCACCCTCCGGGGCACTTCCCAAGAGGTTCTAGAAAAAGGACACCGCTTCAGCCCTAATCTCAACTATATCCTTGGTGGATGATCCATTGCTGCACACAATCTCCCTGATCTTGTTGTATGCCCTGTGACGCATAGTGGAGGTGTGAAAGAACCTGGTGTTAGAATCGCTTTCCTTGACCCACAGGTCTCTTGAATTCTGCCTCTAGAAGGTTTTCTCTCTAGCCATGATGTTATGGAACTCTGCTAGGAGGTTCCTTTCCTCCTCCTTAGTGGGGTTGTTATGGTCCCCAACTTCGATTCTCCTTTCCATATCCTGAAGTTTCTCAGTAATGGCATTTTTATTGGCGAAAAGGTTTCCAAAAACCTCCCTGTTCCAGATTTTCAAGTTTTCTTTTACCATATTCAATTTTTGAGCCGGATGAGAAGTTGCAGATCCTCCAAATTTTTATGCCACCATGAGGACACTTGATCTTTGAAATCCTTATGGAGAGTCCACATGGCTTCGAAACGAAAAGGATTTTTTAAGGAGGAAGGCCTGCCAGTTTCAAGGAGGATGGGACTATGGTATGATCCGATCTGAGGTAAGGCCAACAGGGTGGCATCACCAAATAGAGGGATAGCTTCTTGAGAGATGAGGAACCTGCATAACTTCACTTGGATGAGCCCATTATCAATCCTCCTGTTGCTCCAAGTGAAAGAGAACCCCTTGATCTTAACATCCATGAGCTCATTGGTATTGACAAAACCTCTAAAATCCTCCATGATTTTGCTGAAAGAGTCGTTACCCCCTTTCTTCTCAAATAGATGCAATAGGCTATTGAAGCCTTCTCCTATGATCCATGGAAAGGTGTTGAAGGTGGTCCTCATTTGAGTTACAGTTTCCCACATTTTGACCCGCTCGATGGAGGAATTTGGAGCGTAAATGTTGGACAGGATCCAAGACTGATTTATGTTCTTGGAGTGAAACAAAATGTTTAGGATCCTGCTCGAGGATGATAAAAGCCTTCCTTCAACTCGGGTAGGGTACCAAAGGCACATAAGCCCACCTGACATGCCTTGAGCTGGACTGATAAGGCACTCTCCTTTGGCCCAAATGGCCTTGGAAGACTTTCGAGAAGAGAGCTCATTGATTTTGGTTTCTTGCATAATGAATATGGAAGGATTGATCATTTTCCTTAGGTCGGCCACCAACCGCTACTTGGCTGCCCCGTTGAGGCCCCTCACATTCCATGAGAGGACCTTCATTTTGAGGGTTTAGGGTTTTTCCTGCCTCCCTTCACCAGCTGGAAGGGGGGTTTGGTTCCTTGCTTGTCATTCTGGTTGTTGGAATCATCAGAGAAAAGCGTCAACTGGGTTCCATTTGTGATGTCCTCCATCATTTCCTTGTTTCTCTTCTCATTGTCAGAGGGTCTCCTTATTTTCCTTTTGTTGCCATAGTCAATAGCCTATTTCCTACTCCTGGTGTTTCTAGGGCTGATTCTCCCAGAGACGGATGGGCCTTCTTTTTTAGAGAAAGGAGAAAGGGGTACCTCACCCCTATTCGAGAAGTTTGGGGATTTCCTATTGCCCACCAGGTACTCATCCATAAAAGAATTTGGAACAACAATTTTGGGAAGGTTCTATACCTAGGTAACTGGATCCTCTATGCTAGGACTGGTGTGAAGCAGGGATTTTGAGAGCACCTCCTACTCCTTTTGGGCTAACGGGGAGGCTTCTCCTCGCCCATGATTTTGCTTGCCTTGATCTAGAACATCACTCTGACCTTCCTCTTGAGGTGCTTGGTGGGCGGGATTATGCATGATGTGTTTTGGGCCTAGCACTGGCTCCTTGTTGAGAGGAGGAATACTCTGGTTCCTTTGCGTGCCCTTGTTTCTAACTTGTTGCCTTTTGATTCTGGGCCCTCAAGATAGGGCACTGATTCAAGAGGTGACCTTGAGTGCGACAGTGAGTACAAAAGGTTGGCTTGTTTTCGTACTCAATGGGCTGCCTCTTGATGATGCGTGATCCTCTATACAAGTTTATGAAAGTGGGTAACTCTGATATTTTTATTAATATCAAATATCAAGGCAGACTTAGTATTAAAATTTTGAAGAACTTCTAATTATTTTTGTGGAACAATTAGATAATTAGCAAGATATATACTATGATCATCACATAGTAGTAGTATTATAGTCCATGTCTAATCCTAATGCATCCTTGTTCAAGAAGTATTTCAAGTTTTCGTGTATATTTTAAAAGGCTTGAGGGATAACTGATATCCCTATTTGACTTATGACTTTTTTAGTGGACTTCATCTGATTAGTCTTGGTTAGTTTTAATATTAGAAATAACCATATTGTATAATCTATACACTGTTAATATAAGGTCAATGGGTATCCTAATATCTTCCCTACATTTTTAAAGGTTTCTTTTAGGGACAATGTTAAATGCCCTTCTAAAATTAACAAAACAATTAATTATATTCTCTTTATTTTTATTTAAAATAAATTTTCTATTGGGGGCCACTCTCATAAAAATATTATAGTTATTAGTTCAATTAAATCACATTCAACTTTTATTTATATCAAATATATTTTTCATCCCCCTCAACCTTCTACTTTATCTCTATCAAATAGTTGATTTTATTTTTACTAAGATATAGAATCTTAGTTGATGAGTTACCTGCTAAAATTTAAATTTCATTAGATAGCGATCGACATCACAATTCGCAAAATTATCTACCACCTTATTTTATTTTAAATAGCTATGCTAGCATTTCCAAGATAGTACCTCCATCAACAATTAATAAGCATACAAAATAATGTTATTATTTATCCAACCTCCATATCTATTTTCTCGACATTATTAATAATATTTTGTGAATCCCTCTCAATTGAGATATGTCTCCATTCTCTTTCAATGGAAATTTTGATCCTTATAAGAATTGCCTCTACTATTTTGATCTCAAATAGGTGAGGAGAAATTTGCCCCCATTATTTTGAAAGATACCACCTCTAGCAGCTTTCCTGAGGTTTCACTTGAAGGATCATCAAAACTAAAGTTTGATAAACCCAAATTATAGACATTTCAATTTTATTAAATACTAATGTTGATCCTTTGTGTTGACTCTATTTTTACATTGCCATATTTAGATGTATATTTAGTTTCTACACCCACACTTAAGACTTCCCCTAATGAACACCATGCTTGTATATATCCTATAAGAGAAACAAAAATACAAATTTAATATTGAATATAGTCCTAATATTTGTTTTTGAAAATTTTGTTATTCCTTTCAAGCCACAAACTCTAACAAATAATGACAAAAATAATCATACATAGAATTCTTATGCTTTAAATTTGAGATAAATAATCCAATGTTTTATCAAGTCTTCCAATTTTGATAGAGCAACCCAATAAATTCTTATTTTTTTAAAAGAAGCTCCAAATGGTGGAAGCAAAGGGGCAATGAAGAAGTAGACAATTTGATGCTTCTAGCTTCTCGTTAGACAAAATTACATACCTAAAAGACCCATAATATCCTCTTCTTTATAATTATCACTTGTAAGAATTTTGCTTAGGATTGCTAACCAAAGGAATGTTGAGGCTTTACGGAGGGACTTTAGTGACCAAATATTTGCTTGGGATTGCTAACCAAAGGAATGTTGAGGCTTTACGGAGGGACTTTAGTGACCAAATATTCTTCTAAGGGAAATTCTTAGGAGTAAATAATTTTTATTATTCCAAAGGCTTATATCCCTACTGTGGACCCATGAAATCCTCCACATAGATAGATCCTAGCATTTTATTGGACTATCAATTTTGTTATCATAAGGAATTTTTGATAACTATGATATAATGATTGATAGGAGGATCAAATGAATTCTTCTAGGCCTAAATTTGACCAAGGCAAGAGGGCCTGACCGCTATGAAAGGTGGTTGGATAACGTTGAAGATACGACCCATAGAAGTGCATAGTGGTCCTGGTTGGTCTTGATCAGAGGCATGAATGGCTAAATGACGGGGTGAACAAATGTTTTTTTAGTGACTGAAAGCTTTCCTTGCGATAGCTTCAACCAGTTCCTTAACATCCCAATGACAAACCGCAATGCCTACAAAACATAATAACAAAAGAATAACGCTCCCAACCATGTCTCTTTCAGAGGAGATTGTACATGTCAAAGATAGGGGACACTTGGAAACTTCTTATCCATCCAAGGCAAGGTAGTTACAATAAAGCAACAACCAATCTCCTAGAACTTGTAGTAGCATTGTGTACCACTAATAATAAGTCTATATCCCTACAAATATAATAGTTGGTTCAACAACAAAGCATGATGGGAGAGGCTAAGCATGTTTAGGTGGCACAAATCTATCGAATACATGTGACTTCTACAAATGATGTATAATTTTGATCAACAACAACTAGTGAAACTTTAGCTGAAAGTGACATCCACTCCTTCCTAACATGTTGATAGAGTATCAGCTCCAAATTGGGCTAGACTATGCCTATATTGTTAGGCCTATGGCAGACCTTCCTTGTAATAATTAGCTAGGCTAGTATATAAATCTATAAATAGCAGCTTTACCTTAGTACGAGGGTCGACAATTTAAGTGTTTGTTTATTGTATATTATGTAATTTTGCTATGCAATTTTAATGAATCAACTTGCCATTTGACCTTTTCTAGCATTATATTGTTGAATTCTTTCGTATGTGGATGCTATGTAGGCCCTAGATATTTTTGTAAAAGCTCTTTGGAAGGTCTAATAGTCTATTATATTAGACTTAGACTATTGGAATATTAGGGATGATTAGTGTCCAATTGTGTGGTTCTATTTTTTCCTATAAAAATTGCTTAGGATGCTAAGAGATATTGGAGTAGTGGAGGACATGATATTGGGATCAATACATATTCAATGATATTTTACCTAGTAATTGGTCTATAGGTGTTGTATGTAGTTTAGTTGTAGTGTGTGTTGTATAGTATATGGCAATGCTATTAGCCAAATGTTGTCCACATCTAATCCATAATTTCCATCCCTAACCCTCCATTTATTACTCTAGTCTTCCCCATCCTTTTTTATTTTTGTTTTATAACAATGAATTGGCCTTCTCTAGAGGTTGACAAAGGAGAAATCCTGAGCCATCCAATATTGGCCCTACGATCAACAACACACTCTCATCCATTAGGTAGATCATAGACCAAGACCTACTTGACCCTGTATCCACTATATTTTCATAGATAAAAAACCAATTCACCATTCCTTGAAAATATAGACAAATATCTCGACGCATATTTTGGAGCTCATTTGTTGCTTGTTTTAGGTCCTCTCCCTCGATTGGTTTGCTAATAGAAACTCGTGATCTAGAGTTGTTGCTCACATTAATATTATTTAAGTTTCAAACCTCTAGAATACAAATAGGCTCAAGTTGATGATTTCCATTTTGGATTAGAAAATAGTGAAGGTTTTTACTAAGTATTAGACCAAACTTTTATAGAATCCCTCTAATTGAGTAACTACCAAATGTATTTTTTGATTAATTACAAACTCTCTGATATGAATTTCCATGTTGCTATATTGCTAGGTAGGGTTTTATCCCCCTTAATAATCTTACATCTACAAAAGTGACATATTAATTAAGTTATGTTTTTTCTATCTCTTTGCTTAATCTTTGAATAATCTCAACCAAGTTTTATTCCTAATTACAAACTGATATATTTCCAATTTTGTAACCCTATTGCTTTAACTATTCTTCAATTATGCCATTCATCACCATGCATTTACCAAACATATTAATTATCCATTGCCATATTTTATAGACTATTAAGCAATGTCCTAAGAGATGGTCTATACTCTTCTCCTTATTTTTACAAAGAACACATTGTGAGGGGCCATGAAAACCCATTTTCATAAGGTTATCCCAAGATAAAATTCTTCTATGACCTACTAACCAAACAAACATTTTGACTTTAGGAATGCTTAGACTATCCCAAATATCTCTTCATATTCTTGTGATATTCCTATTTTGTTGGTGCTTTACATTATATTCACTTCTTCTTATGTATTCTCCTGAGCTATTCAACTCCCAAATCAACTTATCCTTGGATCCCTTCGGAATAATCATTGTCATTATCTTTCTACACAACTGCCTCCTAGTATCAATGTCTTGTATACTTGTATAAAAATATTCTTTCCATTTATATCTTCCTTCCCAATCCTTGTACAAAATGTTTGAAACCCTATCACCATATTTATCTTGAAGTAATCTCATCTATGGTTTCAAAATTGAATCTAGATTGAGTGGTTTTTTTATCACACCAAGTATCCATCTAAATAGATTTTTTTCTCTAGTTTCCACCACCCATCTTAAACCTTTAATCACTAGATCAATTGATTTTTTTAAACCATTCCATAGTGTAGAACCACTTGGTAGAGATAATACAATAAATATTCAGCTTGGGTCATTAGGATCAACATACTTAGAAGAATTCTTGTTCCTTGTCTTTGATTCTCTTTGTACAATCTCCAAATTACTTTTGCCCTTAGAGCTAAGTTTGCATCTGTAAAAACTCTTAAACCAAGACCTCCCATAGTTTTATCATCACACACTTTGCTCCATTTCACAAAAGGAAATTTTCTTTTATCATGTAATCCCGACCACAAAAATGACCACATAATATAGATTAAACTTTTTTCTATTGATTTTGACATAGTATACAAGGACATATAATAAATTGGAATTACCTTTAAGATTGGTTTAATTAGTTTCACTCTTCATGCTAATGATAACCATCTACCTTTCCATGTCGATAGTTTATTTTGAACTTTACTTATAACTGGATTCCATAATTTTACCCTCATTCTCCTCTCAAATAAGGGCATCCCTAGATAAGTTGTTGGTAAAATTACCTCCTCCATTTGAAGTAACTTGTAAATACCTACTTTGATTTTAGTTGGGGTGTTTAGGAAGTAAATTTTGGATTTAGTCCTATTAACTTTTTGCCCTGATGCTCTTTTGTATTCTTTTAATAAGTTATTCAAAGCTCTGGTCTCGTTTATCCTTGCCCTCCCAAAAAGGATTGTATTATCTGCAAATTGTTGATGGGTGATGTTGTCGATGTTATTTAATGTTTTTCATTAGTAATATTTACTTTATTTTATAACATTAATGTGTTTTCATATAAACTATTTATTATAATTCTTGTGGTTGCACTTATGCTTAAAAAAGAAAACTAGCAATTTAAAACTAGTAAACCAGACTATGATAGCACAACGTTTTGGAAATATTACTCTACTAAGATTCAATGCATATATAATAGAGGTGGAGGTTTGGTATTGTGAAGGTTGCTACAAGAAAAAAAAAAAAGATGATGGATTTTGAAATATTTATATTCACACAAAAAATTGAAGATGTAGAAAATGAAAATCAAGAATTCAATCTTTTTATGAAATCTAGTTATAACAACTCAATTGACATGAAGATTGAATATGTTTGTAAACTTTCAAGCTCTAAAAGGATAGAGAATGATTTTTCAAGGGTGTGGGACCAAGTACAACCCCATTCTCCATGTTGATGAATATTACATTATTTGGTACATGCTAATGTAGCCCCATGGCACCTTTGTGGTACAATTGTAAATATGTAATAGATTAGGGTTGAGTATATAGTTTAGAAGTGTGATTTATATTTCTCCTCTTATGCAAGTGTCAATGTGTAGGAAATTACACGTTTGTGGAAATTACACGTGTGTGGAAATTACACGTGTGTCATGTAAGTTAGAGTGCAAGTGTAGATTAAGAGAATATGCACAAGTGTCTTGTACATAAGAGTGCAAATATGTAATGCGAGGATGTGCACAAGTGTCCTAGATTAGAAGTGCATGTAGAAGTATAATATTCATGTAGATGTGTGAAGTTGTCTTAGAGTCAACTGTCCATGAAGAGTCTTGTATGCAAATGGCAAGATGATAAGTCAAGAGTCGTATGGAGAGCAATAGTCAAGTACTTGAAGAGTCATATTGCCATGGCTATATTATGGAGACAATACTTCATGAGAATGCAATCCAAGAAAGAGAAGTCTATTATCTGATTGTAAGAGATCCACTATTATCTAATTGTAAGAGATCCAATTTGGAATAAAGCTTGTATATAATTTTAAGCAATTAATTTTGTAAGTTTTCCTCATGCATATTTCATGAATGGTATAGGTCATTTACATTCATATTTTTTCAATGATTTTACACAAGTTTTTAAGAGGGATCCTGGTCCTCTCATACTGAGTGGGGTTTGAACCTTAGACCTCTCAAAGAAAGGCCAAAGCCCTTACCACTATAGTAAGCTTGCAACTATTATATACATTCATATTTGATATTTATATAAATGAATGTTTATTTCATTATTACTTAAGCCTTGATATATGTATTAATTTTCTCATTCTACTTTTATATTAATATTTTGACCTTTAATATTGTGGCTATTTTATATTGGGACTGGTGATATTTTATGGTAGTAAGACTTAAAAGCCAACACTTAAAAAAAACATATCACTTCATTATTGAATGTCTTAAACTTATGTAATTGATTTTGATTAATGGAATACTTTACTTAATTTCATTTGATGCGAGCTTAGTTGTCAAATTCGTCGAATTTTTTAAATAAAATTCGAAATTTGTCGAATTTAAAACCTTAGCGAATAAATTCTGCGAATAAATCCTAAATTCGTCAATGAAAATTTGACAAGAAAACATGTGGAAACAACCCTAAATTCGTCAATGAGCAGAAAACAAGTCATACCAAAAATTAAAACCCTATCAACTAAGTTCGTGAATAAACCCTAACCCTAAATTTTCCATGTTATATTTTGATTTTTTTTTAGCTCTTAAACCTTGGAGAAAATATTTAACTTTGTGTGCAGCTGCTAAAGAACAGGTTGAGAAAAAGACTGCCTAATCTGCCCGCTCCGAAGAATCAGACAAATACATGGGACGAAGTTGTATGATCACATAAGGAGAGGGAATCACAACAACAATCAATCGCAGTTCCCATTCATTGGACTGATTCCCTTCTTTCAAAAAAAATATATCAATAAAAACATTAGTTTCATTACAGGTTTAAATCCGTCGATTCATAACAAAATAAGAGGTAGAGCTTCATAACAGAATAAGAGGCATTGGACTGATTCCCTTCTTTCAAAAAAAATATATCAATAAAAACATTAGTTTCGTTACAGGTTTAAATCCGTCGGTTCACAACAAAATAAGAGGCAGAGCTATATAAGCGTCAATATATTTAATATGACAATGATAGGAGTCTATTTAAACATTTTTAATTAATTTAAATTTTTAGGTTTTGCTCCGTAGGTTCGTGTGGAAAGCAATGAATAGGTTTGGTTTTTTAGAAGCCTATCTATGATCAAATTGTGTGGGCTTCAAATGACTTCACTGAACAATGGCTCATTGGTTTTTTATTAATAAAATAAATTAGGAGAGATGTTTTTAATAAATTGAAAGTGTTGAGCAAGGTAGAATTTTTTTTTTTTTTTGGTAATTATTTTTAATATATTAACAATGGATTTTTGTAGAGGATCCCAAAACCTTATGTACAAAATTAGCCAAATTTCTAATGATGCATCATACCTCTTGGTTGTAACAATAAGTCTAATTGTAAGTAAAGCCATCCTAATGCTAAAGACTTGGAAACAACAAAAAGGGCTTTTAGGCCTGGAAACCCAACAACAAAAAAAGAAACAGGACAAACCCGAGAGAAACCCAAAGAGGCCGAAAACAAAAAGATAAGCACCATGGACAGCTAATCACGATCCTCTTGTCCTTCCTCCTGTCTTGCATGCACAGGGCGGATTGGAAGGAGCGTGCCAAATCCAAGGCAAGGATTTGACAAGATCCAAGCCCAAGCATTCCCGTACATCGCCAATAATCCACACACACTTGGGCATCGTTGGAAAGGGGTACTTTGAAAAGCCAATCGTGAACCAATGCCAGGATCGGACAAACCAGATAAACCGCCTTGGTGGAGAAAAAAGAGTAGAGAGCCTACAGGGCGCCAACTCTGGTGTGTCCTGGAGACTTGAAAAACACAAAGCTTTGGGAACAGGGGTGCGCATCACAAGACACTCGTGCCCACACTCACCCAAGGGAGTAGACACCAATGCCATGCCACCCCAAAACATGTCGAAAGGGGCTTTCCAAAAACTGTGTAAGGAAAACATCAGGAAGGTATGTCTGCTCTGGCCAACCTTTCCACCTCGGATGGGAAGCGAGACCGCCACACGACCGGACACGTGGTTGCGAGCCCTTTGTTGGCCATGTGGTCAGCCATGTGATTTCCTTCTCTCAAAATATGATTTGCTTTCCACCTACCACGATAGGAGAGAAGAGATCTAGCCTCGAGGATGATGTTGTAGACTTTCCAAGATGGATTTTTGGTGCCAAGAAGGTAATTCATGATGTTGAGCGAGTCACCCTCAATGATTAGAGGCCGAGGGTCCTCAGAGAGAATCCGAATACCATTCAGAGCACCTCGGGCTTCGGCATAGTGATTCGTCTGGGAGCCCAAATCTTCACAATAGGCCATCACGATATTCCCATCATGATCTCGGACAACCCCCCCAGCGCCAGCGGGCCCAGGATTCCCTTTAGCCGCTCCATCAAAGTTTAATTTAATCCACCCCACGGGGGGTTTGGTCCAAACAACATTCCTTCGACAGGGCTCTTTAACAACCTCCAAAAATGGCCAGAGATTCATCATTTTGAGAATCGCTTCTTCGCTCGGAAGGTGAGGACGGGGACTAGGGACAATAATAGAATTCTCAATGGCGTAAGATAACGCCCTTTGAGCAATAGAAGGGGGCCCTCTAGGAGCTCTGCCAAAGATTCTGGCATTCCTCTCTAACCAAATTTGCCAAATTGAATGGTGGAAGGATGCCTCGAGGAGGAAGCGGAGTTTGGGATTCTTGAAAGGATTGGGCCATTGGTGAAAAGCATCTCTCAGGGAATGGGGAGAGCACCAAAGGATTTGGAAGGAGGATAGGACAATACTAAGAACAGAGTGGGAAAATGAGTAATGCAAGAATAAATGATCCCTCGTCTCATAATCTGCTAGACACAGGTAACACCTATTGGGGAAGGCAAAACCTCTCTTGTGAAGGTTGTCAATAGTTAAGGCTTTGTTGTGGAAAGCAATCCATGCGAAGAAGTTGATTTTAGGGACAACTCCTTTCCTCCAAACAGTATTCCACTTGTAGTCCAGAGTAGTCTTGGTGGTGAGAAACTCATAAGCTGATTTAACAGAAAAACGCCCATCCTCCGTACCACTCCAGATGATCCTGTCATTCCTCCTGGCAGAAGGAATTAAAATCGGCTGTAGGATATTAGCAAGAAAGGTAACCTCATTATTAAACCCCTCCACAACAGGAAACTTCCACCGAGGAAAACGGGTGCTTCGGTCTATGAAATCCGCCACCCTGAGTTGGGAGTTAGGGTCGGTCAAACTTCTCAGCCCAGCAAGGTCCGCCCTCGACCCAAGGGCTTCTTCAGTCGCCCACCTGTCCTTCCAAAAGGAAATGAAGTTGCCATCACCCAAAATCCAATGGGCTCCCAGACTGATCAAATGCCGGGTTTGGAGCACAGATTTCCAAAAGGTCGACGCCACGAAGGATGTTTCAACATCCAAGAAGGAAGTGGGGCCAAGATACTTCATTTTAACCAGCTTAACCCACTCCACCGGGTCGCTAGACAGAATCCTCCAAGCGTGCTTCATGATCAGAGCCAAATTCATAAGTCTTGATCTTCTCAACCCCAGACCACCTTGATCTATCCTCGAACACACCTTGTCCCAGGCAACAAGGGGAAGTCTAGATTTCTCTTCGTTGCCAGACCAAAGAAAGGTCCTCTGAATCTTCTCAATTTTGGAGTGGACTGCACTCGGAAGCATGAACATCGACATGAAGTAGGTCGGGATCCCCTGAAGACAAGCTTTGGTAAGGGTGGCTTTCCCAGCTTGCGATAGGAGTTTGCCCTTCCAAGTGTTGAGTTTCCTATGAAGGCGCTCAAGAATCGTGTTCCACATATCCCCATTGGCCCGCCCGCTATAAGATAGAGGCAACCCCAGATAGGACGTAGGCAGGGAATCAATAGTGCATTCAAGAATTCTAGCAATCCGAAGTTGTCTGTGCAGGGGAGTGTTAATAAAGTAGATTTTGCTCTTAATGTAATTGACCTTTTGCCCTGCAGCTTGCTCATAACGGGACAGGATCCTCTTGAGCGACTTGGCTTGTGCAATGGACGCCCCAGTGGAGATGAGGGTGTCGTCCACAAATTGCTGATGAGTGATAGGATTAATTCTAGAAGTCGGCAAGATGCCAAAAATCTTGTTCTGACGAAGAGCCTCTTTCATGGACCAACTCAGAACCTCCGCCAGAAGAATGAAAAGGATGGGAGATAGAGGATCGCCCTGTCTGAGGCCTCTGGCACTTTGGAAATACCCAGCTGGGGACCCGTTGACCAAGACAGAGAAAAAGGGAGTGGATATACAGCTGTAGACAAGGTCAATCCAGTGGGGATGAAAGCCGAACTTGAGGAGGACTGCACACAAAAAATTTTGATCGACTCGGTCAAAGGCTTTGTTCATGTCGAGCTTAAGAAAAAGAGCAACATTCTTGGAGCGGTAAGCGGAGTGAAGGGTCTCATGGACAGTGATAACACCATCAAGAATGTTTCTGCCTTTAACAGTGCTTCCCTAACAAGGATCAATCAGGAGGGGGAGGACTGTTTTGAGTCTATTGGCTATAGACTTGGTGAGAATCTTGTAAAAAACATTGCACAGGCTGATGGGCCGATAGTCAGAGAAACTTTTGCAGGAAGGAGACTTAGGAATGAGGGCAAGAAAGGTGGAATTGAGTTTCGGGTGGATGGATCTGGAAGCTTGGATAACCCGAATAGCATCGCACACATCCGGGCCCACGACCTCCCACATGACTTGGAAGAATCGAGGGGGAAACCATCGGGCCTAGGGGCCTTATCTGGTTGCATGGAGAACAATGCTTCCTTAATCTCGGATGAGGAAAAAGGTTTCAGAAGCTTAATGCTTACCTCATGGGGAACTTTAGTCGAAAAATTTGCGAGCATAGATTTATGGACCTGAAGGTTGCTATCCGGAGGAGTGCTAAGTAAATCCTGAAAGAAATCAACCGCTTTGCTCCTGATTTCCTCAATCTCCCTCGTAATGCGCCCATCCTTACAAGCCACTTCTCTGATCTTGTTGGCCCCCATGTGCCTCATAGTAGACGCATGAAAAAACCTCGTGTTGGAGTCTCCATTCTTCAACCAAAGGTCACGAGATTTTTGGCGCCAGAACATTTCCTCCCTAGCGAGAATAGAATGAAAGTCCACCAAAAGGCTCCGCTCTTCCTCCCTGAGACCCTCAGTGTAACCTCCGAGTTCCATCCTTTCCTCCAAAACTTTCAGGTTCTCAAAGATGGATTTTTTGGACTCAAAAATGTTGTCGAAAACCTCTTTGTTCCAAACCTTCAGCTTTTCTTTGACCATTTTGAGCTTTAAAGCCACCCTCTTAGGAGTGCTTCCTTCCACCTTCAATTGCCACCACGTTGAAACCAATCCTTTGAAGTCTTTGTGAGAAATCCACATGGATTCGAATCTGAAAGGGGTCTTAAAAATAGGCCCATCGTTTGCCTCCAAGAAAATAGGGTTATGGTCAGACCCAATCCTTGGAAGAGCCGAAAGGATAGCCCCGCCAAGGATGGGAATGGCTTCTGGGGAAATGAAGAATCTGTCGAGCTTGACTTGAATCAAACCGCTCCCAATCCTTCTATTACTCCATGTGAAGGAAGCCCCTTTGAGTTCGATGTCGAGCAGGCCATTAGTAGAGACAAAATCTCTGAAGTCTTCCAAGCTGCGGTTGGAGTGGTCGGACCCTCATTTTTTCTTCGAAGGATGAAGGGGACAATTGAAGTCACCCCCTAAAACCCAAGGAAAATTACTAAAATTCTCCCTCATTTGAGAGATAGCTTTCCACATTTCTGCTCTCTCTATGGCAAAATTTGAAGCATAAACGTTGGACAGAATCCAGGAAAAATTGGTGGTTTTGGACTGGAACAGTACATTGATGATTCTGTTGGAAGTTGACAGCGAGCTGCCCTCAAACCTCGAAGGGTCCCACAGAACCATGAGTCCTCTCGCTATTCCCACTGTAGGGCTGGACAGACAATTTGCCTTGGCCCAAATGGCCTTCGCGACTTTATCAGAGGAGATAGCATCAAGCTTGGTCTCTTGCAAAATAAGGATGGAAGGGTTAGTCCTCCTATGGAGATCAACCACTAACCTTCGTTTGGCTGCACCATTCAGTCCTCTCACATTCCATGAGAGGACTTTCATCTAGACAGTTTGAGGTTTTTCTTGCCTCCCCTTCCTTGTTGAGGGGGAGGTTTTGATGCATGCGCTTCGTCCGACTGAGCGTCACAGTCATCCAGAACCAACAAACGTTGGGTTCCATTTGCAACGTCATTTGTTGTCTCTTTGTCTCGCCTGTCCTTGTTAGGAGGACGACCCTGCTTCCTCTCACTACCAAAATCCACACTTTGCTTTCGGCTCCTCGTGTTTCGGGGGCTAATGTGACCGGACTATTCACCCCTCCTTCCTAAGAGGTAATCTTCTAGCAGCGTCAGCGACTAACTGAAATCGGGATGACCCATATCTTGGACTAGAGAAACATCTTGAGTCATAATTTGGGATGGGGTCCGTTCCTTCTCTTCTTGCGATTCACTTTCCAAGTGGGAGTCCATTCCTTGCTGGTTGTCAGCCTCAAGTTGCTCGGGTTCCGTTTGGAGAGTGGAATTCTCTTCAGGCTGAGAGAGTCTGACGCAGTCTCTAGAGGGGCCTGGGGATCCATGGCCCTTCGCATCTGGAAGATTTGGTTGCTTCGACTGACCTTCCTTGTGCTCCAGGGGGTTGTCATTTTCACGTTTCTATTTTCCTGGTTTTTGAAGAGGACACTGGGACTGGAGGTGCCCTTGGGACCGACACTGGGGGCAAAAAGTTGGTCTATTTTCATAGACAATAGCTTGTTTATGAAGAATGGTACCTCCAGACCGAAGAGTGATGGAAGTTGGGAGTTTCGCCTCCAAATCTGCCAGAACGCAAAAACGGGCTTGGACGAACCTTATTCGAGCTCGGGTGGGAGGATCAATGGTGACCAACTCCCCAATGGAGCGCGCAATACCCCTTATGACATTTTCATGCCAGCCAAAGAGGGGAAGATTCGAGAGCCTAACCCATATTGGGGCAATGTTGATGTTCTGGGTATCAAGACTGAAATCCATGTCCCACTTCCTAAGAAATAAACTTCTACGGCCCAGAAACCATGGCCCGAAATCAAAATTTTACAGTAATCCTCCTTATTGTTCAGTCTAATGGTAAAAAAACCTCGGGATAGGGCCGCCAGCTCCAAATGACCAGAAGTCCTCCATTTGCTTGCTGCCCACTTTCGGATAGTTTCCATGTCGGGACGACCTCCAATGAATTTGCCTATTAGGGTAAATTTCTCAAACTCCATGAAGCTTGAAAGGACTTCCGTCGGGATGTCCAACTCATCCCCAACCAAAAACAACTCTTTGGTAAAAAACTCGTTTAGGGTTTCTGAGGCCGTTGCCTGGGCATAAGACTTTTGAGCCCCACCACCCCCTTTGTCTGGTGGGTCCTTACCTCGACCAACACCGTTGTCAACCCGGTCATCTTCAATGGGCCCGGGCGCTTCCGCACCACCGGATTCCTGGTGCCCTTCGATTGCTTCGCTGCGTCCAAGAACCGAACCATAGCCGCTCCCAAGCTCCCCTGCAGACGACTTCCTGCCCATCGACATCCCGAGCTCCCTTGTTCTCAAGCCACCAACAAAATAGATTTCATTATACTAGAACATGTATCGAGCAAGGTAGAATTTAATTAATATTTGTTTACTTTATAACAACATGAACATTATGATTTTCTTATTTACTAATTTATTTAAAAGATATGTATATTTATAACCTATCGAATTTTATGTCGAATTTTATTTCAAATTTTTAAACATGTCGAATTTTTTCGAACTTCAAAAATGTCGAACTCAATACGAACTCGAAATTGATAACTAAGGATGCGAGTTATACAATTTATAAAATAATATATTTTTATTAAAAATGGATTTTTGAAAGGGTTATCCTTTCCCTTTTACATCAACTTAATCAAATTGAGCAATAAAACCTATTTGGTGTGGCTGAGATTTGAACTTTGGTGTGAACTATGATATTTATCTGTCTCAACCATTGATTTATATAATAATAAAATAATATATTTACTTCGAGACGCGTTCCTACAATGGCAGACAGGGGGTGGGAGGCAAAGACTGCCTTGGTATGAGAAAACAATTTTGGTATGTCACGTCGTAAACAATTTTTTTTTATTAAAAAATCGACATTAACAAAAACATTTAAAATATTTAAACTAAAACAGACGACTAACCAACCGTTACAAACATTTAAAATATTTGAGGCGCCTCGGGATTGATAACTCTTGGCGTTTTTAGATATATATCCTTTATATCTAAGCTAGTTTTTGAATTTAACGAAAAACTACTTGCAAGTCCGCCTTGGTATGAGAAACCATGACCAAGGGGTTCTACATCGTCAAAATCACCCAGAAGTTATGTCCGACCCTGGCCGCACCATCATAATCAACATGATTTTGGGTATCCGATGTGCGTTTCATAAGGTGAAGATTCGAACCAGGGACCTCTCTTGGAGGATTGCCCTACCCTCTCCAACTCACCTGCAACACGTGGGTAATAAAATAATATATTAAAAACTAATATTTAGAAATAAAAAATTTAAAATAATATTTTTACATATTAAATATATAATTTATATAATTTAATATTGCTATGGTCCAAGGATCAAACTCCATTGAGGGAACAAGACTCCTCATAAAAACCTATGTAAACTCATTGAAAATCCTCATAAAAACCTACGCAAACTCATTGAAAAAAATACCCAATGCCACCTAATGCCACCAGATGTCATTTATCCATTTCTTTTTTTTTTCAATAAGTTTACACATATTTTTATGAGGGGTCTTGACGCCTTATATTCACTGAGGTTTGAACTTTGGATCTCTCATTAAAAAGGCCAAAGCCCATATCACTACAGTGAACTTGCAAAGCTTGCATCTCTCATTTATTTTCTATAATTATGTATAATAAAATTTATTTATTAAAAAATAAGACTGTTTTTTTTTTTAAAACCTGGTTTTATAAAATTAAAACAACAGACCCCATTTACATTACATCATTCCTACCGTGTTACAACAACTTAATCTGTCTCCATATATTATTCACCAACATTTAAACTTTAAACTTGAATCTTTCCTTAAACAAATCATCCAAGTTTCCTCATTTATTTTAATTACAAGCTTGAACTCTATTTAAAATATCAAATGTTAAAAAATTACCAAAGAAACATTGACTCAAAGTAGCTGGAAAGGACCTACGTACGAAAAATGTCATTAAAATTTTATTCTACACATTTACATACATTATATGCCATCGTGGTTTATACTGGTCCTATGAAATTTTGTTTTTGTGCGCAACATATTTGAGTGTACCAAGGAATGTGAAAACTGATAATACCTAGAAGGGTACCACCTGAGGCGGTCAAAATCAATCCGATGAAAACATCTACAAACTAAATTTTTTCGATTTTGAAAGCTTTACATTTATGACCCTATTGCCTGTAGGGTATATAGGAACGAAGGAATCCTAGTTCACCTCGCAAGGGAAGTATAATGAAAACTATAACGAAGAGGACACATGTTGGATCTGCTGTCTTTCTTGCCATCATCATCATGCAAGAAATTCAGTTTTCTAGGAGATTCGCTGCATAACCTATCTGCCCAATTCGCTTTTTACAAATTGTGATTTATTCTCTTCCCCTTCCAGGTATAGGAATCCGCAAATATATCAGAGTGTAGTACACTCAGAATCCCTCTGCCCCTTCTAAGCCAAGAGAAGTTGGCGGTATTTAGGGGGTGGCATTAGACCTTCTGTTTCTTTTTTCTGCATTTGGGTGGTGTTGAATTTATTGGAACTGAGCCTTTCCATACAATTCTTGGATAGAAAGTTAGATTTTTTGGACTTGTGGTAGGTGGGCATTGAATAAAGTTGGATATAGGCTCCATTTTTAGGTACCCTAATTGGAGGCACCATGGAAACGCCCTTAAAGAAACCTAAGCTGGAAGCCCCAGATAAGAGTAACAGTAACAGTAGCAATAATAATAGTAGCAATCACAGCGACCCTAATAGGAGGGAGACTGCTGCAGAGACTGCTGAAAGAATAGAGGCCTTGGAGGCATTGGTTGCGCACAGGCAAAAGGAGGTCCAGACAATCAAAGCCCAGGTCGCTCCTTTGTCTTTGATGCATGTGGATATTTGATAAAATGCAGGCATTGTGAGAATTATATGAAAATTTGTAGCCTAGGATTTTAGAGCTACGTTTTTAATGAGTTTTAAAAATGAATTTAATTGAGAATCCAGTGGGGTATCACTAAATATGAAAGGATTTGATTAAGAATTAAAATGGCAATGCATAAGAGAATTGGGTTTCTGTTTAATACTTTAAAAGCATAGGATTCTGCTTTTGAGCGCAGTTATTTTAAGATTGTGGTCGGCTTATTGCATTGAAAAGTTAATTTTGATTGTTTTAGTTAAAGTTGCCTGAAGGGCAAATTTGTTCAGTGTAATTTCCCTAGTAATAGGAGATGAGACATTTTCCCATGCTTACTAAAACTTAACTCTAGTAAAGGGTATATTTTCCCATGTTTGTGTGTCTTGTCTTTTGAAAAATAGACGACCTTTAATTGATACCCAGATTGTTGTACATGGTTGGTCTAGTGAAGGGTTCATTTCACATGTTGGTGTATCGTCCTCTGAAAAACAGAGAACCCGCAGTTTATGTTCAATTTGTTGTACATGGTGGGTCGGTTTTGTTAATATGAGGCTCATAGCATTTGGATTACTCAATATTTACAACTACGTATTGATTTTTAAATTGTGCAATTGTCCTAGTAATTAATTTGATTGTCTTAGTTAAATTGGCCTGAAAGGCAAATTTGGTCAGTGCAATTGTCCTAGTCATAGGAGATAAAAATATTTTTTAATGCTTACTGAAACCCTAGTGAAGGGTATATTTTCCTATGTTTGTGTGTCTTCTCTTTTGAAAAGTAGAGGACCCTTAATTTCTGTTCAGGTTGTTGTACATGTTTGGTGTAGTGAAGGGTACATTTTCTTATGTTTGTTGTATCTTCTCTTTTGGAAAACAAAGAACCCTCAGTTTGTTCATTTTGTTGTAAATGGTGAGTCTATTTTGATCATGTGAGGCATACAGCATTTGGATTATTCAATATTTAAAATTAGGTTTTCAACAACAATTCTGCATGCATTTTAAGCCCCTTGTTAAAATATTTAATACCCATTTTGCAATCATGAATTGTCTGTGAATTGATTCAATCAATTTTGAAGCCCACTTGTAGAAGTTGACTGTAAAATGCTGAAGAATGTTACTTTATAGCATTGGAGATGCTTATAGAGCAAGTAGGATACTCAAACTTAGTTTTTTCGTAGATAACTCATTATTAGAAGTCACTAGAGCAAATTATGCAACTGATTTTTTTAATAGGTCCAGAGTAAATTATAAAGAGTTTTTGAACTTGAGTATGTCCTTTTGTTTCAAAGTTATTTCAAGTAGCATCATAAACATATATTACTATTTTAAGAATATTACTTTTAGCTTGTGCTGCAAGATCACTTTTGTATCATTGAATTTTAATTTGGATGATGGAAAAGTTGCAATTGGACATTTTCTTTACTGACGTATCGGGTTAAATATCCTTCAACCTTTAAGGCCACATATTACATTTTGCGATCCAAAATGATATTTCCTGATGATTTAGCTGTGTTAAATGATTGAAATGTTTGTTGGCGGTTAACTATTTTGTTTTTTGCTACTGAGGCCTGCAGTTGGAGGAGTCTCAGAGGAAATTATCCGATGCAGAAGCACAATTAGCGAAATTAAAAAATCAACAACATGAAATCCAGGATGAACCCAAGACTATAAATTCAGATAACACACTCATCAAAGTAAAAACAGAACGTAAGTCACCAAGTCCTGCTCGAGCAGAGCAGAATAGCGCCAAGGCTACATCTCAGACAAAACCAACACTACTAATCCCCTCAGCGGCCCCAAAAATGGGGACATCAATGAGGTCAACAGAAGGCAACAGGACTTTATCAACACCCAGCAGGAAAAATGTCAATCACATTCGCAGACAGTCTCAATCTGAAACTCCTAAGTCAAGGGGAGATATATCTGCTGCAAAAGCTGCAAGTCAGTTAGAAAGCAGGGATTCTCAGGAGAGACGACCAAAGAGGAAGTTAGGTATGTTGCTTGTCACTGATAAATTGTGAGACTCCAAAACCTGTCTTTGTGGGGATTTTTTTTTTTTCTTTAAAACGCTTCTGCTAGAGTAGAAATAGACACATGCTTCTTGCTGCTTCTTGAGGAAGATCTTAACATTTACAATCTGAACATTAGTATTTAAAATTATTTGCGAACGTGTTCTGCATAATCTTATGCTTTATGGGAATACTGCAATTTGTTGTGTGGTGTTCATTCTAGTGTATTCATTTCTAAACAAATAAGTGTTCAATTAATTTTGGTTATGTAAAGACTCACAAAATTGTTTATCGTGCTGCAGAGTGCAAAGAGCATGTAGATCTGATTCCACTCATACGCAGCAGCAGAACTTCAGAAAAAGTGCATTTTCAGTCAGGAAGCCTGATCTCTAGTCAGCACAAGCGAAAACTTAGAAGTCTTATTTTGAATCCTATAAGTGACGACCTTTTTGCAACTAGGTATACAGTGCATATCAAATTGTTTGTATTATTGTCTAATACACTGTTATTGGATACTCTAGAGGAGGTTTTTAAATAGATTATATTCTTTAGGATAAACCTTAAGGCATGGTTAAATCTTGCTTGCAGTCTAGAGTTTACAATTTTTAATCTCCATTGCAACTAATGCTTTCTGTAGCATGTTAGTGATGGCTTCAGCTTTAAAGACAAAAGAAGGATTGTCACTTGAGAAGAACATACAAATTGCAAGTTCAGAATACAAAATTTGTCACCGGTGGACTATGCATGGACAATCCAAACTATGGAACAAGTTTAGAGTAATTTGGGAATTGCCCAGCATTTAAATGAAACACAAATTAAGCTATAATACAAATCCGCCAGATTCAGAGGCCTATTCTTATTAAATATGGGTGCTTTGGCAAGGGTGGGTGTAAGGATGGGCATATTGTGGGTGCTTTGCAAACCTTGACAAATTCTAATGGCATTGGCTGAGTTATCAGAGACCACAAATTGTGAGCCCCATGGTTCCATAATCATATTTGTATAAGACCAAAATAGTATTGCTGTTCACAAAAGTTTTAATCTGGATGTCTGTCTTTAACATGTAATGTCTTTGACTTGATCAAAACGCCAACTGTTGTGCAGTATCCTTGCTTAGTATCTAAATCAAATCAGGTTGTGCTACTTAAACCAACAGTTAAGGCCAGGTCAACTAGGTATGATGATTGTTATTAAAAGTGTGTTTAATGTACAATTGTAATCTTTTTAAGTTGCAACAAAGGTTGATGCAGTTCTAATGCTTGTATGAAATCTCAGGGGTATTAAATTATATTTATCAAAATATAGATGCACTGCACTTCAATAAATTAGTACAATACTTTTTGAAGTTTCTTAATTATCCAAAATGTAACATATTAGGGACAAATGCAAAGCACTACATTGTTATAGCCTGTAATATTGACCGATTGCATTACAAAGTTGGCTTTGCAACACAAACATGATCTACAAGGAGAACATAATACATTATGAGGATTTTTAGTGACTTCCTTAATTAAGCAACAACCATTGTTGTTTCACCGTAAAGAATCCTACCTTTTAATTTTACCATAAACAATCTAATTCTGCCTTTCCAAACATTTGTACCAATTAAACAATAAAATTTCAAAATATACTTATCAAAGCACCAAACATGAGCATATTCTTCACATGACTGAACCCTGAACCCTTATAGATAGTTTTGGATTATAATTACATTTTGCAACTTCATTTAAAAAAAAATATGTATCAAACATTATGAAATAAGTGCAAGCATTCCTCTTCATATGGTTTATCTTGAATTGCCATGCTATGAAGTCATTCCCCAAGGGAAATTAGTGTGCCTTTTCTTTTAAATTGTTTGTTCTTACTGCTAATATTAAACACCCTTCAGCCAAGATTGTCAAAGAAAAACACATTATAATGCCAAATCAGAGTTGATGGAGGATATTTTTTATGTAGGAATTGTTGCTAAGACTTAAAAATTGAAATATTTTTCTATATGAAGAATACCTCTCCAAATGTAATTAGTGTCTCTGCACCACCTCACCATTTCCTCAACTATTTTGAAAGTTTCCAATGCCTGTATCTCTCACACCATGTTTGGTCCTTTTGGATCAACAACTCATCGATGGACCTGTTGTCACATCTTGGAGTTAAAAACTTAAAAGCATTTATAAGAGCATAATAGAAAATAAACTTGACAAGCACAATAAAAATACAAGATATTTAGAGTTTATATGCTTGAGAGCTAACATCAAGAAACCAGAAATTAACCCATTTACAGGGGAATTCCTATGTAGGTTACCTTTGACATTAAATATCTTCTATGTGCTTCTAAATTATGCAATTTACAATTTATATTTACAATGTATGGACATCTCATCACCCAAAGATCATTAATTCTATAACAATATACAAGGAATTATTGTACCATTGTAATACAAAATCAGTAACCCAATGGCTTCTGTTTCCATTGCTGTCTTTAGACTTATTAAAATTGTCAAATTTTGCAATTATTTGTTATGCTGGCTGGGTATTTATTTGTGGCAGGGATGGGGACAGGGATGTCCCCATGAAAAGGTTTTGTGGTGTTGGGAACAGTTTGCATGTAGGTACCGAGTCTAAAGATATCACAAGTTGATTATGTTGGTAGCATTTTATTGTTGTCTTCAGTCATATACTGAGCATTACTTGTGTGAATGATGCTTCTAAAAACACATCTCTACCAGTAGGCTTTAAATGGTGCATTGATTTTGATAATGATCATTATGTGAAAACTCAATTCTTGTATTTGTTGATATCGTCAGTTTTACCTCTTTACATATGATCAAATCTCTAACTATTTGTCCTTTCGTTTGGAAGCAGCATGACTTCCAACTTCCAGTTTATCAAGCCTATGCTACTGTTAGTGCTCACTTAAGCAATATACATATACCTAAAAAAAATGCAATGATCCAAGTCAAGAGAGTTCAAGATAGTTGGATTATCATAAGACAACATTGAGCAAGCTACGGGTATTGTAATCCTGCATATAGGCATGGTTATAAGAAATAGACACTGTTTAAAAAATGTCTTTTGACCTTCATTTTTGTGGGCTACAACAATCCAAATAGCATTTTGATTGCACATTGAAAGATTTTAACTGTCAATTAAGTTACTAGATCATTTAGACATAAATTTGAGTCCAATGAGAAGAGAGAATGCTCTGTTTTCCTACATATTAAACACTTGTTTCTTTTTTCATAATTCCATACAATCCCAGAGATTGATACAAAGAAGTGAAAACTATTGTTGAAATGATTTATGATGTTGCATAAGATACTTTATTGTAATTGATTTGACTCCTTGATGGAATCTTTTCATTTTGCAGTGCACTGGATGGGCTGGTAAATTTCTGGCAACTTCAAGGCAAAGGGTATGTGTGTGCCATATTTTGTTTTTTATGCTTTGACGTCCAGATGCTACTGACATATATAGTTCACCCACATGTAAGATAGCTTTATACTAGGACATATCTGCCTTTCTTCTTCTTGATTAATTGTGTTTATTTATTTATTTTTTGTAGTTTGAATGCATCATTGCTTAGTACGGCGGACTGTGTATCTCCTGGACAAAGAAGATGGCCAGAAGACATGACCTGGCATCCATATGGAAATAGCTTGTTTGCAGCATACAGTGCAGATGGTGGAGACAACCAAGTATCAATTATAAATCTTAACGTTTCCAAGGTAAGTGATAGTGAAGCTTATCATCATGAAAACCCTATCTACAACACAAAATTCTGAATTGAGGAATAAACTCAATATTTAGCTTTTCAGCCTTTCTACGTTTCACTCCAGAGTGAAAAGAATGCTGAGATTGTGTATGAATGTGCTTTCAGCCTTGTCTTGCTGCTCCCACGTTCTGTAACATTACATTGCTTTGTGGATGAAGAACTGTGTTTCTCTGGACAGATTGTGTTATTTCTAGTTTAACACTCCTAAAAAAATTCTCCTGAAGTTTTTGGAAGATTGACCTCAAAGTTGCTTGGAATTTTGCTCAAGTCTAAGATGGCTTTGTTGTATTAGTTCTGCTTTGTTTGTGATATAATTTTGAATCGTCTATGCTGCATATTTATACCTTTTCTGATCTTGGTTATATGCAGAAGAAGGTGACATTCTTGGAAGACAAGCCCCACATAAGAGGAATTGTAAACAGTATAACTTTTATGCCATGGGATGATACATGCTTTGCTACGGGTGGCAGTGATCATGCTGTTGTTATGTGGACAGAGAAGGAGGAAGGTGTTTGGAAACCAAAAGCATTGCACAGGAACCAACACTCTTCAGCTGTTATGGGAGTAGCAGGGATGCAGCAAAAACAAATTGTATTGTCAGCAGGTGCAGACAAAAGAATTATTGGATTCGATGTGCGGCTTGCAAGAGCAGATTTTAAGCATCAGCTGGATAGCAAAGCTATGGGAGTTTTGCCAAATCCTGCTGACTTCAACCTTTTCATGGTACAAACAGGGTAAGTAGGTTACATGTAGAATTCTTTCTTAGTTTTCTTTGCTCTCTCTCTTCTGAAGGAATTCACAGTGTTTTAGAAGTCTTATGGAAATCAGAGCACTAAGGAACTTTAAGTGCCTGAATTTAAACAAGTGCCTGAATTTAAACATTGGCTTGGGTACTTATTGGTTGTGCTTAAGAAGGCTTTATTATTTGATGCAAATTTATATTGTGTCATGATTTACAGATTAGTTGCCTCTGCATAATATAATATGAGGGGTAATAACTGTTGTGCACAGGCATGGTTGATGACTTACTAGAGTGATAAATTTGTCTGCCTTGTTTGTTTATTTTGAATCACTCGAATAGATGATGGGAATGTTTTGCGCTTTAAAAAATAAAAATAAAAAGGATCTAAAACACCCATGGTGAATAAATTTGTACCCCAAAATGATTCATTATGATAGAGTGGAACCATTCATCAGTGGGAAACATTTTGACAGCCAAGAAACATGAAATGCTTTGAAGTGTTTGAACATACACAGTTATTCCTCATAAGGAGCAAATTAACAGAGTTGGGGTTCACATTTATAAGAGTTTAGTTGCATATGTAATTTAATATATAACTAATTACTATATGGGCAAACCTATATATAAGCAAGAACCCTGACAGAGTTGGGGTTCACATTTATAAGAGTTTAGTTGCATATGTAATTTAATATATAACTAATTACTATATGGGCAAACCTATATATAAGCAAGAACCCTGACACTGGCATAGATATGCGTCCATTGTGAAGATTCAAACAGAAAAACTACAATATGTCCAACCAGATTTTCATGTTGTGAAAATTGGAATATATATTTTTGTATATTAATGTATTTGAGAGATCATGTAATGTGTTTCAGGATTGGCTTAAAAGCAAAATTATTGGTAGATTATTTTATTAAACTATTATAGAATAGCTACACACATGTTACGTTGAATAATTTGCTTGTTGGACAGTTGGATTTATTCGAGGGGAGGGGAGGGGGGGAGGGGAGGGGAAGGGGAAGGGGAAGGAAAAAGAAAATAGGAAAAAACTGACGATTGAAATAAAAGTTGACTATCAAGTAGAATTCGAACTAAATATTCAATTAACTTCCTTAACACCTTGTGGACTCATCTATGCAGAGAAACAAAAAGGAGAAAATGCAGTTAGCCCTCTGTGTCACTTTTTTGTGATTTATGGAAGGGAATACACCACCATAAGATGAGTATATACTATAAATTTTAATTAAGATTGTAATTAGAGACAGCCCAGATTTTAAACCTGACATTTTGTAAAAGCCCTCACATTTTAGTTTTAAACATGAAAAGGAGAGGAGGCACATATTTATGTCCACAGGAGGCCGGTACTGGTACGGATATGGAAGATAGGGACGCGGACATCAATTTTCAGAAAATGGGTACACAGGTATTTGGAAACACCAAAATTAATAAACAAATAAACATATAATATTTAAAAGTTTAAAACTAAAAACATACCAAATATACGATGATATATAAAATTTAAAAATAGTCAAAGATGCAAAATGCATAAAAATTTGAAGTAACTTACAAAGTTACTAGGATTCGTGCAATTTGAAGTAATTTACAAAGTTACTAGGATTCGTGGGTAGGTGCAGGTATCGGGTGCAATTTTAAAGGTTGGGTGCATGGGTATATAGGGGTATGACAATTAAAATAAAATATAATGAAAATTATAAAACATTAAGAAGTTCAAAATTAATAGATTATGGGCTTTAGAGCAAGTGGTTGGAGTGAAGAGTTTCACATCCTAAATCAAGGTTCAAATCTTATGGGCAAGTCTTAAAAGATTAAGTGGCATTAGCTCATTTAGTTAAATTCTTTGATTTTTAAGGATATTCAGGTTCAAATTTTGTCAACCAATACATGCATAATTGCCAAGCTGTTGTAATTACTATACCACTATGTGGTCTTGATGTAATATGGGTGAGGTCTGTTTCAATTAGGTTTAAATCTTGTCAACCAATACATGCATAATTATCAAGCTATTGTAGTTACTAATACCACTATGTGGTCTTGATGTAATATGGGTGAGGCCTGTTTCAATCCCATATAATCCATTTATTTATTAAAAAATAAACAGTCCAAAATTAATAAACCACCCATCAAGAATACCCTTTCATTATTCACATATTTCTTAAAGATCAAAATTAAAAATAAGTATTGAACATCAAGATTCATACTTCCAAAATCTGCGAAATTAAAATTGTCTCTTAAAATGAAATAAAATGGCATACATAACAGCCTACTGTTTCATAAGTTAAGATTAACGATCAAGGTCCTGAATCTACATTTGCAAGACCACTATGTCCTATTTCATTAGTACTAGCAAACATTTGGTCATCAACATCATAGGCATCTTTAGACAACATACTATCGAGACAGTCATCACTCTCAAGCTCTGGTTCATCTTGAGGGTGCACAAGTAGGGGCAAATCTGCAAGGCCGTCATGCTTAAGATTGTCTTCCAATGTAATGTCATCATAGGCATCTTTAGACAAAATACTCTCGAGACAGTCATCACTCTCAAGCTCTGGTTCATCTTGAGAGTGCACAAGGAGGGGCAAATCTGCAAGGCCGTCATGCTTAAGATTGTCTGGTGTCCAAAATACATGCCTGCATTGTTTGGTGCAGCTTTGCAAACAGGTGTAACATCTATTTTAGTTTGGACCACATTTGATGGTTCAACCTTCTCAATAGCCTCACACAATCTGTCCTTAAGAAAAAAAAATATTTTTTTTCTTGTACTGAGCAATCAATCGACCTTACTTTATAAGGTCCTGCTGTAGAAGAAATTATGATGCTCATTAATGAACAGTATCTAGTATCTTTCCAACCATCCATCACAATGGAACAGCCATCAACAATCTTAAGACTTCTTGAGAAGCATCATTACGTTTTCAAATCTTTCCTTTTTCTCTATCAACCAAGGTTGCCTCTCATAACCTGACGGTTTGTACCCTTTAAGTCCATCGTTACTAAGATGAACCATATTTTCTAAATATGGAGGACAAATCACGACTTTAAGTCCATCATTACTAAGATGAACCATATTTTCTAAATATGGAGGACAAATCACATTGAAGGGAATCCCACATGCAAAGAAAAATCTTGCTATTGTATAATCAATCTCTTCTCTCTTTTCATTATCTATCATGGAAATCAGTGAAGATTGACCTCCATGTCTCTTTTGACCACTTGACTCAAATGGACTTGAGTTGAATGGATATGGCTCTATCATGGAAATTAGTGGAGATTGACCTCCATGCCCCTTTTGACCACTTGACTCAAATGGACTTGACTTGAATGGATGTGGCTCTATCATGGAAATCAGTGGAGATTGACCTCCATGCCTCTTTGGACCACTTGACTCAAATAGTTGAATGGATATGGCTGCGCTTGATTGCTTTGACATGTAGTTCCATCACCACCCTCGCAACCTGCCCCTGGAGTTTGCACACTGAAAAAATCTGCATTGCCAGCATTTGCTGTCCCATACATGTTCCTACTTGGAACATTGGAAGTTGCCCTGGTATTCTCAATAAATGGGCTCTTACTCTTGTATAGCTACCACTGATGTTTTGCTGGGACAAGTTGCAAGTGATTGAAGGGGTGCCTCCGGAACCCTTTCCAATTTTCATCTCTGTAACATACTTGCACAGCAGATAATAGCTTGGGTTTGAAGATCTAATGATTATCATTTTTTTTTTCCTCTGTAATGGGTTATAAGGAATTGGAATGGGCCACACTTGTATTACATCATGTTCACATAATGGTATTACAACAGCTTGGTAATTATGCATGTATTATTTGGCAAGATTCTTCTCCTCCTTCAAAGTCAAGGGATCTAACCAATTGAAATAATTCCTTTTGACGATAGTCAAAGGCTTTGATTACATGAAATAAAGAAAACTTAAAAAAAGAAACTCTAAAAGTATATCTTATATATATATATATATATATATATATATATATATATATATATTTAAAATATTCTTAGGGAAATTGGTAAAGCACAGTCAACAGGACTCCCAACCTTCCAGGACATTGAACTAGGTTAGTCAACCAGCATATAGTCAACTAGCAGACACTCGGCCGCTACCATCTAGCCTATCCCCTTCTGAGTATGCAGTGGTTTGAACCTTGGACCTCTACATATATTTTGATGCATAGAGAATCGGTAACACCATTGGATGCTGCCTCTATAAACCCTAGCCTGCTGGGTAAAACGAAGTCAACGGGACCCCAACCCTTTAGGACATCAAATTGGGAAAGCCAACCAGCAAACACTTGGTTACTACCGTCCAGCCTGTCTCCTTCTGGATATGTTATGGTTTGAGCCTTGGACTTCCCTAAAGAAAAGTAAAACCTGTTGTCTTTTTTAACAATGGTCAAATATTTTTTTAAAACATCTCATTTAAACTTTCATATAAAAAATAATTTAATAAATTAAATATTTCAAAATATATATTTTAACTAATTTATAATTAATTTAATCAATTTTAACTAATTGTATAGTATTATTTATAATTAAAATTTTTAATTGATTATATAAAATTGAAATGGGTTGCTATTACTTGATTATTATGTATGTTCTCAAAAGATTTAAACCTCAATTAAAAATAAAAAAATTTAACAGAACAAAATAATATGTATTTTAATAATTAAAATATAAATATTAAATTTAAAATATTATTTAAAACATAAATTAATTTAAAATTTAAAATTTATTTTTTAATAATTTTAATTTAAATTAACAAATTAAACTTAAGTTGATATATAAGATTAAAAGGAGTTTTTTTATATTATGATTACGTAGTTTAAAAAGATGTGAATGTAAAAGTTGGAATATGTATTAAAAGAAAAAATTTATTACTCGCGTTAAATTTAAATTAATAAATGTTAGGATTACAAATCCTAAAATTCAATCGTAAACTTAACGTTATAAATTATAAATTTAATTTTATAGTTTATATATGTCTTGGTCACGTGTGGGATGCCAAGGGATCGAGATGGAGTTAAATGCAGGATGCGAGTGGCCGAGGCCAACTTGGCAGGACGATGAGGGAGGGGTCAAAGCCGACTCTGGGTGTGGGATGCGAAGGGTTGTATATGCCTTAGCGAGGTTCAAATTGCTGTCTGTATGTGCCTACAGGACGCTATCATCAATTCGTTCCCACGTTTACGTGAAGCTTACAACCAACGCATTAAAGCCTTGAAATCAGAGGAACAGAATAAAGAGGAAGGAGAAACAGGAGCAGAATAAAAAGGGAGGAGAAACATAAAAGTAAGTGAGAGTTCCATTGATTGTCTTTATCACTCAGGTTGGATTATTTATTTCTATATTTGTCGTCGTTGTCAGCAGCGCCACCTACCCAGCCCAACTACCAGATTATTTGAGCTCTTGTTAAAAATCCGCATTGGATGAACAGTGAAATCACACCTTTGTATGCGGGAGCACTGTTTGCAATATGCAGAACGCACCCAATCCCAAACCCAAGTATCCGTTACGGTGGCCAAATTGGGTGGGTGAACCCTGCTACACTGGTAATCTATATATGTAGAAAGTAAAAGTTTAGGGCCTCTCAAAGAGTCATAAATTAGGCCTTGAGCACCTGCATACTCTTTAGGACCTTTGTTAATTACAATCGCTGTCATTTAGGGCCTCTCAAAGATCCATTTAATGGTTTGACGCCGGTTAGAATTACTTGTAGAACCCTTTGAAGGAAAGTGAGGAAAAGAAGGGTCATATGGCGAATGCAATTGATTTTATCTAAGCTTGTTTCTAAAATGTGATCTATCAAATTGGCACTCTAGAGTTTTGAATGGATAGGATACGTGGTTTTTGAAAGTGGAGAGAGGCAGAAGATGACCAAATGTCTTAGGAGGTGTCTTTGAATATCCAGAGAAGTCTCCAAGATGAGTATCGGTACTCGGTACAAGTATCTCATAGGGGTAGACAAGTCTTCTGGTGATTATGCGCATATTCTATCCCTTGTCATATTATATTAGTTGGATCTGAGATTGTGTTTTGAGCTGAGCAACTTCTTTTCATTCGTTCCAAGAACAATTGTTTAAGCATGTAGCAGTGAATTGAAGGGGATGTTGGTTCAAAACTCAGAGTTTTAGGTTAGGATAAATCGACTAACAGTGCAATTTGAAAATAACAGAGTATAAAAAATCAAACCAAAAAAATATTGTAAAAATGGCAGAATGATTTTATTGCTTAGAAAATAGAGTATAATGCATTGAGAAGAGAGACTTGAGGTAATAACATTGCATCTATTACTTATACATTTTACAATCGGGGTACACCTCTCTTTATACAATATTTGGTATGTTGGAAGCCACTTGTATGGAAATGCGGTGGTTCCCCTTTTCATGAGTTATAAAATGCATTGCATCTATTACTTATAGATTTTACAATCGGGGTGGAAATGCGGTGGTTCCCCTTTTCATGAGTTATAAAATGCATTGCATTTACTACTTATAGATTTTACAATCGGGGTACACCTCTCTTTATACAATATTTGGTATGTTGGAAATCACTTGTATGGAAATGTGGTGGTTCTCCTTTTCATGAGTTATAAAATGTATATTAAACGAAGATTACATACACATGCATGGCTTGTCCTGTTTTGTCCTTTTGTGATATGTCAACATGCTTAGAAATGTATTTTGGCTGTGAATATCTAAAAATAGAAAATTACTAGTAATTATTTTATTTTTCATTTTTTGAGGGCCTTTGGAGTGTTTTTTAGAAAGATGCTCGAAACTGATCCTATGGCATTAGTTCCCAGTCAAAACTTCTTGTTCTCCCTCTAAGGTTTCGAAGCCATTTTGAACTGGTTAAAATAGAGTTCTGAGCAAAAAAGTATTTTGGCTGTGAATATCTAAAAATAGAAAATTACTAATTTTAGTAATTATTTTATTTTTCATTTTTTGAGGGCCTTTGGAGTGTTTTTTAGAAAGATGCTCGAAACTGATCCTATGGCATTAGTTCCCAATCAAAACTCTTGTTCTCCCTCTAAGGTTTCGAAGCCATTTTGAACTGGTCAAAATAGAGTTCTGAGCAAAAAGTTAAACCCTCGACAAGGTTGATAGGTTGCTTGCCTAGATCATTTGTCCCCGTTGAAAAACAATGGTCTCCATTGGGTCAACTTTTGACATCAGGTTTGAAAACTGTTTCTTTGTCTGATTCTTTGTGAGCTATTCCCCTTGGTGACCAAGTTATCTTGCCTTGACCATTTTGTACATTTGAATGGTTTGCTTCTGGTGGTCTTAGTGTATGTATCAATAATTTGGTCCTCCTCCATTGGTGCTAAATTGTCTAGATTGAGATCTTCAATGTCCAACTGTTTTGCTACTATGGAGATGGTCAGTAGAGGTGGGTGATAAGGCTTGAGAAGTTCAACATTGAAGAGTAGATGCAAACCAAGATAAGATGGAAGATTCAACTCGAAAGCATTCTCTCCCACCTTCTTGGTGATGGTGTATGGTCCATAGCGAAGAGCATAGTAGTCAGACTCTTTTGGAATCCCGAGTACTCGGCCAAGTTCGAGTTCGAGTGGGATCAGTCGCGCCGAGCCGAGCCCACTCCGACTCGTTTTTTTCTGGACCACCGATTCCGGCCGAGTCCCGAGTCCGAAACGGACTCTCGAGACCCGACGTCGGGACTCGGCTGGCCCAAAAAAATGGAAGTTTAAAAAAAAAAGAAAAATTACGTCTAGGGCGGTTAAGTGTTGATGATGCTCCACGACTTAAGCATCCATGTTGGCCAGTGCGCAATCACGAACAAGACGCTGAAATCTTTGTTTATTATATTAACGACAAAATGTGCAATTTTGCTTCTCAAACCTTCAGAATGCTTATCCCTCAATTATAATTTAGTTTAATACAAATATATCTTTCGCCGATGGATACATCATCCGCGTCTTGTTTGGAAATGAGAACCTCTTCAGAATGCACGTATGCATGTCCTGTGGGGTGTGGCGATTCGAGCGGAGAATGGCATGATTTTTGGAGACGTTCGATCAAGGAAGGCTTGAGGCCGCCAGTGTTGAGACCTCTTCTGGAAAGTTTGTCGTGCAGTTCTTGCACCTTCATTTTCTTCCATTCTTTTCTCTCCTTCAATGCACCCTCTCCCGTCGTCGTCACTGCCACCGTCGCCATTGCAGCCAATACACACCACCACGCCGCAATGGAAAAAAAAATTAAAAACGATAATTTATTTCGCTCTGAAACCCTCGACCGCCAACGAAACAATTGCTACGCACGAAGCTCCCCCAAATAATGAATGTCGCTTCTACCTTGAATTTTGGTAAGCAGTTTTCAAAAACGACTTCCCATTCTAAAACCGGAAAAATGGCTAGGATTAAATATTAGCTTTATTAATATTTGAAGATTTTTTTTTTCAATTTTTTTTCTCAGGAACCTTTTAATAAAAGTAAAGTTAATAGATCCCAACCAACCATCTAGGAAATCGAATCTAGACAACCCACCGATTATAATTAACCATGGTATTTGAATATTTTATTTATTAAACATGGTGGACTAAGTTAGGGTGATTCCGTCCCATGGTTTCTCTATTAAACATGGTATTTGAATATTTTATTTATTAAACATGGTGGACTAAGTTAGGGTGATTCCGTCCCATGGTTTCTCTATTAAACATGGTATTTGAATATTTTATTTATTAAACATGGTGGACTAAGTTAGGGTGATTCCGTCATACAGTAAAGTTTATTATTATTTAATGTTTTGTAAAATGTTAATAATGTTTTTGAACTTTATATATTAAGTTTTATTTTATCATTATATTATTTATTTATAATTTTATAAACCAAAGTGGTCATGCCTGCAAAGGTCATAGTTTGTTTCGAATCCTCTGAGTGCATGCCAGACTGACAACGATGGTATGAATCTCGAGTGACCGGTGGTACTCTTCATGCCGGGTTATAAAATAATGAGGTGGTATAGGCTTGTTGGGGGCAGCCCCTGTAGTTTGAACCTTGCACTTGGCAGTTACTAAAAATAGTCTGGATGTAACCACCTCCCTATGTATCCAAAAGAAAAAATTATAAAACAAAATTATTAGCTTGCTATTAGAATATGCTCCTTCCTCTTGTTAATTTCTTATTTGTATAATGTTGAATGTTGAGTAAGTGTGTTAGAATATACTAATAAGTAATATGCATGTAAAAACTTATTTTTTCAATAAAAATTTGTATTTTTTTTCATTTTTTTCTTTTTTCCGAGTTTTTACCGAGTCTTGCCAAGTTTTTTTGCCGAGTCTCGAGTCCGACTTTCGTGTCGAACTTTCCGAGTCCGAGTCGAGTCCAAGTTTTGCTACTATGGCGAAGAGGTTTGATCTTCCTGGGGGTCTTGCAAGTATCTCCTTGTGAAGACGTAACCATACTTTGTCTCCAACCTTGAACTAATGTGGGACCAGATATTGGTCATGACATTGCTTATATTTCTGATTTGTCTTATCCAATAGGTCGTGGACTTGTTGGATATGCTAAATCTGTTCCACAAGCCATGCTGCCTTCTTTGCTTCTTTCTATCCAAGAGGTGATTACTCCATGGGTTGCACAGGGAGAGCTACATCATCGGGTGCTAAGGGTTGGAACCCAAAACAAATATGAAATGGGCTGTGTTTGATAGAGCTGTGCGAAGCTCGATTGTACCCATGTTGAATGTAGGGGAGGTTCTCATACCATGTGCGTGGATGTGTGGAATTGTACATTTGAAGATATACAATCAATTGATTCAAAACTTTGGTCTGATTAGATGGTGGAAAATCTAAGAGGAAATTCATAGAGATGGATTCCCAAGGCTTGTTTGGTATTGGCAATGGTTAATGCGGTCCTTGCTTCTTGTTGATCAGTTTGGCAACAGCACAAGGGGTGCGTGACTTAATGTACCTCTCATCATCATATTGCATCTTGGGCTAATAGAAGTACTTTTGGAAAACTGCCAATGTTCTTTCCACAGATGTCCTATGTGACAGAAGAGATTATCATGCAAATAAAACTCAAGAGTGTGCTTACCCACACAAAGACCTTCATATGTATCTGCAAAATCAATATCAAATTCCTACAATGTGGACAATCGAAAGTCTCGTGCCCACATGAATGCTAATGTCTTTGATTTCTTAGTTTTGTGTTTGAACGAATTCAAGAGGCTTGTGATCTGTATGGATGATTGTTTCCGTGCCCCAGATGTAGTGATTCCACTGTTTACATGCTTGGACAATGACATAGAGCTTTTTGTTATATGTGGGGTATTTTAAAACTGCATCATTGAATGCCTCATTGTGATAGGATACCAAATGCCCATACTGTTTGAGAACAACTCCCAATGTGTAATTGAATGCATTGATCATTATCTTAAAGGGTCATAGTAAATTTGGTGGGGAAAGCGTAGAAGCTGAACCCAGCTGGTAATTCAGCTTCTTGAATGTTCTCTATTGTGTGTCTCCGCTTCCCTCTATCCTCAGCTGTGGATGTATAGACGGTGGTGTAGTGGATAGAGAGGGTTGCGTCTTAATGATTCAATTGCTGGACACTCCTTCCTCGAATATTGGTTGTTATGATAATCCTACCATTTGCTGTTCTTGGTCTATTGAGGATTCATATCTTGGAATTCTTTCTTCTGCTTCCAATATTGGTTTTAAGGCTGACCTTCTTTGTCTTTTTCTTCTAACTATTGCTCTTGCCTTTCTTGGGCTGGTAGGTGGTTTTGTGGTTCTCGTTATTTGCTCCTCCTTTCCTGTTTTTGTTTTTGTGCATCTATTCGAATTTGACAACAAATTTATATGCTTCTCCCAAGGTCTTGAATTTGAAGAGGTCCATGTCTTCTCGAATGTACCATTGCAATCCATTGTGGTACTTGAGGAATTGATGCCTTTGGATATCTTGAATCCCAAGTTTTGCTGCCATGGAATGGGAAGCATCAATATAATCTTGAATAGACACATCCATGGAATGGAAAGCATTACAACCTCCATGAAATCATCCTTGTTAGAATAAATAGATATGATAGGGATTTAAGTTAGTGCATTGTTTGTTACAACAATTTTTTGGGATTTAAGTTAGTGCATTGTTGTCGAGATTTGTAGGGATAAGTTGTTGAGATTATAGGGATAATTTTTTGAGATTTTTTGGGATAAATTGTTAGGATTTGTACAAATAACTTGTTAAGATTTTTAGGATCTGGTGTTATTAGCACCAACTGATTACTAGATTGTAAATGATTATAAATTGGAGCAAATGAAAATAGAGCACCTTGTGTTACACTCTTTTATGGTACTAGAGCCACAAAAAGGAGAAAGGAGAGGTTTGTCTCACACTATTTGTTTTAATCAAGTTGATTATTTGTCTTAGGCAAACAATGCCACTACAGAATGTTACTCTATTTTGAGTCTTGGTGTTGTTGCCTTGTCAATGGAGTATTTCTCCTACGTTTGTGTTTAGATCTATTGGATCTTACATACAACGTTTGGTGTTTTGATATTTGGCATTCGGTGGTTTTCTCCTCACTTGATAAAGTTGTTGCTTGCGACATTTGGTGTGTCGCCAAGCTGTTGTAAAATGCAGCTTGTAGTTTGCCCACGTTTTAAGCTTGGGCAAAGTGCTGATTTGAGTTTGCCTATGTTTCTAGCTTGGGCAAAGTGCTGGTTGGAGGTTCCTCACGTTTCCAACTTGGGCAAAGTATGGCTTGGAATTTGCCCAAGTTTTGAGCTTGGGTGGAGTAGATTGCACTGTTTGGCATTTGTTGCTCTGATTCTAGTGTTCAAGGTGTGTTTGGCATTCAACATTTGTTGTTCAAGGTTGTTATTAGTGAAAGAGTGGCAAATATTCAGACTCTAATTCTTCCAGATTCACAAAAGTTGATTGGAAGAAATTATTGTGTGGAGCCATAAGATACTTACAATTTGTGAATATTGAGATTTGGCGAATATAGTTCTCAAGAAAGAAACTAGACCAGATGATGATGTTGATGACTTAAACAAGCAACATAGATAAGCTTTGATGCTTCTCAAGTTGTTTTTTGCAAATGATTTTATTCCTGAAGTTTGTAACGAAGATAATGTTGCAGCACTACGGGCAAAGTTTCTGAATAAGTATCAGACATCTCAAGTAGGACATGCTTTGTTTTGAAGAATCTTCTCTATTCGTCTTTGTTGGAGGAAAGAGGGTTTGTTTCTGAGTACCTTATGCATCTGAAGAATCTAAGAGATCAATTAACTGCTATTTAGAAGATAATCGATGATGACGACATGGTTGGCATTGTTTTGTGAGGTTTGCCTCCGTCTTATGAGTCTTTGCATTTGCTCGCTAAAACTCAAACTCTTAATTTTGAAAAGATGTCTTCTTCACTTTTACAAAAAGAGAGGAGACAATCATAGATGTGAGTATTCACCTAAGGCAATACAAAGAGTGCATTTACTGCTAAAGCAAAACATAAATGCAATCAAAATGCCAAGCCCTCCTCATCTGATCACAAGCAAGGTAAAACTTCTAATATAAAGCAGTCCAAGTCATTTGTTTTTTTTGTAAGAAACCTGGTCATTTCAAATGGGATTGCAGTAAGTTGAAGAATAAACAAGATCAGCACAAGAGGAAACAAGTAAATGTTGATAAGATAGAAGATCAGGAAGAGAAGTTTGCTTTTGTAACAACTTAGAGTTAATCTGGTCAATCTCTTGAGTGGTGCGTCAACTTTGGAGCATCCAGATATTATACATGTTGGAAAGACGAGTATGTTAATTTCATTGAAGATCTAAGTAGGAATGAGTTTGTTTCACTTGGTGATGGTAGATCATACTTTATTGAAGGGTGTGGTGATGTTAGTGTGACATTGAACAACAATGTTACATACATCTTCAAGAATGTTTGGTATGTTCTTGATATGAACAAAAATCTTCTGTCCATTAGTGAAATCACCTGGAATTCTCAAATTGCTATGCATTTTCATAAAAATAGATGTGAGGCGGTGCATGTGGGTAAAAACAAGCTCATTGCTCTTGGTATAGGTGAGAAGGGGCTATACAAGTTAGTTGATGCCAAGTCCGCCAATTCATTTGCCTTGGCAATTGAATACAATAGTTTATTCTTTGGCATGAGAGGTTTGGTCACTTGAGTTATAAGTATTTAACAATTCTCACTAACATGGTTCATGGATGGACATCCATTCACGAGCAACAATATTCATGTGCAGGATGTCAAATTGGAAAATAGAGTTGTAAACCGTTTGAGACGGGTAAGTTTTTGTGTGTACAAGGTGTATTGGATTTAGTGCATATTGATTTTTGTGGTACAATGAATACACCTTCTATTTGTGGTGTAAAGTATGTTTTGTTGATGGTTGATGATTATTGAGGAAAATGTTAGGTTAGATAAAGGAGGTGGGTTTACCTCAAAACAATTTCAAGATTTTTGTAGGCACGAGGGTATACACAGGCAATATACAACTCCTTACACTACATAGAAGATGAGGTAGTGGAGAGGAGGAATATGGCAATCATGGCGATTGATTTGTGGGCTATAGTGAGTACTATAGATTGCTTGATGTCTCTACTAACAAGATTGTATTTAGTAGAGATATCATGGTACCTGAGAAGACTCCTCAAATTATGTCAAACCTATTGAGATTTTTGTATGTTTTGGAACTACTAATGGTATTGGAATAGGTAGTGAAGCTCACTTAGATTTAAATACAATAGACTTTGATGATGAAAAGAAAGATGTGAAGACTCAAGCCATATTGGTTTGTTGAAAATCCACTTTGGGAAGTTTGACAATCCACTTGAAAATCCATTTGGAGAACAGAGCTTGACAAAGGTACACCCAAGTGAAGTTTGCTAGCAACAAAAGCCACGCCAACGACCAAAATGATATACATAGACAATGAAAGATGTCAAGGAGGATGAGAAAGTGGTAGTTGGGCGATCTAGGCAAGCTGGAAAAGAGCCTAGACAAATTAATGAGCACACAAATTTTGCTTTAGTTTCACAGTTTTTTGAACCCAACAGATATGAAGAGGCCGGAGGTAAACCAGATTGGGAAACTGCCATGGAGGCACTATTTGACTCATTGATGAAGAATAAAACACGAGAATTGTGCGAATTAGCCCATGGAAAGAAAACCATTGGTTGTAAATGAGTTTACAAGGCAAAATTTAAGCCAAATGGTTCAATTGACAAATTCAAAGCTCGTCTTGTTGCTAAAGGGTATGCACAATAGGAAGGTATAGACTATGGAGAGACATTTGCTCCAACTGCAAAGATGGTAGTTTTTCAATTAGTTCTCTCCATTGTAGCATAGTTTGGTTGGCAGGTATATTAGATTGATGTTAAGAGTGCCTTTTTGAATGGAAATTTGGAAGAGAGAGGTCTATATGGGGCAGCCACAAGGGTTTTGGGTACCATGGAAAGAACATTTGGTTTGTAGATTGATTAAGTCCCTATACAAACTTAAGCAGGTTCCTTGAGCTTGGTATTTCAAAATTGATCAACATCTTAGAGATTCAGGATTTAGTTGGAGCTTTTCTGATCCTAATATCTATTTCAAAACTACAACTAATGACATTGTCATCTTCATTGTGTATGTTGATGACTTGGTTACTACTAGTAGTGGAGCCCACCTGATTCAACAAGTAAAATCTGATTTGTGTTCAGCTTTTGATATGGCAGATTTAGGGCTCCTTCAATACTGCCTAGGTGTAGAATTTCGGTAACTTGACCATACTGTATTTATATCACAAAGCAAGTACACCAAAACATTTTTGGAAAGATTTTGGATGACAGATTGTAATACAAATATCTACACCTATGGAAGTTGGGCTGAAATTGTCAGCCTACTCTGATTCATCTCTGGTCAATGAGTTAGTATATCGTCAGTTGGTGGGCAGCTAGATTTATTTTATGATCACTCGATCAAATTTATGTTTTGCAGTGAGTTATTTGTCTTGTTTCATGTCAAATCCTCAAAGAGGGCATTGACAAGCTGCAAAACATATTCTCAGATCTATCAAAGGTACCCTTCACTTTGGTATATTGTACCAGCAATCTAATGATTTTCATTTTGTTGGATACACTAATGCAGACTGGGTAGGATCGATTGATGATCGAAAATCTGCGTGATGTGGTCTACCGGCAAGGACGCCACTTGCATTATCGGTGATGTGACCTGGGTTCAATCCCCATGGCGGATATGTATATGTATATGTATAAGAAGTATTTACTCAATAAAAAAAAAAAAAAATTGATGATCGAAAATCTACTATTGGCTATATGTTTGTTCTTGGATCAGTTGCTATTTCTTGGCAGATCAGACTTCAGCATATAGTTGTCTTTGCATCAACTGAAGCAGAATATAAGGCAGCATCCAGTGCCAAGTTGTGAAGCTGTTTGGTTGCAATGCATATTGTATGATCTTCGGAGAGATGAAATAGCATCAACATTGCTTCATTGTCATAATCAAAGTGTGCTCAAGTTGGTGAAGAATCCAGTATATCATGCCATTTTGTCCAATTTCTGAACAAATAGCTGATGTAATTACTAAAACCTTAGGTAGGGGAAAATTTGTAAAATTAGGGATAACCTTGGGATTGTAATTGGGTTAGTCATTAAGGGGGGTGTTAGAATAAATAGATATGATAGGGATTTATATTATAATTACTAAAACCTTAGGTAGGGGAAAATTTGTAAAATTAGGGATAACCTTGGGATTGTAATTGGGTTAGTCATTAAGGGGGGTGTTAGAATAAATAGATATGATAGGGATTTATATTATTGCATTTTTTGTTACAACGATGTTTTAGGGATAATTTGTTACAAATTATAGGGATAAGTTCTTGAGATTTTTAGGGATAAGTTGTTAGGATTTGTAGGAATAACTCGTTAGGATTTTTATGATCTGGTTTTATCAGCACCAAATGATTACCAGATTGTAAATCATTATGAATCCAGCTTAGAAATGCAAATAGATCATCCTGTGTTACATTCTTTTAATCCCATGTGAACCCTGCTTTTTCATCTTCATTCTTCTCCTTGACCCTGTTACAATATGCTTCCCACCAATTTCGAACAGGTAATGAAAGCTTTCAAGAGTGCAAAAATGATTTTCTTATTGTTGGTGAATTTATTTACCAAAAAGTATGAAGACAACTGATCTAGCCAATTTTCTATTCCATCGACATTAATTTTCCCCTTCAAAAACAGGAATATCAAAATTCACTTGCACCTTAAAAGGTCTTGGAGCACTGAACGGTGCTAGGGCAGTGAGAGATTGTGTGGAGGAGGTTGAGGAATTTGCAGCAGGGAGCTGTTGAAGAATTTGAGCAAACTGATCCATCAGATTGTTCCTATGTTTCACAAGGGCTTCATTCAACATCTCTTTGAAAGGATAGACTGTCTCGGTGTTAGCCATTCTATTTGCCATCTGAGATTGTTTGGAATGACAAGGAGATAATTAGAGCAAGCTTGTGTTTGACACCTGAGCTTCTGATAGTCTGATCTCATGGACATAGACTAAAATGACAAACTGCTCTGATACGATGAATGCAAACTCGGAGTTTCAGTTAAGAGAAATCAAGAAGCAGCACAATTTGAAAATAACAGAGTATAACAAATCAAGCAGGCTTTGAGAAAACTTAGAAGACAAAATACAATGCAAGCAATCTCTAAGAAGAGATGTGAGGCGATACATTGCATCCATTACTTATACTTTTTAACAGTTTGGGGTCGTCTCAATTTATAAAATATTTGGTGGGTATAGTGGATATGGAAGGCCACCCATATGGAAATGTGGTTGTTCACCTTCGATGAGTTACAAAGTGCATGTTAAATGAAAATTGCATACACATCACTTGTCCCTTTGTGTTTTGTTCTCCAGTGATGTGTCGACAAGGCTAAAGATGTATTTTGGCTAAGATTTTTAAAAATAGAAAATTACTATTTTTAGCAATTATTATTATTATTATTATTTGCATTTTTTAGGGCCTCTGGAGTTTTTTTTTTTTCCCAGAATGTTGTTGGGATCGGGAACCAAGTCTATAGCATCGGTTCGCTGTAGAAACTTCTTGTGCTTCCTTTAAGCTTTCCAACGCATTTTGAACGGGTCAAAACGGAGTCACCAGTATAAAGTTACACCCTCCACAAGATATAGGTCACATGCCTAAATCAGATCTGGAGTGGTGAGAAATGTTAAATCAGAAAGATACTTTGAACTGCCTGTTGACTGTATTATACTATCAAAAATGAACTACCAATTTATGTTTCTCTTTTAGTTGTGTGCATGCCTGCCTTTATCTAATGGTAGTTTCTTGCATAGGTCACGTTAATGATGGGTATGTTTAAATCTGCTTATAGTTATGCTCTGCATTTTGCAACAGTATCCTGTATGTGGAGAATAGGTAGAATTCTGAATTTAACATGAAGTTACACCCTCCACAAGATATAGGTCACTTGCCTAAATCAGATCTGGAGTGGTGAGAAATGTTAAATCAGAAAGATACTTTGAACTGCCTGTTTACTGTATTATACTGTCAAAAATGAACTACCAATTTATGTTTTTCTTTTAGTTGTGTGCATGCCTGCCTTTATCTAGTGGGAGTTTCTTGCATAGGTCACGTTAATGATGGGTATGTTTAAATCTGCTTATAGTTATGCTCTGCATTTTGCAACAGTATCCTGTATGTGGAGAATAGGTAGAATTCTGAAATTTAACATGGATAAATAAGCGTATCCGTGGATAAACTAAGATGGATGCATGTAATATTTTTTATATTAAGCATAATTATCAGCTTTTTTATTCTATGTATAATAGTTGTAATTAACAGTTAGCCTTCAAATTTAAATCTGGATTTGCAGCTTCCCCTTGCACGTGCTGTTTTTGTTTTCTTCTATTGTTGGCAACTTGGCAAATAAATTAGTACACTTTAAGATCTGGATAAAGCCTAAAGTTTTTTATGAGATGGAACTCTTTTGACAGCAGAAATATTATGGATCCTTTATTTTAACATAATTGCTGCTTGTTTGCAGAACTCCTGAAAGGCAACTTCGTCTATTTGACATACGAGTACGACAGTCAGAAATTCATGCATTTGGTTGGAAACAAGAAAGTAGTGAGTCTCAATCTGCACTAATTAATCAGACATGGTCTCCTGATGGTTTGTACATAGCATCAGGATCAGTTGATCCAAGATTTCACATTTTTGATATCCGGTATAATAGCAGCGCACCATCGCAATCTGTATCAGCTCACAGTAAAAGGGTCTTGAAAGCAGCATGGCACCATTCAATGCCGCTGGTCATTTCCATCTCTTCTGATCTTCATATTGGGTTGCACAAAATTCAACAAAGCACATGACAATGAAATGACGGTTTAGGTTGAGATTTTAAATTTCTATCAAATATTAAAAGCTGGAATCTTGTTTTGATTTTGTTAGATAAGTCATACCAATTTGTATGCCATCGAGGACCTATTTAAAATCTGGAGGTCCCTTGTTTTGGTAATTTGTATATGCAGATTTTGTTCATCTTTTTATTGGAAGCAATCAAGATGAGATGGTTGACAAGGCGAAACTCAGTTTCCAAACGCCTAATTGTAGACTAGGTAGTTTGGAAGGTTTTTTTTGTATCATGCAGAATCTGCTATTCAAAGATGAAGCAAGAGAAAACTGAAAGAGAAACACAACCCACTAAAACATGATTTTCTCAATTTAGATGTCAAAGACCTTAAGAACATGTTATGCAGAACTGTTAAAAAGCATTTTTGAGCCTCACAATTCACCATCTATTCATTTATAGCGAGTAGTTTTTTATTTGTGTTGGATGTTTTAAAAGGATCAGACGACAATCTTTATTTTTGGTCTTCTTAATGATAGATTTTAATTTTGATATATCATACTAGATGTTGTATTTTTGATCACATACAGAAGGTTTTGAAATTTTTGTTGGTGTCTTGTTATCCTTATCTGAGCTTCAAACTTCTCCCTTCGTAAATTTCACCAGCTACCTTCATCAAGAATGGTAATTCCTTCCAGGATATTCTTCAATATCAGCAAAGGTAAATCAGAATAATATGGGCCATAAACATTGTTTTCACCAGTCAAAGGAAAACATATAAGATTGAATCGTGAGTGAAACAAAACTTGAAAAAGCAGGTACACATACAGAAACCTTATTAGTTCAAGTCTTTGTTACATGAAATTTTTGCTTCCGTTATGAACAAACAATTCCCACTGCCCTTGTGTTCTTTGTTATTTTTTGCAGAAGTTATCCACCACTTCAAGACCACCCAAGTATATCTCTTTGTGGGAAAAATATCCTTTGGTTTAGATGCTGTTATAGGGGGTGCTTGAATCTGTCAAAATTAGTGGGTACTCACATCAGGTCTTGATCACTATAGGTGCCAAAACATGTCCTTGTGACTAAGGTCAGAAACCACAAGCTAATGTTACATCCTGAGAAACCCACCTACTAATGCCAAAACAAAAAGAAAACAATGCAACTGGTTCGCTGCGACCAAATTAATAAACTGGACCAACACTGACATTGATGGCATAATGATAAACCAAAAAACCTAAATGGGAATAAATCACAAACCTAATTGCAAAATAGTGAAATCCTGACCTGCTACCAAAGCATAAAGTAGACCAACACTTTGCCGGCAGAGTGATAAGACTAAAAAATCCGAGTAGGAATCAAATATTACTTCAGGTCAGCGGAAACCACAATGTGCAAGAAAAGCAAGCTATGCCAGTGTAGAAATAAAAACCAAGAACCAATCTCCAGACCTGTGATCACTGAAGCTGAAAATGTGGAGATTAGCTCCGGAAGGTGCAACACCTTCCTACCAACCATGGCAAAATTGCTAGAGACCTGTTAGCCAACATGTTGCCATAGCATTGTAACATGCTCTTGTTATGACAAACAAGCAAAATAAAACTAGGGAAATGGGTTTACTGCCAGCAGAGGATGCTAAAATGCTAAAGCCAGAGAAGCTCAGACCTTAAATTTGTAAGGTAAAAATGAGCCAGGAATTTCACTTGGATTGAGCAGCCATAGTACTTCCACAAAACACAACGAGAATGAAAGCAAGATCTTTGAAAATAGTCTTGTAAAAGAGGAAAGAGATGCACCTGTTTTGAACGGAGAAGCTCGAATCTTAAATCTGCAAGGCAAATATTAGCCAGAGACTTTCACTTGGATTGAGCAGCCAGAGTACTTACTTGCACAAAACTCAACTAGAATAAAAGCACAAGCTGTGAAAATAGTCTTGTTCCGCAAAACAAAACTAGAATAAAAGCAAGATCTGTGAAAATAGCCTTTGTAAAAGAGGAAAGAGATGCACCTGGTTTCAACAGAGAAGCCCAGACCTTAAATTTGCAAGGTAAAAATGAGCCAGGAGTTTCACTTGGATTGAGCAGCCATAGTACTTGCACAAAACACAACTAGAATAAAAGGACGGTCTGTGAAAAGTCTTGTAAAAGAGGAAAGAGATGCACCTGATTTCAACAAGACAGATTTTGAAAGTTCATGAAATACATCGTTTTTCTTGGGTTATGTGTCTTGCATCTTTACCATCTAGAAGAGCGAACAGCAGGAAGAATGTATCAAATGATTAATGATTAGCAAGAAGAATGCGATACATGCATTCCATTTGTTGCTAAAACGTTATATTGTATTATAGAATTGTTGGCTACATGTTTTATTGACTACTTAAACAATATAAAAATTTATCCTATTATAATAAATATTGATGCTATTTTATATTATGTATGTTATGGCTTAACAGTGATGGCTAGAGGTTTTAAATAATTTTAAAAAATATTATGAACTTTTCTAAGTAGTGTTTTTTCTAAAAAAGGGTATTGAAGTTTGCAATTGGCATTGTTGTGGACATTGCTATTTTACCACTAAGCTTTAGGAGCCTTGGCATCTTTCATGCTAAATGCCTCACTTATTGCCAAGCAAACGGAGATCGTAGTAAACATTAAGGCTTTAAAATATTTCTTATGTATTGTAACTAATAATGCTTGGAGATCGTAGTAAACATTAAGGTTTTAAAATATTTCTTATGAATTGTAACTAATAAATTTTATGTATTATTTTTAAATGACCCCACCTGACTACAAAGTGGTATTGATGCTATTTTAGATCATGTAATGGCATAGCAGTGATGGCTAGAGGTTTTAAATAATTTTAAAAAATATTTTGAACTTTTGTGAGTAGTCTTTTTAAAAAGAGGGTATTGAAGTTTGCAATTGACATTGTTGTGGATATTGCCATTTTACCACTAAGCTTTAGGAGCTGTGGCATCTTTCATGCTAAATGCTTTCACTTATTGCCAAGCAAACAAAGATTGTAGTAAACATTAAGGCTTTATAATATTTTTAATGAATTGTAATTAATAAATTATATATATTATTTTTAAATGATCTCACTTGTATTGTATTATGACTACAAAGTGGTATTATAATTGCATTATGACTACATAGTGGTATTACAATTTGACAATTATGTATACATAGTTTATCTAGTTTAAAACCCTTGGACCGATTCAGTCGTAGCCATTTAATAAGCAACTATTATTCTTTTACCAATTACTTAAAAAAGAAAAAAGAAAAGTTGTGATTATTTTTTCACCAATTACTTGAAAAAGAAAAGTTGTGTGGCTTCTATTGGGGTCGTTCCTATCAAAATAACAAAATATTACATTTGTTGACATGACAATTAAATCATATCCAACTTGCCTTTTTATTAAATATATTCTTCATTTTCCTTTCTATAAAATATATTCATTAGCTTCCTCAAAATATTATGTTTTTGTAATCAACTCTTTAACAACATTTTCGTGAAGATATTAATTCTCACTTTGCCAATTGTATTCTAAATTTTTTATTTTATCAAGATGAAGATCAACATTCTGCTACCTGGTTTTCTTCTCTATAGATATGCTCACATTTGCAAGAGAACGCCTTTAATAATAGTTGATGAACATCAACAATAATATTATTTTTATTTAATCTCTACATCTTTTTTAAGAATGCCTTCAATATTAGTTGATGAACATCAACAATAATATTATTTTTATTTAATCTCCACATCTTTTTTGTTGATAGCATTAAGGATAATAAATGAATCTCCCTCAATTGAAATAATTTGTAGTGTTTTTTTATTGCAATTTTGACCCTTGTAAGAAGTGTCCTAACCTCTATATGGTTGTTAGTTGAAATTCCATATGATTATGAATATAGGAGGTGAATTTTGACTTCATTATTTTGAAAACACATGCTTATTCCAAATTTTCTTGGATTTCCTTTTAAAGCACCATCAAAATTATTATTGATAAACCCAATTTTTGGACATTTTCATTTTACTAAAGATTAAAATAGGCCTTTTGTCAAGGGTGAGTGAGTAGCCAAGTTGGTGTGAGGCAGCCAATTGAGGTTTACCACGAGTCCATTCAACTCCAGTTCAAATCACACTGGCTACCATAAGCCCTTTTGCCCCCCAAGGGCTAGGTGGATTGGTAGTTGCTTGTCTGGCCAGACACTTACCAAGAAGACACCCAAGTTCAAATCTTGGGACCAACCTGTTTGCAAAGGTAGTAGTTTGATCCGAATCCTCTAAGTGCGCTTCAGATCGAAGATGACGGTACAAATCCCGAGCGATCGATGGTCCCCCTCATGTCGGGTCAACAACAACAAGGTGGAATAAGTTTGGTGGGAGCAACCCCTGTGGTTTGAACCATGCGCTTGACAATTACTAAAAATAGTGTGGTTGTAACCAACTCTCCTATGAATAAAAAACAATTAGCTCACATTGTTGCAAAAGACACTTTCCATGTATATTCAAAATATATAACCAAGAGGCTACCACCTCTTTCTTTACACTAAAGACTTGCCATAATGATCACCATGTTTGTAAACATTATGCAAGAGAGAATAATATAGTTTCAAACTTGGCATGATTGGGATTTATTTTTAAAAATTCCATTATTTCTTTAAATCATAAATTCCAACTAATAATGGCAAAACCAATCCTTCATAGAATGCATAATGCTTTAGCTTTGGAACAATTAATCCAACATTTCATAACTCTTTTAATATTGATGGAGCTACCTAATATATATTTATATATTTGAAAAAGCGACCCCACAAGGACATCAAAGAAGTAAATGATTTGATATTTTTATATACTTTTCACAAGGCTTTTATGGAGACTCTTGTAAGAATCTTGCTTTAGGCTCCTAACCAAAGGAATGAAGGGTCCTTAGGGAGGGTCTTCGATGACCAAAAATTCTTTCTAAGGACATCATTGGGAGTATGGAATTTTGATTGCTCTAAATCCTCATATCCCAACTTGATAGAGTATCGACCATCTTTTGATAGATTCCAAACCAACTCATCCTTCCACATAAAATAAGGCAAATAAAACTTCTAAAGCATCTTTGGACTATCATCTCCTATTTATTTGAGATGTCCTTTAACTAGGTTACTATTAGAAATCCATGATTTGGAGTTGTTGATCACATTAATATAATCTTTAACCTTTGGGCCTTTACAAGCTAGACATGAATGGGCCAGAGGATGCCATTTTAAATCAACAATACAAGGATTATATGATCTCTAACCCAAGGGGTGCATATAATATTTGCAAAGCAATCAAATGCTTATAAAAAAAAAGGCAAACCAATCAAAATGTCTGGGTGTTTCAGATAATCTCTATCGAGGCTATAGATGCTTGACTAGAAGTAGAGCAAGGTCTAGAAGAGATCAAGGTCATCTCCACCGGAGCTATGGACACTTGACTGGTAGTGGAACAATGTAGAGGTAAATCTTTATGAGTGACATTTTTTAAAAACCTAATTACAAAATAGGTGATAAAGTTATGATCGAATAAAAAATAAAGAATGAATTCACAAAACACACACTAAGTGGAAGCAAGTGGAGTATTTACTTTCAGTTGATACTATTCAACCCCATACTTCTTGGATATTACTAGATGATTTATATTTTGTTGATCTTTGGTTTTCTTGATTTCAGATTGGGTTCTTTATCCAAAATGCTCAAGAGCATTTTTCAGCAGAGTCGCCATTTGTTGTTGCCATCGCACATGAAATTTTGGCATTTTTTTTCTTTGTTTTATTCAATTTTGCTCGCATCAAGGTCTTTGAAAATTTGCTTACACCAAGATTTTTTAAAATTTTGATTACATTGAGATTTTGAAATTGTTGACATCTTTGCATCTTGAAGGCTTGAATTTAGTTGCAATGATTTGAATTGAATATTTTTTAATATTTACATCTTAATTGCATTATTTCAAATCAAATAATTTAGAAAATTGGATTTTCAAAGGTTTTCAAAGGTTTAAATAATTAAATTTCATTTTAGGGTTATTCAAATTTTATCACTTTTGCCCTAAAATTAATGCAAAATTGAAATTGATATATCTTCAGCTAGAAAACTCCGTTTGAGCTCATTCAAAACTTGGTAGATAGATATTAATTTTCTCTTTCTAATGGTACCATACTTATAGGATTTCAAATGTTAATTTCACCCAAAAATAGTAGTTTACTATAGCAACTCGTGAAATTTAAAATGTCATACTTCATGAACCATGATAAATTTTTGGATGATATTAGCAATTTTGAGTACCCATTTGGTCTATTTAGATGCATGGAAATTTTCATTAAAATATGAGAACTTTGAATTTTGACTCAATTTTGGGCAAAAAGAAAGTTAGGAAGGAGAATGAATAATAAATAAAATAAAGGTTGGTTGTCTTAATATTATGATGAATATGTCATTACACAGGTAATACAAGAGATAAATGGAAGAGATTATTATATTATAAATAGCCATTGAGATCGAAGAAGAAGGGGGTTAGAAGATTTTGGAAGCATAAGAGTTTTTGGAGAAGAAAAAGTTGAAGAACGAGATTGTTGCATTGAAGGTTTCACCATTGTAATTGCAGAGTGCAGGTTTTTTGAAAATAAAGTTTTATGGAATATCTTGTTTTTTTTAATATATTGATTTTCTTTAGTAAGGTTTATGCATGCGGATGGTAGCCTTTCTAATTAATTTAATATATTATTTATTTTCGTAGAAGATTGCACTTAATCTAGTTTTGATTGTGTGAATTCAGATCAAATTAGATTAGGTTTAAATTTTCAGAAAATCAGTTCTGTAGATTGAGGGTTAAGTTTCATTTCAGTAATTTTTTGTCTATTTTTGTTCCATTCTGTTCTACACAATTTATTTCAGTTTATTTTCATTTATTTTTTCTAACCCTAGCATTTTTTTTTTATTAAATTTTCACCAAATAAAAATCAAAACCCTAAAAATAAATAATTCAAATTTTAATTTTTACTTAAATTTACATTTTTCATGAAAATTTGAAGTTTTAAACTTTGCATAGCTTTCAAATAATCATTTAATTTCATTTTACGTAAATTTGAAATTTAAAAAAAAATCAATTTTTTATTAAAGTGAATAATTAATTTGATATTTTAAAGTTTTCACATTGCAAAGTTTAGATTTTATTATTTCTTTTTGTTCATTCTCATACAAATCTTAACAATCTGAGATAAAATTTGATTAACAATCTGAGATAAATTTTGATTAACAATTTAAGATAAAATCAATTAAAATCAAATTTTCAAAGGTTAAAGTGGAAATTCTATCAAATTTTCAAAATTATCAAGTACAAACATTTTGAGATAAAATTGATTAAATCACTTTCAAAGGTTTATGTTTCAAAGCAAGTATTTGATCAATAATATCACATTTTCTCATAAATTTCGTGAACAACAGTCATTGCAAATCAAATCAACCAAAACATGCCCCTTGTTAACAGGCATATGCAACACTAAGGTATCCAACTAACTTTTGGTATACCCCTCAGCAAGGTTATTGGAAAGAATACCCAAATTCTCAACAAAAGTAAAAACCAGGGAGCCATATGAAAGTCTACCAATTCCTCCCACACTAGCTTTTCCAAGGTTCCCTCTAAAGGCTCCATCAGTATTGACTTTTCCAAAATCCTTAGGAGGAGGTTGCCAATTCCTTGTTCTATCCATCTTGCAATTGCTCACATTCCCTTTAATATGGTTTCCCTTAGAGGAGTTAATCTTCAATCTTTGCATCACTTGATCCCATATTTGGTGGGAGTTTTGGGGGTGATTAAGGAGTTGTTGGACCGATTCAACTAAGTTGGTAATGGTCTTTTGCCAGATATAGTGAATATCCTTCCTATCTTGATTAAAAATTTGATTGTTCCTTTCATTCTAGATATTCCAAAGAAGATGGTAGAACCCATACAAACTAACTACCTAATAAAATGATCAACACCCTCTTGTTTAGGCCAATCCCTCCAAAGTTGTTTAAAAGTAGAAAAATTGGACCACTGTAAGCCAAGTAAAGTGGCCATTCTCCTTCATAGCTCAGAGGCTAGAGTACATTCAATAAAAATATGGCCGAGAGTTTCCACATTCTCTCCACACATTTCACATCTAAAAGGGTCATAAAAACCACGCTTCATAAGATGCTCACCAGTAAGCACCCTGCGATGCAATAAAAGCCAAGTAAAGAACCTCACCTTAGGCTAAAGCTTTTGAGCCCACAACCGAGAAAATATGTCAGATGATTGGTTGGGATTATTATGGCATAAGGTCAAATAACCTTAAGCAACTAAATACTCACCCTTAGTAGTGTTGTTCCATCCAAAACAATCTTTTTCATGGGACCAAGAGAGAGATATCATATGAAGGATGCATTGGATATCTTGTCTTTACCTTTTTGGGATTTGAATAGGCCAGTCCTCAATAGGGATCCAATATCTACCAACCTATGAATTACCAATATGGTACCGACAGTAATTAGCCACCTTTATCCAGTTAGCTCGGAGAAGCTCCTCCATCCAAGGCCTCCATTCGAGAAACTGAGTTATCAAAGGCTTGTGACCATCCCAAGAATCAGTCCAAAAATTTACATGTTGACCATTATGAATGATCCAAAATAAATTTTTCTTTATCAAATCCTCACCACTCTTAAGAACTACTAAAATGGGAGAACCTTTGGTAGGCAATTGATAGCGAACAAGGTCTTTAGGACTTTTGTTGTCAGCATATTTAGCACGGAGATTTTTGGCCCAAAGACTATTCGGGTTATGCAACATCCTCCAATACAATTTAGCAGCTAAAGCTTTGTTGTTATTAATAGCAGACCAGAATCCTAACCCTCTTTCATTCTTAGGAAGACATATAGTGTCCCATTTCACCAAGGCCCATTTTATTTTCTCCTTAGTACCACTCCAGAGAAACCGATGACTAATTTGATCCAGTTCATGAAGAACAACCTTTGGGATATTCAACACGGTAGAAACATAAATAGGAATAGCTTGAAGGACTGATTTTACCAAGATGATTCTACCCCCAGAAGAAAGCCACCTATTGGTCCACTTTCCAATTTTCTTCTTGGCTTTGTCCAACAACCAATTCCAATATTTTTTTTTAGTCTTTGAATATTGATGGGAATACCCAAATAAGTGATCGGAAGGGAGGTCTTCTTATATATTAATTTATCCAAGACCATGGATTCCTTTTTGGCAGAGCAGTAAAAGAAAATAACTTTAGATTTATCTTCATTGATCAATTGCCCGGTAGCCCTAGAAAAATAGCTAATGATTTGCTTAATTTTAGAAGCTTCCTTAACTGTAGCTTTACCAAGAAGAGTAGAGTCATCAACAAATTGAAGATGATAGATAGGTCTGGCTCCATGAGCAATGGTAACTTCTTCAAGGGTTTTGTTCTCTATTTTTGGTTATAGTCCTACCCAAGCATTCAACAAGAATGATGAATAAATAAGGGGATATGATGTCACCTTGCCTAATGCCTCTAGAGACTGGTAACAACTGAGAAGGTCTGCTATTGATAAGAACTAAGTAGGAAACTGAAGAGATACAACCCATAATCCAATCCAACCAATCCTGAGAGAAACCAAATTGCCTCAAAACTTTGATGAGGAAGTGCCAATCCACTCTTTCATAAGCTTTGGATAAGTCGAACCGAATGAACATGGAAGGAGATTTTTGTAAATCCATAACATGGATGGCTTCCTGAGCAAGAACTATCTCATCCACTATTTGGCGTCCTTTCACATAACCCCCTTGCTCAAGGGAAATAATCTTATGCAAAAGAGACTTCAACCTTTCTGCCATGATCTTAGTAATGATTTTGAGAAGAACATTACATAAAGCAATAGGTCTAAAAGATGAGATATGATCAGCCTCTTGAGCTTTTGGAACAAGACTAATATAAATTTTATTGATAACCTTCAAAATTTCTTTGGCTTTCCTGGATTCTTCCACCACCTCTAATAAATTAGCATGAAGGATATCCCAAAACTCTTGGTAGAACTCAATGGGAAAACCATCAAGACCTGGGGTTTTTCCTTTTTGCATTTTAAAAACTACCCGATAAAGCTCATTGATAGTAACAAGAGTAGTCAAAATAGAGTTCTCCTCAGAAGTGATAAGAGAATTGCTTGAAGAACATCTTGTTGAGAAGCTAAGTCAAGAGGAGTAGCAACAAAAATATTGGAAAAGTAATCAACAACAATAGAGTTCATGTCATCCCAAGTGTAGACAACATCTCCAGAATCATATTTCAGGGAAGAAATAAAGTTGTGAGATCTTTGATCTAGAAGAGATTTATGGAAGAAATTGTGTTTCAATCTCCTTCTTTGAGCCATTGAATTCTAGATTTTTGCTTCCATAGGAGTTCTTCTCTTTTTTCCCATTCCTCTAACTAGGTAGTGAGTTTAATTTCATCTGCACTCCTACTCTCTGTGAGGCCATCTAAACGGATATTCTTATTCAAACTTTCAAGCTAAGTAATAACTTCATATTTTTTTTATGAACATCCCCAAACTCCTTCCAGTTCCAATTCTTAATTTTGGATTTAATGTATTGTAGTCTTTTGGCAAAATAGAACATCTTAGTCCCATACCTAGGCTTACCTTACTTCCACCATTGTTGCACATGAGGTCTAAGGAAACTATATCTCAGCCACATTAATTAAAATAAAAAAAAAGAGAAAATCACAGTGGTTTTCCACATTTCCACCATGACTAGCCAGTGATCTTAACCAACATTGTTAAGAGTCTTCACTTTAGGAATGTGACCATAGATTAAGAAATTATCATAGAGCAAGAACCTATCCAATCTCTCCATTATACAAGCTAAGCCTTGCCTTCTGTTAGACCATTTAATAAGGTCATTATTAGGATGGATGTCCATAAGATTGAGATTTACAATATATTCACTCATGAGGTCAGTGCTTCTATCCAAATTTCTATTTCCCCCCATTTTATCATACAGAGAGAGGATGGAATTGAAATCCCCTCCAATCAAGATCCAAGCTTTAGGAAAATGAGAGATAATATAAGTTATATCCTTCCATTGTCTTCTTTTTTCCTCCAGAGTAGTCAGAGCATAAACATTAATTGAGAGCATAATTTGGTTGGAATGTCTACTTTGAATAGCTATAGCTAAAAGACCCCAATTGCAAACCATATGGTGAATAACTACCTCTTTTGGGTCCCAAAGGCAAGCAATGCCACCATAAGTCCCATGCGAACTAAGGGAAACCACTTTTCCAGCTGGTCAAATTTTACTAGCAATTGAGTCCATATCCTCTATTGACATCTTCGTTTCTTGAAGGAAAACAAGATGTGGATGATTTATCTGAATCATTCTTCTAATTTCATTTTGTTTTGAAATACTCCCTTTGAGTCCTCTAATATTCCAAGTGATGATCTTAATTGATACCAGGGCTAAAAAAGTTGGGAAGGGCATTAATCTTACCTTCCTCTACAAGCTTTTCACCTTCTTTTACCATATGATATTGATTGGTCTTGTGACCTGCCTTTTGATTAGAATCCATCTTCAATTTTTTTCTCTATTTCTTGACTTACTCCAATTGAATCTGAGATGGCTTCTAACCTTGAAGAATGCTTGTACACAACCAAACTGTTACTAGAAGGTTCAACAGAGTCTATATTGGGACCTGTATTATTTGAAGTTTTAACATTTAAAATATTGTTTTTCTTGTGTATATTTTCTCCCTTTTTTTCTGTTGAAAATTTTTTATTTGGTGGTTTTTCTTTGAGTTCTTCCCTTCATTTTTAAATTGTGTTTCTAAGATTTTTGTTTCCATTATTTCCTCTTCCTCACTTGGGACATCGCTTGTGGAAAGAATTTTAAACATATTAGCAGATGACTTTGATTGATCCTTCATAACTAGTTTTTTTTTAGTGTTCTTCTTAGGCATTTGGAAACCTGCTAAGTTTATATCTTCTTTCTTTTGATTTGGAATTTTATTTGGGCAAACACTAGCCAAATGATCATATTCATGGCAAATTCTACAATGAAAACTAATAGTCCACTACTTAATTCCAAGTGTCCTCCCCAAATTGTAATGTGATTTTTTTAGGTAGGGGTTTGTCAAAATCCATTAAAACACAAATTCGAGCATAAATAATATGTTCAAAATTTTGAGTACAATCAACAATCATCATAAAAGTTTCTAAAGAGTTTTCAATTGAAGAAAAAACAATCGGATTCCAGAATTCAATAGGGAGGCCAAAGAGTCTAACCCACACGAGAGCTGTTGAAGGCATCTCTTCTTTGGCTTTAAATTTAGTATGCCAAGGCTTCATGAAAAGCCCTGCCCTACCAAAGAACCAGGGACCCCCTTGAAAAATTCTCTCTATCTTCATTATTAGTAAATAAAACAAGAAAATAACCATTTGGATAAATAGAGATTTATAACTCGCCTTTAGTTTTCCAGCTTTTTGCATCCCAGACTTTGAAAGCAAATAGGCCCGAACGAAAACCCACGAGCCGACAAATTAGTCCTCTTTTTTTCCAGATCTTCAATTCCAGTCTGAATGTTGCCCATATCAAGCTTAACAATAGGAGTTCCATCAGTTGCTTTAAGACATCCTATTTTCCTAGGATCAATCTTAGGCATTCTTACAGGTTTACGAGAAGCCCTAAGATTAATATTAGCATTGGGCTGAGGCTATCCACCATGAAGGGCATCCCTAAAATTCATTTTTGGGGCTGAGTCTTCAAAATTCTTACCCTTGATAGGGGTTTTCACAGTATATTTGTTTTGTGGGTGCACCTTAGCACCAAATTCACTTGAGATATGAGCCATTTTTTGATCAACTGCTTGAAACTTGTTTCATGATCTCTTTAATCCATGCCCTAGATGTCGTGGAAAGGTATGGTTTTCACTTTTATTTTGTGTAGCAAATTGGAAGCCATTGTCACTCAAGTTCACACCATGATTTGTTCAAAGACATATTTCTAACCCATCTTGGATATCCTGCAACATATCTTGCTAAAATTTTGAGCAAAAACCACAAAAATATTGGTTTCTAGGGCTCGAATGCCCCTAAAACCGACCTTTGGAGCTGCTTGCACTCAACCCAGATGAAACCCTTGCTCAATTACTTGCCAAAAATATCGTTCACACATAGGTATGCGCTAGGATATATGTTGCTCCAAATGATCTAAAAATTGGTGGAGACGTTCTAGGGTTTTTCAGGCATCTACCCTCAACATTTCAGCTCAATCCAAGTCCATATGAGTGAAATATGGCCAAAACAAGTTTGATAGTTTGGGAAATCCTACAAAAAATGTCTCTATCTTTTCCAGTTATTTTAAAATCGTATGCTTGTATATTCCATCTAAGAATCAACTTTATGCAAAATGGTCAAATTTTTCTTTTGGCATGCGAGAATAGAGTACTTGGGTCACATTGTATCAAGGGAAGGAGTTGAAGTAGACCCTAATAAAATTTAGGCTATAAAAGAATGGTCAAAGCCTCAAACCCTTAAGGACCTTTGAGGTTTCATAGGTCTTACTAGATATTATGGAAATTTTATTCAAAACTATAGGAAGATTGTAGCACCATTAATAGCTATCCTAAAGAAAAATTCTTTTGTGTGGTTAGAAATAGCAAAAAAAACATTTTGAGATTTAAAACAAGCCATGATATTGACACTGGTATTAGCTATGCTTAATTTTTTTTAAACCTTTCATAATTGAGAGTGATGTTTCATGTAATGGAATTGGGATGGTTTTGATGCAAGAAGGAAGACCCTTGTCATTCACCAAAAAGGCACTATAAGGAAGAAATTTAGGAAAATCAACTTATGAGAAGGATATGTTGGCCATTTTGCATGTTGTTAATATAAGATGACCATACCTCATTGGGCATCATTTTTCAATCAAAATAGACCACCATAGTCTCAAGTACTTCTTAGAATAGTGACTAGACACATTGAAATAGTAAAAGTAAGTCTCTACATTATTGGGATATGATCATGAAATCATTTATAAAAAAGCAAAGGAGAATATATTGGTTGATGCACTCACACTAGTATGAAGATCATATCATGTTGTATGCCATATCAACACCACTTTCTCAGTGGATCAATCAACTCAAATAAGAAAAGGCTAAGGACTCTAGTTTATAATCTATGATTTATCAAATTCAAGGTGATCCTCACTTGTACCTTTGATATATGTGGGATGGACAACACTTAAGATGTCATGATCATTTGGTCATTTCTAAAAATTTGCAAATACGAGAACTCAAATTGCAAGAAATGCATGAATCACACACCGTGGGATATTCTGGGTTTCTTAAAACCTATGAAAGGGCTAAATACATTTTATTTTAGAAATGAATGAAAAAGGACATTCAAACCTTTTTGGTAGTATGTGATACATATCAATGGATTAAGGGAGAAATGATTTGCACTTCAAGCACACTTCAATCTTGTCTAATTCCAACACAAGTATGGATTTATATATCTATAGATTTTATTGAGGAATTGCCAAAATTTAGGGATAAATCAATCATTATGTGGTAGTGGATCATCTCACAATGTATACTCATTTATGCTCCTTAGCTCATCCCTATATCACCTCTATAGTTACCCAAATCTTTGTGGACTCCATATTTCACCTATATAGTATGCCCCAATCTATTATTTCTAATAGGGACCCTACTTTTACTAGTCACTTTTTGGAAAGAACTATTTACATTGCAAGGTTCTCACCTTAAAATAAGTTTAACATACCACCCTCAAATGATTGTCAACAACTACTTGTAAACATACCTCCATTGTTTTGCATCAAAACATCCTACATAGAGGGCTAAATGGATTCCTCTAATTGAATGGTGGTATAATACTTCATATCACATAGCTACATAGGTCCCGTCATTTGAAGTAGTATATGGCCATACCCCATCAACACCTTCCTCCTATATTCCAAGTAGTTCCATAGTTTAGGCAGTAGATACCACTCTTCGTCAACATGTAGAACTTCACCAACAACTCGAAGAAAATTTGGAGATGGCCTAGAATCATATGCATATTCTAAGCATAATTTTATTATAGGGGACATGGTTTTTCTTTATCTACAACCATACAAATAATCCTTGGTACAACTTCATGGATTTCAAAAACTTAAAGCAAAACTCTATGGTCCTTACTAGGTATTATAGTGGATTGGGTCAACCACCTACAAAATTGACCTACCACCGACCTCCAAGATCCATCCAGCATTTCATGTTTCTTCATTGAAGAAGGTCATCGTCAACAAGGTACAAGATCAATTGATACTACTTGAGTTGGATGAAGAACAATACGTCATTCTGAAGCCTAAATATATTTTGGACTGGTGTTATTGCACTCTTCATAATCATACCATAACCTATGTTCTTGTATAATGGTGGGGATTTCAACTGGAAGATGCCACATGAGAGCCATTTCACCAGCTACAACAACAATTTCCTCATCTTAAGCTTTGAGGATAAATATTTTTTGAAGGGGAAGGAAATGTTAGGACCCTATCCTAACAATAATATGTAATAACCCCATCCAAACATTAGTAGGTAATACATTGTAATGTGTATGTGGCACTTGGAATGCCTAGACATTTAGGCCCATTAAATGTAACCATTATAAAATATGTAACTTATTCTTTAGTGGAAGATTCTAGCTTAGGTCCCCACTTGCATGTGAAATCAAACCTTAAGCATTAGGGTTAGTGTTGGTAGGAGTATTTAAAAAGGCAATGGTATGAATGGAATGTAACAATTTTTCATTTGCATCGAAGCTCTACTTCTAAGGAGGTTGCCCCTTCAAAGAGACCAATGATTCTACATAGTTATTTTGTTTTGTTCAATAAAGCTATTATATTTTTATTTGTATTGCAATACTATTACTTTTATTTTCATTAATATTTTTATTTATTGCAATATTTGTGTGTATGTGCTTATTTTAATTGGAAGGTTCCTAACAAAAATGAAAGAAAGAGATAGAAAATTTATGTGAAAGGAATAAGGGGTGGGTACTCATAGGCACCCCACAATATCTCACATATGATACACACTATTACAATGGATCAAACATTGTGGGGTATTTATAGTGATATCAAAACCCCAATTAGAGTTAACCTCAAGCTAACATTAACTTGAATTTGAGGTTAAATTACAATAAAATAATAATAAATTGCACCTTTTAACCAAGGTTATCCATATAGGTGGATTAACCAAAATCACTAATAATAAAATATAAAGGGTTTCCTTTAGGCTTACATGAACATGTCTATAGGCTTACATAAGTTATGCCCAAAGGCTTTACATGAAGAATTCCCATAGACTTACGTATACATGTCCATAGGATACATTAATAGTGATCATAAGCACTTCTTCGTACTTTTTGACCCTGGCCTAACAAGAAAAAATTACACACATTTCAACATAACATTATAGTTTCTTTGTGATTATCCTAATGGTTCATCTCAAATTTAAATAAAATAATATTTTATTTTATTCACTAACACTTTTTTTATTGATAAATATGAAGAATACATCCCTCTTCAAAGGTTGGCTTGATGAAAGTTTATCTTTCCAATTATATTGTCGGTCTATGTTATAATAAAAAATATTAAGTAAATCAATAATATATTCTTTGGCATTCCTAATGGGACACAATTTGAATAATATATGTTCATATATTTAAATATTAATAGGACTCTAGTCCATCTATTACAACTACTCCATTAATAAGAAATCATATCGTGTGTTAGTAATTCTTAAGCATACCTCCAAAAATTTATAATGTTTTAATTTTGAGCTTAAAAATGACTTCAAAAAAGAGACAAAAAAGCAAAAAATAATGATTATAATGGCTTAACTACTACCATGGCAAGTAGGTTTTCTAGCATGGGATTATTTAGGTCTTCTAGCCTCATCTAATCTATATTAGATTCCCTCTTATATGTTCAAGAGTATACCCTAATTGATGTTACTAAAGAGAAGACGATGCATGATCATATCTAAGATTTGAATACATTGAAGTTCATACCAACCAACATAAAGATAACATGGTTCACATCTTAGTGTTGGCCTTGAAAGGCAACGCTTCATTGTGGTATAAGAGTCTAAAGTTTGACAATAGTTGCATATGGTATAATTAGCTTATTCATAGAATTGAAGAGGTATCATATACATATTCTTTGCTAAAAAAAATTTCCATGCATCTTATTGAACCCATTCATGATGTTAATCTATATTTTCATAAAATATAGAATTAGATTTAAGCAAAAAGTAGGTTGTTTAATTCATAAGATTTCATGTTTTATTTAAAGTTATTTTAGCCTAACTTGGATTTAATCATGAGGTAATTAAATCAAAATGCATTCATAGTGATGCATAAAGAGGCTATTTACGATGAAGAAATGCTTATGCATGTTCGATTATTACCATCTAGGTCATAATTACCCTAATAGGGCTTCATCAAGAGCCTCAATTACTTTTAGCTTAGTAGCAAATTAAATTAAATTCTAGCTTAGAATGAAAGCTCATTGGCCTTCACTCCATCAAGGACCTTTCTTGTCCTTATCTAATAAGATACCATAAATCAAATATAGATGTAAATCAAGGACCCAAGCTTAATCCTTGATGAGCTATCTCATAAGCTATGTATAGATGAAACACAAGATTATAACCATAGAAAGGACAACTACCAATATGCTTTAAAACATGTAGAGTATAAACTTATTTAACATTAATGATACCTAAAACTAGTGACCACCCTTTTTTTTTAAGATGTTGTCATGTGCAATTTTTATTTTTATGAACTTAAAATTTTTCTAGAAGAATTTAAACCTTCCCATCAAAAAGTATGTTTTTACCATATTGAGGAAAACATTGAGACAAAAAGTGAAAATTTTATAGTTGATGAATTGAATTATATGGAGATAAAAGAGGAAAGAGTTGAAGCTAAATATAAGGTATTTGATCTTTTCTAATGAAGAAGAATCTATAGATTTTGGAGAATTTGTATATGATGCTCCTCTGATGGAGTTGTTTTACTTCTCTTAAGATGGTATTCTTAAAGTGGACACAACCCAAGAAACCAATAAAAATTCACATGTAGATCATAAGAGTATTCAAATGATTCTAAATGAGAATACCTCATTGAATAATAAATATGCCAAGGTGCTAACCATGATATGTTTTTCTACAATATTGGGCAGTAAAGATATTATAAATCATAACATATTAGAGTTTGATGCTTAGAAGAATGATGATAAGTGAGCTACTATTGTTGAGTAATGATTTATCACCTAGTAATATTTATATAGGGGTCCAAACTATTGGTTGGCCTCAAGCTTTATCATTAATTAGAATAAAAAGGAAAAATATGTTTTTGTTGTACAAATTTTATCCTGTACCCACAATTCCTACCCTTTTTTCAAAGAAGAATATTGTTTTTTAGATCCTATCCATGGACTTTATTAGAGTTCTCAACAATATATTAGGCTCTATGATCTATTATAGGTCTTGGAAGATCCTTACATGGGATATTAGGCTTAGAAGGAGGGGTAGCTATTTTTTGAGCATATAAATGAATTTGTTAGAAGTTTTCTATAATAGATATTAGTGAATCTTATATATGGTAGATTTTATGCTTTCTATAAAGATGTTGTTCAAGCATCATTTTTCCAACGAAGCAATGAATGAAAGGTTTCATTTTTTTCAAAATGACTTTATAGCCTAATAAAAAATGCACAAGTACCTAGATTCACTAATCATGGTAAGCATGATGCCCTACGAACTCATCAAAATATAGTGATTTCCATTCCTTACCTTTATTTTTGACTTTTCATTCAAAAAAGTTCAAATATTATAAGAAATGTGCATTCAATTAAGCTATTGGCATAACTTTGATATGGTAAATATTCAAAAAAATAACTTTATCATTTGAGACCCTTTTAATTTGAAAATTTTTAAAGGTATTATTCAATTCAAGATGCAACTATACAATATTTGTTAAAACAAATTTCCATAATTTGGTCCTTCAAACATGCAACCACAATTGAATAAGAATGTTTGTTTTTAAATAGTAGATTGCATTTTGGTCATAAGTCAATCGTCCAATAAAACATTTCAACTATTCAAATACCAAAAAAAAGGAAACTCATATGACTACTTGTATCTAAGATTTTAGATCAAAATTTGATCATATAAGTGTTCTAGATCAAGAACACTAAATTTAAAGTTTTAAACATAAATCAATTAATATGGTTAACACAAAATGAATTTGAACAATAGTACATTGAGACTATTACATAATTATCTCAAAACTTTAGCCAAAATTTCATCTATTTCATACACCAAATACAAAAAATAAAATTTAGAAAAGGCATTGACAAATAGATTGAACCATAATAATTTTGTGCAAAGCTTGAATTTAAGGATAAATAATTCCATTCATAAATTGAAATAATCATTCATGGATTGGAAAATTTGAATTGATCAGAAATTTCATGGATCAAAAATTATTTCCAATGGATCAAAATGCAAGGAAACATATTCTAGAAATAACAAATATAGAAGAAAAATATCAAAAATATATAGTAAAAAAAAACATACACCAATAATAGAATTTAGATTCCAGAATAGTAAATCATAACTAAAAATAAAAGATCCAAATTCCAAGTCTTAAAACAATCATAGCCACTGAGAGAGGATGAAATATCTTAGACACTTGGAGAGGGTGAAGACTCTTATACACATTAGAGGCAACAAAATATTATAAGTGAAGAAGCAAATACAACACAAGTCATTTATTTAGTCTAATTAGCAACCCTAACTCTAATGCTAAAAATTTCAATGAACCTAACATAGGGCCTTAGCTAATAATATTAAAGATAGCTAACATGGATATTTTTTATTTGTTAAATGGTTCTCTAGAAAGATTTATCCTCAAAGCTATAAAAGAATAGAGAATGTTCATTGTCTCCCATGTCGTAACTTCATCCAAAATATCCTACAACTTGATGAGGGACCCCTACACTTGGCAAGATTGTAGATTATAGTCTTAATACCATAACTATCTTTGGCTATAGGTCAATATATCCTTGATCATATAGTTTTTAAAGTGTTATCTACGATTACACCTCACTTATTTAAGACAAGAAACATAAAAAATGGAATGGATTTTGGAAGTAGGAGTAAGCTCTAACTAGGATCCCACCTCCCCAATTTAGTGAATCACCTTATAGGGACCATAAAACCTAGGTGTCAATTTTTTACTAGACTTGGTCCTTAGAGAAAGTTTCTTATATGAATAAATCCATAAAAAATGTATGTTACCCACCTCAAATTGTTACTCTAAGTGGTATATACCCTTTTTCTACTTCATATGGTTTTGGACTTGAGAAAAAAATTCTTTGAGAAGCTGGAGGACAATCTGACACTACTAGAAAAAATCATCTACCTAAGCCACTTGGAAGGATATCAAAACATAGTCAACCATAGATGAAGGTTTTTATCCATGTAATGATTAAATTATAGAAATCTTGAGGGGAAATGATAAGAAGTATTATACCAAAATTGTAATAAGGGAATGCATTTAACCCACAAGTAATGTTTATCTTGAATAAAGTATAGAAGGTATGTATCGAGGCACTTGTTCACAATCTCAATTTAACCATCTAGATAAGGGTGATAAGAAGAAACCATGTTAAGCTTAGTACCATTGAGTGTGCACAACTCCCTTCAAATTTGGTAGTGAAAATAGGATCATAATCATAAATAATAGACTTGGGCACACCCTACAATTTGAAAATACATTCAAGGAATACCTTAGCTACTTTATTAGGTGTTGAATGGGTTTTGCAACACACAAAAATGGGCATACTTTGAAAGGCAATCCATCATCACAAGAGTCATTATTTTTTCCTTTTTTTAGGAAGAACCTCAGTGAAGTCCATGGAGATGTGCTTCCATTAAAAATCCATGATAGGAAAGGGTCACAACGATCTTGGAGATTTAACTTGTTTTCCTTATTCCTTTGGCAAACCTCACATTCAACCATAAATTTATTTATATCAATTTTCATACCTATTTAAGTAAAGGATTACTTAATGCTTTAATAGGTCTTAAGAAATAAAAAATGCCCTATGAATGGTAACGCATGTAATTTTTAAAGAATGTTGTACTTGACCTTGGAATACTAAATGAGATAAATAGGTATTTTTTTTTTAGAATGTCACCCACCATGATAATAAGGGATGGGTAGGTTAGCAACCTACACATCATAAATCAAATAAATCATCTTAGGATCTGACTACCATTCCTCTTGAAACTAGGAGAGCCATTGAGGCAAGGGACTAGAGATAGCATTAATAGTGATACAGTCTTCATATTTGCAAGAAAGAGTATCCACCACCATGTTCTCTTTCCATTTCTTATACTGAATTCTAATATCATACCGCAATAGATTTGTCAATCATTCGTTTTATTTTATACATGGATACTCTATTTTGAGAATTTTTTAATACTACTATTATTTGTTTTAATAATAAAGCATCATCTCAACAAATAAGGCTTTCATTTATCCATCACATGCAAGATGGATAACATATTATTCTCATAGGTGGAGTTACCTAGATTCTTATAATATAGTTGTTTGGTTTCAAAATCTAGATAATCTCCTTTTTGCATAAAAATAACCTAATATTTGTTGCAAATGTATCACACTAAAAAACAAACAACCTGCTAAGTGTTAGGAGTAGCTAAAATTGGGGTGGTGCACATGACCTTCATAAAGGTATTAAGGGATATAACAACCTTATTTCACTAGATGGAGATATCGTTCTTCATAAGATTTGTTAAGGGAGTTGCAATCTTCCCATAATTCCTTACAATTTTCTTGTAATAGCCTATAAGACCTAAAAATTCTTGAATATTCTTAAGACATTTAGGTAGTGGTCAATCTTGCATGATATCTATCTTATTAGGGTCTACTTTAACACCTTCGTGAGACACAATGTGACATAAGTACTCTATTTTAGACACCCCAAAGGAATATTTGGACATCTTGACATATAAGTGTTTCTTCTATGGAAGTTGGAGCACATATTTGACATGAAGCAAATGGATTTCTCAAGACTTACTATAAACTAGGATATCATCAAAAAATACCAATACAAGTTCAAGAATGAGAGGGGAAAAAGAAAAAATTATTAAACTTTAGAAACTAGAAGGGGCATTACTAAGACCAAAGGGCATGACAAGAACATATAACGACCCACATATATATGAAGAATAAATTTAGAAATATCCTCTTCTCTCAACCTAATTTGATGAAGCCCAAAACATAAGTAAAGCTTGGTAAAAACTTGGCACCATGTAGTTCATCCAATAAAACATCGATAATGGAAGTAAGAAACTTATCTTCAACTATTATCTTATTGAATGGGTGGAAATTGAAGCATATTCACTAATAATTGACCTTGCATCAAATCATGAACATCGTAGATGATTAAGGATTGGCACTATGATGGATAATACCTTGCTCCAATATCTCTTAAACCAACTTCTCTATTTTAGACTTCTAGGATTAGGGATAGTAACAAGGATGGACATTGGGTGGATGACTTACTTGAATAAGGTGGATGGTATGATCATAATATTGCTTAGGTGCAAGACCCATAGGTTCACTAAATACTAGAGATTTTTTATCAACAAGATATTGCATATCAAAAGGAAGATCTAAAGATAATTTCTTAGTTGCCTTGACTTCCTTACAATAAATCTAGGAAAATAAACCTTTGATTCCTTTCTTTAATATTTTTTCCATATTTTGAGAGCCGACAACCTTGGAAGGTGGATGTTCCATAAATCAAATTGCAACTAACTTTCTTACCCTAACTCATAGATATCTATAATTTCATTTTTTGTGACTTGAAAATTTATCATTGCCCTTGTTTTAGATGGCTAACTTCATAGGGTCATATCTCCCTCAATAATTTCCATATTTCTTCATATGACTACTCATTTTAAAGCTCTTAAAATTCTATACAAAATGGTCCAAGAATTATCTAAATCAAATAACTTTTCACAAAGATATAGCTCCTGAGACATTTTTTGGAAAAAAAGTGCCATAAATTTGCCCTTGTTATGGATGGCTATCTTCACATTGTTGTATCTCCCTCAATATTGCTTGGATTATTTCATATGACCTCTCATTTCAAATCTCTTCAAATTCCAAACAAATTAGTGCAAGAATTGTCTAAAATAGATAATTTTACACAAAGACATGACTTCCATAAAATGATATATTTTCTAAAACAATTATCCTAATTCTACTGTCCACCAAAAACACAAAGTCCACTTTGCCAAAATCATCACTCTGATACCGCTTGTTATGAACATAACTTCTTATGAATAGAAATCCATCACCATTTATACAAGAATATTAAAAAGATCCATCCACAAGAAAATATGCACAATAACAATCCACAAAAATGATACAAATATAGAAAATACCCTTGAGGTAGGGCAACAACAATAATATTTCTTAAGGAAATCACTCCATATATGCTCTATAAGTCACTACCATTATAAATAATACTTGATATCACTTTCTTGATTACAATATCAATAACCCTCCTCTATATACCCATATTTTTAAACCCTCATCCCACTCGTTATTATAATCAAATATAAAAATATATCCAACCTTGGGTTATGTGTGGCCCTTGACAACTATACATAAGGTCCATAGATAATATAATATTATATTATCATATCTCTATCCCTAGGTTCTTTACAAGAGCCATCTTGAATTCAAATATCAAGGGGACTTAAACCTCCCCTCCAACTATTGATGTGGAATCATGGCACTATTTCAATAAGATGATTATATGGATCAACAATTCTAGAGACTCTAAAGTGCAAGGGATATATTTCATACTAATTTCTTTCTTATGTTGATCTAAAATTTTTAATTTATAATTGATACCTACATACTACATTATTTATTATATTTCCCTTGAAAATATAAAGTGCAAGATACAAAACATGTAATATTTTCATTTTTATTACAAGGAGATGATTTTATACTAAAGAAAAATGGAGATGATTTGCCTAGATTAAAATTGAACCCTTCTGCCTTTTTCATTTTAAAATTTGTGTCCACATATTCCTTTACACCTTTAATTACTTTTGTATTTGAATTTGAACATTATAATTCCTCATCCCATGCATTCTTCATAGTTTCTTCTAATATTTTATCTAAATGAACCATCAAGGACTTTGTCATTTGATGAGATGGAGAGAATTTATTTGGCATTTTTTTGGGAGTATAAAATCCTTTATCTAAGCCATATTCTACTACAATATGATCCCCTTGCTTTATCTTTGAGTTTGTCTCATGAGACAAACTTTTCATCCCTTTTAGGATCATTTTCATTTTGTAATCTCTTCTTATGTATTCTATTTCAAATAATTTTTGATGTCATTATGCAATATCTTCATAGTCTACTTGTTGATATTGTTGTCTTAATTGATATTTAATACTAATCGATTTTCAAAAAGTTATTGAAATACAGTTGGAAAAACCTATTTGGGTATAGACAATATGCTTTTGCTCCTTAGTAGTTTGTTCCTTATGGGTGAACTCCCTTAGATTATTACCAATATTCTTCAAAAGCTTATTTTTGATAAGCTAACATGGAAATCTATAAATCCTAAGCCACATTAGAACCTTTTTAGGAGATTTCTTACAATAAAATTCTTATTTCATGGTCCTAAACATGAGCCAATGTCTCCCCCTGAATCATTGATCACCACCCATTATATTATTCCTAACTTTTAAACTAAAGAAGATTATGAGAAAAAATATTTTGGAAGGAAAGTTATGGAATAATATGAACCCAATCCTTACTTTTATTTAATCCACTTTTGAATCTTCAAATAAGTTAGTCAGTATCCATTGAACTAACATCTTGAACCTCTACCTTTTAGAACTATTATATATAGTTCAATCATCTCATCCTTGATAATCATTTTTGATGAAAGTGTTTTGACTACATAAGGATTACATAGATTTATTCTTCTTTTTTCCTAACTAGGAAATTCTTATTTCAAACAAGGGCATTATTTATTTCAATTAAGGCCTCCATAAGTGACTTTCTTTTCCTACTACCTAGTTTTCCTCATGATAATACTTTATTATTTGAAAATCTCTAAATATATGGAGGAAGAATTATGAAGGTGAGGATCACTTATTACTTGCACCTGAACTCACTCCTTGCTTATGCTCATATGCATGCTCACACTTGCTCCCTAGTCATTCTCATACTCTTGCTCACACTCACTACCTGCTCGCACTTAGTCTCTACTAATTTATTGCCTAGCCTATAAACTAGTATAGTTATAATTGTTTCTATCCTTTTTATCCATTAGTGCTTTTGTAGAATTTGTATGATTCATAATCATGTCAATGATTGCTACAAAATATTGACATTATAGCTAACATGCTCAAATTCACAATTTTTTTAGAAATGTCCTAAAACATGCATTCACCATGATGAAATCCACAAAAGATGAAGAGTGATTGAAGATAGCAATGATAAATAAAAAATAAAAAGAAAGAGAGAGATAAAAAACATAAAAGAAATAAATTATGGCTGCCTATAGGTCCCCCATGATATCTCACATATAATAGATACTAATAGAATGATCATCATTGGGAGGTATTTATAGTGATACCAAAATCCCAAATAGAGTTAATATCAAGCAAACATTAACTTGACTTTGAGGTTAATTACAATAAAATAATAATAAATTACACCCTTTAATAAAGGTTATCCATAAAAGTGGATTAACCAATATCACTAAGGATGAAATATGAATGGTGCTCTTCAAGCTTACATGAACATGCCCATAGGCTTACATATACGCAAGTCGTAGGCTATAATAATAGTGCTCATAAGCACTTCTTCATACTTTTGGCCTTGGCTTAACAAGATTACACACATTTAAACATCCTCATTAATTTGAACTAAGGGGCCAAGGAGAGGACCAATTTCATGATTACTAAGACCTTATTTTGATTCAACATTAAAAATGAATCCAAGATTTTTGTTTCTAAGTAATACTATCATTTGAATTGACCAAGTGTTGTAATTTTTCCCATTGACATGAGAAACATACCCTAAGAAATCCATTTTACACATAAATCCCACATAGAAATATAATAAGTTCATAAACTGATGTCACACTATATAGAGCTCAAAAACTATGTGATCTATTAAAAAATGATACAAATGGTTTTGTATACAAAAGTTATGGCCTCCAAACAATTTTGTATATTAGCACTTAAATTAAATAAAATCAAATTGTCAAACCCTATACAAGTTTTGTTGAATCAAATTCTTCCAGTTGGTGTAATCAAATTGGATTTTATAGTTTTCGATTGGAAAATAGTAGATTGACAAGTTAACTAATATAATTGGTTAAGAGTACTCTTCACATGTATAAAACAAAATGTATTTTTAGGTTTCATAATTGGTGGGGCTTAAACTTGAGATATTTCCCAAGCAAATGACTAAGCTTACCAATGCATGCATTTTGAGATATGACCTCTTATTCTCCTTTATCAAAATAGACCATATTGAGTGAAAAACATGCTAGGATTTTAAACCATCACCTGTCAGCTCCAAATGAGCACTTCAACTATTACACCATACCACTTGGATTAAATTTAGAGCATGGAAAAATATTTTCAAATAATAAATTATCATGTTATGTAAAACCATGACCTTATAGCCCATGAGCTCATATTTTACCATCTCATTTTATTTTCTAAAAAATACCTTCAAGATATTTGAATTAGCACCTTCCTCATCACAAGCAGTGACTAGCCATTGTACCATGAGTATGGTCTAAATCTAATAGAATAACAACCAAAGAAACCATATATAAATACCTCCTAAAATAGTTACATAAGGGGCCTTCTTAAGTTTCAAACCAACAATGTATGGTCACCAAAGCTTTACACCAACCACTATGTCATAGCATGTTTTCTCTCTTCATTATTAGCAACTTTGTATTGAGGGTCAGAGAGGATGCATATGAAGTATTTGACCCAAAAACGACGAGCAAAAAAAGTGCAACAAAAACGTAGAAAAATTTGTAGCAACAAGATAGTCAAAATTTGAGGGACCAAAATTACTTATAATTTGATGAAAATTTATGAGTATATTTTGCACAAAATAACCTTTCCAATAGTATATGAGACATGCAAAAAAAATCTATAAAGCAAAAGTTATGAGCTCTGAAAGCTGATTGTAGGTTTCAGAAAATCAGGGACAACAAGCATGCATTTCACAAAATGAATGGAATAGAATGTTATTTTTTATTCCAAACTAACTCAAAAGTATTAAAATATTTTCTCCATGTTCTTCAACAACTATTTTATATTGTACATTTACAAGAGAGAAAATAATGTTACAACCCTCCATTTCACATTTTGGAAGTCCAACAGTCACAATGACTCTTCAAGGCCTATACAGACTTTTGAGCTTCTTCAAATTCGTGGGAGAAATTTTGACTTTATCTTTTTCTTGGTCAGCATCAATATCCAAAAGCCTACATGGCCCCCATATCACCCATGAAAAACAACCTTTCAAAGTGTTACACTAAAAATAATGACCCCCAAATATTTGAAACCACAACCAAGAGCCTTCAAACCAAGCACCTTACCACCGCATTAATTTCTCAAGTGTGAGGGAGTTCAATCCAATGGTAGGAGGCAATGAGGAAAAATGACAAAAAAAATATGCAAGTGAATGTTGAATTCATGATATCAAGGGGGTAAGGGAGAGCACCTACCATTGTACTCCGCTTCCAAGCATAATGGAGGCCCATGCAAAGTAGGAGAAGGGGATAAGTGTAGAGTAGATACAACAAATACATGCATAAAAATAAGGTAGACAACAATGTTTTAGAGGGAAAGGGGGTTGGCACCCTACTTTTAAAATTTTAAAATTTCAAAAATAAAAAATTCAATAAACAATACCCAAGCAAAAAATTCCCTTAATTACCTTAAGAGTTTCTTCTCACTTTGAAGTATGGAAGATCGTTTCTTCTTTTGAGTGGTGGAACTTCATTCTTCACTCTTATACAATGTTCAAATTTACAATAATTTCCAAAAATATTATGAAATATACAATGATAAAATTTAGAAAATATGCAAGAGCAATTGAATATAACAATGATAAACAAAAACATTCAGGACCCCATCATAACAAAATTATTTAATGACCCCATACAAACATTATTATATAATACATTATAACATGTATGTGGCACTTGGGACACATAGACATATTATCCCATATAATATAACCATTATAAAAGATATAAATAGTTCTTTAACAAAATATTCTAGCTCATGTCCCCACTTGCATGTGAAACCGACCCTTAAGCATTAGGGTTAGGGTTGGTAGGATTCTTTAAAAAGTTAAGGGCAAGAATGGAATGCAGCAAGTCTTTTCATATTTTATCAAAACTCTGCTTCTAAGGAGGTTGCACCCTCAAAAATTCTAGCAATTATGTGCATTGTTCCTTTCCTTGTTGAACGTTCTATTGTCCGACTTCTCCTAAGAAGTATCACTCTCCCTTTTACTTACTTCCTTTGAATCTTCTTCTTTTCTGGTGTTTGAGCTTGACTCTCCTTTTTTAGTTTCCTGTTTCCCTTGTTCTTCTTTAGAACTAAGTCCTGTCATGGTGACTGATGACATTTGTGCATTGATAATCCTATAGTCTTTGAATTTTCCTCAAACTTATATAGATTTTCCTTGGAACCTTTTACTTTCATCCTTAGTGAAACTATCTCATGCTCTAATATTTCACACTCTAGACCTTTTGTCTTTAATTTTTTTGCCATACCTTCTTCAATTTTCCTTGTCTCTTCAACTTTGATTTTGAAGTTGGTGAGTTCTTGAAAAAACCTTGTTTTTGCTTTCTCATCTTCTTGAGATTGGACCCTCAATCCTGAGTTCTTCCTTTTTAATTCTTCAAGAGTAATCATAAGCCTTTCATATTCTATCTCTTTTATATTTGATTGTTCAAACATACCTTTTCCAACTCTTCTTACCTTTTCAACCTTATCTCTCAAGTCAGATATATCCTGTAGAAGCTTTGTCTTACATTTCTCATCTTCTTGTATTTGAGCCTTCAATTCTAAATTTTCTCTTTTCAATTCAATAATTTCCTTAAGAATGGCTTCCTAATTTTCTTTATCTGAATCTTCCTCTTCTTTAATTTCTTTAATTATCCAAAGTGGAGTTTCTTCTTGATACCTACTTCGATTATTCCTGTTATATATTTATAACTCATTATTTAGAACTTCAGATCTGAGATAATCATATTCATATTCACTGCTATCAAACCCATTAAAATAACTTGCATCATGACCGAGTTGACCACAGATAAAATATTCTTCACCTTCTTGTGAAAAATAAGCTGCATGATGACCTGTCTTTCCACATCTGGTACAAAAATTTATCAGTCTGGATATTTCTCTATTACTTGATTCATCTCTTGAATCTATTTTCATTTGTCCTTTCAACACAATAATATTTAACTCATCTTCCTTTTATTTCATGACCATAGGTGTTCTTTTCTTATTGTGTCTCATGGTTCTACTCTTGCCTTTATTTGACATGTGTTCTTGTATAATATTCCTTCAAGTTGTTAAACTTCTTCCAAAGGAATCAACTCTGATACCAATTGAAGAACATAAGCTTATACTGAGAGGGGGGTGAACAGTATAAGACCACTTTTTACTTTTCTTTTCCAAACAATATTAATCAATATAATCAATGGAAATATCAATAGCAATAACCAAAGCAATGCACAAAACATCACACACACATGAGACACCAATTTTACATGGTTCACCCAATGCGGGCTACTCCACGGAGAAAATATTTTACTAAAATTTTCTCAATCAATCTCTTTGGGAATCCTTCCCAATTACAATGTTTATGGACCTCTGTCCAAAGGAGATGTTGATACCCTAATCTCAAGTTCATGGGTCTCTTTCAAAGGGGAACTCTTTTCCCTTCTACTTTGGCTAGTGATCTTCTAGAAGACTCTATCTTTTTGTTGCACTAACTGGTGGATCTCTCTCCACTTGAAGACTCCTCACTCAGATCTATCTTCAATTATCTTGGCTATTGGATCTCTATCCACAGAGACTCTATCCTTTATACTATATCACCTCCAAATCTCTATCAATAGGTTCACTCAGAACCTCTTCAAATATACTCAATAAGCTCACTCAGAACCTGCTCAAATATGCTCAATAGGGTCACTCAGAACCTGCTCAAATTTGCTCAATAGGCTCACTCAGAACCTGCTCAAATATGCTCAATAGGCTCACTCAAAACCTGCTCAAATATGCTCAACAAGATCACTCAGAACTTGTCCAAATTTGCTCAATAGGCTCACTCAGAACCTGCTCAAATATGATCAATAGGCTCACTCAGAACCTACTCAAATCTGCTCAACAAGCTCACTCAGAACTTGTCCAAATCTGCTCAACAAGCTCACTCAGAACTTGTCCAAATCTGCTCAATAAGTCCTCTCTAGGACTTGCTCAAATATGCACAATAAGCTCACTCATAACTTGTTCAAATCTGCTCAACAAGTCCTCTCTAGGACTTGATCCAATCTACTCAATAATTCCTCTAGGACTTGCTCAAATCTGCATAGAAAGCTTTCACAAAAGCTTACTCAAAATCAGTCCACAAGCCTTCTCAAAGACTTACCTCAAATTAGCTCAACAAAATCTCAACTCAATCTCATAGAAGCATAAAGAGAATTGTTAGAGACTCAATATGTTCTATACTCAAATCCCAATCTCAACTCAAATCAATCTCAACTCAGCAATCTCATAGAAGCATAAAGAGAATTGTTAGACTCAATATGTTCTATACTCAAATATCAATCTCAACTAAACTCAAATCAGAATATAAAATAGTTTGTTTTATGGAAATTGAACAACCACTTCACACAATCACTTGACTAGGCTCAAAAAACTCTACTCAACCAATCACCACAAGGAGCAACTCTTTCTCACAAACCCTAGTCCAAACATGAATCAACCAACTCAAAATGTTTCCAACAATGTTCAACAACAAATCTCACATAACAATGATACTCATGTTCTTCTCTAACTCAATTTCAAGTTCTTTGCACAACCAATGGGCTTCAATAATAATGCTTATAAAACATTCTTCACATAACAATGATACTCATGTTCTTCTCAAACCCTAACTCAGGTTTTTCACAAAACTAATGGCTTCAACAACAATGCTTATAAAATAAGGTTTTAACCATAACTCTCAAACTAGAAATCCTTGAAGCATTCAATCAACAACTCTCAAAAGGAAACACAATCAATCCTTTTCACTCCAATGATATTTTCAAAAATCAACCACCCAAATAAATTAATGGAGAATATTGCCCATACCTTATTGATGCCAAGAAGTTGTCCACAAAATCTGCCACACTCAACACACTTTATTTTTCCAATCTCAACAAGGGTTAGTGGACTTCAAATAATAATCACAAGATAAAGTATAACTCAATTTACACCTTTTTACTCCAACTCAATAATCACATCCACCAAAGTCCATCTATAGAAAAACCCTCTAAAATAATAATCACAAAATAAAGCATAACCCAATTTACATATTTTTACTCCAACTCAATAATCACATCCACCAAAGATATATTCAATAACCCTCAAGCAAAATATTTTTCTCAAGAATGTTTCAATAATTAAAAGCACTCTCTAAATAACATCTCAATAATGTGCCAAATAAGTAATAATCCTTATTACTCCTCAAACCACTTATACCCTAAAAGAAATTAAAATCTATGCCTACTTACTTATCTCTCCAAAAACCACTTTTACTATAAAATTTATGCACAGATTTTAAACTAACTTTTAGCACCCAATAAAACAAAAAAATTGTTTTAATTTTATTTTACAACTTTAATGCATACCTTGGCACGAATTTCAGAATATCAAACACAGCATATAAACCTTGGCAGAATGCACACGAAAAACCATGACTAGCGCACTATTTCCCTTTTACACAGTAAAAGTAAGTTTGCAAGATTCGAACCTAAGTCCCGTGGCTCCTGCATCCTAACAGAGGCTTGCGCACCACATGAGCTAGTGCTCCACACAAGACCAAAAGTGTCTCACTCTCCTTTATCCTCCATGCAACAACCAATGCAAAATAAATTCCTCCTTTCTCAAGCAAAATGAAGTGCACACGATTCGAACACTCAACCACTTGCCTCCCAACACCTTTGTGTTGCTCGAGTTGCCAACAGGCCACACTGCCCACGATGTCTTTGGATTCGACCACACCTCAACTTATTCGCTACCTCTGCCTTTAAACGTTTTTCACACGAGCTCTTTTTGCTTTCTAACAATCACATTAACCACAAGAGCAAGGATAAGGAATAATAAACCTTAGTCATCCTTTTATAGTCTTCTCCCTCATATTCGACGACGTCGGCGGATTACTTTTATTTTAATTTTAAAATTTAAACTAAATATTTAAAATTAAATATCTCCATCACCGGGGCACCTTTTTCGATGAAACGAAAAGCCAACTTGGGTTTTAATAAAAACCCATTTCAAATCTGCCATCCATGGTTTTAAATAAAATATTTTATTTTGCCTGCCTTGGTTTTCACAAAAACCCTTCCTTGCACTTTTACAAAACATAGTGCATGCCATCATAGATCCTTTTGACATCAAATAACCTTTTGACATTAATGACAACATTTTAGCTTAGGGACTCAAAATGTCCAACACATTAGACTGAGTATGGAATGCTATGGAAAAATTAAGGGACACACCTAATAGTTTCCACAAAGACCTCCAAAAATGACCAAAAAAACGGGAATCACAATTAGACACAATACTAGTGGGAAGACCAAAGGAGCGCCAAATGACATCAAAGAACAGTTTGGCTAAGTTTGTAGTAGAACTTATTTTTCAACATGGAATGAACTTAGCCATCTTATGGAAATGGTCGACTATGACAAATACACAATCATGTTGATGGAAAATCATGGGAAAACCATTGATAAGATCCATAGATATACTTTCCCAAGGGTGTGATGCAATGGGTAAAGGCATACTAAGACAAAGCCTATGGTTGGATGATTTATACCGACTACATGGAACACACTGTTTTAAGTACTTGAGAACATCTCGCTACATGTATGGCCAATATAAGAATCTTTGCAAATGGTGAAGGGTCTTATGTTTACCGAAATGGTCGTCATAGAGGGTGGAATGAGCCTCTTTTAGAAGGGATGGTCTACTCTCAGTAGGAACACAAAGTTTATCTAGACGGTAAAGCAACCCCTCCTTGAGATGAAAATCTTGAAAGGGACTTAAATTGGAGGAGGATAGATGTTGTAATTTGTGATAAACTATGGCAAAGTTAGGATCATTATGATACTTAGCAGGATAATATTGGAAGGCTAGATGAGACATACTGATAATGGTTAAGGCTTGAGCATATGGAGGACAACTGAGACAATGGGCAACAAAATTTTGACTACCCTTCTTGTATTTGATGACTACGTGAAACTGCTAAATATAGGAGAACCATTTCACGTGGCATGCTTCTTGTATTTTGGTTTGGGATTGAAGAAACTACAAGGGCAAATGATCTGTGTGGACAATTGTTTCTTTACCAAGAAGGTAGTGACGTCAATATTTTATAGCTTGGACTAAGGCATAGAGTTCCTTATCATAAGTGGAGTAATTCTATTTTGTTGTGGAAAAGGACTCAGAATGATAATCTATTGGATGGCCATTTTGTTTGAGAATAGCACTAAGAGCAAATTGTGAGGCATCAGTTTCAATTTCAAATGGCTATCGAAGATCAGGAATGGCCAAGACAGGGACTGAGAAAAGCTTATCTTTGAGAGAGGAAAAATCTTGGTTGTGGGTATTTGTTCAATGAAACACAGATTTGGCCTTAGTAAAAGAATGCAATGGAGCAACAATGGTTTAGTACCCTGGGATGAATTTACGGTAGAAGTTAGCAAGGCCAAGAAAACTTCTGAGTTCAATGATGTTTTTGGGAGAATACCAATGGAGAAGAACTTCTACTTTGGTAGGATCAACCTGTATACCTTCGGTATTGATGATGAAACTAAGGTATGAAATGGAAGTTTGGTCAAAGGAGAATTTTTTCAAGCTGGCAACAACTGGTTCTTTTGAAGGATGGCAAGGACATTCTCAAGATGATGTAAATGTGCAGGCCAAGTCTTGGAAAATATCAAGATATCATCAAGAAAAATGATTACATTTTGATCAAGGTACTCATGAAAGACTTCATTCATGAGCCTCATAAATGTAGTTGGAGCATTGGTGAGGCCAAATGGCATAACCAACCATTCAAAATCCCATATTTGTCTTGAAAGTGTAGACACTAAAATCATGTAAATCGGATAAGACTGCTAATGCGCCACTTGTGCCACTCTTATCGACATCATATGGCCCCATTGGGCAACCCTCTAGGGTAACATAAGGCTCCATAGCACTTTTGGGAAGGTTTCCACCAGTTTTGGGAAGTTTTGGGTCACATCTTTATGACCATCCCACCCAGGGATGGTCCCCAAATAGACCTTGCAAAAGTCAAAGGGGCATGAGAAATGGCAATCAATTCCTACCATTTCTATGCCCAATCATCCAAAATTGATTTGGAGGCTATCATAGAGACCAGAGACTCCAAATTGGAGGCCCCAAATGGGCAACCTCTTCCACCAATGCATGGCAAGGGATTTGACAAGTGGCGGCACATGCCTTGCATGCCAAAACTTGCCCCTTTGCCTCCTATGCCCTATTTGGGCTATAAATTGAGGTGTGCTCACCCAATTTCAAAGAGAGAAGAGTTGAAGCATAGACCACGAAGTGCTGCCCAATTCTATCCTCACTTTTGCTATCACATTTTCCCTAGTATTTTCCTTGAAACCCTCTTCATTCGAAGGCGCTTTCAGGGGCATTCCAAAATACACCCAATCCATTCCAAAACCTATCAAATTGGAGAGTAATTTGACCACATTTTTTGACACAACATTTAGGAGAGTTCCAAACCAGATCCCCTTGGAATTGGTGGTAAATTCCACTCAGTTTGGTAACCGTCCCACCCTGGGATGGTTAACAGTGGTAGTTGCACCTACTAGGGATGGTTACAAAATAGTTAGGAATTTTGATTCAATTCCACCATAGATCATTTCTAAATGTTTATATTAGCCTTGCATTCAATTTTGGTCAAGTTTTGAGTAGTTTTGATGGGTCAATTAGAAGTTTTGTGATTGTAGGTCTAGTTGTCCCTATTAGGGATGGTCACTATTTTTGCTAAAAATTTCCCTTCAATTCATGCTCATATATTTCCAAAACCATATTAATAATATCATACTTATATTTGCAAGTCATTTGGAATGTTTGATTTATTACAAATAAATTTTAGTTTTTATATGCATGCTTTCTATGTTTTCCTAGTTATAAATCAATAAACGCATATGCTTTTAATCTATTTCAATATCTTGTGTGTAGGTGTAGGTATTATAGACATGAGGGAGGAGCTAAGAGGCACATCAGGATAGGCCCAATATTAGCTCTCAATTGTGGGTTGCGAGAAGAACACTAGAACATGCCATCAAGCTCATGGAGGGATTTGATCCCTTTGTAAAATTATAAATTGAGATGTATCAAATTATGAAGCCCTCAAGGGGATGTATTGTAATATTATTGAATATTATGGATTAATAAAATACAAGGAGAAACCCCCATTTTTATCTCAAACAATCCATATTTTACAATAGATTAGACATTTACATCTTTATGCACATTTCCCTTTGAATGCTTGTTTAAATCCACTTTTACATTTCAATAACGAACCCTCAAGGCATGCCATTTTTTATGCTTCTTCAGTGGTGATCATGATGGGACCATGTATCCCTTATCCCCTTTGAATTTGTCAATTTTGACCTCCTTTTTCTATTTTGCAGGTTGCAGGTTTTGACCATTCTGAGCAGAAACGAGCCCCAAATTGTTAGTTGAACCTGCTAGGGACAGCCACATAGGTGACACACCCTAGGATGGCCCCAAATTTCTAACCATCCCACCCTAGGATGGTTACAAAACCAGAGGGTTTCTATAAAAATTTACAGAAACAACAAGTTTTAGGTCAGAAAATACACCTTTTTGAACCTTCAATTTGCATTTATATTGTTTCAAATAAGCTTAAATTTCAATTTTTCTTGTCTTTTTGTGCATTTGAAGGTTAGATATCATACTTCTAAATTTTACATTAATAAAATCAAGAAAAATAGGAAAATGAATAATATTATATATGCTTTTTGTTTGGTTTGCCTACTTGCAACTTACCAAAAAGGTTAAGTTCATATAGTTTGTCAATTTTTGTAGCTTCCTTTTATACATACTAACGATTCTGAAAATAAAATGTACTTTCATGCATTTAGTGAATCATCATTGAATGTTGTATTATTTTATTTCAATCATTTTAAAAGGAACAAACACACACCATATTCTTTAAATGTTAGTGAGTTGGAATTCATTCCCAACCACTGATAGAGTTCAATGATGATGGGATTCATCTCCATCCATTGACTCAAATCCCATGTACCCTATTTTATTGGCCAATACCAACTCCAAGATCTATCCTAACCATGCAAAATAGCATGCATTCCTCTTCGAAGGGGTGTATCACTATGCACGGGGTGTTAGGTGAGGATCGATAGGACCTATGCTCCCTGATCGGGTATGGATTTCATCTCCATACTTTGGTTGGTTCACGTGACCAGAATTTCATTATCGATTGTCGAGCTATGAGTGTATAGGTGAAAACCACTTAAAATTTTGAGTATTACATCAATAAAAATCAAACACATGAAGTATTTTCTTTACAAAAGCAACACATCTTGAAACACAACAAACAGTTTAGGGATTCACATCTAAAAAACTTAAAAGAGATAATCACTTCTATTCTTGTGTGTTTCTATTGTTTGTTTATTTCAAATTCATAAAAATTGTAAAGGAGATAATCATATAGTGGTCTAGAGTACATAGCTATGGTATATACCCATAGCCAAGCCCATTTAAGGGTGGACATTATGGGGAGTAGGGAAGAGGACATAGAGCATCTTCGCCTTGATCCCAAGGACATGGTCATACCTCCTTGGTGACCACCTACTCTTCCTAGCCCTAGAGGGGTTAAAAGGAGACCTAGCCAACAAGGGACTCCTATGCGAGACACCCCCATAGAATAGTCTCAACTTAGGAAATCATATCCCTAATCATCGAGTGGTAGATGAATGGATGGTTAGTCCTAGAATAGCAATAAGGGGACCTAGCCAACAAGGGACTCCTACATGGGGTACCCCCATAGGCAATAGTCCCACTTTGGGAAATCATTTCCCTAATATAGATATTTCTAATGCCTTCTTTCGAGAAGAGTCACCATACAATGAGGTACTTCCCAATAGAGAAATACCATGCATTCATGTGCCTGCTCGATCTACTCCTCACACTGGTGTGCAAGATCAAGACTTCTCACCTAGGGTAGGGTTGAATGATCATCTTATGCTTTCAAACCACCCTTCCCCAAGGTACCAAAATCATGATGAGTATGATACTCATCACCATAGGTGAGCTAATTCTACCTTACCTTTCCTCATTTATGAGGGAAGACCTAAGGAGGATCATGATTTTTCTCCATCACATTATTCAATGCAAGCATGATGTGCCTCTACACCTATAGATTATCAAGAATATCTATTTAGGAGGGAGCCTCAAGTAAACATAGTTTCTCTCAATCGAGGGAAAGCTATAATAGATCTCACAAACCCTCATGAACAAGATAGATATCAGGGTAACAATGCTAAGGCACTTAGACCTAATACAACTGATCAAATCAATCAGTTAGTAAAGAAGTATGTTGACCACTAGGCCAAGTTTAATCAACTTAGGTCTGATAAACAACACCTAGATCTCTTAGAGCAGTGACAATAGTTAGAGAGAGAAAGACTTGAATGACAAATTCAAGAGACTTTACATAATGGAGTTCCTACTCCAAATACGCATAGACAGGAGGCTCACCCGAGGCAACCTAATTTCCAACAAGATAGGTCTCCTAGACCTAACCAAATGTTACCTCCTAGACCTCCTAGGCCTAAACAGAATGTATATGATAGGCCAAATATAGATCACCTTCAAGAGGCTTTCATTCCTCCTTGTAGGCCAATCCCAGAAACACCTTATGGGGCTTACGATGACTTGGAACAAAATGAGGATTATGTAGAAGCACCTTTTGGAGGTATGGATGATGTCAATCAACCACCCCAACATATGCTTAATATTCCTCATCCACCTCTAAGGGTTCAAAACAAAGAAGAGGAGATCAAATCCTCGGATGCGTATCAAGATTTGCTTGAATGCTTAGAAACTATAGAAGGTAAGACAATAGGGAATGGGCTTCAAAAACCCACCTTGCATCAATTAAAGAGTCAACCACTACACCCATCCATTCCTTCCCTGATATACCTTGAGCATTTCAAAATGCCAAAATTGGATAGATTCAAGGGGGAAGAAGATGCTCAAGAGCACGTTACTAGATTTTTAAATCTATGCTTTAGCATACAGGACAATGATGCATTGCTCCTAAGAACTTTTCTAAGTACCCTCTCTGGTCCTGCCATTGAGTGGTTCAACCAACTTCCAAAACATAGCATCTACACATTTGAACAATTTGTTGATGCATTTTTGGAATATTTCACCTTTAACACCAAAATAAAGGTGACATTAACAGACCTCACGAGGTTAAAGCAATACGATGATGAGTCAATCACTGAATATGGAAATAGGTGGTGAATACTTTTGGCTAAGCTACCTTATCTATTTCCAATATCCGAGTTAACTCGGATATTTTCAAAGAGTTTCTTGAAACCCATCTCTTTAATATTGCAACTGCAACAATACCCCACCTTGGAAGATGCTCTAGCATAGGCTAGAAATATAGAGGAAATAAAAATCCAAGAGGGAGAAATAGCCAAGCCTCACAAAAAGGAGTGGACAAAGAATCCTAAAAGTAGCTCGACACCTACAAAGCCAACAATGGTCAATCAAGTGGCCATAAATATCCCTAGGCCTACACAAGTGATGCCTCCTCAAAAGGTGAACTATCAGGCCCAACCTCCTCCTACGAGCTATAATAGTAATGGTCAAGTGAATCAGGGATAGAATCAACAACATCGCTCTAAGCGACAATTTACTCCCTTCATTGAATCCATGGATTCTCTATTCGATCGATTATGGGTTGCAAAAATTATTAATCTTCTAGATATCAAGCCCATCGATCCAGATATAGGTAAACCAAAGCCTATGGGATATCGAGAGGATCAATATTATAAATATCATCGACAAAGTGGCCATGATTTACCAACATGCTATGGTTTTAAACACCTAGTACAAGACATGATTGAGAGGCATGAGCTTCAAGTGGATGCTCCACTAGCCCCTAAAAATCAGTAGATGGGTATATTCAAGGACCCATTACCAACTCATGAGGTACAGGTAACACCTACTAAACCGATGAATGAGGTGAAGACAACACCCCCTTTGCAAGGGTATGTTGGGATGGTGAGTATTGTGACCAGGAATAGAAGATATCCAAGCCAAGTTGCACCACCTATAGCTTCGAGTGATGTTCCAACTACATCATAACCTACACCACCTATAGTACAAGGCCTTCCACCTAGGCCAACATTAACAATAAAGAACAAGCTTGCACAGAGCTTGAGGACAACATCAATGAGATTGTCCATCTATGAGCTAATTCAACAATCCCCTCCGCATAGGGAAGCTTTGATGGATATTCTAAAGTCAATAGAGTTGCAACCATAGGAGTCTAACTCCTTCATTGATTTTGTGGGTCATGTGCAATAGTGCAAGGAACCAGTAATAACATTCCATGAGCATGAGCTTAAGGAAATAGCAAGTGATGTGGTAGATCCTCCTTTGCACATCATTGCATGTGTAAATGATGTACCATACAAGAGAGTGCTCATAGACACTGGTTCATCGAGTAATATCATAACAACTAAAGCATTAAAACACCTAGGATTTCTAGCATCTCATGTTGTTGCATCCACTTACACCCTTTGAGCATTCAATGACATAATATGCTCTACCATCGATACTATAGTCCTACCCATTCAGGTGGGGTGCAAAACCATATCGACATTGTGTCATGTGTTGGAGGGTGAGATGGCCTATAACATATTGCTAGGTAGACCTTGGATATGGGATATGAAGTGTGTCCCATCCATTGCACATCAATGTCTCAAATACACTCATGAAGGGTAGGTGCACGTAGTCTCTATAGATCTAGAGCCCTTTAAGTACTGCAATATGGTGCAACAGATGCCAGAGTCAACATTACCTTTGACTCATGTAGACTTCTGACTGAATGCACCTATTCAAAGTCTACCTACTTCACCATTACCTTCCATTTCACCATCTACATCTTCATCCATGCCATCCTCATCATTGGCAGCTTCAGAGATACCTTCGACATCGTCAGATCCTCCATCGAGGAACATGTCGAAGAGGCCAATTGATGAGAGCCCACCTCTAATTTCCACCATATCCATGGAAGAGATTCCTTGTTTAGTAAATGAGGAATCATCTCAAGAGGTTCACATTGAGTCACCTCAAGCCTCACTTCCATCTCATCCACCTTCACCATCCCAGGTCACAGTGCATATGTCTAGTACAGGGATAGGAGAATATCTAGTGAGAAATGTCACAATGGTTCCATCTATAGAGATGGTGCAAGATATGGGGTGACCTCATCTTCCCATAGGTAGCATCATGCCTCTTGGTATACCACCCTATCAAACTAATTTTATATATGGGGGTATAGAGTATGGAGCCTTGCCAACTCCTCAGAAAGAAGAAGATGATGAACCTTTTTTTGAGGACATAAACTATATGTCAAATCTAGATTATGCATTGTGGTATTTACATCACTGTAATTGGCATGGTTTTGGTTTAGGCTTATATGAGTAGGGTACTCGTGTTCCATGTCAGCCCCAATATCAGCTACCTTATGATAAATCTAGGTTGGGACATAATAAGCCAGTACCATTGGATGTTCTCATAGATAGTCTAGAACACCTATGTCTAAGTTATAAGGATAAGCTTGCACATGATCCATATGCCAATCCGAATCACATTCATTCATTGGGAGATTATTTTCCCATAGACATGATAGATCAAGGGTTATCCAGTGATGTTGCTCAACCTCATGAAGTGGGGGAGAGCTCGCATACCTTGCAATATGATAGTGAGGAAGAGGATCAAGGTCCTCCTCATGAATGGATGAGTGATGATGAAGAAGACTATGGCATAGCACCCATAAACTATCCAAGCTTAGATGATGAACATGAGAGAGTGTTCCCCTTGGATGATGAGGATGAGTATTATCTTTGCATGTTATTCCCCATCCAAGGCCCTATCTGATGCTAGATTTTACCATGTGAAGAGCAAGCTCACCATCTTCCACATAGGCCACCACCATTCATTCCATTTCCACCAGAACCCCCCCATGAGTTAAGAGACTACATCAGATCTCTAGACCCACTCACCCTTGGATGGGAGATCATGTATCCATCAACATGATTTCCATAGATTTAACTACACCATTGAGAGATCTGAATAACCCATCAAAGTCATTGCATCTCGACCTTGAGGTAATTGAATTTGATCGAGGAGATTCTCCCCCATCACCATCAGAGTATTGGCCTTATGAGGAAATGTTACAACCATTTCAATTTTCTCCAAGAACTACTCAAGATGTTTTTCAAGCTGAGGTTGACCATGAATTTCCTATGGATGAAGCAAACCCAGCTGATGACATTCACTTGATTCCTACTCCACATCAGTTGGAAGATGGGTCTCATATGTCAATTGAGCCAACAATTGATAGGGATATCGGTACAGATCTCGATAATCCCCATATTATCAAGCTAGGGGAAGGTCTATCTCTAGTTGAACAAGATGATTTCACAAAAGTCTTGAAAGAAAGGATAAAATCTTTTGCTTGGTCTTATAAAGATATGCCAAGACTAGACCCAAATCTAGTCATGCATAATCTTACACTAGACCCAAAGATCAAACCAGTTAAGCAAAAGTTGTGTAAGATGCACCCAACAGTAGCCTTAATGGTGAAATATGAATTGCAAAAGTTGTTGGATGCTGACTTCATCATCTCAATAGACTATCCACCATGGGTTTCAAACATGGTACCCATCAAGAAACCTGATGGGAGGATTCACATTTGCACTGACTTTAGAGATCTCAACAAAGTGAGTCCTAAGGATGAGTTTCCCTTACCAAACATTGATGCATTGGTAGATGCCATAATAGGACATGAAATGTTATCCCTTATGGATGGTTTCTCTAGATATAATCAAATTTATATTAATCTAGAAGACCAACTAAAAATGGTGTTCACAATACCTTGGGGGACATTCTATTATAAGGTCATGCCTTTTGGCCTTAAGAACACTAGTACCACCTACCAATGAGCCATGACATATATCTTCCATGACTATATGCATAAGATTTTGGAAGATTACATGGATGACTTATTGGAAAAATATCTATTGTACCATGAGCATGTCAATGTATTGTGCAAGGTTCTAGATCACCTCATTGAGCATAATGTTAGGCTTAATCCCAAGAAGTGTGTATTCGATGTCACATCTGGTAAACTCTTGGGATTCATAGTCTCTAAGTGAGGCATAGAAGTAGACCCAAATAAGGTCAAGGTAATCCTATAAATGCCTCCCCCCACAACCATTAAGCAGCTACGTAGCTTGCAAGGAAAGGTCGCATCCATAAAATACTTCATAGCGCAATTATCGGATAAGTGTCGACCCATGAATAGGTTGCTACACAAGGGGGTCTCATTTCATTGGGATGAGGAATGTCAAGATGCCTTTGATGAGATCAAGCAATACCTAGCTTCACCACCCGTATTGGCTCCTCCATGACCAGGAGTGTCATTCTATCTTTACATCTCAGCTACTGAGTTGGCATTGGGCACCATGTTGTCCCAAAAGAATGAATTTCATAAAGAACATGCTACATATTATATTAGCCGCACACTAGTTAGCTATGAAATAAAATATGCATACATTGAGAAGCTATGCTTAGAAGTGGTCTTTGCCACTAAAAATCTATGCCATTACATGCTCAATCATACCATGTATGTAATATCTAAAGAAAATCCATTGTGATACATGATGAGTCGAACATATCACAATAGTCGCATGATGAAATGGATAATGTTGTTGATGGAATTTGACCTAGAGTTCATTGGATAGAAATCAATCAAAGGATAGGTCATAGTCGATCAACTAGTAGAGGCTCCTCTCCAGGATGACCAACCTCTCAATATAGAACTTCCCGATGATGGAGTGTTTCATATCTCAGAATCACCTGATTCTGAAGAGCTTGAGTCACAGGTGGACATAACTCTATTTTTTGATGGTTCTAAATGCGAGCAAGGGGGTGGCATAGGTATCATGTTTTTCACACCGCAAGGGGCTCCCATACCTCTTTCATTTAAACTCGATTTCCCATGCACCAATAACAATGTCGAGTATGAAGCCCTCATCATAGGCCTTCAAATGACAATCGCCATGAAAATAACTAAGCTAAACATTTTTGGTGATTCCTTGCTCATAGTTAATCAGGTTAAAGGGATATTCTAGTGTAGGTGCCTAGTATTGCAAGCCTATAAAGCCCTAGTGGACAAAATTCTAGTAAAGTTTGAGTGGTATGATATTGAGGCACTCCCTCATTCATCTAATCATTTTGCAGACACGATGGCCTCCTTAGGGTCGCTAATCCCACAAAACCCTTTAGATGATATCATGACTATTCAAGTAAAAATGCTAGTACAATCTATGACTAAGCGTGATGAGCATAATGCCACACCAGATGTCCACATGATTCAGATTGAACCTTCACATGAATGGTTCTCTCAACTACACAATTATTTGAATAATGTCAGATGGGGGACTCTATTCCCTCATAATTATTTTGATACTAGCACAATGCTATATCTCCAAGTTCATTCTCAATCAACATTTGCAAGAGATGAATATCAAAAGGATTACATGATTCATACAATTGAGGCTTCTTCAAAACAATATTGGGCCATACAAATTAAATATTATTTAAAACTAGGAAATATTCCTCCTAGATTGTCGCATGCCACAAAGTGAGCATTTAAGAAAAAGGTGGCAAAGTATGTCTTATTAGGAGACATAATGTATCATCGAAGCTATGAAGGTATCCTCCTTCATTGCTTAGACTCACAAGAGTCATCTTGGGCCATTGCCCAAGCACACGATGGTACATGTGGTGGCCACTTTAGTGGCATGGCCATCGCTAAGTGCATTCTTTGCATGGGCTATTATTGGCCAACTTTAGAGTAATATTGTTGTGCTTATGTAAAGAAGTGCGTGAAGTGTCAACATCATGCAAATTTGACACATGTACCTTCATAGGCCTTACAACCGATTCAATCGGTTTGGCCATTTGCACAATGGGGGTTTGATTTAATTGGGAAAATCTCACCTGCCTCCTCAGGCCATCACATGTTTATCATAATGGCTATTGAGTACTTCACAAAATGGGTGGAAGCAATTCCCCTTACCACTACGACTGGACCTCGCATCATAGAGTTCATGCTACATAACATCATATGTCATTTTGGTATTCCATCCAAAATAATATTGGATAATGGGACATCCTTCAAAAATAAGGATGTGCGTGCATTAACAACAAAGTATAACATAAAGCACAACTTTTCCATGCCCTATTATCCACAAGCCAATGGGCAAGCAGAGGCATCAAATAAGATAGTAGTTGCCATATTGAAGAAAACCATTAAGGAAAATCATAAATATTGGCACAATCAATTACCTCTTGCCCTTTGGGCCTATCGCACTAGCATTCGGATGCCCACTGGGGCAACTCCATTTTCACTAGTGTATGGTGTTGAGGCTATCATACCTTTAGAGTTAGAGATTTCATTATTGCGCATTTCCATGCAGGAATTCATCGATGATGATACCGCTAGGCAAGCTCATTTAGATCAATTAATATTGCTTGATGAATGATGTGTCAATGCTCTTGAGCATCTACGTGTTTATCAAGAATACCTTAAGAGAGCTTACAACATGAAAGTACACCAGAGAGACTTTTAGGTTGGTGATTTAGTTCTAAAAGAGAACCAAAAAAATTCAAATTTACCACCCCATCTATGGGATAAATTTATGGTAAACTGGTTAGGTCCATTCATCATTACAAGTCATATTGGACCTAGAACTTATCGCTTAGCATCCATCAAAGGAAGTGAAGAGCCTGAACCAATGAATATTAGTCATCTATAGCCTTTCCATGCTTAGAGCACCATAAAATCCCCTAGGTGGTCTATGACCATCTAGGTCAACCTAAAATACCCCTAGGCATCTATGACCATCTAGGTCACACCACCAAAATCTCCCCAGGCAGTCTAGTCAAAAAGCCCCAAAGGCATCTATAACCCTTTGGTCACCTAAAATACCCCTAGGTAGTCTATGACCATCTAGGTCAACCTAAAATACTCCTAGGTAGTCTATGACCATCTAGGTCAACCCAAAAACCCAAAGGCATCTATAAACCCTTTGGTCACCATAAAATGCTCCTAGGTAATCTATGACCATCTAGGTCACCCTAAAATACCCCAAAGGTATCTATAAACTCTTTGGTCACCCAAAATACCCCTAGGTAGTCTACAATTATCTAGGTCAACCCAAAAATCCCAAAGGCATCTATAAGCCCTTTGGTCACCCAAAAATACCCCTAGGTAGTCTACGACTATCTAGGTCAACCCAAAAATCCCCAAAGGTATCTATAAACCCTTTGGTCACCATAAAATACTCCTAGGTAGTCTATGACTATCTAGGTCACCCCAAAATCCCCAAAGGTATCTATAAACCCTTTGGTCACCAAAATCCCCTAGTAGGTCACCCAAAAGGCCCAATGGCATTCATTAAGCCCATTGGTCAAACTATATATACATATATATATCAAAAATACAAAAACATCATTAAAATCATCAAAAACACAAAAATATTGCATTGCATTGCATTCTCATCACTTGCATTATCAACATTCATTGCATTAGGCATACTCATCATTGCATTATGCATTATTAGAAATTGATCATACATGTCTAGCACCAGGTCTGTACATTAGGCATCTATCAAAATCAAGGTTGTTGAAAGTCAGTTGTACCACCTATTTACATTACATTTACCATTTACATTTACACTCCATATTATATGTCTATTTCCCATCACTTAGCCATTATTTATAAGACATAGTTAAAGTTTTTAGGTCACTCAACCATATCTAGTTTTCTTTTCAGATTTTGTAGAAAGCTATCATGATTTTTAGAAGGTAGAATCCTACTTAGATTATACCTTGTATACATCAAAATCCCAACACATTTTCACATTAATAAATCCAAGTCTAGCACAAGGAAAGATGAAATTACAAAGTGGTCTAGGTTACTTTAAGCAAAAAGTTTATCTCGCTCATCCCCCTATGTGAATGGTTCAAAGATGTTGAGAATTGACAAAAGGACAAGTTCCTCCTTACCTAAATCCCTTGCTTCACACTGGGGCAAGTATCCAAAAGAAAAATAAACAATGATTATTATCACTTCAAAATATGCAAAAAGAAATAATGGTTTTTACCATTAGAAAAAGCAAAATAAATAGTGGTTCTCACCACTACCAAAATCCATTGCTCAACAAACAAAAATGAGCAACTCCCTTGAAAAATTCAAATTTAAAATAAAATAAGGGAGTCTTGAACTTGAATCCCTAGAATTCTTAGCATTAGAGAACCATAAGGTGATCCTCATTACAGGTTTGGTGGATAGCCTACCTGGCAATGGTGGTATCCTTACGCATGATGATATGTCTATCACATAAGCAACTTGCTTGTGTCCAGACCAATATTTGCATGTGGATGAGCTAGCTTTTGTAGCCTATATTACCTAGTGGTCTAATCTAACTAAGTACAAAACTTAGGATAATGAGACTCATAGGGTGATCTCTAGTACAGATGGGTTGCATCAATCCTATTTGGCACTAGGGTAACTTTATGCATTATCATAGTAATGAACTCACATGCACACACAGGGATATTGATTATCTTGGTTATCTTAGCAGATGTATACTTTGTTAAAAAGTCTTGCATAGTTATTATACAACTTTTGATTAGGTAACTAGAGTGTTTGAGTCTCCTAAAAACTCCCAAACATATCATATCACATTACATTATTCATTCCATTTTACATCATGTTGTCACATGTTTGTTAAAAGTTACATATGCCATTACATAGTGTCATAAATAAACATGAAAATGATAAAGATACATTTTGTACAATCTATGGTGCTAGCATATAATATGTCAAATAGTCATCATAAATCCATCATACAAAATTAAATCAAATCATCCATTTCATTATGCATTTACAAATAAATACATATCATCAAATCACATCATATAAAAATACATGCATACATGATAGGCATTCATCAAAAGCATCATAAAGCATAGCATAGCATACATATCATAAAGTAGTAAAAGGTTACATGATGATCAAAGCAAACTCATATATATATCCATATGTAAGAAGTCAAAAGCTACATCATAGTCCATAAGCTGCCCGTAGGCTACAATAAACATGGGTCCTCAGACCTCACACTCCAAAAACCAAAAATCCAAAAAGAACTATCAGAGTCTCCAAGCCATGGTCATGCAGGACCGACACCATGACTCTCTCCTCTACCCTCAGTAGGAGTCCACCATGAGCTCCCAGATCTGCTCCCCTAGACCTATCCAACCTTCATGTAGAACTAGGAGGTCTCATCCATGCAGATGACTATCCTGTCTCACTCCTCTGACTTCTATGTGATCCAATGGCCAATGCTCGATCTGGTATGCACCCCTTAAGGTGCACTATCTCATCCTCCAGCATGTCAGTATATGTTTGATCCTCTCGGCACCAAGTTTGGTAGGTCACCACTAAACCCTAGAGATGTGCCATCTCCTCCCGCATCCTAGCTACCTCACCACTACTAGACTCCCCATGGCTAGGGCTCTGTACTCCAACCTATGCCTAAAGAGTAGCTATCAAAGCTGCCTACCTCTCCATATCAGCCTGTGCACTCTACACCTGTGCCTATAGTAGAGCTCTCTCCTCTGTAAACTCCCATCGCACCCTACTGAGATCACCCCATAGCTCTATAATCATGGCATCTCATGCTGCTAACTGTGCCTGCATACCCTGATCCCCAAGGTCCTCCCCATAAAATTCTAGTGGATCCTGTACATCAATAAGCTCCACCCTATCCTCTGCTACATGATGATGCACATATCGCTCACCTGTGTCTGCCTCCTCATCATCTAGGGACTCATCCTGACCCTCCTCCTCTGGAGCACCCCTAGCTACCTCCTCTGCTACCATAGTTGCATCTCCTCCTAGTGGCCCCTCTCCTCACCACTATCGTGTAACCCACCAAGAGTCATACTCCTCTATCGTACCAGCATCATCCAGCTTAGAAACCTCTGCTTGATTCTGTATTTTTACCCTTTGATTCTGTATTTTTTCCACTTTGAATGCAACTTCTTTCGAAGGAATAGGATATTTTGTTCTTATCTTAAAAGTAGTAAGCATACCAAGCAAATAATTCCTTGTCAAAGAATCAATATCAATTGATTTTTCTATAGCAGAAACCTTTTCACTATACATTTTTGGAAGAGTTCTCAAGATCTTATCACAAACATCAGATTCATCAACCTTCATTCCAAGACCTCTCATCTCATGTACAAGTTCATCAATCTTACTGAGATAATCACGAATATATTCATCATCTCTCATTCTTAAGTTCTCAAATTCTCCTTTGAAATTTTTGATCTTAGCTTTCCTGACACCTTTATCACCCTCATATATGTCATGCAGTAGATCCCACATATCTTTTATTATTTTACAATCCATAACCTTCATAGATTTTGATCTACCCAATCCTTTTATAATTGCATTCATAGCTCTTGAATTTGCATGCATTAGAAGCTTACCTTCCTTATCTGTATGAGGATTGATTGTAGAATCATATCCAAGTTCCACTGCATCCCAAACTTCATTTCCAAGTGCCATCAGGTGAAATCTCATCAACATACACACATACAAGAAATCACTTCCATAAAATATTGGTACTACATTATTGAAGGACCCATCCTTTTGATCCTTGTGATCCATTGTGTTCTTAGACCGCTTTTCCTTAAATCTATCAAACTCTTAAGAAGGAACCCGCTCTGATACCAATTGAAGAACACAAGCTTATACTGAGAGGGAGGGTGAACAGTATAAGACCACTTTTTACTTTTCTTTTCAATTCAATATTATGCATTGTATATATAGTAGTATCAATAGCAGTAATAAAAGCAATGGACAAAACACCATCCATAAAAGTGACACAACAATTTACGTGGTTCACCCAATGCAGGCTACTCCACGGAGAAAACCTTTTGCTAAAACTTTCTCAATCAATCTCTTGGGAATCCTTCCCAATTATAATATTTATGGACCTCTATCCAAAGGAGATGTTGATCCCCTAAATCTCAAGTTCATGGATCTCTTCCACAGGAGAACTCTTTCCCCTTATGCTCTAGCTAGTGATCTTCTAGAAGACTTTGTCTCTCTATTGCACTGACTGGTGGATCTCTCTCCACTTGAAGACTCCTCACTCAAATTTATATTTAATTGTCCTGGCTTTTGGATCTCTATCCACTAAGACTCTGTCCTCTATACTCTGTCACCTCAAAAGATCTGTTAATAGGTTCACTTAGAACCTCCTCAAATCTGCTCAATATGCTCACTCATAACCTGCTAAAATATGCTCAATAGGCTCACTCAAAACCTGCTCAATTGGCTCACTCAGAACCTGCTCAAATCTGCTCAACAAGCTCACTCAAAACTTCTCCAAATCTGCTCAATAGGCTCACTCAGAACCTGCTCAAATATGCTCAATAGGCTCACTCAGAACCTGCTCAAATCTGCTCAACAAGCTCACACAGAACTTGTCCCAATATGCTCAATAAGTCCTCTCTAGGACTTTCTCAAATCTACATAGCAAGCTTTCACAAAAGCTTACACAAAATCAATCCACAAGCCTTCTCAAATACTTGCCTAAGAGACTCAATATGTTCTATACTCAAATCCCAATCTCAATTCAAAGTAATCTCAACTCAACTCAATCTTATAGAAGCATAAAGAGAATTGTTAGAGACTCAATATGTTCTATACTCAAATCCCAATCTCAATTCAAAGCAATATCAACTCAGCTCAATCTTATAGAAGCATAAAGAGAATTTTTAGAGACTCAATATGTTCTATTCTCAAGGCTCAATCTCAACTCAATCAGAATATAGAATAGTTTGTTTCATGGAACTTGAAAAACCACTTCATGCAACCACTTGACTAGGCTCAATCAACTCTACTCAATCAATCACTTCAAGAAACAACTCTTTCTCACAAACCCTAGTCCAAGCATAAATAAACTAACTCAAAATGTTTCCAACAATGCTCAACAACAAATATTACATAACAATGATACTCATGTTATTTTCTAACTCAAGTTCAAGTTCTTTGCATCATCCATTGGCTTCAACAACAATGCTAATAAGACAAGGTTTTAATCACAACTCTCAATTCAGAAAACCTTGAAGCATAAACTCAAAGTACTTCACTCAACCAATGGTCTAAACAACAATGCTTATCAAACAAGGTTTAATCACAACTCACAATCCAGAAAACCTTGAAGCATTAACTCAACCACTTTTGAAAAGGAAACCACAATCAATCCTTTTCACTCCAATGATATTTCAAAAATCAACCACCCAAATAAAATCAATGGAGAGTATTACTCATACCTTTTTGATGCCTTATGAGTTGTCCACTAAATCTATCACACTCAACACACTTTATTTTTCAACTATTAACAAGGGTTAGAGATCTTGAGTAATAACACAACAATAATATCCAAATAACACCTTATTACTCCTACTTTATTTTAACATCCACCAAATTTATTTTTAAAAGAAAACCCTTACTCAAAATAACTTTATCAAAAACCCTTATTACTCCTAACAATTTCAAAAATCACAATTAAAAGTAATTCACAACTCAAACAACCACCATGAACTTATTCACTAAGTTTACTCAACAAATCAACTAACGAAGCACCTTTACCCCTTATCACCCCACCTTAGGCAATCCAAACAAAACATTAATAAAAAACCTTAATAGCTTCCTTGATGGGAATCGATCCCTCGTCTTGCCCCAATGTGAATGTTGTAGCCATGGCCAAGCTTCCGCATGAGCTGGGGGCTCGTTGGTGAAAAAGAAGCACCACCCGCTTCTTATCCTTCACCCTCTTTCGCCAAGCGAAAAGTATGCGCCTTGGGCGCCTCAATAGAATAAAGCCAAAAATGATGCTTGCGAGAATAGAACACACAACCTCCTTGTCACCAACACCTTTGCACAATCCATATTGCCACTAGGCCATGCTGCCAAATATGTTTTTGGAAGTGGTCGATGTCTCCCTTTAATGTTCGCTACGTCACTTAAATGAAAAACACGAGCTCTTTTTCTTCGCAAATACCAAGCGCAAATATCAATGAGCAAGGATGAATGAATTAAAAAAATCAATGGCATATTTATATGCCTTCCCTTTGCTTTGGAAACATCGGCTGTTTTGAAACTTCCTTCATGACGTCGGCGGATAAACTTTTAATTTTAATTTTAAAATTAAAATTTAAATTTAAACTAAATCTTTAAAAATAAATATCTCCATCACCGGGGCACCTTTTTCGATGAAACGAAAAGCCAACTTGGGTTTTAAGAAAAACCCATTTCAAATCTACCATTCATGGTTTTAAATAAAACCTTTAAAATTAAATTTCTCCATCACCGGGGCACCTTTTTTTATGAAACGAAAAGCCATATTGGGTTTTAAGAAAAACCCATTTCAAATCTGCCATCCATGGTTTTAAATAAAAACATTTTGCAAAGCTTCCCTTGAAGCTCCTTTTGGAACCAAATGCCATGCATCCATTCTTAAACCTTTGATCAAAAACCTTTGCTTCTCATGAAGCTCTTTATGACACACAAACATAGTGCTTACTTACATAGATCCTTTTGACATCAATGACAACTCTTAGCTTAGGGACTCAAAATGTCCAACAATCTTCCCCTTTGTCATTGATGGCAACCCATATCCTTTTACTGAAATCTGACCTTCTTTCTGGTCCCCCTGGGACTTTGCTCCCCCTGGCTCAAAGCTTTCTCAAATATCAAATCTTTCCCCATATCAAAAACTCTCCTCAATATACACAAATCTCTCCCCCTTTTTCATCAATTGCAAAGGGTCACCTTTGGGGCTCGGGGCTAAGAATGAGCCTCTTAGCTTAGCCCCTCCCCCACCTCCACATGAGGTGGTTAATTTTGGGGTGGGAGTATTTCTACTCCCCGAAAGAACTTCTCTTTACCTTTACCTTTCTCTCTTCCTTTCTGAGTTTTCTGAATCCTCCCATTGTTTCTTACCAAGTCATCATCCATGTTCCTGTCATCACTTCTATTCTTGTTCCTCTTCTTGTTCTCATCCATGTTTCAATTTATGTTCCTGTTCCTGTTCTTGTTCTCATCCATGTTCCTGTTCTTGTTCATGCCTGCTTCTAGAATATTTGCTCTACACCATATTGTTGTGCGATCATCATTATTGCACTTATAACACTCAATTTTATTGTTCCTTGGAGGTGCAAATGTCTTAGGATATCTCCTAGTGAAGCTATATCCTCTTCTGTCATGAACCCTACAATTCATTGCATTGTGACCAAACTCATTGCATGATTAGTAATACCCATGGAAAAGTTATCCTTTCCCATATTCCTATCTTTTGTATGACCTACACTGTGAAGACATGTGCCCAAACCTGTGACATGAGAAGCATATCCCATTGAATCTTCCTTGCCTAGACCTCATTGGTCTCCTTTTATGATCGTTGTTCCATCTGTATCTTCTTTGTACATTGTTTCTATCTTTAACATCTTTGTTGTCCAACTCATCCTCTGATGTCTCATTCCAACTTACACTGTTATTTTTTGAAGTATCTTCTTCTAAAATTCCTTCTCCTTCTAGACTTGAAGTAGACTTTTCTTCCCATTTATTTTGAGCCTGTTTGGAACCAAGACCTGTCTTCTTTGTTGCTCCTCTTTGTATCTTGATTATTTTGTCTACTCTCTTTGCACTGTTCACATATTTGTACAACTTTTTCTTGGAATCCTATAAATCTTCCTTTAGTAGTGCCACTTCTTGTGTTAACTTTTCACACTCCAAAATATTTGCTTCTAACTTATCCTTGAACTTACTTGCCTTAGCCTTTGACTTTTCTAAGTCCTCTATGAGCAATAATATTTCTTCATCACATTCTTGAAACTAACTTTCAAGCTTAGAGTGTTGTTTTCTTACCTTATTTACTGTGTCAAGAGCATAGATAAGTTCTCCCTTGAGATCATATCTATTATCTATTGAATAATCCTCTATTTTTTTGCCTTTGTCCCTATCATTACTTCCTTTTGGCTTATCTTCTATAAGATCACTTACTTCATCTTCTAATGCCATTTGAATATTCTCATATGGTATTTCAAGTGCATCTTCAAAACCATCATCACTAAAACCATAGCCATCCCTAATGCAATTATCTTCAATATGTCTAAATTTACCACCTCTAAAACACTTGAGAATAACTGGAGTTCTTTTCTCTCTAACCATAAATAGGACTTCATCTCTATCATTGTCTGAAAAACTAGCATCACTATCATTTGAGTACTTACTTGCATTATCCGCATATTAGCTTTTCTTTTGCCTTTGAAAGAACTTATTTCCTTGTCTGCTTTGTTCGTCCTTGCATTTCTTTTTGTACCTATGTCTTTCTGGTTCTCTGTACTTGTGATCTTTTTTCTTCGTCACTATTGTACTTTAGCTCTTCACACTCTGTCACATAGTGTCCATACTTTCTAAAATTGAAGCACTTAATAGATCTTACATCTATAAATATTTTGGAACCTTTATCTCTTCTACCATAGTTAGCTTCTTCATCACTAGCTGACTCATTGCTTGATTATGTCTTTTTACCCTTTTTCTTTTTGTCCACTTTGAATTCAACTTATTTCGAAGGAATAGGATCTTTTGTTCTTATCTCAAAAGTAGTAAGCATGCCAAGCAAAGAATTCCTTGTCAAATAATCACTATAAATTGATGTTTCTATAGCAGAAACCTTTTCACTATACCTTTTTGGAAGAGTTCTCAAGATCTTATCACAAACATCAAATTCATCAACCTTCATTCCAAGACCTCTCATCTCATGTACAAGTTCATCAATCTTACTGAGATAATCATGAATATTTTCATCAACTCATTCTTAATTTCTCAAATTCTCCTTTGAGATTTCTAATATTAGCTTTCCTAACACCTTTATCATCCTCATATATGTCATGCAGTAGATCCCACATATATTTTGTTGTTTTACAATCCATAACCTTCATATATTTTGATCTACCCATTCCTTTTATAATTGCATTCATAGCTCTTGAATTTTCATGCATTAGAAGCTTACCTTCCTTATCTGTATGAGGATTGACTATAGAATTATATCCAAGTTCCAATGCATCCCAAAATTCATTTCCAAGTGCCATCAGGTGAAATCTCATCAACATACACTAATACAAGAAGTCACTTCCATCAAATACTAGTACTTCATTATTGAAGGACCCATCCTTTTGATCCTTGTGATCCATTGTGTTCTTAGACCGCTTTTCCTTCAAGTTGTCAAACTCTTCAGAAGGAACCCGCTCTAATACTAATTGAAGAACACAAGCTTATACTAAGAGGGGGGGTGAACAGTATAAGACCATTTTTAACTTTTCTTTTCAATTCAATATTATGCAATGTATAGATAGCAGTATCAATAACAGTAATCAAAGCAATGCACAAAATACCATCCACAAAAGTGATACAACAATTTACGTGGTTCACCCAATGCGGGCTACTCCATGGAGAAAATATTTTGCTAAAACTTTATCAATCAATCTCTTAGGAATCCTTCCCAATTACAATGTTTATGGACCTCTATCCAAAGAAGATGTTGATCCCCTAAATCTCAAGTTCATGGATCTCTTCCACAAGATAACTCTTTCCCCTTCTTCTCTAGCTAGTGATCTTCTATAATACTTTGTCTCTCTACTGCACTGACTGGTGGATCTCTCTCCACTTGAAGATTCCTTACTCAGATCTATCTTCAATTGTCCTAGCTATTGGATCTCTATCCACTGAGACTCTGTCCTCTATACTCTATCACCTCCAAAGCTTTATCAATAGGTTCACTTAGAACCTCCTCAAATTTGCTCAATAGGGTCACTCAGAACCTGCTCAAATATGCTCAATAGGCTCACTCAGAACCTGCTCAAATATGCTCAATAGGCTCACTCAAAACCTGCTCAAATCTTCTCAACAAGCTCACTCATAAGTTGTCCAAATATGCTCAACAAGCTCACTTAGAACCTGCTCAAATCTTCTCAATAGGCTCACTCAGAACCTGCTCAAATCTACTCAATAGGCTCACTCAGAACCTGCTCAAATCTTCTCAACAAGCTCATACAGAACTTGTCTCAATCTGCTCAATAAGTCCTCTTTAGGACTTGCTCAAATCTGCATAGCAAGCTTTCACAAAAGCTTACACAAAATTAGTCCACAAGCCTTCTCAAAGACTTGCCTCAAATTAGCTCAACAAAATCTCAACTCAATCTCATAGAAGCATAAAGAGAATTGTTAGAGACTCAATATGTTCTATACTCAAATCCCAATCTCAATTCAAAGTAATCTCAACTCAGCTCAATCTTATAGAAGCATAAAGAGAATTTTTAGAGACTCAATATGTTCTATACTCAAATCCCAATCTCAATTCAAAGCAATCTCAACTCATCTCAATCTTATAGAAGCATAAAGAGCATTATTAGAGACTCAATATGTTGTATTCTCAAGGCTCAATCTCAACTCAATCAAAATATAGAATAGCTTGTTTCATGGAACTTGAACAACCACTTCATACAACTACTTGACTAGGCTCAATCAACTCTACTCAACCAATCACTTCAAGAAACAACTCTTTCTCACAAACCCTAGCCCAAGCATGAATCGACTAACTCAAAATGTTTCCAACAATGCTCAACAACAAATCTTACATAACAATGATACTCATGTTATGTTATAACTCAATTTCAAGTTCTTTACATCACCCATTGGCTTCAAAGACAATGCTAATAAGATAAGGTTTTAATCACAACTCTCAATTTAGAAAACCTTGAAGCATAAACTCAAAGTACTTCACTCAACCAATGGTCTAAACAACAATGCTTATCAAACAAGGTTTAATCACAACTCACAATCCAAAAAATCTTGAAGCAGTAACTCAACCACTTTCGAAAAGGAAACCATAATCAATCCTTTTCACTCCAATGATATTTGAAAAATCAACCACCCAAATAAAATCAATGGAGAGTATTACTCATACCTTTTTGATGCCTTATGAGTTGTCCACTAAATCTGTCACACTCAACACACTTTCTTTTTCAACTCTTAACAAGGGTTAGATATCTTGAGTAATAACACAACAATAATATCCAAATAACACCTTATTACTCCTACTTATTACTCCTGGTGAACAAATTCAATGAAGAGATCTACAGAAACTTATTCCATAAATAATGCAAAAATAAATAACTTAGAAGATCTCTTCATTTGGTATCAGAGCAAAGTTGTTAGCCATAGGGGGACACATTTATTGCTAGGGTTTCATTTCATTTGAAGGGTTTCTAGGGTTTCTAGGAGGGAGAGAAAACCTATTTTGGAGTGTGAGTTTTTTCGTAGAAGGAGCTTGAAGGAAAATGATAGGAAATCATTCAAGGATAGAGATCGAGAAATTTGATGGAAAAATATTTGAGCTATGGAAGTTGAAGATGGAGGATCTGCTCGTGGATAGAGATCAGTGGACTGTTATTTCTGAACAAATGAAACCTGCAAGAACATCCAATGAATATTGGGAAAAGATGAATCAGAAAGCAAGGAGTTTGATTCGACTGTGTCTTGCAGATTCAATCCTAATCAACATTTATGGAGAAGCTACTGCAAAGGATCTCTGGGAGAAATTAGGGGTTTTGTATCAATTTAAGTCCATGGTGAACAAATTGTTCCTCTGAAAGAAACTATACAATCTCAAGATGAATGAAGGAGATTCAGTTGCAGATCATCTGAATTCATTCAATACAATGGTAAGTCAGCTTACATATGTTGATATTAAGTTAAGTGAGGAAGATAAATATATTACCTTGTTATGCTCTTTACTAGATTCATGGGATAACCTAGTTGTAGAAATTGGTAGTACAACTTCATCTACATTGAAGTTTGAAGATATTGCGGCATCTCTAATATCAGAGGATATGAGGAGAAAAACCATGGAGGGAACTTCAAAGGAAGCCCTAATAGTGAGAGGGCGTGCCAAGGAAAATTATAAAACAAGATACAATGATAGATCTAAGTCTAGAGGTAGATCCAAGTCTTGTGGAAAGTTTGAGAGAAAGTGTTGGAAGTGTGGCAAGCCTGGTCACATGAAGAAGGACTGTAGATGAAATAATATTGATTCTGGAAAGAGGTCAGATGAATCCACTTCCACAAAGACACATAAATCTATTGATGAAGGAGGGGATGTATATCTGGCATCCTGCTCCACATGATCAGATAAAAATGATTGGTTGATCAATACTGGTGCCTCTTTTCATATGACTCCTCACAGGGGGTGGTTAAGTGAATATGAAATATATGATGGAGGGGAGGTACTATTGGGAGATGATTCACCACTTAAGATCATTGGTCATGGATGGGTGAAAATACTATTGCAGATGGTAGGGTTAAGACCCTTCCAGGTGTGATGCATATTCCAGGCCTTGTTAGAAATTTAATTTCTGTAAGCAAAATGGTTGATGCAGCAGTAAATGTTAGTTTCAACAAATATTCATGCAAAATGGTTCGAGGATCAATGGTGTTAGCAAGAGGAGTTCGTATTGGAACTTTGTACAAGCTATTGGGAAGAACTATGACAAATGAGTGCAATAGCTCAACTATTTTTGAGGTTGAATCAGATAAAAGCTCAACACTCTGGCATCAAAGAATGGGACATATTGGAGAAAATAGATTACATACCCTGCACGCAAAAGGTATGGTTCATGGTATCCCTGATTGCTCAATGGTTTTTGATTTTTATGAATACTGCATTTATGGAAAGAAAAATCGTGTGAGTTTCCCATCTGGTGCTACTAGAGCAACAGGGATATTAGATCTGATTCATAGTGATATATTTGGTCCTGTCCCTATACCATCACTTGGAAAATCATAGTATTATTCTTCTTTTGTTGATGATTTTTAAAGATATGCATGGATTTTTTTTTTTTTTGTGGAAAACATCCCAAAAGGGATGCCACTTTCGGGTAAGACCCAAGGAGGCAGGGGTATCCATTCCGCCAAAAATGCCTAGGACTCGGACACTGGCCTACCACCTTTGACATACTCAAGGAGCAAACAAACACACAAAACCAAATTAAAAAAAGTAAATAACAACAAAAATAATAAAATAAAATAAAAAACATGCTCCTTGAGTGTGTCAAAACCAAAAGCACAACCAAACACGCACAATAAGATAAAAGAAACCACATAGAAAAACACAAGAACCACATAACAAAACACAAACAAGACAAAAACAACAGAACACTACAAAGACATAACCCAAAAAAACATGAAAAATAAACACAACCAAAACCTAAAAAATAAAATAAATAAAATAAAAATAAAAACAACCAAAAACAGACAATAAACAAAAACAAAAAACATAGAAAACACTCACACATAAAAAAATGAAATAACACAAACAAAGAGAAACCCAAGAACAAGAACGAAAAAAACACAAGAACAATAACAAAAAACATAAAAAAAAAAAAAAACAACAAAAACACAAGAACAACAAAAAACAACACAAAGAACACAAAAACAAAACAAAACAAAAGAACCCACCCACCTTAAAAAACTAAACAAAAAAACAAAGAAGACAAAAGAAAAAAAAATGAACAAAACAATGACCTATATAGACCAGAAGACTATTAATGCAAGAATCTATAGAGGAAACAAAATAAAGAATAGAATGAGCTAGGAAACTAAAAAAACTGAATGAACCAAAAAGAAACAAAAAAAAAAACAAGAAGAAACTAGGTACCTTCAGAACTGGAGCCATCCAAAGAAATGATAGAAAGAAGAGCTTCCCTAATTTGAGAAGCCCACCATATAAGAGGGTGGCCATAACAAGTAAGATCACCTTTGTCCAAAACCCAATTAGATAAAGCATCAGCACTCTTGTTTTGATCTCTAACCACATAATTGTAATCAACTTTCAAAAATCCCATCTGGATTAACTGAATCTTCTCAATAATTCTTTTTATTCTCCAATCCACATTATGATTCTTAGAAGGAGTCTTCAAGAGATTAATCATAAGTTGAGAGTCAGACTCAACTAACACCTTTTCCCATCCAACCTTAGTAGCCTCCTGAAGGCCTCTAAGGATATCATACCCCTCAGCAAGGTTATTGGAAAGAATACCCAAATTCTCAGCAAAAGTAAAAACCAGGGAGCCATTTGAAATTCTACCAATTCCTCCCACACTAGCTTTTCCAGGGTTCCCTCTAGAGGCTCCATCAGTATTGACTTTTCCAAAATCCTTAGGAGGAGGTTACCAATTTATAGTCCTATCCATCTTACTAATACTCACATTCCCTTTAAGTTGGTTGCCCTTAGAAGGTTTAATCTTCAATCTTTGCATCACTTGATCCCATCTTTGGTGGGAGTTTTGGGGGTGATTAAGGAGTTGATGGACTGATTCAACTAAGTTGGCTATGGTATTTTGCCAAATATAGTGAATATCCTTCCTATCTTGATTAAAAATTCGGCTATTCCTTTCATTCCAAATATTCCAAAGAAGAATGGTAGAACCCATCCAAACTAACTGCCTAATAAAATGATCAACACCCTCTTGATTAGGCCAATCCCTCCAAAGCTATTCAAAAGTGAAAAAATTGGACCAATATAAGCCAAGTAAAGTTGTCATTCTCCTCCATAGCTCAGAGGCTAAAGTACACTCAATAAAAATATGGTTGATAATTTCTACATTCTCTTCACACATTTCACATCTAAAAGGGCCATGAAAACCACGCTTCATAAGTTGCTCACTAGTAAGCATCCTACGATGCAATAAAAGCCAATTAAAGAACCTCACCTTAGGCCAGAGCTTTTGAGCCCACAATTGAGAAAATATGTCGGAAGAATGGTTGGGATTATTATGGCATAAGGTCAAATAACCTTGAGCAACTGAATACTCACCCTTAGTAGTGTTGTTCCATCCAAAACAATCTTTTTCATGGGACCAAGAGAGGGATCTCATATGAAGGATGCCTTGGATATCTTGTCTTTGCCTTTCTAGGAATTGAATAGGCCAGTCCTCAATAGGGATCCAATATCTACCAACATTTGAATTACCAGTATAGTACCGACAATAATTAGCCACCTTTATCCAATTAGCTCGGTGAAGCTCCTCCATCCAAGGCTTCCAATCAGGAAACTGAGTTATCAAAGGCTTGTGACCATCCCAAGAATCTGTCCAAAAATTTGCATGTTGACCATTATGAATTATCCAAAATAATTTTTTCTTTATCAAATCCTCACCAGTCTTAAGAACTGCTAAAATGAGAGAACCTTTGGTAGGAAGTTGATAGCGAACAAGGTCTTTAGGACTTTTGTTCTCAGCATATTTAGCACGGAGATTATTGGCCCAAAGAGCATTGTGGTTATGCAACATCCTCCAATATTAGTTAACAGCTAAAGCTTTGTTGTTATTAATTGAAGACCGGAATCCTAACCCCCCTTCACTCTTAAGAAGAAATAAAGTATCACATTTCACCAAGGCCCATTTTCTTTTCTCCTTAGTACCACTCCAAAGGAAACGATGACTGATTTGATCCAATTCTCGAAGAAAAGCCTTTGGGATATTCAAAACAAAAGAAACATAAATAGGAATAGCTTGAAGGACTGATTTTACCAAGGTGATTCTACCCCCAGAAGAAAGCCACTTGTTGGTCCACTTTCCAATTTTCTTCTTGACTTTGTCCAACAACCAATTCCAATCTTTATTTTTCTGCCTTTGAATATTTATGGGAATACCTAAATAAGTGATTGGAAGAGAGGTATTCTTATATCTTAATTTATCCAAGACCATGGATTCCTGTCTAGCAGAGCAATGAAAGAAAATAACTTTAGATTTGTCTTCATTGATCAACTACCTAGTAGCCTTAGAAAAACAACTAATGATTTGCTTAATATTAGAAGCTTCCTTAACTGTAGCTTTACCTAAAAGGGTAGAGTCATCCACAAATTGAAGATGATAGATAGGTCTAGCTCCATGAGCAATGGTAACTCCCTCAAGGGTTTTGTTTTCCCTCTTTTTGGTTATAGTCCTACCCAAGCATTCAACAAGAATGATGAATAAATAAGGGGATAGCGGGTCACCTTGCCTAATACCTTTGGAAGCTGGGAAAGACCGAGAAGGCCTGCCATTGATAAGAACTAAGTAGGAAACTAAAGAGATACATCCCATAATCCAATCCATCCAATCCTTAGAGAAACCAAATTGCCTCAAAACTTTGATAAGGAAGTGCCAATCCACTCTATCATAAGCTTTGGATAAGTCTAACCGAATGAACATGGAAGGAGAATTTTGCATATCCATGGAATGGATGGCTTCCTGAGGAATAACTATCTCATCTACTATTTGACATCCTTCCACATAACCCCCTTGCTCTAGGGAAATAATCTTATGCAAAAGAGGCCTGATAAATTTATTTTCTTAAGAGTAAAGATGAAGTGTTTGATAAATTTAGAGAATTTAAAGCACTTGTTGAAAATCAAACTGATAAAATGATTAAGGTGTTGAGGTTTGATAATGGAGGAGAGTATTGTTCAAATAAATTTGAGGATTTTTGTAAGCAGTGTGGTATTGCAAGACAGAAGACTACTCCATATACACCTCAATAAAATGGAGTTGTAGAGATATTGAACAGATCTCTGATGGAAAAGGCTAGAAGTATGCTCAGTGGTACAGGTTTGACATAGGAATTATGGGCTGAGGTAGTGAGTGCGGTATGCTACTTGTGAAATCAATTTCCTACATCAGTATTGCCAGATGAAACTCCATTTGAAGCATGGTTTGGTAAGAAACCCTCTCTCACACATCTTAGAGTTTTTGGCTATGATGCATACATGCATATTCCAAAGGAGAAAATAAGTAAGCTTGATAGTAAGGTTGTTAAATGTATCTTTATTGGTTATAAATACGATGTTAAATGATATAAAATTTGGAATCTAGAAACTAAAAAAATGGTGTACAGTAGAGATGTGGTGTTTAGGGAAACTAAAAGTGATCACAGGAAGGAAGTAACAAAAGAAGAACCTAAAAAGGTCCAATTTGATCTCATGGAAGAAGATCACACAAAAGAGGATCTGGAAGAGGAGCAGACAGATGAGGATCTGGATGAGGATCTGTATGAGGATGAACAAGAGGTTCATACACCTGTGGTAAGGAGATCAACATGGGAAAGAAGGCAACCTGAAAGGTACAGTCCATATGCATTTCCTACTTCTTTTGTATTATATGTTACTGATGAAGATCCTAGAACTGTTAGAGAAGCTATAAATTTTGAAGAGGTAAACCTTTGGGAAGAGGCCATGGATGAGGAAATTATGGCCCTGAAAAAGAACAGAACATGGGATTTAATGAAATTACCTGGTGGAAGAAAAGTAATAGGTTGTAAATGGATTTTCAAGAAGAAGCAGAATGTTGAAGGTAAAGTGGAGAAATACAAAGCTCACTTGGTGGCTAAAGGTTATTCTTAGGTAGAGGGAATTGATTATGGTGAAGTATTTTCTCCTGTTGCAAAGTTAACCTCAATTAGATTTTTTTTATCTGTTGTTTCTACTTTTGATATTTAAATAGAGAAAATGGTTGTAAATACTACATTCCTTCATGGAGATTTGGAGGAAGAAATCTATATGAGATAACCTGAAGGTTTCACTGTTGCAGGAAAGGAGGATCTTGTATGTAAGTTAAAGAAATCTTTGTACGGACTGAAACAATCACCTAGAATGTGGTACCAGAAATTTGATACTTATGTCTTAGGAATTGATTTTGTTCGTAACAATGTTGATCACTGTGTATATTCAAATAAAATTGGTAATGTACTTGTCATTATAGTTTTGTATGTTGATGACATGTTACTAATTGGAAATAGTAAGAAAATGATCAGGGAAGTGAAGTCTCAGTTAGCATCACAATTTGATATGAAAGATCTTGGCCCTGCAAATTTTATTTTGGGCATGAAAATAAATAGAGATCGTTCTAACAGAAATCTATGGTTGGATCAAAAAAAATATGTTGAGACAGTATTAAAGAGATTCAATATGCGGGATTGCAAACCAGTGAAGATACCTATTCCTTTGGGGGGAAAATTTATCTGCTGAAAAATGTCCAAAAATAGAAGAAGAGGTAGAATAAATATCCCATGTTCCTTATGCAAATATTGTAGGTAGTTTAATGTATGCCATGGTCTGTACTAGACCAGACATTGCCCATGCAGTGGGAGTTTTGAGCAGATATATGTCCAAACCTGGTAAAGAGCATTGGATTGCTGTGAAAAGGGTTTTCAGATATCTGCGTGGTACTTTTTATTTTTCAATCTGTTATGAGGGTACAGGTAAAGAAGATAGATCCTTAGATATAGAAGGGTTTGTTGATGCAAATTGGGCTAGAGATCTGGACAATAGAAGATCTACTAGTGCTTATGTATTCAATTTGTTTGGAGGAGCTGTTAGTTGGATGAGCAAAAGGTAAACTATTGTTACTATTTGAACCACTAAATTTGAGTACATGGCATCCATCGATGCCAGTAAGGAAGCAGTATGGCTACAAAGACTATGTGCTAAAACTGGGTTCTTTCAAGGAGTTGTGAAGATAAATTGTGACAGTCAGAGTGCTATATTTCTAGCAAAGAACCCTACTTACCATTCTAGAATGAAGCACATTGATACAAAGTTCCATTTCAGCAGAGACATGATTGAACAGAAGAAAGTGTTGCTGGAGAAAGTGGATACAAAGGAAAATGTTGCAGATGCTTTAACCAAGGTAGTTAACACAGAAAAGTTCAATTTTTTTATGGTTGAAATGGGTTTGGATAAGTATTCAATAAGTGGGAGAATGTTGGATGTGTCTCATCCTTTGTCGAGGAAATACTGTACGGCAAACACGAGAGGGTAAGAGGAGCGGAGCTCCTCACGATGAGGATGAAGCCCTCTCCGGGGGTGTCAGGAGGGGTCCGAGAGGCGGTAGCCTCGCCCGGCCATGTCGAAGGCGTCCACCGAAGGCAGTTTCTGACAATGACGAAAATATTTTTTCCCCCTTTTTTCGGAGTGATTTGCGGAGCGGAGCAATTTTTGGGATTCCCATGGTTGGTGGGTGGTTGGTGGATGTGGGTGGTTTAGCCCACGGTATTGTGCCCATTGTATTCTAATACCACATAGTGGTTTAGGGTTGTAAGAGTTTCCTTTATATTTTATTGTAATATCCATTTTTGGGCAAGAAAGGAAAATAATAATATCAAGGAGTGGTTCTTGTTTTGCTGGAGTAGCCCACATCGAGTGAACCAGGGTAAATCTCGTGTGTCATATGTGCATTGTGTGGTGTCATTTCTTCTAAGTTATTTATTTCTACATTATTTCTGGAATAAGTTTCTATAGATCTCTTCAATTTTAACATCCACCAAAATTCTTTTTAAAAGAAAACCCTTACTCAAAATAACTTTCACTGAAAAGAACTTTATCAAAAATCCTTATTACTCCTAACAATTTCAAAAATCACAATTAAAAATAATTCACAACTCAAACAACCACCATGACCTTATTCCCTAAGTTTACTCAACAAATCAACTAATGAAGCACCTTTACCCCTTATCACTCCACCTTAGGCAATCCAAACAAAATATTAATAAAAAACCTTAATACCTGCCTCGAGGGGAATCGATCCCTTGTATTGCCCCAACGCGAACGCCCTAGCCGCGGCCAAGCTGCCGCACGAGCTGCAGGCTCGTTGGTAAAAAATAAGAACCACTCACTTTTTATCCTTCACCCTCTTCGGCCAAGCAAAAAGTATGTGCCTTGGACACCTCAACAAAACAAAGCCAAAAATGATGCATGCGGGAATAGAACGCACAACCTCCTTGTCACCAACACCTTTGCATAATCCACGCTGCCACTAGGCCACACTGCCCAATGCATTTTCGAAAGTGGTCGCTATCTCCCTTTAATGTTCGCTGCATCACTTAAAAGAAAAACATGAGCTCTTTTTCTTCGCAAATACCAAGTGCAAATATCAACGAGCAAGGATGAATGAATTAAAAATTCAATGGCATATTTATATGCCTTCCCTTTTCTTTGGAAACGTCAGCATTTTTGAAAATTCCTTCATGACGTCGATGGATAAAATTTTAATTTTAATTTTAAAATTTAAATTTAAATTTTAAATAAATTAAAATTTAAACTAAATCTTTAAAATTAAATATCTCCATCACCGGGGCACCTTTTTCGATGAAACGAAAAGTCAACTTGTGTTTTAAGAAAATCCCATTTCAAATATGCCATCCATGGTTTTAAATAAAAACATTTTGAAAAATCTGCTTATTGTGGTGCAGTGGTAAATGCCTTGGGCACTGGTAGAGGCCGACCCAGGTTCCATTCCCCTTGTCTCCATCCTACAGATATATGGTATAGTTAGGAATATCCTATGTGCTGGTAGAGGCCGACAAGGCTCCATTCCTCCTATGCCCAACCTGTTGAAAGTGGCACCTCGAAAGGGGTGTTTTCCACTATAAATTAGTTTTACCCAGGTGTTGTAGGTGAGTTGGAGAGGAGAGGGCAATCCTCCAATGGAGGTCCCAGGTTTGAATCTCCACCCTACCAAAAAGCTGAATTGGGTACCCAAAATCCAATTGATAATGTTGGTGCGGGTAGGGTCGGGTGCGACTCCCGGGTGAATTTGACGGTGTAGAACCCCCTGTTCATGGTCTCTCAGACCAAGGCGGCCCCACAAGGGGTTTTTCGTTTAAAAAAAAAAAAACATTTTGCAAAGCTTCCCTTGAAGCTCATTTTGGAACCAAATTCCATGCATCCCTTATTGAGCCTTTGATCAAAAACCTTTTCTTATCATGAAGCTCTTTGTGAAACACAAACATAGTGCTTACTTACATAGATCCTTTTGACATCAATGACAAATCTTAGCTTAGGGACTCAAAATGTCCAACAGCATGTCATGTCCCATGGCTAGATCATACTATTGGGTAGATATTTTGGAAGCACTCCACTTCAAGAAATCACCCTCCTACCTCTCACCTCTCAAATTCCTGAAAGCAGAATGTAAAAATGAGCTCATTTGCCCCATTTTGGGCTTAAATAGCAACAAAAAGAGTCTAACCACCCTAGGTGGTATGATCACATAATTGGATAACTATCCCACCCTGGGATGGTCATAAAATATGTACTCATCCCACCCTGGGATGGTTACCAAAAAAATCACTAAAACAACTTAAAATCATCAAAAACAGGGTCAAAAACCCACCAAAAACAAGGCAAAAATGGTCAAAAATCAGCAGGGATCAAGATTGAATAAAAAATATTTATGGATGCTTTAAAATTATTTATTTATCTCCCCAAGAAGGCCTCTATGGCTGGACCACTCCACAGAAACTAAGTTTTTAGCCTTTTGCTTCCAGGAATGCTCATCAAAATGACAAAATCCTAGTAAAACAGGTATATATTACAATGGGTACAACAGAGAGTTATCCCAATTCAGTCATATGTGTCAATTGACTCATCTCTTTATCATTGGTCATGACTTCATTGACTCGTCACTTGAGGGGGTAGTCATAATAACAATTTCATAGATCAAATCAACACTAGAACACTCAAAAGTGCAATTTTCATACTTTCAAAAGAATCTTTGCCAAAGATAAAATTTCCAACCCATGTTGGGGCAAACAATGAGCATAAGAAATAAAAAAATGGATTGACCTCCTTGAAGCCTCAAGAATTGATCCATGTAAATGCTTACAAGAACACAAGGCACCAAGACCTAGTATACCCTAAGCCCCTACAACTGTTATTACAGCATGGCTGAAAGGTATACCAAATTAATCCTTCGATTATGTCAAAAAGAAAGGATTACAAGAATGCATGCTATTTCCACAATGGAGGCATATAAATATGGTTAGGTTAATGAATAACCTCAATCATTTAATGATTTAGTCATCTATTTTTGCTCAGCGCTTTGTTGCACATAACGCGTCCCAAAAAGGGGCATTTGTAGACACTAAAAAAGGGTAAATTGGATAAGACTGCTAATGCCCCACTTATGCCACTCTTATCAAAATCATATGACCCCATTGGGAAACCCTCTAGGATAACATAAGTCTCCATCACACTTTTTGGAAGATTTCCACCAGTTTTGGGAAGTTTTGGGTCACATCTTTATGATCGTCCCACCCAGGGACGGTCACCAAAAATTGTCCCTAGGTGGGACGGTCCCCAAATAGACCTTGAAAAATTCAAAGGGGATTAGAAATGGCAATAAATTATTGCCATTTCTATGCACAATAATCCAAAAAAAAATTGGAGGCTGTCATTGAAATCATAGACTCTAAATTAGAGGTCCCAAATGGGCAACCTCTTCCACCAATGCATGGCAAGGGATTTGACAAGTGGCGACACATGCCTTGCATGCAAAAACTTACCTCTTTGCCTCATGTGCCCTATTTGGGATATAAATTGAGGTGTTCCCACCCAATTTCAAAGAGATAAGAGTGGAAGCATAGACCACGAAGTGTTGTCCAATTCTATCATCGCTTTTGCTTTGCATTTTACCTAGTATTTTCCTTGAAACCCTCTTCATTCGAAGACGCTTTTAGGCGATTCCAAAATACGCCCATTCCATTCCAAAACCTATAAAATTGGAGGGTAATTTGACCACATTTTCTAACACAATATTTATGATAGCTCCAAACCATATCCCCTTGGAATTGGTGGCAAAATCCACTCAGTTTGGAAACCGTCCCACCCTAGGACGGTTAACAGTGGTAGTTGCACTTGCTAGGGATGGTTACAAAATAGTTAGGAATTTTGGTGTAATTCCACCATAGATCATTTCTAAATATTTATATTAGCCTTGCATTAAATTTTGGTCAAGTTTTGAGTAGTTTTGATGGGTCAATTTGAAGTTTCATGATTGTAGCCTTAATTGCTCCTACCTGGAACGGTTGCAGGATCTCCCCCAAATTTCTCTTCAATTATATTCAAATATTTCCAAAATCATCTAGATAACATCATACTTAATTTGCAGATCATTTATAATAGTTTTGGTTTATTACAAATTAGATTTATCGTTGTTATTGCATTCTTTTCAAGGTTTTCCATTTATAAATGCATATGCTTTTAATCCATTTCAATCTCGTGTGTAGGTGCAGGTATGCTAGGCATGAGGGAGGAGCTAAGAGGCATTCTAGGAAAGGCCCAAGATTAACTCTCAATTTTGTATTGTGAGAAGAACACTGGAACATGCCATCAAGCTCATGGAGGGATTTGATCCCTTTGGATAATTGTAAATTGAGATGTATCAACTCATGAAGCCCTCAAGGGGATGTATTGTAATATTATTGAATATTGTGGATTAATAAAATATAAGGAGAAACCATATTTTTATCTCAAACAATCCGTATTTTACAATAGATCATATATTTACATCTTTATGAACATTTCCCTTTGAATGCTTGTTTAAATCCGCTTTTACATTTCAATAACGAACCCTCAAGACATGCCATTTTTTGTGCTTCTTTAGAAAGTTATTTTCCACGTATCTTCTGCTTGTATTCTAACTTGATGATAACCACTCTTAAGATTAATTTTTATGAAGAATTTAGCCCCTTGGAGTTGATCTAACAAGTCATCGATTCAAGGAAGTGGATACCTATTTTTTATTGTTATTTTATTGAGTGCCCTGAAATCAATGCAGAATCTCCAAGTACTATTTTTTTTTTAGAAAAAGAAAAATTGGTGAAGCACAAGAAAAAGTGCTTGGTTTGATGAAGCCCCTATCTAATAATTATTGCAATTGTTTCTTTATCTCATCATACTGTAAAATGGATTACCTATACATTGGAACATTTGGAAGAGGCGATGCTGAAATTATCTCAATTGTATGATTAATTGATCTTTCTGGTGGTAAGAAAGTGGGCTCTTGAAATACATTTTCATACTTATGTAATATTTTTTTCACCTGGTAATGTTGTATTTGATATTTAGTGATGTTTTTATGACCCTGTTCTTTTATGTGCTCTTGTTCCTGGATGAATATTAGTGCAAGTGCTTGAGCATTATTAGTGGCTTTCCGAGCTTATCTACAAGTGAGCCAAAAATTAGATGTTAGCTTTGTTTGCTTTGTGGCTTAAATGAGATAATTTTTTTGATCCTTTTGTAATGTATATGTGTTGTTAAATGCATAATAAGTAGACCGTCTATCATATTGGTACGATTTTCCTAGGAGAAATCCACAGAAATCCATTTGGGTGACATCACAAGTCACCTTATCCTTAAACTTGGGCCCAAATGCAAATCTAATTGTGCAAGTTTGTGTGATCCATGAGGTGTTGCTACTATCCTTCCATCCTAGATAGTATGGGTTAGGATTTTTGGTTGTTGGAAGCTTTAGCTTATCGACAATGGACTTCATAATGAGATTATTTTGCGAGCCATTATTGATTATACAATCGACAACAAAGTTGTGAAGGAGGTGAGCTCTAGTGACAAACAAATGGTCACAGTCACCACCTTGAGATTTTTTATTCATGAGGGTGACATTGTTCAATTGCCCTCTCAACTCCTCATACACTTCTTCACTACCAATAGCCTTTATGGGGTTATCACTTGAGCCCTCATCAGACTGTACAAACAAATTCTTCTTCCTGTGTAAGTTAGGACATTGAGTTTTGTCATGCCCTTTATTTTTACAATAGTTATAGAACTTATCAGTTTGAGAGAAAGAAGAAGAATAAGAAGAAGAAGAATAAGAGAAGGGAGTTTTATAATAAAATGATTGATGAGAAGTGGGTTTAACAAAAAAAGTATTGGAATAACTTCTTTGGCCCTGTTACCCTGCGAACACTTTGGCGGCTAAGCTTCCTGAAGAAAAATGAGGCTCCTTGTGTTGTGCAATGAACTTATCCTCCGTAAGCTATGCAAAATTGAATGCTTCATCCAATGTATGGTAATTTGAGCTCCCTATAAATATGTGCAAGTAGGCCACTCTTGAATTTTATAATCAATACTACATCCGGATCAGCAATGGCAAGTAACACTCGAAGGTGGTTAAAACTGTGAATAAAATCTTGCACTGATTGTCTTTTTCCTTGACGAAGGTTTTGACTAGCTCCTCCCATGTTGTGATTGGGTTTTGGCCTTGTTGGTGATTGAATATCAACACCTTGGCAAGATTGGAAAGTTTAAGTTTGGCAAAGGGGACTTTTTGGGCATCAAGCATATTAGTAAACTCAAACCAAGTCTCCATGTCAAGGATCCAACTATTTAAGACATCAAGATCATGAGAACCTTCATATATTGTGACTTCACATTGAACATTAGGATGTTGGGAGGAGGAGGAAGAAGTTTGGAGCACTTGCATCATGGTGGTTAATTCAACCATATTTTCAGTGTGGGTTGCATTGATTTCAGCCTAGGTTATCGTGATCTCAACCAATTTCTCTGTGATGGCCATGTTGGCGACCATTGGTCTACTAGGAGTGGAAAAATTTTTACTTGGTGCTAGGGCACAAAAATGATATCAACAACAAAAAAAAATGGTTCCAACATCCTATTGAAAACTGGTCTCAAGGTAATGTAAGGAGGCAATTAATCAAATTTTGTAGCAGAAATTAAACTTATAATGCAGCAAAAATTTGTTGTCAACTATATTAATGGGTCCTCCCTCCTATTGGAAATAGGAATTTCAAGGTAAGGGCTATTAATGGGTACTATTTAATTAATGTCAACGATTAGTGCAATCAAACCATGACTTCAACGACTAGTGCCAATCAAACCACTAAACTCCTAACGGCTAGCGTGCTGACGTCACTCCCAATGACTAGTAAACTGATCAACACAAATCCAATGACTAGCATGTTGATGTCACTCCCAATGGATAGCAAACCGGTCAACATAATTCCAACAATAACCAAGGTGCACTATGATCGAGACATGACCATCGAACAACCACCAAGATAGGACAACTTAGCATGAGATACGACCACCGAACAACTACCAGGATAGGACAACTCAACATGACCATCAAAACAACCACCAGTACAGGACAACTCAGCAAAGTGGATGGGTGGGCATAAGCGACTAGCAGACAAGATACGACTAACACATCAGCAGGAACAAAGTTAACAATGGTGAATAGGAACTGGAAGCAGTAGAAATCGACCAAGCAATCAAACGCGAATGATAAGGTTTGAGGTGTCAGTAGGAACAAAGTTAACAATGGTGAATAGGAACTGGAAGCAGTAGAAATCGAGCAAGCAACCAAACGTAAATGATAAGGTTTGAGGTGGTAGTAAGGATGAGTAGGAAGGGGAGGGTAGCCAGCGCATGCTAGCTACTCTATTATTTGCATCAAGGAGGTTAAAAATATCGACGATTCTCCTATGCCTCAAATGTGGGATAACTATTATTTCAACGTGTTCTTATCGAAGAAACCCTACCTTCTAGAAAAAAAGAGATGATGCCAACCGTCAAAATTATTAAATCCTCTAAACCTTAGGGTGACACTAATTTTTATCATCAAAATTTTTTTGGAACCACCGAAAAGTGCTGGAGACTGAACTGTGCACCAAGTTTTCAGATTTGTTTTGTAGAGACACCGCATCGATGGCGAGAGGATCTGTGATGTCGATTTTGGAAATGATTGAGTGCAAGCATCGTGATTTCAATTTTGAAAGTATATTTGCGTCACCAAAAAACATCAATATTTTATGATTTTTGGGTGGAGTGCATTGGGGGCCGAGGCTTGATCATAATGTCACTTTTGATGGAGGTCATCGAGCATCAAAAATTCTCGTCCTTGCTTGAAAAATGTAGAAATTATTGTTGAGCACTCGAGTTGTGCAGGGAAACGTTGTAGAGATAGCAATCTATGTTGTGGTGGTACTTGAGCTAGGGCTGCGATCAGGCTGGATCGAGCTTATTGCTTTAGATGAGAGGTCGTCGAAGCATGCAGTAGTTAACAAATAGGAATTGAATGCCAGAAACAATCAGTGGCTCCTCCAAAAAGTGGTTGAGATGATCAACATAACGGTTGCAAGGATGTCGTGATGGCACAGTTGGAGAGCGGATATGTTCCTCCTTTGAATGTGCATAACAGGAGTCTCCCCTACAAGGAATTGAGCATCAAGGACTCCTGATTAAGATAGAAAATACAACGAATGAAAGGTCAAAATGACACAAGGGTTTGTAGGATTGCTTCAAGTTGTCAAGGGATGATAAATCCAAGTGTGAGAACTTGGATCAAGATCTGAGGATCGAGGTCAGAGGAACCTTATCTAGCTAAAGATCGATGACTAGAGAGACCTCGGCAGAGTTTTTGAATGAGGAGTGCTCAAAGGTGTGTGCAAAAAATGGAAGAGTGTTCCTCCAAGTCAAGACCTGTTGGTGGTTTTCTTGTTTCCCTTTTGAACCAGCCTGGACTAAGGGAAGAGGATACTCTCCAATCCAACACTCGACTATGATACCACTAATACAAAATGAACACTCAAGAGAAAGCACATGAAATTGCATGATGGAAAATTGAAGATTGCATTCCCACCAAAAATATTTTTATAGGCATGTATGCCTTTAAAAAAGCGACATTTAATGCATCAATTTGTGTGAGCATTAAATGTTGTACAATGTGATCTGTGTGAATAGGGATAATATTAAGAATTAAATATTAATCCCTATCAAGAATACTTTCAAAGTGGTGTTAAAATCTTGGTTGTTGTAAGAAGAATGTGTATGGTGATATCCTTGAAGTGCAATGTCAAAAGCATATTGAGATAATTGAAAAGTTGAAAGATAAACCCAAGATGAAAGATGCATGTTTTGACATAAGTGATCTTTCAAATGATAGATGTTATTTGTGATACAAATAATTTAAGGCCCATGATATTATATATTTTTTGTTATATAGGTGATTTGGAGTCTATAATGGCTAATTTGTGTTGTGATACAAGGGATCTTGTACAAGGGACAAATGTAGCTCATGACACCAGTTATTTGAAGATTGAAGATAGAGTTTATGTATAAGGTGGTTGTGTTGGTCATTATAAAGATCATATTATTAGATTTGATAGTGATAATAATAGTTCAAATTATCTTTAAGGACATTGTGATGATGAGATATGGTATTTGAATAATGGTGACTGAAATCAAAAGGGTTTTAAAGAATTTGATATTTTGAAAGGCATACAAAGGGTATTGGCTCAAAAATAATGAGAATAATGAGACATGATAGTACAATTTTGGGAGGGTATGGGTAAGGTATGAAAGAACCCATGGTACCAAATATAAGGCCCAAGAATTAAGGCCTTGGTTATAATGGATATATAAGACGCACATGGAAATGAGACCATGTTTGTGAAAATAAACTTCTATGTAAAATATGAAAGAAGTAGTGCCACTAAAATTGTGATAGGTGGTTATAACACAAAATTTGTGAAGAAATAATTATATCTAGATTTTCCTAGCATGATTTGATGTAGTCATTGTGAAATAAGTGGACATGTAACATCTAGGTGTTGGAATTCACATTCTTGTGAAATTTGTGGAGGTAATAATCACTCCAAAAGAAAGTGTTGGCACAAAGTGATAATGACCAATAAAATACAAATTAATTTTGGATGGATGAATATGTCAAAATGGGATAAAGAGAAAGAAATTTTGAATGGTTTCTACATAAGGGGACCATTTTTGGTGGTTGAAAAATATTACAGTTTTTTGAATAATAAGAATACAAGTTTTTCCATAGAAATATGTCTTGGGAAACTGGAGATAAATTATTTTAGTATTAGAAGATGATGACCCAAGCACTACTTGTTAGACCTGCACTGCCAAAGACCTGTAGATGAAAAATAATGTCAAATATTTTGAGGATATGTATGATTTCAAAGATATATTCCAGTGGTAATTTCCTACAGGTGATGATCCAGTGGATAACCCAAAGCTAATAATGGTCTATAGGTAACCCAAAGGCAATGATGGCCCAAATGTTACCCAAAGACAATGATGACTCAAAGCCAGAGGACCTAGATATAGGCCCTAATATAGACCTAAGAGGTAGACCAAGAGGATATTCATATACCTAGCTAAGCTAGAGCCATCAAATAAAAAGCTAACCAACTAATAACAATGATGAAGCCAAAGAAAAAGCCAGAGCTAGAGAGCAAGAGCCAAAGTTGGAGAATATTTGTAGTGTACCATTCCTAAATGCATGGGAGGGTAATGATCTTTATACCAAATAATGTAATACATTAGGGTTAGACTATATTACATTATTTGCAATTATGTAATCATTTTATATTTGTAATTATTTGGAGATTAATAAATATTTCTCCCATATGAAAATTGAATAGTCACATCTCCCACGAGAGAATGAGGAGATGAAAATATAGTTGAAGGTTAAACACCAAAAGCTATAATATTCAAAGAGTCTCTTGGAAAAAAGAGACATTGAAGGTTAAATATGCATTTTGTAAGCAAGTTAAGGTTGGCGAATATTAAGAATTGAATGGTATAATATATGAAATATGATAAAATATTGATGTGAAAATCATTGTGTTAAATATTGTGTGTGCATTGTTGAAAGTATTATATTGTTTGCTCTATATTTCAACATAATTCTATGTCACCTAATTGCCATTGGACTGCTAGTTTGTACTTGTTAAAATTCCATTAGATGAAGTTGTATATATATGGTAAAATGAATAGTACATGGTGCTAAATAACACAATGTCAGTTATGATGTTGGCCAAGGCTTCAACTATTTTTGAAAGCACCAAATTTTACTATGGGATTTGTACTTGAGCCTCCCTTGGCTTAAGTACATTGTGCAAGTCAAGGCAACCAAGTTCTTGTTGAAGAACTTATGGCATCCTTGCATAGAAGTCATGAATAGATGCCACAATGACAAAATAGAACCCTTTGCAAAAATGTTGTTCAATAAAGAAACTTGTACTTGAGTTAAACGGTTTGCAAATGCCTTTGTGAGCTTTGCATAGTCTATTGGTCAAAGGTCACCGTGATGATGGGTTTGATGATGCCTTCATACATGATGTCATTTAGACTATTCATTATGAGTGTGCAAACAGGAAATCCACGTGGTTAACACCTCGAACCTTCTTCCTTATATTCCCTAACTTTGATTTAGCTAATTAGTGCTACATGCATTCAACCTAAAATGGAATATGTGCATTTGCATTTTATCCCTTTGTAAAAAGGTAATAAAAACATTCTACACAAATTCAAACCCACATTCTATAGTGTTAATGTCCTTAAATAGTGTGTTTTTCGATCTTGGAACCTCCTTCAAATGGGCATAAATGCACATTTTTTTATTGGAAGAAGGTACCACAACCAAATACAAAAAAGAATACCAAAAGGTATTAAAAAGGTGTGTGTAGTTCATTTGAATTCAAACTTAGAATGGTATCAAACCTCCATTTAGCATTCAATCAAAGTGTCATGGCCTTATTGTGAAGGTTGAGGAATATGATTTCCATGCCAAACTAGATTCAAATTCGTATACAAATGGTTGGAAGTACTTCATAACAATGAAGCAAAACATGGAGCAAGCATAAATTCTCCAAGATTTTTGAAAAATGAATGAAGAATAGTGGAATAGGGTCTCCTCTCTACCTCTTATGCCAAAGACACATATATATTTGAGAAGTAATTTGCCTAAAAATCAAAAGAAGGATTGTAGGCTCCAATGAGCTTTCTACATGACCAAGCAATCCTACCCCATACTTGCTTTAACACTATGTTGGAATTCACATATATTTCTAGAAATAGATAAAAGCAGTTCATCCATTCAAGTATTCTATAGAAAGCATAAAAGGACGAAAAAGGAAAGAAAACGACAAAATTAATGGGCACCTTTAGGCACCATAAATAATCATTGTAGTATTTATAGATAAGGATCACAACACTCCAATACAATGGATGGAGTTGGGGGTATTTATACTAATACCAAAAACCCAAATTACATAATTAAGTTAACCTAAACCAACATAACAAGAGGGATTTAGGTTACTTACAAAATATAAAATGGGTTTAACCATAACAAGGTCAGTCATGGCTCATAAGGCTTAAATAAATGAATAATTGAATACATTATATAATGAATTCCCATAGGTTTTATACAAATATACACCATACATTGTAGGCCTTATATAAGAGTTAAATTACACTTTCAACAATATTTTCGTCTCTTTATATATCATTATCACTTTGTAATCTCTTGCCATGTACCTACTTTCATAACATTTACAACATTGGAATGCAATATTTTTATAATCCACATGTTGATCCTATTGTCTTGATTCAAATTTAATCCTAATGGACTATGATAAATGTTTTTAAATATCCATGGCAACACATATTCAAGTGTATATAGCATGCCTTCTTTTCTTTTAGTTGGGTCCTCCTAGATGAATTTCCCTAGAGTGTTAGAGTATATTACATTATTTGGTACATGCCAATGTACCACCTTGGGTACATCTTTAGATTAGGAGTGTGTCTTAGAATAGAGTGTGAGTATTTACTTTATGCAATGTAATAAATGCACAAGTATTATTAGAGTGTGCAAAGTATTTAATAATGTAAATGTGCATATTAGTCCATGTGCACATGTGTCCTTAGAGTAGGAAAGTGAAGAGTCTCAAGAAGAGTGAAGGCCAAGAGTACTCCATATGAAGAGTCACATCCCATTATATATGTGTCTATGTGTGTGTGTTTGAGAGACATAATGTAGAGTGAGAGTGTGTGGAAGTATGGTGTATTTGAGATATTTATTCTATATCAAGATACTATTTTCATGAGCATTTGTTAATGGTAATTTTATGAGTTGTTGCAGAAGTTATTTATGAGTTTTATATGATTAGAATATTGCCATTATATTATATTTCATATAGAAACTTTATTTTAGATCTTGTGGTTATTTTGCTTTAAGTTTTAAGCATCAAAAGCTAATAGTGGTATCAGAGCCACAAGGGATATTGATAGGAGATAGGGAGAGCCACAAGGGAGATTGAGAGGAGATAGGGAGATTTCATTTACAGAATTTGAAAGTTGTTATTTGGCTAGAGTCTTTCCACAGGGTTGCAAGAAAACTCGTGAAGACTAGGACTCAACATAGATTTCTTTCCACTAGATTGAAGAATAACTAGTGAAGTTTATTGATTTTAGAATTCTAGAGATTTGGATGTATTTGGTTGCTATTGTCTAAGTTTTTGTTGCAAAAAATTAGTTCTCAGAAGTTGAGAAGCTTCCTACAACAGATAGAGAAGAATTTCACCTTTGATTGCCTAAAAGTCTATGTGCTTTCCTCATGCAGGGATTAGTTTTGAGTTGCAGCAAAAGAGTAGACATTGAAGATTAAGGAGGTCAAAGAAAGAGGTCCCATTGAATATTGAAGATTGAAGATTGAGGAATATACAAGAAGGAAGTCCCCATAGAAGATTTAAGATTGAATATTGAGGAAGATCCAAGAAGGAGGTCCCCATAGAAGATAGAATATTGAAGATTGAGGAGACCCAAGAAAGAGGTCCCATAGAATATTGAAGACTATAGATTGAAGGAAGAAGAGAGTAAGAGGCTAGAGAAGCCCTATTGAAGATTGAATAAAGAGGAGACCCGAGAGAAGAGGTCCCCATTGCAAATTTGAGAAAGGAGATAGAAGATTGAAGAATTTGGAAACCCAAGAGAAGAGGTTTCAAGAAAATTTGGAAGGAGAAAAAAGGAGAATAGAGAAGCCCTATTGAGAAATTGAAGAAGTGGCCATTGGAGAAGATTTGAAGAAAGTTTGAGATAGAATATTGCAAGAAGAAGAAACTCCTAAAAAGAGGTAATCACATCAAAATTAGAAAAATTGTTGTCATCCAACAACAAGCCCAAAAGGATTTGTGAAACTAATTCAAGGAGAAGATTTTTGGCAAGAAGTTTGCCAAATTTGAGAAAGTATTTTTGAAGACTTCAAGACATTTAGATTCTTGAAGAAGAGGCCAACAAAGAGGCCAAATTTGAAGACAGAATTCAGTGGAAGCTAAGGAGGAGAAAGAAGATTGAAAGAGGCCACAAATTGATATTTTTGGAGACAACCATTAAAGTTTTGAAGGCTGATTTTTGAAGAAGTCAGAATTTTGGAGCAGCATTTGAAGAGTTTATGATTGTGAATTTGGGCAGCATTAGAAGGAGATAGAAGAGCTATGAATTGGAGAAGTTTTGGGCAGATTTGGAAGTGTTTTTGGATAGTTGTTTGAAGGAGGAATTGACAACAATTTAAGGTAGAGAAATGGAGACAGAGGTAGTTTTTGTATAGGAAAAAGGTAACGTATTGGCAACATTTGGAGCTGTAAAAATACAGAGTTTGCAAAATACAAAAGGCAGCAAGTGGAAGGATATAGAGTTGTATTTTAGACAACATTTGAAGGAGAATTTGAGCTACAAATTTTAGAGTCTTTTGGAAGCATTTTTGGAAGGAGAAAAAGAAGCTTTGGACAACATATTTTGGAGAAATAAGTTGTTTTTTGACAACATAATTGAAAGGAGAGAATTTTTTTTGAAGAATAAGTTGAAGGAGAGGAGAAAGAAGAGTTTGGGTAGCAACTAAAGCAAACGAATTACAACACATTTGAAATTTTTGTGCATCGAAATAGTGAAGGAAATAAGCAAGTAAAAGGTAGCAAAAGGAGGAGATATAGTTTTGTCTTTTGAAGGAAAAATTTTAAGAGCTTGCTATCACCAAAGAACCAACATTATACCTACAAAATAATAACAAGTTAGTTTGATAAGGAGCAAGAAAGAATAAAGAACAAAGCTAGTAAGTTGCAGAGAAGATAAGGCAACAAGGAAGGAGGAGAACAAGCTGGTTGAAATATAAGACAACAAGGTAGAGTTGCAGTCATAGCATAAGGGGGCAAGTACCCAAGAGTTTCCAAGCTTGAGAGCAAAGCCACCAAGTGAGCAAAGGAGGAGCCACCACATAGAGGAGCAAAGCCACCGAGTGAGAAAAGGAGGACCCATCGTGTAGAGAAGCAAAGACACCTAACAAGCAAAGAAGAAGCCACCAAACAAGTCAAGGAAGAGGTGCATTATTTTAGTTAGCCACCAACGGTTGGATGATCCACCAAAATATCCATTTTAAGCAGAGGAATCATCACCTACATATATTAGAAAATGTGCAATCGAATAACTTTTGGTTGGACGTCAAAAGGGAGTGGAAAAGACAATTGGTTTATTTGGCATTGTAATAGTCAAAGAGGAGGTAAACGTTGGCTTTCATAACTACCAAAATATTGTAGAGAGTATGGAATTTGGTGCATGGTGAGGTAGAATATATACACAACCGACCAGATATTGATTTTTGTAAGGATTTGCAGGAGTTAAGTGCAATTTGAGCGATACCAGAGAATGGGTGTTGCAAAGGAGGTAAAGAGCCATTTGGAAGGTGGTTGAAGATATTTTTGTCACTTGGCATGATGAAGGAGGAACACCAAGGGTCATTGGTGGAAGAAATAATGCCTTACAAACTACATTTAATGCGTTGAAGGAAAATACGTTGAGTGCAAGTCTGAAGAGTGGAGCGCCTGAAGGAGAGCATTGTTTTGGAGCATAGAGAAGCTCATACATGGAGAGTGAGGAAGTCAAAGTTATTGCTAAGTCTGGAGAAGCTATTTGTAGAGGAAACCAAAAGGTTTGGAGCCCATACGTGGAGGAAGTTGAAAGCTTTAAAGCCCACACATGGAGGAAGTCTTGTGGAGAACAAAGGAGTTGAAGACTTCATGGAGCATCAGGTCTGAGTGTGACAGAGTGGAGAGAAGCACCATACATGCGGTGGAGGAGTGAGATTTCATGGAAGAGCATCATTCAAGGGCAGGTCAAACATATTTGACCAAATATTTTGTGCCTCAAGTTGGGAGGTAAAGCAAGTTATTTAAAATTCAATTATTTACCCAAGTTAGGAGTTATAAGGTTGGGTAATATTATTATTTTTCTAAGGTTGAAGGAAAATTAATCTATTTGCTTATAATATTAATTTAATTATTGGAGAGATAAGGTATAAAAGTGAAATTTGAAACCTTAGAGACATTATTAGTTATTTTTGGAAAGTTTTGAGAAGCCTTGAAATATTTTTGAGAAATTTTGGGAATCCATTTCAAGTTTTGAGAAGACTTTATAAAGTTTTGTAATTGAATTATTGAAGCATTTTTAATATTTGCAAATATTTTGAGATTTGGAGAAATAAGGTTTCCTACATCAAATTAGGAATACAAAATTTGCAAATACATTTTACTAAAGTTCTAAATTTCTAATTTTGGAGTTATAAGGAATTCAACATCAAATTAGGTTTTTGAAATTTAGAAACCATATTATTGAAATTTGGGAGATAAAAGGAATTCCACCTAGAGTTTTGAAGAATTGAAATCTTTGTCAAAACTATTGTTTGATCATATATCCAAACATTAGGAAATACAAGGTATTCTACAAAATTTGAGAATTGAAATTTCATCAGAATTTAGAAGTTGAAAAGGATTTCATTAAAGTTGATCAATATATTCAAAATTTGGAGATATAAGGTTTACAACATAAAAGATTTTATTTTTCATCAAAACTAGGGAGACATAAGGAATACAACAATAAAACTAATTTTGAAGATAGTAATGGATAATTTAGCAAGAGGAACATATCATCACAAGGTATACTATGAAAGGATCCAAGATCAAATTCCATACAATATTTCATATTAAAAATGCAAAATTACTTCAAGCACAAATAATTCTACAAGTCAAAATGGAAAAGACCTTTGGTTTATTGATTCTGGTGCAAGTCATCACATGACAGGAAATTTACAATGGTTTGATTACCTTGAAGTCACAAATAATCTTGGGTTGAAAATTGCAGATGGAAAAACCTATCTTGTGCATGGATATGGGTGTGTAACACCTAGTACATATTTTCCAAATATTTTGTTACATGATGTAATGTATGTTCCTGGATTAACATCAAATCTTATTTCAGTAGCCAAATTGGTTGAGAGCAAAAGGATGATTGAGTTTAGATATATAAATGGAGTCAATAAGTATCTCATTATAAATCAAAATGAAATAGAAGCTCTACAAGATTAATTTACAATTATATAAATGCTCTAGAATCAATTGGAACTTCACAAGATATTGTTGTAGTTCAAAACAACACTAATGGATTTTCTAAGGAACAGTTTGCAAGAATTGAAAAATTTATTTATCATAAAAATCGACAAGCAAATCGAAGATTCGGAATGAAAAAAGGTGAGAGGACAACAATACTTTGGACTACTTGGTCATCTACAAATTAAATAAGAAGAATAAGAACTTGATCAAGTTGAAGGACTTATGAAAGACGAAGACCAAGTCTTCAATAACCAAATAATGTAATATAGGGGGTGTTAGAGTATATTGCATTATTTGGTACATGCCAATGTACCACCTTGAGTACATCTTTAGATTAGAAGTGTGTCTTAGAATAGAGTGTGATTATTTACTTTATGCAATGTAATAAATGCACAAGTATTATTAGAGTGTACAAAGTATTTAATAATGTAAATGTGCATATTAGTCCATGTGCACATGTGTCCTTAGAGTAGCAAAGTGAAGAGTCTCAAGAAGAGTGAAGGCCAAGAGTACTCCATATGAAGAGTCACATCCCATTATATATGATTCTATGTGTGTGTGTTTGAGAGACATAATGTAAAGTGAGAGTGTGTGGAAGTATGGTGTATTTGAGATATTTATTCTATATCAAGATACTATTTTCATGAGCATTTGTTAATGGTAATTTTATGAGTTGTTGCAGAAGTTATTTATGAGTTTTATATGATTAGAATATTGTCATTATCTTATATTTAATATAGCAACTTTATTTTAGATCTTGTGGTTATTTTACTTTAAGTTTTAAGCATCAAAAGCTAACATAGAGTAATGTTGATATTCTTCAAAATCACCTTATTAATAAGTTGATAAGGAAGTATGAAAAGCCTAATCCACATAAGAAACCTTTTAATAGTCTATGTCTCCATTTAAAATATTATCTTTGTTGTCTTAAATATAATTCATTTTTTACCCTCAACCAAGGGCCACCATCTATTATTTTATCTTGATTTCAGAAGTGGATAAGACTATAACAAAAAATTATTTAAATTATTTTTAGATGAAAAGTCATGGAGTAGTTTAAATTCAATCTCCACTTTCACTTTATCCAATTTTGAATCTATTGAAATTTTGGCCAGTATCCATAGAACTTACATATCAACTCTCTATTTTTAAGAACCATTATATCATGCTTGATCATCTCATCCTCGATAATACTTTTGGTGTAGTATATGCTACCTAGATAGAGTCTGCTAATTCACTCTTCCTCTTATCCCTAACTAGGGCATCCATATTTATAACTAGGACATCCTTACTTCTAGTAAGGACTTTCAAAAATAACTTTCCTACCATGTTACCTAGATTTTCTTCACAATAATCCTTTAGTTTTTTTATTTTCTCCTAAGATCTAGATTGATAAATGGTGGCACTCACTCCTTATTCACACTTTGCTTTCTGCTTGCACTCACAACACTTGATTGTTTTCTAAAATAATAAAAAGCCAAGGCTTGATCCTTGCAAAAATAAATATTGAAGGATAATTTTGAGTAAGTGAGGAGAATTTCGCCTTCATTATTAAAAAAACACCACCTTTGCCAACTTTTCTAGAAAATCATTTGGAAGAACCACCAAAATTAATTTTAATGAATCCAACTTTTAAATATTTTTATTTTACCAATGATCGATGCATCTTCTTTATGTTAACTCCATCATCATTGTTGACCATTGGATGTATATCCAAATCTTATAACCAAGAGGCTAGTATATTTTTTCCACACTTAAGACTTCCTATAATGAGCACCATGCGTACAAACATTTTGTAAGAGAGGCAATTCTATGATTCCAAGCTTAGGCATAATTCAAAGACTTTAATATTCTTTCATTCCTTTCAAGCCATAGATTCTAATAAATAATGGCATGATCAATCCTACCCAGAAGGAATGATGCTTTAGCTTTGAAGTAATGTATGCAACATGTCAACTCTTTCAATATTGTTGGGGCTACCCAATATATTCTCATTTTTCAAAAAACAACCTCAAATGATGTGAGTAATGGGGTGATAAAGAAGTAAGTAATTTGATGTTTCCAAATTCTTACACAAGGCATGTTGATTTATGTATCATTTAATCTTGTTAGGCCAAGGCCAAAAGTATGAAGAAGTGCTTATGAGCACTATTAATGTAGCCTACGAGCATGTTCATGTAAGCCTAAGGGCACCTTTCACATTTCATCATTAGTGATATTGGTTAATCCACCTTTATGGATAATCTTGCTTAAAGGGTATAATTTATTATTATTTTATTGTAAGTTATCCTTAAAGTCAAGTCGATATAGGTTTGGGGTTAACTACTCATTGGGGTTTTGGTATAAATGTAAATATCCCTCAACAAGTAATAATTTGTAATAAGGAGGTGAATAAAATATGATATATTGGGTTACCTATAAGTACCCACCTTTCATTCCTTGTCATCTCTCTCCTCTCTAATTTGTTTATTATTGTTATCTTTGATTCACTCTTACTTTTTATTGCATGTGATTGTGGTGAAAGTATGTTTTAGACTATTTCTAAAAAATATTTTGGATTCAAACATGTTATTAGAGAAAGGATTGAAGCTACATCACTCATCAATGGAAAATAATTCTTCTCTAGTGATCGAAGACATCACATCCACCTCAAAATTTAAGATGAGAATTTTCTATTTTTTAAATTTAAATTAGGTTTTTAGCCCTTTTTTCTCATTGAAATTGGACTTTTCTTCATGTCTATTTTGTGTGTAGCATGTGCATTTCACCGGTATGCCTCCCTAAATTTGAGCACTGTATCAGTGATTGCATCAATAGTGATAGCATGATAATTTAATCAGGATGTGATGGTTTTGAACCTTACGTGCATCATTTTTGCTTTAAACTTCTATCAAATTTTTTATTAAGAAATATTCCTCTCTGTTTGTATCAAAGAGAGTGGCACAACAATAGAGTCATGGTTTTTAGAAAGAAAGGCATAAATTCAAATTCTTATGACTCAACTATTACAGGTGAAATTCTTTGTTGCTAAAGTGCACGTATGTGCCAAGAAGTGGATCTTGTAGCTTTGCTCCAAAGCTAATACAATGTTGCAATGGTTGGATCTCTCCCTTGCTCATACGAGATAATTTATTCAAATATTGATAATATTTATTTTGTGTAATCTCTCCAAAGGAGTATAAAAATGAAAATTCTCATTCTCTCATAATCAAACAGACCTTTGTGCTACAATAGTTTGGTGACTGACTTGGTTTACATGGGTTGGAGGTTCGATCCCCATAGGTAATTTTTTTGAAGAAAGTATGTTTTGCCATGTGATAGAAGGAATATGTAGTATATGGATGATGGATTATCTTTATCTCCAATTGGTGCACTTGATGTAGTGGATAGTATGCACACTTGCGGTGGAAAGGTTCTAGGTTCAATGCCTAGTGTTATTTTTTTTCTAAGGTTTGCATCTACCATTGATCGTATGTGCTTTCCTTCTCTAAATTAGTCAAAGGTGCATGCAGTGCATCGGTCTGCCCATTTTCTCTAGGGTGAAAGGTTATGGGTTTGAGCCCCATTGACTACAAACTTTATATACAAGCTTGTTATGTGTGAAGTGGCCATGCTTAAGCATGTGGATCTGTTAACAGGCTCCTTTTAATCTTCTACTTAGAGAGGAGTCACCAGGTGAATGCTTTTAGTGCTTTTGGAAGCAAGTGGATTAAGGCCTTCATCAGAACCTCGACATTGGCAACTTCTTCAGGTTCTTCTTTGTAGTGGAGTTGCTAGGTGGGATATGTTGTTGGCCAGATAAAGGTTCCCACCGTAACCTAAGTCTAGGGATGGTGACTTATTATAGGTCCTTCTTTAGTAGCAGAGTGGCCAAGTGAATCTGTAGAGTGCTTCAACAAGCTAATGATCATGTCCTTCACTGAAACCATGATCTAACTTATAAATTTGGGGATGAATTTGTGGTTTGTGTCCCACTAGCATGCTAGTCTAAAATTTTTGAGGTCGAAAGTGATCTTTTGCACTCCCAGGCCATTGGACACACCCGCTCGGCAAAGGTAAAAGAGCCAAAACCACAACCATGGGGGGTCATGACACATGGGGAGTATATATGTGTGTGTGTGTGTGTGTGTGTGTGTGATAGAGGAATTAGCCAAAATTTCCATAAGATATGGGTAAATATTATATGTTGAAGTCATTCCATCCTTCTATATATATATGAGATTTCTAACCAATAAAACAAGTCAACTTGTCAATCCATGATTCCCTAATTGAAGGAGCATTATACAGTCTAATTGTGCCAAGTGGTTGAAGTTGATTTGGAATTTTTTTTAAGGTTTGACAATTTGATTTTTCATCTAATCTAAGTACTAATACACCAAATATTTCAAAAACCATAGGTTTTGCATATAAAAGCATTTGGAGCCCATTTTTTAGATTGCATGGTTTTTTTAGCTTTATGTAATGGCAACACCAATTGATAGACTTGTTATAGTTCTATGTGATCTATTGTGTGTAAATTTGATTCCTTAGGGTATGTTACTCATCTCAATGGGTAAAATTACAACACTTGGTTAGTTAAAATGGTAGGATTACTTAGAAGCAATAATATTTGGTTCATATGCAATAATGAATTACAAGGTCTCAATGATCATAAATTTGGCAAGAAGGAGGAAGCTTTTGAAATCTTTTTCATTTTAGTTGAACTAGATGTACTTTTCCACACAAGATAGAAAATTGATCCTCTTGAGGTATGGTCTACTTTGAAATATATCTATCGGAAAGTAAGTGCTATTAAAGTTAATAAAATAAAGATAGAGCTTTTCAATCTCAAAATTCGTTTCTCATAGATATTTGTCGCGGGAGCTTATTTGAGAAGACCTCAGTCTGTGATGTGCCTCCTCTCTTGCCAGTGCGCCCTCATGTGGCATGATCTACTCCCACCTACCACATAAGACACATCTCAGAAGGGGCGGTCCAATGAGAGCACCTTCCCTATAATGCATCTCGTCATCTATGCTTAGCGACCGTGGCCGATTTCTTGTGAGCGGTCTGACGTTGCATCCAAGGATAAAAAAAAAAACTGATTTCTTGTGTGGAGGACGTTCTCAGCAAATTGCCCTCGAAGGAAGCGAAGGAGTGAAATTTTGCCAGCCATGAGTCTAAAATTTTGTTTATTTTGGATGACGAACGATCTGATCATGATGCATAACGCTCTCAAGACATATTTCCTTCATATTTAGACGGAGCTTCACAGTCAAGAAATTAGCAGAACAATTAACAATAATCTTCAGCTACCATTAAGTCGTGACTTATTTCAGATGCCTTGAAATGGCTTCCAAGTCAAAAGGCACAGGCCCTTTGTCCCAGGATTTGTATTCACAGTAGAATGGGAAACACGCCGTCTTTGTTATGAAAGTAGAACGACTTTTTGAGAGTTTTTTGAGAGCATGCAGGAGTCGACGTTGTTGCGGCTGAGAAGTTCAAGCATAAACACAAGGAAATAAACCGAACAAGAAATAAACCGAACGAGCCCAACATTTTTTTGTCTTACATTTTTACCTCCGATCGATGCTATGACTCCATGGATCATCCGGGCTGCACATTTAAAAATAGAACATATCATCGACGGTCACTACCAACTGCCAGTTTGAGGCACCAAGTCCAACGTGATCAAAGAATTTCTGTCGTGAAGGGCACAATTTTTTATGGTTTATTTTTTATTTAATTTTTTGCAAGTGCTAACCAGTCCACCCCAGTTGGTGGAAAAAATAGTGGGAGTTCATGCCATCGCCGTAGTTGAGGGGGAAGTGTGAGGGGAAGTGTCGGCCATGGTGTTTTTTCTCTGTTAAATAATTATTGAAGTGCTAGTTTGATTTTGTGATCCGACACTGGAGATCGCTCACTTCGAGACGGAGGTGGTTCGGGAACAAACAACAACCATATTTTTTTTGGCGAGGAACCTTTTATATACAACATATCCGTAACATGTGAGGGGAGAGATTTGAACCTGGGTCTATCCATAAAGTTTTAACTACCCACTTGCTCTCCAACTCCTCTACATGAGCGGATAACAACAATAATATTTTTTTAATGACCCTTGACTATTGATATTGATGTCTATCGCATGTTGACAGTTTGTCTGCCGCATTGTTACATCTCTGCAGAGTCGCGTGATCGTGGCGATGATTTGAAGAATCACCCGACGTCAAGGGAGATGACAAGAGTAGTCATTATTAATACTAGTCGTTATTCTTTGCTCGAATTGATTAACTATGGCCGTTGTGGAGTTTGTTGTCGTTCCCATCGAGTTGGTTGCTACAAGCGAAGAGCCTGCCAAGGTGGAATCCCCCGTGGAAGAGGCACCCAAGGAAGAAGCAGTGACGCCTCCTCTCACCAAAGCTCCAAAAGAAGAGCCCGTAGAGGCCCCAGCGGAGGAAGTAAAGGTTGCATATGAGTAATCAAAGAATGAAATATACAAGCTATGGTCATGACTTGTGATGTTGAATGTCATTCTGCGTATTTTGATCCAACGATGTTCTGGAGATTCCCGTATTGGCATTGCGATCAACTCCGAGACCATCAAATGACTCTATTTCTGGTGGAAAGACGGGGACTACATCTGCGATGCGTTCCATAGAGAAATTTTGCACGTAGATTTCTTGAGTGGCACCCAAATCAGACAGTGCAATGCCATTACCATTAACGTCAAAGTTGTTTCTTGATGACGTTGCACAGTTTTCTCTGATGCGGCTTCGGGTAGAGCAAAGGAAGCAATGATGCACTTGTGCTGCCACAGTACACATCCATTGGGCAAGCAAAATAATATGCACGCATGGAGGTCAAGTTCCGATTGGGCTACAATTTTTACTGTGAAGTGTTGTTTACCGAACCTGTAGGTGTGCAACTAGCGTCTTCTCCGCATTACAATGACCGTGCACAAATTTTATCTCTCAATTTCATCGACAATGATTTTGTGGATGCATGCATTGGCGTTACCCGTGCTAGGAAAGAGGCCACCCATAGATTTTGCTATAATAGATTTTTACTCTTTGCCCTCTGTTGGATTCTTTTAGTTGCATTTGAACCCACTTATGTCCTGTTGTTAATCTCTGCCAACAATTTATGCATAGCCTGGTTGGAAATATAATGGTGGATGCTATCTTCATCGTTGCAATATTTTGGTTTCATTGAAATATGGAAGTGTCAACCTTATTTTTTTTTTAACGGATGTGGTTGTTTTTTGTTTCCGAATAGTGAGACCAAGATGAGCACTTTGTTGCATCCAGATTGATTGTGTATTGCTAGTCAAGTCATGCCTCTTTGCTCGATGCTGTGAAGATTTCATGTTTTTTTAGGCAGGCCAGGATAGCATCTAGAAGGACAAGAATATTACCAGTCTCCTCCATTGAAGCTTTTTTCATCTCTGCCAGCCAATGTTTTTTTTGCTGAGTTGCGCAGCGGAAGCAGTGTTTTTTGTTGTGGTGGTTCATAGGCTCTAAGCGACTTCGGGAACAAAACTTGGTGGAAGAAATTTGATTTTTGGCACGTGACATCCGATCCAGGTAGTTTCCAAGGACATGGGACTGTCGTGCTATGACGTTTTTGATGCCTGACTGGAGTACACGTGGCCCAAAAGAGATAGAAGTTTATTGATCCAAGGCCAGCGTCGATAGTGGAAAGATGCCGAACGTCGAAAGAAGGAAGATGGGACATATGTTTTTTGCAAAGGTATTTATTTATTTATTTATTGTTAGAATGCACCCTGATATTGGTGATGGCAATGCATTTGGTGAATGACATTATTTCCTGCATGATTTTTTGCTTGCTAAGACATCACTTTACCACTAGAACCCGGAGTTTTGACTGCTTTTTCCCATCTGTTGGCGAATAAACGTGGCGAGCTATCCGGACCCATGGCCATCATGATCATTGGCGCAAAGGTCACAAGGTCGAGCGCATGGGAGTTTCAGTCTCAGCGCGCTAGTTCACCGTTGTTTGTTTGGTCATGATGCACTTTAATGTGCTTAGCAAAACAACAATTTTTTTAATTAGAATGTGGCATTTCAATTAAAAAGGATATTTATTTATTAAAGAAGAATATTTTTAAAATAGTCGTTGGGTAACAAAAATTTGAGTGACTGTTACCAATGGCCCACAGTATTTTTTAAAATGCATTTTAAATTTACGAGGGGATGTTTTATTAGGTGACATTATGGCCTCCTTTGGCCATTTTTAAAAAAAACTTCCTGTGTGGAAGTAGAAGTGAAAGTGGACAACCTAATGGCCATGTAATATTTTCTTGCAAGGGGAAATTTGGAATGATGATTTTATATTGTATTCTGTCAGAGAGCGATGCCAAGAATATTCTAGGGGAATATTCTTTGATTCTATGAATATTCTAAGATTCTTGATGTTGTTGTTTTTCTCAAAGATGAAGGTCCCATTGACACTCAAACATAGGGGTGTTTATAGTCATCGGAAAGTTTTTTCGAGACAGACACAATGGTGGTGTCAAAATGTAATTTTGAGGTTATTTCATTTATCTTTTTTTAGCCTCAAAGTTTTGCACCTTGGAGTGCACTCTCGGTTGAACCCGACACTTCCAAGGCAATTTGTATGTGATCCTTATATCTAGTCACTTTCTCTATAGAACCTAGCGGATGCAACGGCTGGTTACCCATGCATTCCGATAGGATGAGGAGGTCACCATAAGGACACCTACTCTAGGGACTATAGAGATAGACACCCTAGACTCTATCCAAGGATTTTTTCGGATCAAATTCTGAAGACTACATATGAAGAAACTTCAGAAGATTCTATTCTCTTCTTCTTTCTTCCTCTCCTCCACATTTGGATTCTATGGCTCATTTTATATTGTATTTTTTAGTGCATTTTTTGGTAGAGATCAACACTCTTATATGGCTCGTATTTATTTTGTATTAAGGTGCATTTTTTTGTAGAGACCGACACCTTCTAGATTGAGTTCACCATGAGGGGGGATGATATTCATGGTGAATCTAGTCAGTGACCTACGAGAGGCAACATACCTAGAGGATGACTTGCAGAGGCAATAGACCCGTGGAAGTGGCTGATCCTGAGGCACCTAGGATGACCCTAAGGCACTTAGATGACTGACCTAGAGGCAACATATCCAAGGAAGTGGTTGACCTTGTGGCAACATACTAAGATGTATACATCGTTGATCTAGCATTATTCATAGTTGGATAGCCAAGCGCAAAGAGCACGAGCCTAGACCAAATCAGCAATAAAGGAGGATGTTAGGATTCTTATAGAGAATTCAACATTAAGGGGGAATGTTTTCTAATGTTGACTTGTTTTTCTATAGTTAGGATAGTGCACATTAAGGGGGAATGTTATCTAATGTTGACTTGTTTTTCTATAGTTAGGATAGTGCACATTAAGGGGGAATGTTAGAATATTATAATGTGCACTATGCCTACTTTTAGTTTGACACTTGTCATATTCTTTTGACACTTGTCATGTTCTTCATATAGGCTTATACCTATATATTATAATTGTAGACACCTAAAACGCGTCATGTCGAGGGTGACTACTCATATGGACATGCTACAAGACCATATGGAGGATCTTGGATAGACTCCAAGATAGAGCAGTGGTTCTAACCACTCAATTTGGGCTCCTTGGCCTAATCAGTCTGAACCGTAGCCCAGACCTACGGTCTACAGTCTGAACCATGGCTAAGGCCTACGGTTTACAGTCTAGACCGTAGCTGTAACCTATGGTCTTAACTGAAGTTCAGTTGGCCTTCATCCGAGCCAAATTGGTTTGAACGACCATTTGTTCTAGAAGACGGTGGTTAGAGGACGAAAGCTTCCAATCCAACTATCCTAACCACCCCTTCTTGATCTTGGCTTCTCCATGAAGCCACCCCTAGCCCTGGGACATCCTATAAGTACCCCTGAGAATTAGGGCAAATAGAGAGAGTGCATTTTGGAGATCAAAGCAGCGAAGCCCTATCGAATTGTGGACTCACTTGAGTGCATAGAGAGAGCCTTGTTGCCATCCCCATTGTCAATTTGTCAAACATCATGATGAATTAGGCCATGGATGCCCTAAGGACCTAGGAGAGCCAAGAAATGCTAATTCGGGCAAACGGAGGCCCCTCACAGTGAATCAACCACCAAACTTGTCAGAAGGACACCGAAGGTGACCCTTGAACATCAATTGGACAAGGAGGTCAAGCCCACTACCCTTGATTTTGAGGGTAAACTCACTTGAGTGCTAACCATGGCTTTCAGCCATGGTTTACAGTGTAGACCATGCATCAGTGTTGCGGTTTGCAACAGAGGTATCACCACCTTACTATTCTCATTTTTGCCCATCTAATTAGATTAGATTAGTCATTTATATGGTTAAATTGTAGTTTTAGAGACTTTTGACCGATAGATTAGTGTTTTTACTAACTTGTTTTCATCATAGTAGTTTAGATATTAATGGTTTCTTTTCATATTATAATGCTTCATTTCAAGTAATTGATTCCATAGATTGATAGTTGTGCTCTTCATTTACATATTTCCATCAATCTTGATATTATTTGCATATGTTTAGCATAGTTTACGCATTTTCTTGATTTTATGTCATTATGCTATTTTCATGCTATTTGTCTTTAAAGGGCCTCATCATGAGAGGCTTCCTATGCTTTTGACATTCTTGTGTTGTTTCTTGATCATAGGAAATAGGTTTCTAAGGAGCTACAACCATTCATTTCCTTCCTCAACGTGAAGAAGAGGGTTCACTCCACCCTAGAGCAGTTCATGTCACCTTAAGGGCTTGATAGTGCATTTCACCCCTAAGGGGATTGAAATAATTGTAATTGCGTATCAAATAGAGTATCCCTAAGAGGGACTTACTTGTAATCAGACACTCATTGATTTTAATGGAATAATAGAGGCATTTCTTGTAATTTCTATGTGTTTTGTCCATTTATGTGTTTGAATATCAATTTTACTTTGTTTATGCAATTACAACATTTTGGGTGCACGCCTTTTTGGTCGTACAGAAGGTGATCATGGTGGAACTCCGCATAAATAGCATCTAACTATGTGTTCTTGATTTTTTGACTTGTAGGTATAGACCGTAGCTATCATCTATGGGCCAACAATTGAACCGTAGGTTCAACCCATGGGCCACAGTTAGAACCGTAGACCAGACCTACGGTTTCCAGCTGACTAGCACAGACAATAAAAATCAGAGAGCCAATCATTGCAGGACCTGAGGTAGGCCCTATTTTCAACTCTCTATTCTATTTTTTCTCTCTATGTTTTTACAGAATGCTTAATTTCAAATGCAAATTAGGAAAAACCACTAAAAAAATGAAATCAATCATGTCCTAGTTTGCCTTTCAATTTGCATTTATAGAAAGGCGTTGCTAGGAACAATGGACCTATGATTGTAGTCCGCCCTAGGCTACAACGTGCTTGATAGAGTGTCTTGTTTGGTTTGCATGTGTGAGGCCCAATTAGTGGCCAATTATCATCGTAATGTGCATTGTCTCAAAGAGCATCTAGAATAGCTTGCATTTTTTGAATTTGAAATGTTCTTTCATTTGCATAGCATATAGAAAATGAGCATGAGTGCTATATGATGCATTTATTTTATGTACATTAAAATGAACCACACACACCACTTGGCACTTAAACGCTAGTGAGTTGGGCTTGACATCCAACCACTAGTAGGGTTCAACGACGGTGGGCGTAACTTCCATCCATTGGCCCAAATCCTATGAACCTTTGGATACTAGACCAATACCGGATCCGAGAACCTTTCGTACCCTAGAAAATTTGCATGTATTCTCTTCGAAGGGTATAACGCTGACTAGGGGAAAATGGGTGAGGATCTGGGAGGACCTGTGCTCCCTGACCATGTGTGGGCTTCATTACCACACATTATAGGTTGGATTACATGACTTGGAGTTCATAGCCAAGTTGTCGAGCTGCGAGCGTACAGGTGAAAGCCATTAAACTGAGAATAAAATCCAACAAGTTTTGCAAAACATGATAAGAGTTTCTACACTGATACAACAAATCTTGAAAACACATCAAACAGTTTAGGGCTCACTTTCAAAATTTAATACGAGATAATCATCATTGTATACCTTGTTTGCTTAATAATAAAAGATACATCTAGATGCTAGGTACACAATGGTGGATACACGGGGTGGTCGGAAAAGGTCTAAACCTGATGCCAATGACCAACCCCTAACCAATTCACAGCAGCACGTGTCAAGTCCTCACCCACATGAGCGAACCGAACGTCATTCGACAAGCATTAGAGGAGATAACTCGACATGAGGGGAGCCCATAGAGCATACCCCAGATAGAGGAGCTTTAGTACACTCCTCTAGGCATAGGATAGAATAGGGAGCCTCTCAGCATGAGGGTGCTCCACTCGAAAGCCATTATCGAGACCGCACTGCACGCGCATCCACGGGATCGGCCGAAGAGTTTGTTGTGCAGGGGACCAGGTTGGTGCCCCTACATACTAAGTCCATAGGAGGATCCATGCCTCCACCTTATGAGTATAGAAGGACTAGAGATCCACCCATTCAGGGGTAGGCAGATAGGCTCGCTATCGAGCATAGGTCTACCCATACTCCCATGCGTGGTCCACCATGCAAGATCACCATTGATATATCAAAGGTGGGAGCTAATGGCACACCACCGCATGAGCGGTGGTGGTCTAGATAGCTAGAGGGTCTAGGTAGTGTCTTAGAGTAGTTAGGCTGCAAGCCTTCCGCTCCACCCACTCGTGCCCCGAGTGAGCATAGCGTGAGTGTCATCAGGACTACTAGAGAGCATGGAGAGGCTTCTAAGCACCCTCATGTCACACACCCACTATCTATGCATGGTGGTTCATAGTATAGGACACAACAGGATGCCAATGTCATCTTCACAGATAGAGGCAAAGGTGCAACACATCAGTCCGATGGGTACAGAACCCATAAGGTCGCTCATACAGAGCAAGGATACTAGAGGCCTCCCACGATCGATCAGATCGATAGATCACATCGACTGGTATCGAAGCAGAAATGCCAACTCCTCCAAGATCAATTGGAGGATGCTCACCTAGAGAGGCAGCGCATTGAAGATGAAAATCTTCAAGCATAGAGGCTCATTAGACAGAGGCTATATGAGCAGCGCATGCGCGAAGAGTGTATCCTTGCCCAGAAGGAGCGCGTGGAGTAGGAGGATAGGCTAGCTAGGGCTGGCCTATATCCTCATGATGAGCATAGAGAGCATGTATATAGGAAGGCTTTGTCGCAAGATGATATGCATCAAGAGCATAGAGATGCTCGTACTCATGCTAGTGCCAAACAGAGGGAGCGGCCACCATCGCTCGATGATCAGAGGTAGAGGCAGCATGAAGAAGAAGAGGGAGATGGATACGAGCAAGAATATCCTAAGAGCTCCCGAGCTGAGGAGGAGGAAGAGCAATGCCCTCCATATCGTACGAGGAAGATAGTACCTCCTAAGCCACCTCCACGTCAACTTAGGGAGGAGGACTTTCTATCTTTGAAGGCCTATAAGGCCTTAGCCGAGAAGATCAAAGCCATCGAGAGACAAGGCATGACTATTCAAAAGCTGACATTAAGGAAAATTCATAATGAGCCTTTGGATCCTTCGGTGCCTACTCTAGCTTACCCTGAGCATTTTGATATGCCTAGGTTAGACAAGTTTAAGGGTGATGAAGATGCACAGGAACATATCACGAGCTTTCTGGATGCTTGTTTTCAGATAGCAAGCAACGATGCATTGTTGTTGCATACTTTCATCATGACACTTTTTGGTCCAGCCCGAGAGTGGTTCAATCAGCTAAAGAAACATAGCATAACTAGTTTCGAGCAATTAGTTGATGCCTTTCTTGAATGCTATTCCTTTGGCATCAAGAAATAGGCCAATATTTTTGATCTGGCTATGCTAGCTCAGCGCGATGATGAGCCAATAGAGCAATACGAAAAGAGATGGAGGAGACTAATGGTGAAGTTGCCATTCCCTATTCCTACCATAGAGTTAACCCGAATGTTTACAAAGAGTTGTGCCAAGCACATCTCATTACTACTACAGCTGTAGTAGTATCCTACATTCGAAGAGGCTTTGGTGCAAGCCAAAGTGATCGAGGACATCAAGTTGTAGGAAGGCAACTTGAAGCTCAAGAATAGGAGAGAGGGACAAAAGAAGAGTGCCACAAAACAATAGGGCAAGCAGGCCCATGTGAATCAAGTGGTGTTGAATCTCCAAAGGGAGGACAAGGGGCAACAAAAATAGAATTATCAGGCCCAACCTCCTCCTACGTAGTATGAAAAGTGCAACAACAATTATAAGGGCAAGAACAAAGATCAACGCCCACCTCGCCAGTCACATCATTGATGGAATCGCTGACATCAATTTTCCATCAACTATGTGAGGCCAAGGCAATTAGATTACCCGAAGTCAAGATGATAGACCCCAATCAACCCAAATCAAAGGGGTACCAAGAAGATCTATTTTGCATTTTTCATCAAACGAAAGGCCATGACATTGAGGTGTGCTAGAATTTCAAACACATGGTGCAAAATATGATTGAAAAAGGTGAGCTTGTAGTGCCGCACAACCCGTAGGCGCCCGATAATCAGAATATGGGGATTTACAAAAATCCCTTGCCAAATCATGAGGTGCCTCGCAACAACGTTGGCCAGGTCAACCAGGTGTGAGTCGAACCACCTACCCAGGGGTTCATAGGCATGGTGAACATTGTCACTAGACATGGGAGATATGAACAATAGAATCAACCTCATGCTCCCATTCAAATACAAGCCACGCCGAATCAACGATCGATGCAGAATATTCTAGGCCCACCAACAAGATCGGTGGTGACCATAAGGAGCAGGTTGGTCCAAAACCTGTAGATAACTCCTACGAAGTTGTCGATATATGAGCTAATACAATAGTCCCCTAGGCATAGGGAGACTCTTATGGACATTTTGAGGTCCATTGAAGTACAGTCCCAAGATGCACAGGCATTTACTAATTTTATGGGACATGTACAATAGTGTCAAGAACCGATGATCCAATTTTATGATCATGAGATAAGGATGATTTCTACAACCATGGCTGACCCACCATTGCATATAATCGCATGTGTTAATCACATGCCATTTAAAAGGGTCTTGATCGATACCGGCTCATCGATCAACATAATAACGACCAAGGCGTTGAGTCATTTGAAGTTGCCTAAATCACACATTGTGCCCACTACATTTACATTGAGAGCATTTAACGATGCACTATGTTCGACTATTGGCACAATTATCCTACCCATGCAGGTAGGCCTGAAGACCATCTCTATGATGTGTCATGTGATAGAAGGGGCCATGCAGTACAACATACTACTCGGTAGGCCTTGGATTCATGAAATGCGTTGCGTTCCCTCGATATTGCATCAGTGTGTGAAGTATATTCATGAGGGACAGGTTCACGTAGTGTCATCGAACGAAGAACCTTTTAAGTTCATGAACCTAGCAGATTTTCCTGGGGGTTTCATACTCCCATCAATGCACCTAGATGTTCGGTCATCATCGTCGATAAAGAAGCCAGGAGGTAAACCAGTAGTACATGCTCAACCAATGCCATCTATGTCACACAGATCGGAGCACACCACTACCACTTCCCTAAAACCATCGGCATCAGTCATGCATCGGGATGAAAGGAAGTTGAAGGTAAAAATGGGCGAGAAAGAGGAGCGTGAGCCCGAGCCAGTCGTCGAGGAGGTTCCCACTCCTATGGAAGTTGAGGAACCCCAAGACAAAGTCGAGGAGGCACCTCAGCCTACCTCACCTGCATCTTCAGTAGGGTCATCCACACCATGGGTGATAGTACATCTCACCAACATCAGATTAGGTGAGTACCTTGTGCAGAATGTAACCTTCGGACCAATTCTGAAGACTGCACAAGAGATGGGTCGACCATCCGCTCATCGTTACCCGGTTGGATCGATGGTTCCATTGGGAGAGCCACCTAATCAGACTAATTTCATCTATGTAGGGCTAGATCAGCTTCCAACGTGAGAGCCCATGGATGAAGATGACGATGAACCTTTCATAGTAAACGTTCATTATCTATCCAACCCGGAGTATGCCATGCATATTTTTGAGTTATATCATTGGCATGGATACGACCTTGGTCTCTTTGAACAAGGATGTAGGACTCCACTGGAACCACGTTATCAGTTAGTCACTGATAGGTTCGGTTTAGGGTTACAGATACGAGGGTAGGATGATTTGCTCATAGCATCCCTAGATCATCTATACCTTAGTATGGTGGACGATGTGGATTTTAATCCATATCATCCTGATCCTTCCAGTTTCTGGAGGAATCACCCTATGATATCTGTCATCACCATTGAGCCACTCGAAGATCATCATGAAGGGCTCCTTGAGCAGACTGAGATAGAACTGAACCCCAGAGATAACCTGGGACACCAAACCCATGATGCAATCGATGACACAGACATGTAGGGGTGTAACCCCATTACTGTAGGTGATCTCGAGCTAGGAGATCTTTGTAATGAAGATGGAGTGGAGTCCACCTCCGATATGAGTGGACCAAGCTATGACGTAGATGAGGAATCCTCAAACGATGATGAATCTAGGGATGAAGTCGAAGGTGCCTATGTGAGGCCTTGGCATGCACATCATTTATTGCCTATTGAATCGATACAGGTTATCGAAGAGATCCTTCCCAACATTGATCATTTAAGGGAAGAAGCAGAGCTAGATTTCTTGGTGATGTCACACTTACGATATAATTATCCGATTTATCCAGATAGTGATGACAACAATCAAGCAGTCAGATTCATGGGGCCGCACTTGCTAGAGCGCCCCCAGGAGTAGGGGTGAATGAAGGATTCTATTATGATAGTGATGAAGAAGATGAGTTAGAGAGGGCCTACCTTGGTCCTCCTTATTTGTGTTACCATCATCAACCCATCGACATAGATGAGGTCTATCGATAGTTACATGTTGGTCCTCATCTGAGAGCAAGATGGTTAAACCTGGATCAAATTTATCGGTTGGTTAATCCCCTTTCATCGACCTACATGGAGCTCCGGGAGCCAAATGATCCTATTTTGTAGTCAGTGCATAGGGAGGATCCAGTTGTTCATAGTCCTCATAGAGAAGACCCCTTTGTGCCTATGCCATTAGAGCCAGATCATGGGTATGAGGACTACGTAGATTTTGTAGAAGTTGGTCCATGTGGTCCTGGAGATCAATTCCATTCCATAAACATGGTCTCCATTGATTTGACCACTCCACTCCACAATCCAGAAGATCCATCCAAACCATTGTATCTTAACAAAGATGCTATCGACTGGGATCACGTTGATTCACCCATTGAGCCTGAAGATTTCTTCCCTAACGAAGAAATGTTGCAACCTTTCCATTTTGCACCAGGCTGTGCATATGATGTCTATCATGCCAAAAATACTTCCAACGTGGAACCTATCAACCCGATTGATGACATCCATTTGATTCCTACGCCTCACCAGCTTGAGGAGGGATCACATATGTCAGTAGAGGAAACCTTTGAGGTGGATATCAGTAATGATCCCGCCAGTGCAAAGAAGGTTAAATTTGGAGAGAGTCTCACTCTAGATGAGCGGGCCACCCTCATCCCTCTGCTGAAAGAGAGACCAAATTTATTTGCTTGGACGTACAAGGATATGCCAGGTCTAGACCCAAAATTGGTTACGCATAACCTTTCGCTAGATCTGACGAAGAAGTCGATCAAGCAAAATCTTAGAAAGATGCACCCAACAGTAGCCTTAATGGTGAAATATGAGCTACAAAAGTTGTTGGATGTGGAATTTGTGATCTCCATCGACTATCCAGAATGGGTGTCCAATATGGTACCCATGGGAAAACCCGATGGAAGAATCCGTATTTGCATGGATTTTAGAGACCTAAATAAGGCAACACCCAAAGATTCATTTCCGTTGCCCAATATTGATGCTCTCGTAGATGCAACTGTAGGTCACGAAATGCTCTCCTTAATGGATGATTTTTCTGGTTACAATCAAATTCAGATTAAACCTGAAGACCAGCATAAAACCACATTTATAATGCCATGGGGAACGTTTTGCTACAAAGTTATGCCATTTGGCCTCAAAAATATTGGTGCCACATATCAATGGGCCATGACATACATTTTTCATGACTATATGCACAAAATTCTAGAAGATTATATCGATGACTTGTTGGCCAAGTCATTGCTGTGAGAAGAGCATGCAGAGGTCTTAAGGAAGGTCTTCGATCGCCTGATAGAGCACAATGTCAGGCTGAATCCTAAGAAGTGCGTATTTGGCGTAACTTCTAGAAAACTACTAGGATTCATCGTCTCTAAGCGAGGCATCGAAGTTGACCCAACGAAGGTCAAGGCTATCTTGGAAATGCATCCTCCCACCAATATTAAGGAGTTAAGGAGCCTTCAGGGCAAGGTAGCATCGATAAAGTGATTCATCGCTCAATTATCGGATAAATGTCGACCCATGAATCGATTGCTACATAAGGGGGTCCCATTCAACTGGGATGAGGACTGTAAGGTAGCCTTCACTGAAATAAAGCAATACCTGGCAACGCCTCAGTGCTAGCTCCACCAAGGCCAGAGGTGCCTTTTCTACTATATATATCGACAACTGACTTTGCACTGGGAACCATGTTAGCCCAAAAGAACGTGCAAGGCAAAGAACAGGCCATATATTATATTAGTCGAACCTTGGTGAGCTATGAGCTCGGGTATGCATATGTGGAAAAATTGTGTTTAGCAGTAGTGTTCACTACAAAGAAATTGTGACACTATATGTTAAGTCATACGACATATGTTATATCCAAACAAAATCCTTTGTAGTACATGATGAGTAAGACTTATCACAATACACGTACTACGAAGTGGATCATGCTATTGATGGAATTTGATCTAGAATTCATAAGCTAGAAGTCCATTAAGGGATAGGTCATAGCGGATCAATTAGCTGAGGCACCACTATCAAATAATAGGCCTCTAACAATAGAGCTTTCGAACGATGCAGTCTTCATCATATCTGAAGCTCCCAAACCCGAAGAACCAGAGAACAATGCTGATATGACTCTGTTCTTCGATGGTTCGAAGTGCGAGCAAGGGGTGGTGCCGGAATAGTGTTCTTCATGCCGCAAGGAGCTCCAATGCCCTTGTCATTTAAGTTGGATTTTTCGTGCACCAACAACAACGCTGAGTACGAAGCCCTACTGTTGGGCCTCCACACAGCCATCGCCATGAATATTAAGAGATTGAACATCTTTGGTGACTCCTTGCTCATAGTAAATCAAGTCAAGGGGCTCTTTCAGTGTCGATGTCCCATACTGAAAGCCTATAAAGATCTAGTTGCCACATATTTGGCTAAATTTGAATGGTATGACATCGAGGCAATCCCTCGATCATCAAATAGGTTTGCAGACACCATGGCATCTTTGGGATCTTTAATCCCTCAGAATCCATCTATGGATTTCACTACCATCCATGTCAAGATGCTCTCGCATCCGACAGTAGAGCGTGCAACCTATGATAACAAAGAATCGGTCAACATGATTAGTGTAGAACCAAAAGTTGAATGGTTCTGCAAAGCTGAAGACTTTCTTAAGAAGGCACCCTAGGGGTCATTAACCTCTTAGAGTCCTATGGGGAGTGGTACTACCATTCACCACAAGGTTGTTTTCGAGTCTGCATTTGCAAAAGTAGATACGTAGGGGGAGCAAGTCATCTTAGCAGTCGAAGCTGAGGCTTATCAAAATTGGATGTCACAAATTAAAGACTTCCTAAAGCTTAGTATAATCCCAGAGGGATTGTCGCATGCCATGAAGTGCACATTTAAATAGAAAGTGGCTAAATATGTCTTAATAGGAGACATCTTGTACCGACGAGGCTATGATGGAGTTCTCCTTCATTTCTTAGAGCCCCAAGAGGCATCATGGGCGATTTTGCAAGCTCATGATGGTACGTGCGGTGGCCATTTCAATGGCATGGCCATCATCAAGCGCATCCTTCGAATGGGCTACTATTGGCCCACTATGGAGAAGGAGTGCAATGTGTATGTCAAGAAATGCGTTAAATGTCAGCATCATGCTAATCTTATGCACTTGCCATCATAGGCCTTACAACCCATCCAAGCGGCTTGGCCATTTGCTTAGTGGGGATTAGATCTTATAGGCAAGATCTCTCCTCCATCATCGGGCTGACATACATTTATAATCATGGCTACTGAGTATTTTACAAAGTGGGTGGAAGCAATACCCTTAACAATGACAACTAGAGCTCGTATAGCAGAGTTTATACTGGAGCATATCATAAGTCATTTTGGGATTCCATCCAAAATAATATCGGATAATGGAATGTCTTTCAAGAACAAAACTGTGAGAGCTTTGACATCTAAATATAGAATCAAACATAGTTTTGTGACTCCATACTATCCGCAAGCAAATGGGTAGGCTGAAGCTTCAAATAAGATAGTGGTGGCCATCTTGAAAAATATGGTACAAGAAAACCACAAAGACTGGCATATCCAGCTGCCCCTTGCATTATGGGCTTATAGGACTAGTATTCGGATGCCCACTAGGGCAACGCCATTCTCACTAGTATATGGTGTTGAGGCCATTATGCCCTTGGAATTGGAAATTCCAACGTTGCGTATCGCATTGAAAGAGTTCATCGATGATGACACCGTGCGACAAGCTCGACTGGATCAACTGATGCTACTTGATGAACATCGCGTGAATGCCCTGGAGCATCTCCATGTTTATCAAGAGTGACTAAAATGAGCTTACAATATCAAAGTCCACCAGAGAGACTTTGAAGTTGGGGATCTTGTCTTGAAAGAGAACCAACAGAACTCTAATTTACCGCCAGATATGCGAGACAAATTCATGGCTAATTGGCTAGGACCCTACATCATATCTGAAAATATTGGTCCAGGTACCTATCGCCTAACATCGCTAGGAGGTGTTGAAGAGCCTGAACCTCTCAACATCATCCATATTAAGGTATTTTATGCTTGAAGAGCATAGTAAAAGGCTTCGAGGGTTGCTTGTAACCGCTCGGTCATCCTAAAAAGCTCCAAACACTCCCATAAGTAGTTTGGTCAATCAAAAAGCTCCAAAGGCATCTGTAAGCCCTTTGGTCAAACTCAAAAAGCTTCGAGGGTTTTTTAAAACCGCTCGGTCATCCCAAAAGGCTCCAAGGGTTCCTAAAACCACTTGGTCATGTCAATCAAAGGCCCCGAGGGTTTGCTTATAATCGCTCGATCATCCTAAAAGGCTCCAAGCTCATCTATGAGTAGTTTGGTCAATCAAAAGGTACCAAGAGTTTCTAAAAAATTGCTTGGTCAACCCAAAATCTCCAAGGATTCTTAAAAGATCACTTGGTCATCCCAAAAAGTCCCAAAGGTGCTCATAAACCCTTTGGTCAAACCCCCAAAAGGCTCGAGGGTTTGCTTAAAACCTCTCGGTCATCCTAAAAAGCTCCAAGGATTTTGCTAAAAAATCGCTTGGTCAATCTAAAGGCTCCAGAGGCATGTACTCATCGTTTGGTCAGATATGAGGCTCAAAACTCATAAAAATTATAAAATCAATAAAATCCAAAAAAATTGGTAAAGCATAAAAATCCAAAAACATTTGCATTTGCATTTGAATTTTGCATTGTCATTTTTTGCATTTACTCATGCATCCGCTGCATTATTGCATTGCATATAGGCATTCGTCATCCATTGCATTCCGTAGTAGGAGGGATTATGTTTGTCAGTCTTACAAATGACACCACGTTTGTGTCTAAATCATGCATCTCTGCATTTATCATAAATCCATCATTCATGTGAGTAATTGTGTTTTTCAACACAACCTATTTTGTTGCTATGGAGATATACTAGGGTTTTTCGGTCATTCAACCATACCTAGGGGTCTTATCAAGAGTTGGTAGAAAGCTTGCTTTGCTTTTGTAGCTGAGGTTCAGTTAGTATAGCCCTTAGCATATCAGAAGCCTATCACTAATCAACAAATTAAACAATCCTAACAAGGACTAGGGGAAGATGAAAGCCGTGAAGCAGGACCGGGTATCCTGAAGCGAAAAGAGTTATTCTTGCTTATCCCTCTGTGCGGACGGTATGGGAAATGTTGGTAGTTGGCAAAAGGATAGGTTAGTTCCCTATTTAGAATCCCTTGCTTACGATAAAATGAGCAATATCCCGAGTGATATCCCACATCAATCCTCAAGATTGATACCCTAGATCGATATCATAGATCGACTTCCAGATTGATATCCCATATTGATATCATAAGATCGATATCCTCAATCGATATACCAGAAACAGTTTTTCCCAAGTAAATCCCCCAAAGGAAAGTTTTTGAAGAAAATTATCAAATATAAATGCCAAAAAGTGAAGATCAAATGAAGATCAGAAAATAGGCTCAAATCAAGTTCAAAGTGAAGATCAAATGAAGATCATAAATCAAAGTTCGAGTGGAGATCAAATGAAGATCCAAAATCCAGTTCGAAGAGAGATCAAATGAAGATCCAGAGATAGTTCAGAATGAAGATGGAATCGACTCCCTTGCTTCACTACATATGAGCAAGTATCCCAAAAATTGAAGGATAGAAAGGAATGAGCCTGAATCCCTGGAATTGTCGGCACTACTGTACCTTACGCATGATGATATGTCTGATACACTTGCATCTCGCTTGTGGGTAGACCAATGTTTGAATGTGGAGGAGCTAGCTTCAGGTGTCCTGCATTGCCTAGTGGCTTAGTCCAACTAAAATCTAAACTTGGGATTGGATAAGACATTTGTGGTACCCCTATCTTAGCAATGGGCTGAAAGAATCTCGCTTGACATCGGGGAACGCTCGTGTCTTATCTTAAAATAATCATGTGCACACATAGGGATAATGAACAGTTAGGGCCTATCCTAGCAAAAGCCTTTTATCTCAGAAGTCTAGTGTGGTTAGTATGCAACTTTTGATAAGTCTATTAGGGTGTTTGAGTCTCATGGAAAACCTCAAAAATCTCTCTCATAGCAACAAAATATCAAATATCTCAAACCATATAAAATCATCAAATTGCAAAGTATCGAGTCCATGATACATCATCATATAAGAGCACAATCAAGATCTAGGATAGATACCGGATGGATATTAGAAATAATATTTAGACGACCATTGACTATATCGTGCATATTTTTCAAATTTGCAAAAGAAAATAGAATGACACATTATATCATTCGCATCATACAACTGCATTCATTGCATTTCATATATGGGTGATTAATTGATTAAATTCTTATCTTAAGGATTTTCAATTACATTCATGATTTTTATACATTCTGTGGTGTCATCCATTAGATTGATAAACATATTTGCATTCATTCCTTATGTTTTAAGTGATTAAAGCATACAGGTTCATTTACATTAGATCACCATCATGTAAATAATGCATTACATACATTAATACATAAAATAAAGCAATATCAAAATCGAGGATGGCGGGAGCTGGAGCGAGAACGGGAGCGGGAGCAGGTTCAGACGCAGGTGCAGGATCCAGGGCGGGCACAGGATCGGGATCGGGGTCGGGCACGTCGGGGCCGGGCCCAGGCCCGCAAGGTCCTCGATGGGACCAGAGGAGGGCTCAGAGGCTGAGCAGACTGGCGGCCAGGGTGGGGACGACATCTTGGGCCCGGGGCCTCCTCCCAGCCTCGATGCTAGTGCAGGCCTAGGGAAAAAGCCTCCAGATCCTGGGCAGGGTTCTGCCCCGGGTGGGCCCAAACCCTCCTATCAGCAGATCCTGGCTGGCGCCAGGGCCCAGCCTCGGGCCCTGGGCATAGGGCTTTCCCTCGAGGGCACCCACATTTCCATTCAAGAGGAGGTCTACTCATCCTTTGTCTCTGGATCCTCTGCCTCCCTGGTTGGGAAGTTCCTGGGAGGGCGACCGGACATGGAAACCATCCGTAGATGGGCGGCTTCCAAATGGAAAGTTTTTGGACATATTCAGTTGGTGGCCCTTACCAAGGGATTCTTCATTATCAAACTAAACAACAACGATGACGCTAAAAAGATTCTGTCTGGCGGGCCCTGGTTCCTGGGTCGCAAAAGCCTCTTCCTCAGGCGATATGGAGCTGACTTCCATCCCAGCACCCAAAGTATCAACTTCACCCCGATCTGGGTTCGGCTCCCTGAGCTCCCCTTCCACTTGTGGCACGAAGACGTTCTAAGGCTCATTGCCCAGTCGGTCGGTGAGCTGGTGGCCTTCGATCCCGCTACCAAGGTAGGCTCTCGAATGGTCCATGCCAGATTCTACGTCAATGCAAATCTAGAATCCGAACTCCCCTCTTCTGTGTCCATCTCCTCTGGGTCCTTCTTCGGCGCCAAACCCTGATTTACGAAAACAAACCTACTTTCTGCCCTCTCTGCTGCACTCAGGGACACCTCCCCTACCAATGCCCTATATCCAAGAAGGTTGATGCCTCTCTCCCCGCCAAACCCCCTTCCCGACCAGGTCGGGCCCCCTCCCATGGGCCCCCCATGATGGCCACAGATCCCAGGCTTGGACCACCAAGGAGGCTCCCCCTTCTGTCCCAAAGGAATCCCAAGCGGGCCCTTGCCTGATGGATGGCCTTCCCCAGGTTCCCCCTTCCCCCGTACCCCTCCCTGGTTCCTCTTCCGGGGCCCCGATCCCAGGCTCCCCCCTCGCCCACTGCGAATCCCTCCCCGTAGGCCCTTGCTTGCGCCCCCTCTCAGCCCTGCGAGCCGCCCGGGCTCTCTCCCCCGTCGGCTCCCGCCTTCTCGTCTTCCTCTGCCAGGGTTTCCTCCTCCCCCCTCCTCGCTATCCCCCTCTCGACCCCCTCCCGCCCCTCCCGACGGTCCCTACCGGCCTCCCCCCTAGAGTGTAGCTCCGAGAGGTCCGACGAAGAGGTTGAGGGTAGCTCTCCATCTGGGCCCGATGAAATCAGCCCCAAGATGACCCGAAGTAGGACATTCGCCATAGACTTTGGTAGCAAACTCAAGAGAGGTCGCCCCACCCTGGGCGATCAACGATCGAGGATCACTGAAGATGACATAGCCAATGGCTCCCAGGAAACCCTCTCTGACGTCGTCGTGAGCTTCTCCAAAGTAGATGCCCTACGATCCAAACCCCCGCTCAGCTCGGGAAGGGGGGCAAGCGACCCCCCAAGGGTGTCAAATGAAGCTCATCACCTGGAATGTTAGGGGGCTCAATGGTGCCCCCAAAAAAAGGATCCTCGGCCAACTCCGCAAGGATCACCGCCCGTCCTTCCTCCTCCTCCAGGAGACCAAAATAGATGAAGCGGCTGCTCAGAGGGTCGCCCAAGCTACTTGGCGCAATTGCGAGTCTCTGTCTACCCCTACGACTGGCACAGTCGGAGGCCTGCTGTGCATGTGGGACCCTCGATATTTTGAGGGGAGACTCATATCATCTTCCCCTAGAATAATCAACATTCTGGTCCATTGTGTGAAGTCAAGGCGTTCGTGGATCTTGTCTAACGTCTACGCTCCCAACAACCCGGTTGAGAAAGCTGCCTTATGGAAGGAAATCAGCTCGATGAGGGAAGCCTTTGCCCCCCTTCCCTGGATCCTGGCAGGGGACTTCAACAACCCCCTTTTCCTTTCTGACAAAAGTGGGGGCTCAGCGGCTCCGTCCAAAAGCATGGAAGACTTTGGAGCCTTCATCGACCTCAATGAGCTCATGGACGTCAGCCTAAAAGGAGCCAGGTTCACCTGGTCAAATAGAAGAGCGGGAGCAAGCCATATCCAGGTCAGGCTGGACAGAGTATTCCTTTCTAAGGAAGCCATTCCCCTGTTTGTTGATGCAACCTTGCTGGCTCTCCCTAAAATTGGGTCTGACCATAGCCCCCTCCTCCTCGAAACCGACCATCGCTCCTCCCTCAAGCGGCCCTTCCGGTTCGAGTCCATGTGGCTGCACCACCCCAACTTCAGGGCCCAGGTTGGTTGTTGGTGGGCTCCCCCAGTCCCTGGGCGCCCTGCTGAGCAAGTCTACCACAAACTGAGACGTCTCAAAGAACAGCTCAAGGTATGGAACAGAGAGGTGTTTGGTAACATCTTCGAAAATAAAGCAGCAATCAAGAAAAAACTCGAAGACCTTGAGCTCAGGTTCCAGGAAGGCTCCCAAGACCCGGGGATCAGGGAAGAGGAACGTTCAGCCCTCAGCGAGTACCACAACATCCTGGCCAGGGAAGAAACATTTTGGAGGCAGAAGTCGAGAGCCCTATGGCTCCAAGATGGTGATGCTAATACTAAGTTCTTTCACACGTCGACCCTCAGAAATAGGGGCTCTAACAGAATTGCCGAGTTGGTGAGCAACGATGGCAGAATTATCAAGGACGAAGAAGACATTCGGACTGAAGCCATCAACTTCTTCCAGGAGCTCCTTGGCGACAATCCCAACATGTCCCCAGAAGCGACAGACACCCTGCTGGAGCATATTCCAACTTCAGTCTCGGCCATGGCAAACGAGATGCTCCTGCAGCCCCTGTCTGACTCTGAAATCCATGCTGCTACGTTTTCCATGAAGGCCGAGGTGGCCCCGGGCCCGGACGGGTTTCCCCCCATTTCTTCCAATCCTTTTGGGACATCGTTGGCCAAGAAGTGTGCGCAGCCATCCGGGACCTCCAGTCCGCCAGCTCCATCCCTAGAGGTATAAACTCCACCTTCATTGCCCTGATCCCCAAGTCTCAGGCAGCCAGATCCCTCTCTGATTTTTGCCCCATCAGCTTGTGCAATGTCTTATACAAAATCTTGACCAAATCCATGGCCTCCCGCCTTAAGGATATCCTTCCCCTGATCATTGCCCCCTGCCAGGGGAGCTCGGTCAAAGGCAGACTTATCACAGATGGAGTTATCATCATGCACGAGGCCATCCACTCGGCCCTCCTATCCAAAAAGGCCTCCTTTCTGCTCAAGCTAGATATGAACAAGGCCTTCGACAGAGTTGACTGGGATTTCCTTTCCAAGGTCCTTCTCAAGTTCGGGTTCCACCCCTCCTGGGTCAGCCTCATCAAAAACTGTGTGTCCTCCCCTTGGTTCTCTATCCTCATCAACGGATCCCCCGTCGGGTTCTTCCCCAGTTCCAGAGGCCTTCGCCAAGGTGACCCCCTATCCTCGATCCTCTTCATCATCCTAGCCGAGGCCCTGGGATGCACCATCTCGAGTGCTGTCTCCCGCGGACTTATCTCGGGCATCAGGCCTGCGTCGGGCCTACCCCCTGTGTCCCATCAGCAGTTCGTGGACGACACCATCCTTGCTACTTCAGCTTCGATCCCTCAAGCCAAGACCATCAAGCTCATCTTGACCCTGTATGAGGAGGCGGCCGGGCAGAAAATCAACCTCCGAAAAAGTAAAATTTTCTTTATCCATACCCCCTGGCTAGGCAAATCAGAATCGGGCGGATTCTTGGTTGTACCCCTGATTCCCTCCCCTCCTCTTACCTCGGGCTCCCCCTGTTTACAGGAGCGTCCTCCAAGACCCTTTGGAGCGGGATGATTGATCGGATCCAGAGGAAGCTGGCCCCCTGGAAAGGCCACCTCCTCTCTCAGGCTGGCAGAGCCACCCTACTGTCGGTGGTTCTTCAAAGCATTCCGGTCTACTTCATGTCGGTCTTCAGAATCTCGGCCTCCATTACAGCTCACATCGAGCAAATCTAGAAACGCTTTCTATGGTCGGGCAACGAAGATAAGAAGAGGATTCCCCTAGTTTCCTGGCCCCTGGTCTACCACCCCAAAGGCGAGGGAGGGATCGGGCTCAAGCGGGTGACCCTCATGAACAAGGCCCTCTTGTCCAAGCACGCCTGGAAGGTGTTCACCAATGCCCCTGATGAATGGGTCAGTATCGTGCATAGGAAATACTGCCACCATCACCCCTTCCTCAATGAATCCTAGCCCAGAGATGGATCAACCTTCTAGAAATCCTTGATCTCCACTAAAGACATCATTCGGAAGGGGACCAGATGGATCCTCGAGGATGAAACCAAGATCGACTTCTGGGAAGACAGGTGGATCCAAGATGAGGCCCTGACTGCTGACAACGATCTCCTCATCCTCAAATCGGGCCTGGTGGACAGAGGGCCCAAAGTGTCGGCCTATCTCACCCAGAACCAAGGACGGGTAACATGGAAGCCCATCCTGAACCCCAGGCACCCGCTCCAAGCCTCCAGGCTCCAGCGTCTCCTTAAGGTGACAGTTATCCCGTCTTCCGGAGGGAACGACAGATGCGTCTGGCATGACACTCCCAGTGGCGTCTTCTCTATCAAATCTGCCTACAACTTCCAAAGAGTCCCTGATGAGGCCCCATTCCCAGCCCACCAGGTGTGGGCCAAGAAGTTGATCCCCAAAATCAGTCACTTCATTTGGGCGGCCATCCAAAATAAGATCCTGACCATCGAGAACCTGATCAAGAGGGGCTTTCAGATCCCGAACAGATGCTTCCTTTGTTGTGCTGCCTGGGAGTCCACTAATCACCTCTTTCTCAGATGCCCCTTCTCTTCTGAAGTCCTGGGCCTCATCCTTTCCCAATTTTCTATCCAGTGGGTGGCCCCCAATTCCATCTCTGACCTCCTATCCCAGTGGCCCAATCCCTTCGCCCACCCCTTCATCCGCTTCCTATGGGGCTCCTGCCTTCCTCACCTACTCTGGCAACTCTGGCTTGAGCGCAACAACAGAGCCTTCTCCTCCCCGGCCCGCTCCCCCCAATGGGTGGCGGCCAAGGTGGTTGCCTTCGCCCTTGAGAACTCTCGCTCCCTCCCTTTGACCGAGGCGCCCCATAGGCTGGGCGAGTCCACCCTCCTCTCCTCCCTTGGAGTCCAGCTCCCCCCTCGGTCCCCCCGCCCCCTCCCATCATTCTATGACAAGGTGGACTGCCCCCCTCCCGGATGGGTCAAACTTAACTTCGATGGAGCTTCTAAAGGAAACCCCGGCCCCTCTGGAGCGGGCGGGGTCATCCGAGATAGTCACGGGGCCCTGATCTTGGCGTACGCCGAACCGCTTGGCATCCAGACCAACAACTTCGTCGAAGCAGCAGCTCTCCTCCACGGGCTGATAGCCCTCAAGGAGACCTCCCCAAAAGTCATCATCGAGGGCGATTCCCAAGTCATCATCAAGGCCGCCCGTAGCCTGGGAAGCAGCTCTTGGCGCATCCACAACACCATTCGAGAAGTTCTCACCATCCTCCAAGGATACACTCACCACGCCTTTCGCCATGTGTACAGAGAAGGTAATAGGGCAGCCGATTTCATGGCCAATCAAGCCACCACAACGGAAGATCTCACTACCTGGACCACGAATTTCCCTGATGCTCTGGTCCAAATAGCATCTCAAGACAATTCAAGCATCGATGAGAGTCCAGGCGCTTAGATCGCTCCGATTCGGGGCCCCGAAGGTGCGCTGTTATGCCCTCCCCACGTGGACAGGGGACACTCCTTCCCGCTCCGCCATGATGATTGGCCCCAACGACCCTCTCGTCCGAGGGCTGGCCAATCCGATCAAGCGCTTCCACGCCTCGCCAAGTGCTCCCCGCTTCAGAGGCCACGTCAGACTTTTGGCCTATCCTATTCTGGATAACCGTAGCCCCGCTGGCAATCTTGGCAAGTCCAAGTCGGAGCGCGTGGCTTCTCAGTCTGACTTTCTCGCCTCGGGTGCCGCTCCAACGGATTTCCATGTCGAGTCAGCCCACACGCGCCTTTCTCCCATGAGTTTTCCCCAAGCTGCTCCCCCGTTCAGATTGTGCCAACTGGAGCGCTGGCATTGGCTCCCCTCCCCTACCCCACGTGGCTACCGATAGCCACGCCCCCTCAGCTCCTCCCAGCTCGTGTCGTCCCCTGCCCTAAGCGCTCCTTCCCGACGCCTGCGGCCTTTCCCCTCCTCGGCGCCTCCCTGCAAGCTTTTAACCCAACCGCGCTCAGAGCTCTCTCGCATTCTTGTCTGTTTTCCCCTCCCCCTGTCCCCGTGACTCTCCCCTCTCAGTTCAGGCCGACTCTGGTTCCCCTGCCCCTGGCCTGCCAGTTTGCCTTCCATGGCTGCCAAGGCTTTTTTCCTCGAGCCCTCCACTCTCGACCTGAGCGAGTCTGCCAGGCTCTTTTCTAATGCCAAGAAATACACCCCCTTCTTCAGTAAGTTCGCAGGGGCCGACGAAGAAATCACGCAGGGATTTTTGGACACCTGGAACGACGGGGAGGTCAAAGTGAAAGGGCTTCATTTCAAAGTGTCCAAGGAGTTTCTGACTGAAGTGACGGGTCTGCACCACGAGGAGAAAGGCAGATTCGTTCGGCGGGACAAGCACAATTGGGAGGAGGAGCTCTCCCGGTTCCCGGAGCAGCAATGGGACAAGGCCAATCTCTTTCGAGCTGACCTCCCGACCCCCTTTGATGAGGCCATCATCCCAGTGATGCAATACATTACTTGCGATGACCCGGATCAGTGCCTCTACAACTTTCACCTCAGCTTCTACAATCACCTTCGTGGAGCCACGCTGGTAAGCACCCCCTGGTTTCTCCTTTATTCCTTGAGCCTCACCATCGACCGGGCCCGTAGGAACCATTCTCGGCCCTCCCATCAAGGGCTCATGGTTGTTCTGTATAGACACGCCCTAGCTAACCAGCCGCAGCTACATTGCATCCCTCCCCTGTCCTCCGTTCCCCCCTGAAGCGGCTGGCTCCCCCGTTGCTTCCCCTGCAGCGTCCAAATCCAAGGAGACCCCATCCCCTGAAGCCTCCCCTTCCCCGAAATGGCGTAGACCCACCCAAAAATGCAGAACCCCAGCTCAGGCCCCAGGCGGGGCCCCGACTCCTGGCGCAAGTTCGATCCGCAAGGGCCCGACCCCGACAGCAGCAGGGCGGCTGGCAGCTCCAAGAAGGCCAAGGTGGAGGCCCCAAAAGCCATCGAAGTCAGCTCTGACTCCGATAGCAAGTTGCAAAACTTGCCGACCAGAGCCCTCCTAGACATTACGATCAGCTCCCTGACCGCTTCTGCCAAAGCGGCTTCCTCAGCGGCCAATGCCCTGGGCGAACTCCGTCGCAGGTTGGGCGACGGCCCTGACAGGGAGGGGAGCTAATCTGCCAGGTCGGGGCCCCCGTCCAGGTCAGGCCCGACTGCAGGGCTACCTGGAGCGACGACGGGCAGTATTTTTTGGGTTATCTACTGAGCAGCTTCATGGTTTCTCCCTGTTTGGTGGCCTCAGGCCAAATTTTGTTTTGCTGGCAACATAGTTGGACGGACTTTTTGTAGGCACCAGGGCCCCTGGGCCCCGGTTTGGTTCCCAAGGGCGCAGCCCCGGTATTTTAACACCAAAATATAGCTACGACTACCTATGTACCTAAGGTTTTGGGACCCTTCAAAAAAAACCCGTTGTAAATATTATTGTTACTTATCAAAAAAAAAAAGCAATATCAAATATGTGTTAAGAAAAAACATTGCATCCATCATAAATCGCACATCTAAGCATCTAGATCACTGCATATTATCATCATCATAAATCAAATAGCTATCTAGTGCATGTCATCCATACATTACATCATATAACATCAAATTAACATAAGCATTGCATCCATGTGCATAACATAAACAAAAAATTAAAAATATATACGCAAGTACACATAATGAGCCATAAATGATTAGATCATATATATATGTGTCTCAAAGTACATTAAGAGTACAAAATGCTCGCAAGATACAACTATGTAGGTCCTAGACCTTACACCAAAATGGTACAATATACATCAAAAGATATGTACTAAGGAGGGCATGCGCCTCTAGAAGGAGAGTCACCAGTATCACCTATGTCATCCTTGCACCTCTCGTGTGAGCTGGCTTCATGTGTGCTAGAGGACTTGTGTATCCTCTCGATCCTATGATTCTGGTGGCTAGAGCTCACCAAGGACTGCCTTGTAGTCCTGGATCTGGTCCGCTAGGACCCCGTAACATGTCTATCCTCAGGTACCTCCAAGCCTCGTAGTCTGATATAGCCCTCTAGCTGAGAGATGCGAGATGTCCTCACATCGCATAGGTCATTTCCCTCCTCTACGAGGGAAGTAAGCTGTCTGACCTCTACAATAGGATCGCCACCTCCTGGCAATGTAATTTATGGAGCAACCGAAGGTCCCATTATAATCTGAGAGGATGGAGGGTCCCCCCTCTATGCCCTGAGCAGATCTCTCCATGCAATAGCCTCACCCCATTGTGTCAATGCCAAATCACATGCACTAGTGAGCTCACAGACCTGAAGCTCTATCATTGTAGCTATGCTGTAAGACTCGTGATATGCTCCTAAGTCACAGCTAGTCGCTTGTCCCGACCAGCTAGCTTCACCTCTAGACTGGCGATAGTAGTATCTCGCTCTAACTGCTGAGTCTGATACCTCCCAAGTTGACTTTGTAAGTCAGCAACCTCAGCCAGGAGTAGTCCCTCTATGCTGTCAGGAGGGACCTCACCCTCCTCGAAAGCCTCCTCATCTGCATTGATTCCCATTGGGGGCATCCTCTACTGCAGCCTCTGCACCCCATCCACCATCAGTCTATTGGCACACCTTGCGCCCATCTAGGTCAATTGCCACCTCTGCTTAGTCATCTACCCTACCTAGAGGTCCTGATCTGTACCATCATAGCATCGACCACCAAGCATCATATGTTGGGGTGGTCCCAACCCTGTCAGCTCCAGACTCTTAGAAGTCATCAGCCTCATCTCCTAATGATGCAGGCTGAATCCATGGTAGATGCGTCTCCAAGACTAGACGATTGTAAGGAAAAGGAATCTTTGGAATATCCTGCACCAGGCCAAACTGTCGTAGGACCTAAGAGTAGAACTGGTACTCTCTAATCTCGACCTTCTTACCGAGTAGCCATCTGTCTCGGTAAGCCTATCGTAATCACTCGTCAGCATTTGTCCAAGCTAGGCAATCCATGTAGGGATGCCACTCAATGTCATCCAACCTAATTGATATAAACTGTGTAATATAGTGCTCAGTATGACTAGCATGGATCCTACTTCTAAAGTCCTCATCCTCAAGAGGTCAACATGCAGCGTAGCACTGATGAACGTCATCAATGTTCATAAAGTGCAGTGGTAGATCTCTAGGATGCTCTATATTGATGTGTTGCCAACCCTAGATCTATAGCAGCAGGCTGCAACAAATCCCGTGGCAGCTTTGGTCAGTAACCTAATATAACTTCCTGTAAAGATGGCACAGTAGGGTGCTCCCCTAGGTTAATTGTAGTGGCTGATCTGCGAAGATCTAAGTCACTCTCCTGATAGTGGCTAGGAGGTTCCAGGGAATCCTCGTGCCCAAGGAGTCTGGAAGAACAACCTGCACCACCAGGTGCATAAAGATGGTCTCCCTCACGGAGAAGATCTGCTCACCCTGCCAGTATAAAATATGAACTCCTCCGTGATCGATCTTCTGTTGAGCCTCCTGGCTTCGATCGTCGAAGATCACATAAAAAATAGGCCCCTTAGCCCCAAAAGTAGAAGAGGTTATGGCCTCGCCATCAATATGGATCCTAAAGATCCGGTATACATCCTCTAGGGTAATAGTCATTTCACCTGTAGGCAGGTGAAATGTGTTGGTCCGCGCATTCCAACGATGGGCCAACACAGTCAGATAATCCTGATCCAACCTAATCGTGAGTAGATCCAAGACGTAGCCAAATCTGATGGCTTCGAACCATCTTCGCTCCTCGGGAGTGAGCTATCCGTGGAGAGTCTTAAGAATGTCTAGCTCGGGCTCTAGAGGTCCATGTCTAAAATAAAATCATGGCATAAGAGGAAATCTAACTAAAAATACAAAAAAAACATTTAAAAACGACCTAAAAAGCGTCTAAAACATCTAAAAACTAATAAAAGTACAAAAACATGTCATCAGGCAGTCATAAAAATAAAAAATGTCACTTAGACAAGTCAAAAATGCATTAATTAGCATTAACTGCCTATAAAACCTTAGGAAAATTAAAAATTTGATAAAAAATTCTTAAAGTTAGCGAACCGTGGATCAACCCTACGGTCCGCATGCGGTCAAAAATTGATCGTTGGGAGTTTAAATTCAAACCTAGCTGGTACTTGCAGTCTCCAACTAACATCCGGCTAGGGTAATTCCCCCCACTGAAAAAACAAAAAATATATATAAAATAAAACCTAAACTAGCCTAATCTAACATGAGGTTTGTTACCGACAGTTTAATTAGGGTCGATTAGCCCATTACTTAATGAGGTTAATTTTACTGGTAATGGATGCGAGGTCTCGATTTTGAATTACCTTGCCCTCGTCGCAGCCTCGATTGGATGAAGCTTGCCCAGGGTCTGCCATCGTGCGGTGTGTAAGGTGTGGGTGTAAAATTTTGGTAGGATTTCAGGTCAGGTTTAAGTTGTCACTTTTAGAGCTCTGCAATTGTCAATCACTGTCAAGGAATAATGAGGCAAATTTGAAAATTGAACCTTTTATAAGCTTTTCTTATTTCACACGGACCGCGGTTGACACTCGCGGTTCCCAAAAATTGCAACAAGTAACCGCTAGACCCTAGCTGCGGTTTGCAACTGGTAGCAAATTTAGTCAAAACCCACCGTGGGAAGGTCTAAAGAGGTAAATTAATGACTTCCATTGGATCAAATTTTCAAAAAGAGCAATCAATGTTGCAAATTTGGTGATGTTCAATTACCAGGATCAATTCAAAAATTCAAAATTAACAAACAAAAAAAATCAAATAATTTAAAAGCCAAATGCACCTCGTATCCAATTATTTACCCTATACACTTGGCGGTTGCAGCGACTTATGATCCATGCAATCCGACAAGATGAGTAAATTACCATAAAGACATTTGGGGCAAAATTTGTCATCATTGATCTGATATGCTTTTTTTTAATCCCTAAGAAGGCCTTCGCGGTTGGACTTTTCCATGGGAACGAGGTGTTGCATGTCATGTATCATATGACATCTTTTCAGTAAATCATCGATAACCTGATTCAACATAAATCTAATTGGAGTTGTCTCATTTCGATTCCCTAAGACGGCTATTGTAGCCCGATTGCTCCATGGGATAGGAATGTGCAATTATTATTAATAGTTGGAATCAAAAGTTGAACTAGGCCTAGCCAAGGCATTAATATGCTCAAATCTAAATTTGTTCAGATCATCCATGGTGGTCAAGCGACATCATCGCTTTAATCATTGTAATTACCCTCATCGACTCGTCGCTTAAGGGGGTAGTCATAATATCAAATCATAATCAAAATTAACAGAAGATCCCAGAGATTGTAGATCCCTTGATCTTGTCAAAATTGCATTCGTCCTTACGAATCATTGTCAACAACTATCATAATTTTACCCCTTTGATTGGGGTAAATAGCAAATATGATAATTTGTTTGTATCTCTTCTCCTTTCGGTTATATAGGCCTAACTCCTATTGTAGCATCAAACGCTACCCGAATGCCTGATGGCGAGTGTAAGCTTTTCAAAATATAAGTCTTTCACCCAGTTGGAAGCAATGATTCTAGGATGCGCGTCCTTTTGCTGGACCTGGGGCATCTAATGTTGATCTGACTAATGATCATCATAGAACCTTAGGCATCATTTTAAGAGGTATATTTTTTTCTCACGCGTTGTTCGATCTCACAACGCATCTCAAAAGGGGCATCTATAGACACATAAAACACATCATGTTGAGGGCGACTACTCATATGGACATGCTACAAGAACATATGGAGGATCTTGGACAGACTCCAAGATAGAGCAGTGGTTCTAACCACTCAATTTGGGCTCCTTGGCCTAATTAGTCTGAACCGTAGCCCAGACCTGCGGTCTACAGGATGAACCATAGCTGAGACCTACGGTTTACAGTCTAGACCGCAGTTGTAACCTATGGTCTTAACTAAAGTTCAGTTGGCCTTCATCCAAGCCAAATCGGTTTGAATAACCATTTGTTCTAGAAGACAATGGTTAGAGGACAAAAGTTTTCGATACAACTATCCTAACCACCCCTTCTTGATATTGGCTTCTCCATGAAGCCACCCCTAGCCCTGGGACATCCTATAAGTACCCTTGAGAATTAGGGCAAATAAAGAGAGTGCATTTTGGAGATCAAAGCAACGAAGCCCTGTCGACTTGTGGACTCACTTGAGTGCATAGAGAGAGCCTTGTTGTCATCCCCATTGTCAATTTGTCAAACATCATGACGAATTAGGCCATGGATGCCCTAAGGACCTAGGAGAGCCAAAAAATGCATATCCGAGAAAACGGAGGCCCCTTACAGTGAATCAAACACCAAACTTGTCAGAATGACATCAAAGGTGACCCTTGAACATCAATTGGACAAGGAGGCCAAGCCCACTGCCCCTGATTCTAAGGGCAAACTCACTTGAGTGCTAACCACGGATTTTAACCGCGGTTTATAGTGTAGACTACGCATCAGTGTTGTGGTTTGCAACAGAGGTATCACCACCTTACTGTTCTCATTTTTTCCCATTTAACTAGATTAGATTAGTCATTCATATGGTTAGATTGTAGTTTTAGAGACTTATGATCGATAGAATAGTATTTTTGCTAATTTGTTTTCATCATAATAGTTTAGATGCTAATGGTTTCTTTTTACGCTATAATGCTTCATTTCGAGCAATTGATTCCATAGATTGATAGTTGTGCTCTTCATTTACATATTTCCATCAATCTTGATATTATTTGCATATGTCTAGCATAGTTTACTCATTTTCTTGATTTGATGTCATTATACTATTTTCATGCTACTTGTCTTTAAAGGGCCTCATCATGAGAGGTTGCCTATGCTTTTGACATTCTTGTGTTGTTTCTTGATCGTAGGAAACATGTTTCTAAGGAGCTACAACCATTCATTTCCTTCCTCAACGCGAAGAAGAGGTTCACTCCACCCTAGAGCAGTTCGTGTCACCATAAGGGCGTGATAGTGCATTTCACCCCTAAGGGGGATTGAAATAATTGTAATTGTGTATCAAAATAGAGTATCCCTAAGAGGGACTTACTTGTAATCAGACACTCATTGATTTTAATGGAATAATGGAAGCATTTCTTGTAATTTCTATGTATTTTGTCCATTTATGTGTTTGAATATCAATTTTTCTTTGTTTATGCAATTACAACATTTCGAGTGCATGCCTTTTTGGTCATACAGTAATCTCATTCATGTGTAATATATCTCTTCATTTTGAATCCCAACATTGGTATCACTATAAATACCCCTCAATGAGTGATCATTTGTGATTATGAGTGTGAATAAAATATGACATTGGGTTGCCTATGTGCACCCACCTTTCATTTCTTCTCGTCGTCTCTCTCCTTCTCTCTACTTCATCTACTATGTTATCTTTGATTCACTCCTACTTTTTTGCATGTGATTATGGTGGATGCATGCTTCATAATGTTTATATGTTTATAGAAAATATTATGGATTCAAACATAGTATTAGAGTGAGTACCAAATCTACATCACTCATCAACGAAAAATAATTATTCTTTGGCGATCGAAGACATCACATCCACCTCAAAATTCAAGTTGTGAATTTTATTTTATTTTTTAAATTTGAATTAGTGTCTCCCACCACTTTTCCCACTGAAATTGGACTCTTTTTCATGTTTGTTACACATGCATAACTTACACTTTACCATCATGGCTCCCCAAAGCCAAGTGCAAAATCAATAATTACGCTAATGGGGATAGTGTGATGGTAGAATTGCTTTGTATCAGCCAAGAGGTGATGGTTTCAAATCTAGGGCATGTCATTTTACGCTTTGAACATCTATCAATTTTTTGTCTAGGGAAATCTTCCTCTTCGTCTACATCAAAGGAAGTGGCACAACAATAGGGTCAATGAATTTTAAAGGGAAAGGAATAGGTTCAAATCCCTAGGACTCAACCATTGCAAGTAATTTTTTTGTTACCAAAGTATGCATATGTGTCGAAGTGGATCTTGTATTTGTACTCCAAGGCTAATATAATGGTGTAGTGGTTGGATTTCTCCCTTGTTTGGATTATATAATTGGTTCGAATCTTGATAATATTTCTTTTGTACAATCTATCCAAAGGAGTATCAAATAAAAAATTCTCGTTCTCTTATATTCAAATGGATCTCTGGTAGGAACCTAGGGTTCCTAGCACATAAATTGATAAATAAATAAATAATAACCTAAAACTAAAAGAATCGCTTTTGGATTGTCGGGAAGTCCCTTCAATGTTTTAATAAATGTTTTGTATAATATTTCATGGATATATTAAATGATAGAATCACATAGTGTCTTATACCCCTTTAGGGTTATGAGTGAAGAGTCACCATGCTTCCTAACCCTAACCCTAATCTTATAATAATATAATAATTAATATAATTAATTATTATATTATTTATTAATATAACCATAGGATAACATGTATTATTATTATTATTAATTAATGTTAGGATAGTATCCTAACATGCCATCCCTCTTTGAAGAGCTTTGTCCTCAAAGCTAGAAAAATTTGGAAATATGCTTCTACAAAGTTTGCCAATCTCAATATCACAGGCTTCTTGTAGTTAAGTTTGTCTTTAAAAAAAACTCAATTGTCACACTATAATGCACATTAACATCGGCCACTTCTCGTCTATTCACAACTTCTTTCTCTAAATAGTTGGTTAATTAAACCTTTGAAAATCCTTAACGAGGCAAATGCCTTATTTCTCCTAAGGTTTAGAACTTGTTTGTTAGAGATAAAGAACCTCTTTGTATTGCCACTCCCGGTAGTATATGAATAATGCTATCTTGTATTATTTATGGTCCATATTCTTCTTTTCTCGTTTCGATAACAATTTCTAAAGAAATACCTTTTTTTTTTTTTTATACCATGGGATCTAAGAATTCCCAATATTTTTTAGAATAACAGTGCTCTATATTGTTTAGTGCATAGGACAAACACGATGTGCAATCTTCTATGGAGATGGTCTTTCTTCTAAGTTGTGATCGTGATAGTTGGTGAATTTGATTGTGAGATTTTCCTCCATAGTATGTTTGATGAAATAAAAGGGCTCTATGAATTCGTTAAGTGTGGCCATCTACCAAGTGTCTGTTACCAACTTGAGTGCCATGTGCCTATGAATTTCTTCAATGTGGCTCGATGCTTGTAAGCTTACATGTCGGTAAGCTGTACACATAATACCTGCAAACTATGTACACTTTCAATGAAATGAAAACAGACCCATCTATCAACAATCATCATTTCCATTAGTAGTCACTACTCAGTAGTCTTTATATCATCTTATTTTGAAGTTCATATCGTATCCAAACAAAATGGAACAGTTTTCACTTCAGTTTTTTTTTTTTTTTGAACGTAGACAAAATATGATATAGATACCTAATTGTCCTTCTAAATTGTATACAAAAAGCTTCCATTTGAACCTTATAAGAAGAGACAACAGTTATAAAGCTTCTCTTTTAACTTTACTGATTTTAACCGCCAATGATATAAGAGTCCATCTTAAATCTTATTGATGAACACCGGTAATAACTAATGTTCACCACAACGAAAAAGGGCGGCCTTTTCTGCACGTAGGCTATGATATATTCGTCTTGTTTATTTTTGAGATAATTTGTTGTCATTCTGATTCAACTTTAGTGTATCCCATCACTTATATGTTATCATTGAACTAATGCTCTATTGGCACCTCCATTAATCTTTTCTTCTCAAACTCGTTCAAAATTTTCAATGATCACGAGATGCTGCAAAAAGACATCCCTAGGATGAAATCCATGAATAGATAGAAAAAAATATTTTGAATAGACAAATCCCTCGTTCGTTCTCCATGTCTGGCAGAGTATGCGCACAATAGATATTATCACCCATAACTTAATCGATGTGTTTTAGAACCGACTACCGTGTTTGACGTTCGTTCGCAACACAGGAGTGTGAGAGCTTGTAAGGAAGAACTTTTTCATGGCACTTAGAATTTAAGGGAAGCCAAATGTATTTTTGTTTTTAATTTCTTATTTTACGTTTGAGCAATCATCTAGCTTGGCAGTGTGGTTGGTGTGGTATGCAGTTGGCCTGCAATTTTTGGACCGAGTTGTTGCTAGATTTCATCTTTGAAGTGGAGAGATCGTTCATCATCACTGGTCTCCTGGTTTGGATGGTCACGGTGGGCTTAGGCTTTGAACATGGCTTCGATGATGTGATTCCCATAAAGCCTGTGGTTCCTCACATTTTTAAACACATATGTTTTGTTATATCTCAGGCTCGATTTCCCTTTCGAAGAAGAGTAAGCTTGAGTTACTGACGAAAATCTACCCAACAAAACTCTAAAATATGGCATTGAATTTGAGATGGATGCTCACAAAGCTTTATATTCTGTCCATTATCTCGTGATTTGTTCCAGGTTTTTGTGAACCGAATTAAAGACGTGAACCACTGTTTTATACCGTCCACATTTTTCAAAACCAAAAATTGATGATGAAAGGATTCATACTGAATGTCACTAAGAATGAATGACAGTGCATGGCGTTGGTCCTCACATGTAGATTCAGAAAATTTTGACAAGTCCTTCACTTTATGTGCCCAATTGTTTGAATTACCACCAAACCGAGCGACCATTTCAATCAAATAGAAAGGATGGTAATGGTACTTTATAATTTTTAAATACGAATTCAACTGCAGCCAGACAATTCCACAAAGAAGGATCATTGACACTGCATAGGAAATGGGAAATGGCGGAGGTGGCCATGGAGGCGGACGGGCAGGGCTGCATTCCTTAGATTTTGTTTCTTTTGCTTTTGCAATCTGAAATTCACCCGCAACTAATTTGGAGCTATGAGAATACTCAAATGTAACCTCGTTGGGAATGATGTCCTTCACGAGGATTGGACCTCCTAAATTTTGAGAAACAGTTTTAGTAGCACCAGGTGAAGGAGAGAAATAAGGAGCTTTAGTGGATGTTAGTGCAATGGAAATAACTTTATGATATTGAGCACCTTGAGCCTCTATTTTGTTTGCATAGGTGATACTAGGTTGGCTTCCACTTTGATATGCATTGTAATTTTTAGAAACTTTCGTTTCTTCCTCTGCATTAAAAAGAACATTGCAAACAACATTGGAGATATTGCAAACAATATTGGAGATATTTTTAGGGTTTGGATTTTTTTTCGTTCTTGGGGAGTGCAATGGGTACCCTCTGGGATTCCCGGGTTATGGGCTCTTCCTCCACCTGGGATTCCATGGCTATGGGATCCTCCTCTACTTGAGATTCCATGGCTAGGGTCTCCTCTTGCATTTCCATTAAATATTGTATAATACGATTCGAACGTTCCATTTGTTTTTTTTGTTTTTGTTCAATCATTCTTCTAATTTTTGCAATGTCATTTTTCATTTCCTTGACCAATATGGTTGGATCCATAAGGCTATGATACCAGATGGTAGGAACCTAGGGTTCCTAGCACATAAATTGATAAATAAATAAATAATAACCTAAAACTAAAAGAATCGCTTTTGGATTGTCGGGAAGTCCCTTCAATGTTTTAATAAATGTTTTGTATAATATTTCATGGATATATTAAATGATAGAATCACATAGTGTCTTATACCCCTTTAGGGTTATGAGTGAAGAGTCACCATGCTTCCTAACCCTAACCCTAATCTTATAATAATATAATAATTAATATAATTAATTATTATATTATTTATTAATATAACCATAGGATAACATGTATTATTATTATTATTAATTAATGTTAGGATAGTATCCTAAAAATCTCCATGGAACAATGATTGGATGACGCACTTAGTTCACATGGGTGGGTGATTTGATCCCCACAAAGAATATTTTTAAAGAAAACACATTATGCCATGTGATAGAAGGTTTACGTAGTATATGGTTGATGGCTTCTCTTCATCTCCAACTAGCACATTTGGCATAGTGGTTGGTAAGCATGCTTGTGGTTGAAAGGCTTTGGGTTCAATACTCGACGTCATTTTTCTTTTCTAAGGTTTGCATCTACCAGTAATATTATTTGCTTCCCTTCTCTGAATTAGTCAAAGGCATGCGTGGCGCATCAATTCTCCCATTTGCTTAAGGGTGGAAGGTTATATGATCGAGCCTCATCAATTATGAACATATAAATATGCAATACATACACACACACATATAAGTTTTCCTAGCCAGTAAAACAAGTCAATTTGTCAATCTGTGATTTGCAACCAAAGGAGCATTATCCAATCTGATTGTGCCAAGTGGTCAAAATTGATTCGATATTTTTTAAAGGTTTGAAAAATTTATTTTTCTTTTGATTTAAGTTATAATACACCAAATCTTTCTAAGTCCATAAGCTTTTCATACAAAAGCGTTTGGAACCCATTTAGTTTCTAGATTGCATGATTTTTCAAGCTCTACGTAGTGGTAACATCAATTCATAGACTTGTTATAAATTTATGTGCAAAATGGATTCTTAGGGTATGTTATTCATTTAAATAGTAGGATTACTCATAAGCAAGAATATTTGGTTCATCTTCAATAATGAATTGAAAGAAGGTCTTAGTGATCATGAACTTGGTAAAAGGAGGAGGAAGCTCTTAGACTCTTTTTCATGTTAGTTGAACCAAATGCACTTTTCTACATAGATAGAAAATTAATCCTATCAAGGTATGGTCTACTTTGAAAGATATCTATGGAAAATTAAGTGCTAGCAAATTTAATAGAAAAGATATAGATCTTTCCAATTCCAAAATGTTTCGACTTTAATAATGTTGAAGACTACATATCTCACTTCAAATCTCTAAAATATGACCTAGCTATGACAAGAGGTAAGGTAAATGGTGATGAAGAGTATGTAAAATCTATTATTTCCAATGTTTCTCCCCTTTTTCATACAATTGGTTTGGTTCTTTATGTAAATGTTATGACTACCAAGGATCTACAACCCATCTCTTTTGAAGGACTTTTTCAACTTCTGATTCATTAAGAAGTTGCAATAAAAATTTTTGGACCTCTTTCTTATACACATGCTCATCCAAAAGACTTCAAATCAAAGGAATCTAAGTCTTAGTTGTACAAGGACAAGTCTAATGTTTTAAAGGAGTCAAATACTTGTGAGTATTGTAAAATGGACACTCCACAAAAATTGTATTACAAGTTTGAAGATATCTAAGACAAAATTCTTAAGGGCTGGACATTACTTTCTGATGATGAAGATGAGAATGAAGATGGTAAAGCATAGACCCACTAGAACATCTATTGTGGAGAAAGGTATTACCTCTTATGCCTTCTCTTCTTGGCCCCTTAACTCATAATACAGGGAGGTGTTGAAATATGTGTAATTTGATCTTGTTAGGCCAAGGGCAAAAGTGTGAAGATGTGCTTATAAGAACTATTAATGTAACATATGGGTATGTGTTTATGTAAGACTATGGGCATTCATAATTTATGTTAGTTGACAAACATGTACATGTAAGCCTAAAGATAACTTTCACATTTCAACCTTAGTGATATTGGTTAATTCACCTTTATGGAAAACCTTGCTTAAAGGGTATAATTCATTATTATTTGATGGTAAGTTAACCTTAAAGTCAAGTCAATGTCGGCTTGAGGTTAACTACTTATTACAATTTTTGTATCACTATAAATACCCCTTAATGAGTGATCATTTGTGATTATGATGTGAATAAAATGCGATATATTGGATTACCTATAGGCACCCACCTTTCATTTCTTCTTGTCGTCTCTCTCCTCTCTACTTTATTTATTAGAGCTATCTTTGATTCACTCTATTTTTTTTTTTTGTATTTTATTATGGTGAATGCATGTTTATAAATGTTTCTAGAAAATATTATGGATTCAAACAAGGCACACATAAAAGGTCCATGATATCATTTTCTTTAGAAACTCTCACCTATAAGAAATTTGCTTTGGATTATTAGCTAAAGAAATGTTGAGACCTTAGGGAGGGCTTCTTCCAAGGGATATATTTGAGACTAGAAAATTCTTATTGGTTTAAAGCCTTATATCTCAACTTGACCAAATACCCACCATATTTTGATAAGTTCTAAATCAACATAACCTTTTGTTTAAAAATGGGTAAATAAAACTTTTGAAGCTTGTCCACTATTTCTTTGAGTTCCTCTCCCTCAACCATGTTGCTAATAAAAATCCATGATTTGAAATTGTTGCTCATATTATGATATTTTTTTATCTTCAAACCTGTGCAAGCTAAACATATTGAGCAAATAGCCATCATTTTGGATTAGAGATAAGAGTATAAGAATTCAACCAAACATTATGACAAAATTTTGTTAAATCTCCCTTGTTGACTAACCACCTAATATGTTTGTTTGTCAATTACAAAATATGATATGGATTTTCATGTTGTTGAGCCCTTGGGTAGGATTTGTTTATTAAAAAATTGTTTTACACCAATAAAACCTTTTTCTAAGCAACATTTCTACTCAACTCTTTCCTTGAATTTATAATCTCCAACCAGGTTTTGCTCCTAATGCCAAACTCATAAGTTTACAATTTCGTAAACCCATTGCTCTAGTATTCTTTCCCTTGCAAACCCTAATCCACTTATAAAGTGCAAACCTAATTTTTTTTTCTTAGGTCCTTTCCAAACAAAATCTCATTCAATTCTATCAAATTTACATGTTACACCTTTTGATAATCTTGAAATTAACTTCATATATAAAGATAGATTACAACGTGGTCTTTATGAATTGTAGTCTTATAACCATGGAAAAGAATTGGAGTCTGGAAGAATGATATGATAGGTCGGAATCCTGTTATCTTTTGCAAACTGTTACTAAGTAGTTCTTTCCTGAGATTAAATAATTTCTGGATGAAAAGGACAATATATATCTGAATAATTCCTGGATGCAAAAGAAAATCTATTGCAATAAAAATATTTATAATTAAAATAATTAATAACAATTAAATAAAAAAAATGCATGTCTTACCCAATGCCATGAACTCAACTAATAAAATTTGGTCGAGGTTTAAAACAAATACCTTTATTAAAATCTTGTCAAACAACATATATAAATAAAATTATAAAACTATCAACATATAACACGAACATATTTAAAAAAAAAAAACAAAGTACAATGGTAGCACAAGTGAGACCACACTCTCTAAGGGCACAATGAGACCTCCTTTGTGATTTGAACATGAATAGTCTGCATAACAATTTAATGACATAATAAAAAGATGTTCCAACAAATACAAACATACATCTTTTAATCTTAAATAATCAATTTATTAAATAAATAAATATATATAAACATATACCTTGCCTCAGTCCTTATCTGAAGTTTCTTTATCACCAAAATATTCCACATCACACTCTCACAATGGCACTTACATTTTAACGTTATCGCACGCAGCCAAGGGATTATCTCATACAATGCCAAGGAAAAAACACCCAAAGATCCAAAATTCCGAGCGGAAAAAATTTATGAACTCATGTGGGTGATCAACTTGCACTTTCTACGAGTCAAATATGTGGGGAGACGTGCACAATTTCTCGCAAATTTTTTATTTGGTGCTGAAAGGGATGCCTCGAATATATACCCACCTTAAAATTTTTGCCACAAATGAATACTCAATATATATAAATTAAAATTTTAGAGGGCCCTAATCAGGCTAAAAAAGCCAGACCAATGTGGTTTGCTGGCTGACTGGCATATACACATTGTGTATATCCTTCCGTATCCTTACAATATAGTCATTGTCTATATCATAGGCCATTGCATTCCCCCCCACCGTGGTCGCATCGATCCCGCTATGTGGGTGTTGTTGCCCATATACTCATTGTGTATGTCCTGAGAGCTGGATTTGGATTTCGTTTAGCAGAGAGAGGGAGCTGATTGATGGGTCATGGGCATCTGTGTCTCCAAGAGATCGAAAGTTGATACGTCTGTCATCAGCACTGGTACCCAATCTGGTAAGTTTGACGGCTTCCTGTGTGTGTTTTTCCTGTGGTGTGAATTGGGTATGGATTTGTTTGATGTTTTTCAATGGAATTCTTTGACGGGGATTGGTGACGAGGGGAAACAAAGACAAATATTGTATACCCACAAAAGGATTGCACTTGAAAGAGTAGGATAACAGGTGGTCAAACCAAGGTGGAGGTTTTTTCCGCACTTTTAGGAATGAATTTGCATAGGTCATGTGGTGCAGTTTTGAGGGCTAAATGCCAAGTGTGGGGCAATTACTTACATTACTGTTGCCTTTAAATTAGCAGCTGGTCAAACTGCACTGCAGCAATGGTGCAGCTTTTCTCTATTTTCTGGGAAGGAATCTGTATTGTTGATGTGATGCAGTTTCTTTTTGATGAGCAACACTATACTAGTTGAAAATGTAGGGCAGTTGTAAAGGAAAATTTCCTTCTGTAATAACCACAAGGGGATTGTCCTGAGAAAAACTGGTGGTCAAACTGCATTGTATCAAAGGTGAGGATTTTTCACTGTTGATGGGGTGCAGTTTTGATGGACAGTTATCCTATATCTATAAATATGAGGCAAAGTATGAAGGTTCATGTAACCCAAAATGGGATTGCCCTAAAGTACATTGTGTGGAGGGTGGAGGTTTCCTCCATACTTGTACAAATGAATTTGCATTGTTGAAGTGGTGCAGCTTTGATGGTTAAAAGGCAATACCAACAAGAGGATTGGCCTTCAAATAGGAAGATAACATGTGATCAAACCGCACTGCATCAGGGGTGCAGGTTTTCTCCAAATGTTTAGAAAGCGTCAAGGAATTTGCATTGTTGATGTGGTGCAGTTTTGATGATTAGCCATTCCTTGAAATTGAAAACATGTGGGCAATTTTCAACATAAATTATGGGTAATAGGTGTTTTTGTTTTGTTTGCATTTTTCATTTGAAAAGAACAAGGTAACAAACAGATCTGCTTGTGCCATGCATTTATAGAGATTAGAAACACATGGAAACCAATATTCCCTACGATTAGCAGTAATCTAGTTTTTTGCTTATATATATATTTCTTTCGAACACAAGCTAACAATGACCTGTTTGGTGCTTTGCATTAATGAAACAGCTGAAAGCAAAATTCCCAATGATAGCGGCAAACCATTGGCTGTTTCCCAGACAGCCTCTTCTAGTGGAACCACCGCCAATACGGAAAGCATTCCATCCACTCCTAAAGTGGAGCAAGAATTGAGATTGTCATCCAAGTTGAGAAAATTTGCATTCAGTGAGCTGAAATCTGCCACAAGGAATTTCAGGCCAGAGAGTGTACTTGGTGGAGGCGGGTTTGGCTATGTATTCAAAGGCTGGATAGAAGAGAATGGCACTGCCCCTGTGAAGCCTGGGACTGGCCTCACTGTTGCTGTCAAAACACTCAATCCTGATGGGTTGCAAGGTCACAAGGAATGGCTGGTAAGAAATGTAGCACAATTTGGCCTTTTTATTGTTTATTTGTGTTTTGCCGCTAGGATTACAGAATTTGGAAATCATAAGTCATAAATTTCTTGAACTTTACGATTTGGATTACGTAGGTATGCTTAAAGCCGTAATGAAATAAGGTCATGAGGTGGATAGCAGTAGAAAACAACACTATGCCAAATGGTTGTGGTCAAGTGGCAATGATTATGTGCTTTGAAAGCTTAGACTCAGTCAACGTGTCTTGACATTCTTTCTGTCTACTACATTAATGTGGGAATCAATATTCAAGATGGTGGAAGTTCTGGTGAACATGTTTGCCCATGGATGGATCTATCTAGTCAAAGCCAGGTGCAAGATTTGTGTAAATTTGACAGAATAAAACCCCCTTAGGCTAGCTTCCTTTGAGGGATCTTTCACTAAAGATAACGAATGATCAGCTGAGTGCCCATGATGGTTGAATGCTTATTGAAATGAAGGGATGTTTGGATCATTAGTCAGACAAATATGCAGAGAGGGATATGCTACTTAAGATTTATTTGGGCCAATGGATGGATTTGTGTTTCAGTAAACTGATGCTTTTGTTCTTGTTCATATGCAGGCAGAAGTTAACTTCCTAGGCCAACTACACCATCCTAATCTGGTCAAACTGATTGGATACTGTATAGAAGATGATCAGAGGCTGCTTGTGTATGAATTTATGCCCAGAGGCAGTTTGGAAAATCACCTTTTCAGAAGTGAGTAACTTCCCTTTTCTTTTAGTGTCCTTGCTGTAATGATTGAAGCTTGTTTCACATGATTCTCGTGGAAATTTATAGTGTATTAAGCTTTTCCATAGTCGGTATTAACAGTTGTGTATCAGCTTGTTTGTGAGATTTTTTAAAAAGGAGTTATGGGCATTTGGCATTTGGTGGCCATGGTTATGGTAGTGTTGTCTTCCAATCAGACAAGAGAGAGAAAAATCAATTTGATTCTCTCAACTGTGTTGGAACACTTGATTAATTGTTGTTCCTATTCAAATGCTAAGCAAAACTGTATTGAAAGAATTTGTTTGCATCTTGAACTGATCAATTTCCTATTCATTACTTCTGGAAAACATTGCATTTCCAAAGTTTGAAGATTTAATTGCGCTATATATTACTTTGCAATATGGCAAAGATTGGTATAAAGTTGATCCTTGAGATGAGGAATTTAATTTCTTTATTATTAGATACACCATTTTTAAATGTAGACCTGATTTGGATTTACGGTTTTGGCAGGATTCACCTCATAGCCATTAGTTGGGTCGTTTCATGTGCTGCTAGGTAGATAAGTAGGAGTTAAATGCCATATAAGTATGAAGTGATAGGGACGATGACAATTTAGATGACTAAATGGATAGGTAGTGCATAAACATGTTTGGTTCTTAGAAAGATTTGCAATAATGTGGTGATTTTTGTTATCTTTGATGCTTTCAGAGGAGGGTAGAGTTTTAGTTGGTATTACTGCTTTTACAATTACTGGAAAAGTATTGAATGGATTTCTTAGTAGAAGGCATGCCCTTGCTGCTTTTCCTTATTTTATTTTTTTCATCTCTTATGTTGCAGATATAGTTTTTCTACCAGTGTTTAAGGTCTTAAGATTTCTGTGGATTAGGATAGACTAGAGAGACCTTATCTGCTTTAAGTCTTTGCCCATGCATATCACTGACAGATATATAAGCTGCTGCTTTGATGTTGTTGTTTTCTTGCCATGTATCTGCTTAAGCTATATTATGGATTACATCAGCTTCTTTTCCAGAAAACTAGCCGTAAATAGGACACACACCCCAGATTTTCTTTTTTGTTTGCAGGATTTTTATTGCACAAACGCCAAAGATTCATTTTTCATATAGATTATTCTGGCCATTAACTATTAATGTTTATTCTGTTCATTTTGAAATTCTTGCCACCAATAAATACAAATTGTTTTTAAGGAGAAAATTTATTTGCAAAGATTTTTGTTATAGTGATTTGTTGTTTTTTAGTGAGGAGGGGTTCATATGCCAAGGATTAATATGATATAATTTACCAATTAGGTAGAAAAGGACTATAAGGGCATGGCCCCCCTACTTATGTTCTGCAGGGAAGGCAATGCATGAAAATGTATAATTCTGAGGGAACAACACTTGCCTTGAATTCGTGGACTGAAACAGAAAGTTTATTCATTTGAGATAAGACACATTTTGGTTGAAGTTAATCTTGGGCCAAGTGGATATGTTTTCTTTGGTTCAAATTTGAATGTTGTTTTTGCATTTGCATTTGCAAAATGAAGAAGCTGCATGTTTTGTTTTGTAGTCGTTGATAGTATTTCTTAAATAAGCCATAAAACTGTGTTTGCTTGCAGACTAGTATATTTAGGAATGCCATGGATTTCAGAAAGACTTTTTAATTTCATCAGAGGAAGTGTCCTTGAAAGTCATTTTCCTGCATTGTATATCTTAAGTTTTACTCATTAACAAATTGTTTCATTGCATGGGAAGGAAGTTACATATGTCAATAGAGTGTTCATTCACTATAACACTTTATATCTAAATGAATGAACCTCGCCTGCATAAAAGACAAAAGGTATTCTTCTTTTCTAGCTGCAACAGGCTAGATTTTTGTAGGTATATTTATTCTATGGTCAACATTCATTTAATCCTTATTGCTTCTTTTTCCTTTGTTTTTGAGTAGTCGGCATGCATATTTGAATGTTTGCTTGTTTGTTATATCAAAATATATTTATGATTTGGACACTTAGTTATTTGAAAGGATGAAATTGTACATAATCCTATCTATAATCTATTTTTAGCAATATAAAGTTAAATTGGCAAATACATTATTTACACAGTAACAAATACACTCAGGTATTACTTAAAAATATGGTTTGTCTTTCTATTTTTGGAGCTTCTATTTTTTGTTTTATGTCTTGAGAATAAGGCAAGGTACTGAAATTGCATTTGAAGTTTGGATGTGCAAACATTAAAATTGAAACTAGCAAATTAATTTATAAATCATTTTATTTTAAAAATTATTGTATAATGTCTTATGTTCACCTTTGTAATTGCCAGTGCCCACCCTATTGCCTGTGGAATTACAAGCATTATTTCTGCCTTCTTTTTTAGTTTGTGGTGAGAATGGGAATCACCAATTTGAGCAGAGGAAATGTACAGGGAAAAGACATGTTGCATTCTTAGAAGAAATGCCAAAGAGTAGATAACAAATAGCACCGAGGCATGAAATGCCAAGGTTCATCTGCAAAGGATTTGGTAAATATGAAGGAGGATAATATGGCATGAAGGAATTAGAACATAATGGAAGGAAGACAGAGGAAGGACAAGAAAGGACCCAAGATAAATATGTGAAAGGGCAAATATGTCAAAAAGAGAAAAAAAGAAGAAACCATAAAAATGAGAGAAGTTAGTATAGTTGAGAAGGATAGGGAAATGCATTTGAAAACTTATAGCTATTAGGAAGACAAGGAAAAGAAATCAATAAGATTGAAAAATATTATTATGTTGTTGATGAATTGTAGAAGAAAGAAAAAGTTAGAGGTGTTGAAGAAAGAAATAAAGCAAAGAATCGCAGACCACCACGAAGCCAATGCTCATTTGGGTAGGGCCTGCCTTCCCTCAAGGCTTATGGAGGTGATCTGATTGGATTCTACTAGATAGTTGATGGGTGATTCTCCCAATGAATGCTTGTAAACCCTGGGTGATGAAGATTTTCTTGGAAACAACCAATGCCTTTTCCCCAAGCCATGTGTTGGATTGAGTTAATAAGTAAGGGGCAACATTTTGCTCATGAGTCAGACAGATTAAAAATAAAAACTCTAAAAATCAAAGTAAAGAATTGTGGAGGTAACTGGGAATTGAATTACAAATCTCAAAGTCAAAGGAAGGAATTGTGGAGGTAACTAGGAAGTGGAATGTTTCAGTATGAAGTTTGAACAAAACTCGAGAATAAAGAAAAATTTGAAAGGATGTTCAACAAACATGATGCTGATAAAGGAACATGTTCTAGTAAGACCAAGTAAGATGCAATGATGCAAAGAAAATAAAAGAAGATTTTAAAGTTATAAATGACCAAGAAAGGAATAAAAAAGAAGCATTACAAAAGAAAAGGAAATACATGGAAACTAGAATATTAAGTGTTTGACAAGTCAGTTGAAGGCACATACATAGACAAAATGTATTTGCCAACAAGTAAGATATGCATAATTTTGTCTTTATACATTAAGAGATACCCAATGTGCCATATAAGTTACCATATTCAGCATTCTTATATGTGTGTATCCATAGATACGACACGTCTTGGATACCATATCTAAATGTATTACACAACCACATCTAATCCAGATGTCCATACCTAATACATTTGGATATGGCCTAGACATGTCTAGAGTCGTATCCATGAGATGAGACTAGAAAAAGAATATACCTTTCTTTTACAACGAAGCTTTTAAATAGGGAAAACTAAATTCCAACAAGATGCATCTCGGGCTTGTATACTCGTAGAGATGCGTCCCCCAGGGGACAAGGATAGAGAGATGTGGTGGGGGTTGGGAGATGTCCATGTGATGCCCACCCTTTTTGTAGCTTTAAGCTTATGGACTCATATTTGTATGACATTTGGCTTGATACCATGTTGCAGGAAACTCCTAGGATGCCTTTGTTTGCCCATTTTGGAATCTTTGAAACTCAGGGAGACCCGAATCCTTGAATTTCCATGTTTGCTAGCATTTCTGAGAGACGTTTGAAACACTTCTTATCATTTAGAACCAAGCAAAAATCCAGAGCTGAGGGTTTTTCTGGTTTCATGGGTATTGCATAAGGCCCATATGGGATACACAACCCATTTTAGTCAAAATCAAGTTACTATGAAAAAATCTATTAGACAAGGAAAAACGGAAAAAAAATAATGAGAACTTGAAAATAATGATAGGCTAGGATCAATGAAGCGAGATAATCTAGATCAAGTGGCAAGTTATTTGGTAACAAATATGAGTTGAACCACATTTGGGTTCATTCGCTTGGTAAAGCGAAACCAAAAAAGTTGAGGGTCTAGTTGATTTGCATTATAATCTTTGACTCGTATCTTGAAAAAATGATAGTACATAAGGGGGCAAACCAAATATTGAGTTATGGATCCGAAAAATCCTAGCCTAGACATTTCCATGACTGCACCTGATCTTGAGGATGATGAAAGTCCTCTTCATACACCTGCTGTTGAAGCCACAAGAGTCGGGTTTTCTTTCAGTTTTGGTATTGATTTTGATGACTTGGAAGATAAAGAACTAAGTTTATGGTGTATCTCATTTAGTTTAGTTTTGCATGACTTGTATAGCCTGATCTATAAAGGTTGAGCTTTGACATTAACAATTGTACTCTATATGAGATTTAATAAATAAATGTGTTTCCATCCATTTGTCATCTCCTCAATTCAGTTTTGTCTAGGAATTTTAAAAATATTTCATACTTATTTTAATTTGGCGTTTCATTTGTCATTTTTGCGTTTCTAAAGGGTTTGAGGACTCACGTTTCCCGAGGAGTTTTTGTTTCAAAAACTTTACCTATTTCCAAGTTTCGTACAGCTTAGGTTTGATGTGTTGATTAGGAGTAATTATGAGCTTTTGTTGTGATTTGATCAAATTTTAATATGTTATGTTTGCTAACATTTATGAGTGAAGAATCACTTATTGTTAAACGTACCATTATGTTTGATAAGGTGATTTGAAGAGGAATTTATTTTATGTGTTGTCTTGCTAACATTTGGAAAAGAGAAAAGGTATGTGTTTGTGTGTGCAGGTGTTGAAGGCCAACCAAAGGGAAGAGTCACACAATGTACCCCCACAATTGTTGTACTCTCTTTGTGAGGTCCAAAGCAATGTTGTTATGTGCATGTGGTCGTGTCTGCACCTATGATTTTGCCTTAACCCAAAAGACTTGGATAAAACATAATAATGAAAATTGAAGGAGAATAATCATAAAGAAATGATAATAGTAAAACAATAGTTATAAAATCTTCTATTGTTGACCTTGAGTGGTGAGGTGGAGGCTTTTGGATAGATGAGCTGGAATTGATGGAAACAAGGCTGGTTTGATGGAAATTAGGTGGAATTGATGAAAAGTGAAATGAGGTGAGTTAGATGGAAACTAGGTGAAATTGATGAGAGGGACATGGGTGTGATGGAAACTAGGTTGATTAGATAAAAACTAGGTAGTAGAGAAGAATACATGGCAATAATGAGAACTAGGTGGTGGAAGGAACTAGGCAGCAAGTAGGTGAGTGGAGGAAGACATAAAGGAGGAAAGTATGGAGAAGCAGACATGGAAGGGGAAGGAATAGGAACGGGCTGAATGGTTGCAGAGCATGAGGAAGAAGGAATGTGACTATCAAACTATTATATTCCCAGGTACCCTCCTAGGAACCATCATTTAATTTAGAATAATGAAGTAAAATAACAATCATGAAACGGTAATGAATACCCTTGAAACTTTAGGATTATAGATCAGTCAAAGAAAAATGGTATTATGGAATGTGATTAACAATAAAACCAATCTAAATCCTTTTTACCCTTGAGATAGTTTGTAGTTTGGAATTTCTCATGTTTGGATTTTCATATGCTAATTGCAAGTGTTATGTTATATGTGTGACATCTTTTGATAAGTTTTGTGAGCGATTGCGTGTGTGGTTTCCCTGGGGTTCCAGGCATAGGGGCCATCGCAAGGGGATGTGATGTAGGGTCAGGGTGATCAATCCTTACCTACACGGCACCACAGCTCCTAAGTCCCACTTAGGCAGCGTGGACTACGCCTCCAAGTGTTCGTACCTGCACAAGCCAACAAACAGACAAGCCAAGCACAATGTTTGTATTTATATAGCGGAAGCACACAACGCAAGGTTAGCACACAATGAGCAATGAACAAGATGAACACCCACACAATGAGCCAACACAAGAGTTATGAAAGTAGCAATAGCTTTATTAATATTGGATTGCCGATAAACGGATTACAATGAGAGCGGCCCAACGGCCTGGCGCTATCGGCCCAATTACAACACACATAGCCCGTAGGCAAACACACACGGACCGCCCGGCGCCCCGTAGAGCGGTTCACCGAACGCCTCTTGATAATGCCCGGTGAGTCTTGATACGCGTCCACTCGTATCACTCACAACCTCGGACACCTCCCTCCACCTTGCTCAACACACACGGCAACTTGGCACAGCACTTGGCAACACACGGCAGCTTGGCAACACACAAAACCGACAAAGAGCATGGCAGGAGTACGGGGACGTGGAGCAACTCGCAAGAGAACCAAATTGCTCATATTCTCCCCCACTTAAGCGGTCGACGCCCTCGTCGACAGTAACAGGTCCCTCTGAACATCTGGTCTGCAGCCCTCTGATCATCAGGTCCCACACTGAACACTTCGGCATCTCCCCCTTGGGGAAAGAATTGAGCTCTAGTAGTTATAGAGTGGGTCTGCAGCCCTCTTCTCAAGGAAGGCATGCAGCTTCTTTCTGGCACTCCACAAGGCTTCTTCTCGTTCCCAGCTGTCGGATTCTTCACCCTTCCAACTGACCAAGAATTCCCTGTGTTGTCTGTTACCCCAGCCAACTGTCTTCATATCCCATATACGCTCCACCTCCCGTTCATGCTTATCAATCACATTCGCAGGAGGCCGACTCGGTTCACCTCTTTTTGGCTCCGCCTCGTCAGCATAAAATTGTCGCAGTTGACTCACATGGAAGGTCGGATGGACCCTCATGTGTGATGGTAACTCCAGTCTATAGGCAACTTTGCCCACTCTAGCTACTATCTTATACGGACCGTCATACCGGCGGATCAAGGCCTTAGACTTCCCCTTCTTGGCTTTGAAAACCTCAGGTTCCATCCGTAGCAAGACCTTGTCCCCAACACTGAACTCTACGGCCCGTCGACTTCCATCTGCAAACTTCTTCATTCTTTCAGCAGCCTTCAACAGATGAAGTCTCGCCAGGTCCACCCTTTCTTGCCACTGCTTCATGTAGTCGGTAGCTGATGCGCACCCCTTCAGGTATCCTCCAAGCACAGTGTGGGGCGACAATGGTTGCTGCCCCGTCGCTAGCTCGAACGGTGAGTGCTTACTCGACCTACTCTTCTGACTGTTGTAGCAAAACTGTGCCATGTCGAGTAGATCCGGCCAATTTAATTGGTCGCTATGTACAAAGTGTCGAAGATACGTCTCCAAGATGGCATTGATTCTCTCTCGTCCGCCCATCCTGCTTCGGGATGAAACCTTGAAGACATCAACAACTTAGTACCCATCAGCTGAAATAGCCTCTGCCAAAACCGACTCGTGAAACGAGTGTCCCTGTCCGAAATGATACTCAACGGTACCCCCCAATACTTGACCACATTCTTGAAGAATAACTCTGCGGCCATCTCTGGCCGGGCATGGTGCCTGACAAGGCGGTGAACACTGCATACTTTGAAAATCGGTCTACCACTACCATGATGGATGCAAACCCCTTCGATTTGGGTAGACCAGTGATGAAGTCCATACTCACACTGGCCCACGGCCTGATTGGAACAGGAAGAGGTTGTAACAAACCACCTGGTAGCCGATACACACTTTTATCCTGCTGGCAAATAAGACAAGACTGGACATACTCATTGACATCCTTCTTCATCTTAGGCCAGTATAGTCCCCTCTCCAACAACGCCAAAGTACGTTGCTGACCAGGGTGCCCCGCCCATATAGAATCATGACATTCCTTTATAAAGTCTCGACGGAGACTCCCCCACTTAGGGATATAGACCCGGTCCTGACTGAACCATAGCATTCCATCCAACATGCTGAACTTGTTCATCCGGCCCCTTCGAGTCTCATCGTTCACAGTATCAACCAATGCAGCCGCTTGAGGATCGTGAACCAACCCTTCCTTTATCTTTTCCAACAACTCCTCCCCCAGTACAATCTTACTTTCACCGTGGGTAGAAGCTGGGCTCTCTGCTGCTATTGTCAACACTGCCAACTGTTGCTTCCTACTGAGTGCATCTGCCACCACATTCTCTTTTCCTGCGGTATGCACGATGTCCATGTCGAACTCAGCTAGAAAGTCTTGCCATCTGGCCTGCTTGCCAGTCAACTTGCTCTGAGTCTGAAAGAACGTGTTGGACACATTGTCCGTTTTGACCACAATATGTGCACCGAGAAGATAGTGTCTCCACGTCCTCAAACAATGCACTACTCCGGTCATCTCTTTCTCATGCGTGGGATATCTCCTCTCCGCATCGTTCAACTTCCTAGACTCAAAAGCAACAGGGTGCCCTTCCTGAATGAGCACTCCCCCAATGGCAAAATCCGAAGCATCCACATGCACTTCAAACGGCTTATCGAAGTCCGCCAGGGCTAACACCGGTGAGGATGTTAACTTCTCTTTCAACAACTCAAACGCTGCTTGGAACTTAGTTGACCAGCCCCATTTCTGATCCTTCTTCAATAAATCTGTCAAAGGTGATGCTAGCTTCGAAAATCTGCTCACAAATCGCCTGTAGAAATTAGCAAGTCCCAAAAACTGGCGTACACCATGTATGTTCTTCGGCGACTCCCAATTCCTAATCGCTTCTAACTTCTTCGGGTCAGGCTTGATGTTACTCTATCCAATCACATGCCCGAGAAATTTCACTTCTTGCTGAGCGAAGGCACACTTCTCTTTCTTCACATACAGGCGATGCTCTCGTAGCAAGTCGAAGACCTTTGCCAAGTGTTTCCTGTGTTCCTCAATGTTCTTTGAATAAACCAATATATCATCGAGGTAGACCACCACTGACTTGTCCAACAATGGTCTAAAAATGTCGTTCATAAGAGTGCAAAACGTGGCCGGCGCATTACACAAACCAAACGGCATCACAAGAAACTCAAACGACCCATACTTTGACACACAGGCCGTCTTCTCGACGTCTTCCGGAGCAATTCTTACCTGATAGTACCCGGATCTCAAATCCAATTTTGTGTACACCTTCGCCCCTGCTAGGCGATCAAAACAGCTGTCTATTCGTGGAAGCGGATAACTGTTCTTGATGGTTAGCTTATTCAACGCTCTATAATCCACACACAAACGTAAGCTCCCATCTGCTTTCCTCACGAACAAGACTGGCGCTCCAAAAGGTGAGCGCGAAGGACGAAGATACCCAGCGCCAAAAACTCATCCAACTGCTTCTTCAATTCGACCATCTCTGGCCCACTCATCCGGTAAGGAGCCCTTGCTGGAATCCTCGCCCCTGGGGTCAACTCAATCCGATGGTCTATCGCCCTTCTAGGCGGCAACTCCCGTGGCAATTCTTTCGGCATCCTATCTTGGTACTTTTTCAGTACACTCTCCACGGCAGGTGGGATTGGAACCTTCTGTTCCTCTTCCTCCCAACCTCCTACCAATGCAGCAAGCATCATTGGTTGCTTGCCCATCTTCCTAGATGCTCTTCTCATGCTCATCGCACTGCACAGCTGCCCCTTCCCCTTTCCTTGCACCTTCGGCGGTTCGACTAGCTCCTTCGCCGTCTGTCTTCGTCTAATGGTCCTAACAAAGTGCACGTCTGCCCCGGGTTGAACATAAATAACGACTCCAGATGTGGGAAGATTGCTACTCTCTTCGTCTTGAACCACTCCTATCCCAGTATCATCTCAAATTCATCCATTTTCAACACTGAGAACGTGGCTCTCCCTTTCCACTCGCCGGCTTCAAAATTCACTTCTTTTACCACACCGACGGTCTTTATGGTTGAAGAACTCACGAGCTGAAGCTTATCACCTCCTCCTGAATACTTGAGGCCTAACCGCTTCGCCGTCTTTTCACTGATGAAGTTGTGAGTAGCCCCCGGGTCCACCAGTGCAACAACTGTCTGCCCCTTCGCCTTCACCTCCACAAACATCAGGTCGTTCTTCCCATCCACTACGGGGTTCCTCCCGTTCTGGCCAGCCTCCCCTGTTGGGACGGGCTGCCATACACCCTTGCCTTTCGGCCTTTCTCGCTTGCACATCTTGCCCCTCGTCCCTCGTTGGACATCTCCACCGTTGAACACCGCCCCCATGATGACTCCAACCTGAGCTCCATCACATTCTGCCTGTTCACCGCCATCAATCGGCGTGGATGAGGACAATCCTTCTATAGATGCGGGCCATGGCAATTCCAACAATCCATCCATTTCTTGTCACCGCCTTTGTTGTTTTGGGATGACTTCTTTCCTTTATTGTTGTTGGAATTCTGCTTCTTCGACCCTGATGTGCTCGCCGAGGACCAATTACCTGACTTCTCCCCTTGAGAACCATTGCCTTTTGCCTTCCACGACTGATCCTTATTACCGCCACCAGAGCTCTTCGTCTTGGTGCTCGGATCACGAGTATCCTTCTTCGTGACCGATTCTTGCTTGAAGTCGTGGAAAGAATCTGCCATGGCAATAGCCTCGTATATGTCTTTGGGGTTCCTACGCCTAAGTTCAACCTTCGCCCAGTTCTGGAGACCTCTCTCAAAATCTATCAACTTATCTTGTGGGGTTGACGACTTTACTAACACCATCGTGTCCTGGTATGCCTTGATATAATCTCGCAATCTCCCAAAGATGCTTGAGGTCTCTCGCCTATTCATTGCCTCCCATTCAGAGTTGGCTGGTCTGAATTGTTCCTTGAGCACCTTTTTGAAGTCTTCCCAATTCTCAATTCTCACCAAAGTCCTCTTCTCTTCCATGTCTTCTGCCAAGTTCCGCCACCAAGTCTTTGCAATTCCTGTCAAATAACTGGCAGCCGTTTCAACTTCTTCTATAGCAGACTGACTACCCACCTTCTTCAAGTATTGCCCGACGTCCCAGAGAAAATCATCTAAAAGACGATCATCCCGAGCACCGTCATAAGTCTTGGGCTCTACAAGCTTCGGTGGTCTCTTCCTTTGCTCTAAACTGCTCTGCCCTCGGTCTCTACTATAAGCACCCACTACCGCTGCTCGGCAATACGTGGTCTCTGCTTGGACCTTCTCAAGGGACTTAACCAAATCAGCATGTGAAGTTTCCCACGCCGTCTGGGCATTCAGACTGTCCTCTAACCTTCTCCTCAACTCGGACATTTCTTCTATCATCGAGGAGCGCCATCGTGCTCCCTCTTCCGTCGTCTCATCAAACTGGGCCCTCAGCTCGCCCAAAGACTCGTCCATAGAATGAACGTGTTCTTCTATCTTTTCAAATTTTTCCGAGACTTTTTGTTCGAGGGACTCGATGGCACGGTTCCTACTGGCGTGGCGTCCACCACGAGTAGTATTCACACCCTCAGCTCCTTCGCGACCCGTTCGTGGCGGATCCAAAGGCAGCTCATGTTCGGGTCCAGACTCGGCCATATTGCTTTCACAAACTAGACCGGTCCAGCTGGTCGCTTGCTCAAAGAAGGGAGCAAGTAGAAAAGGGGTACTAAACGTACAGACCCTGTAAAGCTTTTCAAAACACTAACAAAAGGGGTAAGCTCGAACCCTTTTAGGAAACAAAACCTAAATCACCTAAGGTTTGACTTGCCACAAGGCGAAACTAGAAGAAATTCCGATTGCGGAACAACTTCCTTGCAGGCACAAACGGAAACAGGATACGAGCGACAAAGTAGCTCTGATACCAACTGATGTAGGGTCAGGGTGATCAATCCTTACCTACACGGCACCACAGCTCCTAAGTCCCACTTAGGCAGCGTGGACTACGCCTCCAAGTGTTCGTACCTGCACAAGCCAGCAAACAGACAAGCCAAGCACAATGTTTGTATTTATATAGCGGAAGCACACAACGCAAGGTTAGCACACAATGAGCAATGAACAAGATGAACACCCACACAATGAGCCAACACAAGAGTTATGAAAGTAGCAATAGCTTTATTAATATTGGATTGCCGATAAACGGATTACAATGAGAGCGGCCCAACGGCCTGGCGCTATCGGCCCAATTACAACACAGCCCGTAGGCAAACACACACGGACCGCCCGGCGCCCCGTAGAGCGGTTCACCGAACGCCTCTTGATAATGCCCGGTGAGTCTTGATACGCGTCCACTCGTATCACTCACAACCTCGGACACCTCCCTCCACCTTGCTCAACACACACGGCAACTTGGCACAACACTTGGCAACACACGGCAACTTGGCAACACACAAAACCGACAAAGAGCATGGCAGGAGTACGGGGACGTGGAGCAACTCGCAAGAGAACCGAATTGCTCATAGGATGTATGGGCATCCTTGTATGACTGGATTAGGGTTAAGTTGTAGCTTCCTTGATATCACTATCACAAGGATTGAGTGGGCTCTCCTCGATTATTGATTTGGTGTGTTGGCTTTTCACGAGGATTGAGTGAGCTTTCCTCGATTGTTGATTTGGTGCACTAGCTTATCACGAGGAATGAGTGGGCTCTCCTCAATTTATTAATTTGTTTTATTGGGTGTAGTTTGAGTCTAGTTGTAGCTGCTCTGACACCGGAGTTCAGTTGGAGCTGCTATGGCTATTTGAGTGTAACGCAAGCTGTTTGTAATGCAAAATGGTGTTTGGAAGGGCTTGGTGGGTGGATGGGAGGTACAAGCCCTCTTCCCCTTTTGTTGGCCTTCAACATGTGCACACACAAACACGTACACCTTTTGTCTTTTCCAAATGTAGCAAAGTGACACATAAAATAAAATCGTATTCAAATCACATTAATAGATAGTAATTGCACTCAGGAAGTTATTCTTCATTCATATATGTGAGCAATCATAACATATTAAAATGTATCAAATCACAACTAAAAACTCATAACTACTCCTAATCAACATTTCAAACCAAATGCCATACAGATATAGGTCCCTAAGTTTAAGTCTACAGGAAGGGTGGGCAACACATGAGGGTATAGCGCTTTTGAACAAACTCTAACTGATCGAAATGTATAGGAAAGAATATCCAAGTCAACTGGCTTGCTTTCTCCAAGCAACTTGACTTTGTCTGTATAGAAAGCAGGGTATGCTTCATTTTTGGTTAATATAGGGGATTTGGCTTGGGTGGATTCAACAAAGAATAACCTTCTTAGAAAAGATTGTCCCAGTAAAACTGTTTCCCAATAAGCCTTTTGGTTTCAGGATGTCTGATTTTCCAATTTTCCAACTAGAATGTTTTTGGATCTAAGAACTTTTTAAAATCTCGGGATATCTAAAGAATCAATTACAGAATGGCAGAACAAATAAGACCAACATTTAAATTTTAGTACAAATGCATAACACTTACGAATCTTTAGGATGTAGACTATGATTCCTAACCAGAATTGTTTAGGGCCACCTTGTTTGCTATCTTGAATTATTAAGTAAAATCCTTGGAGAGATTAGGTAAGATTTTTCATTTTGAATATGAATAATGCTAGTTTATCATGGATCTATTCCATTATCAAGCCTTAGGTGTTTTTTCTTTCATCCAAAGAATGATTCAAGAGTATATTATTGTGCACTCTTAAAATAAAGTGAGTATCTACATACAGGGAGTTGGAGGAGAGAAACTAGGTCATACATGCTTGGGCAAAGATATAATGCAGCCAGCTGCATTGACCAATAGGAAAGGCTGTCTTGAAAAGCACCACTCCTATAAAGGGGATTCTGAAATTGAGAATGGATGTTTTTCCCCCTTTTCTTTTTTCTCCATAAGTGAGCTCAGTCTCCTCACCCTTTGGATGGGAATGAAGAAGACACTTAAGAGCCTAATAAAGCAGGGTGCATGGTGAGAATGAATGATATAAATGCATCAAGCAGACCTAGAACATTTGGTATGTAGATATGTGCAGTACCATTTGTCTCATAAAAGTGCAAGCAGGAAATAACCCAAGTCCCATAGGCAGAAAGTTTATCTTAACAACTGAAGTGTGATACTTACATTGATTAAATAGGCCAGGTCCTAGAGTTTGAACCTGCCTATGATACCAAGTGAATCGACCCTTAAACGACACAAAAATACAACTGCAATTTTTTTTTTCGAATCAAGGATAAATAAAGGTCATGTAAGTCTTGATTAGGGAAGGAGTACACATTCCCATACATCATTATATTTTAACAATCAAAGTTTGATATGAAGTATTTAAAATCCCATGCCCTTCTCAATGGACCAATTTAAACTTGCAAGTACAATTAAATGGATTTGTTATCCTATGGAACACATCACATACATCATTTTAAATCCCTATTATTCATTCCAGAACAAAACAAAGGGACATCTTCCATGATATATATACATATATGTTTTCAATTCTTAGTAATTCTATTACTACATATATTCATTCACTTTTTAACAGGTGCACAAATCATTGTACACTACTTTAATGTTGCATAACTTTATTATTATTAACATAAACCATTCACCAATATGCAGAAATATCAAATCATTCATCCACAATACATTATCCACAATAACAATCCACAAATGAGAGAGAGATAGATAATACCCTTAAGGTAGGGAAACACCAATAATAATCCTTAAGGAAGGAATAACTCCACAAGATCTCCCAAGATGAGAGGCCACTTCGTGGGCACGACGATTACATAAGATTCTTCTTCAATGATGATTACAATGACAAATATCTCTTCTTTATATATCCATATTCTTATTCTACTTTGGGGAGCCTACTACTAATATAATATAATATAATATTATAATACAATCAACCTTGGGTTATGTGTGGCCCATGCCAACCCTTATACAATATAATAATATATCCCCAAATATCTATTCCTAGGTACCCTACCATGCCACCCTCCTTACAAATGTTTCGTCCTCGAAACATATGAAGAAACATGATAATATGATTTGCTAAGCAATGTTAGCAACTGGTACCAATCTCGATCATCCATCCATCCAAGTGAAACACGTTGATGTTGGTACGCCATTTTGTTACTTGAGTATCCAAATTTGCTTCGTTGGCTCCACACTTTTGTTGCTGTATTTTGATAACTTGAATGATGGGTCCACTTGTTCCTTGATGCTGATGAACCACTCTGAAAACCATGATCACTATGCTTTCTCTGCCAAACACTGCCATAGTTGGTGCCCTTTTGATTCCATGTAGAACCATAATATTGTTGCCTTGAACCATGCCTCCAAGATTGTTGTCGCTCATGGTGGTGTGGATGGCGATATGGTGCAACCTTTACTTGATGTTCTACCTTCTTTGACTTCTCAACTTTTGGCTCCATTGTTTTAAATTCTTCTATACATTGTTCTTTCATGTTCCCTTTGTTTGGTGTGTCCTTGTGCTCTTCTATCAAAGCTTCCTTGGACTCTGTTACTGTTGTTTCCATGGACTCAATTGTTGCTACTTCTTCCATGGACTCTGTTGCTGCTACTGCCTTCTTGGATTCTATTTTAGGTTCTTCAATTTGTTTCTCTACAACCACTTCTTGATTTTCCTTGGATCCTTGCTCCTTAAACTGAGAAATATCCTGCAATGTTATCTTCTTTTTCCTGTACCATAACTTCATAAACTTCTTTTGCACATTAATGTTAACAGTACCCAAAGAATCTAACCAAGGATAACCAAGAACAATATCCTCATCATCCATCTCAATAGCATAGAAATCTGAATGTAAAACATATTTATCCATGGTGATCTTCAAATCTTCAAAAATCTGAACATGCTCACCCTCTAGTTGTATGTCCTTAATTTTTGTTGCTTGAACTTGTAACTTCTTAGCCAAAGCAATATTAATAAAATTATATCTACTACCAGGGTCAATGGAAATAATAACCTGTTCCTTTTGAATGCTTCCATGAACCTGCAAAATAGAACTTTTAGCTGAATTTAAACCTTTTTTATTCTGCTCTTGCTTTTGTAAATCCAACGATGTGCCTTCTATATTCCTCTCATTATCTTCCCTAACCTTTTCCTCTTTCTCCTTGAGTAATTTTATTTCTTTTTCATAGTCTTCATTCTGTTTCCTGAAAACTTCCCAATCTCCTTTTATTTCATTCCGCTCATTTTGAATTCCCTGTAGTTTCTTTTCAAGATCTTTGATGACATCCATTAGTCTATCTATATAATATGGATCCCATCTACCCAAGAATTCATGCTCTATTTCATCCCAAGTGTATTCATTATTCCTTTCTTTACAAAAATTTTCCAACCAATACCAAGCTTCTCCTTCAAGACTCAAATGAAGGCTGATTTTCCATTGATAATTATTACAATGTAGAGATCTAAAATTTTTCCACCATTCTCTAGCATCAATATCATTTTCTCCAAAAAAAATTGGAGTGCCATTGTTCATGCCCTGACTAGGGTTTTAAGGAAATAAATATCTTCCCACTGATTTGAAGCTAAAAATCCACATAGACAACTAGATCTGCAATTTTTCTTCCAAACAAAATAAAGTGCAACTGATTTGCTTACCCGAACTAAACAAATTTCATCTTTTGAAAAATTCATGACTTGAAAATTCATCACTACCCTTGTTCTAGACGGTTGACTTCAGAAGGTCGTATCTCCCTCAATACTACTCGGATTCCTTCATATGACCACTCATTTTAAAGCTCTTCAAATTTTGCACAAACTGATCCAAGAATCGCCTGAATCGGATAAACTCTCGCAAAGATATGGCTTCTAAAAGATGAGACGTTTTTCCAGAAAAAATCTGCGAAATTCGTCACTATCCTTGTTTCGGATGACTAACTTCAAAAGGTCGTATCTCCCTCAATACTACTCAGATTCCTTCATATGACCACTCATTTTAAAGCTCTTCAAATTCTGCACAATCTGATCCAAGAATCTCCTGAATCGGATAAACTTGCACAGAGATATGGCTCTTGAAAGATGAGACGTTTTTTCCAAAAAAAAAATTGCCCTAATTTTGCAATTTCACAAAAATCCTCACTTTGCCAAAATCGTTGCTCTGATACCACTTGTTGCATAACTTTATTATTATTAACATAAACCATTCACCAATATGCAGAAATATCAAATCATTCATCCACAATACATTATCCACAATAACAATCCACAAATGAGAGAGAGATAGATAATACCCTTAAGGTAAGGAAACACCAATAATAATCCTTAAGGAAGGAATAACTCCACAAGATCTCCCAAGATGAGAGGCCACTTTGTGGGCATAGACGATTACATAAGATTCTTCTTCAATGATGATTACAATGACAAATATCTCTTCTTTATATATCCATATTCTTATTCTACTTTGGGGAGCCTACTACTAATATAATATAATATTATAATACAATCAACCTTGGGTTATGTGTGGCCCATGCCAACCCTTATACAATATAATAATATATCCCCAAATATCTATTCCTAGGTACCCTACCATTTAACTCCCCATTATGAGCCAATTCAAGTATAAATCCAGAAACATGTTGGGAAATACAATTCTCTTTGATCACTCATTTTTGTTAGGAGGTGAAGTCAAATATCCAGATCTCTGATGTTCTTCAGTAGAGTGGTGCATGGTGGTGCAGCTTTAAAATGTTTTTGCTTTTGCTTTTAAAGCGAGTTTTTTTTTTAAACGCAGTTAATAAAGCAACTTTTTTAATAAAGCGCTTTTATCTGGAATGTGCCACGACTTTTTTGGAATCTTGCTTTGTATTTCTATAAAAAGGGGAATGCCCCTTGCATTATGACAGTGCGAATGTATGAAAGCTTGCTGAGAATAATAAAAGAGAAAAGCTGCCTTTTACCTCGTGGTTTTTCCCTGCACACTGTAGGGTTTTCCACGTAAAATCTCGTGTACTGTTTATTGTTGTTTAACTTGCTTGCTTCTAATTTCCTAACATCTGGTATCAGAGCGAGGTTTTTTGAAAACTCGTTGGTCAGGGTTTTGTGCGAGTGGGAGCCGCAACAATGATAGGAGGTGTAACCAAGTTTGAGATTGAGAAGTTTAATGGTAAGAACTTCGCCCTATGGAAGATGAATGTGGAGGATTTGTTGGTTTAGAACGACCAAGCCTTAGCCTTGGAAGGGCTCGCAGGTAAACTTGATAGCATGTCAGATGAGGAGTGGTTAAAGTTGGACAGGAAGGCAATGCCTACAATACCCTGAATGGGCAGCAAATGGAGTAGCATGTGATTCCTTCATGAGGAGCTCTTGAAGTGGGGACTTAGGAGGAAGAACCAGGCGTTGATGGTAACGCAGATCCTGGCCATCCCAACTATATCCTGGTGTAGACTCTGGATCATCCATAAGTGAAGCAACCAAGTATTTCAAATCTGCATCCTGAAGTATTTCTTGACGTAAGGGCTCAATCCATTGGGGCAATGGTGCAGAAATGGCACACAACATACTAAGGGTCTCAAATTGGCGAGAGAGAGCATCCACCACAAGATTCTCCTTTTCTTTTTTGTACGTGATGTCATAATCGTAGCCCATGAGTTTTGATACCCACTTTTGTTGCTCGGGGGTGGCAACCCGTTGTTCTAGAAAGTATTTCAGACTCTGGTGGTCAGTTTTGATGGAGAAATGGCACCCAATGAGGTAAGGTCGCCAATGCGGGACTGCATGCAATATTGCCAACATTTCCTTGGCATATGTGGATTTCCCTAAATTGTGATCGAGATAGGGCTTTCCTGGTGAAAGCCAAAGGGCGTCCTTCTTGCATCAATACTGCCCCAATACCATGACCGAAGCATCACTTTCAATGACAATTTTTTTAGAGAAGTCCGGCATGGCTAAAACTGGAGTGGTGGTCATGGCATGCTTGAGTTCCAGGAATGCTTGCTCAGTCGGCCCTGTCCAAGTAAAATAATCCTTCTTCAACATGGAGGTGAGGGGGGCGGCTATCTTTCCATAATTACAGACAAATTTACGGTAATAGCCTGTAAGCCCTAAAAATCCTCGAAGTCCCTTGAGAGTGCGAGGTTTCGGCCATTCTTGGACTGCTTGGATCTTCTTAGGGTCAACCTTGACACCATCCTTTGAGACAATGTGTCCCGGATACTCCACTTCAGTCAAACCAAAGGAACACTTGGACCTTTTTGCAAACAGTTGATGGTCGGCCAATAGTTGTAGGGTTTGATCTACATGCTTGAGATGCTCTTCCCATGTGTGATTGTAAATCAAGATGTCATCGAAGAACACAAGGATGAACTTCCGCAAAAAAGGGCGAAAGATGTTGTTCATCAGGCTTTGAAATGTGGAAGGAGCATTTGTGAGACCAAATGGCATTACCAAGAATTCATAATGACCTTCATGAGTGCGAAAAGCAGTTTTAGGAATATCTTCATCCTTGAGCCGGATCTGATGGTACCCAGAGCGAAGGTCTAGCTTGGTGAAGTACATGGTCCCATGTAATTCATCTAGTAATTCATCAACCACGGGGATAGGAAATTTATCCTTGACAGTTATCTTGTTGAGTTCCCGGTAGTCAATACACGGTCGCCGGGAGCCATCCTTCTTGAGGACCGATAAGGCGGGTGCAGAGTAGGGACTAGTACTAGGCCGAATGATACCCGCCTTGAGTAATTCCTGTATCATTGTCTCAATCTCTGACTTCATGGCATGAGGGTACCTGTATGGTCTGATATTGGGAGGTGCACTATCCAGCAATAATGGAATGGCATGGTCGTGAGAGCGATGCGGTGGTAGTGTAGTTGGTTCCGCAAAGATGGCCTCATGTTTGTGGAGAATTTATTGCAAGTCTGATGGGGTTTCACCCATTTGAGAGGTGGATGGTTGGATGGAGAATAGTTGTGCAATGACCCCACGTGATGATTTCTTTAGCAATTTCTCCATGCCATTTGAACTAATAATTTGAGGTGTTCCTGTTGGGGAGCCCTTGATGATGTGTGTTTGTCCGTTTTGGGAGAACTGCATCCAGAGTTCGGCAAAGTTCCAATTGATAGTGCCCAACGTACTCAACCATTGAGATCCCAAAACAATATCACATCCGCCCAACTGGAGGGCAAACATGTCCTGCTTGAGTTCATAGTCCCCTATCTTGATTTTAACATTGCGACATTTTCCTTTACAAGGTAAGGTTCCCCCATTGGCTACCATGACCTCAAAGGAATTACAAGTGTGGATATAGCAATTTGCCCGTTGAGCAACTCTAGGGTCAATGAAGTTGTGCGTGCTTCCCGAATCCATAAGGATGGAAAGACGTTGGCCCTTGAAAAATCCCGCAACCTTCATGGTTTGTGGAGTAGTAATGCCTGCAAGAGCATGGATTGTAATTGTTGTCTCAGGTTCCTGTTTCACTTCTTCTTGTGGAGAAGGTGTTTCCGGAGGGTCCTCATCCTCATCACTCTGGTCGAGTTATCGGGTTCTTCAACATCTATCAAGAACAATTTTTTGTGTGCACACTTATGCCCTTTAAAAAACTTTTCATCACAATTGTAGCATAATCCTTGGGCACGACGTGCATCCATCTCTTCTGTGGTTAGGCGCTTGGGTGCAACAGGTTTATTATCAACTGGGTGTTGGGATCGAGAAGGAAATGAAGGTCTATTTTGAGGAAACTTTGATGGGCGCCTTTGGGCCGAGAGAGTTTAGATTCGGCCAAACGGGCCAAGTGATAGCTTCCATCATAGTTTGTGGTTTCAACATTCTTACTTCCGCTTGGAGTTCCCCCTTCAACCCACTGATATAACAACTCTGGAAGAACCCTTCATTCAATCCTCTTGTCTTATTGGCCAATTTTTCAAATTGAGCTTGGTATTCACGGACTGACCCTGTTTGTTGTAGTTTGGTCAAGGCCCCTGTAAAGTCCTCATACTCACTAGGACCAAATCGAGTGAGTAGTTGGGATTCAAAATTCTCCCAAGAGAGATTTGGGTTGGCAATACGTAACCATTGAAACCGGTGTAGAGCCTCAGATTCCAAGTTAAAGGAAGCCATCTGGACTCGATGAAATATGGGGACATTATGAAGTCTAAAGAATTGATCAACCCTACATAGCCACCCATCAACATCCTTCCCACTAAATTTGGGAAAGTCCAATTTGGGCATTTTAAAGGATGGATCATGGTCATGATTCCTTGCAGAACCCTCAGCTTGGTGTTCTATTTTGGGTGGTCCTCTTTTTAGTTTGTTGTCTACTTCTATCAGTGCTTCTTCTAAGCGGTTACTAGTGGCCTCATGCTCTAGGCGAAGACCTTGGACTTCTTCCCTTATGGAGTGAAAAGCCGAGTGCAAGTTCTCAATGGCTTTTGTTAAGGATTCCAAGTGGTCTAGTTCTTTTTGATGTCCACGGGTACCCTGGGCCATTTTGAAACCTTTTGTGACCAATTACTAAAAATAGAATTGAGTTTTTAGGACTTACTATTTTTAGTAAGTGCCCAAAAAAGTGCTTGGGTGCTATATATCAAAACGATCAGCTCGAAGAGGTGGTCACAATGAGCTATATCTCTCAACACTACTTTTTGGCACCCCAGACTTTTTTTTTATCTCCTGTTTTGTTGAGTCTAACGGTGTTTACAGTTTTTGATTCTGAGCTACAGAGCAAAAGTTGGGTACTGGAGCACTATCTATAAGCGGCCTCATGTCATGCTCTCACTTGGTTGGCCCGATCCTGACAGTCTCTCTAACACTATTGACCTCACTAGCCCCAAGATTCTCTGTATTTTGCAGGTGATTGTTATGACAGTTCTATTCTGACCCTGAAAGCTGTAAATTCTGACCTGATTGTGTTGACCTCTCTGACCTGACTGTGACTGCCATTGTAAATTTGATTGTTATTCTCCAGACTGTCAGCTTAAGTGTCACCCTCATGGTCTATCCCGAATGCATGTACTTTCTATTATTTTTTTAGTAGAGGACTCCTTTCTCATATGCTCACTTTTGGGGATTTGAAATGCAGGTTTACGAATAGGGAGGTTTGGTTTTTTTTTTTTTTTATATTTTCATTTTTTACAGGTTGAAGTTTTAACAGAACCAGGGAATGCTAGGTAGAGGAGTATGTACCACCCATAGGCCCTCTATTATACCGACAGTGACGAACAATAGTGCTCGGACCAATATTTCAGGCCACTACTCAAGGAGGATTCCACACATACCCTTGAGCACACTACCTGCCTCTCTGACAATACGGGAGGGTAATCGTCCGAGGATGCTGTGTCCCGTAGACTATGAGTAATACAAGGCCGAAAAGCTTCCTAATGGCTAAAAGTTTGTTTAAACCTAGATGGTCTCCCGATATACCCGAAGATACGTGGGAGCTCAAGTCCATGCGCGAGTTCTGTCTGAGGCACGGGTATTGGAGCCTGATCGCCCCTCACTTCACTAGACGCTTTATGGGCTATCTAGCTTAGCCAATAACGACAGATCCTTCGCGATATTTTAAAACCCCGGCACAGGGTTTCTACCTACTCAACTAAAAAGATTTTTTTTTTTTGGTCTGGAAAAAAAATGCACTGTATTTTTTGGATTTTTTTTTTTAATAAAGAAAAACAGGAACGGAAAAAACACACAGAATTTATACCTAACAGGCGGATTGGATGGCAAGAATCGTTGCAGTTGCAGCAGAACTTGGCCCTGGAAAGCGCTCTGATACCACTTGTTAAGATCCTACTATAAAATATACTAAACAACACACTCTCAACTCAAATAAACACACTCTCACACATTTGCTTGGAAATAAACTCACAGAAACATTATAACAGTATTCAGAATTAAATGCATATGATAACAAAAATTACTTAAAAGGAACAATCTCACAATAGATAGAATCGTAGGCCTCTTCGAGGGGGCAACCTCCTTCAACACTTCATTAATTTGCAAAAAGATGATTACATTGGTGCCTTTTCGGGTATTTAAAGAGTTTCCTTCCAAGGTTGGCTTACATGCAAAATGCCACCTGGATTACATGCATAATGCCACCCGAATTACATGCATAGTGCCACTTTGAATTACATGCACAATGCCACTCGAATTACATGCATAATGCCACACGAATTACATGCACAATGCCACTCGAATTACATGCACAAGGCCACCTTACCTAACCTATCTACCATGTGTTACATAGAAAAGGGTGCCATTTGTCATAGGCACTACCTAAGCTAAAACTTAGAACATTACAAAATATTAATCATGGGTACTACCCACGTTCACTAGGAATTATTACATCAAGGAAGTTATTACATTAAGGGTTAGGATGAGATCCTAACACAAACTCTGTCTTGTTCAATGTTCCTGAAGAAAGGTTTGCAGAAGCCCTTTGGAAAAAGCTTGAGAAGTTATATAAGACTAAATCAACAACAAATAAGGTCTTCTTGAAAAAGCAACTTTATAGCCTGAGGATGAAGGAGGGTTCATCTGTGGTAGATCATCTGAATGAGTTTAATACTCTAATTAGTAAGCTGATCTCTGTTGATGTGAAGATGAAGGATGAAGATAAAGCAATCACCCTACTTTGTTCTCTTCCGCACCTGGGATCATTTGGTGATGACCATCAACAATGCATCATTAGGAGCACTAAGAGTTGATGATGTCGTAGCCGCTTTGTTGGCAGAAGAGTTGAGGCGAAACCTCAACCAATGAAGCCCTAGTTGTGAGAGGTCGATCTAACGAAAGGAGTCAACAAGGTAGATCACAGTCCAAGTCTAAGTCAAAATGATGCAAGCTGAAAGGCCTTTTGTACCAATAGCAACAGATCTATATAATATACCTGGGTTTTGGATTTAGGTGCATTTTTCCACATGTCTCCACATAGATTGGTTTGTCAAATATCAGTCCTATAATGAAGGGATGGTCTACTTGGGTGATGATCATCCTTTAGAAGTTGTGGGAAGAGGGGACATAAGGATCAAGTTGGACGATGGTAGATAGAGAAATGATATTATGTGATGTATGACATGTGCCAGCTTTGCGGAAGAATTTGCTCTCAATCAAGATGATGGACAAGCTTGGGTATTGTACAACTTTTGGTAACAATTATTGCAAAATTACTAGAGGATCCCTAGTAGTAGCAAAAGGAGAACCTTATGGGACCCTATATCGGTTGTGCGGTGATACGGTGACAAACCATGCAACAAAAACAACTTCAGGCAATGCTTAGGATGGAGTAATGCTATGGCATCAACGCCTAGGGCTTATGAGTGAAAAAGGATTGAAAATTCTGCATGACCGAGGTATGTTGTTTGGGATAAAGTCTTGCAATTTAGACTTGTGTGAGCACTGTATTTTTGGCAAACAAAAGAGGGTTCGATTTACTGCAAGTCCTGGTAATAGTTTTGATTTTTTGCAGCTTATACATTTTGATATATTTGGACCGGTCCCCACTCAGTCCTTAAAAGGTACTAGATATTTTTTGACATTTATAGATGATTATTTTGGAAGAGTGTAGGTTTATTTTCTAACAAAGAAGTCATAAGCTTTTGAAAAATTCAAAGAGTTCAAGGCGAGAGTAGAGAAAAGTTTGGGCAAGCCTATTTTATGCCTCAGGTCAGATAATGGGTTGAATATTGCTCCAAGAAGTTTGATCAATTTTGTACGCAGGAAGGGATTAAGCACCAGAAGACTGTGCCATATACTCCACAACAAAATGGTGTGGCTAAGTGGATGAATCACATAATCATGGAACGTGCAAGAAGCATGCTTAGCACATTTGGGTTGGAGAAAAGGTTTTGGGCAGAGGCTGTTAATGTAACTGCTTACCTTATTAACAGGTCACCTACAACTGCGTTGGATGGACAAATTCCATGGACGAGGAGATGGAATCACTATGGAAGAATGAAACGTGGGAACTTGTGGATCTCCAACTTGGAAGAAAGGTTGTTGGTAACAAGTGGGTGTATAAAGTAAAGAAGAACAGTGATGGGTTGTTGGAACGATATAAAGCTCGCTTGGTAGCAAAAGGTTATGTGCAAAAGTCAGGTATAGACTTTAATGAAATCTTATCTCTAGTTGTGAAGCTGACTACTGTTAGAGTTTTACTTGCACTTGTGGCGACACAGGATTTAGAACTGGAGCAACTTGATGTAAAAACTGCTTTCCTGCATGGTGATCTCGAGGAGGAGATTTATATGGATCAGCCTGAGGGCTATGAAGAAAGAGGCAAAGAGCATTTGGTTTGCAAACTTAAGAAATCTCTATATGGATTGAAATAGGCGCCAAGGATGTGGTACAAAAAATTTGACACCTTCATGAAGAGCCAAGGTTTCAGTAGGAGTGAAGTTGACAATTGTGCATACTATAAGAGGTTTAATGATGGCAGTTTTATTATCTTGCTGTTGTATGTTGATGATATGCTAGTTGCAAGCCCGAGCATGAAGAAAATCAGTGATCTTAAGGCTCAGATGGCTACGATGTTTGATATGAAGGATTTAGGAGCAGCAAACCAAATTTTAGGGATGAAGATACACTTGGACAAAACAGGAAGGAAGATTTGGTTATGTCAAAAGACATATATAGAAATGATTTTGCAACGCTTCAATATACAAAATTCAAAACCAGTGAGTACCACTTCAAATTGTACCAGATTTGGTTATGTCAAAAGCAGAGAAGACAAGCATGTCTCGTGTATCGTATTCATCAGCAGTAGGAAGCCTCATGTACGCCATGGTGAGCACCATATCGGATATTGCCCAAGCAGTGGGAGTAGTCAGCCGGTACATGGCAAATCCTGGTAAGGAGCATTGGAATGCGATGAAGTGGATATTTAGATATTCAAGAGGCACTTCAGATGTTGCCATTTACTTTGGATCGACAGATTTGCAGGTTAAAGGTTTTGTGGATTTTGATAATGGTGGAGATAGAGATGCGCGAAAGTCCACTACAGGATATGCTTTCACTCTTGCTGGTGGAGCTGTGAGTTGGACTTCTAAGTTACAGTTTGTGGTGGCTTTATCAACCACTGAATCAGAGTATATTGCAACGACTCAAGCTAGCAAAGAGGCAATTTGGCTAGAGTGACTGTCGAGTGACTTCAAGATAATGTAGGAAAAGATTGTGTTGCATTGTGATAGTCAAAGTGCTATTCAGTTAGTGAAGAACCCAACATTCCATGATCGCACCAAACACATTGATGTTCATTACCATTTTATAAGAAATGTGGTGGAAGAAGGTAGGATCTTGTTGGAGAAGATTGATATTGAAGTGAATCCTGTAGATATGCTTACAAAGCCGGTCAAGAGAGAGAAGTTTGAGTGGTGTAAAACTTCTGTAGGCTTGCTGAAAACGTGATAAGGGAAGCATTGGGCAATTGGCACTTGGATGGAAAACAAAGGTAAAGAATTGCTGTATCTCGACTTCAAGTGGGAGAATGTTAGGAGGTGAAGTCAATATCCAGATCTCCGATGTTCTTTAGCAGAGTGGTGCATGGTGGTGCAGCTTTAAAATGCTTTTGCTTTGAAAAGTTGTTTTTGCTTTTAAAGCGCTTTTGCTTTTAAAGCTGTTTTTGCTTTTAAAGTTGCTTTTGCTTTTAAAGCGAGTTTTTTTTTTTAAACCTAGTTAATAAAGCAACTTTTTTAATAAAGCGCTTTTATTTGGAATGTGCCACGACTTTTTTGGAATCTTGCTTTGTATTTCTATAAAAAGGGGAATGCCCCTTGCATTATGACAGTGCGAATGTATGAAAGCTTGCTGAGAATAATAAAAGAGAAAAGTTGCCTTTTGCCCCGTGGTTTTTCCTTGCACATTGTAGGGTTTTCCACGTAAAATCTCGTGTATTGTTTATTGTTGTTTAGCTTGCTTGCTTCTAATTTCCTAACAATTTTCATGAATCCTACTTCAACCATGCAACTGTCTATAATAATAATATTTTAGATCAAGGCATAATGTGTAATTTAAGCATAGGAGTTTCATTCAGACATCTTTAACAATTTTAATTTAATCATAAATTTATCCATCATAATATTTCAATAATAAACATGCTACAATTGTACCAAATGAGTACATGTAGAGATGTTTTGAATAATGGACCAAACCACTTTTGTTAACAAGCTTTACAAGTTGATGGCCAATACACAAATTTTTGCTCAAAGAAGATGTCTTGATCTTCATTGGTCCTCTCATTGCTCTAGGAAATCTGCAACATTAATGCCAACCTTGACATCCACACTAACACCAACCAAGAGGAGGGCTTCTACCTCCCATCTTGATCCAAAACTCAGAATTTCGAGTTAAGGAAGATCATGAAAGAGTGCAATTCAGAAATAACAGAGTATAACAAACCAGAACACAGATATATAAGCAAAATAGCATAATGATTTTATTGCTCAGAAAACAGAGTACAATGCAAGCAATCTCTGAGAAGAGATGTGAGGCTATAACATTGCATCCATTACTCATGCTTTTTACAGTCAGGGGTGCATCTCTCTTTATACAAGAATTGGTGTGTTGGAAATCCACCGTATTGAATATGGAAGGTCACCCATATGGAAATGTGGTGGTTCACCTTCCATGAGTTAGAAGGTCACCCATATGGAAATGTGGTGATTCACCTTCCATGAGTTACAAAGTGCATATTAAATGAAAATTACATACATATGACTTGTCCTTTTGTGTTTTGTCTTCTACTGATGTGTCAACATAGCTAGAGATGCATTTTGGCTACGAAAATCTAAAAATAGAAAATTACTATTTTTAGTAAATATTTTGTTTTGCATTTTTGAGGGCCTCCGAAGCATTTTTTCCACAAAGTTGTTGGCAACTCTTGACAAAGTTGCCTGCTAAAATTGTTGTTCTCTCTCTAATCTTTCCAACGCTTCTTGAATGGATCAAAACGGAGTCCCAAGCACAAAGTTATGCCCCTAACAATGTGGTTAGGATTCAAAAAATAGATTTTCAGGCATTTTCGAGCATAAAGCCATGTCCCAAAAAGGTCACATGCCTAGATCATTCATCCCCCTTGAAAAGCAATGGTCCCCATTGCATCAACTTTTGACATCAAGTGCAGAAATTGTTTCTTTATCTGATTTTTGTGAGCCATTCCCCTTGGTGACCAAGTTGTCCTACCTTGACCACTCTATACATCTGAATGGACTGCCTTCTAGTGGTCTTAGTCCATGTGTCAACAATCTGATCCTCCTCCACTAGTGCTAAACTATCTAGATTGAGTTCTTCAATGTCCAACTATTTTGCTACTATAGAAGTGTCCAACAGAGGTGGATGATAGGGCCTAAGAAGTTCAACATTGAAGATTGGATGCAAACCAAGATAAGATGGAAGATTCAATTCAAAGGCATTTTCTCCCACCTTCTTGGTGATGGTGTATGGTCCATAGCGAAGAGGTCTGATCTTCCTATGGGGTCCTACAAGTCTCTCTTTCTGAAGACATAACCATACCTTATCTCCAACCTTGAATTGATGTGGGACCTGATGTTGGTCATGGCGTTGCTTGTATTTCTGATTTGTCTTTTCCAAGAGGTCATGGACCTATTGTTGGATATGTTGAATCTATTCCACAAACTATGTTGCCTTTTCTACTTCTTTTTGTCCATGAGGTGAGTACTCCATGGGTTGCACAAGGAGAGCTACATCAATGGGTGCCAAGGGTTGGAACCCAAAACAGACATGAAATGGGTTGTGTTTGGTAGAGCTATGTAGAGCTCGATTGTACCCATGTTGAATGTAGGGGAGGCTCTCATCCCATGTGTATGGATGCTTGGAATTGTACATTCAAAAAGATGTACAATCAATCGATTCACAACTTTTATCTAGCCATCAATCTAAGGATGGAAGGTTGTGGACATGGTCAACTTGGTGTCCATCATGCTCCATAGGGTGGACCAAAAAATGCTCAAAAATCTGCTATCCCTATTAGATACAATGGACTTTGGCAAGCCAAAGTTGAGCCACACATGACTAAAATAAAGCTTAGCAGTATCCTTAGCTGAAATGGATTTCTTACAAGGAATCATGATAGCCATTTTTGAAAAACGATCAACTACTACAAAAACACAATCATTACCATGCTTAGATGTGGGCAAACCTGAGAGGAAATCCATGGAGACAGATTCCCAAGGCTTGGATGGCATTAGCAATGGTGTATACAGTCCTTGCTTCTTGTTGGTTGGTTTGGCAACAACGTAAGGGGTATATGACTTGATGTACCTCTTGACATCATTCCTCATCTTGGGCCAATAGAAGTACTTTTGAAGTACTACCAATTTTTTTCCACCCCAAAGTGACCTGCTACTTTGCTGAAGTGTGCTTCCCAAATCATCTTTGAGCGCTCACTAGCTAGTACACAAATATGTCCCATGTGACAGAGGAGGTTATCTTGCAAATAAAAATCAGAAACATGCTTACCCACACGAAGAGCTCGATATGCATTTACAAAATCAGAATCTACTTCATACAAGGTGGACCAATTGGAAGTATCATGCCCACAAGAATCAAGAATGGTGGTGAGTGCTATGATTGGAGGTCGACTCAAACAATCTACTACTGAATTGGCACTCCCTTTCTTATGCTTGATGATCAAATGAAATTATTGTAGATATGTGGCCCACTTTTGATGTCTTTCATTCCTTAGCTTACTTTATATTTGAATGAACTCTAGAGGTCTATGATCTATATGGATGATGGTTTCCTTGCCCAAGATGTAGTGCTTCCACTATTTACATGCTTGGACAATGGCATAGAGCTCTTTGTCATATGTGGGGTATTTTCGAACTGCTTCATTGAATGTTTCACTATGATAGGCAATTGGATGCCCATGTTGTGTGAGAACAGCTCCCAATGCGTACTCTGATGCATCAGTCATTACCTCAAAAGGTTGATGCAGATCAGGTAGGGAAAGTGTAGGAGCTGAACACAATTGGTCCTTCAACCTCTCAAATGCCCTTTGTTGTGTATCTCCCCAATGGAACTTGGATTTGGCACCTCCTTTGGTCACTTGGTGTAGTGGCCAAGCAATGTGTGAGAACCCCAATACAAATCTTTAATAGAAATTGGCAAGACCCAAAAAGTTGCGAAGCTCTGTTAGAGTCTTTGGGGTAGGCCAATCTCTAATTACCTAAATCTTCTCAAGATCAACATGGACTCCCTCTTTGTCAACAATATACCCAAGGTACTAAATCTTCATCATGCCAAATGAGCACTTCTCCAAATTAGCATATAGCTTGTGTCTTCGAAGAATCTGAAGTACCTATCAAACATGTTGTAGATGTTCCTCCCATGTCTTACTATAGATGAGAATGTCATCTAAGTAGACTACCACAAATGAGTTGGTATAGGGACGCAGGATGTCATCCATCATCCTCATGAATGTGGTAGGTGCATTGGTCAAGCCAAAAGGCATAACCAACCACTCAAATAAACCCTCCTTGGATTTGAATGCAGTCTTCCATACATCAATGGGCTCTATGGGTATTTGATGATAGCCAGATTTGAGATCAATTTTGGTGAAGAACTTTGCACCATGAAGCTGGTCCAACAAGTCATCTATCCGAGGGAGTGGATAGTGATTCTTCACAATGATTTTATTCAAAGCTCTATAGTCAATACAAAGTCTCCATATTCCATATTTCTTTGGAGCCAAGACAATTGGACTACCACATGGTGAAGCACTTGGTCTAATGTGCCCCTTTGAATCAATTCTTGTCTATCTCCTCATTTCATCATTTTCAAGGACTGATCTATGATAAACAAGTGCATTAGGCAAAGGAGAACTAAGAACTAAATCAATGGAATGCTTTACCTCACAATGAAGTGGAACCCTAGTTGGTGACTTGAACAAGTCATCATATTCTACTACAATCTAGTCCATCTACTTTTATTATGTAGAGCCTACAATTGATGTAGCAACAATCCTCCTACTTTGTGGCTTGATCATCAACAGAATGAATTTTCTTGTTTTGGCTATCATCTTTCTACATTGTTTAGCATTGATTAAGGAAATAGAGGTAGGAGGAGATACCTCTAGTATCCTAAAGCACTGACCTCCGATAGTGATGATGACACTTTGGGGCCTAGACTCATACACACCATGCCTCTTCCACATAAATGGTTGGCCCAAAATCACATCACAAACATCCAAGGGCACAACATCACACAAAACTTCATCTTTGAAGGGCTTGATGGCATAAGAGAGGAGACATTGTTGAGTGACATGAATGTCTCTCCCCTATTGTAACCATCCAACATTATATGGTTGTGGGTGTGGTGTGATAGGAAAATTCAAATCCTTCACCATCTGAGCAAAAATCAGATTCTTTTGACTCCCACTATCAACAATGAAATGTAATGGCTTACCCTTGACCCACATTTGTGAGTGAAACAAGCATTCCTCCTCTTGTGACTCCTTTAGTGCAGCATGTGTGGTGGCAATGGTCACATTTGGTTTAGCTTCCATGATTCGCTTCCCTCTATCCTCAACCTATGGATGTGGAGGCGGTGGTGCAATGGATGTAGAGGGTTGCGACTCAACAAACAATGACTGAATTGCTTGACACTCCTCCCTCGAATGTTGATTGCTCTTGTGATAATCACACCATTTGCCACTCTTGGCCTTCGAGGGATTCTTTTCTTGGGAGTCTTTTTTTGCTTCCAATTCTGATTTTGGGGCTGACCCCCTTTATCTTGATTCTTTGGAGAGTCACTCTTGCCTTTCTTTAGCTGGTACTTAGTGTTCTAGTTTTTGTTATTTGCTCCTCCTTTTCTATTTTTGTTTTTGTGCTTCTGCTCCAATTTGACAAGTTTATATGCCTCTCCCAATGTCTTGAATTCAAAGAGGTCCATGTCCTCTCGAATGTACCATTGCAGCCCACTATAGTACTTGAGGATTCGATGCCTTTTGATATCTTGAATACCTAGTTTTGCTGCCATGGAATGGAAAGCATCAATATAATCTTGAACAGATTGGTCTTTACCTTGACGCAATTGTTGCCATCACATGTATTGGTCTTCATAGGCTCCCACGAGATAATATTCTTCCTTGACAACCTCCATGAAATTATCCCATGTGAACACTACTTCATCTTCATTCTCTTCTATAACCTATTACAATATGCTTCCCACCAATTTCAAATAGGTAATGAAGCTTTCAAGAGTGCAAAAGTGATTTTCTCATTATCAATGAATTTATTTACAGAGAAGTATGAAGATAACTGATCCAACCAATTTTCTAGGGCATCAACATTAATTTTTCCTTCAAAAGTAGGAATATCAAAATTCACTTACACCTTAAAAGGTGTGGGAGCACTAAATGGTGCTAGGGCAGTGAGAGGTTATGTAGAGGAGGTTGCAAAATTTGCAACAAGGAGTCATTGAAGAATTTGAGCAAATTGATCCATCATCTCATTCCTCTATTTCACAAGGGCTTCATTCAACATCTCCTTGAAAGGATTGACTATCTCGATGTTGTCCATTCTACTTCTCACCTAAGATCATTTGGAATGACAAGGGAGGTAATCAGAGGGATCTCCATCTAATACCCAAACTTTCGATATCCTAATCTCGTGTTTATGGACATACACTCAAAAGACAGACCTCTGATACCATTGATCCTAAAACTCAGAATTTTGAGTTAAGGAAGATCAAGAAAGAGTGCAATTCAAAAATAACAGAGTATAACAAACCAGAACACAAATATATAAGCAAAATAACATAATGATTTTATTGCTCAAAAACAGAGTACAATGCAAGCAATCTCTAAGAAGAGATGTGAGGCTATAACATTGCATCCATTACTCATGTTTTTACAATCAAGGGTGCATCTCTCTTTATACAATATTTGTGTGTTGGAAATCCACCATATTGAATATGGAAGGTCACCCATATGGAAATGTGGTGGTTCACCTTCCATGAGTTAGAAGGTCACCCATATGGAAATGTGGTGATTCACCTTCCATGAGTTACAAAGTGCATATTAAATGAAAATTACATACATATGACTTGTCCTTTTGTGTTTTGTCTTCTACTGATGTGTCAACATGGCTAGAGATGCATTTTGGCTACGAAAATCTAAAAATAGAAAATTACTATTTTTAGTAAATATTTTGTTTTGCATTTTTGAGGGCCTTCGGAGCATTTTTTCCACAAACTGTCGACAATTTTGACAGAGTTGCCTGCTGAAATTGTTGTTCTCTCTCTAATCTTTCCAACGCTTCTTGAATGGATCAAAACGGAGTCCCGAGCACAAAGTTATGCCCCTAACAATGCGGTTAGGATAAAAAAATAGATTTTCGGGCATTTTTAGCATAAAGCCATGCCCCAAAAAGGTCACATGTTCGGATCACATCCATCATTCAGGCTGTTTTGAACATCATTTTGCATCACATAGGCAACATACATCACGCACTGAGATGTAAACGTAGGGTTGCTACACATAGGCACATCACATGATTACCAAACAATACATACAAGGATATAAGTCTCCCTTGGGGCTCCTAGGACCGTCACTAGAGCCATAGCAAATTGTGGAGGAGCCCACTTAACTCCACCTGGAAAGCCAGAGCAACTCCAATTAAACTTTGGCCTTGGCACAACTACAATTGAATCTCGACTACACCCAATATATCAAATCAATAAATTGAGGAGAGCCCTCGCAAACCTTGTGATAAGCTAGTGCACCAAATCAACAATCGTGTAGAGTTGACTCGATCCTCATGATAACTCAACACACCAAATCAGCAATTGAGGAGACCTCACGCAATCCTTGTGATAGCAGTATTAGAGAAGCTACAACTTAACCCTGATCTGGTCCTACAAGGATGCCCATATATCCCCTTGCTATAGTCCCCATCCTTGGAACCCCAAGGAGACCACAAAAGCAATCACTTACAAAACTTGCAATTGGCCCATCATAGGCGTGCACACATATAGCATAACACATGCAAGTTACTCTATTTATTCACAGATATGCGTACATAGCATATGGAAATTTAGGAATGACTAACTTATAGATTATCTCAGGGGGAAAAGGGATTTAGATTGGCCTTATTGTTTTTTTAATTGTTTATATGGGATTGAAACAGGTCCCACTCGTATTACATCATGATCACATAGTGGTATTACAACAACTTGGCAATTATGCATGTGTTGCTTGGCAAGATTCGAACCTAGGTCTCCTCCTTGAAAGTTGAGGAATATAATTGGTTGAGCTAATGCCATTTGATACATTGGCTTTATTGTTAATCACATTCCATATTACCATTTTATTTTGTTAATCTATCTGATCAATCCTAAATTAACGGGATTGATATCATTTTAGGATTGTTATTCTACTTCATTGATTTAAATTAAGTAATGGTTTCTAGGAGGGTACTTGGGGATATCATAGGTTGATAGTCACATTCCCTTCTCCCATGTGTGTCCCATGCTTTGCAACTGTTCCGCCTGCTTCTCTTCTTTCCCTGTTTGTGCTTGCTTCTTCATGCTTTCCTCATTTCTTTCTTTCTTCACTCACCTACTTGTTGTCTAGTTCCTTTTGCCACCTAGTTCCCATCACTTACACCTAGTTTTTATGAAATCTACCTCGTTTCCATCACATCCACTTCGCTCTTACCAATTCCAACTAGTTTCCATCAAACCCACCTCGTGTTTAACAATTGCAGCTCGTGATTTAAAAGCCTCTACCTCACCACTTAAGGTCAACGGTTAGAAGATTTTATTATTATTGTTTTAGTGGTTTCTTTGTTATTATTATCCTTTAATTTTCATTTTTATGCTTTATCTAAGTCTTTTGGGTTAAGGGAAAATCATAGGTATAGACATGACACACGTGTATAACAACATTGCTTTGGCCCTCATAAAGGCAATACAACAATTGTGCAAGAACATTGTACGACTCTTCTCCTTGGTTGGCCTTAAAGACACTTGCACACACAAAGACACATACCTTTTCTCTTTTCCAAACTTTAGCAAGACGACACAAAATAAATTCCTCTTAAAATCACATTTTTAGACAATAATGACACATCTAACAATAGGTGATTCTTATTTCATATATGTTAGCAATCATAACATATTAAAATTGATCAAATCACAACAAAAACTCATAACTACTAATCAATATATCAAACCAAATATCATATAGATATAAGTCCATAATCTTAAAGCTACAAGAGGATGGGCATCACAATCTCCCCCAACATCCCCCTAACTAGGGATGCATAAGGGATGCCTAGGCGTAGATTGGATGGGTCCCACATAATTCAATAGTTCACGTCTAGGTGCCCCCTAGATAGGTCCCACACATTTTGATAGTTTCATATTCTTGGTAAAATTCCGAGTCAACTAACTGTATTTAATTTGCTCTTTTTCCAGCTTTGGCATATTCAATCAACAATATGTAACTTGCTCTTGTCACATTGATTTATATAAGCCATTCGATCTTCTTTTGATGTATATTTGTTTGTTATAACTTCTACAGCCGTACTAATCTTTAAATTAATTTTAAGGATGAGTTTCTGCTTTGCTAATGGACAAGGTCAAGAAACTTTTGTTTTTATTGGTTTGTGTATGTTTTTCAGCAACAATTGCAAAAGAAGGGTTAAGATTTATCTTTTTTCTTGGCTCTTGTATTAATACCATGCTAAATGGTGATGTAAATCATATGAGCCTGTTTATGCATTAATGTTACAAGAATTGTGCACAAGGATGCATCATTGATTTTTCATTGTCTATGATTAGTAATGAGAAAACTAACATTTAACTCAAATTTGTGCATTTTGAAATTTTAAATATTTCTATATTTTTATAATATTTTTACATAGCCATTGCTTCTGCCAAAATTTGGGTGCCTTGCCATGGCCCCAGGTTTGGGCATTTGGTTAAGGACCCATATGCACAAGGTTACGAGTTCAATTTCCTTTATTCGCGGTGTGGCTACACCCTAGCAAATCTGTTCATAAGCTGTTTTAAATAACTTGGAAAGCTGGTACCTTGCCATGGGCCCTGTTTCGGGCTTTTGGCTAAGGACTCATATCTAAAAGTACAAGAATGAGTCTGATCCCTGTCCTCACCAAAAGGATACTCTGTGGAACATAGGACAAAATGAAAAATCATCTTCTTTATGAAAATATTCTATTTACAACTTGCATAATTAAAAAAAAAAAAGTTGATATATAATATATGTATGGCTTTTTATAATTTTTTATCCAGCCCTAACTGTATCAGGGAGTCCTAAAAATTAGTTGTATCCATATGTACTATATCTGTATTGGATATTGCATCAGTTTCCATGCAATACTCATAAAAAATTGAAGAGGAAACAAGCAAGAGAGGATCAAACAATTTGAGATATTGGATACCAGTAAGAAATTTTTTTTTAATACACTCCCATTTATATTTGGAAAAATTAAAGAGTTGTTTGATGAGTTGCTCAAGAATTCTTGGGAAGAACATGCTTGTCAACAAATCCAAAAGGTAAAAGCCTATGTGGCTGTGTAGTACCTACTATGTTTATCCTTCATCTTGACTCATCAGCTTGTGGGATGATCCAAAATAGATCAGGTAAAAGAAAAAAGGGGGAAAACGGGAAAAATAATGATAAGAAAAAAGATGTCCATTGGGAACAGAGAGAGCAAAGTTGTTTAATGCAGAAGCTTTTTTGGTGCATTTGCCCTGAGTTCAAGTATCCTTCATAATTTCGTTGAAGAAACAAGTCAACTCTGAAGATTTTCTAAGGGAAGCATGTGTTGGTTTCAGTTACTATCTATTGTAATTCAACTGAAAATAAGCGTAAGGTGTATATTATGTCTATCATTCATCTTTGCCCAGATTAGTGATTCATCATGGTTCAAAAAGTCTTAAAGTAATTGAAGGCACTGCATGTGATGCCCTGCCAGTGCCCCGATAACATAGGAAGATGAGGGTTTTTTGACAGACAAAATGGTTTGCCTTCTCTCTCATAAGCCAATTATTTGGAGAAGAATGAAAATGAAATCATTTGTAGAGGTCATCATCAAAGAGTAAAGGAGAAATGATTTGTAGAGGTCATCATCAAAGAGTAAAGGAGAGCAGTAAGGAAACAGAGGAGACCACTGTTACAAATTTTCTAAAAGGAGAAGTAGCCTATTTTTCTGAATTGAACAAATATATTTTGTAGCTTTCTATTGTTTAGAAGGAATAGAAGCAATTTGAGATTTGCTTCATTGAGTTTTCTACTCCATGAAGTTTTCTTCACGTTAATATTCATCTCTCATTTGGATCCATATTATTATATACTATATTTTCTATCATTGTTTTCTACAGATGCAATTTGGCATCTCACTTTCATATATTTGTAATTGTTTTTGTACATGCATAAAGTTATATCTCTGTTAATATTTTCTATAGTTATTTCCCTGAATATAGAAAGATATAAAATCAGAAATTATCATACTTAATTCAAGGAAACTAATACTAGCCTCTTTTTGGTATCAGAGTAGATGATGGTTTGATGCAGAAAGGACATGAGTTAGTTATTCCAAATCAAACTGCACGACAATGGATCATCAACATTACATACTTCAGCGATAGTGGGAAGTGGGTCGAATGGTTGACCAAAGTTGAGTCAATGAAAAAAAAAAAGAAAAACCTTTTTCAAGAGTTATAATAGGATAAGTAGAATTTTTAGTTGGTTTGAATAGGTGCTAACACTAGAATATTATATTACTCATCTTATATATTGCTTAAAAGCATATGTTATACATTCAATGTGTTGAATAAATCATGTTTAGGGTGGGTTAGCTTGAATTAAGTGTGATTATTTAAGTGGTGCTATAGGAGTAAATTATAAAATTCTACTTATTTATTTTATACAAAATTTCTTTTTGGTGAATTATCTTTATTCATACAATGGCCAATTAATAATTATAGATCAGATTTGGTGTTGCAGTCATTTTCCTTGGCACTATGAAGGGATTATCAAATTGTGTGCCTTTGACCACAAGAGAGAAGCGACCTGGTAAAGGAGAATTGTATCCATTTGACCTAAAATCCAAAAGAAAGTGTTGCCTTGAGTAGCTGAATTGGGAGAACCAAGAAATGTTGGTTATAACAAAGAAGCATAACTTGAAGCCAGTTTTTTGAGAATGGAAGCAACTATTTCTGCTTCAGCTGATACCTTCACAAATTTATTAGTTTTACTGAAAAAGGACAAGAAAGCCAACAAGAGGAAGAAAAGTTCCAACAAGAGGAGTTGTTGGTTTTGTTGAAAAAGGAGAAGAAAGCCCAACAAGAGGAGTTTCGACAAGAGTAGGAAGTTGAACTTATTCTCTTGTTCGAGGTACATACTAAAGGAAAATCTTTAGGCATTTACTTGCCTTTTGAAATGTAGGCTAAATTGGAATTCAATCTTACAAGGCAATTTAGGATGTTAATGGACAAACATATAATGATGGGTCAATAACATTAAATGTATTATCACCCATAAGAATCCTAATTATAATTAATCATAATTATCCTAACGCAGCCAACAGGCTTGCCTCATACTGGTAAGTTATTGTGAGTTAGAGCGCAGTATTGTGACTTTGGTGAGAAGGTCACTTCATTGCAAGATACAACCATACCCTTCCCTGCACATGTATGGATACATTATGGACTTTTAGCTACTCTCATTTCTGATTGAGGTTAAACAATTTGCTGCAGCTTTTGGAAGATATTTAGGTCCATGATTGATTCAAAGCTCGCTATGTCAGCAACATTCATTGGAATCAATGATTAATGTTGTCAACACATCATTGTACATTTAGCAACAAGCATTATTACGTGGGATGAAAGCTTGCCTTTCACTAGACACAGCTGCAATAGAGCTCAACATAGCTCTATTGGGCACAATCACTCTGACATATGGGTTTGCAATCACCCACGCTAATTGACAGGGCTTATTGAATGCCACCGCATATTAACTTTATTTCAGGGAAGAAGTTTATAACATGGTCAAGTTAATGTAGGAAAGCCATAATATAAAAGAAGATGTTCATCACATGTGGTTGGGAGTGATAAATTTCACACCATAAACCAAGGTTCAAATCCTATGGGTGAACCTTAACATTTAGCCCTTGGGATTTAGGGTAAGTGGTTGGCTTGGGAGTGAAGAATGTCATACTATAAACCAAGGTTCAAATCCCATGGGTGAACCTTAAAGATCAAATGGCATTAGCTCAACTGATTAAATTGCTAGACTTTCAAGGAGGAGACCTAGGTTCAAATCTTGCCAAGTGATACATGCATAATTGCCAAGCTGTTGTAATACCATAATGTGGTTATGATGTAATACAGGTGGGGCCCATTTCAATCCCATGTAACCAATTGAAAAAAGAAAGAAAGAAAAAGAAGATGGTCATCACATGCTGGAACGAACTACTTCCAAATTCAAATAGGGCCATGGTCAACATTGAATTCTATGTGTTCAATGTTGGTGACAAATGTCTAGCTTCACATTCAAAAAGGGCAGTTCAGTATTCCTCATTGCAAGCTCAGACAGTCACATTATAATCCTTATAGTAAAGTAACCAGGTTGGAGACAACATGTTTGAACTTTATCTTCTACTGTACCATGTTCTTTGATATTGAGTTATATCAAACCGTATTTTCCACCTTTTCAATCTTTTGGATTAAGCCTGTAGCAGAACTGCATCTAATCTGTATAGTTCTGTTTGAGCATCTTAGATGGTTGAAAATAGGTTGAAACACACTTGCAACAAGGTCTTTCCTTTTTTCATATAGCCAAAGAGAGTGAGTTGTCAGTGCAAGCTAAGTGGTGGTGTGCTTGTAGCTGAGAGATCATTGCTTTTCAAGTGGGGATGAATGACCAGGACGTTTTCTTTAACAGTGCCAAAGTCCCTTTATTAATTTGGTGCCAGTTCTATCACTACGTCCAATGCCTGTTCTATGACCAGTTCCAATGTCAAATTTCAGTTGCAGTTCTTGTACCAATGCTTAATGTGCCAAAGCCACGCCAGTGCTGGGGCTAAACCTACATTGGTGCGGCTGCTGATTCTTCCAGACTTCAACAATGCCAAACATTATGTCTTGAGTTGGTACCAAACTCTCCATATTCTTTTTTGTCATTGCATTTAATTCTTGATGAGTTGCGCTCCCATCTTGTAACCAATGGGAAGTTGAACTACTTCACTTTCCCATTCTTCACATCTCTTGATTTGTCCTCTTATGTATAATAGAAGCAGAATAGAGCATTTAGTTTAGGTTCTCATATGGCCTTTCAACTAATTATACTCTTCTATTTCATAGAGATTTCACATGCTCCTTCTCAGAGGTTCCATTACGCAGAGCTATCTTCAGATTAATGAAATAGAATTTTTAAATCTTGTTTTATCTTCTCCTGCTGCTTTTATATGCACTCTAAAATTATGGCATGTGCCTCATATTCAAGCTTTTGTCATTATAACATAGGAAATTTCATTCTCTATGTTGTTCTAGATATCTTTGCTATGCAGTTCATGCTTTGATATATAGTTATTCTAATTATATATGGATAATTAGCACTCATTGTTTTCCTTTTCCTTGACAGCAAAGCATTTATGAAAACCTTACATTGGCTCATTTTCTTAGAAGTTCCAATGCCAATTTCAGTGTGAATTCTTGCACCCACGCTTAATGTGCTAAAGTCAAGCCAGTGCCAGGCTAAACCCAACATTGGTGTGACCATAGTTGAGAAAACTGAAAATCAGAATCGACTTGGAAAAGAATCGAGAAAAAATTGGCAAAAAATCGGCAATTTTTCATTGAAAAAACGGAAGAAAATGCAAATTTTCATTGAAAAAAAGCTTTTTTCATGCATATCACAATTTTTTGGCAAAAAATCGGCAAAATCGGAAATAATCGTTCAGGTTGTGAATCGGGAAAAATTGGTTCGAAACGGGATTTTTTAAAGATTTTCTCAACTATGGGTGTGATTACTGATTTTTCCGGACTCCACTTAGTGCCAAATCATATGTGTTGAGTTGGTGTCAAAATTTCTTCTTTTCTGTCACCGCATTCAAATTTTCTTCATGATGAGGTGCATATCCCATCTTTAAACTGATGGAATGTTGAACAACTTCATTTTCCCATTTGTCACATCTTTTGATTTGTACTCTTATGTATAACATAAACCTGTGTTGTGAAACTCGGCAAATTAAAAAAAAACATGCTGAGTCTGAGTTCGAGTTGGCCTCACCGAGTCACTTGGGCTGGACTCACTGAGTTCTTTTATCTCAGCCAAGTTTTTTTTTTACTTGCCAAGTACTCGGGACTTGTGAGTAAAACAAATTCGCCAAGTCCCAAAAAAAACTTGGCCGGCCTCCTTCAACTGTAGAGGAAGAAAGAAAAGAACAGGAATGTGCAGCATACCTGCTCGGAAGATCATATGTCCTAAAACATACAAAGATATTTGAAGTTATAATATGCGCCCAATAATGTGAAAACGTCTTGCAAGTAGGGTATACAAATTTTCAAAACAGAGACGTATAATCTGTGATTGTAAAATGAGAATAAATAAGTTTTAAAAAATTTAGTGTCATTAAGTTTATAATGATATTTGCTGGAATAGTTACGTTGAAATGTCAACCATGGATTTTATCTTGAATATTTAAGAAAACCAAAAGAGAAAGAGTAGGGAGTTTTACGAAGAATGATGATTCAATCTTAATTTTTTAATTTTATTTAATAAATTTTTGTTTTTAGAGAATAAATAAGACAATATATTAGATTGGGTAATAAGTATGTGATGTTCTCTTAGGTTGTTTAACCATCTATAATTTAGAAGCCTTTTATTTGGTTTTATTTTAAAATTAGTTGTATAGGATAAACTTATATTACATCAATGATCATATAGTGGTATAGGACATGTTGACCATTATATATATATATATATATATAAGATTAAGATTCCCTTCAAAATTAAGGAATTTAACAAGGTTATTAATGTCATTTGATAAGCCTTTTATTCTATTCTTATCCTTATAACATGTTATATTTATTTAAGGATTAAAATATATATTATTGGAATAGAAATGAGATAATTCATCAAATGCCATTAGTTTAACTGTTTAAATTCCTCACCTTTCAAGGAGGGAACCAAGGTTCGAAACTTGCCAAGTGACACATGCATAATTGCCAAGCTGTTATAATACTATCATTTGGTCGTAATATGATACGAGTGAGGCTAGTTTCAAGGGACCTGTTTCAATACCTATATAACTCACTAAAAAATAAAAAATTCATTCTTTAGTAGATAGAGTATTAGTGGGTGTGTGAGTAGTACATATTCTATTTGTTTCCTTCCTTATAAAGTATAAATTAAAACAAATAATATCTCTATAAATTATTTATAAATATATGTATATATTACATTTTTATAAATTATTCGCAACTTCTTTTTATTAATTTTTAATTAGTTTAATGTTTGACTTCAACTATTGCTACCACTAGCTTAGATATAAAGGATATATATCTAAAAACGCCGAGAGTTATCAATCTCGAGGCGCCTATCTCATTTCTTGGGGTGTGATCTCCAAGATAGGCGCCTCGGGATTGATAACTCTCGGCGTTTTTAGATATATATCCTTTATATCTAAGCTAGTTTAAATGTTTTTGTTAATGTCGGCTTTTTTAATAAAAAAAAAAAAATTGTTTACGGCGTGACATGTATGACCTCTTTGCCTCCCACCTTCCTGTCTGCCATTGTAGGAACGCCTCTCGGCGTAACTATAACCTCTCAAACACTCATAAATACTTTTAGTTTTCATATCAAGATTTTAAAAGAGTGGATGTATATTTTTAACTTTTAAAAAACATTTAAACAGAAATCAAACCTTGTTGGGTGGGATATGCATAATTTTCAAATATGTCAAGAATATAATGTTATGTTTAAGCGATTAAATATATTAATTCTCAATATGGAGACCCAAGTTCAAATCTTTCTTATATAATGTTAATTAATTGTGATATGCATGAAAAAAAAATACTTTTTTCCAATGAAAAATTACATTTTCTTTGGTCTTTTTTTTTTGCTGAGTTTTTCCCCTTTTTTTTTGCCGAGTCCAAGTCTGAGTCCCGAATTGGCCTTGTCGTGTTTCTTAACTATTAGAAACAGAAGTAGAGTATTTAGTTTAGGTTCTTTTTAACACTTTCAACAAATTCCGCTCTTCTTTTTCATAGAGATTTCACACGCCATTTCTCACAAGTTCCATCATGCAAGGCTGTTTTCAGATTAATGAAACATAATACTTAAATTTTGTTTTGTCTTCTCCTGTTTTTTTCTGTGCACTCTAAATTCACAGCATCTCTCATATTCAAGCTTTTGTCATTATGACGTAGGCAATTCTCATTCTCTATGTTGTTCAAAATATCTTTGCCATCCAGTTCTAACTTGACAATTTTCTCCATTTGCAAACAGATTTTGAGATTATCTACGAATAATTAACACTCATTATATGTTCTTTCATTGACTTCTCCCTGTTTTTTGCACAGCTTTGTTGTAATTCTCAAGGCTCACTTTTCCTTCAAAGCCTTGCATTTATAAAAGGTTCAAAACCTTTATACTGGCTCATTTTTTTGTATAAATTGCACGGTTATCTCTGTCTTCCCCCCTCCCTCAATTTTCTCTGCATTTTGTTGCCTTGATCTGAAGTAAGAATTGTTTCCAAGTTGCGTGATTCTGTAGCTCTTTTCTAAAATGAGAGTTGGAATCCAAAAGGCAAAAGAAAAAAAGAAAAATGAAGAAAAAAAAGGGAAGAAAAAATGATGATCAGCAGCATTTTCCTGAAAGGCAAGTAGTGCCTACAGGCATCAGCAAAGGATTGTATCATTATAACTGTTTGAAAGGAAGGAAGAAACAAATGATATTAATGTTTGTGAAACATCTAGGTTGGCCAATAGGACTGTAAAATACGGAATATGATACCAGAAGTACAGGAGTGCCTATAATCATCCTTAGAAAGAAAATAAACAGGTATCACACAGGGAATGGAAGGTGAGTTTACCCAAAGAAATTTACAGATCCTCCTGACAACCATGGCATATCATGAGGAAGCCATAACTTTGATAGGGTCGTTTCTGATGTTTTTTTCCCTTGGTGTGCTGGATACACTTACAGGCTTTTCCAAAAGTGTGGCTTGCTTGGTAGATACGTTCTCCTCAATGGAGGATGCCAGGAAAATTACATATCGGAAAGGTTCTCTGTTATGGAGGATGTCATCAATTCCATGCAAGTACCTGCTGCACAAGTTACAGTTATGGTTTGTGTTTACCATCACAATAATGATGACTTTAAGGATAAGGTCCTTTGAATTGGTCCTCATTGGAGTTAAAGGTCACAGCAGAAAAAACAAGCTGCTCTTTTAGTGGTTTAGGTTTATCTTCACTATAACACAAGTCTTAATTATGTGTTATCAGTTCAATTATGTTCTTAAGACAGCTTTTGTCTATTAGGAAACACTATGTCTTTTTCATGTATTCTAAATACTGTGATAACTTTGGTAAATTCATGTATGAGGGGGTATACAAATTTTACAAATTGAGTCATAGTTTGCAAGGGTATCTGTAGGATATATTATGGCAATTTGGCATATCTCTTGCTACAGTTTGTCATGGTTAGGGGCAATGCCTGCACTTTGCACATATTGCACATGGTGTTTCTTAATACTCTTTCACAGAGAGAGAGAGATGGCAACTTGTCATGGCATGCATCCCTTACCGTCTGAGACAAAAATTCATATTTGGTTGCTGCCATGGTGGAATTAAGGGAGTAGTATTTGGACAACAACTAGGAGAGACGAGCAACATAATTATTGACAAAACAAGGATCAAAACGCACCATGGGATGTCTGTTAGGATTTAGTAAGGGAGAAGATGGAAAGGTAAAAGAAGGAAGAATTTAATGATAATATCAGCATTGCATGATCAGCAAAGAGAAGCTAACTAGAAACTTGAATTCTATGAATATCAAAATGTAAGGTCTTGTTGGTGATGACATAGTCAAACACACTTGCAACTCTCCTATGCGGAAAACAAATGAATCTGAGGAGTTAGGAAATTGTGGAATCCCATTAAGAACCAAGAGGCCATGTGACTCGCACAATTGATTCAGACTTTGTTATTATGAAGTGCTTTTTATTCTATTTTTATTTCTGCGTTTTATTATAAAATATTATCAATATTAAAATTATTACGACTCTGTTTGTTTTTTTCAATTGGTTATATGGGATTGAAACGGACCCCACCTGTATTACATCATCACCACATAGTGGTATTATAACAAAACTTGGATATTATCCATGTATCGCTTGGCAAGATTTGAACCTTGGTCTCCTTATTAAATGTTGAGGAGTCTAACCGGTTGAGCTAATGCCACTTGATTAAGACTCTATTTGTTAACGCTAAGTGATAATCCTTATTATTTATCAAAATGGACAGAAAATGTTCTTTGCGGAAAGAAGTTTAAAAGCCTGGACGTGGACATCTCTCAATAGCAACGACAAATAAGTCGTTTTGGACAGGAAAGATTTAAATTGGGAAGACATGCAGTAGCTTATTTTACAAAGCCAGAAAACTTATGCTTGAAAAGATTATATGTCCGAGGAAAATAATTTTCCTTGAATACTTAGGGATTCATCCTTAGCACTCCTTGAATGAAAGCGATAATGTCCTATTTTCCACAGTTTTTTTTTATTTATGTAGAGATTTGACGAGAAACCCTGCTTTGCACTGTTATTTCTGATCACTTCCGCGGGTATTTTGTGCAGATTCTGAATATTTTTGACTTGGAGCAGTGCGTTCAAAATGCCAGACCTCCAAGTTTAATATTATAAAACAAATTTCTGCATTTTTTTTTTAAAATTTTTGATACTGTAGCCGATTTTCTTGCGAGAAATTGGCGAGTTTTTTGGCAAAATTCTCGCGACAAGTCAGCGATTTTCTCAGTGCTGAGAACATTAAGAAAAACTTGCCATCCCCAATTTCTTGCAAGTTTCCAGAGAAATTGTGGGAAACTGGCGATTTTTCCAAGTAAAAGAATGACATCACCCAACAATGAATATGTAGAAATCTTCGAATAGAGATCCAAGTAAGGGTCACTGTCAGAGTGGATGACAAAAGATGAGGATGTTGGAGGAAAATAGCATACTATAATAAAAACATCTCAAAGAGGGCATGGGCTGCTCTCAATTTGGAACCACATTTATCTGGAGTGCTCATCCAATGTGACCAATGACACTTGTTGATGAATGCAGTCCTGAATGAGGCAACACACATCACTCAAACTGCAAACACCACCCAATTGGCATGCCTCATGCTTGAAAACAGAAACCCAAAAGTAACCACTTACATGTGGGAGAGCTCATTCAGGGCTTTCATGGGTCTTTGTTATAAAGACATATTTTGCGAAGAAATTACATTCTAGAATGCACATGGAGAAGACCATATCTCCCCATTGCAGATCTAGGAGGTGATAGAGAGGATACTTCTATTTACTGGGACCTGAGAACACCCTCATTTTACAGGCCAGGGACGAGACCACCTTGGAGGAGGGGAGTTGCAAATCGCTACTTTCCAGTCACGGATAACTGCTTACTTCTTGTGTTTTTGAGCAGCTGTCACTTGCACACGTGCTGACTGCAGTTCCTCTACTGAAGATGTGTGAGATCCTCATCCAAGTAACTATTTGTGGAGAGATTAAAAAGCTTCTTCTTTTGCACATGCTTGACGAGAAGGGTACTGTGCCTATTGTGATTGTTTACTTGAGCCTTCTTAGACCAAGCCAGTCTTCTGAGGATGTCACTCAATTCTGAATTGAACTTTTCATGGTGCTTAATGATGATGCTGGGCCTTTCTGCTCTTGACTTCGATCAAGATCAGAGTCCATTGGCCCCTTTCTGTTGGTTTTATCCATGTTTCTTATTGAAAAGGGCTTTGTGTTCACTGTAATGTTTCTTACTATATGGAGTTTGTATATACTGACTTCTGTAGGATTTATCCCTACCCACACTTTTTTGTTTTGATTATGTTTTAGTCATGATTTTAGATAGTTTGTTTTGGGTCATTAGAGTCTCTTTTAGTGCTTTTCTTTCATTGTACTGGCTTATTGCCTTGTTTTCTACTCAAGGATTCATGCATTTTTTAAAATCAAATTTTAATATAAACTTTTTGTTTTCTTAATCATTGGAATGGTGCCTGTGCTTTAGGGATGGGGGAAAGAGGGGGGAAAAAGAAACCATGAAACTAAGTATATAGTGTTTTAAATTTTCAGGTGTTCGCAATGTATTTTGACATATTTTCTCTACTTTTCTGTACTGTGTATGACTGGACAATCTTCTTTTGTATTTGTTTTTCAAATTTAGTTGCCAAAGATTATCTATTGATGTCTCTTGCATAGGCTAGTGTTGTCCTTGCTTTTAAGAGTAGATTTCAATGAGAGATGGATGGATGCTTTTTCCATACATAGGATATACATTCATGGTTACTTTTCAATCCACTAAATGGTGGCATTGCATATTTAGCATACTATTCTGCAGTGTCTCACTATCTTTTGAAAATAATTTTGTGCCTAAGAACTGTATTTTGGTCTCTTCCTTTTGCACCTTAGTTGTATGGGAATGCTAATGAAATGAATTTTGTGAGCAGCAAAATCTGTTTACAGCACAAACTATCAGGAAACATGCTGCCATTTGATTAAATGTTGTTCTACATACGTAGGACTTCAAGACTTTTAGTTTCTACTTGATTGCATACCTGAAGGTCAAGTCAATTTGGACGAGCTAATATGGTGTCTTCAGTTTGTCACATTTCACTAGATGTTCATGAGAGCATATTGGTTTATACAAATACGTATATATTTAAAAGACCTATCCTTGTGAAATCTAAATCATGGAACTAATGGTGCTATTAATGAAGCTTCTTCTAAGGTCCTATGTTTGAACATATTTTCAATTATACAACATTTTTGTGGATGTTTAATTTCCTATGGTATTACATTGTGCATGCAGAAGGGGCCTTGCCTCTCCCGTGGTCGACCAGGATGAAAATTGCATTGGATGCAGCAAAGGGTCTGGCATACCTTCATGGAGGAGCTGAAAAACCTGTGATTTATCGAGACTTCAAAACGTCTAACATTCTTTTGGATGCGGTTTGTACCGAAGACCTTAGTTTCTATGGAGCTTCTCTATTTCTACTGCTGAACTGAAACATTGCAGTTTATTTTAGTCTAATGCGTTACTTGGAGAATATTGTTGTCCAGGAATATAATGCAAAGTTGTCTGACTTTGGGCTGGCAAAAGATGGACCTGAAGGAGACAAAACTCACGTCTCTACTCGAGTCATGGGGACATATGGTTATGCAGCTCCTGAATATGTTATGACTGGTAGGCATTTCAATCAGCTGATGACCAAAAATATGCTCTCTTTGGAAGCAAAGATTTAGATTAGGTGTTCCAGTATTGGAAAGGCTCTTTGCATTTTCAGGCATACAAAATTACAGGGTTGTCTATGGAAAAATTTCTTGCTATTTGCTCTTTTCAGGCTATGTATAATATGTCATCTAAAGGGCACATACAATGCCAATGATGACACTGTGTTAGTACTTAATAAATTATTAAACCACCTAAGATTTTGCATTAGACACCTAGTTCTTCCACATTTGCAGATAATTTGGAGTTGCATTAAAATTGTAGAGCCTTGATAAGTTGATCAACTTAAATTTAAATTTTACTTTTTATTAAAATAATAAACAATCGTAGAGCATAATTTAGATAGAGTTAATCCCATTATTCTTTTATATTCATTTTGCAGAGATTTTCTTTTCCAGTTGAAAGTCCATCTTTCTCTACGGAAGTTTGGTTCCTTGTTTTTCCAATTGAAATAGCAACTTTGAATTAAAAGCCAATTAAGAGGGAAGACTATGTCTTGAATTCTAGACGTTGTCTAAGTCCACAGTACAAAGAGTTGCAATGGGAAAATAAGACAACTCTCTTTGAGGGATCTAGCTATATATTTTTTTCCTCATCTAATATTTATGTTCCTTTTCATTTGTTTTAATTTAGCTTTTGCCAAAGAAGTTCAGTCAGTATCATAACAAAATAATTATTTAAAGGTGATAAATATTTTCCATTCCAACATGAAACTGGGATATTCTTTGCTTTCTGTTTGAATGTGATGTTTGTTTCTTGTTTGTCTTGAGCTGAATGCACATGTTAAAATTACTCTAATTGTAAACGAATGCTTAGGTTTTAAAGTCCTTTTGGAAATCTGCTTTTTAGTTGTGCTTTTTTGCTGTGTCATTGTGCCCAGCTGCACCATGCCCATATTCACAAAAGACATTGCAGTGGAAAACATGTTTACATAACTAACACTAGGACTACATCCTATTAGAATTCGAGAATGACTTCATCCTGGATTCAAATGCTTTGTCCAGTTCAATGCAGATCCAGACAAATGTGGAAAATCACTTCATTCATCATTGGGTGTTTTCTTGATTGTGTGGACACAGGCAGGTTGAGCAGCTCAACTCAAAATATAGTGGATATGCGGATGTGGCAGCTTTACCATGGATGCATATAATAGTCAAGAATTGTCCTATAACTATAGGTCCTTCTTCCAATATCTCAAATGTTCTACAACACTTAAAAACACATGGCTTTAGAGACTAGATAGAGGTGGAAGTCATTCTTCAAAAGGGGACTGCAGGAGTTTAATAACATTAACTTTTAAATTTGAAGGTTGAGACCACCTCAGGAAATAGGTCAAATTCTGCAGTTACCTTTGGAAAATCAGGTATTGAAAGAGGGGCTTCATGGATTTCACAAACATGGCCTTGTAGAGATGAAGAAGATGCATGTGACCATTTCTCAGTCTCTCGAGGGTTGTTTGCTCATGGGTACCCACAAGGGTGATCTTGAGAATTGGATATGTTTCCCAACAAACATCCCAAAGAAGAATACACATGCTTTGAGGTTAGTGTCTCTATGAAAGATTAACCGGAGTTTGTTGTTTCTCTTGTTTTTGTTTTGCAGTGAGTGCCTTGAGGCCAGAGATCGAATCAGAGATGAATCCTTCGGTCACCCTCCACTTCAATTGAGTCTTTAAGATACGTACGAAGGCCCCAGATTGTCATGAATGGAACTGCCATCAGGGATTAGGCCTAGCTAAACTATTCTGGTACAAAGAAAAGCCTATTTTCTTTACATTTATTGTCTTTCCAGCATGTGCAGGAGAGGCAGATGGAACATTTATTTGCTACCTTTCTTTTCTTTTTTTCTTTTTATTTTTTTGGTGCTAATGAACCCCCTTTGGTTTGTTTGGTTGAGTAACGATCAAAGGTCCTATTCAGTCTGCAAAACAACGGCTTTGACACGATATGCTTTTCTTTGTTGATGTTTGCTTTTCTTCATTAGCTACCATGATGTCTCCGATCTCAATACCATGTATTGGATAAAGTATAGTTGGATACTTTTGCACAGGATGTAATAGTGACCTTATTTAGTATGAGGTAATTGCCTTGGTGTGGAATGATTACCATATGATGACAGATGGTTGAACATTGTAGGGAATGAGTATGTCTGTTCCAAGCGGCAAGTGATACAGAGCAAAATCATGCTTATGACAGAAACATTAAACTCAGGTCCTGTTACCTTGATACAAATATCCGCACGGTTATCTTGAAATGTATGAAAGAAGGATCTGTCAAGTTTTGTTACCTGTAACAAACACAAAGAATGTCATGGAATCTGACTTCTCGAGTGACACTTTTTCTGAGGTTGCTAGCTCTAAAGAAACAAATTTTCTTTGTTGGGAGAAACGTGTATGGTCTTGAGCAGACCTTTTATTATGTGGTGTTTGACATAAGTTTATCATATGAACCACCTTAATGCTGTGTGAGATTGTGTGGCATTAGTATCTGAGCAGACCTTTTATTATGTGGTGTTTGACATAAGTTTATCATATGAACCACCTTAATGCTGTGTGAGATTGTGTGGCATTAGTATCTGGCATTAATGATTCCAAGGCATATGCCACATTTGCTCAGTCCTGGTAGAGAAGGAACGATCAAATGGCATGAGCTCAACTGGTTAAATACCTTGACTTTCAAGAAACCTAGGTGCGAGTCTTGCCAAGTGATACATGCATAATTGTCAAACTGTTAGAATACCATTAAGTGGTTACGATGTAATACAGGCGGGGCCCATTGCAAAACCATATAATCAATTACAAAACAAAAAAGGCATTAGAGAAGGAATAAGGATAATGGCAACTATCAAATTATCGAAGTCTTGCAGGAATTTGGAAATACTTTGGAGCATAGTAGAGAAAATCTGGATCGACTTGGAATCGGGATGGAAAAAGAATCGGGAAAAATCGGCAGAAAAAAAAAAAATCCAAAGAAAATACAAATTTTCAATGAAAAAAAGCTTTTTTCATGCATATCACAATGAATTAACATTATACAAATCAAATATTAATAATGTAAGTGATACAAGCTTAAACTACACATGAAAGTGGCAAGTGATACAAGCTTAAAGCCTTAAACTACACATGAAAGTGACAAAACACATCTTAAATAAAGAAATTTTAATGCATCCAAAATTCAAATATTCTTGTATTGCTTATAATATAAAAAAGGTAGAAATTACAAAATGTGTCATGAGTCATGACAAGTACAATGTGATCTTTGAATGCCTTTGCCCTAGTAGAAGCTCTAGTCTCTCTTTGTTGCTGTGCCCATGCCGCTTCTTGTGCCTTGGCTGCTAACGCCGGTCGCCACTTGAGTCGGGGGTCAAGGGTTAGCGCCCCTTGCGGGGTCGAGGGTCAGCACCTAGGAAAATCGCCTAGAAAATCACAAAAACTTGGGTGAAAATGAAGGAAAATGAAAAAAAAAATGCTTTTTGGTGTGGTAGTAGGTAGGCAGACCCCCTTCTTCAATTTGCAACAGCTGAAATGAAAGAAAAAAAAAAAAGGGTGAGTTTTAACTAAAGGGCCTGAACAAAATCAGGCCCTTTAAAGTGAGTTTTAAAGGGCCTGATTTTGTTCATACAGGGATTTTGTGTACAAAGTTGTTCCAGAAACCAATGAACGCCTATCAATACATTCCAGCTTCTTCTCATCATCCTGTCCACCAGCAGAAGGCCTTCATTTTAAGTGAGCTCAACAGGTTCTTAGTCAGATAAAGCTCAAGAGAGAGATTTATTTATGTTAAAAATAAGTTTTTTAATAGACTTAGAGCTAGAGGGTATAAGATTAATTTTTTGCTTTCACTATTTGAAAAAGTCAAATTTGATGGAAGACCCTCTCTCCTAGCCAAAGTTCTTTAAAGAGCTGCACGCAGACAAGGCACCAAAGTCAAACATGTTCCACTTAGTTTGAAGTTAGAAAATTGTGATTTTACTAGGAGTTTGCACTTGGGAAAAAATGCTATCTCTCCCATGTTTGAAAAATGGAGTAAGGATAGACAACTTAAACATATTGCATGAGCCATCATCTATTAGAGGAATCACAAACCTCTCAGATCCTATCTTTTCAAGAATAAAATTTTGTAAGGGGATTTTTTCTCTATCTTGTTTCTCGTATTTTTTAATGCACCTTTGTAACAGGGTGGGGTTTTTTAGGGATTGAGCTTGGGAATATTTAATATGTATTTTTTACCGTTTGGTCTATAAATCTATGGTTTGTATTTAATGTTTGGGAATAAATTTTTATCCCACATGCATTATTTTTTGGCTCCCCCTAGAGTTAGGATTATAAAAAGAGGATATTGTACCTCTCTAAGACTCACATTCCGCTGATGAGACTCAAAAGGTCGAAACGCGTTCGGAGTTTTTTAGTTGTATAATTCCTTTTTCAGAATAAAAATTATTTTTTAGTATTTTTATCTTTCTCCAAAAACCCCATTAAAAATCATTTTGCGATGGTTATTATGCTCTTCACTTGCCGCGTAATGCGGTCTGGTGAACCAAAAAGCCTCAAGCACTTGTAGTATGCTCTTCACTTGTCATGAAATGTGATATGGTGAATCAGAAACTAGCACATATTTTTTTAATATATTACTGCTACACCATGTTTCCTTCTAAGCTAAGGGTTCGATTGTGGTCGATTTTTCGCGATTTAATCACCGATTTTTTCAAAAAATCGGAAAAAATTGCCAAAAAATAGACAATTTTCCGATTTCGAGCCAAGTTGACTCGGAATTTTTAAAAACTCCCAAAAAATAAAAAAATCGGTGATTTTTGTAACAGAGCTTTGGAGTTTATGGATATCTTCTAGGAGATTGACCGACCAGGAATGGGCTAGGATGTAAAAGCTAAAAAGAACTTCATGACTTTGAATGAAGATCACCAGGAAATGTCTTTTGCTTTCAGGCAATGCCTTGCAATGTAGGTATAGGTTGTTCACATGTATTTGTAAGTGGTAGGTATAGTAGTAAAGATTGTTACAAGCTCCGACAGCCAGTTGATGACTCAACTTCCTACTAAATATTCAGCATATTAATTTTTCGCGATTTAATCACCGATTTTTTCAAAAAATCGGAAAAAATTGCCAAAAAATCGACGATTTTCCGATTTCGAGCCAAGTTGACTCGGAATTTTTAAAAACTCCCAAAAAATAAAAAAATCGGTTATTTTTGTAACAGAGCTTTGGAGTTTATGGATATCTTCTAGGAGATTGACCGACCAGGAATGGGCTAGGATGTAAAAGCTAAAAAGAACTTCATGACTTTGAATGAAGATCACCAGGAAATGTCTTTTGCTTTCAGGCAATGCCTTGCAATGTAGGTATAGGTTGTTCACATGTATTTGTAAGTGGTAGGTATAGTAGTAAAGATGCATGTTACAAGCTCCGGCAGCCAGTTGATGACTCAACTTCCTACTAAATATTCAGCATATTAATTTTTCGCGATTTAATCACCGATTTTTTCAAAAAATCGGAAAAAATTGCCAAAAAATCGACGATTTTCCAATTTCGAGCCAAGTTGTCTCGGAATTTTTAAAAACTCCCAAAAAATAAAAAAATCGGTGATTTTTGTAACAGAGCTTTGGAGTTTATGGATATCTTCTAGGAGATTGACCGACCAGGAATGGGCTAGGATGTAAAAGCTAAAAAGAACTTCATGACTTTGAATGAAGATCACCAGGAAATGTCTTTTGCTTTCAGGCAATGCCTTGCAATGTAGGTATAGGTTGTTCACATGTATTTGTAAGTGGTAGGTATAGTAGTAAAGATGCATGTTACAAGCTCCGGCAGCCAGTTGATGACTCAACTTCCTACTAAATATTCAGCATATTAATTTTTCTTACCTTCATCAAGTACCTGCCTCTTAATGTATCTCGTGTCAACTGTTTGGGTTCATAAAAATGTGAATAATGAGAAAAGTAGTTGCATATGAACAAGGAGAAACCCGTCTTTGAGATGGTTATTCTCACACAGCTAACCATCACAAGAAGATGCTATGGAATAGGTACGGCCACCTCCTCTCTATTAATGGAAATCAACATGTTGGATTAAAGTTGCATGTTCTATTCATTGTTTTAATATTGTAATCAGAAGATTGAAGAGCTGAAATTTCTCTATTAGATGGGTCAACTTATCTAAGTACGAATGTCAAGAATTTCATAATCACAAGTGCTTATCAAAATGGAAGTAGACTTATATTTTTGTTGCTTTTAACTTTCTGAAGGTGAAGCAACATACTTTGTATAATTTCAGTCTTTTGACATTCATGGGAGCATGGCTCTGTAAGGTAGTAAGACTGTTTTGGTCTGTTGAAAATGAAAAAGCGAACTGCCTTGCTGCCAAGAGGCCATTGTTTGACATTTTATTTTATAAAATCATTATGCATTAGATGTGGATATGATTTACAGGTTTTATTTCAGATCTTGTTACATTTAGGGGAGCAAGATTTGTATAATGATACAAGGAAGCTATTTCAGCAATTTTGGACCCTTAAAAGTGTGTTGACTTGCCTCCAGGAGGCCATTTTTGGTGTAGTTACTAAGTATGGAAAGTTCTGTTCAAATGGAACAGAGTAAATACTTTTCATACGTGGTTAGCGATAATTGTCAAGTTTCAATCACTGAAGAGGTTATCCTTCTCCCAAAGTTTGATAATCATCATAATAGCTTCCTAATTATGTGGGTTTGAAGAACCACTCCAAATTATAAATAGACTAAAATGCTTAGAACTTTGTTCCCAGAAATTGATCTATTAAAATGCTTTGGATCTGTCAGGAAGATAGTGAAAGTTATTAGACAAGGCAATTGCATAGTAAACAGCTGCCTCAGTTAATCAATGCCAGTCATCTGAAAATGTATTATTGCTAGAGGATCTGATAAAGAGTTATAATCATTGCACAAGTAATGCTTGTCTAAATGAACCAGTGGCAGTCACTTGAAAATGCATTCTTCTTAGGGGAGTCTAGTATAGCAATAGTAAAAAATTAAATACAAAATGTCGAGAACAATTGAAATAATATACTGAAAGTTGAAAGAATTGGAAAAGAGAGCCAATTTGGGTCTTGTCACTAAGGTATTAACTGTGTCCTAAAGGTGGATGTAAAGGAACTGGAAGAATGGTAGTCTATTAGTTGTCAATCAGAAAATCAAAGAACATAAACAAACAACAAAGAATATTTCTAGAGGTAACCAGGGAGACAATTAAATAGTAACTAAGAAAGATATTAGAAGAGCAAAAGAAGCAATAATTTTTGAGACAACCAAGACCCAATGGAAGGATCTTGAAGAATTATATATAGGAGATGGTCCACAAGATGGATGGAAAATAGTTTGAGAATCATAAAAGACAATGAAAGAGACAACCAAAGAACCAATAGAAAGAAGCTACTAAAGAGAAATATGACTGAGTGAGAGAGGGAGAGGGAGGGGGAGGGAGGGAGCGGTCATGAAAAATAACGAACAATAGTGCTAGAGTAACATTTGGTTACAAGGTTCAAGGTACTTCATTAGTTGAACTCGCTTCAAAATGGCAAAAACTTAGCATTAGGGTTAGGGTTTTTTGCTTTGATAGTCTATAAATAGGAAGAGATATGTTGTAGTTGAATCATTAATTCATTATTCTAAATTCTATCAAATTCTATCACCTCTGGTGCCTATGAGAGACTTTGCCTTCTTTAAGTGGCTAATAGACTTTGCCCTTTTTAAGTGTAGCTTGGATTGCTTTTTGGGATTTGGATTTGGATCTGTGATATTTACTGGATTTGCTGTTCTAAATTCTATGAATATGTTTCTCTAGTAAATATTCTGGTTGTGGAAATTGCTGATTTCTTGAAATTTATTTGTCACAAGTAGTAGCAACGATTTTGGCTCCTTGTGGCAGCCAAAAGTGGCAGCAAAGCTGCTAATGCATCAGCATTGGAATCTTTTCGGCCAAAGTTGCATCAACTAATTGGGTAATTTCTGTCCAAATTTTTTCCTGCTATCATTCCTCCAGCACCATTATCTTCCAAAAGATTGTGATTTAGGCAGAACCGTTTGCAGCATTTAAACCCTATATATATATATATATGGACCCTTTATTTGAGCAGTTTTGAGCCAACTTGTGGATATGCGATTTCTGTTAGTTGTGCACTTTTGATCCTTCTGCTTCTGAAGGCTGGAACAGATAAACAGGCAGACTAAGACAAACATATCTCACTAATGATGAGTCACAAGAAGCATCATCCAAGGAATCAAGGCAAGCATCAAAACATCCCAGAGTGTATCATTAGTTTCAATCCTTACACTAGTTTAGTCCTTGCCACCATGAGTTCCTCCTTCACGCCTCCTATGGCAAATAACACCCCCTCCACTCATGGATGAGGTGTTCATCAGTAGGTGTTCATCAGTACATTGTAGCAATAGAATCCAGATTGGATGGCAGGATTACAGAGGTCAATAACGGCATGGAATTGGTTCGATATTAGGTCAATGGAGTACAAGGGGAGCTGAAGAGGATTTCAGATATGCTCCAAGGATGGTAGAAGGAGCCTGATGTTTCTAAAACCAAGTGAGCACTTGAAAGGGACTTTCAGCTGCTTGATTTTGAGCAGGATTAGGGACAACAAAAGGAGTTCAAGATTCCTAAAACCAAGCGAGCTCTTGAAAGGGACTTTCAATGGGTTGCTTTTGAGTAGGATCTAGGAAACTCCAACTTCACTAAGGTACATACACTTTTATTGTAGATGATCATTCAAGGACTGTTGCTAATGACTAGGGTTTTGCTTCTAATGTGGATATTATAGTAGGTGGCACGACTTATCTCGTAGAATGGCCTTAGGATGTTCTGATCCTTCAAATTACTATGACACATTTTTGTGGAGAGGACCCTAGAGGGTGGATTTCAAAAATGGAATGCCTCCTAGATTTACATAGAGTGCTTGAGAAGGGCAAAGTCACTCTTGCTGCCTCCCAACTTGGTACCCATGCTTATCGATGGCTCTTGTTGATGAAGTTTGATAAGGGACCCTCTTCCTCTTATGTTTTTAGGTTATTGTAGAGTAAGCACATATGCATTGTAGATGAGTACTATAATGAGTTCATGAGCTTGCTCACCTACATATATCACTTGGAGCCCCTAGTGGTAGTTTCAACCTTCAGACATGGGCTTAAGGACGAAATCCAGCAAGAAGTTGATATGAATGACCTGCACGCCCTCCACAATGTAGAACGGTTAGCAAAGGGCAGAAAATAATAAGCTCCATGTGTCTAGGTTCCAGCTATGGCGGGACTTCAATTCCCGCAAGACTTCAACAATCGCAATGATGTTTTCCTCCAAGGATTTTTCTAAGATCTTGGCACCCGTGAGATCAAGCATTTGAGGAAAGGAGGAATTTCCACATGGAAGTCGAGGAAGGTAATTCCCAGGAGGAGGTAGCGACATCACCACACCAAAAGGAGCTAGCTGAACCTGAGGAGGCTGAACAAGGTGTGGATCAAGTGGGCTTCTCCGTATTTGCCCTAATGGGAGTGCAAACTGATCACACCATTAGGGTACATGGGTTTGTTAAAAATCAGTGGGTCATTGTTTTGATTGATTTTGGTAGTACTCACAATTTCATCGATCGCAGTACAATCAAAACCCTAGGGGTGTATGTCAACTCTTTTGACAAATTCAATATTCTAATTTTCAATGGTGGTAATGCTGCATGTGTGGGTCAAGTTCATAATATCAGACTCATGATGGGTAGCTATTCTTGGATCGGAACCCTCTATTTGATGGATTTGGGCAGTGTAGATATTATCCTAGGGACTCAATGGTTGTCCCAATTGGGGGATGTTACTTTGAATCTACAACTATATGTACAATGGACAAATAACAAAAGGTCATCTGCCTCTAGGGGTTGCAAAGCCCGCCATCCAAGGTAGTCAGTTCTTACCAAATGGAAAAGATTTTAAAGAAGGGAAGCAAGGTTATATTTGACAAAATTGTCACCTGCAAGTCTAGACTACCGTGTTGATGAGGATTGATTTTAGTATAGGTTTTATTATTAGCCTAGGATTTATTCTTAATTAGTGTCCTAGGATTTGTCAAACATGACAAATAGTTATAAAGTGAAAGGCTTAAGATAGTTGATTAGTTGGTTAGCGTAAGTTAGCTACTAGTTAAGATTTGATCTTCCAAACTTCACCTCATGAGATTTGGAAGATATTCTTAATATTGTACTTTTGACATATATAATGCCTATATATACTTGTAACCTTGCCTTCAAAATTAGTAAAGTTTGCTTCAACTTTTTGAATCCATATCATTGGTGTGAGAGCATTTGCGAATCTTGCCTGTGAGGGGAAATTTTCCTTGTTGGAAATTCCCCCTACCTTCCTCCTTGTGGATTTCTGTCTTCCGTCTTTGACAGACATTTTCCCAGCTATAGCCTTTTGTGCTCATCAAGTTTTTGGTAGAACGCGTATGCATACTACTTGTGCGCTCTTTGACCACATTATCGTTGTGAGGAAACTAACGTTGCTGGGAGAATTTGCTGATCTGCCACCTTGCATTGTTGCAGGACCCATCTAGGGTGTGTTGAGTTACAGTCTAAGTTATCCTTGTGACTCTCACGTGCCAGTTTTCACGTACAAAAGATTGACCTGCCACGACTCAATTCATACAATCGAAAATATTACATAGACTGTATCGTAGCACTCGGAAGTTGGTGTTGGAATACAAGGTGGATCAAATAACGAGTTTTTTGGCAAGCCCCTTGACCTGTTGGGCACCTCATGTTTAAATATAGACACCAACGCAACATATATATATATATATATATTTGTAGAGTGAGTTATATATCAACGGTAATAGCCTTTTTCTAGGAGTTCGCTTTCTCGTTTTTGGGTTTCTCGCACATGGTGGACGAATACACGACTTCTACACTTTTTGATGCACTCTCTTGGAACGATCTCCAGCCACCCCCTAAATTGCAGCAGTTGCGTTTTGCACATCACTCTTGCTAACTTCCGCCTTTGCCACCACTGCCTCCTTTAGCTTCTGTCGCTTAGCTACACTGCGTTGACATGCTTATCTCTGCACATTGTGGATCTCACCCCACTTCGCCCTTGTGCATTGTAGTCGAATAGACCATTCAAACTATTCCTAGCAACGCCAATTATGACGCCATCCAGCGACATCAACTGCAGCCTTTCCAATGTACTCTTGGAGCCCTTCTTTGTCACGTAGAAAAGTCTGCCTCGCATATCCGTTTTTGGTCGTAAGAAACGACTTGCTTGGTGGTTGGAGATACTCAAACAAGACCTCGCCACTCTTTGCTTTGGGTCTATCATGTGGCTGGACCACAATAGCAATCCGCATGATCTTCGAAAGGGTGATTGACGTTGGAAATCAGCACCTCTTAATTCTGCTTGAAGGCGCTTTGCTCGCATGATTGTACAAAACTGTATTGTCGACAATACAGTGGCCTTTTTTTTGCGTGATTGCTGCTTTTCGTCACCTTTGGTTTTGATGTAAATTTCCTGCCATTTATGTGTACCATCCCTCTTCTTCATATGCTCCGCCATATGCAAAAAGCAGTTTGCGTATCATTTCCTCTTTGCCAACGGTGTAGTGGATATCTGTCCTTCATGGAGAAAGGGGTTCCGCCATTCTTCAACCTCTTTTCTTTGCAATGTCTGCGATGAGGACTTTGGCCCCGTGTTTTGTGAAGAGATGAGTGATGACTTCTCCAATACCTGATGCCCCACCTGTGACTTATTTTGACATCTGGTTTGGCATGGTTCGCCAGCTACAACCAAGGGTTGTCATTTTCTTTGATGTAAGGATCTGACGTCAGATGGATTGGTGATGAGGCTAGTGTTGCAGGTGCCATGTGTTGGTTGATGTTTAACAAGAGTGATGTCAGGATCCAGGGGTGAATTTGATTATGGATATTCTCGATTTTAATTATGGTTGTAATTGGGTACCTCTAGAATTTGAGGTGTCTATAAACCTAGTTGGTTTTGGCACAGTTTCTAGCACCCCAAAATCCCAAACTCTTTGCTAGAATTCTTTTACAACTCCATAGGGAGAAATTGTATGCTGCGGTTCAATATATTGTAGTGTATGGTGTTTTTTCTCTACAACTTTTTTGGTCAACCCTTGGACCATCGAAAACTTTTTTTTTATGGTGAACCACAACCAACAATGCTGACTTTTGTTGGAAAATTTTAATTTACTACCATGGTCCTCGATCCATTGGCATCAATTTGGCATTTGTATGCTCTTGGGTACTCCCTCAGTAGGAGTTGTAATCGAATTTCCAATGTTTGATATTTCTTCTACAAGCCCCTTTTGAGGCTTTTGTATGCTCTTGGGTACAGATTAGGGTTTTGTCTGATCCGATGGAAGTTTAAATTTGTATGTTTCCTACGCTCGTGGTAGAGCCACGCCTATGCGCAGTCTCTGTCGTCTTCATTTCTTTGTTCCTTCTGTTGCTTGTTGGCTTGGAACGAGTTTGACGGCTTCAAAGATTCTTCTCTTATGGAGGTTGATTTCCACCTCATCTTTTGTGGTTTGCATTCTGGACACTTGGAAATTCTCAACACCTATGCCTTGACAAAGTACTTCAACATTGGTGATAGCATTGGACTTTGCCTTTATTAGAATCTACCCTCGATTTCCTTCTTTGTTAAAAGCATTAGCATCTAATGCTTTTGTTGTTGGGAGGAATGATGAGGATTGATTTTAGATAGGTTTTATTATTATATTAGCCTAGGATTTATTCTTAAATAGTGTCCTAGGATTTTTCAAACGTGACAAATAGTTATAAAGTGAAAGGCTTAAAATAATTAATTAGTTGGTTAGCTTAAGTTAGCTACTAGTCAAGATTTGATTTTCCAAACTTCATCTTACAAGATTTGAAAGATACTCTTAATATTGTACTCTTGGTATATCTGACGTCTATATATACTTGTAAGCTCACCTTAAAAATTAGTAAAGTTTGCTTCGGCTTTTTGGATCCATATCATGTGCAGACATCTCCTGTTCTTCTCTTTGAGATGGAGTCCCTCATCTCTAGTAAATATGACAAGGCCTTCAAGGAACCCAAAGGTCTCTTCCCCCCCCCCCCCCCTCCCAAGTGCACACATGATCATGCTATCCATATGATTCCTTTCAAGTCGGCCAACAAATATCTACCTTTATCGCCATCTTCAACATCAATGAGAAGTTGGTTCAAGATATGTTGTAGCAAGGAACTATTCGACCCATTACCAACCCCTCTTCTACCTTGGTAGTCATGGTGAAGTTCAAGGATGACTCTTGGTGGATGTGTCGACATTTTTGACAACTGAATAAGATCACTATCAGGGATTCCTATTCCTGTTATTGGTGATTTATTAGATGAATTGCATGGTGCTCAATTTTTTACTAAGCTAGACATGCGTTCAACATTTCACCATATCCAGGTTCAAGTAGAGGATATTCCTAAAATTGCTTTTTGTACTTATGAGGATCATTATGAGATTTTGGTAATGCCATTTGGTCTTAGTAATGCCCCTTCAACCTTTCAAAGTTTAATGTATTCTGTCTTCTGGCCCCTCTTGTGGAATTTTGTCTTGGTAGTATTTGATGGTATTTTGGTCTACAGTAAGTCTTGGGAAGTCCATTTGCACCATGTGGAATAGGTGCTCAAACTTCTGGAATAGGGATAGTTATATGTCAAGAGGTCTTAAGTGTTCTTTTGGGGTTTCTGAAGTAGAATATCAGGTCACATTATGTCTTATGCTGTCAAGGTGGATCCTAATAAGATTTAAGGCAATGCAAGATTGGCCGGTACTAGATCTCTCAAGAGTCTTTGGGGTTTTTTAGGTCTTATTGGTTATTAGAGGAAATTTATCAAATGTTATGGAAAAATTGCAGCTCCCTTGACGAATCATCGGGAAGGATGCTTTTGTTTGGACTGAAGAGGCTACCAAAATTGTTTAATACCTTAAAGGAGGTTGTGTTCTAGTCTAGTGTTGGCTACTTTTGATATTGGCAAGCTCTTTGTCATAGAATGTGATGCCTCTAAAATTGGTATAGGTGTAGTCTTGAAGTAAGAAGGTCACGCCTTGCCTTATGAAAGCAAACAACTCTCTGGCAAAAACATGGGTAAATCTACTTATGAGAAAGAGGTGTTAGCCATCATTCATGCAATCGACAAGAAGCCTTATTTGCTATGTTGACACTTTATCATCAAAACTGATCATTGTAGTCTCAAGTATTTTTAGGATCAACATTAATCTTCTCTAGAGTAGAAAAAATTGCTGACCTAGCTATTGCTATTGGGCTATGATTTTGAGAGTGAGTATAAGAAAGGGAAGGGAAATGTGGTAGCAAATGCCCTTTCTTGCAAGTACCATATTCAACAACTGTTCAACCATATTCAACCCTCCTTTTCATTGGATCACTCAACTTCGTGAGGAATGGTAGTCTGATCTTGAGACATTTCACCTAATTCATGATCTTAAGGCAAGTACCTTGCACAACCTAGGGTTCTCTTGGTCTTATGGAATTTTGTGGAAGAAGGATTGAATTTATCTAACTCAATCCTCTTAGGTCAAGAACAAATTCCTCAAGGAATTGCACACCTCTCCTTTAGCAGGTCATTCTTGGTTTCTCAAAACTTATCAATGGATCAAGCAATCCTTTTCTTGGATAGGAAAGGAAGCTGATATCAAACAGTTTGTTGCTGAATGTGAAGTGTGCTAATGGAATAAGGGTGAAACAGTCAATACTCTAGGATTGTTTCAGCCCCTTTCTATTCTTGATCGTTAGTGGGAGCATATCTCTATGGACTATATTGAGTGCCTTTCTAAATCAGAGGGTAAAACAATGATTTTTGTGGTTGTTGATCGCCTCTCCAAGAATGGCCACTTTTGTGCCTTACAACACCTGTTTATCGCTAGCAAGGTGGCGAAGTTATTCCTTGACTTTGTTTTCAAATTACATGGTATGCCTGAGTTTGTTATGTGTGATCATGATCCTATTTTTGCAAGTAACTTTTGGAATGAGGTGTTCACCCTTAGCGGTACCTAACTTAATATGAGCTCTTCCTACCATTCTTAGATTGCTGGACAAAATAAGTGCTTGGGCACATATTTGAGATGCTTTGCACAAGACAAGCAATATCAGTGGGTTGAGTGGCCTCCCTTAGCCGAGTAGTGGTACAACACTAATCATCTTTCTACCAAAATGTCCCCATTTAAGGCTTTGTATGGTCAAAAGCTCCCATCCTTGATTGATTACCTTTTAGGGACCTCTCATGTTGCTCAAGTTGATACCTCCCTCCAACAACGATAACTGTTCTTTTGCTCCTTAAAGGCAATTTTTGTTAGGCTTAGAATCGTATGAGGTAGCAATAGGATTTATACCCACTCAAAATGACACTTTGAAGTTGGTGATATGGTATTTTTAAGGCTTCAACTATATAAGCAACTTTCTCCCAAGACAAAGAGTAACCAAAACCTTGCATCTAGATTCTATGCTCCTTACAAGGTGGTTTGCAAAATCGGGGATGTGGCATATCAGTTGGAGCTTCCCCCCTGCAACTAAAAGGTGCAGTCCTAAAGGAAGTTTCTAGAGTTGGATGAAGAAGGTAGTGTTGAACCGAAGGTGCGTAATTTGTGGTCTCACCAGATGCAAGAGCTACTCATCAAGTGGCAAGATCTTTTGAATGAAGACGCGACGTGGAAATCAATGCCCATTCTCGAAAAATTTCTAACATTGAGGACAAAGCATTGTGAGGGGGGAGGCCATGTAATGGTTCCACTGTAGCCACATTGGCTATCCTAAATTGTTGGCTTGGGCCCTTTAGGTTAGGTTGAGTTGGCCCTTGAGCATTAGGGTTAGGGTTTGTTGCTTTGATAGTCTATAAATAGGAAGAGATATGTTGATGTTGTAGGTGAATCATCAATTCATCGTTCTAACTTCTATTACCTTCGGTATGCATAAGAGACTTTACCCTCTCTGAGTAACTTGGATTGTTTTTTAAGATTTGGATCTGGATCTGTGATATTTGTTCGATTTGCTGTCCTGAATTATATAAATCTGTTTCTGTTGCAAATATTTTGGTGAATGTTGTGGAAACTGTTGTTTTCTTGAAATTGCTTCGTTACATGGCACATAAGCTTAACACATAAGTTGTTGACAAAGGGTAAATATTTGCAATGACAAGGGTTTATAAAGGGGCCCAAAGAAACAAGGCCCGATTCTTCTCCTTTAAGATTCATATTGAACACGACCCCTATAATTGAAAAGGAAAAGGTACCCATCACTGTCAAAGTCTAAAGCAAACACCCAAGTTGTGTAGCCACAAGGGAGAAAAAGGTTTATGTATGTTAAATTAATCATTCAACTATCATGCCCTAGATTTCCTATTCACTGTCATACCAGGCAAAGCCAAGCAAGCACAAACTATATAGACTCACCTCAGATTTTCTGACTTGTACACTGGTGTGCATAAGGCAGACTGTTCTCATTATGAGTATATTGCTTAATAAGAATCTTCAGCCCTTACGAAATCGGGGGGTGGGGAACCATTTTGGCAAAAATCACAGCAAAAGCAGGGAAAAACAAAAGCTCTCATTAAACAAAGGATGGGCTCCCTAGGGCATCTCATATTCCATTCCTTTCATGCCCTAGCAAAAGAAGCAAAAGGGAGCTTCAAATAAATTTCAATCAATGCTGATAAACCCTTCCCTTCTGTGAGGACATGGTTGAAATTCATCCCTTGGGGATTTTGCTAGAGTTATAAATCTCTGCTCCTCTTGGAAATATGGAAGAAAGCAGAGTTATCACATCTAACAATCCTCTTTCACGGATACCCATATGCATGTATCAGACACAGATATTGGTACAATGTTTGTCAGACCGTATCTAGATGTATCCAAATACATGGGTATTGTATACAAATTTATCCGAATACATGTGTCTATTTTGCCCATCTCTAATACATTCAAACATCGCCTAGGCACTGTGAGAGTTTTTTCCATAACATCAGATTAAAAGAATATTACATAATTTAAAAAAAATAAAATTTAAATTATCAAATGACGTTAGCTCAACCAGTTAAATTCCTCAACTTTCAAGGAGAAGATCCATGTTTGAATCTCCCCAAGCGATACATGCATAATTGCCAAAGCTATTGTCATACAACTATGCGATCATGATGTAATACGGGCCCTTTCGATCCCATATAAAATTGTGTAAACATTTGTGTGTTGTATGCTTTCTCTTTCATATATAAAATATACATGCTTTTATAATGTTGTATCCGTAGTAGGGGGTCTTGAAAATTTGCCGTATCCACATCGGATTGAGTATCCATTTCTATGCAACTTAGGAAGAAAACATCAAAGAAAAAGCCCTCTAATTTCAATGACAATGATTAATTCACCCATACAACAGGCAGACTCCAAATTCCTCATGGACTCTGCTCCCAATTAGGAATTCGAACGAGGGAGAAGGCGTTTAAAATTTCACTCTATATTGGTATACAAGTATGCTCACACCCTTTTGGCGTAAGTCTAAGTGGATCTTTAAGTTTAGTTAAGTCGAGGGAAGTCTAGGAAAAGGAGTCGAGTTGCAACCATCTCAAGGAGTGATCCTTCATCCCCATTGCCCCTTCTTGTAACATTTGGGCCAGACTCACAAAACGACAGTAATAGTTAGAACCAATCAACATTTTAGAAAATATTTAATAAATCACTTAGAGAGAAACTTAAACATACTTATCAATTTTACCTTTGTTGGGGCCCCTGTAGCAGACTGAAACAACATTAGTCATAAACTTCTAATTCATTCAAAGCCAAAACACTATAAATACTCTTGGATCAATTTTAGTCATAAATAAAAAAAGCATTTATATATTTTCCCAAATTACTCTGGGGCAGGTGGAATTATTTAAAAGTTTTAAATGTGGCATCACAAAATACGCCTCCAGCTTTGGCATGCCTCCTCTTAACTGTGAAGAACCCCAAGATACTTCTGATCAAAACTGATCAATTTTTAAGAGTGGTGGTAGATAGTGGAACTTTGTTCCAGTGGGGATTGGTAAAGCCTTCTAGTGGAAGAGGTATATGCATATGATGTTGTAGACTGATTGTATGGTTACAAAGAAAGTAGCAGATGCTAGTTGTCCCCAAACAGTCATGTGAAGGACCATTAGATTGGTGTGTTATGGATTGACATTTGGAAACCTGCTGATAGCAAATGCCAAGAAGATTAGTGAAAACAGCGTATTAGGTTGAGGTCAAAAGAAAGTAGTGGTTAGGCAGAATAAGAAAGTAGTGGTTAGGCAGAATGTCTAATGGCTGCTTATTGGATCTTTAGAAATGGGGATTAAGAATACAGAAAGAAGAAACAAGTAAATTATGTCCATGTCCACAAAAAACCAAAGAAATGCTAAACTGATTGCAGAGTACCTAGGGAGGAAGAAAACTGTAACACCAGTTGAGCTCAAGAGGATATCCAAGGGACTAGATGTTGCCTTATATATGGGAACCTTTGGTCAAGAGTTCATTGATGCAATCGAAGACACTGCTTATGACAGTAGACCGTAGACAAGAAGGGCTTGAGTTAGGTATATAACCATTAGAGATACAGATAATGAGCCAAGACAGAGAAAGTTAACACACAAAAAGGTGAACCCTCAGTTTTTTGGCTGAAATTACAAGACTAGGAAGATTGGAAACTTTGAAAACTTATGGACAAGGAAAAACAAATTTCTCTTCATAGTAGACCCAGGCAACACATAAAATTTTAAGAAGCAAGTTGGGGCATTATAAATATATCCAGGTATCACCAAAACATTCCCCATAGTGTAAGCATAGGCACAATCAATGTGATGAAGCAGTTTAATGTGTGGAACTCAGGGTTGACATACTAGTCTTAGAGGACTCTTTCTATGTTATAAAAATGGGGGATGTTGATCTGATTCTGGGTATTCAATGGCTTGTGTCCATGGGAACTAGTTTCAATGATCACATATATCTTTTCTGCAAACGAGTAAGGAATTCATTAATCAGGTGTATAGAAATGTGGTTTTCTCATCGTTATCTATGTCCTTTACATATGCATGACATACCAAAACTCATTTAATGTTGGATCTGTTCCTCTTTACCCTCATTTTCTTGTGTTTGTCATTGAGAAATTTTTAGAAGTCTATTTTGTGAACTTATTTCTTATGTTGCTCTGGAGGGTTCTTTTGATATAAAGGCAGCATTTGTATATTGAAATGTTTTTGACAGACAAAATGTTAGAAAAATAGTCTAATATAGTCGGAGTAAATTGGATATTGATTTCTTGATTTTGGTTTATATGTTTGTTTGTTACAGGACATTTGACATCTAGGAGTGATGTCTACAGCTTTGGTGTTGTCCTCCTTGAAATGCTCACTGGTCGAAGATCCATGGATAAGAATAGGCCAAGTGGGGAGCAGAATTTGGTGGAATGGGCTCGGCCTTATCTTGTGGAGAAAAGAAAGCTTTACCGACTTGTAGACCCTCGTTTGAGTGGTCACTATTCAATCAAAGGTGCCCAAAAGACTGCACAATTAGCTCATTATTGCTTAAGTCGGGACCCTAAAGCCAGGCCTTCAATGAATGATGTTGTCGATGCTCTCACACCATTGTTAAACTTAAAAGATCTTGCAAGTTCATCCTTTAATTACCAAGCTTTACAGTCGCAACGCGCAAATCGTCATTCACACCTTTCAAATGGAAATGAAATGTCTTCAAAAAAAGGTAATGTAAGAGCCATTGCTAATGGCTCTCATATGTCTCCACATCATCCATCTGTGAAACAAAATGGTAGATCCTAGAGAATTCGGACATTTAATCTGAAATTTGTACCATTAACAGAAACTGTTAAGCCTCATACTTCCACGACTTTCTAAGGCAAAGTGGTGTGGTCCAGTGAGGCTTGAGCATCTCTTCATGGCTCAGTATTTTTAATAACCCATTCGTGATCTTTATCAATCAACTTCGGCTCCCAGAAGATGTCCATGGCTATATTATGTGACCATCAAGACTGTTTACCCATGTATTATCAGGGATGAAGGCTGTATCTACTTTCTTTTCTGTTGAGACTGACAACCAGGTATATTGAACCTTTGCTTTGATATTGAAGTAAGATTGTCTTGGGGCTGAAGCATTTTGGGTGGAGTATGTCAATGGCAAATTAGTGTGGGGAACTATCTTGGAGTTATTTGGAGATGTATCAAACAACAAAGTGATTTCTATCTAAAGATTTCTGGCAGATGTACATTTCATGTTTTCTTTTCTAACACTAAGGTCTTGTTTGATCTTGGTTAGCTTGTATTTATGATGCTGATCTTTAATTTTTATTTCCATAGCACAGTATATTTGCACTGTGTGTGAATGTCCTAAAATTGCTCTAGCATAAGGAGAACTGGAGGGGCAGAAATCACATTTGTGTTCTTAATTCCAATCTCTTCTGCATGGGATACTGCATAGAATGTCTTGTAGTAATTATATCAAGTTAAGATAATGTGTTCTAATATATATCAATGGAGTTCATAGTTAGCTCACCATTTGCACTGTTGCTGTCTTACTGCACTGCAGTTAAAATTTTGCCTTTGGATGGGAACACATGCATTTTTTTGAATCTGCAGCAGTCAATTTTCAACCATGATTAATGAATATGATTGTAATGATTGGAAATGTGCTACAATATTATGCATTACTTTATGCTTTTATGGTACTCAAATTGGTCCCAATACCATAATAACAAAACATTTCCTTGCTTTCTTGATCTCTTCTGCTACTCTGTGGGTGTATAGATCCATCAAATTTTTTAATCTCTTGTATTGTTAGAATAAAGTGGAGCTCAGATTTATAAAGCCAAGTGCAATAAAATTAAATGTATGCTAATATTATGGACTGCTATTTGACAAGACTGCCTTTATGAACCATGTGCCAACAATATTGGTTTGTCAATTTCACATTTATCTCTTTAATATCAGAGCACAAAACACGATATATATATTTTTTCTATTTTCTCTTGTTATAATATTGCAATTTGCAAAATGATAAAATAATGTAGAATAAACTATAACCATTGAAAACAACTGAGAATTGTATCTTGTCAGTTAATTTGTGGAAACCAAAAAGGCCGAATCTTAGATTGTTTTGTTATCCTTTCGTAATCGCTTAATGAAGAACTATTTGATTTATTAATTTAATTGGGTGGAATAAATATATAACTGGATAGTAATTGAAAATGACGGAAGGGAATGTCCATCTAACTTTTAGAAATAACTTTCAGCCCTTAAAATTTTGCTCTTAATAAAAACCTATAAAAAAATCTCAAAATTATCTGCTTTGTTTTTAATCAAATCTTATTCTTTTTGTTTCTGGCGTCTTTGCTAGAACAGAGTTGGCACTTATTTTTGTTTTTGTTGATAGATACACCATTTTGAAAAACTAAAAGAGGATTTGCTAATGTGGTGGGATTCGACGTTAGGAACTTTGTTGGGAAGTGCCCCATTTACACTCTGGGCCATGGTTTAATAGTTTACATAGTTCACTCTGGACACTTTGGCTTACTGATTTTTTAACAAGTTCTTATGAAGGAACTTTGGAGTAACTAGATTCAAGTATTGAAGTTTTTGTACTGTTTCAGAAGTGGATGCTTAGGTTGTTAAAAGTTAGACCCCATCTTAATGATAAAATACATTGTAAGATGACTCGTCCATTCTACGCCCTTGACATTGAATGCACAATCTATGTTTGAATATTTTTTATTGTGTTCTTATATAAAGCATTTTAAAGCTTTCTAAGGGAGTTGAAGAGAAAAACACAACAGATATATGTAATTGTTGAAATAGGCATATTGTATCTTTTTGAATTAATATTTGTTTACTCTATGCAACATACTTAGAAAACAGAACAGATACATGTAATTGTTGAAACAGGCCTAAAGTATCTTTTTGAATATTTATTTGTTTATTCTATGAACATTCTCTTCAATTTTTTTAAGAAAGTTAATAGTAAGAAGAAAATCAACATCTTTTAGAACTTCTCATTGTGCTATTATCCAAATGTTTTTTTTAAGGCTTTTCAAGGGATTTCATACTGGAAAGGAAAATATACGTATTAAGTGCCATACAATATCACACACTTAAAAACAAAAGTGAAAAGCTGAATATAGAAAGTAAATTGGGTATAGTGAAAAGCTGAATATAGAAAGTAAATTGGGTGTGTAGTTTCATAGATGTTGAGAATATGTACGTCTGTCTATATAATGGAATAATATAGTAGCTAATAGTTACTATGTTATTGAGTCTAATATGTTGTACTTGATCATGAAAAAATAACTAGAAAAACTGTTACTCTGAAATGCTTTGAATTGGTTACCATTTATATTATTTTAGGCTTCGTTACTGAAGAGAGGAAGATACTTTATTTATAAATGTGTTGCAAGGTTAGGAGAGGAATAATAAAAACAGAAATAATTTGAATTGTTTCATAAAATTGATTTGAGTTGTATTTTATCTAGAAACTTTTGGTTAATAGGTGTAATGTTAGAATTAATGCTTCGATGCTTTGCATGATGAAGTGAATACATAGAATGCTTATTTTAGGCATAACAAACTCAACCAAGCTCGCAACTATCTGTCCTATACTACATACATATACCTTGTGAGGGGTGATTATACCACTTGCCACTTCACATGGACAAAGTAATAACTCTTAACATACCCTCCACCCTTACTACATAGACAAAATTCTATTTTTAGCTTATAACCAAAAAAATAATGTTTAGGGTGATACTAGAATCTATGGATTTGAGAGAGAATTTCCCCTCCTTAATGTAGACTTTCTACTATGATACTTAGGATTGTTGGGTTCCATCGATCATGCACTCCAAAGACACATTTATTACAAATACTCGTTCAAAACTTATAGAATTCAATGCATGAATTATGTGTTTCCTCTTGCGTATTTAACTGAAGAATGTGCTACGACACATCCAATGTCGCTTGTTGAATTGATTGGTCATCAATTTTTGTCTTGCATGTGATGGAATGAAAGTTGTGTATGGCTTCTTATGCTGCTTTATCGCCACCTACTTTTCATTTCTTTCATTGTGATCAAATCTGGGATTTCTTGCAAGTTCTCCTTTTATCATAAGTTCTTTTATATGATAAATGGGATATATATTTTGAATGCAATCTTTAACAATTATGCGTACTCGTTTTAGTCCTTTGATTGATTCCATAGTTGCCATAGTTTTTCCTTGAAAAAGAATGTAGCAACCTGTCAAGTGCTCTATAGTCTTTAGAGTTGAACCATTGGGGCCCCCAATAGATGTTGATGTGTAATGTCCCCATTTTTGGGTTATCTTGCATGGCAGTTGGCATTGACCTTTTGGGTGTGTGTCAACCTTATCAGAGGGGTTATTTGAGGTTACCATTGAGCTCAGATGGTCTAGAGGACCCATATGACGTTTTCAGATGTTATTTTCGGCTTTCGGTGTGTTCTCCAATATTCTTGGAGAGAGTGTCTATTTATAGTAAGTCACCTGATCGGGTTCGATTCTCATTATTTATCATCGGGATCACTCCAGTGCAATCAGTTTTCGATTCCGATGTTGTTCGACCATTTTCGCAACTCGGGTGTAATATTGAGTTATGTTTTAATTAATTTCACTAAGGTTGTTATTTTAATTAAAATATTTTAATGGGCACCTTAGTGTTATAGCTCGTTGGAACCAGGATGGAAAGTTTTAAATGTTGGGATGCTAATAAAGTGATTTTGGTGTCGGGAATAATTAAATAATGAATTAAATTATTTTTCGGGGGTATAAGGCTTATTTAATTAATAAAGTGATTTTATATTGAGTTTTTGGAAAGTTCCGAAAAAAGTTTGTTATTCTATTTTCTCTAATTGAAACCCTTGTGGTTTTTGGGAGCCGAACTTGGTTCATCCCCAGCCTTTTGGAGGACGAAGACCCTTTCGGAGAAGATTAATCTCGGTGGTGAAAGATCCTCCCTGGTTAATTCGGTGTGGCTCATTCAGAGTTACAGGTTGTGCGGAAAGAAGATTTACAGATCTGGCCGTACAGGTCTAGGGTAATTACAATCATTTAGAGTTACAAGTTGTGCGGAAAGGAGATTTATAGATCTGGCCGTACAGGTCTAGGGTTTGAAGGGGTTTTTTTTTTTTATGTTGTTGATCTCTCTTCTTCTAGTGGGCCGTATTTGCTAGTTAGCTGTGGCTTTTGAGGGATTTCATTGCTGCTCTTATCTTGATACTGGGTTGCCATTGTAAGCATTGCAGAATTCTGGGTATGTTCCTCTATATGTTTTAAATCATTTTGTCCATCTGGGTGTTCAATATATTGTGCCCTAGCTGTATATGATGAAAGAAAATCATTGTGTGTAATGGGTATTCATGAATAATATATATCAGAGTTATTTGAAGCATTTGGGTATTGTTGTTTGTGTCTATTTTGTTCTGTTATCTTTCTGTATTTGCAATCAACAACAAAACAACAGAAAAATCAGAAAAATAAAATTGCATATTTAGGGTGGGTTATTATAGTGGTATTAGAGCTTCGAGCCTGCCAGCCTGTTGGGTTTTTGGATGAGTCAAAATAATTAATGAATCCAGAGAACAAGGAATATATCACATACAAGAGAAGAGGACCAAGGGGAAGAGGTGCTCTCAGCTCAAATTTAGAAGAGGTAAATATGGGTGATAGGGTTCCACAAGAACCGAGTACCCGGGAAATGTTTAATGATCTGGCTAGGGGACAACGAGAGTTGCAGCAAACTCTCAATCAGTTGATGGTTGTTATGTTGGCAAATAACAATAATAATGCCCAGCCAAATGGTGGTCAAGGTGGGAACAATCACAATAATAACCATAGGCCACATGAGAACCAAGGTAATAATGGTAATGGTGATGCTTCAGTGAACAACAAGGCTGTAAATCAGAATCATAGGGACAGGACAACGAGCACAAGACCCTTGATGCCTAACTTTCATCCTAAGAACGCTCTACAAGATGAAGTGGAACCTACAGTAAATGAGATGCAGGATCAGTTTTTACAGGAGTGGACCAATGCTAGTGTGGAATTCCAAGCCAAAATGTCCTTCCGAGATTATGTGGACATGAGGATGAGACAACAACCACACAGGAGAGGTAGACAGTATAATCAGGAGTTGCAGAGGAGAGTGGGGAAGTTGTCCATTCCTTACTATGACTTTGCTGTTTTGGATCCACAACTTACTGTTGAAAATGGTAAAGGAGAGGCACATGAGACTTGGGACAGCCAGGGAGACACCATTGAAAGGTATGATGAATCATGTATGTTTCCTAGCAGCAGTTCACTTATGCATGATTGTGTCATTCATAATGAAATTTTGGAGGCCAAAATAAAGAACTTGGAAGATCCCAAATTTGATGAGGAGGTTGATGTAAATAATTCTTCTTGTGCATCTGCAAATGGAGAGGAGTACATGAATCTTCATGATAATATTGAGATCGAAGAATCAGCTGATTTGGAGTTCGCTAAATCAGCAACTAAGGAAGGTATGAATGTATTTGATGACTCATGGATTGAGCATAGAGCTGCCCTAACTTCAATGCAGGAATTTGGTAAATGTAATGATAGAGTGGTAGCTGATTTTGAAAATTATGCTATAGAAGGCAAATATAAATTTTTGTTGTGTGATGCTGGTTACAACCATGGACCTAATGCATTGCAAGATTTGAAGGATCAATTGTTGGTCACTGAGGAAAAGGTTGTTCAAACCTTAACTCATTTTGATGGCACTCACAAGTTCATTGAACACCTCCTTTGGACAACACAACTTGAAGAGAGACAAAAGGGTTCGACAGTTGGTATCACTATATCAAGTCTGCAAACAATCAAACATGCTTTAGAGGTAATAAAATCAGATCACCTGCATTTGCTTTCAGATAGAGACCATGCCGTCAAGTTTGCAGGGAAGACTTATAGAGCACTCACAAAAAAGGAGAAATAAGTTGATGAACTCAACCTTGAGTTAAGTTTAGCTCACTTTTCTCTCTACAAAGCAGGAAAATAGTCACTTGTCGCAGCCACATCGAAGGAACAAAAATGTGATACAAGAACTATGGAGGTCGAACAAATGATTGAAGGAATTAATGAGCTTGGGAGTGACGAAGAAGTACTCAGTGATTGTAGTAGCTCTACTATCACGGAGATTCGACATGATGATAGTGCTTGGGTAGAGCATCAAGAGTGCAATTCCGTTAGGCTTGGTAAGCAGATTCTGCATGGTGATGCAAACTTATCTCTTCATGGTTTGATGTGTGAGACACCTCTTGATTCATGCAATGAGTATGGTGAGATATGGAATCCAAGTGATTGTTCGGGATTTCCAATGGAGCAAGCCAATGAATTCCACATTGATTGCATTGTGAGGTATGCTCATTATTTTTCTTTCAGCTCACATACAGATGATTTGACCATGTTTTTGATGACACATAAGAGTGGGAAGGATGGCTGGAATAGGGGATTACATACATCACTTTGGTATGAGGTGCTCTCTCCTACGATAGGAAATTCCGAAACTTGCCGGTCTCCTAGTTTGCTTCTACAGGATGGTTATTATATTGGGATACAGGGAAAAGAAACGAAGACTTGGCAGGAGCCATCAGGTATTGGGAATGACAGACTCCCCATTTGTCCATGGGATCCAGGTGGAGTATACCCATGGGAGGTTATGATACATGAAGACTTCGCTATCATGAAGATACTCCCTTTGGTTGACTTGTGGCAGGAAATAGTTCAAATCTTCAGTTTTGACTTTGTTGTTTGGTTGCGGATCAGCCACCATATGACTCCAATTGCATACTTACAAATGGATTGGAGGGAAATTTTAGTCAAGGAGTGGATAAAATTTTAGTTGGAAGTTGTTTGGGAGTTTTTCCAGCCTTTTCCAAGTTGATTTTGAGCAATGCAATGCCCACCTTTCATGATCATACAGGGAATCTTCAAATTTGCAGTTGTTCCACTAACAGGTTGCTGATTTTGATAAAATCAGATCATTATTTATTATTTTTAGACTTGGACAGCAGTAAGATGGGCCATTTTGAAGGTATAGGACATCTGGAAAATGTTGATAAGTGTTCCTAGCTGAAGCAAATGGACATTTCAACCAACACAATCTTGTTTATAAGGAGATATGCTGAGGAATATGTTTTTGGGTTGAGTAGATTATTTTTCCTGTTGCCCAGGATCGTGTCAGACAGAGGGATTACAGATGTGGACCTCACTAAGGTGCTTTGGCAGGAGATCTTTCGTGATATAGTTTTCAGCCCTCGCAGGTATTTCAGTTTGAATTTTGATGATGGTTACATTATTGGGTTACAGGAGAGGAGAGTACAACTTTGGCACGATGGATTCTCAGTTATAATCAGAGTGGCGCAACGTCAACATGATGGGTTTTTTCTGAGATTGATTTGGGACCCTGGGATCACAGTTGGTTTCAGTTTGGCTCAATCAGGTGATGTTGAGGTTGTGCTGGCATTGCTTGAGGACAAGCAATCTTTGGGGAGGGCGGACTGTAATGTCCCCATTTTTGGGTTCTCTTGCATGGCAGTTGGCACTGACCTTCTGGGTGTGTGTCAACCTTATCAGAGGGGTTATTTGAGGTTACCAATGAGCTCAGATGGTCTAGAGGACCCATATGACATTTTCAGATGTTATTTTCGGCTTTCGGTGTGTTCTCCAATATTCTTGGAGAGAGCATCTATTTATAGTAAGTCACCCGATTGGGTCCGATTCTCATTATTTATCATCGAGATCACTCCAGTGCAGTCAGTTTTAGATTTCGATGTTGTTCGACCATTTTCACAACTCGGGTGTAATATTGAGTTATGTTTTAATTAATTTCACTAAGGTTGCTATTTTAATTAAAATATTTTAATGGGCACCCTTAGTGTTATAGCTCATTGGAACCGGGATGGAAAGTTTTAAATGTTGGGACGCTAATAAAGTGACTTTGGTGTCGGGAATAATTAAATAATGAATTAAATCATTTTTCGGGGGTATAAGGCTTATTTAATTAATAAAGTGATTTTATATTGAGTTTTCGGAAAGTTCCTGAGAAAAAAGTTATAAAAGGGGTTTGTGAGCTCATTTGGGATTATGCATGTTATTCTATTTTCTCTGATTGAAACCCTTGTGGTTTTTGGGAGACCGAACTTGGTTCATCCCCAACGTTCTGGAGGATGAAGTTTTTGGGAGACCGAACTTGGTTCATCCCCAACCTTCTGGAGGACGAAGACCCTCTCGGAGAAGATTAATCTTGGTGGTGAAAGATTCTCCTTGGTTAATTTGGTGTGGCTCATTTAGAGTTACAGGTTGTGTGGAAAGGAGATTTATAGATCTGGTCGTACAGGTCTAGGGTAATTATAGTCATTTAGAGTTACAGGTTGTGCAGAAAGGAGATTTACAGATATGGTCGCATAGGTTTAGGGTTTGAAGGGTTTTTTTATGTTGTTGATCTCTCTTCTTCTAGTGGGTCGTACTTGCTAGTTAGTTGTGGATTTTGAGGGACTTCATTGCTGCTCATATCTTGATACTAGGTTGTGAGCATTGCAGAATTTTGGGTATGTTCCTCTATATGTTTTAAATCATTTTGTCCATTTGGGTATTCAATATATTGTGCCCTAGATGTATTTGATGAAATAAAACCATTGTGTAATGGGTATTCATGAATAATATATATCGGAGTTATTTGAAGCATTTGGGTATTTGTTGTTTGTGTCTATTTTGTTATGTTATATTTCTATATTTGCAATCAACAACAAAACAATAGAAAAATCAGAAAAATAAAATTGCATATTTAGGGTGGGTTATTACATGATGCTATCTAAAAAATCTCCTTTTATCTTGTATTATGATATCAATCTTGATGATATCACAATGCATCTTATCATTTAGTATCTTGATTGCTTGTAGTGTTGGTACACTACTTGATAAGAATCTTATGAGATATTGGGCTTTGATAATGATATATGGATCTCTTGTTTGAGTTGCAAAAATAGATAATCTTCTTTCAACAAGATCGAGTTTGCAAGCTATCCCATGCTTCTTCAAAGCTTTCTTCACAATAGGCTATTCATCTTGCAAATGTTTTTCTCTATACTTTTGAAAATGAGTAGAAAAAGAATTCATTTTGAGTGTGTCGTCTTCATTCCTAAATGTAATAAATTTCTTGGTCTTAGAGTATCCCATGGTTTGTGCTTATGATGGTTTCATTTGTATCTCAGTAGTGTTCCTTCTTATCGTTTCTTGTAGTGTTCTCCCCTATTGGTTCCTTGGCTTGGAGTGAGCAATATTTCTTATATAATAATTTGGATGATTTGAATGGATCCAATTTTCTTGACTTGTCATATGTTTGGAGTCACACTAGACATTATTGTACTATCTCAGTTGTGATTGTTCAACAAACACATGTTTTTCTTCTTCTTTATCTTGATTTTCCTTGGCTACATTATCTTGTTGTGCCTTTCTCTAATTTTGATTTTATTTGTTAGAAGATGACTTGTCTTGTTTCTAGTTCATATCTTGTGAAGGAGATCCATTTTTAAGTGGATTATGCTAACATTCATTTATTGTATGATTGTTTCTACCACAATGTTCACAAATATTTTGTCCGTGAAAAATATTTCTTTGATTCTGATATCTTTGAAAATTATTCCTTTGTTGGAAGTGTTGTGGAGGACTCATGCCTCTTCTGAATAATTGCTTCCCTTTTTATTTATAAGAAGTAATTGTCTTCTTCATCTACTATATACGAGACCTCTACTTTTTGAAGTAGGTTCACCAACTTTTCAAAGCTTGGAGTTTGTTCAGTGATATATAGTGTTAAAAATAATTGTACTTTGATGGGAGAGATATTGATGCAGATAAGAGAAGGGAATCCTGCTTTGGACAACCTTCTCAAGCAACACAAATTTCCTATCTAGCCACGACCTTAAGATCAAATCACATGTGCAATCCATAATGTTCAACACAAGAAGATAAATTTAAAGTCTTTGTGACTCCTTGTATGACATCGTTCAATTGTACGTCAATATCCTTGTACGTCCATCTGCAATCCTCGTGCGATGTCATTCAGTTGTATGACAATATCCTCCTTACTATGTGATCATGTTCTTTGTACGATTACCTTTGTTGTACGACATCTTTCAATTGTACGATGATCAATTTGTATGGTTGTATGTTATTTCACATATGAATTGTATGGAAATATCTTAGTTGTATGACCCCTAATTGGTGACAGTGTTCCTGCAAGGACGATATAGTTGAGATGGCATTCCTCAAGTTGGCAACCTCAAAGATGATGGCTCCTAAATCCTCAAGTTTGTATCCTATCTTCCACCCAAGCAATGCTTGGCCTTAGTGTGACGATAACCACTCATCCACCTTGAAGGATTTCATTTCGCCACTCCTTATCCTCTCGTACCGGTATTCAAATTCTAGGCCCAATAATCACATTCCTAGTTGACTCTCTCTTCTTCCATAAGCCTGCAGACCCGCATACATAATATTTCCAATGCATAAGTCTATTGAACTAAATGTTTATCATCCATTCAAAACTCGAGGCAAATGGAAAATTAAAATGTAGTTTATTTACTTAAAATGTTGTTACAGAAAAAATGGCACAAGATTATTCCCCAACGATTCATGCAGATAAATCTATTATTCTCTCCTTGTGGTTCTACAATATCTTTCTCTCTCTATCCAATTCGTTTTTCCCTTGGTTGCTTCTGCATCCATTCCACTTCCTCTTCCACCATTCGACTTCTTTTTGTGCTTGTCGTGTTGTTTCCTTTTCTTTCATCTCACCATGTCCTTTCTCCTTCTGTTCGACGGTTTATGAAACGGTTCACCAACTATTTTCACAATGGTTTGATATCCACATCATACTCACCAGGTAAGAGGAAATGTTTCATGAGAAATTAATAAATATTTTTGAAGTCCATAACTGAGATTTCATACTTAGCAATCTCAAGAGCATTCATCCATGTTGCCACTTCAACTGGTTGGTTCTTCCACTTGACCAAATATTCATAATAGATCTTGTTTCTCATCCTCTTGGCCACTCTAGAGTCTATCACTACCTCTATTTCATTCCATTCCTTTTTCGGTAATTGTGCTATCCATTCTTTAGTAAAAAAATTAGATGTGATCTCTTTGGTATTCTTTGTAGGCGTATCATAATATGAATACAAATATACCACATTAAAAATTGATGAGATGTCTACCCCTTCTAGGAGTTCAATTTCGTAGTCATTGGTCGTAAAATTCTTCAAAACATTACAAGGTCTGATCTTCCTCCAATTGAACTTGTTATAAGTGCCCTTTGAGAATATTTCCTTCTACAAATGTGCCAAAAATAAATCTCCAACTAGGAATTCATATGTGCAATGCTTGATGCCAACACGTTGTTTGTATTTCATAGCATTATTTTCCAATTTGGCCTCCACTTAACGATGTAAATCATGCATATATTCAACGAAAACTTTTGCTATAGCATTAGTTTTTTGCAAATTAGCTATACTTTGTAATTCATCCACTCCCCTTGGACAAAATCCATACACAACTTGGAATAGGATCTTGGTTGTACTTCTATTTACTAAATTATTATATGCAAATTCGGCCTGTGCCAATATGGTATCCCATAATTTCGGCTTCTTTCCAAATAGACACCATAGCAGATTCCCAAGGCTTTTGTTCATGATTTTAGTTTGTCCATCCGTTTGTGGGTGATAAGCTGAGCTAAAGCTCAATTTGGTACCCAAATTCTTCCACAAAGTACGTCAAAAGTGACCTACAAACTTCACATCTCTATTTGATATAATTTTCTTTCGGTAAACCATGCAGTCTTACAACTTCTCAAAAGAACAAATCAACAATATGAGCGACATAATTTGTTTTCTTGCAAGGTATGAAATGTGTCATCTTTGAAAATCTATCAACAACAACAATAATTGAATTATTCCCCTTGCGTTCGAGGTCATCCAAGGGTAAAATTCATATTTATATCCTCCCATGGCCTTTCTAGTATCAGTAATGGCTAATACAACCCAATGTTCTGGCTCTTTTCTTTCACATGTTGACAGACTTGAAAAATCTATAATAATCTTGGCACATCCACACTAATCCTTGGCCAATAATAACTTCCACAAAGCTATTTCAAAGTTTTATCTATTTCAAAATGCTCAACCAATCCTCCACTATGCTATTCTCTTATGACGTTCTCCCCCATTGAACTCTATGGTATGCATAACTATTTCCCTTTGAATAATAATCCTTCTTGGATGAAATAAGACAACCATGGTGTTCTATCTCCTACAATAGGGTCATTGCAAGTTGCCTAAGCTTCGTTAAAGTCCAAATCATCAACATAAAGCTATTTTATGGCATCAAAACATGCCACCTCAATATTCATTGCACTCATCAACAAATTCCTTCTACTTAAGGCATCAAATACCCTATGGGAACTTCCACTTCCATGCTTCAAAATAAATGAGTAACTTTGGAGACACGCCACCCATTTCATGTCTTTGGTTCAACTTGCATTGATTTTTTATGAACTACAAAGCATGATGATCTATAAACAACACAAATTCCTTTGGTAATAGATAATGCTACCACTTCTTTAGTACTTGCATGATGGCATAGAATTTCTCATCGTAAACTAAATATTTTTTCTTAGCATCATTTAACTTCTTGTTGAAATAAGTAGTGGGTCTACTTTTTTGACTCAAAACACCTCCAATGGCTATTATGTAAGCGTAAAAATCTACCTGGAAAACCTTGTTAATATTTGGTAATGCTAAAACTGTTTGCTTCATGAATTTCTCCTTCAATATGTGAAAGTTCGTCTTGTATTGCATTGATCAAAAGTCTAAGTGGAAAGAGTATTTGCATTTGGTAGAATTTGTATATAATAATGAATACCATGCATCCTTGGGAATGGCTCCATTTGAGGCCTTATATGGAAGAAGATGTAGAACACCTTTATCTTGGGATAATTTGGAAGATCAAGTAGAATCAGACCAAACATTGTGAAGGATATGGAGGAACAACTCAAGGTGATTCAACAAAGGCTCAAGGAAGCAACTGATCGCCAAAAGAGCTATGTAAATTTAAAAAGGTCACCAAGGAAATTCTTTGTGGAAGATAGTATTCTTAAGGGTGCGACCTAAGAAAATTGCCATTAAGTCAATTAAGTTGGATCCCTAATTTTTTGGGCCATTTAAAATAATATTAGTCTATTAGCCTATCGACTCGCCCTACCGTCCAACATATAAAAATCCTTGACACTTTTCATATATCCCTACTTAAGAAATATGTTGCCGATCCCTCTCATGTGTGGCATGTATCTAATTTGCATATGGTAGATCCCACGACTATTTAAGTATGACCTATCAAGGTTTTAGGGTTTCTCTCCAAAAATTTGAGAAATTGTACCTTAGATCAGTGTAAGGTCTAGTGGGACCATTTTTTTAAGAATTGTGCTACTAGGGAAGATGCTGATGTAATGAGAAAACAATTCCCATTTTTCTTTGACTAAAATAATATTTTTCTTTAGAAAACACAAGGGGTAGTGTTTAGTCCTAGGGGGAGTATGTAATGGCCCATTTTGGCAGGACCTCCCTTGTTTGTTTGATGTACTGATGTGTTGATAATTAATGCATGATTCTATTTTGTCTATCAAGATGAGTTGATAGTTGTAATTTATGCTTACTTGAGTTGGATTATGTTATTTTGTAAAACATTGTACTAATGATGAATTTTGTGGTTGCAGGACCAAATACTCTCATAGGTGGATTGATATGGGACAACCATGAGAGAAGTGTGAAATTGGAGATGATGGATTTTTAGTCTAACAATCCATAGGGGTAAAATAATCATATAGAAACATTTGTATATGTTTATGTGTGATTAAATGCATCATCGGACAAAGATGTTGCTATAAAGGCAAAAAAGCCCTTACCCCTATGCTTAGGTGTCTCTCGTAGGTGGTTGATAACCTTGTAGTTATCATGATACCTCCTGCTTAGGGAATAGTAATGTTTGTGCATTATTTATCTCCTTGCTTATTGTTAGATGCATCTTAGTTCGGGCAAGGACAACTTTTGGCAAGAGCCCTTGTGTTGCTTAGGCTCTTAATTTATCATTAGGATGCATTAATACTTGTGTTTCAAAATATAGAACTTAATTGGTTAATTATTTGACAAGTAAGGTATTAATAATAATGTTAGCATTATTAATACTTAAAAATATTAAATACTAATGTGAATAATTAATATTAGCATTAGATAAAAAAATTAGTAATAGTATAAGTTAATTTAATACTATGAAATGAATAAACAATTTAATTACTAATACCTTTTCTAAAATAGTATTAGTAAATTAATATTAGCCTTATTGAATTAATACTTTATAAAAGGGCATATTTAATAAATATATATTTTCCAATTGGTTATGCGAGATTAAAACGAGTCCCATCCATATTACATCACCACCACATAGTGGTATTACAACAAAGCTTGGATATTATCCATATATCATTGGGCAAGATTCGAACCTTGGTCTCCTCCTTGAATGTTGAGGAATTTAACCAGTTGAGCTAATACCACTTGATTTCTTAAGTTTACACGGGTTTTTATGAGGGGTATCGATCCCATCGTACAGGGGTTTGAACTTGGGTCTCTTGGATGAAAAACCAAGTACTTACCACTGCAATATCCCTCAAGGGTCAATAAATAAATATTATTATAAGGAATAAAATTCATATTTTTAAAATATTTTGAGGAACTTTGAAAAGTGATGGAAAATTAATAAAATCATTTTTGAAACAGAGAAAACCAAGAGTCACCCCGACTCTTGAGCTTCATCTTCCCCATCCTCTTGATCTTCCTCTCCCCTTAAAATTCTATTTCATTCTTCTTGCTGCTGAGGTTTGGGGTTGTTGATTGTTTGGATGGGAATAAAATTGTAGGGTGTGTAGGGTTGGGGAGAACATGGAAGAAGATTTCGAGTTTGTCAATTTTCTTGTTGTGGAGGTAATCTCTTTTTATTTTCTCCTCTTGATTGAGTGTAAATGCTTGTTATATGCTTTTCTCTTCTCTCACTTGCTTCACCATTAGTATTAATGCGATGGGTCTCATATTTAGATTTCTCATTAACTTTATGCCAGGGTTATGCATAGCAACTATTTATCACCAAATTGGCTAAAATTAGGATTTTCAAAATTTGGAATTGGCTAATATTTGGGACCCTTGACCAGGGCCCATTAGCCAAAAATTTTTGGGTGCAATTTTTTTGGGTCGATTCACCCCAATTTTATAATAATTTGATCATTTTAAGTTTAAATTTCCAACATTGCCCCTAATAATAGTGAAACTTCTACATGTGTTTGGACACTATTCACCTGGATTTTGAAACTAATTTGCCAAATTTTTATAAATACATTTTGGGGTTGACCCCTTATGCATAAACCTGCTTTACGCTCAACATTTACCTGCTCATGGGTGTAGTTCTCATTGACACCAACCATTTTATCGTATGAATTCCTCTGCTAGTTAGCTGCAATCATATAACAAGTTCTCTTAAGTATATTTTTTGGCAAACACAAGTTCAAGCCTAATAGGGATGAAAGTAATAACATATGGTACAAAGAGAAAGAGTCATTTGAAAGTATTTGAGAGAAAAATTTAGTTCCATGAATGTGCTTGAAACTTCTTAAAACTATAGATGTATTCCAAAAAATAATTTTAACAAGTTGATTTTCCTATTCCTCAAATCCTTGGCTAAAGTCAAACAAGCACATCTTTGAGACTAATAATCTTTCTTGTCAATAACTAAAATATCATGTGTATTTGTCCTCCCTCTTTTGATTTATATAAAAAATAGAATTTGAAAAGGCATACATTTACAGATATTTAGTAAATACTTCAACCTTTCCACACTAGATACTAGTTCTGCCATACAAAATGACCCTTTAAAAGAAATTATGAGATATTATTTATCAAAGCATACCAACGCTATCGGGCGGCTCTCCTCGACCTACAACCTATGCACTAGATGACAAAAAATTATAATTTATATTATAAACAAGGTTTGATATTTATATATTATTCTTTATAAATTTTAATGTGTTTAATGTTAAAGTTTATAGTTAATGTTTAATTTTGATTTATTATTGTTTAATGAATTCATTAATATTAGCTACTATAGTTAATGTTAATTGATAATCTAGATTAGTTACTAATCTAGGTTAAGTTAATTGAATTAAAAAACTATATTAATTAATAATGAGATTAATTAATCAATTTATAATGAAATTAATTAATGTGTCTTGTGTAGCAAAATAACCATAATTGAGTGATAAAAGTATGGGTTTCTCTCGATTATGACTAATAAGCATCAAAAGAATATTTAAAATTCTATAATGGAATTGAGATCTTGCATTATTGTTGAATGATTTTATTGCATGATGCATGTTAGACTTGCAAATACATTCAAAGAGATGTCCCGATTCCTATACTTATGTTAAAAATCATGATGGAGAAAAGACCTATCAAGTAGAAGGCATTGAAAAAGAAGATGAGACTTTGTTACTATTATGTATTAATGTATTATTTGTAATTGGAACTGAAAAACTTAAAAGGTGTTATGTGTAGAAGTTATGCTATGTAATGATTATGACGAAGGAATGGATATCCTTATAAACATTCTTTATGTATTGTCATCAATTTTATTAATCTTGTTAAAAAAATGAAAGATGAATTATTGCTTCCCTTCTACGTTATGTTTTTTGGAAATAATTTGTAGATAATGAGATAGATTATTTTTATTTAATGAAAATGATGATGGATTAATAGAAGAAAGTAATTAATAAAATTTTGTTATGATTTCTAGATGTTGTTTTATTTCCTTTCATGTAAATAAAGGAAATACCTAATTTCTAGTGTTATGTAGGAATGAAATACCTAATTTCTCTAGTCTTTATCAATATGTTATGTTGATGTTAGTATTGAATTTTGGTATGATTTATTATAGAACTTTATTTTTGTGAGATAGGAAAATATGTTGAATAGGACCCTTGGGTTAGGGGGGAGTTTATTATGGGTATGAATTGTTAAGTGCCATATTAGTTAACCCTAGAGTTGAGTTGCACCCAACCCTAGTTGAGTTTGTGGGTAGACAAATCAACTAGATAATTTTGGTGAATGTGTTTGACAAACCCTAGTAGTAATGTTTGGGTGATCCTATCAATAAGGCTTAGGATGATCATTTACACTAACCAAAGTAGTATAGTAGTGGTACCTTGAAGGTAGGAAAATGTGACCATGATCATTATTAGGTGAGTGGTAATGGTATTATTTAGTTTCATGGGTAGATGGAACTAACTAATCACTAAGGTATTATGCCATAATAATCCTACATAGATGCTAGTATGTAGGGTTAGGGGATAGGCATCACCTTAAGAGATATGGACCTTAAAGGGTAACCCTACACCATGGTCAAGTTGTCCCATATAGGGTAGTGTAGAAAAATAGAGGGAACTACTTATGTCATCTTTTCTAATGGTAAGGTTATAAGAGTGAACCCCAAGAATTATAGGAAGTTGGTCTCTCTTGTCCACTTGAGTGTCGAACGAAACAATAATGAACTCAAGGTGGTTATGCCTTAACACTATTGAATTTATTGGGTCTTCTTAGTGACTTAATTAATCCTTGTTAAAAAAAATTAGCTCTCTCTCAAGGATCGAGAAAGAGGGCCATTACAATAATATCCAAATAAGGGCTTTGTTACGAATTAGGTAAGCTATTCATTTATTGTTTAGTTATAGGAGGTCAATTAGGGTAATTTATAATCTCATATTCTCTCTGTATGTATTATTATTACATCAATGATCTTCTATCCATAATTTGTTACTAAAGCAATATTATGTACTAGAGGTGAGACCAAAGTTGTAGAATGGGAGACATCATTCAAAGTTCAAAGTTTATCTTGGTCAATCCAAAAAGTAGAATTAGATTTTATGATTCTAAAAAAGATTTACTTTTTGTTGTATAGGCTTTAGTTATTTGAGAAAATCAAGGACCTATTTTATGAACAAAAATACTTGGGAATAGCATATTCGTTATAAATGATGTCTAAAGGTAATAACACCAATGAACAATAAATAATACTGACAAGGTGAGTACACTGCCGAAGTTTATGAGTTATCCAACTTTATTATCATCCAAGTGACATTCATCTAAACAAAAAAATGGATCCATGTAGGGTTATTTATTACAAATATTATCTAGATCCAATGAGATAAGGGTCAATAATAAGTCAATGTGGGTCATCTACATGTAAAAAACTTGGATCATTTAGAATAGGTAATCAACAAAAGAGTTTAAGGTCATCTACCAACACAAGGAAGAAAGAACATCATCAAGGAGGGAAAAGAGTAGTATGAATATCATTAACTATTATCTAACTCGATCAACATAGATGAAAAATTTGTTTGAGATCCATCAAGTGTTTTTCCATAAGACCAAGTGTCATCTAAAAAAGGTAAATCCATCTAGGAGAAGAAAAAGTTGAGACATAATGCGGTCTAGCATGGAAGAATTGTAATACTTTACCAACTCAAATTAACAAGAGTTATCTAATGCTATGCAAGGTCATGTGTCATCAATAATGAGGTAACATTAGGGCACTAGAATAATAGTGGTATAGATCACAAGGGATGATACAAACATTTGGATAAAATAGCCTAGAATTGAAACATGTTTGGTTGCCTGATTACAACTTTGTAAGAAGCATAACTTAGAGGATGTTATTCCATGGACATTGTGTAACAAGTCTAGAGAAAATAAAGTACACTCCAAGAAAATTATGTTAAGAGGATGCGTAGATATCTAGTGGAGACAAGCATCCATACCCAAGTTGAAGTATTACTCAATACTTTTACCATTTTAAGAAGTAGGTTTGAACAACAAAGGAGGCACTAAATTAGTCACAATATTGATGTCACAGAGGACTCAAGACATTTTGAATAGACATGTGTTATCAAAGAGTAGCATGAAACATTAAATCAAGGAAGTAATCTATCATTTGATCTCAAGAATCAATAGTTAAATATATTTGGATTCTTTTCCTAGACACTAATCTACTTAATAAATATCAAGCATGTTGCATCAATTGACAAGGATCAATGGTGGATATTTAAACCTGCTCCATCTTCATACAAAAAAATTCCATGTCAAGGGAAGTTAGGTGCCATTTGTATTTTTGCCATCTGGACAATTTTTTTTTATAAAAGAAACAAAGACAAAAGACTACCTTTATCGCACATGTGTTGCAAAATAAAGTCATATGCACTTTTTATGATAGAGTTTTCATTTAAAAAGTGAATTTAATTAGTGAAATATTTTTTACGATGAACTTTGAAATATATAATTTTGGTGGACGATACATTAATTTTATGAGCATAGGAATAGTTATACTCATGAAAATCTATTTTCATATGCAAAACATTTAAATTTTTTTAATTAAGGGGGAGAATGTTTTAGTGTATATGAATAAGATAATTGCTATTAAGAAATTCAAAATACGAGACTTTCACACATGTAAAGTCAAGCTCCAATTTGTAGTCATAAAAAAATATCTATAGGATGTCGTGAATAGGAATATACTAAAGCTACAAGATGTCAATGGAGTAGTAAAATGGATTGTAAAAGATATAAAAGAAATAACTATAAATGGTATTAGGGTCTCTAATACTTATCTACATCACATACATCTCTTGAAGACTATGAAAAAAGTTTGAAATGGACTCAATGCTTTGTTTGGGTCACAAGCATCAAGTGCAAATATGGCTCTAAAGCAAAAAATTGTTTAGATTAAAGATGATATAAGGCAACACCATTGTTTAGCACATAAGTACGTTTCACTATCTATTGAATCGACTTATTGGAATTAATGTCAAAGTAAACAATCATGATGTTAAATTTATTATGTTAAATAACATGTCTGCCAATTGTTGTATTCACATTAATCAAAATTAATCCTAGTTTGGAAGATGTAGTTTCTTTATTAATTGATGAAGAAAATTGATTTATGAAAAATGACTTGATTATAGAATAGACTACATTAATTATTAAGAACAAGCTTAATGTTTTATTGAGAATCAATTAGTCCTCTTCAAGATAAAGTGGATTTTCTTGTAAGAAAAGAGGTCATATTGTAATATATTGTGTTCAATAAACCAAGGATCTCATAGATTCCAAATTGAAGATACACAAAGTAGAATTGATTACTAGTGATAACGATGACAAATAATATGGTTTGAACACTTATGGACAATTATGTGTGTCCTTATTCACAAGATGATGTAATTCAACAAGGCCTAGGCCTACTAATCATATATGGCTAATTGTGTGTGTCTCTAGTCACAAAAGTTGTTGGAAACTGAGTTTGTCCATATTTTCAACTTTTGCGATAGATATCATGTGTCTCTATCCACATTTGCTATGAGATTATAGATAATTGTGTCTCTATCCAACATTTTTAAGAGTATTCACTTTAGGAATGTGACCATGGATTAAGAAATGATTAGAGAGTAGGAACCTATCCAATCTCTTTATGATACAAGCTAAGCCTTACCTTTTGTTATACCAATTCATAATGCCATTATCTGGTTGGATGTCCACAAGATGAAGGTTTGCAATATATTCATTTATGAGGTCAATGCTCCTGTCCAAATTTCTATTTCCCCCTATTTTCTCATCCAGAGAGAGGATGTTATTTAAATATCCTCTTATCAAGATCCAAGCTTCAAAAAAATGAGAGATAATATTAGTTATATCCTTCCAGTGTCTTCTCTTTTCCTCCAAAGAAGTTAGAGCTTAAACAGTTATGCAAAGCATAATTTGGTTGGAATGTCTACGTTGAATAGCTATATCTAAAAGACCCCAGATGCCAACCATATGGTGAATAACTACCTCTTTTGGGTCCCAAAGGTAAGCAATGCCACTAGAAGTCCCATGGGAATTGAGGGAAGCAACTTTTCCAACTGGCCAGATTTTACTAGCAATTGAATCCATTTCCTCTATTGACATCTTCGTTTCTTGAAGGAAAACAAGATGAGGATAGTTTATCTAAATCATTCTTACCTTCCTCTACAAGCTTTTCACCTTCTTTTACCAAATTAAGTTGATTGGTCTTGTGACCTACCTTTTGATTATAATCCATCTTCAATTTTTTTCCCGTTTCTTGACTTACTCCAACTGAATTTAGGATATCTTCTAACCTTGAAGAATGCGTGTACAAAGCCAAATTGTTGTTGGAAGGTTCAATAGAGTCTATCTTAGGACCTGTATTATTTGAATTATCAATATTTAAAAGATTATTTTTTTTGTGTATATTTTCTCCCTTTTTTTTGTTGAAAACTTTTGATTTGTTGGTTTATCTCTAATTTATTCCTTTCATCTCTAAATTGTGTTTCTAAGATTTTTTTTTCCATTATTTCATCTTCCTCACCTAGGACATCATTTGTGGAAAGAATTTCAAACATATTATCTTATAACTTTGATTGATCCTTCATAACTGGGTTTTTTTTTAGTGTTCTTCTTCTTAGGCATTTGGAAACCTGTTGAATTTGTATCTTATTTCTTTTGATCTAGAATTTTATTTGGGAAAACACTAGCCAAATGACCATATTCATGGTAAATTTTACAATGAAAAGGAATGTTCTCATAGTCCACTACTTGCTCCCAAGTGTCCTCCCCAAATTGTAATGTGATATTTTTAGGTAGGGTTTTATCAAAATCCATTAAAAGACAAATTCAAGCATAAGTAATATGTTAAAATTTTTTAGAACAATCAGAAGTCATCATAAAAATTCCCAAAGAGTTTCCAATTGAAGAAAAAATGGCCAAATTCTAGAATTCAGTTGGGAGGCCAAAGATTCTAACTCACACGGGACCTATAGAAGGCATCTCTTCTTTAGCTTCACTTTCTTCTTTATGTTATGTAGAAATTCTACCCTATTTTTTTATGGATATCCTCCATACTTATTTTTTTATTATGTTTCTCTTAAAATCCTAAAGTGCAAGGGAGATTACTTTATCCTACTTGATGAAAAGAAAGATGAATTACCTAAATTACACTTGACCTCTTCTAGCTCCCTTGTTTTAAATTTAACCTCTGTGTCTTCCATTTCATATTTAATTCCTTGTAAATTTAAACTTTTATAATGTAATTTGTCATCCCTTGTATCCTTATTTGTTTCTTCTAATGGTTGATCTGACTAAACCATGATTACCTTCACCACTTGATGATATCGAGGGAATTTATTTTTAACTTTTTAAGATAGGAATATCCTTGATCTATTCTAGCATCTACTATAGTATAATCTTATTGGTTCATCTTGAATTTTATCTATTGACCAAAATATTTTGACTCTTTCTCTATCAATTTTTATCTTGCAATATTTTGCCATGTGTCTGGCCTCATAACATTTCCAATATTGGAATATAATATTTTCATGTTTTGCTTGTTGATCCCATTCTCTTGGTTCAAATTTAATATTAATAGATTGTGGCAAAGGTTTTGAAATATTCATGGAAACATATATCCTAGTATATATGTCATGCTTTCACTCCTTAATAGTTTGACCTTCTTGGATGAACTCTCCTAGAGTATTGTCAATATTATTCAAAACCTCCTTATTAATAAGTTGATATGGAAGTCCAAAAAGCCTAACCCATATTGAAATTATTTTAATAGTTTCTATCTACACAAAAATATCTCATTTCATGTTCTTAAATATAGGGAATCTCTCCCCCTAAACCATGGGCCACCATGTATTATTCTATCCTTGATTTACAAACTGGAGAAGATAAGGAAAAATCCCTTCAGAATAAAAGTTATAGAGTAATATAAATTTAATCCCACTTCCACTTAATGCAATTTTTAAATCTCCAAAAAACTTCGCCACACTTGCATATTAACCCTCTACTTTTAAAAACCACTATTTCATGCTCAATTATCTCATCCTTGATAATCACTTTTTGTGTAACATCTATTGAATGGACAGGGCTTATCATATACTTGTTCTTCCCATTTTTTCCAACTAAGGCATTTATATTTTTTCAATGAGTTTACACAAATTTTTATGAAGGGTCTTGGTCCCCTCATATTGAGTGGGGTTTGAACCTTGGGCCTCCCTAAGAGAGGACAAAGCCCTTACCAATGTAGTAAGCTTGCAGCTTTTTTAAAATAGTAAATTTTCAATGCTTTTAAATAGGTTTTTATGAGGGGTCTTGGTCCTATCGTACTGAATGGGATTTGAACCTTGGACATCCTAAAGAGAGGCCAAAGCCCTTACCACTATAGTAAGCTTGCAACTCAACTAAGACAACTATATTTATAATTAGAGATTTGATAAATAAATCTTCTTCCATGTTATTGAGAATTTCCTCAAGAATAATCAATTTATTGAATTTTCCCAAAGATTTGAAACAAGAAAGTATGAGTCTCACTTTGTGCTCACCCTCGCTTCCTATTTTTTCCCAAATATTTAAAATAAGAAAATGTGGCGCTCACTCACACTCACTTCCCACTTGCACTTGTTATACGGACAATCTTATTTTTATATGTTTTCTCATGATAAACTTCTTAGATAAACATCATTATTGCAAAGACTATATAAAAATTTGGCTAGTTTGATCCTCTCTTGGTTCAAGAGTGTAATACTCTCTACTAATAGGACCAATCACATGAAAGTAAAAATTTGTATGATCCCATCTAAAATAAAAAATATGTTATTATCTCCTTTCACTCACAAATAAATACCAGGTATAAAAACATATATAGAAGTAGAAGAGAATATATATATTTTTAATAAGCTATGTGTGGCTTCTATTGGGGGCCACTCCCATTACAAAAATAAAACATTACATTTACTCCCATTACAAAAACAAAACATAGCATTGCTCTCATTATGTTCCATCAAATTAATTAAACTATATGCAACTTCCCTTTCTATCCAAAAATATTTTTCATTTACCTTTCTTATCAAAGAGATTAAGTTTCCACAATCAACTATTTTATATCATTTCATACATAAGCCTTCTAAAATTAAAAGTTTGTCAAGATGAAATTCAACATCGTATATGGCTTAAATATTTGTTGTCGAGTTTCCATATCTATATAATAAATACTTGAAAAAAAAGGTTTTGACATGGGAGGTATTACAAAAGAATAATTGGAATGGTCTAGGAAGGTGCCATTTATGTAAGTTAGACAATGAAACAATTGATCATTTACTGGTAGCTTGCTCCTTTACTAGACAGTTTGTAGGGAGGTTATAGCACATTTAAAGCTTCCTATAGGATGGCAAGAAGATTCCTTAGGAGAGTGCTTAAAATATTGGTTTGAAAATAGGCCATACAAAGGTTTCATATCTCTCTTGTTGTTTGTGTCTTGGGGAGTTGTACGTAAAACTCATGATCCCATTTGTAATTCAAAAGGTCAGGCTCTTTTTATTAAAATTGGATAAGTGTTGACAACTTGAGAAGATTTGCATAAAGCCACAAATGCACAAAGTTGGGTCCCTCCTAGTGATGAAATCAACATGATGTTGTGCAACTCTGGTAATGCATGAAGTCACGATGCACAAAATTGTGATTGTGCAAAGCCAGGATCATTTGTATGATGACGTCAATAGAAGTCAAAGAAATTCCAAAGTCATACTAAAGAGATGCGCTTGAAGCAGATTTCACAAAGCCATGATGCACAAAGTCAAGGTCAATTGAGTAGTGATGTTAGTGCAAGAAGAAGAGAGTCTAAATTAGTGCAAGTCAAGCATTCAAGGCCAATTGCACAAGACTGTGATGAACAAAACTGGGAGGAACAAAGTCAAGGCTCCTCTGATGATGATATTAGTATCTCCAAGTAAAGGCCTAAGATTATGTAAGGAAATATAACACACAAAACCAAAGTAGACATCATGCGCAAAGTTAGAGTCACTTAGTAGTGGTGCCCTCAAAGTGGTGAACAAAGTTGGGATAGTGCCAAAGAGACTTTGTATGAAAAGTAGAGCTTTTTTCTTCATACATAGCCCCTAAGAGGTCAAAACCACATCAGTTATTTCCATTTGGTTGACCAAGTGCCATTGAAGAAGGAAAATAATAGCTCTAAAAAATATATAATATTCATTCAACCACTTGCAATAAGCAATTACAGATTGACAGAGCAAGTTTCATGGCTCGGCCTTCACTCCAGACCAACACACTTTTAAGACATCTTTATCCTATTCTTATCAGCAGAAACCCAATTCAAGTTATAGGGCGGCCCCCTCTTTCAAAGGCTCGGCCTTCACTCCGGCCTCTCTATTTTTAATGGCTATTCGAAAGGGCTGAAATAAAAGAGATAGAGTATGCCTTAGAAGAGAGAATACACCTGTAGCAAATCAACTGAACACAAACAAAGATACAATACATAAAAGAGAGATTACAACAAATGAATCTTTATATTGATATTTGATACAACTTTACAAAGATTTTGAGTTGCCCCAAATGTGTTGGGGGAAATTTTACAATGCTTTATCTGTCTCTATTCTAGAATACAATGATTTTTATAGGAAAGAGGTCTTCCAAATCTTCAATGAGCCTAGGTGTTCTCCGTTCCTCAGCTAAAACTTCAAAGGGGTGACTAGGCTTATGATATCAAGTGAGGGGACCACTCCAGCTTTAGTAGCTCTCCAAGTACCTATATCCTATATATATAGAAATCAAACAAGGGTTATTAGCACTTGTATAAACAATTAAAAACCAATGCAAATGAAAACCCTTGAATGAATGCTTGTAGAAAACATAGAAATAAGATTATAAGTGCCTTGCTAACAAATTAATAACTTATTAATATATATTGCTCCAAATTATCTAAAAATTGGTTGATATGTTCTTGAGAATACCATTAACCTACCCTTAAAATTTTAGCTCAATCTAATTCTGGATGAGTGAGATATGGCCAAAACAAGTTTGGTAGTTTTCGCATAATTGTGGGCCTGCGGTTGTGATTGTGTAACCACGAGAGGGCGGTTGAGCAACCGTAGGAGAGCGGTTGGGACTATGTAACCATGGATGCACGATTGTGCAGATATGGTAGAAACCCTAAAAATTGGATTCGAGACATCAACTATGTGAACTCCACGAACGTTGGTGATTCCCTGCAATGATTTTGGCAGCGTAGCGATGTCTTTTTTAGTCCCCCTTTCTTGATGGAATGGTGTTGCTTTTATAGGCAATTTTAGGTTTTGGAGGAAAAATATAGGTGGTAAGCCAGGGCTTCCAAGTGGCATGGAGTGGACAGCCACCTATCATGGGTAGTTGCAGTGAGTCACTTAGAGTGTCTCACTTAGGTGGAGTGATGGCATGTGGGTAGATGCAAGTGGAGTGAAGTGTGGAGTGAGGTGTGAGATGTGACAAGTGGGTAGGTATAAGTGGAGTGAAGTGTGTGAGATGAAATGTGAGATGTGGCAAGGTGAGGGGTAGTAGTGGCTAGGACAAGTTTCACATGGAGACATAAGGTATCCTAGGGGTATTTTCCAAATTTTAATAAAATATGGAAAATAGATTAATGTGCAGGATTTTTATGCCTAAGTTTAGACTTAGGCATATATTATTATGCAAAATTGTGATGTGCAATGTGGGTGAAATGTACATGAATTAATATACCTAAGTTTATACCTAGGCATATATTTTATTATGTATAATTATGTGGTGAAATGCAAATGCCTACATTTTGGTGTCTACAGATGTCCCTTTTTGTACCGCGTTGTGTGAAACACGATGCGGTGCAAAAACCAATGACACCTATCTTTATTGGATGAATGGACTCAAATATTCTCAATGCACAAGAATGAATGATTTTTGAAATTTTTTATGAAATTTTTATTTTTTTGCTTACCCCCTCAATTGGCGAATGGGTAAAGGATGAAACCCACAAGCCAATTGATAAAATTTGGATGATGAGATGAGGTGAATGCTTGCATGATGTGGATGTGATGTGTGCAAATGTAAACATTGAAATCAACTTGATGCCCCAAGTCTGGGATTGTTTGTATTTTTATGAATTTACCTTTAGTTTCGATTAGGTGCAAAATGCTATTGTAAAATAATTGACCACGTTTGGAGCTCTAGTTCCCTTGTGACTATAGTAATTTCTTCCAAATGATGGTTTTAAGGAACCAATCATTTTGAGATTTTTATACTCGAGTGAATTATGATTATATGAAGTTTTGATTTGATTATTTTTCGCTTTTGTACCCAATAGAAGGGGCTTAAGAATAACTTTGTACAAATTTGATTGAACACAACAAATCTTATTGACTTGGAGGACGTAGTTGATTTAATGCCATAGTAATTTGATGTTGAATATTTGAACTAGTGTCCTTATGGTGAGCTACCCATCCGATCAGATTACATGGATTGCTAGTCCCTGCAACCTCTAGGTGTATAGTGTAATCCACTAGATACAAGGTTCACTAAATGATGTGATTATGATGATGATGTTTGTGAAAATGCATGATGTGATGGATGCAAATGTTGGAAATCAAGATCAAGTTGGATATCCCAAGTTTGGGGTAGACCTGTGTTGTTGCAAATTTTCCTTTTGGTATGTTTGACATGCAAGATGATGAAGTAAAGAAACCAATCACCCTAAGGACTTTTCCTAGTGACTGTTAGCAATTCCTTAATATAAAATTATGAAGTAATATTTTTCTATGTTTTGTAACCCCATAAAGTAGGCGTCAATGACAATCTTGGGCAAATTTGCTTGAACACAGGTCACTCAAAAATTGAGGAACCAAACTGATTTAATTTCAAATGTGATGATATGAAATAATTTTGAATAAGTTTCCTTATGGTAATTTACCCATACTACCGGATTGCATGGACAACCAATCACTGCAACCGCCAGGTGTCTAGAGTAAATCACTAGATACAAGGTTCACTTGAGATGATGATGATGCAATATGATGATTTGAATGCATTTGTGTTGATTTGAGGGGTTTTTTTAGCCATTTGCATTTGAAGGGAGTTGTGTAAGATGATCACAAATAAAATTCAATGTGGGTTGCCCCAATCATGGAAAAAATGCTCATTGTTGAATCATTACTTTTGACAAATTGATGAACTTAATTTTGGCAAACCTTTCATCCGTGGGTAGACAAGATTTAGTCTATGCTTTAGGCTTTAGGTATACCAAGTGTTTGTTTGATTGAAATTTTTTCTTGTGATCTGCCCCAGAAAAAAGGGCATATGATAGTCTTTGGTAATTATTTTTGAACGAATGTAATTTGCATGAATGAGTGTTTTGAGTATTGACTTGATTTGAGAGTAGAATTTGTTGATTTTGTCTATACCTTCAAGCAATGAGTTGAAAAATAAGATATGAAATCATGAAAGCGATGAAACATATGACAATGGTTAGAATGAAATGGATGTTTTTGTTTTTGTTACAAATGTGATTTTGACCATTGTTGATAATTGTACACCTCTATCCCTTGGAGCAATCCAACCATATGGCTTTCTTCAAGAATTGAGATGATAATAATTTGATTCTTTCTTAAGGTGAATCACTATTCAAGGGCCTTATGGTAACCTACCCATCCGATCATATTGCATGGATAATTAGTCACTGCAACCACCAGGTGTATAGGGTAAGTTACTATATACAAGGATCACTTGAGGCTAAGTGGAAGAAGGAAATGTACACCTCTATCCCTTGGAGCAGTCCAACCGCATGGTCTTCTTAGGGAGTTGAGATGGGAGCACTTCTATTCTTTTAGGAGCTTGTTGAATTTGTTTTTTTTAAGGAATTTAGGTACCTTTGAAGCTTTTTGCTTTTGTTGTTTTGTTTTTGGGTTTTTATATTGTTTTTGTGGTTTTTGTGTTTGTTGATTAATTTTTTTTGACAAAAGGATTTTAGGTACCTTTGGAGCATTTTGGATTGATTTGACCAAAGGGGTTGGTGCCTTTGGGACTTTTTGAATTGTATTAATCATGATTGTCCTTATGGTAATCTACTCCTCCTACAGGATTATATGGATAGCCAATCGCTACAATCGCTAGGGGGCTAGAGTAAATCTCTAGGTACAAGGATCACTTAAGGGTGAGTGGAAGAAGGAAATGCACATCTCTATCCCATGGAGTAGTCCAGCCACATGGATTTCTTAGGGAGTTGAGATTATAGCACTTCAATTCTTTCGAAAGCCTTGTTGAGATTGAATTTGACCAAAGGAATTGGGGTACCTTTGGATATTTTTGGATTAATTTGACCAAAGGTGTAGGTGCCTTTGGAGCCTTTTTGAAATTGACCAAAGGGATTTGGGTATCTTTGGAGTTTTTTGCTTTTGTTGGTGTTTTTCTATTTTTTTTGTTTTTATAATTTTTGTGGTTTTTAAATTTGGTAATTGATTTTTTTTGACCAAAGGATTTTGGGTACCTTTGGAGCATTTTGTATTAATTTGATTAAAGGTGTAGGTACCTTTGGAGCCCTTTTGAAATTGACCAAAGGTATTAGGTATCTTTGGATATTTTTGGATTGAATGTGACCAAAGGAGTTTTGGTTCCTTTGGAGCCTTTTGAATTGAATTGACCAAAGGGGTTAGGTTCCTTTGGAGCCTTTTGAATTGATGTAATGATGAGTGTACTTATGGTAATCTACTCATCCTACCGGATTGCATGGATAACCATTCACTACAACTGCCAGGTGTCTAGAGTAGATCATTAGATATAAGGATCACTTAAGGCTGAGTGGAAGAAGGAAATGCACATCTCTATCCCATGGAGCAGTCAAGCCACATGGATGTTTGAGGGAGTTGAGATTATAGCACTTTGATTCTTTCGAAAGACTTATTGAGATTGAATATGACCAAAGGAATTAGGGTAAATTTGGAGCTTTTTGGATTAATTTGACCAAAGGTGTAGGTGCCTTTGGGGCCTTTTGAATTGAAATGTGTCCAAATGGGTTTGGTTTCTTTGGTACCTTTTGAATGGAATTTTACCAAAGGATTTTGGTTCCTTTGGAGCCTTTTGAATTGATGTAATGACGAGTGTCCTTGTGGTAATATACTCATCCTACCAGATTGTATGGATAACCTATCACTGCAACTGCCAGGTGTCTAGAGTAGATAACTAAATATGAGGTTCACTTAAGGTTGAGTGAAATAAGGAAATGCACATCTCTATCCCGTGGAGCAATTCAATCGCATGGCTTTCTTAGGGAGTTGAGATTATAGCACTTTGATTCTTTTGAAATCCTTGTTGAGATTGAATTTGACCAAAGGAATTAGATTACATTTGGAGCTTTTTGGATTAATTTGACCAAAGGTGTAGGTGCCTTTGGAGCCTTTTGAAATTAACCAAAGGGATTAGGCATCTTTAGATCTTTTTGGATTGAATGTGACCAAAGGAGTTTTGTCTCATTTTGAGCCTTTCAGAATGAATTTGACCAAAGGGGTGTGTTTCCTTTGGAGAATTTTGATATGAAATTTGACCAAAGGGGTTAGGTTCCTTTAGAGCCTTTTGAATTGAATGTGATTGGAAAATTTGATTTTTTTTTACTTACTCCCTCAAGTGACAAATGGGTGAAATATGAAAACAAATGAAACTGACAAGCTAATTGACCTTATTGCATGAGTGATAATCCAACAAGTGTCCTTATTGTAATATACTCATCCTATCATATTGTATGGATAATCAGTCATTGTAACCGCTAGGTGACTAGAGTATATCACTAGATACAAGGTTCTCTTGAGGATGTTTTGACCAAAGGGGTTTGGTTCCTTTGGAGCCTTTGAAATGATTTGACCAAAGGGGTGTGTCTCCTTTGGAGCATTTGGAATGAAATTTGACCAAAGGTGTTAGGTTCCTTTGGAGCCTTTTGGATTGAATGTGACCAAAGGATTTTTTGTTCCTTTGGAGCCTTTTGGAGTTTAACTAACCAAAGGGATGTGGTTCCTTTGGAGCCTTTTAAATTGAATGTGACCAAAGGAGTTTTGGTTTCTTTGGAGCCTTTTGAAGTGAATTTGATTATGACCAAAGGATTTTTGGTTCCTTTGGGGCCTTTTGAAGTGGATTTGACCAAAGGATCTTGGTTCCTTTGGAGATTTTTGAATTGATGTAATGACAAGTGTCCTTATGGTAATCTACAATCCTACCAGATTGCATGGATAATCGGTTGTTGCAACCCCTATGTGGCTAGAGTATATCACTAGGTACGAGGTTCACTCAAGGATATAAGCTAGTGAATCAAATTGATGAATGCAAGAAAGCAAATGGAATTAGATGTGTTGTGTTTGTGAATGTGAGGCAAAGGGCGCAACCTTTGACAAAAGGGTGCAACCTTTTGAACCTAGTAGATGATTTGAAATGTGAATGTTTAATGTGATTATTGGGGTAGGTGTGAGATATTGAACCCCCCAAGTTGCTTGATTGATTATTTGATATGATTTATGGGGAATATTTCAGACCTTGAATCCCCCCTACTTGGTTGTTGATGTGATTGTTTATGGTTACTAAAATTTGACCAAAGGGGTTAGATTCCTTTGGAGCCTTTTGAATTAACTGTGACCAAAGGAGTTAGGTTCCTTTGGATACTTTTGAATTGAATATGATTGGAAAATTTATTTTTTTTTAATTTTTTTGACTTACTCCCCCAAGTGACAAATGGGTGAAGTATGAAAACAAATGAAACCCTTGAGTTAATTGACCTTATTGCATGAGTGATAATCCAACAAGTGTCCTTATTGTAATATACTCATCCTATCGAATTGCATGGATAACCAATCACTACAACCACCAGGTGACTAGAGTATATCACTAGATACGAGGTTCTCTTGAGGATGTTTTGACCAAAGGGGTTTGGTTCCTTTGGAGCCTTTGAAATGATTTGACCAAAGGGGTGTGTCTCCTTTGGAGCATTTGGAATGAAATTTGACCAAAGGTGTTAGGTTCCTTTGGAGCCTTTTGGATTGAATGTGACCAAAGGATTTTTGGTTCCTTTGGAGCCTTTTGGAGTTTAACTGACCAAAGGGATGTGGTTCCTTTGGAGCCTTTTAAATTGAATGTGACCAGAGGAGTTTTGGTTCCTTTAGAGCTTTTTGAATTGAATTGACCAAAGGGGTTAGGTTACTTTGGAGCATTTTGAATTGAATGTGACCAAAGGGGCTTGATCCATTTAGAGCCTTTTTGAATTGAACATGACCAAAGGGGCTTGATCCCTTTGGAGCCTTTTTTTAATTGAATGTGACCAAAGGGGTTGATTCCTTTGGAGCCTTTTGAATTGAATGTGACCAAAGAAGTTTGGTTCCTTTGGAGCCTTTTGAATTGAATGTGACCAAAGGAGTTTGGTTCCTTTGGAGCCTTTTGAACTGATGTAATTATGAATTTCCTTATGGTAATATACTCATCCTATCGGATTGCATGGATAACCAGTCGTTGCAACCACCAGGTGTCTAGAGTAGATCACTAGATACGAGGTTTGCTTGAGAATCTAAGCTAGTGAATTGAATTGATGAATGTATGAAACTAAATGGAATTGGATGTGTTGTGTTTGTGAATGCGAGGCAAAGGGTGCAACCTTTTGAACCTAGTATATGATTTTAAATGTGAATGTTTAATGTGATTTTTGGGGTAGGTGTGAGACCTTGAAACTCCCCAAGTTTCTTGATTGATTGTTTATGTGATTGATGGGGAAGGTGTGAGACCTTGAGTTCCCCCAATTTGTTGACTACTTTATGTGATTATTGGAGAAGGTGTAAGACCTTGAACCCTCCCTAGTTGGTATTTTTGTGATTATTTATGTATATGTGTAATGATGGATTGTTCAGATTTTTTTTGGTGTGCATGTGATGAAATGAATATCTTATGAATGAATGCAATTGGTGGTGATGTATGCAAATGAATGAATGATGTTTCCTTATTAATCATCGTTCAAAGAGGTTATGAACCATTGTTTAGCAAACTTTTTCTTTATTGCTTAATCAGGGGCACCAATACGATACTACTAGTTTGACCATAAAATGGACTATGATATTTGTGACTATGCGATGGAGGTATGGAATGGAAGCTTGTTTATGATGTTGTCCTTAGGGATGAAGGATATAGAGTTTTTTTGCAAAGACTCAAACATCCTAGTGATCTTAAACAAACTCGTTTATGATCTTGCAAATCTTCATGATGCTAAGGTTATCCTAGTGTTTTTAAATTACTTCAAGGACCAATTGTGTGTGCAATGATTGTTCATTTTTCATTCTGAGCTAGGTCAAACTAATAAATTGTAACTTATGTCAATAAACCAGCTCATCTATGAGCGGACATAGGTCTATATAAAATAAGGTCGCTAATGTGACAGACACGACGCCATGCTTAAAGATACCCCATTTCCAGGCGGGTTTCATTCAACCCATTGTTGTAATGAGGATCATCCCACGATTTTTGAAACACTAAGAGTTCCAAGGATTCAAGCTCCTTTCCCTTATTTTATTGTATTGGATTTTGGGGATTTTATTTTTGAGTTTTCTCATTTTTGTGATGGAACAACATGCATTTTTATTGTTTTTTGGATACTTGCTCATTTTGAGGAAGAGAAAGGTGATTTTATTGCTTTTGGATGCTTTTTGGGATACTTGCTCGCTTTGAGGAAGAGCAAGGGATTTTTTTTCTTTTACTTTTGGAATACTTTTTGGGATACTTGCTCATTTTGAGGAAGAGCAAGGGATTTTTTTTTTGGAATGAAGGAGGAGCTTGTACTTTTGTCAACTTTTAGCTTTATAGACCATGCGCATAACTGGATGAGCAGGGGAAACCTTTCACTTTATGGCAATAGAAAATTTTGACTTTGTTATTCCCAAGGTTCATAATGTTTTATGTGTTTTGATGTGTGTGGTCCAAGAGGAAACTTGATTGACTAGGAATAACTTATTGCATCTAAATATTATTTGACTTTCAATTAAGGTTGTTCAAAACACTAGGAGTGGTTGAGTGATCAAAAACACCTAGGGATTCCTCAAACCAGAAACTACCAAAGAAATGAAGTGCTATGGGATTTTATTGTAGCTATTTTTTTTTACATGGTTTAAGACGGAAAAATTGGACTAATGCTAGACTTTAGGTGCCCCTAATTAATACAATAAGACTCAGTGAATGAACAATTACCTAACCTGAGTGGATGACAATTAATATGGTAAGTGACATGAATGGATGCAAATGATACAAATGTGCAAATGCAATGGAAGTGAAATGTGTGAATGCAATGAAAGTGGGATTGTGAATGCAATGTATTAAAAATGCAATGTGTATGAAAATATTTTTGTGTTTTATATTTATTATTTTTTTAGGTGTTTTTGAACTAAAATGTGACCAAAGGGGTTTGGTTCCTTTGGAGCTTTTTGAATTGCATGTGACCAAAGGATTTTTGGTTCCCTTGGAGCCTTTTGAATGGAAATTGACCAAAGGAGTGCCTCCCTTGGAGCATTTTGAAATGAGATTTGACCAAAGGGGTTAGGTTCCTTTGGGGCCTTTTGAATTGATTTGACCAAAGGGATACCCCCTTTGGAGCATTTTTGATTGATTTGACCAAAGGGGTGTCCCCTTTGGAGCCTTTTGGATTGAATTGACCAAAGAGATTTGGTTCCTTTGGAGCCTTTTTTTTTGTTTGAATTGACCAAAGGGGTATCCCATTTGGAGCATTTTTTTAATTGACCAAAGGGGTGTCCCATTTGGAGCTTTTTTTGAATTGACCAAAGGGGTGTCCCCTTTGGAGCTCTTTTTTTGGATGGGGAAGGTGTGATACCTTAAGCATCCCCATTGCGATCCTGGTGGATACCGAGGTTTTGATGAGATGAGGTGGGTGGATCATCTATGGGAAAGTCCCCCTTATTGATAAGATCTTGGACCACATTTTTAAAGGCTTTGCAATAATTGATGTCATGGCCCACTTGTCGATGATAGATATAATAACAATATTCCTTACATGACTTAGGTTTATGCATTTTGGATTTTTTAGGATGTATGTTAGGTAAAATAATTATCTTTACATCCTATAACTTTTGGAAGATTGTTGACATGGTCTTGGATAAATGGTTCTAGGTACGGGGTTGACAATTTGAACATGAGGTTGATTGGCCATGCGGACGAGGTTGATGAGGTTGTTGAGGTGGGTGATGTTGATGAGGTTGTTGATGACTCAATTGTAGCTCAATGGTTGTAATGCGATTCAAAATTTGTTGTAGAATGAGTAGAGTGTGTTGGTGAAGAGGTGGTTGTTGATGAGGAGATGGTGGAATGATGGTGTGTTGTGTTGATGGAGCACCATACATGTGATTAAGTGGATGTGTGGGTATGGTTGTGGTGGGTGGAGGCAATGATGGAAAGACCAAACTAGTTGCATTCAAATAAGTCCTAACTGCATCCATGTCCACATACATGACATGACCATCAAATGGCATGGGTAGCTCACTCCTAGAAGTCTTAGGGATGGTAGTATGGGTAGCCCTCTACATAACATCTATGTTCAAAATAGGGGCACTACTAGAGGGCCCATCATTTAGGTTCAAGGACATGGTAGGGACTACACTAGTTTGTCCTACCACTGAAGTGTTAGGGGCCTGGCAGGACTGAGGTGGATCCATGGAAGGAAACAATTGACTCTAAACCTGGGCTAACTTTCTAGCTTGACCACAGGTTGTTACCATACGCTAAGGATGGTATGAAATGTAAAATATGGATGTATATGTATGAATGTGTTATGGAATCACAAAGCAAAACAACACTCAAAGCAAACAAACAAACAAGTTTTTGTTTCTAAATTTGCGCAAAGTTTGATTTTTGAAAAAAATTTAATTTTTATATTTGAAAGTTTTTGGTAAAATGAAAAATTATGTGCAAAATATTTTACCCTAAATGAATCTATGGATTTCACCTAGATGTTATCACATGCAACCTAGTGATGAAGTATGAGTTACAAAACTCATCAGGATTTGGAGATAAAACTCAAATGCGATGAGGGAGCCTAGGTCCTACCGGTCCTCACCCAACACATCGTGGTCAATGATACACCCTTTGAAGAGGAATGCATACTCTATTCCATGGATAGGATAGTTCTTGGAGTTGACCTTGGCCACGGACATGTAATAATATATGTTGGGGGTTGGTGATGAAGTCCAACCTTGTCCAACGTTCATGTGAGTGTGTGAGGCTTTGTTTAATTATTGTGTTATGCAAGACTACTATGCAATTTTGTTTAATGCCTAATGTAGAAAGTAGGAAATAGAGAATAGAAAACAAGAATAGATCATGGGTTGAAAGTGCTAATTTTGAGCAAGACTTGACAAATTTATGCTATCAGGGCCAACCATGGGTGGGCAGTTGGTTCTGGTAAATCATATTTATGTGGTTCACCAATCGCACGTGAGCATTTAGGAGATCCCAACCATGGATGCATGGTTATGGCCGAATAGTAGAATAGAGGTAGAATAGGCCCAAACCTCGAATGTGCCTAGATAATTTCTATCTAGGCTATGCGTATGCTCTGTAGCCTAATATAAAATAAAGATTCTTTGATTCTTTGATTTTATGTTTTTATTTTGAACTTTGAATATGCCTAGCCTAAGACCCTAAATGCAAACAAGGGCAAACAAGACTGACTCTTAATCTAGCCTAGATGCAATGCTAAGGACTAAAAAAGTAGAGGAAATAAGGTTTCAGGAGTAAATACCTGTTATCCTTTCACCGCTCCTTCCAATACACTCAACCGTCGATACATGATTCCATAGTATTGTAACCGATGGTGCACATTTCCTCAGGCATCCAACCATAGGTGCATGGTTCTACAAGTCTGTAACCATGGGTATGTGGTTTCTCAGTCATCAGGCCTGATGAGGATCATTGATAATTCATCATTCAGTAATTATATGTCAGTCTAGGGCGGTGTCCAAAGGCTGTATACTATAGGAGGTGTCACAGTTGTAGGTTAAGTTTATCCAAGAACAAGATTTTATTGGTAGGTATGTTAGCAGTGTTGGAGGTTGTTGTATCTTCCTAATTTCTAACAAAGGAACTTAAATTGCATAATCTAAAGCTGAATTTAAATTACAGAAAAATGAAACTGTAGAATCTGAAATTGACAAGAAATAAAATGCTACTGAATTGACCAAAAAGCAAAATTATAGGAAAGTAAACTGCAGAATGGAAATTCACACACACGCTTGCAGAAATTAAACCAATGATAAAAATCGCAACTGTCTGATCATAAGTTGAATCTAAGAAACCAAATTAATGTTTATTGTAGTAAAACTGAAAATGACATAATTCTGGAAATTACAGAAAATGCTGAAAATGATGTAATTCTAGAAATTGCAGAAAATGCTGAAAATGATGCCATTACAGGTCAAATGCTAAATATTGTTCTAACACATGATTAAACCTGTTCTAGATGCTATGGTGCAATTCTAAAATGAAATTAATTCTACAAATAAATGTTGATAGAATTCTACTGATCTGTTGCAGTAAGAAATCAGCAAGAATTTTCTATCATTATGCTGCCCTTCCTCTGATCCTGCAAGTGGCCCTTGCTTCCAGAACCAGAAGAGGGTGAAGAATTATACCAGGTAAATTAAATATGCACTATCAACCATAAAATGCCAATAAAATTTGAAGAATGCACCTTTTATTCCATATGAAGCTGCATTACAGTAATGCAAGAAAAATCTACAATTTACTGTAATGCTACAAAGACTTTATCTTCTGCTAATAACTATCTCCTATTCCTATATCCCTATTTCTCCATTTATATATCTATATATCTATTATGCTTAACCGTGCTGGGAGATTTATTTATAAGATAAAGTTGATATATATGTTTGTTGAGTTTTAGGTATTTCTAACTGTTTACAAAACAGTTTCCTGGAATGCAAGGTTATAATTTGTCAACCTTTATCCCTTTATCCTAGCTGGTCCACCTATGGTGAAGGAAAGAAGTCAAAATAGAGTGGACTAACTACTTGGTCAATTTCCAATCATACTTTCCATGGTTTTGGCGCATTTTGACCATTTTCAATTATTCCTACGCTATTCCCTATTCCTGCACTACTTATTCCTACGCTGCTCCGAAATAACAAGCAGGTGACAATTCGTTGCTTATCTGTGCTCCAAACGCATAGGGAGGAAGTTGTTGACCGCTTGGATTGTTTTTCTTTATCTTGTACACCCTTCTGCATTGGTGGCATGTGTTGGAGTGACTAATTCTAAGCCCTGCTGTATATATACAGCTGGCTGGAACTGTCACAGTCACAACCTATTTTCCTGCACAGTCAGCTATAGTGGACAAGTTCTTAGCACCTTTTTCATTTGAATCAGTTTAAACAGAAGAACACAATATTTTTAAGCACCATATATTCAACAAGGTCTATATTATTATTATGAATTACTACAATACTATTGATTAATTAACTGAAAATAGGTGAAATTGTAGTAAAAATAGTAAAACAGAGTATATGCACTTTGTCATTTTAGAATATGCAAACACCACTATATAATGCATTTTACCCATAATTAACATAAAAATATAGTAAAAAGGGTGAGTCAAATAGTTATAATGTATCAAAAAGTGTCCATGGATGAGGCAATTCCTGGCCTCATCATTTTCCCCCCAACTTATGGTAATGCATGCCCTCATGCATTCTATGCAGCTACAGAGGCACACAGATCCAGGTCTAGATATCTCTCATGAAATTTTAACCATGCGCCACCAAATGCATAGAATCCTCTGATTGCTTTTATGGACTGAAACCACTGTTGTGATGCAGGAGCATCCGGTGGCAGCAGAGCAATCTTGCATCAACAAAAAAAATTTCTAAGTGTTAGCCTTAATGTCGCGATATCGCGACAGAGAAAAGTGTCGCGATATCGCGACATGTCGCGTTTTCGCGACTCAAGAAGGAGAGAGAAGACGAAGGAGCAAAAATGTCACGATTTCGTGACATGTCGCGAAATCGCGACCGAAAGAAGACCGGAAGGGCCAGAGAAGAAAATGTCGCGATTTCGTGACATGTCACGAAATCGCGACCGACGGAGCGAGAAGAAAGCAAGGAAGGAAAGTGTCGCGATATCGCGACATGTCGCGATTTCGTGACCCAAAACAGAGAAAGAAGGTAGAGAGCAAAGTTGTCGCGATATCGTGACATGTCACGATTTCGTGACCCGAAAGGCGAGGAGGAGTCAGAAAGGAAAGGTGTCGCGATATCGCGACATGTCATGATTTCGTGACCGAAAAGGAGAAAGAGGAGCCGAAAAGGAAAGATGTCGCGATATCGCGACATGTCGCATTTTCGCGACCAAAGGACGAAAGAAAGCGCAAAGGAGAAAAAGTGTCGCGATATCGTGACATGTCGCATTTTCATGACCAAAAGGTGAGGGAAGGCGTAGGAGAGAAAAGTGTCACGATATCACGACATGTCGCATTATCACGACCAAAAGGTGAGAGGAGGCGCAGGAGAGAAAAAGTGTCATGATATCATGACATGTCGCATTATCGTGACTCAAAAGGCGAAAGGAGGCACAGAGAGAAAAGTGTCACGATATCGTGACATGTCGCATTTTCTGACTCGCAAAGGGCAGGAAGGCCGAAAAGCAAAAGTGTCACGATATCGTGACATGTCGCATTTTCATGACTCGCAAAGGGCAGGAAGGCCGAAAAAGCAAAAGTGTCGTGATATCATGACATGTCACATTTTCATGACTCGAAGAGGGACAGGAAGGCAGTAAAGCAAAAATGTCATGATATCGTGACATGTCACATTTTCATGACCAAACAAAAGGAAAGGAAAGGCAGGCGGTTATAGGGGCCATTACAGAAGAAATTGTCGAGCGATGGGTATCCCGAACGTCATCATGGGTTGACAGGTGGACAGAGTCTACAATGGCAGCACTGGACAAGCACGTGGCACCAAGGTGCAATGAAAGCAGACGAAGATCAAGAGTCGAAAAGGAAGACGTTTCGGAAGCCAAGACAACGAAGAGGCACGGAAAATGAAACGAAGGGTCAGAAAAGGGAAACGGAGAGTCACGCCAGAGATTTTAAAAGGGGAAGCGAAGGCATGCACAAGGGTCGAAAAACTATGGAGACAGAGTTGCAGACGTAAAGGCAAGAGGGCCATTCTGGACCTGTTTAGGCTATTTTTCCTCCAGGACGGAAGATGTTGTAATAGAAACTATCTTTCGGGATAAAGGAATTTATTTGGTAGACTGCTGCCATCATTGTAATATTTTTCTGAATTGTTGAATGAGAACATAGATTTGGCATGAGCGATTTGGCTCCCCATCAAGTGGTATCAGAGTAGGAGTTCCTGAGTGTGTGAGCAGATCATCGAAAGTGAGGCAGTTTGCACCAGGATCTATGGAAGGGTTGTGAGAAGAGAGTGAGGAAGAATGCCTCCATGAAGAAACCATGGTGGTGGGAGAAATGTGGTACCTGAAGAAGATTTTAGAGCTTTGCAGAGGCAGGTGCAAGCCCTGCAAGAGGAGTTATGAAGAGGGATTGAACCAAGAAGAGAAGATCATAGTGAAGATGAAGCTTGGGAGGTTGATAATCCCTCAGAAGAAGAAGAAGCAATGAATCCTGCAGAAGCCAGATTGGTTAAGGCCATATCTCGGATCGGGAAGAAGACAAAGTTTGATGTCTCCACGTATTCTGGGAATCTCAATCCAGAAGAGTTGATTGATTGGATAAATGATATGGAGGAGTATTTTGAGTATGAGGAGGTTGTAGATCCAGATCGAATCAAGTTTGCAAAAATGAAGTTGAAAGGCCATGCTTGCATATGGTGGAAAGAAGTGCAACTAGAAAGGAATAGAAGCAGAAAAGAGAAGATAACCAGATGGGATCGAATGGTGGAGAAATTGAAGAGACAGTTTATTCCTGTGGATTATGAATTGGACCTGTTGAGAAAAATGCAGAGTTTGAGACAGTCAAACAAGTCTGTCAAAGAATACACAGAGGAGTTTTTCCAGATCTCAATCGAACCGGCCATTCAAGAGGCTAACGGGGAGAAGGTGGCCCGTTACATCAATGGGTTGAGAACCGGTATTCAAGAAGAATTGAGTCTGGTTAGGATGAGCACCATTGAGGATGCTTACCAATTTGCCCTCAAAGTTGAAGAGAAGCTGAACAGACGGTTTGAGGGTAAGCAAAGAGGAAGAGGTCATGGTGGAAGAACTGGTGGAAGGACCTGTGGAGAAAAATATAAGGATCAGATGAAGGCTGGTGGAACCAGTAATACCCAGGACCAGAAAGAGGGGAACACCTACCAACCCCGTAATCAGAACAATGGTTACCCGAGAGGGAGAGGTAGATCTGGACGTGGATTTGGAAGGGGAGGATTTCGTGGAACCTATTTCCACTGTGGCGAAGAAGGACATCGAGCATACGAGTGTCCACAACACCGAGAAAGGACGAATAAGAGACCTGAGGGTCCTGCCAAAGCTGTTGTGGCAGATGAAGGTGCTGAATCAGAACATTCTGAGGAGGCAGAGGGAGGAGAAGTTATGGTCACCAGGAGGACCCTGTTGAATGAGGAGAAAGAACCAGACCAGAGGAGGAGCCTGTTCCGCACAAGGTGCAGAAGTTTGGGTAAGGTCTGTAATATCATTATAGATAATGGTAGTATTGATAACTTGGTCTCAGAAGAAATGGTTACTAAGTTACAGTTAAAGAGGAGAAGCCACCCGCATCCATATCGGATTGCGTGGTTACAGAAGGACCATAGGGCTTTGGTCAGTGAGCAATGCTCGGTGAAATTTAATATTGGGAATTATTGTGATGAGGTCTGTGTGACATCCTGCCTATGGATGCTTGTCATTTGTTGTTGGGAAGGCCATGGTAGTTTGATCGGTGTGCGGGTGCATGATGGTCGCGCCAACACTTACTCAGTGACGAAGAATGGAGTGCGCCATAAGCTGAAGCCCTTGAAGGAAGCGGGCGAAAAGGTATGTGGCAGCGCTAGAATCTATTTAGTTGAAGGGGGAAGATTTTTGGATGGTTTAAAGCATGAGCATATGTGCTATGCATTAATTCCTAGAGTTAGGAAGGAAGAATGTAAGGATACCCCTGTAGAAGTCTTAGGACTATTAGAAGAATTTCTAGACATTGTATCGATAATGTGCACGAGGGTTTACCACCGGTGAGGAAGATCAGTCACCATATAGATTTGGTACCAAGATCTAGTTTACCCAATAAGGCAGCACATAGAATGACTCCTATAGAAACTGAAGAGCTGAACAGGCAAGTCCAAGAGTTACTGGAGAAGGGACTGATTTGGGAGAGCTTGAGTCCATGTGCAGTACCTGCAGTACTAGCACCAAAGAAATATGGAGAGTGGAGAATGTGTACGAGACTCTCGAGCCATTAACAAGATCACCATAAAGTATAGATTTCCATTGCCAAGGATGGATGACATTATGGACTATTTGAGTGGAGCCAAGTACTTCACAAAGATTGATCTGAAGAGTGGTTATCATCAGATTCATGTCAGAGAAGGAGATGAGTGGAAGACAACCTTCAAGACCAGAGAGGGTTTGTATGAATGGTTGGTCATGCCATTTGGGCTAACCAATGCACCAAGCACATTCATGCGGTGATGAATGAGGTATTGAAAGAATTTTTAGGCAAATTCATCATTGTCTATTTGGATGATATTTTAATATTTAGTAGGAACCTGGACGAACATCTGATGCATATCAGAAGAGTTTTTGAGAAGCTGCGGGAGGAGCAGTTGTTAATTAATCTGAAGAAGTGTAATTTTGTGAAGGAGTTAGTATACCTAGGATTTGTCATCTCAGTCGAAGGTCTAAAAATGGACCCAAAAAAAGTGAGAGCTATCATTGAATGGCCTACTCCGAGAAGCACGACTGAGGTAAGATCATTTCATGGTCTAGCAAGTTTTTACAGGAAATTCATTAGGAATTTCAGCGGTATTTGTGCACCCCTAACAGAAATAATGAGAGGGGATAAGAAAGAATTTAAGTGGACCTAAGGAGCAGATAAGAGCTTTGATACTGTTGAAGAAGAAGGTTACAGAGCAACCTATTTTGGCACTTCTAGATTTTAATAAGGTATTTCAGGTAGATTGTGATGCTAGTGGTAGTGCCATAGGAGCTATTTTGAGTCAAGAAGGTAAACCTATTGCTTACTTTAGTGAGAAACTCAATGATGCTAGGAAGAAGTATTCGGTTTATGATCAAGAGTTTTATGCTATGGTTTAGGCTCTAAAGAAGTGGTGACATTACCTGTTGCCAAAAGAGTTTGTTCTATTTTGATCATCAGGCCTTACGGTATATTAATAGCCAAGGGAAGCTAAATCGAGAGGCACCTGAAGTGGGTTGAGTTTCTATAGAGTTATACCTTTGTGTTGAAGCACGGGAGTGGAAGGTCAAACAGAGTTGTAGATGCCTTAAGTAGAAGGCAGTGTTTGTTGACAGAAATGAAGGTGGAAGTGGTAGGATTTGATGAGCTGAAGGGTTTGTACCCTGAAGATCCTAATTTTGCAGAAGCCTGGAAGGCTTGCTTGGCACCTGTCACTTTGGACAGGACCAAGTGGTTGGATTTTCTGATCCAAGATGGAATGTTGTTTAGAGGAAGTCAATTGTGCATTCCAAGGAGTTCAATGAGGGAAAATCTGGTCAAGGAGAAACACGGTGGAGGGTTGGCTGGACATTTTGGTCGGGATAAGACCATTGCCCTGGTTAGTGAGAACTACTATTGGCCACAACTACGAGCAAGATGTGAAGAAGTTTGTGCAAAGCTGTAGAGTATGCCGAGAGGGTGAAAGGTGTGAACCAGAACACTGGATTATATCAGCCATTACCTATACCAGAGAGACCATGGGAGGACGTCAGCATGGATTTCGTTCTTGGTCTACCAAGGACACGGCTGGGAAATGACTCCATATTTGTGGTAGTTGACAGGTTTTCCAAGATGGCACATTTTATTCCCTACCAGAAAACTAGTGACGCAGTTCACATTGCAGGGTTATTTTTCAAAGAGGTGGTACGACTTCATGGTCTACCAAAGAGTATCATTTCGACAGAGATACCAAGTTTGTGGGGTATTTCTGGAGGACTTTGTGGAAGAAGCTGAAGACAGATTTGAAATTCAGTTACTGCATACCACCCATGGACTGATGGCCAAACGGAGGTGGTGAATAGAAGTCTGGGAAATCTATTGAGATGCTTGATAGGAGATAAGCCCACGGGATGGGATTTGGTTTTGCCACAGGCAGAATTTGCATATAACAATTCTATCAATAGGAGTACTAACAAATCTCCATTCCAGATAGTGTATGGGAGCAGTCCAAGGAATGCTTATGAGTTGAGGAAGATGGATACAGGGGAAAGGTGCAGTGCCGAGGCTGAGGACTTTGCAGAGCATCTGAAGAGCGTGCATGAAGAAGTGAAGAAGCACATTACTAATATGAATAACCAATATAAGACAAGGGCGGACCAGAAGTGACGGTTCAAGGAATTCGTTATGGGAGATGAGGTCATGGTCCATCTGAGAAAAGAAAGATTTCCTGCTAAAACCTATAACAAGCTGAAGATGAAGAAGTTTGGACCATGTCGAATTCTAGGAAAATGGGATTCAGGCAATGCATATGAAGTAGAATTGCCCAGTGGCCTTAACATATCACCTATTTTCAACATTGCAGATTTGGTAGAATATCATGAAGGAGGTAGTAGCGAGACACCAAGTGCAGAATTATGGAGTATTCCAACGTCTACTCCAGCAACAGGCGAGATCGAGGAAATACTAGACACTCGAGCAGGCATAAGTACCCAGGAACAGGCAGTATTCTGAATATCTGGTCAAGTGGAAGGGCAGGCCTATCGAAGATGCAACTTGGTTGTCAAAAATAGAGGTCGACCACCTGGGTCTTCCTCCAATAGTACAGAAGTGAAGGACACTTCTCAATCCACCCAGTTGTCTAATGCAGGAGCATCCGGTGGTAGCAGAGCAATCTTGCATCAACAAAAAAATTTCTAAGTGTTAGCCTTAATGTCGCGATATCGTGACAGAGAAAAGTGTCGCGATATCGCGACATGTCGCATTTTCGTGACTCAGGAAGGAGAGAGAAGATGCGAGGCAAAAATGTCATGATATCATGACATGTCACGAAATCACGACCGAAAGAAGACCGAAAGGGCCAGAGAAGAAAATGTCTGATTTCGTGACATGTCACGAAATCACGACCGACAGAGAGAAAGAAAGCAAGGAAAAAGTCACGATATCGGACATGTCACGATTTCGTGACCCAAAAAGAGAAAGAAGCGAGAGAGCAAAGTTGTCGCGATATCGTGACATGTCACGATTTCATGACCGAAAGGCGAGAAGGAGTCAGAAAGGAAAGGTGTCGCGATATCGCGACATGTCACGATTTCATGACCAAAAAGGAGAAAGAGGAGCCGAAAAGGAAAGATGTCGCGATATCGTGACATGTCGCATTTTCGTGACCAAAGGACGAAAGAAAGCGCAAAGGAGAAAAAGTGTCGCGATATCACGACATGTCGCATTTTCATGACCAAAAGGCGAGGGAAGGCGCAGGAGAGAAAAGTGTCACGATATCGCGACATGTCGCATTATCATGACCAAAAGAAAGGAGGCGCAGGGAGAGAAAAGTGTCGCGATATCGCGACATGTCGCATTATCACGGCCAAAAGGCGAAAGGAGGCGGGAGAGCAAAAGTGTCACGATATCGCGACATGTCGCATTTTCGTGACTCGCAAAGGGTAGGAAGGCCGAAAAGCAAAAGTGTCACGATATCGTGACATGTCGCATTTTCGTGACTCGCAAAGGGCAGGAAGGCCGAAAAAGCAAAAGTGTCACGATATCGCGACATGTCGCATTTTCGTGACTCGAAGAGGGACAGGAAGGCAGTAAAGCAAAAATGTCGTGATATCGCGACATGTCGCGTTTTCGCGACCAAACAAAAGGAAAGGAAAGGCAGGCGGTTACAGGGGCCGTTACAGAAGAAATTGTCGAGCGATGGGTATCCCGAACGTCATCATGGGTTGATAGGTGGACAGAGTCTACAATGGCAGCACTGGACAAGCACGTGGCACCAAGGTGCAATGAAAGCAGACGAAGATCAAGAGTCGAAAAGGAAGACGTTTCGAAAGCCAAGACAACGAAGAGGCATGGAAAATGAAACGAAGGGTCAGAAAAGGGAAACGGAGAGTCACGCCAGAGATTTTAAAAGGGGAAGCGAAGGCATGCACAAGGGTCGAAAAACTGTGGAGACAGAGTTGCAGACGTAAAGGCAAGAGGGCCATTCTGGACCTGTTTAGGCTATTTTTCTTCCAGGGCGGAAGATGTTGTAATAGAAACTATCTTTCGGGATAAAGGAATTTATTTGGCAGACTGCTGCCATCATTGTAATATTTTTCTGAATTGTTGAATGAGAACATAGATTTGGCGTGAGCGATTTGGCTCCCCATCATGTTGGAAGTGCATATCAGGTTGTGGGTCAGTATCAAATAAGTAGGGGACAGGAGTGATAATTATAGGCATCCTGTACCTCAGACCTATCCAAATATCCTTGATTTCTAAGATAATTTGGACAATGCCTTCTGTCCTTCTCCTTGACCACAGTAAATTAGTGGGAGAAATTGGCTCCCATTTTTGTAGAGAGATAGATAACTCACCCCATCTATTTTTACGAGTTGCCAAAGCATCATCAAAGAAGTATGCACAAAAGTTTTTAAACTGAGTTATACATCTTTGAAGGTTCCCTAGATAGAGTTGTTTCATTCTGGTATTCTGCATGAAGGTATAATGATTACTTACACAATCCTTGTGATTCATGGGAGCAGGCATGATAAGTAAAATAGCTTGTGATTCTAATTCTTTAGTTAATTTCTTTTCTATGTCCCAATAGATATGATTTTGCAGAGTGGAGATGAAGGCTCTCAGCTGTAAGTCACCTGTATAAATATGAGGCATAAACATACTTTTTGTTGGCAAAAAGAAATTATGCAAAAATAACTCACATAACAGGTGTTGCTGCTCTGCTGGACTCTGCACAAATACCTCTACAAACTCTTCAGGAGTTTTCAACTGATGAGGCAGCTCAAAAGCAAGTCTCATGATTTGCTAGTGAAGGTATCTCTCTCCTTGAGTAGGAGGCTATAAAACCTAGCTGGTCTTTTGCATTGTATTGCATATTCTGCAATCTAGCATACATCCTGCACTTGTGCTTTTAACCTATTAATTTTTGTTTCCTTCTCTGTTAATTTGGCTGTTGCAGAGTTCAAAGTGGCAACCTTTCCCTCTAACTGATGACACTGGGTCATCCAATATTCTAGGTCTTCATTGTACCTAGTTAAATACACTATGTCCGGGGACCTCACAATAGGTTGCATTTGTGTCACTATATTTACTTGTACACCAACTTCCACAGTTGGTGTTGCAAATGGCAAATCTGTTTGTGTTCCTTTTTCAACTGTAACTGTAATAATTGGATTTAATTTAGTAGAAACAAGAGGAGAGAGTGTGGATACCTAGTCTTGAGCTGCAACCTCTTGTTCCTCCATAGAAAGTGTTTGTGTTTCCTGCTGAAGGGCAATGTCATTTTTCATCAGAATTCTTGATGGATTTTCATGTTGAATCATACTATCATATATTTCTATTCTTGCTTATTCTCCAATAGGTGATATTTGTGCAGGTGTTGTGTTAGCCTCTGATTATTCAGCTAAATCCAAGAGGATTTGTGCCCATTCATCAGGTGATGCCTCTGCTAACCCTGTAGATTGATGTTCAAGATGAAACAATTTGTTTTGCAGATCTTGAATTTGCTGCTGAAGTAGAGGATTTTTTTGATCTCTGTGTTTTATGGCTTCTTCATCCTATTCAATCCAATGGGTTTGGGTTTTAATAACACTCTTTGTAGCATGCAATTGAGTGTGGATATCAATTTCTTCTTCGGACTCAAACTCAAAATATTTCTCAGACTCAGCATGCACTAGAGTGTGCACATCAACCTCAGCTGGTTCAAAATCAGAATTCAAATGCTCCTCAAGATCAGAGTTAGTATAATCAACTAGTGGACGTATAGGGCTTATTGGATTTTCTTCCATAGTTGTGTCCAGTTCCATTGGTTGTATCCCTTTGTCTGTAATTTTTTTTTCAATATCTTTTTCTTGTGCATCTTCTCTTCTAACTTCTCCTTCACTTGATAGACGGATTGGGTCTATGATATTTATTGGTGTTTCTGGTAGGGTTTTAATTTTATGAAGTCTAGCAGACCTTCTTAACCCTATAGAACCTGGATATTCCTTAGCAGGTGCAGTTTCTAGATGTTCTGGAGCAACTACAGATTTTGCTGTTGATTTAGGAGCAGATACATGTTCACTTGAACTCCCAATTTCTCTGTTGGGTTGTACAGTTTCTGCAAATGTTACCCTTTTTCTTTTCAACTGGGAACCAGATGTGGATGCTTGTTGTTTTCTAGTTCATGAATATGGGGGACCATCGGGAGAAGGAGAAATTCTACTCTCAGAGGGATCTAGATTAGGGTTTTCTTCAGATTCTTCCTATGTTTCCTCTTCCTCGGGTGCAAAGTTAGAATCATTTATTTCTTCCCAAGGAGAGAAGAAGCGGTCAAAATTCCTAGGGTTTCCCCTAAAGTGATATTTGCAAATGAGTTTGATGAGCCCATGGTGTTTAGGGCTTCCTTTCCTTGCTTGGTATTTTAAGGCCATAGCTTTTAGCTCCTGATAAAGATATAAGGGAATATTGACCCTATATTCTGGTTTTACTGATCCATGGCACAGATGGTTGAGAATACGAAGGTGTGGTCCATATACAACAGGAAATTGGCCATCACAAGTAATGTATCTCATAACCCACATTACAAATTCGTCCAAAGGGGACGATAAACTAGGTCTTTTTACCCCCTTACAAACATTCCTATGCATCAAGAATTCAATTTTTCCATCCCCTTCTTCCTTAAACTGATTAACTAGGTCAACTAAAATATTTCTCCCAGTTTTCACAATCTACAAACCTTGAAGGGGTAATTCAGTGATTTGGTTGAGTATCTCCGGAGTTACCTGGATGGTCATCCCGCTAATGTGTACTTGGTTGTTGCGGAAGGTGCGTGCAAACTTTGTCGCCAAGCCCTCTGAATAACCATCAAATTTTTGCAGGAATGACATAAATCCCCCATCAGTAAATATTTGTAGAGATGCATGATCGCTCTCTAGGTAGCTAATATTTTTGGGTTCGGCTATGATTTTCTTTCCACCCATGGTGTAGTATTTTTCCTTCTATTCTGTAAATTTTTAGACAGTACAAGCTTGCGTCTAATTTTAGGGTTTTAATCATTTTAGTAGGAATAATTATAGCAGTGCAGGAACTGCTTCGAAACTTGTAGAGTAATCAGGACAGGTGACGTGGTAGCATACATGAAGTTGTCAACCCTCAATTTCGCTCATTCTTGTTATGTATGCCAGCTATCACATGCCACCTTGAATCTGAAACCTATCCTTTTTCAAAACTAATTAAATCACTACAGGCCACGTGTCATAGACTTTATTGCACAAAAATTCATTCCTGTGCTTAGTGATTTATTCCAGAGCATAGAGTAAACTGGTCTATTCCTGTGCTTAATAAGTTATTCTGGCACTTATACATAGCTTGTTCCTACGCTTAAAACATAAACAACTTATTCCTGTGCTTGATGAATCATTCTTGCACTTTGGAATATAAACAGTTTATTCCTGCGCTTCTCTTTTTGATTCCGGTGCACTTTTATTTTTTCATTCTAGAGTAGAAATAGGCAGAGGTATTTTTGAAACACTGACAAGAACTTTCCATTTTTTATTCCCCTTTTTATATGCTTTAATACTAATCAAGGATATATACACTATATACTAATGATTTACATTATTCAGAAAATGAAAAAGACACATACCTGTTATAACTATTTTAGCTACATTTCGGGGTGCTCCTGCTGAGATTTCCAGCTAATCAATCTTTGAACTAAGGTAGGTGCAATCTGAAAACATATGAAACAACGATCATGAGACAAGACCAAACAATTTTGGTGAAACCAACTAGGTAAACATGCCGGAACACCGGTTTCATGTAAACCCAACTCGGGAGCGCCTCAAAGAGGTTTTCACTTCCTGAATTTTTATTGTTTTTGTTTTTATATATATATATTGTGTCAATCTGCTGAATTCGGTATGGAAGAAGTGTTTTCTTCCCAAATGTGTACATCCAAAATTTCCACTTGCTTGAGAAATTCTTCCTTGTTGTGTGGTTTGTGGTACATATGAAGACGATGTCCATTCACCAACAACTTGCGTCATGAGTCATAAATAGGTGTAAGGCGAACAACTCCATTGTCAAACACTTCCTCAATTTGGTATGGTCCAAGCCATCTAGTCTGCAACTTTCTCGGGAAATCCTTGTATTGTGAATCAAAAAACAAGGCCCAGTCACCTTGCTGAAATTTTTTTTGTTGTATGTGACTGTCATGCCACATATTTCGTTGTGCTTGGATTATCTCTGTCTGATGTAGTGCATCCATGCGTAGTTCATCCAATGCATCAAGTTGCAGAATACGATCTTCTTGTGCCTATGATAGATCAATACCTACTTCCAAAGTAGTTCGAAGAGTTAGTAATTCAAAATCAATAGGCGAAAGAGGTTTTTTTCCTAATTCATATGGCGTAAATCTAGTGGTAGATTTTCAAGTGGTATTATAAGCCCAAATAGCTTCTGGTAACTTGTCCAGCCAATTTATTCTATGGAATGCTATGGTTTTGGTCAGAATTCGTTCTAATTCCCTATTAGGGCTTGTGGATGATAAGGTGAGGACTTTATGTGTTTGACTTGATAGAGTTGAGTGAAGGCTTCAATAACTTTTGAAGTAAACTGGGGTCCTTGATCTGTGGTGATGGATTGTAGGGCTCCAAAATGTAGAAAAATCTATGAATACAAAAAATCAGTAACTTTTTCTTCTCTAGCATGCTTAAAGGTACGAGCTTCTACCCATTTGGTAACATAATCAGTACATACCAAGATATGCACTTTGACTTGGGAAGGAGGATTAATGGGTCCTACGAAATCTAAACGCCATCTTTCAAATGGTTATGTTCCTATTTGAGGTTGTAATGGCATTTCATTACTAAAGGTACGTTTTCCCATTCGCTTACAGGCATCACAATGTCTAATGTACCTTTTTACATCTTTGTGCAAAGATGGCCAATAGTATTTGGTTCCCAAAATTTTGCGAATAGTTATTTTGACTGAATAATGGCCTCCTGATGGTTCATCATGGCATGCTCGTAGGCTATCACATACTTCATCCTGGCGGATACACCTACGTAAAACATGATCAGGGCTGCATTTAAACAGTAATCCTTCTATCCATTTAAAAGAAGAGCTTTGCTTGATTAACTGTTTCTTTTTTTTAGGGGTAAAGTGAAGAAGAATATTCCCTGCAGCTAAGTAATTAGCTATGTCTTCAAACCATGGAGATTGTACAGAGACATCAAATAACTTTTCATATGGAAAGGTATCTTCCACCACTTCTCCTGTATCTACATTTGGTATTCTTGACAAGAAATCTGTGACTACATTAGATTTCCTAGGTTTGTTCACTATTGTAACATCAAATTCCTGCAACAAAATCAACCAACGAATAATTCTTGCACTAACCAATGGTTTATTCATCAAATATTTGATTGCAGCATGATCCGTATGGATGAATACTTGGTACCCTATGATATAGTGTCAGAATTTATTAATAGCATAGATTACATCCAAGAATTCTTTTTTAGTGGTAGTGTAGTTTTTCTCAGCTCCTATCAAGTTTTTACTGATATAATAAATAGCATAATGTTCCCCATTTTCAATCTATCCTAACATAGCTCCAATAGCGATATTGGAAGCATCGGTTTGAATATGAAAGGGTAACTCCCAATTAGGACCTCTTAGTACAGGTGGAGTGGTTAACTTCTCCTTTAAGTCTTCAAAGAAATTTTGACATTCAGAAGACCAAACAAATTCAGAATATTTCATGAGTAATGCAAACATGGGATTCACTATGGTACTAAAATTAGCAATGAATCTGCGATAAAAACCAATGTGTCCTAAGAAACTACGTACATCAGTTTGAGTTTGTGGAGGAGGGAGGTTTCTGATGACTTCAACCTTCTTAGGATCAACCTTGATTCCATAAGAAGAGATATGATGTCCAAGAACAATTCCTTCCTCCATCATTAAGAAGCATTTCTCAGTATTAAGAGAGGTGGTATGTTTCACAACAAATCAACACTTTTTCAAGTTGTTCTAATGCATATTCAAAACTATCTCCAAATACTGTGAAGTCATCCATATAAATTTCAACACTTTCATTTGTTAAATCAGAAAAAATTGCTAAAACAACTCTACGAAATGTTGTTGGAGCATTACATAACCCAAAGGGTAAAACCCTGTAAGCAAAGGTTCCCCAAGGACATGTAAAGGTAGTATTTTCATGATCTTCTGGCGCAACTTGTATCTGGTTATACCTGTTGAAACCATCAAGAAAACAAAAAAATTTCTTTCCAGCAAGGGTATCCAATACTTGGTCTATGAATGGTAATGGGAAATGATCCTTATGTGTGACATTATTTAACTCCCTATAGTCCACACATACTCTCATTTTACCATTTTTTTTTGGAACAATGACCAGTGGTGAAACCCACTTATTTTCTGAAATTGGATAAATGAATCCAACATCTAAGAGTTTTTCAATTTCCTCTTTAATTTATTTTGGATAAATAGCATTAATTTATTTTGTGTGGGTGCCCAAAACATATTTTAGATGAGGCAACAAAGGACATTTATCTGTTGAGTGTTCCTTGGAACAAATTCCACAAATAGAAGTTTTGTTTAAAGGGAAATCCTACAAGGCATGCTTATTTCTACATCTCGAGCAATAAATTGCCAAAGGTGGTATAGAATTGGGTTTTATGTTTCTCTCACCTAATGCAGAATTAAGTTGAACAAGGATATCAGTTTTTAAATTAGCCATTTCCTCCATCAACTCCTTTATGTCACTATTTCTAGAATTTCGCTTCTTTCTTTGTTGGTGAGTGCGAGAATAATTTTTGCATAACTCCACAATATCTTCAATGTCAAGTTGATCTATGTCTCCTTTTCCCATTAAATCTAACACTTCCCTAGATTCATCCTACAATCCTCTTAAGAAGATAGGTTTTAAGAAATCTGGTTCTACAGGACCACATATCTTTTGGACAAAGGCAAAGCGATCAAGATAATCCTCTAAACTCTCATCTTCTTCTTGCTTGATCCGAAACAACTCATATTTCTTGTTTCGTACTCTACAATAATCTTGATATTTATGTAAGAATGCAGTCTCCATGTCATCCCAAGTATGGATTGAATTAGGTTCAAGATTACTCATAAACCATCGGAGAGTAGCATCCTTAAGCATGGAAGGAAACAATTTCAATTTTTGATTATCATTTATGTAGTCATAAGTCTGACATAACACTTTGAATTCAAACATAAATTTATTAGGATCTTCTGAAACAGTTCCCCTAAAAATTGGCAATATGGATGGAGAAATAGTTTTCATGGGAGCATCTAGAGCTAGATCCAACTGTATGGGGTATTCAAAATTCTTAGGAGGATCATTAGCATACCCACCTGGTGGTGGTGGTGGTGGTGGTGGTGCTGCCATAGTTGTTTTCTTTCTTGAGTCTGATGTGGATTGTTCAGGCTTAAGGGAATGTTTAGCAGCAAGTGCTTCAAAAAGCTCTTGTTCTAATCTTTCCAAAGCTTCAGTTGGTGAAGAAGGTATGTCTTGCTTAAGTTTCTCAAGGATTTCATACACAATCAATTCTTCATATAATTTTAAATAACACCTTGGTGGTTCAGAACTAGTTCTGATAAACCTCCCTCTTTTGTCTCTTGGCCTATGCATTCATGCCTATTCACTAAATAAACTGAAATGCAGTATTTAAAAAATTGTAACGCAATTCTTGACATGTTTCATTTTTCCTAACAAAACCATTTGTTCCCCGACAACGGTGCCAAAAATGATGAGAATTGTTGATCATTCATCATTTAGTAATTATATGTTAGTCCAGGGCGGTGTCCAAAGGCTGTATACGATAGGAGGTGTCACAATTGCAGGTTCAGTTTATCCAAGAACAGGCTTTTATTGGTAGGTCTGTTAGCAGTGCTAGTGGTTGTTGTATCTTCCTAATTTCTAACAAAGGAACTTAAATTGCACAATCTAAAGCTGAATTTAAATTGTAGGAAAATGAAACTGCAGAATCTAAAATTGAGAAGAAATAAAATGCTGCTGAATTGACCAAAAAGCAAAATTACAGGAAAGTAAACTGCATTATGGAAATTCACACACATGCTTGCATAAATTAAACCAATGATAAAACTCACAACTGTCTGAACATAAGTTGAATATGAGAAACCAAATTAATGTTTATTGCAGTAAAACTAAAAATGACATAATTCTAGAAATTATAGAAAATGCTGAAAATGATATAATTCTGGAAATTGCAAAAAATGCTAAAAATGATGCCATTACAGGTCAAATGCTAAATATTGTTCTAACACATGATTAAACATGTTCTATATGCTATGGTTCAATTCTAAAATGAAACTAATTCTACAAATAAATGTTGACAGAATTCTGCTGATCTATTGTAGTAAGAAATCAACAAGAATTTTCTGTCACTGTGCTGCCCTTCCTCTGATCCTGCAAGTAGCCCTTACTTCCAGAACTAGAAGAGGGTGAAGAATTATACCAGGTAAATTAAATGTGCACTATCAACCATCAAATGCCAATAAAATCTAAATAATGCACCTTTTATTCCATTTGAAGCTGCATTACAGTACTGTAGGAAAAATCTACAATTTATTGTAATGCTACAAAGACTTTATCTTTTGCTAATAACTATCTCCTATTCCTCTATCCCTATTTCTCCATTTATATATATATATATATATTATGCTCAACCGTGCTGGGAGATTGATTTATAAGACAAAGTTGATATATCTGTTTGCTGAGTTTTAGGGATTTCCAACTGTTTACAAAATAGTTTCCTGGAATGCAGGGTTATAATTTGTCAACCTTTATCCCTTTATCCTAGCTAGTCCGCCTATGGTGAAGGAACGGAGTCCAAATAGGGTGGAATAATTGCTTGGTCAATTTCCAATCATACTTTCCATGGTTTTGGTGCATTTTGACCATTTTCGGTTATTCCTGCGCTATTCCCTATTCCTACACCGCTTATTCCTGCGTTGCTCTGGAATAACATGCAGGTAACAATTTATTGCTTATCTGCACTCCAAACCCATAGGGAGGAAGTTGTTGACCATTTGGATTGTTTTCCTTTATCTTGTACACCCTTCTACATTGGTGGCATGTGCTGGAGTGACTGATTCTAAGCCTTGCTGTATATGTACAATTGGCTGGAACTGTCATAGTCACAACCTGTTTTCCTGCATAGTTAGCTATAGTGGACAAGTTCTTGGCGTATTTTTCATTTGAATTAGTTTAAATAGAGGAACACAATATTGTTAAGCACCATATGTTCAACAAGGTCTATATTATGATTCTAAATTACTACAATACTATTGATTAATTAACTAAAAACAGGTGAAATTGTACTAACAATAGTAAAACAGAGTATATGCACTTTGTCATTTCAGAATATGCAAACACCACTATATAATGCATTTTACCCATAATTAACATAAAAACATAGTAAAAAGGGTGAGTCAAATAGTTATAATTTATCAAAAAGTGTCCATGGATGAGGCAATTCCTGGCCTCATTAGGGCCAAACAAAAATAGGTTCCAGATTCGTTAATACCGACCTCAAATCTTCGCGTGCTCGAATTCCAAAAACCCGCAACCACAAAAAAAATAGATCAGTAACTTGATTTATGCAAGGTAAAAACAAATAGAACCATTATGGGGTCCCACTGTGATCACCATTTTTTGTAGCAAATTAACTGAACACAAACAAAGATACAATACAGAAAAGAGAGATTGCAACAAATGAATCTTTATATTGATATTTGATATAATTTTACAAAGATTTTTAATTGCCCCAAATGTGTTGGAGGCTATGTTACAATGATTTATCTATCTCTCTTCTAAAATACAATGATTTTGATAGGAAAGGGGTCTTTTGAATCTTCAACAAGCTTGTGTGTTCTTTGTTCCTCAGCTACAGCTTCAAAGAGGTGATTGGGCTTCTGATATACAGTGAGGGGACCAATACAACTATAGTAGCTCTCTAAGTACCTATATCCTACATACATGGAAATCAAACAAGGGTCAGTAGCACCTGTATAAATGATTGAAAACCAATGCAAATGAAAACCTTGAATGAATGCTTGTATAAAACATAGAAATTAGAATATAAGTGCCTTGATAACAAATTAATAACTTACTGATCTCTACTACTCCAAATAACAAATTAGGGGTATGTCAGGAACCTACCCTTAAAATTTTAGTTCAATTTGAGTTCGGATGCGTGAGATATAGCCAAAAAAAGTTTGGTAGTTTCTGCGTAACCACAGGCTTGCGGTTGTGACTGTGTAACCATGGGAGAACGGTTGAGCAACCATAGGAGAGTGGTTGGGATTTTGTAATTGTGGATGGACAGTTGTGTAGAGATGGTAGAAACCCTAAAACTTGGATCCGAGACCTCTATGGTGCAAACTCCATGAATGCTGGTGATTCCCTACAATGATTTTGGCAGCGTAGCGATGTCTTTTTCAGTCCCCTTTGCTTGATGGAATGGTGTTTCTTTTATAGGTAATTTTGGATTTTGGAGGAAAAATATAGGTGGCAAGCTAGGGCTTCCAAGTGGCAAGGACTAGACAACCACCTATCCTGGGCAGTTGCAGTGAGTCACTTAGAGTGTCTCACTTAGATGGAGTGGTGGCATGTGGGTAGGTGCAAGTGGAGTGAAGTGTGGAGTGAGGTGTGAGATGTAGCAAGTGGGTAGGTGTAAGTGGAATGAAGTGTGTGATATAAGGTATGAGATGTGGCAAGTTGGTAGGTTCAAGTGGAGTGATGTGTGTGAGATGTGGCAAGGTGAGGGGTAGTGGTGGCTAGGACAAGTGTCACATGGAGACATAGGGTATCCTAGGGGGATTTTCCATATTTTAATAAAATATAGAAAATAGATTAATGTGCAAGATTTTTATGCCTAAGTTTAGAATTAGGTATATATTATTATGCAAAATTGTGATGTGCAATGTGGGTGAAATGTACATGAATTAATATGCCTAAGTTTAGACCTAGGCATATATTTTATTATGTAGAATTATGTGGTGAAATGCAAATGCCTAGATTTTGGTGTCTACAACACCTTTAATTTAATGGCTATGGCTATTTAATTTAAAGAGCTTTTTGACCCTCTACCCCACTATTTAAAAGGGTAATATGGTTGCTCTCCAATGTTGGGTGTCCCTCCCCTTCTATCGATCGATCAAGCCGACTGGTCACATAAACAACTACCCTCTCCCGCCTAAAGGCCCTCTCAAGCCCCTCTCTTTAAATTAATAAGGTCGAGCGCGATCAATGACCAACCAAAGGACCTTATCTCTATATCCCTCGGTCGAGCATCTAAATGACCCTAGTTTCATCCAAAGGACACTAGACACATCTTAAGATAATCTGACAAACACCTTCCCTTCTACTAAAAACTCATGGAATTTTAAAAGCTTTATAGGATAGTAGGACACAATAGGTCATGCTATAGTATGCCTTGCTATCCTGATGGATGTGATTACAAACAATGATTGAATTCATTCTCTATGAACCATATGGGTTGATTTGTACCTAGAAAAAGCATATTAAAAAATATGTTTGCCTTGATTGACTACAACTATATTTTTAAAGGGATCATTGAAGAATTAAAGAGCAATCCCAGGCTCTTAAACCCATTCATCGTATTCAGAAAAGGGAAGAGCTTAAGAGAATTCAGATGATCTTATTGCCCTTTTGAAAATCATCTTATATCCACACATTTCAGAACAACGCTTCCATCTAGATCCATTTAAGATATTAAGATAGAAGAGATATTTAGCTATAAGAATATTCATTTATATATGCAATATCAAATTATGAGATATTTATCATGAGAGAGGGATTGAACACCCAAACACAATAGAGAGAGGGAGCAGAGAGAGGGATTTTAACAACAGCATTTCAAAGCAGGAAAAGCCCTGAAGGAAAGAGATGGAGTACATTCTCTTATATACGTATTAACCACTCTAGGCTAGAAAACCTCATTCAAAGGCAAGGGAAGGTCGAGAGGTATTTTATACACCTATTCAAGAGAAGAGGAAGAGCTTTTTTAGACATTTCAGACATTTCTATTTTATTTAAGACATTTATTTAAGACATTTTAGAAACTTCTATGAGGGTGAGGGTTTTACCCTTTATCCCTGTTTTCATTTGAGCCTTGTTTAAGGGGCTTGACCTTCACTATGACCTCAGGTACACACTCGATTCGGCTTTTATCTCATTCAAAGACAAGAGAAGGCAAACCTCACTATTATGATCTAGATCGTGTGAAATCTCATATAATAAACCTTAAGAAGATAATAATATTACAAGAATAGAAGGGTGGAGCTTAGATAGATCTCATGCCTGGCATTAGATGAAGTGCAAAATAAATGATATTAATGTGTCAGATAATGAAGGCATGCATGATAAGAAGTTTGGATGAGTTTGGAAAGACTTTTAGCTAGAAGATCCTGATTCCTCTGAGGATGAATATGATGAAGATCAGCCTTTAAAAGGTGAAGGAATACAAGGAATTTGAGAGCTTAATCCAAAGCCCAAAGCCCGCTGCCGGCTTTTAAAACAGAAGGAGAAAATGCGGGCGAAAGGGAATGAAGTTGAGGCCCTTATAAAAGCTTTCACTACTGCAGCGACAACCCCTCTTTATATTTTAATGGATGTGCCTAGTTCAACCATCAATAGTGCTTATTGAATACTTACATTTTTATATGGAACTTTCTTTATGGATCAGGAGCCAAGATAATTTAAAAGATGGGCTACATGGGAACTAACAACCTGGGAGCTCAATCGCAAGGGATTTTTGATCTCTAAAAGGTTAGAGGTAGATGATACAACCTTTTAAATTAAAATGATATTAATTTAATTTAATTTAAGAGGTTTAGGACCTACACCTCTAGCAATAGCAATTCAGCCTACAACCAAGGTATTCATTATCTCTATTAGCCCCACCTTATAATCAACTCTTACAGGTAGTTCTAAGAATCCAAAAGAATTATCTACCAAGGAACTAACTACTAAAGGAAAAGGGGCAGCCACAGGAGTTCCTCCTACAAATATGCTTCTAAAAGGTACATGATTTACAATCAGGAGTGAGCATCAGCCACAAATAAACCACAGTCTCCCACCTTATCAAATTGAAATGGCTACCATGGTTTCAACATTAATTTAATTTATTGAGATTCCTTCCACCTCCCAATTCCCTCCAACTATTGATTTGTCCACCCCATCCTTTTCCACTCCCTCTTCACCATCATCACCATATCATCAAATCCCCAACAATTCTTCTAGTCAATGTAATTCAAGAGGTCGACCCCTCTTTATTTTAAATAAGGAAATAAGGTGAATGTTCTCATATGAAATGTTGTGCACTGTATCTAACATGAAATGATTCCTAACTACTGGATAAAAGGGACCCTTACCCTTTCCCCTCTATCCAAGGCAAGCAAGACTTGAACGATGGAGTAACCATTAACATGTTTTTGAAGCCCTCTTTTTTTGGAAACTCTTGTATTTTATTTTAAAATAGTCATTGGATGTTTTATTGAAGGAAGGATCATGTATAAGAGCCCTCTATAATGGTACTCTTAAGATAGGTATGATAGATATTATGTGTAACAGCTTGAGATACACCCAACCAGCGGCTTATTGATCCCCCCCAAAAGAGCCCTTTAATTTAAAGAGGTGTTACTCTCTTTATTATTATAGCTAGAGAGCTCTCCTTTGGGCCCTCTCTATTTTATAAGGGGGCCTATCTATCTAGGTGATAGTGAACCTTTAAATTTTAAAAGGGGGGGTGGTCGTAGTAGGGGATTTTACCTCTTTATTTAGAATCCAGTGAGCCCCTCTCTATTTATAAGAATTTTTAATATTATATATGTAATAGCAAAAGGAAACGATAGACACCTTTGGACTCTTCTAAAGGAAGAATCATATCCTGAAGGGATGAAACGAGAGGGACACAACATGAAGGAATACTCCTCTATCCAAGAATGCAAATCATTACATATGTATCTACCCAAGAATATAAATTATCACATGTGCTCTCTATTAAAAATGTTGAACTCCACAACCATTTAAAAGAGCTTTCTATTCTAAAAAGGGAGTGTCGGCTCACTATTTAAGAGAGGGAGAGAGGGTGACAGACAAGCAGGGTCTCACCACAAATGGTAGAACTATTTGATGAAGAGAGATAAAATTATGGGGATGCATCTCTATCGAGGAAAGAGCATCCAAATTATGTAGTGCTACATTACACTCAACAACCTATTGTGAGCTAGTAAGCACCGACAAACAATCCTCCTTTTTGAAGGGCACATAACTAACACCCTCAAAATGGGAAAGCCCATGAATTGAGAGATTTATATCGATAGGGATTATGAAACACTCAAAATTTTAAGATGGGATAGACCCCTTCATCAAATGAACTAGCCTAAATGTGTATAATTAGGGTCCTTTTAATCCCCCTTTTTAAAACAAAGAGGACACTCTACACTTTTTTCTTAAAGAGGGACACACAACCCTAATAAATTCAGTCCTACCATACTTGTGATTTACCATATTATACTCCCATGGTACGAACCTCTACCCCTTGGGATATGGAACACCAGATAGGTATTCTATATAGCAAGCCCCATACGCATGGTTTCTACCCATATTATGGAGGGTGGACCCTAGACCAGACCACACGAATTCATTCCCACCATAAGTAGTGAGACCCCTGAACTTGGACATAAAACTTTTAAATTAAATTAAAGCAAGCAAAAATACACATGGTTACCAAAGGTATTTAATGATCCTTCACCTTTAATATAATAAAAGGGAAAAAGCTTTGAAATTTTTGAGAATTACCAATTCTCCTTCTATAGCTTCCACTCTGAATGTAGAATATAAAATCATTGGTATATCTAACATGGTATAGAAGAAGTTTGGTTCTTCATTGAATCTCCATCCCTCTTTCAAAAATCATCCAATTGGAGCCTCATAAATTATTATTCTTTGAGAAAGCAATGATGTTATCTTCTCTCCCTCTAGCTCAACTCGAAGTAAAAGGAGCTAGATCATACAGGTACTACACGACCTCTCAATTTAATTTAATGGCTTGCATCTCTATTTTTAAAGGGGAGTAAAAATATCTTAAGCATTTCCCTCCTCTATCCATAAAGGCCCGCCCACTCCCTCACTCTGCTGCTCCAAGCTGAATATTAGACTGGCATATTCTTCACTCAAGTCACTCATATAATGAATGTAGACTTGTTAACTAATACTTGAAGGCACTTATTGTGTCTTTTACTCACATAATAACAACTGCCTACACCTTGGTCCCAGATAGACAGACTAATTTATTACCTAAAGAGGTGGAACCATGAATGACATACCAAGGTCAAGGCCAGCCAACTTTTTTATTTAACTGTCGATAGAAAGGAAGAACTCTAACCCAAAGTGACATCCTTTTCAGAATGAATGATTTGATGGCCTTTTAAAATAGAAAGGCAAGGAGGATTTTATAAAGATACACACTTACCCTTTTAAGTTAAAGCTCAACCCTCAAGGTTTGTTTATTATAAAAACCTTTAAATTAAATTAAATTAAATTAAAGTGGGTTCTAAAGCATTTAAAATGAGGATAGAGAGCAAACCCTCTTAAGATAAGGATACAATTCATTGAGAAACACATTTTAAAAGGCGATTTGGAATATGTGATAATGAATTGATAGTAATTAACGTATAAAAGAAATGATCAATTTAATACAAACATATATAAAATGAATCAACTCATTAGTATGTATACGAGATTTATCACCTCTCTCTAGTTTAAAAGGAGGTTATTGCCTTTTAAAATAGATAGTTTTTTTATTGGCCCAACGAGTAACTCAATTCCTTGGAAGGGGTCAATGAAGTTGTTCCTTTTTAACTCACCTTTCCTCGAGTTGCCAAGGGATAACTTTATATAGATAGGGGACAACGAGTGAACTAAATGAGTTAGTTACCAGAATAAATAAGCACTAACTAATTTGTCTCCTCTCACCTATTTTAAAAGGAAATATCAAGAGAATTTTGGGGATGTCCCTCCCCCTTTGTCTCTCTCTCAAAAGGTCAATGGAATGGTCAAGTGCCGTGGGTTTTTTTGCTCTATTTTTATCAAGAAGAGGCTCTAGGATCATATCTTCTTTGTGAAATCTATTTATTTTGTAGAAGACTTTGATTCTTGTCCTATATCTCTTTTCAAACAACTTGCTTAGGGTAAGGAATTAAAGGCAAAATGACTCTCCCTGAATCCATATCTATTTTGTGTTGTTTGCCAATTTTTTATTCCTAGATTCAAGAGTGGGGTGAGCATAAAATAGTGGATAGAGAGATTTTTAAATCCACTAAACCTAAGAATATTGAATAACTATGAATTTCCTACCCATAACAAAAATATTATTTGATCAAGGATATTTTTTTAAAAAGGTTTGCAAACCTTTAATTTAAATATATGATGTGTGAAGAAGTTTAAAAGTAGGCTTTACCAAGCACTCATTACATTTGGCCCCCCCTCTGTTTCATTCCAATGGAAAAGGAGCAATGAAAAGTAGGCTAATGGAACATGTGATACTAGTGCTTGCAGTGATTGGCAATAGGTAATCAAACTTTCCCACTAGTGGATTTGGGTGCATATACTGGGCCATTGTGAAAACCACTCATGGGGATAGCATCACACCTTGATTAGCGTATTATAGGTAGTGGTATCACACCCTTCTTAGAGAACCACTTACTAAAGGGTATTCATTGCCATATATCTCCACTCTATGAAGTAGATTGGGTATCCATATATAATAAAATACCTTCTATGAAAGTCTAGGCTATGTCTAGTCCTAGTGTTGTGGCTGATCATCTGACATGACCAACCTTTTAATTTAAAGACCTACATTTCCTTTAAAACCCATTCTTATAATCTCCTCATAACCAGATTTTAAAGCTCTTCTTCACCATTTTAAGATAGAGAGGTATTATAGAATCAAGTTCCACCATTGCCTTACCTCTCTATATAAATAAGGGAATGCTATATAAAGTAAAGGAGAAAGGGGCGTTTTAAAGGTTTTAAAGGGCTCATCTCATCTCAAGCGTTCATTAGATAATAAGGTACGCATGCTCCACCGCCTCTCTATAATCGGGCCCCGTCAATAGGACCAAACCTCCCCTCTTAAGATGAGGGCCACACCCCGGGGGGAGAGGAACACACAACTTTAAGGCCAGGGTGATTCTTTGTCTGATGCTTCGAAACCTTAATCAAGGTAAGGCTCTCCATTTCAAATAGGTTCGAGCGGGAGGTTCTCTAGATTGATCGGGATTGGGGGCCCCTAGCCATATCGAGTGCTCCACTGCGGAGCCATAAGCATGCACGCTCTATGAAATAAGATCTCGCGCTGTATCCGATCCCGGGTTCGATCCAGCCACTGGGTCCACTTTTATCATCTCCAAGAGCCTTAGGGAATGGGAATTCGAGATTGAGCCCGAACTACCTACCCTCAAAGAAAAGGAACGGCCGGCCGGTTTTTAAAAGCCCTCTTTCCTTAGAGGACCCTCTCTCTATTTTTTGGATTTGGGGTCCATTTTAAGATATAAAGGTTTAGGTTGCTCCTCTCCCAAAGGTCGAGGGCTCTCTAGGCCCTTTGACATTCGAACATTTGGAGGATCAGGTTTTAAAGAGGATCAAGATAGCTTTTGATGAGATATACCACCGTACCTATGGAGCTTATAAATGATATATAGTTCTTAGAGGGAGATATAGTTGTATCAAAATAAGAGGAATATAGTCTATGCAAATACGAAACTCCCTCTATTTTATTTTAAAGTAATTGAAAGAATTTTAAAATTGAATTGACGTGGTAAATCATAGTATCTCTATAGGAAAACATAGCTTATACTATGGCAATTAATCAGTATATGTGAGGCATAAAAAATATGGAGCACCTCCTTATTATAGTAGTATCTTTACAAACCAATATCTAGAATACAAAGAAACCTTCCTCGCTCTCTCTTACGATGAAATTCAAATTCAAATACAAAACAAGATCTGGGACAGCCACCTCAACCTCTAGATCTTTTTTGCCAGACTATTTTTGTAATAGTATAGTAACTAATCATAAAATCTTACGATGCAAGCCTCAAGATGCAGTATATAAATAAGCCATCACACCTTTGATTAGGAGGTTGAATATGTAGTTCTTTTTTGAATTTGCTATGTAATATTGCTATTAGTTAATGAAGTGGTAATTGTTTAGCCTCCATTGCTATGTAATTGTAGGTTTTTATGAATGTATATTTACTTTAAGTCATTTTTTAAATTCTTATTTTATTCTACTAAAGTGAATTTGTTTATTTGGATTGCTATTGGATTGCTTTTCATTTATATTTGGAATGATTAGAGCAAATAGTTTAAGTGGAATAAATTTGTGATTATAATTGATAATGGTTGGTATGTTAAGTATCATATAAATTGGTTATGTTAGCATATTTCTTAGTAAAATATAATGTTGTTACACTAAATCCCATCCATATTTATTATATCTCTCTAAACCCTTATCTCCCCTCAACTCTTTTCCTGCTAAATACATAATTCACTCTAAGGAGTCGGCCTTCTACATAGGTTGAAATCGAGAGAAATATCATTTCATCCAATCTAAACATTGACTTGAATATAGGGTGTACTACCTATTCATAGATATGGCAAATTTTAGTCCAACACTTTAGTTTTTTGGCACACCCAATAGGACAAATCGTGTTGTTTCATCTCATGTTCCTAAAGAGCTCAAGATTCAATGAGTAATCTTGACCTCATAAACAAAGAATGTATGTTCACCTAGTGACTCCCCTAAAGATCAAACCTGGAATTACTTAAAGAGACAATCTAGACCCCATTAAGAAATTTCTCATGGCCAAACAATCATATCTAGTTTGGTATGATATCAGTCCCCTTAATATCTCAATATTCCATGAATACCAAAAGTTACCTTGAAATTCCTCCCCAATTATGATGGCAATGACAAAACAACTTACGAACACTGTCAAGACATAGTTTCTTTAGCTATCGTGTATGATATTTTCTTTGAAGATGTAATGGTTATATTGGTCATACAATCCTTCAAGGGTAAATTATTGCTATGGTACTTGTATTTAGAATATAAGAGCATTAGTACTTGGGTCGAATTAGCCAAAGCTCTTATCACTGGGTCTGACAATCCTAGAGATCCATTTCTATTGCTTACTCATTTTTCTTCCATTTGAAGAGCTCCCTATGAAAGCATTCCTGACTTCAATATTTGATCAAAAGGACTTGGAAGAGAATTACCCAAGAGTTTTAGCCTTCTTATGCTCATGCATACCTTTATTATATTCATACTTTTGACCCTGACTTAAACCTTTAAATTTAATAGTCTAAGGAGAAGAGGTTTCCACAAGTTTTTCAAGCCATACTAGTAGAAAATATGCTCATCACGATAGGTAAAATATCTCCTAGAAATATCGTGTGTCCAAATATCCAAAATTACCCATATATTTCATCCCTAATTGTGTTTTATATACCATGTCATGAAGATTCTAGGTCATATTCATCCCACTCTCGCATTGTAAGTTACACCCCCATTGTACAGGTTGATCAACCCTAGGTAGAATAATAATTAAAGACATTGATCCAAAAATTAACTAAGGAACTCAAAAATATGGAGGAATGACTCTCTTAGAAAGATAAAAGATATCAAGATAAGCATACTATAGAAGACAAAAATAGTACATTGTCTTGATGGTAGCATACAAGGGAGTTTTAAAGTCTCTACTATGTGCAAATATTTGTTGCCCAGCAGGACTTATCCTAACAAAAGTTGTCAACATCACTTGTGGCCTGAGAAACTTTTGGTAATGAGAGATATGGTGGATCTTGTAATGGACTCAGGACATTTATCTTTAGAAAAATGATTATAGTCTACCATAAACAAGCTAATGGAAGTAGTCTTTGTCATGCTTAAAATCTAGACACTCATGGTGAGAACATAAATCCACAATCATATGTTCAAACACCAAATCATGAGGTAAAACTGCTAAATCTATGAAGGATTGAATTGTATTAAAGATTGTATTTCCCAACTATGAGTATGGCACAAAGAACTGAATCAACTGAATAGTTTCAAAGCTTATTAAAAGCCTTGGTCCCAGGGCATGAAATCTTAGGAGAAACAAAGGATAGTCCTGCAAAGAATTTCGAGAATCTGAGGGGAGATTTGTTAGAAGCTGAAGGAGTGGATTTAATCAAGTTGGCTCTTGAAGAATCAATGAAAGGAAATAACCCTCAGAATCGAGTGACAAGAAGATCATTGTCAAGTATGGAAATTTTCGAACCTATACCTTTTTATTTATCTCTCTTGGAGAAGCACATACTACATAATTGTGTGGTAGACCCAGAAGCTAAAATTACAATTATGCCCCAAGGAGTTTTTAAGAATATGGGGTTAACCCTAAGATAAGTGAAACACAAGTGGCTTTAGTTCAAGGGGATAATAGTGTGAACAGTTGATCTTATAGAAATATTTTCAATGATGATACATGGATGTCCAGATATTGTAGTGTTACAAGACTTACTGATTGTCGATATACCTCCTCTGTTCAATGCATGTTTGTCTAAATATTTCTTGGAGTAAATTGGAGGATACTTGAGCCTCGATCAAGATCACATGGTTGTTCCTTGCACTAAGAAGTTCATCTGAATATCCAACCAAGGTATGTATCCCTTCTACATCAAATAATATGGGGAACTAAAAGCAAATTCTACAAGAATAGATGCTAGGAATACATATGTGGAAATAATTGATTGGTCAAAGGAAGAGTTAGACTTCGCATGGAATTTTTTTTGGAAAAATAGTCATTACCATAAGGGAGATTTTTTAGAAGAATAGTTAGATCTAGCACTCAGTTACAATTCTTTCCAAAACCTAGAAAATCATGGATTTTAACGATTTTGGCTTTAGAATAAAAAAGAGCCTATCAAAATTTGGCATGTGTCAGAAGAACTAAATCAAATGGAGCAAAAAATGATAAAAAACATACTCCTTGAAATTCTACAAGCAATATTGGGAAGTTCAATGCTCAATAAAATAGAGCCTAAGCAATTTTCCTTGTGTAGAACCATCATTTGTGGATACCACACATGCCCAAAGCCAGAATATCCTTGGGAACAAAGTAGATCTAGGTCAATACCTATAAACACCTGATGGAAGTTGTGAGTCCCAAATAGTATATCATGAAGAGAAGCTCAAATTTGGTATCATATGTTAGGACATTACAGATTCTTAAGATAAAGCAAGAAAAATTTCTTTCGCCAGGCATGGACGAACATACCACATTTTTGTGTAAATAGTCGACAAGTAAATAAAAGATTGTATATAGCCTTGAAAAATAAGGTGATTATCCAATAATGTAGTTGAATAACATGCATAATAAGGTGTTGAAAGGTATACTCCATGGCTACAACAATAGTGGTGTTCAAAATTCTTCTTCTAGGAAATATATGTAAGGTGGACACAGGTAAAGAGGCCTAACTTGGATGATAGAGTAATACCCTTGCTAGACTCACAAGTCTATATAAGAGATTCTTCGATTGGAATTTCCCTCATAATACTCATAAGAAAAATATATAGTAGAAAATAATGTGAGAAGGTGGAAGCAAAAATTGCACATGGATTTGAAATCTCCCTGAGAAAAAATGGCCAAAAATTTGTCTGACCATACCCGACGGTTGTTCATAGTTACACATGCTAGAGCAAATCTTTAGAAATGTGTAATCATGAACACTCTTTGAATTTGACTATATTTGGGATCTACCAGAGCTTTGAGAAGAAGGAAGTTGCATGGCCTGATCATAGGCAAAATACCAAAAGAAGATAGAAACAGAAGACTCATCGTCCTTAGGTATTATCTCTCTAATATTCTCTTCCTATAGTGCACATCCTTGAATTCCATAATCATGCCCTCACTCACCCTATTTCATTCCTTTAATCAACTCTCACACATTTTATATCTACCATTTTCCCCATTGCCTTCATCATGATTTCATAGCCCAATGAATAAGATAGGAAGATCTAACAAATGGCATAAGAATTCCTTAGTCATCATGACATGGCACAAGCTAAGCCAAGAAGTGATGCATAAAATGTGTCACATAATGCTCCATCCTATACATGATGAAAGGAAAATACAATATGACTAAGGCAAGGAAGCCTAGCTGGTGTAAGAGTATTAAATATGGCATGTGAACAAACCATCCACATAGGTTCCAAATTTTTAGAAAAAAGGATCTAAGTCAGAGGAAAGCATCATACAATCATTATGGAAGTGTCAAGTGATATAGTTATCCTTTCAAGTTCTATATAAAATTATGATAGATTGAATAATCTAAGAAGCAATGCTCTCTAGCGTAATCATGGGCATTGTGAAAATTTTGAATTATTGCACTAATGCAAGTGATAAATAGGAGTTCTTATGTAATTATTGCACTAATGCAAGTGATGGACTCTAGCATACAAGTGCCTAGAATATTTTCCTAAGGCATTTTGCCTAGAACTAAACCAACTCTCAACTATGATGGAATGTTCTCATGGAGATAACATTTTTGTCAAGGGTATCAGAGATTAATTATCCTTGTTCACTATCTCCTCTTCTTGTCTTATTGTATTTCCCTTTGTACCACTTATTCATCCCTCATTTACATGTGTATCTCTCCATCAAATCTAGTTTTCCTATTTTCTATGGTCTTTGCCTTTCTCACTTCTTATAGTAAATACTGCATATAATACCATCTTCACCCTTTCATTTCTAATCAGCTTATCTTCTAGCTCCTTCCCTTCTTCACAAGTTTATAACCTAAGGATAAATCTATCTAGGTTTGTCTTTTTCTACAAGAAAAAAAACCTCGGGAGGTGCCAAGAATGTAGGTCAAATTTATGACCCCATTTGTAATTCAAAAGGTCGGGCTTTTTTTCTTAAAATTAGCTAAGTGTTGATGGCTTGAGAAGAGTTACACAAACCCAAAAATGCACAAAATTGGGCCCCTCCTGGTGGTGATGTCAGCATGATGCCATGCAACTCTAGTAATGCATGAAGCCGTGATGCAAAAAACCATGATTATGCAAAGTCAGGATCATTTGGACGATGACATCAACAGAAGTTAAAGAAAGTCCAAAGTCATACCAAAGAGACCCGCTTGGAGCAGATTGCATAAATTTATGATGAAAAGGTCATGATGCACAAATCCAGGATCGATTGATTAGTGATGTTAGTGCAAGAAGAGAGTCCAAAATCATGCAAGTCAAGCATTCAAAGCCAATTACACAAGATCATGATGAACAGAATTGGGAGGAAAAAAGTCAAGGCTTTGATGATGATGTCGGTATATCCAAGTAAAGGCCTAGGATTATGCAAGGAAATACCATGTACAAAACCAAAGTAGACATCATGTGCAAAGTTAGAGTTCGCTTAGCAGTGGTGCCCTTGAAGTGGTGAACAAAGGTAAGATAGTGCTAAAGAGACTTTGTAAACAAAGTAGAGATGCTACCTCCATATGTATCCCCTAAGAGGCCATAACCACCTCAATGCTTTCTAGCTGGCCAATCAAATGTCATAAAAAAAAATGATAGCTCTGACAGATTTGTTATAGTCATTCATCCACTTGCAATGAGTAGTTGCAGATCAACAAAGCAGGTTTCACAATCAATCAAAATCAAATGCAAAAAAATATCTGAGATAGCCACCTCAACCTCTAGATATTTTTTGCTAGGCTATTTTTGTAACAATATGATAACTAATTATAAAATCTTACATTGCAAGCCTTAAGATGTAGCTTACAAATAAGCCACCACACCTCTGATTGAGAGGTCTGCTCTATAGTCCTTACCTAGATTTTCTATGTAATATTGCTACCAGTTAATGAAGTGATAGTTGTTTGGCCTCCATTGCTATGTAATTACAATATATTTGCTTTAAGTCATTTCTATTACATTTAAATGCCTAGTTTATTCTATGAAAGTGAATTCTGTTATTTGGATTGTTATTAGATTGTTATTCGTTTGTATTTGAAATTATTAGAGCAAATAATTTAAGTTGAATAAATTTATGATGACAATTGATAATGGTTGGTCTGTTAAGTACCATGTAAATTGGTTGTGTTAGCATATTGCTTAGAAAAATCCAATGTTGTTATACTATATCCTATCCATTTTTAATAAATCTCTCTAAACCCTTATCTCCCCCCAACTCTTTTCCTATTAAATACATAATTCTCTCTAAGAAGCCTGCATTCTCCAAAGGTTTTAATCAAGAGAAATCTCATTTCATCCAATCCAAATATTGGCTGGAATCTAGGGTGCACTTCCTATCCATAAATAAGGCAGATTTTAGTCCAGTGCTTAAATTCTTGGTTTGAAAATAGGTCATATAAAGGTTTTATAACTCTCCCATTGTTTGTGTCTTGGGGAGTATGGTTATCTAGGAATGCTAAAAAAATTTAGGATCAAGAGAAACCTACTTGGCAGGTCTCCTCCCAAATCATCGAAAGTTTCAATAACTGTAAGGTTTTGACAACACAAGTAAACATGCAAATAATCCCTTCAAATATTGATATATAAGAGGCTTAGGGTTTTTTTATGGGGCTATGCAAGGAGTCCCTAGAGTTTGTGGAGCAGGAGGATTACTACATTTTCTAATTCTCACTATTATTCAAGGCTGGATTGGGAGAAGGTTCTAATAACTATGTTAAAATTATGGCACTCAAATTGTTGGTTCAGTTGGTAGAATCAAAAGGAATAAAAAAATTCAAATTTACAGAGACTTGCAAGTGGTAATAAACTGGATTCTTGGTGTTTTTAGGATGGAAAACATGATTCTACAACCCATATTCTCTCAAATAAAAGAAGTCATGGATTAAAGTGAAGCTTTTACTTTTTAGCATATTTATAGAGAACTAAATAGAGAAGCAAATGAACTCTCAAATGAGGCTCTTCAAATTGAACTAGGTGCATGATTAGTAAAGGAATTCAATGAGTTCAATGCACTGCAACCAGTCCATATCTCTATCTAGGGGGATTAATTCCCTCCAGTTAAAGTAACTTTTTAAATAAACTCAAATTTCAATGATTTAAAGGATACTGGTTGACAAAATGGGAATTTATTTAAGGATAGAACTTAGCCTGATAGAGATAGCTAGTTATGATGTATAAGTGACCTGATTTTTAGGTCATTATTAAAACTTTGAAGAAATTCCAAAAAGGTATCTAAAGAATGTAATTTCATATTTGCTTAATATAAAATTATGAATTTTTTTTTAGGAAAAAGAAAATATATTGTCTATAACAACCTGAGAGTTTATTAATACCTTTTTTTTAGGGTTCTTATTCATGCCCCAAATGTTCCAAGATATTATTTTGGTTGTTATTTTTTGTTTTTATTTGTGGGTTTAGCCCCACTTCTTATTAAAACTTGTGATATTTTCTTTTTTTTTCCCATATCAATATCCCTTTGGATTTTTTTTCTATTTGTTTTTGCTTCTTGGGTATTCCTCTCTTTTTTTCATTCCTATCAATACTTTCATATTCATAATTCTCTTTAATCTTCTCACACTACTCAAAGTAATACTTATCATCTATAGGTTTATCTTGCTATGAAGGATCTGCAGAGCAAGGAATAACCTCAAAAGCACATTCTTCTTTATATTGCCTTGGAAACCCTAAAGAGCAAGGATGATTTTCTAAAGTAATTACCTTCTTATTTTACCCTAAAAATCCTAAATTGTTACAAAATTCCTCCATCCTCATTTCTTTATTATGATACTCTTACAACCCTAAAGTGCAAGGGATAACATCTATACCACTTTCATTTTTATTACCATGAGAGGATTCTATACTAATTGAGGAAAATGAAGATGATTTACCTAGAAATATCTTGACCTCTTATGTTATATTTGTGTTAGGATTTTCCTCCACATCTTCCTTTGCAACTTTAATTCCTTTTGAACTTGAACTTACATATTGTACTTTATCATCACTTATATCCTTTTTGTTTTTTCTAATGGTTGATCCAAGTGAGCTATGGTGTATTTTCCATAATATGTTATAGATAGGCTTTATTTACCCCTTTTTAGGAGTGGAATATCCTTGATCTGATCTAACTTCTATTAATGAATGATTTACTTTCTTTGCCTTGAATTTTAACTCATGAGCAATTTTTTTATCTCTTTCTCCATAGTTTTCACTTTGAAGTTTACCTCATGACCAAAAATGTATGTCTCTTTCTTCATAGTTTTCACTTTGAAGTTTAACTCATTACCAAAAATTGTTGTCTCTTTCTTCATAGTTTTTACTTTGCAAATTCTTTTCAAGTGGCTAGTCTCATAACAAATGTGGCAACAAAATGGGATATTTTCATAATCCACTTGTTGATCTCATTCTCTTGATTTAGGTTTAACCTTAATGGATTGTGGCAAAGGAAAATACATAGCAACACATTTTTTGGTATATACAGCATGATTCCCCTCCTTAAGAGTTAGTCCTTCCTTGATGAATTTTCCTAAGGTATTTCCAATATTCTTAAAAACATCCTTATGGATAAGTTGATATAGAAGTCCAAAAATCCTAATCCAAATTGAAAGCTTCTTAATAGTTCCTATCTCAATAGATAAATTTTCATTCCATGGTATTAAATAAAGGGTATCTCTCCCTCTAAACCATATTTTGTCCCAAATTACTTAAAGAGAAAAGATGATGAGGAAAAAACCTTTAGGAAGAAAATTCACTAAGTAATTTGAATTCAATCCCCACTTCCAGTTGATCCAATCTTGAATCTCTAAAAACCTAGCCACGATCTATGAAACTTATATATTAACCCTCTAAATTTTTGAACCATTACATCATGCTTAATCATCTCATCCTTGATAGTCACTTATGGTGTAATATCTACTACTTGTATCAAAATTACCATATATTTATTCTTTAACTTATCTTCAACTTGGGCATCCATACTTCCAGCTAGGAATCATGACTTCCCATTAAGTATTTCAAATATGGCTTTCCTTTCATACTAGCTAGTGGGGCTTACCCCTAGCTTGCACTCCCTCCTGGCTCACTCACTCCCAACTCGCACTTACTCACAACTCACACTCCCTCTCGGCTCGCATTTGCTTATGTATCTTCTTTCTCTCAATGTTCCTTTGTTAGAGATATTACATTATTTGGTAGCATTAAACTACCATGTTGTATATTATACATTTGTAAATATCATATCAGTAAGTGTGAGAGTGTGCAAAGTGTCATATAAGTAAGTCAAGAGTCATAGAGTTAGGTGTCAAATATACAAGTGAAGAGTCACATGATATGTGGAAAAATGTAAAGCAAAGACATATGAGAGGTTTGTCATATGCGAGTAATAGGAAAGGATGCATATCCTTGATATGTGAGGAGAGCAATAGTCACGTATTGAAGAGTCATTTTCTAAAGTTATCTAATGGAGGTAAAGTTCCATGCAATGTAATACAAATTGATCTCATATAATTTAATATTTTTTATCCATAATATATGAGTGATTTCTTAGTGAAATATTGTTATTATTTCATGAATGTGATATTCATTGATATTGATTAGATATTTGATACCATTATATTTTATTAATATTTGATTCTTGATAAAAGAACCGATGAGATAATATGGTGAAATAACCATCAATGGTATCAGAGTTACACTGGTCATTTTATATTGAGGAAGAAGAATGGGTTGATTACACCTTGAGAAAATATGGAAGGAGATTTTGGTTGACATAACATTGAGGAGAAGATGTCAAAATGTAGACTATGAATTTTTAGTCGTAAGAAGGACAATTTTATAGTTGAAAAGTCATGAGGAGATTGAAAGCCATGATAAGGATGAAGCAAGGATGAGAAGCAGAGAAGGAAATATTGAGATAAGGGTTGATTACACCCTAAAATTATAGAAAAATATATGTGCGAGGACAACATTAAGGCTCAAGTAAATTGGGACAAGTATTGAAGTCCCTGATAATTGTTACAAAAAACTACCTAAGGAGAAATAACTAGGAGCTAGACAACACCTATGAGAGAATTCAAGGAATCAGGTAGCACTAATGAACATGGAAGATGAAGAGCTACGGACAATGCATGTGAGAGAATTTAATAAATCATGTGGTGTCGATGAACATAGAGGTCGAAGAGTTGAGTATAATGCCTATGAGGATAGAAGTCAAAGAGCAAAGTATAGCTCCTACGAAGATCCAAAGATAGTGCCTATGAAGGAGGAAGCCAGAGAGTCAAGAATAGCATATATGAGTAAAACATAGAGCCATACACCTCATCTATGAGCATAGAAGTCGAAGAGCTAATGATATCACCTATGAGCAAAGTATAAAGCCAAGAACAATACCAGAAGGAATTTGCCCTAATAGCACTTGTGAAGCACAATACCAGAAGTAGTTTACCCTAAGAAAAATGATTTAAACACTCTAAAGTAAAGACTAACATGGATCAACCTGAATCATAGTCTAATATGGACATATTTGGATCAGTAATGCCTTGACAAATTTGTTGTGTATTTCGAAATAAGTGCCAAAAGGTAAAGTTAAATATTTACCTCAAATTTCAAATTTGAGCGCTTTATTGGGAAAATTAAATTTACTTCTAGTTATTATAAATTTTGGAGAAATAAGATAAAATTTTGAATGAATAATTGCATTAAGAGAAATAAGAAAGGAATAAATTAAATACAAGGGAGATATAATGAAATAAAGAATTTCAATTTTAGATTGAAGATTGAATTAGACAGAGTGATTTGAAAGTTTTTTGGGAGACAAAAGGGAATAAGTCATGACAATATTTAAAATATATTATGGTACAAGTTCAAATCATTGGTATATTGACTTAGGAGAAATAAGGCATATGACTGGACATAAACAATGGTTTAATACATTTAAAGAAAAATATGAGAAACTAGTCTCTATAGCTGATGATAGGACATATAAGGTCAAAAAGTAGGAGATATTTTAATTAATTTATCTAACAAGAAAGGCATAATTTACAATGTGTTGTATGTTCTTGGATTAACTTCTAATATAATTTTTGTATCTCAAATGATCGATCAAAATTTAGTGATTGAGTTTAAAATTATTGAGAATAAAAAGAAATATCTTATATTAAACAAGGAAACATCATAGTCTCTAGTTCCTACACAAATGATATATTTTCCCTAGATACATTATCAAATATTGCTCTATCAACAAGAATATTAGAGACCAAATAACTTTGGCATAAAAGGCTAGGTAATATAAGTGCATCTTCCCTGAATGAAATGAGTAGTTATCAAATGGTAGCATGATTACCTAAATTAATATAGGAATATGCAATTTGTCCATAATTTCTTATAGAAAAACTATAACAACCCTCCTTGGTAGGACTTATTATTGATATTTGACTTATGTATTGATGTGTGGATATCTAATGCATAATCTTATTTTATGTTAACCAATATGTGTTGGTAGATGCGCTTTGCAAATTGTTTATACTTATACTATTTTTTGAATATTATACTGTTGATGAATTTGTGGTTGTAAGACCAGGTACTCTTACCGATGGATTAGTATGGAATAACCACCAGAGTTGAGAAAAAAATAGAAAATTATTGATGGCATTCTCATCGACAGCTCAAGGGTAAAAAATTATCCTCATATAGATGCATTGCATATATGTATGTTTGTTTTAAATGCATCATCAGGCAAGGAGGTTACTTAAGCAAAAGATCCATCCTTAGTAGGTTGGTGATAACATCTTAGCTATCATAAGACCACCTACTCAAGGAATAAGCATTGTTTATGCATATTAATGATTGCATTTTGGATAGCAATTTTTGGTTATGATGCATGTGTTTGAGGATTGGATGGCTAATGATTCTATTAAGTCAAGTATTTAATACTAAAAAGAATAATATCGATGTTATTGGTTAATAATAACATTTGATATTCATTAATCAATTATAGGAGGTTATTAATGGAAATTATTTGTGGTATTAAGTATAGGAGGTTATGTAAAGCTTAGTCTTTGAGTTTTATTAATTAAGATAAAAGCTTTTATTAAGTTAAAACCCTTCTAAGGTGAAGTGCATTAAATAAGATAAGGTGGCATCATGGTGGACGATCTTGGTAACGTAGCTTTGTGAACGTTACTTTTACGCAACGATGGCCTGCATGGAAGATCAAATTCCAACATTAAACTCCTGGAAGATTATATGAAGGGGAGTTTTTACCAAGCTAGGGTTAGAAAGAAGGAAACATTAGGAAGATGTTGGATCGAAGAAAGCTTGAGGAAAAATATTCTTCTTGGGAGTGCAAATACAGAGGTATTTGCTTTATCATTTTTATTTTAATGGATGCTTGCATGTTGTATTAATGAATGCTAGACGTTCGTGCCTCTTTGATCCTTTTATTTTCATTTTTAGCTATGGACATCTTGGTAGAGTTCGTTGTAGTAAGCTCTTTGTTATGCATTTCAGGTTTGTCTTAGCTTAGTGGAGTTTGATCTTTGGATTCCCTGTTCTTAGTTTGCATGCTATCACCATGTTTGTGGGTGATTTTATCCCAAATATCTTGTAGTAGTTGTTTTGGAGCTGAGTAATGGTTTTTAGATTGGTTAGATCTCTATGTTGCCTTGGGAAGGTGTTTGCTTGGCTTTATTTTGTTGTTGCTTGCTACCTTTAGTATCTAAGAACTCCTTTTGGGTATGGTGGTTCATGTTTGCATTGACCTATGTCTTGGATTTATCTTTTAATCCTTTGGCTTCTATGAGGTGACGTCAGCCTATGTATCACTTGTTTGGATTTGTTCTATAGTGGACTCTTGCTTTGAGTCCTTTTGGATTGAGTCTAGTTTAGAATTTTAATATTTTGCTTCAATTTCCCTTGCTTGCTTCTAGTTTAGCATGCCGCCATTGTTATATTTTGATGTAATGAGCATTTGGAGAGCAATCACAAGATGCAAAATAATATGAAAGAAAGTAAATTTTTTGGATGACTAAAATATGCAATAAATAGAAATGATATAAAAGAATACAATGTAGCTATGGAGGAAATGAACACTCCATTAATAAAGCTACTAAACTACATTGCACCCATCACCAATGGATGGTGTTGTATACAGAACTTTACTATGCACTAAGCTACACTATATGACTATGTCCCCTGAATCTATATCTATCTAACAATGAGGCCTTCCTTATATAGGTAAAATAGGTTACTTGTCCAACACTCTACCTAGCTATGCAAGGGATAACTTGCACATATACAACTTGCACATTGACACTTGTGCATTTATTACATTGCATGAAGTAACTAGATAGCTTCCCCTAAAGTAATCTAATATCCTAAGTATGTATCTTGGAAGATACATTTACATGACCCAAATGATGTAATATACTCTATTTCTAACACCCATCTAGGAAAGGTTTTGTAGATGGTTTGGTTTTGGGCTGTTGTATTTCTCTTGTGCTTGAATGATATTTGATTTGTTTGTTGTGCACATTCATGGCTATGGTTCTTCTATTTTGGTTGGTTTGTATTTTTAGTGTGCATGTTGCTTTGAAAATTCTTAGTTTGAAGGGTTTTAAAATTTATTATAAGTTGAATCTTTCATTATAGTTCATGAACCCTGTTTTAGATGGTTTAAAACAATATTAAAATTTATTAAGGTTACTTGGTAGAAAGGAACCTTTGAATTTTAAGAATGATGCTTTAGTAGCTTAGACTAGGTTGGGTTTTAGTCTTTAATAATCATATAGATGAATATCTTTCTATGGTAATATTGTTTGGAAGATTATGTGTTAATAATTTTGGGGGTTCACCTTTGTTAAAAGCAAAATGTATCTTTTGGAAAATTTAATATTTGGACTTTTTTTGAAATGTATCTAATTGTGTTTTAATATTATTAGAGTTTGGATTTATGAATATTGATGCTAGATAGTTGTTATTCATAACTTTTGTGATAGTAATATTGAGCAAGAATGTGTAAGTAATGTTAGTTGCAAGGTGGAAAATTGGGATGTGGAAGTTTCCTTTTGAGAACAGAGAAATGTTTTGTAATTGGTAGTATTATTTGAGGAAATTATGTATGTTATAAAAATGATTTTTTATAAGGCTCGTGTAGATAAGGGAACCATTTTGGGGAGAAGTATGGGATTCTCCCAGTACCATTATATGGTTTTTAGTTGGAATGTATTTACATCTTGCATGTTTTTTTTGCTTAGTGCATGACAGACTTGCATAAGCAATTCATGAGTTAATCTGATACCTAAGCCTTCTCTCAAGTTCATGGGAGATTATCCTTAATGAAGAGGTTCATGGAAAAGGATGAGCTTGGAGACTTTTGGATGAAGCTATTGTGTAATATGAAAAGGATATTGTAAATAGAGATCATGTTATGTAATACTTGGTTATTATTCTTGATTTATTGAGGAAAGATTAAGGTTACTAATTCCTTATGAAAATAATAGAATCTCCATTGTTAAAATGTATTAGCTTTTAAATTCATGATTATGGAATTATAATTCATCATATGTTATTTCATTCTTTCAATATTGAGTGCTTTATTCTAGTAATTGTGTTTTGAGAATAATTATGATGCTAGCTTAGTAATGATTCAAGCATGATCTTTTAATATAGCACTTTTGTTTAGAGAGATATTCTTAAATTGTTTTGGTTAGACTCTTGGGTTTGGTGCGGGTTCTTGGGCATGAATCTAGAGCCATATTAGGACCCTTGAGTCAAAAAGGTAATCCCAATCCTAGAAGGAGTTATGGTGATGCAATAACCGAGTATATATCTAAAAGGAGTTATGATGATGCAATAACCATATATTTGTAAATGTTATACCTTGGATGGTGAGGCTCAGGTGTACCCAAAACAGTGAGGCTTTTGGGAAGTCCTAGGTGGTGAGGTCTAGAAATCATTCATAAGTCAATAGTGGTGGTGTCTTTAACGGTGAGGTTCGAGTGACCATGCTCATTACCATGTGAGTGGTAATGGCCTTAGTTAGCCTAGGAAGGTGTGGTAACTAATTACTAAGGTATTACACCAGAATAGACCCACATAGAAGGACTTATGTAGGGTTAGGGAAAAGGCATTTCCATTTAAATGTTATGGTCCTTGAAGGATAATCGTTATGCCATGGTCAAGTTGTCCTATATCTATGAGGGTATAAAAAATGTGGGGAGACTATTATTGAAATCCTTTCTAAACAGTGAGGTTTAGAAAGGTGAACCCCAAAAATACGGGATTTTGGTTACTCATGTCCACTTGAGTGTCGTCTGTAATGACATTGACTCAAAATGTGGTTATACCTTATAATACTGAGAACTATTGGGACTTATTTTGTGAACCTTGCTTGTGATATATATATATATATATATATATATATATATATATATATATCGGGTTGGTTTTGATGTTTTGTTATAGTTGGTATCAGAGCCTAGTTTGGAGAGAACCTAGGATGAGCCTTGACTTGATGTGTTATTTTAGGGAGACTTACTCTTCTAGGGACCTTAATTTGATCTAGGATAAGATGAGTATTGCACGTCGGCTGGACCAATCAGACCAAAAAGTAAAATTCATAGGGAGTATAGTTTTTTATTAGGGATGACACCTTGGGGTGAGGCAAGTGTGACCACGATCATTATTAGGTTAGTGATAATGGTGTAAGTTAGTTCATGGGGAAATGAGACTAACTAAATTATAATTATAATTTGGAATAAATTGTAACTTAGATCCTTTTGTGGATAGGATATGGCACATATATTGATATCATCTAAGAAGGTGGGGTCTTTTATGCAAAAGGAAGTTGTAGTACATTCCCCAAAGAAGTTTAAAATAATAATGGACTCCAAGAAAATTGGAAGAATAATGGAATTTAATAAGAAAATTGGGAGAACAATGGACTCCGCTAGGGAAGTTAGGAGAACAGAAGATCCCATCTGGAGAATGATAGATATTACTTCCCTAGTTGAGTTGGTACAAGATGGAATCAAGCAACTTACATCCTTAGTTAGGTCACTATAGTAATAGATGGAACAACAATTATTAATGCTAGAGATGATTGTTGAACGAGAATGAAAAAATGAGAAAGGTAAAGAAAATTTAAGAGAGGTACCTAAGATCAAAAGAAGGAACAAATCAAAACCCCAAACTCAGAAGCAGGATGATACAACCCAAAAATAAGGAATAGGGGAGAAAATGCAGGAAATATCTCAGGCACCCAAGACAGGTTACTTCATATATAGGGGTTCTCATTATGCCAATAAGTGTCCTCAACAACCATAGTTGAGAAATAGAATTGAGGAGTAGCCACACCAAATCTATGTTGCCATAAGGAGTCAAAACCTGGATGGACAAGCAACTCCTATGTTATTGAATGGTAAGTTTTTTAATAAGAATGTTAAAGTTTTAATTGATAATGGAGCTACAAATAGTTTTATTTCCATTAGTATTATCAAGGATATATCAAAAAGACCTATGTTTTTTGGCACAAGGGTGGAAAGTAGAGAATGGATATAGACAGACCTACTCAATGGATCAATATCTACCTACTACCAAGATCACTTTACCCAATGGATCCACTATATGGCACTTATATGTAGCGCCACTACATGACTTTAATATTATCCTAGGGATGGATTGGTTAAAGTGTCATGGAGCCCTAATCAACTTCCAAGAGAGGTGGATGTATACACCAATAAGGATTAGAAGAAAGCAAGGTTTCAAAGTAGGTAAGGTTCTTTTTTACCACATCTATTATCAATTATGCAGCTAAAGAAAGTTATTAAAATGAGTGGTATGTTGTATGTAGTCAAGATAAATGGCAAGACAAGCGAAAAAATAAATGAGGAAATATTTAAGACACATCCAATTTTACATGCATGAATTTAGGAATGTATATCTAGAATATTTCCTAGGCCTACCACCTCAGTGTGAATTTGACTTTGGCATTGAACTAATTTTAGGAGTTGAACCTATTGCAAGGACACCTTACAAAATAACCCCTATTGAGATGCAAGAGTTAAAGGTTTGCAACTTCAAGAATTTTGGAAATGGGTCTAATCAAACCTTGTGTGTTGCCCTATGGTGGTCCAGTGTTATTTGTGAAAAAGAAGGATGGTTCCTTGAGATTGTGTATTTATTGTAGGATGTTGAATAAGGTGACCATCAATAATATGTATATTTTGCCAAGAATAGATAATCTCTTTGAACAATTATAGGATACCACTATATTTTCAAATATTGATTTGAGATCTCAGTTTTTATCACCTTCTAGAGGTATTAGGCAAGGTGACCCCCTATCCCATTATTTATTCATCATTATTGTTGAATGCTTAGGTAGGACTATACCCAAAAAGAGAGAAAACAAAACCCTTTGAGGAATTTACCATTGCTCATGGAGCTAGACCTATCTCTCATCTTCAATTTGTTGATGAATCTACTCTTTTAGGTAAAGCTACAATTAAGGAAGTTTCTAATATTATGTAAATCATTAGTTATTTTTCTAAGGCTACCAGGTAATTGATCAATGAAGACAAATCTAAAGTCATTTTCTTTCACTACTCTGCCAAACAGGAATCCATACTCTTGGATAAATTAATATATAAGAAGACCTCTCTTCCAATCACTTATTTAGGTATTCCCATCAATATTCAAAGATAGAAAAAAAAAGAGATTGAAATTGGTTGTTGGATAAAGTTAAGAAGAAAATTGTAAAGTGGACCAAAAGGTGGATTTTTTCTGGGGTAGAATCACCTTGGTAAAATTAGTCCTTTAGACTATTCCTATTTATGTTTCTACAATGTTGAATATCCCAATGTTGTTCTTTAAGAACTGAATCAAATCAGTCATTGGTTCCTCTAGAGTGGTACTAAGGAGAAAATAAAATGGTCCTTAGTGAAATGGTACACTTTATGTCTTCCTAAGAATGAAGGGGGGTTAGTATTCTGGTCTGCTATTAATAACAACAAAGCTTTAGCTGCTAAATTATATTGGAGGATTTTGCATAACCCCAATGCTCTTTGGGCCAAAATTCTTCGTGCTAAATATGCTAAGAACAAAAGTCTTGAAGACCTTGTTCACTATCAATTGCCTTCCAAAGGTTCTCTCATTTAGCAGTTCTTAATATTGGTGAGGATTTGATAAAGAAAAAATTATTTTGGATCATTCATAATGGTCAACAGGTAAATTTTTGGATAGATTATTGGGATGGTCACAAGCCTTTGATAACTCAGTTTCTTGATTAGAGGCCTTGGATGGAGGAGCTTCACCAAGCTAACTGGATAAAGGTGGCTAATTACTGTCAATACCACATTAGTAATTCACAGGTTGGTAGCTATTGTATCCCTATTGAGTACTGTCCTATTCAAATCCTAGAAAGGCAAAGACAAGATATCCAATGCATCCTTCATATGATATCTCTATCTGCGTCCCATGATAAAGATTTTTTTGGATGGAACAACACTACTAAGGGTGAGTATTCAGTTTCTCAAGGTTATTTGGCCTTATGCCATAATAATCCCAACCAATCATCTAACATATTTTCTCAGTTGTGGGATCATAAGCTCTGGCCTAAGGTGAGGTTATTTACTTAGCTTTTATTGCATCGCAAGGTGCTTACTAGGGAGCATCTTATGAAGCATGGTTTTCATGGCCCTTTTAGATATGAAATGTGTGGAGAGAATGTGGAAAATATTAGCCATATTTTTATTGAGTGTACTTTAGCCTCTAAGCTATGGAGGAGAATGGCCACTTTACTTGGCTTACAGTGGTCCAATTATTTTACTTTTGAATCAATTTGGAGGTATTGACCTAATCAAGAGGGTGTTGATCATTTTATTAGGTAGTTAGTTTGGATGGGTTCTACCATTCTTCTTTGGAATATCTAGAATGAAAGGAACAATCAAATTTTTAATCAAGAAAGTAAGGATATTCACAATATCTATAAGAAGACCATTTCCAACTTAGTTGAATCAGTCCATCAACTTCTTAATCACCCCCAAAACTCCCACCAAAGATGGGATCAAGTGATGCAAAGATTGAAGATTATCTCTTCTAAGAGCAACCAAATTAAAGGGAATGTGAGTAATTACAAGATGGATATAACAAGGAATTGGCAACCTCCTCCTAAGGATTTGGAAAATTCAATACTGATGGAGCCTCTAGAGGGAACCCTGTGAAAGCTAGTGCGGGAGGAATTGGTAGAATTTTAGATGGCTCCTTGTTTTTAATTTTACTGAGAATTTGGGTATTCTATCCAATAACCTTGTTGAGGGGTATGGTATCCTTAGAGGCCTTCAAGAGGCTACTAAGGTTGGATGGGAAAATGTGCTAGTTGAGTCTGAATCTCAACTCATGATTAATATTTTGAAGACTCCTTCTAAGAATCATAAGGTTTATTGGAGAATAAAAATAATTATTGAGAATATTCAATTAATCTAGATGGGATTTTTGAAATTTGATTATAATTTTGTGCTCAAAGATCAGAACAAGAGTTTTGATGCTTTAGCTAATTGGTCTTTGGATAAAGGTGATCTTACTTGCTACGACCACCCTCCTAAATTGTGGGCTTCATAAATTAGGGAAGCTCTTCTTTCTATCATTTCTTTGGATGGCTCCAGTTCTGGAGGTACCTAGTTTCTTCTTGCTTTATTTTTGCTTCTCTTTGGTTTGATCAAGGTATTTTAGTTCCCTAGCTCAAACTAATATTTCTTTTATTTCCTCTGTTGATTCTTGCCTTAAAAGTCTTTTGGTCTAGAAAGGTCATTGTTGTGTTCTATTTTTTCTTTTTTCTTTTCTATTTATGTATGTATGTTTTTGTGCTTTTTGTGTTGTTTTTTGTTGTTCTTATGCTTGTGTTAATTGGTGTTTTTGTTTTTTGGTGTGTGAGTGTTTTCTATATTTTTATTTTTATTTGTTGTCTATTGGTTGTTTTTTTTATTATTTATTTATTTATTTAGGTTTTGGTTATTTTTTTTCATGTTTTTGTTGGTTGTATCTTTGTAGCGTTCTGCTGTTTTTTGTTATGTTTGTGTTGTGTTATCTTCTTCTTGTATTTTTTCTGTGTGGTTCATTTTGTATTTTTTTTATCTTATTGTGTGTGTGTTTGGTTGTGCTTTATCTTTTTGACACACTCAAGGAGCATGATTTTTTTTTGTTTGTTTTTTTAATCTTTTTGTGTGTTTGTGTTTGTGTATTCTTGATTTTTGTTATTTTAGGTTTTCTCCTTGACTATGTCAAAGGTGGTAGGTCAGGCGCAAGCCCTAGGCAATTTTTGTGGAAGAGATACCCTGGCCTCCTTGGGTCTTACTCGAATGTGGCATCCCTTCTAGGATGTTTTCCACACAAAAAAATATTGATTTGAGATATTGTGGGTAATATTTTGCACTCTTCACCCACTCTTCTTTGCAATATGATGATCTACGAAGTTGGAAAATTTTTGAAACATTGACGGTTAGGCAAAAGATAAAGGAAATGACATCAATGGGTGATAACAAGTAGCAAATGGGTGGAAGATCCAGGGTGGCCAAGCAAGTGAAGTTCCATGGTCCCACCACAAAGTTAAGGATTATTCAAAATATAGGGTGGAGAATAAGTAGGGTTAACACTTAAGCTCTACCTCAGGGTGGAAATATCCTAAACCCCACTCAATGGTTGGGCGACAACTTCGGCCAGTCAGAAGGTGAAACTATCACAGATCCCCACCCGCAAGGAGGATGGAAACTTTTGCCCATCAAAGGGTGGAACTTTGGGAAGTCTCCAAGGTGGAAATTCTGTGAAACCTCATCCAATTGTGAATAACACACTGGATGGAGTTTTCAAATTGTGGTAGTCTAAGACCAAGCTTGATTTCCCTCCCCTTTCATAGTACCACAATAGGGCAAAAATTTAGGAAGCTGACAAGTTTAAAAGAAAATAGAAAGGTTTTCTCGATATCAGAACTACTGCCATCATCAGAAGTCTCAATGGAAGGACATTAATAACCCAAGCTACCTAGGGATGAAATGATCAAAGGTACAAAGGTGGTGATTTGAAATGCACAACTCCCAAGGTAATTAATTATAGTCATTCACCACCTAACATAAGGATTGTCAGGTGGTTGAAGGGGTAAAGTAGATGAGATTTTTAAAGCCTGGTAGGAATATCAGAATAATCAAAGGCCCAAATTCATGTAGAAACACCTAAACCCTTCTAGATATCCACCATGCTTCTAAGGAGCAGAGTACCAACTGACCACCTATTCACTTTAGCAATACCTTTCCTACCTAGCACCATTAATGCATGTAATTTGAATTTATTGTAAAATTGTTATAAATATTGGGATGGTACCCATTCTAGGGGTGGCTCTTTGGCCATTACAATTCATATGTAATACTTCTCACCATTTTTTGAACACAAGTATACTACTATTTGGTCTCCAATCTTGTCTTTACATCTTTGTGTTTAACTTACAATGCTTATTTCTACTATGGCTATTTGAGTGATCTCATTTAATTTTGTTGTCTAGATTTTGTGGGTTTTACCTAGTGGTTTTGGAATTTGCATTGTTATAGGTTTGGGGTTTATTTTTGCTTAGGTTTTCTAGGTGGAAGTTCTTTAATTTTGCATCCTGGATTTCATGCACCCATTTACCGATTTTGGAATTTGCTCTTCAACTTGCTGCGTTGAGTGTCGAGCAGGGGCATGATTGGTTGATCTGTTAGGTAGGATGCTTTTGTGTTTGCTTATGATGTTAAATGATGCATGTGTCTTGATGCAACCATAACCCACCCTTGTTATTTCTAGCTATGACTTCCTTTTTATCTCTTTCCCGCTCCCTTTTTTCCCCTTTTGTTTTAGGTGTAAATATCTAGGACCTTCCTTTAGGAACCGACCTTTTTCAAATATTGACCACCCCATCTCCCCCTTGGTGCGGTGACCATTCAATGTTGGTGTAGGGACGCATGAGTGAGGAATCTCCAACCAATAGTTTTTGGAATGCTCAGTGGGACCCAAAATATCTCATCCCTAAAAGAATCGGGTGAAGCCTTGTAATACAATATTAATCTATTCACCTAGTGACTTCGCTACATAACAAACTGGGTTCCCTATAATTAGTTGCCCTCAAGAAAAGCAATTTTTATGACTCTACTGGGGACTCATAATCTCTCCATTGTTAAAGAAAATATGAGTTTGGTGATACTCTGATTTACCAAAATCTAGCCAAATCACCTAGCGACTCCTTTGAGCAAAAGATCCCAATCCAAATATTAGTTGCCTCTTCAATGCTTTGAAATATTCTAACATCCTGAATGACTCAAGATTTAATGATCAGTCTTGACCTCACTGACAAAGAAAGTATGCTCATTTGGTGACTTCGACTCTAATGCAAGAACCGATACTCCTGAAGACTGCCATCACAATGGATCAGTAGTGCTATCCCCAATGGGATGATCCAGGCCCACTCAATATCCATTGCTATCATGATATCCCTAAGGGTGCCTTCAAGATTTTTCTAAAATATGATGGCACAAGAAAAGCTACACTCAAGCACCTAGAAGACATCACTCCTCTAACTGTCATATTCAACATCACACATGAGGACGTGATGATTAGGTTGCTTGTTTTTCCTTAGAGAGGAGAGCATTTCTATAGTACAGGTCACTACCAAAGGGAAGCATTTGCACATGGAACAGCTTGGCAAAGGCTCTGATTGATGCATTCGATGGCTATCAATATCCCTTCTCCTTGCTAACACAGTTCTCATTTATCAAGAGGAACCCTCTTAAAAATATTGTGGACTTCAATATCTAATTTGAGATGAGCTAAAGAATAATTCCCTATGAAATACGCTCGACTACTACTCATGCATACCACTATTTTGTTCGAGCCTTTAGCCTTGATATTGGTCTCCTCCTACATCAGTTTGGGGAAATTTGATGTCCCCACATATTTTAGGAGGCTTTTAGGCCGAATGGATTCTAAGTGGTGAGATGCTCCCTAAGGAGGACTTGTGGTTACCACCACCCTTTATAGCTCCCACTTCTATTGAACCTCCATTTTAACAAGTAATATAGAGAATTTTGGATGCCACCTCCCATGTGGTCATGCAAAAACAACAAGAATACTTTCCTGAAGCCTCGAATGACCAGGCAGTAGGACCACTTCAAGGAAAGTATTACCATGATATTCATACATTCAAAGGCTAGCTCAACGGGTAAATCCCAAATCCAACTGGATCCATGGGATGATAGCACTTGCAAATGCATCTAGGTGTGAAACTCGATGGTGGTGGAAAAATGTGCTGCAAGATTACTGTAGGAGGACGGTCTTGGGAAGGAGTAACATTGGAGTCTATTCCTTGATGAATCGCCACCATTGAGGTGGAATGGTGTGGAAAATTTTATTTCCACCCTAATTTATTATAGCCTAAGTCCCAAGGCACTCACACAAAATAAAAATTTAAATTGTGATGTGGTCACAATTATGAGCCACCGTGGTTGGTGCCATATAAAATACAAACAAAGGCTGAAATTCAACATCATATGGTCCAGTAATTACAGATTTATGGGGTAATTTTCATAAGCATCATTGGCTCAAGCATGTCTGACATGCCAAAATTTTGTGTAAATAATATAGCAAGTAAATAAAACCATGTGGTAAGCATGGTTGCTCGTGAGGTAACATCATTTTGTTCAAAGCTTACAGGGAAAGTGCTCTAGTAATATTTTCCAGATGGCTAGGGCACCAAAAATTATGAAGTAAGGAACATAGGAAGATTCCCCAAGTCACATTTTGAAAAATAATACTTTCTTTCATGTTTTCTTTCTTTTCTTCTTTATAATTTGTTGGTGTGACCCCATAGCCCAATGGATACATCCAACAAATACCAAGGCCTCACATAATACCCTTGGAAATTCAAAATCACATTAAGGGTCTCTGCATGATTCGGTGCATGTCAAACCTGTTTGAAGTAGTACAAATGTATTATAAATAACTCATCCACAACTAAAGACATGGTCAGGAGGTGTAAGCCATGAGAAGTTGCTGAAGCAAAATGGCTCCATGGTGGATAGCAGTTTGTAAAAGAAGGTCTTTGTTGGGTTGTGTAAAGAATAAAAGTTGTAACAAGAGAGACAAATATAATTGGAAATCTGTATACTCTTGGAATGTTGTGGATCCTTGGTGGGGTATGTTTAGGAGAATGTAATCCATGAGGGTATTTCATAAAGTGGGGTATTCACCCTATCGATTTTATCTAATGGAGTATGGATTGCTTTTCCTTTCATCTCCCCTCCTCTTTGTGCCCTCCCCTTTCCTCCACCCTCTCTTTGTATTGGTTGTATTAAACATCTTGTTAGAATTAAAGTGCACTATGCCTTCACCTTGACACTTGTCAGTTTCTCTTGACAAGTGTCATGTGTTTCATATAGGCTTATGCCTATATATTGTAACCCATTTATATCAATAAAATATATCAAATACTTCCTTATGGTGAACTCAATCTAGAATGTGTCGGTCTCTACCAAAAATGCACCTTAATACAAAATAAATAAGAGCCATGAAATACAATAAAATTGAGCCATAGATCCAAATATGGAGGAGAAGAAGAAAGAAGAGAAGAGAATATTCTAAAGTGTCTTCGTCTGTAGTCTTCAGAAGTAGATCCGGAAAAAAACTCGGATAGAATCTAGGGTGTCTATGTCTGTAGTCCCTAGAATAAGTGTCCTTATGGTAGTCCCCTCATCCTTTCCCCTCATTTTATCATTTTTCATTATTTCCCCTCTCCATCACATTTTTTTTAATAACTCAGGGAGTATGCTCTCCATCCTTTGATGGATCAGAAACCAGAAAGTAATTAAGAAATCTGCAGTTTTTTTTGGAAGGTCAAATTTTTTTTTCCTGTGGGTTTGCAAAATTTTGCAGATTTGGTTTTGTAGATCTATGGACCTTAACAGATCTCTCATTTTTTAATGTTTGTTGGCCATATCCTTTTATAAAGTGGAAGGAGAAGCTCACTTCAAATTTTAAAATATTTTTTAAATATCATTGATTATAGGGCCCATAGAGGAAGGCACACTCCTTAAAAGCGAGAAAAGTAATAATTTTTCAAGTATGCGACTTGTATAAAGTGGAGGGAACCACTTTCATTTTCAAATTGTATGAAGACTTTATTGGCAATGCCCATGCTTATTGGTCGACAATAGCCTCAAATTTTTTAATGTATTTTCCACATGGAGAGTGGAAGTGGAAGGCATCATGGCCTCTTATTGTATTTTTCAGATGATGGCCCACATGGCCCATGTTATTTCTGTTGTAAGGTGGAAAGGGTATTTGCTCTGAAACACATTCTGTTGTTTTTTTCCCATATATGGACTTATTGAGATCCGATTATAGCCATGTTTATAGTCGTTGGAAAGATTTTTTCGAGACAAACACAATGGTGGTGTCCATTTGTAATTATAAGGCTATTTCAGTTGAGTTTTTTAAGCCTCAAAGATTTCTACCTTGGAGTGCACTCTCGGTTGAACCCGACACTCCTAAGGCACTTGTAAGTGAACCTAGTATCTATTATTCTCATCTTTCTACTTGGCGGATGCAGCAGCTGGTTACCCATGCATTTCAATAAGATGAGGTGACTACCATAAGGACGCTTATTCTAGGGACTACAGACATAAACACCCTAGATTCTATTCGAGTTTTTTTTTGGATCTACTTCTGAAGACTACAGACGAAGACACTTCAGAAGATTCTCTTCTCTTATTTCTTCTTCTCCTCCATATTTGGATCTATGGCTCAATTTTATTGTATTTCATGGCTCTTATTTCTTTTGTATTAAGGTGCATTTTTGGTAGAGACCGACACCTTCTAGATTGAGTTCACCATAAGGAAGGATTTGATATTTATGGTGGGACTAGTCAGTGACCTACGAGAGGCAACATCCTCTGAGGATGACCTGCAAAGGCAACAGACCTAGAAGTGGCTAACCCTGAGGCACCCATGATGACCCCGAGGCACTTAGATGACTGACCCAGTGGCAACAGACCCGTGGAAGTGGCTGACCCTGAGGCAACATACCAAGATGTATACACAGTGAATCTAGCATTATTCACAATTGGAGATCCAAGCGCAAAGAGCACGAGCCTAGACCAAATCAATAATAAAAGAGGATGATAGGTTGCTTTTAGAGAAGTCAACATTAAGGGGGAATGTTACCTAATGTTGACTTGTTTTTTTCTTTAGTTAGGATAGTGCACTTTAAGGGGGAATGTTAGAATTAAAGTGCACTATGTCTTCACCTTGACACTTGTCAGTTTCTCTTGACAAGTGTCATGTGTTTTATATAGGCTTATGACTATATATTGTAACCCATTTGTATCAATAAAATATATCATCTTGTTCATTTCACATAAGTACTAACACATCTTTGGTTGAAGACATCCATCCTTGTACCTCCAAAACTTCTCGTTTCTTCCTCTCCCTACATACATCATCTTCTCCTTATGTCCCTATTTTTCTTTTTGTTTTCACTAATGGTTTTCTTCCCCTCCTTCCTCTCTGCAGTGTTATGCCTCATTAGCTATTCCATATCACCCTTCTTCCTCCATTTTCTTGTAATCTTATCTGGATACAATTTTTTGTCTCCTTTCTTGTCCTTCTTCCCTTCCCCCTTCTCTATTTAAAAGTGTTATGCACTTTAAAGTATCTACCTAGGTTCTCTTTCCACAAGTGGAAATCCCATATGATTCTCCAAGAGTGTGGGTAATATTTTGCACCCCTTCACCCACTTTTCTTTGAAATATGATGATATATGAAGTTGGCCAAATGTTGAAGTATTAACGATTGGGAAAAATATGAAGGTAGTGGCACCGATTGGGCAAAAACAAGTAGCAGATGGGTAGAATATCTAGGGTGGTCGAGCAAGTGAAGTTCCATGACCCTACCACAAAGTTAAGGATTTTTCAAAAGGTGGGCTAGAGAATAAGTAGGGTAGAAACTTAGGCTCTACCTAAGGGCATAAATATCCTAAAACCCCACCCAATGGTTGGGTGGCAACTTCAGCCAGTAAGAAAGTAAAACTATCATAGATCCCTACCCGCAAGGAGGATCGAAACTTCCACCCAACAAAGGGCAAAACTTTGGGAAGTCTCTAGGGTGAAACTTTTGTGAAACTCCACCCAGTTGTGAATAACATGTTGGGTGGAGTTTTCAAATGACAATAGTCTAATACCAAGCTCGATTACCCACCCCTTTCATAGTACAACGACAAGGTAGAAATTTAGGAAATTTATGAGTTCAAAAGAAAATGGGAAGGTTCACCCGGTACCATAACCACCACCATCATCAAAAGTCTCAATGGAAGGACATTAATGACCCTAACTACCCAAGGATGAACTTATCAAGGTGCAAAGGTGGTGATTTGAAATAAAAAACTCCCAAGGTAATCAATTCTAGTCATTCACCACCTAACAAAAGGACTACCAATTGGTTGAAGGGGATAAGTAGATGAGAGTTTTAAAGCCTGGAAAGAATATAAAAATAATCAAAGGCCCAAATTCATGCAAAAACACCTGAACGCTCCCAAACAACCACCATACTTCCAAGGAGTAGAGTACCAGTTGACCACCTATTTGCCTCAACAATACCTTTCTTTCCTAGCACCGTTAATGCATGTAATTTTAATTTATTATAAAATTATTATAAATACTTGGATGTTAGCCATTCTAGAGGTGAATATTTGGCCATTACAATTCATATGTAATACTTCTTACCATTTTTTGAATACAAGTATACTAATGTTTCGTTTCCAATCTTGTCTTTACATATTTGTGTTGAACTTACAATGCTTATTTTTTCTATGGCTATCTGAGTGATCTTTAATTATGTTATCTTGATTTCATGGGTTTTACGTAGTGGTTTTTGAATTCACATTATTATTGGGTTGGGTTTTGTTTCTACTTAGGCTAGTTGGGTAGGAGTACTTTAATTTTGCATCCTATATTTCATGCACTCATTCACTAGTTCTGGAATTCACTCTTCAACCCACTGTGTTGAGTATCGAGTAGGGGTGCAATTGGCTTATCTATTAGGTAGAATGCTTGTGTGTTTGCTTGCAGTGTTAAAGGGTGCATGTGTCTTGATGAGACCATAACCCATCCTTGTGAATTCTGGCTATGACCTCCTTTTTATCTCTTTCCCACTCTCTTTTTCCCCTTTTTATTTTAGGCTTAAGTAGCTAGGACCTTTCTTCAAAAACCAGCCTTCTCTAGAGATCGACCATCCCGTCTCCCCCTTAGTATGGTGGTCACTCTATGTTGGCGTAGGTCTACGTGGGTATCGGATCTCCAACCAACATATATGGATATCATCAGCTAAGAATTCACGAGGAGGATACTCATAAAATAGCCTTTAAAACTAGATATGAACACTATGAGTTCATAGTGTTTCCATTTGGGTTGACAAATATGCCAATAGCTTTTATGAATCTGATGAACAATGTGTTCAAGAAATATTTGGATCGGTTTGTTTTGATATTTCTAGATGATATTTTGATATATTCTCACACTAAATAGGAACATGACCAACATTTGAGGTTAGTGTTAGAGGTGCTAAGGAAAAACCAACTTTATGGGAAGTTGTCTAAATGTGAATTTTATGCCTCACAAATTCAGTATTTGGGGCATATTATATCCACAACAGGGATTATTATGGATCCTAAGAAAATTGAGGCCATTTTGAGTTGGCCTACACCCACAAATGTGTCAAAAGTTAGAAGCTTCATGGGGCTCATAGGTTACTATAGGCATTTTGTGAAGGACTATTCAAAAATTGCCTATTCTATCACCAACCTTCAAAAAAAGAGAAAAGAGTTCAAATGGATAGATAATTGTGATACCACCTTTAAAACTCTAAAGAATAAATAGACTATGATGCCAATTCTCAAGATATTGGATCCTCTTAGGAATTTTACATTGTGTACAAATACTTCCTTAGAATATTTGGGTGGGATTTTGTCCTAGAATGAGGCTATAGTAGCTTATGAATCTAGGAAACTCAAGAAACATAATACTACACATGACCTAGAATTGGTAGTAATTGTGCATGCACTAAAGGTATGGAGGCACTATTTGTTGGGAAAACCATTCAAGCTAAGGATAGACCACCAAAGTCTAAGACATATCTTTACCCAACCTATGTTGAATGCTAGACAAAAAAGGTGGATAGAGTACCTAGCCGAGTATGACTTTGGTATTGAGTATATCAAAGGAAAATAAAACAAGGTTGTGGATGCCTTAAGTAGGAGAAGGAATATAGTAGCATTGACCTGAAGTAATATATACTTGATGGACAAATTCAATGAAATGCAGCTACAGGATCAATATTGCATTGAAATCCAAGCAAAAGTTGAGAGAAATTGTGATGAAAATAAGGATTCCAACATAAAATATGGACTTTTATGCTTCAAGGATAGGATAGTCTTACCCAAAACTAGTGATATAAGGAGAATTATTATGCAAGAGGTGCATAGTTCTTATTTTTCTCATCTAGGAGGTGCAAAGATGAGATAAAACATGAAAAAGGCCTTCTATTGGTCAAGAATGAAATATGATATCACTAGTTTTATTTCTAGATGTTTGGAATACAAAAACATTAAGGAAAAGCATCAACATCCAGTAAGGAAATTATACCCACATTATATACCTACTTGAAATTGGTAGTGGATTTTATTATGGGTTTACCTAATACTAGGTACCAACGTGATGCAACTCTTGTGGTGGTTGAAAATTTGACCAAGGTTGCATATTTTATACTATGGAACATCAAGGATGATGCATCGGTGGTGGCAAATAAGTTTTCCAAAGAAATTTTCAAGGTACATGGTTTTCCTAAGTTGATCATATCAGACGGAGATTATAGGTTTACATTAGAATTTTGGCAGGCTCTTCATCGTGCAATGGGCACTAAGTTGAATATAAGTTTTGCATATCATCTAGAAACAAATGGTCAAACAAATATGGTGAATCAAGTTTTAGAAAATATGTTTTACATGTATTGCATGGATCAAAATTTTGAGTGGGAAGACCTTTTGCATCTTGTTGAATTTGTATATAATAATGGATACCATGCATCCTTAGGAACAAACCCATTTGAGGCCTTGTATGGCAGGAGATGCAAAACATCTCTATCATGGGATAATCTAGAAGATCAAGTCATGATAATATTGAACATTATTAGAGATATGGAGGAGTAGCTCAAGGTGATTCGACTAAGTCTCAAGGAAGCAATCGATCATCAGAAGAGCTATGTTGATCTGAAGATATCACCAAGATAATTCTCTATGGGAGATAAAGCCTTCTTGAGGGTAAGACCCATGAAAAATTCCATGAATTCATCTAGGTTGGATCCTCATTATGTTGGACCTTTTGAAGCCATTGATAAGATTAGTCCAGTAGCCTATAGACTCGCATTATTGCCCAACATGTCAAAGATCCATGATACTTTCCACATATCCTTGCTTGGGAAGTATGTTATTGATCCTTCTAATGTTTGGAATGTTTCTAAATTATATATGGTAGATCCCTTAGCCATTGAGGTGTTATTGATTAAAAAATCTAGGGTTTCATTCCAAGGTGTTTAGGAAATGAACCCTATATCAATGTAAGGTCTAGTGGGACCAATATTCTAAAAATTATACAACTTGGGAAGATGCTAAGGAAATGAGGCAATAATTTCCATATTTATTTGAATGAAATATGTATCCTTTATTTTAGGAAATACAAAGGACTACGTTTAGTCCAAGGGGAGAGTATGTAATGACCCTTCTTGGTAGGACTTATTCTTGACATTTGACTTATGTATTGATGTGTGGATATCTAATGCATAATCTTATGTTATATTAACCATCATGTGTTGGTAGAAGCACTTTGTGCTTTTTTTATACTATTTTTGAAATTTGGTATTACTAATGAATTAGTGGTTGTAGAACCAAGTACTCTCACCAGTGGATTGGTATGGGACAACCACCAGAGTTGAGAAAAAATGGAAAATGATGAATGACATTCTCATCGATAACTCAAGGGTAAAAGAGTACCTTCATATAGATGCATTGAATATGTGTATGCTTATTTTTAAATGCATCATTGGGTAAGGAGGTTTATTAAGCAAAGGATCCATCCTCAGTAGGCTTGTGATAATGTCTTAGTTATTGTAAGACCACCTACTCAAGGAATAAACATTGTTTGTACATATTAATGATTGCATTTTGGCTAACAATTTTTTGTTATGATGCATGTGTTTGAGGATTGGATGGCTAATGACTCTATTAAGTCGAGTATTTAATACTAAAAAGAATAATATCAATGATATTGGTTAAAAATAACATTTGATATTCATTAATCAATTATAGGAGGTTAGTAATGGAAATTATTTATGGTATTAAAGTATAGGAGGTTGTGTAAATCTTAGCCTTTGAGTTTGATAAATTAAGATAAAAGCTTTTATTAAATTAAAAAACTTCTAAGGTAAAGCACATTAAATAAGATATGGTGGAATCATGGTGGATGATCTTGGTAACATAGCTTTGTGAACGTTACTTTTACGCAATGATGGCCTGCATGGAAGATCTAATTCCAATGTTAAATCCTTGGAAGATTATATAAAGGGGAGTTTTTGCCAAGCTGGGGTTATAAATAAGGAAGCAAAAGGAAGACATTGGATCAAAGAAACCTTGAGAAAAAAAGGTTCTACTTGGGAGTGCAAATACAAAGGTATTTGCTTTATCATTTTTAGTTTAATGTATGTGTGCATGTTGTGTGTTAATGAATTATAGACATTCATACCTCTTTGAACCTTACTTTTGCCTTCATTTTTTGCTATGGACATCTTGGTAGAGTTCATTGCAACAAGCTCTTTGTTATGCATTTTAGGTTGGTCTTAGCTTAGTGGAGTTTGATATTTGGATTTCATGTTCTTCTAGTTTGCATGCTAGCACCATGTTTGTGGGTGATGTTATCCCAACTCCCATGTAGTAGTTATTTCAAAGTTGAGTAGTGGTTGTTAGATCGATTATGTCTCTATGATACCTTGGGAAGGCATTAACCTAGCTTTGTTTTGTTGTTTCTTTCAACATTTGGTATTCAATACGTCTTTTTGGGTATGGTGGTTCATGTTTGTATTGACCTCTATATTGGATTTATATTTTAATCCTTTGGCTTATGTTAGGCGACATCGACCTACGTGTCACTTGTTTGATATTGTGTTGTAGTGTAATCTTGATTTGAGTCCTTCTATATTGAGTCTAGCTTGGGATTTCAATGTTTTTCTTCAATTGCACTTGTTTGCTTCTAGTTTAGTGTATCATCATCTAGGAAAGGTTCTATATATGGTTTGGTTTTGGGTTGTTGTGTTTCTCTTGCACCTAAATGATCTTTGATTTGTTTGTTATGCACATTCATGGCTATGGTTATTCTGTTATGGTTTAGAAAGGTGAACCTCAAAAATATAAGATGTTGGTCACTCATGTCCACTTAAGTGTCATCTATAACAACATTGACTCAAAATATGGTTATGCCTTATAATACTAAGAACTATTGGGACTTTTTTACCTTATAATATATATATATATATATATATATATATATATATTGGATTGGTTTTGGTGGGTTGTTACAAAAACAACATAGAATACCTTTTGAACTCAGTGTATACAGAGCTTAGGAGTCACTCGAACTAATATACATAGATTTATGTGGACTAATGAACACTACTAGCCTAGGAGGATAAATATTTTCAATTGTTTGTCGATGACTATTCCAAAAAAATGTGGGTATACTTCTTAAAACTTAAATTAGAAGCTTTTAGTTGCTTTAAACAATTTAAGAAATTAGTGGAAACAAAAATAGGAAAATCAATCAAGAATATTTTCTTAGATAGAGGTGGTGAATTTTTATCAAAATAATTTGAATCATTTCTAAGACTAAATGGTATAAAAATACAATTCACTATAGCTTATTCACCTCAACAAAATGGTACAATAGAAAGAAGGAATCGTTTCATTACGAAAATTGTACATTGCATGCTAAAAGAAGTACATCTTGATCAACAATATTGGGCAAAAGCTATTAAAACTATAGTATATATACAAAATATATTACCCACAAGAATACTAAAAAAATTACTCCTAAAGAAGCATGGTCAAGATGAAAACCTTCAATAGAACATCTAAATTCTTTGAATGTAAGGTATATGTGCATGTTCCAAAGCAAAAAAGAACAAAAAATATGATAAAACCATATGTGGGATGTTTCTTGGTTATTATGATGACCCAACAAGATATAGAATAATTGATCCAATCACAAAGAAAATGAATGAGTAGAGATGTGGTTTTTGATGAAGGAAACAAAAATCTTGTTGAAAATCCAAAGGTCAATACAAGGCCTATTCTAAGTATTTTATCAAATGAAGAAAATTCTTCAAGTGAAGAATTAGAATCAAATATATTTAATGAGCCAACTAAAAACTATTCATATTGCCACCACAAAGAAAAGAGGCAAAATAGTATATAAATACACTTAAGAATTCAGAGCTAGAACAAATACCATATCTTACCACCACAAGACCTCAAACTTGTAACATGACAAGAATGAATATGGGATTAATGAGTATAGTAACATAACCTACAACTACACAAGCTACCATAAGACAACCAAAATGGAAAACAACTATGGAATCAAAATATGCAACATTAATGAAGAATAAAACATGGGATCTAGTTGATCTACCACAAGGAAAGAAAGCAGTAGGATGTAAATGGGTCTATAAGATAAAATACAAGTCAAATGGTTTTCTTGAAAAATTCAAGGTATGATTAGTTACATACTAAATAGAAATATTTGACTATGAAGAAACTTTTGCACCTACAACAAGAATGACTACTATCCAAACAATTTATGCATAGTAACACAAATAGGGTGGAAAATCCATTAGATGGATGTTAAGAGTGTATTTTTTAATGATGATCTTGAAGAAGAGGTATATATGACTCAACCATAAGGTTTTGTTATCAAAGGACAAGAATAAAAGGTTTACAAATTAAAAAAATCATTATATGGATTAAAACAAGCACCAAGAGCATGGTATATTAATATTAATTATCATATGCTACATCATTTCAAAAGGAGTGCATCATATTCAAATATTTATATGAAAAAGGTTGGGTCATAAATAATAATTATTGTAGTATATGTTGATGATATAGTAATCATAGGAATTTCAAACTCTAATAGATGAAGTTAAAAAGGATCTAGAAAAGGACTTTGAAATGATATATCTAGGATTGCTACACTATTGTCTTGGTTTAGAAATTTGTCAAAGAGACAATAGCATCACAATAACATAGACAAAGTATGCAAAATCATTACTCAAAAAATATAGAATGACAAAATGTAAACCTAAAGACACTCCTATGGAGCAAGGGCTACAATTATCAAGATATGATAAGACATCACTAGTTTTTGCTACTATGTATTGACAACTAATTGGAAGTCTTATATTTAATAAATACCAGACCTGATATTGTTTTTGTTAAAATTATCTTTCTAGGTTTATGCAAGAACCTAGAGAAAGTCATTGGAAAGCTACAAAAATAATAATGCAATATATCAACAAAACCACAAAATATAAGTTAAAATACGAAAGAAATGATAATTTTTGCCTATAGAGAAATCCAAATTTTGACTGTTGGAACTTTAGATGACAAAAAATCAACAATAGGTTATGTATTCCAACTTGAATCAGGACCTATTTCTTGGTATAGTAAGAAACAACATGCAGTGGCTCTCTCATCAACAAAGGCATAATATCGTGCAACAAAAAATACAATATGTGAAGCACTCAGGTTATAGTATATTTTGGTAGATATGGGAATAAAAAAGGCTACTACAATATTAAATTGTGATAATCAAGAACTCTCAAATTAATCAAAAATTATGTGATTCATGAAAGAACAAAATATATTGAATCTCAATATCACTTTATTAGAGATCATGTTCAAGACCATCATATTTAGATAAAATATGTTCCCATTGAAGAACAACTTGTAGATATTTTTACAAAAGCACTTGGATGAAACAAGTACAAGATATTTTAAAGCCATTTGTGTACATCAAAAGATCTTCATACCAAATAATGTAATACAGGGGGTGTTAGAGATATTACATTATTTGGTAGCATTAAAGTACCATGTGGTACATTGTACATTTGTAAATATTAAATTAGGAAGTGTGGGTGTGCAAAATGTCATTTTCAAGATTCATAGAGTCAGGTGTCAAATATACAAGTGAAGAGTAACATCATATGTGGTAAAATTAAAGCAAAGAGACATGAGATTTTTATCATGTGTGAGGAATAGGAAAGGATATATCTCATAGATATGTGAGGAGAGCAATAGTCAAGTATTGAAAAGTTATCTTCTAAAGTTATATAATGGAGGTAAAGCTCCATGCAATGTAATACAATTTGATCTCATGTAACTCAATCTTGTATATGAATAATATATGAGTGATTTATTATTGAATTATTGTTATTATTTCATGAATGTGATATTCATTTATATTGACTAGATACTTGATAGCATTATATTTGATTATTGATAAAAAGACCTATGAGATAATATGGCAAAATTGTCATCATCCTTTTCTTGGGTAATTTTTCAAAATAATATTCATGACATTTATGGTAAGGGTTTGAAGCATTAATACAATCTAGATGAACCCGCTACTCTTTTTCCATATCTAAAAATCTCAATATTACAAAATGAATTGAATCCTCCTCCACTTTAAGCAACAAAAATCCTTCCATCATAATCTATAGCTCATAGGTTTGTTATTTGTGAATTCTATAGCTCTTGGAGTGACAATTTGGATTTTCAGGCCACCTTATGCTCTACCCCAAATAACTAGGCTCTTTAGTTTATGCACTCTGGCTCTAGCTTCACCCATAGTCCATTTGAACCTCCTCCTCTATCTCGTTTAACCAATGTCTTGAGTTTGAATCTGAAATAGGGATTTCCAACTTGGTTTTTTCCTTAGATCATGAATTATTTTATCAAAAAATCAAGGGTTTGGAGAAACTCAAATAGCATAAACTTGAGTGAAGAAGAAAAATATGGAGAATTAACCAAAAATCTTCCATTAATGTTTGTGATGACCGCTAGGTCTACTACTACATGACGTGATTCATTATAGTTATATCATTGTCTGACCCAAGTAGAATATAATGTTGTTATAGATACTTGAATAGGATTTTATTGGCATGTTGAACCAATGAATTGTTATGAAAATATATCTTTTAAGAGAACCTACATGGATTTCAAACCTCATATGGTTTCACTTGAAGTCAAAATTATATTGTATCATTTTAATCCAATATAATTTTCAAATGCAAGATTTAAAAAATGTAAAATTAATTCCTTTTGTGGGTAGTTACAATATTATGCAAATAATAAACCAAGATTCGATGCATATATGCATAAATATCTATTTTGGATAGCACATATCATTAGTTCATGCTCTTGTATAGGTATCCTCTATAGTATTTTAGTTTTTTGTTTGCATTTGTATCGAACTAAGTGGATGTTGGTAACAATACCTAGGTTTGATAGGATACAATCTTCTTGTCTTGTAGTCCTCAAACACCCATTAACCTTTCTTCAATGATGTATATTTTCAAATCTAATTTCCTTTTACAACAATAAAACCAATTGGATATGTGAAACTGATATTCTCACAATGACACTGAGAGGGGGGGTGAATCAGTGTAGCTATTAAAATTCAAATCTACAACACTTAAATCTGAAGCAAAGAGAACTTAAAAATAGGTAAAGCAATTTTCACAAGAGAGCACACCACAACACACAATGTAACGAGGTTCACCAATTTGGCTACTCCTCAAAAATGACTGCTTGGACTCCAATCCAAATCCAGCCTTTGCAAAACACCAATTTTACAAACACTTTACCAGCACCCACTGGAAGGAGCACCAACCCCTTATTTTTTTGCTGCAATAGATAGGAGCACCAACCCCTAATGCCAAGCACCAACTTGGACTGCAATTCTGAATTATTTCAATGACATAAAAATGCCTTCGTTGTTTACACGACCCTGACTGGTCTGCAATTAATCAAACTCTGCATGCTCTCACGGCTCTGCTTATCTCTCTCTCGGCCCTCTTCTAACCCTCTTTACGCAGCAATTTCTCACTTACAACAGCAACATAATTCTCTACACGACTATCCTTTTATAACCCTATTTCTCATTGAGACTCCTCATCTTCTATCACTTCTGTAAACCCGCATGCAGTCTATTAACATTCTCTTCTGCCACTTGTCAATTGTAACTGCTTCTTTATGTAACTCCTTTTGTATATATAGAGTGGGCATTTCGTTGAACATGTTACATGCAACATATACCTCTACCATGATTGTTCGTCTTCTTTTCTGTGCATGCATGCATTTTTTGATTCTATTTATGCAAGGTTCGATTTCTCCTTCTTCGACAGTTCTTAAAATAGCTTGCATGATCTCTATCTATAATTGCACCTGTAACTATCGCATCGACTCCAGTTACCTCTTCTTATTTTGGCTGCATGCTTTTCCTCTATAACTGCCCCTTTAACTGTCGTTTTGTCTGCAGTTAACTGTCCGTAATCGTGCTGTTTCGACCTATCGCGAAATCGTGACACTTCTGTCTCTTTGTGCTCTTCTCGCCTTTTACCCGTGAAAACATGACATGTCATGATATCATGACATTTTTTGCCTCCTTGCACTTCCTCCTTCCCCCCCAAAAAAAAAAATCACGAAATCATGACACTTTCGCTGCCTTGTGCCTTTTCTGTCTTTGGCCCATGAAAATGGAACATGTCACGAAATCATGACACTTTCCTACCTTCTCCTCTTTCTCTTCGCTTTGGACCGTAAAAATGAAGCATGTCGCAAAATCGTGACACTTCATCCTTCTTCTCTTTCTCTTCGCTTTGGACCATGAAAATGAAACATGTCATGAAATCATGACACTTCATCCTTCTCTTTTTCTCTTCGCTTTGGACCGCAAAAATGAAGCATGTCACGAAATCGTGACACTTCATCCTTCTCCTCTTTCTCTTCGCTTTGGACCATGAAAATGAAGCATGTCACAAAATCGTGACACCTTTTTCTATCGGACTCTCTCTCCTACATTATGTCACGAAATCGTGACACTTTTCCTCCTTAGCGCTTTTCTTCTCATCGGATCGAAACCCGACATGTCGTGAAATCGTGACACTTTTTCTCCTTAGCGCTTCCTCTTGCAAATTGTCATGAAATCGTGACACTTTTCTTTGCAAGCTCTTTCTCTCAAACATGTCACGAAATCATGACACATTTCTTTGCTTGTGCCTCCTTTCCAAACATGTCACGAAATCATGATAGTTTTCTTTGCCTGCGCCTTCTCTCCAAACATGTCATGAAATCATGACAGTTTTCTTTGCTTGCGCCTTCTTTCCAAACATGTCATAAAATCGTGACAGTTTTTCTACTTGCCTTCTTCTCTGCCAACATGTCACGAAATCATGATAGTTTTTCCACTTGGCTTCTTTGCCTCCAACATGTCACGAAATCGTGACAGTTTTTCTAGCATTTTCTCTCTCCTCCGAGATGTCATGAAATCGTGACAATTTTGACAGCATTTTCTCTCTCCTTCGAGATGTCACGAAATCGTGACAATTTTGATAGCATTTTCTCTCTCCTTCGAGATGTCACGAAATCGTGACAGAAAACATGTCGCGATATCGCGACAGTTTTCTTACTTGTCTTTTTCTTTGATTCTTTGAATCTGGGCCACTTCTGTCTTCTTGGAAATTCACTGTACATGTTCTGACTGACCTCTGAACTCCTGTCCCTTGAATCAACTGCATCAAGCGATCTATCTGTCTGTGTTGACAACAATGACAATACTTTTTCTGCACCTTGCTCAACAATCTCCCCCTTTGGAATTGTTGGCAACACTCATGCACTCTCCTGTAATTCTTCTCCCCCTTTGACAATAATACCAAAGGGCTGCTACTGGACTCCCCCGAGTCTATGCACAACATTCTCGGACACACATTGTTATAGTTAGCAAAAATCATGAATATGAGAAAAACTATAGACATAGGCATAAATGCTCCCCCTGAGAATGTGATCCCAATTGATAGTCTATTCTTGGGAAATGTGACTACTCCCAACTTACTCCGAAGGTACTCAAAAACTTCCTTGGGCAATGGTTTTGTGAATATATCTGCTACTTGCTCTGTAGTCGAAACAAAATCCAATTTGACCTCACCTTCTGCAACTTTATCCTTCAAGAAGTGATACCGGATTGCAATATGTTTGGTTCGAGAATGCATAACCGGATTCTTTGATATGTTTATAGCACTGGTGTTGTCACATTTAACTGAAATTGGCTCTTTGAAGTGAATACCAAGATCTTTCAGGGTTTGTCTCATCCATAATATCTGTGTACAACATGTTGTTGCTGCAATGTATTCTGCCTCTGTTGTGGATAGAGAGACTGATTCTTGTTTCTTGTTGTGCCATGCTACTAGCCTGTCTCCAAGATAAAATGCTCCTCCACTGGTACTCTTTCTGTCATCTATACATCCTGCCCAATCTGCATCAGAATATGCAATAAGAGTGAAGTCCTTACCTTTTGGGTACCATAACCCATACTCCATAGTACCCTTGAGGTACCTAAAAATCCTCTTCACTAGTTGTCACATGAGTCTCTTTGGGACTAGCCTGAAATCTTGCCACCATGCATACTTGCCTGTAAGATATCTGGTCCGGTAGTCATCAAATACGATGAGGCTTCCAATCATAGACCTGTACATGGTTTGATCTACATCTGGAGATTTGTCATCCTTGCTCAACTTGCAACCTGTTGTCATGGGAGTGCTAACAGGTTTACTATCCTCCATTGTGAACTTTTTCAGCATTTCTTTCACATATTTAACTTGAGAGATAAAAATGCCCTTTTCACTTTGATTGACTTGCAGTCCGAGGAAATAAGAAAGTTCACCAATCATAGACATCTCAAATTCTTTCTTCATTTTATTTGCTATGTCTCTACAAGACTTATCATGACTGCTGCCAAAAATGATATCATCTACATAAACAACAAGGACAATAAGATGGCCATTCTCTATTTTGACATACAGATTGTTGTCCACCAAACCTTTCTTGAACCCCTGTTGAATCAGATAGTTATCCAGCCTTGCATACCATGCTCTGGGTGCCTGTTTCAAACCATACAAAGCTTTCCTCAACTTGCAAACAAAGTTGGGATTATCACCGAGTTGGAAACCATCTGGCTGCTCAATGTAAACCTCTTCTTCCAGTTTTCCATTCAGAAATGCTGATTTTACGTCCATTTGATATACTTTGAAATTTTTATGAACTGCTAAAGCTAGAAACATTCGATTGCCTCTAGTCTAGCTATTGGTGCAAAGGTTTCCTCAAAATCAATACCTTCAACCTGTGCATAGCCTTTACAAACCAGTCTTGCTTTATTCCTTACAACCTGTCCATCTTCGTTCAATTTATTTCGAAAAATCCATTTAGTACCGATTATATTTTTATTTGCTGGCCTTGGTACTAACTCCCAGGTTTTGTTTTTCTCAATCTGATCTAGTTCTTCATTAATAGCCTTCATCCAACTTTCATCTGTGCTTGCTTCAACAACATTTTTGGGCTCAATGCTGGATAATAGAGAGTAGTTCCGTACTACTGCTCTTCTTGTCTGAATACCAACTGTTGGGTCCCCAATAATCTGTTCTCTGGGATGATTTTTTTGCTAGCTGCCTGTTTTGAATTTCTTGTTTTCTTCTTCTTCTGAGTCAATTCTTAAATCATCTGGGTCAATTTTTTGATTTTCTTCTGTTTCCTTTTCTTCATCTCCTTCAATGACTTCTTCATAAATAGGGTAGTTTTCTTGATAAGTAATTTCTCGTTCTCTACCTTCATCAACTTTAACATCAGCACTCTCCACAATTTTCTTTAGCCTCTTGTTGTAACATGTGTAGGCTTTGCTTTTTGTCGAGTACCCAAGAAAAATACCTTCGTCGACTCTATCTTCAAACTTACCGAGATTATCTTCAGTTCGTTTGATGTAGCACTTGCTGCCGAACACTTTGAAATATCTTGTTGTTGCCTTTCTGCTGAACCACAGCTCATAAGGTGTTTTGCTTTCATGCGTCCTTAGCATGCACCTGTTTTGGATGTAAACCGCAGTATGGACTGCCTCTTTCCAAAATCTATCAGCTATTTTGTTCTCAACCAACATTGTCCGTGCCATTTCCTGCACTGTCCTGTTCTTCCTTTCTACAACACCATTCTGCTGAGGTGTCCTTGCTGCTGAAAACTATCTTCTGATCCCATATTTTTGACAATACTCTACAAACTCTTCTAAGATAAACTCTCCTCCTCTGTATGATCTTAGGCATTTAATTCTTTTTCCAGTTTGATTCTCAACCTATTTTTTAAAAATCTTGAACATCTCAAAGGCATCTGATTTAAGCTTTAAAAATAGTACCCATGTCATCCTGGAGTAGTCATCTATGAACAACATAAAGTATTTGTCACCATTTATGCTTTGTGTTCTCATGGGTCCACACAAATCAGTATGTATTAGCTCTAAAGGTTTCGTTGGTGAAGTATTCCTTTGATTTAAATGTGGATCTAGTTTGCTTTCCTTTTTGGCATGAAGCACGGATGCTATTTACTGGTTTGCCAATGGTGGGTATATCTCTTACTACCCTTTTTGAACTTATTTTTACCAGATTGTCAAAGCTAATATGACCGAGCCTCTTGTGCCACAGCCAATTTTCATCTTCCTGTCCAATCAAGCATGCTCCTTCTGAAGTTTCGAGAGAGTATATAGATTTCTAGAAGTCCTCGATCCAGTAGCTATCAACTTCCCACTGTGTGCTTTTTTGACTTCACAGCCCTGCTTCTTAAAGATGACTTCATGACCTCTGTCACAGATTTGACTTACGCTCAGTAAGTTGTGCTTCAACCCAATCACAAACAGAACTTCTTTGGAATTGATCTTTCCATCACTTATCTTGACTGATCCTTTGCCAACTATCTTGGCTCCATCATTATTTCCAAACTTTACAGAGCCGCCTTCATATTTCTGTAATTTTTCAAATTTTTGTTTATCTCCTGTCATGTGACTGGAGCATCCACTATCCAATATCCATGGTGCCGATTTGTTCTGTGCTTTGAATGTTGTCTGAACAATCAAGGATTCCTTTTCTTCCTTGGGTCGCTCCTTTTCCTTCCACTCTGGTTTGGCTACAGTTTTGGTCACTTGTTTAGACTTTTCTTTGTCAGTAGCTTGTGCATGTTTTTCTGGGAATTTTTTGTTTTGCCTTAAACTGTTTGGTTGAGATCTTCTTCCCTGATATTTGTTTGCTGCATATGTGCTTCTATAGTTTCTTGCAATGTGTCCAAAGTTATGACAGTTATAGCATTCTACTGCATAATCCATCAAGGGTGAAAAGACATTTCTACTGGTGAAATTTCTTTGTCCTATATTATAAATGCAGTCTGAAATCTTATGACCGTAAGCATTGCATTTAAAACAATAACCAAAAAAGGAATGATTAAACCTGGGAGTTGGTCTTTGCCATTTTGTGGTGGGAGCCACAAATTTTCTTCTCCTTTGATGTGTAACTTTTATGAATCCCTCATTGTCAGCACTCTTCTCGTGCCTGGCACTGTTGCTTTCTTTTGCCTGATTCATTTTTCCTTGATCAACCTTGATCTTATCTTCTTTCTTTACTTGTTCTACAGTTATGGCCTTTGATCCACTTGACGATTCTCCTTCGACAAAGCCCAAGCCAAATTTGATGTCTGTAGACCTCTGACTATTTATAATCTTTTCAAGCTTCGTAGAACTTCTTTCAAGTTTGTGATAGCAACTCAATTTTTGATTCTTTTCTTCTAGCCGCATTCTTAAGACAACAATCTCTTCTTCCAGTTTGTTGCACTCATCTATTTTCATGGTTAATCGTACTTCGAGTTCTTCGAGACATTTTCTTAAATTCTTCCGTCTGTACTTTCAAAGTGTTTATTATGTCATTCGCATCCTCAAGCTTTCTTAAGACCTTTTTATTCTTTTTCCTTTCTGTACTCAACTCTTTAAGTGCGAGCAACCAACTCTCCTTCCGGATATACTTCAGCCTCATCCTTAATGTTTGTGTCACCTTCCTATTTTTCTTCTGTTTTTTCTTCTTCAAATGCCATGAACAGAGCTTCACCTGTTTCTTCTTCAGAATCTTCACCGAGCTATCTTCGGAAGAGTCGACATTCTTGGATATGAAACTTTTCTTTTTGAAGTTGCTTTTTCTAAAATTTGGTTTCTTCTTCCAGTCACTTCTTTCTTGGTGTGACCCTTCATTACTTTTGGTTTTCTCATTCATTGGACACTTAGCTGCAAAGTGACCGACCCCTCCACAATTGAAGCACTTAAACGGTAACTTTCCTCTATATTTTCCTTTTCCCTTTGTAAGTTTCCGAACAAAGTTAGCTTCCGTTTCATTCGATGTCTCTTCATCCTCAGATTCTTGTTCAGCTTTTATATTTTTGTGTGCTTTAAAAGTAGCTTCTCTGTCTATGGGCTTAGTTTGTCCTATTCTCATTTCGTATGCAGTCAAAGAACCATGCATCTCATCCATGCTAAAATTATTTAGATCTTTAGCCTCTTCTATTGCAGAAACTTTAGAATTAAATCTTTTGTGAAGAGTTCTAAGTACCTTTTTCACGACAACCGCATCTTTGATTTCTTCGTCGAGTCCTCTGATTGCATTAATGATTCCATTGACTCTCAGCATATAGCCCTCTATGTTCTCATCATCATTCATTTGTAATGCTTCGAACTGAGCTCGATGCGTTTGCAACTTGGCTTCCTTGATCTTGTTGTCTCCTTCATGGATGCTCTTCAGTTTGTCCCACATGTCTTTTGCCGATTTATAACTCATGACCCTTATCAGTTCACTGTCTACTAGCCCACACATTATGGCATTCTTTGCTTTGGAGTTATTCTCAAACTTTTTCTTCTCGGTAGTATCTGTTGGAGGAGTAGCGGGTATTGTGTATCCACTTTCTACTGACTCCCAAATGTCGTATCCCAACGCACTCAGATATGTCTGCATCCTGAGTTTCCAGAATGAGTAATTAGTTCCATCGAACAAAGGAGCTTTGTTGGATGAGAATCCTTCACCACCTGCCATTGTGTTCCTTCCAAGATCACCTTAGCTGATTAAGCTTGTTCAGGAACCTTTGCTCTGATACCAATTGATATTCTCACAATGACACTGAGAGGGGGGGTGAATCAATGTAGCTATTAAAATTCAAATCTACAACACTTAAATCTGAAGCAAAGAGAACTTAAAAATAGGTAAAGCAATTTTCACAAGAGAGCACACCACAACACACAATGTAACGAGGTTCACCAATTTGGCTACTCCTCAAAAATGACTGCTTGGACTCCAATCCAAATCCAGCCTTTGCAAAACACCAATTTTACAAACACTTTACCAAGCACCCACTGGAAGGAGCACCAACCCCTTATTTTTCTGCTGCAATAGATAGGAGCACCAACCCCTAATGCCAAGCACCAACTTGGACTGCAATTCTAAATTATTTCAATGACATAAAAATGCCTTCGCTATTTACATGACCCTGACTGGTCTGCAATTAATCAAACTCTGCATGCTCTCATGGCTCTGCTTATCTCTCTCTCGGCCCTCTTCTAACCCTCTTTACGCAGCAATTTCTCACTTACAGCAGCAACATAATTCTCCACACAACTGCCCTTTTATAACAATATTTCTCATTGAGACTCCTCGTCTTCTGTCACTTCTGTAATCCCGCATGCAGTCTATTAACATTCTCTTCTGCCACTTGTCAACTGTAACTACTTCTTTATGTAACTCCTTTTGTATATATAGAGTGGGCATTTCATTGAACACGTTACATGCAACATATACCTCTACCATGACTATTCGTCTTCTTTTCTGTGCATGCATGCATTTTTTGATTCTATTTATGCGACTGTTCGATTTCTCCTTCTTCGACCGTTCTTAAAATAGCTTGCATGAACTCTATCTGTAACTGCACCTATAACTATCGCACTGACTCCAGTTACCTCTTCTTATTTTGGCTGCATGCTTTTCCTCTACAACTGCCCCTTTACATTCTATCTACAGTTAACTGTCCGTAATCGTGTTATTGCGACCTGTCACAAAATCATGACACTTCTGTCTCTTTGTGCTCTTCTCGCATTTTACCCACGAAAACATGACATGTCATGATATCGTGACATTTTTTGCCTCCTTGTCACTTCCCTGCCTTTCGCCCATGAAAACGGAACATGTCACGAAATCGTGACACTTTCGCTGCCTTGTGCCTTTTCTATCTTTGGCCCATGAAAATGGAACATGTCGCAAAATCGTGACACTTTCTGCCTTCTCCTCTTTCTCTTCACTTTGGACCACTAAAATGGAACATGTCGCAAAATCGTGACACTTCATCCTTCTCCTTTTCTCTTCACTTTGGACCACGAAAATGAAGCATGTCACAAAATCGTGACACTTCATCCTTCTCCTTTTTCTCTTCGCTTCGGACCACGAAAATGAAGCATGTCACAAAATCATGACACTTCATCCTTCTCCTCTTTCTCTTCGCTTTGGACCACAAAAATGAAGCATGTCATGAAATCGTGACACCTTTTTCTATCGGACTCTCTCTCCTGCATTATGTCATGAAATCGTGACACTTTTCCTCCTTAGCGCTTTTCTTCTCATCGGATCACGAAAACCCGACATGTCACGAAATCGTGACACTTTTTCTCCTTAGCGCTTCCTCTTGCAAATTGTCATGAAATCGTGACACTTTTCTTTGCAAGCTCTTTCTCTCAAACATGTCATGAAATCATGACACATTTCTTTGCTTGTGCCTCCTTTCCAAACATGTCATGAAATCATGACAGTTTTCTTTGCCTGTGCCTTCTCTCCAAACATGTCATGAAATCATGACAGTTTTCTTTGCTTGCGCCTTCTTTCCAAACATGTCATGAAATCATGACAGTTTTTCTACTTGCCTTCTTCTCTGCCAACATGTCATGAAATCGTGACAGTTTTTCCACTTGGCTTCTTTGCCTCCAACATGTCATGAAATCGTGACAGTTTTCCAAAATTTTCTCTCTCCTCCGAGATGTCGCGAAATCGTGACAATTTTGCCAGCATTTTCTCTCTCCTCCGAGATGTCGCGAAATCGCGACAATTTTGACAGCATTTTCTCTCTCCTCCGATATGTCGCGAAATCGCGACAGAAAACATGTCGCGATATCGCGACAGTTTTCTTACTTGTCTTTTTCTTTGATTTTTTGAATCTGGGCCACTTCTGTCTTCTTGGAAATTCATTGTACATGTTCTGACTGACCTCTGAACTCCTGTCCACTGAATCAACTGCATCAACTGATCTATCTGTCTGTGTTGACAACAATGACAATACTTTTGCTGCACCTTGCTCAACTGAAGCCATCATCATTTGTCATGGGTTTTGACAATTTATATTTACTTTAAATATAATCAACCAACCAATAGTTTATTACTTTAGGATTCTTAGTCGATGTAAAAACTACAAATACATACCGTGAAATTTAAATCTATGACAAAATTAGTATATATTATATTACAAAATTTTGGTTGCTTATTCAACTATAACAAATTGGTTGAACTATATACGTATTTGCATAAGAACAAAGACCTACTTATAGATCTCTAATGCAAATATTTTACTTTAGGTAGTTAATCATATATGTACAAAGGTGTCAATTATAACAACCCACTAACTCAATCCAAGGGAGAGATATTTTTTCTTTTTAAAAGAAAACTCACAAAGTCCCAATATTTTCCAGCATTGTAAGACAACCACATTTTGAGTTTAATATCGTTGTAGATGACACACAAGTCGATATGAGTGGCCAACTTCCCGTAATTTTGGGGTTCACCTTCCTAAAACTCACCATCTAGAAAGGATGTCCTTAGTGGTCCTCTCACTTTTTCTATACCCTCACCAGTATAGGACAAATTGACCATGGCATAGAGATTATCCTTTAATACCCATAACACTTAAAGGGGGACACCTTTTCGCTAACCCTACATAAGTATATCTATGTAGTATTATTCTAGCATAATGCCTTAGTGTTTATTTACCACACCCCTGGGAGCTAACTAAGGCTATTACCACTCACCTAGTAATGAGCATGGTCACCTGAACCTCACCGTTCAAGGTGCCACCATTATACTATCTTGTGAATAATTCGATGGAATAATCCATCATTTATATTCCTAGACCTCACCGCTAGGAATATGTCCAAGCCTCACCACTTAGGACTACCCAAAAGCCTCATCACTTTGGTGACACTCGAACCTTACCATTCAAGGTGTATCATTCACAATAATCTGGTTATTGCATCACCGCAACTCCTCTCAAATTCACTAATACCTGGTTATTGCATCATCGCAACTCCTCCCAAGATTGGATACATCTTGACTCAAGGGTTTTCTAATATGGCTCTAGATTCATGCCCAAAAATCCTCATAAAAACCCAAGAGTCTAAACATTTAAATAAGAACATCTCTCTCAAGGAAATAAAGTGTTATTATGTGATCCCGGGAAGTGTGCACCACTTACACTACTTGCAATATTATATCAAATGGAAGAACACAAAGCAATATATATAACACGAAAATGACAAAATAAAGAAAGATATTTTATTATTAATTTATTTGCACAATCTCGGTTACATATTGGTCCCTCTAAGGGATACCCAGTTCGATACAATAAGATACAAGCAAAATAACGATGTAAAATAATATCCCCTTGCAAAGGGATGGTGCACTTCTGCAGGACTCCTGATCTCACACACAAACTTGTATGAGGGCTTACAAACGCCTCCTTCTCCTTATCTCACCTTGGAAGGATCTTATACACTGAAAGCCTTGGATCGGTCGTGTAAACCGTAACCTACGTGCATAGAAACAATAGAACACTATCAGTAGCATGGGCAGCCTCTCCAGAAGAGGATCTTATTAGCATATTTGATAAACATGATATATGAGCATGATAATATTAAAATGTAAGCACAAACTAAGTGATAAATGCATAGAAAACTTAGAAATACGATGTAAATGCATTAATGAAATCAGATCTAAGCCATAACTAATTAATGAATCAAAGCAATAATTAGATCTATGCTAGAACTAGGAAACTAATGTTTATAAACCCTAGGCTATGTTTGCAGACCACTGTCAATGACAATGGCCATGAAATGAAGTTCTTCTCCTCACGAACCAAGGGCTGTAGCACTAGATTCCTTGCTCCAATTGATGTTTAAGTATCATCTATTGTGTCTAGTACACTGATGGGCAGTGAAGAACAAGCGTATTTGAAAGCATGTGCATAGACGTAGCTCAACCGAACATCACTTTGTTGCTCCTCAAAGGGGACGTGGATTCACTCTCTGATTGGCCAAGGCTTTGCTACACAAAATTTTGATATTCGTGGATCATTTGCTTTGCTTGGGAGAGTCCATATGTAGACATCTTTGTTTTAGATCTGGATTTGAATCTTAGCTTCCTGGAGAAGCCAAAATCCAAATTTACATGCAACTTACCATCTTGGGGGGAAGCATCAGTTATAAATTGGCATTGAAGGGGCAGTTAGGAGGAACTCTGGGAGTTCCTCGTCAAAATCTACCTATAAGAAATGCAAGGTGTAGTCAGACTGCATGATCTGGACCCGTATTCATGACTAGACTGCACATAGTGCTAGCCATTGTTTAGAGCAATGGCTAGATGTGGTGGTCGCTCTACTTGAGAGCGACTAAGTCTGGATGGGCTAGAACTACCCTTTTTGAGTAGTTAGGACCACTACTAGCTCTTGGAAAGGTCCAATATGATTCATATGGTCTTTGAATGTGTCCATATGGGTAGTCTTCTAAACATGATACATTTTAGGTGTCTACAGATACTTATTTTTGGGATGCATTATGGGAAAACACAGCGCGGAGCAAAAATAGACCACCTAGGGCCACATTGTAGGGTGTGTGATGATCATTGATCTGATCAACATTGGATGACATAGTCATGATAAAGGGTGTGCATCCTATAATCATTGCTTCCAACAGGATGGAAGGCTTAAATTTGTGAAAGCTTGCACACGTCCATCAGGCAATCGGGTAGCTTCAGAGCTACTCTAGGTCTGAAAGGAGGAGAGTTACAAACTTTAATTGTCATGCCAGAAAAGGGTAAGCTTATGATATTTTTTGGCAATGATTCGTAATACAAATGAAATTTGACATGATCGAGTGATCTTTTGTTGATTTTTATTATGATTGTTGATATTATGACTACCCCCTCAAACGACGAGTCGATGAGGGAAGGACAATGAATAAAGCAACGAGTCACTTGACCAAGATGAATGATTTGGTCCTTTTTAGAGGTTTTCTTTGTTGTTATAGGGTAGGTCCCATCTCAGGTTTGATTTCAACCATTCTTAGGGAATCAAGCATGATAGTAATTCCATTTAAGCTTGTGTTGAATCACTATGTTCAATGACCTTCTAAAAAATATTATAGATGAAATGAGATGAATCCTCGTTCTCATGGGGCAGTCCGACCACCATGGCCTTCTTCGATATTGACATGAAGCATCTCAATTCTACCATAACTAATTTACCCCAAGTGGCCTTATGGTAATTTACTCATATTGTCGAATTGCATGGAGCACTAGTCGCTACAACCGCCAAGTGTATAGAGTAAATAACTGAATACGAGGCTCAATTGAGATTTTTGTTGTTATTTGATTTTTGTGTTAATTTAAATTTTATGATATTTTTTATTTTTGATATATTAATGCTAGGAGGTGCGGTGTTAAAGAGATTTTTTTTGGCTCTCCATCGCAGCGTGTGACACCCTCCCAGCTACTGCACGCGCATGTTATTTATATTATTTTTTATTTTGATTTATGTGATTTTTTTTGGTATTTGTGCACTTTTTGATTGTTTTGGACCGATAGGTATGCTTAATGGCCCATTTTGAGGTGCCTCATGGTAATAAATTGAGTGAATTTCTCTTCGTTTCGTAGCTGCTGTCAGGTCCAACGGTCCCTAATTACCATTTCGTAGCCGCTATCAGGTCCAACGACCAGAAACTGTGGGTCGTTGATGCCAATAGCGATCGAGGAAAAAATTGAAAATATAAAAGCAATTTCTAGGTTTTGACTTTTTATTATTCCAGTTGTCAATTGCACCTTTTGAGCTTTGAGGTGAGAGAAATTGATTGTGACCCGAGATGCTGCCGAAAATAGGTATCTCTCAAACCTTCGCTCTTTATTTGTTTTATTTGGTAAAATGAACCTCACTTAGTATCCAGTGAATGAACCACATTAAACCCATTGGCAACGAACCGAACCAATCAATAGGTCTAGTTTAGAGTTAATTTTAGTGGGTCTAGGCTAGTTTTAGGATTTTTCAATTTTTTTGCTTTTGTGGGATGATGGGGGATGTCGTTGGCATTCCGCCTCATGGCCACTGATGCTCAAAGCGGCCCCTAAATGGCCAAATAGGGGCCACTATCACCGTCAATGACCAGCCTGAATTCCAATGGCCAATTTTTTTATCATTGGCGGTTGGTCTCTATCGGCTTCAGCAGCCGTCGCGTGGCCTCAAGCGACTATGCGACCTTAGGCTTATTTTTGAAATTTTTGAATTTTTTAAAGGTTTTAATTGATTTTTTTGCAATTTTAAAGTATAGAATTTGATCTTTTTTGAATTTTTAGGTGCATTTAGTCATTGTTTTTGTAGCCTTAGGCTTATCTTAGATTATTTTGGATTTTTTTTTCTTTTTTATTTTAAGTGCATTTAATTTAGGCATTTACTTTGCACTCTCATATTTTGTCTGCGTGGGCTCGGGACCCTAAATTGCTCATGGATCTTCTACCTGACATGGATGACACAAACTAGAATTGGCTTGATGCTCACGGGCTCCAGTACATTACTAGGCTTCTAATGATCATGTCATATCAGGCCTACCTTAATGACTTAGCACATAGGTGGGACTCTAGGACTAACACCTTTCATCTCCCTACAGACGAGATGACCATCACACCGTAGGATGTCTACAGGGTCTTCCAGATCCCTTTTGATGGAGTCCCCATTGTTTCTTCCCCTACTGATGCCATAGATGCAATATTTTTGAGGGTCTTTGGAGCATATGCAACTACTGCGTTCTTTGATACCCAATATGGTGGGATTTTTATGGCTCGGTGTTACTGGGAGGATGTATTTTCTTGGAGATATGTCACTCTATTTATGGTTATATGTAATATGCTTTTACCAAAATGCTCCAGAGTGAGGTTCCCATGGAACATCTTGGCGATGGTTTAGGACTTGATTGATAGTGTGAAGCCTATCATCATGTCTTGGGGGAGTGCACTATTGTCTCAGTGCTATGATGAGCTCTATAGGATCCAATGGTGGGGATGAGTTAGCATTGCTTGCAGCCTACTCCTATAGATCTGGGGCTGGGAGCATATTAGGGTGGACTACCCAAGAGGATTACTATTGAGATTACTATCGTAGCTGATGTTTCTTAGTGCTACAGATCTAGGTAGCCCCAAGAGTGCAAGGAGCGCAAGAGTCGATTCCATGTATGGGAGCTTCCTCACTACACAACATCTCTGACTGGCCTGTAGGCCAAGGACATCATTTGGAGACCTTATCATGATTGCCCCACCTGGGTAGATATAGATAGATTCCTAGCTCGGACTCAGTGTGATCAATGGGTTATCGATCACAAGGATGGCATCAAGGAGTTCTTCCACTATTCTTAGGTACTTCGATAGTATGGCCTGTAGTAGGATGTACCCCTAAAGCCCATCTTATACAGGCAAATCACTATAGAGAGGGATCTTCTGCTACCTTGAGTTATAGTAGTTATAGAGGATGATGATCATCCAATAGTAGATGTTGGCATTGCATATGGTGGGGTCACAAATGCATATACCAAGTGATGGGTCACATGGCTTTGGCATGGTGGTAGAAACTTAGGTCGAGATAAAGATGATGCAGCTACTGAGGAGGATCCTAATGGGTATCGAGTGCAGGCTTGAATAGATTATTGGGGGTAGGCTATAGAGCAGCAGGTGGTTGAGGAGCAAATTGCTCCTAAGGAGGAGGAGTTAGCTCCAAAGGAGCATGAGTCTCCTATTTGAGCTCAACTACACCGTGTGGAGGCTAAGCTTTAGTCAGCTTAGATCCAGATCTTGTAGAGGGATTCTACCATTATTGGGCTTCAAGCACAGATTAGGAGCTTTGATGAGGAGAGGAACACCCTACAAACTCATATTGACTTGATATAAATCAAGATAGATCAGCTTACAACCAATAGGGGTATTACCCGAGGATAGATTATGCCAGTTATACCAACGTCTCAAGGACCTAGTGGAACAACGTCTCAGATGTCTACATGGACTCCTATCACAGGACTTAGATAAGCATACACAATACAATTCTTACATCCTTACACTAGAGTATGAGGTCAAGCTTGGGGGTGATCATCTACCAGACAGACCTACAGTAGGAGGGTCGCACAGGAGTGGGCGGAGCACATCAAGGCAGTCGTCAGTGCGACTGAGCCATAGGACTAGGACTCGAAAAGAGTATACTGTAGGGACTAGCTCCCACCACACTCATAGGGACAAAGCCGAGGGTGGAGGTGAGGCTAGAGGTGCAGGCACAGGTTGATGGCTCTGATTGTATTGGCTTTATTTTTTGAGTGTAAGGTCAGATGACCTACATAATTGTAGCCTACGAGTAATTTTGTACCCTTATGTACTTATTTGATAGATATGTATATATATATATATATATATATATATATATATATATATATATGATATCTATACTTTGAGACTCATTATGTGTATTTATATGTTTTTGCTTTTATGTTTATGTGATGCAGTATTATGATTTTATGCTATATGATGTGATGTATTGATTTAAATGCTCTAACTATGTGATGGATGGTTGCTTATATGGTATGATCTAGATGTATAGATGCATTATGGTTATGTATGCATAGATGGATGCAATGCTTATTGTTAAATGCATGTTTAATTTTGATCTATTTGTATGCATCTAACTTATGTTGCTATGATATGGTAAATGCAATATGTGTAATGCATTATATACATGATGATGATGTAATGTAAATGAACTTGTATGCTTAATCACTTAAAACATAAGGAATGCATGTGAAATGAATTCAACAATCTAATGGGTGACACCACAAAATGTAAAACCATCATGAATGTAACTGATAACTCTTATCATAAGAATTAATCAATTAAGCATCCAAATGTGAGATGAGATGATGTGATATGTATGTGTTTTCTTTATAAGCTTCTGTAAGTTAAAATAAATGTACCAAATAGTCAGTGGTTGTCTAAATACATTACTGATATTTATCCGATATCTGCCCCATTCTATGTACATCATTTAATGAATAAAACCTTCTAAATAAGGTGGATGAAGTGATTGATAACATGCTTTGTTGCTATTAGAGATTTTTGATGTTTTCCATGAGACTCAAAACACCCTAGTTACTCCATCAAAAGTTGTATCCTGACCATATAGGACTCCTAAAAGACAATTTTTGTTATGAAGACCTAGATACTCATTATCCCTGTGTGTGCAAATGAATATATTAGATAAAAATAAGCATACCCTGGTGCCAAGTAGGATTCATTCAGCCCATTTCTATATTTGGGATCCTCAAATGTTCATCCTGATCCTAAGTTGGACTCAGTTGGATTAGACCACTAGGCAATATAGGATACCTAAAGCTAGACCTTTTTGCAAATTACTTTGAGCTTACCCTAATGCTAGGTAGGATTCATGCAGCCCATTGTTGTATTAGGGATCACTCAAAAGCTTGTGGAGATCGATTATTCCAAGGATTCAAGCTTTTCATCCCCTTCTTTTCTTTACATTTATTTGGGATATTTGCTCATGCTTAGTGATGAAAATAATTGTTTATTTATATTTATATTTTCTTTTGAGCAAGGTATTTTTGTAGTGATGATAATAACTATTTATTTTGCTTTTGAATTTTGCTTTGTTCAGGGATTTTTTCTTGTTTTGATAAAATAAAGGGATTTCTTTGGGTAGGGGGGAGCTTGTCCTTTTTCCAATGATCAAAATCCTAGACCATGCGCATCACAAGGTGGGAAAGTAGAAACCTTTCACTTAGGATACCTAGTACCACTTTGTAGCATTCATATTTTCCTTGTTTCAACTAGGATTTTAATGTTTTGATTAGTGATAGGATTCTGAGATATACCAGGTGCTATCAAAACTAGACCTCATCTTCTACTAGTGAAGACAACTTTCTACAAAGTCTGATAAAATCACTAGGTATGGTTGAGTGACCGGAAAACCCTAGTATATTCCTTATAGCAACATGGAGGGGTTGTGTTGAAAAACATAGTTACACACATGGGTTATGGATGATGATGCATGATTGAGGTACAAACATGGTGTCATTTGTAATATTGTGAACATGACCTATCCTAATGCAAGTGCAACAAATGGAAATACCTATATGCAATGCAACTAATGGATGTAAATACGGAATGCAAATGTTTTTTTGTATTTTTTATTCTTTCAATTGTTTTTGAGTTTTGATTATTTTGAATGTTTATGAACTTTTTTACTTTAAACTATTTATGTGCTTTTATGTTTTGCTTTTGACCAAAGGGCTTATGGTGCCTTTGGGGATTTTTGTGATGTGACCAAAGGGCTTCAAGATGCCTTTGGGGCTTTTGTGAGTTTGACCAAAGGGCTTTAAGATGCCTTTGGGGCTTTTTGTGAGGTGACCAAAGGTGTTATGCTACCCTTGGAGCCTTTTGTGATTTGACCAAAGGGTTTTAAGATGCCTTTGGAGCCTTTTGTGATTTTACCAAAGGGCTTTAAGATGCCTTTGGAGCCTTTTGTGATTTTACCAAAGGGCTTTAAGATGCCTTTGGAGCCTTTTGTGATTTGACCAAAGGGCTTTAAGATGCCTTTGGATCCTTTTGTGATTTTACCAAAGGGCTTTAAGATGCCTTTGAAGCCTTTTGTTTTTATGATTTTCTATTGCTTTTATGATTTTGAAATTTATGAATGTCTTTTATATTTTTTTGATTTATTTGAATGTTTTTGGTGTTTTTTTGTGCTTAGGTGTAAAACACCCTTAGATGAATAATGTTGAGAGGCTCTAGCTCCTCAACACCTTCTAGCGATGTCAGGCGATATGCCCTAGGTCCAATCTTCTCGAAGATGATATAAGGACCTATCGAATTGGCCACAAAATTGTCTCACATATGCAGGGGTAGATTTGAGTTCTGTTGGTTTTCTTTAAGCATAATATCCCCAAACTTAAAGTCTCTTAGGTGGACTTTATTGTTATAAGCTCGTGTTAGATGATCCTGGTAGATTTAAATATTCTCAAGAGCATTTATACGACATTCATCCAAAAGGGTCAACTAATTAAGGCAAGCTTGTCGCACAGTGTCGTCATTGATGAACTCTTTTGCAATGTTGGAATTTCCAACTCTAATGGCATAATGGCCTCAGTGCCATATACAAGAAAAAATGAGGTTGCCCTAGTGGGTGTCTGCACGCTAGTCCTGTAAGCCCATAATGCAAGGGGTAATTGCAGATGCCAATCCTTATATTTTCTTTCACTGTCTTCTTTAAGATGGATACTATTGTCTTGTTTGAGGCTTCTGCTTGCCCATTTTCCTGTGGATAGTATGGTGTCGCAAAACTATGTTGAATTTTGTATTTTATCATTAAAGCTTGCACATTTTTATTTTTGAATGATGGACCATTATCCGAGATTATCTTGAAGGGGACCCCAAAATGATAGATGATATTGTGAATTATGAACTCCGCAATTCATGGTCCAATTGTCAACGTTAGGGGAACCACTTCCATCCATTTGATGAATTACTCAGTGGTTGTTAAGATAAATGTGTGTCAACCTGAGGATGGGGGAGAGATATTTCCAATTAGATCGAAACCCCACTGAGCAAATGGTCAAGTCGCCTGAATGGGCTGTAAGGCCCGAGATTGCAGGTGTGTCAAATTTGCATGATATTGATATTTAACACATTTCTTGACATACTCACAACAATCCTTTTCCATGGTGGGCTAGTAATAACCCATTCGAAGGATGCGCTTGACAATGGCCATGTCACTGAAGTGACCACTGCATGTGTCGTCATGAGCTTGTGAAATCACCCAAGTTGATTCTTGGGGCTCTAAGCAATGAAGGAAGACTCCATCGTAGCTTCGATGATACAATATACCTCCTAGTAAGACATATCTTGTCACTTTATATTTGAATGCTCATCTTTCAGCATGCGACAGTCCCTGTGGGACAATTCCAAGTCTCAGGAATTCTTGTAACTGGGATAACCAGTCCTGAAAAGCTGCAACCTTAACAGATAAGATGACTTGTTCCTCCTATGATTCGATGTGCACAAATGCATATTGAGAAACAACCTTGTGGTGAATGATGGTACCATTCTTCGTAGGACCCTACGAGATCAAGGACCCCCAAGGTACCTTATTTAAAAAGTCTTTGGCTTTACAAAATCATTCATGGTCTGGTTCTATATGAATCATGTTGATCGATTCTTTGTTATCAAAAGCCTCATGTTGCATCACTGAGTGCAAGAGCATTTTCACATGAATGGTAGTGAAATCAGTAGATGGATTCTAAGGGATCAAGGATCCCAATTATGCCATGGTGTCTATGAATCTATTTTATGAACGAGGGATTGCATCAATATCCTACCATTCTAGTTGGGCTAGATAGGTGTCAACAAGCTCCTTGTAAGCTTTCAATATTGGATCCTTGCATTGAAATAGTCCCTTGACTTGGTTGCCTATGAGGAGGGATTCATCAAAGATATTCAGCCTCTTGATATTCATAGCAATAGTTGTTTGGAGACCCAAGATTAGGACCTCATATTCGGTGTTGTTATTAGTGTAAGGAAAGTCTAGTTTAAATTACAAGGGCATTAGAGCACCTTGTGGCATGAAAAATACAATCCCTACACCACCTCCTTGCTCACACTTCAAACCATCAAAGAACAAAGTCATGTCAACTTCGTTTTTAGGTTCTTCGGGTTCGAGTGCTTCTAATAATACGAATACTGCATCATCAAGAAGTTCTATGGTGAGGGGTCTACTGTTTTGAAGAGGCACCTTAGCCAGCTGATCAGCTATGACTTATTCCTTGATGGACTTCTGGCTTATGAATTCCAAGTCGAATTCTATCAATAGCATTATTCACTTTGTAGTATGTGTATTATGATATGTCTTGCTCATCATATACTGTAAAGGATTTTGTTTGGATATTACATACGTCGTATGGCTCAGCATGTAGTGGTGCAATTTCTTGGTTGCAAAGACCACTTCTAGGCACAACTTTTCTACGTATGCATATCCTATATCATAGCTCACAAAGGTGTGACTGATGTAATATATTACTTGTTCTTTATCTTGCGTGTTCTTTTGAGCCAACATGGTGCCCAAAGAAAAATCGGTAACAGATATATATAGTAGGAATGACACATCTGGCCTTGGTGAAGCTAGGATTGGCAGTTTTTCTAGGTACTTCTTGATTTCATAAAGGCTTGCTGAAATTCTTCATCCCATTGGAATTGGACACCCTTGTGTAGTAGTCGATTCATGGGTCGATATTTATCTGATAGTTGTGTGATGAATCGCTTTATGGATGCTACTTTGCCTTGTAATCTTCTCAGCTCTTTGATGTTAGTGGGCAGGGCCATTTCCAGGATAGCCTTTATCTTTATTGGGTCTACATTGATGCCTCATTTAGAAACGATGAATTCAAAAAGTTTTCCAAAGGTTACGCCAAAGATGCATTTCTTGGGATTGAACCTAACATTGTGCTCAATCAGGCGATCGAAGACCTTTTTGAGGATCTCAGCATGCTCTTCACGCAGCAATGACTTGGCCAGTAAGTCATCGATGTAGTCTTCTAATATCTTGTGCATGTAGTCATGGAAAATGTATGTCATAGCCCACTGATATGTAGCACTAGCATTTTTAAGACCAAATAGCATTACTTTGTAGCAGACTATTCCCCATGGAGTGGTGAATGTTGTTTTATATTGGTCTTCAGGTTTAATCCAAATCTGATTATAACCAGAAAACCATCCATTAGGGAGAGCATCTCATGACCTATAGTTGCGTCTACAAGAGCATCTATGTTTGGCAATGGGAATGAATCCTTAGGTGTTGCCTTATTAAGATCCCTAAAATATATGCAAATGTAGATTCTTCCATCATGTTTTTCTATGGGCACCATGTTTGATACCCATTCTAGATAGTCGATGGGAACAATAAAGACTACATCCAATAGTTTCTGCAACTCGTTCTTTACCATTAAAATGATGGTTGGATGTATCTTTCTAAGCTTTTACTTGACCAGTTTTTTTGCGGGGTCTAGAAAAATGTTGTGGACAACCAACTTCAGATCTAGTCTCGACATATCCTTGTAGGTCCAAGCAAAGAGACTTGGTCTCTCTTTTAATAGAGGAATAATGATGGCATGTTCTTCTAGAAAAATGCTTTCTCTGAACTTGACTTTCTTTGGATTAGAAGGCTCATCGTTGATGTCCACTTTGAAAGTCTCCTCTATTGCCATATCTGACCCCTTCTCAATATGGTGAGGAGTGGGGATTAAATGGATGTCATTTACCGGGTTTAAAGGTTCCACTGAATCATGGTCAAAACCAACGTGATAGACATCATGTGTGCAACCTGGTGTAAAATGGAATGGTTGTAGCATCTCTTCATTAGGTAAGAAATCTTCAGGCTCTAGGGGTGAATCAGTGTGATCCCAATCAATAGCATCTAATTTTATACACAATGGCTTCGTAGTATCTACTGGGTTGTGAAGTGGAGTGGTCAAATCAATGGAGATCATGTTGATGGATGGGATGAAATCTCCAGGACCACATGGGTGAAATTTTTAATTAATGATTTACCTTCCATACCCAAGATGTGGCTCTAGGGGTATGGGGATATCAGGATCTGGTCTATGAATAGATGAGATGATGGGATCGTTAGGTTGCAACAGCTCTCTAATTATTGGTGTATCGAGGAATACCATGCGATAGATGACATCTAGATTTTCTAGTCTTCCCAGGAAGTGAAGGCCAGGATCTATGGTGTGAAGTATCGCCTCTCTCTCAATAAGTTGATTGACTTGATGTAAGTAACGAGGCCCAAGATAAGCCATTTTGGTCTCGTCCTCAAATTCATCATCACTTATGAAGAAACCCTCATTTTTGCCTACTGGAATTGGGCGGTGACTTGCATTTTTATGCCTAAGATAGGCCATCTCAATCTCATCTTCATAATCATCGTTGCTTATGAAGAATATATTGGAATTTATTGTTGGCCCTATAATTTGACATGCATATCTCAGGAAGGCCATATTAGTTGAGTCCTTCGAATCATAGCCACTATTGTCCAAAATGTATCCACTCTCTACGTGGCTAGACCAAGCAAGGTTTTGCTAAGTATTGAGGCCCATGATAAGCCAAATCGGTCTCATCTTCATCCTCACTTGAGACATAATCATTTTCCTCTTGCTCATATCCATGAATTGGCTCATCCTCCCATAGGATGGTTCCTGATGGGCTCACTTCAAGAGAGGAATCATGGTGATACTCATCAGGTGGTTCGATATTGACCATAGACACCCATCCGTTACCCAAGTAGTTTTTGCTAGGGGGTTGATATGGATTCTAGTCAATGTCTTCCCTGAACCCTAAGCTTAGCCGATCTAGGATTGCTACCAAATAATCATCGTGGCTCTGTAGTTGATACCCTAAACCCCACCTAGCAGTAGGCAATTGGTACTATAGCTAGAATGGAAGCCAATGCCCTTGCTCGTACAGACCTAAGCCATAGCCATGCCAATGACATTGTTCAAAGTACCTTAGAGCAAAATTCAAATTTGATAAGTAATGAACATCCATGGTGAATGGTTCATCCACATCCTCTTCAATATTAGAAGCAGTATTGGCACAATACAAACCGGCATAGATGAAGTTGGTTTAGTTAGGGGGAACCCCTAACGGAACTACTATCCCTACTAGAAAATTTGGGACTCTTGGTCATCCCATGTCTTGCACAAACTCAATAATAGGCGTGAAAGTCACGTTCTGCATAAGATATTCATCTAACCTTGTGTTGGCTAAGTGAACTGTCACCTATGGTGCAGACGATGTTGTTTATGAATCAGGCAAGTTAGGTTGAGGTACCTCCTTGGCTATGTCCTGGGAATCTTCCTCCTCTATGGGATTTGGAATTTCTGTAGCTGCTATAGTTGGAAGTTCCTTAGGTCCTTCCTCCACTAGGGGTTCTTTCAGCTTTTGACTATATTTTACTTTAGATGTTGAAGGCTTCTCAGAAGCGTCTGTAGTCTTAGATGCAGGAGGTGGTGCCAATGTGGATGAGTCACCTGGCATTGATTTGCTCTTATTTTCTGGTTGCATGGTCAAGGATAAAGGCTTTATGTATAGATGTGTTGATGGAAGGACAAATTCTCTCGATAAGTCGACCTAAATCATGTATTTAAATGGATCTTCATAGGATGGAACCACATGAACTTATCCCTCATGCACATACTTGATGCATTAGTGCAAGATTGAGGGAACACACTACATATCCCTTATCCAGGGATGCCCTAGGAGGATGGTGTATTGCATTAACCCCTCTAATACATGACACATCATGGGGATGGTCTTTTTCCCTACTTGAATAGGTAGAATGATTGTACCCACTGTGGAGCATAGCACATCATTGAAATATCTCAATGTATAGGAGTTTGGGACAATGTTAGACTTAGGGATTTTCAAATGCCCTATAGCCTTTGTTGTGATAATATTGATCGACGAGCCCATGTCGATTAGAATCTGCTTTAAGGGCATGTTATTGATTGACGTGATGATATGAAAATGTGGTTCTGCTATGGTAGTAGGTACTACCTTGATTTCATGATAGTAGAAATGGATCACAGGATCTTGGCACTACTACGCTTGCCCCATAAAGTGTGTGAACGCATCTGGGTTCTGGGGCTGGAGATCAATAAATCTCAAAATATCCATTAAAGTCTCCCTGTTCCTAGGAGACTATTGTATGAGCTCATAAATTGACAACTTGGTCAGATTCGTTTGTAGGTTTTGTTCCAGTCTACTCCAAAAAATTACCATAGGTCACGCTGGCAGACCTGGAGGATTGTTTTGCACATATCTCTACCAAGGTGCAGTCGGGATATGAATAGGAGCTGCTAGAGTCTCTGGTTGACCACATCACCAACTCCTAGTTTCCACATTGACTATCTCAACCATTCCAATGCATCCTTGAGTAGGCAGCTCAACTCGAACTTGGTTGACGTGGGCACCCTGATCTCTAGGGGTCTCATGATTTGGCAATGGGTTTCTGAATATACCCATGTCTCTATTATCGGGTGCTAATGGGTTGTCAACTTTTAGCTCACCCTTCTAAATCATGTTTTGCACAAAATTCTTGAATATGATACATGTTTCGATGGCATGCCCCTGTATTCTATGATATGGGCAGTATTGATCTTCCCTATATCCCTTGGTCTTGGGATGATTAGGGTCAAGAAGTTGTGCATCAGAAAATCTGATTCTCTATGCCTCGCTTAATTGATTAAATATCAATTGCATTGATTTAGATAGAGGTGTGACATAGCGAGGTGGTCAACACTCCTTGTTTTAGCCTTGGTTGTTCTTTGGGTCATAATTACTAGTGGGGGTGAGTTTGATAGTTCTGCAGTTGTTGGTCATTACCTCCCTTTGGCGTGCTTAAAAAAACTTGGTTGACTTGAGAAAGATTGGCCTGCTTTTGATGATTCTTGTTATGGTTGACATTATTCCACTCCTTGTTTTAGAGCTTGAGGTCTCCTTCGTCAACCTTTATGTCCTTTATAAGCTTGGATTGAGCCAAGGCTTCTTCGAATGATTCATACTACTGCAATTGCAATAGCAACGAGATGTGTTTGGCTCAGCTCTTTGTGAACATTCGGGTGAGCTCTTCAGTGGGAATGGAGAATGGTAGTTTCACCATGATTTTCCTCCATCTATTCCCATAGTCCATAACTGGCTCATTGTTATATTGCTTTAAGTTCACCAGATCGGACAATTTTACCTTCTTGATGTCGAAGGAGAAGCATTCCAAAAATACATTCACTAGTTGCTCAAAGCTATGATGTTGTGCTTGGGCAATTGGTTGAACCATTGAGTTGCGGTGCCCAATAACATCATGATGAACGTTCTTAGAATTAGGGAATCATTTTGCTCAAGCTGGAAGCACGCGTTCATGAAATTTTTCATGTGTTTTTGAGCGTCTTTCTCTCCTTTAAACTTGTCTAGCCTAGGCATCTCAAAACTACCTAGGGTATGCAGGACTCGGTACTGAGGGACACAAAGGTTGGTTGTGTATTTTTCTCAAAGTTAGCTTTTGCCCAACCGTGTCCTACTTCTTGAGAGATTTGACGCTCTCAACAAGTATTTGGTATACCTTCAAAGAAATAATCTCTTGTTCTTGAAGGTTCACCTGCGCTGGTAAGGGAGGTAATCCGATGTTTGCCCGATTTGGACATATGTATTCATCTCCCATAACCACAGATGGAGGTTTAAGATATGTTTATTCCTAATATTCCATCTTTGCTTGTTCCTCATTAAGTTGTGTCTGTTCAGGATCCAAACATTGTTGATGTTGCATGCCATGGTGAGTGCACTCATCCCTTTATCTGGTGCATCTCTCATGCTGAGAATCGATACATCTATCATGTTGGTATTGTTCACCATCGACGTGTAAGTTGGCTCGAGCCAGCCTATCGTCTTGCTCCTTGTTCTCAGCCCTTTCCTCTCTCAAGCATTTCTCATGAAGGTGCAGACACCTTTTCCTTTGTTCTTCTTTCTTGATAGTTTCCACACGCTCTCACTCGACGCGCAGTGCTTCTTCTAACCTATGTATGCAGTCGGATTGACCTGCTACTAAAGGTTCATGCCTCTCTAACTTCGTGCAAGGATTTCTAATGGATATACCTCTCGAAGGGGACCTTGCTATGTTATTGTTCTTGTCCACCAAGGTGACTTGTTCTATGTATTGTGTTTTGTGTTGTGTACCCCCATGGTCGAAGGTAGTGTATGTGCTACGAGACTGCTTTGAAGCCTCCCCTAGTTCATTGGTGTGCCTAGTAGTTATGCTATGTGAACTTCCTAAAGCAGAATGTGTGGTAGCAATGCTTCTTGGAGCTAGTCTCGAGGGAAATTGATCCATCTCATCAAGTTGTTTGATCCTCCACGATCGATCCTATGGATTCCCATTAGAACCAATGAGCTCATAATCTAGGGGTATCCTCCCATCTATAGGGAGGCTATAGGATGTCTTGGTTCTACGATTGGGTGTAACTCTAATGTCTTACCCCTCAGTGGGCTGATCTATCCTAAGTGTATTATGTGAAGTTTGGGGTCTTGCAGCCCCTACATGCCTATGTGATGATGGAGGTCTTGATGCCTCCTCATGTCTATGTGATGATGGAGGACTTGAGGCCTCCGCATGTCTATGTATTGATGGAGGCCTTGAGGCCTCTGCATGTCTGCATGAACTTCTATTTTCAATTTGAATGCTAAAAAAATAAAATTTTAAAGCTTTTTAAATAGAAAATAAAATAATTTTTAAAAAAAATAAATAAAATTTAAAAAATAAAAAAATAAAAAATTAAAAAAATTAAAAAAAAAAAAAAATAAAAAAAAAAATTAAAAAAAATATAAATAATAAAAAAAAAAATTTTATTTTACCGCCGGGGCCCCCATTAAAAATTTAAAATTAAAAAATTAATTACTTTACCTCTCCAAATATTAAAAAAAAATGTGCTACTCAAGATTTTCGCTTGTTTTTCTCACAGAGGGCCCCTCCGCGACGATCCACCCAACCCAACCCCCCCCCCCCCTACCACCTCGACCAACACACGCAGGGGGTTCTTCGTTCTCTCGCCACCGCCCGCGAGCGACCACAAAAAAAAAGGTAAAAACACCCCTTTATTACACCCCCCATAACGGTAAAAAAGCCCCATTAGAGAACGATAAAACTTAAAAAAAAATACTTCAAAAAAAAAATTTTACTTTTTATGAAGCCTAAAAAAAAAGAGGAAATGGTGTTTTGCACCTAGTATAGTCAATTTTTAAGAAAAGGTGTTGAGTATAATAAAGAATGCACCTGTATTTTTTTGAAATATCCCCCCTTTCTCTTTACAATTTTGCAAAAAAATAGAATCACAAGATATGACTTCTATCCCCCCTTAATTTTTACAAAATTGAAAAATGCGAGCACTCCTTTCAAGACAAGTCGACACACGACTTGGATTTTGTTTTCAAAACTCAAAAATAGGTGGTGCATTAGGAACAAAAGGTTCACGAATCCTCATGGGACCATAGCTTCTGTCCAACCCCTTCCATGGATCAGTATAGATAATTCAGTGAGGAATGGTTCTACGATATTCAAGAAGCATACGACGAAAATGAGATCGTGTTGTTTGCCTTCGTAATTCTTTTCTCTTTCTTATGATTCTTTGTCGACGAAGAGCTTTCCTTACCCAAGACTTGATCTTCATGAAAACTTGAAGAGTTAGGAGCAATAAAGGAAATTTTGATGAAAATTTGATAATTAGAGCAACAAAATGTCTTCTATACTTTGTCTCTTTATCCCCACATTTGGAGAAAACTAAAGAAAGACAATTGCTTAGTTGTATAAAAAAATTGGAACTTCTATTTTCAATTTGAATGCTAAAAAAAATAATTTTTTAAAGCTTTTTAAATAGAAAATAACATAATTTTTGTAATAAAAATATCAATTTAATAGTTTTAAAAAATTGATACAATTTATTTTGCAAAAAAAATGAAAAAATTCTAAAAATAATAATAATTTTAATTAAGCATACAAATTAAAAAATTAAACTTTAGTTTGCCAAAATTTAAAAAAAAAATTACATACAAAATTATTTCCCTTTGTAAATCGACGAGCGGGGGAGTTGAACCTGCAACCCGATCTGGTCTAAGAAATCCACCTTGGCCAACCAACCAAGCGCCGAGCATGGTTATCAGGCCTTGGCGCCTGAGTGTTGAAGAAACCTTCGGGCTTCTTTGAGGACTGTATGGGAATCATCCCACATGCATCCAAAAATCAGATGCAAAGGCTTTTAGAGGCCTTGGTGAGCTTATCGCTTGTGATTGCCCTCAGGCAATTGAGTATGGACCCTCCTTTTGTCAGCATCCACATGGCACGGCAAGGGGGTCCAAGTCAAGTCTCGTCAGTCCAATGGTTGTTTGCCACATCAAGTCTGCATCGTCTAGTGGTTGTCTTCCATGTCAGGTCTGCGTCGTCCAGTGGGTCCAGTCAGCGACCAGGTGGCACATGGCTAGAGTGCCACGTGTCTCCTAGGCAGCAAGTCATGTCAACGCACCTCGAGGTGAATGTAGGTCGGCGGTGATAGGTCAACACCTCCTCGGGGTGAGTGCAAGCCTATCAGGATCTAGTCAATACTACCTTAGGATACATGTTGCGAGAAACATGAGGGCGCTTCTGCCCTCTAGGCATTCCCATTGGTAGACTTGGTATGCGGGCTCGTAGAGAGGATTGTTGGTGGGGAGTAAAATCCTCGGTGGTCTTGATCCGTTATGGGGAAAAGAACCTCGTAGGTGGCGATCACTACCAGGGGTCAAATTATCCCAACGTCGAGATCTGTGCCCTATGTTGCGGGCCTTTCTGCCCTCTCGCGTCACATCCTACGGGGTTTCCATCCGAGGTGGGGCGACAATTAGGATGCAGAAGATAATCAAACAATAGGGAGAATTAAAAACATTAGGAGCATAAAATGGAAATTAATTAGAGGTCACCCATGGTGCCAAAATTCCAACGCTCCCTGCTAAACTCTCTTGCTCCAGCTCTGGTACCAATGTGACCAAGAGATCATAGTTTGATTAATCAAATGATAAATTGCATTAACCATATAGTTTAGGAACTATAGTTTAAATAGGATACAAAATAGCATATAAAACAATAATGCTGAAATCATGCTAACCAACGCGTCATAGGAGGTAGAGTGTTTGGTTTATGATTCTTAACCTAGGATATTTAGGAATTACCATTATATATTTAAGACACTAAATATCTACATGGTAGAAAGTAGAAAAGTAAATGTAATAATCTACCTATGTAGTATAATGCAATATACTACCTATTTTACCTAGTGGAGTAAAAGGGTAAATATCCCAAAGAAAGGATATTACTCTAACATCCCCCCTTATTACATTATTTGGGTAATACATCTACATCCTCCTATACAACAATATTTGGGTAAAGTATATAACTATCCCAATACAGTGAAAAAGATGTTTGATCTACTGGTTCTTGCTTTGTTACAATGCTCTAGCTGCTCCTAAGCAAAAAATGGGTCATTCCTCACTTTATCTTCACATCAATGAATGTCCTTATTGTAATCTTGTCATCCAACCGAATTGCATGGGTAACCAACCGCTGTAATCGCTAGGTGTAGTAGAATAGATCACTTCATACGAGGTTCATTCAAGTACAATATGAGTTTGCAAAAGATAAGGTAGCTAAGGTGTTGGTCGTTGCCAAAAATGCACCCTTATAAGTTCCCCCTTATTTTTGCAAAACATGTAATTAATTTTTGAAAGAAGTATGACTAAGGTGTCGGTCGCTGCCGAAAATGCACCCTTATAAGTCTTCTTCTCTTTTTTACAAAAAATTGTGAAGAAAAAGAAACGTATATCCCCTCTAAATAGCAAAAATATGTGCAACTCAAGAGTTTTGTGAAGGATTTTTACAAAGATTGCCTCCTAGGCAATTTTACACCAAAAAATTCCCTCCTTTTGTTACAAGAACTTCAAACAATGAGAGTTTGCTATTTTATGAAGCCTAAAAGAGGTACAAACACCCCTTTATTACAAGTACTTCAAACAAAAACTTATGCTATTTATGAAGCCTAAAAAAAAGAGGAAATGGTGTTTTGCTCAAGGTGACAAATGTGTTTTCCTTCTACAATACTATTTTAGCAATAAGCACTTTGTGTGCTTTTTCTGAACCAAAATCAGAATCGGAACTAGACACTTCACTAGCAATATTGCCTTTGTTTTGCTTTTGTGTTGTGTCTTTGTATTTCTTGTTTTGCTTGTTTTTGAACCAACACCGATTGGTGTCATGGTTGTCCTTTTTACAATATGAGCAAAACCTCTTTTGAGATTGCTTTCCCTTACCCTTTGAGGATGATCCTCCCTTTTGAAAGTTTCCTTTCTTCTTATCACCCTTATTGTTTGAATAAAGTGCATTTTTTGACACTTCATCATTTTGGAGTTGATTTGCTTCCTCAATTTGAAGAAAATTGACTAACTCCACAAAGGTGACAACTCTTTGTGAAACATTAAGGGATGTAATCAACATTTTGTAGGTTTTGAGAAGAGCTCTCAAAATTACTCAAGTCAAAATGGTGTCTTCAACTTTGGCCCCTAAAGCATTAAGTTTAGATCGATCTGCCACTCTCCAGAGGAATAGTTCTACTTGATTCACCTGACTTCATATGGAGTGTATGAAGTTGTGTTTGAAGGTTTAGAATAGTTGATTTATTTTTACCTTCAAAAATGGTACTAAGAGCATCCCATGCCTCTTTACTAGTTTTAGCTTCACTTATGTGAGGATAGATCTCATCAGTAGTTGCTAGGAGTATTAACATGAGAAGACGATTGTTCTTTTTTTCCCATGATTTTTGATCTACTCCTGCTGTTGCAGGTCTTGATTCAATGCCATCAACTAAATCCCACATGTCCTCTACAGTCAAGATGGCTTTCATCTTAGTTTTCCATGCTGAATAGTTAGGACCTTTTAGCAATTGTGTATCACTTAAGTATTTATTGATAATTTCCATGATGAAGGTCCTACAATTTGTACTAAGATGGTCTTTCTTTCAGTATACCCTCAAAAGAGTATATGGAAGAATTTAATTTTCTCTTTAAGATATTTAATGACACCTACCTTAACACCTTTAACAAGGGATGAAAAGTTTGAGGAATTTTAAGCCAAATAAATAGAGCAAATTAAAGGGGTAGGTTTTTGAAAACTTTTGATTTTGCTCTCTAGGATATTTAATGGCACCTACCTTAACACCCTTCAAGAAGGATGGAAATTTTGAGGAAATTAAGCCAAACAAAGAGAGTGAATCAAGGTGTTTGAATTTTGACCTTTGATGGGGAGTAAAAATTGACTTGTTTAACTTGTGCAAAGTGTAGAATGATTTAGTGAAGTTTGGGTTTTTGAAATGCTCTTCAATGTTTATGATTGTTTAATTGCAAAAACATGATGGTTAGTGTAATAATCAAAAAGAGAGCAACCCAAATTTTTATCACTATAGGTGTCGGATGCAACCGAAAATGCACCTAGTATAGTCAATTTTTAAGAAAAGGTGTTGAGTATAATAAAGAATGCACCTATATTTTTTTGAAATATCCCCCCTTTCTCTTTACAATTTTGCAAAAAAATAGAATCACAAGATATGACTTATATCCCCCTTAATTTTTACAAAATTGAAAAATGCGAGCACTCCTTTCAAGACAAGTGCACCCTACAGTCGACACACGACTTGGATTTTGTTTTCAACACTCAAAAATAGGTGGTGCATTAGGATCAAAAGGTTCACGAATCCTCATGGGACCATAGCTTCTGTCCAACCCCTTCCATGGATCAGTATAGATAATTGAGTGAGGAATGGTTCTACGATATTCATGAAGCATACGACGAAAATGAGATCGTGTTGTTTGCCTTCGTAATTCGTTTCTCTTTCTTATGATTCTTTGTCGACGAAGAGCTTTCCTTACCCAAGACTTGATCTTCATGAAAACTTGAAGAGTTAGGAGCAATAAAGGAAATTTTGATGAAAATTTGATAATTAGAGCAACAAAATGTCTTCTATACTTTGTCTCTTTATCCCCACATTTGGAGAAAACTAAAGAAAGACAATTGCTTAGTTGCATAAAAAAAATTGGCACTTCTATTTTCAATTTGAATGCTAAAAAAAATAAAATTTTAAAGCTTTTTAAATAGAAAATAACATAATTTTTGTAATAAAAATATCAATTTAATAGTTTAAAAAAATTGATACAATTTATTTTGCAAAAAAAATGAAAAAATTCTAAAAAAAATAATTATTTTTAATTAAGCATAAAAATTAAAAAATTAAACTTTAGTTTGCCAAAATTTAAAAAAAAAATTACATACAAAATTATTTCCCTTTGTAAATCGACGAGCGGGGGAGTTGAACCTGCAACCCGATCTGGTCTAAGAAATCCACCTTGGCCAACCAACCAAGCGCCGAGCATGGTTATCAGGCCTTGGCGCCTGAGTGTTGAAGAAGCCTTCGGGCTTCTTTGAGGACTCTATGGGAATCATCCCACATGCATCCAAAAATCGGATGCAAAGGCTTTTAGAGGCCTTGGTGAGCTTATCGCTTGTGATTGCCCTCAGGCAATTGAGTATGGACCCTCCTTTTGTCAGAAACATGAGGGCGCTTCTGCCCTCTAGGCATTCCTGTTGGCAGTCTTGGTATGCAGGCTCATAGAGAGGATTGTTGGTAGGGATTAAAATCCTCGGTGGTCATGATCCATGATGGGAGAAAAGAACCCCGTAGGTGGCGATCACCACCGACGGTCAAATTATCCCAACGTCAGGATCTGTGCGGGCCTTCCTGCCCTCCCACATCACATCCTACGGGGTTTCCAACCGAGGTGGGGTGACAATTAGGATGCACAAGATAATCAAACAATAGGGAGAATTAAAAACATTAGGAGCATAAAATGGAAATTAATTAGAGGTCACCCATGGTGCCAAAATTCCAACGCTCCCTGCTAAACTCCCTTGCTCCAGCTCTGGTACCAATGTGACCAGGAGATCATAGTTTGATTAATCAAATGATAAATTGCATTAACCATATAGTTTAGGAACTATAGTTTAAATAGGATACAAAATAGCATATAAAACAATAATGCTGAAATCATGCTAACCAACGCGTCATAGGAGGTAGAGCGTTTGGTTTATGATTCTTAACCTAGGATATTTAGGAATTACCATTATATATTTAAGACACTAAATATCTACATGGTAGAAAGTAGAAAAGTAAATGTAATAATCTACCTATGTAGTATAATGCAATATACTACCTATTTTACCTAGTGGAGTAAAAGGGTAAATATACCAAAGAATGGAATATTACTCTAACATCCCCCCTTATTACATTATTTGGGTAATACATATACATCCTCCTATACAACAATATTTGGGTAAAGTATATAACTATCCCAATACAGTGAAAAAGATGTTTGATCTACTGGTTCTTGCTCTGTCACAATGCTCTAGCTGCTCCTAAGCAAAAAATGGGTCATTCCTCACTTTGTCTTCACATCAATGAATGTCCTTATTGTAATCTTGTCATCCAACCGAATTGCATGGGTAACCAACCGCTGCAATCGCTAGGTGTAGTAGAATAGATCACTTCATACGAGGTTCATTCAAGTACAATATGAGTTTGCAAAATATAAGGTAGCTAAGGTGTTGGTCGCTGCCGAAAATACACCCTTATAAGTTCCCCCTTATTTTTGCAAAACATTTAATTAATTTCTGAAAGAAGTATGACTAAGGTGTCGGTCGCTGTCGAAAATGCACCCTTATAAGTCTTCTTCTTTTTTTTATAAAAAATTGTGAAGAAAAAGAAATGTATATCCCCTCTAAATAGCAAAAAGATGTGCAACTCAAGATTTTTGTGAAGGATTTTTACAAAGATTGCCTCCTAGGCAATTTTACACCAAAAAATTCCCTCCTTTTGTTACAAGAACTTCAAACAATGAGAGTTTGCTATTTTATGAAGCTTAAAATAGGTACAAACACCCCTTTATTACAAGTACTTCAAACAAAAACTTATGCTATTTATGAAGCCTAAAAAAAAAGAGGAAATGGTGTTTTGCTCAAGGTGACAAATGTGTTTTCCTTCTACAATGCTATTTTAGCAATAAGCACTTTGTGTGTTTTTTTCTGAACCAGAATCAAAATCGGAACTAGACACTTCACTAGCAATATTGCCTTTGTTTTGCTTTTGTGTTGTGTCTTTGTCTTTCTTGTTTTGCTTGTTTTTGAACCAATACTGATTGGTGTCATGGTTGTCCTTTTTACAATGTGAGCAAAACCTCTTTTGAGATTGCTTTCCCTTACCCTTTAAGGATGATCCTCCCTTTTGAAAGTTTCCTTTCTTCTTATCACCCTTATTGTTTGAATAAAGTGCATTGTTTGACACTTCATCATTTTGGAGTTGATTTGCTTCCTCAGTTTGAAGCAAATTTACTAACTCCACAAAGGTAACAACTCTTTGTGAAACATTAAGGGATGTAATCAACATTTAATAGGTTTTGAGAAGAGCTCTCAAAATTACTGAAGTCAAAATGGTGTCTTCAACTTTGGCCCCTAAAGCATTAAGTTTAGATCTGCCACTCTCCAAAGGAATAGTTCTACTGATTCACCTGACTTCATATGGAGTGTATGAAGTTGTGTTTGAAGGTTTAGAATAGTTGATTTATTTTTACCTTCAAAAATGGTACTAAGAGCATCCCATGCCTCTTTACTAGTTTTAGCTTCACTTATGTGAGGATAGATCTCATCAGTAGTTGCTAGGAGTATTAACATGAGAAGACAATTGTTCTTTTTATCCCATGATTTTTGATCTACTCCTGTTGTTGTAGGTCTTGATTCAGTGCCATCAACTAAATCCCACATGTCCTCTACAGTCAAGATGGCTTTCATCTTAGTTTTCCATGCTGAATAGTTAGGACCTTTTAGCAATTGTGTATCACTTAAGTATTTATTGATAATTGCCATGATGAAGGTCCTACAATTTGTACTAAGATGGTCTTTCTTTCAGTATACCCTCAAAAGAGTATATGGAAGAATTTAATTTTCTCTTTAAGATATATAATGACACCTGCCTTAACACCTTTAACAAGGGATGAAAAGTTTGAGGAATTTTAAGCCAAACAAATAGAGCAAATTAAAGGGGTAGGTTTTTGAAAACTTTTGATTTTGCTCTCTAGGATATTTAACGGCACCTACCTTAACACCCTTCAAGAAGGATGGAAATTTTGAGGAAATTAAGCCAAACAAAGAGAGTGAATCAAGGTGTTTGAATTTTGACCTTTGATGGGGAGTAAAAATTGACTTGTTTAACTTGTGCAAAGTGTAGCATGATTTAGTGAAGTTTGGGTTTTTGAAATGCTCTTCAATGTTTATGATTGTTTAATTGCAAAAACATGATGGTTAGTGTAATAATCAAAAAGAGAGCAACCCAAATTTTTATCACTATAGGTGTCGGATGCAACCGAAAATGCACCTAGTATAGTCAATTTTTAAGAAAAGGTGTTGAGTATAATAAAGAATGCACCTGTATTTTTTTGAAATATCCCCCCTTTCTCTTTACAATTTTGCAAAAAAATAGAATCACAAGATATGACATTTATCCGCCCTTAATTTTTACAAAATTGAAAAATGTGAGCACTCCTTTCAAGACAAGTCGACACACGACTTGGATTTTGTTTTCAACACTCAAAAATAGGTGGTCCATTAGGAACAAAAGGTTCACAAATCCTCATGGGACCATAGCTTCTGTCCAACCCCTTCCATGGATCAGTATAGATAATTAAGTGAGGAATGGTTCTACGATATTCAAGAAGCATACGATGAAAATGAGATCGTGTTGTTTGCCTTCGTAATTTGTTTCTCTTTCTTATGATTCTTTGTCGACGAAGAGCTTTCCTTACCCAAGACTTGATCTTCATGAAAACTTGAAGAGTTAGGAGCAATAAAGGAAATTTTGATGAAAATTTGATAATTAGAGCAACAAAATGTCTTCTATACTTTGTCTCTTTATCCCCACATTTGGAGAAAACTAAAGAAAGACAATTGCTTAATTGTATAAAAAAATTGGAACTTCTATTTTCAATTTGAATGCTAAAAAAAATAAATTTTTAAAGCTTTTTAAATAGAAAATAACACGGAGAGGGAAGAAAGTAGAGAGGGGAGGGCTCTGGTCCCTCCCCTGCTCCCCCTCCCATGGCTCTTGGTTCCTGCCCAGTTCCTGGCTCAACCCAGGTCATCCCTCCCGGGGAGTGGTTGTTTGCAGATGATCTCCTAGGGGGAGATCCTTCTCCACTATCTGTGCTCCTCCCGGTCAGCTAGGGTTTCCTTGGTTGTTTTTTTGGACTGGTGCTTCCCAGGGATCCTTGTTTGGTTGGGGATCCCTTCCCTTTTTCCCTCAAGCTTCCCCCTGGGGTTTTTTGTAGGTTATTCACGTGGATCTGGTCCCCTGCGTTTCTCGATGTGGTGGAGGTGACGGTTTAGGGTTTGGACAGCTTCCCCCTTTTTCTTGTGAATCCTCGACGGGCTCTGTGCTTGGACGGGATTCTTGGTCCCTGCTGCTGGGATCCTCTTTTGTTTTCCGGGGCGGGGTTCCTTGTGGTGCAACTCTCTGGTCACTTCCTGATGGGCTGGATCCTCTCTGTGCTGGTCGTCGGCTTCCAGTAGGATGGCTCTCGCTGAACGGAATGTTTTCCCGATGGGTGGGATGGTTTCTCCACAGGGCGGGATCCGCCAAATCCGCCGGTTTTCCCACGAGGCGGGATCCTTTCTTTTCGACTGGTTTCCCGGATGGCGGGATTTCCCTGTTGCTTCCCGCTAGGCGGGACTGTTTGTGGTGGTTTTGACTACTTCCCGCGAGGCGAGATTTTATTGTAACGGTTTTTCTTTGCTTCCTGCTGGGTGGGATCTTCTCGATGGTGGTTTTTGGCTACTCCCGCTGTGCGGGATCTCCAGAACTACTTTCCTTCTTATTTGTTTGTTTCCCGCTGAGAGTGATTGTTTCATGCTTACTGTTACCACTGGGCGGGATTTCTGTTTTGGTGTTCAGTTTCAAGGGATTGATGCCCTAGGCCCATTGCTTATGTAATCAAGTTTTTTTTAGGGGTTACGATTTCTGTAATAGGCTTATACATAAAGCTAGGAGGCATGATGCAAGGCTGATTTTGTACATAAGGTTTTGGGATCCTCTATAAAAACCCTTTTTTAATTTACTATAATAATTACCAAAAAAAAAATAGAAAATAACATAATTTTTGTAATAAAAATATCAATTTAATAGTTTTAAAAAAATTGATACAATTTATTTTGCAAAAAAATGAAAAAATTCTAAAAAAAATAATAATTTTAATTAAGCATACAAATTAAAAAATTAAACTTTAGTTTGCCAAAATTTAAAAAAAAAATTACATACAAAATTATTTCCCTTTGTAAATCGACGAGCGGGGGAGTTGAACCTGCAACCCGATCTGGTCTAAGAAATCCACCTTGGCCAACCAACCAAGCGCCGAGCATGGTTATCAGGCCTTGGCGCCTGAGTGTTGAAGAAGCCTTCGGGCTTCTTTTAGGACTCTATGGGAATCATCCGACATGCATCCAAAAATCGAATGCAAAGGGTTTTAAAGGCCTTGGTGAGCTTATCGCTCGTGATTGCCCTCAGGCAATTGAGTATGGACCCTCCTTTTGTTAGCATCCACATGGCACGGCAAGGGGGTCCAAGTCAAGTCCCGTCAGTCCAATGGTTGTTTGCCACATCAGGTCTGCATCGTCTAGTGGTTGTCTGCCATGTCAGGTCTGCGTCGTCCAATGGGTCCAGTCAGCGACCAGGTGGCACATGGCTAGAGTGCCACGTGTCTCCTAGGTAGCAAGTCATGTCAACGCACCTCGAGGTGAATGTAGGTCGGTGGTGATAGGTCAACACCTCCTCGGGGTGAGTGCAAGCCTGTCAGGATCTGGTCAATACTACCTTAGGATACATGTTGCGAGAAACATGAGGGCGCTTTTGCCCTCTAGGCATTCCCATTGGTAGTCTTGGTATGCGGGCTCGTAGAGAGGATTGTTGGTGGGGAGTAAAATCCTCGGTGGTCTTGATCCGTTATGGGGGAAAAGAACCCCGTAGGTGGCGATCACTACCAGGGGTCAAATTATCCCAACGTCAAGATCTGTGCCCTATGTTGCGGGCCTTTCTGCCCTCTCGCATCACATCCTGCGGGGTTTCTAGCCGAGGTGGGGCGACAATTAGGATGCAGAAGATAATCAAACAATAGGGAGAATTAAAAACATTAGGAGCATAAAATGGAAATTAATTAGAGATCACCCATGGTGCCAAAATTCCAATGCTCCCTGCTAAACTCTCTTGCTCCAGATCTGGTACCAATGTGACCAAGAGATCATAGTTTGATTAATCAAATGATAAATTGCATTAACCATATAGTTTAGGAACTATAGTTTAAATAGGATACAAAATAGCATATAAAACAATAATGCTGAAATCATGCTAACCAACGCGTCATAGGAGGTAGAGTGTTTGGTTTATGATTCTTAACCTAGGATATTTAGGAATTACCATTATATATTTTACACACTAAATATCTACATGGTAGAAAGTAGAAAAGTAAATGTAATAATCTACCTATGTAGTATAATGCAATATACTACCTATTTTACCTAGTGGAGTAAAAGGGTAAATATCCCAAAGAATGGATATTACTCTAACATCCCCCCTTATTACATTATTTGGGTAATACATCTACATCCTCCTATACAACAATATTTGGGTAAAGTATATAACTATCCCAATACAGTGAAAAAGATGTTTGATCTACTGGTTCTTGCTTTGTTACAATGCTCTAGCTGCTCCTAAGCAAAAAATGGGTCATTCCTCACTTTGTCTTCACATCAATGAATGTCCTTATTGTAATCTTGTCATCCAACCGAATTGCATGGGTAACCAACCGTTGCAATCGCTAGGTGTAGTAGAATAGATCACTTCATACGAGGTTCATTCAAGTACAATATGAGTTTGCAAAAGATAAGGTAGCTAAGGTGTTGGTCGCTGTCGAAAATGCACCCTTATATGTTCCCCCTTATTTTTGCAAAACATGTAATTAATTTCTGAAAGAAGTATGACTAAGGTGTCGGTCGCTGTCGAAAATGCACCCTTATAAGTTTTCTTCTCTTTTTTACAAAAAATTGTGAAGAAAAAGAAACGTATATCCCCTCTAAATAGCAAAAATATGTGCAACTCAAGAGTTTTGTGAAGGATTTTTACAAAGATTGCCTCCTAGGCAATTTTACGCCAAAAAATTCCCTCCTTTTGTTACAAGAACTTCAAACAATGAGAGTTTTTTATTTTATGAAGCCTAAAAGAGGTACAAACACCCCTTTATTACAAGTACTTCAAACAAAAACGTATGCTATTTATGAATCCTAAAAAAAAAGAGGAAATGGTGTTTTGCTCAAGGTGACAAATGTGTTTTCCTTCTACAATACTATTTTAGCAATAAGCACTTTGTGTGTTTTTTCTGAACCAGAATCAAAATCGGAACTAGACACTTCACTAGCAATATTGCCTTTGTTTTGCTTTTGTGTTGTGTCTTTGTCTTTCTTGTTTTGCTTGTTTTTGAACCAACACCGATGGTGTCATGGTTGTCCTTTTCACAATGTGAGCAAAACCCCCTTTGAGATTGCTTTCCCTTACCCTTTGAGGATGATCCTCCCTTTTGAAAGTTTCCTTTCTTCTTATCACCCTTATTGTTTGAATAAAGTGCATTGTTTGACACTTCATCATTTTGGAGTTGATTTGCTTCCTCGGTTTGAAGCAAATTTACTAACTCCACAAAGGTAACAACTCTTTGTGAAACATTAAGGGATGTAATCAACATTTAGTAGGTTTCGAGAAGAGCTCTCAAAATTACTGAAGTCAAAATGGTGTCTTCAAATTTGGCCCCTAAAGCATTAAGTTTAGATCTGCCACTCTGTAGAGGAATAGTTCTATTGATTCACCTGACTTCATATGGAGTGTATGAAGTTGTGTTTGAAGGTTTAGAATAGTTGATTTATTTTTACCTTCAAAAATGGTACTAAGAGCATCCCATGCCTCTTTACTAGTTTTAGCTTCACTTATGTGAGGATAGATCTCATCAGTAGTTGCTAGGAGTATTAACATGAGAAGACGATTGTTCTTTTTTTCCCATGATTTTTGATCTACTCCTGCTTTTGCAAGTCTTGATTTAGTGCCATCAACAAAATCCCACATGTCCTCTACAGTCAAGATGGCTTTCATCTTCGTTTTCCATGTTGAATAGTTAGGACCATGTTGAATAGTTAGGACCTTTTAGCAATTGTGTATCACTTAAGTATTTATTGATAATTGCCATGATGAAGGTCCTACAATTTGTACTAAGATGGTCTTTCTTTCAGTATACCCTCAAAAGAGTATATGGAAGAATTTAATTTTCTCTTTAAGATATTTAATGGCACCTGCCTTAACACCCTTAACAAGGGATGAAAAGTTTGAGGAATTTTAAGCCAAACAAATAGAGCAAATTAAAGGGGTAGGTTTTTGAAAAAAAATTATTTTGCTCTCTAGGATATTTAATGGCACCTACCTTAACACCCTTCAATAATGATGGAAATTTTGAGGAAATTAAGCCAAACAAAGAGAGTGAATCAAGGTGTTTGAATTTTGACCTTTGATGGGGAGTAAAAATTGACTTGTTTAACTTGTGCAAAGTGTAGAATGATTTAGTGAAGTTTGGGTTTTTGAAATGCTCTTAAATTTTTATGATTGTTTAATTGCAAAAACATGATGGTTAGTGTAATAATAAAAAAGAGAGCAACCCAAATTTTTATCACTATAGGTGTCAGATGCAATCAAAAATGCACCTAGTATAGTCAATTTTTAAGAAAAGGTGTTGAGTATAATAAAGAATGCACCTGTCTTGTTTTGAAATATCCCCCCTTTCTCTTTACAATTTTGCAAAAAATAGAATCACAAGATATGACTTCTATCCCCCTTAATTTTTACAAAATTGAAAAATGTGAGCACTCCTTTCAAGACAAGTCGACACACGACCCGCGTTTGAAAGGCTTCCAGACCAGTCGACACACGACTTGGATTTTGTTTTCAACACTCAAAAATAGGTGGTGCATTAGGAACAAAAGGTTCACGAATCCTCATGGGACCACAACTTCTATCCAACCCCTTCCATGGATCAGTATAGATAATTGAGTGAGGAATGGTTCTACAACATTCACGAAGCATACGACGAAAATGAGATCGTGTTGTTTGCCTTCATAATTCATTTCTCTTTCTTATTATTCTTTGTCGATGAAGAGCTTTCCTTACCCAAGACTTTATCTTCATGAAAACTTGAAGAGTTAGGAGCAATAAAGGAAATTTTGATTAAATTTTGATAATTAGAGCAACAAAATGTCTTCTATACTTTGTCTCTTTATCCCCACATTTGGAGAAAACTAAAGAAAGACAATTGCTTAGTTGTATAAAAAAATTGGCACTTCTATTTTCAATTTGAATGCTAAAACAAATAATTTTTTAAAGCTTTTTAAATAGAAAATAACATAATTTTTGTAATAAAAATATCAATTTAATAGTTTTAAAAAAATTGATACAATTTATTTTGCAAAAAAAATGAAAAAATTCTAAAAATAATAATAATTTTAATTAAGCATAAAAATTAAAAAATTAAACTTTAGTTTGCCAAAATTTAAAAAAAAATTCCATACAAAATTATTTCCCTTTGTAAATCGACGAGCGGGGGAGTTGAACCTGCGACCCGATCTGGCCTAAGGCATCCGCCTTGGCCAACCAACCAAGCGTCGAGCTTGGTTCTCAGGCCTTGGCGCCTGAGTGTTGAAGAAGCCTTCGGGCTTCTTTGAGGACTCTGTGGGAATTATCCCACATGCATCCAAAAATCGGATGCAAAGGCCTTTAAAGGCCTTGATGAGCTTATCGCTCGTGATTGCCCTCGGGCAATCGAGTATGGACCCTCCTTTTGTCAGCGTCCATGTGGCACGACAAGGGGGTCCAAGTTAAGTCCCGTCAGTCCAGTGGTTGTCCGCCACGACAGGTCTACATCGTCTAGTGGTTGTCTACCATGTCATGTCTACGTCGTCCAGTGGGTCCAGTCAACGGCCAGGTGGCACATGGCTAGAGTGCCACATGTCTCCTAGGCAGCAGGTCGTGTCAACGCACCTCGGGGTGCATGCAGGTCGACGGTGATAGGTCAACACCTCCTCGGGGTGCATGCAAGCCTGTCAAGATCTGGTCAATACCGCCTTAGGATACATGTTGCGAGAAACATGAGGGCGATGCTGCCCTCTAGGCATTCCTGTTGGCAGTCTTGGTATGCATGCTCATAGAGAGGATTTTTGGCGGGGAGTAAAATCCTCGGTGGTCATGATCCATGATGGGGGAAAAGAACCCCGTAGGTGGCGATCACTACCAGGGGTCAAATTATCCCAACGTCGGGATCTGTGTGGGCCTTCCTGCCCTCCCACGTCACATCCTACGGGGTTTCTAGTCGAGGTGGGGCGACAATTAGGATGCAGAAGATAATCAAACAATAGGGAGAATTAAAAACATTAGGAGCATAAAATGGAAATTAATTAGAGGTCACCCATGGTGCCAAAATTCCAACGCTCCCTGCTAAACTCCCTTGCTCCAGCTCTGGTACCAATGTGACCAGGAGATCATAGTTTGATTAATCAAATGATAAATTGCATTAACAATATAGTTTAGGAACTATAGTTTAAATAGGATACAAAATAGCATATAAAACAATAATGCTGAAATCATGCTAACCAACGCGTCATAGGAGGTAGAGCGTTTGGTTTATGATTCTTAACCTAGGATATTTAGGAATTACCATTATATATTTAAGACACTAAATATCTACATGGTAGAAAGTAGAAAAGTAAATGTAATAATCTACCTATATAGTATAATGCAATATACTACCTATTTTACCTAGTGGAGTAAAAGGGTAAATATACCAAAGAATGGAATATTACTCTAACATCCCCCCTTATTACATTATTTGGGTAATACATATACATCCTCCTATACAAAAATATTTGGGTAAAGTATATAACTATCCCAATACAGTGAAAAAGATGTTTGATCTACTGGTTCTTGCTCTGTCACAATGCTCTAGCTGCTCCTAAGCAAAAAATGGGTCATTCCTCACTTTGTCTTCACATCAATGAATGTCCTTATTGTAATCTTGTCATCCAATCGAATTGCATGGGTAACCAACCGCTGCAGTCGCTAGGTGTAGTAGAATAGATCACTTCATACGAGGTTCATTCAAGTACAATATGAGTTTGCAAAAGATAAGGTAGCTAAGGTGTTGGTCACTGTCGAAAATGCACCCTTATAATTTCCCCCTTATTTTTGCAAAACATGTAATTAATTTCTGAAAGAAGTATGACTAAGGTGTCGGTCACTACCGAAAATGAACCCTTATAAGTCTTCTTCTCTTTTTTACAAAAAATTGTGAAGAAAAAGAAATGTATATCCCCTCTAAATAGCAAAAAGATGTGCAACTCAAGAGTTTTGTGAAGGATTTTTACAAATATTGCCTCCTAGGCAATTTTACACCAAAAAATTCCCTCCTTTTGTTACAAGAACTTCAAACAATGAGAGTTTGCTATTTTATGAAGCCTAAAAGAGGTACAAACACCCCTTTATTACAAGTAATTCAAACAAAAATTTATGCTATTTATGAAGCCTAAAAAAAAAAGAGGAAATGGTGTTTTTCTCAAGGTGACAAATGTGTTTTCCTTCTACAATACTATTTTAGCAATAAGCACTTTGTGTGTTTTTTCTGAACCAGAATCAAAATCGGAACTAGACACTTCACTAGCAATATTGCCTTTGTTTTGCTTTTGTGTTGTGTCTTTGTCTTTCTTGTTTTTCTTGTTTTTAAACCAACACTGATTGGTGTCATGGTTGTCCTTTTTACAATGTGAGCAAAACCTCTTTTGAGATTGCTTTCCCTTACCCTTTGAGGATGATCCTCCCTTTTGAAAGTTTCCTTTCTTCTTATCACCCTTATTGTTTGAATAAAGTGCATTGTTTGACACTTCATCATTTTGGAGTTGATTTGCTTCCTCGGTTTGAAGCAAATTTACTAACTCCACAAAGGTAACAACTCTTTGTGAAACATTAAGGGATGTAATCAACAATTAGTAGGTTTTGAGAAGAGCTCTCAAAATTACTGAAGTAAAAATGGTGTCTTCAACTTTGGCCCCTAAAGCATTAAGTTTAGATCTGCCACTCTGTAGAGGAATAGTTCTACTGATTCACCTGACTTCATATGGAGTGTATGAAGTTGTGTTTGAAGTTTTAGAATAGTTGATTTATTTTTACCTTCAAAAATGGTACTAAGAGCATCCCATGCCTCTTTACTAGTTTTAGCTTCACTTATGTGAGGCTAGATATCATCGATAGTTGCTAGGAGTATTAACATGAGAAGACGATTGTTCTTTTTTTCTCATGATTTTTGATATACTCCTGCTGTTGCGAGTCTTGATTTAGTGCCATCAACTAAATCCCATAAGTCCTCTACAGTCAAGATGGCTTTCATCTTAGTTTTCCATGCTAAATAGTTAGGACCTTTTAGCAATTGTGTATCACTTAAGTATTTATTGATAATTGCCATGATGAAGGTCCTACAATTTGTACTAAGATGGTCTTTCTTTCAAGTATACCCTCAAAAGAGTATATGGAAGAATTTAATTTTATCTTTAAGATATTTAATGGAACTTGCCTTAACACCCTTAACAAGGGATGAAAAGTTTGAGGAATTTTAAGCCAAACAAATAGAGCAAATTAAAGGGGTAGGTTTTTGAAAACTTTTGATTTTGCTCTCTAGGATATTTAACGGCACCTACCTTAACACGCTTCAAGAAGGATGGAAATTTTGAGGAAATTAAGCCAAACAAAGAGAGTGAATCAAGGTGTTTGAATTTTGACCTTTGATGGGGAGTAAAAATTGACTTGTTTAACTTGTGCAAAGTGTAGAATGATTTAGTGAAGTTTGGGTTTTTGAAATGCTCTTCAATGTTTATGATTGTTTAATTGCAAAAACATGATGGTTAGTGTAATAATCAAAAAGAGAGCAACCCAAATTTTTATCACTATAGGTGTCGGATGCAACCGAAAATGCACCTAGTATAGTCAATTTTTAAGAAAAGGTGTTGAGTATAATAAATAATGCACCTGTATTTTTTTGAAATATCCCCCCTTTCTCTTTACAATTTTGCAAAAAAATAGAATCACAAGATATGACTTCTATCCCCCCTTAATTTTTACAAAATTGAAAAATGCGAGCACTCCTTTCAAGACAAGTCGACACACGACTTGGATTTTGTTTTCAACACTCAAAAATAGGTGGTGCATTAGGAACAAAAGGTTCACGAATCCTCATGGGACCATAGCTTCTGTCCAACCCCTTCCATGGATCAGTATAGATAATTCAGTGAGGAATGGTTCTACGATATTCAAGAAGCATACGACAAAAATGAGATCGTGTTGTTTGCCTTCGTAATTCGTTTCTCTTTCGTATGATTCTTTGTCGACGAAGAGCTTTCCTTACCCAAGACTTGATCTTCATGAAAACTTGAAGAGTTAGGAGCAATAAAGGAAATTTTGATGAAAATTTGATAATTAGAGCAACAAAATGTCTTCTATACTTTGTCTCTTTATCCCCACATTTGGAGAAAACTAAAGAAAGACAATTGCTTAGTTGTATAAAAAAATTGGAACTTCTATTTTCAATTTGAATGCTAAAAAAAATAAATTTTTAAAGCTTTTTAAATAGAAAATAACATAATTTTTGTAATAAAAATATCAATTTAATAGTTTTAAAAAAATTGATACAATTTATTTTGCAAAAAAAATGAAAAATTTCTAAAAAAAATAATAATTTTAATTAAGCATACAAATTAAAAAATTAAACTTTAGTTTGCCAAAATTTAAAAAAAAAATTACATACAAAATTATTTCCCTTTGTAAATCGACGAGCGGGGGAGTTGAACCTGTGACCCGATCTGGTCTAAGAAATCCATCTTGGCCAACCAACCAAGCGCCGAGCATGGTTCTCAGGCCTTGGCGCCTGAGTGTTGAAGAAGCCTTCGGGCTTCTTTGAGGACTCTATGGGAATTATCCCACATGCATCCAAAAATCGGATGCAAAGGCCTTTAAAGGCCTTGGTGAGCTTATCGCTCGTGATTGCCCTCGGGAAATCGAGTATGGACCCTCCTTTTGTCAGCGTCCATGTGGCATGGCAAGGGGGTCCAATTCAAGTCCCGTCAGTCTAGTGGTTTTTCGCCATGTCAGGTCTGCATCATCTAGTGGTTGTCTACCATGTCAGGTCTGCGTCGTCTAGTGGGTCCAGTCAGTGGCCAGGTGGCACGTGGCTAGAGTGCCACGTGTCTCCTAGGCAGCAGGTCGTGTCAACGCACCTCGAGGTGCATGCAGGTCGGCGGTGATAGGTCAACACCTTAGGGTGTGTGCAGGCCTGTCAGGATCTGGTCAATACCGCCTTAGGATACATGTTGCGAGAAACATGAGGGTACTCCTACCCTCTAGGCATTCCCGTTGGCAGTCTTGGTATGCGGGCTCGTAGAGAGGATTGTTGGCGGGGATTAAAATCCTCGGTGGTCGTGATCCGTGATGGGGGAAAAGAACCCCATAGGTGGCGATCACTACCAGGGGTCAAATTATCCCAACGTCAGGATATGTGCCCTATGCTTTGGGTCTTCCTGCCCTCCCGCATCACATCTTGTGGGGTTTCCAGTCGAGGTGGGGCGACAATTAGGATGCAAAAAATAATCAAACATTAAGAGCATAAAATGGAAATTAATTAGAGGTCACCCATGGTGCCAAAATTCCAACGCTCCTTGCTAAACTCCCTTGCTCCAGCTCTGGTACCAATGTGACCAGGAGATCATAGTTTGATTAATCAAATGATAAATTGCATTAACCATATAGTTTAGGAACTATAGTTTAAATAGGATACAAAATAGCATATAAAACAATAATGCTGAAATCATGCTAACCAACGCGTCATAGGAGGTAGAGCGTTTGGTTTATGATTCTTAACCTAGGATATTTAGGAATTACCATTATATATTTAAGACACTAAATATCTACATGGTAGAAAGTAGAAAAGTAAATGTAATGATCTACCTATGTAATATAATGCAATATACTACCTATTTTACCTAGTGGAGTAAAAGGGTAAATATCTCAAATAATGGAATATTACTCGAACACAAAGAAGACAAATGTATATCTCATTAAATGATTAATGTGTGTTCCTTAAGCTATTTTGTGTGTTTTGATGTGTTGTATATAAATAAGACCTTGTGTCACGTATTTTTCATTTTTTTGGATGATATACTCATATTGTTAAAAGGATTTCACCTATATACTCGTACAAGCCAAATTTGGTAGTGAAGTCCATACTCGACGAGGTAGCATAGGTACTACCAACCCTCACCCAGCACCCTGTGCACATCAATACACTCCTCCAGGAGGAATACATGCTATTTTGCATGGTATGGACAGTTTTTGGATTGGCCTTGGCCACATACGGGTCCCGATGATACTCTTTCAAGTGATCCAACCAAATGGTAATGACGTTCACTGTTGGTCTCGATCAACAGGTTGGATGTGAAAACCCAATGTCGTTGATGTTAAAATGATATATGATGTGTGGGGTTCTTTTTATATTTTTATAATGGAAAGTTATGCATCAAAGAGCATTCATGATTGTTTCCCTACATGCCTAAAGAGAACATTTGATTTCAGAAAATGCATCTCTAAATGACTTTGATGCAATTCCTACTTTATGATGCAACGATCTCTAGTTAGGTCACATGCAAGCAAGCTTAAACACACAAAAGCCTAGAACATTGGATACTAGGGCAGATCTTGAAAACAGAGGCCCGATGTTCCTAGCAGCGCCTAGAGGAAAGCTGAAAAAACTCTAAGAAGCTTCAAATGCATTTTTCTTCCATATTTTCTTATATTTCTTTAATAAAAATGCAATTTAAGTTGTTATTATCTAAAAATAAGTTGCAGACAAAGAAAGAAATAAAATCAAAGAATGCTACCAACCTCAAATCCTTGTCTAATGATGAAAAGACTACCCTCTATTACACTTCTCTGCTAGTTGTTGTTGATCAGAGTGGCTACTTCTGGCTGCTGACTACAACACCGGTCAGGCTTTGTTGGTCACTGTCGACCAGAGCTGCTAAACCTGCACATAGAAAATGCATGAAAACATCATTAAATCAATAGAAAACAAAAACCTAGTGGGGGTACCACTATGATCTCCATCTGTGCGACCTTGGGAAGCGCACACCACTTACACTGCTTGCAATATTATATCAAAAGTAAGAACACAAAGCAATATGTTATTCTCACAATGACACTGAGAGGGGGGGTGAATCAGTGTGGCTCTTTAAAAATTAAAAACTTCAACTCTTAAAGCCAAAACAATGAAACCTTAAAACCACATAAAGCAAATATAACAAGAGAGCATCACACAACACAAGATGTAACGAGGTTCACCAGTTTTGGCTACTCAAAAATGACTGCTTGGACTCCCATCCAAATCTAGCCTTTGAAAAGCAACAACTTTACAATCAATTTAACAGCACCAACTGGAAGGAGCACTAACCCCTGATTTATCTGCACCAACTGAAAGGAGCACCAACCCCTAATTTATCTGCACCAACAGAAAGGAGCACCAACCCCTGATTTACCAGCACCAACTAGAAGGAGCGTGAACCCCTGATTTATCAGCACCAACTGGAAGGAGCACCAACCCCTGATGCCAAGCACCAACTTGGAATTTTGTTCTAAAACTTGAAGATTGACATAAAGATGCCTTCACTTTTACAAGACCCTGACTGGTCTATTGCTTTCTCAACATTTCCCACTCTTCACACAACACACACTATGCTTGCTCGGCTCCAGTGCACTCTCCTCATGCTTCACATACCGCACACCTCTCTCACTCTCCTCTTGCTCTCTTCACAATATTAAATCTGCCTCGCGTTAATCCCAAGCACTTTCACTCTTTTTCAGCGTCATGTTAATTCTCCACGTAGACCTCCTTTTATAACAAAGTTCTGACTCTATTTTTAACTTCCATATTTACGCATGCAACCCGTAATCGCCTCATGCAATCGTCATTCGACTTCTGTTCACTGTTCTTATTTTAGCTGCATGATATTTCTTCTATAACTGTGCCTATAACTGCACTTGTAACTGTCGTATCGACTTTCGTTAACTCTTCTTATTTTAGCTACATGATTTTCTTCTATAACGGCACCTGTAACTGTCATATCGACTTCTTCTATAACTGCACCTGTAACTGCACCTGTAACTATCGTACCAACTTCATTTAACTATCACATATCTTCTTTCAGCTGGGTTCTTTTCTTAGCTCACGCCAAAATGACCTGTCAAGAAATCGTGACACTTCTACCTCTTTGTCCTCTTCTCGAACTTGTACCCATGAAAACACATGTCATGATATTGCGACACTTCTGCCTTCTTACTTTCTCTCTCCTCCTTAAGTCGCGAAAATGCGACATGTCGCGATATCGTGACACTTTTTCTCCTTGTGCTTTCTCTTTGCCTTCGGGTTGCGAAAACCCGACATGTCGCGATATCGTGACACTTTTTCTCCTTGCGCTTCCTCTTTGCCTTCGGGTCGCGAAAACCCGACATGTCGCGATATCGTGACACTTTTTCTCCTTAGCTCTTTCTCTTCGCTTTGGACCGTGAAAATGAAACATGTCACGAAATCGTGACACCTTTTTCTCTCTCCTCTTTCTCTTCGCTTTGGACCGCGAAAATGAAACATGTCGCGAAATCGTGACACCTTTTTCTTTCGGACTCTCTCTCCTGCATTATGTCGCAAAATCGTGACACTTTTTCTTTCGGACTCTCTCTCCTGCAACATGTCGCGAAATCGTGACACTTTTTCATCCGTACAAACTTCCTTGCAATATGTCGCGAAATCGTGACACTTTTTCGTCCGTACAACCTTCCTTGCAATATGTCGCAAAATCGTGACACTTTTTCATCCGTACAACCTTCCTTGCAATATGTCACGAAATCACGACACTTTTTCGTCCATACAACCTTCCTTGCAATATGTCACGAAATCACGACACTTTTTCATTCGTACAACCTTCCTTGCAATATGTCGCGAAATCGCGACAGTTTTGCTTGCTTGCACTTTCTCTCCGAACATGTCGCGAAATCGCGACAGTTTTGCTTTCTTGCTCTTTCTTTCCGAACATGTCGCGAAATCATGACAGTTTTGCTTGCTTGCTCTTTCTTTTCGAACATGTCACGAAATCACGACAGTTTTGCTTACTTCTCAACATGTCGCGATATCACGACAGTTTTCTTCCTTCCAACATGTCGCGATATCACGACAGTTTTCTTTCTTCTCAACATGTCGCGATATCGCGACAGTTTTTCTTTCTTCTCCACATGTCGCGATATCGCGACACTTTTCTTACTTGTCTTTTTCTTTGATATTTTGCATATGGGCCACTTCGGTCTTCTTGGAAAATATGTAGCAACCTGTAACAACTTCACCAACTGATCTGTCCTCTTAACTCCTGTCCACTTCATCAACTGATCTGTCTGACTGTGTTGACAACAATGACAACAATATCATCAATACTCTGAAAAATCTCTTAACTCCTGTCCACTTCATCAACTGATCTGTCTGACTGTGTTAACAACAATGACAACAACACTTTTGCTGCACCTTGCTCAACACAATATACATAACACAAAAATGACAAAATAAAGAAAGATATTTTATTATTAATTTCTTTGCACAATCTTGATTACATATCGGTCCCTCTGAGGGATACCCAGTTTGATACAATAAGATACAAGCGGAATAACGGTGCAAAATAATGTCCCCTCACAAGGGGATGGTGCACTTCTGTAGGCCTCCCGATCTCGCACACAAAATTGTATGGGGGATTATAGTTACCTCGTTCTCCTTCTCTCGCCTTGGAGGGATCTTATGCACTAAAAGCCTTGGATCGTTCCTGTAAACCTATAACCTACGTACATAGAAACAACAAAACACTATCAATAGCACAGGCAGCTTCTCCAGAAGAGGCTCTTATTAGCATATATGATAAACATGATATATGAGCATGATAATATTAAAATGCAAGCACAAACTAAGCGATAAATGCATAGAAAACTCAAAAATACGGTGTAAATGCATTAATGAAATCAGATCTAAGCCATAACTAATTAATGAATCAAAGCAATAATTATATCTATGCTAGAACTAGGAAACTAATGTCTCAAAACCCTAGGCTATGCATGTGGGCCACTGTCAATAACAACGACCGTGAAATGAAGCTCTTCTCCTTATGAACTAGGGGTTGTAGCACTAGATTCCTTGCTGCAATTGATGTTCAAGGGTCACCTGTTGTGTTTGGTACAGTAATGGGCAATGAATAATAAATGGATCTAAAAGCAGGTACATAGACGTAGCTCAACCGAATAGTGCTTCACTGCTCCTCAAAGGGGGTGTGGATTCACTCTCTGATCTTCCAAGGCTTCGCTGCACAAAATTCTAATATTCACAGATCATTTGCTTTACTTGGGAGAGGCCATATGTAGACCTCTATGTTTTATATCTAGATTTGGATCTTGGCTTCCTGAAGAAGCCAAAATCCAAATTTACATGCAACTAACCATCTCGAGGGGAAGCATCAATCACAAATTGGCATTGAAGGGGCAGTTAGGAGGAACTCTAGGAGTTCCTCACCAAAATTTACCTGTAAGCAATGCAAGGTGCAGTTAGACTACGTTATTTGGGCATGTATTCACGACTAGACTATGCATGGTGCTAGCTAATATTCAGAGCAGCGGCTGGGTGTGGCCATTGTCAGCTTTAGTGACCTGATGTGGCGTTTGCTCTACTTGAGAGTGACTAAGCCTGGATGGGCTAGAACTACCCTTTTTGAGTGGTTAGGACCACTACTAGCTCTTGGAAAGGTCCAAGATGATTCATATGGTCTCTGAATGTGTCCATATGGGTAGTCTCCTAAACATGATGTATTTTAGGTGTCTACAGTTATATTTAAACATAATCAAATGCATCATAACACTTGTTAAAGACTAAATACTTTTGAATCACAATACTAGCATTTAGCATTTCCTTATTTACAATGAAAAATAACACATCATCAAGGCATTATAATCATAATCCATGCATTGAACATATTCTTTCTTTTTTTGCACATAACCAATATTCCAAGAACTTTCATAAAAGGGTAACAACATATAATCTTTCATATTTGAACAAGTCTTGAAATATTGTAACAAGAGTAATTACAAAACATCCTTTCTTTCCTCAAAATTTCAATACAAATATTTTCCAAGTATAAACTCTTCTTCAAAAATATTATTACAATCAATATCAATGGTTCATAGTTCCATCTTTACTTTCAAGGTCCTCCTTTTGATAGATCTTTCCCTTGAACTTGAAAAGAAGTTTAGGGATCAAGACAACTCATGAATTGCTTATGCAAGCCTAACATGCACTAAGCAATAAAACATGCATTTATGTAAAACATTCCCATACAACGTATTGAGAGAATCTCATACTTATCTCAATTAAATTTTCCTTAGCTAACCAAACCTCATCCATATTTTCATACATTCAAACATTGAACATTGATTCACCATTGCATAATTTCATAACATTGGCTAATTAACTTCTTAATTAATCAATATCTATAAAATCAAAGCCTTCAATAATTATAGTTCTTCCTAAGAAACTATAAATTACAACCTAGTAACCATTAGCAATATCCATAAAGAATGTATTCCAAAACAATTAAACCAACAATCATTGATATTAAGCACTTCAATAAAGCTCTCCAACATATGATAAATCAAATATTCAAATTATTCCTTCAAAAAGCATTAATCCTCAAAAAGCCAACAAAAAACCCTAAAAAAACCTTTAAAACATAAAGAGAAGGTTAACATAATAATAAATCTCTTTAAGACTTCAAAAGCGAAGAAAAACCAACCAAACATTGCTACAACCATCATTGTGCATCTAAAAAGTAGACGTCTTGGAATACGTATGCTATAGGCTTACGCTAAACAAAAAGCTAAAGGTTCTACTCATAAACTGATCTTATAAAGACCACTCATTGCTACCTAATACCATTGCTGCAAACAACACAACTCAGTTGCATGCTAAGAATACCATGGATTCTAAGAACAACTCCAAAACTCAAAAAGAAAACAATGGTAAAAACGCTTAGCATATGAGGGAAGAAAGTAGAGAGGGGAGGGCTCTGGTCCCTCCCCTGCTCCCCCTCCCATCGCTCCTGGTTCCTGCCCAGTCCCTGGCTCAACCCAGGTCATCCCTCCCGAGGAGTGGTTGTTTGCAGATGATCTCCTGGGGGGAGATCCTTCTCCATTATCTGCGCCCCTCCCGATCGGCTAGGGTTTTCTTGGTTGTTTTTTCGGACTGGTGCTTCCCAGGGATCCCTGTTTGGTTGGGGATCCCTTCCATTTTTCCCTCAGGCTTCCCCTGGGGTTTTTTGCAGGTTATTCGCATGGATCTGGTCCCTTGTATTTCTCGATGCGGTGGAGGTGACGGTTTAGGGTTTGGACAGCTTCCCCCTTTTTCTTGTGAATCCTCGGCAGGCTCTGTGCTTAGACGGGATTCTTGGTCCCTGCTGCTGGGATCCTCTTTTATTTTCTCGGGGCAGGTTCCTTGTGGTGCTACTCTCTGGTCACTTCCTGATGGGTTGGATCCTCTCTCGTCTTGGTCGTCGACTTCTTGCAGGATGGCTCTCGCTGAACGGAATGTTTTCCCGGTGGGCAGGATGGTTTCTCCATAGGGCCGAATCAGCCAAATCCGTCGGTTTTCCCGCGAGGCGGGATCCTTTCTTTTTTGCTGGTTTCCCGGATGGCAGGATTTCCCTGTTGCTTCCTGCTAGGCGAGACTGTTTGTGGTGGTTTTGACTGCTTCTCACGAGGCAGGATTTTATTGTAACGGTTTTTCTTTGCTTCCTGCTGGGCGGGATCTTCTCGATGGTGGTTTTTGGCTACTCCCCGCTGGGCGGGATCTCCAAAACTACTTTCTTTCTTATTTGTTTGTTTCCCGCTGAGAGGGATTGTTTCATGCTTACTGTTACCGTTGGGCGGGATTTCTATTTTGGTGTTTAGTTTCAAGGGATTGATGCCCTAGGCCCATTGCTTATGTAATCAGGTTTTGGGATCCTTGTTAAAACCCGCTGTAAATACAAACACTACTTACCAAAAAAAAAAAACGCTTAGCATAAACAACAAAAACATCAAAATCTACAAGAGACCAAAACACAAATCTTTAGGCCACTCTATGTACAAACTAACACCTCCCGGATCCAATGGAATTTCTACCTGCAATCTAGCACACACAAGGAAGCACGAGGAATGCCAAGCCTCGACCTTAGATTACCGAAGTTTAGAAATGTCTCAGGTCTTCTAAACTCTTTCTTTGAACAATGATAGACAAGCTACTGACATAAAATAACTCTCTACAACTGCCTACGGTCCTTTAACAGAGAACACACCTCTAGATCCAAAATTAGAGACCAAGAAAAAAACAAACAAGAAGAACTCTTCTCACTAAAAAATCAAATAGAAACTCAACACAACACAAGCTTGACTCTACCAAAAATGTAAACTCTCTAGAGTTTTCAATCTCGACCAAAGACATAAAACACATGTTAATTCAAAGGTAGATTGAAAGAACTCTTGTGATATCCAAGGAAGAACAAGGTGAAGTTACCTCTGACTATCACCGAAATCCACTTCTTCCTCAAGTTTTCCTTTTATGCTCCTTCCAGCCAACCTTCTTCCTCTCCTCACCTCCCTCTTTCTACATTAACCAAGGAAAGAAAAATATCATCTTACCCAAAGTATCTGCTTCTTTCTTCATGCCCAAAACAAGGTAACATTCCAAGCTCATGTTGGAAATATTATGATGCCAACATTCCATATTTCCATCCTCCATGGAATATGGCTTAACAACATATATATATATATATATATATATATATCATGCAAGAAGTGCTTACTAGCTTAACAATTAAAACATTTATTCCTTTCATTATCCATTTCTTTCTAATGCCACTAACATCATTAATTAAATTAATTACTCACCTAATTAATTTAATTACTATTGAATGCTAATATTAACCATTAGCATCGATATCAAACAATATCATATACAACAACACAGAGGCTCTTGTTAAGCCATCCTTACTCCACTAAGATGCAATTAACAATATGCACAACAAAGTTTTTTTTCCTTATGTAGGAGGTTTTATGAAAACTGAGAAGCTATCACCTACCTACTAAGAATGGTTTTTTTCCTAAATAGCAACCTCCTTGCCCAATGGTGCATTCAATCAAACATACACATATGCAATGCACCTACATGAAGGGTTTATTTTTACTCTTGAGCTATTAATGATAATAATCATCCATCATTTCCTTTTTTCTCTCAACTTTGGTGGTTGTCCCATACCAATCCACCCATGAGAGTACATGGTCCTGCAACCATAAATTTCATCAGTAGTATCTTATTTTGAAAGTAGTATAATCAAAGTAAAAAGTGCAACTAACACATCTTGATAACATAAAATGTGATTATGCATTTGATATGCACACATCAATACATAAATTAAGTATCAAGAATAAGTCATGTCTAGGAGAGTCGTTGCATTAATAGTCTACAACACCATTCATTGACTTATATTTGGAATTCACACCCCTCCTAAGCACTATCATTGCAAGCATCACAAAAACATGTTAACCCTTTGGTCCACATATTCCATGTAGTAGCATCTGAGCTTCAAAATGAGTGGATTTTATTTAAATATATTATTGTGCAACAGGTTAATCTTGTTAAGAGGTAGTTTTCTTCCCTTGACCAAAAAAATGATGAATATAAGTTTGCTAGAAGGATTCATATGACAAGGTTGTACTACATCTATCCCTTTGGAATTTGCATTTATTAAGGTAGCAAATTGAAACTTCAACTATTGGATACTCAATTCTCTTTTGATACATGCACATTAAATTACACATTATAGTTATGATGCATATTCTCAGCCAATAGAACATTGGAGCATTATTAAATTGTCCTCCATCAATATAAATTAAATCAAATTTATTTCATTTAAATATCTTTTTTTTTTGCTTGAGAAAAAGGGGTTGTACTTGGGTCCCCCACCCTTGAAAAATCATAAATTTCTCCTTTAGAGCTTGAAATTTTACAAACATATTCAATTCTCATCTTAATTGAGATGCTATAGCTAGATACCTACATATTTTTTCAAAAAAAGTTTGTTTCTTGATATTCATTTTCTAGGTCTTCTTCAATTTTCTTTGTAAATATAAATATTTAGCATCCTTCTTGATATTTTCCAATCTTGTTCATCCATCCATCCAAGTGAAATATTGATTAGTGGTGGTCTTTGATGATGCCAAGTTGCCATTGTGTCACTTGAATATTCATAAGTGCTTTTATGGATCCATGCTTATGTTGCTTTGCTTTGATATTTGAAAGGTTGGTCCTATTGTTCCTTGGTATTACCACACCTCTTTGAAATCTAGAACCACTATGTTTTTTTCTACTAAACATTGCTATATTTGATCCCTTTTTTACTCCATGGAGATCTATAATATTGATTCCTTAAGCTATACCTCTAAGATTGTTGTCGCTTAGGATGGTGTGGGTGTTGATATGCTGCAACCTTAACTTGACATCCTATTTTTTTTATTCTTTAACAATTTGTTTCTTTATTTTAAACTTTTATTTACAATCTTCTCTCTTATGCCCTTCTTTTGGTGTGTCCTTGTGCACTTATGATAGGGCTTCCTTGGACTTTGTTGTTGCTTCTTCCATGGAATCTATTGTTGCTACTATTGTAAATTCAATTTTTGAGTCTTATGTTGGTTCTTCAACTTGTTTACCCACCACAACTGCTTCTTGCTTATCCTTGGATCCTTGCTTCTTGATATTTTCCTTACGAATGCAACCATGAACTTGCACATTGTTGTCTGTATTTATTTCTATTATATTCTCTTTATTCATTTATTTTGATTCCCTCTGAAGCCTTTTTACTCCTTCATATCCTTTGATGGTGATCTTCAAACTAGCTATCTCTTTATATGTGTCCCACTGACTCAAGAATGCATGCTTCATTTTATCCCAAGTTTAATTATAGTTCCTTTCCTTTTCAACAATTTCCCACCAAACATAAGCTTCCTCTCTTAAAGTTTTCATAAGTATATTTTTCCAAAAATAGTCATTATAATACAGAGTTCTAAACTTCATCCACCATTCTCGAGCATCAATGTCATCCTTTCCAGTGAAAACTGGTAACTCCATGATCTTAACCTAAAACAATTCCTAAAGTAGCTAGGATTTTGGAAAAAAACTATACTTTTTTTTTTTAATTTAAATATTTTGTATTCCTTGCTATCAACAAATAATTCTATAGATTTTTTTTTTCGAAAATGAATTAAATTGCAACTGATTTTCTTGCCTTGACTAACAGAGATATTTGTAATTTTATTTTTTGCAATTTGAAAAATTCTCACTATTGTTGTCCTAGACAACTGACTTTAGGGTCGTATCTCTCTCAGTACTACTCGATTCCTTCATATTACCTCTCATTTTAAAGCTCTTCAAATTCCACATAAGTTGGTCCAAGAATCATCTAAATTGCATAACCCTTCACAAAGATATAACTTCTGAAAGATGAGATATTTTTCTAGAATAATTTATATTCAATAATATGTTATTTACATAAATCAAACATTTCATTTAAATATCTTGGTTCTTTAAAGTTTCATACTTGTTTTAAAAAAACATTAAATACTCTAGAGAATATGCTTGATTGTTACTCATGTAGAAATTATACTCTCTTATGATATATTTTTATTCTTTATGATATCAATTGCAAGTTAATAATCCCAATGAGAATCAAAGTAGGGATATGCAGGTTGCTTCAAATGGAGAAGGTAAATTTACCAACAAGTTATCTAGGGATGCCCTTATTTCAAGGGAAAATGAGGATATAATTATGGAATCTGATTATAAGTAAAGATCAAAATAAACTATCAGCATGGAAAGGAATATGGTTATCGTTATTAGGTAGAGTGTAACTAATTAAATCAGTCTTACGGGCCATTCCTACTTATCATATGTCCTTGTATTCTATACCAAAATCGATAGAAAATAATTTTAATCTATATTATCTGGTCCTTTTTATGGTTAGGTTTACATGATAAAAGGAAATTTCCTTTGGTGAAATGGAGCAAGATGTGTGATGATAAAACTAGGCGAGGTCTCTATTTAAGAGTTCTTACGGATGCAAACTTAGCTTTTAGGGGAAAAGTAATTGTACAAAGGGAGTCAAATACAATAGGCAAGAATCATTGACCTCTTCCACCAATGGCCAAATCCCTTCGTTAGCCTTAGGTTGAGGTTTTTTTGGAAGATCTGTCTCCATCATTTTCTTTGGCATGTTTGGCTTGAACGAAACCATAGAGCTTTCCATAAGTCGAGCCATGATGTCACCTCCATCACCAATAAGATCCTTACCTTTGCCCGTGAAAACGTTAGCTTTATTCCTCATGAAGCTCGAAATCCTCCCCTCTGGGAGAGACTGATCGCTCATTCCTTAAATCTTACCCTGGTTGAGAAACCCGTGTCTACCAAGATCAATCCTAGAGTAGATGTCAGGTGGAAACCGCCCCCAGTTGGATGGCTCAAGCTCAACTTTGATGGGGCTTCTAAAGGTAACCCTGGTAGAGCAGGGGCTGGAGGAGCAGTGAGAGACCATCAAGGCAATCTGGTGATGGCCTTTTCTGAGCAGTTGGGAACTAGGACTAACAACGAGGCGAAAGCAAGAGCGTTATGGAGGGGTCTTCAGATGGCTCAGGAGATTGAAGATAAACTAATCATCGAAGGAGATTCTCTGCACGTTATAAACCTTATCAGCAATGGGAAAATTCCTCCATGGCGGTTTAAGACTGTCATCGAAGAGGCTAGGATCCTCTACCAAGCCAAGAATGAGCGAAGGGCCTAGCACGTGTTTAGGGAAGCCAATAAAACTGCTGATATCTTGGCCAATATAGGGGTGGAAGCCGATGGGTTGGTCACTTGGGAACTCGGGGTACCAAGTGATGTGGACAAGATTATTCAAAATGATCGCCAATGATGATGCAACTGTGGGGTTCAAAAAAAGGAAGAGGAGTTTTCTATTTCATTTTTTGTTGTGTCGCGATTTCGCGACATGTTGCTTTGTCGCAGTCAAAGCAACGAGAAAGAGCAAGATGGAAAAATCGTCACGATATCGCGACTTATTGAACTATCGTGGCTCGAAGCATAAAGAAAAAACTAAGTTGGGAAAGTGTCGCGATATCGTGACATGGTGCTTTTTTGTGGTCAAAGCAATGAGAAAGAGCAAGAAAGGAAAAGCGTCGCGATATCGTGACACGTTGAACTTTCGTGACCCGAAGCAGACCTGTTGCGATTTCGCGACAAAAAAAGGCAATAGCGACCATAGGACAAAACTGTCATGATATCGTGACGTGTCGCCGTATCGCGGTCAAAGTAGAGCGGGAGAGGTTTTGATCGAAAATTGTCGCGATATCGCGACATGTCGCATTATCGCGCCCAAAAGAAGCAGTGAAGAGCACAGAAGAAAATTGTCGCGATATCGCGACGTGTCGCCGTATCGCGATCAAAGTAGAGCAGGAGAGGTTTTGACCAAAAATTGTCACGATATCGTGACATGTCGCTTTATCGCGCCCAAAAGAAGCAATGAAGAGCACAGAAGAAAATTGTCACGATATCGCGGCATGTCGCATTTTCACGACCTATTGCGGTTTCACGGTGTTCAATGCTGGAAAAAGTTAAGTATGGAAAGATGTCGCGGTTTCGCGACCGACAGTGGCAGAGGGGAGCGCCCAGCAAGAATGTCGTGATTTTGTGACGTGGAGGTGGCAATGAAGCAGAAGGCTGAAAGATGTCGTGAAATCGTGACATGTCACATTTTCGCGACTTATCGCGAAATCGCGAAGATGATGAAAATGAAGCAGAAGGCAGAAATATGTCACGAATTCGTGACATGTTGCATTTTCGTGACTTGTCACGAAATCGCGGAGATGCTAGAAAATGTAGCAGAAGGCAGAAAGATGTCACGAATTCGTGACATGTCGCATTTTCGTGACTTGTCGTGAAATCACAGAGATGCTAGAAAAGGAAGCAGAAGGCAGAAAGATGTCGCGAAATCACGACATGTCGCATTTTCGTGACATGTCGCATTTTCGTGACTTGTCGCAAAATCACGGTGATGCATGAAGACGAAGCAGAAGACAAAAAGATGTCATGAAATCGTGACATGTCACATTTTTGTGACTTGTCACGAAATCGCGCAGATGCTGGAAAAGGAAGCAAAAGGCAGAAAGATGTCGTGAAATCGTGACATGTTGCATTTTCGCGACATGTCGCATTTTCGTGACTTGTCACGAAATCGCGGTGATGCTGGAAAATGAAGCAGAAGGCAGAAAGATGTGATTTCATGACATATCTCATTTTCGCGACTTGTCACGAAATCGCGGAGATGAGGGAAGATGAAAGCAGAAGGCAGAAAGATGTCGCAAAATCGCGACATGTCACATTTTCACGACTTGTCACGAAACCGCGGAGGTGCGTGAAGACAAAATAGAAGGGGGCTTCAGAAGGGTACTAGTAGTGAAGGACAGACTATCCCTATTGATTTTTTGATCCATAACAGCACAGTGCTATTTCTTTTAAAAGGTTTTGGGTCAACCTAGAAAACCCGATTGCAATGAATTTGAACCTTAATTACCAAAAAAAAAATACAATAGGCAAGAATCCTTCTAAGTATGTTTTTTTTTTTTTAGAGTGAAAAACCCCTTGTGGGGCCGCCTTGGTCTGAGAGACCACAACCAGGGGGTTCTACACTGTCAAAGTCACCTGGGAGTCGCACCCGACCCTGTTTGCACCAACATTATCAATTGGATTTTTGGGTACCCAATTCAATTTTTTGGTAGGGTGGATATTCGAACCTGGGACCTCCCTTAGAGGATTGCCCTCTCCTCTCCAACTCACCTACAACACCTAGGTTCTAAGTAAGTATGTTGATCCCAATGATCCAAGCTTAATATTTACTACATTCTCACTTCCAAATGGTTCTACTCTATGGAACAATTTAAAAAATATATTGATCTAGTAATTAAAGGTCTAAGATGCGTGGTGGGAACTGAAGAATAAATTATATTTGGATAGATACTTGGTGTGATAAAAAACCACTCAATTTAGATTCGATTTTGAAACCTTGGATGAAATTACTTGAAGATAAATATGGTGATAGGGTTTCAAACATTATGTACAAGGATAAAGAAGGAAGATAGAAATGGAAAGAATATTTTTTTACAAGTATACAAGACTTTGATACTAGGAGGTAGTTGAGTAGAAAGATAAATTCAATGATTATTTTGAGGGGAGCCAAGGATAAGCTAATTTGGGAGTTGAATGGCTCAGGAGACTACACAAAAAGAAGTGGATATAATGTAAAACACCAAAAAAATAGAAATATCATAAGAATATGGAGAGATATTTGGGAAAGCCCGAGCATTCCTAAAGTCAAAATGTTTGTTTGGCTAGTAGGTCATAAAAGAATTTTATCCTGGGATAACCTTATGAAAATGGGTTTTCATGGCCCCTCACAATGTGTTATTTGTAAAAAGAAGGAGGAGAGTATAGACCATCTTTTGGGACATTGCTAAATAGTCTAGAATTTATGACAATGGATTCTTAATATGTTTGGTAAATACATGGTAATGAATACTAGAATTTAAAATTGGTTAAAGCAAAGGTATGACACTTTTAAAAGTGGGGTTTTCCAAACAATCTATGATATATCAAAAGATACAATACTTTGGACTGTATGGCTAGAAAGGAATAGAAGAATATTTAAAGGAAAGAAAAGCAATTTAAAGGTAATGAAAAGAAAGACTTGTTTAGCTATAGAGGAGTCTAAACCAACCCTATCAACTTACCCAATCCCTAATCTAGAAGTAGATAGCCTTTATAGATGGAGTCCAGTCATCAATTGGAATTATGATGTTGGGTACAGGAGAAACAAAAAGAAGAAGAAAAAATATAGTGGAAACCACTAGATGTGGAGTTGGTTAAATTTGTTAGAATAAATTTTGAGTTCTCTTAAGTTCTACTAGGATAGTCTAACCTGAGTCATCACTCTTCCATGAGGTATGTATACTTTTAGTTTAGACTAGTTCATATTTGTTGAGTTGTTGTAATCCAACGACTCACATTGATCAACTTTGGTATTTATACAAATTTGATCCCATGGAATAATCAATCAGTTCTTGATCTTTCAGTGATGCTTTGCATATCTACTCGATTGTATTTCAATATTGTCTATAGTATTTTCTTACATGGTACCAGAGCGAGGCTAGATTTTGCATGCATCCAAGTTTTCACATATCTAATTCTTTTTTTTTAATAGTTCTTTGACTAACTCCATTGCTTGAAAATTATGAGTAGTCATACTTTTATCCATTAATTCTGATTTTTTTTGCTCATTTTAATTAAAAAAATAAGCATTTTTTAATTGACGCACTTTTCAGGCAAATAGGAATGAGAAAAATGAAATTTTTAGGCCTTTTATTTTTTCATCACTTGTAAACTTGCAAGTTGTTATATAGCATAGGAATATTTTTTCCTATTGCTAATTCTAAATACTTGGGCCTTTAATATTTTTTTCATCTCTTGTAAACTTCCAATGCATTATATAGCATAGGATATTTTTTTCCTATTGCTAATTCTTGTAGGAGCTCTTATTTTCAGTAGTGCTATACGCTCCATTTGGGGCCCCCAAACCATTTTCCATTATGACATTGGGACCCCAAGCCTTTGATTTCAACGTTGAAGAATTTACACCCAACACGACCTGTGACACTTAAGCAGGTGGTCTGTGATTCACAAAGCCTTCTTGTTCTCGTTGGAGTTCGCTTCACTCAGGCTGACCACATCTTGCCCGTATGTTAAGACCAGTGCACATTGACAGAGTTTGGTTGCCAAGACAAAGGTCGACATGTGATGTGATCGCAGTGCACAGATACTTCACAACCATCTCACCTTTGTGTTATTTTTGCAATATAAGACAACTAAGAAATTGAGTCGCTAAGCATCGTTTGACATGGAACGTGATCGCTCCTTGGATCTTTTGCATGTCTGCCTCTTTACTCTAGACGTGGCATTATTTGGTGAACGTATTTTCTAACATTCCATCAATCTCTAGTTCCAAATCAAGACTCGGTGCAAAGTGACTTCTGCTCTCTGCTCACGTAATTATTGGCACCCAACGCAACCTATCTACCTCAATTTGACACAATAGCATGCAACTTCAGTTGGCAGTACATTTTGTGACATATTGTTTAACTCAAACTTCAATTAAAAATATTGTTGGTGCGACGTGAATTTCTGCCTATATGTTACCTCTGCTTAACTCAATTTTAGCATGCTCTTAGTCTCCAAATGAAGTCTGCTCATTGCCTACCTTTAGGAGTGTGCCTGCACTTCTACTCTCCTATGGCTCGCAAAGATATCCTCCCTAGCTTGTTCTGATTTGTAATCTCCTGTTGCTGCTGATAAGAGTGCTACCTAATTTGAGTGTTGCTAGTTCGAGTGTTGTCAAGTTCATGTGTGGCATCACCAGGCTATTCATCTAGTTCGAGTGCTGCCAGGTTCGTGTGTGACATCACCAGGCCATTTTCCAGGGTTCATGGAGGTTACAATTCATACATCCAATCCAACCCTTCATGTCATTGGACGACACTGGCTTGTGTATGGCGCTCTGATCATTGGTCCGCCTTGACGTCGTTGAAGACAATTTACTTGAAATTTTTTTATTTTATATAAACTCTTCTTTGAGCAAAGGTTTAAAATAAATAAAAAATTATCATTACTGTCATATGTTTTCAAAAGGCTGCAGGTTTAAAGTTTATTACAGAAAGAAAAACCCTTCTTAAATGCCAATGACAAAACATTACAAAAATTGTTGTTATTTTGTAAAATTGGAGGATTAGAGTGCAGAGAAAGTTTTTCAGAGATATTTTTTTCAAAAAAAAATCTCATTTGCTGTTATTTTGTAATTACAGTGCAAAATAAGTTTTTTCAGAGATATTTTCTTTCAAAAAATCTCATTTTTTGTAACCTTTCTCCATACCTCTTATTGGACTTCTCTCACTTTACTTTTGATTTGTGCCTATTCTATAAAGGCACTCTCAAAGTGACAAGTCCCTTTGTACTTTTCATAATACAAAGTTTTTTTGGGGGGGTTATTGGTGCTGCTTCTTGCACCTTTGTCTTGGATTGTTCAGGGGGAGTCATTGTTGTCTATTTTTTGGGGTAAAGTATCATTGCTGCAAATCTTTCTGGGCACTTCTGAAGGGGGGTGAATCTTCTACTGCTAAATCTTCTACATGTTATTCTCATAGAGCACCTAATATATACAAGCAAGCACACATGATCAAGATTCTCATTTACAAGAAAAGCACAAATATACAAGCATCTTCTCATACTTGTAATATCTCAAAAGCAAGCATCTCATTTTATAATCGCCTATGTTCCATGTATCGTTCTCCTCATATACCTATAGTCTCCCTCACGTAAGGGCGGGTCATTGAGAAGTTCGGTATAAAGGTCTGGCAGGTTATTCTGGTTTCAAAACACCTATGTTCCATGTATCAATCTCCTCATATACTTATAGTTTCCCTCACGTAAGGGTGGGTATATTGAAGAGATCGGTATAAAGGTCTGGTTTTTGCTACCTTGATTCAAAAAAGGTTTCCTGGTGGTGTTACTTCTTGCTGAATTATTTTCTGGGGAGTCCTTCTGTGGAGGGGGGTTGCAATTATCTCTGGGCAATATGAGTTCGCTCAATACAATTGACCCACTCACTCCCCATAACTATCACACATGGAAACCCAGGATATTAAATCTTATCTCTCAAAAGGGTCTCACACATTTGCTAGAGGAAAAACAACCTACATTTGATAAAGAATATGAAATATTTGTTCATAAAGGAAAGATGTATGAAACAATGGGTATTATAACCACAAATGTAAGTGAAAGCTTATGGTTTCACATATCTGAATGTAAAACTCCATTTGAGAGTTGGGAAAAACTTAAAAACTTGTTTGGTAAAGTGGATCAAATAAGATCAATGCAACTAGAAGCAGAGTTAACAACTCTATCTCCTGAAGACTTCAACACTATTGTTGATTTCCTCACCAAGTTCAAAGAAGTCCTCACTCAATTAAAAGGTAGTGGCAAGAATAAAATAGAAGAAGAATGCATCTACCTTATTCTTTCCAAATTAAATGGAGCATTTCAAATTTTTGCAACCACTTTTTTGTCTACAAAAGATGCTCTTGGAACAAGTTTTAAAATGCCCACTTTGGAGGAGTTTTGTGATAGGCTAACTAGAGAGGAAATGAAGCTTTCAAAATATGAGATCTCTCCCTCCTCCTCAAAAGCCTTAGTAGCTTCCAACTCCAAAGACACATTCAAAAAGAAATACAAATCACCTATAACTTGTACTCATTGCAAGAAAGATGGTCATTCTGTGAGAAAATGTTGGAAGAGACTACAACAACTTGAGGCAACAATGAAGGATCACAAAATAGACACAAAGAAACACATTGGAAAGGCCTTAAATGTTCAGGGAAAATCTACTAAGATTTCATCAAAATATTGGGTTCTAGATTCAGGAGCAACTCATCATATGACATCTTCAAAAGAGTCATTTACTTCTCTCTCCTCATGCACCACTTACAACATTGAAGTTGGTGACTCATATTTTATCCCTGTCAAAGGAAAAGGTGACATAATCATTGATGGTGGTCATTTAAATAATGTTCTCTATGTTCCCAATATTGCTACAAATATTCTCTCTATCTATCATATTTGTACTTCTGCTCAAGGCAAAACAATTATATTTTCACCAACAAGAGTTGAGATAAGAGACTTTCAAGAACCATACTCCCTCATAGAAAAAGGTGACATTGATCATAGAGCTCACCTATTTCACTTCAAGGGATTCAAATATTCAGAAGGAGCATCCTATTTTGTTGCTCATGGAGACCTTGAAAGCAAAATTTGGCATGAGAGGTTTGGACATCTCAATTATAGCTATTTAAGGGAGTTGAATACTCATGAAATGGTAACAGGGTTGCCAAAAGTCTCTTCTATTGATGGAGTTTGTCCTGGATGTGCTCTTGGGAAACAACATCAAGATCCTTTTCACCCTAGTAGTTCACAAAAAGCTTCATCCCCACTAGAGTTAATCCATAGTGACTTGATGGTCTTCCCGGAGCCTTCTTTCAAAGGAGAAAAATATGCCTTAACCTTCATTGATGATTTTTCAAGAAGAACTTGGGTCTACTTTCTAAAATACAAAAGTGATGTTCTATCCCACTTCAAAATCTTCAAGGCCTTAGTTGAAAATCAAGCCACTTGCAAAATCAAGCAAATCCGTATAGATAATGGGGGGAATACTTCAGTAATGAGTTCTCCATATTTCTCTCAACTCATGGCATAATTCATCAACATTCAGTCTCCCATAATCCACAACAAAATGGCATTGCAAAAAGGAAAAATAGATCTTTAAAAGAAATGGCAAATTGTATGCTCCACTCAAGAGATCTTCCAACAGTTTTTTGGGTTGAGGCAATTAACTATGCAAATTATATTCAAAACCGCACACCACATAAAGCTCTTGGCCATTTGACTCCCGAGGAAGCATGGACTGGCTCAAAACCTGATGTCTCTTTTTTCAAATTTTTTGGGTGTACTGCTTGGGCACACATCCCAAAGAAAAAGAGGAAGGCTCTAGACAAAAAAGCAAGCAACTTATCTTTGTTGGTTATTGTGAGGAAATGAAAGCCTATAGGCTCCTTGATCCCACAACTCATGAGGTATTTTTCATAGAAATGTTCAATTTGATGAAACATTCCCTTATAGAGATCCTCAATCATCTTCTTCCAACATTGATTCTCTCGAGCCATCTCCCATATTTGAGCCTCAATATAATGAAGATCCCATCCTTGAGATAGATGACCAATGTGAGGATCCTATACTTCAAACTCCAACTCAATCTCCTGCCACCCACATTACTCCTTCCACAATGCCAAAATGGGCCCACACCATAGTTCAAGAGGCCACTCCTTACATCCAAGATCTTCCTTCATCCATACTAAGCCACTCCATGGGTTCTGGTCTTGTCTGTCAATCCATTTCTACATATCCTCAATCCTTTAGAGAAGCCACTAGGATAAAAGAATGGGATGATGCCATGGAAAATGAATTTTCTTCTTTGATCAAAAACAACACTTGGGATTTAGTCCCACTCCCCAAAGGAAGAAAATTAGTTCGTTGCAAGTGGATTTACCGAACCAAGTATGCAGCTGATGGAACAATTGACAAACACAAAGCTCGCTTGGTAGCGAAAGGTTTCTCTCAAGTTGAAGGCATTGACTATTCTAAAACCTTTGCCCCTGTTGCAAAAATGGATTCTGTCCGACTGGTCCTTGCAATTGCTGCTTCACAAAAGTGGCATGTTTTTCATATGGATGTTAAAAGTGCTTTCTTACATGGAGACTTAAAGGAAGAAATATTTATGGAGCAACCTGCTGGATTTATTCAAGACTCCTCCCTTGTTTGTAGACTAAGGAAATCTCTCTATGGTCTCAAACAAGCTCCTAGAGCTTGGTATGAAAAAATGGACTCCTTCCTTCTTTCCTCAGGATTTTCTCATTGTGAGTCTGATGCAATAGTCTACATTTGGAGAGATGAAGAAAAAATCACCATACTTGTTCTCTATGTGGATGATCTACTACTCACTGGTAGTGCCATTTCTCACATCCAGACTATCAAAAACTCCCTTTCTGAGAAATTTGAGATGGTTGATCTGGGTTTAGCTCATTACTTCCTTGGGTTTCAGATAACTCAAATAGATGCAAGGATTTCTTTATGTCAATAGAAGTATACTCTAGATCTTCTTCAGTGGTTTAAGATGACTGATTGCAAGCCTTCTTCCACACCCTTTCAATATGGAGTCACTCTAACTACTTCCTGCAAGTCCCCTCAATGTGATGCTACTCTCTACAGACAACTTGTTGGAAGTCTATTGTACCTCACTCATACTCACCCAGATATTTCCTATGTTGTTGGCTTAATATCTAGATTCTCCCATCAACCTCATTTTAGCCATTGGCAAGCAACAAAGAGAATCCTCCACTACTTGCAGGGAACCACTCACTTTGGGCTCTTATATGAGGGTGGATCCATGGATATCATTGGTTACACAGATTTTGATTGGGCAGGTTCAGTTGAAGATAGATGTTCCACCTCTGGCTATGTTTTTTGTCTTGGTTCTTCACCTATTGCTTGGTCATGCAAAAAACAACAAGCAATAGCATTATCATCTACAGAGGCAGAATACAGGGCAACAATTTTAGCCAGTCAGGAAGCTCTTTGGCTTCATCAGATAATGAGGGAATTTGGTTTCTTCCATGACAAACCTATTACCCTTTGGTGTGACAATCAGAGCACAATTCATATTGCTCACAATCCAGTTGAGCATCAGCGCACCAAGCACATTGAGATTCACATGCACTTCATTCGACAACATATTCAACAAGGGGATCTAAGCTTGGAGTTTATTCCCATAGAAAATCAAATTGTAGACATCTTCACCAAGTCCTTTGCTTCTCCACGTTACATTTAGTTGCATGAGAAACTTGGGATAAGGCAGTTGCATTAGGAGGATGCACAGAGGTTTTCACCTCTCCTCTCTTCTTCTTCTTCTTCTTCATTTTGGAAGATGGTTTTTTCCCATGTGGTTTTTCACCATCTCTCCAAAATGTAGTTATTTGTACATGAGTACCTAATAAGGCCTTTCTATCGGGACTCATTTTTTTGGGTAACACCAGTATTTGTACATGAGTACCTCATCAGGCCTTGTTGTCGGGACTCATCTCTTATTGTTCCTTTCACCCCTAGTATCACTTAAGGGGGGTGTTAGAATAAATATTTAGTTCTCTTAAGTTCTACTAGGATAGTCTAACTTGAGTTACCACTCTTCCATGAGGTAGGTGAACTCTTAGTTTAGACTAGTTCAGATTTGTTGAGTTGTTGTAATCCAACGACTCACATTGATCAACTTTGCTATTTATACAAAGTTGATCCCATGGAATAATCAATCAGTTCTTGATATTTCAGTGATGCTTTGCATATCTACTCGATTGTCTTTCAATACTGTCTTCAGTATTTTGTTACAAAATTGTTGATGGAGCATCTAAAGGAAATCTAAGACCAATAGGAGGAGGAGAAAAAATTATAAATAATAGAGGAGAGATTTTGTCTATGCTTTCAATAATGGATTTAAGACAAATAATGAAGTTGAAGCTTGGGCAACTTGGAAGGGTTAAAAATATTCAAACAAATGAAATGGAACAAAATATGGATGAAAGGTGATTTACTCGTAGTAATAAATGTAATTTTGAGGAAAGCAAAGGCTCCTTGGAACATATAAGAGATAGTTATGGAAATTCAAGACATTGTTATAGAATTTGAAAAAATTGGGTTTACACATACATTAAAGAAAGGAAACAAATATGCAAATAGGCTAGCCAATAGAGAGGTTTCAATTGAGGATCGGTGAAGTTAAATTCCATTTTATATGGTTAGAGGAATTAGTAAAGTTTAGTTGAAGCTAGCAAGAAAATGTTGATTGCTCGAATCAAATAATAATTAAGATTTAATTGAATGTTTTTCATTGGTAATATTTGCTTTATTTTATAACATTAATGTGTTTTCATATAAACTATTTATTTTATTTTTTGTGGTTGCACTTATGCTATAGGAAGAAAACTAGCAATCGAGATTTGGTAAAGCAAACTGTGATAGTGTGATGTTTTGGAAATATTACTCTACTAAGACGTAATGCATAAATAGTAGAGGTGGAGTTTTGGTATTGTGAAGGTTGCCATAGAAAAATTTCAAGAAGGATGCTAAATTCTAAAATATTTGTATACACACAAAAAATTGAAGAATATCCAAAAAATAAAAATCAAGAATTATGAAAAAATGATGTAGGTATCTGGCTATAGCATCTCAATTGAGATGTGAATTGAATCTGTTTGTAAACTCTCAATATTTAAAGAAGACAATTGTGACTTGTCAAGGGTGGGAGACCCAAGTACAATCCCTTGTTCTCTAGCAAAAAATAATTGCAAGTTAATATGTAATGTGATAAATATATCTACTTAAATTATTGGGTTTGAATCTAATCTCATGGATGCAAAGTATAACTTTTCATAAAGTCTAGAATAGAAAATATGTATTTGTATTTTTCAACTATTCATCCAATATAATGTGTTTTACTTATTGGTATACTGACCTCTCATCAAAGTCTCGAAGGAGATTGCATCCTCTTACTTGTCACTAATTTACATCTTCAACTAAATTTATCATATTTCAATTGATGTTTAATAGGTTTAACCCTTTTTTTGTCAACAAGTCTTCCAAACCGATAAGTACAATAGGGAATATATGCCAAAGATCCACATCTTATTCATAAAAATAATTATGGATGAAAGGATCATTATAAAATGAAAATATTTAATTTATCTTCTTATTCTTCGTATTTGTTTCAAATTATATATATATATATATCATTTTTAATATTATATTCTTAACCAAACATATTTTGTTTTCAAAGTCTAAACATGAATAATGTTTGTTAATTTGAAACAAATATGAATAATAAGAAGATAAATTAAATATTTTCATATATATATATATATATATATATATAGAAAGAGAGAGAGAGAGATAATTATATTATATTCAAAATATTTCCATACATATTGCAAGCTCAATTGCCCATATAAAATTAATTTTTTTTTGAAATGTGAATGGTAGGCATAAAATCCTTGTCAACGTTGATACAATCCATACTTTAAAATATGAAATAGAAGTACACATAACTTAAGAATTTTGTTTGGATCAACTAATTGTGCTTTCTCAAGATTGATGATCCTCTTTTCTTCAAGTAGCTCCTTTCATAGTTGGAATCTTTGTTCTTTCTTTGCATCCACAACATATTCCTTTTGTTGTCACTCTACTAGGCCTACTTATTCACTTATTTTCCTCCTAGTTGCTTTCTCTCATAGTTTTGTTATCACTACATCCAATGTCGCTTATTTTGGTAACCTTCTAGAGAGTTGATTGAAATAACTCTATAATTGGTGTATATGATTATGTTGGTACATGTCATGGCCTAAGGGTCCTGGGCTAGAATGAGTCCATTTGAGGCTCTTAATAAATTTGTTGCTTCTAGTTATGAGTGTCTCCATATTTTATTTCATTCCAATTTTATTGCCTACTTTAACAATTATCTCTTGTATGTAGACTACCTTTGGATTCTATTGATTTGTTAAGTTACTTAGGTAGTTTTTCTTTAGAGGACTACCTAATCCCCTTCCATTATAGGATATAGCCTTCATTTATTTGTTGACTTCTTAGCCTTGTTAAAGTCTAATATTGTCTAGGTTTTCTTTTGTATTTCTAGATTGGCTTGCTCTATCCTTGCTGCATGGTTGGTTTTTCTCCCCCTTGTAGTGAATCTAATGGTGAGAGTATCCCTTGGGATGATAGTTGTTGCTATTTGAGTTTCTTATATTTTTTCTTCACTCTTCTCTTCAGTAAGAGTGTCTTTACTAGCTTGTATTCCCTCCACTTCTTATGTTTCTAGTTCTAATGGTTATTTGCCCTTTTTGGAGGATGGTTCTAGGAGAGCCTATTCTTCAACTTTAGTTAAGACATAAAACTTGTTATTGGTCTATTTTTTAAATTGTTGTGGCCTCCTTCTACTCGTTAATCTTCTCTATTATTTTCTTCTTACTATATGAAACTCCTAATCTTCCCATTTGTTCTTTTGTTGTACTTTAGAGGGATAGTTTCTTGAAAAATGTCCATGTTGATGAAAGGTAATGCATTTGAAAGGTATATGCTCGTAATCCAATGGTTGGATATGTATCCAATATAATACTTTGATACCTATACTTTTAGGGAGTCCTCTCTTAAAGTTGACTTGAACACACATTTTGCTGCATATTGAATTGTTGGCTTTTAGGAGAGCCCAATCTACAAATGTGCCAATAGAATTTCCTAATATCTCCAAAGTTGGCTTGTTCCAAAGGTGTAGTGGTAAAAATGGTAGTCTTACCCATATTAAGACCTCTTTCAATTATTTTTCTTGTAGATCAAATCTTGTTGACTAGGGGGTCATATACAAAGGACTCAATCTAAGGAACCAAGGCCCTCCATGAAATATTGCATTCCTTTCTTCTATAGATCATAAGATGATAATGAAATATCCTCTACCTATTATCATTATCTCATAACTAGATATTTTGATCCCCAAGTAGAGGCTATCTACTTTTGTATGGCTATGGGGCTAGGCCAAATTCCCACAAATTTGTATGCAAGTGCTTTTTTTGTTAGTGTGAGAATCAAAATCTATATAAAGTCCAAAGGTACCTTGACCATTGGTGATTCATCTAGCTTGGGAACAAAGGTACTTTTGGTGCTTGTTTGGGCATGTTGTGACCTCCTTAATTTAGAGCTTTGGTCAAGATTTTTAGTTTTGTTTGATCTAACAAAGGTGGTTGAGAGAACTGTAAAAAGGATCTATTTCTAGTCTTCTTAAACAATGCAACTATCATAGTTGTTTTAGTCCCAAGGGTCAATATTGATGCAATATGTGACCAAAAACCCCTTTTGCAATGTCACATCCATATCAAAACCTAATCCCTACCCACATTCCAAACCTTGAGCTCAACACCCAAGGTAGTTGTAACCTCCTTAAAAAACAAAAAAACACGCCAAAAACCAAACCCCAGAGTTTTTAGATACCTTTTTATAATAAACTTATACTACCTCTCAATCATAATATGGGTTGACACCCACATGCCAAAATTGTGCACCCAAACAACTAGCCCCATCCAAAACCTCAAAAAAGGAAGAATCTAACAAACACAACAAAATTATGTATCTAAAAAATAAAAAACCACAACAAAAAACACGTGAAAAAAGATATGGATGCTCCCTAAAAATCATCAATGTGTTGAAAATGGTTGGACCTACATCTAAACCCTATCTTCCATCAATATCTAATTTTGTGCTTTGAATTTCCATCACTGTGCATAGCAATGGCTAGGCTCATCGCCCTTCGCTTTTTTATTTTTACAACTACATTAAAATTTAGGTCTACTACATTATAAAATTGATTTTAATAAGTTATATGTGGCTTCTATTAGGGCCACTCCCATCAAAATACCAAAATATTACATTTGTTGCAACATACATTTTTATCACATTTTTTCATTTATTTTTCTCTTAAATATATTCTTCAACTTCCTCGAAGTGCTATGTTTCCACAATTAGCTCCTTGATATCATTTTTATTAAGAGATAAAATCTCACTTGGTTAGTTGCCTTCTAAAATTTGAATTTCACCAGGATGAAGATCAACACCGCAATTTGCTAATTTATCTGCTACCCAATTTTCTTCTCTATAAATATCCTCACATTTCCAAGAGATTGCCTCTAGTAATAGATGATGAACATCAACAATAATATTATTTTGTATCTAGTCTCCACATCCATTTTTATTAATAGCATTGATGATAATTTGTGAGTCCCCCTCAATTGAATATATTTCCATCCTTTTTCTACTACAATTTTAATCCTTGTAAGAAGTGCCCTAGCCTCTACATAGTTTTTAGTTGAAGTTCCATATGATTATGAATAAGTGAGGAGAATTTTTCCTTCACTATTTCTAAAAACACCACCTCCACTAGCTTTTCCTAGATTTCCTTTAGAAGCACCATCAAAATCAATTTTAACAAACCCAATTTTTAGACATTTCTATTTTACCATAGATTGAAGTAGATCCTTTGTTTTAATTTTGTTTTTGCAGATGACTCTTCAATGTATGTTTAAATCCTATAGCCAAGTTATTAGCACCTTTTTTTTTGCAATTGAGACTTCCCATGATGAGCACCATATTTGTAGACATTCTACAAGAGAGACAATAATATAGTTCCAAACTTGGGCACGATTTTGAGATTTATTTTTTAAAATTATGTTATTCCTTTCAAACCACAAATTCCAATAAATAATGGTAGGTCTGATCCTTCAAATAATATATAATGCTTTAGCTTTAAAATAATTATTCCAACATTTTATCAACTCTTTCAATGTTGTTGGAGCTACCCAATATAATTTCATATTTTTTAAAAGATAACCCCAAATGGTGTGAGAAAAAAGACAATGAAGAAGTAAATGGTCTGATATTTCTAAATCCTTCTCATACAAGGCATATTTGAAGGGTCCATAATATCCTCTTCTTTATAGACTCTCTCCTGTAAGAATATTACTTTGAACTGCTAACCAAAGAAATGTTGAGGCCTTAAGGAGAGCCTCTAATGACTAAAAATTCTTCCAAGGAAAATCTTTACGAGAAGAAAATTTTGATTGTTCTAAATCCTCATATCCCAACTTGACCAAGTATCCACCATATTTTGACAAATTTCAAACCAACTCATCCTTTCATGTAAAAATTGGCAAATAAAACTCCGAAGTATCTTTTGAAGTTCATCTGCAATTTGTTTAAGTTCCTCTCTTTCAACCAGTTTACTAAAAGAAACCCATGATCTAGAGTTTTTGCTCATAATAATATAATATTTGACCTTTGGGCCTTTACATTATAGGTATGCTTGAGCCAATGGTTACCATTTTGAGTCATAGATAAGAGGATAAGGTTTCAACCAAGCATCAGACCAAAAAATTGCATAACTCCCCTCATTGATTGACCATCTAATATGTTTATAAGCTATAATATTAATATAAACTCATAGGATAAAAATCACATGATCAAATATAAGATAGCCACAAAACAGTAAGATCAAGATATGTAAGCAGAATAATATGAGAAAACTAATATGTATATCAAGGCTTATAATATATCAACTAACATTCATTAATAAGCAACAATTATGAATGTAAATAGCCTAAATCATACATGTACAAAGCATGTAGCACAACTTACAATATTAGTTGCTCAAATGTATGCAAACTTTATTACTCCTCTTTCTCTTACAATATAGCACTTGCTTTTCTACACTTGATGAATGATGATTGATGTTGGATAGATGGATCATAGATGCTTCTCTATGGAGTACTATATAGCCATAGTAGAATGACTCTTTGTATACCTAACTATTCCTTTCCATATGCCAAGTCTCATGACTCTTGGCTTCTCTACTTAACACTTGCATACACATGACTCTATCTTGTATGCACACCTAAACATGACTCTTCACTTAGCATACTCTAATCTAAGGACACTTGTGCACACTTACATATAAGACACTTGTGCACATAGACTCACATTACACTTGTACACTTACTCACATGACACTTGTGCATTTCCTGCACATTATTACATTACATTAAATATTACTCACACTCTAAACTAAGACTCAAACCTAATCTAATATTTACAAGATGTACCATGAAGGTACCATGAGGGTACATTAGCATGTACAAAATAATTTAATATACTCCAACATCTTTATCGATTGAAAATTATTTGATATGAATTTCCATGTCGACGATCCTTTTGGTAGAGTTCTTATCCTAAATAATTGTATTGCATCAAGAGAACCTATATATTTGTTAAGTTATATTTTTGCCTAATTATTTCCTTAATCTTTGAATAATATTCACCCAAGCTTTGCTCCTAATGCCAAATTCATAAGTCTACAATTTCGCAAGCCTACTCCTCCAATATTATTTCCTTTGCAAACCCTATCCCAATTATAAAGAGGAAATCTAAATCTTTTCTCACAACCTTTCCATAGAAAACCTTTTTGAATTTTATCAATTTTTCATGCAATACCTATTGGCAGTCTTGAAAGTGACATCATATAAATAAGAATGGATTGCAATGTAGTCTCTATGAGTTGTAGCCCTCCTTCCATGGTTAAGAACTTACCTTTCCAACCTATCAAGCAAACTTTCATTTTTATTCAAAATAGAGATCCAAAGCTCCTTTTTATTTCCTTTATCACACAAAGGAATACCTAAGTAGGTTGATGGAAACTTTTCGATTTTAAACCCTAAAATATTCATAATAATTTTTTGTAAATCTAGGGTAGTATTAATGAAAAATATTGGATTTTGTAGTATTTACTAGCTGTCCAGTAGCCTTCTCATAGCAAGATAATATTGATTTCAACTCCATAGCCTCACTGACTGAGGTATGGCCCAAAAGAAAAGTATCATCAACAAAATGGAGATGAGATTCGAAGGCAACATTTTTTGCAGCTTGAATACCCTTGATTTTTCCTTCCATTTTTGCCTTTGAAAAGACTCTCCTTAATGCTTCCGCCAAAATAATGAATAGATAAGGAGAAATAGGATCACCTTGACGACATCCACAAGATGACTTGAAATAATCAACGGTAAAACCATTGATTAAATAGAAAATGTTTTAGTGCTATAACAAAATTTAATCCACTCACACCAACTATAATCAAGCCAAAAATTTTGAGCATAGCATGTAAAAAATTCTAGGAAACCCTATCATATGCTTTGTTCATATCTAATTTCAAAAGCATACCTGGTTTTTCATGGAATTAAGAGAATGTATGGCCTCTTGTGCAATAACTATACCATCGAGAATTTGTTTACCATGAACAAAGCCATCTTGTTTCTCTAAGATAAGACACCTGAGAATGTCCCTCAACATATTTGTCATAATTTTTGAAATGATCTTATAAATCATATTACAAAGGCTTATTGGATAAAAATTATCAAAATATTGTGTCACCTTTCTTGTGAACCAAGATAATAAAAGTAGCATAGCCTTCCTTTTTCAGGCCTCTTCAACCGTAACTAACATATCACTCTTCAATAAATCCCAAAAAAATTGAAAGAAATTTGTAGGAAATCCATAGGGACCAAGTGCCTTGTTAGGATGAAAAGAGAAAACTACTTCATGGAGGTCCTCCATAGATATCTTCTTCATCAAGCTTTCATTTTATCCCTGAGTGATAATTGATGGAATATTTTGAAAAAGTTTTTCTTGTGCCTCCTTATCTTGCCTAGAATCCGATAAAATATTTTTGAAATAATTAATTGCTTCCTTCCTTATATCTTCTTCATCCTCAATATTTCTTCCATATAGAGTTATAATATTTTTGATATGATGAACAATTTTTTTTTTTGTTGTAACATGAATTTTTTGTGTATTTCTATCTCCTTCCTTGAGCCATTTCTCTCTAGATTTTTGAAACCAATATGACTCCTCCTTTTTCAATGCATTATGATAATTAGAAAGTAATTGTTTTTCTTTCACATAAGAATCTTGATCCATTCCATTAATTTCTACTATCTCTTGTAAATTTTTTATCTTGGATTCAATTTTTTTCTTTTCTTTAAAAATGTTACCAAAATATTTGAAATTCCATTTCTTTGTTTGCTCCTTTAAATATTTCAACTTTTGAACAAACCTGTACATACATGAGCCTTAAAATTTTGATTCATCCAACCATAACATAACAATCTAGAAAAAATCAGAGTCTTGAAGCCACATATACTAGAAGCGAAATGATTTTAGATGACCATTATTAGGTAACTCACAAGTCAAAAGAATGGGTTTGTGATCTAATCTTTCTCGCAATAAAATATCTTAAGAGATTGCATACTTTGTTTGCAACCATTATTGGATAACAATAATCTATCTAGTATTTATGTTATATGATTTTGCCCAATGTGTCTATTATCCCATTTATATTGAAAGCTTGAGGGACTAACATCCCAAAAGTCATTTGAATTGACAAATGAAGCAAAATTTTGCATTGATTTAGACCATCCTAGAATGCCACCATTCTTTTCCAAAGGAGATAGAATAGTATTAAAACCACCCCCAAGAATTCATAGATCACAATGAATCATTATTGTATTTGCTAAAAATATGCTAAGGTCCTTCCAACATATTTCATGTGGAGTAACTATAGTTGGAGCATATACATTTATAACCCCAACTTTGATGTTTTCCTCTTTCCTGCAAAATTTTCCAGCAACCCATTTACTTTTTGCTTCTAATAGTTTTCCATCCCATTTGCATTTGTCCTATATTATTGCAATACCGCCTAAAGCTCTTGTAGAAGAAACTGCTAAATAATCACCTGTCTTCCAAATCTTCTTAACAACATCCTTACGTTCCTCACTGCTTAATTTTATTTCTTGTATTAAAATAAACTCAAGACTATAATAACTTATTAATTCATTAATAACTCCTTTTTTGGGGGTTTTATTCATACCCCTAATATTCCTTAATATCATTTTCATTATCAACACTCTTACCAAAATATTATCCATGCTCAAAGAATTACAATAAACCTCCCATTTTATTGAAGAGCAAACATAACCTCAACTAAATCTAGAAAGCAGTAAATACAAGATCAAAAGATGAAGATATTGATATACACACAACCCATCATATATCCGGGAAACCCTTACAAGAAAAATCCAACTTTGAAACATCCTTTTTATTGCATAAGTTTGGTTGTCTCCAATACAATGATATAAAGTAATCTCATAATTCTTTTTTCCAAAACATCAATACCAATATAAATACATAAGAACCCCATAATTCTTATGTCCTCAAAATCATGAATTGTTCTTTTAATTCACAATACAAAATCAATGAGGGAACCCCATAATTCCCTTGAATGAATTCCACATCCATTCCTATGAAGATGATTTCTTCCTTTCAATAACATTTAAAGGAATAAATTCTTTCTAAAAGTCAAATGTATCCATCTACTATAAAATAACATACAACAAGAAAAATAGAGAGGACCCCATAATCCTCTCGAAAGGAATTCCATTAGCAGCTTTTCCAATTAATATATATAATCATCTATACTTCCAAACCTTTTTCAGTACAAAATAAAATATAATATCCTTTATACATTTCAAACCTAATTTATCCCAAAATGAAATATATTAACCTTAATACATTTCAACCATACTTTATCCCAAAAGAAATTTATTATCCTTTATACATTTCAAACATAATTTAAAAGTCAATCATCATTCCATCAAACGTTGAATGATCCAATATTCATTCTTTCAATTAATTAAAATACCCATAAACCACTCTTCTAATTAATCAAAAGCCCATAAAGGGGATCTGGGTGACCTCCTGCTCTGGGTGAGAGGTCACCTCTTCACATTCTCACTCCCTCCTCGACTCCTCCTAGGGCTCTTAGGTGGATATCCTATTGCGTTGTGGAATTCTAGGTAGATCTCCTTGTTTTCCTAGGGTTTTCGACCCTTCCTGTCGTTGCTTGGTGCTTGGAGGGTCTCCATGGTCGTTTTTGCTTCTTCCTGTGGTGTTCCAGGAAAGAGGAGGTATATCTCTTTTTCTTCTAGTGGATCCATAGCGTGCTCAAGATATGCCCTGATGTGAGAACAAGAAACCTATTGCTATGGGCGGGAGGTCACCTCTTCATCTTCTTGCTCCCTCTTTGGCTCTTCCTTGGGCTCCCTGGCGGACATCTGGCTTGCTATGATTTTCCAAGTAGATCTCCTAGTTCTCCTAGGGTTTCTAGCCCTTCCTGCCATTGCTTGGTGCCTAGAGGGTATCCAAGCCCTTTTTGCATCTTCTTGAGGTGTTCCAGGTAAGAGGAGGCAAATATTATTTTCTTCTGGCGAATCCAAAGCGCACTTAGGAGATGCCCTAGTGCAAGAGCAAGAGACCTCCCGTTATGGGTGGGAGGTCACTTCTTCATATTCTCGCTCCCTCCTTAGCTCTTCCTAGGGTTATCTAGTGGATCTATTGTTGTGATGTGGTTTCCAGGCAGATCTCCTAGTTCTCCTAGGGTTTCTTGCCCTTCCTACCATTGCTTGGTGCCTGGAGGGTCTCCAAGGCCTTCTCTATTTCTTCTTGAGGTGTTCTAGGAAGTCCTCTTGGGTGGTGCTATGTGATCGGACAAACCTAGTTGGTGGTATCATTTTGGGGGTTGGCTTTACTTTGAAATGGGATCCATTTTTTTTGTTTTGCTTCTCAAGAGGGTCATTCGCTGGTTTCTAGGCTTGGGGGAGGCCTTGATTGTTCTCAACTGAGTAGTTCCCATGGTTTGCATTTTGTGGCTGGTGGCTTAGGGTTTTTGGTGGCTTTTTTTTCTTGTTTTGCTTACCAAGATGGCCTTTCACTGGTTTCTAGGCTTGGGGGAGGCCCCTTTTGTTCCCAGTTGAGAGTTTTCCATTGTTCACGGTTCGTGGCTGGCGTTTCGAGGTTTCCGACGGATGCGTTTCTTTGTTCTGCTTGCTAGGGTGGTCATTCACTACCTTCTCTAGGCTTGGGGAGGCCGTAGAGTCATAGTTGAGTGTTTCTCATGGCTGGCATTTTGAGGCTCGTGTCCAGGGGTTTCTATTGGATTCCTTCTCATATTTTTTTGGTCTTGGGGGGACCATGTATGGCAGAAGGATTTCATGGTTTCTCCGTTGGTGGTAGGGTTAGGATTTCTTGCTAATCTGGGCATCCTCCTTCCATGGTTTGTCTTCGATTGTGCTTCACCTTCTTCTCTGGGAGTTCGCATGGGGGCTTTTGTGGATGGTCCAGTTTGTTTTATGGATGGACCTAGAATATTTTACGGATGGCCCTATGTTGGTTTTTGGATGGTCCCTATTCCATTGTGGATGGTCCTATTTTGTTTGCGGATGGTCCTATGTGGTTTTTGGTTGCTCCTAATTCCATTGTGGATGGTCCTATTTCGGTTGGCGGATGGTCCTGTTTCGTCTTTATGGATGGTCCTGTTTCATCTGCGGACAGTCCTGATTCATTTGTGGATGGTCTTCTAAGTCTGAGGTTTTCTCTTGTGTGGGAAAACCCTTTTCTTTTGGGTGCGAGGTTTTTTTCCTTTACAAAAAAACCCTTTTCATTTTTGTGTTTACCTTTGAGGTTTTCCCTGCTGCCCCTGTGAGGGCTTCTCTTCTCAGTTGGTGTGGCTTTCTCTCTTGCTCCTGCGTGGGCTTCTCTTTCTCTGTTTTAGTTGTTTTTCTCCAATAGCCCACAGAGAGTCTATTTCTTCAGCTATTTTGTGGTTGGGATCTCTTCTCCCAACCTTCTCCTCTTGTAAAAGGTTACGGGATCCTTTCAAAACCCCTCTTTACCAATCAAAAAAATTAATCAAAAGCCCATACTTTCAATTAAATCAAAATATCCATAATACATTTTTTTAATTAATCAAAAGTTATTATTTCAATCAAAAATTCCTCCTTTCAATTCAACCAGAAAGGTCATTCTTTCAATCAAAAATTCCTCCTTTCAAATCATTCTTTCAATTAAAAAAAAGGTCATTCTTTAAATCAAAAAGCCCTTTCAACTCATTATATCCATTAAACAAAAATGTCATTATTTAAATCAAAAAGTCCTTCTTTCAATTCATTTTATCCATTAAACAAAAAGGTCATTCTTTACATAAAAAAAATCATTCTTTCAATTCATTCTATCCATTAAACAAAAAGGTCATTCTTTAAATCAAAAAGTCCTTTCAATTCAACCAAAAATATCTTTCTTTCAACTAATCAAACCATCAACGCAATCAAATGGGTCAACTAAGTCAACCCACAGTTCATAGGTCAAACTCAGTCAGCGTTGCACCCACAACTAGCGCTCTAGCCTCCACCAAGTAGTGGCTTTCCTAACCACTACCTGGTGGTCAGGCCTTTAAGGGGCTATCTTCCCTTAAACAAGCGTTCCAAAGCTCCCACATAGAGCATGGGGGACAAATTCCCACACCAAGCTTAAAAAATATATTTAAACCTATCTTTGCCCTAAGAAATCGATAAAATCAACCAATCATAGGTGAAACAATAGAAGATAAGCAAACCAAGCATGACATGTCATATGGTAGAAGATAGGTCACATATGGTCAACAAATCAAACAGGGTCAACAGAGGTTCATGGGAGCTAGCTAAGCACCTAGGCACTTGGATACTAAGCCATTGGCGCTTAGCTCCCTATATACTCTAACTATCTCACCACACAAGGTGTATGGAATAAATCCCTTCACCCTTTTAAAATTTTTTTCTTTCCCAAGAACAACAAAAAAACAACTACGGTCCATGAAAGTCAACAACCAAACAACAAGTGAGATGAACGGTCAACAACCAACTAGTAAGGATCCATGTATTGAAAGAGCACCTCCAACTAGCACTGGGTAGCTCCGCAAGGAGCAACCCCTGACCACCACCTGTGGTCAATAAACAAGGGGAGTAAAACCCCTTTTAGGACACGCTCAACCCCCTCACATATCCCATGTGAAATACTTAGTGGAAAGGCCTAAGCGGCCTTTCCCTTGCCCATGCCTCCTTGAGCATGGAGATATCGCATCGTGGTATCATGCCTCGACGATGGGGCAAATATTAAACCCCTAACCTAAGGTGAAATCTTAGGGAAGGTTTTATGATGCAGCGATAAAAATATATTTACCACTCCTCACCATTGATCTTAACAATGGACACAACCATGGTAGAGGTTATTTAAACCTTAAACAAATGATCCCCTCCTTCTATAATACATCGAGGTTGACTACAAAAGATTAAAATCGAATATCAACCAATCATCAAACATCTACGTTCTTATAAAAAATTGATAAATAGAAAACCATACATATCACAATGGTGACAAATCAACATATATAGAGAAATTAAAGGAAGAAAAACCCTCTCTTCCCCCGTTGCTCCATCAATTAGTCCATCACACACAAAAGCATCGGGAATCAGTCAGCTATGAGGTTGAATGGTCATATAACCCTAAGCATAACAACAAGGGTGACTAGCATAGGGTGAACGAAACAAACATCAAGTTTTAGGCAACAACATCATTTTAAGACCTTAACATCTAATTCAGCTTTGCCTAAAGACGACCAAAAAAACATAGGAGAGGTTCGTTTCAACACAGACAAAAAAAACTAGAGGGGAGGCATTTCAAGTTAAGGGAAAAACATCAACAATCAACAAGAAACTATAGGCCATAGAAGGTAAAATATGCCTCCATACTATGCAAATAAACCAAACATATTTATTTTACCAAATCATTAATACAAGGATAAGGTAAAGAAAGCCCCCGATCTAATTCATCTCCTTAGGTGGCTTCCTCCATAGTCACACCTCCTCCTAGTCTTAGTAAATTACCTCCATGGTTGCCTCTTCGATTCCAAAGAGTCCTCCCTTTTCTTTCCTCGAGCCTTTCTTTTTTTTTTCCCATCCCCCTTACCATGCGCCATCCCAATAACGTAATTGCATACCTGTTCCCCTTTCCAAGTTGGCAAGGGGAGCATACTTTTTAATTAAGACCAACCTCCTTGCTTAGAACTCCCTGACATGAGGACTTTAAATTCCCCATTTTATATCCAACTTTAATATATTTTATTGCTTGCTTTATTTGAAAGTCATAAGAGATTTTTTCTAAAATATATATATATATATATTTTTTAAATAATATAACCCATGTCCTCCAAAAAGGTTATTCCCTTTTTATATTTCCACAATATAATAAATTTCAAATCAATCTATTATATTTTCATAATATAATAATTTTCAAATTAATCTATTATATTTCCACAATATAATAATTTTCAAATTAATCTATTATATTTTCACAATATAATAATTTTCAAATTAATCTATTATATTTCCACAATATAATAATTTTCAAATTAATCTATTATATTTCCATAATATAATAATTTTCAAATCTATCTATTATATTTCCATAATATAACCATTTTCAAATCAATCTATTATATTTCCACAATATAATAATTTTCAAATCAATCTATTATATTTCCACAATATAATAATTTTCAAATTAATCTATTATATTTCCACAATATAATTCAATCCAAAAATATATAATTCCCCCAATTAATTAATTCAATCCAAGGATATATATTTTTCCAAAACAAAGCATTTCAAAAGTAGAGTCGAGCAATCAAATGCAAATATAAAAAACTAATACTAAATTATTAGCTTGATGTCTTGTAAAGAGTCTTGCCAAGGTAGGTCATCACATACTACTCCCCTTGGACTAAACACAGTATCGTGTGTTTTCGTTCAATAAAACATATTAATACATTGCATTTTTAAGTAAACAATGAAAATATCTTTTCATTTGATCCAATGAATTAAATAAAGTAGTATTATTCCTTGATAATATTAATGCCTCACTCATTCTGCATGAGATGCCATACAAAAGTATTATCATCCATTGATAATAGCCACACTTACCACACTGATAATATCCTTGGAATTATGTCGTACGTGGCTTGGTGGTCAAGCCTTTAAGGGGCTATCTTCCCTTAAACAAGCATCACAAAGCTCCCACATAGAGCATGGGGGACTAATTCCCACACTAGGATTAAAAAAATATTTAAACCTATCTTTGTCCTAAGCAATCGATAAACTCAACCAATCATAGGTAAAACAACAGAAGACTTGTAAACCAAGCATACCATACCATGTGATAGAAGACATGTCACAAACGGTCAGAAAGTCAAACAGGATCAACAAAGATCTAGGGGAGCTAGCCAGATGCCTAGGTGCTTGGCTACTAAGCCATAGGTGTTTAGTTCCCTATAGACTCTAATTATCCCACCGCATAAGGCATTTGGGATAAACCCCTTTACCCTTTTAAAAAGGTTTTTCTCGCCCAAGCACAATAGACAAACAATGACAATCCATGAAAGTCAAAAACCAAACAACAAGCAATATGAATGGTCAACAACTAACCAACAAGGTTCCATGTGTCGAAATATCATCTCTAATTAGTGTTGGGTGAATTCACGAGGATTGGTCCTTGACCACCACTTGTGGTCAAGAAACAAGGGGAGTAAAACCCTTTTTCGGGCATGCTCGGTCCCTCGCAAATCCCATGTGGGATACTTAGTGGGAAGGCCTGAGAGACCTTCCCCTTGCCCGTGCCTCCTCAAATGCAAATATGTCGCGTCGTGGCATCTCACCTCGATGGCGACACAAATATTAAACCCCTAACCTAAGGTGAAACCTTAGGGAAGGTTTTATGAGGCGGTGATGAAAATATATTTACCACTCCTCACCATTCGTCTTGACAATGGATACAACCAGGGTAGAGGTTATTTAAACCTTAAACAAATGATCTCGTCATTTGATTATACATCAAGGTCAACTGCAAAATATTGAAATCGAATATCAACCAATCACTTGACGTCTATGTTATTATCAAAAATTGATAAACAGTAATCCACACATATCATAGTGGTGACAGATCACATATACAGATAAATTAAAGGAAGAAAAATCCTCTCTTCCCCCCTCCATCGATTAGTCCATCATACGCAAACACATGGTGAATCAGTCAGCTATGAGGTTTAATGATCGTCGAACCCCAAGCGTAACAACAACGCTAAGGGCAACTAGCACAGGGTGAACCAAACAAACATCAAGTTTCAAGCAATAACATCATTTTAAGACCTTAACATCTAACTCAACTTTACCTAAAGGCGACCAAAAAAGCATAGGAGAGGTTCGATTCAGCATAGACAAAACAACTAGAGGGGAGGCATTTCAAGTTAAGGGAAAAACATCAACCATCAACAAGAAACTATAGGCCACAAAAGGGAAAACAAACCTCCATACTACGCAAATAAACCAAACATATTCATTTTACCAAATCATGAATACAAGGATAAGGTAAAGAAATCCCTCGACCTGATTCATCTCTTTAGGTGGCTTCTTACACAATAGCCTCATCCTAGTCTCAGTAAATCGCCTCCATGGTTACTTCTTTGAATCCAAAAAGTCCTCCCTTTTATTTCCTTGAGCTCTTCTCTTTTTCTTTTCCCACTCCCTTACCATGTGCCATCCCCAAGAACATAATTGTCTACTTGTTCCCCTTTCCAGGTTGGCAAGATGAGCGTACTTTTTTATCAAGACCAACCTCCTTGCTTAGAACTCCTTGACATAAAGACTTTAAGTTCTCCATTTTGAATATCCAAATTTAATATATTTTATTTCTTGCTTTATTTCAAAGTCAGAAAAGATTTTTATATAATAAGATTTATTTTCTAAAAAATCTCACCTGCCTTATCCTCTAGAAGACCCTCATCTAAAAATGATATAACTCGTGTCCTCCAAAAAGGTTATTTCCTTTTTATATTTCCACAATATAATAATTTTCAAATCAATCTATTATATTTCCACAATATAATAATTTTCAAATCAATCTATTATATTTCCACAATATAATAATTTTCAAATTAATCTATTATATTTCCACAATATAATAATTTTCAAATTAATCTATTATATTTCCACAATATAATCATTTTTAAATCAATCTATTATATTTCCACAATATAATCATTTTCAAATCAATCTATTATATTTCCACAATATAATAATTTTCAACTCAATCTATTATATTTCTGCAATATAATTCAATCCAAAAATATATAATTCCCCCAATTAATTAATTCAATCCAAGGATAAATATTTTTCCAAAATAAAGCATTTCAAAAGTAGAGTCGAGCAATCAAATGCAAATGTAAAAAATAATACTAAATTATTAGCTTGATATTGTCCACCTAGGTATTAGTAAAATCTCATTTTTTTACTAATACCCTCCTAGGTGGATTTGTTCTTGGTGGTCGATCTTTTCTTCCACCTACAAGCATAATTAATCCTGCAAAATCACATATAATCAACAATACCATGTTCATACAACATAACCAATGTTACAAACATTTTTGCATATCCATAATACAAACTATATTAGGCATTGAAACAATAAATTCAATACATTGTCAATATCGTAAAGAGTCCTGCCAAGGTGGGTCATGACAAATTTGGAACAAGCCATTATTGGCCAAACAGTTTGCACCTTGGCTAATGGAGTTCAATATGTTACATTCTACCCAAACTTTCTTTATCCCTTGGAAAGGGGAGATTGTGGTGATATATGGTACTTGTTAGTCCAAACAAAAAGACTCACACTCAAACCAAATTCATTTGAGTTGTCCATATTAGTGAAGTTTTTGTGCCAAGTATGCAATACACCAGTCCCCATTAAATTTCCTTCAATTAGTAAATCACAGTATGCTATTCCATTCGGAGCTAGTTCAGAGGGTACAACTCCCTTGCCAGTTAGTTTTGCAGATTTTGAGCTTCCAAGGGAATGGGAAATTTCTATGAGTAATCAACAAAATCCCAGAGTAGAATTTGAAATATATTTTAAATTGGAGTATGGAGATAATAAATAATCCATTAAATACTATTCCATCTCCACTTTCTAAAATATTTTTTAGGAGAGCACAGTCCTACAAAGTTCCTAGCATTCCTAGACCAATTCCTTTGTTATAAAGGAACTTATCCATATAAAATTCAGTGCAGGTTTCAAAGCAAAAGTCAGTCCAAAGTCGGGACAATAAAGAATTAAAATTGTTAGAAAGTGTATCTAGCATTGTAATTCAGAAAAAAGACCCCCAGCCATAGGTTGAGGTCCAAGCTAAAGCACAAATGAAAATATTTATGGTCAAGTCCCCTGATCCTACCAAGCCTGTTAGAATTTCCTTAGCTACATGGACAAAATAAGGAAATTTTTCCATAAAGGAAGTAGGTGGCCTCTTAAACAAAAGCATTGCATCACTCTTCAAGATACAAAAGACACATACTAGATTTGATGTGTCATGCATATTAGAACATGAAATTAAGAATGCAATAGATAAAAAGGAAGAAATTAGGCAATTAAATTATGTCAACAATTGGACTAGATATGTAGAGGGCAATATTGATAAATTTGAAGAATTTCTTGAAGAAATTCACGATGAATTAAAAGCAGTTAATGCAAACCTAGAGGTTGTTAAAAAGTTTATGGAAGAAAGTAAGTGTAAACAAAAAAAGGAATCTAAAAAGGCCAAGAAGGAACAAAAAGAGATCCAATTTGCCAAATCTTCCAAGCCTTTAGTTGTAGCACCAGTGGGATACCATGACTTGCAAAAAAAGTTGGAGAGACATATTCTCAGGCTAAAATAGTTCGAGTTAATCTTGATAGAGCTAGAGTGTCTCAACAAAAATATCTATTATATTCATACAATATTAAGGAAAGTGAAATGATCCTTAATATTGATGGGGACCCCGGCCCTAAGGATATAATTTATATATGGATCAACTAGGATAAGTCTTTACAGATTGTTCATTCCTTAACAAACGATGCAGTGGTTGACCTAGCTACTAGACATATGGTTGGGATGGTGTTACACTCATGGACTCATGCAAGTGATGAGTCATCACTCTCAAAGGGAGTATGACAACTTGTGCTAGGTAAAATAACACAAGGAGTAAATGTGGATACATTGTATTTTGTAGACATAGTAGAAGTTGTAAGACAAGTGGTTAGAAGAATTTGCTTATATCAAAAAGTGGTTCAGAAAAAATCCTAGTTTATCTGCAAAAGAATGTGTTGGCATTGTAGGAGCAAATACTTTTGGCTGTAAGAAAGAAAAAAAATACAAAAGGTTTTAAAAGGTGAAAACAAGAAAATTCAGGCCCTATATGTACTTTAGGAAGAGAACAAAAAGAAAAAATCCACCCAAAGAAGTCATTATTCTTGCAAAAACAAAGTGGTCATTATGCTCATTCTTGCCCAACCAAAGCTCCTAAGTCAGTCAAAGCCCTATTTTTGGATTAGGACATCCTTGATAATTGGGAAATGTGTGAAAATCCTGAACAGTTTGAAGAATGGATAGCAAAAGGGATATCTTTATATGTGCCTATAAGAGAAGAAAATCTTACTGACCCATAATATGATATGAACAGTGAGATAGATCAATCAAAAGTAGATAAGATAAATCAATTGTTTATCGTTGGAAACTGCACAAATCCCTGTGACCCTAAAATGCCTCTATTGGAGATCTCAAAGTCTAATCCTACTTAAATCGAAGCTGAGTGGGAGATGTCGATGGGCGGGAAGTCATCTGCGGGGGAGCTCGGGAGCGGCCATGGTTCGATTCTTGGGCGCAACGGAGCAGTCGGAGGGCACCAGGATTTCGGAGGTACGGAAGCGTCCGTACCCATTGAAGAAGACCGGGTTGACGACGGTGTCAGTCGGGGTAAGGACCCACCAGACAAAGGGGGTGGTGGGGCTCAAAAGACTTATGCTCAGGCAGCGGCCTCAGAAACCCTAAACGGGTTCTCTACCAAAGAGTTGTTTTCGATTGGGGATGAGCTGGACATCCCGACGGAAGTCCTTTCAAGCTTCATGGAGTTTGAGAAATTTACCCTCATAGGCAAATTCATTGGCGGTCGTCCCGACATGGAAACCATCCGAAAGTGGGCAGCAAGCAAATGGAGGACTTCGGTCATATGGAGTCGGCGGCCCTTTCCCGAGGTTTTTTTGCCATTAGACTGAACAATAAGGAGGATTACTGTAAAATTTTGGCTGGCGGGCCATGGTTTCTGGGCCGTAGAAGTTTATTCCTTAGGAAGTGGGACATGGATTTCAATCCTGACACCCAGAACATCAACATCGCCCCAATATGGGTTAGGCTCCCGAGTCTTCCCCTCTTTGGTTGGCATGAAAATGTCATAAGGGGTATTGCGCGCTCCATTGGGGAGTTGGTCACCATTGACCCTCCCACCCGAGCTCGAACCAGGTTTGTCCAAGCCCGTTTTTGCATTCTGGCAGATTTGGAGGCGGAGCTCCCAACTTCCATCACTCTTCGGTCTGGAGATACCATTCTTCATAAACAAGCTATTGTCTATGAAAATAGACCAGCTTTCTACCCCCTATGTCGGTCCCAAGGGCACCTTCAGTCCCAGTGTCCTCTTCAAAAATTGGGTAAGCAGAAGCGTGAAAACGGTAATCCCCTGGAGCATGGTGAAGGTCAGGCGAAGCAGTCAAATCCAAACGCGAAAGGCCATTCTCCAGGCCCCTCCAGAGATTGCGGTGGACTCTCTCAGCTTGAAGAGAATCCCACTCTTCAATCGGACCCTGAGCAATTTGAAGCTGACAATCAGCAAGGAGCAGACTCCCACTTGGAAAGTGAATCATAGGAAGAGAAGGAACGGACCCCATCCCAAAATATGACACAGGCTATTTCTCTGCTCCAAGATATGGGTCATCCCGATTTCAGCCAGTCGCAGACACTGCTAGAAGATTACCTCTTGGGAAGGAGGGGTGAGCAGTCCGGTCACATTAGCCCCCGAAACACGAGGAGCCAAAAGCAAAGTGTGGATTTTGGTAGTGAGAGGAAGCAGGGCCATCCTCCTAACAAAGACAGGCGAGACAAAGAGACAACAACAGACGTTGCAAATGGAACCCAACGTTTGTTGGTTCTGGATGACTGTGACGCTCAGACGGACGAAGCGCATGCATCAAAACCTCCCCCTCAGCAAGGAAGGGGAGGCAAGAAAAACCTCAAACTATCCAGATGAAAGTCCTCTCATGGAATGTGAGAGGACTGAACGGTGCAGCCAAACGAAGGTTAGTGGTTGATCTCCGTAGGAGGACTAACCCGTCCATCCTTATTTTGCAAGAGACCAAGATCGATGCTATTTCCTCTGATAAAGTTGCGAAGGCCATTTGGGCCAAGGCAAATTGTCTGTCTAGCCCTGCAGTGGGAACAGCGGGAGGACTCATGGTTCTGTGGGACCCATCGAGGTTTGAGGGCAGCCTGCTGTCAACTTCCAACAGAATCATCAATGTACTGTTCCAGTCCAAAACCACCAATTTTTCTTGGATTCTGTCCAACGTTTATGCTTCAAATTCTGCCATAGAGAGAGCAAAAATGTGGAAAGCTATCTCTCAGATGAGGGAGAATTTTAGTAATTTTCCTTGGGTTTTAGGGGGCGACTTCAACTGTCCCCTTCATCCTTCAAAAAAAAAGGAGGGTCCGACCACTCCAGCCACAGCTTGGAGGATTTCAGAGATTTTGTCTCTACTAATGGCCTGCTTGACATCGAACTCAAAGGGGCTTCCTTCACCTGGAGTAACAGAAGGATTGGGAGCGGTTTGATTCAGGTCAAGCTCGATAGATTTTTCATTTCCCAAGAAGCCATTCCCATCCTTGGCGGGGCTATCCTTTCAGCACTTCCAAGGATTGGGTCTGACCATAACCCTATCTTCTTGGAGGTGGACGATGGGCCTATTTTTAAGACCCCCTTCGATTCGAATCCATGTGGATTTCTCACAAGGACTTCAAAGGATTGGTTTCAGCGTGGTGGCAATTGAAGGTGGAAGGAAGCGCTCCTAAGAGGGTGGCTTTAAAGCTCAAGATGGTCAAAGAAAAGCTGAAGGTTTGGAATAAAGAGGTTTTCGGCAACATTTTTGAGTCCAAAAAATCCATCTCTGAGAACCTGAAGGTTTTGGAGGAAAGGATGGAACTCGAGGGTTACACTGAGGGTCTCAGGGAGGAAGAGCGGAGCCTTTTGGTGGACTTTCATTCTATTCTCGCTAGGGAGGAAATTTTTTGGCGCCAGAAATCTCGTGACCTTTGGTTGAAGAATGGAGACTCCAACACGAGGTTCTTCCATGCGTCTACTATGAGGCACAGAGGGGTCAACAAGATCAAAGAAGTGGCTTGTAAGGATGGGCGCATTACCAGGGAGATAGAGGAAATCAGGAGCGAAGCGGTTGACTTTTTTCAGGATTTGCTCGGCACTCCTCCGGACAGCAACCTACAGGTCCAGAAATCTCTGCTTGCCAATTTTTTGACTAAAGTTCCCCATGAGGTAAGCATTAAGCTTCTGGAACCTTTTTCCTCGTTCGAGATTAAGGAAGCATTGTTCTCCATGCAACCAGATAAGGCCCCTGGCCCCGATGGCTTCCCCCTCGATTCTTCCAAGTCATGTGGGAGGTCGTGGGTCCGGATGTGTGCGATGCTATTCGGGTTATTCAAGCTTCCAGATCCATCAACCCAAAACTCAATTCCACCTTTCTTGCCCTCATTCCTAAGTCTCCTGCCTGCAAAAGTTTCTCTGACTATCGACCCATAAGCCTGTGCAATGTTTTTTACAAGATTCTCACCAAGTCTATAGCCAATAGACTCAAAACAGTCCTCCCCCTCCTGATTGATCCTTGTCAGGGAAGCACTGTTAAAGGTAGAAACATCCTTGATGGTGTCATCACTGTCCATGAGACCCTCCACTCCGCTTACCGCTCCAAGAATGTTGCTCTTTTTCTTAAGCTCGACATGAACAAAGCCTTTGACCGGGTTGATCAAAAAATTTTGTGTGCAGTCCTCCTCAAGTTCGGCTTTCATCCCCACTGGATTGACCTTGTCTACAGTTGTATATCCACTCCCTTTTTTTCTGTCCTGGTCAATGGGTCCCCAGCTGGGTATTTCCAAAGTGCCAGAGGCCTCAGATAGGGCGATCCTTTGTCTCCCATCCTTTTCATTCTTCTGGCAGAGGTTCTGAGTTGGTCCATGAAAGAGGCTCTTCGTCAGAACAAGATTTTTGGCATTTTGCCGACTTCTAGGGTTGATCCTGTCACTCATCAACAATTTGTGGATGACACCCTCATCTCCACTAGGGCGTCTGTTGCCCAAGCCAAATCGCTCAAGCGGATCCTGTCCCGTTATGAGCAAGCTGTAGGGCAAAAGGTCAATTACATCAAGAGCAAAATCTACTTTATTAACACTCCCCTACGTAGGCAACTTCGGATTGCTAGAATTCTTGAATGCACTATTGATTCCCTGCCTACGTCCTATCTGGGGTTGCCTCTGTCTTTTAGTGGGCGAGCCAGTGGAGACATGTGGAACATGATTCTTGAGCGCCTTCACAAGAAACTCGGCACTTGGAAGGGCAAACTCCTGTCGCAAGCCGAAAAAGCCACCCTTACCAAAGCTTGTCTTCAGGGGATCCCGACCTACTTTATGTCGGTGTTCATGCTTTCGGTTGTTGTTCACTCCAAAATCGAGAAGATTCAGAGGACCTTTCTATGGTCTGGCAACGAAGAGAAATCTAGACTCCCCCTTGTTGCCTGGGACAAGGTGTGCTTGAGGATAGACCAAGGCGGCTTGGGGTTGAGAAGATCAAGACTTACGAATTTGGCTCTGATCGCGAAGCATGCTTGGAGGATTCTTTCTAGCGACCCGATGGAGTGGGTTAAGCTGGTTAAAAAGAAGTATCTTGGCCCCAATTCCTTCTTGGATGCTGAGACCTCCTTCGTGGCGTCGACTTTTTGGAAATTTGTGCTCCAAACCCGGCATTTGATCAGCCTGGGAGCCCACTGGATTTTGGGTGATGGCAACCTCATTTTATTTTGGAAGGACAGGTGGGCGACTGAGGAAGCCCTTGGGTCGAGGGCGGATCTTGCAGGGCTGAGAGGGTTGACTGACCCAAACTCCCAACTCAGGGTGGCGGATTTCATAGACCGGAGCACCCGTTTTCCCTAGTGGAAGCTTCCAGTTGTGGAGGGGTTTAATAATGAGGTTACCTTTCTTGCTAATATCCTCCAGTCGATTTTAATTCCTTCTGCTAGGAGGAATGACAGAATCATCTGGAGTGGTACGGAGGATGGGTTGTTTTCTGTTAAATCTGCTTATGAGTTTCTCACCACCAAGACTGCTCTCGACTACAGGTGGAATACTGTTTGGAGGAAAGGGGTCGTCCCTAAAATCAACTTTTTTGCATGGATCGCTTTCCACAACAAAGCCTTAACTATTGACAACCTTCACAAGAGAGGTTTTGCCTTCCCCAACAGGTGTTACTTGTGTCTAGCAGATTGCGAGACGAGGGATCATTTATTCTTGCATTGCCCGTTTTCCCACTCTGTTATTAGCATTGTCCTATCCTCCTTCCAAATCCTTTGGTGCTCTCCCCGTTCCCTCAGAGATGCTTTCCACCAATGGCCTAATCCTTTCAAGAATCCTAAACTTCGCTTCCTCCTCGAGGCCTCCTTCCACCATTCAATTTGGCAAATTTGGTTAGAGAGGAATGCCATAATCTTTGGTAGAGTTCCTAGAGGGCCTCCTTCTGTTGCTCAAAGGGCGTTATCCTACGCCATCGAGAATTCTATTGTTGTTCCCAGTCCCCGTCCCCACCTTTCGAGCGAAGAAGCGATTCTCAAAATAATGAATCTCTGGCCGTTTTTGGATGTTGTTAAAGGGCCCTGTCGAAGGAGTGTTGTTTGGACCACGCCCCCCGTGGGGTGGATTAAATTAAACTTTGATGGAGCGGCTAAGGGTAATCCTGGGCCCGCTGCTGCTGGGGGTGTTGTTAGAGATCATGATGGGAATCTTGTGATGGCCTACTATGAAGAGTTGGGCTCCCAGACGAATCACTATGCCGAAGCTCGAGGCGCTCTGAAAGGTATTCAGATTCTCTCTGAGGACCCTCGGCCTCTAATTATTGAGGGTGACTCGCTCAACATCGTGAATTACCTCCTTGGCACCAAAAATCCTTCTTGGAAAGTCTACAACATCATCCTCGAGGCAAGAACGCTTCTCTCCCATCGTGGTAGGTGGAAAGCAAACCATATTTTGAGAGAAGGTAATCGCGTGGCTGATCACATGGCCAACAAAGGGCTCGCGACCACGTGTTCGGTCGTGTGGCGGTCTCGCTTCCCATCCGAGGTGGAAAGGTTGGCCAGAGCGGACATCCCTTCATGAGGTTTAGCTGTCCATGGTGTCTTGTCTGTTTTGTTTTCCATTTTCCTTGTTTCAGTTCTTCGGCCTCTACTTGGTGTCCTCTCGGGTTTGTCCTGTTTCATTTTTTCGTTGGGTTTCCAGGCCTAAAAGCCCTTTTTGCAGTCTCCAAGTCTTTAGCATTAGGGTGGCTTTACTTGCAATTAGGCTTATTGTTACGACCAAGAGGTATGATGCATTATTAGAATTGTGGCTAATTTTGTACATAAGGTTTTGGGATCCTCTATAAAAACCCACTGTTAATACATTAAAATAATTACCAAAAAAATAAAATGCCTCTGTTGGAGGAAATAATAGAAGAAGAAGATGAGCCATTAGAATCTAAAATAGAAGAGGCATGTAGAGACTCGCTCTATAATACATAAAAAGAACAAAATTATGTTTCATCAAATGAAAATTCTAGATCTAAAAACACAAATGAAACTATAGATTCTAATATCTCAGCATAATCATATATACAATTTGACTACAAAGTTCAAGCCTACAAATTTGTGAAACATGATCCTAAATTTCGTACCATATAGAAAGGAAATTAAGTTGCCCAAAGAAAAGAAGTTCTAGTTCCACAAATTTCCTTTAGCCACTCGAGCCGCACAGGTACAAATTGATAAAATGGTTAATGAGTACCATTCTATTCTATGTCCAATCAGAATAGCAGTAGATGGAAATATTCAATTTAAGAAATGTGTTGCTTTTGTGGACACTGGATGCAATCTAAATTTTTGTCATGAAAGGATGATAAGCACATGGGTAGAATCCAAGCAAGAATATAAGGTTTCTACAATGAATGGAGATAAAGGACTAAAATATTTTGCATTTGATATCCCACTTCAATTAGGGAATAAAATAGTCCATACACATTTTGTACAGATAAATGATGTTGGTCTTGGCAGTCCATTTCTGGATAAATTTGGGCCATATACTGTAGCTCATCATTATTTGTTTTTCAACATTGATGGTCAAAATATTACAATTTTGAGAATACCAACAATGTTTGTAGCCCAAAAACTCAAAGCGCAATGGGTTGATTCTACCTTAGAATAAATTATCAAGCATGAAGCGCAATTGCATAAAAAGGGGTTACAACATAATATGATCCAACAATTAGAACATGTAACCCAAGAACTATTAGAATGTTGTGTGGATCATCCTTTGGAAAAATGGTCTAAGGATTCACCTATGGCCGAAATTCCAACCATCCATGACTTACCGGTTACAGGTAAAAAGATTGTGCTAAATAAACAAGATGATCAAGAGGCATGAAATCAAAACAATTAATTGTTGCAAAAAGGATTGATCAGGCCATCAGAATCTAGTTACTCATGTTCTGCATTTATTGTCAGAAAACATTCTGAGCAAAAAAGAGGAAAAGCAAGGATGGTCATAAGTTACGTGTTGTTGAATGCAGTTACTCAGAATATCAAATGGCCTCTACCAGACAAACAGCAATTGATACAAAGAGTAGGGCAAGGTAAGATATTTTCAAAGTTTGATTGTATATCAGCATACCATCAAATTAAGATAAATCCCAAGGATATACATAAAACAGCTTTTTCATCACCAATGGGATTATTTGAATGGTTGGTTATGCCCTTTGGCCTAAAAAATGTACACATGCAATTTCAAATGCGCATGGACAAAATATTCCAACCATATTATAATTTTGTTGCTAATTATATTGATGATTTCCTGGTTTTCTCCCAAACTTTTCCAGAACATAAAAAGCACCTCAAATAGTTTAAAGAAATTTTGTTTCTTCATGGTATTGGGATTTCTAAAGATAAGAAAAAGTTCCAAATTGTAGTAAAATAAGTAGAGTTTCTAGGAGTTACCCTCTGAGATGGGAAAATTGTAATGCAACTACATGTATTGGAAAAGATCAGCCTTTTTCTAGACAGATTAGAAAACAAATAGCACATACGAAGGTTCTTAGGTTGCATGAACTATTTGCATGATTATATCCCTAGATTGGCACATGTCACTAAACCAATGAGGGAAGCAATGAAACAAAATCCTTTCAGATGGAGCAAAGATGCTACTGCAGCAGTCCAAGAACTAAAAATCTATTGTCAAGATCTTCCACCCTTGGAACCTGCTTTTCAAGGACCATACATAATTCAAATTGATGTTTCTAAGGAATTTTGGGCTTGCGTTATTCTAGTTAAAAGGAATAATCAAGAGAAAATTGTAGGGTATAAATCTGGGTAGTTCAACAAACATGGGCATTCCATTCCATTCCATAATTGATCGAGGTTGTAAGCCCCTACCGATCAATGGAGTACCTGGGATCAACCCCCGGAGCAACCCCGCAATCGGAATGGGTAGAGCGGTTCGTTCCCCCTCCCTTCCTCCGGACGTGAGCTATCTTAAGGCCCTATTTTAAAAGCTCCGGTCCCCGATAAAGCTAACCTTTTATATACGCCTTAAAAGGGGTGATTCTCTTTCCTCGAAACCATATCCGCGGCACCAAAAAAGTGCCTCTCCTCACCCTATAGGGAATGGGGATAATAACAACCCCGGAAAGGCTTAATTGACTTATTGGCCTGCTGAAAAAACTTTTACAATTGTAAAAAGCATTGAATGCTTCAAGAAGAATTTACAGTTAGAACTGAGAGTTTGAATTTTAAATGGTTCATGTCAAAAATAATATCAACCCAATTATGTAGGGGGCATTATGCATGGTGGCAAGCTATACTCTCACAATATCAGTTTAATGTGGAATATATTCCAGGGAAGGAGAATTGCCTACCAGACGCACTAACTAGGGAACTAGCACATATGCATATGTTTGGCGGGCATACTTATGGATGGCAAAGGCTACCCTTGGTCACTCCTCAAGATTGTCATGAGTTTTGTAAATATGTTAGACAATATTTTCCTTTAGTAAACCAAATTAGTTTTAGTTGTTTTCCATATATAGATTTTGTGTATAACCCTGCAAGAAGAATTAATGTGCTAGTGAACTCTGCCAAATGGAGCAATGCAATGACGATAATGGTCCAACATGTATTAAATAATATAAAATTAGATAACATAATTATTATCAGGAGGCCTATGTATCCTGCCATCCAATTTCAAGAATTCTTCAATACTTTAATTCCAGATAATGGTTGGCAAGATGCTCTTGGCAAATAGATGGCACACATCAATTTCACAAAAAATACCAACTATCTGTATATATATGGATGATAATAGCGTGTATGTATATGATATAACATATCCTCCACGTGGAAAGACAAATTTGGATGAAATTGGTCCTTTTGAGCCATGTGGTAGCCAAGATGAAATTACAAATTCTCAAGTAGCAGACGAAGATATTGAGGTTGTTGTTCAAGAAATGATTAAAGATTGTCCATATTGCTCATGGATATCGTATGGTGTATGTAAATAACACTTGTACTTTACAAAGCATTATTAATGTAACAAGTGTGGTAAAATACATTGGCACCAAGGCAAAGTGCTAAGACCTTACTGCCACCTGTTTTGTATAAAGATTCTCTTATATTTTCACATGTGTGATTCCTTCTTATCCACCTAGGTCAAGATACTTTTGATCGACTATATGTAGTTATAAATATGGGACTCGATGCCCATTCTTATCATCAAGAAGTTTATGTTTGCGCATCATGTGTGGATACTCTGGAGCCGAGTATAGAAACTCCCTATCTTTGAGTGAGGGAGTTTGTATACAAAACTATATGTCATTAGTATTCTTTGAGGACAACTTGTACAAGGGTGTTGTATGTTAACTCAAAGAAGAATATGATTCCCAGTATATAAGTGGAATTTGGGGATAACCTATACAAGGTTGCTGTATCTAACCCTTAAGAAGGTCCAACTACAAGCTTCCTAACTGCTTTTAATTCATCCTGAATTTCTTCTAGAAATTCTTCAATATTATCAATATAAGCCTCTGCATATCTAGTCCAATTGTTGACATTATTTAATTGCCTAATTTCTTCCTTTAAATCTATTGCATCGTCAATTTCATGTTCTAATATGCATGACACAATAGCTCTAGTACCTGTGTCTTCTATATATTGAAGAGTGATGCAATGCTCTTGTTTAGGAGGCCACCTACTTCCTTATGGAAGGTTTTTCATGATTTTGTCCATGTAACTAAGGAAAAACTTCCAAGTTTGGTAGGATCAAGAGACTTGACCATAAAAAATTTCATTTGTGCTTTAGTTTGGACCTCAACCTATGGTTGGGGGTCTTTTGTCTTAATTACAATCAATTTTAATTATTTATTATCCTAACTTTGGACTACCTTTTGCTTCAAATCATGCACTGAATTTTGTATGGATAAGTTCATTTGTAGTAAAGGAATTGGTCTAAGAATGCTACAAACTATGTAGGATTGTGCTCTCTTAAAAACTAGTTTAGAAAGTGGAGATGGGATAATTAATTTAGCAGATTCTATATTATCTCCACACTTTAGTTGAAAATATTTTTCAAATTCTACTTTGAGATTTTGTTGATTACTCATAGAAATTTCCCATTCCCTTGGAAGTTCAAAATTTGCAAAACTGACTGGCAAGGGAACTATACCCTTTGAACTAGCTCCAACGGGAATAGCATACTGTGATTTACTAATTGAAGGAAATTTAATGGGGACTAGTGTATTGCATACTTGGCACAAATACTTCACTAATATGGACAACTCAAATGAATTTGGTTTCAGTGTGAGTCCTTTTGTTTGGACTAACAAGTACAATATATCACCACAATCTCCCCTTTCCAATGGATAAAGAAAGTTTGGGTAGAATGTAACATATTGAACTCCATTAGCCAGGGTGCAAACTATTTGGCCAATAATGACTTGTTCCAAAGTAGAAAATTTATTGTCTACTAGGCCAACATAAGTACTACCTAGAAGGCCTTTCTTAAACAATGGAGTAATAGTATGTTGTACTGCTCCAAAATGAATGTAATTATATCCTTGTTTATGCAATTATTTTAAAGACTGAACTTCTTATAGTTTAAAGACCTTTAATTTACGATAGGCTTTATTTTGAGATACTTTTAAAGTACTTTCAACCATCCTAAAAACTTTCTTAATTATTTACCTATAAATACTGAGAGGAAGATGCCTTAATAATGCATTTGATTTACTTTTATATAAGATCTTCTATTTTTCCAACTGATAAACTTCTTTCTCATCTAATTTAGGAATAAGCAAAGACAAATCATCTACTCCATAGGCATAGTTCACTAATATTTCATCATTAACAATAGCATCCATAAAGTGCATGAGTACTTATAGAAGGGTCGCTTTTAGTATTCACTTCTAAATCTTCAAATGAGATAGAAAATTACTACCACTAGGATTGCAACAATAACTCCAAAAATAATAAATTTTAATAAATCTCGACAAAAACTAGACCATAACATCTCCAAAAACTTAACCAAATTCTTATACCAAAAAAGTCAACTACAAACTTCTTAAAGGTTAGCTCCTTATATATGTTGTCCTCAAATTCCACTTAGGAATCATATTATTCTTTGAGTAGCATACACTAGCCTTGCACATATTATCCTAAAAAAAAACTACTAATGGCACATATTTGTATAAAAAATACGTCACTAAAAAAAATATTATTATAAAATGCAAGGAAAAGAGTTCATGCACTTTTAAGAAAGAAATTAATAACATTTTTTAAAAATAAAATTAGATTAAAATTCTTTCAATCCTACAATGAATCTCCATAACATAATTAAAATCTTTCATTTCATAACCCACAAGTCTCGTAAAAATAAGAAAATAAAATCCAAGCGTACATGGGTACTCAAAATCCAGTTGATAATGTTGGTGCATATTGGTGCCTCCGGAATGATTTTATCAGTGTAGAAGCCCATTTCTCACATCAAACGACCCGCAAAGATTTTTTTCGCTAAAATTAAAAAAAAACATAAGAAGAAAAAAAAAAAAAATATATATATATATATATATATATATTATTTTTTTTATAAATAAAAAGAAATTATTGTGCATTCTTGTATATATATTAGGGAGTTACGTGCATTTTTGTGCGGCGCAGCTGCTGCAAGTGCTATCCGTCCGCCTTGAAAGCCCTAAATAAATAAATAAATAGCCAGGGCCTGATGGCATTTTCAATCGCTTTCAGGAGTGCAAGCAGCGCCATTTTCTTTCCACATTCATCTCTGGGGACTCCCTCTTTTTCCTTCCCGTCTTCGCGTTTTGCAATCTTTCGGCCCGCGGTTTCTCCTTTCAAAACCCTAACCTTAAGGTTTTGTATTACTCCTCCTCCTTCTCCTTCCTCCCCCGTTGCTCGCACAGAATATGTCAACAACACTGGAAGTCCTCCTCCTCCACCTCCTCGATTAGCGGAGGAGGGAAAAAAAGAAAACGGGGAAAATGGTGATGCCCTGAAAGCCGCGGTGGAGGCGCTGGACTTGCGGGTGGGCCGCATTCTGAAAGCGTGGCGCCACCCCGACGCGGATTCGCTCTATGTGGAGGAAGTGGACGTGGGGGAGGCGGATCCCCGCACAATTTGCAGTGGCCTCGTCAACTACATCGCACAGGAGGAGCTACAAGTATTTTATCTTAATCCTAATATGCTTTTTTTTTTAATAAATTTCAATTGGTTAGTTGGAATTGAAAGGTTTCAATTAGCATTACATAATTACTCTCGTATCGTAGATTTGAACACATGTTATCACGTCATAAGTTCATGTTTTATCCACTTGAACTTGAACTCGAACCAGTAACATTTGATAGCTTAATCCTAATATAATAACTTTTATATAAATTTAAAGTTCATTTTAACCATTTGAATTTGGTGTTTCTATCTTAATATGTTATGTTAATATTATTTTGTTTTACTTTGATTTGATAGCTTAATCTTAATATAATACCTTAATATTAGTTTTTTAAAAATATGAATCTAAAGTTCACACTGTAACCACTTGAGCTCTCATACCTTTATCCTAATACTATTTTATTTTAATTTACATTTTAATTATTTGAATTAATCCTTATATGTTATCTTAATATTATTTTGTCCATCTGTGCGACTTATAATATCTCCCCGTAAACTATTATTTTATAAACATAAATTAAGAACTTTATTTTATCGTAACCCTAATATACTATTGTAATATTTAAAGGAGCTCTGTTGATGTTTTAGCATCTTATATCTGAACTATTTAAAGATGATTGTGTATTATAGACGTAAATGATCGCTCTTCGAAAAGTGAGTTGGAATTATGTCCAATATGCCCTGTGATTTATTTTATTTTACAAATATAAATGAAAAGCTTTTTCCATCAAGAGCAGTCTTCTGATTGATGTGTTAGCATCTTGTATTGTAAGGTCTTCTATTTGGTCCATTTAAAGGTGATTTACAGCTGCTTGTGTACCCTAAACGTAAATGACGGCTCTTGCAAAAGTGATTTGAAACAATGACCAATATGTCATCTGATTGATGCGGCATTTTAGACCTTCTTAGAAGTTCTTGTGTGGTTTGTGTGTTTTGTGGGTCTTGAAAGATTCTAAAAGAAGCAAATGACCCATCTTGAAAAGGTGACTTAGAGTAATGATAAATATGTAATTGACAACAATAAAAAATGAAAATACTTTTTATTAAAATGTGTTTCATGTATGGGTAAGATTGCGTTACATTGTTACATGTTTATGGGCGTAGAAACTTTGTTGCATCTTATGAAGGATGAATTCTAATTGTGCGATGTTTTGGGAGTGTTAAAACATCCTAGAAGAAAATGACAACTCTTGAATAAGTTCGAGTAGTTATTAATTAATTTTATTATATTATCACTATAAAAATCCAATGGAAACACATTTTTTATTTTTTTTCATTACTTGTGCATGGGTGAAATTGCATTGCATTGTTATATGTTGGCTTATGGAATTGTAGGAGTAAAAGTTGGTTGCATCCTTTGAAGCATGTATCTTATTGATTAATTTTATCTTTTAATCATTAATTTTAGATTTCAGAGGGTATGAATTTTCATTTTGCATGGGTGTCTTAGATTGGCTACCCCTTCCAAATGTATCCATTTTGTGTTAATGTCCACAACATAGATATCTTGTGATGGATTGCGTTATCTTGGGGAGGTAACTTTAACTTGGGTCAAGTTCTAATGTCATTAGGCCACTTTCCTTTTGATGTTAGATCCCATTTTCTAAGCCCTAATTGTGATTTTCTTAGGGGTAGCATGTATGATGATAGCATTAATTTGTAAGATCTTTCTTTTAATAAGGGGGACTTGTCAATCTTGCTCTTCTTCTTGAGTTTTCCATTCTTGAAAAATTTGAAATTCGTTTGGAGGTTTTAATAATGTTTATTGTGGGATGTGTTGACTTTGTAACACAACTGTTATTTAATTTGTTTGAAAACCATCTTGATGTAGTCGAGAAAAGGGAGTCTATTGAAAGACGACTCTTTCAAGCAGCCAACTATCTCTTAGTCTCTACAACAGTTGTATGGTAATCACATGGACAACCAACTCTCCTTTAAGACGACACAAGATTTTTTCCTTTGGTATAAGGCAAGATGACAACTCAAGACAACATTCTTATTTATAACGTTACTTTAGGACAACCACCTCTAATGCAAGCTATAGATGGTAGTATCACAAGACGACAATACAAGACAACCGTGCCTTCAAGACGCCAAGGCGATAATTTGGCAAGTTAGCAAGATGGCAATAGGCAAGACGGTACCCTTCACAACAACACTCTTAAACTCTCACGACGACAAGGTTGCATGACGACACTCTTGTCTAGATGACATGACACTAGACAACACTTAGCATGACGACGTTCTGCTTGGTGGCACTTGGCACGATGGCACTCTTCAAGATGACACGACACTAAACGGTTCTCCCATGATAGCACTTTTCTTTGATGATGCTCCACGACGACACCACATAAGTCGACGTTTCCTTGCCATTTTTCTTCTAGTCAGTTCCTCCTAAGACGACAACACTTTTGATGACATGGCTCTATCACCATGATCACTTGCCTACGGTGACAACTTCATGAGACGACATAGTCCTCAGGCATTTATAGGTAAATTGACATGATGACAAACCCTTCGATGACACTCTCTTCATAAGTCGACAAATTCAAGTCTCACATCAACATTCCTTCGATAGCAAGGTGACACTCCTTCATGATGTCAAGATGGCCACATCTTGACATGATGCTCTTTGTTGGTGCATCCTTCAAAATGCACCTTCAACGTACTTGATCGACTATTGATGACCTTGTTCGCAACCTACAACTCCTGCACATAACCAGGCACAACTCCTGCACATAACCAGGCACACAACACAATGTGACTTCAACAAGGATAATCACACAAGCATATAGACAAATGGTACACAATTGGAAACAAATATCTTGCATTAACATGGTTTGTACAACATTTTCATTATGTCATATCAGACGTTGCTTCTATATGTCTCTATATTTGTCGGACTCTTTGTTGATTCTTTTTCCTCGACCTCTTGTCGATTCCTCTTCCTCTTCTCTCCTTCCTCTTTTCTCCTCCTTTCCTCTTTCTTCTCCTCTTTGATTGCCACTCTTTAGCATGTCTTTCTTTCGCTCTCCCCCCTTCCTTGAAATGGGGTTTGTGTCCATTTATACTTGTAGGTGACAGTTATTGTAACAACTACTAGATACCTATTCGTAATTGCTTTAGTTATCTACTTGTTTTTTGGATGCTTCTGCATCATACTTGCCGGGTAAGAAGAAATACTTCCTGAGCTCCATATTATTGACATGAATTGTTCTTCCAGGTTATTGCCATTTTAACTTGGCTTTCTTCACTAGGCGACCTTTTCTGTCTTGTCCTTGCTTTCTTTTGAAAACAAAACCTCCTTTGGTAGAATCCACTCAATATTCGTTTCAATGTGTCCCATTCCATGCATTCATCTGACCACAATCAACAAGTATTTTGTGGCTACTTTCTCTTGGTGCCAACACCTTCTTTCGAGTGATTATATCCTCCACAAATCTCATAAGGATGTGGGTTCCAACACCTAGTTGCTACATGTCCAAAACTTCCATACTGACTGCAACAACTCATCCTAGGATCTTCATCCCTTGAATAAATCTCGCTTCTCACAAATTTAGTCTCACTGCTTCTTTCTAGACTTGCATATCCAAGGCCTTCATTCCTTGGCCTTATTTCTAGCATTATGGGCATTTTCATACCTTGCCTATATCTTCCCAATCCTTTGCTAGTATACCCCATTCTTCTCATTAACTTGGAACCAATACCTTTGGTGTGCCTTTCAAAGCACCCAATCTCTTCATCACCATTATGTTCTTCAACAATATGGTCTTTGTCGCAGCCATAAATAACCTGATGAGGTTCATCTTCCTGTGTTGTCTCTTTATCATTTCTTTTCTCTTTTTCTTTCTCTACAGAAGTGGGAATCATTGCATCGTCGTCTTCATTATCACTAGTACTAGTGACCTAGGCCAACTGCCTCTTCCCCACACTTATTCTTGCTTGTTTCAACCTTTTCCTCCACTTGTTTTACAACTGTTCTCAACACTGCCATTTCTCCCATCAACTTAGTCTCTTAACTTTTCAAAAATTGTTTATCTGTATTCAGGCACACTGTAGGACTACTGTCCACTTTGTCTCTCTTGTTCTTTAATGGCCTTAATGTGTACCGCTCCCCATCTTTCTCAATAGTGTAGGTGTTCACCCTACCATCATGCACTACCTTTCTATCAAACTCCCTTGGTCGTCCCAACAAAACGTGACAAGCATTGATAGGCATAATCACATAAGATCTCATCCTTGTAGAAACCAATTTGAAAGTTCACCATGCATTATTCAGTTACCAAAATGAGACCTTATATGGATTTGGGTGTTCACTCCTCTTCAACCCAAGCTTTTGTATCATCTCTTTATACACTAGATTATCCGTACTTTTGCTGTCCACAATGACTTTGCAACACTTGCCTCTTGATTTGCATATGGTTCTAAAAATACTTCTTCTTTGCACCAGTTCATACAGCTCATTGGCTGGCTTTAACAATACCCTCTTTATCATAAGTGACTCCTTGTTTCGGTTCCTCCATGTGCTTGGGTGAGGCAACACTTTCTTCATTTGCCTGTGCAATATGGTTCTTGACTTCTTTTCCTTTATTGCTATCTTGTTGTACACTTGGACATTCAAATGCCTGATGACCAACTTCTCCACAGGTTTTTTTTTGAGTGTTAAAATGAAATCTAAAGCAATTTCCGGGGAATCCTCTACCTCTTTCTCTACCATAACCACCTCTTCCTCTTGAGAAATCTCTGCTTTCTTTGGTGCTTCGGTTGAAATTACTTTGAGAAGTACTAGCTTCTCCTTCTTGCATAGTCTGTCCTACTATTTGATTATTCTCTTCCTTTGTAATTGTTTTGTTGCTTGCAAGTCAACTTTTCTTTTGCCTTTGGTGAATATTGATATCCCTCTTCAACTATTCTAATTTGAAGTATACCAATTTCATCTTGTATGGACAACCTTAGTCCATTTATGTATCTTGCCACCTTTTCATCGTCTTCTATATGACTTGCTCTTATGGTCAATTTAGAGAGATCCTTCATGTACTCTTTCACTACCAACTCCCTTTGCTTGAGGTTTTGAAGTCTTCTAGACAACCCTTTTTGCAAATCAACATGTAAAAATTTTGATTTCAATTTAGAAACAAATCTATCCTATGTTCAAATCTTATCTTTACCCTTTTGTTGCCTGTTTGTCTGGACACGATCCCACCAAATTACAGCATGTCCCTTCAATCACATGCATGCAAATATAACCCGTTTTGTATCCTCCATGGATTCACAATAAAAAAATCTTTCCATGTTCGTTACCCAATCTATCAGCTCTTCTAGGTTCAAATTCCCATTAAAATTAGGGGTATCGATCTCTGACTTACTTCAAATGCTAGAGATTGCCCGAATCAACCGCTGTTTTGGTTCTCCTCCTTGTCCCTCATCTTGAACTTCTAGGTGACTGTCACTAACCTCCTCAAGATGAACTCCTCTTCTTAGTTTCAATTGCCATCGGTCTAGTTGTGATTCCCCTCAACATCTCGGCTATATTTGCTGATTGGGGCACAAAACCACGTGGTCTTCCTCTTCCTCAATGTGTCATCTCCTCTCCAACATGTGTTGATGACTAATACAAACCGACTCTTAAACCAAACGATGCATTTGAGAAACAGGAGTCTAGTGAAAGATGGCCCTTTCAAGCAACCAACTATTGCTCACTCACTACAACAATCATATGGTAATCACACTTTATGGTTGGTTCTCCTTTAAGACGGCACAAGATTTCTTCCTTTTGTATAAGGTAGCATGACAACTTAAGCAACATTCTTCTTTATGATGGTACGTTAGGACGATAACTTCTATTGCAAGCTATAGACGACAGTATCACAAGACGACAATTTAAGACAACCATGCCTTCTAGACGACAAGACAACAATTTGGTAAGTTAGCAAGACGACAATAGGCAAGATAGTACCCTTCACAAAGACACTCTCAAACTCGTAGGATGACAAGGTTGCATGACGACACTCTTGTCTAGATAAGATGACACTAGACAACACTTAGCATGATGACATTCTGCTTAGTGGCACTTGGCACGATGGGACTCTTCAAGACGGCATGACACTAAACAATGCTTCCATGATAGCATTTTTCTTTGATGATGCTCCACGACGACACCACATACATTGGTGCTGTCTTGCCACTTTTATTTTGGTCAGCTTCTCCTAAGACGACAACACTTCTAATGACATGGCTCTGTCACCACAATTACCCGTCTACGATGACAACTTCATGAGACGACATAGTCCTTAGGCGGTTATAGGTAAATCGACACCGACAACAAACCCTTGGACAACACTCTCTTCATAAGTCGACAACTTCATGAGACTCACATCGACATTCCTTCAACAACAAGGCAACACTCCTTCATGACATTAAGATGACCACATCTAGATATTGCACTCTTTGTCGGCGCATCCTTCAAACTGCACCTTTCAATGTACTCAATTGACAACTAATGATCCTGTCCGCAACATGCAACTCCTCCACATAACGAGAGAGACAACACAATGTGACTGCAACAAGGATAATCACACAAGCAGACAAACAAATGGTACACAATTGTAATCAGATATCTTGCATTAACATGGTTTGTACAACATTTTCATTACAACGTTATATCAGACGTTGATCTCTTCCCTCATATTCCACGCATAATGCTTCTATATATCTCTATATTTGCCAGCCTCTTTGCTGATTCCTTTTCTTCGGCCTTTTGCCAATTCCTCTTCCTCTCTTCACTTCTTTTTTTCTCATCCTTTCCTCTTTCTTTCTCTCTTTGCATGCCACTCCTCTTTAGCATGCCGTTCTCTCCCCTCCCCCCCCCTCCCTTCTTGAAACAGGGTTTATGTCCATTTATACCTGAAGGTGACAAGTGTAACAACTACCGGATACCTGTCCATAACTGCTTTAGTTATCTGCTCGTTGTTTGGATGCTCCCGCATCACATTTTATATGGAATGAAGATAGTTTTGCACAACAATCTCTATCAAGTATATTGCATTAATTTTTGCAGGTGATTAAATCATTTTATACAAAGAATGATTTGTATGTATTATATCATGATTCCATAGTTGGTATTATAACAGTTTGGTAATTATGCATGTATTGCTTCGCAATATTTGAACCTAAGTCTCCTCTTTGAAAGTTGAGGAATTTGACGGGTTGAGCTAATGCCAATTGGTGTGTGTAATATATATATATATATATATATATATATATATATATATATATATATATATATAGTAAAATGGGTTTTTAAATTAAATTCTACAAGGGTCTAAATGAGACCTAAAAATCCATCTTTACCTTTTTTAATTTATGTTTAAGATAAAGCATAGATGTACATTCCTTCAAATTATCATAAGTCGTGAAATTTCTTGACTGGTGTGATATGACCCTTTTGCTTATGCAGAATAACTCTTAAAAACATGCTGCCTATTTCCCTTGATGTTTGACATGAATGAGTATTTTTTTTTGAAGTCATGCATGTCATAAATTATCTTTGAAATAAATAAACCTCAAGAGAATTGTGAAATTAGTTACATGGATGCTTTGGATGTGACACAAGAGCTTATATATGGTCTCTAAAGACAATGAATTTAATTTAGTTTCATATATTTACACATTATATTTTATAAACAACTCCTGTTGCCAATGATTATGTTTTTGTTGGCTAATAAAAAAGTTTAATAAAAAGAACTATTAAATATTACCTAAAAATTTGTTTCTGAGATATGCATTGGTATATAAGGATTGAAGGCCATGATAACATTAAAAAAAAGAAAAAGAAAACCCAAACATAGTAAAGTTTTCCATTGTAACATTCACTCTAAAGAACAAAGCTTTGCTTATTAGTCCCAAATGCAAATCTAGATGAAACTGTGCAATGCCTGCCCTACCCCGCCCTGGAAAATTTTGCAATTCTAGCGGCTTGAAATGCATGCTGCTGGGCTTTGAGATGTCTCTGTTCATTGAATTTTCCAATTTCTATTTGAGACCTGTAACCAAATTCAGTACAATATAATTTTCAGTATAAGTGCCTACACTTGTTCCCTTAGGTCGCCCAAAAAAAATCATAAATGTTTATAGCTACATATCATTTTACTAATCTATACTCTCTTCGTTGATTTCCACTCTGTGCCTGGTATTGGGGAACATATCTCCTCTTGATTTTGCATACTCATCTTCATACCTTGTACTGTCAAAGAGTCCATCATCTCCCCTTGATATTTCTTTAACTACAATATTTTGCACTGCTTTTAATGGCTTGGTCAAGAAAAGTTAGACCCTGCATTATTTTCAGGACTATGTTTTCATCACCATTGGATGAAATGTCACAAATATTTTTTTCTAATGTCAGGAATAATATCATAAACTGAAAATGCATTGGCAGAATTCTGAGCATTATTTAGCTTAAGTTGGACAAAAAATGGATTTTTAATAAATAATTGAACAATTTTTTTAATTTTTTATGTTTACTTAGAAGCAAGGTTCCACGAGCCTGGGGGACGGGGGGACGGGTTTCCGGCGACGGTGGGGGACGGCAGGCCGATTTTAGGGGACGGCTCGGGGACGGCTAGTATAATACTATAAAAATTGAATTTTTTAGAAATTTAGAATAATCTACACATTCAGAATTCTACACCCAACAAAAATGATATTTCATATTACTAATCAATTATGTAAGTGCAGCCATTCATATTCAGAATAGTTACTAATACATAAGTGCAGCCATTCATATTGAAATTAGTTACTAACACATAAGTGCAGCCATAATTGAGTCATTTAACATTTTCATATTCATATTAGTTACTAATATGCAGCCATTTAATTGTTTCAAGTTCAACAACTATAACTTGAAGGTTCAGCCAAGGATATCAAGTGCAAACAATGTTCAAAGTTAGAAGTTACTTAGGTGCTATGTACTCACTAAAGACACCATTTAATCTTTAACGAGAGTTGAAACTTACTTAGTTTACAACTGATTAAAAAAAAATAATCAGAAGTTCTCGAATTTCATAATTCTACAGTCCATTTTGATTAATGCACATCTTTTGAATTTCTGGTTGCTTTGGGGCACTTGAACTCCTACATAATATAGTTGGGTCCTCAAATGTAAAGTCATGCTGCCCAAGTATTCATTAAGCAAATTCTCTAATGATTTTTTTGTTATTTTTTGTTTTCATTGTTTTTCGATTCTTTAGCTGGAAATACAAGTTTGAATGCTCTAGAGCTGATAAACTATGGATTTATGCATGGCATCATTTAATATGCAGTGTATGCAGGATAGGAATGTAGTTGTTCTTGCCAATCTGAAGCCTCGGAATATGCGTGGTGTAAAATCTAATGGAATGCTTATGGCTGCTTCTGATGCTGCTCATGAAAATGTAGAGCTTCTTATGCTCCCGGAAGGTTCTGTTCCTGGGGAGCGAATCTGGTTTGGTTCAGATGAAGAGTCAAACAGTCAGTCTGATGCTGCTTCCCCTAATCAGGTATCTAGAGTTAAAACACTTATATATATTTTTTGGCAGGCTTCATTTTAATACACCAAGTGGAAAGAGGTCCAAAAAGGAAACCACAACTGTATCTTTGTAAACCAAAGAGAACTTGTTTCATGTATCTTGAAGCTTGAAAATGGAATGTAGATTTTTCTTATGTTTTTTGGCAAATAGCCTACTTGATCTTTTCCTGTGTAAATGTTGTTCTAATCATACAGGTCCAGAAGAAAAAGATTTGGGAAACTGTGCAGCCTCACCTTAAGACAAGTGAGAGTTGCGTGGCTGTATTTGGAGACAGGCCGATGAGGACATCTGCAGGTGTGGTGACTTGCAGGTCTTTGAAGAATGCTAATATTTCTTGATCAGGTTATGCCTTAAGCTTATCATAGATTCCTTATGACACTTCTTGGATTGCTTGTTAATTTGAGTATTCAGATAACTTGTGTAATGAACTTGGTTCCCATCACTACTCTATGCCATTCAATAGCTATGTGATATTGTTAAACAATCAATGGCAAGAAATTTCCGAATGTCACATTTTTGCTGATTTTTTTCGATGGTTGAGAGTGTGACATGTAAAAACTAAAAATTGGCCTCTTTTAATCTAAAGGTCTCTAGGGCATCATTTGATTGGAGGTTGTGTTGGTAACATTTCTTGTATAGGAGTTTCTATTAAGAGCAAAGGGAATTTGCCAGTACACCTCTTGTGATAATAATATGCAAGATTCATCCCTCTTGTAAATCAAAGAGAATTTGTTTCATGTATCTTGAAGCTTGAAAATGGAATGTAGATTTTTCTTATGTTTTTTGGCAAATAGCCTACTTGATCTTTTCCTGTGTAAATGTTGTTCTAATCATTCAGGTTCAGAAGAAAAAGATTTGGGAAACTGTGCAGCCTCACCTTAAGAAAAGTGAGAGTTGTGTGGTTGTATTTGGAGACAGGCCGATGAGGACATCTACAGGTGTGGTGACTTGCAGGTCTTTGAAGAATGTTAATATTTCTTGATCAGGTTATGCCTTCAGCTTATCATAGATTCCTTATGACACTTCTTGGATTGCTTGTTAATTTGAGTATTCAGATAACTTGTGTAATGAACTTGGTTCCCATCACTACTCTATGCCATTCAATAGCTATGTGATATTGTTAAACAATCAATGGCAAGAAATTTCCAAATGTCACATTTTTGCTGATTTTTTTCGATGGTTGAGAGTGTGACATGTAAAAACTAAAAATTGGCCTCTTTTAATCTAAAAGGTCTCTAGGACATCATTTGATTGGAGGTTGTGTTGGTAACATTTCTTGTATAGGAGTTTCTATTAAGAGCAAAGGGAATAGCCTGTATGGGCATCACTATTTGCCAGTACACCTCTTGTGATAATAATATGCAAGATTCATCCCTCTTTTAAATGTGTTTTGCATAGTAACAAAATCCCATCAGAAATCTGGATTGGTCCTTATTTTTTTTGCAGTCTGGATCAGGCTGATCTGGTCCACAGCCTTTTTAGAAAAGGAAATTCAAAATTTAAATATGATTTTGAGCTTTGGCTCTAGATAATCAATGAATGTATTGCATATATCTATTTGTGTACATTTTACATATTGCATCTTTATATTATTTTTAAACTTTATGTATGTGATAACAAACCTCATTAACGTGGCATTACAACAAATTGTATTAGGGGAGAGGGGCCTATAGTTGAACTCCCATTCTCGACACTTTTACGAATGTCATATGGTGCCATCTTATCTCATGAAAATTTACATGTGAGATGTTTATAATGTTGCCTTATTATATATTTTGTTTCGTTGTTGGATGATGATAAATACCATAGTTACGGAACTTGGCGAATTTTTGAAAAACTCGTCAAGTCCATGCCCAAGTCAGCCCTCCCAGGTTTTTCTTACTTGTCTTGACGAGTTTTTATGGACTCACTGAGTTCTTTTTTTTTTTTACTTGCAAGTTAAAAAAAACTCGTTGAGTTCGTGAAAAAAACTCGGCCATGGCGGCACAGTGACGAGAAAATAACATAAATAGTTTATTTTCCAAATTGGCCTCTTTTTTGTTGTTCCCACTTGCAAAGAGAGCAGAGATCAGGTGAAATCAGATCCACAAACTCATTGAAATAAAATGACGGGAAGAAAGGACCCAACTTGGAAGCATGCGAAGGATGGAGCAAAGAAAGGGGAGGTCTATTGTAACTTTTATGGTGATAAGATTCATGCAGGCATAAACTGCCTCAATTACCACTTGGCGAGGATATCTGGCCATGATGTCAAGCCATGTCCAAAGGTGGAGCTTGAGGTTGTGAGGGAATGCAATGCCCTCCTAACAGATTATAGTGAGAAGAAAGAACTAAAACGAAAAACAAGCAATGCTATGGCTACGTATTCGTGGTCTTGTACCGAGGGTATCGACAACACCTTTAGCCATTTTCAGCAGCATCGTAGTGGATTGAGTCTATCTGTGGCAAACCTAGGGAGTGGGACAGAGGAGTCATTTTTTGTAATACGTTGCACACCAGGGTCGCACCCATGCATGAGGGTATTACTTCATGGAACAAGGAGAGGCACAAGGCTGCGAGGAAGTCTTGTGCAAGGTTTTGGTATTTTTTTGACATTTCCTTCAATGTGGCGAGGTCTCCATATTGGTGGGGAATGGTTGATGCCCTCATTGTTTGTGGCCCAAGATTTAAGCCGCCCACTTATTATGATTTAAGGGGCCCTCTCCTTTAGGAATTTGTGGAGGATATCCGACTATTAGTTGAAGAGCAGCGCAGGGTATGGAGAGAAAGGGGTTTGCACGATCATGGTTGATGGGGGAATCGATGGGAAGAATCAGACATTGATTAATTTTTTGGTTGCTTCAAGAGGAGGAATTCTGTTCCTCAAGTCAGTGGATGCATTGGTACAAGTTAAGGGTGTCGAAATGCTTTCTAGGTTGTTGGAGGAGGTTGTGTTGGAAGTAGGGAAGGACAAAGTTGTCCAAGTTATCACGAACAATGCAGTTGCGTATGTGGCAATTGGAAGGATTTTGGAGGAGAGATTCCCACGATTTTTTGAATACCATGTGCAACCCATTGTCCCGATTTGCTTCTCGAAGACATTGGGAAATTACCTTGGGTTTCAAAGGTTGTACATAAGGCCAAATGTACTACCAAATTCATCTACAACCATACCTGGGTCCTCCAGCTAATGAGACAATTCACTAATGGGAGAGAGCTTGTATGACCTGGAGTCGCATGATTCGCCACAAACTTCATTACATTGCAGAGCCTCTTTGATGCAAAGGAGGCATTGAAGAGGATGTTTGAGTGAGGAGTGGATTGGAGAAAAAGTTGCTAGATATCAACTCTCTAGTGAGGGCCATAAGGTGTATGATTATGTTTTTGTGGATCAAAGTACAAGACTAAGTTGCTTTTGTTTTTTTTTTTTAAATAACTTTTCCTTTTGTAAATTTTGAATTGCAATGCAAATTTCAAATAGCTAATTAGCCAACAATAACCAAAATCTCTCATTTGACTTCAGGTGTTAGAGTCTTTGGTGAGGGTTCTCCGTCTTGGTGATGGAGAAACATTACCAATGGGATATGTATACGAGGCCATGGATAGGGCCAAAGAGGCAATTACCTCATTATATAATTATTCTGAGCCCAAATACAATCCCATTTGGGAATTGATTGACCGACGATGGCCTTGTCAACTACATAGCCCACATGCAGCCGAGTACTACCTCAACCCTTCTATGATGATTTATTTGAGGCCAATTATGAGGTGATGTCGGGCCTTCAACAATGCCTTACTTACCTGAATGGTGCCAGATGAGCACCTCCGCAATATGATACTAGATGAGTTACAGGATTACAAGAGAGTGAGGGCTATTTTTCACAACCCCATAGCGCGTTTGAGGAAGAGCAAATTTGAGGCCAAGTAACCTTTATGGATCAAATTATTATTGATTTTGTTTTAAAAAATAATCCCAATTATGATTATACATAAATTATTAAATTTTAATTTTTCTTAGCATTTCTAGATTTATGGTGGGACAACTTTGGTTCTTATACACCCAATCTTCAGCGTTTGCTGTGAAAGTTTTATGTCAACCATGCAATGCTTTAGGTTGTGAGCGCATTTGGAGTATGTTTGATCACATTCACTCCAAGAAGTGCATTAGACTTGAATGATCGTTTATTTGTTCATTACAACCTTTGCCTCCACAAAAAAAATTGCAGGATCAAATTATGAAGCCATTGATTTAGATGAGATTGATCCATCATTTGAATGGATCACAGAGCCAAAGGAGCAGCAACAAGAGCCTCTTTTTCATTGGATGATTTTGAAAGTATAGCGGAGGAGTTAGCAGCAAAGGCAAAGGAAGAGGCACAGGCGGGGGCAAGAGAGAGGACTAGAGCTTCAGCTAGGGCAAAGGGCAAAGGGCAAAGGGCAAAGGCATTGCAAGACACTAGATCGTGGGCCTATTGAGGCATTTTGACACATTTTGTACCTTTTTATATCATAAGCAATACAAGAATATTTGAATTTTGGAGGCATTAAAATTTCTTTAATTGAAGTGTGTTTTGTCACTTTCATGTGTAGTTTAAGGTTATATCACTTACACTACTAATTTTGGATTTGTATAATGTTAATTAATTGTGATATGCATGAAAAAACTATTTTTTCAATGCAAAATTCCATTTTCTTCGTTTTTTTTCGTTTGGCCGAGTTTTTCCGAGTTTTTTTGTCGAGTCCAAGTCTGAGTCAAAATTTTGCCTTGTCGAGTCTGCGTTGAGTCTGAGTTTCTCTACTACGATAAATATTATTTTAGATAATTATTTTAAATGACATAAATATTACATGTAAAAAATGGTTGGAGCATTTGTTTAAAATACTCAGCCCCAAAAGTTGTGCATGTATCTACCAAAAATTACACATTTTAAGTTAAAATCTCTATAAGTCCACATAGATGCCAAGTTCTCATCTCAAAATTCATATGGAAGTAGAGGGGGATATAGCCAGTTACACATTTTTTTGGAGCTTCCTTGATATGTGCACCATGTGTTTTAAAAATCGACTTTCATACAATAACATAAGCTGCTATATATAACTAACACATCTATTTGTTTATTTTAATAATGTTTTCCATTTCTAACAATCAGATTAAAAAAAAATCAATTCAGGAATTGGGATAATAATATGTCATGCACTATCACATCTTTTAATCTACTGCTCACGAATAGGTCCCTTCCCACTAGCATGGGCTGCCTTATCATGTGAGTGTCCATGACAATGTGCTGTGTGGGGATTTGAACTCGGGTTCTGATCATATGATTGCATCTCATTGACTGTTGCTTGACAATACTGCGAATAAACATGTATAGGATTTTGTTTTCTTAGCTGGTTTTAATCTTAATTTTATGCGAACTCTGGATTTTTTGCCTTCTTGTATGTATCCAGTTTTTGAACCTTATTATTGTGGTGTTTTGTTATGGTTCTTTTAAAATTGGTCAATTTGCACAGAGCTGCACTTATCTGCAGACATGAATATGTTGCCCTCATGGATCCAATAAAGAAAAGGCCTCTTCTCAAAATAAAATTTTAAAATTGGGAGTCAGTACTCTGGATAGTATTCTACTAATAGAGGTTTATGTCTACCTTGAACTGTATATTCTTACTATAAATTGGTTCATTTACAAATATTTATAATAATCTTTATTTACCCTGATCTCTTTCATTAGTGGAGTCAGTTGTTTTTATTTGGTTTTGAACAGTAATCTTACTTTCTCTAAATTCTTGCTTTGGGAATTATAGATTAAGGATAAGAAGCTTATTCTAAAATGCATGGGCTCTGCTAACAGAATTGCTAACAGGTAAGGATTGTACTTGTATAGTAACTCGGTAAAAGATTTATCCTTACTTTCCTGTATGGTACTCTGGTAGTTTTCTGACTTTAGTACAAAGGGTTTCTTTCAACGTGGAAGTTTTATGAAGCTCTTTAAGACATGGATGATCTTTATATGGTCAAATTACTCTTTCTGAGTGCAAGAACTCAGGAGTTTGACTCTTATCTACTGTTATTCTACATCTGTTTGAGCTTTCAAGTCCAATAGCATGACTATGCTGTTTAGATATCAGAGAGAACATAATAGTAGGTTAAATTGTGTGTTTTATTACAAGAAATTTTTGATTTTTTATATGCTATTATGTATATTTTCATGTCTATTGAGTTCATCCCATGGAATGTGCAATGAAATTATGTTTTGTTTGATTTTTTATGTTGGTGATTTTTCAGTTATTATCAATTATGTTCTTACAAGTTTCCCCTATATGCCCACTTTGGACTTCACATATCATTTTTTTCAATGCCATTCGCTTTAAGCGACATGGGCACATTTCCTTCATGCCCAGTATATGTCATGTGACTTCGGGATTTCCATAGCATGGCCTTTTCATTCAAAACTAGTTATTTTAAGTGATACAAAGACACCTTTCTAGTAAATTAACAGGTTGGCACAAAAAAATATTGTCATTATTTATAGTTACTACAAATTTACGTTTTGAGTTGTGCAAATGTAAGCATATGTTTGATTACAAGTATTGCACAGTCTTAGACTCTCAGTTGAGACTAGACATTTTGATTTCTTGGATCGTCAATGGTTGAGATGGTACATAATTTGTAATAGGAGTTTTTTGCGAAGAAACCAACTGGCTATTGTTCATTAGTGATAGCGCATGGAATTGTAACATGTGTCCGCTTAAATGCTATTAACTTATTATTACATTTTGGAGTGTTGAAGGGCGGTATCATCTTCAATTTCATGTAATGGATTTGTTTCTAATGATTTAGTTGATTCATGTAATATAAGTTTTTTAAGTTTTTGTTCGACTTGAGGGCCTATTCCATTCTTGGGATGTTTTTGTGTCTTGTGGAGCTGTGTGATCTGGGGGGTTTTGCACACTGTAAATAAAATCAGCTGTACAAAGTTGTATGGTTTTATGCCACTTCTTTACTGTTAAGCTTAGTAGTTAGGATTATGTTAACAGAATTCTGGCAATTTGGATGAAATCTGGTTTGGACCAGATTCTTTGAACTGTCTGGATTTGTCCGACCCCATCCAAAGCCTGCTTTAGTAAAAGAAAATTTCAATATTCTGAATTTTAAGCATATTTTTATCTATTTGTCCATATTTTATATATTGATGTGTTTATGTTAAGTATAACTTCAAAATATGTATGTTCTCATTTGTTAAACCTGACCCAATGTATGAATTGGTGTATGCGAAACATGTAATATGAGATTGTGGTGAAGAAATTTTCTGGTCATTGATCATTAATTTTGGTGCTATATTTAGTAATGGGTACACATGGAATTGTAACATACGATGTTTAAATATATATTTGAACCTGGCTTGAGGTTTGAAGCCTGTTTTGTAATCTGTTCTGTTTCAGGGATTTGAAGCCTCGGGGATGTTAAAATGTTGTTTACTGCAATGTGATTTAGATGAATCATTTTGTTGAATGTTCTATTGAAACTTTTGTTTCCATTTGAGAGTTTGTTTGCTATTCTTGGTCATTCTTGCAGCTGGCCGAGCTGTGTGGTTTGAGAGTTACCTCACAGTAAGTAAAATCAGCTGCATATAGATGCAGGGCTTTATACCAGCTCCTTACTGCCAAGCCGTGCAGTTAGGATTGAAAAAGCCCAACATTTAACATTTTTCTGTTCATGTAGTTTTTGCTTTTTTCTGTAGGAGGTGCACTTTAAAGAGCTTTTTTAGTTCCAGCTATTTCATGGTGGCACTTTCTATAGGATACAAGCAGAAAAAAGAATGACGTGAATCCATAGGTATGCAACTGGACTAGTATGGAATCCTTTAGTTTTCAGAAACTATTCATTCTCAACATTGTGATAAAGGGCCTATATGGATGGTGTAATTCTTTCGTCTTACCGTGGGAAGTATATTTCCTCTATTATTAGAGATATATGATGAGGCAGTGTTGCATTTTTTTACTGAACTTGGGAAGCATTGATAATGCTGGCTGCTGCTGTTATTTTTTTCAAATGTGTTTTAAGTTGACTATTTTAGATGATCCTTTATATTTACTGTTTTGTTGAAAGTCGATGGCTCCTTGTATTGACTGTGTTTGTTGTAACATCAGATTTCATAGTTTTGAGATCTCATTCATTTATTATGTTTGGCCTTCTAATTGATATAGAGCAGATCCACAAGTCAACATTTATATAATATAACCAACGTTTTGAAGGATTAATTATTTTAGGTGGTACTAAATTTATTTAGGGGTTGACAATAACCTTATTTTGACCAGGAAGTATATATAATTTTGATAAATAATTTGATCTTAAAGTGTATGGTTGGATAAATAGTTTTGAGTAGCATAATCACTTCTTTTAAAATGTTATTTTGCTTTCAATCTTCAAGGCAACCAACCTATCTTTGAAAATATTTATAATATTTGTTGTTAAAATTATGAAACAAACTAATTTTTAATTTCATCCATAAGAGATCTTATTTAAGTAATCTATATTATAGATATATGGTTATTTCTTTGGAATACAATTGCAATTCACTTCAATGCTGCTCTAATTCATTAGAAATTCTCTTTAAGATATCTATTGACTTGAAATGAGTCCATCTTTATTACATCAATGATCATATGGTGTTTACAACAAGCTTGACATATCTATCAACTTGAAATGAGTCCCACCTTTATTACATCATGACCATATGGGGGTAATACAACAAGCTTGACAATTATGCATGTATCGCTTGGCAAGATTCAAATCTTGGTGTCCTTGAAAGTCAAGGAATCTAAAATGTTTTGAGTAGCATAATCACTTCTTTTAAAATGTTATGTTGCTTTCAATCTTTAAGGCAACCAACCTATCTTTGAAAATATTTTAATATTTGCTGTTAAAATTATGAAACGAACAAGTTTTTAATTTCATCCATAGGATATCTTATTAAGTAATCTATATTATAGATATATGGTTATTTCTTTGGAATACAATTGCATTTCACTTCAATGCTACTCTAATTCATTAGAAAATCTCTTTAAGATATCTATCGATTTGAAATGGGTCCACCTTTATTACATCAATGATCATATGGGGTATTACAACAAACTTGACATATCTATCAACTTGAAATGAGTCCCACCTTTATTACATCATGACCATATGGGGGATTACAACAAGCTTGACAATTATGCATGTATCGCTTGACAAGATTCAAACCTTGGTGTCCTTGAAAGTCAAGGAATCTAACATGTGGAGCTAATGTCATTGAATAAGTCTTTCCTATAATTATTAGGACTTTCATAATGCTCTATTTAAAGGATAACCTCCGAGTGAAGGTGTTATATATTCATATTTCTTATAATTATTAAGACCTTCATAATGCTCTATTCAAAGGATAACCGTTGAGTGAAGGTGTTATATTTTCATATTTGTTTTAAGTAGGTATATAAAACCTTGAAAAGTGGAAGAATGTTTAAGATCAAAACTATTATTATACTCTTTATTCAAATAATGCTCTATTCAAAGGATAACCGTTGAGTGAAGGTGTTACATTTTCATATTTGTTTTAAGTAGGTATATAAAACCTTGAGACGTGGAAGAATGTTTAAGATCAAAACTATTATTATTTTCTTTATTCAAAGGAGAACAACTGAGTGAAGGTGTTATATTTGCAGATTTTGTTTAAGTAGGTATATGAAACCTTTGAGAAGTGGAAGGATGTTTAGATCAATATCTCAACTATTATATTAGTTTTTGTCAAGAGGTGGTTGAATTTTGAATTTTTTAAACATTTTAGTTATATAGAGGAATTTAAGGTCCTTTATACAATTTGTATGGAATTTAATAACATGATAAACATAGGTAAAACCAAAAATCATTGTAATTCTTAAAACTATCTTTCCAAGTTTATTATTATTATTTTTTTAATATTTTCCCTCGGTAATTTCATTTAATTGTAGGAAATATTTTATGGTAAATATGGTTATATGGGATTAAAATGGGTATCATCTATACCACATGGCAACCAAATAGTGGTATTACAACAATTTGACAATTATGCATATATTGCTTGATAACATTTAAGTCACCTCCTTGAAATGATAACATTTAAGTCACCTCCTTGAAAGTTGAGGAACAATGTCTTTCAATTTTCACATTTTTTCCCCTAAATGGATTATTTGGGATGAAAACATGTCCCACTTGTATTACATGAAAACATAATTATGAATATATTCCTTGACAATAGTTGAACTTGAAATCACTTTCTTGAAATTCTAGGAATTTAACTGGTTAAACTAATTTCATGTGATAGAGAAAAATAAATTTTAAATGTAAAAAAAACTTTGTTCAAATTAAAAATAGTTAATTGGTAATAGTAAGAGTGATATAGGAAAAACAATATTTTTTATCCTTTATATATATTCTCTTTTGGAATAGGTAAAATATAATTAACATATGATATCTTTTGTAGTATTTATTTTTCGAGGTATGTTTATTAGAGATGATGAATAAATACACAAAATTGAAAAAATCTAAAAGTGAGCAAATCTAAAAGTACTTAAAAAATACTAAAATTTGTTTTTTAAAGGTAAGTCTATTAACGAATAATTGTGATAAAGATTGAATTTATTAGCATAATTTTAAGTGGTTAAGAACATGGACTTCTAAGAATAAGAATTGGGTTTAAACCTTATGAAGAGAAATAACATGAGTGGATGCGTTGTAATCCCATATAACCAACTAAAAAATAAATGAGAAAATTATAAAGAAATAGTTGGTTCTTTTTAGGTAGGTTAACCTCATGCTTAATTAATCCGTAGGGTTTGAAGCAATGAAAAGAAGCGAAGAGGTTCATATCATAAGCCAAGGTTCAAATCCCATGGGTTGATACATTGTAGTTGTGAGAGTGAGTAGCTAGCGAGTGCAAGCAAGTAGCTAGCATCACCTTTTCTTGTTACATATTTTTAGAAAATTAAGAACATATAGGATTCTTAAGAGGAAAAGCCAGGTAGCATGGTAGCAAAGTTATTTTTGTAAGTCCCAACTAGAAGTGATAATTTCTAGATAGAAGTATAGAAAAGTTATTTTTGTAAGTCCCAACTAGAAGTGATAATTTCTAGATAGAAGTATAGATTCCTTTGGAGATAAAATGATGAGTGAATTCATGAACTATATCCAAGTGGCAGATGTTAGACTAGAAGTGATTATCGAGGATAAAATGACGAGACATGACATATTGATTATTAAAAGCAAAGGGTTAATATAAAAGTTTTATGGATATTGACTAGATTTTTTGGAGATATAAAATTGGACAAAGTGGTTTTGGAGTTTGAATTCAAATTTCTTTGATATTTCTTCTAAATAAAATTCTCCTTATCTTTTCCACTTAGGAAATTAGTGATCAAATAATGTGTGGTGGAGATGCAATTTATTTATGGAGTAAGAATTTTTTTAGTGGAGACAAAAACAATTAAAAGGCTTTTATTTTAGGTTAGGCTATTCAGGCTTTCATATCAACTTATCAATAAGGAGGTTTTTTCTAGTTTGTTTTCACTCATTGTGTTGGACCAATTAGGAGCTTGATTTTTAGCCAATGTCTATATGTGATTTGAGTCTTAAGGAGGTGGTGGTCCACCTTACGCTTGTATGGCAACTTGTTATCGCATCCAATCTACACGCAGGGATCATAGTGGTAGTAATGAGAGTTGAACATGAGATTTTTATTTGAGAAAGTACTAGATTAGGTAGTACAAGAGGAGCGAAGAATGGACCCTAGATCAAACATGGGGCCCACAAGGGAAATCAACCAATGAAAACCACACATGGGGAGAACTCCACACTCACCACCATTGATCGATGCTCCCACAAGAGAGGATGGAGCATATGACTTGGCCATGATTCGCACGTTTGAGGGGTTGGGTCATGGTTGGCTTGCTTCCACTAGGTCATTTCATCCAAAAGTCTGCTTCCTTATTTGCAAAGCTTTATGTGGTATTGTGCTTTATATACCCATGAGGGCCATCGTGGGATACATGTGGGATAATGGCTCAAGACTCTTGCAACGTTGCTCAAGGTATTTTTGGAGTTTTTTATTTGAGAAAGTATGAGACTGGGTAGTACGAGAGGAGCGAAGAATGGAACCTAGAGCTAACATGGGGCCCACAAGGGAAATCAACCAATGAAAATCACACATGGGAAGAACTCCACACTCACCACCATCGAGCGATGCTCCCACAGGAGAGGATGGAGCATACGACTTGGCCATGATTCACTCGTTTGAGGGGTTGGTTCATGGTTGGCCTGCTTCCACTAGGGCATTTCACCCAAAAGCCTGCTTCCTGATTTGAAAAGCTCTATGTGGATGTTGTGCTTTATATACCATCATGAGGGCCATCGTGGGATACATTGGGATAATGACTCAAGACTCTCATAGTGTTGCTCAAGGTATTTTTAGAGTTTTTTTATCTAAGAAAGGATGAGATTGGGCATCACGAGAGGAGCGAAGAATGAATCCTAGAGCTAACATGGGGCCCACAAGGGAAATCAACCAATGAAAACCACACATGGGGAGAACTCCACACTCACCACCATCGAACGATGCTCCCACAGGAGAGGATGAAGCATACGGCTTGGCCATGATTTGCTCGTTTGAGGGGCTGGGTCATGGTTGGGCTGCTTCCAGTAGGGCATTTCACCCAAAAGCTTGCTTCCTTATTTGCAAAGCTCTATGTGGGTGTTGTGCTTTATATACCACCATGAGGGCCATCGTGGGATACATGTGGGATAATGACTCAAGACTAATGAAAAAAGAAACATAGGGAAGCAGTACTCTAAAAACGTAAACTAGTTTTTGATTCACCAGATCACAAATGTGCAAGTGAAGAGCATACTCCTAGTGCTGCAAGCTTTTTGGTTCACCAGATCACATTACGTGCAAGTGAAGAGCATAATATCGACAACAAAAATGTATTAGAAAACATAAGGAAAATACGAGGGATTATAAACTTAAAGAAAGAGACAAGTTAGGAAAGGAACAAAAAAACATTTGATTGAATTTTTTCCATCAAAAAGAAGTGATACATCTACAAACTCTGAACGTGTTTCGACCTATAGGTCTCATCAGCGGAGTGAGCTTCGAAGAGGTACAACCTCTCTTTATAAAGACCTAACTCTAGTGGGGGAGTTGAAGAGTAATGCATGTGGGATAAAAAACCCAAGCATTATTACAAACCGTAGATTTATAGACCAAGACGGTAAAAAGAAAAGAAGTCCCAAGCTCAACCCAAAAAAAACACACACCACCCACAAAAGAGAAGAAACACATTAAAAAATGCGAAAATACAAGGTGGGAAAAAGTCCCTCAAACAAATTTATTTTTACAAAGATAAGATCGAAGAGGTTTTTGGTTCCTCCAACAAATTATGCCTCGAGCAATGTGCTTGAGCTCTCTATATTTTCTCCATTTTTTAAACATTGGAGAAATAATATCTGTGTCGATTCGAAGATCTCTGACAAAATTGCAGTTGTCTAGCTTCAAAATAAGAGGAATTGTTTTTATTTTGGTTCCATGTATGCGTGTTGCTCGCTCCAAAGATCTGGGTAAAATTGAAGGTCTATCATCAAATTTAACTTTCTCAAACAAAGGCAAGAGGAAATTAATTTGATATCCCCTAGCTCTGAGTCTGTTAAAAAAATTATTTTTAAAAAAAATAAATCCATCCTTGGAGCTTTCTCTAACCAGAAATTTGTTGAGTTCACTCATGATAAAGGCATTTTTCTGATGAACTGGATGATGGGAGGAAGCAAGGATGTACTGGTAGACATTCATCGACTTCTGAAATAATTGGGTGCAAAGAATTTCAATCTGAGCAAAATCAGACCCCTTAAAAAAACACAGTATCTAGAAGGGTTACTTCAGAATAAAAAACAAATGAAGTAATTTTAATACTATCATAGAAGGAACCGTAGGAAGTAAGAAAACCATTAAGATCCTCCTTAGGGCCATGCCAAACTCCAATGACATCATCAATGTATATTTTATAAAATAAAATATTTTCCACAACAACATTATTAAATACATGTTCCTCTAGATGACAAAGAAATAAACAAGCATAAACCACAACAAAATTACTTCCCATGGTTGTTCCTCTTATCTGCCTATATGTTTTCCCTTTGAATTCCAAGTAGTGTTGTGTTAACACTCTCTGCAAGCCTTACCACAAAGTTTGTCTTGGTCGGATCAAATTCGTTCCTCAAAAAATGACGGAGGGCTGCCAATCCTTGAGAGGTGGGGATGCTGGGATAGAGGCTCTCAACATCAAAAGAGAAAAGAATGATGTCTTGAGGAAAAGTACAACCATGCATATCTTTAATTAGAGATATAAAATCCAAGAGATGATTTTTTTGCTTCAATAAAATTGGCAAGAGCAGATGATGAAGCCATTTGGAGGCAGGTTTGAGCATGAAACCACAGTAGGAACAAATGGGTCGACCAGAAAGCATAGGCTTGTGGATTTTAGGGAGCAACTAAAAGACAAACTCTGGCAGAGGATGGTGTTACCTGGAGCATAAATTTCCTATGGTTTTCTGAAAGCAGATTCCTCCTAAAAGCCTAGTCAAGCAAGTCTTGGAGCTGATAAAAAATATCCTGCTAGGGGACTATGTTCACTTTAGAGTAAACATTTTGATCTTAAAGCTGGGAAAAACCTTCTAAAATGTACCAGTCCATGGACAAAACACAAACACCCAAGTTTTTATCTGCGGGCCTAATGACAATGGATTTGTCATTGACAAGGGAACAAATGGCAGACCAAATATGGGATGGAAAGGCACGTTGGCGGGTGGGATTGGCAGCAGATAATTTGTTATTGAGGAATATTTCACCCATGCCAATAATTTTTTCCAAAGGCCTATAAAACTGTGAGGGATTAAAACTTGGGTTGGAAACACAAAAATGATCAATGGGCTTAAGCGGTTTTGGAGGGCCACCTCTCAGTCCAAAGAACCATTCGAGACGAAGACGTCTACAAAAGGTTGAAAACCCTTGTTTTAGAACCTCTTTAGCCATGGGAGGGGGAACAGGGAGGAAATTTAAACCCAGGCTGAGGACCTCAATCTCATTATGGGTAAGTTTTCTAGAGGAAAATTATGGACAACAAGATTTGTAAATTTTTCCATCCATTGCCCAAACATGACTCCTGTAAAAATACCGACGACCAAAATCCTGTGGGCTAAAAATTGCAGACCAAGGGGTTATTTTTGGTTTTTGCTGCCATTTTGGCGATGGAAGAACCCCTACCCTTACTGCTTCTGAACAAATGGGCAAAACCCTTTCTCGAATTCTCGAAACCAGAGTTGCAAAAATTTCTACCATTGTCCTGTTGCAATTGCTGTTGCACATAGGAAGTGCAGTATTTTTATAGGAGTCCTGTCTGGGCTATGGATGGCAAAATCACAAATCTTGTTGTCCATAATTTTTCCTCCAAAAAACTTACCTAGAATGAAATTGAGGCCCTCATCCTGGGTTTAAAGTTCCTCCCTGTTCCTCCTCCCATGGCCAAAGAGGTCATAAAATAGGAGTTTTCAACCTTTTGTAGATATCTTTGTCTTGAATGGTTCTTTGGACCGAGAGGTGGCCCTCCAAAATCGCTTAAGCCCATTGATCCTTTCTGTGTTTCCAACCCAAGTTTTAATCCCTCACAATTTTATAGGCCTTTGGAAGAAATTATTGGCATGGGTGAAAGATTCCTCAATAACAAATTATCTGCTGCCAATCCCACCCGCCAACGTGCCTTTCCACCCCACATCTGGTCTGCCATTTGTTCCCTTACCAATGACAAATCCATTGTCATTAGGACTGTAGATAAAAACTTGGGTGTTTGTATTTTGTCCATGGACTGGTACATTTTAGAAGGTTTTTCCTAGCTTTCAGATCAAAAAGTTTACTCTGAAGTGAACATAGTCCCCTGGCAGGATATTTTTTATCAGCTCCAAGACTTGCTTGACTGGGATTTAGGAGGAATCTGCTTTCAGAAAACCACAAGAAATTTATGCTCCAGGTAACACCATTCTCTGCCAGAGTTTGTGTCTTTTACCTGCTCCCTAAAATCCACAAGCATATGCTTTCTGGTCGACCCATTTGTTCCTACTATGGTTTCATGCTCAAACCTGCCTCCAAATGGCTTCATCATCTACTCTTGAGAATTCTATTGAAGCAAAAAAATCATCTCTTGGATTTTATATCTCTAATAAAATATATGCATGGTTGTAATTTTTTTCAAGACATCATTCTTTTCTCTTTTGATGTTGAGAGCCTCTTATCCCAACATCCACACCTCCCAAGTATTGACAGCCCTCCGTCATTTTTTGAGGAATGAATTTGATCCGACCAAGACTAACTTTGTGGTAAGGCTTGCAGAGATAGTGTTAACACAACACTACTTGGAATTCAAAGGGAAAATATACAGGTAGATAAGAGGAACAACCATGGGAAGTAATTTTGTTGTGGTTTATGCTTGTTTATTTCTTTGTCATCTAGAGGAAAAGGTATTTAATAATGTTGTGGAAAATATTTTATTTTGTAAGAGATACATTGATGATGCCATTGGAGTTTGGTATGGCCCTAAGGAGGATCTTAATGGTTTTCTTGCTGCCTACGGTTCCTTCTATGATAGTATTAAAATTACTCCATTTGTTTCTGATATTGAAGTAACACTTCTGGATACTGTGTTTTTTAAGGGGTTTGATGTTGCCCAGACTAAAATTATTTGCACCAAATTATTTCAGAAGCCAATGAATGCCTACCAATGCATTCTTGTTTCCTCCCATCATCTAGTTCATCAGAAAAAGGCCTTTATCACGAGTGAACTCAACAGATTTCTGGTTAGAGAAATCTCCAGGGATGGATTTATTTCTATTAAAAATAAAAAATTTAACAGACTTAGAGCTAGGGGATATCAAATTATTTTTCTTTGGCCTTTGTTTGAGAAAGCTAAATTTGATGATAGGCCTTCACTTTTAGCCAGAGTTTTGAAGCGAGCATCATGCGAACATGGAACCAAAATAAAAACAATTCCTCTTATTTTGAAGCTGGACAACTGCAATTTTGTCAGATATCTTCGAATCAACACATATATTATTACTTCAATGTTTGAAAAATAGAGAAAAGATAGAGAGCTCAAGCACATTGCTCAAGGCATCATTTGTTAGAGGAACCAAAAACCTCTTTGATCTTATCTTTGTAAAAATAAAATTGTTTGAGGGACTCTTTCCCACCTTGTATTTTTGCATTTTTTAATGCGTTTCTTCTCTTTTGTGGGTGGGTGTTTTTTTGGGGTTGAGCTTGGGAATTCTCTTCTTTTTACCGTCTTGGTCTATAAACCTGCGGTTTGTAATAATGCTTGGGTGTTTTTATCCCACATGCATTACTCTTCAACTCCCCCTAGAGTTAGGTCTTTATAAAGAGAGGTTGTACCTCTTCAAATCTCACTACGTTGATGAGACTTGTAGGTCAAAACGCGTTTGAAGTTTTGTAGATTTATCACTTGTTTTTGATGGAATAAAATTCAATCAAATGTTTTTTGTTCCTTTCCTAACTCATCTCTTTCTTTAAATTTATAATCCCTAATTTTTTCCTTCTATTTTCTAATACGTTTTTGTTGTTGGTATTATGCTCTTCACTTGCACGTAATGTGATGTGGTGAACCGGAAAGCTTGCAACACTAGGAGTATGCTCTTCACTTGCACATCTGTGATCTGGTGAATCAGAAACTAGTTTACGTTTTTAGAGTATTGCTTCACCATGTTTCTTTTTTCATTAATGGAAGTTATCAATTCCCTTATTAAAAAAGATGAGGTTTTGAAGGATATTGACAATATTGTAGGGAAGTTCATGTAGGAGGGACCAACTACTAAGTAGCAAAGGCATACTATATATACACGATTATGTGTGGCTATAGATATTTCAAAAACTTTGCCACAATACATTAAGATTAAATTTGAATCAAAAGAATGAGATCAACAAGTGGATTATATAAAACATTGCATTCTAATATCTTTAATGCTATAAGATTGGACACATGATAGGATATGGCAAAAATGATGGAGAAAGAGAAATTTTTTATGTTATGAGATAAACTTCAAGATGAAGCAAGGACATCATATTTTACTAGTTGGATTAGATCAAGGATTTTCCACTCTCAAGAAAGTGGCAAAGAAAACCCATATACATCATCAAATTGTATGGGCTATTACGGTGCACTTGTATAAATCAATAGAAGAAACAAAGGAGGACACAATGGATGAGAAAATACGATAGGAAAGTTCGAATTAAAGGTATGAAGGAAGATGTGGAGCCAAATTTTAAAACAAAAGAGACAAAAGAAATCAAGTTTAATCTTGGTAAATCATTATCTTCTTGCTTTAGTATAAATTCCTTTCCTTGCAATAATTTTGTTTTTTTAGAGTTTATCCTTTGTACTTTAGGGCTTCAAGAGCAACATAATAAAGAAATGAGTATGGAAGAATATCCATGGAATTTTAAGCTTTTTAAAACATAAGAAAACAATTACTATGGAGGATCATCCTTGCCCTTTAGGGTTTCTAGAGCAATATTTAGCGTTTTGGACTAGCATAAGAAAGAAGTTACTATGAAGGATCATCCATGCACTTTAGGGTTTTTAAGGCAACATAAATAAGAAGTGTTTGTGAGGGTATTCCGTGCACTTTAGATCATATAAACCTTTAGAAGATGAGTCTCATTATAAATATTATAAAAAAATAGAAAAAACTGAGGAAAATAAAAGTGTTGATGAGAATGAGAAGTACAAGAAGATCCTTAAAGAAAGAACAAAGATAAAATCAAACTCAGAGGGATATTGATTTGGGAAATAAAAGTTAACATCTCTAGTGTTGACAAGAAGTGGGGCTAAGCCCACAATTGAAATTAATAAGGGATGATGAACATGCTATAGTGGAATATCAAAGGGTAGAAATAAAACACCTAGAAATAGAACTATTGAGCAAGTAATAGGTTGTTATAGTTTTGAGTTTATTTTAATACAAGAAAAAAAATTAAGTAGTAAGTAATGTAAGGTTGCATTAAAAAAATAGTTGAAAGATGGCCGATTTGGTAGTATTTTCTTCTATAGGATCTTTTGGAGGTATTGCGACAATATGAGATAAATATTTGTGAGATAGAGAAATGCTAGAAGAAAAAAGTTATTGGGTTGGTATTTTTTTAATAAAGGAGAGGATATCAAAGTTGGGGTTATACACGCATATGCTTCAATTATAGTTACTAAAGGACATCAATATATTTTTGTCAAATACAATGGTGATAATTCATAATTTCAAATTACAAGGAGGGAAGACGAATTCAACATAGTTCTATATTCTTCAAAAAAGAAGTGTGGTACCCTTGGATGGTCTTATATCAATGGAGGACTTTGCTTCACTTGTCAATTTAAATGGCCTTTCAGATGCTATTTCTTTAGTATACATGGGATAATAAATGTATTGGACAAACAATTTTATTTGTGAGCAAGATCATATCATAAACCCATTCTCTTTTAATGTAAGCTACTCAATAATGGTCATCCAAAGCCATTTTAATTTTAGTCTATGTGGCTTCAAGGCCTTATTTTTTTTCTAGATGGTTATTTTGTGATGGGATGACACGAGGTTTGAAGGATTTGCTTGTAGATTTTTGTTCAAGAGATAAAACATTCATTTAAAGGGGAAAATGAAGATTTAAAACAAAAAAGAAAATTAAGATTTGGAATGCCAAATCTTTTGATAACATGTTTAAAAAAAAATAGGAAATTAAATTCAAGCTCAAAAATTTACAAGAGACAATAGAAATTAATGAACTAGACCAAGATACTTATGTTAGGAGAAACAATTATTGAAAAAACAAAGAGACATATGGGTCCAAAAAATGTAGAGAGAGATGGCTTAAGGAAGGGAACAAATATACCTATTTTTCATGCTACAGGCCAATAATACTTGTATTTTTGTTAAATAAAAAATATTTTAACTCGATATGGAAGAAGGATTGAGGAAGAAAAATATATCTATAGGAACAAAATTATTATTTTTTTTTAAAGGAAAAGATTTATTTACTTAACAAAAAAGTACAAAACTCTCTTATCAGAGAGATCAAAGTGAACAAAGCATTTTAAAAAATAGAACATGAAGATAAAAAGAACCTCATTATTGGAGTCTTCGTCATCCTCGCATACAACCCTTGCCCTTATGCTTCATGATGATTTGGTGACAATAACCAGGGGCTATATTTATTGCCTGATTCGCTAGTGTGTCGACCTCTTTGTTGAATTCTCGCCTTATGTGTTGATAGGATATTTTACCAATTATTCTGCCTAGTTGTCTAATCCTATCTTGAATAATCTTCAATTGTAAAGAGCTGTTATTATTAGTTTAGAATCCCCGTAAACTATGACTTGAGTGATTCCTTGCTTTACCACCAATTTTAAGTCGATTTCAAATCCAATAGCCTTTGCCACGTTGTTAGATGTTTTCCCCAAGCTGATCATGTATTTGAGTAGGATATCATGGGTTCCAGTAAGAATCAATCCCCCTATCGCTTCTTGATCGGGGTTGGACTTGAAGACACCATCAAAGAAGAGTGCCAAAAAACATATGTCAGGCAAATAATTGTTTGCTCTGCATCCTTCCTATGTTAGGAAAGCTTGGGGATTATATTGGTAGATCGTTCTTCTTTTTGTGGGTGACAAATATTCTTCATACTGTTGTTGACAGAAACTAGATTTGACATTTAGGACTAATTCTTCTTTATTGTCCTTACATTTTCCTTCAAAAATCTTCTGGTTTCTATCCAACTAGATGTGCCAGATGACAAAATATGGTATAGAACTCCACATATATTCCAGGAGGGGCTTACCTGCCAGTTTAACTTTATATTCTTTGTTCCACTTGGTAAAACATGTGTCAGTGGTTAACCTTTCGAGTAGGAGATTTGCCCGTCTATATAGTGATGAAAATCATTGTTTATTTTTCACTTTTTTTTTTCTTTGTGAGCAAGGATTTTGAATAGTGGTGATAACCACTATGATTTGATTTTGTATTTTGAGCTTTGTAAGTTTGAACTTGTGAATGGCCTTGATCCTATTGGCCTTGGGGATGACTACCCATCCTGTGCAGGGACGTGTAGTACGAATCCTTACGACTTTGGGAACCAAGGGGATAATGGAGAGTATGAAGTAAGGGCATTGATATTTTAGGCCTTGGGGATGACTACCCATCCTGGTTAGGGGCAAATAGTACGAATCCTTACAACTTGGAGACCAAAGGAGATAATGGAGATTATGAAGTAAAGGCATTGATCTGTTAGGCCTTGGGGATGACTACCCATCCTGATTAGGGGCAGATAGTATGAATATTTACAACTTGAAGATCAAAGGTGAATGGAAATGTTAGGATGATGGTTCGTTGGAATTTTGTTTGTGAAGGGCGTTGATCCTTTTAGGTCTTGGGGATGACTACCCATCCTTGGTAGGGACGTGTAGTACGAATCCTTACAACTTTGGGGACTAACTATAATTTGGATTTGTGGGAGTAGTGAAAACCACTATTTTTTAAGGCGAATGGATGGGAAAGAACTCGTCCTTTGGTCAATTCTCAGCATTCTGGAACCATTCGCACAGAGGGATGAACAGGCTAATTTTTCACCTATGGTACCCTAGACTGCTTTGTAGGTTTCTCTTGCGTTCACACAACTTAGGAATTATTTTATGTGTGTTAATTTGTGTTGGGATGCTACGTAACAATGCGTGATCCAAGTAAAACTTTCCCGGGTAAAATCTGTTTAACTTTGTACAGTTTTTGGCTAGAAATTTAAAGACAGCTGAATAACGAAAACCCTATATACATTAGGAGAAAATTGACTTAAAAAATGGTGATGATGCTATTATGGATGTATGCGTTTGGAAAATGGATTTGATGTGGAAATTGATGGAATTGCCAAGTAATAACAGTCTATGGTGCTTTTGACTTGTATGACCAGCAACTATGCGATGCCTACTGCAACCTATATTTTTGTATTGTGAGTTTTTTTGTTTTTTGTATGAATGAGATTGAAATGCAATTTTTTTGTTATTTCTTGATGATTTTATGAGTATGCATAGAATTGAAATGCAAAATTTTTTGTGATTTTTGATGATTTTATTGTTTTTGTTTGTTTTTTGAATATTTGTTTTGACCAAGAGGTTATGGTAACCCTTGGAGCATTTGGTTTGACCAAAGGATTTATGGACACCTTTGGGGCATTTTGGGGTTGACCAAGCGATTGTGATAATCCTTGGAGCTTTTGTCTTGACCAAAGGGTTTATAGAGACCTTTGGGGTGTTTAGGGTTGACCAAGTGATTATGATAATCCTTCGAGCTTTTATCTTGACCAAAGGGTTTATAGATACCTTTGGGGCATTTAGGGTTGACCAAGCGATTATGAAAATCCTTGGAGCTTTTGTCTTGACCAAAGGATTTATAGAGACCTTTGGGGCATTTAGGGTTGACCAAGAGATTATGATAATCCTTGGAGCTTTTAGTTGACCAAAGGGTTTATAGAGACATTTGGGGCATTTAGGGTTGACCAAGCGATTATGATAATACTTAGAGCTTTTAGTTGGACTATGGCTCTCTATATGTGGAATGGCCTCAAATGAATGATGTTCAAGGGTTCTGTTTCCTTGATTCCTTCAAGAGAGGCAAGCCGGTATGTTTCGGGTCCTATTCTACTATCAATGATGTAAGGACCTAACCAGTTTGCCGTGAACTTGTCTCGTAGATGGGACGACAAATTAGAATTCTGTTGGTTCTCTTTTAAGATCAAGTCACCATCCTAAAATTCCCTAAGGTGGACTTTCATGTTGTATGCTTTCTTAAGTTGCTCTTGATAGATACGCAAATGCTCGAGAGCATTAACGCATCGTTCATCGAGCAATGTCAGTTGATCTAACTGGGCCTGCCACGTAGTTTCATCATCGATGAACTCTTGCATTGAAATGCGCAGGGAAGGGATTTCCAACTCAAAAGGCATGACCGCCTCGGAGCCATACACCAGCAAAAATGGAGTTGCCCCAATGGGCGTTCGAATGCTGGTGCGATAAGCCCATAGGGCAAGCAGGATCTGAATGTGCCAGTCCTTATGATTGTCTGCAACTATATTTTTAAGAATGGCGACTAGCATTTTGTTGGACGCCTCTGCTTGCCCATTTGCCTGCAGATAATAGGGTGTTGAAAAACTATGCTAAATTTTGTACTTTGTGGTCAAAGCACGCACATATTTATTCTTGAATGGTGTCCCATTATCTGACAGGATCTTGGATGGAATACCAAAATGACATATGATGTTATGCAAAATAAACTTCGTAATGCGGGATCCAGTCATAGAGGTTAGCGGAATTGCTTCCACACACTTGGTGAAGTACTCTGTGGCCGTTAAAATAAATGTGTGACGACCAGACGATGCAGGGGAGATCTTTCCAATTAGATCAAAGCCCCACTGCAAAAAATGCCAAATCGATTGAATCGGCTGCAAGGCTTGAGAAGGTACGTGTGTCAAATTAGCATGGTGCTGACACTTCATGCACTTCTTCACATATGAGCAACAATCTCGCTCTAAATATGGCCAATAATAACCCATGCGAAGAATGCGCTTTGCGATGGCCATATCGCTGAAGTGGCCACCACATGTACCATCGTGAGCTTGGGTGATCGCCTAAGTGAACTCTTGCTAGTCCAAACAACGAAGGAGGATTCCTTCATAATTTTGACGATACAAAATGTCTCCTAACAAGACATGCTTTGCCGCTTTATATTTTAATGATCTTTTCACGACTTGTGTCAATCCAAGTGGGAGATTACCTAGCTTGAGGTAATCCCGAATGGGTGTGTACCAATCTTGCTGATCAAAAACCTCGATAGTATGAATGACCAATCCCTCTTGAAGTCCATCCCGAACAAAAGCTGAGCGGGAGAGAACTTGTAAAAACAACGTGGTGTTGCTATTAAGAGGGGTCGGGGAGAATAAGGACCCCCAATTGGCTTGAGTCAAACAATATCGAATTCGAGAGAAATTATCCGAAGATGGTTCAATCTAGATCAAGTGGATTCCTGGCGTGAGGTCAGAGCTTGCACGCTCCCTTGCAGGTTGCGATAATGTCTTGACTTGAATGGTTGTCATCTCATCAGAAGGGTCTTACGGGATTAGGGACCCCAAAGAGGCCATAGTATCCGCAAAATGATTCGATGATCGAGGGAGTGCCTCAATGTCATACCATTCAAGTTGTGCCAGTAATTTGTCCACAAGGGCTTTATAGGCCTGCAAAACTGGACATTTACATTGGAATATCCCCTTTACTTGATTGAAAATTAACAACAAATCACCAAAGATGTTTAGATGTTTAATGTTCATGGTGATTGCTGTCTAAAGACCTATGAGCAAGGCTTCGTATTCGGCATTGTTGTTGGTGCATGAGAAGTCTAATTTAAATGACAAGGGCATTGGAGCACCTTGTGGAGTGAAGAATACAATTCCCGTGCCACCCCCTTGCTACATTTAGAACCATCGAAGAATAGGGTTATGTTAGCCTGTGACTCAGGCTCATCAGAATCTGGTGATTCTGAAACATGGAAGACCCCATCATTAGGTAGTTCGAAAGTCAGAGGTTGATCGTCTTCAAGAGGAGCCTTAGCTAGTTGATCGATGATGACTTGACCTTTTATGGATTTTTGTCCAATGAACTCTATGTCAAACTCTGTCAACAACATGATCCATTTTGTCGTGCGGCTACTATGATAAGTACGACTCATCATGTATCGCAATGGATTCTCCTTAGACACAACATACGTCTTATTACTAAGCATGTAGTGGCGTAGCTTTTTGGTAGCAAACACCACTGCCAAGTAGAGCTTTTCAACGTATGCATAGTTAAGTTCATAACTGACCAGGGTGCGGCTAAGATAGTATGTAGCCTGTTCTTTGTGAAGTTTATTTTTCTAGGATAGCATGGCGCCCAGTGCCACCTCAGTGGTTGATATGTATAAATAGAACGGAACTCCTAGTCTAGGTGGTGCCAATACTGGCGATGAAGCCAAGTACTATTTAATGTCATCAAAGTCTGACTGGCACTCATCATCCCAATGAAATGTGACCCCCTTATGCAATAATTTATTCATGGGTTGGCACTTTTCAGATAACTGCGCTATGAAGCGCTTGATCGACGCAACCTTTCCCTACAGACTCCTAAGTTGCTTGATGGTGGTTGGGGGACGCATTTCAAGGATTTCCTTGACTTTGTTTTGGTTGACCTCGATTCCTCATTTAGAGACTATGAAACCCAAAATATTTCCAGAGGTGACGCCAAAGATGCACTTCTTAGGGTTTAATCTGACTTTATGTTCAATGAGGCGATCAAGGACCTTGCTCAAGTCACAGAGGTGATCTGGGCACAAAAGATATTTGGCCAACAAATTATCCATGTAATCTTCCAAAGTCTTGTGCATGTAATCATGAAAGATGTACGTCATGGCACGTTGGTAAGTGGCGCCAGCGTTTTTAAGGCCAAAAGGCATGACCTTATAGCAAAATGTCCCCCAAGGCATTGTGAATGCCATTTTTAGTTGGTCCTCGGGATTGATACGAATCTGATTGTATCCTGAGAAACCATCCATAAGGGAAAGCATTTCATGGCCCGTTGTGGCGTCTACCAACACGTCGATGCTTGGCAAGGGAAAATCATCCTTAGGACTCGCTTTGTTAAGATCTCAAAAATTGATGCATATGCGAATCCTCTCGTCGGGCTTCTTGACGGGAACCATGTTAGACAACCATGGAGGATAATCCACAAAGATGACAAACTAGGCATCCAACAACTTTTGTAACTCATATTTTACCATTAAGGCCACTGTTGGGTGCATCTTGCATAGTTTTTGCTTTACTGGCTTAATTGTCGGATCAAGCGTTAAATTATGCATGACTAGCTGTGGATCTAGTCCCGACATATCCTTGTATGACCATGCAAAAACCTCCTTCTTTTCCTTAAGAAGGGTAACATAATCAGCTTGCTCTTCGGGGGAAAGACTTACCCCCAACTTGAGAATCCATGGATTCATTGGATCTGTGCCGATGTCTACATCAATCGTTGCTTCGATCGACATATGGGATCCGTATTCCAACTAGTGTGGAATTGGGATCAGATGGATATCGTTTGCTGAATTAAGATCATCATTAGGAATGTCAAGTTCCTCTTTAGCATGGAAGACATCCTGAGTCTGTCTTGGAGTGAAATGAAACATCCCACCGCAAGGCCAATACTATGATGGATATGGTGGTGTGTTAGCGCGATCCCAATCTATAGCCTCTATGTCTAGATGCAATGATCATGTTGGATTGGTTGGATCATGGATGGGGGCGGTCAAGTCAATGGAGATCATGTTTATGAGATGATGGTAACCTCCATTACCGCAAGTGTGATAACTCTGATATTTTGGATGCTCTTGGTGCGTTGGATCTGGCTCTGTAGGCACTGGCACAAAGGGATCAGCCCTATGCTCGAACCTGCAAACAGGGTCTGCCCTAGGCACTGATGGTTTGATAGGGTCTCCAGGCAGAAGATGCTCTCTGTATACCTGGAGTGGCAGGTGCAATAATTGCTATAACTGCACCGGGTTGAGATGCCACCTATGTCTTGGACCTATGTGTAAGTGTTCAAACATGTCATTTAGGTCCAAAGGATATTGTTGTTGCATTTGTTGCCTTTGTCGCATGTGGTTGAGATAGGCCATCTCAGTTTCATCTTCCGAATTGATGTCGAAGAACCACAGGCCTTCGTTAACTCCAATGGTTGCTTGCGACACATGGGGCTCACCTTGTTCAAGCAGATTTATGTGGTCCCATCTAGGTTGTCTCGCCCTCTACGGGGGGACCTAATTTTCTTGAGGTAGCCTATGCTCACTGGGATCATTCAATGGGAACATCATCAGGAAGCTTTCCTGATCGTCATTCATTGGATATTCGTTTGAATGATTATACTCTGACTCATCTTCAGAAGACCCTTCGTGGTCTTGTCCATATTCCCCTTGTGGGTGAGTTCGTGAGGTTTCTCCTTGTTCGGCCATAGAGAAAGGGTTGTTGAGGTCAACAAGGTTATTTTTTTGTAATGAGAAATAATCCCCCAATGTATAAGTTGTATTTGGATTGGCATATGGATCTGATGTCAACCCATCCTTGTTGCCTATCCCTAGGATTTGCATGTTTTCGACCAAGATGTCAAGGGGCAAAGGGTGATTAAACCCTACTCCTGACTTGTCATAAGGCATTTGGTATCTTGGTTGGCACAAAACATGCATTCCTTATTCATACCGGCCTAACCTATATCCATGCCAATTGCATTGGCTAAGATATCGTAATGCGAAGTCTGGGTTAGCCAGATAATTGACATCTTCCACAAAGGGATCTTCATCTTCCTCTTCTTGTCATGAAGGTTCAACGCCATGATCCAGGCCCCCAAAAATAAATTTTGTCTGATTAGGTGGGTAGCCTAAAGGAACCACGGAGCCTATGGGGAGTCGAGGTCTTCCCATGTATTGCATAGATCGAAGTGTGGGCGTTGCAACAACATTGCGCACTATATACTCCCCCATGCCCGTGTTAGACATCTCAACAGTAATCATTGGCGATTGAGAGGAAGTGAATGGGAGTTCTCCTTGAGTCCACTCCATGTGGGGTGAACTAGGCATCTCAACTTCCATTCTATTAGGCGTCTCTTCTGTAGAGATGTTGGAGACTAGAGGTGGTTCCGCTTCCAGGGGCTTCTTTCCTTTGTTCGTTGGTGTGGCCATCGTAGGTGGCATCATTGTGGGAGGATCAAATGAAGAAGATGAACCCGCCTAAGAATTTGATTGATTTGGTAATGGAGATTCTTGCTTAGTCGGACCCCTTTTAGATGGATTTAACTGGAAATCCACATGCATTGAAGGGAGGGTCGACTGTGGCATGAGTTCCACTGAATTACAATATTTAAAAGGTTCTAAATCTGTGGGGACCACGTGCACTTGTCCTTCAAATGTGTACTTTAAACATTGATGAGCAATTGAAGGGACACACTTCATATCCCGGATCCAAGGCCGCCCAAGTAAGATATTGTAAGCCATTCTAAAATGTGGCACAATGTATGAATGGTCTTTTGTACCACTTGTATGGGTAGGACAATTGTGCCAACTATCAAGCATATCGCATCATTAAATGCTCGAAGAGTATAAGTGGAAGGTACAATGTGAGAGGCTGGCAGCTTCAAATGTTTCAGTGCAACGGTTGTAATAATGTTACTAGACGAACCAGTGTCTACCAACACCCACTTGTACGGAGTCCCGTTGACCCACGCAATAACGTGTAGGGGTGGATCTGCTACATCCCTAGTCACCGTTTTTAACTCATCTTCCCTGAAGGTGATGACTGGTTCGGTACACTATTTGACATGCCCCACAAAATTGTTGAACGAATTCGCTTCGTGGGGATGCAACTCAATTGCCTTTAATATCTCCATGAGAGCTTCCCGATGGGGTGCTGATTGTTGAATAAGCTCATAGATGGAGAGCCTAGCCGATGTGGTCCATAGAATTTGAGTAAGTCTAGTTCGAATCGTGGCCACTGGTCTAGGCAAGAGCAACTATGTAGGATTCGATTGAGGTTGTGACGTGGATGGAACTTCCCTGGTGGCTATCGTGGGGGCAGCTCCTGCGTGTCTCTTGTTTCTTGTCACAATGCTAATCATCCCAACATACCCCTCCATGGGGCAATTCTATTGCACTTCGTTGACATGAAGAGGTTTTGCTTGTGCATCATGTGTGGGTAAAGGATCTTTGAAAACACCCATTTGTTGGTTGTTGGGTGCAATGGGGTTACTACCAATGTGTTATTGTCAATGAGGTCTTGCACTAAACCTTTGAACATCCAACAGACATTAAGGTCATGCCCTTTCCTTCTATGGAATATACAGTAAATATCCTCTCTATAGCCCTTAGGCTTTGGCACATTAGGATCGATTGTTGGAATCTCTGGTAGATTAATTAAGTTTGCCGCTGACAAACGGTCAAACAAGGAGTCCCTAGACTCAGTGTATGGTGTAAATTACCACCTAGGGCGACACTGCTGATTGTGATCTTGTTTTTTATTATCTTTATCATAGTTATTATGAGGCACTGCCTGATAATTAGCCTTTGGAGGCTGTGTTGCTTGGGAAGGCTTAGGGGCATTGATAGCAACTTGATTGACCGTGGCGGGTTTCTGTTGCGTATTCCCTGTTTTGGTGCTCTTGTTCCACTCTTTTTTCTTAGGCTTGGCAATTTTGCCATCCTGTATCTTGATCTCTTCGATAACTCTAGCTTGCGCCAGAGCTTCTTCTAAAGTGGCGTATTGCTGCAGTTGCAATAGCACAGAGATCGATCACAAACAGCTCTTTGCAAACATTTGAGTTAGGTCGGACATAGGAGGGAGGTAGGACAGCTTTGAAAGCAATGTCCTCCATCGATTCCCATATGCTACCATAGATTCCTCCTCATACTGCTTGAGGCTAGCTAGATCACTTAGTGACGCCTTTTTCTTTGTGTTGAAAGGAAAATGTTCTAGGAATGCGTCCACTAGCTGATCCAAGTTGTAGATGCTATGCTTTGATAGATGGGTAAACCAATCCGAGGCAGATCCTACGAATGTGGTTATGAATGTTCTTAATAGCAATGCATCATTGTCTTGTATACCGAAGCATTGGCTCAAAAATTGAGTCACATGCTCTTGAGCATCTTCATCCCCTCTAAAGAGTGCCAACTGGGGTAGCTTGAAATGTTCGAGGTATGGAGGTGCTGGCACTGATGGATGCACCGGATGACTATGAAGTTGGCATAAAGTAGGCTTTTGGGGCCCAACAATCTTGAGTTCCATAGTCTTTAAGCGTTCTAACAACACTTTGTATGCATCGAAGGACGTAATCTCCTCCTTCTTGGTTTACTCTTGTTGTGGATTACGGGGAACTTGAGGCCTTTGGAGGGATAAATGGGTAGCATCCATTCTGCCTTGATAGGGCATTTCAACCTGCTCTTCTTCTTGGTCATAATCCTCATAATCTTCTTGAGGAGTGTCTGGCCTAGGCCTGTAAACATTGATGGGTGCCCGCAGAGGATGCCCATCACGGTTGCGAGGAGTGGCCTCCCGATCAGGTCTAGGAGGTCTTAGAGGTAGTGCTTGATGAAGTTGCGAAGACCTATCTCGCACAAGGGGGTTGTGCCTCACATACATCTTAGATTTTTGTGCGCGAGGGACTGGGGCCTTCTCAAGCGCATTGTTGTGAAGCAATTCAGCTGTCTGACGCTGAATGCGCTCTTGATTAAGGCGACACAAATGTTCTAATTTCTGTTGGTCTTGCCTAAGTTGCATGATTTATGCTTGGTGAGCAGCTAGTTGGGCAAATTCCAAGTCATTTTTATTCGTCATCTCTTGTTTAGGAAGCCTAGATGCTTCCCCTACATATCTGTCTCGATCATGGTGCTTTGAGACCCCTATATGTTGCTTCCCTCTATCGAGGTTGGCAGCATTGATTTGAAGCTCTGGTCTCAATGAGCAATCTAGATATAAAGCGGGTGCAGACGTGCATCGGCCCCGTGCTAGGTACTGTCCTTGAGGAACGTATTGATCTTCCTCACATTCTCTGTTATATTCATAAAAGGTGCGGGCATAATGGCCCTGCCTTGCCGAGAGAACCTGATATTCTGGATATGGTCTCGTGTGTTTGACATTGATTAGGGGTAAATTAGGAGTGACAAAATCATATGGTTCCTCCCTGTGGACCTTTTGTTGTTCTAGAGAAGTATATAGTGCTTCATCACTAGGCCACCCATAACGAACTTCAAAGGGGGGCCTTGTATCTAGGCCAAGTGCTACATGTTGGTTATTTTCTTGAAAAGATTTTTGTTGCTTAGGAGTACCCCCTAAGGAGGTGCCTCTATAGTCTTGTCTATTGATGGCATGAGTTGGAGTGCCCCTCAAGGAGGTGCCTCTAGAGCCATGTTCAGTAATCGCCTGGTGTGGACTAACTTGTGTACCCGCCGCCAAGGCGGGATGGCCAAGTCTTTAGAGCTATATCGGAGACAACTTGTCTCTCTTGGTGCATTCTCTATCTTCTGCCCGTGATTGGGCTTGGCTACGAGTAAACACCATGGTAATGTTACCCTAAAGATGCATAAATTCTTTTTATGATTTTTATTTTTATGATTTTTTTTGTCTAAAAAAAAAATAACATACACACACAAGCAATGATTATCTCTTTTAAATATTAATAGTGTGCCCTAAATCTGGTTTAGTGTGTTTTTGTTGTTTGTTTTTTGTGTTTTTGAAGACTTTTTATGAAAACCGTTTAAATGCAATTATGAAGGCTCTTATGACTCCCAAAATGGTCTCCCCTTCAATATACCATTGCCGGACCGATATACCAACCTCTCTATATACCCGCCCTTACATGAGGGATACTATAGGTACGTGAGAGCAGATGATACGTGGAACATAGGTGGTACAGAAGGGAGATTGTCCTGTTTATGACACCTACCATAGAAGACTTATCCTCGCGTGCTGGGAATCACCCCAACGACACTCGATCAGCTTTTGTCAGGATTTACGTCGAGCAACAGTGACAATCAGGGTAAATGAATGCAAATATCCAAGCCAACGTGATAATGGAATCCACTATTGGTCTTGCTCAAGGGTTGGGGTTTTACGACCAACTCCTTGGTTTAAGTAACCATGTGATGTGTGGGGTTCATTTTAATTTGCAAAAATTTGAAATAGGCAAACAAAAAGGAAACTTTCCCTAAGCCATACAAAATTGAAAACCAGAAAACAGAAAACAAAAATTTGACAAAAGCTTGTTAAAAACCCCTACCTCTTCTCTGCCCAACATGATGTTTTTTATTTGCTGCTCTGAAAAATGTACAGAAATCTATTCATCCCTGGGTGAGATGAATATCAGAAAGTATTCGTTCCAGGATGAGACGAATGGTATACTCATCCCTGGGTGAAACGAATAACAATCTGTCGACTAAAAAATAAGTACCTGTAATCAAAACAAGCAATTTCAGATAAAAAATCTAACCTAAAAAAAAATAGAGGACAAATGTCCCATCGTGTCGCCATTGAAAACACGACATTCCGAAAGAAAAAGGAAAGACTAAACAAAATTGCATTAAAAGGAAAGAACACAAATGAATGAACACAAGATATAAAAGCAATATAAAATATGTCCCTTTTTATTGATATTCTTTCAGTAATGTGTTACAATACGTCTCCTTCCTTTTTAGGGGATAGGAGAGCGTTAAATGTTGGTCTTTTACATCTTGTTTTAGAATTCCTCCTTCCACGTGCCCACATATAATATGGGCGAACCAAAATGTTGCCGTCGCTTGTGTTGGTAAAAGTAGATTCCTCGCTGCTCCTCTAATGCTAAAAATATGCATTCAAAGAAACAAACAAAGAATCAGTAGCACCTGTGTATGAAAACGAAAGATAAATATAATAATGGTTAAAATGAGTCTAAATAAACTAAAAACTTGACAAAAGCATAATCATGTAACTAGCTAAATACTACAAAAGAAATAGTCACCAAAGGCAATAAGGTGGGGGGTGCCCGAAGGCAAACCACCCGCGGGTGAAACTTTGTTTCAACACCAATCCGCTTGGGATGGGTCCGAAACCTGGTGTGAGGTGTTGTCGACAAATTGGTAGGATATTGTGGTCAGAAAAATCAGGTTTTGGTTCTTGATTTGTGCCTTCAAAAGTCACCCAATAACCTCTCTTTCGATTAAGAGATTATGGATGTTGAAAGTACAAATCGCAAGTAAACTGGTAACACTTCGTCACTCAAAATGCTCCTTCTCTGTATATCTTTTGGGTGAGGAAGCTCACCATTTTATAGACCCAAGGGGTCTCTTTGAAATAACATGCAAAAGTGCTACTTAGCATGAATGCTTTTTTCAGGGAAGAGAAGACTTCTCCCGGATCAAGGGCTCCATAACTGCTTCTGTGATTGCTGTTGCATGTCCAAAAGAACTTACTCACACTCCCATGCAATGAAGGGAGAGTTAAGTAGCTATTTTGAGTTGTCATGAAAAAGCCCACTCTCACTTCCATGCAATGAAGGGAGAGTCAAGTGGCATATCTAAGTTGTCCTAAAAAGCTCACTCTCATTCCCATGCAGTGAATGGAGAGTTAATTGTCAGATATGAGTTGTCAAAAGAACTCACTTGCCCTCCTATGCCATGAAGGGAGAGCTAAGTGGCAGTTCTGAGTTATCATGCGTCAAGGTTTGAATTTTTATCGATCAAACCTGGTGTTTATCCCACCCCAGAGCGAGCGTTGGTAATCGTCTCTGGGTGAAACGAGTACCAATCTACACTCGTCTCTGGGTGAAATGAGTACCAATCCGCACTCGTCCCTGGGTGGAGCGAATAAGTAGCAGAGTGTCTAAAAGGTGCCAAATTGATCTCTGACTTGTAAAACTGCTGTGTGAGTGGTTAGAACCACTGTTTTAACCTCTGGGGCTGCCCTGGGGCTGTGTGTGTTAGTGCGATTAGTGTTTGCAGTCACATAATCGGATTGGTGTTGTTTTGGTGTCTACACTATGCAAAGAATTCCCAGATATTATAGCTTAGGCTTATAGTGACCTCAAAGTATATAGAAAGGAAACCATACAACATACTATTGATCTCAAAAAATATGTTAAACCATTCAGGCAAAAACAAAGGTCAGTAAAACCAAAAATTGAAGCTTTGATGAAACAAGAATTACTGAAGCTACTTGAAGCCAATATTATCTACCCTATCAAACATTCTACTTAGGTGGCTAGCTTGGTACCAACCAGGAAGAAAATTTGTGATATCAGATTATGTGTAGACTTCAAAAATTTAAATAAAGCTTCTCTAAAAGATCACTACCCTCTCCCACAAATAGATCAAACTCTACATACTGTGGTAGGGGCAACAATATTTTCATTATTGGATGGATTTTTTGGATACAATAAGGTATGGCTCAAAGATGAAGACCAATACAATACTGCATTCACTACCAAATGGGGAACTTGAATGAAGAAGAAGCCCCTATAGAATAATTGTATTATGCTTCTATGATAACAAATTTTGCTCTATACCCACCTCCTTCCTTTTTTTTAGACTCCGTTGCCCCTGGATAAAGGCTCTAGATTCTGACATTCTACTAGCAAAATTCCCCGAGAGACACCAATAATGTAGGTCAAAAAGACTACACTAAGGGGAATGAGGAGGTTTCTAAAATTTTTTAATTTTAGATAAGAGTCAAGATTTCTCGACCAACCTTGTTTTCGTGGGCCAATGGCCAGAAGAGCGCTAGAAGCGGAGAAGTGTCAAGATTTCTCGATCGGTCTCATTTTCAAATACCGTTAGCCAGAAGAGTGCTGGAAGTGGAGAAGTGTCAAGATTTATTGACCAACCTCATTTTCACGGGCCGATATCCAGAAGAGTGCTAAAAGTAGAGAAGTGTCAATATTTCTCGATAGGCCTTATTTTCATGAGTTGATATCCAGAAGAGTGCTGGAAGCGGAGAAGTATCAAGATTTATCGATCGATATCATTTTCACGGGCTGATAGCCAGAAGAGCGTTGGAAGTGGAGAAGTTTCAATATTTCCTGACTAGCCTCATTTTCGTAGGCCGATAGCCAAAAGATAGCTGAAAGCGAAGAAGTATCGAGATTTTTTGATCGACCTCATTTGTATAGGTCGATAGCCAAAAGAGTACCGAAAGCGAAAAAGTATCGAGATTTCTTGATCGGTCTTATTTTCTTGAAAATGTATCTGAGATGTTCAACATGATCCTCTTTATGGTGAAAGAACATTGTCATATCATTTAAGTAAATCACTATGATTTTATTGACAAGTTCTCCAAAAACCACATCCATTGCCCTCTAAAAAGTTGCTCCTACATTGGATAATATAAAAAGTATTATTTTTTAAGTAAATGTTCCCTATTTGGTAGTGAATGCAATATTGTATTAGTCTTCATCTTTGACCCATACCTGATTGTATCTAGAAAATCCATGTTTGCTATGAAAGAGGGAGTCTTGCTAGGTCATGTTATTTTTGAAGCTGAGTTGGACATAGATCCTAACAGAGTAAAAACACTATTATAACTTCCTTTACCTCCAAATAATAAAGGCCTATAATCCTTCTTGGATAAATCAATTTTGTGCGCAAATTCATAGCATATTTAACACAAATTGTCAAGCCTATGATCGAGTTATTGAAGAAATATGTTGAGTTCAAATGGACTGACTTGCGAAAGAAAGCTTTCAAAAGAGCAAAAAAACAAATAACTCAAGTGATTATCCTGGTCAACCCAGATTACTCCAGGGGCTTCATTATATGCACTGTAGGTGAACAAGAGAGTTATGCAACAATCCTTAATCAAAAGGGAAAAGATAATGAAAAAAGGTCCATCACTTTCCTAAGTCAAACCATGCAAGAACATGAAGAAAAATATAACTTTATTGAAAAAAAAGTATATGCAATCATGAAATCATTGAAAAAGTTCAGAAATTTTCTTTCACAAAGCAAAAATATTGTGTATGTAGTTCATCCTGATGTTAGAAATTTCATAATACAGGGGAGCTTGGTGAAAAAAGGGCTAGTTGGGTGTAAAAAATACAAGAATATGATGTGGCTATTCACCCAACCAAGTTGGTGAGAGGTAGAGCCTTATGTCATGAATTGGTCAAGCAAGCCTCAACAAAGTATATAGCCTTCCAGATACAAGAATCAACTCCAGGGGATGATCAAACCTTAGAAAGTACTGACTGGATTAATGAGCTGATAAGATATTTTTAGACTAGAAAGTGTTCTATAGGTTTAAATGCTTCACAAAGGAGAAGATATAGAATCCAAGCTTTAAAATATACTTTCTTACGAGAGGGGCTATACAAAAAAAAATTGGATGGTGTATTTCTAAGGTGTATAAAAGATGACCAGAAATAGAAAGTCTTGGAAGAATTCCATGGAGGTCTATCAGGTGGATACTATTCAGGAAGAACTACAACTTTTAAGATAATTAGGACAAGTTGCTATTGGCCATCCATTTTCTCAAATGGATTCAAGGTAACTAGAAATTGTGAAGAATGCCAAATATATGTTGGGAGGAATAATAATGCTTATATGCCCTTAAGACCTATTCAGGTTGAAGAACCATTCCAAAAATGGGGCTTGGACTTCATTGGGATAACATATTCTAATTCATCTCCTGGACATAAATATTTTCTAACTGCTACAAACTATTTCACCAAATGGGCTAAAGCAGTACCTACCAAGAAAGTTGATCAAGGAATTGTGATAGAATTCATAGAAATTTTGATAACACAATTTGGTATACTTGATGCATTGGTTACTGACAATGGTTAATCCTTCGTAGGTACTAAAATGATTGATTTATCTAGTAAATACTATCCACAAGGAAACAATTTAGCAGAATCAATAAATAAGAACCTACTTAGGATTCTAAAGTGAACTCTTAGAAATAACAAAAGGAGTTGGCACTCACTGATAAATCATGTATTATGGGCTTATAGGATTACAATAAATAAATCAATTAACACATAACCTTACTCATTAGTTTATGGTAAGGAAGCTGTTCTCCCTATACACATAGAAATACCCGCTCTGAAATTGCTCAATCAAACTGATGTTGAAGAAGTAGAGCCAATGGAAAATAGGTTAATACAACTCTTGCAGCTAGAAGAGCAGAAAGAACAAGCCTATAATAATTATCAGAAACATATGGGAGAAAAAAATAAATGGTTTGACAAAAGAACTACCTTAAGAAATTTAAAAGTTGGAGACTTAGTCTTGAGGTGGAATGAAAATAAGGCAAAACCAGGAAATCATCATAAATTTGATACTTTTTGGGAGAGTCCTTTCAAAATAATCGTTGAAAAACAACATAAATCCTTCCAACTAAAATATGAACAGGGCCAAATGTAGTCTATCCCTGTCAATGGCTTCCACCTGAAACTCTATTTCAAGTGAGTTGGAGGTCCTTTTCCTCCCCCTTGTATTTTATGTATATCATGTATTTCTAGGTCACATCTTGTAAAGAAGGTCATAATTTCATGACTGGCCTTGTTCTCGCGGGCCGAAAGCCAGAAGTGAGTCGAAAAGCAAAAAAGTTATGATTTCATGACATAATGGCATTTCTAGGTCACTTCTTGTAAGAAAGTCGTGATCTCGCAACCGACTTTGTTCTCGTGGGCCGAAATCCATAAGTGAGTTGGAAAGCAAAAAGAGTCACGATTTTGTGACATAATGAAATATCTCGATCAAAGTCAAAAGGCAACATAATTTTGTGATTGGCAAGAAAATAATTATTTCAAATTTGAATATGCTTCATTCAAAATAACAATGTTTACAGTTATTGGTTTGAAGAGATGTGATGCACAATGATTGGCTCAAAAAAGGTGGCATGTAGAATAATATGAAAATAACATTCAAAGTTTTGTAGAACGTGCGACACCTACTATAATTATTGCATGATACCCTAACTTGTGCATGAAATACTTTTTTACGTCATGGAAGCCCTTTTAATGCACCTCGTTGTTTCAAAGTATTTTTAGCAAAATTATCTTCCGATTCTACTCAAAGCTCTAGCTTCGCACAGACGATTCCAAAAAGTTTTCCTCATCAAATTCATGAAAAATGACCACTATAATGGCAGGATCATCTTCAACTGCTCAAGTAGCTCCACAAGCTAAATAAAGGAACTCAAAGTTTACAGACAAGGATGCCAAAATTATAGACACAATCATCACATGAAAAGACCCAAAGAAAATTTAGAAATATGTGGAGGTGAGAGTAGCTACAGGTATGACTCTGTCATCATAAATCACTTTCCCTTTCCATTCCTTTTTTTCTTGGTACATTTGCACTTTTGTCCACACTTGCCATGAGCTAATTAGAGCCATAGTGAAGTTTTACGACCCCAAACAACAAATTGTTAGAGATTTTGAGGGAAAGGTTCTCTTCACTTTGGATCCAGATTCTTTCATTGCTACCTTCGCTACTACCGAAAAGCCTGTCTTGAAGCCCAAGTCGTTTGACTCAGTTGAGCATGTAAAATTCTATACCTCTACTAACAACATTAAGAATTTATTGTAATTGCAATTAGTGGAGCCACCTACTGGAGGAATTTTACCAAAAGCCCCCATTCCCCTATCAAAGTTTAAGAGTCCAGAGCTTTATTCTATGTTAGATATGGTGGCAGGACTAAAATTGGATGCACAAGTATACGGGTGGTAGATTGTAGTTTCTTAGTGCATCTCAAACCCTTAGTTCTATGACCTCTGTCATGGATGAGAGCACCGTACCAATTTTCTTCGACTGACCATATTTCCTGTTACAACAAATCCATGAGGGATTGTCCAAGATGTAGAAAGAGTCCAAGGTATATTTCAGGTTTACGTCATATTTGGTCTAGGTTTTCTTAACTTTTTATGTCGAAAAGACTTTCTTTCATATCCATAGTTGACAGATATGAGAAAGGGAGAATATTACCAGTATATGAATGGACATTGGTACTTTCAAAATCTGAATGATACTATCATTTCAATAGGAAATTTATGGGACCAGCTCTAAAATTCATGTACGAGGACATGAACAAATTATCTCCAAAATTACGAGAAGTATTACAACACCCACATGCGAAAGAAGGTGACTAGTTCATTTTGACTCAAGGAGTAGTCATTAGACTCTATGGATTCATAGGGAAGCCTTTCTTGCTTCCACACTATGTCACCCATCAGTTGTTTGCCTTGGAATACGTGAGACATACAAAATACATTAACTATAAATTTAGCACATGAATAGGCAAAATTGGTACATGTTTGTTGCATTTTCAATTTGAAGGTATAACTATGTCCAAGAAAGGGCAACATGAGAAAATCGCTCGAGCATTAAAAGACCTAAAGTTAGTGGAATTACCACAGAGGTGGAAATATGATCCCCTTGACAAGTTTGCAGAAAGGAAGTCTACTTTGAACAAGATTGCTTTCAAGAATCATCACATGTCTATTAGAGAAATTGGTGAGCAACACAAAAATAATGTAGAAAATAAGGAGCTAGAATGACATTTAGACAAGATGCAACCTTTGCTCCCGTGGCATGATTTATATGAACATGTGATAGATTATAACCCTAAGGATAATCCAAACCATATTTTAAAAGATAAGGATATATAGAGAATGCAAAAAAAAGGGCCAGAGTGGACAACAACAAAGATTTTAGCCTAGTGGATGATGAGGGTACAAATTAACATGACCCCTTTCAAGTGGGGATTGAAGAATAATCATGAGCTTTACCTTCGGTATGATAAATACCAAGCTACATGGTCAAAAAATCTTGCAGAAAAGGTTGCACCAAGCTTTCATGGCACTCAATAAAGGAATCGTCCTATGGTAGAAAAGGAGAAAGAAGATCAAAGTAAAGGGAAAGGAATTGCCACTGAAGAAAAATGGGTCCCTAAGAAGACAAACCTTAAATTTATTCCCTCTTTGAACTTTGATACAGATTCTGATGACCAACCCCTAGTGTTCAGAGAAAGGAAATTATAGTCTATCACTAAAGAAAAATAGAAGAAAACCAGGCATGGACAAATCAATGAAGACTCTAAAATAGGAAACATGGCATAGGATGTAGAACAGTCACCTCAATATCATGAAATCAGTGCTCTTGAAATTGACGAGTTGGGTGAGAGACCACATCCAACTAAAGACATCAATCCACAAACGTATCTAAGGGTGCAAGGTATGATTTTTATTTCTTCTACTTCGTATTCTTCTCAATACCAAAGAGAATACCCCTCCCATTCTAGTCTTGAAGGTGACACCTCATCTCCTTTAAACCATCAACTTCCACCTTCACCACCATCGCTTACATCACAAACACAATACGATCCCATATCATCCTCAACCCTCCTCACAACTTCTATCTCAGTACCACTAAATGTAGATGCAACTTTAGTCACCATTTATTCCCCCTACTATCAATTTCTCAAATTTGCAATCCACCCCTACATCTACTAAAAATCACCCTACTATTTCTAAGCTAAAAAAACTAAAAAGGCTAACATAAACGCCTCATATTGGTGGAAGTCATGCTACGCTCAAGCATCCAAGAACATAGCCTGCACTTAGGAGATAGTGGCTCTATATCCCATCAACATGTAGCGCTCAAGAATGAAGATGACACCATTGGTGAAAAATCTTGAAGGGGAAATGACACTGGATGATTATCAGGATAAAATAGTAACTGAAGATATTACTCAGCTTTTGATGTAGGATGAATAGGAAATGGCTCAGACCCACTTAGGGACCATATATTTGAATGCAAAGTATTACAAATAAAATTTCATCAGAGCCAAAGAAGCCAGGAAATAATTGGAATTAACTCTAAATGAGCAGAAGCCTATTGCAAAAGCTTTGAATATTGAGGTAAAAAAGTGGAAATATAGATTCAATGAAGAAACTAAGTATAAATAAGAAGTGATAAAATACGTCGATCACATCCAAGTTTTGAATGAATAGGTGAAAGATCTCCAAAATTAAGTTCAAGAAGACAAGAGCAGAGCCATCTACTTGTCTAAAGAAAAAGCCGAAGCAGTTAGAAGAGATATGTTCGAAGACATACTGAAAATGGGCTTGAAGACAAGGCCTGTATTATTATACTTAGCCAAAATAAAGGAAAAACTAAGTCAAGTAGAATATGATTTCACAACATCCATAACCTTCTTGTAGGCCAGGTTGATTGTTGCAACAAAGATACAGGTTTTGACCGAAAGCACATAGGAAAGGGTTGCAAACAAAACTCAAAATAAAGCATGGTTCCAAGCCAAGATAGCAGCCTGAAGTTTCATCAGGAGACATAAGCTTGTGACTTAGAGAATTAAGATAATTCAATAGCTTAAGGCTAAAGCTAAAGGTATACTAAATCATTTAAATTTGGTGGGAAATTGTGGACTTCATGGTTTCTGGAATGAAGATTAAAATATTCTAGGAGAAGATGAACTCAAAGACTCCTGGAAGGATTTTCTTGAAGATGAGTTTGAAATAAATGGCTAGAAATAACCTGTATAAGAAGATCACGTGTTCATATTGGTTCAATATATTACACAGATAAAATCCTGCTTACATGAATTATTAATGAGATCTAAGGTTTTGCCTTACGATAAAATTGAAGAATAAGATTATTTATACCAGATGTTCATGGAAACCTTTTATCTAGATTAAAAAATTGGAAGCAAGTCTGTATCACCTACAATGAGGTTGTAAAAAGATAGAGAAACAAAGGGAGACTAGATGATCTAAAAAAGATGATCAATCAGAAGGGAATACAAGTAGCCAAGAAGAAGGAGAAATGAGGAACTCGAATGAAGAAGAAGCCCTTGAAGAATAATTGTATTCTACTTCCATGATAATAAATTTTGCTCTATGCCCATAATATTCCCTTTTTTTTAGACTCTGCTACCCCTGGATAAAGGCTCTATATTTTGACATTTTGCTAGCAGAATTCCCCGGGAGGCACCAATAATGTAGGTCAAAATGACTACACTAAGGGGGATGAGGAGGTTTATAAAATTTTTGAAGTATAGAGAAGAGTAGATATTTATCGATCGATATTGTTTTCATGGGCCGAGGGCTGAAGAAATAGAAGAGTGGGGACAGTTGGATGACCACATCTCCAAAGGATCGACATGCTTAGGCAGTAATAGAAGAATCATATCTTAACCTCTTATTTTTGGAGCTACTATGCCATTTCTTTCTGGGCCAATAGGTGTTGTTTAAAATCTCACCAAAATAAGCCAACTGGAATATTTTTATAACAAAATTTGATATTTTCATTTGTAGTATAATGTATGTAATAAAAGTTAGTGTTTATATATAGTATGAGCACACTCTAAAAAAGGGTCGAATCTTAGGTGTTTACAAGATCAAATGTATTCAAGACTTATGAAAGCAATAAGATAAACTCCCTATTTGTCTTTTGGTTCAAAGTGTGAAATTATGTATGTATGAATGAATCAATACTCCTATTCAAGCTATATGGAATGTGAATCACACTAATTCTATCTCTGGATTTTTGCATTTTAGATTCAATAGTTCTAGAGTTGATGATTTTTGTGGGTTAGTGATTGATTTAATTTGCATCAGAGAATTGGTTGTTTTCATTTAGAGATTTAAATAATGCTTGTATTCTAAATCTGTATGCATATCCTTGTTGTTTTCTAATCTGTAACATTTTTAAAGATCTAGCAATAGCTATATTTACCTCTTTTTAAGAACTTTACTCCTTCCCTTTTCCCGCAACTAAAATAGAAACTAGCCTTCTCTGGAGATTGAATCGAGTGTCCTCTATTTTGGATCCGATCATTCAATGTTGGCAAAGTCTTGGAAGCAAATGTAACCATAGGCAGATTTTGCACCAACAGTTTTTGGCATGCCCGATGGGACACTATCCCACTATCTTTATAGTTCAAAGTTACGATGTTTTTCTTTTTCCTGTTTAAATTTTAAAATCACCTAGCGACTCTATTCAAAAGATCAAACCTAAGAAAATTCTTATCTATTTGTTGGTTGAATACCAAGATATATGAAAACAAAATCTAAAGCAAATTTTTTTGAAGAACCCATCGAGTTCTTTGAATTACATCTCGGTAGTATTAGAGTGAATACTGTACTTGTTTCTCGATTGAATTCTTCCTCTACTGTTACTATAGGACCTACAAATATTACCCTTGCAACTCTCACTAGTACTGCTACTAGTGGATCTTCAAGCACATATACCCATACTACTGTAATACCAACCGACACAGTAGCTATAATGGCTATAAATCAACCCAATCTACCCTACCGCACATGGAACCATTTAGGCCCCTTGGATCTGGTGATCCAGCATAAGATCCCTACAACAAATTTGAATACATTATCTGAATATGATGGTACAGGGAAAACAAATTAAGAACATGATCAAGATATAGCCTTGTTAGCAAAAATACACAATATTACAGAAGAATATGTAATGGTAAGGCTATTAGTCATTTATCTGAAAGGAAAAATGCTCTATTGGTATAGGGATTTTTCTAATAAAAGTATAACCATTTGATCTAGCTTGCCGATAAAGTGGTACAAGAGTTTAATTAATAGACTGATCCTTTCTCATTACTCAATCAGTTCACTGTCATTTAGAAACACCCTCAAGAAGAGATAGTTGATTTCAACATTAGATTTAGTTGTACTTAGCAGAGGCTGCCTGATGGGCTGAGGCCCAAAAAAGCAATGCATTATTACCTAAGAGCTTTCAATTTAGATATAAGCATGGTCATAAGACAATCTCAAGTGTTCACCTTCCCAATTTTTTTCAAGAAGCTCTAAAAGCTAAAAAGGACATCATTGCTATTAGAAGGCTTCCCTAAAAAATAATGCCTATCTTCCTAGATCTCCCACAGGCGTCTAATACTAATTTTCCAAATCCTACTACCATTGCTAACATGGATATTCCTAAATGGATTGGACAACCTTCTATACTGATAATACCAGCATCCCTTACTCCTCCAGCTTTACCCACTATTCCTGCAATCCCTATATCATCTATTTTATCGGCTCCTGATCCTCAAATTGTAGTATTATTAGACATAAAATCATTCATGAAGAATATGGTCAATGAGATAACCTCAATTAAAAGAAGAGAATCTAAGAGAAGTTTCCAGCCGAGGAGGTTTCCCCAAGTGATAAGAGATCAAGCTCCCACAAGTAGCAAAAATTAGGAGAGATCAAACGTGGTTTATGCTAACGATGATAATGAACCTGCAAACTCTTCAAAAAAATCCAATTTTTGGTACTCTACATTTAATGATCTCCATGGTGAAAATTCGTGTATGATCCATCAACATTATGTCTAGAAAGTAGCTATTGAAAGAGCAAAAAAGGCTCATAAGGGGCAAGTAAATATGATTAGATAAGAATACCATAATATTATGATGCCTTCGGTAGAGCAAGTTGCCATACTAACAAGATTAGGAAAGAAGCCCCTACAGGTAGATCCTCAGGAGCTTAACCCCTTGAAAGTACCTTCATATGTAATAAATGAGGTTGAGAAAATGGCCTCTCAAGAAAAGGTCCCCCAATGCCCAGTTCGTAAAGTAGAGGTAAAAATATGCAAAGAAGCCTTCCCACAGAAGAAAGTTGAAACCCAAGAACAAGCAAGGGATGAGTTAATATTTCCTTCTTTGACCAAGCATGAGAGAATAGATGCAACTCAAGGGTATAGAAACAAGTATGATGCCCTCACAAAATAAAAGGAGAAGAACATTGATCCACCTTCCTTCAACATAGTGGAAGAAATGAAGAAGACCCCTTCTAAAGCAAGTATGTATGATGCATTGCAATTCCAAGGATATATTGACTTATTACACGAATATTTGAGGTTAATAAAAAACAAAAGTAAAATCCCATCTCAATTAAATTTAGCTTAGGCCAGTTTAACATCGGCCACTAGAAAAAATAGGCCTCCCCTTTCTATTTGTCTCTTCAAACGGAAGGATGGGTTGTGCATAATTGTTTGTTAAACTCAAGAGCTGCAACTACTGTAATAACAAAAGCTGTGTGTGACATTATGGGGATGGAATACATCAAAAGCAACCCAAGTGTTTTGCAATTGGATGGTACTCTTGTTAAAACCATGGGAGTGATCAAGGATATACCTATTGTGCTGCATATGATACCTTAAATTACATCCATACAAGAAGTTGTTGTAGTAGAGTTATAACCTTATTTTGGTATGTGTCTATCCAAAGAATTCATAGTTAAAATCAGAGGATATCTATCCCTGGATTACTCAAACTTGGAAATACTGTTCAAAGGCAAAAGAGTCAAGATATTTAATGGGAAATCATCTACTTTCCATATTGAAAAGGTTGAAGAGTAAGGAAGACAAGCTAGTATTGTGAGTATAATGACTGAAGAAATAGAAGAGTTAAAATTGATGGAGGAAGCCTTAGATGGACTACAAACTTAAGATCAATTTTCCCTCAAGAAATTCAATGCTATGATTGAGAAAGAACTTGGAAGTTATTCTATCATGAAGCTTGAGAAAAGTAATTCCACTCCTTCACATGAGGTAGACCCATCTACCAATCAAATGTGGAAACTTTTCTTTGATGGTACCAGATGCAAGAATGGTGATGGAGCAAGTATAGTCCTAATATCTCCAATAGGTAATAAATTTTTTTTCTCCTATAGGTTAACTTGGAGTTGTACCAACAATGCAGCTGAATATGAGGCACTTTGTTTAGGCCTAAAGAAAGCTAAGAAACTAGGAGTTAAATAGTTGCAGTTTCTTAGAGATTTAAAACTAATAGTAAATAAGGTCACGAAAATATGTATTAATAAGCAACATTTTCTTAAAGCTTACAAAAATAAGGTATGGGATCTATTTAAAGCTTTTGAAGCTCTAAACATTAAAGCAATCCCTAGAGAGAAGAATACTCATGCTGATTTGTTAGCATCACTAGGTACCAATTGCTCTAAACATTAAAGCAATCCTATAAATAATGTTATCCAAAAATCTAAGATAGTAAAGATTATATATAGGCCTTCAGTACCAGATAAAGATACCTTTTGGCAGGTATTTGAAAGTGATGATAATATATTAGACTTCCTAATATATGAGATGAATTGTTCAGGTGATAAAGTGTTAAAAGATGAGGAAGATGAAGGTCTGATTCAACTAAAAAACAACCATATCCCCAAAGGGTTTATTACCCTTGAGATGTTGTTCGACAACAATGACATATCGATAGGTCACACGATGAAAATTGATAAGCACATATACAAAGAAGTTCAACTAGAACCCGAAAATTTTATTAAACTTGGGGTAAATTGTATAGAAAAGGAATTAAATCAAATTTGAGAACTATGCAAAGAATTCTTAAATATTATAGCTTGGGCTTATAGTGACCTCAAAGTATATAGAAAAGAAACCATACAACATACTATTGAGCTTGAAAAGGATGCTAAAACCTTCAGGTAAAAATAGAGGCCAATAAACCAAAAAATGGAATCTTTGATGAAACAAGAATTGTTGAAGCTACTTGAAGCAAATATTGTCTACCCTATCAAACATTTCACTTGGATGGATAACTTGGTACCAGCCAATAAAAAAAATAGTGACATCAGAGTATGTGTAGACTTCAAAAATTTGAATAAAGCTTCGCTGAAATATCACTACCATCTCCCACAAATAAATTAGACTCTACATACTATGGCAGGGGTAGAAATATTTTCATTATTGGATGGATTTCCTAGATAAAATAAGGTATGGCTCAAATATGAAGACCAATACAAGACCACATTCACTACCAAATGGGGAACTTGAATGAAGAATAAGCCCCTAGAGAATAACTATATTCTGCTTCCATGATAACAAATTTTGCTATATACCCATCTCCTCTTATTTTTAAGACTTTGTTGCCCCTGGATAAAGGATCTAGATTCTGACATTATGTTAGCAAAATTCCCAGGAGGTGCTAATAATGAAGGTCAAAAAGACTACACTAAGGGGAATGAGGAGGTTCCTAAATTTTTTGAAGTGTAGAGAAGAGTTGATATTTCTCGATTGTCCTTGTTTTCACGGGTTGATATCCAGAAGAGTGCTGTAAGCGGAGAAGTGTCGAGATTTCTTGATTGACTTTGTTTTTGTGGGCTAATATCGAGAAGAGTGCTGGAATCAAATAAGTGTCGATATTTCTTGATCGACCTCATTTTTGTGGGCCAATAACTAGAAGAGTGTTGGAAGCAAAGAAGTGTTGTGATTTCTTGAGTGACCTTGTTTTTGTGAGCCGATGCCCAAAAGAGTGCTGGAAGTGGAGAAGAGTTGAGATCTCTCGATCGATTTTATTTTTGTGGGTTGATAGTTGAAAGAGTGCTGGAAGCAAAGAAGTATAGAGATTTATCAATTGGCTTCATTTTCACAGGTCGATAGCTAGAAGATGTTGGAAGCGGAGAAGTTTCAAGATTTCTCGACCGACCTCGTTTTCTCGAGTTGATAACCAGAAGAGTGCTAGAAGTAGAGAAATGTCGAGATTTATTGACCGACCTTATTTTTGGGGACCGATATATAGAAGAGTGCTGGAAGCAGAGAAGTGTCGAGATTTATTGATCAACCTCATTTTTGCGGGTCGATAGCTAGAAGAGTGCTGGAAGCGGAGAAGTGTCAAGATTACTCGACCGACCTTGTTTTCTCAAAAACTTTCCTAATATGTTCAACATGATCCTATTTATGGTGCAAGAACACTATCATATCATCTACGTAAATCACTATGATTTTATTGACAAGTTCTCCAAAAGCCACATCCATTACCCTCTGAAAATTTGCTCCTGTATTGGATAATCCAAAAGGTATTATTTGATAAGCAAATATTCCCCATTTTGTAGTGAATGCGGTCTTGTATTGGTATTCATATTTGACCCATACCTGATTGTATCCAGAAAATCCATATTTGTTGTGTAAGAGGGAGTCTTGCTAGGTCATGTTATTTTTGAAGCTGGGTTGGCCATAGATCCTAACAGAGTAAAAGTACTATTATAAATTCCCTTACCTCCAAACAAGAAATACCTACAATATTTCTTTGGGTAAATCAATTTTATGCACAAATTCATAGCAAATTTTGCATAAATTTTCAAGCCTATGACTGAGTTATTGAAGAAAGATGCTGAGTTTAAATGGAATGACTTGTGAAAGAAAGCTTTCAAAATAATTAAAGAACAAATAGCTCAAGCGTTTGTCGTGGTTAATCCAAATTACTCCAAGGGCTTCATTCTATATGTTTTTATGAATAAAGGCACTCTAATGAGTAATAAAAAAAGCACTATAAAGAGAGTTATGCAGTTGTCCTTACTCAAAAGGGAAGAGATAATGAAGAAAGGCCCATCGCTTTCCTAAGTCAAACCATGCAAGAACATGAAGAAAAATACAACTTTATTGAAAAAATTATATGCAATCATGAAATCATTGAAAAAGTTTAGACATTTCCTTTCACAAAGCAAAACCATTGTGTATGTAGTTCATCCTGATGTCAGAGATTTCATAATACAAGGGGATCTTGGTGAAAAAAGGGCTGGTTGGGTGTCAAAAATATAAGAATATAATGTATAAAATTGAAATTCATCCAACCAAGCTGGTGAGAGCCAGAGCCTTATGTCACAAATTGTCTACGCAAACCTCAAACCTCAATAGAGTATATAGCCTTCCAGATACAAGAATCAACTCCAGGGGATGATCAAACCTTAGAAAGTACTGATTGGACTGATGAACTGATAAGATATTTTTAGACTGGAAAGTGTCCGATAGGTTTAAATGCTTAACAAAGGAGAAGATATAGAATCCAAACTTTGAAATATACTTTGTTACTAGAGGGGCTATACAAAACAAATTTGGATGGTGTATTGCTAAGGTGTATAAACGATGACCATAAATAAAATTTTTTTAGAAGAAATCCATGGAGGTCTATCAGGTGGACACTATTCAGAAGCTATAGCTTTGAAGATAATCAGGACAAGTTGCTATTGGCCATAAATTTTCTCAGATGCATTCAAGGTAACAAGAAATTGTGAAGAATGCCAAAGATATGTTGGGAGGAATAGGAATGCTTCTATGCCCTTAAGACCTATTCAGGTTTAATTATCATTCCAACAATGGGGCTTGGAATTCATTGGGATAATAGAACCTAATTAATGTATTGGACATAAATATAGACTATTTCACCAAATGGGATGAAGCAATACCCACCAAAAAAGTTGATCAAGAAGTTCTGATAAAATTCGTGGAAAGTTTGATAACAAGATTCGATATACCTAATGCATTGGTTACTGACAATGGTTCATCCTTCATAGATGCTAAAACAATTTATTTCACTAGTAAATATGGGATATATTTAAAGACTTATTTGAAATACTATCCATAAGGAAATAGTTTAACAAAATAAAAAATAAGAACCTACTTAGGATTCTAAAGTGAACTCTGAGAAATAACAAAAGGAGCTGGCACTCACTAATATATCAAGTATTAGGGGATTATAGTATTACAATAAAGAAATCCATTAACACATCACCTTACTCATTTCTTTATTTTAAGAAGTTGTTCTCCCTGTACACATAGAAATACCCGCTATAAAATTGCTCAATAAAACTGGTGTTGAAGAAGCAGAGCCAATGGAAAATAGGTTAATACAACTATTGTAGCTAGAAGAGCAGAAAGAACAAGCCTATAATCATTATCAGAAACATATGGGAGAAACTAATAAATGGTTTGACAAAAGGGCTACCTTCAAAAAATTCAAAGGTGGAGACTTAGTATTGAGGTGGAATGAGAATAAGGCAAAACCAGGAAATATTTAGAAATTTGATGCTTTTTGGGAGGGTCCTTTCAAAATAATTGCTAAAAAACAACATAACTCCTTCTAGCTAAAATATGAATAGGGCTAAGTGCATTCTATCCCTATTAATGACTTCCACCTGAAGCTCTATTTCAAGTGAGTTGGAGGTCCTTTCCCTCTCCTTTGTATTTTATGTATATCATGTATTTCTAGGTCACATTTTGTAAAGGTCGCAATTTTACGACTGGCCTTGTTCTCGTAGGCTAAAAGCCAAAAGTGAGTTATAAAGTGAAAAAAGTCATGATTTCACGACATAATGACATTCCTAGGCCACTTCTTGTAAGAAAGTTGTGATCTCGTGATCGGCTTTTTTCTTACGGGCCGAAAGCTAGAAGTGAGTTGGAAAGCAAAAAGAGTTATGATTTCATGACATAATGGCATATCTTGGTCAAAGTCAAAATACGACATGTTTTCACGGTTAGAGGGAAAATCATTTTTTCAAATTTGAATGTGCTTTATTCAAAATAACATCGTTCGTAGTTATTGGTTTGAAGAGAGGTGACACACAATGATTGGCTCAAAAAAGGTGGCTCACAGAATAAGATGGAAACAACATTCAAAGTTATTTGTGGAATGTGCGACACCTACTGCAATTATTGCATGATACCCTAAGTCATGCATGCACTCCTTTTTATGTCATGGAAGCCATTTTATTACACCCCGGTGTTTCAAAGTGTTTTTTGTAAAAGTATCCTTCGATTCTACTTAGAGCTCTAGCTTTGTACAGACGGTTCTAGAGAGTTTTCCTCATCAAATTCATGACAATCGACCACTATCATGGTAGGATCATATTCAACTGCTCAAGTAGCTCCACAAGTGGAAGAAAGAAATACAAAGTTTACAGACATGGATGCCAAAATTTTAGACACAATCATCACATGGAAAGAACCAAAGAAAATTTGGAAAGATGTGGAGGCAAGAGCAACTATAGCTATGACTTTGTCATACCAAATCAATTTCCCTTTCCATTCCTTGCTTTCTTGGTACATTTGCACTCCTGTCCACCCTTGCCCAGAGTTGATTAGAGCCATAGTGAAGTTTTACGATCCCAAATAGTGAATTTTTAGAGATTTTGAGGGTAAGGTTCTCTTCACTTTGGATCCTGATGCTTTCACCGTTGCCTTCGCTGCTCCTGAAATCCTATCTTGAAGCCCAATCTGTTTGACTTGGTTGAGCGAGCAAAATTCTATACCTCTACTAACAACATCAAGAATTTCCTGCAATTGCAATTAGTGGAGCCACCTATTGGAGGAATTTTGCCAGTGTCCCCCATTTCCCTATCAAATTTTAATAGCCCAGAGCTTTAATATATGTCAACTATGGTGGTGGGACTAAAATCGGATGCACAAGTGTATGGGTGGCAGATTGCAGTAGCTCAGTGAATATCAAAGCCTAAATTCTATGACATCTCTGTCATGGATGAGAGCAACATACCAATTTTATTTGATTGGTCATCTTTCTTATTCTAATAAATCCATGAGGGATTGTCCAAGATGCAAAAAGGGTCCCATGTATCTTTCAGGTTTACATCGTATTTGGTCTGGGTTTTCTTCTTCTTTTATGTCAAAAAGGATTTATTTCATATCCATAGTTCATAGAGATGAGAAAGGGAGAAGATTACCAATTTATGAATGGACATCAGTAATTTCAAAAGCCGAATCATACTATCATTTCAATAGGTAATTTTTGGGACCAAATACAAAAGTTATGTGCGAGGACATGAATAGATTATCTCTAAAATTGTGGGAAGTATTGCAACACCCACATGCGGAAGAAGGTAACTCGTTCATTTTGACTCAAGGAGTAGTCATTAGATTCTATGGATTCACAAGGAAGCCCTTCTTTCTTCCACACTACGTCACCCATCAGTTTTTTACCTTGGAATACGTGAGATAGATGGAATACATTAACTCCAAATTTGGCACAGAAATAGGCAAAACTGGTACATGTTCGATGCCTTTCCAATTTGAAGATATAGCTACATCTAAGAAAGGGCAACATGAGAAAATCACTCGAGCATTAAAAGACCTAAAGTTAGTGGAATTTCCACAGAGGTGGAAATATGATCCCCTTGACAGGTTTGTAGAAAGGCGGTCTACTTTGAACAAGACTGCTTTCAAGAAGCATCATATGTCTATTAGAGAAATTGGTGAGCAACACATAAATAATGCAAAAAATGAGGAGCTAGAATGGCATGTAGAAAAGATGCAGCCTTTGCCCCCGTGGCATAATTTCTATGAACATGTGATAAATTATAATCCTAAGGATAATACAAGCCATTTTTTAAAAGATAAGGATATACAAAGAATGTAAAAAAGAGGGCCAGAGTGGATAGCAACAAAGATTCTGGCCTGGTGGATGATGAGGGTACAAATTAACATGACCCCTTTCAAGTGGGGATTGAAGAATGATCGTGAGTTTTCCTTTCGGTATGACAAATACCAAGCTACATGGTCAAAAAATATTGTAGATAAGGTTGCACCATGTTGTAATCACAATGACACTGAGAGGGGGGGTGAATCAGTGTGTTCTTTAAAATTTCTAAAACATATGGTTTCAAATCCAGCAGCAGTTTAAAGCAGATAAAAGAGATACTAAATGCATCAAGAAAGCATCACACATAACACAACAATTTAACGAGGTTCACCAATGTGGCTACTCCTCAAAAATGATTGCTTGGACTACCATCCAAATCCAACCAATGCAAAGCTACAACTTTACATAATCCTTTACCAAGGACCAACCGGAAGGAGCACCAACCCCTTAACTTTATCTCGCTTCAACATAATGGAGCACCAACTCCTATTTTACCAAGGACCTACCGGAAAGAGGCACCAACCCCTTGTGCCAAGCTACAACTTGGAAGACAGATAATAAAGATGATACGAATAAAACTTTCACCTCATTTCTCATAGTCTGCTATTTTTTTGCATTCTCGTTGCTTCTGCGCAACACGATTCGCACTATCCGACCGCTTCTCTGAACTTCTTCGCACTCTCTGCTGTAATATGAAGATCGATCACTTCTACAGTCTGCACATTATTACTTCGAACTTGAAACACACCCTCTACACATCGCGGCTCTTACGATTCTCGAAGATTCGATATGCACTCTTCACTTCAGTCACTAAAGAAATATCGCTCGGCCTTAGCTCAAATCGAAACGACTCACTCTCTCTGCGCACTACAAATTTCGCATACACACCTTATCTTCACACAAGTCACCTTCCATCTTCAATTAGCCCTCCTTTTATAGAAGAAATCTTCAAGAACAATTCTTAAATCATAGTCGGTTGTAACCCTAGGACGTCGGCTGCAAACCCTAATGATGTCGACTTCAAACCCTAGAATTTTTTGGCTGCTTAAACCTGGTGATTGTCGACTGCAAACCCTAAAAATGTCCGCTATAAAACCCTAGCAAATGTCGGCTTCAAAACCCTAAAAACGTCCGCTGTAAAACCCTTGACAATGTCGGCTTCAAAACCCTAAAAACATCCTCTGTAAAACCCTAGAAAATTTTGGCTTCAAAACCCTAAAAATCATCGGCCTCGATTCAACTTGTCAACCTCAAACTTGCAACTTGACGCTTTCGGCTTCCTGAGGCTTCTCTTGCAACTTGTCACGAAATCGTGACACTTTCAGCTTTTGCTGACGTCATCCTCATCTTTGTCGCGAAATCGCGACGCTTTCGGCTTCCAGCGGCTTTTCTTTCACCCTGTCGCGAAATCGTGACACTTTCAGTTTTGCTGACGTCATCCTCAGCTTTGTCGCGAAATCACGACGCTTTCGGCTTCCAACGGCTTTTCTTTCACCCTGTCGTGAAATCGTGACACTTTCAATTTTGCTGACGTCATCCTCAGCTTTGTCGTGAAATCGCGACGCTTTCGGCCTCCATACAATTCTTGCTTCATGCGGTAGCGAAATCGCTACACCTTTGTGCCTTGTGCTTTCGATTTGCTTCAACTTTGAGTTCTGATCTTTTGACTGGTAGCGAAATCGCTACACCTTCACGTTGAGCATTTTTGGACTTGTAGCGAAATCGCTACACCTTCTTGTTTGTGCTTTTTCAACTTGTAGCGAAATCGCTACACCTTTGTTTTGTGCAATTTGACACGTAGCGAACTCGCTACACCTTTGAGTTGTGCTTTTTCAACTTGTAGCGAAATCGCTACACCTATGTTTTGAGCACTTTTGACTCGTAGCGAAATCGCTACATCTTTTTCTCTTAACACTTTCTCCCAGCTTCGGCCAGCGAAAATTCAACATGTAGCGAAATCGCTACAGTTACTCGACTTAGCTTCTTGGCCTCCGACATGTCATGAAATCGTGACAGTTTGCCTTGCGCCTTCTCTCTCTTCCGACTTGTCGCGAAATCGTGACATTTTCAATTGTGCCTTCTCTCTCCTCCGACTTGTCATGAAATCGTGACATTTTCGATTGCACCTTCTCTCTCCTCCGACTTGTCGTGAAATCGTGACATTTTCAACTGTGCCTTCTCTCTCCTCCGACTTGTCATGAAATCGTGACATTTTCGAATGCGCCTTCTCTCTCCTCCGACTTGTCGCGAAATCGTGACAGAAAACATGTCGCGATATCGCGACAGTTTTCTAACTTGTCTTTTTCTTCGAATTTTTGAAACTGGGTCATCTCTGTTTTCCAGGAAACTTCTGTCCTCTCGCATCCGAATGACTCCTACACTGTCTGTCCACCGCATCATTGGATCTAACTGCCTGTGTTGACAACAATGACAAACTTCTTGCAACACCTTGCTCAACAATCTCCCCCTTTGGAATTGTTGGCAACACCGTGTACATTCCTGTAACTCTTCTCCCCCTTTGTCAATAATACCAAAGGGCTGCTGCAGACTCCCCCTGAGTCCATCCTCACACTTCTCAGGCACAATTTGTTGTATCTGGCACAAATTATGATCATGAGCAAAAGAATAGTCAAATACTCAAATGCTCCCCCTGAGAAAGTGATCCCTGTAGCTAGTCACTTCTTAGGAAGTGTGACTACTCCTAATTTGCTTCGAAGGTACTCAAATACTTCCTTGGGCAAAGGTTTTGTAAAAATATCTCGCTACTTGTTCTCGTAGTTGGGACATAGTCCAATTTAACTTCTCCTTCTCGCAACTTTCTCTTTCAAGAAGTGATACCTTATAGCAATGTGCTTTGTCCGTGAGTGCATTACTGGATTCTTAGAGATGTTAATTGCACTGGTGTTATCACACTTTACTGATATTGGTTCACTGAAATTAATACCTAGATCTTTCAAGGTTTGTTTCATCCACAAGACTTGTGTGCAACATGTTGCTGCTGCAATATATTCTCGCCTCACTGTAGATAAAGAAACCGACTCTTGCTTCTTACTCGTGCCATGCAACCAATCTGTCCCCCAAATAGAATGCACCTCCACCGGTACTCTTTCTGTCATCAACACATCCAGCCCAATCTGCATCTGAATATGATATAAGAGTGAAGTCTTTGCCTTTTGGATACCACAACCCATACTCAATGGTGCCCTTGAGATACCGAAAAATCCTTTTAACTGCTATCACATGAGTCTCTTTGGGACTGGCTCGAAATCTAGCTACCATGCAAACTGCCTGCAGAATATCAGGTCTGGTTGCTGTTAAATATAGTAAGCTTCCTATCATTGATCTATACATGGTTTGATCTACAGGTGGAGATTTGTCTTCTTTACTCAACTTGCAGCCTGTTGTCATGGGAGTGCTTACTGGCTTACAATCCTCCATAGTGAACCTCTTTAACATTTCTTTCACATACTTAATTTGGGAAATGAATATGCCTTTCTCATTTTGATTAACTTGTAGCCCAAGAAAGTAAGACAGTTCACCAATCATAGACATTTCAAATTCATTCTGCATCTTATTTGCTAAGTCTTTACAAGATTCATCTTTGTTGCTGCCAAATATGATATCATCTACGTAGACAACTAGAACAATGAGATGCCCACCTTCTATTTTTACATACAGATTACTGTCCACTAATCCTTTCTTGAATCCCTGTTGAGAAAGATAATTATCTAGCCTTGCATACCATGCCCGTGGTGCTTGTTTTAATCCATACAGTGCTTTCTTTAATTTGCAGACAAGGTTAGGATCTTCACTAATTTGAAAGCCATCCGGTTGTTCAATATAGACCTCTTCTTCAAGTTTTCCATTTAAAAAAGCAGATTTTACATCCATCTCGATAAACTCTAAAGTTCTTGTGGACTCGCTAAGGCCGTAAACATTCTAATTGCTTCTAATCTGGCCACTCGGTGCAAAAGTCTCTTCAAAATCAATGCCTTCGACTCTGTGCATACCCTTTACAAACCAGCCTTGCTTTGTTCCTAATGACCTGTCCGTCTTCATTTAATTTGTTCCGAAATATCCATTTGGTGCCGATTATATTCTTATTTGCAGGTCTGGGTACTAATTCCCAAGTTCTGTTCTTTTCAATCTGATCCAACTCTTCATTTATTGCCTTCATCCAACTATCATCTTTGCTTGCTTCATCTATGTTTTTGGGCTCAATGCTGGATAAAAGAGAGTAATTACTTATTACTTTCTTTCTTGTCTGAATGCCACCTGTGGGATCTCCAATTATTTGGTCTCTAGGATGATTTTTCTGCCAGCTGTTCCTATTTTGAATTTTTTGTTTTCTTGCACCTCTGAGTCATCGGATAAATTATCTCGCATCAACCGTAGACGTATTTTCTGCTCCATGCACCTCATCTCCTTCAATGACTTCTTCGTAGATTGGGTAGTTTTCTTGAAAGTTAACTATTTGTTTCCTCCCTTCATCGAATTTAACATCTCGCACCGTCCACAATTTTCTTGAGTCTCTTGTTGTAGCATTTGTAAGCTTTGCTATTTGGAGAATAACCAACAAAAACACCTTCATCTCGCTTCTATCTTCAAACTTCCCAAGGTTGTCATCAGCTTTTTCTCGATGTAGCACTTACAACCAAATACTTTGAGATGTTTTGTTGTTGCTTTTCTACCAAACCACAACTCATAAGGTGTTTTGCATTCATGAGTTCTTAACATGTATCTCGTTTTGAATGTATACCGCTGTGTGAACTCGCTTCTTTCCAGAATCTATCTCGCTATTTTGTTTTCTCGCCAGCATGGTGCGTGCCATTTCCTGTATAGTTCTGTTCTTTCTCTCTACTACTTCATTCTCACCGAGGAGTTCTGGCTGCTGAATATTGTCTCCTGATACCATATTTTTCACAGTATTCTATAAATTCATTCGAAATGAATTCTCCTCCTCTGTCTGATCGCAAGCATTTAATCCTTTTTCCTGTTTCATTCTCAACTAGCTGTTTGAAGGTTCTGAACATTTCAAAAGCTTCTGTTTTATCTTTTAGGAAGAATATCCATGTCATTCTGGAATAATCATCGATACACAACATAAAGTATTTGTCGCCGTTTATGCTTTGAGTTCTCATGGGTCCACACAGGTCAGTATGAATAAGTTCTAAAGGCCTCCTAGTGTGGTACTCTTTTGTTTTGAATGACACTCTGGTTTGCTTTCCCTTTTGACATGAAGCACAAACACTGTTTGAAGGTTTCTTAATGGTTGGAATATCTCTCACCGCTTGTTTAGAGCTGATTTTCACCAAATTATCAAAACTTATGTGTCCAAGCCTCTTATGCCACAACCAGTTCTCTTCTTCTTGTCCAATAAAACACGTACCTTCTAAAGTTTCTGAGAGTGTGTACAGATTACCAGACGTCCTTGAACCAGTTGCTATCAATTTCCCACTGTTTATTTTTTTGACTTCACAACCCTGCTTCTTGAAGACTACTTCATGACCTTTATCACAGATTTGACTAACACTTAACAAGTTATGTTTCAAACCATCCACAAATAAAACTTCTTCTGACTTGATTTTCCCTTCACTAATTTTGATAGACCCTTTTCCTATAATTTTGGCTCCATCATTATTTCCAAACTTCACAGAGCCACCCTCATATTTCTGTAGTTTTTCAAATTTTTGTTTATCACCTGTCATATGACTTGAGCACCCACTATCAAGGATCCACGGTACACATTTATTCTGAGCTCTAAAAGTCGTCTCGCACTATTAAAGATTCCTTGTTCTTTCCTGAGCTGTTCTTTTTGTTTCCATTCTGTTTTAACCGTGGTGTTGGGTTCTAGCTTGGATTTCCCCTTTTCGTAATCTTGCACATATCCTTCGAAGAAATTCTATTTTGTTTTGCCCTATATGGTTGAATTCTTCTTTTCTCGAGATTGATTTGAAACAGAAATACTGTGACAATTTCTAGCAATATGCCCAAAGTTGTGACAATTAAAGCATTCTACTACATAACTCATTAGAGGAGCAAAAGCATTTCTACTAGTGAAACTTCTAGGACCTATATTGTACTTGCAATCCACAATTTTATGCCCATAACCATTACATTTAAAACAAAAACCATAGAAATAATGATTGAACCTGAAAGATGGTTTTTGCCAAGTTGTTGCAGGAGCCTTGGATCTTCTTTTCTTTTGATGTGTGACCTTGGTAAAACCGTCATTGTCGGCTCCTATTTCAGGACCGGCATTACTCGCTTTCTTTTGCCTCGATTTGTTTTTCTTTCAATACCCTGTTTCTTGTCTTTACTCTTTTCACATTCAAAATTGCTTGCCTTTGGTCCATTTGATGATTCTCCTTCAGTAAAGCCCAGACCGAATTTGATACCTGTGGGTCTTTGATCGCTTAGGATTTTGTCCAGCTTCATCGAACTTTCATCACGTTTTAAATGACAACTAATTTTTCGATCCAGCTCTTGTATCTCGTATTCGAAGACTAACATTTTCTTCTTCCAATTTGCAATAAGTAATCTATCTTCATGGTTACCTGTACTTCAAGATCTTCGGACATTTTCTTGTACTCCTCTGTCTGTGTTTTTAGACTAGCTATAATGTCATTTGCATCCTCAAGCTTCCTTAACAATTTTTTATTCTTTCTTTTCTCATATTTCCATTCCATAAGAGCAGAAACCAGCTCACCTTCTAAATCAACTTCAGCCTCACCTATTTCAATAGATACTTCAGAGTTCATTCCTTCTCTCTTTTGTGTGTTTTCTCTCCTCTTCCGATTCTTCTACTTCAAACGCCATAAAGAGAGCCTCACCTGTTCCTTCTTCGGAGTCTTCACTAGAACTCGTCCTCTCGAAGATTCTCGCATTTCGGGAGATAAAGCTTTTCTTTTTGAAATTGCCTTTTCTGAAGTTTGTTTTCTTCCTCCATTCACTTCTTTCTTGATGCTCGAGTTTCTTCACCTTTGTTCTTGTCATTGAGAGGACATTTGATAGCAAAGTGTCCAATGCCTCCACAATTGAAACATTTAAAAGGTAGCTTTCCTTTGTATTTTCCTTTTCCTTTTCTCAACTTTCTCGACAAAATTTGCTTCCATTTCATCTCGAAGCATCCTCTTCTTCAGACTCTTGTTTTGTGCTTTTGCCTTTTAGGGCTTTGAAAGCTGCTTCTCTGTCTATGGGATTAGACCTTCCTATTCTCATTTCAAAAGCAGTCAAAGAACCATGCATCTCATCCATACTAAAACTATTTAGATCTTTGGCTTCTTCTATGGCAGAGACTTTAGAATCAAATCTAGGAGGGAGCGATCTTAATACCTTTTTCACGATAGCAAGGATCGGTTAATTCTTCGCCGAGACCTCTCGATTGAATTGGTGATCCCATTGACTCTTTGCATGAAGGTCTCTATGTTCTCATCATTGTCCATCTTTAAAGATTCGTATTGAGCTCGATGTGCTTGAAGCTTGGCCTCCTTGATCCTATCATCTCCTTCATGGATGTTCTCTAGTTTATCCCATATATCTTTTGCTCGATTCACAATTTATGACCTTGACTAGCTCACTCTCCACTAGTCCACACATGATGGCATTTTTTGCTTTTGAATCATATTCAAATGCCTTTTTACCAGCAGTGTCGTTGGAGCGGTGGCGGAGCTTTGTAACCATTAACTACCGCACCCCGGATGTCAAAACCCAAAGCACTAAGATATGTCTGCATTCTAATTTTCCGAACGCATAGTTAGTCCCATCAAACAATGGTGCTTTGTTCGAGGAGAAACCTTCACCACTTGCCATTGCGTAACTTCCAAGATCACCTTAGCTGTTTAAGCCTGTTTAGGTACTTGGCTCTGATACCAATTGTTGTAATCACAATGACACTGAGAGGGGGGGTGAATCAATGTGTTCTTTAAAATTTCTAAAACATATGGTTTCAAATCCAACAGCAGTTTAAAGCAGATAAAAGAGATACTAAATGCATCAAGAAAGCATCACACATAACACAACAATTTAACGAGGTTCACCAATGTGGCTACTCCTCAAAAATGACTGCTTGGACTACCATCCAAATCCAGTCAATGCAAAGCTAAAACTTTACATAATCCTTTACCAAGACCAACCGGAAGGAGCACCAACCCCTTAACTTTATCTCGCTTCAACAGAATGGAGCACCAACTCCTATTTTACCAAAGACCTACCGGAAAGAGGCACCAACCCCTTGTGCCAAGCTACAACTTGGAAGACAATAATAAAGATTACAGAATAAAACTTTCACCTCATTTCTCACAGTCTACTATTTTTTTGCATTCTGCTGCTTCTGCGCAACACGATTCGCACTATCCGATCGCTTCTCTGTACTTCTTCGCACTCTCTGCTGCAATCTGAAGATCGATCACTTCTACAGTCTGCACATTATTACTTCGAACTTGAAACACACCCTCTGCACATCGCGCTCTTAATTCTTGAAGATTCGATATGCACTCTTCACTTCATCACTAAAGAAATATCACTTCGACCTTAGCTCAAATCAAAACGACTCACTCTCTGCGCACTACAAATTTTGCATACACACCTTATCTTCGCACAAGTCACCTTCCATCTTCAATTAGCCCTCCTTTTATAGAAGAAATCTTCAAGAACAATTCTTAAATCATAGTCGGCTGTAACCCTAGGACGTCGGCTGCAAACCCTAATGATGTCGACTTCAAACCCTAGAATTTTTTGGCTGCTTAAACCTGGTGATTGTCGACTACAAACCCTAAAAATGTCCACTGTAAAACCCTAGCAAATGTCAGCTTCAAAACCCTAAAAACGTCCACTATAAAACCCTTGACAATGTCGGCTTCAAAACCCTAAAAACGTCCACTGTAAAACCCTAGAAAATGTCGGCTTCAAAACCCTAAAAATCGTCGGCCTCGATTCAACTTGTCGGCCTCAAACGCTGCTGCCACCTTTGTCACCTTTCTGTTGCTGTTGCCATGAAATACTAACATGTCACGATATCGCGACACTTTTTGTAGCCGTACGCCTTCATGCCCTTGCTGTCGCGAAATCGTGACCATTTTGGCCTTTGAAAGCTTTCCCACCGTTCATGTCACGAAATCGTGACACTTCAAACTTTTGCTGACGTCATCCTTAATGTTGTCGCGAAATCACGACGCTTCCGGCTTCCTGAGGCTTCTCTTGCAACTTGTCGCGAAATCGTGACACTTTCAGCTTTTGCTGACGTCATCCTCATCTTTGTCACGAAATCGCGACGCTTCCGGCTTCCAGCGGCTTTTCTTTCACCCTATCGCGAAATCGTGACACTTTCAATTTTGCTGACGTCATCCTCAGCTTTGTCATGAAATCACGACGCTTCTGGCTTCCAACGGCTTTTCTTTCACCCTATCACGAAATCGTGACACTTTCAATTTTGCTGACGTCATCCTCAGCTTTGTCATGAAATCGCGACGCTTTCGGCCTCCGTACAATTCTTGCTTCATGCGGTAGCGAAATCGCTACACCTTTGTGCCTTGTGCTTTCGATTTGCTTCAACTTTGAGTTCTGATCTTTTGACTGGTAGCGAAATCGCTACACCTTCACGTTGAGCATTTTTGGACTTGTAGCGAAATCGCTACACCTTCTTGTTTGTGCTTTTTCAACTTGTAGCGAAATCGCTACACCTTTGTTTTGTGCAATTTGACACGTAGCGAACTCGCTACACCTTTGAGTTGTGCTTTTTCAACTTGTAGCGAAATCGCTACACCTATGTTTTGAGCACTTTTGACTCGTAGCGAAATCGCTACATCTTTTTCTCTTAACACTTTCTCCCAGCTTCGGCCAACGAAAATTCAACATGTAGCGAAATCGCTACAGTTACTCGACTTAGCTTCTTGGCCTCCGACATGTCGCGAAATCGTGACAGTTTGCCTTGCGCCTTCTCTCTCTTCCGACTTGTCGTGAAATCGTGACATTTTCAACTGCGCCTTCTCTCTCCTCCGACTTGTCACGAAATCGTGACATTTTCGATTGCACCTTCTCTCTCCTTCGACTTGTCGTGAAATCGTGACATTTTCAACTGTGCCTTCTCTCTCCTCCGACTTGTCACGAAATCGTGACATTTTCGAATGCGCCTTCTCTCTCCTCCGACTTGTCGCGAAATCATGACAGAAAACATGTCGCGATATCGCGACAGTTTTCTAACTTGTCTTTTTCTTCGAATTTTTGAAACTCGGGTCATCTCTCGTTTTCTAGGAAACTTCTGTCCTCTGCATCTGAATGACTCCTACACTGTCTGTCCACTGCATCATTGGATCTAACTGCCTGTGTTGACAACAATGACAAACTTCTTGCAACACCTTGCTCAACACACCAAACCCTCCTATGGTAGAAAAGGATAAAGTATATCAAAGTGAAGGGAAAGGAATGACCACTGAAGAACAAGGGATCCCTGAGAAGACAAAACTTAAATTTATTCCTCCTTCGAACTCTGATACAGATTCTGATGACCAACCCTTAGTGTTCAGAAAAAGGAAATTAGAGTCTATAACCAAAGAAAAATAGAAGAAAATTAAGTTTGAGCAAATCAATGAAGACTTCGAAATAGGAAACGTGGCATAGGATGCAGACCAATTCCCTCAGTATCATGAAGTCAGTGCCCCTGAACCTAAAAAGTTGGGTGAGATACCACCTCCTACTAAAGACATCAATCCATAAACATCATCAGGGGTGCAAGGTATGATTTCTATTTCTTTTACTTCATCTTAGTCTCAATCCCAAAGAGAATACCCCTACTATTCTAGTCTTGAAGGTGACACCTCATCTCCTTTAAACCAACAAATTCCACCTTCACCACCACCGCCTACATCACAAACACAATTTGATCCCATATCATCATCGGTTCTCCTCACAACTTATATCTCAGCACCACAAAATGTAGATGCCACTTTAGTCACCATTCCTTTTCTCCCTACTATCAATTTCCTAAATTTGCAATCCATCCCTACGTCTTCTGCTAAAAATCACCCTACTGTTTCTAAACAAAAAAGTTAAAAAAAGCTAACACAAATGCCTCATATTGGTGGAAGTCTCATTGCACTCAAGCCTCCAAGAACATAGCCCACACTCAGGAGATAGTGGCTCTATATCCCATCAACATGTAGCGCTCAAGGATGAAGATGACACCATTGATGAAAAATAGTGAAGGGGAAATGACCCTGGATGATTATCAGGCTAAAATAGTAACTGAAGATATTACTCAAATTTCAATGTAGGATGAATGGGGAATGACTTAGACCCACTTAGGGACCATATATTTGAATGCAGAGTATTATGAAGAAAATTTCATCAGAGTTGAAAAAGTTTTGAAATAATTGGAATCAACTCTAAATGAGCATAAGACTATTGAAAAATATTTGAAGCTTGAGGTAAATAAGTGGGAAGATAGATTCAATGAAGCAGCTAAGTATAAAGAAGAAGCGAGAAAAGCTACCGATCAAATCCAAGTTTTGAATGAACAAGTGAAAGATATCTAGAAGAAGGTTCAATAAGGGAAGAGTAAAGCCATCGACTTGTCTAAATAAAGTGCCAAAGAAGTTAGAAGAGATATGTTCGAAGACATACTGAAAATGGGCTGAAGGCAAGGCCTGTATTATTATACTTAGCACAAATAAAGGAAATACTAAATCAAGTAGAAGATGAGTTCACATCATCCACAACCTTCTTGTAGGTAAGGTTGAATGCTACAACAAAGATACAAGTTTTGGTTGAAAGTACACAGGAAATGGTTGCAAATAGAACTCAAAATGAAGCATGGTGCCAAGCCAAGATAGCAACCCAAAATTTCTTCAGAAGACATAAGCTCATGACTTAAAGCATTAAGATAATTCAAGATCTTAAGGTTGAAGCTAAAGGTATACTGAAGCATTTAAATTTGGTAGGAAATTATGTACTTCTAGGTTTATGGAATGAAGATTCAAATACTCTAGGAGAAGATGAACTCAAAGCCTCTTAGAAGGCTTTTATCGAAGATGAGTCTGAAATAGATGGCTAGGAAGAACTTGTACAAGAAGATCACATATTCAGATTGGCTTAAGATCTTACACAAATCAAATCCTACTTACATGAATTATTTTTGAGATCTAAGATTTTATCTTACAATAAAATTAAAGAATTAGAATATTTATACCAGATGTTCATGAAAACCTCTGATCCAAATGACAAAAATTGGAAGCATGTTTGTATCACCTACAATGAGGTCATCAAAAGGATAGAGAAATAAAGGGAGACTAGAAGAGCTAAAAAAGGTGATAAATCAGAAGGGAATACAGGCAACCACGTAGAAGGAGAAATGGGGAACTTGAACGAAAAAGAAGCCCCTGAAGAATAACTATATTCTACTTCAATGATAACAAATTTTTCTTTATACCCACCTCCTTCCTTTTTTTTTTAGAGTTCGCTGGCCTTGGATAAAGGCTCTAGATTCTAACATTCTACTAGCATAATTACCTAGGAGACACCAATAATGTAGGTCAAAATGACTACACTAAGAGGAATGAGGATGTTTCTAAAAATTTTGAAGTATAGAGAAGAATCAAGATTTCTCGACTGACCTTGTTTTTGTGGGCCGATAGCCAAAAGAGTGCTAGAAGCGGAGAAGAGTCGAGATTTATTAACTAGCCTCATTTTCATGAGCCAATAGCTAGAAGAGTGCTAGAAATGGAGAAGTATTGATATTTCTCGATCGGGCTCATTTTTGTGAGTCGATAGCCAGAAGGCCAAAAGAGTACTAGAAGCGGAAAAGTGTAAAGATTTCTTGACTAGCTTTGTTTTTGCGAGCCAATAGCCAAAAGAGTGCTAGAAGCAGAGAAGTGTCGAGATTTCTCAACTGGACTCATTTTCTTGGGTCGATAGCCAAAAGAGTGCTAGAAATGGAGAAGTGTCGAGATTTATCAACCATCCTCATTTTCATAGGCCGATAGCCAGAAGAGTGTTGGAAGCGAAAAAGTGTCAAGATTTCTCAACCGGTCTCGTTTTCATGGGATGATAGCCAAAAGAGTGCTAGAAGTGAAGAAGTGTCAAGATTTCTTGACCTACCTCATTTTCATGGGCTGATAGCCAGAAGAGTGCTAGAAGTGGATAAGTGTTGAGATTTCTTGATCAACCTTGTTTTCGCGGGTCGATAGCCAAAAGAGTGTTGAAAAAAAGAAGTGTTGAGATTTCTCGATTGACCTTGTTTTCACGAGTCAAGGTCTCAAGAAACATAAGAGTGGGGATAGTTGGGTGACCACGTCTCCAGAGAATCAACATGCATAGGTGGTAACAGAAGAATCATATCTTAACCTCTTGTTGTTGGATATTCCACTATGCTGTTTCTTTTTGGGCCAATAGGTGTTGTTTAGCATCTCACTAGAATAAGCCAGCTAGCATATTATTGTAACAAATTTAGATATTTCTATTTGTAGCATAATGTATGTAGCAAAAGGGAGTGTATATATATAGGATGAGAACACTCTGAAAAATAATCGACTCTTAGGTATTTACAAGATCAAATGTATGCAAGACTTCTGAAAGCAATAAGGTAAACTTCCTATTTGGCTTCTGGTTCAAAGTGTGCAATCATGTATGTATGAATAAATTAATACTTCTATTCAAGCTATATGGAATGTGAATCACACTAATTCTATGTCTCTAGATTTTTGTATTTTAAATTCAATAGTCCTGGAGTTGATGATTTTTGTGGGTAAGTGATTGATTTAATCTGCATCAGAGAACTGGTTGTTTTTATTTAGAGATTTAAAGAATCGTTGTCTTCTAAATCTGTATGCATATCCTTGTTTTTGTCTAATCTGTACCCTTTTTAAATATCTATAAATAGCTATATTTCCCTCTCTTTAAGAACTTTACTCCTTTCCTTTTCCCACACCTAAAATAGGAACCAACATTCTCTGGAGATTGAACCGGGTATCCTCTATTTTGGATCCGGTCATTCAATATTGGTAAAGTCTTGGGCATAAATGTAACCACAAGCATATTTTGCACCAACAGTGACCATCTCCCAATTGACCAAGTGGAACTTTTTTCTTTCTGATTGCCCACCTCCTTGCCATAGGAAGTTGTGTATGATTCCATCTTCCTTTTGCAAGATAAACTTGGGAGCATGATATACTAATAGTTGGTATACTGGAAGAGAAACTATCACTGATTTTATCAATACTACCCTTCCTACAAGATTGAGCCAACTATTAATGTAACTTTGTATCCTCATAACCATCTTGTCCAATATTGGGATCTAGCAATCTGAGGCTTTAAGGTGGAAGCTCATGGGCACTCCTAGATATCTAAAGTATTTTTATGTGCCAAACCGAAATCTTAGGAAAGTGAAAAAGAGTTTGACTCTTATTACTGCAATATTTTGTATATAGAACTAACTCTTTTGAGTGTATATATGAGCTCTAGTAGCTTGTGTGAACCAATCTAGGTATTGCTTGAATTGTATAATATTTTGCTTGGTGGCTTCACCTAGAAGAATGATATCATCTGCAAATTGGGCATGTGTTACAGTTGGAAGATAGTTAATTAATATTCCAAGAGTCTTAGCTAAAATGATGTAAAGGTATGGTGATAGTGAACACCCTTGTCTAATTCCCTTTGTAGCTTGAAAACAATTTTTTGGTTCTCCATTTATTAAGGGGGCTATCCATGGGTCTTTTATTCATGCTTCAATCCACTTGATGAACTGATGTGGGAATCCAAACTTTTGTAGGAATTTTTCTACAAATTATATATTAACTCGATCAAAGGCATTTGCCATATCAAGTTTTATAACAATTTATTTCTTTTTTGATTTTCTACTACTATGGAGGGCTTCATGCACTGTTATGATATTATCATATATTTGTTTTCCAGGCATGAACCTCACTTTATCTTTTAATATTAGTTTGTCAAGTTTCTTCTTTATTCTATTGGCCAACAATTTGGTAATAATTTTATAGGAAGAGTTACATAGAGAAATTGGTCTGAATCTAGAGAAAATAGTGGCATTTTTTTCTTTAGGAATCAATGCTAGAAAGGTGGAGTTGATGGTTCCAAGAAGCTTACCTTTCATCTAACATCCTCAATCATGCATAGAAAATATTCTCCTGATGATGTGTAAGTATTGCTGGTAAAAGTTATTTGTGAATCCATCAGGTCTAGGAGCTTTATCATTTGGTAGAGCTGCTATAATCCCCTTAAGTTCCTCCATAGTGACTGGCTGACTGAGATCCTGTTTGTCTTCCAAACTTAATACTGTCGGTATATGCTGCAGTAGTATTCCCTAGGAATGAGGGTTACCATTTTATCTGGAGAGCAAAGTTGAGGAATGTTGATTGGTAAGTTCCTTAATTTTCTCCATGTCTGTATAAGTGGTTCCTTCATGATCTATCTCCTTGATTGTGTTCCTTTGGCAATGTTGCATGGTTTTTAGATAAAAATATTTGGTGTTTCTATCCCCCTTACTTAGCCAAACCATTCAGGATCTAAGCCTCCAATGTGTTTCTTATTTAGTGCTTAATTTATTGAGCTTATAAATTAGATAATTTCTTGCATATTCTTGCCATGGTTGAGGAGGATGATCCTCAATTTCTGTTTCTAGCTACTCTAGTTGTTGCATCAACTACTTCTTGTCTAGTTTGACTCTTGATTTTTCTACCAACCATTTTTTTATCATGTGCTTCAATTTTTGAATTTTGCTTTTCCATTTTTCTTGAGGGTTGGTGGATTGGACCTGTTGGTTCCAAGTTCTTTCCACAAGTTCACTGAAATCTTCTTCTGTCGCCCATTCAGAGTTGTATTTAAAAGGAATTTTTTGGGGTTGTAGGCTTTGGCTGCTATCCAAGAGAATTGGCTTATGATATGAGATAGAGTTTTGAATGATGTGACTGGAAGTGAAGGGAAAGTGTGTTAGGATATTTTAACTGATCAAAACTCTATCCAATATTTTTGCAATATAGTTTGCCCCTGCTCTTCTATTTCTCAAAGTGTACTTTCCTTTGGTCGGTTGAATGTTTTGTAAGCTTTCATCTACCATAATTTGATTGAGAAAATATCTATTTGGATCCCTTGCTAAACTTCCCCCAACCTTCTCCCAGTGGTAGAGAATCATGTTGAGATATCCTCCCAGTATTCTGTTGTCAAAATTCCCATTGTCTAGCCATTGTGCTAAGTTTTTGCATGCTTCTCTTTTTTGGACAGGATGATTTGGACCATAAAAATTTATTATTGCTACACTAGTTCCATCTGGTAAGAAAAATTTGTAAATATCTAGTTATTATGCTTACATTGTAAGCTACAAACTAATTTTTGTGGGTCCTAAGCCAAAGCTAGTCCCCCCGAAGCTCCCACAAAAACAATAGTTATTAGTTTTGATTGTGCCCATATCTTCTACCATTATGTACTTAGTGTTGCCTCTACTATTTTTTTTCTTGAATACAAACTATTGTTGGATTTTGCTCCTATATTAGAACTTTGAGATATTTTTTTTTCAGGGGACTTCACAGCCCCCTATAGTTCCATGACATAACCTTCATTTTTTGGATTGCTTCTTATTTTTTACGAAGCTCTCCTCAATTTTGACCTGCGTTTTGGATTGCAAGTCTTTTTTGTGTTTTCTCATTTCTGAGTTATTGGTTTGATTTTCTTCCTTTAGCTGTAGATCGTGTGGTTGGCAAGCCCCTGAGAATAACTATTTTCTCCACTTATGTTTATTATACCTCTTCCTATGATTTCTCATCAGTTTCTTCTCTAGTTGTTGTGTTCTATGGTGTATCTCGTAAGATCTCTGGTGACTTGTCAGCTTTAGTTGTAGGACTTTAGGAGCCATCACATCTAGAGAGGTGATTTTCTTTTCTCCTTCATTAAGACTTACAAATTTATTTTTGTGTTGAAATATTTTTGATCCTATGGTTGAGGTTGTCAATTCGTACTTCTTGATCTACGCGGTCTCCTTTTGACTTCCTAGAATCCTAGTTCTTCCTTTTTTGTTTCATGTGCTTGTTTAATTGGGCAATTTTGAGAGAAATTTCCATGCTCATGGTTTGTTATACACTTGAATGGTATATGATCATAGTCTAGGGGTTGGTTATGTATCCAATAAAATACCTTTATTCTAATATGCTTAGGCAAACACTTTTTCAAATTGACTTACACACAAATACGTGCACATGTAACATTCTTACCCTTTAGAGGAGCCCAGTCAATGAACGTTCCAATAGCGTTTCCTATTAATTCCATAAAATTTTTGTTCTATAGGTGCAGTGGCAGAAATGGTAACCTCACCCAAACATAAACTTCTTCAGGCTCCTCTTGAGGATCAAATGATGTGCTCCATGAGGTCATGCAGAGTGGGTTGGATCCCAAAAACCAAGGACCTCCATGAAAAATAGTACTCTTGTCCTCAACAGAGGTAAATATAACAACAAAATATCCTCTACTTGTCATCATGAATTCATAAGAGAAGACTTTACCCCCCTAATGTGTGTTAATCCATTTTTGGATTGTGATTGGACTAGGCCATATTCCCACAAATTTGCATGCAAGGGCTTGGGTGGAAAGCATGAGCAAAGGTTGCTTGATGTAGGCTAGAGGCACCTCAATCACATGAGACTCATCTAACCTGGGTACAAAGGTACCATTTGTTAGAGCGAGCAGGTGGTTTTGGATGGGGTGCTTTTATCATTTTAAACACTTGATGCATATGATCCAACTTCTCCTCATCAAAGGGAAACTGTTGTGAAAACATGGAGAAGGCCTCATTGCTTTCTTGTTCGAAAAGTGAGGCTGTAGTCATCATTGCAACCAACATACTATCATAAATCACTTCCCAAAGAAGAGGTCCCTATTTTTAAAGCCCTAGCCAATGAAATATTTTCAAAGCTAAATCCAAACAAGTACCATACCCAAACTGATACTCATAATATCTCTTGGAAAAATCAATCGATGCTAGGGTTTTTTGTCTTCCCCCAAATTCGTTCCTCCTCCAGCAAATAAAATATTTTTCTAGAAAAATAAATTACAGTCACTTGTGTTTTTTTAAATTTTATCCATGCTTCACTTTGCAAACCCTGGATTTTTTGCATGCACTCCATGATTCTAGCCAAACAAACTTCTTCAAACTGTTGTTCACATGCACAAAAAAATTGTAGATAGATCTTCAGTTGTCACCATGGATGCTCCTTGAAAATTTTTATTTTAAGGAACACAATTAATTATTTCAAAGATATGTTGTTAAAAATTGGACAAGACAAGGATGTTGAAAGTAAGCTTTTATAATATATTCCATCATTTGTCACATAAGGATAAAATGAAATTTTGATAGGAAAAATCTCTATGGAGGAGCTTTAGGTAGTTTTATTTTTCCACCCTAACAAGGCACCTGACCATGATGGGTTTTTTACAATTTCATTTTATTTTTTGGGGATTTGTTAAAGAATAACATGTTGGCTACAGTAGAAGATGCCAAGGAAAAATGATTCTACATTAAATGCTATGAAATTCACATTTATTGCATTGGTTCCCAAGAAAGACCACACAATTTTTTTTTTGATAATTTTCCTCCCATAAGCTTTTATAATATAGTTTATAAGATAATTTTAAATTTAATGACAAGTAGATTGAAAAGTATTTCAAATTATATTATCTCAAAAGAACAAGGTGGTATTGTTAATGGCAAACAAATCCTTGATTGTATAATCGTTGAAAAAGAGGCCATACATTCTTTTCATTCTATGAAAAACGAAGTATAGTTTTAAAATTAGATATGAATAAAGTAAATGAACAATTTGTTGACATTTTCTATATGATATAAAAAAAAGGGTTTGATCTAGGTTGGTATCAATGGATTAGATGATATAACATTCCATTTTTATTTATTTATTTTGATCAATGGATCCCTTTCTAGATACTCTGAAGCATCTTGTGGACTCTGCTAGGGTGACTCACTATCTCCTTATTTATTTATTATTCTAATTGAGACATTGGGTAGAACTTTTTCAAAGGTGAAATGAATGGAATAATCAAAGGTATTCAAATTGAAACAAATAGTCCCTTTGAATCTCATCTCCAATTTGTTGATGATACTTTTATTTTGGGTTATCTCTTAGTTATTGAAGCCATACAATTTAAATCGATTCATCATGACATGAGAAGATTGCTAGAGAGCTAGTTAATACTATAAAACCTAGAATATTTATATTAAAAATACCTAAATTTAAAATAGACTATTGTGCATATTTTATGGTTTAAATTTAGAAATTACCATAAACATATGTAGGCCTTTATTTGATAAATGAATGGAGCTTTGAGACTCAATTTTGGATAAAATAATTTTTGTTTAGCAAGTTGGAAAGATGAATTCTTAACCATTGGTAGGAGGCTACAACTTATAAAAAGTGCATTGCAATCTATTTTTCTATATATGATGTTAATTTGATAAAATCCAAAGAAATTTTCTTTGAAAAGGATGTGAAGAAAAAAATAATTTTCCTCTTTGCAAGTATGATAAGGTTTGAAAAAAAGAATATTGGAGGGCTAGGCTTGTGAAAGTGCATACTTATGAGTTTGGCATTGGAGGCAAAACTTAGTTAAAGGTTATTCAAAGATCAAGGGGAGAGTTGAGCAAAACTGTGTCTAAAAAAATAGTGAAATTGTTTAGAAAACTATTTCTACCTAGAGGATCGACAACATGAAACATCATCACATAGTTTGCACTTTGTTTTGCTTGAGAGGAGAGTTGGTTACAACAACACAATTTTTAGTAGCTGGCAAGCGCAATGTTCAAACCACAGGGGCTACATCCACCAAACCTATTCCACCTCGTTGTTTTATAGCCCGGTGTGAAATGGACCATCGGGTGTTTGGGATTCATACCATCATCGTCAGTATGGCGCTCACTCAGAGGATTCAAATCAGACTACTACCTTTGCAACAAGCTTCCTCAAGGTTTGAACTTGGGTCTCTTCTTGGTAAGTGCCAAACCGGACTAGCACTTACCAATCCACCTAGCCCTTGGGAGTCATAGTTTGCAATTGATTAAAAATATATTAGGTGGACAATCAATGCAAGGGATTTTGCAGATTTTTGGTTTCATGCTTCATGGAAGCCTTATCCTCTTATTTTTTATCCAAAATGGCAACTGTTGGCTTAGGCATGTTTAACAAGTAAAGGTCCAAAGGTAAAAAATAATATTAATCTAACAACTCTAGATTGTAAATTTTTATTAATAACCATGCTAAAGGAGAGGACATCAAACAAATAACAGATGAAATTCAAAAAATGCTTCAAGATTTATATTTCTCCATTTTTACATGGATGGATAAGTTGGTTTAGGATCCATTAAAAGTATGGTGGATACTTGGTCAAGTTGGGATATAAGAATTTAGAGCAATCAAAATTTCCTACTCACAATGATTTTTCTTGGAAAAATGTTTAATCACTCAAGATTCTTCCTAAGGCCTCAAAATTAGTAATCCAAAGTAAGATTATTTCAGGGAATATTCTACAAAGAAGAGGATATCATGGACCTTTAAAAATGTGCCTTTTGTGAGAAGGATCTATAAATTTTAGATCATTCACTTCTTTATTGTCCCTTTGTTTACACTATTTAAGAAATTTTTATCATAAATATAAGAATATAATAACACTAAAGAAGATGAAATACTAGACTAGTTGTTTCAAAGCTAACACATATTTTTAAGATTACTAAACTTTTCTTAATTTTTTTTTAAAAAGATAAACCATCTTTCCCATTTTTTTGAATTTTAGCAAAAAAAACCCCTTGCAGGTCCGCCTTGGTTTGAGAAACCATGATCAATGGGTTCTACACCATCAAAATCACTCGGGAGTCATGCCTAGACTTGACCGCACCAACATTATCATCTGGATTTTGGGTACCCGATGTGCATTTAGTAAGGTGGAGATTCGAACCAGGAGCCTCCCTTGGAGGATTGCCCTACCCTCTCCAACTCACCTACATCACATGAGTACCATCTTACCCATTTTAAAATACTTTTTTATGTTTAATATTCATTAATTTCTTTAATTTAAATTAAAAGCGTCTTAATCCTTACTCTTTAATACAAATTTCATGTCAAGATAAAATTCAACATTTATAATCATCAATTTAACAATATACTTTACTGTACTATGATGTCCCTTTTCCATTTGTCTTCTCCTATCTTTCAAATATTACCTAGATACAATAACATATGTTCTATAATTTGTTTTTTGCCTTCCCTGTTCCTTATACATATTAGTAGGTGGAGAATAACTAGTTTCTCAAATGGGCCACTCACTTGACTAAGAACCATTCTAATAACTAGTTTCTCAAATGGGCCACTCACTTGACTAAGAACCATTCTTTTACTGCTCACTTGATTTTCAGTCACTTTGACTAAGAACCGTTCTTTTACTGCTCACTTGATTTTCAGTCAACAACATTCTCGTATGATAACAAGAAAGATATTGTTCACATACATTATAATCTCTGGTCCCAAGGGCTATTAAAAACATAATAATAACTGGTTGACTTTGAAATAGTTTTTTTTTCATATCAAACACATATTTAAATGTGAAACATACCTGTCATCCTCATACTCATTTCCAGTGGATTATGCAGTTGGAATTGGCAAATTGTTCTCCCTCTTGATAAGTTTGATAAGTTTGTCTTTGTCATGAAACAGAAAGTGCATAATAGAATAGCATGGCTATCAAATACAAAGAGATGGTTGTCCTTTTGAATTAGATGTCCAACAACAAAATGATTCCATTTTTTTAATAGTTGGGCATGTATAATTAACACAAGTAGATAAGATGCCATAGGAATAGATGCTGACTTTTGCATTGCCCATGTCTTATATGGGATGACAATTTGGTCCCCCACACAACATAGAGGGGTATAAGTTTAAAAGGTTTAATGCTAAAATTTAAATTGTTTTAATGGTTGAGATGTGTAATTAATACAAGTAGGAAAAATGTTTTCAAGGGTTAGGTGAATTGGTAGTTATTTGTTTGGTCAAGAAGAGATTTATGTTCAAACTTTGGGGATATGCCTTTTTGTTTGTAAAGGTAGTAGTTTGATTTGAATCTTTTGAGTGCGCGTCATATCGATAACGACGATACAAATCTCAAGTGATTGGCAACGGCGGTACAAATTTCGAGTGATCCGTGGTCTCCCTCACATCGAGTCAACAATAACAAGGTGGTATAGCTTGTTGGGAGTAGAAGACAATGGTACAAATTCTGAACGACCGATGGTCCAAGTCAACAATAACAAGGTGATATAGGCTTGTTGGAGCAATCCTTATGGTTTGTCTTTTGAATGCGTATTTGTCTCAAAGAGTGCGTACCATATTGGTGGTCTCCCTTACACCGAGTTAACAATAACAAGGTGGTACAGGCTTATTGGGAGTAAAATACAACGGTCCAAATCCCAAACGATCGGTGGTCTCCCTTATACCGAGTGAAGAATAACAAAGTGATATAGACTTGTTGGAGCAGCTCTTGTGGTTTAAACTTTCTACTTGACCGCTACTTAAAATAATGTAGATGTAACCAACCCTTATGTATAAAAAAAAATACAAGTAAGATGCCATAGTGGTTGGGGATGTATAATTAACACAATTGAATAAGATGCCATAAGAATAAGAATAGACACTAACTTTTATATTATCCATTTGATTTTAAAGAAGAATCAATTTATTAAATGGTATAAGTTTAAAAAAATTAATTAAAGTTTAAAAGAGATATTTATTTTTATATATAAAAAATCAATTTATTAAATAATATAAGTTTAAAAAATTTAATTAAAGTTTAAAAGAAAGATATATTTTTATAAATATATAAATAATTACTTAAGAGTATATAATACGTGGTTCCTATTTCAATTCTATTAACCAACTTAAAAAGTCAAAATTAAAAGTTTTTTTATAGATGTGTTATATCTTATTATTTGTTTATGGGAGTGAAGAGTTGCTTGGATTTACAGATGTGTTATATCTTGTTGTAGTTTAATATTAGTTTAATGTGGTTCAAAGGCACTTTAAGATGTGATAGTGTATGGATTTTAAATATAAATAAATTTTGGGAAATGTAATGTTATAAATTTTATTTTTTTAAAGTTTTGATGTTATATTAAAATAAAATTTTAATTTTTAATTAATATTTAAATATATTTTGTTTATCATTTTTATATTAAAATATTATTAGATTCATTTATTGTAAGAGGTATATAATAAAAGAAAATTAAATAAAATGTAAAATCATTCACAAATGATCAAGTGGTATTAGCTCAGTTAAATTTTTTAATATTTAAGGAAGAAACCAAAGTTCAAATCTTGCCAAGTTATATATGGATAATATCCAAGCTTTGTTGTAATACCATTACGTGGTGATGATGTAATATGGGTGCATTTCAATCTCATATAATCAATTGAAACAAACACTCACAAGTGTGAATATTTTTTGATGAAAAGGCCATTTAATTAATAAATAAAAGTCCTTTACAACCAAAAAAAGTGTGTGGGTGGAGAAAAATCACACCCCTAATGAAACTACCTAATCCTAATAGCGGATTAATAAAGACAACACAACAAAGAACTGGCCCTACAACCAACACAACAAAACTAAGGACTAATTATAGCCAGAAAGGCATTATGGATTTGAGCCTTTTGTTGATATCTCCTAATCCATCGGAGTGGGCGGCTCACCCCACCCATCAAAGCGATCATCACCCCATCCTAAAGCATGACTAATGGGATATGAGGGATGTGACCAGCCATAGAGATTCTCCTGGATGATCGGGACACCCCATCCATCAGTGGTCACCGACGTAGGCTATTGCACGTTCCATGGATCATGCTGTTGCAAATTACCCCCAGTATCATTGGTTCTGCATCTAGGAGGCTGGCGTCTGGCATGATCTAGGTGTCTGTGGGAGCGTGAACGGGATTGGTGGTCGGGTGAGCGATCTGGGGCCACCCTACTAACAACACATGGGGCATTGCCCTAATATCTTAGCAAGACCTACAAGTGTTCCAACTCCATAGCCACCTTTTTAACTTGGTCACAGATCTGAAACCACACATCATGAAAAACTTCGAGCTTGTCAACAAAAGAAAAATACAGAGATGGATCAACCTGTTTGAAAATATTTTTTTTTCTAGATTTCCAAATGTGAAACATAATACTGACTCTAAAAATTTGCCACACTTTCCTTAAAGGAAGGGAAAAATTGATGGGATCACCCAGTAGGGCATGTTGCCATGAAAGCTGCAGGGGCATGAACAGAGCAAAGAAAGAACCAACCCAACTCCAGGCTAGACTGGAACATCTAAACGACCAAAAAAGATGCAGATAAGACTTAGGTTCTTGACATAAGGGGAATCTTGGGTCGAGCACCCCCATATAAGAAATTCGATTGACAAGGGACAATCCCTGATACAACAAACTCTAGGTAAAAAAGGCTTTCCTTGGTTCCAAGTAAGATGCCCAAGCTGAGTGGAATCTGGCTTTCCATTTGGTATGAGTAGAAACGAGGTCCCATTTGATATTGATCTTGGGCACCATGGGAGAAGCTGGCGTAATCCATTCATAACCCTGTTTGGCTTTGTAATTGAGCAAAGGAGTGCTCTTGTACCATGCCCAATATTTCCACCAAGGTTTCTGAGATCTAACTCCTATTTTATACCATATGGAGAAAGGGGTATGACCAATTACTGTATCATAGGCCGCTCTTTCAGCATTGGTCAAGTGGAAGGTGCATTTAAAAGTGTCCTAGGGGATCCAATCCCTGGTTTTCTTGGAGTAAAAATTTGCAATTGTGATAATTCCCTACTTAAAGAACTTCTGGGCATGGACCCAAGGAATTTGTGCTAATGACATGCCTTGTAACTTGAAAATAGGGGACCACCAAACATTAAGATGATTGATGGAGAGGCATCTATGAGAACGAACCCCATTTCATATAATACATGGGTTGTTTTGTTGCCAAGCCTTCAATATGCTTTTGATGAAAAAGGAGCTAGGGATTTTAATAAAAATTGGGGTAAGCACCAAAGAAGGAAGATCCATTTCTGCCCAAGCTCTACGATTGAGGAAGATCTCAACCGAGATGTAATGTTTGAGGATCACTTTTCATGCTTCAGGGCCTTTAAGAGCCCTAATGATCCATTTAGCACAGAGGGCTAACCCTTGTCGTTTATAGTCCAACATACCCATACCTCCAACATTCCTTGGGATACAACAGATATCCCAAGCCACTCTATGGGAGCCCTTTCGCTTAGACCCACTAGACCAAAGAAAGTCCCGTAGAAGTTTTTTAATATTTTTTTAACATGCTTGGGAAGGGATCCAATAGGACGAGTAATATACATGCGTAGAGGCCAACACTTTCGAGAAAATTTGGAATTTACTGGTAAGAGACAATTTATTAGCATTCTAATACTCCAGTTTGCTTTCCACTTTGCTGATGACAAAGGACCATAATTGGGACGGAGAGCCTTGATAGGCAAAAGGAATGCCAAGGAATTTGAAAATTTCCCCAAGCTGAATCCAACTCTACTGGATGTGCTAAAGCCACCAAGGAAGAGGTTGACAAAATTATCTGTAACATGATGTTTTCCTCCATTGAATATTAGACCCTAAAGCTTTGCAAAAAATATCTAGGTAAGAAAGAGCTTCAGAGAGGGAATGCTCATCCTCTTTCAGGGTGAGGAAGGAATCATCAGCAAAGTGGCCATTAATGAGTTGAATAGCATTTCCAGGAAGGGAAATTCCCCTAAGCAGCCCATTAGAGGTATGGTTGGCCAAAAGATAACCAAAGTATTTTGCTACTAAAATATAGAGCAAAGGGGTAAGAGGGCATCCCTGCCTCGCTGACCTATGCAGCCCAATAGCTTCAGTTTAAAATTTGTTGAGAGAGCACTACTGAAGCATATTGAAAAAGCATCTTAACAATGGAAATGAACTAAGGACCAAAGCCAAGAGCTTCCAACATGGAGAGGATGAAGACCCACTCAATTCTATCATAAGCCTTTTCAAAGTCAATCTTGAGGAAGAGGGCCCGTTGATTGGATCTGCGAGCCCACTCCATCCCTTCCCAAACTGCGAGAGCATTGTCCAATATGTAGCAATTTTGAATAAATCCAGTTTGCTCAGGCCTCATAATAGAGGGAAGCAACGGCCAAAGCCGTAGAGCAAGCACTTTGGCAATGATTTTGTAGCTGGCATTTAGCAGGATTATGGACCTCCAGTTTGTGATAATTTTTGGATCCCCTAACTTTGGGATAAATTTGCTATTTCCTTATTAATAAGAGTGCGTAAGGAGCCAGTATTCAAGGCTTCCAAATAAACTCTATGTAAGTCAGGACCAACAAATTCCCAACAAGTTTTGTAGAATTCATAGGGGAAGCCATCAAGCCCAGGTGCCTTAGCATCTACCATTTGAAACAGAGCATCAACAAGGTCTGCACTGACAATAAGTGCTTACACTCATTCCTTTGAATAGAGGAGAGGCAGGTAGGGATAACCTCTTTGAAAAATTGGAGAGTTTGTCCTCTTTCAGGAGTGTAATACTGAGCAACAAAAACATGAGTATAATGCTTGATAAACTCTACTGCTATCTCAAGAAAAGCAGTGATTCGAACTCTGTCAATATTTAAGGCTTTGAATTGAGTAGAGTGTATGGGAGGCTTGAGTCTCTAAAAAATTCTTTGGAAACTCTGTCACCCACTTTGAGCCAATGGAGCTTGGCTTTGATTTGAGCTCCTCTGGCTTCATACAACTCAACCACTTTGAGGTCATGTCAGATTTGAGTTATATGGGCTTGGATGCAATTTTCAAAGGGGTAAGCCTCAAGTCTGATGAATGCCTTGGCAAGATCATTTCTCAAAGCAATATTAGAGCATTGACGCAACTGCACCACTTTTTTTTCCAAGCTTCTACGAAGAACAGCAGTGCAAAAAATGGTGTCATTCCACCACTCAATCCATCCAAAATCTCCATTGGGTCTGGGGACAAGATTACAGATCCTTTGAATATTAAAAACAGTGGTATCATGCTGCAGGAAGGATGTATTAAGAAAAAATTAGGACTAAAAGGGTCGTTGAGGAGTGGAGGAAACATTAACTGTGAACATAATAGGTAAATGATCAGACGAGACCATACCAGGGATAGTTTCGACAAAGGGGAAAGAAGGGAATCAATGAGAAAAGAACTCTCACTGATCCAAAAACATAGCATTGTCAAGCCTTTTTAAAACTCTTACGGGATCGGATTGAAAATTGGACCACGTGAACCACATGTGCTCAAAAAATTGACTTGCAAAGAAACAAGCATTGGGATCGAAGACCCCAAGTTTATTTTTCATAAAATACCAAGCTTGTCGCTCTCCTAAGGCCCACATGTTAGGAAGCTGACCCACTTTATCAGAGGCCTTTTCTATCATATTGAAGTCACCACACATAAACCCAACTATGACAAGTAAAGACAAAGCACACCATCTCCACAAGGCACATCTATCCTGAACCTCATTAGAGGCGTAAGTATTAATAATCCTAAAGGAAAAACCTCCCACTTTAAGAAAAATCCAAACCGTGTGATGGGAGTGGTCAGAACCCCATGTGACAAAATTACTTCTCCATCTATCATTTAGCAAAATGACAATGCCTTCTCTACCTTGAGGGTGGTTGGTAGCATACATCTGACTTCCAGGCCATAACATAGAGCAAGCATATTGCAAGGTAAATTATGTCACTTTGACTTCTTGGAGACATATAAAAGCTGTGCGACCATAAAGGTTGGCACAAGTATTAAGCTCATCCCAGATCATGTAAGGTCGAACTAGATCCGTCAACCCACACACATTACATGAAAGACACAATATTAGAACGATTTGAGTTGCATACCACCACTGGCCTTGCTCACATTGTTTGACAATATGTGAAAGGAATTATTCATGAATACCTCTAGATTTGTGGAAGGAAAACTAGTTGACCTCTACTTGTCCAAATGTGCATGTTGCTCACCTCGTGATGGGCTATGGGACCACTCCGAAACTTTGCAAGAAACCTCCTTCAGCCACCACCACTTTCTGAGAAACCAAGGGCACAGAGGAAAGAAACCCCTCTTCTTACACCTCAGAATCCATGATTGGAAAAGGAGAAGGGGCAGGTGTCAAGTCCATAACCAGAGTTTGCATGGGAGTCTTAGGCACAGGGGCCTGAGCATAGGTCACCGTTGTTTGCCCTATGTGAGCAGTTTTACCACCTTTTCCCTTTATGCATGAAACCTCAGTCCACTCACCACCTTTAGGAATAAGATTTAGGGTGGTGGGGGATGACACAACACCAGAAGTTGGGACTGACACCTTGGCCTTAAGTTTTTATGCTATTAAAGGGCAATACTTGATACAATGGGAGGTCGACTAACATCGATAGCAAGTGTTAGGGAGATTGATATACGACACCCGCTGATGAATACAGGTGGTACCTATCTGAATGTCGATGTGCTCCTTCAATATTTTGGCTAGGTCGATCTTGACACACATTCGCCTAGTTGGATGGACCGACATGAATCAGGTGGGCTCATCACACAAACTCACCAAGGGTGGACACCAAGTTTTTAGGAAGGACCAACAAGTAGTGGGAAGGTCTCGAAACTCCACCCAGACAGGCGCGACCAGGAAAACAACATTAGATACCGTGAAATCCTAACTCCATGGTTAGAAAATAAGAAGAGAGCTTTTAATGTAACTAGGGTCCTTGTTAAGAACTTTTTGGGCTTGTTCGTGGATACAAAAATAAAAATGAAAGAATCCCTTGGAGAGATTTTGCACATGGTCGACTTGGATACCATACGGGCACCAATACTGTTCAATCCAGTTATTAAGGATATTTTCATGGGGAATCCAACCCAAAAAATACCTGATGAGAGTATTACTTTCAAATCATGCACAGACCTGATTGAATTCATGTAACGAAATCACAAAATCAAGTTCAAAAATACCTCGTGATACCCCTTGAGGATGAATTTCCTTGGCCACTTGGTTGCTTTCGGAGCCATTTCTCTCATTGCCAGCTTTAGACGAAGCTGAGGGAGGAAGGACCGACATACCAAAACCTACGAAGCAAATGCAATACAAAAATTAGCATGTTCTTCCAGAGAATATTTGGAGGCTTCTAAAAATCCTAGGACAACATGCAGATTCACATGCAAAAGGTTCAGTCCTTAGATCCACAAGTGTGAATAATTGATAAGTGCATGCTTGGTGGAGTATAGTGATAAGATTGTTAATCAATACTAACATGCTGCTATTATCAAAATAAATTATAAGTAGAAAGGATTAAAGATCAATTGAAAGAATGAAGCTTATTATGTCTACAATTAATCTATAAAAGGTATGTTTTTGATTTATCTTTTTATTTTAATTATTCTAATTTACATAAGATGATTATTATGAATTTACATGGTGGAATTGGTAGCCGCCATGAATTCAGGCAAGCTGTCCAATTTTTATGGCTGCCATAGTATTATGCATTGTCCGCCCCGAAAACCGCTACATAGTTCTTCGCGTAGTCCATCCCTATAACCACCATGCCACAATCATTTTAAACCTTTTATATCGCTCAAAGCACCAGGAAAGGGACAAGCGTTCAATCCGACGAGGCCCAAGATTTGAACCTTGAACCTCCGTCCCCTTACGAGGTTTGGTTGAACCAATTTGTCTACACATCAGATCTACATAATATAATTATTGTATTTGAATATTAAATCAATTGTAATTTAAAAAAATGGTTTGTATTTTTCAGATAAGTATATATATATATATATATATATATATATAATTTATGATTAGTAATTAAATTAATTCATAAGTGAGTGATAAGAAGATAAATCCTTTTAAAACTTTAATATAATATTTTATTCAATATTTTATCACATTTGAAATACAATAGATGTACTTGGGTATGGAACATGGTTCCTCAAAAGAGCAAGGGTCATAACTACTTCAAAAACTAAATTACTCTACATATTATAACCTTAGTTCATAATCAGATTTAGGATCAAAAATAAATTAAAGGCACACAAATCAAATAAGTTATCTTAAAATAAATTAACGATAGAAATGTGCCCTGCACTTCAAAGACGAGTGATTTCACTAAAATTTAAAAATTAAGTTATCAAAGACAAGCGATTTCATTAAAATTTTAAAATTAAATTATCTTAAAAAAATTAAAATGAAAAAATTCCTAAATCTTATTACCAAAATTATTATGTGATTTTATTATAAAAAATTAATATTTAATGTTTATACTATATGGCAACCATATAATAGTATTACAACACGACAATTATGCATGTATTATTGCTTGATAAGATTGAGTCACCTCCTTGAAAGTTGAGGAATAACTTCTGTGGCCTCCTCGAAAGTTGAGGAATAATATCATTAGATTTTCACATTTTTTTCCTAAATGGATTATCTAGCCTCCTCGAAAGTTGAGGAATAATGTTATTAGATTTTCACATTTTTTTCCTAAATGGATTATCTAGGATTGAAACATACTCCACTTATATTACATGATGACATAATATTTTTCAATGAGTTTACATAGGTTTATATAAGGGGTTTCGACCCCCTCCTAAGTGGGATTTGAACCTTGGGCCTCTCAAACAAAAACCAAAGCCCTTACCACTCCAGCAAGATAAGATTGCAATGATTGCAATGATATAATTATATATATTGTTTGAAAATATTTGAACTTAAAATATTCTCCTTGAAAATTTAAGAATTTAACTAGCTAAACTAATTTTATTTGATTTTAACATTTAAATTATTAATAATATTTTATACAATGCAACGATACGGGATTTGGCTCTTCTTTGAGAGGTACAAGGTTCAAACCGCAGTGTGTGTCAAGTGTTAATCCTTTATTAATAAGTTTAACTCTCAACCTTAAAAATGATCATACCTGGAATGAAAATGCTCAACTTTGAACATGGATTGTATAGATATATTTTAAAAAACGACATAAGAAAAACAATATTTTAAAGCTTTATATATTCTCTTTTGAAATAAATTAGACATAATTAACATATACTATATTTTGTAGTATTCTATTTTATAGAGCCATGTTTATTAAAGACGATGAATAAATACAAAAAATTTGAAAAAGTCTAAAAATACCAAATAATATGTTCCCTTTATAAGGATAAGTCTATTATCCCTGTGAGTGTGGTCTACCGGTAAGGACGCCACTTGCATTATCAACGATGTGACCCGAGTTCAATCTCCATGGTGGATGTGTGTAAGAAATATTAATGATGTGAACCGGGTTCAATCTCCATGGTGGATGTGTATAAAAAATATTACTTAAAAAAATCTATTAATGAATTAAAAGAAAGTTCAACAAATTTAAGAATATTAAATATTATTGTTTTTTTAAAGGTAAGTTTACTAATAAATAATTGTAATAAGATTAAATTCAAAAGCATGAAAGTGGTTAAAAATATGTAACGTTAAATATTGGATTTGGGTTTAAATTTTTATTGAAAGTATTATATTATTTGGTATTTTTTTTTGGTAAATGGTAAAAATTTATTGAATCAACAAGCACCAAAGAATCTCATAACAATAAACCTTATAAGGATTAGAAGAAAGAAACTCCCATTATCATCGAGCACCCTCGCATAAGACATCCAACAAACAATAGCCTCAACCAGGCATATCCACAACAAGCAAATTAGCAAGATGTTGAGAATAGTCCAATGTAAGCTAATCCTATTCCTTAACATTCCAGTCTTCTTGAAACTCAGAAGCCCATTTTACAAAGCAATCAATCACACCATTCCATTCCCTGGGAATATTAACAAAAGAAATAAACTCCAGATACCGACAGATTTAAAAGATCTACCGAGCAACTATCACTAGCTGCCAATGAACATTAGAAATATTATGAGTCTTCAATAAATTAATAATAATTTGAGAGTCCGACTCACAGATTATCTTCCGCCATCCTAGAGCATAACCTTTTTCTAAAGCAAAAACAATAGGAAGGGCCTCCATATAATTATTAGTCTGCTTCCCCTTATAATAGGAAAAAACGAAAAGAACTGCACCACTGCTATCTCTTCCAACACCACCAATACCTACATGCCTAGGATTCTCTTTGGAAGAGCCATAAGTATTAATCTTAAACACCCCTCGAGGTGGAGGATGTCATCTGCCATATATATGTACTTTTTGATTAAGGCCTCTCCTCCTGACTGATACAGAAGGACGAGAATCATTCTCCACTAAACCTAGATCCTGCATCATCAGAATCTCAAACTAATCCAAAGGAAGACTGATTTGATATTTAGAAGAAATAGTTTCTTGGATCATACCAATAATCCTCTGCCAAGTCTGATAAACAATTAACTTCCTACCTTGAAAAATTCTTTGATTTATTTCAAGCCAAATTTACCATATAATACATGAGGGCCCAATACTCCATGCAACTTGAAGAAAGAAAGCCTTAGCAAGAGGTCTTCCTAAACTCCTATAGAACTCAACAAGAGAAGACGTATGAGAACAAGACCGTTTCCATACTCTCCAAAAAAGATGCCAAATTTCCCGCACAAACAAACACTGTAAGAGCAAATGACCTGCAGATTCATCAGTATTCTCACAAAGGAAATAAAATGAAGGGCCCTGAAACCATCTCTTTTGGAGATTATCCTAAGTAGGACATTTGTTTTGAGTAGCCAACCACAAATAGAAACTTCATTTGGGTCATGAAAACTTATTCCAAACCTGTTTCCACCAATGAACCTCCTCATCCCAAAAATGCTGCCTATATAAAACATGATAACTAGAAGCCATCAAGAAAACCCCTCTAGTATCCGAACCCCAAGCCAAGACATCATCATCCTCCTGTAAAGAAGAGCACTCCCTAGTAGCCAAAATACGAGCTAAATCTTCTCTATCATGAGCAGAACCACCTGCTGGCCAATCTCTAAGATATTTCCACTGAACTACCTATTTTTGCCCAACTCTTTTGGCAACTTTATAATCAATCACCCTGTACCAACCAACAGCCAAGAAACAATTACATAGCTCCTAAAGATGAGGAAACATAGATAAAATTGTAGGGAAGCCATCCCAAGATCATGCTAGAAAAGAGCCTTCGAGCCTTTGAGACAAATCCAGAACAAACCTTGCTTAACAAGAGATGCCCCCTTATTAAGGGTGTTCCAGATCAAAGAACCTTATTTGGTACTATGAGGGTCATGTAATAGTTTAGTTTAGGCCATGTATAATATTTGAGTATATGGTAAGTATGGATTTTTTTTTTGAAAAAAAATTGTAATTTTAATTTTTAAGTTAGAAAAAATTATAATGTTACGGGTATAAAGTATCCTAATTTTTTTTGCTTACATTTTATTTAGGAGTTGGTAAACTGAACTAAGAGGAGTATTGGCCTTCGTGCTATAATATGTTACAATTAGCTTACAATCATAATAACATGACTAACAAGTGAAAAGCAAGAATAACTTCCTAATCAATCACAGTATTTGAATGACTCTTGTTTGAATACAAAAACTAAGGGAGACTCAAGTTCTAAATCTAGACACAAACTCCATTTGAAGCTTGTATTTTCATAAAATAAAGGCAAGGGTCCCTTTCAAAATGTTTTTTTGCTATTAACAGAGGACTATGAGGAAACTCCAAGTCCTTTGACCACATATTCTCTCTGCCAAGTGCGTGTAGGAAGGTTCAAACCATATTTTGAAAGACCATATACTTATACATTTAGTTCCCTATTGTTTAGGTAATGAACTCAACTTAGAGGATCAATAACATGAAACATCATATCACATAGTTTGAAATTGATAAAAAACATATTAGGTGAGCAATCAATAAAGATGCTTTTGCAATTTTTTTGTTTGATGGTTCGTGGAAGCCTTAGTTTTTTTTTTTTTTTTAATTTAAAATGACAATTGTTGGCTTAGGAATCTTTAGTAAGTAAAGGTTCGAAGGTCAAAAATTATATTAATGTAACAACTCTAGATTATGGATGTTTATTAATAACCACGTTGAAGGAAAGAACATCAAACAAATAAGAGATGAGCTTCAAAAAAATACTTCAAGATTTATATTTCTCCATTTTCAAATGGATGGATGAGTTGGCTTGGAATATATAAAAGGATGGTGGATACTTGGCCAAGTTGGGATATAAGAATTTATAGCAATCAAGATTTCTTACTCACAACGATTTCCTTTGGAAAAATGTTTTGTCGCTCAAGACTCTCCCTAAGGCCTCAACATTAATAATCCAAAGTAAGATTCTTACAAGAAATATTCTACAAAGAAGAGAATATCATGGAATTTTTAAATGTGCCTTTTGTGAGGAGGATAATTTTTTTTTTAGATCATTTACTTATTTATTGTCCCTTTGTTTACACTATTTAGGACTTTTTTCAAGAACATGAGAATATAATAACATTAAAAGAGTTAATGAAATATTAGACTAGTTTTTTCAATTATTTTTAAAATTAGTTATATGGGATTGAAACATGCCCCAATATTATTACATCATCACCATGAAGTGGTATTGATATTACAACACAACTTGGATACCCATATTACATCATCACCACCAAGTGGTATTGGTATTACAACACAACTTGGATATTATCCATGTATCCCTTAGCAAAACTCAAACTTGGATCTCCTCCTTGATGTACTTCATAACATTTTTCAAAAATATCAAAACTCCACCTCTATTGTTTACAATTTTTCTTGCAATAGCCTTCACAATACCAAAACTCTACCTCTACTTCATAATACTAAAACTCCACTTCTACTAATTACATTTTTTTTGAATTGTTTTTTCTTTACAATTTATATATAATGACCCGAAAACTAGATATAACAGAATAGAAGAAAAGAAAATATATTTTTTTAAGAGGGATTCATAAACCCCTATCCTATATTTAGTTAATCTATGGTTTAAGTTTACTAAGTTTTCTCAACTTCTCTAAGAGTCACATGATATGTTCTGTAGATAAGTTATCTATCTCATCCTTCTTGATGAGCTAACTTATCACCTTCAATACAATCAAAGGTATGCCCTAAGTAAACTAAGTTTCTCTAATTTTCCTAAAGAGTTACATCACATTCAATACCCTACACAAGTCCGTCTATGTAGATATACTATGTGTTACCATAAATAAGCTTATCCATATCATCCCTCTTGACGAGCTAAACTTATAATATTTAATACACTCGAAGGTATACACCCATCACCATACCATACACAAGTTTATCTGTGCAAGTATGCTATGCGTATTGCAAGTTAAGCTATCCATCTCGTATTCACAGTGAGATATCTTAACTCCAATGTAATCCATCAGTTTACTTAGTTAAAATTCTCCCTAAGGGGTCTCAATCCCTTAGGTATTTTCTATTTTCACCCTAAGAGGTCTCAATATCTTAGGTCCATTCTATGTTCATCATAATATTGATATTCTCACAATGACACTGAGAGGGGGGGTGAATCAGTGTAGCTATTTAAATTCAAATCTACAACTCTTAAAGCTGAAGCAAAGAGAACTTAAAAGCAGATAAAGCAATTATCACAAGAGAGCACACCACAACACACAATGTAACGAGGTTCACCAATTTGGCTACTCCTCAAGAATGACTCGCTTGGACTACGGTCCAAATCCAGCCTTTGCAAAACACCAATTTTACAATCTGCTTACCAAGCACCCACCGGAAGGAGCACCAACCCCCGATTTATCCGCACCAACAGAAAGGAGCACCAACCCCTATCCAAGCACCAACTTGGATCACAGTTTTGAAAGCTATATCAATGACATACAAATGCCTTCACTTTTACAAGACCCTGACTGGTCTACAATTTATCAAAACACAGTAAACACTTACTGCTCAGCTTGTTGCTCTCTTACAACACTCTTCTAACCCTCTTTCGGTAGCACTTTCACACATTCAGCGACAACTTTATTCTCCATGCAACTGCCCTTTTATAATCAAATTGTCTAACTGTAACTCCAGTTGTAACTCCTTTTATTTCTCATGCGCCACTTGTCAGTTGTAACGCCTTCTAACCATAATCGCTTTTGTATAAATATAGGGTAGGCTTTTCATCAACCACGATGCATGTTACGAATTTACACATATACCCCTACCATGACTGTTCATCTTCTCGATCATGACTATTCGTATTCTTTTTTGTGCATGCATGCATATTCGATTCTATTTATACGACTGTTAGATTTCTCCTTCTTCGACTGTTCTTAAATTAGTTGCATGATTTTCTTTTGTAACGTCCCTCAGAATCTCTATGTAACTTCAGTTAACGGTTACATATCTTAATACGACTAGGTTCTATTTTTAGCTTGCGCCAAAATGACCTGTCACGAAATCGTGACACTTCTGCCTCTTTGTCTTCTTCTTGGCTTGTACCCACAAAAATACATGTCACGAAATCATGATAGTTTCTGCCTCCTTGTCCTTTTCTCAGCTTGCACCTACGAAAATAGAACATGTCACAAAATCATGACACTTTCGCTGCCTTGAGCTCTTCTCTGTCTCTTTCTCGTGAAAATAGAACATGTCACAAAATCGTGACACTTTCGCTTCCTTGCACTCTTCTCTGCTTGCACTAGCGAAAACATGACATGTCATGAAATCGTGACATCTTTCGCATCCATACACTCTTCTTCAAGCAAAACATGACATGTCACAAAATCGTGACATCTTCTCCTTGTAACTCTTCTCTGGCTTGCACCAGAAAACAGACATGTCACAAAATCGTGACACATTCGCTGCCTTGTGCTCTTCTCTGTCTTTCGCCCTGAAAAACACATGTCACAAAATCATGACACATTTGCTGCCTTGTGCTTTTCTCTGCATTTCACCCATGAAAACACATGTCACAAAATCGTGACACATTCGCCTCCGTACACTCTCTCTCCTCTTCGGGTCAACAAAAAACATGTCACAAAATCGTGACACTTTTTCTCCTTGCGCTTTTCTTCTTTGAAAACCCGACATGTCACGAAATCGTGACACTTTTTCTCCTTAGCGCTTCCTCTTGCAAATTGTCATGAAATCGTGACACTTTTCCTTGCCAACTCTTTCTCTCAAACATGTCATGAAATCGTGACACATTTTCATCCGTATCGCCTCTCTTGCAGATTGTCATGGAAATCGCATACGTTTTCTTTGCCTCCGCCTTCTCTCCAAACATGTCATGAAATCGTGATAGTTTTTCTTGCATGCGCTTCTTCTCCAAACATGTCACAAAATCATGATAGTTTTCCTTGCATGTGCTTCTTCTTCGAACATGTCACAAAATCATGACAGTTTTCCTTGCATGTGCTTCTTCTTCGAACATGTCACGAAATCATGATAGTTTTTCCACTTGCTTTCTTCTCTTCCAACATGTCACGAAATCGTGATAGTTTTCTTTGCTTGCACCTTCTTTCCAACATGTCACGAAATCGTGACAGTTTTCCTTGCTTTTCTCTTTCATCCAACATGTCACGAAATCATGATAGTTTTACCAGCATTTTCTCTCTCCTTCGATATGTCACGAAATCGTGACAACTTTTCTAGCTTTTTCTCTCTCCTCCGATATGTCGCGAAATCACGACAGAAAACATGTCGCGATATCGCGACAGTTTTCTTACTTGTCTTTTTCTTTGATCCTTTGAATCTGGGCCACTTCTGTCTTCTTGGAAATTTACTGTACATGCTCTGACTGACCTCTGAACTCCTGTCCACTACATCAACTGATTTATCTGTCTGTGTTGACAACAATGACAATATTGTTTTGCACCTTGCTCAACAATCTCCCCCTTTGGAATTGTTGGCAACACATGGGCAATTTCTTGTAATTCTTCTCCCCCTTTGACAATAATACCAAAGGGCTGCTGCAGACTCCCCCTGAGTCTATGCACAACATTCTCAGGCAAAAACTGTTACAGTTAGTAAAAATCAAGAATATGAGCAAAGATATAAACACATACATGAATGCTCCCCCTGAGAATGTGGTCCCGATATCTAGTCAATTTTTGGGAAACGTGACCACTCCCAACTTACTCCGAAGGTACTCAAAAACTTCCTTGGGCAATGGTTTTGTGAATATATCTACTACTTGCTCTGTAGTTGGAACAAAATCCAATTTAACCTCACCTTCTGCAACTTTATCCTTCAAAAAGTGATACCGGATTGCAATATGTTTGGTTCGAGAATGCATAACCGGATTCTTCGAGATGTTAATAGCATTCGGTGTTATCACATTTAACCGAAATTGGCTCTTTGAAGTGAATACCAAGATCTTTCAGGGTTTGTCTCATCCATAATATCTGTGTACAACACGTTGTTGCCGCAATGTATTCTCGCCTCTGCTGTGGATAGAGAGACCGATTCTTGTTTCTTGTTGTGCCATGCTACCACCCTGTCTCCAAGATAAAATGCTCCTCCACCGGTACTCTTTCTGTCATCTATACATCCCGCCCAATCTGCATCAGAATATGCAATAAGAGTGAAGTCCTTACCTTTTGGGTACCATAACCCATACTCCATAGTACCCTTGAGGTACCTAAAAATCCTCTTCACAACTCTCACATGAGTCTCTTTGGGACTAGCCCGAAATCTTGCTACCATGCATACCGCCTGTAAGATATCCGGTCTCGGTAGCTATCAAATACAGCAGACTTCCAATCATAGATCTGTACATGGTTTGATCTACATCCGGAGATTTGTCATCCTTGCTCAACTTGCAACCTGTTGTCATGGGAGTGCTAACAGGTTTACTATCCTCCATTGTGAACTTTTTCAACATTTCTTTCACATATTTAACTTGAGAGATAAAAATGCCCTTTTCATTTTGATTGACTTGCAATCCGAGGAAATAAGAAAGTTCACCAATCATAGACATCTCAAATTCTTTCTTCATTTTATTTGCTATGTCTCTACAGGACTTATCATTGCTGCTGCCAAAAATGATATCATCTACATAAACAACAAGGACAATAAGATGGCCATTCTCTATTTTGACATACAGATTGTTGTCCACCAAACCTTTCTTGAACCCCTGTTGAATCAGATAGTTATCCAACCTTGCATACCATGCTCGGGTGCCTGTTTCAAGCCATACAAAGCTTTCTTCAACTTGCAAACAAAGTTGGGATTATCACCGAGTTGGAACCCATCTGGTTGCTCAATGTAAACCTCTTCTTCCAGTTTTCCATTCAGAAATGCTGATTTCACGTCCATTTGATATACTTTGAAATTTTTATGAACTCCTAAAGCCAGAAACATTCTGATTGCCTCTAGTCTAGCTACTGGTGCAAAGGTTTCCTCAAAATCAATACCTTCAACTCGTGCATAGCCTTTACAGCACCAGTCTTGCTTTATTCCTTACAACCTGTCCATCTTCGTTCAATTTATTTCGAAAAATCCATTTAGTACCGATTATATTTTTATTTGTCGGCCTTGGTACTAACTCCCAGGTTTTGTTTTTCTCAATCTGATCTAGTTCTTCATTAATTGCCTTCATCCAACTTTCATCTGTGCTTGCTTCAACAACATTTTTGGGCTCAATGCTGGATAATAGAGAGTAGTTCCGTACTAATGCTCTTCTTGTCTGAATACCAACTGTGGGGTCCCCAATAATTTGCTCTCTGGGATGATTTTTCTGCCAGCTACCTATTTTGAACTTCTTGTTTTCTTCTACTTCTGAGTCAATACTTAAATCATCTGGATCAATTTTTTGATTCTCTTTCGTTTCCTTTTCTTCATCTCCTTCAATAACTTCTTCATAAATAGGGTAGTTTTCTTGATGAGTAATTTCTCGTTCTCTACCTTCATCAACTTTAACATCGACACTCTCCACAATTTTCTTTAGCCTCTTGTTGTAGCATGTGTAGGCTTTGCTTTTTGTCGAGTAACCAAGAAAAATACCTTCATCAGCTCTATCTTCAAACTTACCAAGATTATCTTCAGTTCGTTTGATATAACACTTGCTGCCGAACACTTTGAAGTATCTTGTTGTTGCCTTCCTGCTCGAACCACAGCTCATAAGGTGTTTTGCTTTCATGTGTCCTTAACATGCACCTGTTTTGGATGTAAACTGTAGTATGGACTGCCTCTTTCCAAAATCTGTCAGCTATTTTGTTCTCAGCCAACATTGTCCGTGCCATTTCTTGCACAGTCCTGTTCTTCCTTTCTACAATACCATTCTGTTGAGGTGTCCTTGCTGCTGAAAACTGTCTTTTGATCCCATATTTTTGATAGTACTCTACAAACTCCTCTGAGATAAACTCTCCTCCTCTATCTGATCTTAAGCATTTAATTCTTTTTCCTGTTTGATTCTCAACCTGGTGTTTGAAAGTCTTGAACATTTCAAAGGCATCTCATTTAAGCTTTAAAAATAGTACCCATGTCATCCTGGAATAGTCATCTATACACAACATAAAGTATTTGTCACCATTTATGCTTTGTGTTCTCATGGGTCCACATAAGTCAGTATGAATTAGCTCTAAAGGTTTGTTGGTGAAGTATTCCTTTGATTTAAATGTGGATCTAGTTTGCTTCCCCTTTTGGCATGAAGCACAGATGCTATTTAATGGTTTGCCAATGGTGGGTATATCTCTTACCGCCCTTTTTGAACTTATTTTTACCAGATTGTCAAAGCTAATATGACCAAGCCTCTTGTGCCACAGCCAATTTTCATCTTCCTGTCCAATCAAACATGCTCCTTCTGAAGTCTCTCGAGAGAGTATACAGGTTTCTAGAAGTCCTCGATCCAAGTAGCTATCGCCTTCCCACTGTGTGCTTTTCTCGACTTCACAGCCCTGCTTCTTAAAGATGACTTCATGACCTCTCATCACAGATTTGACTTACGCTCGGTAAGTTGTGCTTCAAACCAATCACAAACAGAACTTCTTTGGAATTGATCTTTCCATCACTTATCTTGACCGATCCTTTGCCAACTATCTTGGCTCCATCATTATTTCCAAACTTTACAGAGCCCCCTTCATATTTCTGTAATTTTTCAAATTTTTGTTTATCTCCTCGTCATGTGACTGGAGCATCCACTATCCAATATCCATGGTGCAAATTTGTTTTGTGCTTTGAATGTTGTCTGTACAATCAAGGATTCCTTTTCTTCCTTGGGTCGCTCCTTTTCTTTCCACTCTGGTTTGACTACAGTTTTGGTCACTTGTTTAGACTTTTCTTTGTCAGTAGCTCTGTGCATGTTTTTCTCGGGAATTTTCTGTTTTGCCTTAAACTGTTTGGTTGAGATCTTCTTCCCTGATTTTTATTTGCTGCATATGTGCTTCTACAGTTTCTTGCAATGTGTCCAAAGTTATGACAGTTATAGCATTCTACTGCATAATCCATCAAGGGTGAAAAGACATTTCTACTGGTGAAATTTCTTTGTCCTATATTATAAATGCAATCTGAAATCTTATGACCGTAAGCATTGCATTTAAAACAATAACCAAAAAAGGAATGATTGAACCCGGGAATTGGTCTTTGCCATTTTGTAGTAGGAGCCACAAATTTTCTTCTCCTTTGATGTGTGACTTTTATGAATCCCTCATTGTCAGAACTCTTCTCGTGCCTCGGCACCGTTGCTTTCTTTTGCCTCGATTCATTTTTCCTTGATCAACCTTGATCTTATCTTCTTTCTTTACTTGTTCTACGGTTATGGCCTTTGATCCACTTGACGATTCTCCTTCGACAAAGCCCAAGCCAAATTTGATGCCCGTAGTCCTCTCGACTATTTATAATCTTTTCAAGCTTCGTAGAACTTCCTTCAAGTTTGTGATAGCAACTCAATTTTTGATTCTTTTCTTCTACCCGCATTCTTAAGACAACAATCTCTTCTTCCAGCTTTGTTGCACTCATCTATTTTCATGGTTAATTGTACTTCGAGTTCTTCAGACATTTTCTTAAATTCTTCCTCGTCTGAACTTTCAAACTCGTTTATTATGTCATTCGCATCCTCAAGCTTTCTTGAGACCTTTTTATTCTTTTTCCTTTCTCGTACTCAACTCTTTAAGTGCAGCAACCAACTCTCCTTCCAAATATACTTCAGCCTCATCCTTAATGTTTGTGTCACCTTCCTGTTTTTCTTCTATTTTTTCTTCTTCAAATGCCATGAATAGAGCTTCACCTGTTTCTTCTTCAGAATCTTCACCTGAGCTATCTTCAGAAGAGCTGACATTCTTGGATATGAAACTTTTCTTTTTGAAGTTGCTTTTTCTAAAATTTGGTTTCTTCTTCCAGTCACTTCTTTCTTGGTGTGACCCTTCATCACTTTTGGTTTTCTCATTCATTGGACACTTAGCTGCAAAGTGACCGACCCCTCCACAATTGAAGCACTTAAACGGTAACTTTCCTCTATATTTTCCTTTTCCCTTTATAAGTTTTCGAACAAAGTTAGCTTCCGTTTCATCCGATGTCTCTTCATCCTCAGATTCTTGTTCAACTTTTATATTTTTGTGTGCTTTAAAAGCAACTTCTTTGTCTATGGGCTTAGTTTGTCCTATTCTCATTTTGTATGCAGTCAAAGAACCATGCATCTCGTCCATGCTAAAATTGTTTAGATCTTTAGCTTCTTCTATTGCAGAAACTTTAGAATTAAATCTTTTGTGAAGAGTTCTAAGTACCTTTTTCACGACGACCGCATCTTCGATTTCTTCGTCGAGTCCTTTGATTGCATTAATGATTCCATTGACTCTCAACATATAGGCCTCTATGTTCTCATCATCATTCATTTTTAATGCTTCGAACTGAGCTCGATGCGTTTGTAGCTTGGCTTCCTTGATCTTGCTGTCTCCTTCATGGATGCTCTTCAGTTTGTCCCACATGTCTTTTGCCATTTTACAGCTCATGATCCTTATCAGTTCACTGTCTACTAGCCCACACATTATGGCATTCTTTGCTTTGGAGTTATTCTCAAACTTTTTCTTCTCGAAAGTATCTGTTGGAGGAGTAGCTGGTATTGTGTATCCACTTTCTACTGACTCCCAAATGTCGTATCCCAACGCACATAGATATGTCTGCATCCTGAGTCTCCAGAATGAGTAATTAGTTCCATCGAACAAAGGAGCTTTGTTTGATGAGAATCCTTCACCACCTGCCATTGTGTTTCTTCCAAGATCACCTTAGCTGATTAAGCTTGTTCAGAACCTTGCTCCGATACCAATTGATATTCTCACAATGACACTGAGAGGGGGGTGAATCAGTGTAGCTATTTAAATTCAAATCTACAACTCTTAAAGCTGAAGCAAAGAGAACTTAAAAGCAGATAAAGCAATTATCACAAGAGAGCACACCACAACACATAATGTAACGAGGTTCACCAATTTGGCTACTCCTCAAGAATGACTGCTTGGACTACGGTCCAAATCCAGCCTTTGCAAAACACCAATTTTACAATCTGTTTACCAAAGACCCACCGGAAGGAGCACCAACCCCTGATTTATCTGCACCAACAGAAAGGAGCACCAACCCCTATCCAAGCACCAACTTGGATCACAGTTTTGAAAGCTATATCAATGACATACAAATGCCTTCACTTTTACAAGACCCTGACTGGTCTACAATTTATCAAAACACAGTAAACACTTACCGCTCAGCTTGTCGCTCTCTTACAACACTCTTCTAACCCTCTTTCGGTAGCACTTTCACACATTCAGTGACAACTTTATTCTCCATGCAACTGCCCTTTTATAATCAAATTGTCTAACAGTAACTCCAGCTTGTAACTCCTTTTATTTCTCATGCGCCACTTGCCAGCTTGTAACGCCTTCTAACTATAACTGCTTTTGTATAAATATAGGGTAGGCTTTTCATCAACCACGATGCATGTTACGAATTTACACATATACCCCTACCATGACTGTTCGTCTTCTTGGTCATGACTGTTCGTATTCTTTTTTGTGCATGCATGCATATTCGATTCTATTTATACGACTGTTAGATTTCTCCTTCTTCGACTGTTCTTAAATTAGCTGCATGATTTTCTTTTGTAACGTCCCCTGTAACTGCTATGTAACTTCAGTTAACGGTTACATATCTTAATATAGCTAGGTTCTATTTTTAGCTTGCGCCAAAATGACCTATCACAAAATCGTGACACTTTTGCCTCTTTGTCTTCTTCTTGGCTTGTACCCGCAAAAATACATGTCACGAAATCATGACAGTTTTTGCCTCCTTGTCCTTTTCTCAGCTTGCACCTAGCGAAAATAGAACATGTCACAAAATCGTGACACTTTCGCTGCCTTGAGCTCTTCTCTATCTCTTTCTCGTGAAAATAGAACATGTCATAAAATCGTGACACTTTCGCTTCCTTGCACTCTTCTCTGCTTGCACTAGCGAAAACATGACATGTCATAAAATCGTGACATCTTTCGCATCCGTACACTCTTCTTGGCTTGCACTAGCAAAAACAAGACATGTCACGAAATCGTGACATCTTTCGCATTCGTACACTCTTCTTGGCTTGCACCAGCGAAAACAAGACATGTCACAAAATCGTGACACATTCGCTGCCTTGTGCTCTTCTCTGTCTTTCGCCCATGAAAACACATGTCACAAAATCGTGACACATTCACTGCCTTGTGCCTTTCTCTGTCTTTCACCCATGAAAACACATGTCACGAAATCGTGACACATTCACCTCCGTACACTCTCTCTCCTCTTTGGGTCATGAAAACCCGACATGTCATGAAATCGTGACACTTTTTCTCCTTGGCGCTTTTCTTCCCTTCGGGTCACAAAAACCCGACATGTCACGAAATCGTGACACTTTTTCTCCTTAGCGCTTCCTCTTGCAAATTGTCATGAAATCGTGACACTTTTCCTTGCAGACTCTTTCTCTCAAACATGTCACGAAATCGTGACACATTTTCATCCATACTGCCTCTCTTGCAGATTGTCACGAAATCGTGATAGTTTTCTTTGCCTGCGCCTTCTCTCCAAACATGTCACGAAATCGTGATAATTTTTCTTGCATGCGCTTCTTCTTCAAACATGTCACAAAATCATGATAGTTTTCCCTACATGTGCTTCTTCTTCAAACATGTCATGAAATCATGATAGTTTTCCCTGTATGTGCTTCTTCTTCGAACATGTCACGAAATCATGATAGTTTTTCCACTTGCTTTCTTCTCTGCCAACATGTCACGAAATCGTGATAGTTTTCTTTGCTTGTGCCTTCTTTCCGAACATGTCACGAAATCGTGACAGTTTTCCTTGTGCTTTCTCTTTCGTCCAACATGTCATGAAATCGTGATAGTTTTACCAACATTTTCTCTCTCCTTCGATATGTCGCGAAATCGTGACAGCTTTTCCAGATTTTCTCTCTCCTTCGATATGTCATGAAATCGTGACAGAAAACATGTCGCGATATCGCGACAGTTTTCTTACTTGTCTTTTTCTTTGATCCTTTGAATCTGGGCCACTTCTGTCTTCTTGGAAATTTACTGTACATGCTCTGACTGACCTCTGAACTCCTGTCCACTGCATCAACTAATTTATCTATCTGTGTTGACAACAATGACAATACTGTTTCTGCACCTTGCTCAACAAATATCTCATTTTCTTAGGTTACTTTCTAGGTTCACCCTAAGATCTAATTTTCTTAGGTTACTTTTATGTTTAGAAAGAAGACATGAATAACTCTATCTACTTAACTAACTAAAGAGTAAAATCCATAAAGCGTAATAGAATTACTAAAAAAGAAAGCAACAATTAAATGGAGATAACCATTAAATAAAAGATAAAGCTAGATAATAATGCATAGGTACTTCATAACAATAACTGAAAGGTTCATTCCTCAATTCATTCATTCCAATCATTCCATATGTCCAAGTATGGTAAAACCTCCATACTTTAAAAGAATAGAGTAGTACATTCTTGTTTAACTAGGGATTTCTCCCTACAAGTTCAGTCTCTTTGAACATAAATATAGTATTGCAATTATAATTCAAACCAGTGTAATGGCTCCAATTGTCCTCTTTGGGTCTTCTTTGTCTTCCCATATTTCTTTGGAGAGTATTAGGGGATCAAGACAACTCATGGTTCTATGAAAGACATGCATCTAAATGCATCTACTAGTAACATGAAACCAATATATTTACTATTTATTTTTCCAAATTGCAACTATACAAATTTAAACAAGCATTCAACCATCTATTGATTAGTTGATCTTATGAAAATCACTTCATTTTTATTTTCACCTCTTCTTTTCTCAATGAGAGTCATTAAAAACCCATTATTTCACATAATTAAGGTATCACTTCTTAACTAAGCATATAATCAATTTTATTTGTTCAAAATAATCAAAGTCCCATACCTTTAATTATCCAAACAAACTATTTTTCCTTTATTCAAATAATCAAAGTCCCATTCCTTTAATTATCCAAACAAACTATTTTTCCTTTATTCAAATAATCAAAGTCCCATTCCTTTAATTATCCAAATAAACTATATATTTCATTTACTAAAGTCCCATACCTTCAATAAATCAAATATTTCCATAAACCATATATTTCATTTACTAAAGTCCCATACCTTCAATAAATCAAATATTTCCATAAACCATATATTTCATTTACTAAAGTCCCTACCTTCAATAATGTTAGAAATAGAGTCTATTCCATCATTTGGGTTATGTAAATGTATCTTCCAAGGTACATACTTAGATTACTTTAGGGGCAAGTTATCTAGTTACTTCATGCAATGTAATAAATGCACAAGTGTCAATGTGCAAGTTGTACATGTGCAAGTTGTCCCTTGCACAACTAGATAGAGTGTTGGCCAAGTATCCTATTTTACCTATATAAGGATGGCCTCATAGATAGATAGATATAGAGTCATAGATACATAGAGAGTCGGGGGACATAGTGTAGCTTAGTTATGTGTGTGACACCATCCATTGGTGATGGGTGCAATGTAGTTCAATAGCTTTATAATGGAGTGTTCATTTCCTCCATAGCTACATTGTAATCTTTTATATCATTTCTATTTATTGCATATTTTAGTCATCTAGCAGATTTACTTTCTTTCATATTATTCTGCATCTTGTGATTGCTATCTCCTAGTGCTTGCTACATCAAAAGCTAACAGTGGTATCAGAGCTATGGTAGATCTAGTCTATGTAGGTCAATAGGGAAGCCACCATTATCATTGAGCCTGAGTATTTTGACAAACTGACGCACCACTAGACCAACCACTATCAAAAGCTCTCAAGAAGAATCTAGGTGGTAGAATTAGGGAGAGTCACGAGTGAGGACTGAAAGAAATCTTAGTTCCAGGAAATACTGAGATTGCAATTGACTAGAGTCTTTCCACAGAGTTTTAAGAAAAACTCGTGAAGACCAAGACTCAACATTCAAGCCACTGGATTGACAAATCATCCAGTGAGGATCATCCAGGATATCTAGAATTTGCTAACTAGTGCCTAAAGTTTCTTTTGTTTGCAGAAAACTAATTCTCAGAGGATTGGGACTCCTCCTACGATAGAAATCTAGGAGACTCCAACTTCATTGCCTAAAGGTTTGTGTGCCCTCATAGTGCAGATATTGGTTCCTTGTGCAAGAGAAGAATACTATGGAAGAAGACTTCTTGTGAAGAGTTGTGGTGAAGTCAGGAGACTGAAGATCTCCATTGTTGAATCAAAGAACTTCACAAGTTGAAGAACAGGCCATAGAAGCCTTGACATAAAAAGGCCATAGAAGCCTTGGAGAAAAGGCCATAGGAGCCTTGAAGGAGAAGCCACAGAAGTCTTGATACCAAAAAGGCCATAGAAGCCTTGGTACTAAAAGGCCATAGAAGCCTTGATACTAAAAAGGCCATAGAAGCCTTGATACTAAAAAGCCATAGAAGCCTTGATCCTAAAGAAGAATTCGAAGAGAATATCTGATTCAGAAGTAGACTAAATATTTTAGTACTAATACTTTGTTGTAGGGAAAGAAGATTCAATGAGTTGGGAAACTTCCTACAAGAAATTTAGGAAGGGTATCTTCTTTAGAATCAATTCAACACCTAAAGCAAAATCAAAGAGATCAGGAGAAGATCTCATTGTAGAACTTCTAATCAAGGAAGGAGAAGGAGAATAAGGACTAGGTGAGTCCTGCTCAAATCTAGAAGTAACAAAATCAGAGATCCAGAAGTAGATCTCACCACCAACACTTCCAAGAGTAGAAGGTTGAAGAAAAGGTCTCAAGGAAGACCATAAGAAGTTGTAAGATCAGAGACCTTGGGAAGGTCTTATCGAGCATCCATAAAAAGGCTAGGAGAGCCTTACTGAAGATATTCTCAAAGGAGAACTCATTGGAGAAATCCACTACCAAGGAGAAGCCCCTGATAGTGAAGGACTTGGGACAATTATCGCCATCCGACAACAAGCCCAAGAGAAGAAGAATTTGGCAAGGAGTGCCAATCCAAATCCATGAAGAAGAATTTGGCAAGGAGTGCCAAATATCAGAAGAAGATCCTGCTTGAAGTCAGAAATCGACAAGAAGACTTGAAGACAGAAGAAGCTCACCAAATCTTGAAGATTTGAATATTTCCTCTCACAGCAAGAAGGCATCACTTCAGAGACAAAGACTTCTCCAAATCTATAGAAGGAGGAGAATAGAAGAGGAGAACAAGCCATCAAATCCTAGGCTCATAAAAGAAAGGTCAAGACCATCATTTGGTGAAGAAGGAGCTATTCAAGATAGTCTACAAAGAGCTGCAAGGACATACTCGTAGCAACAACTTGGTGATCCTAGACACCAAGATCTACATCCTCTACAGAAGTGATAAAAGAGCTACTACAAAAAAGGTATGCAAATTTTTGGTGCAAGTAGGTTCATTAATTCATTTACCTATCAGATTTGTTAGAAGCACCTGAATTTGGATTAAAGTTGCAAATAGAAAATTGGATTACAATCTTCAAAAGTGCAAAAAGAAAAAGTTCTTTTTAAGGTTCATTTGCACATTAATTAGGAGTTTATTAGATTTCAAAATTGCTTCTATCAACTACCTATTATCTATTTTGGAAAAATAAAAAGAAGACTAAGTCCTACAATATTAGTTGTAGTGAAATTGCAGAATAACTCTTAAAGATTCATTTTAGGTTATTCTTGATTAGTTGCAGTAAATTCTTAGTGCATTAATTTGAGAGTTGATTGGAGTGATAAGGTGTAATATTAGTGCATTAAAAGTGAAAGACTTGCACTATTATACTACTCTCAAAAGAAATTAGTTTTGTGTTCTTGAAGGGCACAAAATCTGATTTGTATCAAGTGTCTAAAGACACTATTGAAGCACAAAAATCTGCAACTCGTAGTGGCCAAAAGAAGCCACCCAAAAAGGTTAGAATCCTCCAAAACTTGGAGAAGAACACAACTAACCAAAAATAGAAATAGAAGCTTCAAATATTGAGACTTGGTGAGTCTCAAATCCAAAGCATTACAAGATTGAATGCAAGAAAAGAAAGTGCAGAAAATTGCATAAATTAAAAAGCTTCTATCTACTATTATCTAAGCTTGGATTTGTTATCAAAGTGTCCAAGAAAAAAGGGAAGGTGTCTACTCATAAAAGACAACCTCAAAACCCTTGTATTGTAGGAGAAAAATCTGCCATAAAACCAGAATTTCAGATCTGAAATAAGAGTGCAAAAGAAGGTGCATCAAAGGAGGTTTATGTACATTCTATAGTACATTTTATTGCACTACTTTAATCTGGTTTTTTACAGCCCAAAAGCAGATTTGAATGTGCCCCAAAAAGGCACAATATACACAGGAAAAAGCAGCCAAGAAAGGCCGAATGTAAGCACTCTTCTTCCCAAGCAATAGGAGCCACTCAAAGGGCTCATCTTGGATGGCCGAACCTACAGAAGACAAGGCATAGGGGAAGATCAAGCAGTGTATAAAGCAAAAGAGAAAGCATACATCAAAGCAAAGGAGCATTCTTATCAAAGCAAGCTACGGAGCATTTCTACCATAAGTGAAAGCTAAATAGTGGAGTGAAGCATCAAGGAGTCTTCATCCAAGCGCTACCATTCAGACTCCATTCAAGGGCCACCAAAGCTACTCCATATCTCCACCAAAGCTCCACCATATCTCCACCACAACTCAACCATTAGCATTGCTTGGCTGGAGATATTTTAGCATCTACATAAAACAACAAAGATCAAGGTGGAAAACGCATTGGAGAGTCTTCAAGTAAGCATTGATAAAGAGAAGGGCATGCAACTACCACTTGTCATTCTATGAGAGATCCTCTATAACACTCACAAAGAAGACGTTACATTTCTTGGTACCCATACTCCATGTAGAAGAGGAGTTACATACAACTAATAGCTTGATATACGTTACCACCAAGAAAGTCTTGTAGACATTGAAGAAGGAGCATTTCTTGGACAATGCTCAAGAGAGAATCAAAATATCTCAATCCAAAGGTGACATTTATCACAAGTAGTGGAGTGAGTTTGACACCTCCACCAACCAAGTCGAAGCTTCCATGAGCATTCAAAAACTTATATCATGACACTTGTCACTCATCCTATCACATATTAAAGATGCCTTGGACCTTGGAAAGGAAGCGCAATAGTTGAAAGTGATACGAGCAATAGTTTGGAAGCTACTCGATAGTGGATTGATGACACTTTGGTAGATCGATGGTAGATGCTCGATAGCAGTTTAGGTGTAATTCGATAGGGATCCAAAGCAAGTCAGGTGCAGTAGAAAATACTCTCGATCAACCAACATTTAAGAAGAGCATTAAAGCCACAACTTACCTTGGGGAATTCATGCTCAAGAAGGAGAGTTTACTACCATATTCATCCGACTTCATAAAGGTACAAAGCCTTAATCAAATTTCCTCATCTAATTTACTTTCATTTTAAAAAGGGAGTTATAAGGTTATAAGATAAGGTTGATATATTAATTGAAATCAATCTTTGTTTGAAAGCAAAACTTAGGGAAATTAATATAATATTTGCAAAATATAACTTAGGATAAATAAGGGATACTACTTGGAATTAATCCATTTAATGTTTGCAAATATTAATGTGTTCTAGTTTTCCAAATTTGGGAGTGATAAGGGTTACAACTTCAAACTAGTTTTTTGGAAATTAGAAACACTTGAATAAAATCCTAAGGGTTTCAAAAAGGGGTTATTAAAATATTTTATCAAAGTTGGAAATTTATATTCTTGTCTCAAAAATTTCTCAAAAGGGACAAAAGAAATCCAACATTAAAACCTCTTCAAAAATTGAAAAGTGCTTAGTTCAATAGGAGTATTAAGGAGTTAAGAAGTTGATTTTTGATCTTTACAAAACTTGTACAAAATCAACCAAAAATTGAACTATATCTTACAAAAGCACTATATCATACTCCAAAACATATCTAGGGAGACATAAGGAAGCCTACATATCCAAGGATTGATATTAGGGAGATTTAAATGGCATCAAACAAATTCTTCCTAGCAGAATCTCAACTACTCAAGGGCCCAAATTATTTCTCTTGGAAAAATAAAGTGAAAGCAATCTTAGTATATGAAAAACTTTGGGATGTTGTCAAAGGGAAAACACAGAGACCTACTACAGGTGAAACTGAAATCCTAAAGTTTGAAGAAAATGATTCAAAAGCCTTAATGATAATAACTTTTGCTATCACTGATGAGATTCAACCATATATCAGTTCAGCCAAAACATCTTCAGATGCATGGACAAGTCTAGAAAAAATATTTGAAGGGAAGAATAAGGTGACTATCCTTCATCTCCAAACTCAACTTCACTCTTTAAAGATGAATAGTGGAGAAAGCATAGAATTGTTCCTAAGGAAGGTTGCAGATATTAAAGGTAAACTATTGACCTTAGGAGAATCAGTTAAGGATGAACTTCTCACTCAAGTAACCATGAGAGCACTTCCAGACAGTTATAAACACTTGGTCACATCTTTACAGGTTCTAAGTAAAGATACTTCTTTTGATGATCTAGTCAATATACTTCAAGAATATGAAGTAGAAAATACTATGAAAGATGAATTGACTAACATTGCATTGGCATCAAAAGATAATCCATAGGGAAATATTGCATCTTCAGTAAGAGGATGGAAAACATGGTATTGTCAGATATGCAGAAAGAAAGGTCATAGTACCAACTATTGCAGATACAATCCCAAAAATTGAAAGCAAGGAAATCAGATGAATAGTGGAAATCCTTTTCAAACTTGACAATATCAAAGGAACCCTCATCAACAACAATTTTAATGACCAACCAATTATCCTCAACTGGAATATCAGAAGAGAAATCATAAGGGACACCTGGTACAGAGGATAGAAGAAATTGAAGAACTGGAAGAACCCATAGATACCTATGAGGTGAAAGCTTTATCAACAAATGCTACATATTACAGAGACACTAATCATTTGCTTGAACAAGTTACAAAGAATGCAACAGAAGATCAGGAGGAAGAAGAAGAAGATCCATATTGAAGACTAAAGTCTTCAATACCCAAATAATGTAATACAGGGGGTGTTAGAAATAGAGTCTATTCCATCATTTGGGTTATGTAAATGTATCTTCCAAGGTACATACTTAGATTACTTTAGGGGCAAGTTATCTAGTTACTTCATGCAATGTAATAAATGCACAAGTGTCAATGTGCAAGTTGTACATGTGCAAGTTGTCCCTTGCACAACTAGATAGAGTGTTGGCCAAGTATCCTATTTTACCTATATAAGGATGGCCTCATAGATAGATAGATATAGAGTCATAGATACAGATAGAGTTGGGGGACATAGTGTAGCTTAGTTCTGTGTGTGACACCATCCATTGGTGATGGGTGCAATGTAGTTCAGTAGCTTTATAATGGAGTGTTCATTTCCTCCATAGCTACATTGTAATATTTTATATCATTTCTATTTATTGCATATTTCAGTCATCTAGTAGATTTACTTTCTTTCATATTATTCTGCATCTTGTGATTGCTATCTCCCAATGCTTGCTACATCAAAAGCTAACAAATAAATCAAATATTTTCATTAACCATATATTTCATTTACTAAAGTCCCATACCTTCAATAAATAAAAAATTTTCAAGGATATAATATTTAAATATCATATACATTTCATTTTATTAAATTATAATATGAAAAAACATTCTCTAAAATAAAATCATGGAGTGTTGTGTTCAATTTATTACCTCATGCTATTATTTAAACCAAAGCACAAATGTTATCTTTCAAAGAAACAACCCACGATTCACCGAGTTGAGGGAGGAACAATATGTTCGATGACAAATGAACACACATGATACACAAACACAACGAAAACTCTCGGGTGGCCAGAGGGGCACAACCAATACTGTAGGTAACAACAAGCGACGTAACCCATCTCAAACATATTCTGCGTTGGCATCGTTAGACATTTTACAAACAAACAAAACATCCAAGAAGCTAGAGGATGACAACAACAAGGTAAGGGAGAGAGTGTGCAGTTGTTAACAAACCATCAAAATAGCTAGAGGATGGCCAAAAAGTTGACAACCCTATTGGTAGGGGTAGCTTGCATACAATTGTAGGGTTAGGCGTATACATGGGCGACCCTTGCTTAGATCACAATGACGTCTCGATAGTGAGACTACTAAACAAAAACATGATGCTAACAGGCTCTCAGTACAATAGGGAACTCAGAAGGGTGAATTTACAACAAGGTCATCATAAAGAGGAAATCTAAGCCCATAGTTCAACAAGCAACCAACAAAAGATATTCATAAGGTAAAAGATAAACCATATTTTTTTACCAATAAAATCTAGTAAATCAGAACCGAAATAAACCAGTGATAACAATGGGTTTAAACAATTTCAACTAATATTTTAAGGTAGAAAATATTTTCTTAACCCAACCTATGATTAGCGACAACCACTTCCCTCCAAACTGATCTATGACTCTTCCCTAGCGATTCGAGTGCTAGCTTCATTTTCCCCCAGTGTTTTCTCTATCCAACTAAATGCTCTCCTCCTTCCTTCTCCCCGTACCCCTTAACATCCCCCAGAAGTCCTATCCTTCCATAGCTCATGTCTTGTCTCATCAACCACTTTGCCCATCCACCATTACTCCCCTCTCCTTCCAATGATGGTTGGTAGGATATTTTGTTTATTTAAATCCTTTTTCCCTTACTCCCAAATTTACCATAAAGAAGCTCTCTTCTTCCTGACGGTAGCAAGAAGCTTCCTCTCTCTTGAATGTATGAACTCATAACATTCTCCAATAAACAATTATAAATTCCTTTCATTATTTATTGAGACCTTGCCTTAACTTTAAATAATATTTCTTTATTATTTAAAATATCTTTTCATAAATATATATGAAGAGTAAAAAATGCAACACCAAAAAATGCTAAATAAATTGGACACAAAGAATTAAATTTGCACAATTAATTGATCTTATATTAATGGGGGGGAGCTTAGAAACTTCATTGATACAACAAAGATCTTTGTAATCCATTTTTATACAAATTTACAAGGATTAGGGTTCTCCAAAATTCTAATGAACAACGCTGGTGGTGTCTTCAGGCGTGTTCTTGCTCCCAACATAATTGAGTGGGCTTCTTGATATCTGATGTTGGGCCACTCTATCTTAAATAGCTATTCAATACTGATGTAGCACCTTCATATCTACACACAATAACACAACAAACATATTAGTAATACCTATGAGAGCTCCACAATGTGATGCCCTCTATAAGCAATGGTAAAATCCTAACTATCTATTGCAAATGAAGTGAATAGAAACAAAAGTGTATGAATAAAATAATAAATAGTAGATTTACCTTATTTGCTTGCTATCATCTGACATGTGAGATTTTTTTATAGTTGATAGGCACGGTGATACCCTAGCATCGCTCAAAGGCTATGGGGACTTCAGAATACTTATGTAAAATACCTGCAAGTGCTTGATGGCTACAAAAAATACCTGTGGACACTTGGGACTAGTAGGGAGGTTCCCAAAATGTGCTTTGTGGTGGAAGGGAAGTGCCCAAAGGCGCTCAATGATGATAGAAAGTGCTTGGAGGTAATCGATGGCTGAGGAAATAGTCTACAGAAGCATATCTGGTGATGGGAAATGAATGGCGATGGCTATGGGGGTTACGATGAGCGAGGATGGAAGAAGAATGGCTCAGAAAACCTAAGGAAGTCAAGGATTCAATCACTTGAAAATTAAAGCACCTAGAAAACTCAAGAAACTCAGGGGTTCAAGCATTGAGCCATCAAAATGACTCCTATTTATAATCCAACATAGGGCATGCTAGGGTTTCAATGATACCAATCATGTGGTTGAGATAAAAGCACATCACAGGGTGGATATTAATTTTAGGGTGTGGCATGGATTGATGTGGATGGACGGATAGATTTAAATGAAATCAGATGGTTGGTATTAATTCACTTATATAAATATATTTATTAAATATATAAAATATTATTATTTAAATATACATCTAATAAATATATATGAATAATGGGTGGAAATGGCGAGAAAGCTAGTATGTATGATAAATGGCTAGGTTTTGGTGGTGGAAATTATGGGAAAGTTAGTATGGATGATAAATGGCTAGGTTTTGGTGTCTATAGATGCCCCTTTTTGTACTGCATTGCATTTAATACTATGTAGTGCAAAAACATGAGACACCTATTTGGGTGAGGTGCAGAAGCAACTTTATTGTGGGACACAATGCATGAGCTTGAAGATAAAATAAATAAAATAATTTGAGTTTTGCGTAGCTTACCCCTCAATTGGTGTATGAGTTTGCAAATGAATCTCATGAGCCAATTGAAAAATATATGCAAATGAATTATGGATGATGTGATACTATTTTTTCCCTAACGATGGGAAGGAGGGTGGTGAAAATGTGATATGATGCATCTGCTTTTGCCCCAATAGATGAAGGAATTGTTAAAAATGTGTGTCTATTTTTGCCCCAACATATGAAGGGATTTGTGAACCATGTGATGAGATATGCATATTTTTTTGCTCTAATAGATAAAGGGATTTTGCAAAGTGCGGATGCCATGATCATATAAGATGTATCCCATTGTGAATAAGTCAAAATCAAATGTGGTTACCCCAAATTTGGGGTGATTCGATGTTGTTGAATAATATGCCTTTCGATGTCATTGAAATGCAAGTATGCAAATGCAAAAAGAAAATAAAAATAGGCTATCCTCGGGGCCACTCATGATTGCAAAAATTCCTACATGGAATCCCTAAATGGTTTCTCAATCACTTTACCTAGCCTACATACTTGGAGACTGGTGTAAGAGGAGATGATGAAAATTTATGATTTTGTTCGTGTTTCAAGCCCCATGAACAAGGACATCAATGATAGCTTTTGAGCAAATTGGTCTTGGCATAGTTTCACTTTAAAAATGAGGTACCAAAATTATTTTTTTTTCAAACAAGGAGATAGTGGATGATGAAAATGGCCAAGTTTACTTATTGTGATTTATTCATCTTACCGAATTGCATGGACATAAATCACAGCAATCACCAAGGAGATAGAATAGACCACTAGATACGAGGTTCACTTGAATTTGTATATGAACTTGGAAAATATTGAATGTAAATGCAATTGTTGATGGATTTTACGGTGACATAAATATGTGATGATGATAAATTTATTTATGGATGCAATTTGGAGTGATTTTGTGGAGGTAAGCTACCTTTTTGAATATATGGAATCAAGTGACTGAGTCTGTTTTTGCCCCAATAGATGAAAGAGATTTTTGACATGGGAAATTGCAATGCAATGATTGTGTCTGTTCTTTGCCCCAACAAATGAAGGATTTTTTATAATGAAAAATAAAATTATTGCATATGTTATTTACCCCAATAGATGAAAGGTTTTTGATAATGAAAAATAAAATGATTTCATCTATTTTTTTCCCCAATAGTGAAGGGTTTTATGAAATGGGAAAAATGTGATGAATGTGTCTATTATTTTCCCCAATAGATGAAGGATTTTTTATGATGTAAGTGTCCTTATGGTGATTTACCCATCCTACTATATTGCATGGATAACTAGTCACTGCAACCACCAAGTGATTAGGATAAATCACTAAATACAAGGTTCACTTGTACTTGTGTTTGTTCTTTTCCCCAACATATGAAGGGTTTTTTATAATGAAAAATGAAATGATTGTGTTTGTTCTTTGTCTTAACAGATGAAGGATTTTGGATAATAAAAAATTAAATTATTACATCTGTTCTTTTCCCCAATAGATGAAGGGATTTTTGATAATAAAAAATGAAATGATTGCATATGTTATTTGCCTAAACATATGAAGGGTTTTTGAAAATGAAAAATGAAATGATTGCATCTCTTATTTACCCCAACAGATGAAGAGTTTTTTATAATGAAAAATGAAATGATTGCATCTATTCTTTGACCTAACAGATGAAGGGTTTTTGATAATGAAAAATGAAATGATTGCATCTGTTCTTTACCTTAACAAATGAAGAGTTTTTGATAATAAAAAATTAAATGATTGCATCTCTTCTTTGCCCCAACAGATGAAGGGTTTTTGATAATGAAAAATGAAATGATTACGTCTATTCTTTGTCCCAATAGATAAAGGGTTTTTGAAAATGAAATGATTGTGTTTGTTCTTTACCCCAACAGATGAAGGATTTTTGATAATGAAAAATGAAATGATTGCGTCTGTTATTTGCCCCAATAGATGAAGGGTTTTTGATAATGAAAAATAAAATGATTGCCTCTATTCTTTGCCCCAAAAAATGAAGGATTTTTTATAATGAAAAATGAAATGATTGCATCTGTTATTTACCCCAACAGATGAAGGGTTTTTGATAATGAAAAATGAAATGATTGCATCTATTCTTTGCCCCAAAAAATGAAGGGTTTTTATGAAAATGCAAGTGTCCTTATGGTGATCTACCCATCCTACCAGATTGCATGGATAACCAGTCGCTGCAACCGCCAGGTTAAATAGGATAAACCACTAAATACAAGGTTCACTTGTAAAGTGCCAAGGAATTTGATGATGTTGAATGCAATGGTTGTGTCTGTTCTTTTCCCCAAAATATGAAGGATTTTTTGACATGGGAAAATACAATGATTGTGACAAATGCAATGAAATTCCATATTTTTAGTCGACAAACAAGGATAAGAAATTCTATGTTTTTAGCCGACGAAAAAGGTTAAGCAAAATTCATGTTTTTAGCTGAAGGATAAGGCTAAGTAAATTCTAAAAGGGGTTTCATGTTTTTAGGCGATGAAAAAGGCTAAGCAAATTCTGTGTTCTTAGCCGATAGATAAGGCTAAGAAAATTCCGTGTTTTTAGCCAACAGATAAGGTTAGGAAAATTTCATGTTTTTAGCTGATAGATAAGGCTAGGAAATTCTGTATTTTTCAGCCAATAGATAAGGCTAAACAAATTTTGTGTTTTTAGCCGACGGATAAGGCTAGGAAATTTTGTGTTTTTAGCTGATGGATAAGGCTAAGCAATTGAGTGGATGTGAATATGTAATTGATGCATTTTATTTTTGCCCCAATAGAAAAGGGATTTTTGCAAATGTGGATGGTGTGAATGCAAGGCAAAGGGTGCAACCTTTTACAAAAGGACTTACCCTTTTGAACCTAGAAATTGATGTGAATGATGTGAATGCAAGGTAAAGGGCGCAACCTTTGAAAAAATGATGCAACCTTTTGAACCTAGCAATTGATGTGTTGATTATGCGATGTGTATGCATGATTGAATTGTTTGTTGAATTGGTTAGGGAAGGTGTGATACCTTGAGCACCCCCAAGTTGTGATGTTTGCTTGATTGGAGGGAAGGTGTGATACCTTGAACACGCTCAAGTTGTTATGTTTTCTTGATTGGGAGGAAGGTGTGATATCTTAAACACCCCCAAGTTGTATGCTTGTTTGATTGATTGGTTAGGGAAGGTGTGATACCTTGAGCACCCCCAAGTTGTGATGTTTGCTTGATTGGGGGGAAGGTGTGATACCTTGAACACCCCCAAGTTGTATGCTTGTTTGCTTGATTGGGTGGAAGGTGTGATACCTTGAGCACTCCCAAGTTGTGATGTTTACTTGATTGGGGGGAAGGTGTGATACCTTGAACACCCCAAAGTTGTATGCTTGTTTGCTTGATTGGGGGGAAGGTGTGATACCGTGAACACCCCCAAGTTGTGATGTTGTTTGAACTTTCTAGCAATATTTGCATATGCGAATTATATATATATCTATATATATATACATACATGGATTTTAATTTTATGTTATGCTTTTGTGTGAGTGCTTTTGTGGAATGCAAGTGTATATGGATGATTAATGCAAGTGGAAATGTGTATGGATGCAAATTTTCTAATGATCATTCATAGTTTCGATTTTGCTTGGCCATGTTTAGCATTGTTGTTTAATCAGGGGTACCAAACTTAGTGGTATGTGGGCTAAATGACTCATGAAGTGACATGGATGTTGACATGGAAGAATTTATGGATGTTGATATGGAAAACTAACTATTTTGCAAAGACTCAAACATACTAGTGGCATCAAAAAAACTTACTAAAATTGCCTAATCCTTCTAGGACCAAATGTGTGCAGTGAATTCATTTACCGAATCAAGAGCATGGTAATGACTCGAGGTAATCAAGAACCAATGTGTGTGCAAGTGAGTTCATGAACTCATATTGAGTAAATTGGGTAAACATGTTATGGATGAGACCAAAAACCTAGCTTGTCCTTATGTGCAATTAGAGATCTCTTTGAAAGATACGTGTTGCCACACATGAGCGTACTCCACTACCAATCAAGCGTATATAGCTCGGATGGAGGCTAACTCCATAGTCCACAATTTGTGTTTTTGATCTCTTAAATTTTGGGGATGACTACCTAACCGTTTGACTGGAAATGTAGTATGATCCTTACAACCCAATGATCAGTGGTGTGTGATGTAAAATATTTAGAGTTTTGGGGAATCATATTCTCAACCTAAGTGTGATGAGAATTGTACCCTATCCTTACTACTCTGTCTTTTGAATTTGGAAGCAACTGTGATAGTGGTGAAAACCACTGTTCTCATCAACGTTTTTCTTAGCGGTGAATATTCACAAAATGGGCGAATATTAGCATTTTTGAAAATGCCAATTTGCAATTTTGGGGGACCCTAGGCGCCAACCATTTCGCCCAAAATTTTTGGGTCAATTTTTTTTTGAAGTGTTGATTCGCCATGCATTGATAATAGTATTAGGTATTTTTTTTAAAATCGTCGACACTCCCACCTAAGTTGTGGAGCATTTTCACCATTTTTTTTTAATTTTTAAATTATCCCACCAAATTCGCTAACTATACCACTATATATAAGTAACAAGCCACAGATTCGATCTGAACTGAAACATTCGATCTGTTGCAGATTCCATTATGTAGAAACCAATTGATTCGAATCAAAACTATACTTGAACTTCAGAGTTCTATACACTGATCGACACGACCTAGTTATCCACTCGGCATGACGATCGGATGTTATATCCACCCGGATCGATAGTCAGTCTACTTGTTCCACCCGAAAAGCTAGTTCCAACCGGGCCATCTACCAAACTACATATTCCACCCGAATAGTTAGCCGATGAGCTTATTTCACCCGAACCTGTTGCCAAACTTCCTGTTAATCATAGTTCGATGACCGATATATAATTTTTTCCCGAATCGAATATCGATATTTTAGTTTGACCCAGACCACAAACCAGATTGACCATTCGCCTGGATCGACCGCCCGTTTCCTACACGAACCGCCCAGTGGGTCTCTTCTTCGATGGACCTTTTCCTACATCAGGTACTCGTTTCTCTTTAGAAATTTGAATCTGTTATCCTGTGTTTTTTGGTTTTACTGAGAATAATAGTTGTAGCACTTGTAATAATAAGATCTATTTTTTTATCATCTAATTTCTGGTTTTTCTTTAGTTGTGTTTTTATCATTTACTGAAAATAAATCAATTCTATGTTCTCAAATTTTCCTCCTATTTTCTATCTATATTAAAAATATTTGATTCTCTATTTCCATTAAGATCCCATTTTATGTTACAAGATTTTTAAATAGGTAAATACTATGGTTCTCTATGGACAAAGTGATGCTCTGCTTCTTGTCCACTTTGTACTAGAATTTTATATTTTTCAACATTTTGTATCTCTGATTAAATTGTATTTCAAATTTATATTGATTGGTTTTTTGCTCTTATTAGTTACAAGTACTATCTCCAAAAAATAGAGTATTTGAATACCCTAAAAAAATCACAATAAAGAATGATTGGAAATAGGTATTTATTTTCTTCCAACCATCTATACGTTTATTCTAATTACAATATTATCTTAAGGCTTCACAAAAGTAAGATGTCTTCAACATTTTATTACTTTTCTAAATTGAAAAATATTTTCTTTACAAGTAAAATTTCACCTACTGGTGATGCAAAGAAGGAGGCAAAATATGAAAAGAGTATCCTAAATTATTTTAGCCATACGTTGAAATCTAGCTAGCCATCGACATCTGTGCAAATTCAAGGTAAAAATGATTTTTGACTACTTAACAGTTAGGTGTATTTGTTAGTTTAAATAATGCTTTCTTTCTCAAATGGTTAGGGTACCTCTAGCCATATTGCATGGTGATATAAACCATATTTCTGTTTGTTAGTTTATTTTGTTAAATTAAAAAATAATTAAGAATAGTATTGTATGCTACTATGCAAAATACCATGTGGACCCTTATATGCATTTGCTTGAAGATATTCATCACCAAGATATGAATTCTAATGAAAATTCTCTCCAGAAAACAGAGTATTTGAATACCCTAAAAAAATCACAATAAAGAATGACTGGAAATAGGTATTTATTTTCTTCCAACCATCTATACGTTTATTCTAATTACAATATTATCTTAAGGCTTCATAGAAGTAAGATGTCTTCAACATTTTATTACTTTTCTAAATTGAAAAATATTTTCTTTACAAGTAAAATGTCACCTAATGGCGATGCAAAGAAGGGGGCCAAATCTGAAAAGAGTATCCTGAATTATTTTAGCCATATGTTGAAATCGAGTGAGCCATCGACATTTGTGCAAATTCAAGGTACAAATGATTTTTGACTACTTAACAGTTAGGTGTATTTGTTAGTTTAAATAATGTTTTCTTCCTCAAATGGTTAGGGTGCCTCTAGCCATATTGCATGATGATATAAACCATATTTCTGTTTGTTAGTTTATTTTGTTAAATTAAAAAATAATTAAGAATAGTATTGTATGCTACTATGCAGAATACCATGTGGACCCTGATATGCCTCCGCTTGAAGATATTCATCACCAAGAGATGACTTCTAATGAAAATTCTCTTAACAATGACATCCAACAAGCACTTGAAGATAATCCTCAAAATAACATAGTTGAAAATGAAAGCGATAAATCAAATACATTACAAACTTCTTTTGAATCTACAAGCGAGAAAAATAAAAAGCGGAAGGCATCTAACTGGGCTATTGGAAGGGCATTTAAGAATGAATGGGCAAAAAAATTTCCATGGATAGAGCCTATCCTAACTAATGACAACCAAGTCGATGATAAAGTATGTAGATGCAAAATTTGTAGTTGGAAACTGGGCAAGGAGCATAGGTTGCAAAATAAGATAGATACAATAGAAAAACATGTTGGCAAAGTTTATGTAAAATTTAAAGGAAGTGATGGTGAAATTATTAAAACAGTTAGGTGGAAGGATGCATCAGAATGTATGCATGTCAGATATGCAATAGAATATGACAATCACTTAAAGGAACAACAATATCTTGTTGAGAAAGGTGCAACAATTGAAGCCCATTTTCAAAAAATGAAAAAGATCACCTTAGGGGTAAAATATTTATAGTTTGTTGTTGTACTTAGTATTCTCAAGAAGGGTAGACCCATGTCCAATTTTATTGATTATAAGCACCTATTTCAGCTGGCTGGTTTGCAAAAAAATTTGAGTTGCCATTGGTCTGATCGAAGTGGTTGGGAAATGGTAAAATGTCTATCATTAGTAGAGAAGGAGGACCTGAGGGAGAGAGTAAAACTTTCTAGATTCATTTCACTATCTATTGATGAGGTGATGGCTGTGGACAACACATCCTGGATTTGTATGCATGTGTATACTTTTCAAAACAATGTCAGGCAGCCTAGTTTGCTAGGATTACATAAGATGGTTGAAAATTCAAATGCAGAAAATATTTATAATGTTGTTGTGACTAGTTTAAAAGATATTGCGGGAATGAATGACATAGACATAGCCTCAAAGTTAATATGTGTTGGAGCTGATGGAGCTGCTATAATGCAAGGGCATAGGAGTGGTCTCTGTGTTCGACTGCAAACCACAATTGCACCATATATGATACCCATTCATTGCATGGCTCATAGAGTGAATCTTGCATATAAAATCGTGAGCACTTTTGAAAATGTTGCGAGAGTGGAAGACCTCATTCATGAAATACATTCTTATTTTTCTTGCAGTCCAAAAAGGTTTTCAGAGTTTCAACAGTTTGCACTAGGAGTTATAGAAGGAAAAAAATGTTAAAATATGTAGATACAAGGTGGATTTCATTGTATCAACCTACACACAAGTTTTTACAGAATATCAATCATTAATAGGGTTTATGTATGCAAGTAGTCGAGGAGTTGATAAGGCAAAATATTTATTGTTTTGTTTGACTAACTTTGAAACCCTGCTGACGTTATGTGGTATTCTTCCAATGTTACAAGAAATGAGTAGATTGATAAAATTTGCACAAGAGAGATCCATCTATATCATTGATTTCATAAGGATGAGAAAATAAATATGTGTTGTTATTGAAAATTTATGTGTTCAAAGCAGATTTTAAAGATCCCTTGTTTCATAGTTGGAATACATTGACAAACGTGAACGATCCAGAAAGCTATTTGAAGTTTGACATCAATGATCATATTTGTATTAACAATCATGGAAAGTTGATACCTCTTTATTGTTTTGAAAGGCAATCAAGTATAGGTGTGGACGGTGTTGAACAAGTTCCTGTAACACACAATAGATTTCATGTTGTATTACAGAAAACTAGAACAAATTTGTCCAATATAGCAAAATCTTTGACAAGTGAGATAAGAGATCGATTTCAGAGAGATGAGTTGCTTGAGGCCATGGGTGTGGTTAACCCCATGTTTTGGGGTTCTAATAGTGACTTCAATTCTACAAATGAGTTGTTTGTTAAATATATGATGATACTTATTCAGCATTTCAGTAAAATTGTGGAAATGAATGGTGTTACAATCAATGGTATACTCAACAAAAATATTTTGAAAGAATAGTCAACACATTTTGGAAGAACAATGCTTGGGCAAACATCACTTTTGAGTAACATCCATGAGACTGGTTCCATTGCACGTTTGTGGCAAAAATTGTATCCAAGTACTATCCTACAAGATACTATAAGTGAATACTTCTATTTATATGAATTATGTCAAACAATGATTTTGGGATCAGTGGAAGACGAGAGGGTTTTCAGTGCACTATCTTTTGTGAAATCTAAGCTTCGCAATAGGCTAGACAAAAATTTAGAAAATTGTTTGAGAATTTATGTATCATCCTATCAGTTGGAAAATTTTCCCTATGATAGAGCAATTGCATTGTGGAATTCCCTTGCAGATAGAAGGAGTGTGTTGAATATGATCGATATGGAAGATAATGATGCTTTCAGTGATCAGAATGTGGAGACACAAATATCCACTATGCTTCATAGTGATGCTGAACAAGCAGAAAAATATTTGTTCAAGCTACCTGATTTGTGATTTTTTAGTATTACAATTTTTCAAGTATTTCACAATTTGAATTCATTTGACATCAGATTTCACAATAGAGATTCTGGACAAGCTGAGCATTGTTTGTTTCAGCTACTTAATTTGTGATTTATCCAGTATTGTGATTTTTCCAGTATTTCACAATATATTGGAATTGATTTGATATCAGATTTCACAAAATTTGATTATTAAGAAGTTTTCATGTTCTACTCTTTGTTGTTTTTGAAATAGGTTTAATTGCCTTTATATCATAGTATTTGTTTGTTTCCATGACCTGAATTGTAATTTTTTACAAGTATTTACAACATTGATTAATATGAATTTGTTAGTTATCATTTTCATCTATAAATTTTTTACAAGTATTTACAACATTGATCAATATGAATTTGTTAGTTATCATTTTCATTTTCAATATGAATTTGTGTTTATTTGTTATCACAAGATTGTTTCATCTATCTTAATTGTAACTATGATTTATAACACAACATTGTCATTCAAATTATATGTTTTATGATTTATAACATAACATTGTCTTTCATAACTGATTATAAATGTATGAGTATTGTTGTTTTTGAAATGATTTCAACTGCATTCATATTGATTTTAACTGCATTCATATTGATATTGAGATTATAAATAGTTAAAATCATTTCAAAAACAAGAAGAGCATTCATATTGACACAAGAAGAGCATTCATATAGATTTTAACTGCATTCATATTGATTTCAACTGCATTCATATTGATATTGAGATTATAAACAATTAAAATCATTTAAAAAATAAGAAGAGCATTCATATTGACACAAGAAGAGCATTCATATTGACACAAGAAGAGCATTCATATTTATCATTTTGGACAAGAAGAGCATTCATATTGATTTTAACTGCATTCATATTGATATTGAGATTATAAACAATTAAAATCATTTCAAAAACAAGAAGAGCATTCATATTTATCATTTTGGAAAATAAGAGCATTCATATTGATTTTAACTGCATTCACATTCATATTGAGATTATAAACAGTTAAAATCATTTCAAAAACAACAATATTCATATTCATATTCATATTGCCATAGATGAAAAATGCATCAAAATATTATAAATAGGAAGAACAACAAAATTAAAGAGGATACAAAATTTATAAATTATCTTTTTCATATATAGATTTAAAATATATTATAATGTCTTTAACTATTCTGAAAAACAACACAATTTTCATGCAACATGGAAATTTTTCAAACTACTTTTGACATTCCGGATTCTCTATCGATGATTTTCCTGGACTTGAGGTTTCTCCTGTACCTGCCTGTTCTATTAATTTTTCTACATCTTCTACACCAGGTGTTGACAGTGCTCTAGATCTGACTAAACTTTCTTGTCCTTTCTTAAAATTTTCCAATAACCCAACTTCTTCTTTGGCGGGATCTTGAAGCACTTTCAAACCAAGATTTTTCTCCAGTCCTTCCCTTATCAGGAGATCTAGATCCACTTTAAGTTTCTCCCACAAATATTTTTTGAGAATGTTATTATCTCTTACTTTCTGTTGGGTTGTTCTCTTCATAATAATGGTCGTTTCCAAAAATTTCTTTGCAGCCTCTATGTTGACTTGCATGCTCTGAACCTGTAATTTCAAATTTTCAAGATTTGACTGCAAAAGAAAAAAATATAAGTTAGTAGAGTTATATGACATAATTTAAGCAACTTCAATAGGTTTATGACATAAGTTAGTAGATTTAGAAAAAGAAAAATATGCATCTAAATTCTCACCTCGGCCACATCTCTTGCAGCTAAAGCAACTTCAATAGTTTTCTTGTTGAAAGCCCATTGGTTATAGTATGCTTGGGCTTCAACATTGATGTTCTCAATTCTATTCAACATGATTTTTAAAACTTCATCATCGGATGAAGTCCTACACATCACTAATCCTGAACTGCTTGTTGTAGAAGACCACTAAGCTTCTCTGGTTCATTCTCATAACGAGAAAAAGAGTCTCCCTTCTATTAAAGTTTTTATAATGGGTATTTATTTGCTTAATAAGCACTTTAGCCCAAATTTCCCATTATTTCATAAATTGTAAATCTTTAAGCACCCTCTCTTGGAGGGTTGCTTCAATACCATCACTCATAGAAGACTGAATATCAAATTTAACTTTGTCATCCTCAGATTGAGGATGACAGTGGGCTTCCATTGTAGGAGCGGATACTATTTGCTCAGCTGTTGTGGGTGCTTGTTCTTCTGCCTCTGCATGTGGATCTTCAAGCACATCTGTCGCCTGAAAGCCCTCAATATTTCCTTGCAAAAAAAATTCATCATCAAGCAGAATATTATCTAATCCAACATTTGCGGTTGACACCTCTGGTACTTGACTTGTGTTAAATGAAAAAGTGGGGAAAACACCCTATGATCTTGGCTGCATAAGTATTTTACCCCTTCCATGGGCCATATTGATTTGCCCTCTCATTTGTTGCACCTATGGTTGTTGTGGTGCTGGCGGTGGCCTCATGACTTGCTGCTCCTGGCTTCTCACGATTTGATCTTGAGAGCCACCTGACATTCAAATACGAAATTGCCAAAATTATTTTCATAAAATAAAAATAATAATAATTTCAAGAAAAGAGAATGATTTACCTGACGACGATTGGATCTCATGTACAATGTTGCGGTCGGGGGTTGTGCGCAATTCTGAAAACATGAAATTTTTAATAAAACTTATTATAATTTTATGTAACACACTAAGTAATATACTGATAAAATATTGAAAGTGAAACTTACGTGTAGGACGGTTGATCTGACTAGATTCAGGTTGAGGTCGATGAGAAGGAGGAGTAACCTATCGTGTACGTTTTGTTGGCCTCGACAATGGTGATGATTCTGATTCATTATATTTAGAATCACCACATACCTCATGCATGTGACCCCTTACACCAACATCCTATTTTTTAGTTTTGGTCACTGCCTTTCTCTGCAATCATGTGCAAAAAAATTAAAACTAAAAATAGAGCTAAAATATATTAAAAAATGGATGTGAAACATGGACTTACCCTCAATTCCTCTGAACTCATACCCAAGTTCAGCAGTGTGGGATGCAATGTTGTTGGTACTTCAGTTTTTTTAAATCATAAAAACTTTCATAAAAAAGAACTAAAATAAAGTTAACGGTCGCCACCATTTTGACTTCTTCTGTCCCGACGTCGTGCAACTCTGTTCTGATGCATTCTAAAATGTACGTGCACCAGTCGAACTACGCGCCTTGAACAGTGTGAATGATATAGGTCAATGCCCATAATGGAAGTTTTGTTCTTCCAAGAAAAAATAGTCTTGCTTGGAAGAACTCAATAATGGCCTTCAGATTTTTATTTTCAATGCAACTGTTTGTTAAGCCTCTCTTAGACTTAGCCACGGAAGTTGCATAAAAAAAAATTAGATGAAAAAATAAAATGTTAAATTTTGAACAATAATAGAAATAATTGATGGGAATTATACCTTCAACCACTTTCCAGGAAAGATCGTATTCATCCTCCAAGTATTTTTTGTCACGCTTACCCATAGAGAACCTCGGAGACACGACAAGGAAACTCTTGTGTGGAAGTTCTGTTAACCTCTGTATGTTCGAAGGTGTGATGGTGAATGACACTTGTTTATTCCAAAATATGACATTCACTATTGCACGGTCATGGTCGTAACCATCAATGATACTCTGCAAAAGGTGCTTGTTGGTCTTGAGCTGCGACATTGTTAGCAAGTGTTGCAAACCTGATGCAGAGAGCCATGTATTGTCATAACCAGGGGTGGTTGACAAATCTATCATGGCGGTGCAAGTAGCATTCTTGAAAACCAAATTTCCAATGGCATTTTGAGTAGAGGTGGTAGGATTGGCCATTGTTCGATAAAGTAAAAGGAGAAACTGGATTGCAAAGAGTGTGGGGTGACGGTGTATCGAAAGGAGTTCGAGAGCAATCGCATAAATGTAACCAAAAAAATGACTTCCCGATGTCTATTTATAGATAGAAATGATAGGATTTGGACATGTGGTAGAATGTCATTCGGCATGCACTGAGGCTGACCGATAGACTGACACATGGTAGAGTAAACATTGGTCCAGTGATGGATCTTTTCCACCCGATCGGTATGTCAGACTTTGTTTTCACCTAGTCCATTTGTCGGACCTCGAAAATCACCCGATCCATTAGTAGGACTATGGTTTCCATCCGGGTCATTACCGGTCTATGATTTACATCCGATTTGCTATTCGAACCTCTATTTTCACCTGGCTCGTTAGCCGGTCCTTGAATTCCACCCCATTGGCTGGTCATGGATTTCCATCTGGGCCGTTACCCGTCCTCGATTTCCACCCGGGCCATTGGTCATACTTTGATTTTCACTCGGCCCGTATCATCGTTTCTTGCTTTCCACCCGATCGGTCATCGATCTATGTTTTGCACCTGATCCATTTCCTGGATTTGTATATTACCCGATACGAAATCGAGCTGTGTTTTCACCCGGTCCATTCCCGGACTGTGTTTTCCCTCGGTTCGCCAATTTTTTCCATTTTTTTCAAAAATTAAGATAATTCACCATGTCCTCCGACATGAGGTTGACCTGGATTCGCCATGGATTCACAATTTTTTTACAAGGATATTTTGGGTCCGACCCCTTATGCATAACTCTGGTTCTCATGGACTATGTTGCATGATGAGAATAGCAAGGATGGTCCTTTTAACTTCGAGTTTCATACCAAGTATGGTGTTATCCCTCTTTGACACAAGATATTTTTTAAGATGTGAAATTGTGTTTGGTTCAAGAGTGTTTTGGAGTCAATTTCTATAACTCAAGATTTTCTTAGTGTAGATGTGTAATGGTCCTAAAAGGAACTCGACATGTATTTTGGAGGTTGCTTAACACACTAGGAGTGGTTGAGTGACCGAAAACAACTAGGACTTTTATGGAAATGTGGTTTACGTGAATGGCAATTTGACTTGGTGGAATTGTGTGGATGATGTTGTGAAGGTGCCCCTGATTAAGGCAACATGACTTTTGTTGGACCAATTAAGATCTTGAACTTAATAAATGATCCCTAATATGACATGTGAAATGTGGATGTGAATGCAATGCAAAATGAAATGTGATGTATGAAATAAAATGTGTGTAATATAATTTATGCAATGCAATGTGTGAAATTAAATGTATGAAATGCAATATTGTTTTTGTGTATAAGCCATGTATATATACATATATGTAAATCACAATAAGCATGGAATACTTTCAAGTGTATGATGTTCAATGGCTCGGGTTCTTCTACTCCCCCTAGCTTGGTAAGCTTATGACCAAAGGGATTAAGTACCTTTGGGAATTTTTGAAAATTGAGATGTGACCAAAGGGATTAAGTACCTTTGGAGCTTTTTGGAAAATTGAGATGTGACCAAAGGGATTAAGTACCTTTGAAGGTTTTTGAAAATTGGAATGTGACCAAAGGGATTAAGTACCTTTGGAGCCTTTTGAAAATTGGAATGTGACCGAAGATATTAAGTACCTTTGGAGCTTTTTGAAAATTGAGATGTGGCCAAAGGGATTAAGTACCTTTGGAGCTTTTTGAAAATTGGAATGTGACCAAAGGGATTAAGTACCTTTGGAGCTTTTTGAAAATTGGAATGTGACCAAAGGGATTAAGTACCTTTGGAGCTTTTTGAAAATTGGAATGTGACCAAAGGGATTAAGTACCTTTGGAGCTTTTTGAAAATTGAGATGTGACCAAAGGATTTAGTACCTTTGGAGCTTTTTGAAATTGAGATGTGACCAAAGGGATTAAGTACCTTTGGAGATTTTTGAAATTGATATGTGACCAAAGGGATTAAGTACCTTTGGAGCTTTTTGAAAATTGAGATGTGACCAAAGGGATTAAGTACCTTTGGAGCTTTTTGAAAATTGAGATGTGACCAAAGGGATTAAGTACCTTTGGAGATTTTTGAAAATTGAGATGTGACCAAAGGGATTAAGTACCTTTGGAGCTTTTTGGAAATTGAGATGTGACCAAAGGGCTTAGGTGCCTTTGGGGATTTTTGAAATTGATATGTGACCAAAGGGCTTAGGTGCCTTTGGGGCTTTTTGAAATTGAGATGTGACCAAAGGGATTAAGTACCTTTGGAGCCTTTTATTTTATTTTATTTTTATTTTTGTGAGGAAGGTGTGATACCTTAAGCATCCTCAATTTTCTTGATGGTTGATGATGTGAATGACTAGGAGGATGTGATATCCTGAGAATCCCCAGTATGCTTGATGATTGAGTTGGTACCATTGTCCTGATCAGATGGGTTGGATGGACCATTTGTGGGAAAGACTTTTAGATCAATAAGATCTTGGACAACATCTTTAAATACACGATAATTATTGATGTCATGGCCCACTTGTTGATGGTAGGGATAATACAAGTGCTTCTTATAATTATTTCCATGTGGCTTGTTAAGATCACTTGATTTGATTTCTAGAAGTACAATCTTTTGTGCTTCATAAAGCCTTTGAAAAATGGTTGAATAAGATTATGAAAGCACCGTGTAGTCTCGAGGGGGATTTGTAGGACGCTTGGTGCATTTATCCGATTGTGTTGGATTTTGAAATTATGGTACAGGTATCATAACCTGAGATGTGGATTGTGAAATTGGATGTTGCAACTTTTGTGGTTGCTGACATGAATGATGATGGCATTGATGATGACTCAACTGTAACTCAATGTTAGTGAGTCGAGTTAAAATTTGTTGTAAAATTTTAGTGTGTTGACAATTTGTTTGTAAGCCTTGGTTTGCTTGTTGAGTGAATTGAGATGTGGTGAATGAATTGATGAATGGATGAGATTGAGTGTGTTGTTGAAGGTGTGATGAATTGGGGGGCATGGAGTGAATTTGATGATGATGAGGTTGGTGAAGAAATGATTGTGAATGAAGAAAAGGATATGATGTATGAGGACTATGGATGGGTTGAATCATGGGAATGGAATGGGTTGATGGAGGTATAGGGATGGAAACCACAGAATATTGTGGTACCCAAGATGGACTTTGGGTGATAAATGTGGGTTGAGTGGAAATTGGTTGAGGTTTAGGGTTCACCTTAACTTGTTGTTGAGCATGTTGTTGCTTCTGAAGAAATTTGTTGAGGTGTTTCCATACCTCATGAATTTCCAACTCTATGGATGTGGGTGGAATATATGAGGTGGATGGGGGACAAGTTACAACCAAAGTCACAATTGGTTGGGTGACATGGACAGTGGTTGAGGTGGATGCTGAAATTTGTGAAGCAACATTGACATGTGCTTCATGCAAAAGAAAACCATAGGTGGTGGTGAAGGATGATGGAATGGAGGAACTTGGAGCACTTGATGGTTGAGGACTAGAACTATGATGGGAGGGTGCAACTGATGTTTCAAAGAGAGGGTTTCTATGTACCTAGGTTATGCTAGAAGGCTAAGTGGAGATAAATTCCTACTGGAAATAAGGATCATGTCTAGGTGAGTTGGGGATTGACTCTAAGACATAGTTAGAAGACTTCATGAGAGCTTCTACTCGTGCCATGTCTATGTGGGTAATGTGGTGGTCGATGGTTGGGGAGGTTGACTCTTCTTGGGGCATAGCCATATGAAAGGCTGTGGATGGCAAGGAATGTGAGGGACCTACAGATAAATCTGCCTATGTCACATTCAAGGATTCTACCACATAAGTGGTGGGGAAGGTGGATGAAGGTTCCATTTTATTATCTTGATTTAATGTTTTCTTTTATTTTCTTGTTAAGACCATAAAGCAAATAAATCAAAATACAAATTATGCAATAAAAATGAAACACCCAATTTAAATTTCACAATAAAAACAAACAACCAATGCTAAGTTTGTTTAACACGTGTGTCTTACCTCATTCATTGATTATCTCCTTTTAATGTGAGTTCATTTCCTTAGGTTTCAATATTGTGTGTTTCAAATGTGCTAATATGAATTAATACAAAAGAAAGGTAAAAACTATGGCTAAGCTGGGGCAACAAGATTCTTGTTGGTGATGAAATCTAGCAAGTTTGCTCGGGGGTGACCTAGGGTTTCTAAGGGTAGATATTGGTGGATGGAGATGAAAGCCACCGTCACCAAATCTCAAGCAATGGTTGGTGATGAAATCCAACCACTACTATTGAATGTGAATCATGCAGTGTGTGGTTCTTTTTAAAATTTTTAATTTTCTATTGTGTTCAAACAATGTTAGAAAAATAACCACTTTCAATGGTCTAAATCAGAAGCCACTATTCACAATACCAATTTCTCCAAAGGATATAGAGTACACCGCTTAAGACCCACTCTAAACAATTGGGGGTTCATCTACTCCTCCGTATGGAATCACCCAAGTACGAGGATACTCTTGGTATATGAATAATATTCCTACTTAGACCACAAAAAATAGATATCTCTAACCCTAATAATGCAAACTAATTATGCAATTTTGATTTACATGCAATCAGAATGCAATATTAATTTTTTAAATTTTCACACAGTAAAAACTCAAAAATTTCAAAATAGAATATGTGAATGGATGCAAATGATTAATCTAAATCCTAAAATGCATGCTAATATGAATGTTCTTTTCTATATTACTTAATGAAATTCTTTTTATATCAAAATCCTGAAAAAGACACAAAATAGCCAAAAACATAAACAGAAAAACTAGGGTTTGGTTAGTAGACTTACAAATGGCCTACGTATTTGTCCTAGCTCTCTGTAAAATACCCTTGGGCATTTCTGAAATGCACCTGGGCATTTTTGGATAGCCCTCGAGCGCCGTTGGGTGTTTCACGCACCTTCTGCAACTTCTACAAACTTTCAGAAACCCTAGATCCAATGAAATCTATGAAATATACGCTTCTAAAAACCCTGCAAGATGATAGAAAACAACAAGTAAATTAGTAAGGCAAATCATAAACAAAAACCCTTAGGGGTCCCACCGTGATCACCATTTGAAGATTAAAAAATGCAACACCAAAAAATGCTAAATAAATTGAACACAAGAAAACCAAAATTGCACAATAGATGATCTTATATTAATGGGGGGAGCCTAAAAACTCCATTGTTACAATGTGGATCCTTGAATCCTTTTTGATACAAATTTACAATGGTTAGGGTTCTCCAAAACCCTAACAAACAAGGTTGGTGGTGTCTTCAGGCACGTCCTTGCTCCCAACAAAATTGAGTGGGCTTCTTGTTATCCGATGTCGGGCCACTCTAGCTTAAACAACTATCCAATGTTGATGTAGCACCTTCAGATCTACACACAATAACACAACAAATAGATTAGTAATACCTATGAGGGCTCCACAATGTGAGGCCCTCTATAAGCAATGATAAACCCTAACTATCTGCTGCAAATGAAATGAACAAAAATAAAAGTGCATAAATAAAATAATAAATAATAGATTTACCTTACTTTCTTTGTCTTTTGATTTGTGAGATTTTGTTGCAGTTGACAAGCGCGATGATGCCCTAGCATCGCCCGAAGGCTAGGAGATCTTCAAAATGCTTACGTAAAATACCTGCAGACACTTGACGACTACAAAAAATGCCTATGGGTGCTTGGGACTGGTATTGAGGCACCCAGAGGTGCTTCGGATGGCAGGGAGGTTCCCAGAGGCGCTCGGTGGTGACAAAAAGTGCTCTAAGGCGTTCGACAACTGAGGGAAAAGACTTGTAGAAGCATATATGGTGAGGGAGAATGAATGGCGATGACTGTGGGGGTTATGGCGAGCGAAGATGGAGATATAAGTACTCAACCGCTCTAAGGAAACTCAAGGAATTCGACAACTTAGAGCAGAAGACTCGGGGACTCCAAAATATTCGGGGATAAAATTGCTTAGGGGTTGAGCCATCAAAATGGCTCCTATTAATAATCCAACCTAGGGCATACTTAGGGTTTCAACGACACTAATCGTGTGGCTGAGATAAAAGCACATCAGAGGGTGGATATTAAATTTAGGGTGTGGCATGGATTGATGTGGATGGACGGATATGATTAAATGAAATCGGATGGCTGGGATTAATTCACTTATATAAATATATATTTATTAAATATATATAAAATATAATATATAAAATATTAATATTAAATATATATAAAATAAAATATATATATATATATACATGAATAATGGGCGAAAATGGCGGAAAAGCATGGATGGAGGACAAGTGGCTAGGTTTTGGTGGTGAAAATGACGGGAAAGCATGAATGGAGGACAAATGGCTAGGTTTTGGTGTCTACAATATAATATTCTTTTATTATTTACTATGGTTTTACTACTATTTTAAATAAAAATCCTATTATTATTTAAAATAAAGTTACCATTATCCTTTATAATAAAATTCTATTATTATTTAAAAGAAGTTCTTATTATTTTAAATGAAATTCTATTGTCATTTAATGAAGCCTTTATTACCTATTTAAATGAAATTTTATTATCATTTAAATTAAGGTTTTATTATTTATTTAAATGAAATTCTTTTATCATTTAAATTAATACCTTATTACATATATATATACAATACAAAGGGCTCTTTTACCAAATACAAGCAACATACAACTCTACAACAATTCAAATATTTTAAAGGCAACCAAACTTATGCTCATTTTTCCAAAACCAATGATGCAGTAAAGTGATGAAGTAGAAGACAATCAAACATATGCAACATGTAAAGTGGAAATATTTCCATCAACCTAGTCACCCGTCTCAGCTTGGAGAATTTACGATAGCTACCAGGCTATCAAATTGCGGCTCTAGATGGCTGGCTAGTTGATTGTCCCACAAATGATAATGAATGCCTATGTGAGGGTAGTCATCCTTGTTACCCCGTGTTGTCTTACCAATCCACCTAGCCCTTGTGGGCTAAAATTTTAGGTTAAAAAGAAACCTTGAGAGCCGCTCTTAGGTGGTCGAAAATGTCGTCCCATTCGGGTATACCATTATCTAGAGGGAATCCACAAGAGATTTTTTTGTGTCCCCCTTCACAACGTAGAGGTTTGAACCTTGGACCTCTCATTCAATGGGGCCAAGCTTGCCTTCTCTTGTGTTACAAAGGTAAACAAAACTTTTAGGTTAGAAAGAGACCTCGATAACTGCTCTTAGGTGGCCCGACTATGTCATCCCATCTGGGTATACCACTATCTAGAGGGAAGCCAGAAGAGATATTTTTTGTGTTCCCATTCACGTCATAGAGGTTCGAACCGTGGACCTCCTATTCAATGGGGATAGGCTCACCTTCTCCACTTGCACTAAAAAGGCAGACTAAAATGTGTGTTATTAGAAATCCCAAGAACCTAATACTGTGGCCAGCCATAGCTGTCCCATCCGGGTATACCACATAGCATTAGCCACAAATATCTATAGATTAAGTGCAAGAAAATGAAGCCTATGTTGGCCTCTACCAGCACACAGGATATTTGGCAGTTGTACCTACATATCTAGCATGGTGGAGGCAGTGAGAATGGAACCTGAATCAACCTCAACCAACACCAAAAACAATTACGAACTGCTCTACACAAACGGATAACAGAATAAAATATTAGACTAGTTATTTCAAAGCTAACATATATTTATAAAATTACTAAACGTTTTCAATATTTTTGTTAAGTATTTTAAAATACCCTTTAATATTTAAAATTTATTATATTAAATTTAAGGTGCTTACTCCTTACTTCTTTGATACATATTAAGATGAAATTGAACATTTATAATCATCGGCCTTCCTAGTAAAACTGCACTATGATGTCCCTTTTCCATTTATCTTTTCCTATCTTACAAATATAAACCGGACACAATAATATATGTTCTCCATTTTTTTTTACCCCTGACCCCTTAATACATATTAATAAGTGGCACAATAACTAGTGTCTCAAATGGACCACTTGACTAAGAACCATTCTTTTACTGTCCACTTGATTTTCAGTCAACAACATTGATGTATAGATTAATATGACGTTTCAAATCAGAGCAGAATCTAATAAGAAAGATATTGTTCTTAGACATTAGAACCTCTTCATCTGGTCCCAACGATTATTAAAAACATAATAATAACTTTTGGACTTTGAATAGTTTTTAATATCAAACACACTCATTTATATGTGAAACATGCCTGTCATACTCATACTCTTTGCACTGGATTATGCAGTTGGGATTGGCAAATTGCTCTCCCTCTTGATAAGTTTGTCTTTGTCATGAAACAGGAAGTGCACAATGGACTAGCATGACTATCAAGTACAAAGAGATGGTTGTCCTTTTGAATTAGAAGTCCAACAACAAAATGATTCCATTAAATCATTTTTTTAATGGTTGAGGATGTACAATTAACCCAAGTGGATAAGATGTCATAAGAATAGACACTTACTTTTGCATTGCCCATGTCTTATATGGGATGACAATTTGGTCCCACACACCATAGAGGTGCAATCAATTGGTATAAGTTTAAAGGGTTTAATGCGCAAATTAAAATTAAAATTAATTATTTAAAATATTATAAGATAATAATATTTATATAATGTTTTGAGGGATAACGTAACTGTTTGAGTTTTGGCTTTTCTATGGAAGGTTCAAGGTTCAAACTGTAGCATAGGCGAGTGTTTGAGTGTGTGTATAGCTGTGTGTTTGACCACTATTGATAAGCTCAACTCTCAGCCTTATAGAGATCATGGTTGGAATGAGGATATCCAACCCTAAACATCTATCATAAAAATTTCTCACACTAACCTCAATAAAAAAAAATATATTTATAATTTTTTTTTTAATCTATTAACCAACTAAAATAATATTCACATTAGGCATTTTCTATAGATGTGTTATATCTTATTGTTTGTTTATAGGAGTGAAGAGTTGCTTGGATCTTATTGTATAAGATCGAAATAACAGTTAGTTCAATTTGGGTTTAATGTGGTTCGAAGCCACTTTTAGATGTGTGAAGCCATGGTTAGTTTAATTTTGGATTAATGTGGTTGGAAGCCACTTTTATGATCACTTATGGATTTTAATTATAAATAAATTGCGGGAAATGTAATGTTATAAGAAAAATCTGTTTTTGAAACTTTTGATGTTAATTTTTTTTGATTACATATTAGAGTTGATCACAACCATTTTATTTTTAGTAATTGATAAGGGTAGGGTTTACATAGGGTTTACACTATTTTTAAGGGTTGTTCTCACCAAACCTATTCCACCTTGTTATTGTTAATCCGACTTGATGTCAAATATTTTTATTTGATGTATATAATTATTGATTTTTAAATTTGATTTTAATATTTTTATCCTCATAGGGCAAAGGCAAAAGTCATCGAAAATCGGGCTCTCTTAAGGGAGACCTAATTTCAAATTATGGGAAGGGTGGCCCTAACTTTTCAATCTCTTAAAAAATTTAAATATTTTTTTGTTCATCATTTTTATATTAAAAAAATATTATCGTAGTTTATTTTAAGTGATATTGTTTGATAAGATTTGAACTTGGTTAAAATCATGGGAAGGGTGACCCTAGCATTTCAACCTCTTAAAAAAATTCAAATATTTTTTGTTCATCATTTTTATATTAAAAAAATATTATTGAAGTTTATTTTTAATTTTTGGATTAGGTAAAAGAAGGGGTTTTAAAGGATCCCAAAACCTAATACATATGGGATTGAGAAAGAGCAAGATATAATGCATCATTCTTAGAGAAAACAATCTTTAAGCAAAAGAACATATTCAAATATAAAATCAGTACCAAACTCCCCAAAAGAAAAACAAAGTGGGGAAAAAAAACTGGCTACAATACCCAAAGGGAGATCACAAGATACAACATAGAAGCTCGCTACCCTCTGGAGAGACCCCACACACTGAAGGAACACCTCTACATATACCACCAAAAAGAGAGCGTGATGCCTTGAGAAGACAAGGCTTCCAGTCAACTGACACCTTCTATACATGAGGCACCTATAGATGACACCAAATCCATGCTACCAGGAAAACATCAAAAAATAGGAGGTTCCAAAAAGTATAGGAAATATTCCCCCTGGCCTCTTAGACCCCCATAACTAGCACCCACACCTAACCATGATCATCCACAATTAAATTTTGAAGACTTTGAGGAAAGTTTGTCATCCAAACCGTAAGGCCTTGTTGCGATAGCCTAATATTCGCCATCAGGTCCGTCGCTTTGTTTCCTTCACAAAAAATGTGCTGAATTTGAGTCTCCGATCTCAAATGAAAAATTCTGCTTCTGCCATGATATTTGCTATCTTCCAGTGTGGGGTACAAGACTTCTTGACTAGATTAACAATATTTAACAAATTTTAAGTGATATTATTTGATAAGATTTGAACTTGGATTGTCTCCTTGAAAGTTGAGGAATAATACAAGGTATTGCATGATAAGATTCAAAACTTGGTTGTCTCCTTAAAAATTGAGGAATCACTTGGTTAGCCTCATCAAAAGTTGAGAAATAATATCATTTGATTTTCACATTTTCATTTAAAATGAATTGTTTGGGATTGAGACATGCCTCACTTGTATTACATAATGATATAATTTATTTATTTATTAATGGGTTATATGAGATTGAAATGGGTCCCACCAGTATATCATCATCACATAGTGGTATTACAACAAAGCTTGGATATACATCCATGTATTTGGCAAGATTTGAACTTAGGTCTTTTCTTTGAATCAATGAGTTTACACATGTTTTTATGAGGGTCATGTTCCCTCACACCCCTCACACTGAGTGGGGTTTGAACCTTGGACCTTTCAAAGAGAAGCCAAAACCTTACATAATTTGAGATACTTTCCTTAAAAATCTAAAATTTAATTAATTAAACTAATTTCATTTGATTTTTACATTTAACTATTAATAATAAAGGAAAATAAATTTTTAAAATTTTAAATGTAAAAATACTTTCTATAAATTAAAAAATAGTTAATTGAAAATATTAAAAGCAATATGCACTTGGGGTGCAGCGCAACGGTTAGGGCTTTGGCTCTTCTTCGAAAGGTCCAAGGTTCAAACCGCGATGTGGGTGAGTGTGTGAGGAGGTGGGTTTGTGTTAAATTCTCTATTGATAAGTATAGCTCTTTGCTTTACAAAGGGTCATGATTGGGAAGAGACTGCTCAGCCCTCTACTGTCGATCATAGAAGTTTCTTACAATAACCAAATAAAAAAAATATTAAAAGTAATATAAAAACAATATTTTTTTGATTTGGATAAAAACAATATTTGTTTAGCCTTTATATATATTATTTTTTATAATAAATAAAATAAAAGCAATATTTTTTAACCTTTATATATATTCTCTTCTAGAATAAGTAAAACACAATTAACCTATGATATCTTTTGTAGTATTGTATTTATTTAGGCATATTTATTACAAATGATAAATAAATACAACAAAATTGAAAAAATCTAAAAGTGTTGAATAACTTTATGTTTATAGGGTAAGTCTATTAATGAATTAAAAGAAGTTGAACAAATCTTAAAATACTAAAAGTTGTTTATTTAGGTAAGTTTATTAATGATTATTAGTATGAATTTTAGTGGTTAAGAATATGGACTTTTAAGAATAAGATTTGGGTTTAAATTTTATTAACAAAATAATATCAGTGGTATTTTAATCTTATATAATCTATTAAAAATAAAAGTGAGAAAATTATAAAAATAGTTAGTTCTTGTTAGGTAGGTTAACCTCTTGTTTAATTGATTCACATGGTTTGAAGCAATGATGATAAATTAAGAGGTTCATATCATAAGCTAAAGTTTAAATCCCTTGGGTTGATTTTAACATTGTAGTTATGAGGGTGAGTAGGTAGTAAGTGCGAGGAGCTAGCACCCCCTTTTCTTGTTACATATCTTTAGGAAATTAGAAAAATATGGAATTCTTAGAAGAAAAATCTGGGTAGCATGGTAGAAAAGTTAATTTTGTAAGTCCTAACTAGAAGTAAATATGTATAGATAGAAGTATAGATGCCTTTAGAGATAAGATGAAGAGTGAATCTATGATGAACCATATCCACGTAGTAGAAGTTAGACTAGAAGCCATCATATTGTACTAGTTGGATTAGATCAAGGATTTTCCACCGTTAATAAAATGGCAAAGAAAACCCATTTACATTATCAAATGGTAATGGCTATTATGGTGCACTTAGATCAATCAAAAGAAGAAACAAAGGAGGACACAAGGGATAAGGAAATACAATATGCAAGTTCAAATTTAGAAGGAATTAAAGGTGTGAAGGAAGATGTGGAGGCAAATTTTAAAACAAAAGAGACAAAATCGGTCAAGTTTAATCTTTGTAAATCATCATCTTCTTCCTTTAGTATAAAATCCTTTCCTTGCAATAAAAATAAAAGTTTAGAGTCTATCCTTTGCACTTTAGGGTTTCAAGAGCAACATAATAAAGAAATGAGTATAAAAGAATATCCATATAATTTTAAGGTTTTCACAACATAAGAAAATAATTACTATGAAGGATCATCCTTGCACTTTAGGGTTTCTAGAGCAATAGTTAGGGTTTTAAGACTAGCATAAGAAAGAAGTTACCATGAAGGATCATACTTGCACTTTAGGGTTTTTAAGGAAACACAAAGAAGAAGTGTTTGTGAGGCTATTCCATGCACTTTAGATCATATAAACCTTTAGAAGATGAGTTTCATTATGAATATTATAAAAAAATAGAAAAAAATGATACGAATGAAAGTGTTGATGGGAATGAGAAAAGGACAAGAAGACCCTTAAAGCAAGAACAAAAAGAAAATGGAACTTAGAGGGATATTGATTTGGAAAATAAGAAACAAACATCTCAAGTGTTGACAAGAAGTGGGGCTAAACCCACAATTGAAATTAATACGAGATAATGAAAATGCTATAGTAGAATATCAAGGGTATAAAGAAAACCCCTAAAAATAGAATTATTAAGGAATTAATAGGTGTTTATAGTTTTGAATTTATTTTAATACAATAAACAAAATTAAGTAGCGAGTACTATAAGGATGCATTAAAAAATAGTTGAAAGATGATAAATTTGGTGGTAGTTTCCTCTATAAAAGCTTTTGGAGGTATTGCAACAATATAAGATAAATACTTGCGATATAGAGAAATGCTATAAGAAAAAAGTAATTGGGTTGGTATTATTTTTGCAAGACAGTGGAGGATATCAAAGTTGGGTTTATACATATATATTCTCCAACTAGAATTACTTGTGAAAGATGTTAGAAGGACCTCAATATATTTTTGTCAAATACAATGGTGATGATTCATAATTGTGATCTACAATGAGAGAAGGTAAACTCAACACAGTTCTATATTCTTTAGAAAAGAAGGGTGGTACCCTTGGATGGTCTAAATTAATAGAGGACTTTTCTTCACTTGTCAATTCAAATGCCTTTTGAGATAATATTCCTTCAAGCTATATTGAGCAAAGTCAAACATTTTTTTGCGAGTAATATTAGATCAATAACCCCATTCTATTTCGATATAATATACTCAATAATAGCTATGAAAAGCCTTTTTTATTTTCATCTATGTGGCTTCAAGACCTTATTTTTTTCTAGATGATTATTTTGTGATGGTTAGATGCAAGGTTTGAAGGATCATGTTTGTATAGGAGTTTTGTTCAAGAGATAAAATATTTATTTAAACATGTAAATGAAGATTTGGAATGCTAAATATTTTGGTAACCTGTTTAAAACAAAAAATAATAATTAAGATTTGAAATGCCAAATATTTTGATAACATATTTAAAATAAGAGGAAATTAAATTTAAGCTCAACAATTTACAAGAGACAACAAAAATTAATGAAACAGATCAAGATACTTACGTGTAGGAGAAACAATTATTGAAAAAAGGAAGAGGCATATTGGTCAAAAAATCGAGGGAGAGATGGCTTAAGAAAGGGAACAAAAATATTTTTATTTTTTTTTTTATTTGTGGAAAACATCCCAAAAGGGATGCCACTTTCGGGTAAGACCCAAGGAGGCAGGGGTATCCATTCCTCCAAAAATGCCCAGGACTCGGACCTGGCCTACCACCTTTGACATACTCAAGGAGCAAACAAACACACAAAACCAATTTAAAAATAAGTAAATAACAACAAAAATAATAAAATAAAATAAAAAACATGCTCCTTGAGTGTGTCAAAAACAAAAGCACAACCAAACACGCACAATAAGATAAAAGAAACCACAACACAAACCACATAGAAAAACACAAGAACCACATAACAAAACACAAACAAGACAAAAAAAATAGAACACTACAAAGACATAACCCAAAAAAAAACATGAAAAATAAACACAACCAAAACCTAAAAATTAAAATAAAATAAAAATAAAAATAAAAAACAACCAACAACAGACAATAAACAAAAACAAAAAACATAGAAAACACTCACACATAAAAACACGAATTAACACAAACAAAGAGAAACCCAAGAACAAGAACGAAAAAAACACAAGAACAATAACAAAAAACATAAAAAAAAAACACAAAACAACAAAAACACAAGAACAACAAAAAACAACACAAAGAACACAAAAACAAAACAAAACAAAAGAACCCACCCACCTTAAAAAACTAAACAAAAAAAACAAAAAGAAAAAGAAAAAAAAATTGAACATAACAATGACCTATCTAGACCGGAAGACTATTAAGGCAAGAATCAACAGAGGAAACAAAATAAAGAATAGAATGAGCTAGGGAACTAAAAAAAACTGAATGAACCAAAGAGAAGCAAAAAAAAAAAAAGCAAGAAGAAACTAGGTACCTTCGAATCGGAGCCATCCAAAGAAATGATAGAAAGAAGAGCTTCCCTAATTTGAGAAGCCCACCATATAGGAGGGTGGCCATAACAAGTAAGATCACCTTTGTCCAAAGCCCAATTAGCTAAAGCATCAACACTCTTGTTTTGATCTCTGACCACATGATTGTAATCAACTTTCAAAAATCCCATCTGGATTAATTGAATCTTCTCAATAATTCTTTTTATTCTCCAATCCACCTTATGATTCTTAGAAGGAGTCTTCAAGAGATTAATCATAAGTTGAGAGTCGGACTCAACTAACACCTTTTCCCATCCAACCTTAGTAGCCTCCTGAAGGCCTCTGAGGATACCATACCCCTCAGCAAGGTTATTGGAAAGAATACCCAAATTCTCAACAAAAGTAAAAACCAGGGAGCCATCTGAAAGTCTACCAATTCCTCCCACACTGGCTTTTCCAGGGTTCCCTCTAGAGGCTCCATCAATATTGACTTTTCCAAAATCCTTAGGAGGAGGTTGCCAATTTCTAGTCCTATCCATCTTACTAATACTCACATTCCCTTTAAGTTGGTTGCCCTTAGAAGATTTAATCTTCAATATTTGCATCACTTGATCCCATATTTGGTGGGAGTTTTGGGGGTGATTAAGGAGTTGATGGACTGATTCAACTAAGTTGGCTATGGTATTTTGCCAAATATAGTGAATATCCTTCCTATCTTGATTAAAAATTTGGTTGTTCCTTTCATTCCAAATATTCCAAAGAAGAATGGTAGAACCCATCCAAACTAACTGCCTAATAAAATGATCAACACCCTCTTGATTAGGCCAATCCCTCCAAAGTTGTTCAAAAGTAAAAAAATTGGACCACTGTAAGCCAAGTAAAGTGGCCATTCTCCTCCATAGCTCGGAGGCTAAAGTACACTCAATAAAAATATGGTTGAGATTTTCTACATTCTCTTCACACATTTCACATCTAAAAGGGCCATGAAAACCACGCTTCATAAGTTGCTCACCAAGAAGCACCCTACGATGCAATAAAAGCCAATTAAAGAACCTCACCTTAGGCCAGATATTTTGAGCCCACAATCGAGAAAATATGTCAGAAGAATGGTTGGGATTATTATGGCATAAGGTCAAATAACCTTGAGCAACCGAATACTCACCCTTAGTAGTGTTGTTCCATCCAAAACAATATTTTTCATGGGACCAAGAGAGGGATCTCATATGAAGGATGCCTTGGATATCTTGTCTTTGCCTTTCTGGGATTTGAATAGGCCAGTCCTCAATAGGGATCCAATATCTACCAACCTTTGAATTACCAAGTATGGTACCGACAAGTAATTAGCCACCTTTATCCAATTAGCTCGGTGAAGCTCCTCCATCCAAGGCCTCCAATCGGGAAACTAAGTTATCAAAGGCTTGTGACCATCCCAAGAATCTATCCAAAAATTTGTCTGTTGACCATTATGAATGATCCAAAATAATTTTTTCTTTATCAAATCCTCACCAGTCTTAAGAACTGCTAAAATGGGAGAACCTTTGGTAGGAAGTTGATAGCGAACAAGGTCTTCGGGACTTTTGTTCTCAGCATATTTAGCATGGAGATTATTGGCCCAAAGAGCATTGGGGTTATGCAACATCCTCCAATATAATTTAGCAGCTAAAGCTTTGTTGTTATTAATAGAAGACCGGAATCCTAACCCCCCTTCACTCTTAGGAAGACATAAAGTATCCCATTTCACCAAGGCCCATTTTCTTTTCTCCTTAGTACCACTCCAAAGGAAACGATGACTGATTTGATCCAATTCTCGAAGAACAACCTTTGGGATATTCAAAATGGAAGAAACATAAATAGGAATAGCTTGAAGGACTGATTTTACCAAGGTGATTCTACCCCTAGAAGAAAGCCACTTGTTGGTCCACTTTCCAATTTTCTTCTTGACTTTGTCCAACAACCAATTCCAATCTTTATTTTTCTGCCTTTGAATATTTATGGGAATACCTAAATAAGTGATTGGAAGGGAGGTCTTCTTATATCTTAATTTATCCAAGACCATGGATTCCTCGTCTAGCAGTAGTAGTGAAAGAAAATAACTTTAGATTTGTCTTCATTGATCAACTCGCCTAGTAGCCTTAGAAAAATAGCTAATGATTTGCTTAATATTAGAAGCTTCCTTAACTGTAGCTTTACCTAAAAGAGTAGAGTCATCCACAAATTGAAGATGAGAGATAGGTCTAGCTCCATGAGCAATGGTAACTCCCTCAAGGGTTTTGTTTTCCCTCTTTTTGGTTATAGTCCTACCCAAGCATTCAACAAGAATGATGAATAAATAAGGGGATAGCGGGTCACCTTGCCTAATACCTCTGGAAGCCGGGAATGACTGAGAAGGCCTGCCATTGATAAGAACTAAGTAGGAAACTGAAGAGATACATCCCATAATCCAATCCATCCAATCCTTAGAGAAACCAAATTGCCTCAAAACTTTGATAAGGAAGTGCCAATCCACTCTGTCATAAGCTTTGGATAAGTCTAACCGAATGAACATGGAAGGAGATTTTTGCATATCCATGGAATGGATGGCTTCCTGAGCAAGAACTATCTCATCTACTATTTGACGTCCTTCCACATAACCCCCTTGCTCTGGGGAAATAATCTTATGCAAAAGAGGCTTCAACCTTTCTGCCATGATTTTAGTAATGATTTTGAGAAGAACATTACATAAAGCAATAGGTCTAAAAGTTGAGATATGATCAACCTCTTGAGCTTTTGGAACAAGAGTAATATAAGTTTTATTGATAACCTTCAAAATTTCTTTGGCTTTCCTGGCTTCTTCCACCACCTCTAATAAATCAACATGAAGGATATCCCAAAACTCTTGGTAGAACTCAATGGGAAAACCATCAAGACCTAGGGTTTTCCATTTTTGCATTTTAAAAACTACTTGTTGAAGCTCATTGATAGTAACAGGAGCAATCAAAATAGAGTTCTCCTCAAAAGTGATAAGAGAAGGGATTGCTTGAAGAACATTTTGTTGTGAAGCTGAGTCAAGAGGAGTAGCAGACAAAAATATTGGAAAAGTAATCAACAACAATAGAGTTCATGCCATCCCAAGTATAAACAACATCTCCAGAATCTGATTTTAAGGAAGAAATAAAGTTGTGAGATCTTCGAGCTAGAAGAGATTTGTGGAAGAAATTTGTGTTTCGATCTCCTTCTTTGAGCCATTGAATTCTAGATTTTTGCTTCCATAAGATTTCTTCTCTCTTTTCCCATTCCTCTAACTGAGTTGTGAGTTTAATTTCATCTGCACTTCTCTTCTCTGTGAGGCCATCTAAATGGATTTTCTTATTCAAATTTTCAAGATGAGCAATAACTTCATGTTTTTTTTATGAACATCCCCAAACTCTTTCCAGTTCCAAGTCTTGATTTTGGATTTAATGTATTGCGGTCTTTTGGCAAAACAGAACATCTTAGTCCCATGCCTAGGTTTACCTTCCTTCCACCATTGTTGCACACGAGGTCTGAAGGAAATGTCTCTAAGCCACATTAATTGAAAATGAAAAGGAGAGAAACTCACATTGGTTTTCCACATTTCCACCATGATCGGCCAATGATCCGAACCAACATTATTAAGAGTCTTCACTTTAGGAATGTGACCATGGATTAAGAAATTTTTAGAGAGCAAAAACCTATCCAATCTCTCCATTATACAAGCTAAGCCTTGCCTTATGTTAGACCAAGTCATAAGGCCATTATCTCAGTTGGATATCCACAAGATGGAGGTTTGCAATATATTCGCTCATGAGGTCAGTGCTTTTGTCCAAATTTCTATTTCCCCCCATTTTCTCATCCAGAGAGAGGATGGTATTGAAATCTCCTCCGATCAAGATCCAAGCTTTAAGAAAATGAGAGATAATATGAGTAATATCCTTCCACTGTCTTCTTTTTTCCTCCAAAGAAGTCGGAGCATAAACAGTAATGCAGAGCATAATCTGGTTGGAATGTCTACTTTGAATAGCTATAGCCAACAAACCCCAACTACCAACCATATGGTGAATAACTACCTCTTTTGGGTCCCAAAGACAAGCAATGCCACCCGAAGTCCCTTGGGAACTGAGGGAAACCACTTTTCCAGCTGGCCAAATTTTACTGGCAATTGAGTCCATATCCTCCATTGACATCTTTGTTTCTTGAAGGAAAACAAGATGTGGATGATTTATCTCGAATCATTCTTCTAATTTCATTTTGTTTTGAAAGACTCCCTTTGAGTCCTCTAATATTCCAAGTGATGATCTTCATTAATACCAGGGCTAAAAAAGTTGGGAAGGGCATTAATATTACCTTCCTCTACAAGCTTTTCACCTTCTTTTACCATATGATATTGATTGGTCTTGCGACCTACTTTTTGATTAGAATCCATCTTCAATTTTTTTTCCCCATTTTCTTGACTTATTCCAATTGAATCTGAGATGGCTTCTAACCTTGAAGAATGCTCGTACACAGCCAAAATTTTACTAGATGGTTCAACGGAGTCTATATTGGGACCTGCATTATTTGAAGTTTTGACATTTGAAAGATTGTTTTTCTTGTGTAAATTTTCTCCTTTTTTTTCTGTTGAAAACCTTTGATTTGTTGGTTTGTCTCTTGAGTTCTTCCCTTCATATTCAAATTGTGTTTCTAAGATTTCAGTTTCCATTATTTCCTCTTCCTCACTTGGGACATCATTTGTGGAAAGGATTTCAAACATATTAGCAGATGACTTTGATTGATCCTTCATAACTAGTTTTTTTCGAGTGTTCTTCTTCTTAGGTATTTGGAAACCTCACTGAGTTTATATCTTCTTTCTTTTGATCAGGAATTTTATTTGGGCAAGCACTGGCCAAATGACCATATTCATGGCAAATTCTACAACGAAAAGGAATGTTCTCATAGTCCACTACTTGCTCCCAAGTGTCTTCCCCAAATTGTAATGTGATATTTTTAGGTAGGGGTTTGTCAAAATCCATTAAAACACAAATTCGAGCATAAATAATATGTTCAAAATTTTGAGTACAATCAACAATCATCATAAAAGTTCCTAAAGAGTTTCCAATTGAAGAAAAAATAGTAGGATTCCAAAATTCAATAGGGAGGCCAAAGAGTCTAACCCACACGGGAGCTATAGAAGGCATCTCTTCTTTGACTTTAAATTTAGTATGCCAGGGCTTCATGAAAAGCCCTACCCTTCCAAAAAACCAAGGACCCCCTTGAAAAGTTTTCTCTCTATCTTCATTATTAGCAAATAAAACAAGAAAATAACCATTTGGATAAATAGAGATTTGTAACTCACCTTTAGTTTTCCAGCTTTTTGCAGCCCAGACTTTGAAAGCAGATAGACTCGGACGAAAACCCACGAACCGACAAATTAGTCCTCTTTTTTCCAAATCTTCAATGCCAATCCAAATGTTACCCATATCAAGCTTAACAATAGGAGTTCCATCAACCGCTTTAAGACATCCTGACTCCATTTTCCTGGGATCAATCTTAGGCATTCTTAGAGGTTTATGGGAAGCCCTAATATTGATATTAGCATTGGGCTGAGGCTGTCCACCATGAAGGGCATCCCTAAAATTCATTTTTGGGACTGAGTCTTCAAAATTCTTACCCTTGATAGGGGTTTTCATAGTAGAATTATTTTGTGGGTGCACCTTAGCACCAGATTCACTTGAGATATGAGCCATTTTTTGATCAACTGCTTGAAACTTGTTTCGTGATCTCTTTAATCCTTGCCCTAGACGTCGTGGAAAGGTATGGTTTTCACTTTTCTTTTGTGCAACAAATTGGAAGCCGTTGTCACTCAAGTTCACAGTATGATCTATTGAAAGACAAATTTCTAACCCATATTGGATCCCCTGCAACATTTCCTGCTAAAATATTGAGCATAAACCACAAAAATATTGGCCGCTAGGGCCCGAAGGCCCTAAAAACCAACCTCTGGAGCTGCTTGCACTCAACCCAGATGAAACCCTCGCATAGCTGCTTGCCAAATATCTCGTTCACACATAGGGATGTGCTAGGATCTGTGTTGCTCCAAATGATATGAAAATTGGTGGAGACGTTCTAGGGTTTTTCAGGCATCTACCCTCAAAATTTTAGCTCAATCCGAGTCCGGATGAGTGAGATATGGCCGAAACGAGTTCGACAGTTTGGGCAGTCCTGCAAAAAACGTCCCTCCATGATTCAATTTTCTTTTCTAATCCTAGTACCCAAATACCCTATCTACATGCACTAGCTATATGATGTGGATGCAGTGATATACATATGTAGATGGACTATTTTATGATGCTCAGGGAACAAAAAAGCTCATTTTTCATGCTCCATGCCAATTTTTTTGTCTTTTTTTTTAAATAAAAAATATTTTAACTCCATATGGAAGAAGAATTGAGGAAGAAAAATATATCTATAAGAAAACAATTAATTATTTCAAAGATATGTTAGAAATTGGACAAGACAAGGATGTTGAAAGTAAGCTTTTGTGAAATATTCTGTCATTTATCAAACAAGGATAAAATGAAAGTTTGATAAGGAAAATATCTATGGAGGAGCTTTAGGTAGTTTTCTTTTTCCACCCTAACAAGACACCTCACCATGATAGGTTTCTTGCAATTTTGTTTTTTTGGTTTTTTGGGATTTGTTGAAGAATAATATGTTGGCTAAGTTGAAGAGGCCAAGAAAAAAGAAAGCTATAATAAGTGCTATGAAAGCCACATTTATTGCATTGGTTCCCAAGAAAGGCCACACAAAATATTTTAATAATTTTCCTCCAATAAGATAATTTTAAAAATTATGGCAAATATAGTGAACATAATTTTAAATTATGTTATCTCAAAGGAACAAGGTGGTATTGTAGGTGGCAAACAAATTCTTGATTGTATACTCATGAAAGAAGAGGCTATACATTCTTTTCATTCCATGAAAAAGTAAGGTTTAGTTTTAAAATTAGATATGAATAAAGCATATGATATGATTTGTTGACGTTTTCTATATGATATTTTAAACAAAATGGTTTTGATCTAGGTTGATATGAATGGATTAGATGATGTAGCATTCAAAATAATTATATTTTTATCAATGGTTCCCTTTCTAGATACTCTAAATCATCTTGTGGACTCTAAGGGTGACTCACTATCTCCTTATTTAGTTATTATTCTTATTGAGGCATTGGGTGGAACTTTTTCAAAGGCGAAATGAAAGGAAAAATCAAAGTATACAAGTTGCAAAAAACAATCCCTTCGAATATCATCTCCAATTTGTTGATGATAATTTAATTTTGGGTCATATCTTATTTAGTGAAGCCATTAAATTTAAATCAATTTTTTAAATAAAGGGGTAAAAATTTATTGATAAAAATTTTGGATTACAGAGTACAACTGAGCTTCCAACTAGGACTCAAATAAACAACCAAACATGCTAAAACCACTAGACTAGAATGACACCCAAAAAAGACAACAAGAATAAACCACATTAAGTCTATACATCCTTGTGGATCAACTCCCACAGGCGTTGAGAGTCCCCAAATAGGAGGCTCTCCCAATTATCGATACTCCAAGGATCCAACAGCTCAGAAGCCCTTTTGGCTAGGTAATCAACAACCACATTCTATTCCCTTGGAATGCATGCAAAGGATATAAATTCAAACTCTTCATTCATTCTAAGAATATGAACAATTACAAAGGCCAAATGCCAATTAAATTCCTCCACCCTTTACTGTTTAAAATATTAACCACAATTTGAGAGTCAGACTCGCAAATAATCCTATGTCAGCCAAGAGAAAACCCCCTCTGTAAGGCCTCAAAAATTGCAAGAGCTTCCATAAAATTGTTGGAGTGAACACCTTTATAAATGGAAAATAAAAAACTGACACCACCAGTAGAATATCTCCCAACATCGGCAATGCCAGCATGTCTAGGATTACCCCTGGATGATCCATCAGTATTAATTTTTAAAACTCCTCTACGAGGTGGCCTCCACCTACCATCTCTCCTAACCTTCTTGTTGAGCTGAGGAACCCTACTAGGGCTAGAAGAGTTCACACCATCCCCAAAGAGACCAAGGGCTTGTTGTACCTTCTCCTCCCTAGAATCCAAAAGAGGGTCCACATCAAATTTGATATGGATGGTTTCCTGAACCATATACAGGATCCTTTGCCAGATCTATTGAACAACCAAATAACTGCCCTAAAATATGTGTTGGTTCCGTTTGAGCCAAATTTTCCAGATGATGCAAGAAGGGCCCAAATTCCAAGCCACCCAAAGGAAGGGGGCCTTGGTTAGAGGTCTTCCCAGACTACTCCAAAACTCCACCAGGGACAGCACATGAAAACATGGATGGTTCCAGGCGCTCCACCAACGGTGCCAAATGTCTCTAGTAAAGGAGCATTGGAAAAATAAATGAGAAGAGTCATCCTTATTCTTACTGCAAAGGACACAAAAAGAGGGACCCTGAAATCCCCTCTTCCTCAAATTATCCCAAGTGAGGCATTTATTACGAGCTACCAACCAGAGAAAGAAGTTACATTTTGGCTAGGAAAATTTGTTCCACACCTTTTTCCACCAAGTGACAAGAAGACTCCCATACTTTTGCTTATCAAGAACCTGATAACCATAGGCTACCAAGTAGGTTCCCTTAGGATCAGGGTTCCAAGCCAGAATATATTTACCCCTCAATGAAGAACAAGGCCTCCCCATAAGAATAAGAGCAAGCACCTCTCTATCCTTGGCCAGTCCCCCCTGGGGCCATTCTTGTGGATCTTTCCACCTATACATCTCCATATTTCCAAAAGACTGGATTTTTTTAAAGTCCTCCACACAAGACCAACCTACTTCCAAGAAAAAAATACTTAGGGAACGTAACCTAGGATATTGATTCAATATAGGAGGGTGACCATCCCAAGAATCCTCCCAAAAAAGAGAATTTGATCCCTGATTGCAAATCCAGAACAAACCCTGCTTGATTAAATTAGCTCCTCTTTTCAGAGTGTCCCAGATAATTGAAACTTTCCCAACCAAGCCGACTCTAGGGATTTCAGCCTCATAAATACCTCTCAAGTATTTACAAGATAATATTTTATCCCAAATATGATCTTGAGAGCTACACCATCTCCAATAAAGTTTTGTAGCCAAAGCATGCCCAAAAAGAGCTGGTTGTTGCAACCCAAGGCCTCCCTCTTGCACCAGCCTACATATAAAATCCAACCTAACCAAACTCCATTTAGATTGATCAAGTTTTCCAGACCATAAAAACTATCTTGACAAAGCATCTATGTCCTTAATGAAGTTAGAGGGAGCTATTTGTACAAAACATCTATAAATGGGTAAAGCTTGAACAATAGATTTTAAAAGCAACACTCTACCTACAGTGGATAGCCATATAAAAGTCCAGTGATTCACCTTCCTTCTAAACTTATCAAGCATAGACTGCCAAGAAGATCTAGGTAGAGGGTGAGATGAAATTGGAATACCAAGATAAATGAAGGGGGGAGTCCCAACCTGGAATCTTAGAATGCGAGCAATCCTAGCTTGAATAAGAGGAGGGGTGTTGAAGAAGAAAATAGAAGACTTGTCCTCATTAATCAACTGTCTAGAAGCACCAAGATATATGTCAAGATATCGTCTAATATTACCAACTTCCTTGATAGTGGCAACTCCCAACAAAGCAATATCATCAACAAATTGAAGGTGGGAAAGAGGTGGCAAACTACTATCCCACTTCCACCCTTGAATGAGACCCTGCATGACTTGAGACTTGAGCAATATTCCCAACCCTTCTACCATAATGATAAATAAATAAGGAGATAAAGGATCTCCTTGCCTCAATCCCCTTGAGGCCTCAAATAGCTCTGATGACTCATTATTAACAAGAACAAAGAATGAGGAAGAAGAAACACAACTCATCACCCATCTAATACATTCCTCCTCAAATCCAAAAGCAATAAGAACTTTATGAAGAAAGGACCATTTGACCCGATCATAGGCTTTGGCCATGTCCAACTTAATGAACATAGTTTTCTCCTTAGAAGTTTCCATCGAGTGAATAACTTCTGTAGCAATAACAACCCCATCCAAGATTTTTTGGCCAGCAACAAACCCTCCTTGCTCCTTAGAGATGATTTTGCTCAACCATATCTTCAGCCTCTCAACAATAATTTTTGTGATGATCTTATACACAACATTGCAGAGAGCAATAGGCCTAAACATATCCAAGGAATTTGCTCCATCTTTTTCGAATATAAGCACCACAAAGGTAGCATTTAGGGCCCTTAGCATCTGTTTGTTATTTTGAGACTCATGGACCACCTACAAAATATCAAATTTGATTAAATCCCAAAACTCCTAATAAAAATCAATCGAGAATCCATTTGGGCCTGGGGATTTTCCTTTTTTCATATTGAATACAAAATTTTCCAACTCCTCAAGGGAAATTGGACCCATCAAGTGCTCATTCATCTCTCTAGAAACAATCACTAGAATACAATTTAGAATAAGCTTTTCATTCTCATCATCTGATAGGGAGTCCTCCTTGAAGAAAGAGGAAAAATACCTCTTAGTCTCTTCTGAAATATCCCTGAAAGAAGAGAGCAGGGCACCCTGAGAATTCATAAGAGAGGTAATCAGGTTACCATTACGGCAAGCCTTAACTAAATTATAAAATAAGGTTGTGTTCCTATCCCATTCCTGAAGCCAATCTACTCGAGCTTTTTATTTCAAAAAAAATTCTTCCCTCAGTTCCCATTCAGCAAGGTCTTTCGCAACCTCAGATTCCCCAACAAGAAGCTCCTTCATGAATCCCTGATCTCTAATATTCCTTGAAGCTTCTTCCATCCTCCTAAGAGCTACCAGCTTAGCAAAGGAAAGGTTCCCAAAATTTAGTCTATTCCATATCTTCAATTTATATTTTACAAATTGTAGTCGCTTGATAAAGGAATACATAGCGGTGGCATGAGGAGGTTTGCCAGTGGTCCACCAACCTTGCATGGAATCATGAAGCTTGGGATCACAAAGCCACATAAGTTGAAACTTAAAGGAGGGATTAGTTTTTAGCCCTAAATCCAAAGTAGAGAGTTTTATAGGCCAATGATCAGATCCCCTACCCTACAGAATCACAGAACTAGCACCTCTGTTATTACCCATCCAAAAATTGGATATCAAAAACCTATCCAGTCTCTTTGAGATAGAAGATTCCCCACACCTTCTATTGTGCCAAGTAAACATCCCATTATCTGGATTGATGTAAAATAAGTTTAGGTCCTGAATATGAGCACTGAAGACAGAAGAAAAAGGCTCGAGACGGTCCACCCCACTACGTTTCTCCTCTAGACAAGTGATAGATTTGAAGTCTCTAGCCAAAATACATGGGTACAGGGGAACCAAACTTCTCACAAAGCAAATGTGCTTCCACAAATTCATTTTACCATTGTAATCAACAGGAGCATACACATTTGTAAGTAGGATGATTTCACCAGATTCATTATCATGCCCGACCATTGAAATAGATCATCTGTTGGAAATCCAAGTAAGAGGAGATATCTTAACCGGATCCCATAAACAAGCGATGCCACAAACATATCCACATGCACCAATACACTGGCATTGCCCCCTTCTCCACAACTTGGGAGTAATATTGAACATACTATCAATAGCCAATTTAGTGTCCTGAATAAACACCACATCCAAAGAATGCACACGAACCAAATCATGAACAAATTTTTGTCTAGGGATGCTATTCAACCCCCTTACATTCCATGAGAGGATAATCATTTTTAGGGGTTATAAAAATGGGAGTCCAATGTTCTCACCAAGCCTGACTCCACCAAAGTGTTGAGCAAGGTGCAACAATAGTATTGTCATTTTTGTCAAGACAGTCAGATAGATCTGGTGTTTTAGTGGACAAAAAGTTCAAAAGCTATTCAGATGCAGAAGACAGGAGTTCAAAGGTTATTCAGAGTATGGACAGTGAGTTTCCAAGAAGACCGAAGTGGACCACTTACAAAAGATCAAAGAAAAAGACAAGAAAAGTGTCGCGATATCGCGACATATTCAACAGGCAAGAAAAACTGTCATGATTTTGCGACATGTTGGAAGAGAGAGAAAAAGAAAGAAAAACTGTCATGATATCGCGACATGTTGAGAAGAAAGAAAAACTATCGCGATTTTGCGACATGTTGAAAGAGAGAGAAGAAGAAAAAAAAACTGTCGTGATATCGCAACATGTTGAGAAGAAAGAAAAACTGTCACGATTTCGCGACATGTTCGAAGAGAAAGCACAAGCAAGAAAAACTGTCGCGATTTCGTGACATGCTAGAAGAGAAAAAGACAAGATGAAAAAGTGTCACGATTTCGCGACATATCATACAGACAAAAAAGTGTTGCGATTTCGCGACATATTGCAAGGAAGGTTGTACGGACAAAAAAGTGTCTCGATTTCACGACATATTGCAAGGAAGGTCATATGGATGAAAAAGTGTCATGATTTCGTGACACATTGCAAGAGAGATTGTACGGACAAAAAAGTGTCACGATTTTGTGACATATTGCAGGAGAGAGAGTCCAAAAGAAAAAGTGTCGCGATATCGCGACATGTCGGGTTTTCACGACCCAAAGGCAAGAAAAAGCGCTAAGGAGAAAAAGTGTCGCGATATCGCGACATGTCGGGTTTTCATGACCCGAAGGCAAGAAAAAGTGCTAAGGAGAAAAAGTGTCGCGATATCGCGACATGTCGGGTTTTCGCGACCCGAAGGCAAGAAAAAGCGCTAAGGAGAAAAAGTGTCATGATATCGCGACATGTCGGGTTTTTGCGACCCGAAGGCAAGAAAAAGTGCTAAGGAGAAAAAGTGTCGTGATATTGCGACATGTCGGGTTTTCATGACCCAAAGGCAAGAGAAAGCACTAAGGAGAAAAAGTGTCACGATATCGCGACATGTCACATTTTCGTGACTCGAAAGCACAGGAAGGAAGAGAAAGAAAAAGTGTCGCGATTTCGCGACATGTATTTTTGCAGGCCAAAGCAAAGAGAAAGAGGAGAGAGAAAATAGTGTCGTGATATCGCGACATGTGTTTTCACAAAAATAGCAACAAAAGAGTTACAGGGGTAGTTGAAGCCAACGAAGACCGATGTAAGTCGACGAAGATTAGGGTTTGCAACCGACGAAGTCTAGGGTTTGCAGCCGACTAAGAGTAGGGTTTACAACCGACTAAGATTAAGGTTTTTCTTCATGAAAATATTGTTATAAAAGGAGGGCTATTTGGAGAATTGAAGTGTGTTGAACATATCATCGAAGGGTGAGTGTCGAAGGGCATGAAGTTCGGTCGCAAAGCACAGAGTGCAAGTCGTATAGAATCGTGCTAAGTGCAAAATTCACAAAGGAAGTAGAATGCGCAAAAGGGAGAAGACGATCGTTCGACTATGACACGACAAATTATGCAAAGTAATTTCGTAGAGAGAGCAGAGTGCGCAGAGATCGCTAAGGTGAAGTAGACTTGTCGAGATCTTGTAAAAGTGGAGATAAGTAAGGGGTTGGTGCTCCTTCCAGTGGGTGCTGGTAAAGTGATTGTAAAGTTGTTGCTTTGCAAAGGCTAGATTTGGATGGTAGTCCAAGCAGTCATTCTTGAGGAGTAGCCACATTGGTGAACCTCGTTAAATCTTGTGTTGTGTGATGCTCTTTTGTTATTCTTGCTATATCTTGTTATAAGTTTTAATTGCTTCTGTTTTAAGAGCTATGAATTCAAGATTAAAAGAGCTACACTGATTCACCCCCCTCTTAGTGTCATTATAAGACTAACAATTGGTATCATAGCTAAGTCCCTGTACAAGCTTAACCGACTAGGGTGATCTTGGAAATAACAAAATGGCAGGTGGTGAAGGCTTCTCATCAAACAAAGCACCATTGTTTGACGGATCTAATTATGCATTCTGGAGAGTCAGGATGCAGACATATATCTGTGCTTTGGGATATGACATCTGGGATTCAGTAGTTAGTGGATACACAATTCCCACCTCTCCTCCAAAAGAAGCGAACAAAAAGAAACTATTTGAGAATAATTTGAAAGCAACGAATGCCATCTTGTGTGGATTAGCAGACAATGAACTAGTAAAGGTCATGAACTATAAATCGACAAAAGAAATATGGGAAAAATTGAAGATAATAAGATCAAAGAAGCCAAGTTACAGACACATCAAGCTCAGTTCGAAGCATTGAAAATGAATGACGATGAAAACATTGAGGCATTCATGTTGAGAGTTAATGGAATCATCAATGCGATCAGAGGACTCGACGAGGATATCGATGAATCTACTGTCGTGAAAAAGGTATTAAGATCTCTTCCTCAAAGGTTTGATTCCAAAGTCTCAGCGATAGAAGAAGCTAAAAATATAAATTATTTTAGTATAGATGAGATGTATGGTTCTTTAACTGCATATGAAATGAGGATAGGTAGAACTAAACCCACAGATAGAGAAGCAGCTTTTAAAGCTCTTAAAAATAAAAACACTAAACGAAATTCTGAGGAAGAAGGGACTTCAGATGAAATGGAAGCAAACTTTGTTAGAAAGCAAAAAAAAGGAAAAGGGAAATACAGAGGGAAGCTACCATTTAAATGTTTCAACTGTGGAGGCGTCAAGCATTTTGTGACTGAATGTCCACTTAAAGAGCAGAACAAAAATGATGAAGGATCGCACCATGAAAAAAATGACTAGAAGAAAATGAACTTCAGAAAAGGCAACTTCAAGAAGAGAAGTTTCATCTCCAAGAATGTCAGTTCATCAGAAGACAACTCCGAAGAAGAGTCCGAAGAGGAAAAAGGTGAAGCTCTCTTTATGGCAGTTGAAGAAGCAAAATCGGAAAAGGAAGAAGGAGTGATCTCCGAAGTGTGTGGTGAAAACCCCGAGGCTGAAGTAGATCTAGAAGGTGAGTTGATATCTGCACTTGAAGAGTGGGAGATAGAAAAAAAAAGAATAAGAAACTTTCAGAAAAGCTTGCGGATGCAAATGAAATCATAACCAGTTTGAAAGTACAGATAGAAGAATCCAAGAAAATCTCCGAAGATCTCGAAGTACAAATAACCATGAGAATAGACTATTGCAGCAAGCTAGAAGAAGAGACTGTTGGTTTGAGAATGCAGCTAGAAGAGATGAGCAAGAAAATTAGTTGTTATCACAAACGTGAAGAAAGTTCTATGAAGCTGGATAAGATCATAAATGACCAAAGACCTGCAGGTATCAAGTTTGGTTTGGGTTTCATCGAAGGAGAATCATCAAGTGGATCAAAGGCCATAAATGAATAATCCACAAAGAATGAAGATAAGAAATAAGTTGATCAAGGCAAAATGCTTCATGCAAAAGAAAGCAATAATGCCAGGTTCAAAAGGAGAACTGACAATGATGGATTCACCAATGTCACACATCAAAGAAGAAGAAGACCTATGGCTTCTACGACAACATGGCAAAGACCATCTCCCAGGTTCAATTATCCCTTCTCTGGTTTCTGTTTTAAATGCAATGGCTATGGACATAAAATCTCAGACTGCAAATATAATGTTAGACCAAGGAATTTCACTAGTTGAAATGCTTTTTCTCCTTTGATGAATTATATAGTAGAATGTTATCACTGTCACAATTTTGGGCACATTGCAAGAAACTGTAGAAGCACATTTTCATCAAATCAGTTTCAAGGAAGAAAAGTTCAACCAAACAGGATGAGACAAAATAGAAAACTTCCTATAAAACATGCACAAGCTATTGATAAGGGAAAAGCAAAACAAGAACCCAAAACCACTACCGAGACGGAGTGGAAAGAAAAGGAACAACTTAAGGAAAAAAAAGAATCCTTAATTGTTCAAACAACATTTAAAGCACAAAATAAATATGTACCATGGATACTTGATAGTGGATGCTTCGGTCATATGACAGGTAACAAACAAAAATTTGAGAAGCTGCAAAAATATGAAGGTGGTTCAGTAAAGTTTGGAAACAATGATGGAGCTAAGATAGTTGACAAAGGTTCAGTCAAAATTATTAACGAAAAAATTAAGTCAGAAGAAGTCTTGTTTGTAGATGGTTTGAAACATAACCTATTGAGCGTAAGTTAGATTTGTGATAAAGGTCATGAGGTAGTTTTTAAGAAGCAGGGTTGTGAAGTCAGAAAGACAAACAGTGGAAAATTGATAGCAATTGGATCAAGAACATCTGGAAACCTATACACGCTCTCAGAAACTTTAGAAGGAGCTTGTTTTATTGGACAAGAAGAAGAAAATTGGTTGTGGCACAAGAGACTCGGTCATATCAGTTTTGATAACCTAGTAAAAATCACCTCAAAAGGAGTAGTGAGAGACATTCCCACCATTAGCAAACCTACAAACAACATTTGTGCTTCATGCCAAAAGGGGAAACAAACTAGAGTCTCTTTCAAAACAAAATAATACTACACAAGCAAGCCTTTGGAACTAATACACACTGATTTATGTGGACCCATGAGAACACAAAGCATAAATGGTGACAAATATTTCATGTTGTGCATTGATGACTATTCCAAAATGACATAGATATTTTTCTTGAAGCATAAATCAGAAGCTTTTGATATGTTCAAAATTTTCAAAAACCAGGTTGAGAATGAAATAGGAAAGAGGATCAAATGTTTAATATTAGACAGAGGAGGAGAATTCATTTCAAAGGAGTTTTTATAATACTGTGAAAAATACGGTATTAGGAGACAGTTCTCAGCAGCCAGGACACCTCAGCAAAATGGAGTGGTGAAAAGAAAGAACATGACAGTGCAGGAAATGGCACGGACTATGTTGGCTGAAAGCAAAGTAGTAGACAAATTTTGGAAAGAAGCAGTCCATATTGCGGTGTATATCCAAAATAGATACATGCTGAGAACACATGAAAGCAAAACTCCTTATGAATTGTGGTTCGATAAAAGGGCAACAACAAAATACCTCAGAGTGTTTAGCAGCAAGTGCTATATCAAAAGAATTGAAGATAATATTGGTAAGTTTGAAGATAGAGCAGATGAAGGTATTTTTGTTGGTTATTCGTCTAGAAGCAAAGCTTACAAATGCTACAACAAAATGCTCAAGAAAATTGTTGACAATGTTGATGTTAAGTTTGATGAAGGTAAAGAACGAGTAATTAGCTATGAAATGAACTACCCAATCTATGAAGAGGTTATTGAAGGAGATGAGGAAAACAAAATTGAAAAGATACATAAAATTGACTCAGATGATGTAAGTTGTGATTCAGAAGCGGAAGAGAATAAGAAATTCAAAACAGGCAGCTGGCAAAAAAATCATCCTAGAGATCAAATAATTGGAGACCCCAAAGTTGGTGTTCAAACAAGAAGAAGAGTAGCAAGTAACTACTCTCTATTATCTAGCATTGAGCCCAAGAATGTTGTTGAAGCAAGCAAATATGAAGGTTGGATGAAAGCAATAAATTAAGAATTAGACCAGATTGAAAAAAACAAAACTTGGGAGTTAATACCTAGACCTGCGAACAAAAATATATTCGGGACTAAATGGATCTTTCGTAACAAATTGAATGAAGATGGACAGGTAGTCAGAAATAAAGCAAGATTGGTATGCAAGGGGTATGCACAAGTAGAAGGCATTGAATTTGAGGAAATTTTTGCACCAGTAGCTAGACTAGAGGCAATCATAATGTTTCTGGCTTTAGCAGTCTACAAGAATTTTCCCGCCATGCACTGGAAAATCCTGTTCCTTCCAGTCATTTTCAAATGAAAAAATATCACGAGCATGCACTCTCTGTGTCGGACCCGATGCCATCACGACATTCCTTCAAATTTTTAGACCTCCTCTGAAAGTTGCTGCCATCCCCGCAGAATAGTTTTTCTTCATCAAACTCTAGGAGAGTAGTTTTTCCTCATCAAACCCTAGCAGAGCTCCAAAGTCTAATTCATAAATTATGATTAAATTAAAATCAATTTACCATGACATGAGAAGATTGCTAAATACCTAGTTATTACTATAAACTCTAGAATTTTTTATACTAACAATAACCATACACTATTGTGCATATTTTAGGGTTTAAATTTAGAAATTACCATCAACATAGTTGGGCCTTTATTTGATAAAGAAAATGAGCTTTGAGACTCAATTTTGGATAGAATGAATTTTTGTTTGGCAAGTTGGAAAGGTAAGTTCTTAACCATTGTTAGAAGGCTACAACTCATAAAAATTGCATTGCAATATCTTTATATATGATGTCACTTTCAAGATTGCCAATAGGTATAACATCTAAATTTGATAAAATCCAAAGAGTTTTTCTCTCGAAAGGATGTGAAGAAAAAATTAAATTTCCTTATTGCAAGTATGATAAGGTTTGCAAAAGAAAGAATATTGGAGGGTTCAACTTTAGGAAGTGGACACTTACAATTTTGGAATTGAGGATAGAACTTTGCTAAAGGTTATTCACAAATTAAGAGAAGAGTCGGAAAAAATGTAAGATTAAAAGATATATAGGTTTTGTTGATGAAATGAAATTGTTTAGGAAATGAACCCTACCTAGAGGATAAACAATATGAAACATCATATCACATAGTTTGCAATTGATGAAAAATATATTAGGTGGGCAATCAATGAGGGGGATTTTACAAATTTTTGGTTTCATGCTTTGTGGAAGCCTTATCCTCTTATTTTTGATCCAAAATGGCAACTGCTTGCTTAGGCATGTTTAGCAAGTAAATTTCCAAAGGTCAAGAATTATATTAATGTAAGAACTCTAGATTGTGAATTTCTATTAATAACCATGTTGAAGGAGAGGATACCAAATAAATAATAGACGAGATTCAAAAATACTTCAAGATTTATATTTCGTGATTTTTACATGGATGGATGAGTTGGTTTGGAATCTATCAAAAGATGGTGGATACTTGGTCAAGCTGGGATATAAGAATTTAGAGCAATCAAAATTTCCTACTCACAATGATTTCCTTTGGGACAATGTTTGATCAGTCAAGACTCTCCCTAAGGCCTTAACATTAGTAATCCAAAGTAAAATTCTTATAGGGAATAGTCTATAAATAAGAGGATATCATAGACCTTTCAATGTGCCTTTTGTGAGAAGGATCCAATTTTTTTAGATTATTTACTTCTTTATTGTACCTTTGCTTATACTATTTAGTATCGCTTTTCATGAATATAAGAATATATTAATATTAAAAAAGTTGATAAAACGTTAGACTAGTTATTTCAAAACTAACACATATTTTAAGATTAATAAACTTTTTCAATATTTTTATTAAAATATAAACTGTCTTAGATACTTCTCTATGTCTAACATTCATTAATATAAACTGAAGGTGCCTTAATCCTTAGTTCATTAATACAGAATTATTTATGCCATCTTAAGATAAAATTGAACATTTATAATCATCAATTTAAGCATATACATGTATATGCTCCAACTATAGTTACTTCTTGTGAAATATGTTAGAAGGACCTTAATATATTTTTGTCAAACACAATGATGATAATTCATAATTGTGACAATGTGATCTATAAGGATTAAAGGTGAATTCAACACAATTCTATATTCTTCAAAAAATAAGGGTGGTACCCTTGGTTGGTCTAAATAAATGGAGGGCTTTGCTTCACTTGTCAATTCAAATGGCCTTTGAGATGCTATTTCTTCAAGCTTTCAGTATATTGGCACACACATTTTTTTACGAGCAAGATCAGATCATAAACCCATTCTCTTTCTATGTAATCGACTCAATAATGGTTATCCAAAGCCATTTTGATTTTAGTCTATGTGGCTTCAAGACCTTATTTTTTCTAGATGGTTATTTTCTGATGGGATGATGCAAGGTTTGAAGGATCATGTTTGTAGAGTTCTGTTCAAGAGATAACATATTTATTTAAAGGAGCAAATGAAGATTTAAAACGAAAAAGGAAATTAATATTTGGAAACCAAATCTTTAGATTACATATTTAAAATAAAAGAGAAAAGTAAATTCAAGCTCAAAAATTTACAAGAGAAAACATAAATTAATGAAATAGCCTAAGATACTTATGTGGAGGAGAAACAATTATTGAAAAAAGGAAGAGGCATATTGGTCCAAAACATCTAGGGAGAGACAAATTGAGGAAGGGAACAAAAATACCTATTTTTCATGCTACAGGTCATTTTTTCTTTTTGTTAAATAAAAAATATTTTAACTCGAGCTGGAAGACGGATTGAGGAAGAAAATTTTATCAAGAATAAAATGATTAATTATTTCAAAGATATGTTGTTAGAAATTGGACAAAACAAGGATGTTGAAAGTAAAGCTTTTGTGAAACATTCCATCATTTAACACACAAGGGTAAAATGAAAGTTTGATAAGAAAAATCTCTATGTAGGAGCTTTAGGTAGTTTTCATTTTCCACCCTAACAAAGCACCTCACCGTGATGGGTTTCTTGCATTTTTCTTTTATTTTTTTGGGATTTGTTAAAGAATAACATGTTGGATACATTTGAAAATGCCAAGGAAAAAGAAGGCTACAATAAATGCTATGAAAGCCACCTTTATTGCATTGGTTCCCGAGAAAGGGCACACAAAATATTTTGATAATTTTCCTTCAATAAGCCTTTGTAATATGATTTATAAGATAATTTAAAAAATTATGGCAAATAGATTGAAAAGCAATTTAAATTTTGTTAACTCAAACGAACAAGGTGGTATTGTTGGTGGTAAAAAAATTCTTGATCACATAATCATTGAACAAGAGGCCATACATTATTTTTATTCCTAGAAAAAACAAGGTATAGTTTTAAAAGTAGATATGAATAAAGCATATGATAATTGTTTTTGACATTTTCTATATGATATTTAAAACAAATTGGTTTTGATCTAGGTTGGTATGAATGGATTAGATGATATATGCTTCCAAATTATTTTATTTTGATCAATGGATCCCTTTCTAGATACTTTGAATCATCTTGTAGACTTTGCCAGGGTGACTCACTATCTCCTTATTTATTTATTGTTCTTATTGAGGCATTGGGTAGAACTTTTTCAAAGATAAAATGAAAGGATAAATCAAAGGTATTTAAGTTGAAACAAATAATCCCTTCAAATATCATCTCCAATTTGTTGATGATACTTTATTTTGGGTTATCTCTCAATTAGTGAAGACATACAGTTTATCATAACATGAGAAGATTGCTAGATAGCTAGTTAATACTATAAAATCTAAAAGCTCTATTATTAACAATTCCCTAGATTATTGTACATATTTTAGGGTTTGATTTAGAAATTAGTGTCAACATATCTAGGCCTTTATTTGATAAAGGAAAGGAACTTTGACACTCCAATTTTGGATAGAATAAATTTTTATTTCGCAAGTTGGAAAGGTAAGTTCTTAACCATTGTTAGAAGGCTACAACTTATAAAAATTGCATTGTAATCTATCTCTCTATATATGATATCACTTTCAAGATTGCCAATAGGTATAACATCTTAACTTGATAAAATCCAAAGAGATTTTTCTTAGAAAGGATGTGAAGAAAAAAATAAATTTCCTCTTTGCAAGTATGATAAGGTTTGCAAAAAAAAGAATATTGGAGGGCTAGGCTTGTGGAAGTGCATACTTATAAGTTTGGCATTGGGGACAAAACTTAGCTAAAGGTTATTGAAAGATCAAGGGGAGAGTTGGGCAAAAATGATGCTTAAATATATATATAGGTTTTGTTGATGCAATGAAATTGTTTAGGAAAGGAATCCTACCTAGAGGATCAACATCATGGAACATCATATCACATAGTTTTCAATTGATAAAAAGTATATTAGGTGGACAATCAATGAGGTGGATTTTGTAAATTTTTGGTTTTATGCTTAGTGGAAGCCTTATCCTGTTATTTTTAATCCATAATGACAATTGTTGGCTTAGGCATGTTTAGCAAGTAAAGGTCCAAAGGTCAAAAATTATATTAAAGTAACAACTCTAAATTGTGGATTTATATTAATAACCATGTTAAAGGAGATGATATCAAATAAATAACATATGAGTTTCAAAAAATACTTCAAGATTTATATTTCCCCATTTTACATTGATGGATGAGTTGGTTTGGAATCTATCAAAGGATGGTGGATATCTGGTCAAGTTGGGATATAAGAATTTAGAGCAATCAAAACTTCCTTCTCACAATGATTTCCCTTGGAACAATGTTTGGTCACTCAATACTCTTCCTAAGGCCTTAACATTAGTAATCCAAAGTAATATTCTTATAGGGAATAGTCTACAAAGAAGAGAATATCACAAACCTTTCAAATATGTCTTTTGTGAGAAGGATCCAAATTTTATAGATCTTTTACTTCTTTATTGTCCCTTTGCTTATACTATTTACTACTGTTTTTAAGACAATTTTAAAAATAATGGCAAGTAGATTGAAAAGCATTTCAAATTATATTATCTCAAAGGAACAAGGTGGTATTGTTGGTGTCAAACAAATCCTTGATTGTATAATCGTTGAACAAGAGGCCATACATTCTTTTCATTCTATGAAAAACAAAGTATAGTTTTAAAATTAGATATGAATAAAGCATATGAACAATTTGTTGACATTTTCTATATGATATTAAAAAAAAGGGTTTTGATCTAGGTTGGTATGAATGGATTAGATGATATAATATTTTATTTTGATCAATGGATCCCTTGCTAGATACTTTGAAGCATTGGTAGACTCTACTAGGGTGACTCACTATCTTCTTATTTATTTCTTATTCTAATTGAGGCATTGGGTAGAACTTTTTGAAAGGTGAAATGAAAGAAATAATCAAATGTATTCAAGTTGAAATAAATAGTCCCTTTAAATCCCATCTTCAATTTGTTGATGATACTTTTCTTCTAGGTTATCTCTCAATTAAATTAAAGGTACCTTAATCTTCACTCATTTAATACAAAATTTATATATAAAATTGAACATTTATAATCATCAATTTAACAATATACATGCCTTCACAGTAAAACTGTACTATAATGTCCCTTTTCCATTTGTCTTCTCCTATCTTGCAAATATGACCTGTATACAATACCATATGTTCTATAATTTTTTTCTTTCCCTCCTCCTTAGTAGGTGGAGAATAACTAGTGTCTCAAATGGACCACTCGCTGGACTAAGAACCATTATTTTACTGCTCACTTGATTTTCAGTCAATATTTTTGTATGATAACAAGAAAGACATTGTTCTTAGACATTAGAGTCTCTTCAACTGGTCCCAAGGGCTACTAAAAACATAATAATAACTGTTGGACTTTGAAATAGTTTTTTTTATATCAAACACATATTTAAATGTGAAACATGCCTGTCATCCTCATAGTCATTCCTCATAGTCATTTCTAGTGGATTATGCAGTTGGAATTGGCAAATTGCTCTCGCTCTTGATAAGTTTGTCTTTGTCATGAAACAGAAAGTGCATAATGGAATAACATGGCTATCAAATACAAATAGATAGTTGTCCTTTTGAATTAGAAGTCCAACAACAAAATGATTCCATTGTTTTAATGGTTGGGCATGTATAATTAACACAAGTGGATAAGATGCCATAAGAATAGACGTTGACGTTTGCATTGCCCATGTCTTATATGGGATGACAATTTGGTCCCACACAACATAAAGGACATTCAATTTATTAAATGGTATAATTTAAAAGGTTTAATGTGAAAATTTAAATTGATTTAATTGTTGGTATAAATTTAAAAGGTTTAATGTGAAAATTTCAATTGATTGGTATAAGTTTAAAAGGTTTAACGTGAAAATTTAAATTGTTTTAATGGTTGGGATGTGTAATTAATACAAGCAGGTAAGATGTCTTTAAGGGTTAAGTGAATTGGTAGTTGTCTTCTTAGGCATTTACTAAGAAAAGACTTAGGTTCAAATCTTAGGGACATGCCTCTTTATTTGTAAGGGTAGTAGTTTGATTTGAATTTTGAGATGCGTGATGTTATAAATCTTGAGTGATCGGTGGTCTTCCTTGCACCGAGCCAACAATAACAAGGTGGTATAGGTTTGTTGGGAGCATAAGGCGACGATCTCAAGTGTCTGGTGGTTTCCCTTACACCGGGTCAAGATAACGAGGTTGTATGAGCTTGTTGGAACAATCCATATGGTTTGAATGTTATAACAAGGTTGTATGAGCTTGTTGGAACAATCCATATGGTTTGAATGTTTAACAAGGTTGTATGAGCTTGTTGGAACAACCCATGTGGTTTGAATCCTACACTTGACAATTACTAAAAATAACATGGATGTAACCAACTCTTACATATAATTAAAAGAAATACAAGATGATATAATGGTTGGGATGTATAATTAACATAATTGAATAAGATGCCATAATAATCGACATTGAATTTTACATTGCTCGTGTTTTTTTATTGAATAAATACTTCTTATACATATACATATCCGTCGTATATACATATCCGCGGGAATTGAACCCGCATTGCATCACCGATTTTGCCGTGCTTTATATAACAATTTGTTCTAAGAGAGAATCAATTTATTAAATGGTATTAAATGATAAGAATTTAAAAAATTTAATTAAAATTTGAAAAGTTTTATTTTTAAATTTGATTAGATGTATATATATAAATAATTATGTAAGTATCGCTGGTTCCTAGTTCAATTCTATTAACCACTTAAAAAGTCAAAATTAAAAGCTTTTTATAGATGTGTTATATCTTATTATTTCTTTATGGGAGTGAAGAGTTGTTTGGATTTATAGATGTGTTATATCTTATTGTATTTGTAGTTTAATTTTAGTTTAATGTGGTTCAAAGCCACTTGTAGATATGATTGTGTATGGATTTTAAATATGAAATTTAATGTTATAAAAAAGTTTTTTAAAAGTTTTGATGTTATTTTATTTTATTTTGATGTATATAATTTTTGATTTTTTAATTTGTTAATTAATATTTAAATATTTTGTTCATCATTTTTATACTAAAATATTATTAGAGTGATTTATTTTAAGAGGTATATAATTAAAAAAAATTAAATGAAATGTGAAAAACACTCACAAGCGATTAAATGACATTAGTTTAACCAATCAAATTCTTCAATATTTGAGGATGAAACCAAGGTTCAAATCTTGCCAAGTTATACATGGATAATATCCAAGCTTTTTTGTAATACCACTATGTGGCGATGAGTGCGTTTCAATCTCATATAATTAATTGAAAAAAAAAAAAAAAATGGAAGTGTGAATATTTGATAAGTACATGCTTGGTGGAGTATAATAATAAGATTGTTAATCAATACTAACATATATAGCTTCAATCTCATATAATCAATTGAAAAAAAAACACTCAGAAGTGTGAATATTCGATAAGTGCATGCTTGGTGGAGTATAGTAATAAGATTGCTAATCAATACTAACATATATAGCTGTTATTATCAAAATAAATTATAAGTAGAAAGGATTAAAGATCAATTGAAACAATGAAGCTTATTATGTCTGCAATTAGTCTGTAAAAGGTATGTTTTCTTTTAATTATTCTAATTTGCATAAGATAATTATTGTATTTGAAAATTAAATCAAGTGTAATTCAAAAGGATGGTTTGTATTTTTTCTCATATATATATATATATATATATTATTAGTAATTAAATTAATTCATAGGTGATTGATAAGAAGATAAATCCTTTTTTAACTTTGAAGTAGTATTCTCTTCAATATTTTGTCACAATTGTTCCTCAAATGAGCAAGGATCATAACTACTTTAAAAACTAAATTACTCTACATAGATTTAGAAGACTTGATTCAAGATAATATTGATCAAATGATCGAAAATAAATTAAAGGTACACAAACCAAATAATGATAGAAATATGCAATTTAGGATGAGGTTTTCCCATGAGGGGTGGCAATAGGTACAATAGGGATGACTGGGTTAGATAAGCGTCTTCTTGAGCACGATCAAATCTGTGTCTTTTGAGGTAGGGGTAAACAAAATCGAGCACAAAAGAAATAAAAAATTGGAGGAGCAGGAATGGTGGACTCTCAAAAATTTGAATTTCGTAGGTGCACGAATAATGCTGGAATGCATGGCCAGAATTTTGGTGATGCAGGACCCTTAGGTGGTCATGCAACCGACGACAAGGAGTTCAATGATGATAGAGTGGAGGATGTTAACAAGATGACGTAAATGAAACAGTCGGGGAATGTTGGGGTCCTCCTTCGACAAACCTACCTCGAAACGTCCCACCTGACTCTTCTTTTGTGGATAAAGTCCGTAATGAAACGAGTTTTGGCCTAGTTACCCAAATCTCGATATCCTTTACTATCTTTCATCGCAAAGTTAATTTTCCTCCTGAAGCTGTCACCTGTCATCTCTCAGGAATCTTTATCTCTTATTCTTAAGTTTGTTAGAGTGGGACCATAAATCGATTATGTTCATAAATGGGTATTCTCAAAATGGAGCCCTATCAAAAATATGGAGCTAGTGGCATGCCCTAGGGGTTTCTTCATGATCAGACTAAACAATCCCCAAGATACTGGTGAACCATAGTTTTTTGGTCGTAGAGCCCTGTTTATCTTTTGGTGGGGGAGGATTTCAATCAAAAAACACAAAGCATCAACATGACACCAATTTGGGTCAGGCTACCAGGTTTACCCGCCCACTTCTGGCACCCAGGAACTCTCAAAGATATAGCCCAATCGATTGGAAAATTGGTCGCCATTGATGCATCCACGAAGGCAAGATCTCATTTGACTTATGCTCACATCTGCGTCACAACCAACCTTGACTCCCAACTTTCAACCTATGTTGACCTAGTTTCAGGTTCGTATCACAAACGACAAACTATTGAATATGAAAAAAAACTTGCTTATTGTATTAAATGTAAAAAACAAGGTCACATAAGGAAGAAATATGGATATCAAGGCAGAGTAGCGATGGACAAAGGTAATGGTCAAGCATTTCATTAGATCCAAAGAAAGAAGCAGGCTAAAAAAGGCAAACAACCAATGTCCACCCACCAATCAATGCTCCAAGTTGGGAACACTTCAAATCCGATAAGATATTTTTTTTCCAATCCAAATCCTTTTTTACCATTAAATTCGTCAAACACCTCCCCTGAAGAGGTTGTAAAGGGTAATGGGTCAGAGCCAAATCCACCTTTGAACATTCCCAAAAATACAAAAATCTAGGAAAATCATCTTGAAGGTCTAGATGTCACTGCTATGAATGGTCATTCTCCCTCAAATTCGGGACCCTCATGCCCTCCAATGGGCACTAATTCACCAAACCATACTCCTAATCCCCCATCTCAAATTGATTTAATAAACATTCCAGTTAATCTGGTCAATTCCCCTATTCTTGAAGAATTAATCAGCTCTCCAAAGAAAGCTTTGTCCCCTATCTATGATGAAGCTTATTGTTCCCCAAAACAAATCACTCAAAACTAATTTTCTTTTGTAATAGCTGATGTGGGTAGTGGGAAAAAGAAAGGATGACCATCTATCTAGGATTTTAGGAGGAAGGAGATAAATAATGACATTACAAATGGTACTCAGCCCACCATTATTTCATCTCTCACGGACCAAACTAGCATTGATGTGTCGAAAGAAGAAGAAAAGCAACCCAAACCACCCTCATCTCAAAGTAGAGGAGGGGGAAAAAAATCCTCATAAAAAAATTCTAGATGAAGATCCTCTCATGGAACGTGAGAGGCCTCAATGGCCCATCGAAACAAAGGTTGGTTAGGTCTATGAGGAAGGAATTAAAACCCAACATCATTCTCCTACAAGAAACCAAAATAGATATGGATAATAGTGATAAAATAGCAAAATCCTTGTGGAAGGATAGTGAATTTGTTTTCAGTCCTACCGGGGTTCTTCAGGTGAACTTTTTTGCATGTGGGACTCAAGCAAGATCGAAGGAAGGCTCATAACTATGATAGATAGGGTAATCAATATGTTATTCTTCAACAAAGACACTCAAAATCAATGGATATTATCAAACATTTATGCCCCAAATAATTTGTTGGGCCATCGTACCTTCTAGAATAATCTAAGCTAGATGAGGGATAACTTCCAAAATGAGCCGTGGATGCTTGCCAATGATTTCAACACTCCTCTATTCCCATTGGAGAAAAAAGGAGGAAACACCATCAATTCTTGGTGTCTAGAAGAATTTGTTGATTTCATTGAACAAAATGAACTCATGGACATTCAATTGAAAGGAGAAAAATACACATGGAGCAATAGGAGAATAGGTAATCAACTAATCCAATTGAGACTTGACAGATTTCTTGTATCCAAGGAAGCAATTCAGTTCTTCGAAGATGCAACTCTTCACACTCTTCCAAAAATTGGTTCTGACCATAGTCCCCTAGTTTTGGAAAGGCAACAACAAGGCCAAACCTTTAAGGTGCCATTCATATTTGAATCAATGTGGCTTCAGCATGAGGACCTCAGGAGCTGTATTTCAGATTGGTGGAGCAATCCCTTCTCAGGCTCACCATTAGTTCAAATAACTAAAAAACTTTGGTTTATCAAAGGAAATTTAAAAATTTGGAACAAGGAGGTCTTCGACAATATTTTCTAGTGCAAACAAAAAATTGTTGATCAACTAAATGCAGTTGAAAACAACATCCAAAATGGAAATCTGGAACCTGAAATGAGGCAAAAGGAAAAATAACTCTCAGAATACCACAACATCCTAGCCAAAGAAGAGTTTTTTTGGAGATAAAAATCACATTCACTATGGCTGAAAGAAGGAGACTCCAACACCAAGTACTTCCATGCGTCAACTCTAGACAGAGAAGTAATACCATAATCAAAGAGCTCTTTCGTAGTGGTGGCACATCCACTTTTAGACACAAAAGTAATACCATAATCAAAGAGCTCTTTCGTAGTGATGGCACATCCACTTCAGACATTCTTGAAATCAGAGAAGAGGTTGTCACTCACTTTGAAGATATTCTTGGTCCTTGTCCCCCATGCTCATCTCAGGTGCGCAATGCTCTCCTTCAAAACATTCCAAATATGATTTTCCAAGATTTCAATGTTGGTCTCCTTAAAGAGTTTACCTTTGAAGAAATTAAAGAGGTAATGTTTTCAATGCACCCTGACAAATCTCCCGGACTTGATGGCTTCCCTCCTAGATTTTTCCAGCATTTTTGGGACATAGTAGGTCATGATATTTCCAAAGTTGTACAAGACTTCCAACACTGCAAAAATCTTCCTAGGGACGTCAACTCCACATTTTTAGCCCTTGTTCCAAAAACCCATAACAATCGGTCCATGTCTGACTTTAGGCCTATCAGCTTATGTAACGTTATTTATAAGCTCATTTCTAAGGTCATTGCAAATAGGTTAAAAGACGTTCTCCCAGTCATTATAGACCAATGTCAAGGCAACTCTATTCGGGGTAGATTTATAACTGATGGAATAATAACTATCCACAAAATCATTCATTCCATCTCCAAGAGCAAAAAACACGAAATGTTTTTGAAATTAGACATGAATAAAGCCTTTGATAGGGTATCTTGGGATTTTCTTTTTGATGTCCTTGCCAAATTTGGGTTTCATGAGGATTGGATAGCCTTAATCAAAGAATGTGTAACCTCTGCATGGTTTTATGTCCTTGTTAACGGTTCTGTTGCAGGATATTTTCAAAGTTCAAGAGGCATCAAACAAGGGGATCCCCTGTCTCCTTTTATTTTTATTATCATGGCTGAATCTCTCGAAAGATCCCTAAAATAAGCTTGCTCGCATGGTCTCATCACTGGCATCAAACCCTCCTCTCGGACTAGAGCTATCACCCATCAACAATTTGTTGATGATACTATTCTAGCTTCACTATCCTCTGTTCCAAAAGCTAAAATGATTAAAAATATTCTCAATTTCTATGAGGTAGTAACTGGTCAAAAGGTGAACTATGAGAAAAGAAAAATTTTCTTTCTGAACACTCCAGTTCGAAGGTAGATAAAAATCACAAGAATTCTTGGCTGCAATATTTCCAATCTCCCCTCAACTTATCTCAACCTTCCCTTGTTCCATGGCAGCATGTCAAACAATTTATGGAATAATGTCATTGATAGAATTCTGAAGAAACTAGCAAGCTGGAAAAAGGTATTGTTGAGCCAAGCGACAAAGGCAACTCTTGTCCAAGCCTGTTTACAGAGCATACCAATTTTTTTATGTCCATTTTCAAAGTTCTAGCATTAATATGTCAAAAAATCAAACAAATTCAAAGGAAATTTCTTTGGTCCGAAAATGAAAATCGAAGCAGGCTTCCTTTAGTTGCTTGGGATAAAATATGTTGGAAAAAAGATAGTGGAGGACTAGGTTTCAGAAGAGTTCATCAAATGAATTTAGCTCTACTGGAAAAATAGGGATGGAGGATAGCTTCAGATGCCCAATATTCATGGAGAGACATCATTAAAGGGAAATACCTTCATCAAAATACTTTCATGGAAGAAGTCCTAGTTCATAATGGATCGTGCTTCTAGAATTCGATCATCCAAACTAAAGACATTCTAAGAAGGGGTCAGATATGGAATCTTGGCAATGGTAGAAGCATAAGGTTTTGGGAGGATCCATGGCTAAAGGATTACCCTCTCATCAACAACCAAAATTTAGCAATTATGAAGCCATTCATGGATCATTTGTTGGCCAAGTGTCTAACTTTATCACACAAAATTCCAATGGCTAGCAATGGAAATCCATTCCGACTGATCATCTCAATATTGCTTGCCAAAATATGGTAACAACATTAGAAAATATTCTTAGAGTGCATGTGATCCCAAAAAATAAATAAAGAGACACTCTAGTTTGGAATCCTAGTGAAGACGGGCAATTTTTAGTCAAATTAGCATATTACATCCAAGGTCCTCTTGTTGCTCGTTGGCCCCTTTCCAAGTTTGTGTGGTCCAAAAAGTTGATTCCCAAAGTCTCCTTTTTTTTGTGGCTCACATCCCAGAACAAAATTTTAACTACAATTATAAAAAAGATATGTTCATTCCAAATCGTTGTTGTCTTTGCAACTCCAATTGGGAATCCACCCAAAATTTGTTTTTGGAATACCCTTTTTAAGGTCTATCTTAAATACCCTTTTGAGATTGTCAACGTTGCTTGGGTTAAACTGCCTTCCATTTATCTCATCTTTGAGCAATGGACCAATCCTTTCATCAACTTCTAGCTCAAGTTCCTCTGGTCTATTTGCCCCCATAATTACCTTTGGTAAGTCTGGTTGGAATGTAATAACAATTTTTTTAATGATTGTAGTAGAGACCACATGTTAGTTCTTTCTCATGTCATCTTATTTATGTCTGCAAATGCTCAATTAATACCATCCGAGGAGTGTCCCAGACCTGGTCTTGAAACCCGTCTGTATGCTTTCTTTAAACTCAGTCACATTTTGGGTAGGGCCCCCAAATCCCAAGTGGATAGATCAAGAATTAAATGGATCTCCCCTCCTCCTAGATGGAAAAATCTTAATTTTTATGGCGTAACGAAAGAAAACCCAGGTAGGGCGGGCAGTGGCAGTATTATAAAAAATAATAGGGGAGAAATTCTCATGGCTTATGCAAAAAATATTGGAATTCAGATGAATAATATGGCTAAGGTGAGAGCCCTCCACCAAGGACTGATGATGTTAAATGAATTGGATGTTGACAAAATTATTATAGGAGACTCCTTGCTTGCCATTAATTGGCTTAAAGGAAACCAAGATCCATCGTGGAACATCAACAACATCATCGGTGAGTGCAAGAGAATGTTGGGCAAATATATGAATGTCACCATACAACATGTGTACAGGGAAGGAAATAAGGTGGTAGACTTGTTGGCTAACAAAGGTGTCATGGAGCAATCCTTCCATGTGTGGCGAGCCAACTTTCCTCCGGGGCTCACATATGTTAGCAGTGAAGATAAAATTTGTCTTCTCTAAAATGGTTAGGAATCTTGCTCAACTATTTAGGCTCACTAGCCATCCTGATCAGATGGTGTAAGTCACCTGGATCTTGCTTTCTGGTTTCTGTCTTTCAATATCTATTTAGTTTTTGGATGTCTATCTTCTAGGGTGGTGCATAGGGAGTGTTTTTTCCTTGTTCGTTTATTGTTCGGCTAAGTTGGATTTCTAGCCTAAGGGTTTTTGTTCTCTTTGGTGATCCTTGTTGGATTTTAGGGTTCACTCTATAAAAGGTTTTGGGTCCTTTCAAAACCCCTCTATCAATAAATCAAAAAAATTAATGATAAAAATGTGCCATACACTTCAAAGACAAGTGATTTCACTAAATTAAAATTAAGTTATTTTAAAAAATTAAAATGAAAAAACCCCTAAATCTTATTACCAAAATTATTATGTGATCTTATCATAAACAATCATATTTAATGTCAAATACCACATAACAACCATATAACGGTATTACAACTTGACAATTATGCATGTATTATTGCTTGATAAGATTGAGTCACCTCCTTGAAAGTTGAGGAATAACTTCGGTAGCCTCCTCGAAAGTTGAAGAATAATACCATTAGATTTTCACATTTTTATTTTTTTACTAAATATATTATTTGGGATTGAAACATGACCCACTTGTATTACATGATGAAATAATGTTTTTGAATGAGTTTACACAAGTTTTAATAAAGGGTTCCGATCCCTTCATATTTAGTGGGATTTGAACCTTGGGTCTCTCAAATAGAGACCAAATCCCTTACCACTATAGTAAGCTTGTAGATACACGATGACATAATTATGTATATACTTTTTGGCAATATTTGAACTTAAGATATTCTCCATCATGAAAATTTAAAAATTTAACCAATTAAACTAATTTTATTTGATTTTTACATTTGAATTAGTAATAATATTATATACAATACAACGATTCTCGCTTTGGTTCTTTTTAAAAAGGTCCAAGGTTCAAACCGTGGCATGTGTGTCGTGTATTAATCATTTATTGATAAGTTTAACTCCTAACCTTAAGAATGTCATAACTGAAATGAAAATACTCAATCCTAAACATGAATTATATATATATATATATATATATATATATATATATATATATATATATATATATATAATTAATTAAAAATATAAAAAAGTAGATAAAAACAATATTTTTAACCATTATATATGATCTTTTGAAATAAATTAAACATAATTAACATATACTATATTTTGTAGTATTCTCTTTGAAACATGTTTATTATAGATGATGACTAAATACAACAAAATTGAAAAAGTTTAAAAATGTCAAATAACATGTTCCCTTTATAAGGATAAGTCTATTAATGAATTAAAGGAAGGTTGAACAAATTTGAGAACATTAAATATATATATATTTTTTCCGGTTACATAAGAGAGTTGGTCACAACCACATTATTTTTTAGTAATAAGATTAAATTTAAAAGCGTGAAAGTGGTTAAAAATATGGACTGTTAAGAATAGGATTTGGATTTAAAGTATTGTTGAAAGTATTATATTATTTGGTAGTGTGAGGATCATGTAAATAGTTTTTTTGAGTAATAATTTTTATACACATCCGCATGGGAATTGAATCCAAGCCACATCACCGATAATGTAAGTGGTATTATGTAAATATTTTAGTTTAGGCTGTGTATAATATTTGAGTATATAGTAAGTATGGAGTTGTTTTTTTTCTCGAAAAAAATTGCAATTTTCATTTTTGAGTTTGAAAAATTACAATGTTACGGGTATAAAGTACCTTAAAATTTTTTTCTTACATCTCATCTAAGATTTGGTAAACTGAACTAAAATGAGTATTGGTTTCCGTGCTATAATATGTTACAATTAGCTTACAATCATAATAACAGGACTGACAAGTGGAAAGAAGAATAACTTCTTAATCAATCACAATTCTTGAATGACTCTTATTTGAATAATGTTGGTCAAGAATCCACCTTAGGTATAGAATGTTTCATCTATGCGCCCTAGACCCGACCAACATTGAAAGGCCGAAAGGAAGAAATGCCTCCCATGCCAATCTCCAGAGAGGGTTGGTTCCCTTACTAACTACTTTTGGTTTGCAGATTTAGAGAGCAAGAAAGGAATGGGAAATGACTGAAAGGAATGGGAAAAGGGGTTGTAAGCCGATTGAGAAGGGGTGATGAACAGGTAGCAAGATCAACAAATTTCACCTCAAACCAGCAGCATTTTACACAAAGAACCAAACAGAAACCGAAACCAAAATTCCTTAAACATGCAGTTTCCAAGGATATTCCAACATTCACCCTTTACCGACAACTAAATCCAGGAATAGAATTTAAACTTTTCGATAATGAAATGAATTTAACAGAAATAAATGATAGAAAATCTGCACATAGAAGTGGATTAGAATCAGAGCCAAGAATTCCTTGCATTCATAGCAGAGCTTGAGTTTACAAAGCTTTCAAGCAAATTGTCCATCCTTAAAACATTGAATTTGCTAGTTTTTATAGAGGATTCTACCTCTAAAACATTAATGCTCAACTGCAATCCATCATTGTGGTAGGAAGGATTTGATTTGGTGGCACTTCAAGAGTTATGAGGTATGGCAACGTCTGACTCCATTGCTGGAAACATCGCATCTCATCAATGCAGTTGGTAAGATTTACTGTCGGCACCACCTCAATGGCAAAGATCGGATCCTAAAATATCTGGGCATTAAATTTTGATCACCCTTACACCCACCACCATTAAACAGATGAAAGCGCACCCTCTAAATTGGATTTCATTATTTGAAAAGTGCTTTGGGGTGGTTTCACTCGAAAGAGAGTCTCACCACCTCTTTCGAGCGAAACGCCAACCTAGAACTATGGGCCCCATGAGCGTTGCGCTCAAAAAGTAGCCTGAAAGGGGCTTTCGGGAGAGGAAATCCCTAAAATAGCTCTCTATTGGGATGAATCCATTGGTGCCATGTGGAATGCATTGAATTTGACCATGCTTTGTTGCTTAGGTGGCATGGTGGGCCAGTGCACGACTTTGAAAAAAGGTTATATTTGGCTTTTCACCCTTTCTTGCAATGAAAAGGAGTTTCACTCCATAACGGGCATGAAAGAGACTAGGCCCCACATGAGTTTCACTTGAATGCAAGCCCGAAAGGGCTTCTCAGAGTGCCTCCTACCCAAAACAACCTTTTCCATTAGTGGGGCCCTCCACGAACTTTAATTTAGACATTTCTATTTCACCTAACTCATAGCCCAAAAGGGGTTTTCACTCTTCATATTGCCCAAAATGATCCTTTGTGGCCATAAAGGGGCCTTTGCTGGAATGTGGGCATGAAACGCCTCAATGTTTTCATCCATGCGCCTATCACAAGGAGTGTTGAACATAATTTTTGCATGAAAGAACTCTTGCTACGAAGGCTTGGCAAAACCTAGCCTTCGCAGCATCAACATGATAAAATATAAACCAAAAAATTTGCTTACATGCCGAGTGGAAATGATTCATTTTTCATTTTCTTAGACTTATGAAAAATTTAAAAAGCAGGAATTTTTACAATGAGTTTCGAAGAAGAAAAAGCATTTTTTTAAAACTTAAACAAAATTTTACAAAAAATTTGAATGTGGCAGAGATGCCAACATTTCTGGTGGCTCATGGGGAATTGAGCTCGCCTCAATGTGATGATCCCAAGCCTTTATCCTTCGAGCTCAGAGTCATCACTACTTTTTGCTTCTTTAGAGTGCTTGTTATCGGTACCTACTTCTTCCTCCAACCTCTCTCTCTCTTCTTCCTTATCTCGTTGCTCTTGATGGTCTCCTTCCTTCTCTCTATCAACTTCACCTTGGTCATTGTCATTTTCTTCTTTATGTCCTTCTTCCTCTTGTTGTTGGAGGTGCGTCAATATCAGAGGTGCTTGTAAATATATTCATAAACTACTTATGCCTCGGCCCAAGCATCCAGAAGGAATGGTGGGTGGTTTCAAGCTCCTTGACCAGATATCAAAAAGTTTCAACCTGGTCTATGTTGGCGAAGGTAGCTCTTTGGCTAAGCTCCAATAAAGAGGTCTCTATCCATGCATACTTTGTCATCAGGGGCATTACTTGTTTTTTTGCAATGGGGTCTCCCCAACCATCAATCTCGGAGGTGTCATTGGTGAAGGCAGCCCATATCTCCTTTAACTCCCCATGGGGCAAAATATTACCCTCATCATCAGTGAAGCTGGGAAATTCCATTTGCATGAGGGCCTCAAAATGGAGTAATGAAGTAACCCTCTCCTGCTCGAACGCATCCCATAATTTTTGAGCTTCTCTGGTCAATTCAAGATTTGCGAAATAAGATCATAGAGTGACCTTTGCAGTAGCCCAGGATCGAGCCAATGGGCTCATGGGAGTAACATGGAGTTCTATCTTCTCCAATTTCTTGATCTGCATGGCAATATCTAGCTAGTAGTCCACATCTTCCTCGATAGCTTCGACAATTGCCTTCTACGCTTCCCACATGAATATCAGAACTATGACTACCTTTGAAGCCCTAGCCTAGAAATCGATCAGGAAGTTGTAGCGAATCTCTTTGATGCGTTCCTTAGTAAAGACAACCACTTGCATCTCCTTTTCTATCAATTTGCCCTACAGTTCCTAAATTTGGGTATTCAAAACCTGCACCTAGCTCTCTGCCTGCATACGCACCTTGAGGTGTTGTTCGGTTGCTTCTTTATATTTTCCCACCTCTTCCTCCAAATCGGCTATGTGCTGCTACCATCATGCAGATTCAGACTGGGCCATCTCCAGTTGGGCTCTCGCCTATGCTAGAGCTTCCTCTAGCTCCAAATTCTTAGCTTCGACTTCAAATAAGTGCTCCTTATAGTGCTCCCCATGAAAGTAGATGGAGCCCATTTCTATCTAGATGTTGCCCATCTTCTCCATTGTGTTGATCATCCTCAGGTCCTCGATAACTACATGGTAAGAATAATCTATGGGCACCATCTCCCCTAGAAACTTCTAGACATTAGGTACTTTTTACACCATGTGGACCTCCATCCTCTCCGGGTCGAAGATGGCCCTTTTATCTACCTGAGTAGGAGCTAGCGCACCCTTTATTTTTTCCCTTCAGCCAGCTCGAGGAACTTTGTTGCGCTCGATGTATGCTCTCCACAACTAGGTGCTCTTGGAGGACCTCCAACTCTATTTCTAGTGGCTCCTGCACTCCAAAAAATGTTGCATATGGGAAAAGAGCATGTTGAGGCTAGATTTCGATGGATGGGATGAAAGCTGATGAGGTGAAAACTATGCTTACTTTGGGAGATGTTGGGGTTTGGATAGCAGTGACTGAGGGCATAGGACTAGGTAGTGGAATATCAATAGACATTGTCACTACGGTGGAGGTTGATAGGGGTGAAGGCCGGATAGGATCAAGGATGGTAGTAGACATAGTGATGAAAGAAGAGGTGCTAGTGGAGGGTCCAGGAAATATAAATGCATTGGTGACAGACATGAAAGAGCTGAACATCAAGGAAGTAGAGGGGATAGAGGTGGGAACTAGAGAACTAGTAACCAATGACTGGGAGACTAGAGATAAAGTGGAAGACACAGGGATATCGAATGGGGGTAGACTAGCAATAGGGGTTTTGATATTTGATGAAATGGGTACCAGTCACTCAACTGCAAGGGAAGGGATCAGAGAACATGTACCTGAGGGTTCAGATACCACCAGAGCTGAAGAGGTAAACTATTGCATGATTGGGCTCACCCTTCCTTCTCCTTCATTCAAAGCTTCTATCTCAAGATCGATCAACTCTATCTCCTAGTTTGGTTGCTCTTGTTGCTCCAAAATAGGTACTTCAAGAACATTCACCTCCATGGTTGATAGTGCTGTAGAAGGGTTCGTACTGGGGAGCCTTGATGCATCGGTCCTAGGCTTTTTGGTGATGTGAGAAGGTGAGAGCACCGTGCTAGCACTTCTCTTCATTGGGGTGCCTTGCTCCTCTAGGAGCAGCTATTCAACTTTCTCTTTGATAGGTGGATCTTCTATCGTCCTCTGTTTGGCCAAGGCTTGAGGTACCCCAAGGGATAATATTGACAAAAGAAATCGGCTAGTAGGTGTCGATGTTAGCATCATAAATTACAGGGAAATTTTTGTCTAACACCATTGGGTATTCGGATGATGACTTCGCATTATGGACCCTCATGATCCACCAATTTGTAATCTTGTCATCAGACCAATTGGGTAATTTGTCTTTCATTTTTTGCAATGTATCCTTGGGAGGGACATGCTCTGGGTTGTGCGTAGGGTCATACTCGACTTCCAACATGTAGAAATCATGCCAAGGGGGAAGCACCATCATTTCCTCCATGTGCCATTCCAAATCATGTCCGGTAGGGTTATTCCGTTGAGCTACAATGTCTAGATGAGGGCAAGAATGGAAGATTTTTGCATCAATAATTGGTCTAAAAATGTCCAACGGGTCATACCTCCAATATTGGGGAATCTTGACTAGCCCATAGTCATACAATGTCACTGCAATGAACCGATTCTGCCCAGTCAATGTTACCTCAATATGGCCAAACTTGAATGGCATGGGACACGTGTGCGGCTTCCTCCTTCCATGCCCATATGTATCATTGATGAAATCGCATTGCCTAGTGACCTCCAGGGTGAAGAGGTACTCCATGGTGTAGTAAGGTAGAAGAAAAGGTTTTCTAGTAAAACCATACATCCGGATAACAAGGCCCTATGTAAGCTGAAAGACATCACCCTTCACTTTCTCCACTACTTCATTCCTCATATCTTTTGGTACTCGGGTGTAGACACCATAAAGGAGCTCGAGTGTAGGGCCCAGAAACATTATGTTGAAGTTATAATAAGACTCTCTTTTTGACAAGACCTGAGTCCACTGGTAGACCGGTAGCGCTTCGCCCTTCTCATTCATCCGATTCTTGGTGATGAAAGTGAAATGGTCTCGCATATGGTAGAAAAAGTACCAAGCAAGAAAAGAGTAGTGCCTAAAAGACATATCTTTGCCACTCTACACATCGCTCAACTACAAGTGGATTTTCCACACCATCCATTCTACCCAATCGAAGAAAATGGGTTACATTTTTGGTCTCATAGCAACAGGGGAGTAAAATTCACCATGTGAAATGCATTCTACGAGAGAAACCTGCCACTTGTAGACCATCGCATCTATGGAAAGACCCATAACCCATGCCAACATGGAGTACAGATCAGGGTACTTAAACTCTCTCAAGGGTCTGGGCATCTCGGGAAGCTCCCCAAATGTTGGTTTCTCCAACAATATTTCCTCCATAAACCGTCGCATCGGTGTTGTAGACTTGTATCTATCATTTTGCTCCATTATGTTTATTCTCCTGATAGTGAAGTCCATTGGAGGCTGCTCACCACATGCAAAGGCCTCTCTGACGCTTTCGGTAGAAATCTGAAATAAGTTATCCCCCTTGGCATTCTTGACTATTTTGGTATGAGGGTCATAAAATTGAGTGACTCCACACACCAATTCTAGACATGTATGTACTGGCATGCACAAGTACCAGTACAGGTGAGAAAAATAGGCCACAGTCCACTTACTTTGGGTAGAAACCTTTTTGAGCATGGCATCGATGGTCTGGTGTAGCGTCTCTACATATTTGTTTGTAAGCATGCAATCTCTCATTTTACTGAGCCCATCATTGTGTGGTGCCAGCACCACTTGCTTTTTATGTGCTTTCTTCTTCTAGCTCTTCGCACCTTCTCCTTGCTTTGCTACGACTGGCTTTTTATGAGTCTTCTCCTTCCTAGATTCGGTGCTCTTCTTACCCATATTAGATGGCCTTTCCTTTTAATCAAAAAAATAACTTAGGTGCTCATTTATGGATAGAACATAAACTTCCTTAGCACCTAGCACACAACGCTTCACCAACAATTCCTTCGACGCTCTCCGCACTCACAATTTTTTGCACAACAACCAAGTCCTCTAAAATTTTTGTGTTGTTTCCACTACGGGAAGGCCTTCTTATAGCAGAGCAACCATATCTACCACCTTAATTACTAGTAGGAGGAATAAATGCATGTGGAGATCATGCATGATATTAGAGACCTCCTATTTTCTCTCATGTGCAATGGATCACTTCCTTTAATGATGGATTTTGACATGCACCATAATCTTCCTCGTAACTCATGACTCACCACTTTGCATTTTTCAAGGTGCACGTTCTTGCTTTAACGACCCTCCTCAGGCTATGTATTCGCTCTCTTGCCTTGGGACATGTGTTTAGAGTATTGCAAGAGTGAAACTTCCTTGCACTCACTTGGGTTGCCAAAAACCCTTTTCACTTGATTAAAACATCGAAACACTTCCCTCTTTTAAAAGTATTGTACATTGCTTTGCTCTATGCCTGAAGAGAGAAACTTATGCCAAAAAAGCAACTATGCCGATGTGGTGCAAGCAAGGCGCATTTATCTAGAGCATGCTCTTCTATATTGGGTGCTTCACCTAAAATAAAACAATATGGAAAGAATTTTTCTCACCCTTCGAACTACTTTTCACCTTAAAACAAGGCAAAAAATGGCTTTCCTTAATTTTAGACATCAAAACAACAGATAACTTTTAAGTTTCCATGCACAAAAAAGCTTGTTGAGGCAAGGGAGCTTTGACCCTTCCTTTTCACCACATGGCACTTCTAACTCATGGGCCCGATTTCACCTTCTACCCAAAATGGCAACTAATCTTCGCTTGCAGGAGCAAAACTTCCTTTTGGAAATGCAAGGCGCTCAAAAAGTAAGCTTAGCCAAAAAGCATGCAAGCTCTTGTTAACTGAGAGAGGCACCCATGATACTCTTCCTTTGGAATAAAAACCTTCCTTTTAACTCCTTGCCATATGGCATTTGCATGAAAAAGCAACTTGAAGGAAGTTTTGGTGGGCCTCGAATTGCATCTCGCTCAAAAGGGGAGCGAAAGCGCTTTTCACTCAATGGAGCACCCAAAATGACCTTTGACCAATATTTGATGTCAAAAAATAATTTAAATGCTTAAAACACAAGCTACAAAAAAGTAACCTTTTAATGAAAGTGCTTCTTCCTTATCTTTCTGACACGTGGTGCTCAATGCAAGATTTGTCTTTTTTGAACATCTACATGGGTGAGAGAGCATGCACTTGACTTTGACTATGGGGGCTTTCACTAAAAAATGTGAGCGCAACTTAATTTCAGAACCTTTGGGGTCAAAAACATCTTGGTGGATCCCAACTTAGCCATGGATTTCACTTCTTAGGATGTCAAAACATAGTTTCACTCCCATGGCAGAGCGAAACCATATTCATTTAACTTTGAGATGCAAAAATAACTTTTGGATGGAGGGCAACTTGCCTCTTTTTCTGCATGACATGGTGCCTTTAATCTACTGAACTTACTTTGCCAAGTGGCACACTTAAAGGAGCAAAAAACCCCCTTTCACTCAAGAGGAGAGCAAAAATACTTTTCACCAATTTTAGCACCCGAAACCACTCTTTTCCCTTTTGATGATAGAAAACAAACTTAAAATATTTGAAAGGCTGGTTTAATTCTTTTCTGCATTTTCCTACCAACTCGACTTCATACCTTGGTAGGGAGCTTGGTCGATGCCACCCAACTGAGTCACACAAAGGGAAGGGAAGTGAAGACACTTATTCTTCGAGAGAAAAGATATATACATACATATATACAAGGGAATCGAATATGTACACAATTGAGGAACTTTTCCTACTACTTCTCACTGGTAATATACCTTCAAATGAAGGCCATTGACTGATATAGGGAGAGTGAAACCCTCCAAATATTGTAAAATGAAAGAGTTTACCTGATTAACATCGGAGATTCAAAATGGACCCTCCCAGAATGCATCAAACTTGTCATGATTCCCTGGTTTAGATTTTCTCTCATTCCATTTCAACACCAAGTCACCAACCTGGAAAGTTCGATCAGAGGTCCTTTTGCCAAACCAATTTTTTGTGGTCTCCACATGCTTGATAAAAGCTTCATAAGATTTTTCTCTTTCTTCTTCTAATTGTAGCAATTGAGCCAATCTAGCACTCATGGGATCAAAATCCCCATTTTCATCACCAAGCAACCAGAGAGATTGTAATACGGGCAACTCAATGTGTGTAGGCAGAACTGCCTCCTTCCCGTACACCAAAGAATACGATGATGTCTTGATTGATTTTTTAATTGAGATGTGGTCGGCCCATAGGGCTTGATCCAGGAGTAGGTGCCAGCTCCACTTGTTGCCTTCCAAGGTTCTCTTCAGGATCCTTAGTAAGTTCTTGTTCGTGGACTCTGCCAAACCATTCCCCTACGGGTAATAGTTAGATGAAGTTTTTAAGTAAATTTTGTACTTACTTGCAAATTCATAGATTTTGGCACCGATGAAGGGAGTGCCATTATCTATCACAATTGCATCTGGTATTCTAAAGTGAGTTATCAATCCCTCCAAGAAGGCAATAACCACCTCCTGGTTAGCTTGCTTAGTTGGCACTGCTTCCGCCCATCGGGTAAAATAATTTGTAGCTGTTAGAATATACTTATGCCCTATAGAAGAGTTAGGATCTATTACCCCAATGAAATCTAAGCCCCACTATTGGAATGGAGCTTCGAATTGAATTGGGTGCAAGGGCAAAGAAGCATTTTTGCTTCGATCGACGTATCTCTAGCACTTGTCGCACTTTTGGCTGACTTCGAAGGCATCAACAAAAATGGTGGGCCAATAATAGCCCACTTTAATGATTTTTAAGGCCATAGGCCTTCCTACAAAATGTCCTCCTAACATTCTAGAATGGAATTCATCGAGGATCCTCTATTTCTCTGTCCCCTTGACACACCTCAGGAGAACCCCATCAATGTTCCTGTGAAACAAACCATTTGACAACAACACATACCTACAGGCTTGAAGCCTGAACCTTCTCCTCTATGAAGCATTGAGGTGAGAAGGGCACCTTTTAGTATTAAAGTATTCGACAAGGTCCTCTATCCAATCCCTATCATCTATAGATCGATTCGCAAGGCTACTTTCTAGCACTAGGTCTTCCCACTGGCATGCTATCACTTTGGAGGTGGTGCTCCTGGCAAGTTCTTGGTACAATGCCCGACCATGGATCAGCTTGGTAGGTCTGACTTCAATGTCAAATTCTTGGATCTTAGAGACCCAACCAACTCTTTTGTCTCCCATTTCTCCCTGAATGATAAAATTTTTGACATCTGGATGCACAACATACACTATTGTCCTACTCTAGGAAACAAAATATCTAAACTTTTTTAGTGACCTCATAACCGCATGTACTTGCCTTTCAATGAAATTGTACCTCTCCTCATGCGGTTGGATTACTTGGCTGAGAAATGCTATTGGCCGCTCATCCCCATCTTCGCCCTTCTGCATGAGGACTGTCGCATAGCTCTCTGGTTCTCCAACTGCGTAAAGGATAAAATCCTTGGAGTAATCTAGATTTACCAAAATTGGAGCTTGGGTGATCCATGCCTTGATTTCCTCAAATGCTTGCTTCCTCTTCTCCATCCATTTGAATTCGACATCCTTTTTCAGGAGTTCAGTCATTGGCTTGACTACTTGGGCGAAGTCAGATACAAACTTTCTAACGAAATTGATCTACCCAAAAAAGGATTGCAGACCTTTCTTATTCGCTGGTAGTGGAAGCTTGAGAAGGGCTTCAGCTCTATCAGGATCAATAACTAGCCCCTTTTTTGAAATCACATGGCCCAAAATTTTACCCTCTTTTACCGCAAATATGGATTTCTTTGGGTTAATAGATATCCCAAACTCTCAGTATTTTCCAAACACCTACCGCAGATGCAAGCCATGCTCTTCCCTCTTATGTGAGAAGATGGTCATGTCATCCAAGTAAATCACAATGATGTGGTTCAACAACTCACCAAACACTAGATCCATGGCTCTCTAGAAGGTGGCTCCAACATTTGAGAGACCAAAGGGCATCCGTTGATAAGCGAACGTGCCCCATTTAGTGGTGAACACCATTTTGTATTGGTCTTCATCTTTCACCCAAATCTGGTTATATCCTAGAGAAACCATCAAGGAGAGAAAACCGTTGTGCTCCCACCACTACATGAAGAATCTGATCGATTTGAGGTAGTGGGTAATGGTCTTTTAGCGATGCTTGGTTCAAGTTTTGAAAGTCAACACACAAGCGGATGTCTCCATTTTTATTTCACATAGGGACCAAATTGGCCACCCAGGAAGAATGCTTAATTGGATATATGATTTTTGCTTTGAGCATCTTCAAGAGCTCGACCTTCATTAGTGCCTCGATCTTTGGGTTGATAGGCCTCTATTTCTACCAAAATGGTTTGACTCCTTCCTGCAACTCTATTGTGTGTTGAATGATGCTTTTGTCATATCCCTTCAGATCTTGGTAGCACCAAGCGATGATATCCAGATATTCCTTGCATAGAGCCCTAATTTGCTTGAGCTCTTCAGGGGTGCAATCGGCTCCAACCTTGATCACTTTCTTGGGTTCTAGCTCCAAGTTTTTATACTATCTCTCATCTACTTTGATCTTATGGGTAACCGACCTATCATTTTGATCGAATAGACTTTCGAGTGTGATCAACCCCTTTGGGATGTGATTATTTTTTAGTTGAATCAATCCCTCATGCTCTTTCGCATCCAGGGTTCTCTTCTCGATGGTGTTGGCTTCGTTGATCAGGAAGGTGATGATTTGCTCATCATTATCAAAAACTTGCCAGTGGATATTTTTATCAGGTACTGAAGGCCTATAAACTAACCTCACCATTTTAGGCTTTTGCATCATATTATCAACCAAAGAAAATCTGGCACCAAGGGATGCCAAGAGGTCGGCATGCTTGTTCCACTCTCACAAAATTGATTGGACATTCAGTGTTGTGAAGGACTCAAATAGGTCCCACACTTTGTTATGGTAGGCTTTCAGGTAATGTTATTTTGAAATGCATCGATTGGTAATTTGATTGCAGATTAGCTCTGAATCTTCATAGATCTATAACTATTTGATTCCTAGCTTCTCCGCCTTCCTCAACCCTAGGCACAGGGCTTCATATTCAGCTACATTATTAGTGCAACTCCAAGTAAGTCTATAAGAATAGGTGTTCTACTTTCCTGAAGGAGAGATAAGGACAACCCCTACTCCGATGCCACTCTTACATCATGCACCATCAAAGAAGAGCTTCCACAGTTGATCAAAAATAGGGTCTTCATCACTTGGTACTTTAACATTTTTGGGCCTGGTGATCGAGTAGCACCCTATTTCTATTTTGATCATGGCATTGAAATCATGCATGGAAAATTCATCTTCTATGTGAAGCTCATCCAGGGCTTCCTCCATCAGGTCTACTTCTTCTACTTCCTCAACTTCCTCAATCAGATTGACTGAGTCCACTTGCTTCTCCGCATCTTGGATCCTTTCGATATGAAAGGTAGAGGGTTTTTCATTAAAAACCTTAATCCTCTTTCCCTTGAAGGGAATTTCTAGATGTGAATAATCCAGAGACAAATAGCCCCCTAGTTTGGTGGTGAATTCCCTTGATAGGCACATACTAAAATATGGCTCTAAATCCACCACCACAACTTCTTGTATCATGGTGATTTGTGACATCTTATGCAACATGATCAAAATATCCTTGATCACCCCTACTATCTTCATCGGAGTCCCATCTAGTTGGAGCACTCCAGGACTACTCCTCGTGTACTCCATACCCATAATATCACAAACAGCCTTGGGCATCATAGTAGTTGTAGTGCCAGAGTCGATCATGCAATTATGCACAACCCATCCCTCCATCCTGAGGGATAGATAGAATGGTGGTAGCCTATTCTTCTTGGTGGCCGAGGTAGTCAATATCTAAGTCAAGATAGTCTGAGTCAAATTTTCCTTACCTTTAGCAGACTTCAATGATTCTTGTAATAGATCCACTTGTCCGGGTAGCTGAAGTGCATCAAAAAGGCTTACCTTAGCTAGAGTTTCTTTAATAGTACATCAAACTCATCTCCCTCCTTCGTAGTCTCGTATCTAGTTTGATATTGTTGTGTTGCTTCTACCCTCTAATGCTTAGTCAATGAGGGGTACCTGAGCCTTTATTTTGCCTAGTCTCTTGTCTCGGCTTGGGGCTGGGAGGTCGAAGCCTATGGTTGAGGAACTCTCCCTCTAGCTCTCGGAGGTAAGAGATCCTTCAACAAGATGGGTCCCTCTGGCTTTGACACTTGGGTAGGCTCTTTTACTGGTGGTAGCATCTTCTCGCTTGGCATATTGGAACTAATAGGTACTTTTAATGGTTCCATTTGAACCGGATCAACTTCAATGGGTTTTTTACCTACTCTCGTAAGAACGAAAACTTGTTCGATAGGGGGGATCATAAAGTTGTGGTCCACCTCTCTGATCATGTTCACTTGTCCACCAGGTACATTGTCTTCCAGGGTCTGCACATAGTTCAAATGGACCATGCAGGTCTCCTCATCGTGTGGGTCATTGCAGGTAGAGCACCAATAAGCTCTATCAGATAGACCAACTTCTTCATTATTTAACATGATTGCATTTCTTTTGGGAGCTCTACTAGCGAAAGCAACTTGTTCTCTAGTAATCAGGGGAGGAGGGGTAAATCTCCTTGATTGGAAGCTCCGATCAGACTACCTCTTTTTTAGGGTGGTGATCTCATTCACCATTGCCCTCATCAATGATCGCATATCCTGCAATTCTTTGACCTGGTCCAAATTTGTAGGTGTTGAAGGTGCGGGCAATGGTAATGGTGCCAATGGTGTAGGCAATGTCAGATATGGGATAGGAGCTAGAATTTGGGGAACAGTAGGTGTAGGAAACTATAGGATGGGTACCATCTGGTTCTGAGAAGAACTAGGATTCCATGATGGAATAGGGTACATTGGGGATGTAGGCAATGATTGAGAGGATGCACTAGGATACAGATGTTGGGGTAAATCCAAAAAAATTGGCATAGTCATTTTTGGAGGTAACTTACCAATAGCAACTAAGTCGACCTCGACCTTCTATGCCTGAGCATACAAGGCTAGAAATATGTCGACATTAGCATATCGGATGCTCATGCTGATGTCAGAATGGAAAGCTCTCAGGTAATAAAATATTGCTTGCTTCAGGGTGGGTCGAAGGTCGTCAGTAACTCTCTACCAGGTTTGGGTGAACCTAACATTAAAATTAGCTATCTCCTCCTATGGGTGTCATTGAATAGTGGTGAACTGATGCAATAGTGAAAAGGGGTCTGCTTGCTCATTAAAACCTTTTATCAACTGCTCGACCAACTGGTCCCACGTGGTGATGGTAACAGGTGGCAAGGATCGGTACCAGTAGAGGAGTTTACCTCTGAGTGAGAGTACTAACAATCTCACCATAACATCTTCATCTGTGATGTTGTGAATAGTGGCCAGAGAAGCCACATCTTGAATATGCTCATAAGCTATCTTCCTAGTACCATCATACGTGGGCAGAGCCTTTAACGCTATGGTTGGGATCTGGTTCTGAGCCTACAGATTCAGTGGTCCTAAATGATTCCAGGTTGGAAACTACCTGGGTGAATTTTGTGCCATCTAGACCAGAGTGCTTGGTTGAGGGGGCAAGCTAGCTACGATGTTGTAAGGACTTGGAGTTTGTGAAAATATATCAGCTACTTGCGAGGATGTCCCGACTAATGGGATAGTCGAGGGAACTACTCTAGGATGTTCTCCCAGAGCGTCGATGTTAAGCTCAAAGAACTCAATTGTATCTTCTAGATTTCTAGCCTTCAATCTTGTGATCATGAAGGGAGGGATTTTAACCGACTTCAAGATTCGGAGGCTTCTAGGTTTAGCTGAGTCACCAGATGTTCTGATTTAACCAACAAAAATATGAACATCAAGTCTTAATACTCTTGGAGGTGGAACGTTTGCGTCCCATCGGGCATGCCAGAAACTGTTGGTCAAGAATCTACCTTAGGTATAGAATGTTTCATCTATGCACCCTAGACCCGACCAACATTGAAAGGCCAAAAGGAAGAAATGCCTCCCGTGCCAATCTCCAGAGAGGGTTGGTTCCCTTACTAACTACTTTTGGTTTGCAGATTTAGAGAACAAGAAAGGAATGGGAAATGACTGAAAGGAATGGGGAAAGGGTTGTAAGCCGATTGAGAAGGGGTGATGAATAGGTAGCAAGATCAACAAATTTCACCTCAAACTAGCAATATTTTACACAAAGAACAAAATAGAAATCGAAACCAAAATTCCTTAAACATGCAGTTTCTAGGGATATTCCAACATTCACCCTTTACCGATAGCTAAATCCAGGAATAGAATTTAAACTTTTTGATAATGAAATGAATTTAATAGAAATAAATGATAGAAAATCTGCACATAGAAGTGGATTAGAATTAGAGCCAAGAATTCCTTGCATTCATAGCAGAGCTTGAGTTTACAAAGCTTTCAAGCAAATTGTCCATCCTTAAAACATTGAATTTGCTAGTTTTTATAGAGGATTCTACCTCTAAAACATTAATGCTCAACTACAATCCATCATCATGGCAGGAAGGATTTGATTTGGTAGCACTTCAAGAGTTATGAGGTATGGCAACGTCTGACTCCATTGTTGGAAACATCGCATCTCATCAATGTAGTTGGTAAGATTTACTATCAGCACCACCTCAATGGCAAATATCAGATCCTAAAATATCTAGGCATTAAATTTTGATCACCCTCACACCCACCACCATTAAACAGATGAAAGCATACCCTCTAAATTTGATTTCATTATTTGAAAAGTGCTTTGGGGTGGTTTCGCTGAAGGGAGAGGTGAAAGGGGAGTTTCACCCAAAAGAGGCATGAAAGAGAGTCTCGCCACCTCTTTCGAGTGAAACATCAACTTAGAACTATGGGCCCCATGAGCGTTGCACTCAAAAAGTAGCCCGAAAGGGGCTTTCAAGAGAGGAAATCCCTGAAATAACTCTTTGTTGGGGTGAATCCATTGGTACCACATGGATTGCATTGACTTTGACCATGCTTTGTTGCCAGGGTGGCATGGTGGGCCAATGCATGACTTCAAAAAGGTTATATTTGGCTTTTCACCCCTTCTTGCAATGAAAAGGAGTTTCGCTCCATAATAGGCGTGAAAGAGACTGGGCCCCACGTGAGTTTCGCCTGATTGCAAGCCCGAAAGGGCTTCTTGGAGTGCCTCCTACCCAAAACAACCTTTTCCATTAGTGGGGCCCTCCACGCGCTTTGATCTAGACATTTCTCTTTCGCCTAAGTCATAGCCCAAAAGGGGTTTTCGCTCTTCATATTGCCCGAAATGATCCTTTGCGGCCGCAAAGGGGCCTTTGCTGGAATGTGGGCATGAAACGCCTCAATGCTTTCATCCACGCACCTGTCACAAGGAGTGTTGAACATACTTTTTGCATGAAAGAACTCTTGCTGCGAAGGCTTGGCAAAACCTGGCCTTCGCAGCATCAACATGATAAAATATAAACCAAAAAATTTGCTTGCATGCCGAGTGGAAATGATCCTTAGACAAAAAATTTGCAGCAAGAATTTTTACAGTGAGTTTCGAAGAAGAAAAAGCATTTTCTTTAGAACTTAAACAAAATTTTACAAAAAAATTGAATGTGGCAGAGATGCCAATAAATACAAAAACTAAAGGGACTCAGGTTCCAAATATAGACACAAACTCCATTTGAAGCTTGTCTTTCTATAAAATAAAGGCAAGGGTCCCTTTCAAAACCCTTTTTTGGCTATTAATAGAGGACTATGAGGTAACCCCAAGTCCTCTAACCATATATTCTCTCTCCCAAGTACCATTAGGAAGGTTCAAGCCATTTTTTGAAATACCATCTACTTATACATTTAGTTCCCTATTATTTAGGTAAAAAACACAACTTAGAGGATCAATAACATGAAAAATCATATCACATATATTACAATTGATAAAAAACATATTAGGTGGGAAATCAATAAGGAAGATCTTACAATTTTTTCTTTCATGGTTCGTGGAAGCCTTATACTCTTATTTTTGATCCAAAATGACAATTGTTGGCTTAGGCATCCTTAATAAGTAAAGGTTTGAAGGTCAAAAATTATATTAATGTAACAACTCTAGATTTTGGATTTTTATTAATAACCATGTTGAAGGAAAGAACATCAAAAGCTTAAAAACATTCTTCAAGATTTATATTTCCCCATTTTCACATGGATGGATGAGTTGGTTTGGAATCTATTAAATGATGGTGGATACTTGGCCAAGTTGGGATATAATAATTTAGAGCAATCAAAATTTCTCACAATGATTTCCCTTGGAAAAATGTTTGGTCACTCAAGACTCTCCCTAAGGCCTCAACATTAATAATCCAAAGTAAGATTCTTACAAGAAATATTCTACAAAGAAGAATATATCATGGAATTTTTAAACGAGCCTTTTGTGAGGAGGATCCAAAGAAGAGGATGTCATGGAATTTTTAAATGGGCCTTTTGTGAGGAGGATCCAAATATTTTAGATCATTTACTTCTTTATTGTCCCTTTGTTTACACTATTTAGGACTTCATTTTCAAGAACATGAGAATATAATAACATTAAAAGAGTTAATGAAATATTAGACTACTTTTTTCAATTATTTTTAAAAATTAATTATATGGGATTGAAATAGGCCCCAATATTATTACATCATCACCATGAAGTGGTATTGGTATTACAACACAACTTGGATACCCATATTATATCATCACCAACAAGTGGTATTGGTATTACAACATAACTTGGATATTATCCATGTATTCCTTAGCAAAACTTGAACTTGGATCTCCTCCTTGATGTATTTCATAACATTTTTCAAAAATATCAAAACTCCACCTCTATTGTCTACAATTTTTCTTCACAATACTAAAACTCTATCTCTACTTGATAATACTAAAAATTCACTTTTACTTTTGCAATTTTTTTGAATTGTTAATTTTCTTTACAATTTATATGACCCACAAATATTCCTTTATAAAAAAACTAGCCTCCATTAACTCCTTGACGTGTTCAAAACTGATGCTCACATATTTTGTAGGAACATGACCTTTAAATTATTGATAAATAGAAGAACAACTTCCCATGATTTCCTCATAATGTGGGCTTGCATGAACCCATTTCCTACTTTCATAGAAAAAAGCAAGGAGATCGAAGCATAGAGTTTTGAGGCGGATGAGCATTACCATGGCTATTTATCACTCTGAAATCTCCATTAAAGCACACGGTAAGAATAAAGTAACAACAAAGATATCAAAGGTAGCACAATCATCGAGACACAAACCTGCGACCTTTCGACCTCTCTGTATTGACATCGATCCAATGAACAACACAAGCAATGCCTATGTCATGTTACCACTGTCGAACTTTTACCTCTAATGGAGACACCTATTTTTTAGAGTCGCTTGTTCAGATTGTAATATATATATATATATATATATATATATATTACAACTTGAACAAGCGACTTTAAAAAAAAGGTGCTTATATATATTGATACATAGGAGAGTTGGTAACATCTACACTATTTTTAGTAACTACCAAATGCAGGGTTCAAACCACAAGGGTTGCTCCCAAAAAGCCTATACCACCTCATTGTTGATTACTTGGCATGAGGGGGACCATCAGTTGTTTGGTATTTGTACCATTGTTGTCGATCTGACACGCACTCAAAGGATTTAGATTAGACTACTACCTTTGCAACAGGTATGCCCCCAAGGTTTGAACCTAGGTCTCTTCTTGGTAAGTGCTTGGCCAAACAAACAATTACCAATCCACCTAGAGCTTGGGAGTTAAAATTTTAGGTCAGAAAGAAACCTCGAGAGCCGCTCTCAGGTGGTCAACAATACCATCCCATACAGGTATACCACTATCTAGAGGGAATCCATGATATTTTTTTTGTGTCCCCTTTGCATCACAGAGGTTCAAACCATGGACCTCTCATTCAATGGGTCCAGGCTCACCTTCTCCACTTGCGCTACAAAGGTGGACAAAATCAGAAAAAAAACTTTGAGAACCGCTCTTAGGTGACCCGACAATGCCATCCCATTCGGGTATACCACTATCTAGAGGGAAGCCACAAGAGATTTTTTTGGTGTCCCCCTTAGCATCATAGAGGTTCAAACCGTGGACCTCCCGTTCAACAAGGCCTTCTCCATTTGTGCTACAAAGACGGACTAAAATGTGTGTTATTAAAAACCTTAAGAACCTAGCTTTGTGACTAGCCATAGTTATCCCATTCGACTATACCACGTGGCATCAATCACAATGAAGTTGATTTTAATGAATATTTATAGATTAGACGCAAGGAAATGAAGCCTGTGTCGGCCTCTACCAACACACAAAACATTTTCCAACTATGCCTACATATCCAACAAGGTGGAGGCAATGAAAATGAAACTTGGATCGGCTTCAACCAACACCCAAGACAATTACCAATAGCTCTACACAAGGATGACACACTAAAATATTAGACTAATAATTTCAAAACTAACATATATATTTATAATATTTATAAGATTACTAAATTTTTTGAATGTTTTTGTTAAAAGACAAACCATATTATATCCACGTGATCATTAACGGTGATGTGACCCGGATTCAATCCCCACAACGAATATGTATATGTATAAGAAGTATTTACTCAATTAAAAAAAGACAAACCATCTTAACTATTTTAAAATACTTTTTTATATTTAAAATTTATTAATTTAAATTGAAGGTGCTTGCTCCTTTGATACATCTTAGGATGAAATTGAACATTTATAATCATCAACTTAACAATATACTTGCCTTCCTAGTAAAACTGTACTATGATGTCCCTTTTCCATTTATCTTTTCCTATCTTACAAATATGAACCGGACAGTAGTATATGTTCTAATTTTTTATTCCCTGCCCCCTTATACATATTAATAGGTGGGACAATAACTAGTGTCTCAAATGGACCACTTGACTAAGAACCATTCTTTTACTGCCCACTTGATATTTAGTCAACAACATTTATGTATAGACTGACATGAGGTTTCAAATCAGAGCATAATCTAACAAGGAAGATATTGTTCTTACGCATTAGAACCTCAAGATATTGTTCTTAGGCATTAGAACCTCTTCTTCTGGTCCCAAGGATTATTAAAAACATATTAATAACTTTTTGACTTTGAATAGATTTTAATATCAAACACACTCATTTAAATGTGAAACATGCCTGTCATACTCATACTCATTTCCACTGGATTATGCAGTTGGGATTGAAAAATTGCTCTCCCTCTTTGTCATGAAACAAAGTGCATAATGGAATAACATGGCTATCAAATACAAAGAGATGGTTGTGCTTTTGAATTAGGAGTCCAACAACAAAATGATTCCATTAAATATTTTTTAATGGTTGAGGATGTATAATTAACACAAGTGGATAAGATGTCACAAGAATAGACACTGACTTTTGCATTGCCCATGTCTTGTATAGGGTGACAATTTGGTCCCACACAACATAGAGGGACAATCAATTTATTAAATTCAATTTATTAAATGGTATAAGTTAGACGGACAATCAATTTATTAAATGGTATAAGTTTAAAAAGGGTAATGTGGAAATTAAAATTAAAATTTAGTTAGATAATATATGTATAATTATTTCTAGAGGGACAATTAATTTATTAAAGAGGTAATGTGAAAATTAAAATTAAAATTTAGTTAGATAATATATGTATAATTACGTCTAACGACGGTTCGGGTTGTTTTGGCTTTTCTTGGGGGAGTTTTAAGGTTTAAACCATGAGGTGGGCGATCATGTGAGAGGGTGGGTGTGTGATGGATGTATGTTAAATTCTCTGTTGATAAGTGTAGCTCTCGGCTTTACTAAGGCTCATGTTTGGGCTAAGACTGCTCAACCCTATGCATCGGTGGTAGGAGTTTTTACATTGGAGAGTTCAAGGTTCAAACTTGGGACGTGAATGTGTGTGAGAGTTCAAAGTTGAAACTGCAGTGTAGGAATTTATTACACTATAAATATATATATATTATAAAAAATAATATTTATATAATGTTTCAGGGGATAGTGCAATGGTTTGGGTTTTGGTTCTTTTATGAAGATTTCAAGGTTCAAACTGCGGCATGGGCTGAGTGTGTAAATGTGTGTGAGAGCTCAAGGTTCAAACTCCCAGAGTATATATATATATATTATAAAACGATAATATTTATATAATGTTTCGGGGGATGAGTTCAAGGTTCAAAATGAGGCGTGCGAGTGTGTAAATGTGTGTGAGAGTTTAGAGTTCAAACTGTTGTGCACGAGTGTATAAATGTGTATATGAAGGTTCAAAATGTCGAGATAGTAGGAATTTATTACACTACTATATATATATATATTATAAAACAATAATATTTATATAATGTTTTTGGGGACACTACGACAGTTTGGGTTCAAGGTTCAAACTGGTGTGCATGAGTGTGTAAATGTGTGTGAAAGTGCAAGGTTCAAACTGTGTATAAATATGTGTGTATGAACGTGTGTTTGGCCCCTATTGATAAGCTCAACTCTCACTCTCACTTTTATAAGACATCATAATTAAAATGAGGGTGTCCAATCCTAAGCTTGGTAAAGGTTTTCACACTAATCTTAATAAAACAATATTTCTAATTTTTGTTTTAATCTATTAAACAAAATTAGACATTTTCTATAAATGTCATAATTGTTTGTTTATGGGAGTGAAGAGTTGCTTGGATCATATTGTATAAGATTAAAATAACTATTAGTTTAATTTGGGTTTAATGTGGTTGGAAGCCAATTTTAATATGATCACTTATGGATTTTAATTATAAATAAATTGTGGGAAATGCAATGTTATAAGAAAATTTATGTTTAGAAATTTTGATGTCAATTTTTTTTATTTGATGTATATAATTATTGATTTTTTAATTTGATTATTAATATTTTTGTTTTAATAGGTACACTACTCTTTTAACAGAGACCCAAGTTTAATTTAGGGGAAGGGTGGTCCCTAATATAACTCCGTTTTTCAACCTTTAAAAAAAAAATTTCAAATATTTTTTTGTTCATTATTTTTATATTAAAAAAATATTATTGTAGTTTATTTTAAGTGATATTATTTTGATAAGATTTGAACTTGAGTTATCTCCTTCAAAGTTGAGGATTAACTTGTTCGTCTCCAAAAAATTTGAGGAATAATGCAAGGTATTGCTTCATAAGATTCAAACCTCGGCTGTCTCCTTAAAACTTGAATGCCATTTGATTTTAAATGAATTGTTTGGAATTGAGACATACCTTACTTGTATTACATAATAATAATAATTAATATATATTTATTTATTTATTTTTCTTGACAATTAAACTTGAGATTTTTTCTTTAAAAGTCTAAAAAGTTGAGGAATAATGCAAGGTAATGGATTGTTTGGAATTGAGACATACCTTACTTGTATTAAATAATAATAATATATATATATATATATATATATATATATATATATATATATATATATATATATATATATATATATATATATATATATATATATATATATATATATATATATATATATTTAGGTAATGAGTGCAAGGAGCTAGCATCGCCTTTTCTTGTTACATATTTTTAGTAAATTAGAAAAGTATAGGATTCTTAGAAGAAAAATCTGGGTAGCATGGTAGAAAAGTTAATTTTGTAAATGCTAACTAGAAATAAATATGTCTAGATAGAAGTATAGATGTTTTTGGAGACAGGATGAAGAGTGAATCTATGATGAACCATATCCATGTAGTAGACGTTAGACTAGAAGTGATTATCAAGGATGAAATGATCAGACATAACATAATGGTTATTAAAAGCAGAGGGTTAATATATTGACTAGGTATTTTGGAGAGTCAAATTGGAAGAAGTGGAAGTGGGGATTGAATTCAAATTTCTTGACTTTTTTTTGTGGAAAAAATCCCAGAAGGGATGCCACTTTTGAGTAAGACCCAAGGAGGCAGGGGTATATCTTTTGCCAAAATCACCTAGGGCTTGCACCTAGCCTACCACCTTAGGTACACTCAAGGAGCATGCCTACAACAACAAAAACAAGAACACACAAACACACAGACTCAAAAAAACATAAAATACACAACCAAACACAACAAAAAAAATACACACAAAAAAACAAAAAACAACAAAAAACATAAAAAACATAAACAACAACAAAACACAAAACACACAGAAAAATCACAAAATTAACATAACAAAAACAACAGAACAATACAAAGACACAACAAACAAACACATGAAAAAAATAACAAAAACTAAAACAAAAAAGAAAAAAGAAAAAAGAAAAAGAAAAAACAACAAACAACAACAAAAAAAACAAACAACACACACATCAAAACACCAAAGACACAAAAACACCAAAAAAGACAAACCTACAAAAACAACAACAATAATTAAATAAACACTAACAAACACAAAAACATTCAAAACAAACAAAGCCATTGGATCTATTGACTATTTAGATAAAACCCCCTAACAATCTCTATCAAGGATAGTAATGAAGAAATGCACCCAAAAAAAAATATCAAAATAAATTGCATAACCACAGTAGGGATCTGAAATGTCACACCAAAAAGGGCAATGCCATACATCCATCCTACCATTGAAGCTTTGATTATTGATAAAAAACCCTCTAACATCCTTTATCATGAATATTATTGAAGATTTGTTTTTTGGAAGTTTGGGTCCTATCATGAAAAAGCTTTGCACTGCTTGTCAATTTAAACATAGCTTCCTGCGTTACCATCAAGAGAGTGAGAAAGGAGAAGATCAGTCCTAATTTGTTCTGGCCACCACCTAGGAGGATAACCATAGCACACAAAATCTCTTTTTTCAAGAGCCCATTTTGCCATTGCATTTTCCACTTTGTTCTGTTATCTAGGCACATGATGAAAACAACCTCCTAAAAGTTGTTTATGATTAACCTAATATTATCTATAATATTTTGGATTATCCAATCCACCTTATTAAACCCTAAAGTTTATTTTAGATAATGGACCATAACTTGAGAGTCTGACTCAACAATAACCCTTCTCCATCCTACCTTTAGAGCCTCTTGCAAACCTCTCCAAATACCCTGCTCTTCAACTAAGTTATTGGATAGAATTCCTATTTTTTTTGCAAAAGTAAAAATTGGACTACCATCCTCCAATTTACCTATCCCTCCTATACTAGCTCTTCCAAGATTTCCTATGGATTCTACATTAGTATTGATTTTTGTGAAGTTCTTTGGGGGAGGCTGCCATTGCTGAGTTCTATCCATAATTTGACAAATATTTTTCTACCTTTTGTGTTGGACTAATCCATTTCTTATCTTTAATCGAGCCATCATTTATTTAAATAGCTGATTTGAATTGTGTGGATGAGTTAATAAATATTTTACAATCTCTCTCATATTTTCTATGGTTCTTAGCCAGACATAGTGGATGTCCTTACTTTCTTGTTGAAAGCTTCACTTGTTTTTTTCCTTCCAGATGTTCCAAGGAAGAATTGTCATACCTATTCTAACTATTTGGTTCACATACCAATCTTTTGCTTCTTGTTTGTTCCAATCTATCAATAGTTGTTCTATGGATTGTTCATTGGACCATCTTAAATTTAGAAGGGAAGCCATATTCTTCCATAATGCTACAACTATGGGGCATTATATGAAAAAATAGTTAAGAGTTTCATTAAAGCATTTCTTCATAAGTTGCTCCCTTGTGAGAACCCTTTTATGGAGCAGTAAACAACTGAAAAGTCTAAATTTTGGCCATACTTTTGAGCCTAACTACTTGAAAATATATTGATCTTGATGGGGATTAATAGTGCTTAAGGCTAAGTAACCTTGAGCAACAGTGTACTCACCATACCCTAAACTATTCTAGCCAATACAATCCTTAGCTTGTGACCATGTAGGTGATCTCATTTGAAGGACTTTGTGAATAATATTTTTTGAGCTTTAGAAAGTTGGATTGGTCAATATTCTACTGGGATCCAACATATTCCCACCTTTGAATTTCTTGTCTGATCTATATAATATTTGGAAAATTTTATCCAATTCATCCTATGAATTTTCTCCATTATAGGCCTCAATTTTGGATGTTGGATTGACAATGAAAGGTGTCCATCCCAATAGTCTATCAAAAAAATTATCTTCTAATTATTTTGTACTGTTCAAAAGATATTTTTATTTATCAAGTCCTCTCCAATTTTTAGGACCTTTAAAATTGGGGACCCTCTAGAAGGTAGTTGATGATGAATTAAGTCAGATGGGTCTTTATTTTCTGCATACTTGGGTCTAATATTTTTTGCCTAGAATGCATTGGGGTATCTAATCCATCTCCAATATAATTTTACTGCCAAATCCTTATTATATTGATTTCCGATATAAGACCAAAACCTCCTTCATGAGTAGAAAGACATAGACTCTCCCACCTTACTAGGGCCCATTTCTTCTCCATTTTTGAACCTCTCCATACAAATCTATGACTAATTTTATCCAATTCATTGAGCATTGACTTGGGGATGTTCAAAACTACTAAAAAAAATATAGGAATAGACTGAAGAACTGATTTGATAAGAGTTATTCGACCTCCTAATGAAAGCCATCTATTGGTCCAACTGCCAATTTTGTTCTTCACTTTCTCTAATAACCAACTCTAATGCTCTTTTTTTTGGCTACCCAAATTAATTGGAACACCCAAGTATTTAATTAGAAGAGATTTTTTTTTTTGAATCCTAATCTGTCCATTATTAAAATATCTTTTTTGGATGAGCAATGAAAACATGTACTTTTGATTTATCTCCATTAATTAGTTGCCATAATGCTCTAGTGAAACAGTGAAAAATTTGCTTTATTGAGGTTGCTTCCTTTATTGTTGCCTTCCCCAAAAGGGTGAAACCATAAAAAAATTGTAAATGAGTGATAGGTATGAATCCTTTAGCTATAGTGACTCCTAAACTCTGATGATATTGATTCTTAGCAAAATCCTTCCCAAACATTCTGCTAGGATGATAAACAGATAAGGAGAAAGAGGGTCTCCTTGTCTGATGCCTCTAGAAGTTGAGAACCAATGAGTAGGACAACCATTAAAAATAATTTAATAAGAAACTAAAAATATACAACCTTTAATCCATTTTTCAATTCTTGAGAGGATCCAAAATTTTCCAAAATTTGGATGAGAAAGTGCCAATCCACCCTATCATATGATTTGGACAAATCCAATCAAATAAACATGGAGGGGGATTTTTGAGCTTTCATAGAGTGAATTTATTATTGGGCTAACACTATATCATCCATTATTTTTCACCCTTAGACAAGTACCCCTTGTTCTGGAGAGATGATCTTGTGAAGCAAAGGTTTGAGCCTTTTTGACATAATCTTTGAAATGATTTTTAGAATAACATTACATAAAGCAATTGGTCTATATCCAGTAATATTATCTATGTATTATAGGGGTGTAGTATTACCAGTGGGGATGTGTTTTCCAAGGCTTGGAATGATCAATATACAAGTCCCAACTTGATTGCCAAATCATACAACCGTACGGTCCTTCAAACTACCCTTTTATGCCTAGTGAACAACTTGTACGGAAGTCAAATTCACACACTATACGATCCCAAATCGTGCAGTGGCAAGGTTTGTACAATTTTACACTCAACCAAACTGTCAAACTCATTTTTGGAGGCTATCATACATGGTTTTGTAATCGTTCAAGTCGATTCCCCTAAAATGCCAAATCGGGTAAGTTTCTCTCAATTGCTTGGTTTGCCAAATCGGGTAAGTTTTCCTTGTACGATTTGTACGAACTCTGGTGTATGATTTGTACGAACTGAAGGTACATAAAAGTGCCAAATTAGATACTCTACTGGTCCAATCTCTCTCAGGTATGTTTTGTAAGTGTTTAATATGCTAATTAATCCATTCTTAGCAACATGCAAAACATCTGAACGGGTCTTATGAGAGATTCAATTCCACTGACTATGTTCAAAAATCATACAATAGGGTTCATGATGTCCTCCTAAGTTCTTTCACACTCACCGATAATTCCTTAAGATTCACGAGTGATATATTCTTACAATATGTTGCAACAATGCATAAAACTAATCCAAACATTCACTAGAAAATACATGCATCAATATTAAACCATAAATCCTCATCCATTAGTGCAAAAATCATACACAACCTATAAAAAACATATTCATACTCATTTGTGTCTTATTCTACCATAAATGTAGTTACAACATGGTTGTTCTATCAATCTACTGCAATAACTTAGAGGTTAACAATCTATCTCATTGGATTCTAACCAATAAATACTCAATACATATCCAACAACAACCAGACCTACAAATTTGAAAATGGGGCCTTATATAATATTTCCCAAGCCATTCCAAAGTGGTTCCTGAGGCAATTAGTTATTTACAACTACCCATCCATAACAATATGTATAAATTTAGAATTTTACTAAGTCTAAAACCTTAATTAGTAAACTTATGCATCATTTCATCCCAAAATTATATTTCTCATGCATTTCATTGCATTTCAGTGCACCTTGTATGATTTTACCTTGCATTGTATGGTTTACCTTCCTGGTTGTATGGTTTGTCCCTACCTGTATGGTTTACAAAACTTGGGCAAACTATCAAAACTATCAAAATTGAGCAAATCCATTTGATCACTTTCTCTTCTTCTGGGAGGTGGATTTGTTGCCTACATTTGCCCTCCCCTTTACTTTGGTTGGTGTCCTCACCAACTGACCTTTTTGATTTAGTTGTGCTTCATAGTCCGTAATTATCTCCTGCAAGTCAGTCACTTTAGATTGAATAATTACACGTTCATTCTTCAACTTGGCTACGTAGCTTCCCATTTCTACTACTTTTACCCCATGGAAATTACCCTTCTCTTCAGCAGTCTTTAGAAATTCCATCATTTGCTTTTTTTGATTAGTGGTACTCCTATTCAACCTTTACTACAAGTGGGATTCTATTCAGGTCACCACCTAAAGTTCCTCTTTCTTCTCAGCAATGGCCTCCAGGTGGTGATGAATATCTGCCTCCAAGGCACAAATAGTCTCTTCCCTGACTTTCAACTATATCTTTTATTATCCTTTTGAATTTATTCTAGGACCAATTGATTGTATCTTTTATTATCCTTTTGAATTTATTCTATCTTCTTTGCTTGTGTCACCACTTGCTCATTTTTCTTGGCTATTTGTGCTACCATATGTTCATCCCTTACCTTGAGTTATGCCTCCAACTCCTTAATATTATATTCTACTATCTGGAAGTCGCTTTTCTTCTTCAAAAAAATTAAGTATGGTTTCAAAATCAGTCTTTATGATTGTCAGATATTCCTCTAGTTTCTTTATTTTCTCTTCTACTACAACCTTAAGCTTTTGCAAATCTTCCTCCATTACAATAATTTATGTTTGAGTGGCTTCTATCTCCTCCTTTTGAGCTTCCTTGAGCTGATAAATATTCTCCAATACGATGCTCAACCACTCTATCTAATGTGTGAGAAAGTTAAAATTCCTCATAGTCATAGCCAAATATGTAGTGACCCTCTTGTACTCCAATTCTCCTGTGTTCATCGGACAAGTCAGGTGATTGGTTCTATCCAAGTACAACCTCGGATGTTGCCTGTAGTTGGTTATCACTCCTTCTGGCAAGTCATCTCTTCCCAACATTTTGGTTACCTCTTCCCTAGGTAACTTCCATGGGTGTTGTACATGAACCCCTGTGATTCTCCTTGTATGCTCCTTATTACTCACCCATTCTATTATTTTCTCCAATTAGAGAGACACTTGTTCCTCCCACAGTTTTACTTCTCCCACGCATCCAATACAAAACTATAATTTGGCACTAGCTATGGTATAACCTATCTATGAGAATAAATGTTCCACATCATCTTCTACTCCTCTTGCCTCCTCTTTCATTTCAATATTTCTAAACTATAGTACCTTCAAAAGGTAACGTGTTCTAATTCTCCATCGTTCCTCTTCTGTAGGAGTTCGTTATTCATCTTCCTCCATGTGGTGGCTAGAGCTTCCCCCAAGATCTCGAAGTGCTCTCTCTATGTCTATATTTTCTTGAGATTGAGTTCGTTCTACAATATTCTACTCCTCCTTATTATATTCTATATTCACAATCTCCTATTGATATTTTTGTTGTTCTATCTATTCCTAGGCTTCTTCCTATTCGGTAGAGCTCACTTGTTGCTCTTTCGTTACTTTTTGGGCTACTTCTTGTTCCACACCACCCACCTATTGTTCTTCCATCACCTATTCTTCCTCCTGATTGTGTTGGATTTCCATCACTATGATTTGTTCAACAATATGTTCCTTTTGTTCTTGTGATGCTTTTGTCTCTTCTTGCGCATCACTTGGGTTATTTTGCTTTGAACTTCCTCCCATAACGAATTTGTAATGGGGCTTCTTCTTTTTCCTAGCCTCTTCTTCTGAGGTATCCCATCTCACCTCAGTTTCCCATTTTTCCTCCTGAGTGGTGGCTACCACATCCTGTGCTATCTGCCCCACCTCTATATCCTTCAAAAAATTTGAAGCATCCAGGATTTCAAATTCATCCCATTGGAAAATTTGTGGAGATACCACCATTTTATCTACTGCTGCCCAACTCCAGTCATCCAGATCTATATTTTTTGAATCTGACTATTCTTCCTCTTATTGATCCTTTTGTGTAGGCTCATCTTGTTTCTCTGAAAAGGTATTATTTACCATTCTTTCCCATTGTCTTATTATTATTATTTGAATTAGGTTTACTTGTCTCTCCACATTTCCCTCCCTTTCTTGAATTGATGGTTGCTCCTGCTATCGTTGCTTCTACATTGCTTATTGTTCCAGTTCAAGTTCCAATCTCCTTGTTATTTTCTTTGAGGATGTACATCCTTATCATCCGAAGGAGTGTCTTCTAGTACCTCTATGGCTTGCTATTCCCTCTTTGTTCGAGGCTTCTTTGGAGTCTCCTTCTTAATGGGTACTGACTTTGCCCACCTCAAAATGGGTTTCTATCCTGCCTCCATATTCCTAGGTTCTGTTAGACCTAGAAAATAGATTCCCAACTCTATGACAACATTCAATAATAGTCTGATGGCATGGAAGGTCATTTCAAAATTCTTCGATCTCTTCATTAGTACTTTGTGCATTTTCCTTTCTATATAGGTACCCCAATCATACTAGATTCCTTGGGTGATACCTTCTACATAATAAGCCATATATATTGGCATCTCTGTGAATATTGTATCACCCGATAGTTGAGACATTATTGTATTCATTACACATGGCCAATCATCTCCTTTCAGTTGGCTCTTTTTAATCCCTCGAGTTCTTGCACCCGAGATATTTGCAATAATTAGTGACTTCACATTAGTTAATAAAGTGATGATACGATGTGACTCAATCAGATCAACCAACTTATTAACTATCTTTGTGTCATATGCTGGTAATTTGAATGTCTTACTAAATGCATCTGCCATCACTTCTATTTTCATTGATCTCTTGTCCACACTAACAAAAGTAGTTCTAGTCGCAGGATTATACGCCTGGACCATCTGCAATAGGTAGTTGTAGAAGAAGGTTTTTTGGTGTGGTGGTACTTATTCTATGATAGCTACACCAACCTCCTCGAACCGTTTCCTCCATGGATGGTTCTTGTTTCATTTATCATTCCACCATCGTCTGCATGTATCCGCTCCATGTACAAATGCAATATTTTCTATCTCCACCTAACCTTCCTTAGGTCTGGTACTCAGATCCTCATCCTGATCTAGGATATGTAACTCGATCCTCAATTCCTTTCTTGTTACCCTTTCTTGTGCCATTCTATCCTCCTGATATCTTTATGGTGTTATTCCTCAATCAACCTACCAATAGTTCTACCTTATCCATGGCCTATATCCTCCTCTCCTCCAAGGATGAGTACCATGCCAATCGTGGGACTGAAACTATCACCCTTGATATTGTCATGGATATTATTCTCTCTCGTGCAGGGGTCCTAGTGATCTTTCCATCCTATTGGCTACAATCCACCTTAACCAACGTCTGAGCTCTTCTGCTGAGATCATTATTTTGTCATTATTTTAGTTAACTTACTATCTGAACATCACCATTTCCGCAATCAAAAGTAATCCAAAAATCATACAATTTACTGTAAATTGTATAGTATGCTCTTCCTTGTACTCTTGTATGGTTTCACTTTCAATAGCCACTTCTAGATCGTACATTGCTCCTTTTTCATAGTTTAATTTCTAGCTTGTTTAGTCTTCAAACTCCCTAACTTCCTCAAATCGTACATTTGTAGCATGAAATAATACAAGGTGGTACTAATATATACAATATCACTTTAGGTATACCTCCCTCTATGGAATACATACAATTCCATATGATTTTGTATGATTTGTTGAAAACTTCCTAAAATGACCTAAAAATCGCCAAGAGTTGTGTTATATTCTTCCTAAAATCGTACACCTTACCCCAAAAATTATACAGTATGTATTTTCAAACCCTAGGTTATAAAAAAAATTTGCAATTTTGTCCTCCTTTTCCGAATATTTCACCAACCCATTTGTTGGATTGCCTCGATCTTCCTTTTCAGTGCTTTTTGGGAGCAATTTTTTAACTTTTCCACCATTGGCACAATTTTATCTTCAAAAACAGATTCTCTGGTTGTACTCTATGGCTGTATGGACTTCTCCTTCCTTCCCCTACCTTTTCCAGCTTGGTTTTGCCTAATTTGTTTGATTTTAGGGTTTATATTTCACTTTCCTTGCAAATATTCCACTTTGTCTCCAAGTTATCCTACTCGAACCCTAATGTGCAATTTTTCACCACCTGGTTCATACTTGGGTGCCTTATGCTACTATTCCTCCTTACTTCCTAGCTATACTTTGAATTTTTCCTTCCATGGAGTCAAACCCTAATTTTTTTCTTCCTTTCCTTCTCCGATTCGATTTTTCCATATGTGAAAATTTCTCCTTGGTGCTAATAAAAATGGGTTATCATTATTTCAAGTTACTGATGAAGTTTTATGCCCATGTAGTCTTCTTCATTCCATTGCATGCTTTCCACATTTGTCCTCCTAAAAAACTTCAAATTCTCTTTGTGTGGTTTAAGAGAATTGCAAATTTGCCTTCTATTTAAATTATTTCTCAAACCCTAACTAAACCCTAACCAATTTAATTCATAAATTGCACCACTTTGCATGTTTTCTATCCTCCTTATATGGATGATTGACAATTCAACATGCTTTGTGAAAAAAATTATCCTTTTTTTGCTTTTTCCTCCAACCACAACTTTTTCTCGTGCATGCCGCATTAAATGGGGTAGTTGAAAATTGTACAACATACCCAAAATCATACAATGTATGATCTAAATCATACAACCTATCTCTTCGTACAATTTCCCATGTCCTTTTGCCAATTTGACTTGTACGATCTCATAATTATGCCTTTTCCTTCTTCCATTTTGGTTTGTATGATCTTATACTTAGAGAAATTTTTAATTTTCTTTCTCTCTGAAGAGGTCGCCATTTTCGGTTTTCAACCCAATTCCTTCTTAATTGCATCCCAAGGGATTTTCACAATTAAGGCACTTTTTTTTTTTTCTTTTTTTTTTTTTTTCAATCCTAGTCTAGTTACACTTACCGTCTTGGCAATCGTACAATGACATTCACTTGTATGATTCCATCGAATTCTTCTCTTGGAGGTTCAATTGTAACATTTTGAGTGGTTGTGTCGTTTGTCGGTACATTTTCCCTAGGTCAATTCATCTCCACTTGTGATGTTACTAAATTTATTGGCCTTCCCCTTTCATGTGTACAATTTGGAATTGTACAATTGTAAGCTAGAGTATCTTCACCTGGTGTCCTTTCTCCTTGTCGTACAGGTGATTGGTCCCTTGGTAGTGGTTTCCTTACTACTATACTATCATTTGAGCGACTTCTCTGCCTATCCCCTCGAATCAATTCCAGCTCCAAACTTTGTGATCAGATCCTTTATTGATCTAAATTTCTTTCATCTATAAAGTGTACTCTTCCTCTTCTTGCAAAGCCTCTATCGCATGAATGTCTACCCTATCCTATTCCTCTTGACATCAGGTTTCTTTGTACTAATGGTGATTCCTCCATTTCCTAGAGTAATCCTCTACCACTCATTACTCATTGAGGTCATCATAAAGATAAGTGGTGGTTGTCCTAATGGATATTGCCTTGCGGGGCTAGGTAAGATTCCTCTCATCCATGGTAACCCTCATAGATTTATTGTCCAATTCATATAGGCTAAAGGTGTATCTCCTGGCCATCTAGAAGTAGGGGGTCAAAACCTTCCTCGTCATCTTCCTCATATGATTGTAACATCACCTTGTCCTTGTTCATTTCATAGTTGAATACCTCCTCCCCTTCCTGGCTGAAGCCTTAGGGGTCTTTCCCTATTCATTCATTCCATTGTCTAGGTATCAGGAGTTATCTCTACCAACTCAATGTTGGCTAGTGGACTTTTGCTTCTTCTTGTAATTGGTGATAATTATCGTAGTGCCTAGATCCTATGATTCACACATGCTAAGCAACGTCTCCATATTCTTTCATTGAAGTTTCTTTGTGGAGATGATGTTGCCAAAATCTCTCTATATGCGTCATAAAAGTCTGTCTTAGAACTTGAGTGATTCTGATTCTCTTCTCTCTGTTTTACCCAATCAGTTGGTAAATTCATCAACCTCTCCAATCTCCTTCTCTCTTTTATCTTCTCAACTGTCGATGGGCTATTATATATGCTTGCAGTTCAAGGTTGTTTTGATGGCCTTGTGATCTCTCTAGTTGCCACTATGTTGTTTTTCATACTAGGGGATCGCAATTACCTCGAGGATTCTAGGGATTATCTAGACAATCATTCTCATTACTGCTTTCTATACTAGGTTCCATTACTAGCCAAGGCATTCCTTTGTCGCTAGAGTCTATCAATTCCAACAATGCATTACATTGTGATTCAAGTGATGTAGTTGCCTCTTCAATATCTCACCACATCATCTCTACATCTTCGTTTGTCATTGGTGGATCACTTTGTGGTACCTGTGAACTTGTGTTTATGCCATCATTTCATCCACCACTTGTTTGAGTTAGTCCCTCAACCTCCTCAGGTTCCATTTCTAGCTCTTGTAGCCTAGTTACCCTTTGTTACTCCAACCTTTGTATTGTGCCATCCTATTCCTGGATGATTTACTCTCTCAATATTGCATTATGACCTCGCAACGTTTGATATTCTTCTTGTAGTTGTTGAGTCTATAACCACATTATCTGCTATAATAGCCCTATCTAAGAAAATGGAGTAAGTCCAACCAATTATTGATCAATGGTCTCATTCCCATATTTCTCTGAAAATTCCATTTCAAATGTGTCCACTCTATCTTCATACGTACTATTAGCTATATCCTTCTTCGTCCTTCCTCTTGCTAGGGTAGTTCCCTCCATTCTACCTGAGGATACATACTATTTCTACTTACTAGGGTTGCTTCTTCTTGCATTCCCTTATTCTTGGGTAATAGTACTATCTCTGATGTCCTCTTTCATTTGGAGGAATCCATTATTCATATTCTTCTTCAACTCGCTTGGTCCCATCAGCAAATCTGACATGTACTCATAATCTTCTTTTTTTGGGTCGAGGTGCCAACTCTTGCTGCTTTATGGTTGGTTGTGTCTCCTCCCATTCTATAAATAAGTGTGCGAGTCCTGTGTCAATCTCCTCTTGTGATGGACCTAGATCACTCTGATCTCCTATTTGAGCTTCCGGTCATCTTCATCCTTCAGTTTCTTCTAAAGAAATGAATAAGAATTGTACCTTGTAAGGCTTCAACTTTGAGCTATTTACAGTATCCTTTTTCCCATTCCAGTTCTATAACTTGACTACTCCATTATTCATTACTTTAGCTACTTTATAGGGACCAAGCCATAACATCTTCAGCTTACCGAGCTTGATTTCTTGCTTCCCGTTAAAACTTTAGAACCAAGTTGCTTGAACTAAGTTCTAACTTCCTAAAATGTTTATCATGCCATGCATTTCATATTTTCTGAGCTAACTCAATCACCCATTGCACCATGACTCTTCTTTCATCCAAATTTATCAGTGTCGTCATTCACTCTTCCAAACTTTCTTGATTGCCCAAGTGATGCTCTACCATGACTCTCAAACTTGGTATTAAGAATTCAACTAGCACCACTGCTTCCTGTCCATACATTTATTGGAAAGGTGTATGCTCTATTTTTGGTTTTAAATTTTTCTATATACCCAAAAAATAGATGGTAGCCTTTCGTACCAATATGCTCCTTCTATTCCATAGGTTTTATACAAAGTAAATACCAGGAATTTATTTGTTGCTTCCGTCTGCCCGTTCGCTCTAGGATAATACAAACTAGATAATGAGTGTAAAATCCTAAACTCTGTTGTCAGCATTTTGATAATTTCATTAACAAAGTGTCCTCCTCGATCACTCGTTATTTGTAATGGAATACCAAATCTTGTGATTACCTGTTCGTACAAAAAAAATGTTGTACTATTAGCTGAGTTATCAGGTAATGCTCTTGCTTCAACCCATTTTGTCTAGTATTCTATCACCACTACGATGTATCTACACTTCCTTCTATGAGATGTATTCAATGGTCCTACGAAGTCCAATCCCCACCATTCAAATAACTCTTGTGGTTGTAATGGATGCAAAGGCATAAATTCCCTCTTTACCGACTTCCCTACCCTTTGGCATGTATCGCATGTTTTCACATATTATTTCACATCATTATACAATGTTGGCCACCATAGTCCAGCTAGTAGTATCTTTCTAGTCATCGTATCTGGTCCCATGTGCCCTCCTGCTAAGCCTTCATGATCTTTCAATGCTGCTTTGACTTCTTCCATCACACATCTTCATAGGATACTGTCGCTTCCCATATTATGTAGCAATATTGCTATCAACTGGAAGGGTGCTAACTTCATGATCACCTTCTTTTTCTTGGTTTCCATCATTTCTTGTGGTAACTCACCGGTGGATAGGTACTGGTCAATGAATTTGTACCATGACAAAACAACATTGATGGCGAATAATTGTGCATCTGGAAATTCATCTGAATCTCTCGTTCCTACCAGCTCTCCTGATCGTATCCAAGACAAATGGTTTGCAATGACATGCTTCTTACCAGGTCTTACTACTACTAGAAATACGAATTTATATAGGGTGACAAGCCACCTATTGACCCGTCCTTGTATCACCGGTTTATTTATCAAGTATAAAAAAGCTTGATGATAAAAAAAAAAGGTAAAGGGATTTTCCTATGGATGCAAAGACACGACACTTGAAAATAAAATGGTAGAATCAAATAAAGCAATGAGACAAAATAGATTGCACAAAAGAAATATGTATTCAATGGGGAGGCTAATAGACTAATTTGTTACAATCAGTATCCAATGCGGATATTTGATACAATAATTTATAGTGGAACTAGGGTTCTTCGAAACCCTAGTTAGATATAACAAAAGTGTCTTCAGATCTGAGTGTGTCCTTGATCCCAATAGGTTGAGTGGGCTTTGAATATCCAATGTGGGGCCACTCCAACTTCAACAACCATCAAATAATATGTTGAATTCATAGATCTGCATGCAAAACAAAACACAAGAGCATCAGTAATACCTGTGAGGGCTCCATAGTGTGATACCCTCAGACATTAAAAAAACCCTAGCTTAAGAATCAATTTAAAATGCATGCCAAACCAATAAATAAATGAAATAAAACAATACTAAATATACCTTGCTTCATTGTTGTAGATAGTAGATTCATATCTTCGTTTCAGTGTTGCAGCAAGCTCTTATACGAGCTTCGCAAGCTCTGGTTCGCACCTCGGACTGTCGCAGGCTCTAGAAGGTGCTAGGAAGGCTCTACAGTGAGCTTGGAAAGCTCTGGTGTGTACTTGCAGACAGGGCAAGATCTAGTGGGAACTTGGCAAGCTCTATAGCGAGCTTCGTAAGCTCAGCACAACGCTCACAGGGTAGGGCAAATTTGCAAAAATAGATCAAGAAGGATTACGATGGAGGTGATAGATGGAATACGACTATGGCGGTGAGCAAGGATGGATGGACAATGGCTGGAATGGTAGAAGTATTGTTGGCTTAGCTAGGGCATCAGATCTTCAATTATCTCTATCTCCACTTCACTAGGGCATCAACAAATGCTTCTCCAAGTATATCTCTTAATATCTAGGTTCCAGGGTTTGGGCATTTGCAAAATACCCTATTTATAATCCAACCTAGGATTTTCTTAGGGTTTTAGCCTTGCAGTTTTGATCGTGTGGCTAAGATTAAGTCATATCCTAGGGTTGAGATTACTTTTTGAATGTGATATGGATTAATGAAAATGGATGGTGGAGATTAAATGAAATCGGATGGCTAAGGTTAATTGAGTTTATTTATATATATTTTATAATAAATATATTAAAATATAAAATATTATAAAATAATATTAAAATAACCCTAATTGGGCTAGGAAATTGCGAGAAGGTGGATTTGGTCCAAATAATTTGCGGGAAGGTGGAATGGAAGACAAGTGTGTGGTGGGATGGTTAGGATGGAGGTTTAGTGGCTGTGATTTGGTGTCTATAGATGCCCCTTTTTGTACCATGTTGGGTGAACCACAATATGGTGCAAAAATACGAGACACCTGCTTGAGATATGGGCATAGAAGCAACTTCTCTTTGTTGTTGGATTTGCGCACTGATGTTTGAAGAAAAAAGAAAAAAGATTTTTTTTGTCAAAGTTTTTGTAGCTTACCCCCTCAATTGGTGAATGAGTTACGAATGTATCTCACAAGCCAATTGAAAATGAATGATGTAGTGAATTTGTGTAATTGATGAATGAATGATGTGAAATGCAAATGATTATGAATGATATGAATGATGTAAAATGTGATACCATTTTTGCCCCAACGGTGAGAAGGGGGTTGGTGTATGATACCATGTGAATGTAGACGATATGAATGATGTAAAATGTGATACCATTTTTGCCCCAACGGTTGAGAGGGGTATTTGTCCATTGTAGATGTTATGATCACGTGAGATGTATCTCGTCATGGGAAAATCATAATGTAATGTGGTTGCCCCAAATTTTAGGATGATTCGATGCTTGTTGAATAAGCTACCACAATGGCGTCATTGTGTATGCAATGTATAAAAGATGTATGATGACTAAGTCAATCGTAGGGGTGGGGTAGTGACTGTAGAAATTTCTTTGTCAATTCCATCATGGAACCAATCAACCTATCGACATGTCCTATACTTTGACTGTTGTTGAATGAATGAGTGTTTGAGATTTTGATTTATCTGTGTTTTATTGCCCCACAGACAAGGACATCAATGATTGATTGCGAGTGAATTGTTCTTGGCAAGGTTGCATTCAAAATGTGAGGTGCCAAATGTGATTGTGATTTTTGATGACGAGATAATTGATTATGATAATGAGCAAGTGTCCTTATTGTACATTATTCATCTTATCGAATTACATGGATTATCATCGCTACAATCGCCAAGTTTATAGAATAACATACTAGATACTATTAGAGTAAATATTCCATCATTTGGATATTTTACCCTTTCCCTACATTAGGTAGATTTTATTTATTGCATGGTAAAAAGTAGCTTATTACTTTTTACCACTAGTAGTTACTTTTACTAGTTACCTAGGTTAGTGACTTACCTTACCGTCATTTCCATATGGACGACAGATATTATGGATGACAGGTTAGTCGGTAGGTTAGTTGTCATAATCAATTTGATTACGTTTACTATTTCTATTTAACCTTTGATTATTAATAATATTTCTAATGTTTCACATTCTAACATTGGCATCCGAGCTGAGGTGGATAACACGAGCATCACTTGTTCCACCTGGTACCTGTGAAGCCTCCTCCCTCGGTGTATTCTTCATGCCAATGCTGCACAGATCTCGAGGAGTGAGACCTACTGACGTAGTGGCCCATAGCCCAAGACCCGAGCTGAAGTGGCCCATAGGTGCATAGATCCTGAGGAGCGGGACCTGCTAACGTAGCAGCCCGCAGTTGTCGACAAGAGGGTAGGCGTGCCCTCCTAGGTGGTCAACCACCACGTGAGGGTAGGAGCACCCTCCGTGCGGTGACTGACCACCACATGAGGGTAGGCATGCCCTCCATGGGAGGACACAGATCTTGATCGATGACCATGATCCAAGAGGGCAGGTGGTCTTTCGATCACTGGTGATCGGATCGAAAACCTAGACCCTACACTAGAACAGACATGTGGACCTAGACCAAGCCACTGACGTGGTCGACCCTGATAACATGACCTGGCATGACCTTCAAGAATGCTGATGTGGTAGGCAAACATGTGGACTGGACACCTAGCATCTGATGTGGCAGGCGCTAGGTAGGTTGACTTGATGGGTGTGATATTCGAGGTGACTGACAGCTGACGTGCTGACTGGACCAAGACCGAACACGTGGTGGACAGCCACTGGACGATGACCAAACACGACACTAGACAACACGTGGTGGACAACCACGCGTCACTCGACTAGACTTTCCGTGACACATGGCGGCTTGATATTCGTGACACGTGGCGGCAACCAAAAGGAGGTGAGGGTGACTGCTCGAAGGCAGTCAATATATTAAGGACTTGGAAGCCCTTTTATTCCCCACAAACTCCCTCGCACGGGCGATGTGGGATAATTCCCACATTTTTCCTCACCCGCGCGAGGAAAAAAGAGAAAGGGAATATCATTCCCTTCCCTTCACGTCGGGCCCTGTAGCCCGACTAGTTGATCGGGCCAGGCTAAGGCCCTAGGCAGGGGGGGACGTCAGGGTTTCGAGTCCCTTCAACGCCAAAACCTTTTGCCACAAGGAGCCCGTGACAAGCATAATTAAAGGTAATTTTTTTTTTTTGTAAATTTTTAATTATTTTTAATCATTTTATTTAATAATTTAATATATTTTGTCTAAAATCAAAATTTTTCATAAATTACATTGATTTTTTACAAAATTAATTTTATTATTGATTAAATAATGATTAGATTTATTAAAATTTTGCATTAAAATAGAGAATTAAGGATCTATTTTTGCAATCAAATCAAAATGAGCTTTTGTTTTCTCCAATAGGGGATATAAGACATAAAAGAGCACTTATTTTTCTTGCAAATTAGAAAGCCATAAAAACTCTTCTCAACCTTGTTAATTTAGCATACAGAAAAGGATCAAACTTGAATTCTTTTTGAAAATTAGACAACAAGGAGACTGAATTTTTTTTTTAAAATTCAAAAGGCAAAGTGTGCATTTGTTTTCTTCGAGGGGGGATATAAGACATAAAATTGCACATTATTTTTTTTTGCAAACTTGAGAAGAATTTGAAGCCTTGGGTCCACTAAAACCAAGTCGTTTGTCAACTGGTTCTGGAAGCCTTTCAAACGTGGGTCGTGTGTCGACTTGTCTTGGAAGGAGTGCTCGATTTGTTAATTTTGCAAAATAAAGGGGGAAGACAATATTGTACTTCTTTTGCAAAATTGTAAAACAAAGTAGGAGACATAAAAATATCATTTTTTTTTGCACAACACACATTAATATTTTGTTGCAAAAATTAAAAAAGGTGTATTTTCGTTTTTACTCGACACCTTTATTGGCATATTAGGTGCATTTTCGGTTGCATCCGACACCTAGGTGATAAGAATTTTGTGGGCATTCTTGTTTGATTGTTGCATTATTTCTTTTGCAATTATAAGTCATAGAATCAAGAACACACTAAACCCCAAAATTTCTCAAATTTGTGTAAATCCTTACACAGATTAAAAGCCAAAATTCACTTGATATTCTCTCCTAAATCAACAAAATCCCTAATTCACTCTTATTTTTTTGGCTTAATTTCCTCAAACTTTTCATCCTTCTTGAAGGGAGTTAAGGCAGGTGCCATTAAATATCTATTTGAGTGAATTATATTTTGGTACTCTTTTAGGGTAATCAAAAGAAAGAACAAGTTTTTGAAAATAAGGAACCTTAAAAAGTTTCAATCCTTTGCACTAAGGGGGGATAATTCCTTTCTTCCTTCAAAATATAGATTTTTGACAAGAGGGAACTAAAACTTGTAAAGGCAATCATAAAAGTAGAAGTCATAAAAAATTATACCTTTTCTTTTAGACTTCATAATAGCAATCATGCTTGAAGTTCTTACAATAAGGAAGGATGATTTGGTGACCTTTTTGATAAAATTGCCTAGAAAGCATAGTTTTGCACAAATTGTAAAAATGACAACCATGACACCATTCAGTGTTGGTTTCAAAACAAGCAAAACTAAAATGGCAAAGGCACATCACATAAGCCATATTTCTAGTGAAGTGTCTCATTCTGATTCTGATTCTGGTTCAAAGAGAGCACACAGAGTGCTCATGGCTAAAACAGTATTGTAGAGGGAAAACACGTGTCCCTTGGGCAAAAGCACCATTTTCTCTCTGTCCTCTTTTTGGCTTCATAAATAGCATAAGTATTTTGTTTGAAGACCTTGCAATAAGGGCTACTTGTACCCCTTTTAGGCTTCATAAATAGCAAATTCTAGGTGTTTGAAGTACTTGTAACAAGAGGAGCGACTTTTTGTGATGTAAAATTGTCTAGGAGGCAATATTTGTAAAATCCTTCACAACACTCTTGCATTACACACTTTTGCAATTGAGGGGGGATATAAATTTCTTTTCTTCACAATTTTTGTAAAAAGGGAAGAAGGCTTATAAGGGTGCATTTTCGGCTTTGATCGACACCTTAGTCACACTTCCTTCAAAAATTGAATACACTATGTTTTGCAACAAGAAGGGGGGAACTTATAAGGGTGCATTTTCGGCAATGACCGAAACCTTAGCTACCTTATATTTTGCAAATTCATATTGTAAATGAATGAACCTTGTATGAAGTGATCTATTCTACTACACCTAGCGATTGCAACGGCTGGTTACCCATGCAATTCGGTTGGATGATGTGATTACCATAAGGACATTCTTTGGCGTGAAGACAAAGTGAGGAATGATCCACTTTTTGCTTAGGAGCAGCTAGAGTACTGTGACAGAGCAAAGAACCAGCATATCAACATCTTCTTCACTGTATTGGGGCAGTTATATACTTTACCCAAATATTGTTGTATTAGAGGATATGTATGTATTACCCAAATAATGTAATAAGGGGGGATGTTAGAATAAATTTTCCATCATTTGGATATTTTACCCTTTCCCTACATTAGGTAGATTTTATTTACTGCATGGTAAAAAGTAGCTTGTTACTTTTTACCACTAGTAGTTACTTTTACTAGTTACCTAGGTTAGTGACTTACCTTACCATCATTTCCCTATGGACGACAAATATTATGGATGGTAGGTTAGTTGGTAGGTTAGTTGTTGTAATCAATTTGATTGCGTTTACTATTTCTATTTAACCTTTGATTATTAATAATATTTCTAATGCTTCACATTCTAACATTGGCATCCGAGCTGGGGTGGATAACACGAGCATCGCTCATTCCACCTGGTACCTGTGAAGCCTCCTCCCTCGATGTATTCTTCACGCCATGTTGCACATTCTAACATACGAGGTTCGCTTGGATGGCCTAGACAAAATAAAAATTATGAATGATATATGCATAATGATGATGGTAGAATGTGATGACGTAGATGATGAAGAATTGTGGGATGTTGATTTTGCGAAAATGTGACCTTGGTTGGCATGTTTCTGCAATGCAATATGTATTTGTGAAATTTTTTTCTTTTCCTCAAAAAAAATGCATGCAAAACTATTTGTAATTTCACAAAATCAACTTTTATGATGTACATGATGTATGGATGAATTTTGGTTCAGATTTTATGATGGGAGCTATCATTTTAGGAGTTTTTGTCCTCATTCTCTTTTGTTGCTAGGCACACATCTGTGCCTGACATGTTCTGCAGGCGCCCGCATGCGCCTACATGCACCCACAATTTTTAGGCACAACTCTGCACCTGAATGCGCTAGTTAAAGCTATAAAAAGCTTTATGAGGAATTTTTAGGCTCATTTGTGCACTGTAAACTTTGAGAAGCTGCATCTGAGGAGGGAAGTGAATTAGTGAGCTAAGTGAGGCTTGCGAGTGTGTGGAGGCGATGGTGATGGAGGGCCTTGGTGCTGCTGGTGGAGCGGAGGCGACATTTGTCCTGGTAATACCCTTTGTTTCCTTTGTGCAAAAATTTATTTTTAGTTTGTTTTTGAATTTTTTGAATTTTTAAAACTAACAAAGTGTTTTTGTTTGTTGTAGCTGAGGGATATTGAGCCTTGACATCACTTCTATCCTCTTATTGCAGGGATGAGGAAGAATCTTTCAGAGGATGATTGGGGGCTGTTGAGTAGGGTAGGCCTAGATGGTGTGGCCCAATTGGATGTGGTGAGGGCTAATGAGGGCTACCTCTCAATTTTGATCAAGAGGTGGGACCTGGATAAAGGGAATTTCTAGCTATCGATTGGAGAGGTTATTGTCACTATTGAGGATGTTTATCGCATTATCAAGGTGCCAGTAGAGGGAGAGAAGGTTATGGTGGGGAGACATCTGGAGGTGGCTGATGTGGATGATGTCAATGTCACTTCAAAGTATGTAGAGTGGTTTGGTGCCCAACCAGTATGGGTACCAAAGGTGGTAGGTGAGGATGAGGCAGTAGCAAGGTCGAGGCCAACTCCAAAGAGGACAAGGTCTCAGCGGTCGATAGGACAGAGACGATCGAGGGTAGCGGCCCAGTAGGCTTCGAAGGTGGGTTTGGCGATAGGATATAGGGAGGATGATGATGAGATGAACAAGATATCTGAGGTGTCTAGGCTATGGGATGATTTTGAGTAGCTATGGGAGGAGCGAGAGACTATGTTAGAGTCTTAGATGGAGGCTAGGGCGACTATTGCTTGGGAGCAGGAGACAGTTATGAGGCTATATGCAGAGATTTTAGCGAAGGAGCGATGACATCAGAAGGACTTACGATGACTTAGAGCTAGTGAGGCATATGCATATTCCTTGGAGGATGTGTGTATGTAGCATCACATCACCTTGATAGATCCTCCTCCATCTATGGCCGAGCCATCGAGGCAGACGAAGTCAAGGCAGAGTACTAGGTCGAGGGCTCCTATCGGGTCTCAGGGATCTTCTCATGGATATTTGATGTAGTGCTTATATGCACTCTTTTATACATGTGAGCCTTGGTGCTCCCTTTTGTAGCCTTCTTGGCACTCTATTGTATATTGGATGCTTATATATATACATGGCCTTTTCATATATGCGTGTTGTATTTTTGTGTGGATGTTTTTATGTGTTATGCAATGCTTTATTTAATGTTTATGATGATGTATGCAAGCTAATGACTATGATGTATATACCTAATGTTTATTTGATTTTATGTATGCAAGCTAATGATGAGTTATTATTGTAAGTAAATGCATGATGACTGTAAACTATATGCAATCTTATGAGAATTTGATATGATTAATGCAAGTTAATGTTAAATGAATGCAAACTTACATGATAGGAATGCATGTTGTTCATATGATCTATTATAGTTCAGAAATACTATTGGCCATTTTTGTTGTCCATTGTTTGACAATCGGGAGTACCCAGTTTTGTTATGTTTTGCAACTCGACTTACCATGAAGACATGAATGTGGAATTGTCAGAAAATATGGACGTTGATATGGAAGAAAATATGGAATTTGACATGGAAGAAGATATGGATGTTGATATGGAATGAGTATGACAGAATTTTCAAAGACTCAAACATACTAGTGTTATCAACCAAACTCACTTGGGTTGTCTAAATTTCTTTAGGATCAATGTGTGTGCAAGTGAGGTTCAATTACCAAATCTTTGAGTGTGAAAATGATCCTATCAATAAAGAACCAGTGTGTGTGAATGTGAAGTTCATTGACCCAATATGAGTAAATTGGGCATGACTTGTTATGAAGATTACCTAAATCTAGCTTACCCTTATGTGCGGTCAGAGGTCTTCTTGTTTTCCAAGGAGACATATCACCCCACATGAGCTTACTCCACTACCAGTCAGGCGTCTATATCCCCGATGAAGATTCACTCCATAGTCCAATGGGATTTGATCTTTTAGGCTTTGGGGATGACTACCCATCCTTGTCAGGGGTGTGTAGTACGAATCCTTATGACTTTAAGGATCAAGGCTATTTGGGAGTTTTTATTTGTTAATTTTGTATAGAGTTTTGGAGAATCATATTCTCAACCGAAGTGTGATGAGAATTGTGACCCTATCCTTACTACTCTATGTTTTTATGCTTATATTTGAAGAGTAATTGAGGTAGTGGTGAAAATCACTATTTTTTCTTTGGACTATGTTGCATGATGGGACAAGCGAGGATTATCCCTTTTTGCTTCAAGGTACTACCCAAGTATGACACTAACCCTCCTTGACTCATAATGTTTTTAAGATGTGATGGAATGTGATTGGTTCAAGATTGCATTTGGAATCAATTGACATCGCTCAAGACTTTCTTAGTGTGTAAATTGTGCTTTTGGTCTTAAATAAAATTGGACATCCACTTGGAGGTTGCTTTCGACACTAGTAATGGCTGAGTGACTGCAAATTTTATGCTTTTGTGATTTTGACATGTGATGTTGTTGGGTTATGAAAGTTGCATGATTGTTTTAAACTAGGTACCCCCAATTTCTATAACTTTGACTTTTTGTTTGTGGCCATATCATCATTACTATGCTAGATCATTGATCATGGGATGTGATGAATGCAAATGTGTATGCCTAGTGTAATGACTGTTAATATGCAAATGAAAATTGTACAATGTAACGAAATATGTATTATTGAATGTAAATGCCTAAATGCAAATGAAATGAATGCAATGTGGAAATTCCTATGTAAAAGCATGCAATTTGTTTTTTTTGTTTTTGTTTTTTTGTTTTTTTTAGCCATGTATATATACATATATTGTGTCATGTTTAACAATGAATGTTTTTAAATGAAGAACTTTAAGTGATTCAGGATCCTCTTTACCCTCTAAATTGGCAAGCTTATAAGTACCATTACCCACTTTTTGAGTGATCACATATGGACATAACCAATTTTCCATGAATTTATCATGAAGATGTGGCAACACATTGGTGTTTTGTTGGTTCTCTTTGAGGACGATATCCCCTACTTGAAATTCCTGAAGATGGACTTTAGCATTGTAAGCACGCTTGAGGCGGTCTTGATAAACTCGTAAATGTTCTAATGTGTTGAAACACCTTTAATTTAAGAGTGTGAGTTGGTCAAGTCATGCTTGTCTAGGTGTATCATCATCTATGAATTATTGCAAGGAAATTCGTAAGGAAGGAGTCTCAAGCTCAAGAGGTATAATAGCTTTCACTCCATAGACCAGAGAAAATGGTGTTGCTCCTATCGGTGTTCAGATGCTTGTTTGATAAGCCCAAAGTGCCAAAGGGATTTGTGTATGCCAATATTTATGATTTTCTTTGACAAGTTTCTTAAGAATGGCAATTAAGGTCTTGCTTGTAGCTTCAACTTGTCCATTTGATTGTGGGTAGTAAGGAGTTGAGAAACTATGTTGGATATTATATTTCTCACAAAGTGTTCTAACATCCTTGTTCTTAAAAGACTTACCATTATACGAAATGATTTTGGAGGGGATACCAAAATGACAAATGATGTGATGGAGTATGAAATCCACAATTCTAGGTCCTGTCATACTGGTTAGAGGGATTGCCTCAACCCACTTTGTGAAGTATTCTATGGCGGTTATGATGAAAGTATGTTGTCCTGAAGAGGAGGGAATTTTTTTTTTGATTAGATCGAGGCCCCATTGTGAAAAGGGCCAGAGACTCTGTATAGGTTGTAAATCTTGTGATGGTACATGTGTTAAATTGGCATGTGATTGACATTATTTGCAATTTTTGACATATGTGCAACAGTCACGTTCCATGGTGGGCCAATAATAATCCATGCATAAAATATGCTTTACAATGGACATTCCACTAAAATGACCATGACAAGTACCATCATGGGCTTCCTCTATAGCCTTTTGGGACTCTTTTGTGTTGGAATATTTTAACATTGCCTCCTTAGTCCTAGTATTTAGTTTTAGTTTAATGTTTTTATTTACATATTTCTAGTTAATTTGATTAGCATACATTGAGGTTTTGGCTTGGTTGGTCAATGTTTGACCATAGTCCAAGATTAGAATGTTGTTAGGATAAGATCTATCTTTAAGTTAGTTTGTTGTAATAAGTTTGAGAGGATTTCTCTCAACCATCATGTCTATTTTTAGTTCTTTCAAGAACTATAAAACTATGTAATGCATTGTTGATCAATAGAACAATTTCACCATTGTTTCTCATTTGGTATCAGAGCAGGTTTGCTTAGATGGATCAAAACCTGTGGAGAGTGGTGTGAAGAGATTTGAAGCACACACTTTGTCAGAGAAACTCAAGTGGCCAGCACTCAACAAATTTGCAAGGAAGATCTCGAGTAAATCATTAATATCTCAAGAATCCTGAGGTATTTGATTATGAAATTTTGAGGGTTGTTAGGTAATTGTATCAAGAGGATGCAATAAAAATTTTAGGTTATTTGGAGCTAATTTGCAGATTTTATTAGCATTTTGATTTTTTCAATAAAATGGTTGTATAAGGTGGAATACAGGGTATTTGCTTCTCAAATTTTGGGAGAAATATTATTTAGACAAAATAATAATTTAGAAAAAATTTTAGGTCATTTGGATCTGTATTTAATAATTTATGTGAATATTTATTTTTCCTTCAACAATCCTAGATTTGGAATTGTGATAGAAAGGGCAAAAGTAAATTGATCACATATTTCTCATTTGTGAATTTGGATATGAAATTTAGTGGATTTTCAGATAAGTATATCAGAAGTCTACAGGAATAATTTTAGTTTGTTTCAATCAGTATTGGCCAATTTATGATAAATTGGGTGCTTGAGACTTTGGTAAATAAAAGGAAGCCATGTATGTAGACTTGGCTGTACCAAAATTTGATGGAGATAATTATGCTATTTGGAGCATAATGATGAAGACCTTCTTGAAGGCTCAAGACTTATGGGATATAGTTCAATAAGGCTATGAGGAACCCTCTTGGAGCAAGTTACAAGGCGAGGAGAGAAAAGAGAAGAAGGAGCAGCAATATGCAAATTGCTTAGCTCTAATGGATTTGAGGAGAGGAATGGAAAAGAATGTTTTTCCTCTCATAGCCAAATGTAGATTAGCTACAATGGCATGGCAAGTGTTGAAGTATGCTTATGGGTTGGATGAGGATACTCATAAAGCCATGTGTGACAATCATGAATATTGTTTAATCAAGGAGGAGCCTTGCTTCCTTGACGAAGTTTCTGAATTAGATCCTTTTGAAGGAGTTTTTGAAGAGTCTTTTCAAGACTCACATGAAGACATACATTCTTATGATGGTGAATTCTTCCTTGAAGAGGAAGACATGTTTGAAGAAAACAGTGATGATGAACTTCTTGAAGAGAAGAGAGATGAAGATGAGGAATACCTTCATGGAGAAGAGGATGAGAAGGAAAAGAAGCCTTGTATAGCTCTATTTGGAGAGAGTTATTGTGAGACACCCATAGTTGTAGACATGTCTTGTAATGGCATGAAAAATTGTAGTAGCAATTATTTCTTTTAGGAGGAGAAAAATATGAAAAGAAAAATTGTACTAATATTTTTTTTGCAGGAATGGCATGCTTGGAAAGCATTCACATTGATAGCAAAGAGGATGGATGTTCAATGGAGAGACAATTTCTCAAGGACCTTGTAGTGAAGACCACTCAAAATTGGAAGAAGAATTTGAAGATGAAGGAAGAGAAACACTCGAATTGGAGTGTTCCTTGCTTGAAGACCATCAAAGTGAAATGTATGATGAAGAATATCTCATGGAGGAAATAAATGAAGATTGTATTATGGAGAATGCATCTACAATTCTCATGAAGGAGAATAAATAAGATGATGATGGAGAAGCAATGTTCATGGATGATCATTGGCTTGAAGACCATTCAATTGGAATGGATGTGTGCTCTCTTGAAAAAACAAATAAAGTAATGTGGGATGATGATCCACAAGAAAAGTTTTATGAAGAGGATATGGAAGCTATAGGCTTCTTGTTAGAAGATCACTCATCAAGGGTGAAGGATGTGTTGTGTGAAGAAAAGAACACACAAGAATCTCTCATTTAGGATATGGAAAGTGAGAGGGCAAATGGGATAGAAACAAAAAATGGAAATGAGATTGCTGATTTTCTTGTCATAATGGCAAAGAAAACATCACTCATGGATGATGATCACTCACTTGGAGTGATTACATTGCAGAAAGAGAGTTGTCTTGAAAAGGCAACTATGTATGATTGCTTGAATGAATGGTGTTTCAACACACCAACATGGATTGAACAAAGGAGGAGAACTATTAGTGAAGAGTTGATGGTTGATATTGAAGCACCATACCCTGAAGGAGAACTGCTACAAAATAGCTTTATGGAAAGCACCAAATCTACTCATACTAAAGGTAATGTTTTTATGATTAATGATTTGTTTTTTGTGAGTAGGAATGAAAAGAAAGGTGATTGTCTCATTGAGACAACTTTGATGAAGAGTCTTCTTGGAGAGAATACAGTGATGGAGAACTTGGGTCACATGGATCAAAATGATGTGTTCAAAATTCCTTGGGAGAAGGATTCTTGTAAAGTCATTTTTTTGAGAGAATATTTGTGTGAGGAGCAAATTTATGTTGCATATGTAGTTGGTCATTATATGGCCATATTTGTTGTGATATTTTGTGTGAAAATATGTGAAAGATTTGTATGGTATAATCATCTATGTGAGATGAGTAATTGTAAATACTCATGTGGAGTATTGTTTAGTGTTGAAGATGTAAAAGAAGATCAAAATGTGAGAGCATGGTTTAAAGACCATAATGATAAAGATGTAAGAGAGTGGTTGCTGAAAACCACAAGAGGAGATACTTTTGTTGAAGGGGGAGCTAATCAACAAAAGAAGGCACTCAAGCATTTGCAGGAAATTCCACATAAAAAGTGGAAGGAGTGCCACCACAAGTATTTTGCAAATTTTGATTTCTTGATTCAAGATTGGAGGAAACGTAAGAGAAATTTTTTATTCCAACTCTGTGATGCTTAAAGAACTCTTGCATGAGTGTCTTTGGCATCAAGGGGGAGAATGTTGGAATATTTTCAACATTGCCTCCTTAGTCCTAGTATTTAGTTTTAGTTTAATATTTTTATTTACATATTTCTAGTTAATTTGATTAGCATACATTGAGGTTTTGGCTTGGTTGGTCAATGTTTGACCATAGTCCAAGATTTTGGTTCAAGGTATTGAAGCAAGATTCCATCATAACCCCGTTTATACAACACGTCACCTAAGAGAATAAAATGGGCTACCCTTTGCTTGAAGGCACTTTTGGCAGATCGAGACATATTAGATGGGAGTGTTCCAAATTTTAAAAAGGGAATTATGGGGTTTGACCAAGGCTCACATGATTTCACGTGGATAAAGCAAACATCTTTTCCATCCTGCGGGTTAGCACACTTAACGGTTGCTTTAGAGATTATTGAGATTATTAGGGGCTGTACTTCTCCTAAGTCATTCTTTGGAATCAAGGATACAAGAGAGGCCATTGCATATACAAGTATATTAGTCGAACGAGGAAAGTTATTGATTTCATACCATTAAAATGTTGATAGAAATTTCATTGCTATTTCATGATAAAGATTAATGGTAGGTTCTTTGCATTGGTATTATCCTGTTACTTGTTTTACAACAAGTTGAGAATCTCTAAATATTCGGATACGCTTAATACCCATATCTATAGCTGATTGAAGACCTAAGATTAAGGCTTCGTACTTTGCTATGTTGTTTGTGCATGAGAAGTCTAACTTGAATGATAAAGGGATGGGAATCCTTTGTGGTGTGTGAAATACAACTCCTGCACCTTGAAATTTTTCACACTTAGATCCATCAAAGAATAATGTGATGTCAACATCCTCCTTGGGAATGATATATTTTCCTTCTTCAGTGATTGAAAATACCAAATCATCTGGGAGCTCAATAATCAAAGGATGATCACTAGGTAGTGGAGCTTCTGCAAGGTGATCGACAATGACCTGACCTTTAATGGATTTTTGGCTAATGAATTTGAGATCAAATTCTATAAGAAAAATTATCCATTTAGTAGTACAGGTATTTTTATAAGTGTGAGATATCATGTAACACAGAGGATTTTCTCTAGCTATGACATAGGTTGTTTGGCTTAGAAAATAATGTCAAAGTTTCTTAGTGGCTAAGACCACCACTAAGCATAACTTTTCCACATAAGTGTATCTTGTTTCATAACTTACTAACATTCAACTCATGTAATAGATTGCTTGCTCTCTATTTTGTTCATTTTTCTGTGCAAGCATTGTCCCTAAAGCAGCCTATGTGGATGAGTCATATAGATGGAAAGGGACCCCCTGCTTACGAGGAGTTAAAAATGATGGTGAAGTTAGATAAGACTTGACATTGTCAAATGCTTTTTGACATTCATATGTCCATATGAATGCTACCCCTTTTGTAGTAGGTGGTTAAATGGCCTGTATTTATCGAAAAGTTGCGCAATGAAGCCTTTGATCGATTGAATTTTACCTTGCAAGCTACACAATTTCTTGATGTTAGTCGGGGTGGCATTTTCATTATGGCCTTAAAATTATTTGGGTCCACTTCGATGCCTCGATTGGAGACAATGAATCCTAAAATTTTACCAGAGGTAACACCAAAGAAAAACTTTTTAGGATTTAACCTCACCTTGAATTCTAATAGCCGATCAAAAATCTTGTCCAAAACATCAATATGTTCTTGTCGGGTTTTAGATTTAGCCAAGAGATCATCTACATAGTCTTCAATGATTTTATGCATGTAATCATGAAAGATGTAAGTCATGGCTCTTTGATAAGTAGCTCCTTTATTTTTGAGGCCAAAGGGCATAACCCTAAAACAAAATTTTCCCCATGGTGTTGTAAATGTTATTTTATGTTGATCATCAGGATTTATTCGAATTTGGTTGTATCCTGAGAAATCGTCCATGAAGGAAAGAATTTCATGGTTTGCCTAGGTGTCGACAAGAGTATCAATGTTTGGTAGAGGGAAACATCCTTAGGAAATGCTTTATTTAGGTCTTGAAATTCATTGCAAATGCATATCCCCCCATTGGGCTTGCGAACGAGTACCATATTTGAAAGCCACTCAGGATAGTCAATAAAGACAATAAAGTGAACATATAGCAATTTTTGTATTTCCTCTTTGACTATGAGTGCTATGGTAGGATGCATTATTCTAAGTTTTTTTTTGACTAGCTTGGCGTCAGGTCGCAAGGTGAGATTATGGACAACAAGGTCAGGATCAAGGCCAGGCATATCCTTGTAGGACCATGCAAATGCCTCTTTATTCTTCTTAAGGAGAGCAATGAATTTATCTTGTTCATTGGGTGTTAAACTTTTTATAGGCTTGAAAATTTGGGGATTTTTAGGATATGAATTAAGGTTCATGTCAATGGTTTCTTAAATGGACATATGTGAACCTTCCTCAAGTTGATGTGGTGTTGGAATAAACTTGAAGTCATCTAAGATGTCATCTAGCCTCTCTTGCTTATCATTGTCTAACTCTGCCTGGAAAACCTTGGGACTACTAGCTGAATATGGTGAAGGTGAAGGTGGGAGTAAAGGAGGAATGTAACAGGCTGAATCCCTTAACAATTCCTTAGATAGGATGAACTTCGAGAGGGAGGGTTGGGAGGAAATCTGGTCCAAGTCAATGAGGCTACTGTCAATTGGAATTGGCTTAGCCAAATCGTATGGATTGCGAAGTGGGGTGAATAATTCAATAGGATTCATATTGAATTAGGAGAATGAAAGGTGGTTGGGATGGATGCACGGATGGAAAAATTGAATCAGAACCAACGTTGAGGCATGGTATCCCTATAATAGTGAACGTGAAACATCAGAACAACATTTTTTTCTCTTTTTTTTTGTATGTTTTTGTTTTGTTTTTTTTGTATGTACATATGTTATAATTCTTGGCTTGTGTGGGGCTCAAGGTGGATTTTTGAGTGGATCATCTTGTTCTTGTGGAAGAAGTAAGCAAAAAATGGGATGCTATATGGGAAACATTCAGAGGTAAATCTCTTCATGTTGGGTTATGGAGACAATGGGGAGTGATTCCTCTTCAGAATTGTCAGAAGCATTTGACATGACTTCAAATTCTTCATAATTTTCATCATCGAAATTAAAGACCGAATAGGAGAAATTGATGGGATCATCTTCGTCTAATTCATCAATGCAAAGTTCTTGAAGGGCCTGTTCAAGAGAGGATGTTGATGGCAATGGACGCATGGAGGACTCTTAATCATTGAGGCTAAGATTTTTGAAGGCTTGCTCAAGAGAAGAAATGGAGGATAATGGGTTATAACCTAATCTAGAATGATCATGAGTACCTCTATATGGGACATCTATGATATCATGCATTCCTTGTTTATGGGAATCTAAACCTTGACCTTGTTAATGGAACATGTTGAAGTATCTGGATGGAAACTCTTCCACATGAGGTATATTGGTGCGCCTAGGATCTTTTAGTTCTTCGGGTGGGTTTACCCCAGTTGAGAAATCCAACCCTCCATAAAAAACGTTAATGCTATTTGGAGGGGTACTCATGTCGTAGATAGAACATATGGATAGATAACGGTCTTTGGGACGTCCAAAATCCTTGGCTATTGGAATGGCTAAGGGGGTGATGGTGATGTCTTGGACCACATACTCACCTATACCAGGATTGGTGATGTGGACTTTGACTTGGGTTGATGAGGTGGATGGTGAAGGCTCGGATGGCTCTGGATTGGTTGTGGATGGTGGGGAATTAAATATGTTGCAATCGAAAAGTTTGACTTGTGACACATCGGCTGATGGAGTTGGCTTGGATGGTGGTAGGGCATGATGAGATGGTGGTGTGGAATTATGAGATGGCCTAGAATAAGTGGTTGTAGTGGAAGAAGTTTTTACGATGTACGATGTGCTAATGGAAGTTTGTCTACAATTACATGTACAAGAAGAAATGGATGATTGAGAAGATGATGTGATGGGTAGATCATCTATGATGGGAGCCTTAGAAGAAGATGAAGGTGGATTAGAGGAAGAAGACATTGATGGATCTGATGATGGCACCAAAAAAAAATGTGTGGAAGGTAACATGGATTCACAGGGATTTGAAATGAAGTTACAATACTTAAAGGGTTCAACATCAGCGGGGATGCAATGGATTTGTCCATCATGAACATATTTTAAGCATTGATGAAGAATTGATGGGACACATTTCATTTTCCTCATCCAAGGTCTACCAAGGAGTATATTATATGCCATGGCACCTTACAAGATGTGAAACATGGTGTGCAATATTTTGGCCCCTACTTCTATAGGTAAAATGATAGTACCAACTGTGGTACACAAAGCATCGTTAAATGCTTTGAGGGAGAGTGATGACATGGTAATGTGGGATGTCGGTAAGTTGAGATGGATAAGGGTAGTGGTAGTAATGATGTTGATTGATGAGCTGATATCGATTAACACTCTTTTTAAGGGCTTTCTATCTATTAAGGCCATTATATGCAATGGAGGGTCCACCGATTCTAAACTCATTGGTTTTATATCAAAGTCATAAAAGGTGATTGATGGGTCCATGCATGTTCTAACACTCCCTAAATTTTTTTGAAGGAATTGGAGTCTTGGGATTATAACTCAATTGAATTGAGTATTTCCATAAAAGCTTCTATATGCCTAGGGGATTGTTGAATTAGCTCATAGATAGAAAGTTTGGCCGATGCCATCTTCAAACTAGTGGTCAACCGGCTGGTTAAGGTTACCGCTGGCCTAATTGAATGAAGGATAGGTGGATGGGATGGGTTGGAAATATTGATGGGAGGAGATGGATTTGGTGATGTTTGGATGGGTGGTCTGTTTGAAGGTTGTTGATCATGTTATTGATTTTGCCTCTACCCTCTAGTGACCACATTGACTGCTTCGACAAAGTATTGATATTGTTGGACATGATTTACTTGATTAGGAGCTTGTTGTTGATTTTTACCTCCTTCATTGTGTTGAACCTCCCCATGGTTAGGTAGAGGTGTCTAATACATGCCCAAATTTTAATTTTGTGGAGCTAAGGGGTTATCCATGTTTATGGCCCCTAAGTCTATGAGGTCTTGCACTACGTTTTTGAACACATTACATGAATTGATATCATACCCATTTTGTCGATGGTATGGACAAAAAAAGTGCTCTCTATAAGTCCTAGGCCTTTTGGTGGGATCAAGCAGCCTAATTTTTGGCAAGGCTAATTTGTTGGTTTTATAAAACCTTCTAAACAGGGATGAATACAACTCGTTTAACGGAGTGTATTGTCTTTGGGGGTGATTGAATTGGCGACGAATAGGTTGTTCCATAGTTGGCGCTATGTTTTGAACTATTTTTTCTTGGGTAGATGATGGGACTACATGATATGAAATTTGTTGTTGCACCAATTTTTGAGCCACTACGGGCTGGCTCATCACCACTTGATTAACTTGGTTTGTTGTGTTAGTCATTGAGGTTTGTGTGGATTTGTTTTGTCCAAATTGGTTATTTCGGTATTGGCCCTTATTTTGCCATTCTTTCATTTTAGGATTAATGACACCCTCTTGGATTTTGATCTCCTCAATGACACTAGCCTGTGCTAAAACTTCTTCAAATGTTCTATAAGTGTTTAGCTGTAGCATCCAAGAGATGGGTTTTAAGCAACTCTTGGTAAAAAGCTTTATAATATCTTCCATTGGTAGGGAGAATGGCAATTTAGTTATGACTGCCCTCCAATGGTTTTCAAAGTCATAGATAGGTTCCTCATCCCATTGTTTCAAATAATAAATATCTGATAAGGATACCTTCTTTTTAATATTTATGGTGAAGTGCTCTAAGAATAGATCTATCAATTGATCAAAAGTGTATATACTATGTGTGGTCAATTGATTGTACCATTCTATGGCATCCCCCCTAGCGTTTGAGGAAACATTCAGAGCATGAGAGCATTATCATCACTAATATGAAAACATATGTGGACAAATGAGATCACATGCTCTTTAGGATCCTCAGTTCCCATGAACTTATCAAATTTTGGTATCTAAAATCTTTCGGATATGGTGGTGATGGTATCAATGGATGAATTGGTTGATGGATTAGTTGGCTTAATGTGAGATTTTGGCTTGTTGTTCCTGATAAATTTTGCATCAAATGAATGATTTATTTTTGCATTGCTTAAAGTCTAAGGTCTTCTGTTAGAATGTGAGGACCCTGGATTAGGTGGTTGTTGTGATGTAGGAATATCAATTATGAAGCTATATTATTCATCATAATGCAAGTATATATAGAATTACAATGGATATTACATAGGTTAAGTGGTTGCAACAATCTGCCAAACATGGCCAACCACTTAACTACTAGTTAACCAAATGCTAACTAGGGATGTCCATTTACTGCTAGAGGACAACAAAGATCTCTAACAGTTAACAACCATCTAACAACATGCTAACAACCTATTTCTAACATGGGCATACTATGCCTCACATGAATACAAAGTGCAAGAAATAGGAATAATAATAAATAATATATTAACTTAGGCTTAAGTGAATAAGCCTAAGTTATCCTCAACACTCCTCCCAACCATATAAGCATTAGAACCCAATGCTATCAACAAATTTGGAAAGTCATGGGCCATATCATGGTGAGGAATCCAACGAGCCATGTGTGGAAAGTGACCATGATGAGCGAAAAGGTAGGTAGTGGAAGAACCTTGTCTAGTGTGATGAGTCTTCATCTTGAAAAATATATCAAAAATGAGCGAAAGTTGACGATCAGGTGCCACTACTGCTGTAGGACTAAAAAAAGGATCAGGTACCAAAAGAGGGTCTTAAAATGGTGTCTCTGGAAAGTGACGCTCATCCAAAGTAACCCAAACTCTGCCTCCAACCTATGGTGAGTGAGGATTGTGATGCTTTCACACCACTCCCTATGGAGTCTCCTACAATTCCTATGGTACCTTGCCTAGAAGGCTCTGCTAGTGCTCAGTAAGGGAAGTAACCTTAGCTTACTCCTCCATGTGTGCAATGGTGGGAGTGGACAAAGACAAAGGTAAATTCTATGGAACAAGTGGTTCAGTAGTTGTAGGTGTACCCAAAATTATACCAATGGAATCAATGGTATCTTTCTCATGAGTGAGAATGGTGTGTTCCTTAACCACTTGCTCTTGTGATTGTTCATCATGTGAGAGTGAAACTTATTCATTTACATGTTCCTTAGGTGGTGCTTGTTCTTCATTTTATGTGGGATAAATGCTAGTAAGAGCCAAAATGAGTGCTTGACTTAATGGCTTCCTTACTTGCCTACAACTCAACATCAAATTGGAAGTAGGTGTAGTGCTTTGTATCAAGTAGGTTTTACCATGCAACTCCAATGTGTAGGTGTTCTTTTTAGCATGATAAATATCATTCCTATCAAATTTATAGGGTTTACCTAGCAAGAGTCCACAAAAATCCATATCTGTGACATCACACCTAACTTTGTCCACAAACTTGTCACCAAAAGTAAAAGTCAAGGTGCAAGTATGGGTGATGTTGGATGTGGAGTCTACATCTTTCCACCCAAGTGCATAAGGTTGGTGATGTGGTTTGGTGGGAAGTTTCAAATTTTCTACAATAGACTTTGCAATGAGTTTCTTTTGTGATCTGTTATCAATGATACAATCAACATAGAAATCATGCGTCAAGTGGGCTCTAGTGACAAACAAATGGTCAGCCCCCTTTGAGCAAATACATTGGACAATAGGGTAACTTTGTTTAGTTTACCCTTTAAAATAGGATATTATTATTATGTCCCTGTAGCCAAAATGGGACCATATTGTGGTTCCTCATGTGTAGGTTGTACAATTAGGGATTTCTTCTTCTTAAAATTCTCAAAAGTATAGCATTTGGATTTTACATGTCCATGCTTTTTACAAAAGTCACAATACAATGAAGAAGAAGAATATTTAGCATGAAAGGAAGAAGAATGTGCTTTAGGAGAAGTGGGAGGAGAAGAAGAATGAGGGGAAGATTGAGAATTGTTCTTCACCTTATGTTGATGCTGATTCCCACCTTTGGAAGAGCCCTCATGTGATGAACGAGACTTTTGATATGCACCAAATTTCTCCTCTACAAGAATGGCATGATTGAATGCCACATCCAAGGTGAGGAAGGCATTGAATTTGATCTCCCCAAAAATATGATCTTGCAAGCCATGAGTGAATTTATTAATCAAATCATCTTCTGAATATTTCACACCAAGCAATACCCTCAACCTATTAAATTGGAAAATGAAATCAGAAACTGACATTCCATAGGTTTACCTCAATCTATACCACTTGGTAGTGAGGTCACTTTGGTAGTTTGGTGGAAAGAAGGTGTTTTTAAGAATTTGAGTTAATTATTTCCAAGTCATGGTGGCATTATGACTCTCTCTTTCTACAATGATAAATTTTGCTAAACCTGTGAGTTTTAGTGTAGCAAATGTGGCTTTTTCATCCTCTGGAATTTTAGCATAAGCAAACCAAGTTTGCATATCTAAAATCCATGTAGATAAGACATCGAAATCCCTAGATCCATCATATATTTTAACTTCACATTTGGCTTTGTTTGCATGATTATGGTGGATTTTGAGTTCACCAAGATTAAACTGCACAACAATGTCTCTCACTTTTTCTGCCAAAATGTCTACTGCTTCATGAGGTTTTCCATGTTTGTTCTGAGGTCATGAGCCATATTTTTCCTAGTATATGCTAGACTAGGAGGATTACAAAATGGTCTTGCAAAAACTTATCTAGGCTTAGGAATTTGACAATGTTCCTAATGCAGCAATTGCCTAGATTTTACAAAAAAATTGCTCTAAAAAATAGGGCTATTTTAGTGCTTTTACAAAATGGATTTCGATTTTGCAATTACAAAGTGCACTAAGAAAATGCTGAAATTTAGCCCTTTTACAATACCAAAATTTGGTTAGGAGCAAAATATTAAGAATATACTAAAAATTTGCAACACAATGCAAAAAATTTTGTCGAAAACGGGCGAAAAACGGAGGAGATATTACCTTTTGAAGTTGGTTGTCCTTTTCGCTGGTTTGGTGCCAAAATTTTGAAAATTTGAATTTTCAATTTTTTAAATTCTCCCTCCCAAGTTGTCTTCCTCGCTTTTTTTTCTTTTATTTTTATCTTTTTTTTTTTTTGAATTTCCTCTGCCTCTGTCAACTGGGCAGGTCAACGAGCAGCACTGGTCAACTAGGCGGGTCGGGCACTGTCTGTGTGGCAACAACCACCACATGTCACTATAACTGCCACAAGCACAAAAAAAATGCGTGACCACTCAAGCGGTCTATGTGAGCACCTCACGGTGCTCACGGTTTATGTAGGCTGTAAGAGGGCCTTTAAAACACCTAAAGGTCTTGGTGGCCTCAATGTGGGATATTTACCACTGATAACACCACGCGCATGCCTTGGAAGATCAAAAACCCAGCCAGAAACTTAACACGACCGTCGAATAATTAACATGACGCCAAAAAAAATTTAATCAACATAACCCTTAGGTTTTGCAATTATTTTTCCACTGAGAAAATCAAATATCACTGAAAAACTTCTTCGTATATCGGGAAATGCAGTCTACGCACTGTGAGATCGATGCCCGCCTATTTTTGTCTACGATCCAACTGAAGAATCTAGTTTTTGTTGGGGTTCAATTTTCAGCTATGTGTCACCTGGACGCTGCTACAATTAGTCTGCATTCTGCTGCTACAATCAGGCCTGCATCGTTGGAAACCCATTGCCCACCAACCGATCGTCGAATGTTCATGGAGTACATCGAATAGCACCAAAAACTCACAAATTTCCCAAAAATTGGTGCTTGGGTTTTGTTTGCTTTTGAACCATCTGCTATGTGTCTTCTTTGGACGAGTTGATTGCTCTTTGGTTATACGAGGGGACATCGAAAATATTGATTACAATCATTGAATCGATTGTCGAACCTTCCTGTTTGCAAGCTATGACTTCTAGAGAGGTCGTCTCCTCTAATAGTTGTCTACGATCAGTCGTCCATGGAGCATGTAGTGTCGGGTGAAAATTGCCTCGACTAGGGCATGCCTCCTACCAGATTCCCTATGTCGGTTGGATGACGTTGGTGTGATGCCAGGCTCGCTTGCAACCCATAAGGGTTTCAGAGGGCCCACGAGGGGATGGGCTAGGAGCTAGCCCCAATGGTTGGTGCTGGCCTGGCCGATGGCTGCTAGCAACTGTAGTCAACTATGGCTTGCCGATTGGCTGGTGTGGCCGGTCCTCAGCGTTGCCTGTGCTGGTGGTCGGATAGCCTGGTGGTGGTCCGTCGGCTATTGTCGGCCTTGTGGCTCACCAAAAAATTTAGGTGGCCACTAATACTTGGATAGGCTTAAAAGCCTATCTTAAAAATTTTCATGCACGAACTTTTTTTTTTTTTAATAAAATATTAATATAAAATATTAATATTTTATAATAATAATATTTTCATACCAAGATGAAACAGATTATTTTCATGCATAAAATAATGCATATTTTTTTTTTTTTGAACTTGGAGTTCCAGAAGACTTTCTTCGGCACTCCTTTTGCACTCCTTCGACAAACCTTTTCTTGGCTAAAATTTGACCTCAAACTGGTGCAACTAATAGTCAACACCTGGTGTAGGGGTAATTTCTACCCTCTGTCACCTCAGCTTCACTTGGTGTTGTAGGTGACTTCAAGTCAACTCCACTCAACACCCTCCTAGGATCTAGCAGTGAAGTGGTAGTTATATCCTCCTTCCTACACTCTCCTGAAGCTAACTGATACCAATGATGTAGGAATATCAATTATGAAGCTATATTATTCATCATAATGCAAGTATATATAGAATTACAATGGATGTTATGTAGGTTAAGTGGTTGCAACAATATGCCAAACATGGCCAACCACTTAACTACTAGTTAACCAAATGCTAACTAGGGATGTCCATTTATTGCTAGAGGACAAAGGAGATCTCTAACAGTTAACAACCATCTAACAACATGCTAACAACATGCTAACAACCTATTTCTAACATGGGCATACTATGCCTCACGTGAATACAAAGTGCAAGAAATAGTAATAATAATAAATAATATATTAACTTAGGCTTAAGTGAATAAGCCTAAGTTATCCTCAACAAGTTGGTTGATGGGCTTGATGATGGATGTTGGGGTGTGACCAACATGGTGTTGTGGAATGGATTGGGTTAGGTGTGTGGAGAATATAGATTATTGAAGGATGGGGATGATTGATGAGGATGATGGAGAAAAGGATTGGATTGTTGATTGGTGGCAATGTTGATTGGTATGGTGGATGTGTGGAGTGGTGGTGGGTTATGGATGGTCACTATGGAGGATTGAGGGACCCATGAGGAATTTTGATTGATGAGTGAAGGTTGAGTTAGAACTCCTTGAGTCATAGGGTTTGTGTTAACCGATTGCTTTCATTTTGTTCATTATGAAAGCAATATATTGATGAGCCCTAATGTATTCATGAGTTCCTGATTGGACCATGTGTCAAATGATGGGGTTGAGGTTGGATGAGATGATGGTTGGGCTAATGATGATGATGGAATATTAGGAATGGTCATGTTGGCTAAGTGATATGATGGAGGGATGGATGACATGGTCATGTTGGCTAAATGAGATGATGGAGGTGTGGATGACATGGTCATGTTGGCTAAATGTGATGATGGAGGTGTGGATGACATGGTCATGTTGGCTAAATGTGATGATGGAGGTGTGGATGACATGGTCATGTTGGCTAAATGTGATGATGGAGGTGTGGATGATAGATGAGAGGTCATGGGTATGGTGCAAGTTGCATTTGATGTTACAACTTGAAGGTTGGGGACTTGCGAGGTGGTATTGACATGCTCCTCATACAAGGGGTTGGTGTAGGTGGATGTGAAGTAAGTGTTTTGAAAACTTGGGCTTTGCGATGGTTGGCTTGCGGTGGAAGGCATACCATATTCATATCTTGAATTAGGATATCCTTGGGTAAGGTAGGTGGTAGCCAATTCAAGTTCTTCAAAATCATCTTGGCTAAGGGGCTCCATGACATAGTTAGAGGCCTTGTATATGGCCTGCACTCTATCCATGTCTATGTAGGTGGTGGTGAATTCCACATTAAGTGGATGTGACTCCTCTTAAGAGCGGGATGGATGGGCTGATCCAAACAAAGTAGTCTGAATCATAGTGGATGGGGCTACCGAAGTAGCAGACTCATGGGAATTATTTTCCATTAAATTATTTTGGTTTATTACCTTCTTTTGTTGACATGTTAACACCATAAAGCAATTAAACCAAAAATTCCAAATTAATATAGATCACACAAATTAAAAATTTCCTTTCTAAAGAAATAAAGAAAAGAAAACAACCAATCCTAGGTTTCACATTGTGTGGCTTACCTCAGGTTCATTAATTATTTTCTTCTTTTAATGTGAAGTTCCCTTTTAAAATTGTTGGGTTTGTGTGTTTTGGTGTAGCCTAATCTTGTTTAATGAAAAACAAAGGTAAAAACTGTGGTTGGCCAAGGCAACGAGATTCTTGTTGGTAATGACTTCCAACATGTTTTCTCAAGGGTATTCCTATGTTGTCTAGGGGCAAATATTTGATGGATGGAGATGAAAGCCACCATCACCAAACCTCAAGAAATAGTTGGTGATGAAATCCAACTATTACTGTTAAAAAGTGCAACGTGCAAGTGTGTGATTGATTAATTTTATGTTCCTTGTTCTTTATAGTGTGCAAAAAATATTAAAAAATTACCAACCTCACTAATCTAAATCAGAATTCAACATAAAGACACAAATTTCATCAATAGAGCGCATATTACACCCTTAAAATCCCTGCCTACAAGTGATAAAAATCACAAGAGCACCAGAGGGTTCGTCCACCTCTCTGCCAAAGGGTCCAACCTAGGGCATGATTACTTTATGCTTCTAAATGCTATTCCTATTTAGATATGCAAGTTTGAAATAATTTTTAACCCTAAATTGCAACTCTAAGATGCTTTTGCGTTTTACATGCACTCAAAAATGCAGATAAATAACCTAGAATTGCAATTTTAGAACAAGAAGTATATTTTATATCCTAAATCACACAAAAACCCTAGATGTAACTTACTTCTGATTCTTTCCATGATTTATTAATGTGAACACAAAAACAGTGAAAAAAATAGCAGCAAGAAACAAAATACGTAAATTTTTGAATGGCAAACTAGGGTTACGTAACTCACTTGGAAGCCTCAGCTTTGCTTCAAATTAATGCTAGACATAGTTGTGCGCCTGCTCAGGTGCAGGAGAGCACCTATGAAGCATGGAAGGGCACCTGCACTATCCCTGGAACTACTGTAGAATGCTTCAGAAACCCTAGCAACCAATGCGGCAATTTTTATGCTTTCTAAAAAACCTGCAACAACAACAACATAAAATTAGCAAGGTAGATCTATCAAATTATGAAACGCTTGTGGGGTCCCACCATGATCGCCATTTGTGGATGCAAAGAAATGACACTTGAAAATAAAATGGTAGAACCAAATAAAGCAATGAGACAAAACAAATTGCACAAAAGAAATATGTATTCATTGGGGGGGCCAATAGACTCCTTTGTTACAATCAGTATCCAATACGGATATTTGATACAATAATTTATAGTGGAACTAGGGTTCTCAAAAACCCTAGTTAGATATAACATAAGTGTCTTTAGATTTGAGTGTGTCCTTGATCCCAACAGGTTGAGTGGGCTTTGAATATCCAATGTGGGGCCACTCCAGCTTCAACAACCGTCAAAGAATATGTTGAATTCGTAGATCTACATGCAAAACAAAACACAAGAGCATCAGTAATACCTATGAGGGATAGAAAGTGTGAGAACCTCAGACATTAACAAAACCCTAGCTTAAGAATCAATTTAAAATGCATGCCAAACCAACAAATAAATGAAATAAAACAATACTAAATATACCTTGCTTTGTTGTTGCAAATTTTGTGGTGTAGCAGATTTAGATCTTTGTTTTTGTGTTGTAGCAAGCTTTGACGTGAACTTCGCAAGCTCTGGTTCACACATGGGACTGTAATAGGTTCTATAACATGCTAGGCAGGCTCTGCAACGAGTTTTGCAATCTCTGGTGTGCACTTGTATACAAGGTAAGCTTTGGTGGGCGCTTGGCAAGCTCTACAACGAGCTTTGCAATCTAGACATAACACTCGTAGGGTAGGGTAGATCTATAGAAATAGATCAAGAAGGATGGCAACAAATGTGATGGATGGAATACAACTATGGCGGTGATCAAGGATGGATGGACGATGGTTGGAATGGTAAAAGTATTGTTGGCTTAGCTAGGGCATCAGATCTTCAATTCTCTCTATCTCTGCTTCACTAGGGCATCAACAAATGCTTCTCCAAGTATATCTCTTAATATCTAGGTTCCAGGGTTTGGGAATTTGCAAAATACCCTATTTATAATCCAACCTAGGGTTTTAATAGGGTTTTAGCCTTGCACTTTTGATCGTGTGGCTAAGATTAAGTCATATCCTAGGGTTGAGATTACTTTTTGAATGTGATATGGATTAATGAAAATGGATGGTGGAGATTAAATGAAATTGGACGGCTAAGGATAATTGAGTTTATTTATATATATTTTATAAAAATATATTAAAATATAATAAAATATTATATAAAATATAAAATATTATAAAATAATATTAAAATAACCCCAATTGGGCTAGAAAATGGTGAGAAGGTGGATTTGGGCCAAATAATTGGCGGGGAAGGTGGAATGGAAGACAAGTGGGTGGTGGGATGGTTAGGATGGAGGTTTAGTGGCTGTGATTTGGTGTCTACATTTCCAATAGGTAATGCCTAAAATTTTGGACTGCATATACCATTACCAAAGCTTCTCTTTCTGTTGTACTATAATTTCTCTCTAGACTTGACAAAAGATCACTAGCAATGAAGATAGGTTGGTCTAGCCCAAACTGCCCTTCTTGTGATAAAGCACATCCAATTATAAAATTTAAAACGTCAATATGGATATGGAATTCCTTATCCCAATTTGGGAACACCAAAACCAGACTACTCACAAGCTTAGCCTTCAGCTCCTCAAAGGATCCTTGGTGCTCCTCTATCCATCTAAAAGGAACATTCTTCTTTGTCAAGGAATCTAATGGGTAGGATATATGTGCATAATTCTTGATAAAACTTCTATAGTAACCCATTGATCCAACGAAGGTTTTAAGTGAACTCACATAAAATGGTTCTTCCATGTGCAATATCACACGGATCTTATCAGGATCTGTCTTCAATCCTTCACTGCACATAGTGTGTCCCAAAAATTTCCCATACGATACCATAAAATAGCATTTTCCAGGATTTAATGATATTTGTGCATTTTTGCACCTACCCATACATTCACTGAGGGTAGGAATATGTTCCTTGATCTTCCTGTAAATGGACCAATCATCCAAAAATGGTTTAAAATTCCATGTTGCCAACTGATCAAATATAAATAGTATGATACATTCAAATGTAGCTGGGGTGTTACAAATCCCGAATGGCATATGGTTGTATGCGTAGATGCAATTCTCCATAGTAAATATGATCTTCAGATTATCCTCCTCGACTATACTAATTTGATTGTATCTCGAGAACCCATCCAGGTTTGAATAGATCTCGTGTCCTGTGACTTCTTCCAAGATAGAATCTGTGAAGGGAATAGGGAAGGGATCCTTAATAGTTACTGCATTTAGACTCCTAAAGTCCATGCATATTCTGATCTTGTCTACTTCCTTATTCAAGGTGATCACTATAGGTGAGACCCATTCACTGGTTGTCACCCTAAATATGATTCCTGCTTTCAGCATATTTTTTCTCTGTATTCACTAATGCGACATACTTTGGGTTCATTCTATATGGTCTCCTTATTTCAGGTTGAGCTCCAAGAATTAGTGTAATATTGTGGATATATAATTCTAGTGGTACTGATTTCAGGTCCTTATATGTCCATGCAAAGACATCCTTATATTGTAAGAATATCTTAAAATCTGTCGCTTTCAGTATAGTGTTGCAATCATCACCGTAGTGAATCATCCTAGGTTCCTCCTCTGTTCCTAGATTGATATCCACTATCTGAGGTCCTTCATATTTGATATTTTCTGGCTCACTCACTACTTTATCTACATTCTTTGGGTGTACCGACCTTGTATCAATCTTTGCATCTCCTACTGTATACTCTACAAAAAATTTCAGAAATATCCATTTCTCTTCTACTTCCTTCTTAGGTTCCTGGCTAACTTTTGGTTTAACTTGTTTTTCCTTTATTTCCTCTAACTCAATACAGAGGCAGTTGGGCTGAAAAATTTTGTACTCCTACATTTTACAATGAAGAAGTTCGTTATCATATATGGCTTTGTCTTCGCTACATTCATCTAGGTACAACATTCCTTCTCCATCATGTTCATATCCTTCATCTCCTAAGGAATTTTTTGATTCATTTGTCGTAGCTACATCCTCACTAACTTTTTGATTAGCTAGATTAATCATATATTTATGCTGTCATTTATTAAAAGTGATTTGATTATTTCCCTAGTTATGATTAAATTTGACTAGTTGTAGCCATCCTCTCCCCAAGAGAACATTGTATGTAGGATTCTGAATTGTAATCACAATGAAATATAAGACAAACTCTTGGTCAATTATCACCACTTGTTGTGTTGTCAATACTCCCTTTGTCTCGATACCATTCTGGTTAGCACCATATAATCAAAAGCTTGGTGCCCATAGATATGGAGAACCTAGTTCTAGCCATGTTATTTCAGGTAGCACATTGAAACTTGATCCTCTGTCCACAATTACTTGTGTTAATTTGTGTCCTAGGATCTTCATATGAAGTAATGCAGGTTTATTTACCACATAAATCATTAATATAGTTCGATCCATGAACTGATCCTTTTGCTCCTTCTTTTGAATCGGTTGGCTCTACACTTCCATCACCTTATGCGGTTGTATTTCTTCCACCATTGCTTTCTACAATGCTAGAATAGCTTCCAATAGGTTTGATACTTTAATATCTATTGTGGTATCCAAAACCTGTGCTTCCAAATTTTGCACAACTGTCTCTTGGTCTGATGGTTTTCTTGATTCCTTATTGGTTGTTGAATTTACTCGTTTAGTCTTCTTAGCTTCTTCTTGCAATATTTTATTTGCTACTTGCCAATGCTGCTTTTCCTTTGCTGGCTCTGGATACTTATCCTTAGCCTGATTTTTCATCATGGCTAAAACTTGTTGGGTTTCCTCCTTAACTTGAGGAACCTCAATGTATAGATGACTGACATTCTACGGGTTACTTGAACTCACTTGCTTTAGGCAATTCACTTCTTTGTGGTTCCCCGAACCACACCATCTACACATATGTGTAGTTTTTTCTTGCGATGTTTCATGCCTCTAAGGTAAAGGATAATTTTTTCACAAAATGCCCCCATTATTGGCAATTACGACACTGTATGATCGACCTCCCTTCTGAATCATACTGCAAATGAATTTTCCCTCCTTATCGATTGCCTTGGTTAGGTATTCCACCTCATTTGCTATTTCTATAACCACCACTTGTTGCTTGTTGCTCACTTTCTTGGGCCTTCGGTTTCTCTTCCTGCTCTTGGATTGAAAATACATGTGGATGTACTCTTGCATTATATGAACATAGCATTACCTCATGTCCCATCACATTACAAATGTGACAATAGTCATTCCTCGGATACTTCACATTTGTATGACCTTTTGTATTGCATTCTGTGCATCAAATGTCATTCTTGTTAGGTTTGATATTTTGTTATTTTATAATATTATAAAACTCTTAATGAAATGATGCTACTATCCTTTGTATAGTTTCATCTTCTTCACTATCCAAATCATTAGACTTGGGGTGAGACAAAATTCCTATATATGTCTATTTTGATTTGCTCTCAAAATTCTTTACATGCTTCACTACTTCTTAATATGTTTCTTATGGTACTGCCTTCATCTTTTTCTTATATTTTAAAAGTAATCCATCTACAAACCACCACTTTACTAGAACATCTACCAGAGGCATCTGCATCTTATCAACTAATTAATTTAATCTACTATTATAGGATTTCACATCTTCATTGGATATTTTCTTTGTCATGCAAAGTTTAGTAACGATGTCTCCATCATCCTTCAAAGGTCAAAATTATTCAATGAACTTCTCCTTTATCTGGTTCCAAGTTTAAAAATCTATGGTATTTTTTCTTTTCAAATACCAATCAATTGCCAATTCTCTAAAGGTAGCAAGAAATAAAGTTACACAATCATCTGGTCTATCCACACAATTTTCTCTCCAAACGATTATGCAAGTTCCAATTTCCCTTATGGGGTATTCCTTACCCTCACCTAAAAATGATGGACATCTCTGTTTGGCTACTCTATTAGCCATCTTCAGAGAGTCATCATTATCACTTGAGGTATCTCAAGGAATCTCTGACTAATTCCTTCTTGGGGGTGTCTTACTCCCGTTATCGTCAGAAGTGTCAATTCGAGGTATCTTGTTATATCCCACCACTCATTGGACAAACTCTCATGCATCTTCAATCTATGACCTCCTTCGCTGATGTGAGAGAGATGGTCTTGGTATTTCATCCTAAGACCTCATGCCCTATTGCTCTGGTGCCTGACTCCCATTATCTACACTCCCTTGTAACCCTTCTATCACTTTCTTAGGTGTCACCATCCACTCTCCATCCTCTTGCACTTCTTTTTTGTCAACTCCTGCCTCCATGCTAGGTGGTTTTAATTCCCCGTATTCTATCTCTATCAACAATACCTCAAAGTCTCCTTCTTTGGATGTCCAAACTTGCTCTATTTTTGGTTCTTGAGTACTACAATATGAGTTACTTGTGTTTTATCTTTGAGAAATCATCATGCTTCTTCTTATTGGAATGTTCTATTGTACTTCCCATATCCTACAGCTTCATGCACTGGTGTCCATCATTCACCTCCAGTTTTATATTATTCACACTTCATCAATTCAACCTGTTTTAACAAAAATACCATATTCAATAAGGCAACGATACCAAATGTTGCATAGGGGTGTAGTATTCCTAGTGGGGAGGTGTTTTATAAGGCTTATAATTATCAATATACAAGTCCCAACTTGGTTTCTAAATCGTACAACCATACAATCCTTCAAACTACCCTTTTATGCCTAATGAACAGCTTGTACGAAAGTCAAATTCACATACTGTACGATCCCAAATCATACAGTGGTAAGTCTTGTATGCTTTTACACTCAACAAAACTGTTAGACTCAGTTTTTGATGATGTCTTACATAGTTTTGTAATCATTCAAGTCGATTCTCCTAAATTGCCAAATCGGGTAAGTTTATCTCAATCGCTTGGTTTACCAAATTGGGCAAGTTTTCCTTATATGATTTGTACAAAATATGGTGTATGATTTGTACAAAATGAAGGTACAGCTAGGTGCCAAATCAGATACTTTTCTAGGCCAATCTCTCTCAGGTATTTTTTGTAAAGGTTTAATATACCAATTAATATATTCTCAACAACATGCAAAATATTTTAACAGGGCTTGTGAGAGATTCAATTCCACTAATTACATTCAAAAATCATACAACAGGGTTCATGACATCCTTATAAATATTTTCATGCTCATAAGTCATTCCTCAAGCTTCACCAGTGATATATTCTTACAATATGTTGCAACAATGCATAAAACTAATCCAAACATTCACCAAAAAACACATGCATCAAGATTAAACCATAAATCATAATCCATTAGTGCCAGAATCATACACAACCTATAAAAAATATATTCATACTCATTTGTGTATTATTCTATCATAAATTCAAATACGATATGGTTTTTCTATCAATATACTTCAATAACTTAGAACAGAACAATCTATCTCATTGGATTCTAACCAGTAAATACTCAATACATCTCTAGCAAAACCCAGACCTATGAATTTGAAAATGGGACCTTATATAACATTTCATAGGCTGTTAAAAAGTGGTTCTTGAGGTAATTAGTTATTTACAACTGCCCATCCATAACAGAATGCATAAATTTAGACTTTTACTAAGTCTAAAACCTTAATTAGCAAACTTATGCATCATTTCATCCCAAATTACATTTCCCATGCATTTAATTGCATTTTAGTGAATCTTTTATGGTTTGAACTTGCATTGTATGGTTTGCATTCCTAGTTGTATGATTTGCCCCTACCTGTATGGTTTACAAAACTTGGGTAAACTGTCACAAATGTCAAAATTGAGCAAATCCATTTGATCACTTTCTCTTCTTCTAGGAGGTGGATTTGTTGCCTACAATCTACTTCTTGAACTATTAGAATTAGAGCTATAAAAAGTCTTGTTGATAGCTTTAAGGATATATTTTGCCTTTCTAGTCTCTTCTACCACCTCTAGAATGCCATCCTACAAAACATCCTAAAATTCTTGATAAAATTCAATAGAGAAACTATCTCGACCTGGGGCTTTCCTCTTTTACATTTTGAAAACTACATTTTGTACTTCATTCTTAGTTATAGGAGTAGTTAGAGCCACATTATCCTCATTAGAAATAAGAATAGGTATCGCTTGTAATTTTTTTTGCTGAGCTTTTGGGCTATAAAGAGGTTTGAAAAATGATTCACAACTAAAGAAGACATGCGTTCCCAAGTGTGGACTATATCTCCTAATTCATTCCTCAATTAGGGGATAAAGTTATGAGTTCTTTGGGCTAGGAGAGACTTATGGAAGAAACTTGTGTTCTGGTCTCCTTCTTGTAGCCATTGAATCCTTGACTTTTGTTTCCACATTAGTTCTTCTCTTTTGTCCCATTCCTTCACCTAGGATGAAAGATTAATTTTTGTCTTAACCCTATTTTCTATGAATCCCTCAAGATGAATTTTATCATTCAACTCCTTAAGTTGGGTTAAATTTTCCCTTTTATTTACCCTAAAATCTCCAAATTTCTCCTAATTCAGAGTCTTTATTTTATATTTAATACACTACAACCTTTTAATAAAACAATACATCTTAGTACTATGTCTTGGCTTACCTTATTGCCACTACTGTTGTATCCTTGATTTGAGATATTCATATATGAGCCACATTAGTTAAAAATGAAAAGTTGACTTACCCTTGGTTCTACAAACTTCAATTAAAACTAGCCAATGATCAAATCCAACATTGTTTAATATTTTTACTTTTGGAATATGTCCTTGTATCAAAAACTTGTCTGAAAGCAAGAACCTATATAGCATCTCAAAAATGCATGTTGAGCCTTATATTTTGTTGGACCAAATCATGAAACCATTGGTTGGCTTGATATCTACTAGATGAAAGTTGTCAATGTATTCACTCATGAAATCTGAACTCCCATCCAACTTCCTACTTCCTCCCATTTTTTCTTCTAAAGAAAGGATAGAGTTGAAATATCCTCCTATCAAAGCCCAAGATTCAGGGAATTGAGAGGTGATAAAAGCTATATTTCTCCATATTGTTCATTTTTATTCTATGGTACATGGAACATAGACATTTATAAAAAGTATAACCTAATTTGAATCTCTATTTTAAGTAACCATTGCTAGAAATCCCTCACTTCCCTTCATGTACTGTACTGTAATTTCCTTTGGATCCCAAAGATATGCCACTCCTCTCAAGGCCCCTTGGATGCTAAGGGACACTACTTTATTATATGGCCACATATTTTTTACTATTATTTCCATTTCTTCAAATGAAACCTTTGTCTCCTAAAGAAAGATACATTGAGGCTGATTTTTTTGAATCATTCTTCTAATATATGATTATTTAAAAGGACTTCCTTTAAGTCTCCTAATATTCCAAGTGATAATATTCATAATTAACTACATTTCAAGAACTGGGTAAGAACTATTACCTTACCTTCCTCAATTAACTTTTGATCTTCCTCTACCAGATGATGTTGGTTGTATTTACGTCCTACATTTTGGTTTGTATCCATCCTCATATTTTTATTTGTATATTGCTTCATTCCTTTAAGAGATATAGAATGATTACTTAGAACTAAAGCAATGTTATTGGGATCTATATGATCTTTTGAGGAACTAACTTTTTTGTTGTTTGAATCTGGCTTTTAAATTTGCACTTATTTAAATTTTCTATGTTGTTCTTTTCTTGAAGGTCGATTACTGGATGAGATGGCTCTCCTTGGTTATTTATAAAAATTAGGGTATTTTCTTTTATTTTGATTTCATCATCTATTCCTTCATGTTCCTTCTCTTCATAAAACCATGTTTCCTTAATTATTATTTTTATTTTGTCATCCTCATCATCTAATTGCTCATCTGCAGAGAGAATTTCAAAGGTGTTAGGTGAAATTACTATTTTATCTTTTGGTGTTGTTTTTTAATATTCTTTTGTTTGAGGATTTGAAACCCTGCTAAGTCCCCATCCTCTTTCTCTTTATTAGGTATCTTATGAGGATAATCCTTGGCTATATGGCCATATTCGTGATAGATTCTACATCTAAAAGGGATATTTTTATAGTCTACTTGATGCTCCCATAATTCTTCCCCATATTATAAGGTGATCCTCTATGGAAGTGGTTTGTCAAAGTCAATTAGAACACAAAATATTGAATAAATCATATGATCCAACTGTTGAGTGCTATTAGCTATCATCATGAAAACTCCTAAAGAATTTCCAATTGTTTCTAATACGTTTGGATTCTAGTATTCTACCAGAAGGAAAATAAACGAACCTAGATAGGTGTAGTTGATGGTATTTCTTCCTCAGCTTTGAATTTCGTATGCCAGGGCTTCATGAAAATCCCTGCCCTACCTAATAACCATGGCCCCCTTGAAAATATCCTCCATTTCCTTTTAAGTGGTAAGCATAGTAAGGAAATAACCATTAGGGTAAGCAGAGATTTGGATCTCACCTTTAGTTCTCTAGTTTTTGGTAGCCCATTGTTTAACGATAACAAGATTTGATCAAAATCCCATGAACCAATAAATTAGTCCTCTTCTCTCCATAATGTCTATTCTCTCTTCGATATACTCCATTTCCAACTTCACTAATGGGGATCCATTAGTTGCTTTCATTAGTAGTCATTTTCTTAGCAGTCGTTGGTCATTTTTCCCTCTTATTTGGGGTGGTCCTGCATAGATTGCTTCTTTATAATTTAGTTTTGAAAGGAGGTCCTTGGGTTCCATCCCTTCAATTTTTTTTTTATGACTGGTTCTTTTTTTTTGTGTACCCTAGATCCAGTTGTAGCTTTACCAAGATCTAAATCTGCCATCAACATGTTATCTCCCTTTGTTTGATCCATCTCTTGAATATTTTTCTATTTCACTTTATCCCTTGTTTATACTTTCTAAGAGGATGTCATTCCTCCTTATTTTACGCTATGAATTGAAAAGGATGATCAATTTTGTTCAATACCTATTCATTCTATTGGATTTGTTGGTCCACATGCATGAAGAAATATTGGATATTACTTTCCCCTGTTTGCCTTGCTTGCTACTCACTTGATTGAATGCCTTTAACATTGTCCCTATTGAACATAATATTTGCATGATCATGCTGGATTCTTGAAAACCCTCCAGGAGGCCCAAAAATCCCCTGAATGTTTGGCCCCAAAGGGCCTTTTTCATTTTTTTCCACTGCAAAGCACAAAACCTCGACACTACCCAAGAGGTGCTTTGATGATTGATAGCCATAAAAACAATTATAGTTTATCCTTTTTTGAAACCCTCATTCTTCGTAATACAAAACCCTAGCTTCAAAATTTTTCAAAAGGGTTTATGGTAAACCAGTGTGATGTGAATCGATGTTGCGTGGATCCGCATTGTATGGATCACATTCCTCAACTAGCTCCCTTACACAAAATTGGCTACATATTCACCCTTAAATTTCTTGACTTTTCTTCTAATAAAATTTTCCTCATATTTTCTATTTAGAGATAAAAAAATGTATGGTGGCCAATGGTTTAGGGGGAGATGCACTTTATTTATGGAGTAAAAAAATTTTAGAAGACAAAAACTATTAAATGGATTTTATTGTAGGTTAGGCTCTTTGGAATTTCATATCAACTTATCAATAAAGAGGTTTTAATGTTTCTTCTAGTTTATTTTTAACTTAATGTGTTAGACCAATTAGGAAATTAATTTTTAGCCAATGTCTATCCATGATTTGAGTCTTAGGGAGGTGGTGGTCCACCTTAAGCTATGATTACTTACCACCATGTTTAATCAATAGGTGGGGTTCATAGTAATAGTAACGAGAGTTGAACATGAGATTTATGGGATCTAATTATTGGACACTAACAAATTTTTTGTAAAATTAATAAGGATATTTTGAAGGATATTGATAATATTATAGGGAAATTCATGCAAGAGGGACAAAATACTAAGGAGAAAAGGTATACTATATATACACAATTATGTGTGGCTATAGATATTTCAAAAAATTAACCACATTACATTAAGATTAAATCTGAATTAAGAGAATGAGATCAAAAATTGGATTATAAAAATATTGCATTGTAATGTCATAAATGCTATGATATTGGACAAATGACAAGATATAGCAAAGCGTAAATAATGGAGAAATGGGAATTATTTATGGTATGAGATCAACTTCAAGATGAAGAAAAGAGATTGTATTGTACTAGTTGGATTAGATCAAGATTTTCCACTCTCAAGAAAGTGGCAAAGAAAACCCCTTCACATTATTAAATGGTAATGACTATTATGGTGCATTTATATCAATCAATAGAAGAAATAAAGGAGGACACAAGGGATAAGGAAATAAAATATGCAAGTTCAAATTTAGAAGGAATTAAAGGTGTGAAGGAAGATGTGGAAGTAAATTTTAAAACAAAAGAGACAAAAGAGTGAAGAACATAAGCTTATACTGAGAGGGAGGTGAAAAGTATAAGATCAAAACTTTTACTTTTCTTTCCAAATGATAACATCAATAATATCAAAACAGTAAATGAAACAATGCACAAATCACCACACACATGAGAGACACATATTTAACATGGTTCACCCAATGTGGGCTACATCCATGGAGAAAATATTTCTTATAATTTTTCTCAACCAATATCTTAGGAACCAATTCCCTATTACAATATTTATGGGCACTAACCCAAAGGAGACACCAATCCCCTATGCTCAAGTTCATGAACCTCTATCCATAGGAGACACCAATGGTTCATGGACCTCTATCCATAGGAGACATCAATCCTCTTTGATCTAGTTCGTGGTCCTCTATCCATAGGAGACACCAATCCCATTTGCTCTGATTTTTGGACCTCTATCCATAGGAGACACCAACACCCTTTGCTTTGGTTCATGTAACTCTATCCATAGGAGAAACCAATCCCTTTTGCTCTGGTTTATGGACCTCTACCCATAGGAGATACCAATATCCTTTGATTTGGTCTGATTCAAAGCCTCAAATATGATCCAAGCCTACTCATAAGCTTTGCACAAATTTGCTTTAAGGCTTCTCATAAGGCTCGCTCAAATCTGCTTCAAGCCTTATCACAAGGCTTGCTCTAATATGCTCTAAGCCTACTCATAAGGCTTGCTAAAATCTACTCAAAAACATGCTCACAAGATCTACATAAATCTTCTTCAAGCATTCTCACAAGGCTCACTCAAATTTTCTTTAAGCCATCTCACAAGGCTTGCTCAAATATGCTCCAAGCCTACTCACAAGGCTTGCTCAAATTTGCTCAAAAAATTGCTCTCTATCTTTGCACAAATATGCTTCAAGCCTTCTCACAAGGCTCGCTCAAATATGCTTCAAGCCTTCTCACAAGGCTTGCTCAAATATGATCCAAGCCTACTCACAAGGCTTGCTCAAATCTGCTCAAAAACCTACTCTCAATTCTGCCCAAATTTGCACCAAGCCTACTCACAAGGCTTGTTCAAATATGCTTCAATCCTACTCACAAAACTTGCACAAATCTACCTCAAACCTACTCACACAACTTGCTCAAATCTACCTCAAACATGCTCATAGAACCTGCTCAAATATTCCCAATTCTTGCATACAAACAATTGCCTATCTTTCCCAAAAGTTTTTTTTTTGACTAATGTAATTCAGACATATTCTACCCAAAATTATTTTTCTTCATGAACATAAATATAATGATATGCAATATAAACACTCAATATGTTATTTTCACAATCATTAAGTCTGTCGCTTTCACATGTTCCACATTTTTTGCTTTCAAAATATATCTCTAGTATAACACTTAGTAGTTGACCTTCTTATGTATTTCTCAAAATCAAAACCAATGCACACACTTGCTTCACAAATCTGATTTCTAACACTTGCACATTCACCTCCAATATCACTCAAACCAATGCACAAATTACTTCACAAAATTACTTTATAACCCTTGCAAGTTAATCTCAATATAAATTAAGGTTAATGCATAAATTTTTTGTACAAAACTGGTCTATAGCTCTTGCAAGTTTATTCCCAATATCACTCCACACAATGCCCAATTATGCTATCAAAACCTTGCACCAATATTATCAATTTCATTCGATAATGATGCACAACTAGTTCACAAACCCTAGCACATGTTTTTCCAATTTTATTTAACAATGATTCCCAACTTGTTCATAAACCCTAGCACATGTGTTTCCAATTTTTTTTAACAATGATGCACAACTTGTTCATAAACCCTAGCACATGTGTTTCCAATTTCATTCAACAATGAAGCACAACTTAGCTTTCAAACTCTAACACAAATATTTTCAACAATGCACATAAAATTAATCCTTATATCTCCACCTTAAAATATTCCTTTCAAACAATCCACCTTGAGGAGTTAAAACACCATACCTCTAAAATCTGCTTTGATTAAAATGTGCCCATACAAACCTATCTAAGAATAATCTTCTTTCCTTTGCCATTAGAAAAACTTGGTTAGTAAATTTTTCTTTTCAAATCATCCACAAAAAGTCTTTCCAGATATGTCCACAAAAAATCTGAAAATAATACCTTGTTCCCCCTTTTTAATTTCTCAAAATAAAGCTTTTAAAAACATTTACAATTTCTTTTTCTACAAGGAAAAATTACAATTCAATATAAACCATATTACACCTTATCTCTCCTCTTTAACAAAACAATTACAAATATCAAATAGTCCACTCTACACCTTATTACTCCTATTCTGAAATAATTATACACATAAACCTTTGCCCTTACAAATACCAAATAATCCACACTACACCTTATTACTCCTATTCTAAAATAATCATGCACATAAACCTTTGCCCACAAAAAATTTACCCTTAATAATTAAATCAACAAATCTAGCAATTATTTCTTTGTCAAATAAACGAAACAAGCCCAACAAACACAACGATCACGATTTCATTTGCAATTTAAAACTTATTCAAAAAATTTCATACCTCAACCAAGAGCACGAGAGTCGAACTCACAAAATCTACCTGCACAACGCCCTAGCAACAGCTAGGCAGCCGCGTGAGCTAGCTGCCCACATGAAACTCAAAGTATGCAAATGGGTTCTTCAATTGCCTTCTATGATTTCTTCCTTGCTTAAAACTTTAACAAAATGGAGCCACCACGATTTGACCTCCTAACCTCCTGTTTGCCAACGCGTTAGCACAGGCTAGCCTACCGCTTGGGCTAGCCACCCAGTTGGGATCACTAATGTGCTCACTTATATTTATATTTTAATTTTTGCCTCTTCCTCAAACGATGTGTGCACTCATTTCTCCTCTTCTACCCTCTACCACTTTGTACGAACGAAATCGATTTTTCTTCTTACCTAAAATGAAATATTTTTTCTTTTAAATATGCAAATTGATTTCACATGAAGACGTCGGTGCGATATTAAATTCAAATTTATTTTTTCCATATGTATTTTGGTACCTTTCTCTTTTTAAAACCTTTATATTATAATATTTAAAAATATTATAATATTGATTCTAAAACCTTGGTCTATTGCATTTTAAATATTTTTCTCCTCTTGGAATATTTTATTCCAATGTCTCTTAAACCTTGGTCCATTGCATTTTAAATATTTTTCTCCTTTAAACCTTGAATAAACCTTTCTCTCTTTAAAATTTTGTCCCAAGAAAACTTAAATAAACCTTTCTCTTTCTTTATAATATTTAAATTTAAATTTAAATATTATAACCCTTTGCTGAATATTGTCTTTGCTTTGCTTCATGCTTGCCTTGGATAAATTCTATTCTCTTTGACCTTAAGGATATTGTCCATCCTTATAATCTTTCCATCCTTGAAGAATATTCCTGCCTTATGAACTTTTGACATCAATGACTATACACCTTTGACATCAATGACAACTCAATATGCTTAATATTTCCAACAAAGAGGTCAAGTTTAATATTTATAAATCATCATCTTGTTCCTTTAGTATAAAATCCTTTCCTTACAAAAAAAATAAAAGTTCAGAGTCTATCCTTTGCACTTTAGGGTTTCAAGAGCAACATAATAAATAAATGAGTATGAAAGAACATCCATATAATTTTAAGGTTTTTACAACAACATAAGAAAATAATTACTATGAAAGATCATCCTTGCACTTTAGTATTTCTAGAGCAATATTTAGGGTTTTCAGACTAGCATAAGAAAGAAGTTACTATGAAGGATCATCCTTGCACTTTAGGGTTTTTAAGGCAACATAAATAAGTGTTTGTGAGGCTATTCCATGTACTTTAGATCATATAAACCTTTATAAGATGAGTCTCATTATAAATATTATAAAAAAATAAGAAAAAATGATAATAATGAAAGTGTTGATAGGAATGAATAAAGGACAAGAAGACCTTTAAAGCAATAACAAAGAGAAAATCGAACTCATAAGAATATTGATTTGGGAAATAAAAAATAATTATCGCAAGTGTGGAAAAGAAGTGGGGCTAAACCCACATTTGAAATTAATAAGGGATGATGAAAATGCTATAGTAGAATATCAAGGGTATAAAGAAAACCCCTAGAAATAGAATTGTTAAGGAATCAATAGGTTTTCATAGTTTTGAGTTTATTTTAATACAAGAAATAAAATTAAGTAGCAAGTAACATAAGGATGCATTAAAAAATAGTTGAAAGATGGCATATTTGTTGGTAGTTTCCTCTATAGGAGCTTTTGGAGGCATTGCAACAATATAAGATAAATACGTGTGAGATAGAGAAATGCTATAAGAAAAAGTAATTGTGTTGGTATTTTTATGCAAGACAGTGGAGGATATTACAGTTGGGGTTGTACATGTATATGCTCCAACTATTAACACTTATTGTGAAAGACATTAGAAGGACCTCAATATATTTTTTTCAAATACAATGGTGATGATTCATAATTATGATCTACAAGGAGGGAAGGCAAACTCAACTCAGTTCTATATTCTTTAGAAAAGAAGGGTGGTACTCTTGGATGGTCTAAATCAATAGAGGACTTTTCTTCACTTGTTAATTCAAATGAATTTTGAGATATTATTCCTTTAAGATGTAATGGGTAAAGTCAAACATTTTTTACGAGCAATATTAGATCATAAACCCCATTCTCTTTCGATGTAATCTACTCAATAATAGTTATACAAAGCCATTTTTATTTTCGTCTATGTGGCTTCAAGACCTTATTTTTTTTCTAGATGATTATTTTGTGATGGGATGATGCAAGGTTTGAAGGATCATGTTTGTAGAGTTTTGTTCAAGAGATAAAATATTTATTTAAACATGTAAACTAAGATTTGGAATGCCAAATATTTTGGTAACCTATTTAGAACAAAAAATATAATTAATATTTGAAATACCAAATATTTTGATAACATATTTAAAATAAAAGGAAATCAGTTTAAAGCTCAACAATTTACAAGAGACAACAAAAATTAATGAAATAGATCAAGATACTTATGTGTTGGAGAAACAGTTATTGAAAAAAGGAAGAGGCATATTGGTCAAAAATCTAGGGAGAGATGGCTTAAGGAAGGGAAAAAAATGCTTATTTTTAATGCTCCATGCCATTTTTTTTTGGTAATTTTGTTAAATAAAAAATATTTTAACTCCATATGGAAGAAGAATTGAGGAAAAAAAATATATTTAGAGGAAAACAATTAATTATTTTAAATATATGTTGGTAGAAATTGGACACGACAAGGATGTTGAAAGTAAGTTTTTATGAAATATTCCATCATTTATAAAACAAGGACAAAATGAAAGTTTGATAAGGAAAATATCTATGGAGGATCTTTAAGTGGTTTTCTTTTTCCACCCTAACAAGGCACCCAAGGAAAAAAAAAGGCTATAATAAGTGCTATGAAAGCCACCTTTATTTCATTGGTTCCCAAGAAAGGCCACACCAAATATTTTGATAATTTTCTACCAATAAGTGTTTGTAATATGATTTATAAGATAATTTTAAAATTATGTCAAATAGAGTAAAAATCATTTTAAATTATGTTATCTCAAAGGAACAAGGTGGTCTTGTTGGTGGCAAAAAAATTCTTGATTGCATAATTTTTTTTTTATTTGTGGAAAACATCCCAAAAGGGATGCCACTTTCGGGTAAGACCCAAGGAGGCAGGGGTATCCATTCCGCCAAAAACGCCCAGGACTCGGACTTGGCCTACCACCTTTGACATACTCAAGGAGCAAACAAACACACAAAACCAATTTAAAAATAAGTAAATAACAACAAAAATAATAAAATAAAATAAAAAACATGCTCCTTGAGTGTGTCAAAAACAAAAGCACAACCAAACACGCACAATAAGATAAAAGAAACCACAACACGAACCACATAGAAAAACACAAGAACCACATAACAAAACACAAACAAGACAAAAACAACAGAACACTACAAAGACATAACCCAAAAAAAAACATGAAAAATAAACACAACCAAAACCTAAAAAATAAAAAATAAAAATAAAAAACAACCAACAACAGACAATAAACAAAAACAAAAAACATAGAAAACACTCACACATAAAAACACGAACTAACACAAACAAAGAGAAACCCAAGAACAAGAACGAAAAAAACACAAGAACAATAACAAAAAACATATAAAAAAAACACAAAACAACAAAAACACAAGAACAACAAAAAACAACACAAAGAACACAAAAACAAAACAAAACAAAAGAACCCACCCACCTTAAAAAACTAAACAAAAAAAACAAAAAAGAAAAAAGAAAAAAATTGAACATAACAATGACCTATCTAGACCAGAAGACTATTAAGGCAAGAATCAACAGAGGAAACAAAATAAAGAATAGAATGAGCTAGGGAACTAAAAAAAACTGAATGAACCAAAGAGAAGCAAAAAAAAAACAAGAAGAAACTAGGTACCTTCAGAACTGGAGCCATCCAAAGAAATGATAGAAAGAAGAGCTTCCCTAATTTGAGAAGCCCACCATCTAGGAGGGTGGCCATAACAAGTAAGATCACCTTTGTCCAAAGCCCAATTAGCTAAAGCATCAACACTCTTGTTTTGATCTCTCGACCACATGATTGTAATCAACTTTCAAAAATCCCATCCTGGATTAATTGAATCTTCTCAATAATTCTTTTTATTCTCCAATCCACCTTATGATTCTTAGAAGGAGTCTTCAAGAGATTAATCATAAGTTGAGAGTCGACTCAACTAACACCTTTTCCCATCCAACCTTAGTAGCCTCCTGAAGGCCTCTCGAGGATACCATACCCCTCAAGCAAGGTTATTGGAAAGAATACCCAAATTATCAAGCAAAAGTAAAAACCAGGGAGCCATCTGAAAGTCTACCAATTCCTCCCACACCGGCTTTTCCAGGGTTCCCTCTAGAGGCTCCATCAGTATTGAATTTTCCAAAATCCTTAGGAGGAGGTTGCCAATTTCTTGTCCTATCCATCTTACTAATACTCACATTCCCTTTAAGTTGGTTGCCCTTAGAAGATTTAATCTTCAATCTTTGCATCACTTGATCCCATCTTTGGTGGGAGTTTTGGGGGTGATTAAGGAGTTGATGGACTGATTCAACTAAGTTGGCTATGGTCTTTTGCCAAATATAGTGAATATCCTTCCTATCTTGATTAAAAATTCGGTTGTTCCTTTCATTCCAAATATTCCAAAGAAGAATGGTAGAACCCATCCAAACTAACCGCCTAATAAAATGATCAACACCCTCTTGATTAGGCCAATCCCTCCAAAGCTGTTCAAAAGTAAAAAAATTGGACCACTGTAAGCCAAGTAAAGTGGCCATTCTCCTCCATAGCTCAGAGGCTAAAGTACACTCAATAAAAATATGGTTGAGAGTTTCTACATTCTCTTCACACATTTCACATCTAAAAGGGCCATGAAAACCATGCTTCATAAGTTGCTCACCAAGTAAGCACCCTACGATGCAATAAAAGCCAATTAAAGAACCTCACCTTAGGCCAGAGCTTTTGAGCCCACAATCGAGAAAATATGTCGGAAGAATGGTTGGGATTATTATGGCATAAGGTCAAATAACCTTGAGCAACCGAATACTCACCCTTAGTAGTGTTGTTCCATCCAAAACAATCTTTTTCATGGGACCAAGAGAGGGATCTCATATGAAGGATGCCTTGGATATCTTGTCTTTGCCTTTCTGGGATTTGAATAGGCCAGTCCTCAATAGGGATCCAATATCTACCAACCTTTGAATTACCAGTATGGTACCGACAATAATTAGCCACCTTTATCCAATTAGCTCGGTGAAGCTCCTCCATCCAAGGCCTCCAATCGAGAAACTGAGTTATCAAAGGCTTGTGACCATCCCAAGAATCTGTCCAAAAATTTGCCTGTTGACCATTATGAATGATCCAAAATAATTTTTTCTTTATCAAATCCTCACCAGTCTTAAGAACTGCTAAAATGGGAGAACCTTTGGTAGGAAGTTGATAGCGAACAAGGTCTTCAGGACTTTTGTTCTCAACATATTTAGCACGGAGATTATTGGCCCAAAGAGCATTGGGGTTATGCAACATCCTCCAATATAATTTAGCAGCTAAAGCTTTGTTGTTATTAATAGAAGACCGGAATCCTAACCCCCTTCACTCTTAGGAAGACATAAAGTATCCCATTTCACCAAGGCCCATTTTCTTTTCTCCTTAGTACCACTCCAAAGGAAACGATGACTGATTTGATCCAATTCTCGAAGAACAACCTTTGGGATATTCAAAATGGAAGAAACATAAATAGGAATAGCTTGAAGGACTGATTTTACCAAGGTGATTCTACCCCCAGAAGAAAGCCACCTGTTGGTCCACTTTCCAATTTTCTTCTTGACTTTGTCCAACAACCAATTCCAATCTTTATTTTTCTGCCTTTGAATATTTATGGGAATACCTAAATAAGTGATTGGAAGGGAGGTCTTCTTATATCTTAATTTATCCAAGACCATGGATTCCTGTCTAGAAGAGTAGTGAAAGAAAATAACTTTAGATTTGTCTTCATTGATCAACTGCCCAGTAGCCTTAGAAAAATAGCTAATGATTTGCTTAATATTAGAAGCTTCCTTAACTGTAGCTTTACCTAAAAGAGTAGAGTCATCCACAAATTGAAGATGAGAGATAGGTCTAGCTCCATGAGCAATGGTAACTCCCTCAAGGGTTTTGTTTTCCCTCTTTTTGGTTATAGTCCTACCCAAGCATTCAACAAGAATGATGAATAAATAAGGGGATAGCGGGTCACCTTGCCTAATACCTCTGGAAGCTGGGAATGACCGAGAAGGCCTGCCATTGATAAGAACTAAGTAGGAAACTGAAGAGATACATCCCATAATCCAATCCATCCAATCCTTAGAGAAACCAAATTGCCTCAAAACTTTGATAAGGAAGTGCCAATCCACTCTGTCATAAGCTTTGGATAAGTCTAACCGAATGAACATGGAAGGAGATTTTTGCATATCCATGGAATGGATGGCTTCCCGAGCAAGAACTATCTCATCTACTATTTGACGTCCTTCCACATAACCCCCTTGCTCTCGGGGAAATAATCTTATGCAAAAGAGGCTTCAACCTTTCTCGCCATGATTTTAGTAATGATTTTGAGAAGAACATTACATAAAGCAATAGGTCTAAAAGCTGAGATATGATCAACCTCTTGAGCTTTTGGAACAAGAGTAATATAAGTTTTATTGATAACCTTCAAAATTTCTTTGGCTTTCCTGGCTTCTTCCACCACCTCTAATAAATCAACATGAAGGATATCCCATAACTCTTGGTAGAACTCAATGGGAAAACCATCAGGACCTGGGGTTTTCCCTTTTTGCATTTTAAAAACTACTTGTTGAAGCTCATTGATAGTAACAGGAGTAGTCAAAATAGAGTTCTCCTCATAAGTGATAAGAGAAGGGATTGCTTGAAGAACATTTTGTTGTGAAGCTGAGTCAAGAGGAGTAGCAACAAAAATATTGGAAAAGTAATCAACAACAATAGAGTTCATGCCATCCCAAGTATAAACAACATCTCCAGAATCTGATTTTAAGGAAGAAATAAAGTTGTGAGATCTTCGAGCTAGAAGAGATTTGTGGAAGAAATTTGTGTTTCGATCTCCTTCTTTGAGCCATTGAATTCTAGATTTTTGCTTCCATAAGATTTCTTCTCTTTTTTCCCATTCCTCTAACCGAGTTGTGAGTTTAATTTCATCTGCACTTCTCTTCTCTCGTGAGGCCATCTAAACGGATTTTCTTATTCAAATTTTCAAGATGAGCAATAACTTCATGTTTTTTTTTATGAACATCCCCAAACTCTTTCCAGTTCCAAGTCTTGATTTTGGATTTAATGTATTGCAGTCTTTTGGCAAAATAGAACATCTTAGTCCCATGCCTAGGTTTACCTTCCTTCCACCATTGTTGCACATGAGGTCTGAAGGAAATGTCTCTAAGCCACATTAATTGAAAATGAAAAGGAGAGAAACTCACATTGGTTTTCCACATTTCCACCATGACTCGCCAATGATCCGAACCAACATTATTAAGAGTCTTCACTTTAGGAATGTGACCATGGATTAAGAAATTTTCAGAGAGCAAAAACCTATCCAATCTCTCCATTATACAAGCTAAGCCTTGCCTTCTGTTAGACCAAGTCATAAGGCCATTATCTCATTGGATATCCACAAGATGGAGGTTTGCAATATATTCGCTCATGAGGTCAATGCTTTTGTCCAAATTTCTATTTCCCCCCTTTTCTCATCCAGAGAGAGGATGGTATTGAAATCTCCTCCGATCAAGATCCAAGCTTCAGGAAAATGAGAGATAATATGAGTAATATCCTTCCACCTGTCTTCTTTTTTCCTCCAAAGAAGTCGGAGCATAAACAATAATGCAGAGCATAATTTGGTTGGAATGTCTACTTTGAATAGCTATAGCCAACAAACCCCAACTTGCCAACCATATGGTGAATAACTACCTATTTTGGGTCCCAAAGACAAGAAATTCCACCAGAAGTCCCCTGGGAACCGAGGGAAAACACTTTTCTAGCTGGCCAAATTTTACCTGGCAATTGAGTCCATATCCTCCATTGACATCTTTGTTTCTTGAAGGAAAACAAGATGTGGATGATTTATCTGAATCATTCTTCTAATTTCATTTTGTTTTGAAAGACTCCCTTTGAGTCCTCTAATATTCCAAGTGATGATATTCATTAATACCAGGGCTAAAAAAGTTGGGAAGGGCATTAATATTACCTTCCTCTACAAGCTTTTCACCTTCTTTTACCATATGATATTGATTGGTCTTGCGACTTGCTTTTTGATTAGAATCCATCTTCAATTTTTTTTCCCTATTTCTTGACTTATTCCAATTGAATCTGAGATGGCTTCTAACCTTGAAGAATGCTCGTACACAGCCAAAATTTTACTAGATGGTTCAACGGAGTCTATATTGGGACTTGCATTATTTGAAGTTTTGACATTTGAAAGATTGTTTTTCTTGTGTAAATTTTCTCCCTTTTTTTTTCGTTGAAAACCTTTGATTTGTTGGTTTGTCTCCGAGTTCTTCCCTTCATATTTAAATTGTGTTTCTAAGATTTTAGTTTCCATTATTTCCTCTTCCTCACTTGGGACATCATTTGTGGAAAGGATTTCAAACATATTAGCAGATGACTTTGATTGATCCTTCATAACTGGTTTTTCTGAGTGTTCTTCTTCTTAGGTATTTGGAAACCTCGCTGAGTTTATATCTTCTTTCTTTTGATCAGGAATTTTATTTGGGCAAGCACTCGGCCAAATGACCATATTCATGGCAAATTCTACAACGAAAAGGAATGTTCTCATAGTCCACTACTTGCTCCCAAGTGTCTTCCCCAAATTGTAATGTGATATTTTTAGGTAGGGGTTTGTCAAAATCCATTAAAACACAAATCCGAGCATAAATAATATGTTCAAAATTTTGAGTACAATCAAAAGTCATCATAAAAGTTCCTAAAGAGTTTCCAATTGAAGAAAAAATAGTAGGATTCCAAAATTCAATAGGGAGGCCAAAGAGTCTAACCCACACGGGAGCTATAGAAGGCATCTCTTCTTCGGATTTAAATTTAGTATGCCAGGGCTTCATGAAAAGCCCTGCCCTTCCAAAAAACCAAGGACCCCCTTGAAAAGTTTTCTCTCTATCTTCATTATTAGCAAATAAAACAAGAAAATAACCATTTGGATAAATAGAGATTTGTAACTCACCTTTAGTTTTCCAGCTTTTTGCAGCCCAAACTTTGAAAGCAGATAGACTCGAACGAAAACCCACGAACCGACAAATTAGTCCTCTTTTTTCCAAATCTTCAATGCCAGTCTGAATGTTACCCATATCAAGCTTAACAATAGGAGTTCCATCAGCTGCTTTAAGACATCCTGACTCCGTTTTCCTGGGATCAATCTTAGGCATTCTTAGAGGTTTATGGGAAGCCCTAAGATTGATATTAGCATTGGGCTGAGGCTGTCCACCACGAAGGGCATCCCTAAAATTCATTTTTGGGGCTGAGTCTTCGAAATTCTTACCCTTGACAGGGGTTTTCATAGTAGAATTATTTTGTGGGTGCACCTTAGCACCAGATTCACTTGAGATATGAGCCATTTTTTGATCAACTGCTTGAAACTTGTTTCGTGATCTCTTTAATCCTTGCCCTAGACGCCGTGGAAAGGTATGGTTTTCACTTTTCTTTTGTGCAGCAAATTGGAAGCCGTTGTCACTCAAGTTCATAGTATGATCTGTTGAAAGACAAATTTCTAACCCATATTGGATCCCCTGCAACATTTCCTGCTAAAATATTGAGCATAAACCACAAAAATATTGGCCGCTAGGGCCCGAAGGCCCTAAAAACCAACCTCTGGAGCCGCTTGCACTCAACCCAGATGAAACCCTCGCATAGCCGCTTGCCAAATATCTCGTTCACACATAGGGATGTGCTAGGATCTGTGTTGCTCCAAATGATATGAAAATTGGTGGAGACGTTCTAGGGTTTTTCAGGCATCTACCCTCAAAATTTTAGCTCAATCCGAGTCCGGATGAGTGAGATATGGCCGAAACGAGTTCGACAGTTTGGGCATCCCTACGAAAAATGTCCCTCCATCGAATTCTCTTTTGATCAAATCTCTTCTTCCAATTTACAAAATCAAATAAGTATGGTTAGATCCAATATGAGAGCCTATTCCATGTCTCGATTGGAAATCCTCCATACATCATTTAGGAAACACCATTTTTTTAAGTGAAAAACCCCTTGCGGGGCTGCCTTGGTCTGAGAGACCACGAACAAGGGGTTCTACATCGTCAAAGTCACCTAGGAGTCGCACCCGACCCTGCCCGCACCAACATTATCAATTGGATTTTGGATACCCAATTCAGCTTTTTGGTAGGGTGGAGATTTGAACCTGGGACCTCCCTTGGAGGATTGCCCTCTCCTCTCCAACTCACCTACAACACCTGGGTTCTTGATTGCATAATCATGAAACAAGAGGTCATACATTTTCTCGTTCCATGAAAAATAAGGTTTAGTTTTAAAATTAAATATGAATAAAGCATACAATATGATTTGTTGACGTTTTCTATATGATATTTAAAAAAAAATACTTTTAATCTAGGTTGGTATGAATGGGTTGGATGTATAGCATTTCAAATTATTTTATTTTAATCAATGGATCCCTTGCAAGATACTCTATATCATCGTGTGGAATCTCCAAGGGTGACTCACTATCTCCTTATTTATTTATTATTCTTATTGAGGCATTGGGTAAAACATTTTCAAAGGCAAAGTGAAAGGAAAAATTAAAGTATACAAGTTGCAACAAGTAGTCCCTTCGAATCTCATCTCCAATTTATTGATGATACTTTACTTTTGGGTTATCTATTAGTTAGTGAAGCCATACAATTTAAATCAATTTATCATGACGAGAAGATTGCTAAATAACTAGTTATTACTATAAAATCTAGATTTTTTTTTTTTCTAATAAAACCCATACACTATTGTGCATATTTTTGGGTTTAAATTTAGAAATTGCCATCAACATAGTTGGGCCTCTATTTGATAAAGAAAATGAGCTTTGAGACTAAATTTTCGATAGAATGAATTTTTGTTTGGCAAGTTGGAAAGGTAAGTTCTTAACCATTGTTAGAAGGCTACAACTCACAAAAAAATGCATTGCAATCTCTATATATATGATGTCACTTTCAAGATTGCCAATAGGTTTAACATGTAAATTTGATAAAATCCAATGAGTTTTTCTCTCAAAAGGATGTGAAAAAAATTAAAATTCCTTATTGCAAGTATGATAAGGTTTGAAAAGGGCTCAACTTGTGGAAGTGCACACTTAGGAGTTTGGAATTGAGGACAAAACTTAGCTAAAGGCTATTCACAAATCAAGGGGAGAGTTGGGCAAAAATGTAAGTTTAAAAAATATAGGTTTTGTTGATAAAATGAAATTTTTTAGGAAATGAACCCTACCTAGAGGATAAATAACATGAAACATTATATTGCATAGTTTGCAATTGATGAAAAACATATTAGGTGGGCAATCAATGAGGGGGATTTCGCAGATATTTGGTTTCATGCTTTGTGGAATGTTAGGAATTCACCATGTACAAACAATACACACCCTATGCCGAAAAACAAATAATAATAGCAAAAATGAAGAAACAGTTCAAACCCTAGTTAAGCCCCCATAAGCAAAATAGGAAACAATGCAATAAACAACAAGCAATCACACAAATGTAAGAGACACAATATATACATGGTTTGGGAAGTGTACCCTACATCCACGGAGAAACAATCAATCCTTTGTATTAGCAACAATACAACAATCTTCTCCACTTGTACAATGTCTCCTCCCCTCTCTTCCTCCAAACCAGAAAATAGCATTCACATCTAAGACGACCTTTACAATACAAAGTATACAGAGATTCGTGACTTTTCCACTACACGAAACCACATAGTGGTATCGGAATACAATGGGCCAAAACTATGGGTTGAAACCAACCGTACGGTTATCACGTTCTTTTGACAAGTGTTTTTCACCAAGAAATACAATTAAATTTCCAACCATAAATTTTCAATAAAAAATTTCTCCCTTAACAATATTTAATGGTAATTAAATATTTATTGTTAATTAAATATTTAATGCTGCCCCTTGGAACCCCGTTCAAGAGCCTATTGTTGATCATTACCCATCAACAATACTCTTTGGCAATTAATTCGTTTCTTATCAATTTGACTCCATTACCTAACATGAAAGACTTATCCTCTTATTTTTGATCCAAAATAACAATTGCTTGCTTAGGTATGTTTAGCAAGTAAAGGTTCAGAGATCAAAAATTATATTAATATAAGAACTCTAGATTGTGAATTTCTATTAATATCCATGTTGAAGGAGAGGATATCAAATAAATAATAGACGAGCTTCAAAAATACTTCAAGATTTATATTTCCTTATTTTATATGAATGGATGAGTTGGTTTGGAATCTATCAAAGGATGGTGGATACTTGGTCAAGTTGGATATATACTACTTAGTACAAATTTTTAGGGATATAAAAATATATTAACATTAAAAAAGTTGATGAAATATTAAACTAATTATTTCAAAACTAACACATATTTTTTGAGATTATTAAACTTTTTCAATTTTTTTATTAAAATACAAACTGTCTTAGATATTTAACCTTCATTAATATAAATCTATATGCTTAACCTTCGTTAATATAAACGGAAGGTGCCTTAATCCTTACTCCATTAATACAAAATTATTTATTCCAACTTAAGATAAAATTAAACATTTATAGTCATCAATTTAACAATATATTTGCCTTCCCAATAAAACTGTACTATGATGTCCCGTTTCCATTTGTCTTCTCCTATCTTACAAAGATGATCTGGACACAATAATATATGTTCTAGAATTTTTTTCCTTCCCTTTCTTCCACATATTAGTTCTCCTATCTTACAAAGATGAACTGGACACATATTAGTAGGTAGAAAATAACTAGTGTCTCAAATGGACCACTTGACTAAGAACCATTCTTTTACTGCCCACTTGATTTTCAGTCAACAACCTTTATGTATAGACTCATATGAGGTTTCAAATCAGAGCAGAATCTAACAAGGAAGATATAGTTCTTAGACATTAGAACCTCTACATCTGGTCCCAAGGATTATTAAAAGCATAGTAATAACTTTTGGACTTTGAATAGTTTTTCGAATCAAACACATATTTAAATGTGAAACATGCCTGTCATCCTCATAATCATTTCCAGTGGATTATGGAGTTGGAATTGGAAAATTGCTCTTCCTTTTGATAAGTTTGTCTTTGTCATGAAACAGAAAGTGCATAATGGAATAGCATGGCTATCAAATACAAAGTGGATTATGCCTGTCATCCAATTGGATTATGCAGTTGGAATTGGCAAATTGCTTTCCCTCTTGATAAGTTTGTCTTTGTCATGAAACAGAAAGTCATAATGGAATAACATGGCTATCAAATACAAAGAGATGGTTGTCCTTTTGAATTAGAAGACCAACAACAAAATGATTCCATTGTTTTAATGGATAAGATGCCATTAGAGTAGACACTGACTTTTGCATTGCCCATGTCTTATGTGGGATGACAATTTGGTCCCACACGATGAATTTACTAAGGGACAATCAATTTATTAAGTGGTGTGAGTTTGAGAGGTTTACAAAGAAAATTTATATTTAAATTTAGTTAGATAATATATCACAAAGAAAATTTATATTTAAATTTAGTTAGTAATTATTTAAAATATTATAAAAGGATAAATATATAATATTTATGGTTTTTATTTTAAACCTATTAACTAACTTAAAAAGAGTTAAAAGTTAAACTAGACATTTACTATAAATGTGTTATATCTTACTGATTGTTTATAGGAGTGAAGAGTTGATTGAAATAACGATTAGTTCAGTTTTGGTTTAATTTGGTTCAAAGCCACTTTTAGATGTGATCATGTATGGATTCTAAATATAAATAAATTGTATGAAATACAATGTTATAAGGAAAATTGATTTTGAAAGATTTGATTTTAAATTGGAAAAATGTTTTTGAAAGTTTTGATTTTAATTTTTTCTATTTGATGTATGTAATTATCCATTTTTTAATTTGATTATTAATATTTAGATATTTTTTCATTATTTTTATATTAAAAAAATATTATCATTGTTTATTATAAGAGGTATATAATAAAAAAATAAGTGGTATTTTTTTTGTTACATAGGAGAGTTGGTTACAACCAAGCACAAGGTTCAAATCATAGGGACTACTTCCAACAAATCTATCCGTCTTGTTCTTGTTGATCCGATGTGATATGGGAACCACGAGTCGCTCGGGGTTTGTACCATCATCGTAGGTCTGACGCACACTCAAAGGATTTGGAGCAGACTACTACCTTTGCAAAAGGTTGGATTTCCCCCCAGGTTTGAACTTAGGTTTCTTCTTGATACCTCCAAATGACATTACTCAACTGATTAGATTCCTCAATATTTAAAAGATTTTTAGAGCAAGGTTCAAATCTTACCGAGAGAAAGAGATACATGTATAATATCGATGCATTATTCTAATACCACAATGTGGTGATGATGTAATACCGGTATTACAATGATAAGATTGCCAATAAATACCTATTATTAAAATAAATTATAAGTCTCATGGGGGATGACGCGCAACGTTTTGAGCTTTGGCTCTTCTTCAGGAGATCCAAGGTTCAAACCGTGGCATGGGTGAGTGTGTGAGAGGGTGCGTATGTGTTCATCAAAAAAATAAATTATAAGTAAACAGGATTAAAGACAATTGAAATAATAAAGTTTAGTATTTCTACAATTAGTTTATGAAAAGCTATGTTTTTTCTTTAATTATCCTAACTTGCATAAGATAATAATTACATTTGGATATCAAATCAATTGTAAAAGGGTGGTTTGCATTTTTTCACATCAAGTATATATAAAATTTAGGATTAGCAATTAAATTATTACATAGGTCTTTGATAAGAAGATAAATATTTTTTAAGGTGTATTCTATTCAATATTTTATCACATTTAAAATATAATGGATGTATTTCGATAAGGGTTATAACTACAAAAACTAATTTACTCTACATATTATAACATTAGGTTACAATTGGATTTAGAAGACTTGATTCAATATAAGATTTTATCAATGGATTAAATAAAATAAAATGCACACAAACCAAATAATGATAGAAATGCGTCTCATGCAATTCAAGGATGAGTGGTTTCACTAAAATTTAAAAATTAGATTTATCTAAAAAAATAGATGAAAAACCTCAAAATCCTATTACCAAAATTATTATGTGATGCTGATGACATGATGACAGAGTATCATATTTAATGTTTATACTATAAAGCAACCATATAGTGGTATTACAACAATTTGACAATTATGCATGTTTTGCTTGATAAGATTCAAACTTCAGTCACCTCCTCTAAAGTTGAGGACTATTACCATTCAATTTTTACATTTTCATTTTTTCCTAAATGAATTATTTGGGATTGAAACATGCCCCACTTGTTTTACATGATAATATATATAAAAGTAAAGAAAAATAATTTTTAAATATATATTTTTATAATTTTAAAAATAAATAATTAAAATTGTTAAAAGTGTTATAGGAAAAACAAGATTTTTTAGTCTTTAAGTTTATTCTCTTTTGAAATAAATAAAACATAATTAATATATGCTATATGTTATCTTTATAACCGGTTAATGTGATGATGCAAGTCTAGTGACATATTCCATGATTGGAATTTTGTTCCACGTGAACACCTATCTATCTATACTGTCTATCTTTTGTAGTATTCTATTTACAGATGCATGTTTATGAAATATGATCAATAAATACAATAAAATAAAAAATCTAAAATTGTCAAATAACGATCTGTGGGGAGATTGATTTCAACCAACCTCTCCTAGCTGAAATATAAATTAACATGGGGGATTTATCCTGGATCCAATAGGTAGACTATGAGGCAATCCCATTTCGATGCAGGATCTGCCACAAACACGATCATCTAGCCTACTTCTGCCATGAGGGAATTACGAAGAGTCTCATCCCTCCAAAGGAAACCGTCACCAATAGCAAGTTTGCTGAGAAGAAAGAAGAGAATCTACCCACAACCTCAAATGTTAATCCCCCTACAGAGGGTTTTGAAGCTCCAAAGAGAAAGAAGAATAAAAAGAGTAAGACAACACACTCCAACCAATCAATAGAAAAAAATTTCAATAGGTATGAAATTCTTAATTATCTCTTAAATATGGAGGAGGAGACCACCTTAATAGATGAACCATAGAAGGATAACCTTCCCTCTGTAAGGGTTGAGAAAACTGCCCATCATGTTTCTTTGAATTCAGATTTGTGGGCTAATCACTTAGCACTGATAAACCCAAGGAAAAAAATCCTTGCAATGGTTGTGGTGGACAATAATATTTTCATGAAAGATAGAGAAAAGGACAGAGAGAAAATTGACCTTAGGATCTACCAAGCGGAGAAAAGGTTAAAAAATTTTCAAGCAAAGAGTGTAGGAAGAAAATTAAACCAAGAGAAGTTGGCTAATGAGGAAGACCAACTAGTCATCCAGAGGAAGGTCAAGCAGATTGACACTTAAAGGAATCCAAGTTCTCAATGATTATCCAATATTGGAATATAAGAGGCCTAAACAACATACCTCATCAAATTGCTATTCAGAGTTTAATTAAAAATCATCATTCTGATTTTATTCTCCTTCAAGAGACTAAAGCTTCCATTCAAAATATGGATATCATTGTTAAGAAAATTTGGAGACAGGCTGAGTACATGGCGGTTGGATCCCAAGGGGCTTCAGGGAGAGTGGTGACTTTATGGAATCCTCTTCTCTGGATAACTTTAGATCACTCTGTTGGTTGGGGTATCCTTACTTCTCTCTTCAAGATAAAGAAATTCGAAGAGCTTTTATTGGTTTCCAATTTCTATGGTGCTACGAATTTTGTGGAGCAACAACACCAATGTTTAGTTTTACATGATAGTAGAACTAGAAAATATGAAGTGAATTGGATAGTGGCAGGGGATTTTAATGCTAAATATGCTCTTAGGGACCAAGAAGGGGGAAATCCTTCTTTGTATCAAGAGGATATATTTATGATGTCCAAAATTAATTAGCTCAATTTAATTGATGTTCAACATGAGGGGTATCCGTATACGTGGACAAACAAACAAGTAGGTTGGGCAAGTAGGAAAGTCAAGTTTGACAAATTTTTGGTTTCTAAAGAGGCCTTTCTTCGTTGGTCTTTCAGGATGGATATTCTTAATTGCACTGACTCTGATCACTTTATGATTCTTCTAGAATGAAAACTGGGCCATAATACACCCCCAAGACTTTTTCATTTTGAGAATTATTGGCTTGAAAAGGAGGATCTAAAGGAAAAAAACTCCATCTGGTGGGAGGAGGGTCGCCCTTCCCATGGGAGAGATATGTATATTTTTTCCAAAAAAATCCAACATGTCAAACTTTATCTTAAATTATGGAAAAGAAGTAGCATATCTCACTTTCAATCCCTAAAGGCTTCTTTGTTGGCAAATATGAAGGAGCTTTGCACCCACTTTAGGACTGAAACAATCATAGAGGATCTGAAATATGAAGATGAACTGGTCAGAAAATAATTAGAATCCATAGATAATAAGGAGGAAATTTATTGGAAACAAAAAGAGATAATTGTTTGGCTGTTGGTAGGGGATCGAAACACAAGTTTATTTCATCTCTTTGCATCAGTAATTAGACAAAGGAATTCTTTGAATTACCTTCAGGATTATAATGGACAGGTGATGGACACCATACCAGGTATGAAACATGCAATAAATAAGTTTTTTTAAAATATTTTTACTGCACCTGCTATCCCTAATATTGCAATGCAACAAGAGATACTTAACTGTATCCCCCAGATTATTTTAGTCAAGAAAAACCAAGCCCTTTTTAGACTAGTGGATAAAGATGAGGTGAGGAGCATAGTTTTTAGCATGAAATAAAGAAAATATCTATGGCCCGATGGTTTTCCAATTGAGTTCTTTAAGGATTTCTGATATGTCATAGGAGAGGATTTAACCCAGGCTGTTGAAGAATCTCATTCAAAAAAAATTATGCTTCGGGTTATAAACCATACTTTTCTCACTTTGATTCCTAAAGTGGAATAAGCTACCAACCTTGGATATTTTTGCCCGATTTCTCTTTGCAATGTGACCTACAAGATAATCACTAAGTTGATAGCTGAAAGGTTTAAAAATATTATGGACAACATAATATCCCATGAACAAGGAGGATTTGTGGAGGGGCATCAAATTTTGTATAGAGTTATTCTAACCCAAGAGGCTATCCATTTTATGCAATATTCTAGTCGAAGAGGTATGTTTATTAAATTAGATATATCTAAGGCTTATGATAGAGTCCCTTGGTAGTTTTTGGATCAAATGCTTGAGAAATTTGGCCTCTCTCAGGAGTGGATATAGTGGATCACGAGTTGTGTCTCAATGATTTCCTTCTTCATTCTCATCAAAAGCTCCCCCTCGACTCCTTTACATGCCTTCAGGGGTATCCATCAAGGAGATCCTATTTCCACATTTCTTTTTATTAGTATAGCAGAAGGATTAGGCAGATTTATTCAAAGAAATAAGCAATAAGGTATTTTGGAAGGTATGCAATTAGGTGATGAAATGTTAAATAATCTTCAATTTATGGACGATACATGTCTCTTTGGGGAGGCTAGAATGTTGAAAGCCATTTTAAAAACCTACTTAGATGCTACTGGTCAATAGGTGAATGCAACAAAATCCAAGGTTGTTTTCTTCAATACAGATAGAAGAATCCAGGATCAAATTTTATCCATTTTGAGCTTTTCCCATTGTACCCTTTTGCTTGATTACCTAGGGATTCCCCTTCATTTTAAGAGCCTAAGGGTAACTGATTGGAAAGCTTTAATGGATAGAATTACTACTAAATTTAATCATTGGACTCACTGTTGGCTTATATTTGGAGGAAGAATGGCTCGCATATAGTCGGTGATCCAATCCATGCCTGTTTATAGATTCTCCATCCTAGATGCCCCTTTGAGAGTCCTCAAAGATTTGGATTTGCTTATGAGAAAAGTTTTGAGGGATGGTTCAAGGATGGGTAAGAAGTGGGCTCTAGTGAGTTGGGATAAAATATGTGAGCCTAAAGCTCGAGGGGGCTTTGGTTTTCATAAAGTAACTCTAAACAATCAAGCTCTTGTTGGGAAGCTTTATTGGATATGGATATCCAACAAGGAGGATTTCTTCAGTAGAGTCATCACTAGTAAGTATTTGGGTTCTATTTCTCATCAAGAAGTTGGCCGCATTCCTCTAAGGGGCCCTAGCTCCATTATTTTGAAGGTCCTAAAAGCTGGTGAACAATTGGTAAAATCTAGACTTTTTGGAAAGTAGGTAAAGGAGACAAATATAAATTTTGGAGTGATTCTTGGGACTAGCATCCCCTCTTAATATATGAGTTTCCAGAGTTGCAGCCCTTGCAACAAATCCTTGAGGGTGGAGGATGGATAAATATGGCTTCATACATTACTTCTCGATAAATTGAAGATTTCTCTTTCTTTTAGTGGAAGAGGTTAGAAGAATGACCTATTCATGTCCCTCTTCATCAGAGGCTTCTTATTGATAAGATCCTCAAGCAAATTTGCCTTACAGGGAAAGAGGAAGAGGATAGGATTTCTTGGGGCCTTGGTACTCTAGGTGTCTTCATTGTTAGTGATGGTTATAATGCTTTTCCCCCTCCTTCGTTGATCCTGCAAGATGCCCCATGGGATAGAGTTTGGGTGGCTATGGGCTGGCCTAAAATCAATTTCTTTGCTTGGGAAGTGATGCATAGGAGCTGTATCACCTATGATAATGTTATGAAGAGAGGTTTCTATGGCCCTTCCAACAACATCATGTGTAACTCCCAGGAGGAGACACTTGATCATCTGCTTTTCCAATGTGCATTTGTAAGAGAGTTGTGGAAAATATGGTTAGACCTCTTTAAGGTTCACATAAAATTTCAGGTGACTCTTTATAATATCGTGGAGATTTAGAAATGCAAAAAATTCAAGAATACCTCCATTCAGCTAGGCTGGTCCCTATGTTTGAGCTTCATATGGTGGCACATTTGGCTGGAAAGAAATTCTAAAATTTTTAGAGAGGAGTTCAGTCCAATGGAGTTGGTTTGGCATAAAATTGTTACCAAGATTTTTGAAACTATTAGAGCTCACTTTAGGGATAAGAAAACTTAGGTGAATGAGGGGACTCCCAAGCCACATAATTTGGGACCACAACAACCCCCTCCCCTAGGTTGGGAAAATATTAATTTTGATGGTGCAGCTAAGGATAGCCCGGAGGTTGTAGGCATTGGTTTTATCATAAGATATTTTAAGGGGAATATTCTCCATTGGGAGTTAGAGGGTCTTGGAAGGGCTACTAACAAAGAACCTGAAGGTTTAGCTATCAGACAAGGTTCTCTCAATGCTTGGGAGAATGGGGTTAGAAAGATCATAGTTGAGTTCGATTCACAAATTATGGTGGGGCTTCTAGATGCTATTAGAAATTTTAGACCAAAGGATTGGAGGATAAGAAACATTGTGAGCCAAATTAAGTCCATTTGGTAGCAATTCAAGGATGCAATCATGGTCTATGTTGATAGAAAAATAATGCAGTGACTGACTTTTTGGCTAAACATGGCAGTGAAAGTCCGATTGGATACATGCTGAATTCTAATCAGGATAGGGACACTTCTGAATGGAGGGAGGTGAACCAAATGGTTCTTAAATTAGCTAGCAAAGACTTAGCTAAGGATGAGGATAGGTCCAAATTCCACTAAGTCTTATGGATCAATGGAGGATGAACAATTATTTGTTGGATTTTTTGCTACCTCTTGTAACACTCTTTGGACATTTTTGGGATACCATGGGTAGTGTTCACAAGACTATCAAGCCTGCTACGTTTCTTAGGATCAGTGTAGAGCAAAAATGAGAACAAGTTAAATGTTTATGCTCTGTAGATGGTACTCATTTTTTGTTATCGTTGGAGATGTTAATCTGAGTTTTATTCATATTTTAGGGCTTACCAAAAGTGGCAGACCTATGACTATAATTTGATTCTTGTTCTATCAATATAATTTTTTACATTTAAAAAAAAAAAATACTTAAAATAAGGTTGAGTAAATTTAAAAATATTAAATATTTTTATTTTTTCAAAGGTATGTTTATTAATGAATAATTGTAATAAGATTAAATTCATTAGTATGAAAGTGGTTAAGGACATGGAATTTTAAGAATAAGATTTGGGTTTAAAATTTTGATGGAAGTATTACATTATTTAGTACCTTGAAATATTAATGCAAAGACTATGTAAATAGTTTAGTCTAGAATGTGTTTAAAATTTGAGCAAATAGTAGGTGTCATGTAAAGTGGATTTTTTTCCCTTGAAAAAAATATAATTTTCATTAAAATTACAATGCTACAAGTATGAAGTACCTTATAAAATTTTAGTTACATCCTATTTAGGAGTTGGTAAACTGAACTCAGATGAGTATTGGTCTGCCTGGTGTAATTTGTTACAATTAGTTTACAATCCTAATAAATGGACTAACAAGTGCAAAGCAAGAATAAATTTATGATCAATCATAGTTCTTGAATTACTTTTACTTGAGTACAAAAATTAAGGAGGACACTATTTGAGACTTTTCTTTCTATAAAATAAAGGCAAGGATCCCTTTCAAAACCTTTTTTCTTCCACTATCAATAGATATTTGATATGATCCTTAATAAGAGGACTATGAGGAAACCCCAAGTACTCTAACCACTTCTTCCCTCTGCCAAGTGCCTATTGGAAGGTTCAAATCATCTTTTGAAAGATCATATGCTTCTACATTTAATTCCCTATAGATGTGCTTGTATGAATTTTTTATTATAGAAGATTCTAATAGTTTTACTTGGTCATAGAAAGGAACGAGGAGTAGATTTTTTGTTTCAACATGATTTGCAACCCAAATTATCACTAATTTTGAATCTTCATAAATTTGTAAAGTTGTAACTCCACTGCTATTCCCATAAATATCAATCCTTTCCATTCTGCCATATTATTTTTTCCTTCCTCTAAACTTGCCTTGAAAGTGATATTATGATTTTTATTTAAGTAAACTACTCCCCTACCCCACATCTACATGGGCTGCCCTAGCAAGCTCCATCAAAGAAGGCCCATGGATTCATAGGATCCACTATTAGTGTTTCTATATGCCTACTCAGTTTTGGTTTTGGGGAGATTTTTAGACTTTTAAAAATAGATTTAATTTGCATTTGTACTTGAATCATTATAATTTCCTTACCTTAAAATAGCCTAGAATTTATATCCAACCATAATTCCCATTCCACTATCAAAGGAACACATCTATACTCCTTTAATTCTCTTTCTTTGAACCATTGTTGCATGCTATCCAAAATATTCCTAGCAGGCCATTGTCCTTTCCCTTGAGTCAAAGGTAGAATTGAATTCCACACTTCTCTTATGAAAGGGAAATGAACCAAAATATGGTCTATTGTTTCTTCTTTATTTTTATACATGACACATTGGCTTGGTCCTTGCCAAGACCTCCTTTGAATATTATTCAATCTTAGTGTTTTTGGCTAGAGCTAACTAGACAAGATTCTAGTTTGTAGGGGAGCTTTTAGCTTCCATATAATACTCCACCACCAAAGCTTTTCTTCATTGTTGTTGTCAAAGCTCGCCTTATACCCTTCTTTAACCATGTACTACCCACTTGCTGGATTATTTGACCGTATTAGGTATCTTTGCTGATTTAGTCATATATTTTCTCTTTCTAGTTCCTTTTTGTAATCATGCCAAATATGTGCATCATTTCCATAAATTAGTACTCTCTATTGATACCACCTATGCCAATACCATATTTTATTATCTATGAAGATGATATATTATTTTTTGTGGAAGCTGACGGTCTCCTTTGCTTCCTATCCAAGGATATTTGCCCATCCTTACTTCATTTCCATTCCTTATTTTCCAAGCCAATAAATTCTCAACTAATGGAAAAGCTCTCGCTAGTGCTTTCCAAATAATTATGGCTTTAAGAACTAATTTGGTATGCAATCTAATTCAATATACAAAGGAAAAGGTGCTTAAATATTTCTCTTCAATTACTTCTTTCCATATTCCTTTTTCGGTTATCAATCTTCATAAACTTTTTGTTGGTAAAGCTTTTCCAAAATTATGTATATTCTTGAGACCCGATCCCCCATCTAATTTTAGTTTAGGTATTATGTTCCATTTGACTCGTACCAATGCATCCTTCTATTTGTTCCCTAACCAAATGATATGAAAATACTTCTTCCTTATTTTCTCTAATATTGCGATGGGAATGTAAGATAGGGAGTGCCAATAGACTAGGGTGGCTTCCAAAACTGATTTCACCAATGTAAGGTGACCCCTAATGATAGCCACCTAGTGCACCAAGTGTTGATCCTCTTTATATTTTTGTATATAACCATATACAATATTGGTACCCAAAGTCATTAGGTTTCAAATGAAAGTCTAAATATTTTATCCCTTTATCAAAATTTACTTTATTGAAACGAAAAATTCTCATTACTTCTTTTGCTTTCCCTAGCTGAAATCTATTGAAGGTTATTTCTATTTTTTGTAGATCTATTTCAATTCCCATAGCCATACAATATAATTCCAACACTTATTTATGCTTTAAGGCTTCCTTCAATGTCCTCTTCCAAAAAGTAAAACATCATCTGTGAAAAGAAAACGGGTTACCTTCAAAGAGTTATCAATTTTGATACCCTTGATCATTTCCTATCTTTTTTATTCCCTGATCATTGTACTCAAACATTTTGCTACCAACATAAATTGAAAAGGATAAAAAGGACACTCTTGTCTCAAACGTATGGAAGCATTGAAAAAATTGGAAGTTGAGCCATTAATAAGTACAACAAAAGAGGCTGAATTGATACATCCCATCATCCAATTCACAAAGGGAATGCTACATCCAATTTGAATTAGACTTAGCTTGATATATAACCAATTTACTTTATCAAAATATTTTTCTAGATCCAATTTTATTACCATTGCTTGTTGCTTCCTTGTCTTTATTGAATGTAGTTCTTCTTGGGCTACTCCTATTGCTTTATGAATCTACCTTATACTTAAAAACCTAAACTATTCTTTTGAAAATATGTTTGAGAATGTCCCTTTAATTCTATTAGTTATAATATTCGATATGATTTTGTAGAGGGCCTTACATAAAGAGATAGGTCTATAATCCTCGAAATATTCTAGATTATATTTTTTTTGGAATCAAAGCCAAGAAAGTGGAATTTATGGATCTTAACAATTGTCCCTTAATCCTTGATTATTTTATCACTTTTAAAATATCCTCCTTTAATAGTTAATAAAAATCTAAATAATAATCATATTTCCATCCATATTGACCTTGAATTTTCTTTTTTTAGAATTATTTGACAAGTAAAAATAACTCCTCAATGATTTTTGAGAACAAAGCTTCTTTTTGTTCCTCATTGACCATTTTGGAAAAATTTAGAACTAGTTTGATTGTCTCTGCTATATTTTCTCTTTTTGGATATTTATGTCTTTGAAGTAATTTCCAACTAATGGTGCCAACTCTTGGAATATTCTTAAAGTGTTTCCCTTCTCCTCTTTATGTAAGTGAGGTGTCATGTTAGTAAGTGTGAGTTATGTAAGTGAGGTGTCATGTTAATAAGTGTGGAGTTATGAGTTGTGTAAGAGTTTATCATTTAGTATGTGCAATCATGAGAGTCTTTGTTCATATATGGATATGTGGAGAAATTTATTATTATGTGATATTTCTCATATGAGAAATATGAAGTGTTATATCTCCTGTGTGTTTGAGGAGATGAAAGGTTTGTGTAAGTGTAAAGGTCAAGAGTCTTGTGAATATGAAGAGTCCCATATACAATGTGTATATATATTGAAGATAAAGCATTGTAATGAAGTAACAAATAAGTTTTGCTATATATTGTATTGCATTGCTTATGTAGATATATTTACATTTATCAAAAAATATTTTCTATGAGTTTGTTATTGAATTGTTGTGAATAGTTTATATTTGATCATATGGAGAATATTATTGGATTGCTAAAAACCTTATCAAATGAAATAATCTAAGTGGGGCCGTTTCAATCCTATGTAACCAATTAAAAAACAAAAATGAAAAAATTATTAAAAATAGTTTTTTAGGCAAGTTAATCTCTTGCTCAATTGACCCATAGGGTTTGAAGCAATGGTGGGAAATGAAAAGCAGGGTTATGCATAAGGGGTTGTCCCAAAAGTGTATAGATAAAATCGGGGTGAATATAGTCCTAAGGTGTATATACATGGGGGTGAATTTTTCAAAATTTTAAAGAAAATTTATCAAAATATGGCGATTTTTAAAAAAATTTACACTTAAATTATAAATAAATTTAGAGTCACTTTTGACCTATTACATCATCTTAAAAATTCATAAAAATACCACCAATAGATTGGGCTCGAAAAGATCTTTCCAACGAGTACACATATGCCTATGTTTGGATATATATTAATGCCTAAAACTATGAAATTATTATCAATCGCCTTGTGACAGTCACCTTATGATAGTCGCCACATGGCGACTGTCTCAAGGCGACTGTCACATGGCGACTAAAAATAATTTCATAGTTTTAGGCATAAATATATATCCAAACATAGGCATATTTGTACTCGTTGGAAAGCTCTTTTCAAGCCTGATCTAATGGAAGTGTTTTTATGAAGTTTCAAGATGATTTAATAGGTCAAAATCTATCCCAAAATGACATTTCTTCCTTATAACCATATTTGAGTCCAATTTTGACCTATTAAATCATATTAAACCTTCATAAGAACACCACCATTAGATTGGGTTTGAAAAGAGCTTTCCAACGAGTATAAATATGCCTATATTTGGATATATATTGATGCCTAAAACTATGAAATTATTGTTAGTTGCCATGTGACAGTCGCCATGTAACAGTCGCCTTGTGACAGTCGCCACATGGCAACTGTCACATGGTGACTATCACAAGGCGACTGTCACATGGTGAGTTTCACATGGTGATTGTCACAAGGTGACTATCACATGACGACTGTCACAAGACGATTATCACATGGTAACTGCCAATAATTTCATAGTTTTAGGCATCAATATATATCCAAACATAGGCATATTTGTACTCATTGGAAATATCTTTTCAAGCCTGATCTAATGGTAGTATTTTTATGAAGTTTCAATATGATTTAATAGGTCAAAATCTATCCCAAAATGATATTACTTCCTTACCACCATATTTGGGGCCACTTTTGACCTATTAAATCATCTTAAACCTTCATAAAAACACCACCATTAGATCGAGCTTGAAAAGAGATTTCCAATGAGTATAAATATACTTATGTTTGGATATATATTGATGCCCAAAACTATGAAATTATTGTTAGTCACCATGTGAAAATCGCCTTATGACAGTCACCACATGACGACTATCACATGGCGACTATCACAAAGCGACTGTCACATGGCGATTATCACATGGCGACTATAATATGGTGACTGTCACAAGGTGACTAACAATAATTTCATAATTTTAAGCATCAATATATATCCAAACATAGGCATATTTGTACTCGTTGGAAAGCTCTTTTTAGGCTTGATCTAATGGTGGTATTTTTATGAAGTTTCAAGATGATTTAATAGGTCAAAAGTTGCCCAAAAAAATTTAGTAAGGAAGTAATGTCATTTTGGGATAGATTTTGACTTTTCATTATCGTAGTTATGTGGAAGTGGATTCATACCAGGGTCAACAATGTTTTCTGTAGATATAATACTAGGGTCAATACTAGGGTCATTATCATTATTCTTTTTAAAAGCATACCTTATTTTAAAAAATACAGATAAACAATGGACAAAGCCATCCACCAAAAATCACCCTTCTTAATGAATGAAGACATTATATATAAAATTAACAATGCACAAAAATTAACTGGTTAGTAAGTAAAGACGTTCATACCTTCAATTTATGCAGATGTTGATGGCTGACTGGATTTCAAAATATTATGAAAGTATTTGAGGATACTTCTTTTATCAGAATTGGAAGACTGGCCTCCCTTCTTTTCACTTGCCAACAGGTGACAATTTTACCTATATAAACATAAGAGTAACAAGAAAATCATTTTGAAAAATAGAAATGAATGGTTAAAGAGAGAACTACTATTCAATACAACAAAATATCTGACCCAAGGAAACTTGAGATTGATGCCCAAATAATAGGAAAACCTCCTTATTAAGCATTAATAAACAAAAATATATAAAAAAGAAACATAATTGATAATAGAAACTTACCAACAAATGGTTAGCCTTGTATGTTAGTCGTCATTTGATAGTCATCGTTTGACAGTCGCCTTGTGACAATTATGGTGTACCAGTCGCCTTGTGATAGTCACGGTATGTCAATCACCCAATGTCAGTCACCTAATGTCAGTCACCTTGTGACAATCACGGTGTGTCAGTCACCTTGTACTAGTCATGGCATGTCAGTTGCCTTGTGATAGTCGCGACGTGTTAGTTGCCTTGTGATAGTCACGGTATGTCAGTCGCCTTATGACAGTCGCGGTGTGTTAGTCGCCTTGTGACATTCACGATGTGTTAGTCACCCAATGTCAGTCGCTTCAGCTGGTCACCTTTTTTCACTCACTTCTACTAGTTACTTTTTGCAGTCGCCTTGTGACAACCATCTTGAGACTATGAGTGTTGCTCCCAGGGTTACCTATATATAGTGGGGGTACAAGAGGCGAATTGGGCGGGATAATTTTTTTAAAAATAATTTTATGGTGAATATTAGGTGGGAATGCATATTGTACCGGACAAATTTACCCTAAAAAAAATTAATTCTGTAATTTTCAGGCGAATGGGCCGACCTCTAGGGTCCCAAACTTAGCAAAATAAAAAATTTTAAATCCTAAAATTCGCTATAAATTGCGAAATTCACCCTTGTGCAAAATTTTGATGAAAAGGTTCACATCATAATCCAAGGATCAAATCCCTTGGGTGAATATCAACATTGTAGTTGTGAGAGTGAGTAGTTAATGAGTACAAGAAAGGATCTAGCATCACCTTTTCTTGTTACATATCTTTAGGAAATTAAAGGAATAGGATTCCTTAGAGGAAAAGCTAGGGAGCATGGTAGAAAAGTTATTTTTGTAATTTCTATCTAGAGGTAAGGATGTCTAGATAGAAGTATAGATGCTTTTGGAGATAATATGAAGAGTGAATCTATGAAAAACCATATCCAAGTAGTAGATGCTAGACTAGAAGTGATTATCAAGGATGAAATGACAAGGCATGACATAAAGGTTATTAAAAATATAGGGTTAATATATAAGTTTCATGGATATTGACTAGGTTTCTTGGAGATTCAAAATTGGAAGAAACGGAAGTGGGGATTGAATTAAATTTCTTTGATATTTTTTCTAAATAAAAATTTCATCATTTTTCTAGTTAGGAAATTAGTGATAAAATAACATGTGGTGGCCCATGGTTTAAAGGGAGATGCATTTTATTTATTGAGTAAGAATTTTTTAGTGGAGACAAAAATTATTAAATGACTTTTATTGTAGGTTAGGCTCTTTAGACATTCATATCAACTTATTATGTGTAGAATTTACCACCTACATCCACAATCCTTGTAAATGAATCAGATTGTGATTTTGTTCAAACCTTATCATTTTTCTAAGGTATTGATACAAAAATTGCGCTTAGCATCTTTCAAGGTAGAAGTTGAGCACTGGATCAAACTCCTGAGGTGAATTATGCTATGAAGAGAAGGTAAAAGAAAAAGCAAAAAAATTACAAAATAACTCAATTCTTAGGAATACATTATCAGAGGTAAGAATTTGGCTAGGGTAGGTAGTAGGGCAAAAAGCAAAAAACATGGATTGAAATTAATTCTAAGGCATTAGAATCTAGTGTGCAAGAGTAAAAGACTAGACTTTTTGAAAGTTTGGTATCCAAACCAGCCAAGTCTTGAACTTCAAACTCAAATTTTAGCTAAGTATGAGAAGTGGATGGATATTTAAAGTACTGACATAAGCAAGGATACATAGAAAGCCCAACACCCAATGCACCAAATAAAAAAATGGCTAAGTATTATAAGGATCGACATCTGGCATCAAGGTAACTCCCTACCAGATATAATAATTTGGCTTCATATCAAAGAACATTGGACTTTTAAAGCGTTGATGCCATCTTAAAGCATATAAAAGTCCAATAGAGCCAAAGTGTGGGATAGGAAAATTTTCTAAGGCATGAAGCTTGATAGTTAAGTGCTGAGTCTCAAGAGTTATCTTCGATATTTGAAACTATGCATGAACAAAAGTGGAAGCGACTAAGTGTAGAATAGGGCTAGACTCTTGAAGGCATTGACATCACAACAATCTACACAAAAGTCTCACACAACAAAAATAATCATGTCGAAGCTAAAAATATTCCAAGGCATGATGTTCGACACACAATGACAAAGAATTTTGAAGTTGAAGCCTATTCAACATTTGATAGAGTGCATTACAAAAAATTGGCCAAGTGTAGAAGATGGTTGGACTCTAAAAGCAATGACATCATCATGGCGAGCAAAAGAGTCCAAAATTTGGAAAAGACTACAAAATTTAGCTAAGTTGGATGAGGGTCGAACCACTCAAGTAGCTCATGCCATCAACGAGACTAAAGCATATAACATTGAAAAATAGATGCCAAATTGAAATTTAGCCAAAGCAAATTGTTGACATGAATTAGCATTCTCCTATGCCACCATTCCTTGCAAAAAATATTCCAGAATTTTCCTATTTAGCAAGATTCTTGTGTGTCAATCAACTGCCAAACATCATTGCTATCAAAAACCTTAATGATCGAGAGTTCCTACATCATACACTTTTCCTTGTATAGTTGGCTCAATGCAACATACACCATAGTTCTATGAATCTAACAACACAACTTGCAAATTAGCTTCAAAAAATAAATTTGATCCAAACACATCAGCGAAACGTGCTTGAAGCGATTGAGCATGGCTGACCCAAAAGCGATAGTGACCTCCTGCACTTGCTCAAACAAGAGTGCAATCTATTTTGAAAGAAATCATGTTCAACTAACTGAATGAAAATATAATACTATATATACTTGAATGTAACCCATTCAAGGGGTCAACTCTTTAACTTTTAAAATTGCACAATCTGTATGGTTGAATGCTATACACCTCTTAGTGAAAATTGAAGTGTTGTCTAACCTCTGTCAAAGGATATTGTAAAATATGTATGTATGTTGATTTCCTTTTAAACACATTTATGTTAAAATGGAATGAGTAATTTATTCTATTATCTAGATTTATCCCTAGATTACTATTAGTTCAAATCCTATAATGATTAAATGTGTGTGCTTAAATGATTAATATATTGTAATATTTGATGATGACTAGTCTATTAGGTAGTTTGGTCTAGTTAAAAAAACAAGACTCTCATGCACTTTTGTCTCTTGATGTTTCTAAATCTTGGCCATTTAAAATCCTAGCTTCTAATTTTACATATTTCTTACTTTAGTCTACAAACCCCTTTATTAATTTAACTAGTATGATAGGAATTGACCTATTTTAGAGGCTAATCCATAAGCTATTTTGGGTCTTCCAATATTGGCCAAGGTCTTGAGGATGCAACTCATCCACTTAGGTGAATTTTGAATCAAGAATTTTTGGCATGCCCGATGGGACCTATCGGTCCCACCCCAAATAAAAAGCTTACTGAAAATAATTCTTGAATACACATCGTACTAACCAAGAGTTTTTGACATGCTTTATGGGACCTGTCCATCCCACCCCAAATAAAGAGCTTATTGAAAATTATTCTTGAATACCCACTATGCTAACCAAGAGTTTTTGGTACACCTGGTAGGACACAAATCTCATATCTCTAATTGAGTAGAATCGTGGTGATATTTTTATTTGTATAGATAATTTTCCAATAACTTGGTGACTTTGTTGAAATAAAATATTCTTAGAGAACCCAACCACCATTTTTCTTACAAGCCTATGCTCACAAGAGCAACAACCAACAATTTGGATAAACTAGTACAATTTGTTTCAATTACTCAAAGGAATCAATATTTTGGAGAAAAGTCTTAATATTATAAGTGAAGAAATTATGTTCACCTAGTGAATCTATTGGCTTAGAACCAAGGAAGTTGGTAAATCTACTAGTGTAATAACTTAGGATCATACAACCATGGAAACACAAATCCAACAAAGCATATCAAGTACCACCCATAGAATCATTTAATATTTCTTGCCAATATTATGGTGTGGTAAATATGCCCAGCTTGGAACAATACATGACCATAGAATCTCCAAGATCTTCATGAAATTCCCAAACTGCATTGAAAACCTTACCTATTTATGATGGTAGCAAAAAAATTGCTTATGAACATTGCCAAGAAGTAGCAGCCTTAGCCACCGTACACAATATTCTGCTTGAAGATGTGTTAGTTAGACTTCTCATGTTATCACTTTGAGGTAGGGTATTACAATGGTATCACTCCTTGAAGGATAATAATATAAGGACTTAAGCAAACTTGACTGGACTCTTAATAGTAGGTCATGATGACCTAGGGGATCCCTTCTTACTGCTCAATCAATTATTTTCAATCCAAAGGTTTCCTCAAGAACATATCACTGATTTCAATATCAGATTTAAGAAAATCTAGAAGAGGATTCCCCAAGGAATTAGGCCTTCACATGTCCAAGCATACATATACTACATCCATGCTTTGGACCTAAATTTGAGTTTTTTGATTTATTACTCCAAGGAGAAAGAATTTTTATAAATCTTCCAGATGGCTATCAAGGCAAAAAATATGCTCATATCAGCGGGAAAGATACCACCTAGATCCATGACATTGTCTTCAACACTACCCTCCCCATAATTTAATATTTTTCCTAGCTTATGCTCATCAATCCCTATTTTGGCAAAGGAAGAATCCATTACTATGGCTTTGAAATCACAAAAAAATCAAGAACTGAAAGATATGGTTCAATGCCTAATCAACAAACTAAATATCATGAACCAAAAAAAGATCACAATTGAATATCCATATCAAACTCATCCTCAAGATATTATCCCTTAGAAAGTCAATCCATGCACATTTGGGAGGAGAGCAAAGAATATATTAAGATAGCTAGAAATATAAGACAAGATATGAACTTTGATCTAATTAGATTTAGGTATTTAGTGATTGAAATCTATTGTAATAGGGGCGACTATAAACATTATAAATCTCAATAATTAAAATATTTTGTATCCATAATAATGGATCAGGATCATTTCCTTGGATCAAGCTACCATATCCTACTAACATAAATCCAACGGATAAAGGAATTGAAAGTGTGTACCAAGTAGTGTAGGTTGAGAAAGAAGAATATAAAGAAGATGAGTCAGGTATTGTTTGGTACCTAGAAGGAAATCACTCAAAAAAAAAAGGGTTAGGTTCATGTGCAAAACAATATATTTCGAGAGCTTTATGTGTATGTTGTCAAAGGAAATAAGCTTACTAGAAATTATACTACCTGGCTATATTAAGGAAGCAAAGGGAAGATATGGTGGAAGTATATCAAAAGCTCATGTAGAGGATGATAGGAGAGGTGCATAATTTAACAAGCAACACTCTAAGAGAAGAAGGAGATCTAAAGAAAAATTTGTTGGTTTTCAAACAAGTTCATTTGGTTAAATTAGATCTATAAGGCTCTATTAGCTTTTGATGTAGCATGTAATGGGAGATAGCAATCACAAGATGCAGAATAATATGAAATAAAGTAAATCTACGAGATGACTGAAAATATACTATAAATAGAAATGATGGAAATGTATACAAAGTAGCTATGGAGGAAATGAACACTCCATGAATAAAGCTACTACTCAAGAATGAACTTTGAGCATATCACACTCCATCACATTACATCACACTCTACTACATCACACCACACTATTCTACACTACTTCCTACTATTGTATCTATTGCTATGTCTATGGCCCTTTATATAGGAAAATAGGTTCCTTGGCCAACACTCTACCTAGTTGTGCAAGGGATAACTTGCACATATACAACTTGCACATTGACACTTGTGCATTTATTACATTGCATGAAGTAACTAGATAACTTCCCCCTAAAGTAATCTAATGTCCTAAGTATGTACCAAGAAAGGTACATTTACATGATCCAAATGATGTAATATAATCTATTTCTAACACCCCCTATATTACATTATTTGGATATTGAAGACTTTAGTCTTCAATGTGGATCTTCTTCCATTTGATAGCTTTGATTCTTTTGTAGTTGCTTCAGTCTTCAGATGATGCAAAAATAGGCTGAAGTTGTAGGTTCTCCTTTCAATTGAATTTGCACTGTATTCCTTCTTCTTTGGATATATCTTCTTCAACTACTTCAGTCTTCATGTTATTGCATCTGACCTTTTTTAGTTCAGTGTCCCTTGATGTCAGGTATTTTTGGTGAACAATTGTTCTCATGATTTTGCATGTCATGAGTGGATTTGAATAGGTTCTTCTCCTTTATTTTGTACCTATGTAAGACCTGTTTCTATGCTCTTCATAAGTATCAACCTTGAGATCAATGTTAGTAGATCCATCTGAAATAAGTTCTTGAAGATAATAATTTATTCTTTGTAGTAATATTCTTTCATAGCCCTTATAGTATCTGTATTTGAAATGATAGAAAAAGATGAGTGATTTATCCCATCACAATATTTGCAAGGATGGAAACTCCAACAATTTGTCTTTTCATGACCATATTGATTGCAATAGGTGCACAATAGAGATGATTTGATAGCTTTGAATTCTATTTTAGGAACATCATGTTTGTCTATCTCCTTAATAAGATATTCTAACCATATATGCACAATTGAAGCTATGTCATATTTTCCTATTTGTATAAAATATTGTTGATCTATTTTTTCTTGTTTTAAGTCTCCTTTTATGTTAGATTCACTCGATGAATATCCCTTTATATGGAATTTAATTATTTTATATTGTACTGGTTCTTCCTTGTCTTTTCCTTTTTCATCATTGTAATCCATCAGGTTTTTAATCCATGTTGGTATCTTCCTTATTCCACTTTTAAGAGTGTTGCTTAGAATGCTAGTAGTCATTTGTATTACCTATATTCTTTGGGATAGAGTAGTCTACCTTATAACTCCCTACTCAATGTCTATAAAAAGCCCAATTAATATAAGCTTGATTTGATAAAACCTTTATTAATCCTTAGTTTTGTAGGCTTCCTTATGACTCCCAAGTAATGTGAGTCTATACTCTTAAGGATTTTTGGGTTTTGAAGAAAGCTTATATTTTGTAACTTGATAATATTTGATAAATGTTGATATTACCAAGTTATGTAGAATGCCTTATGACTCCCTAGTATGCTCTGGATAAGATATAGTGCTTTTGTAAATTATAGTTCAATATTTGGTTGATTTTGTAAAGTTTTGTAAAAAATCAACTTCTATTATCCCTTATTGCTCCTATTGAACTAAGCACTTTTCCCAAATTTTAAAGAGGTTATAATGTTGGATATTTTATCTCCTTTTGAGAAGTTTGAGACAATAATTTTATAAATTTCCAACCTTTGAAATACTATGATAAACCTCTCTTTTAAATAACCCTTTGGGAATTAATTTAAGTGTATCTAATTTCCAATAAATTAATTTGATGTAGTAACCCTTATGACTCCCTAATTTTTGGAAAAATTAGACCACAATAATATTTTTAAATATTTAATATTTATTCTAGTAGAAACCCTTATTACTCCTAGGTTTTATATTGCAAATATTATATTGATTTGATAAAATATTCCCTTTGATGTATGGCTTTCAATATAATCAAATTCCTTCAATTTTAACCTTATAACTCCCAAGGAAAGAAAGCACATAGAAATGGGAATAATCCTTACCTTTTACCAAGCAATAATTGACACTGTTTTCAGATGAGCTAGGGCAGCAATATTGACATAGATGCTTTGAATGCTTTGATTGTACCCTCCAATGGAACCACTTAGAACTTATCCTTGTGTGAAGCGTTCCAAATCTGGCACCGTTTAGACTCTGCCTTTGACCTCTCTAGAGCATTGAAGGCTCTACCACCTTCTTTACATGTTGCAACTCAGCCATGTGCTCACAAATAATAAAGTGATAATGTGAAGACTCCTATTGATTCATGGTTAGATGCCTTTTAAGGTGGTGAAGGCTTTGACAAGTGTCACTGAGCATTACGTATGAGCTCTCTCCTTTGTAATGTAACAATCCTTTAGTAACACTCTACTAGCTTCTTGGTCACCTTGTAATGCATGAACACTTGTGTGAGTGCTTGTAACTCCTTTGTGAGTTTTCTTGGACATTAAGAAATGGGATGGTGCCTTAGAGAATTCGTGCCAAGTGGATTTCAACCTTTCTGCATGGATTTCTTTCGTTGTAACACTTCCAAGGAGAGTATAACTCCTTTTTGTATGCCTCTTCTTTGCTTGCTATGTTTCTTGGAGTGCAAGCAACCTCTTCTCTTGTTGGTCGATCATTGAGGTAATTTTGGAGCTTCGAATGGTATTGTAGGTGATTCTTTTGGTGGACAATCTTCACCAAGCTAGCAACCTCTGAATATATCACCTATTCTCCTCATTCCTTGTTCCCTTCAATATGCTCCTTTTACATTGTTCATCCACGTTGATTGAGGTAGAATATACCATATTTTTTCTTGTAAAAGAGAGCTCCCTTTCTATCTACGTAAATGCAGGTTGATGATTGACTGATATGTGCATTGCCTTTTGTAGGTTTGTCCATCCAAGATGTGAAGTGTGAGCCCCTTCGAATGGCTCCTTGTGCCATGGATGAGGAGTGCTTGACGTTCAACATTTCTTGCTTGATATTTGACCTTTCTTGCTTGGATTTCCTTGTAGTTTTTGTGCCTTTAGTGGCACCTTCAATCTGCCCTTTTCCTACGAACAATGTAGTGCAATACCTTGTAATCTTCTATGAGAATAATATGTTCTTATTGCACCCTTTTTGCACTCCTTCTTGCAGGTCTTGTAGTCTGATTTTGTAGCAGATTTTGAATGCACAAATGATGGTTTTGAGGATGTCCCTTTGGATAGACTCCTTGCCCTCTTTGCTTGGATATTTAATGATAGATCCAAGCTTTACAAATGTTGTAGATAGAAGCTTTTTTCTGCTGCACTTAACCCTGTAGTGCTTTGGATTTGAGACTCACCAAGTCTCAATATTTGAAGCTTCTTTTGGTTAGTTTTTATTCACTTGTACTAACCAATTTTGGTGGCTTCTATTGGCCACTATGAGTTGCATATTTTTGTGCTTTAAGAGTGTCTTTAGACACTTGATGCAAACTAGATTTTGTACCCTTCTCAAAAGCACAAAACTAATTTATTTTGAGAGTAATAATAGTGCAAATGAATCTAACAATTTTCACTTTTAATGCACTAATAATTACACCTTATCACTCCAATCAACTCTCAAGGTAATGCACTTAATCAATTCACTGCAACTAATCAAGAATAATCTGAAATGAATATTCAATAATTATTCAAGAATTATTCTATAATTTCCTTATAAGCAAGGTAGTAGGAGCTAGTCTTCTTTTGCTTTCCAAAGTAGATGATAGGTAGTTGATAGATAGTTTGAAATTTTGAAATCTAATAAACTCCTAAAGTGCAAATGAACCTTAAAGAAACCTTTCTCTTTTTGCACTTTTGAATACTGTAATTCAATTCTCCTTATTGCAACTTTAATCCAAATTAAGGTGCTTAAACAAATCTGATAAGTAATCCACTTTAATGAATCTACTTGCACCAATAGTTGCTTACCTTTTTCTGAAAGCCCTTTTCACCACTTATGTAGAGGATGTAGATCTTGGTGTCTAAGATCACCAAGTTGCTGCTTTGAGTAAGATCTTGTAGCTCTTTGTAGGCTGCCCTGAACAACTTCGTCTTCACCAAAAGATGGTCTCGAACTCTCTTTCACGAGCCTAGGATTTTGGTGGCTTGTTCTCCTCTTGTAGTATACTTATTGTAGTGCCTTCTTGCTGTGAGAGGTAATCTCCAAATCTCCTGGATTTGGTAGGCTTCTTCTGTCTGAATCTTCCTTCAAGCTTCTTGTCAAATTCTAACTTCAAACAGGATCTTCTTCTCAATATTCTAAATGTCTTGAGGTCTTCTGAGATTTGGTACTCCTTTCCAAATTCTTCTTCTTGGGCTTGTTGTCGGATGGCGACAATTGTCCCAAATCTTTTACTATCTCCAATAGTGAATTTCTCCAATGAGTTCTCCTTGGAACTCCTTTGATGATTTCTTCAATAAGGCTCTCCAAGACTTTTACTAGATGCTCGTAGAGACCTCTCCAAGGCCTTTGATCTTGCAACTTCTTCTGGTCTTCCTTGAGACCTTATCTTCAACCTTCTACTTTTGGAAGTGTTGGTGGTGAGATCTTCTCTTGGATCTCTAATTCTGTTACTTTTGGATTCGAGCAGGACTCTCCTAGTCCTTCTTCTTCTTCCAAGTCTAGAAGTTATTCAATGAGATCTTCTCCTGATCTCTTTTGCTTCAAGTGTTGGATTGATTCTAGAAGAAGATACTCTTCCTATATTTCTTGTAGGAAGCTTTCCCAACTCACTGAATCTCCTTATTCCTACAACAAAGTATTAGTACTAAAATCTGCTTCTGAATTAGATACTCTCTTCTAGAGTCTTCTTCAGGATCAAGGCTTCTATGGCCTTTTTCAGTATCAAGGCTTCTATGGCATTTTCTTCAATATCAAGGCTTTTGTGGCCTTTTATTCTAGATTAAGGCTTCTGTGGCATTTTTTCTTGTGAAGTTCCCAATCTAGAAATGGAGATCTCCTGTCTCCCAACTTCACCATAATTCTTCTCCAGAAGTCTCTTCTGTAGTATTCTTCTCTTGCAACAACTAATCTCTGCACTATGAAGGCACTCCGACCTTCGGGTAATGAAGTTGAAATATCCTAGTTTTTTATTGTAGGAGGTGTCCCAATCATCTGAGAATTAATTCCCTATAATAAAAGAAACTTCAGGTAAATATTTCTAGATCTCTTAGATGAGCTTCACTAGTTGATTCATCAAACTAGTGGATCAAATGTTGAGTCCTAGTCTTCACGAGTTTTCCCTTGTAACTCTATGGAAATACTCTAGCCATATGCAATCTTAGTATTTTAGAAACTGAGATTTCTTTCAATCCTTACTTGTGACTCTCCCTAATTCTACCACCTAGACTCTTCTAAGAATTTTTTATAGTGATTGGTCCAATGGCGCGTCAAGTTGACAAAAACTTAGGATCAATGATAATGGTGGTTTTCCTATTGATCTATCGTAGCTCTGATACCATTTTTAGATTTTGATGTAGCATGTAATGGGAGATAGCAATCACAATATGCAGAATAATATGAAATAAAGTAAATCTATGAGATGACTGAAAATATACTATAAATAGAAATGATGGAAATGTATACAAAGTAGCTATGGAGGAAATGAACACTCCATGAATAAATATACTGCTCAAGAATGAGCTTTGAGCATATCACACTCCATAACATTACATCACACTCTACTACATCACACCACAATGTTCTACACTACTTCCTACTACTGTATCTACTACTATGTCTATGGCCCTTTATATAGGAAAATAGGTTCCTTGGCCAACACTCTACCTAGTTGTGCAAGGGACAACTTGCACATATATAGCTTGTAAATTGAAACTTATGCATATATTACATTGCATGAAGTAACTAGATAAATTCACCCTAAAGTAATCTAATTTCCTAAGTATATACCAAGAAAGGTACATTTACATGATCCAAATGATGTAATATAATCTATTTCTAACAGGCTCAATGAATGACATAGTTCTTCATCCGAATGTCAAACTGATACACAAGTAGCCATATATTGGTATGGAAAAAATACCTCTATATTATGTTACTTATTAGTGTGTTTGGAAGGTTGGGTGTTACATAATTGCTTAATAGATCATGAAGCTAAAGTTACTATCATACCCAAGGCAATCTATGACACCATGAATTTGAAATGCATTAAAGTTGAACTTGGGATAATGCACTTCAATCAAATTCTAGTCAGGAAAATAGGGATAGTTGAAAAAGATCTAGTACTACCTTATAGAATTATAGACTTAGCAATAATTTAGGATGTCATAATAGTAGATGTACCTCCAACATATAGAATGAGTTTATCCAAAATGTTCTTGATGTAAATACGAGGATATGTGGTACAAGATCATGCCCATATAGTTGTGTTGTGCATTAAAATTTTGGTTCAAATTTATGGTAAAAAATAAAACCATTTCATATTCAAAAATATGGAGAACACAAGGCAAATGTAGATGAAGAAGTCCACAAACTAGCTAAGGTGGAGGTAATGATTGAATGAAGGGCAAGTAGAGACAAATTGAAAGTAAAATTTTCTTTAAAAGTATTAATCTAAAACTTTTTTCAAGCTTATAAAATGGGTATAATATACAAGTAAGCTATGATACATCATAGCATATGGCCTATTGTATGCCTTGTCAAACAAGCACAAAATTTTTAGAAAAGAAATTCGGATATTGACTCTTAGTAGAAGAGAATTCAAGACGACATTGCCATATATAAAGCTTTATTAACATTAGAAATCTTCAATTACCAATTAATGATCTAGCATACACAATAATATACATAGAAGAGGTGATCAAAAACTTATGTGATCAACAAGAATTCTCACTACTAGTTTCCTATGCTATTTTCAAGCAAACTTGAAAACTGATACAGGCTAAAAGTCAATGTTATAATTTTTTTTGACAAGATTAGCTATGCATCTCATGATGAATGTCAAAGAGAAAAGAGCAAATTCAAAACCATCTAGTTGGGTCACTATATATTTAGATGCAAGAGCTAGAGACCAAGCACCATTGAAGTGCAAAGACATGCTACAATTTTATGTAAATAAGTTAGCAAATAATTAAAAGTTGTATATCAACTAGAGAATAAGACAATCAATCAAGAAGATAGCAAAAATCCTTGGAAAATATGCAAAGTATTTCACATGATGTAATGAATTATAAGGAATGATGATTTAGCACCATAGAAAATTGTTGCTTCTTAAAATTTGGATACAATCAAACTGAGAAAAAATAGGATTGATAGGGTAAGTCGAATGATGACTTCTTCAAAAGGAAAAGCCTATATAAAGGGGTTCCCCTTCTCAGCATAAAATTACTCCTAAGAAAGAATTATGCCTTGAGGGTGTATGGTGGATAGACCTTAGTAAAAGGTAAATATAGGAATAAGTAATATCCCTAGGTAGAAGTTGCAGTTAAGTCTAAATATTTTTCTGCACCTATAGGAGATGAGAAAACATTAGATGAAAAGAATGGTCAATTTTAACCTTCCAGGTGTTAGCTAAAGCATACATGTTAATTGATGGTATTTCAATAACAATATTGGTTTTAGCTAAAACCATATCAATGTTAGATAATATTTTCCTGGTGTTTGCTAGCATGCTATTCCATTGAGAATTCTTGCACTCCTCTTGGCCTATGATAAATTCCAACAACAATAGCCACAACCTTCTAGTAATTGGTTTTCACCCTTTATCAAGGACACCTAAAATATACCAAAAGAGCAAAGTCCAATGACAAAAGAAGAAAATAAGGGACATATTTTTAGAGGTTGATAAGATTGGTAAGCCTATAACTTCTAAATTCTTAATAAGCTTGACCAAAAAAAACAACCATTTGCAAACCCTTATTCAATTAGTGGAATTTTTCAAGACAGAGCACAGACAAGAAAGAGCAAAATTTAGAACTCCCTTAATCAAAAAGGGAGATGCTTCACCTTTTTTGTCATCTTGGTGTTTGAGGTCAATATAATGAATATAAAGAATGTGATAGGGTGAAGCATATATTGAAGCAAATAGTTGGACAAAATAAGGAGAATGTAGAAACATACATTATACAAGTATGAATTTTTCATATTTTCCTTTCTTCCCTTCACAACCTTCCATCATCTCCATGCTTCATCAGTATTCTTCACACTACTCACTCCACTACCTCTAGTAATCCTAGTTCATCTCATTCATTTTTTCCTATATTCCTCAAATCATCCCCTAAGATATTCATATTCTACCATTTATTGACTCCATAGCCCAATGGAAAGGCTAGCCTAATTCTCCCTTTACAAGCAATTACAACCATTTCATGCAATTGTGAAAGCATGTAGAAATGATTTCTCGATACGTTAATTATGAAAGTAGATATAAAATACCATCATGAAAGGAGAAAAGTTGGTGAAAGATGATGCAAAAAAATGCTTTAACATGTGTAATATAATTTTCAAATCATAAGTGATATCAAGCAGTGGAGTTTGAAAAGGTAGACACCATGCCATGCTGATAGTTTTATACCATAGTAACAATATGATAAAAACAAACATGAATTACTATAAATAAAATGATGTGATGGTGATATATATTTGGCTAAATGCAAAAATAAGGAAAGGAGCTAGATATTCACATGAGGGATGAGATCTATTAAAATAATGACAACTCTAATAGAAAGTCTAGTTTAATTAATGATCCAACTGTCATCAATGTCTATAAAATCTATACAAAAAATGCAAGGCCACCTTATACATAAGGTTTATTCTGTGTTAAGACAATCTTGAGAATCCATGTATATCCCTAAATAATCTATTCATTGATTGATATTTAGCAACCCCGAAGAAAGTTACCTGTGTAGTTTTATAAGAAAGAGAGCAATAGAAAGGAAAATTTTGCTAAGTGCTTGGAATATTTACCTAATGCAATTTGTGTGGGTGAACTTGTACCTAAGGCTAATTTCCTATATCTAAAAAAATTGTTAGATATGGCAGATTATGCTCATGCATGATTCAATTTTTTTGGAGGTACATGTAATTAGGTATATCAATAACTTTTACTCTCTCTTCCCTTACCTATATATTACCTCATCTTTTTATCTCTATTTTTTGTATGTTCGTGTCATTCTCTTCCTTAGTCATCTCTTCACCCTATTTTCTTGAATATATCTCCACCATTACCAACATCCCCAATTTTCAAAGTCTATACTTTTATTGCTTCTTATAGTTTTCTTCTCACTGCCCTACATCCTTCACCTCGTCAATCATTCCCCCACTCTTTAAATCTCTGTAAGCATCAACCTTATCCTTCCCTGGGATAATTTTTCCTTTTGGCTATGTAGTGCACCCCATATTTTGTAGATGAATGAGATGTATTTTGAACAAGAGCATCTTCCAATGCATATATTAAAAGCCCTATTATTGCTACAGAGTACATCAACCTCCCTTACATATCCACTTTTCTACATCAATTCCCTATTCTAAATTTTATTTCCATTATCCATAAGCCTTGCTTTCCCCCATACCTCCTTTTTCTATCATCTTATCTTCTAGATCTTCTTCCCTTTAGCATTTTTATTATTCCACACATAAGGTATACTATGTTCTCCATTTTGCAAGAAAAAATCCTTAAAATTTACCAATAATGTAGGTAGATTTTACCACCTACGTCCACAATCCTTGCAAATGAACCATATTGTGATTTTGTTCAAACCTTGTTGTCATTTTGCTAAGGCATCAGCACAATAATTACACTCAACATATTTTGAGGCACAAGTTAAGAACCAGATAAAAATCCTAAGATTAATTATGCATATGAAGAGAAGATAAAAGGTAAGCTAGAAAAGTTATAAAACAACTTTATACTCAAGAATGCATGGCCAAAGGTAAGAACTTGGCTGGGTAGGTAGCAGGGCAATAAGTAGAAAAATTAGATTGAAATTAATTCTAAGGCATTAAAATATGGTGTGCAAGAGAAAAAGATCAAAATTTTTGGAAGTTTGGCATCCGAACTAACCAAGCCTTGAATATTGAACTCAAATTTTAGCTAAGTATGAGAAGTGATTAGATTTTTAAATTGTTGACGTAAAGGATACATAGAAATCCCAACACACAACACACAAAATAAAAAGAATTAGCTAAGTATTATAAGGAGCCAATGTTCAACATCAAGGCAACTCCCTAATGGATACATAATTTGGCTAATTATCAAAGAGTGCTAGACTTTTAAAATGCTGATGCCATCTTAAGGTGTATAAAAAATTGACAGAGCCAAAGTTAGTGCGAGAAAGACAATTTTTCTAAGGTATGAATCCTGATAGTTAAGTTCCAAGTATCAAGAGTAATATTTGACATCCAACACTATGCATGAAAAAAAGTAGAAGCAACTAAGTGTATAAGAGGCCTAGACTCTTAAAGGTGTTGATGTCACAACAAGCTGCACAAAAGTTTGACACAACAAAAAAAATTGGGCCAAATATAAAAATGTTCTAAGGCATGAAGTTCAATATGCAAGGGCAGAGAATTTTGAAGTTGAAGCCTCTCTAGCATCCGACAGAGTGCCTTACAAAAATTTGTTAAGTGTAGAATATGGTTGGACTCTAAAAGCAATGATGCCATCATAGTAAGCAAAAGAGTCTAGCATCTGATAGAGATAAGTTGTATGATTGAATGCTATAAATCTCTTAATGAAAATTAAAGTGTTGTTTAGCTTTTGTCAAAGGGTGTTGCAAAATATTATGTATGTTGATTTCCTTTTAAAAAAAATTATGTTAAAATAGAATGAGTAGTTTATTCTGTTAAGAGTTATTATTTTATATGGATTTCTCCCTAGATTACTGTTAATTTAATTTTTAGAATACTTAAATGTGTGTACCTAAGTAATTAATATTTTGTACTATTTGATGACGGTTGGTCTGTTAGGTAGTTCAATCTAGTTAAGAGAACGAGACTCTCATGCACTTGTGTCTCTTGATGTTACTAAATCTTGGTCATCTAAACTCCTAGGTTCTAACCTTACACATTTCTTACTTTATTCTACAAACCCCTTTGTTAGTTTAGCTAGTATCATACGAATAAGTCTACTCTTTAGACTAATGCAAAAGCTATTTTGGGTCTTCCAATATTGTTCAAGGTCTTGAGGACGCACCTCATCCACTTAGGTGGATTTCAGACCAAGACTTAACAATAAGGAGGTTTTGAGGTTTCTTCTAGTTTGTTTTTACTTGATGTGTTGGACCAATTAAAAGCTTTATTTTTAGCCAATGTATATCCATGATTTGAAATCTAGGGATATGGTGTTCCACCTTACACTTGTATGGTAGTTTTTCATGACGTTTAATAAAAAAATGGAGGTCATAGTGGTAGTAACGAGAGTTGAATATGATATTGGTAGAATATGATGATTGAAAGTTATCAATTCCCTTATAAAAAAATAAAGAGGTTTTAAAGGATATTGATAATATTGTAGGGAGATTTATGCAGGAGGGACCAACTACTAAAGAGAAAAGGTAAACTATATATACACAATTATATGTGACCATAGATATTTTAAAACTTTTGCCACACGATATTAATATTAAATCCAAATCAAGAGAATTAGATCAACAAGTGATTATAAAAAACATTGCATTCTAGGGTTATGCATAAGGGATCAGGACCAAAATATATTTATAAAAATTAGGTGATTCGACTTTGAAATTGAGGCGAATTGTATCCAAACTCATGTAGAAGAGATGGCAATTTGCCTTTTTTTTCTAGCAAAAATTATATAAATGGGGTGAATCAATTGAAAAATTTTTACACCACTTAAATAAGGGGTTCTTGAGGATTTTACTAAGTTCTAAGTGTATATCTCATTGAGCTAGGTGGTGTAAAAAAAAAAATTGAAAGCAAAGCTTTGGATCAAAAATTATGCCTCCTAGAAGGAGAGCCTATTGACACTAGATAAGAGATGATCCAGGAGAGCCCATAGACACCAAACAAGGGATGACCATGGAGGGTATATAGGCACAAAAAAATGGAGGACCCAGGAGATCCTATAGAAACTAGACACGAGATGACCTATGAGAGCCTATAGACCATAGACATGACACGATCCAGGAACCATAATTTTATTTTTTGCCTATAGTCTTTTATCTATTATCTGGGGTGAATCAATTGAAAAATATTTACACCTCTAAAAAATAAGAGTTTCTAGAGGATTTTACTAAGTTTTAAGTGTATATCTCGTTGAGCTAGGTGGTTTTAAAAAAAAATAAAAATGAATAGCTAGATCGATAGTTATACCTCCTAGAAGGAGAGCCTATAGACACTAGACAAGAGACAACCCATGAGAGCCTATAGACACCAAATAAGGGATGACCATGGAGGGTCTATAAGCACCAAAAAAGGGACAACCCAGGAGAGCCTATAGACACCAAATATGAGATGACCTATGAGATCCTATAGAACCAGACATGCCAAGACCCAAGAGCCATAACTTTATCTATTGTCGTAGTCTTTTGTCTGTTGTCTGAGGTGAATTAATTGAAAAATATTTACACCACTTAAAATAAGGGTTTCTTGAGGATTTTACTAAGTTCTAAGTGTATATCTCATCAAGCTAGGTGGTTTTAAAAAAATTAAAAATGAATCTTTGGATCAAAAGTTATACCTCCTAGAAGGTGAGCCTATAGATACCAGACAAGAGATGACCTAGGAGAACCTATAGACACCAAACAAGGGATGACTATAGAGGGTCTATAGGCACCAAAAAAGGGATGACCCAAGAGAGCCTATAGACACCAAGTACAAGATGACCTATGAGAGCATATAGACCACAAATATGACACAACCCATGAGTAATAACTTTGTCTATTGTCTATAGTATTTTATCTATAGTATTTTATTTGTTATCTAGGGAAAATTAATTGAAAAATATTTTTACCACTTAAAATAAGGGTTTCTTGAGGATTTTACTAAGTTCTAAGTGTATATATCATCGAGCTAGGTGGTTTTTAAAAAAGAAAACTAAAAATGGAGCTTTGGAACTATAGTTATGCCTCCTAGAAGGAGAGCCTATAGACACTAAAAAAGAAAAAATACAAGAGAGACTATAGACACCAAATAAGGGATGACCATGGAGGGTCTATAGGTACAAAAAAAAGGATGACCTAGGAGAACCTATAGATACCAAACATGAGATGACCTATGAGAGCCTATAAACCATAGACATGACACGACCCAGGAGCCATAACTTTGTATACTATCTGTAGTCTTTTATCTATAGTATTGTGTTTGTTGTCTAGGGTGAATCAATTGAAAAATAATTATACCACTTAAAATAAGAGTTTATTAAGTATTTTACTAAGTTCTAAGTGTATATCTCGTCGAGCTAGGTGGTTTTAAAAAAACTAAAAACAGAGCTCTCAATCAAAAGTTATACCTCTTAGGAGAGCCTATAGACACTAGACAAGAGATGACCTAGGAGAGCCTATAGACACCAAACAAGGGATGACCATGGAGGGTCTATAGGCACCAAAAAAGGTATGATCTAGGAGAGCCTATAGACACTAGATACGAGATGACCTGTGATAGCCTATAGACCACAGATATGACATGACCTAGGAGCCATAACTTTATCTACTATCTATAGTATTTTATTTGTTGTCTAGGATGAATCAATTGAAAAATAATTATACCAATTAAAATAAGGGTTTCATGAGTATTTTTTACTAATTTCTAATTGTATATCTCATAAAGCTAGGTGATTTAAAAAAAATGGAGCTCTAGATCAATAGTTATGCCTCCTAGAAGGAGAGCCTATAAACACTATATAAGAGATGACTCAGGAGAGCCTATAGACACCAAACAAGGGATGACCATGGAGGGTCTATAGGCATCGAAAAAGGGATTACCTAGGAGAGCCTATAGATACCAGACATGAGATGATATATGAGAGCCTATAGACCACAAACAAGACACGACCTAGGAGCCATAACTTTATATTCTATCTATAGTCTTTTGTCTATAGTATTTTATTTTTTGTTTGGGGTGAATCAATTGAAAAATATTTATACCACTTAAAATAAGGGTTTCTTGAGGATTTTACTAAGTTTTAAGTGTAGATCTCATCGAGCTAGGTGGTTTAAAAAAACTAAAAATAGAGCTATAGATCAATAGTTATACCTCCTAGAAGGAGAGTGTTGGAAATTTTGAGTTAGTTGTGTTGTCATTGATATCAAGAGTTAGTGTCAAGAATAAGTGCAGGACTTGGCAAAAGAAGGGTTAAAATATTTGGTTTAAGAGCTTCACATGATTGGTCAAAAGGACGGTTAAAAACCTTGAAGAAAAGGCCTAAAGGAAATAATATTATAATATTTATTATTATAATATTTAAGGTGGTCAGAAAAGGTCTAAGGGCGAAAGAAAAAAACACCTAGGCCAAATGGAAATAATATTATAATATTAAAAGTTTAATTAATGCCTAAGGTAGTTTATAAATTATTTATAATATTTATATTATAAATTAATTTATAAAAATAATAATTTTATAACCCAAAGTTGGGTTGGGAGCAAGTTTAATTTAAATTTCATATTCCTCCGTCGACGTTGAACAATAGAAGCATATGTTATAAATACCATAGCACTTACCTCACAAAGGTAAGTCTCCAAAATATTGTGCATGTGATTTTGTGAAAAGAGAAGGCGAATATTTTCGTGAGCAAAACAAAGGAAAAAGGTTTTAAATTTGAATTACCCCCAATACGTGGAAAACAAAGTGACAAAGGAAGAAAGTCATAAACACCAACCAATGGTTGGGCTAGCGGTAGTTTTGAGGTGCATAAGGATTTGGGAATGCAAAGGTACTACATTCGAGTCTCGATGACAACGTTGGAACAAAGCCTTTTTGCTTTGGCATAGGGGAGGAGGATACAAAGTGCTCTAGGCACTTTTGCCTCCCACGTGAGTGCTTAGATCACATGGTAGGGTAGCCAAAACTAAGGCACAGGTGATACTTCGTCTAGGGATCAAGTCCCACTTAGGAGCGCATTGAGGTATTTAATTTTTGGCGCCTAAGTTAATGTGTGTAGTGAGAATTTTATGAGCACGTGGTGTATTTGTTTTTTGTTGAGAGCTTAGGGAGTTAAAAGGGGTAAGGTAAATTATTTTTACCTTAGACAAAAGTGAGAAATATTTTTATTGAAAGTTAAAAATAAATTGCATTGTTTTATAAATTAAATTATTTGAAAATGCAATTTTGAGTAGGGAGTTATAAGGCTTTAATTTTATTTTTATGAAAAGGAAGTTAGGAGTAATAAGGGTTATTGTGATTTGATATATGTTGAATATTATTTTGAAATTTGGATATTATAAGGTGTATTTGAGAATTAATAATTTTTGTATTGTGAAATATTTGAAGGAAATAATTGAGGATAGATTTTTATATCTAACCATTAATATTGGCAAAGAGGTTGATTGTGTTGAGACAGATTTTGAGGTCATTTCTACATCAAAAAAAGGTATGAGTATATCTTCCTTGTGAGTGAAATATTGTTGGGTTGAATGTTATGAATGCTAAGTTGGAGTGAAAAGGTTTGTTTGATAAGCATTATTGAGTAAGCCTTCATGTGCATGATTGGTGAATGTTTGTGAGAACATTTGAGTGAGATATTGAGAACTATCTTGAACTAGGGTTTGTGAAAGAACATGAGTATTATTTTTGTGTCAGATTGTTTGATAAGCATTGTTGGAATATTTAAGTAAATGTTCATGTGCATTATTAGGGTTTGTAAAAATATCATGAGTATCATTGTTATATGAATGAGGAATCACCTTGAGTCAAGGATTGATATTCATAGTGTGAGTTATTGGAAGTGAAGTGAAACACTTGTTTAGGCTTTGTAAACAAGTTGTGTTTCATTGAGTGATTGATTGAGTGAAGTTGGTTGAGCATAGTTGATTGAGAGTGTTGGAGTGATAGTTCAAGTTTTTTGAAATAAATTGTTCTTTATTCTTAATTGATTTGAAAAGAGTTTGGAAGTGATTGAGTGTTGTGTGAGAGTGAAACATATTGAGTCTCTAATCATTCTCCATATGTTTCTATGATTAAACAAGATAGTTTGAAAGTGATTAAGTATTGTTATGAGTGTGAAAAATATTTTATCTCCAACCATTCTCTATATGTTTTTGTGAGATTAAAACAAGATTTCGTGTGAAAATTGTTTTTGTGATTGAAGAGGTTTTTTGAGATAGATTGAGTTGAGTTGAATAAGCTTTTGTGAAAGCTTATGAGCTGATTTGAGTAAGTTCTAGAGTGGACTTAAGGACAAAGTTGAGTAAGCTTTTGTGGAAGCTTACAATGCATATTTGAGGTAAGTCTTGGTGAATACTTGTGGACAAATTAGTGTCAGATTTTGTGGAAGCTTACAATGCATAATTGAGGTAAGTCTTTGAGAAGACTTGAGAGTATGGTTGATTGATTGATTTGTTCAAATATTGAGTTAAGTTTTGGGGCAGATTTATCATACTTGATTTGTGATTGGATCAAGCTTTGTGTTAAGACTTGAGGATAGATTTGAGGATAGATTTGAGGATAAAGTTTGGTACAAATTTGAGGACATGTTTGTGCCAGATTAGAGATAGAGATTGAGTAGATTTGTGCTAGATCGAAGGACTATGTTTAGTGCATATAAGAGATAAATATTGAGTAGATTTGTGCTAGATCGAAGGATTATGTTGGTGCAGATCAGAGATAGATATTGAGTAGATTTGTGCTAGACTAAAGAATTGTGTTTAGTGCTTATTAGAGATAAATATTAAGAAGATTTGTGCTAGACCGAAGGACTATGTTTAGTGTAAATTAGAGATAGAGATTGAGTAGATTTGTGCTAGACCAAAGGATTATGTTTAGTGAAAATTTGAGACAGAGCTAAGATCAAGTTTTGGAGATGACAGAGTAGAGGACAATAGTATCCAATGGATAGAGATCCATTAGCTAAGGTAGAGAGGATAGATATATTCAGTGGAGAGATATCCATAAGACAGTGCAGTGGAGGCGTAGTAATCTAGAGGATCACTAGCCATAGCAGAGGAGAAGGAGTTCTCCTATGGATAGAGATCCAAAAAAAAAGTAGATTGGTGTCTCCTATGGGTTGATTCCCATAAACCAGATTAGGGGATTGGTGTATCCTTTGGATATAGGTCCATAAATATTGTAACTAGGAAGGATTCCCAAGAGATTTTTTGAGAAAATTTTAGTGAAATATTTTCTCCGTGGAGTAGCCCACATTGGGTGAACCATGTTAAATTAGTGTCTCTATTGTGTGTGTGATGTGTGCATTGTTTTGATTACTACTATTTACATTGCATTGATATATTGGATAATATTGTTTGGGTAAAGAAAAGTAAAAATTGGTCTTATACTATTCACCCCCCTCTCAGTATAAGCTTGTGTTCTTCAATTGATATTAGAGCGGGTTCATTTGAAAGATTTTAACAACTTGAAGAAAAAGCTCACAAGAACACAGATGGATTCTCAGAATGGATCTTCAAGGAATTTAGCACCATTGTTCAATGGGAATAATTATGTACTTTGGAGTATGAGAATGAATATTCACCTAATGGCACTTGGGAATAAAATATGGGAAGCAGTTGAGAATGGATACATATCGCCAACTACTCCACCTACAGATAAAGATGGTAAGTTCCTATATATGAATAATTCAAAGGAAATGAATAGAATTTTAAAGGGTTTGCATGATACATAGTTTATAAAGGTTATGCATTGCACATTAACAAAGTAAATTTGGGATAAATTGAAAGGTATATATGAGGGAGACAAAAAGGTCAAAAGGGTAAAGTTGCAAAATTACAAGAGAAAATTTGAAGACCTAAAGATGAAGGAAGAGGAAAATATTGCTCCATATCTACTTCGTGTGGATGAGGTTGTTAACTCCATGCAAGGACTTGGGATTAAAGTTGAAGAAAAAGATGGTTGTGATAAGATTTTAAGGTCACTCCCAAAGAGGTATAGTGAAAATATTTTAGCTATATAAGAGTCAAAAGATATTTAATTTTTGACAAGGGATGAATTATATGGAATTATCACAACTTTTGAGATGAGAATAAAAGAGGAATCTATTCCCCAGAAAGAAGCAACCTCTAAAGTTACTAATAAGACAACGAGTAAGAAATTAGATTCAAGCAATGAGTCATCTAGTGATGAAGAAGTAAATTATGGCAGAAGGAACAAGGACTCAAGAAATTATAAAGGTACGAAATTAGTTAGATGTTTCAATTGTGGAAAATATGGTCACTATACATTTGATTGTATAGAGGCTAGAAATAGCAATGATGAAGAAAAATAGGATCATAAGAATAGGGAAACATGAAAACACAACTACCAAAATAAAAACAGGGATGAACAAAAAAAGCAAGGAAATAAATTCTTCCAAATGCATAAGAAGAGTTTTTATGCAGACAAGGTAGGTAAGAGTTCAAGTGATAGTGATGAAAGTTCCTCAAATAATGATGAAGATGAAATTCTATTTCTAGCAGAATAAAAAGAAGTGGTTAGAAACAACTCAACAATAATTCTTAAGTGTTTTAGATGTGGTAAATTTTGTCATCTTGAGGATAGTTGCACAAGGAATGGATTGAGTTTTAGTGATGATGAATATGAAAATTCTAGTGAAGGTCCAGAAGAAGAAAGTCTTCTTATGACAATAAAATAAGAAGGAAATGCTTCTAGTGGAAATAAATTAGAAAAGAATGAAGATGATTTCAAAGGCAAAGAAATAGAGGAAGAATTAGAGAAAGGATAAGCTGATATTAAGGGTGAGCTTATTTTTGACCTTGATGCATTAAGGAAGGTAAGAAAGCATAACTCAAAACTCAAGATTCAATTTCAAGAATGTGATGAAGAGAAAGGAAAGCTTATAGAAGATCTAACCAACTCAATAGCCCAAAAAAGGAAATTTAAAGAGATATTAGAGGCTAAGGTTTTAGAATGTGAAAGGTTAGAGAAGGAAGTAGCTTTACTAAGGAAGAAATTAAAAGAGTCTAAAGACAAGCTACACAGGTTTGGAAGAAGCTCAAAGAACTTGGATAATATTATCAAGGTACAAAGATCTTCATCAAACAAGATAGGTCTTGGTATTGAACAAGTACAAGGAAAATAAGGAGATGAGTCAATATCAAACTCCAAAGAAGAAGAATATTTAGAAGAAGAGAGTGAAAGATAAAGTGAGACTTCTAACGAATAGTTGAACAATAAAAAGTTCAACAAGGAAAGGAACAATGCATAAATGAGGAACAAATGGAACATGAAACAACATAGGGTAGAAGAGACTAAGAGACCAATGGGGTCAAGGCAAGGTTTCTTCAATAGATGATGCTTCTCATCTCACAATTTTGGGCACAAGGCTACACAGTGCAAGACACATGGAAGACATGAATATGGGAATTTTAGAAACAAGCATCTTTTTCAAGGGTATTGCTACTCTTGTAATCAGTTTGGTCACAATGCAGTTAATTGTAGGGTTCATGACAAGAATGGATATGGCTTCACCAGGAGAAACCCCAATATATTTTCACCTTTAAGGAATAAAAACATTAAGAGTTACAAGTGCAATAATTATGGGCATATAACAAAGTGGTGTAGAGAAGAAATTCTAGAGATAAGCAAGAACATGAATAGTCAGAGGAATCAAAAGGATCAGTTGAGGAAGAAGGTGGACAAAGGTAAAGATCAGTGTATGCTAGGAGTAGAGATACTCCCACACTAGAATTAACCACCTCAAGAGAGGAGGTGGGGGAGGGGCTAAGCTACGAGTCTCATTCTTAGCCCTAAGACCCAAAGGTGGCCCTTTGCCATTGATTTCAAAGGGAGAGAGATTTGAGTTAGGGGGAGCAGTTTCTCAAGGGAAGTTGTTTTGAAATAGGAAAAGGTTTGGTTAAAAAAAGGGGTTGCCATCAATGACAAAGGAGGAGATTGTTGAAAATTTTGAGTTAGTTGTGTTGGCATTGATATCAAGAGTCAATGTCAGGAATCAATGCAGGACATGGCAAAATAAGGGTTAAAATATTTATATTTAAATCTGAAGAGATTTGGTTTAAGAGCTCCACATGATTGGTCAAAGGGACGGTTAAAAACCCTGAAGAAAAGGCCTAAAGGAAATAATATTATAATATTTAAGGTGGTTAGAAAAGATATAAGGGCGAAAGAGAAAATACCTAGGCCAAATGGAAATAATATTATAATATTTTATGATAATATTAAAAGTTTAATTAATGCCTAAGGTAGTTTATAAATAATTTAGAATATTTATATTATAAATTAGTTTATAAAAATAATAATTTTATAACCCAAATTTGGGTTGGGAGCCAAGTTTAATTTAAATTTAATATTACTCCACCAACATTGAAAAATAGAAGCATATGGTATAAATACCATAGCACTTATATCACAAAGGTAAGTCTTCAAAATATTATGCATGCAATTTTGTGAAAAGAGTGTTGAAATAAACCGAACATTATTCTATTGATTAGAACTAGCTTAAATAATACATTGAGAGCCCAGATTAGCTCGTAATCGTAGGATCTAATCAAAAACTTAGGTCTTCAAATAAAAAATTAAAATAGACCAAATATTATTACGCTAACAATAGCGTAACTAACCTAGGTAGTTAACTAACTACCCTATCAACATAAATAAAGTAATAATAAGAATTACTATAGTAAATCTAACATCCCCCCTTATTACATTATTTATGTAATTTAAAACTACTAACATCCCCCCTGATTACATCATTTGGTAATACAAAGAGAGCTACGAAACAATTCAAATTTGACACGTGAAAGTGCCTTAGTGAAAATGTCTGCAACTTGAGCATTGGTGGGAATGTACTGAAGCTGAATTTGGTGCCTTGGAACTTCGTCTTGAATGAAGTGACATTGTGTGTCAATGTGCTTGGTTCTTTCATGATGTACTGGATTCTTGAAAAGATTCAAAACACCCATGTTGTCGTAGAACAAGTGTATTGGAGATTTTGATGGAAGACCCATACTTGTTAGGATGCAATGCAACCATATCACTTTGCACACAACTTCACGTGCGGTGCGATATTCTGCCTCTATTGATGAAATAGCAACCACCTGTTGCTTCTTGCTGTGCCAAGAGACAGGACCAGATCCAAGATGAAACAAATATCCTGAAGTTGATTTACGGTTATCATATGATCCGGCATAGTCGGAGTCCGTGTATCCCTATAAGAAGAACTTGTTTGTTCTTTTGTGGTTTGTTCCAGCCTTTCTATTTTGATTGTTTATTCTTATGCCAACATCTATTTGTATCATGACCTTCTTTGTCATAGATCTTGCAATATCGCTTTTTTTGTTGAGGTTGTTGAGTTTGTTTCCCTTTTAAATCCTTTTGTGAATTCCCTCCCTTCTAAAAATTACCCTTCTTCTAGTTCTGCCCTTTCCTGTTGATGTATAGGGCAGTGTTAGAAGAATCATCTCGATGTAGTTGGCGTGCCTCCTTCTCTTGAAGCATATTAACCAATTCTACAAAAGTAACTTTCCATTGCGACACCTGAAGGGAAGTTATCAACACCTGATAAGAATCAGGTAAATCTCTCAATACAATTGAGGTAAGGAGCTTATCATCAACTGGTTCTCCTAAAGAATTCAACTTTGCTTTCAATTTAGACACTTTGCAAAGAAAAAATTCAACTGTCTCCCCCTGCTTCATGCTTAGACTGTGTAATTGATATTGAAGAAATAGAATAGTGGAATCATTCTTTCCCTCATATATAGTATTAAGGGCATCCCATGCCTCTTTACTATGTTCACAATCAGCAATATGGGGTTGAACTTCATCAGCCACAACAAGCAAAATGAGCACCTTTGCTTTGCTTTCTAGCTTGTCAAAGTCTTTTGAGCGATAGATGGAGCTGTAGCACTAGCAGCAGATGAAGGTCTTGTTGTTGCTCCAGATACAACATCTCATAAGTCATCCATGACTAGGATAGACTTCATATTGTTTTTCCATGGTGTGTAATTAGGACCTTTCAACAACTGATGAGAATTAGTCATCAATTTTGCAGACATGGTGAAGGTTCCTTATAACACCAATTGGTCCCCATTTCGATATACCTTTTGCTAGGCCATTATACCGTACAAAATACCAGCCCTTACGTGAGGGAAACTATAGGTATTTAGAAAGATAAAAAAAAATTACCCGCCCTTACGTGAGGGAAACTATAGGTAATTTTTAGAGATCATACGATACGTGGTACTTAAGCAGTATTGAAAGGGAATAGTCTTGTTGATGGCACCTACCATAGAAAGTCTGCAATCCTCATGCGTGGGGTGTAACTTCCCCTAAACACTTTGGATTTTAGAACTTTCATCAGGATTTACACCTAAACACAAGAACTATTAGGGTAATAGATGGAGTAAAAAAAATGCAAAATGGCAAACTTATCTCTCCCCGACGATTTATAGAGAACAAGCTCAGAAGTCGTTTTGGTAGCTATATTAGGCAGCGGATATAGTAGTGCAATCACGATAAATTTACCTGTAAGTGCTTACCAGAGGTATCACAAATATCGAACGTTGCAGTGCAATAAATTGCACGGATGGGTTTTAATTATTCTGAGGACTTAGGGAGTGAATTTGATTTTTTTTAACTTTTTAATGAAGTAGTGCAAAACAAAAAAAAAATGCACCCTACAACATAAAAAGTGCCCACAGGAATGACCCACTAGGTGTCAAGCGCAGCTGAAAATGCACCTTTACAATAATGCCAAATTTGCTTTTCAAAAAATTACTCACTTTCCCCCTTTGATTTTTGAAAAAAAATACCCCCTTAAAAAATCTCTTAACAAAGCATTTTTTTATAATTATTATATAGTTTTAAAGTTAAATATATATTTTTTAATTTATATAGTTTAAAAACTATTAAAAAATAAATTAAAATCAAATTTTAATTTATATAGTTTAAAAACTATTGAAAAATAAATTAAAATTAAAATTTTTAATTTAACTAAAAAAAATAATAATTTAAAAAAAACTTTAGAATTTTTTTTTTTACCTTTTTCTTTCCAAGGGGGAGGTCGGTGGGGTTTGAACCCCTGACTTGCAGGCTCATTGAGCCTTACCGCACAGTCCACCACCAGGTGGACTAGCGGGCTAATCCGAAAGGATCAAGGACTCCCTCCTATTTGTGGAGGGTCTAGTAACCCCTTCCCCTGCGTGGCCGCCTGGCCGCGGCTTCCTCTGTGGCTGGTGGTGGTGGCAGGATGCCTGCAACGACGTTCGCAGCAGGTGGCTACAATGGCTGCAGCAGGTGGCCGCAGCGGATGCTGTTGTAGGTGGCCGTGACTGTTGTAGGTGGTCATGGCTACAGGTAGCGCACGTCGCCTGCATCACGCATCACGCACGACGTCGGGGGCGTTCGATGAAAAAAAATCATGCACCGGGAAGGGGGTTGATGAAAAAAAATCACGTGGGGGGGGGTGGTCGTGTGATGAAAAAAATCACGCGTGGGGGGGGTCGCGGGATGAAAAAAATCATGTGCGACGTCGTAGCGGGGGAAAAAATCACGCGCAAGAGTTGCATGCATAGGAAAATGCACAGCAACTCTGTGCATGCATAGAAAAATGCACAACTCTTTGCATGGGAGTGCGTGCACAAAAAAAAAATTAATTTTTATTTTTATTTTATCTTCCAGCAATCTTTCACTACGAAATTCTCAGACCAGCTTTGAAAATCTCATTGCCGTCTCCTCTCTCTCTCCGCCTTCTGGCTCTGATGCCATGTTGAAATAAATCGAACATTATTCTATTGATTAGAACCAGCTTAAATAATACATTGAGAGCCCAGATTAGCTCGTAATCGTAGGATCTAATCAACAACTTAGGTCTTCAAATAAAAAATTAAAATAGACCAAATATTATTACGCTAAAAATAGCGTAACTAACCTAGGTAGTTAACTAACTACCCTATCAACATAAATAAAGTAATAATAAGAATTACTATAGTAAATCTAACAAAGAGAAGGCGAATATTTTCATGAGAAAAACAAAGGAAAAATGTTCTAAATTTGAATTACCCCCAATATTCAGAAGACAAAGTGACAAAGGAAGGAATTCATAAACACCAACCAACGGTTGGGCTAGTGGCAGGTGTGAGGTGCATAAGGATTTGGGAACATAGAGGTGCTATGTTCGAGTCTTGGCAGCGACGCTAGAACAAAGCATTTTGGCTTTGGTGCAGGGGAGGAGGAGACAAAGCGCTCTAGGCACTTTTGCCTCCCACGTGAGTGCTTAGCTCACACAATAGGGTAGTCACATCTAAGGTGTAGGCGGTGCTTCGTCTAGGGATCGAGTCCCACCGAGGAGCACATTGAGGTATTTAATTTTTGGCACCTAGGTTAATGTGTGTAGTGAAAATTTTATGAGCACGTGGTGTATTTGTTTTTTGTTGAGAGCTTAGTGAGTTAACAGGGGTAAGGTAAATTATTTTTACCTTAGACAAAAGTGAGAAATATTTTTATTAAAAGTTAAAAATAAATTGCATTGTTTTATAAAGTAAATTATTTGAAAATATAATTTTGAGTAGGGAGCTATAAGGCTTTAATTTTATTTTTATGAAAATGAAGTTAGGAGTAATAAGGGCAATTGTGATTTGATATTTGTTGAATATTATTTTGAAATTTGGAGATTATAAGGTGTATTTGAGAATTAATAATTTTTGTATGGTGAAATATTTGAAGGAAATAATTGAGGATAGATTTTGATATCTAACCATTAATATTGGCAAAGAGGTTGATTGTGTTGAGACAGGTTTTGAGGTCATTATCCATCAAAAAAAGGTATGAACATATCTTCCTTGTGAGTGAAATATTGTTGGGTTGAATGTTGTGAATGCTAAGTTGGAGTGAAAATATTTGTATGATAAGCATTGTTGAGTAAGCCTTCATGTGCATGATTGGTAAATGTTTGTGAGAACATTTGAGTGAGAGATTGAGAACTATATTGACCTAGGGTTTATGAAAGAACATGAGTATCATTGTTATATGAAATTTTTTGATAGGCATTGTTGGAAATATTTGAGTAAATCTTCATGTGCATGATTAGGGTTTGTGGAAAGATCATGAGTATCATTGTTATGTGAATGAGGAATCACCTTGAGTCAAGGATTGAGATTCATAGTGTGAGTTGTTGGAAGTGAAGTGAAACACTTGTTTAGGGTTTGTAAACAAGTTGTGTTTCATTGAGTGATTGATTGAGTGAAGTTGGTTGAGAATAGTTGGTTGAGAGTGTTGGAGTGATAGTTCAAGTTTTGTGAAATCAAATTTTCTTTATTCTTAATTGATTTAAAAAGAGTTTGGAAGTGATTGAGTGTTGTGTGAGAGTGAAACATATTGAGTCTCTAACCATTCTCCATATGTTTCTATGATTAAACAAGAGAGTTTTAAAGTGATTAAGTATTTTTGTGAGGTGAAACATATTGATTCTCTAACCATTCTCTATATGTTTATGTGAGATTAAAACAAGATTATGTTTGAAACTTGTTTGTGTGATTGAAGAGGTTTTCTGAAATAGATTGAGTTGAGTTTAATAAGCTTTTGTGAAAGCTTGTGAGCTAATTTCAGTAAGTTCTAGAGTGGACTTAAGGACAGAGTTGAGGAATATTTTGTGGAAGCTTACACTATAGATTTGAGGTAAGTCTTGGTGAAGACTTGTTGAGAAGATTGGATAAGTTCTAGTGAGGAGTTGTTGAGCAGATTTGAGGTAAGTCTTGGTGAAGACTTGTGGACATATTAGTGTAAGATTTTGTGGAAGATTACAATGCAAAATTGAGGTAAGTCTTTAAGAAGACTTGAGAGCAGAGTTTATTGATTTATTTATTTAAATATTGAGTTAAGGTTTGGGGCAAATATAGTGGAGTTGATTTGTGATTGGATCAAGCTTTGTGTTAAGGCTTGAGGATAGATTTTAGGACAAATTTTGGTGTAGATTTGAGGATAGGTTTATGCCAAACCAGAGACATATATTGAGTAGATATATGCTAGACCTAAGGACTATGTTTAGTGTAGATCAGAGACAGAGATTGAGCAAATTTGTGCTAGACTGAAGGATTGTGTTTAGTGCAGATCAAAAATAGAGATTGAGAAGATTTGTGCTAGATCGAAGGACTATGTTTCATGTAGATCAAAGATAGAGATTGAGCAAGTTTGTGCTAGATTGAAGGACTGTGTTTAGTATAGATTAGAGATAGAGATTGAGCAGATTTGTGTTAGACCAAAGGACTGTGTTTAGTGTAGACTTGAGATAGAGCTAAGAGTAAGCTTTGGAGGTTACAGAGCAGAGGATAGTAGTCTGTAGTGGATAGATATCCATTAGCCAAGGTATAGAGGATAAAGGTCTTCAGTGGAGAGATAACCAAAAGCTAGTGTAGTGGAGGCAGTAGTCCTCTAGAGGATCACCAGCCAGAGAAGAGGAGAAGGAGTTCTCCTGTGGATAGAGATCCATGAACCAACTAAGGATATTGGTGTCTCCTATGGGTTGGTTCCCACAAACCAGATTAGGGGATTGGTGTCTCCTTTGGATAGAGGTCCATAAATATTGTAATAGGTAAGGATTCCCAAGATATTTGTTGAGAAAATTTTAGTGAAATATTTTCTTCATGGATTAGTCCACATTGGGTGAACCACGTTAAATTGGTATCTCTATTATGTATGGTGATTTGTGCATTGATTTTATTACTGCTATTGATATTGCATTGATATATTGGATAATATTATTTGGGTAAAGAAAAGTAAAAAGTAGTCTTATACTGTTCACCCCCCCTCTCAATTAAGCTTGTGTTCTTCAATTGGTATTAAAGCGGGTTCCTTCGAAAGAGTTTAACAACTTGAAGGAAAAGCTCACAAGAACACATATGGATTCTTAGAATGGATCTTCAAGGAATTTGGTACCATTGTTCGATGGGAATAATTATGTGCTTTGGAGTATGAGAATGAAGATTCACCTAATGGCACTTGGGAATGAAATATGGGAAACAATTGAGAATGGATACATACCACCAACTACTCCACCTACATATAAATATGGTAAGCTCCTACATCTAAATAATTCAAAGGCAATGAATGGAATTTTAAAGGTTATGAATTGCACTTCAACAAAGGAAATTTGGGATAAATTGAAAGGTATTTATGAGGGAGACAAAAATGTCAAAAGGGTAAAGTTGCAAAATTACAAGAGAACATTCGAAGACCTAAAGATGAAGGAAGAGGAAAACATTGCTGCATATCTACTTTGTGTGGATGAGGTTGTTAACTCCATGTAAGGATTTGGGATTAAATTTGAAGAAAAAAATGTTTATGATAAGATTTTAAGGTCACTCCCAAAAAGGTTAGTGAAAATATTTCAGCTATAGAAGAGTCAAAAGATATTAAAATTTTGACAAGGGATGAATCACATGGAATTATCATAGCTTTTGAGATGAGAATAAAAGAGGAATCTATTCCTAAAAAAAGCAGCCTTTAAATTTATTAAGAATACAAATGATAAGAAGTTAGATTCAAGCAATGATTCATCCAGTGATGAAGAATCAAATTATGGCAGAAGGAACAAGTACTCAAGAAAGTATAAAGGTACAAAATTAGTTAGATGTTTCAATTGTGGAAAATATGGTCACTATGCATCTGATTTTCTAGAGGCTAGAAATAGCAATGATGAAGAAAAATAGGATCATAAGAATAGGGAAATAGGAAAACACAGGTACCAAAATAAAAGCAGGGATGAAAAAAACAAGTAAGGAACAAAATTCTTCCAAATGCGTAAGAAGAATTTCTATGCAGACAAGGTAGGTAAGAGTTCAAGTGATAGTGATGAAATTTCCTCAAATAATGATGAAGATGAAATTCTATTTTTGGCAGAAGAAAAAGAAGTGGTTAGAAATAGGTCACCAATAATTCTTAAGTGTTTTAGATGTGGTAACTTTGGTCATCTTGAGGATAGTTGCACAAGGAATGGATTTAGTTTTAGTGATGATGAATATGAAGATGCTAGTGAAGGTCTAGAAGAAGAAAGTCTTCTTATGGCAATAAAAAAAGAAGTGCTTCTAGTGGAAATAAATTAGGAAATAATGAAGATGATTTCAAAGGTAAAGAAATAGAGGAAGAATCAGATAAAGGAGAATTTTATCTTGATGATGAGCTTATTTATTCCCTTGATGTATTAAGGAACATAAGAAAGTAGAACTCAAAACTCAAGCTTCAATTTCAAAAATGTGATGAAGAGAAATGAAAGCTTATAGAAGATCTAACCAAATCAATAGCCAAGACAAGAAAATTTAAAGAGAGGTTAGAGGCTAAGGTTTTAGAATGTGAAAGGTTAGAGCATGAAGTAGCTTTACTAAGGAAGGAAGTAAAAGAGTCTAAAGACAAGCTACACAGGTTTGGAAGAAGCTCAAAGAACTTGGATAAGATTATCAAGGTACAAAGATCTTCATCAAACAAGATAGGTCTTGGTTTTGAACAAGTACAAAGAAAATAAGGAGAGGAGTCAATATCAAGCTCCAAAGAAGAATAATATTTAGAAGAAGAGAGTGAAAGATAAAGTGAGACTTTTGAGGAAGATTTGAACAATAAAAAGTTCAACAAGGAAAGGAACAATGCACAAATGAGGAACAGATGGAACATGAAACACCACAGGGTAGAAGAGAGTAAGAGACCAATGGGGTCAAGGCAAGGTTTCTTCAATAGATGATGCTTCTCATGTCACAAGTTTGGGCAAAAGGCTACACAATGTAGGACACATGGAAGACATAAATATGGGAATTTTAGAAACAAGCATATTTTTCAAGGGTATTGCTACTCTTGTAATCAGTTTGGTCACAATGCAGTTAATTTTAGGGTTCATGAAAGGAATGGATATGGCTTCACCAGGAGAAACTCCAAGATATTTGGACGTTTAAGGAATAACAAAATTAAGAGTTACAAGTGCAATTATGATGGGTATATAACAAAGTGGTGCAGAGAATAAATTCTAGAGATAAGCAGGAACATGAATAGTCAGAGAAATCAAAAGGATCAGTTGAGGAAGGTGGACAAAGGTAAAGATCAGTGTATGCTAGGAGTAGAGATAATCCCACACTAGAATTAAACACCTCAAGAGAGGAGGTGGGGGAGGGGCTAAGCTACGAGTCTCATTATTAGCCCCAAGCCCCAAATGTGTCCCTTTGCCATTGATGTCAAAGGGAGAGAGATTTGAGTTAGAGGGAGAGCATTCAGTCAGGGGGAGCATTTTCTTAGGAGGAGCAGTTTTGATAGAGGAAAAGGTCTGGTTAAAAAAAATGGTTGAATTAATGACAAAGGGGGAGATTGTTGGAAATTTTTAGTTAGTTGTGTTGTCATTGATGTCAAGCGTCAGTTTCAGGAATCAGTGCAGGACTTGGAAAAAGAAGGGTTAAAATATTTATATTTTAAGCCCAAGAGATTTGGTTTAAGAGCTTCACATGATTGGTCAAAAGGACGATTAAAAACCTTGAAGAAAAGGCCTAAAGGAAATAATATTATAATATTTATTATTATAATATTTAAAGTGGTCAGAAAATGTCTAAGGGCAAAGGATAAAAAACACCTAGAACAAATGGAAATAATATTATAATATTAAAAGTTTAATTAATGCCTAAGGTAGTTTATAAATAATTTGTAATGTTTATATTATAAATTAATTTATAAAAATAATAATTTTATAACCCAAATTTGGGTTGGGAGCCAAGTTTAATTTAAATTTCATATTCTTGCACCGATGTTGAATTATAGAAGCATATGGTATAAATACCATAGCACTTACCTCACAAAGGTAAGTCTCCAAAATATTGTGCATACGATTCTGTGAAAAGAGAAGGTAAATATTTTTATGAGAAAAACAAAGAAAAAAGTTTTAAATTTGAAATTTCCCCCAATATCTGGAAAAAAAAACAACAAAATAAGGAAGTCATAAACACCAATCAATGGTTGGGCTAGTGACAGGTTTGAGGTGCGTAAGAATTTGGGAACATAGAGGTGCTGTGTTTGAGTCTCGACGACAAATCTAGAACAAAACCTTTTGGTTTTGGCACAGGGGAGGAGGAGACAAAGCACTCTAGGTGCTTTTGCATCCCACATGAGCACTTTGCTCATGTGGTAGGGTAGCCATGGCTAAGGTGCAAGCGATGCTTCGTCTAGGGATCAAGTCCCACCAAGGAGCGCATTGAGGTATTTAATTTTTGGAACCTAGGTTAATGTGTGTAGTGAGAATTTTATGAGCACGTGGTGTATTTGTGTTTTTTTGAGAGCTTAGGGAGTTAAAATGGGTAAAGTAAATTATTTTTACCTTAGACAAAAGTGAGAAATATTGATGCAGGAGCATCCTGAGGTGGAAGAGCGATCTTGCATCATCCAAAAATATTTTTTTTTCTAAGTACTGAAACTGTCGCGATATCGCGACACTTTTTTGAAAAGAGGCGCGAAGGGCCGAAACTGTCGCGATTTCATGACACTTTTTCAGAAAAGGAGCCAAGGGCCGAAACTGTCGCGATTTCGTGACACTTTTTGAAAAGAGGCGCCAAGGGCCGAAACTGTCGCGATTTCGTGACACTTTTTGAGAAGAGGAGCCAAGGGCCAAAACTGTCGCGATTTCATGACACTTTTGTAGAAAAGGAGCCAAGGGCCGAAACTGTCATGATTTCGTGACACTTTTTGAGCAGAGGTGCCAAGGGGAAAATTTGTCACGATTTCTCGACACATTTTGTGGAGGAGCGCCAGGAAGAAAAGTTGTCGTGATTTCGTGACACATTTTACGAAAGAGCGCCAGGAGGAAGAGTTGTCACGATTTCGTGACACATTTTGAGCAAAGGCGCCGGGGAGACAAGTTGTCGTGATTTCACGACACGTTTTGGGCAAAGGCGCCAGGAAGACAAGTTGTCACGATTTTGTGACACATTTTGAGCAAAGGCACCTGGAGGACAAGTTGTCGTGATTTCGCGACACATTTTGGGCAAAGACGCCAGGAAGACAAGTTGTCACGATTTCGTGACACATTTTGAGCGAAGGCGCCAAGGAATCAAGTCACAATTTCATGACACATTTTGTGGATGGGCGCCGAAGGGAAAAGACGTTGCAATTTCATGACCTATCGCGGTTTCGTGACCCGAAGGCAGAAAACAAATGCTGAAGGCAGAGACATCATGATTTTGTGACATGTCACATTTTTGTGGCCCAAATGCAGAAGGGGAGTACGAAGGGCTAGGATGTCATGATTTCGTGATGTGTCGCATTTTTGCGGTCCAAAGGAGAGAAAACGACAGGCCGTTCACGACTCCACTCGGACAGGTGGCTGCAGAGGTCATTGTAGAAGGGCATGTGGCAGCAACACAGGTGTCTTCAGAGCACTCCTGGGAATGATGATTCAGAGGGTGGATGGACATGCGGCTGTAGAACACTCTACCACTACATGCCATGCTGATTGGAGACACCTGGCAACATTTTGTAGGCGGCGACAGAAAATTCATGTGGGTAGTTAGAAGCAAATTTGCATTCTGTGCAATGATATCAAAAAGGGATCGGGTCTGCTATAAAAAAATGGTGCATACATTGTAAAGGAAGTTGACCATTATTGTATCGCCTGTAATTTTGAATTTTAAAGCTCTGTGAATGAAATATTGATGATTTTTTTTTTGCTTGCATATCCTAGTTTTGCGTCAAGTGGTATCAGAGCCAGAAGGTTTTGAGTGCATGAACTGATCGTCGATAGTGAGGTAGTTTGCGCCAAGATTATGGTTGTGGGTTGTGAGGAAGCGAGCAGGATGCCTCCACGTAGGAACCATGGTGGTGTGAGGAATAGGGGAGCAGAGGTCGATCTTAGAGCCTTGCAGAGGCAAGTTCAAGCACTACAGGAGGAAATTAGAAGAGGAGTTGAGCCAAGAAGGGAGGAACCCAGTGAAGATGAAGTTTGGGAAGAAGAGGGTGTATCTGATGAAGAAGAAGCGTTGGATCCAGCAGAAGCTAGGCTATATAGGGCCATATCCCAGATCGAGAAGAAGCTGAAGTTTGATGTCTCCACTTATTCTGGGAATCTCAATCCCGAAGATTTGATATATTAGATCAACGACATGGAGGAGTATTTCGAGTATGAAGAGATATCAGACCCAAATCAGATCAGGTTCGCGAAAATAAAGCTGAAAGGACATGCTAGCATCTGGTGGAAAGAAGTACAGCTGGAGAGGAACAAGAGGGGGAAGGAAAAGATCACCAGGTGGGATAGGATGGTAGAGAAATTGAAGAGGCAGTTCATGCCCGTGGATTATGAGTTGGATTTGCTAAGAAAGATGTAGAGTCTTAGACAGGCAATTAAATCTGTCAAGGAGTATATGGAGGATTTCTATCAGATCTCGATTAGAATTGGCCATTCTGAGGTGAATAAGGAGAATGTCACACGATACATTAATGGATTGAGAACCAGCATCCAAGAAGAGCTGATTTTGGTTCGAATGAGCACGGTTGAGGATGCATACCAGTTTGCATTAAAAGTGGAGGAGAAGCTAAATAGGAGATTTGATGGTAAGCAGAGAGGAAAGGATCATGGAGGAAGAGCTGGTGGAAGGACCAGTGGAGGAAGATACAAAGATTTGGGGAAAACTGGTGAAGCAAGCAGTAGCCAGAAATAGAAAGAAGAGAAGGAGGAGAATAACCAATGCCCACACAATCAGAACAACTACCCGAGGGGAAGAGGGAGGTCTAGGAGAGGGTTTGGAAGAGGTGTCTTTCAAGGAACCTGCTTCAACTATGGAGAAGAAGGACATCGAGCATACAACTACCCGCAGCATCAAGAAAGGCCAAATTGAAGACCTGAGGGTCAGGCCCGAGCTGCTATAGAAGACGAAGGTGTCGAATTTGAGCACTCTGAGGAGGCAAAATGAGGAGAGGCGATGATCATCAGAAGAGTCTTGTTGAATGAAGAAAAGAAGGTAGACCAGAGGAACAACCTATTTTGAACAAGATGCAAGTGCGCAGGCAAGGTCTGTAACATCATCATCGATAATAGAAGCACTGACAACTTGGTCTTTGAGGAGATGGTTGTGAAGTTGCAGCTGGAGAGGAGAAAAAACCCGCACCCTTATTGGATTGCATGGTTACAAAAGGACCACCGAGTGCTGGTCAGTGAGTAATGCCTGGTGAAGTTAAACATTGGAACTTATCGAGATGAGGTCTTATGTGACATCTTGCCTATGGATGCATGTCACTTGCTACTGGGGAGACCATGGCAGTTTGATCGAAGTGCTGTACATGATGGTTGAGATAATACATATTCCTTGTCAAAAAATGGAGTTCAACATAAGTTGAAGCCCCTAAAGGAGGCGGATGAGAAGGTATGCAGCAGTGCACGAGTCTGTCTAGTTGATGGAAGAAAAATTTTAGATGGCCTGAAGCAAGATCATATGTGCTATGCAATAATCCCTAGGGTTAGGGAAGAAGAATGCAAGGAAACTCCAGTGGAAGTCATTGGGCTATTAGAGGAGTTTCCAGATATCATTTTTGATAATGTTCCTAAAGGTTTACCACCTATTAGGAAGATCAGTCACCACATAGATTTGGTGCCTAGATCGAGCTTGCCGAATAAGGCCACACATAGGATGACACCTGTAGAAACTGAGGAGTTAAATAGGCAGGTTCAAGATCTACTAAAGAAGGGGTTGATTAGGGAGAGTCTTAGTCCATGTGTAGTACCTACAGTACTAGCACCCAAGAAGGATGGAGAGTGGAGAATGTGCACAGACTCTCGGGCAATTAACAAGATCACTATCAAATACAAATTCCCATTGCCCAGGATGGATGATATCATGGATTGCTTGAGTGGAGTTGAGTTCTTCATGAAGATTGACCTGAAAAGTGGTTACCATAAGATCCGCATTAGAGAAGGGGATGAGTGGAAGACAACCTTTAAAACCAGAGAGGGGCTGTATGAGTGGTTGGTCATGCCATTTGGGCTAACCAATGCACCGAGTACCTTCATGCGGTTAATGAATGAAGTCCTGAAAGAATTTCTAGGAAAATTTGTTATTGTCTACTTGGATGATATATTGATTTTTAGCAGAACCCTAAAGGAGCACCTGATGCACATCAGGAGGGTTTTTGAGAAACTACGGGAGGAGCAGTTGCTGATCAATCTAAAGAAGTGCAACTTCGTGAAGAGGGAGTTAGTATACCTGGGATTTGTTATCTCAGAGGATGGTCTCAAAATGGACCCCAAGAAGGTGAGGGCTATCATAGAATGGCCTGCTCCAAGAAGCATGACTGAGGTGAGATCGTTTCACGGTCTGGCCAGTTTCTACAGAAAGTTCATTAGAAACTTTAGCAGTATTTGCGCATCCCTTACGGAGACAATGAGGGGAAACAAGAAGGAATTCAAGTGGACAGCTGGGGTAGACAAAATCTTTGCTATGCTGAAGAAGAAGTTCATGGAGCAACCTGTCTTAGCACTTCCAAATTTTAACAAGGTGTTTTAGGTAGACTGTGATGCGAGTGGTAGTGCCATAGGGGCCGTATTGAGCCAAGAGGGTAAGTCTGTTGCTTATTTTAGCGAGAATCTCAATGATGCCAGAAGGAAGTATTCGGTATATGATCAAGATTTCTATGCCATAGTTTAGGATCTGAAGAAATGGAGGCATTATTCATTGCCAAAGGAGTTTGTTCTTTATACTGATCATCAAGCACTGCAGTATATTAACAGTCAAGGGAAATTGAATCAGAGGCACCTAAAATGGGTTGAGTTCCTGTAGAGCTACACCTTTGTGCTGAAACATTGGAGTGGGAGGTCCAACAGAGTTGTAGATGCCTTGAGTAGGAGGCAATGTTTACTGATGGAGATGAAGGTGGAGGTTGTAGGGTTTGCTGAGCTCAAGGGTTTATACCCTGCAGACCTCGACTTCGCAGAAGCTTGGAAAGCCTACACTGCGCCTGTTACTTTGGATAGGACTAAGTGGTTAAATTTTTTGATTCAAGATGGAATGCTATTCAGGGGGAACCAATTATGCATTTCGAGGAGCTCAATGAGAGAGAATATGATCAAGGAAAAGCACAGTGGAGGTTTAGTTGGACACTTTGGTCAAGATAAGACCATTTCCCTTTTTAGTGAAAATTACTACTGGCCGCAATTACAACAAGATGTGGCAAAATTTGTGCAAGGTTGTAGGATATGCCAGATGGCAAAGGGTGTGAGGCAGCCTACTAGTTTATATCAACCACTACATGTACTTGAAAGGCCATGGGAGGATATTAACATGGATTTTGTTCTTGGTTTACCTAGGACGCAGAGGGGACACGACTCCATATTTGTGGTAGTGGACAGGTTTTCAAAAATGGCTCATTTTATTCCTTGCCAGAAGACTAGCGATGCGGTCCATGTGGCTGGTTTATTATTCAAGGAAGTGGTACGCATTCATGGGCTGCCAAGGAGCATTGTGTCAGACAGGGATACCAAGTTTGTAGGGTATTTCTGGAGAACCCTATGGAAGAAACTGAAGACGGATCTAAAATTTAGTTCTGCATACCACCCCCAAACAGATGGCCAAACAAAGGTGGTGAATAGGAGTTTAGGCAATCTATTGAGATGATTGGTCAAAGAAAAGCCCAAGGGATGGGATCTAGTTTTGTCATAGGTAGAATTCGCGTATAACAGCTCAGTCAACATGAGTACCAATAAATCGCCATTCTAGATAATCTATGGGAGCAGCCCAAGAAACGCTTCAGAGTTGAGAAGGATGGATACAAGAGAAAAATGTAGTGCTGAGGCTGAGGACTTTGCTGAACACCTGAAGGGAGTGCATGAGGAGGTCACAAGGCACATTGCTAAGATGAATACTTAGTATAAGGCCAGGGCAGATCAGAAGTGCCGGGCTAAGGAGTTTTAAGTGGGAGATTTTGTCATGGTCCATCTAAGGAAAGAGAGGTTTCCTGCCAAGACCTATAACAAGCTGAAGATGAAGAAGTTTGGGCCATGCAGGATCATTGGAAAATGGGATTCAGCAAATGCATATGAGGTGGAGTTTCCGAGTGAACTTAACATCTCACCCGTGTTTAACATTTTGAATTTGGTCGAGTACCATGAAGGAGGTAGCAGTGAGACACCCAGTCCAGATTTGTGGAGCATTCCAGCAGCCATCCCAGCTGTAGATGAGATAGAAGAAGTGCTGGATACGCGTGAAGGCCGAAGCACTAGGAATAAGCAATATTCTGAATATTTGATCAAGTGGAAGGGTAGACCCATCGAAGATGCGACTTGGTTGTCGAAATCAGAGGTTGATCGCCTGGGTCTACCTCAGACAAAATAGAAGTGAAGGTCACTTCTCAATTCACCCCGGGTGTCTGATGTAGGAGCATCCGGAGGTGGAAGAGCGATCTTGCATCATCCAAAAATACTTTTTTTCTAAGTACTAAAACTGTCACGATATCGTGACACTTTTTTGAAAAGAGGCGTGAAGGGCCGAAATCGTGACAACTTGTCCTCTTGGCACCTTTGCTCAAAATGTGTCACAAAATCGTGACAACTTGTCTTCCTGGCGCCTTTGCCCAAAACGTGTTGCAAAATCATGACAACTTGTCTCCCCGGTGCCTTTGCTCAAAATGTGTCACGAAATAGTGACAACTCTTCCTCCTGGCGCTCTTTCGCAAAATGTGTTGCGAAATCGTGACAACTTTTCTTCCTGGCGCTCCTATGCAAAATGTGTTGAGAAATCGTGACATCTTCCTCCCTTGGCTTCTTCGCTTGCCTGCTAGTCACAAAAATATGACATGTGAAATCGTGACATATTTTTGCCTTGGCTCCTTCATCTCCTTCTGGCCGCGAAACCGCGACCTGTCGCGAAATCATGACACTTCTGCTTCCTGGCTTTCTCTCTCCTCGGTGGGTCGCAAAACTACGACATGTCATGAAATCATGGCCCAAAGGCAGAAGGGGAGTATGGAGGGCCAAGATGTTTTGATTTCATGATGTGTTGCATTTTCGCGGTCCGAAGGAGAGAAAACAACAGGCCATTCATGACTCCACTCGGACAGGCAGCTGCAGAGGTCGTTGTAGAAGGGCACGTGGCAGCAATGTAGGTGTCTTCAAAGAACTCCTGGGAATGATGATTCAGAGGCTAGATGGACAGGTGGCTGTAGAACACTCCGCCACTACATGCCATGTTGATTGGAGACACCTGGCAGCATTTTGCAGGCAACGACAGAACATTCGTGTGGGCAGTTAGAAGCAACTTCGCATTCTGTGCAATGATGTCAGAAAGGGATCGGGTCCGCTATAAAAAAAATGGTGCATACATTGTAAAGGAAGTCGGCCATTATTGTATCACCTGTAATTTTGAATTTTAAAGCTCTGTGAATGAAATATTGGTGATTTTTTTTTTTGCTTGCATATCCTAGTTTTGCGTCAAATATTTTTATTGAAAGTTAAAAATAAATTGCATTGTTTTATAAAGTAAATTATTTGAAAATGCAATTTTGAGTAGGGAGTTATAAGGATTTAATTTTATTTTTATGAAAAGGAAGTTAGGAGTAATAAGGGTTATTGTGATTTGATATTTGTTGAATATTATTTTGAAAGTTGGAGATTATAAGGTGTATTTGAGAATTAATAATTTTTGTATGGTGAAATATTTGAAGGAAATAATTGAGGATAGATTTTGATATCTAACCATTAATATTGGCAAAGAGGTTGATTGTGTTGAGACAGGTTTTGAGGTCATTATCCATCAAAAAAAGGTATGAACATATCTTCCTTGTGAGTGAAAGATTGTTGGGTTGAATGTTGTGAATGCTAAGTTGAAGTCAAAATATTTGTATGATAAGCATTGTTGAGTAAGCCTTCATGTGCATGATTGGTGAATGTTTGTGAGAACATTTGAGTGAGAGATTGAGAACTATATTGAACTAGGGTTTGTGAAAGAACATGAGTATCATTATTATGTGAGATTGTTTTATAAGCATTGTTGGAAATATTTGAGTAAATATTCATGTGCATGATTAGGGTTTGTAAAAATATCATGAGTATCATTGTTATGTGAATGAGGAATCACCTTGAGTCAAGGATTGAGATTCATAGTGTGAGTTTTTGGAAGTGAAGTGAAACACTTATTTAGGGTTTGTAAAAAAGTTGTGCTCATTGAGTGATTCATTGAGTGAAGTTGGTTGAGCATTATTGGTTGAGAGTGTTGGAGTGATAGTTCAAGTTTTGTGAAACAAATTGTTCTTTATTCTTAATTGATTTGAAAATAATTTGGAAGTGATTGAGTGTTGTGTGAGAGTGAAACATATTGAGTCTCTAACCATTCTCCATATGTTTCTATTATTAAACAAGAGAGTTTGAAAGTGATTAAGTATTGTTGTGAGGTGAAACATATTGAGTCTCTAACCATTCTCTATATGTTTTTGTGAGATTAAAACAAGATTCTGTTTGAAACTTGTTTGTGTGATTGAAGAGGTTTTCTGAGATAGATTGAGTTGAGTTTAATAAGTTTTTGTGAAATCTTATGAGTTTATTTGAGTAAGTTTTAGAGTGGACTTAATGATAAAGTTGAGTAAGCTTTTGTGGAAGCCTACAATGAAAATTTGAGGTAAGTCTTGGTGAAGACTTGTGGACAGATTAGTGTAAGATTTTGTGGAAGAATACAATGCAGAATTGAGGTAAAGTCTTTGAGAAGACTTGAGAGCAAATTTGATTGATTTATTTGTTCAAATATTGAGTTAAGGTTTGGGGAAAATCTAGTAGAGTTGATTTGTGATTGGATCGAGCTTTATGTTAGGGCTTGAGGATAGATTTGAGAATAAAGTTTGGTGTAGATTTGAGGATAGGTTTGTGCCAGAATAGAGATAGATATTGAGAAAATTTATGCTAGAACGAAGGACTATGTTTAGTGTAGATCAGAGACAGATATTGAGCATATTTGTGCTAGACCGAAGTACTATGTTTAATGAAGATCAGAGATAGAGATTGAGCAAATTTGTGCTAGATGGAAGGACCGTATTTAGTGTAGATCAAAGAAAAATATTGAGTAGATTTGTGCTAGAATGAAGGATTGTATTTAGTGTATATTAGAGATAGAGATTGAGTAGATTTGTGCTAGATCGAAGGACTATGTTTAGTGCAAATTTGAGACAAAATTGAGAGCAAGATTTGGAGGTGACAGAGCATACGTTATTAGTTTCCAATGGATAGAGATCCATTAGCCAAGGCAGAGAGGGTAAAGGTATTCAGTGGAGAGAGATCCACAAGCTAGTGTAGTGGAGGTAGTAGTCCTTTAGAGGATCACCAACTAGAGCAGAGGAGAAGGAGTTCTCCTATTGATAGAGATCCACAAACCAGCTAAGGAGATTTGTGTCTCTTGTGGGTTAGTGCCCACATACCATATTAGGGGATTGGTGTCTCCTTTGGACAGAGGTCCATAAATATTGTAATAGGGAAGGATTCCCAATATATTTGTTGAGAAAATTTTAGTGAAATATTTTCTCTATGGAGTAGCCCACATTGGGTGAACCACGTTAAATTAGTATATCTATTGTGTGTGGTGATTTATGCATTACTTTGATTACTGCTATTGACATTGCATTGATATATTGGATAATATTGTTTGGGTAAAGAAAAGTAAAAAGTGATCTTATACTGTTCACCAAAAAAAGGATGACCATGGGGAGTTTTAGCACCAAAAAAGAGATTACCAAGGACAATTTGTAGGCACCAAACAAGAGATGATAGAGGAAAGTCTATAGAAACCAAATAAAGGATGACCAGGGAGGGTCTATAGGCACCAAAAAAGGGACAACCATGGAGAGTTTATAGGCACAAAAGAAGAGATGACCAGGGAGAGTCTGTAGGCATGACAGAGGAGAGTCTATAGGCACCAAACAAAGGATGATGAAGGAGGTTATATCGATCATAGTTTTTTATCTACAATCTATAGATAAAAAAATTAATCAATTAAGGCCTGATTTTGTGTTATTATTAATACAAATTATGGCAAACAAGTGGAGCATAAAAATAGATTGTGGTCTACTTATTGAGATACAAGACATGAACCAACCAAGGAGAATCTATGGCCACACTCTACCATATGCTTCCTATAGTATTTTTTATAGTCTATAGTCTTTTATTTGCAGTCTATAATCTATTGTCTGTAGTCTTTTCTCTACAGTCTATAGTCTTTTACCTATAGTATTTTCTGCATAGTCTATTGTATTTTACCTGTAGTATTTTCTTTGTAGCCTATAGTATTTTTCCTGTATCCTTTCCTCTATGGTCTATAGTCTTTTATCTGTAGTCTTTCCTCTATGATCTATAGTTTGTAGTCTTTCCTCTACGATCTATAGTCTTTTATCTGCTCCCTGTAGTCTATTCTGTACGATCTATAGTATTTGGTATCTAGTCTTTTGTATTATTCCTATAGTCTTTTGTCTATGATCTATATTTTTTGGTCTGTAGTATTTTCTCTATCATATTTTCTCTTTCATCTATTGTCAATCGCTATTTTTTTGGCTTCTCTGCTTTTGCTCTTTTTTGGCTTCTTTGCTTCTGCTCATATTTTGACTTCTCTATTTTTGATCAAGGAGAAATAATGTTTAACATGTATGTTTAGGTATATATAGTGGGGTAAATTTGTATAGGTTAATAAAATTATATATAATTTTAAGGTGAATCAATCCAAAATCTAGGCAAGAAGGCTAGCGATTTAAAATTTAAAAATTAAAAGTATTATAATTTCGGGGTGAACTGACCCCCAAAAAACTTTATCTCCAAAATTTTTGAGTGAATGGGCCAATGTCCAGGGTCCCAATATTAGCCAATTTAAATTTTATAAATCTTAATATTTTTAATTTATGATAATTCATCGTTGTGCATAACCCTATTGCATTCTAATGTCATAAATGCTATATTATTAGATACATGACAAGATATTGTCAAGCAAAAATTATGGAGAAAGAGGAATTTATTATGACATGAGATAAAATTCAAGATGAATCAAGGAGAACATATCATACTAGTTGGATTATATCAAAGATTTTCCACTCTCAAAAAAGTGGCAAAGAAAACCCCTCCACATCATAAAATGGTGAGGGATATTATGGTGCACTTAGATCAATCAATAGAAAAAAAAAGTACACAAGGGATGAAGAAATACAATATACAAGTTCAAATTTAGAGGAATTAAAGGTGTAAATGAAGATGTGGAGGCACATTTTAAAACAAAAGAGACAAAAGATGTCAAGTTTGATCCTGGTAAATAATCATCTTCTTCCTTTAGTATAAAATCCTTTCCTTGCAATAAAAATAAAAGTTAAGAGTCTATCCTTTGCACTTTAATATTTTAAGAGCAACATAATAAATAAATAAATATAGAAGATATCCATGTAATTTGAGGTTTTCATGATAACATAAGAAAATGATTACTATGGAGGATCATCCTTGCACTTTAAGGTTTCAAGAGCAATATTAGGGTTTTCAAACTAACATAAGAAAAAACTTACTTTTAAGGATCATCCTTGCACTTTAGGATTTTTAAGGAAACATAAATAAGTGTTTTAAGGATATTCCATGCACTTTAGATCATATAAACCTTTAGAAGATGAGTCTCATTATGAATATTATAAAAAAAATAGAAATTATTGATGAAAATAAAAGTGTTGATTGGAATGAGAAAAGGACAAGAAGACCCTTAAATCAAGAACAAAGAGAAAATGAAACTCAAAGGGATATTGATTTGGGAAATAGAAAACAAAAGTGGGGCTAATCCCACAACTGAAATTAATAAAGGCCAATGAAAATGCTGTAGTGGAATATAAAGAGTATAAATGAAATCCCTACAAATATAATTATTAATGAATTAATAGGTTGTCATAGTTTTAATATTATTTTAATACAAGAAACAAAATTAAGTAGTGAGTAACGTAAGGTTACATTAATTTTTTTTGAAATATGGCACCTTTTGTAGCAGTTTTCTCTATAGGAGATTTTGGAGTTATTACAACAATATGAGAAAAATACTTGTAAGATAGAGAAATTCTAGAAGCAAATAGTAATTAAGTTGGTATTTTATACAAGTTGAGGATATCAAAGTTGGGGTTATACATGTATATGCTCCAACTATAGTTACTTCTCATGAAAGATGTTAGAAGGACCTCAATATATTTTGTCAATGACAATGGTGATGATCCATAATTTTTATCTACAAGGAGGAAAGGTGAATTCAACACAGTTCTATATTATTTAGAAAAGAAGAGTGGTACCCTTATATGGTATAAATCAATGGAGGACTTTGCTTCACTTGTCAATTCAAATGATATTTGGGATGCCATTCCTTCAAGCTTTTAGTATGCATGGGATAATAAACGTATTGGGAAAACTCAAACATTTTATTACATGCAAGATCTAATCATAAACCCATTCTCTTTCTATGTAATCTACTCAATATGATTTCCAAATCCATTTTGATTTCAATCTATGTGGCTTAAAGACCCTATTTTACTCTTCTAGTTGGTTATTTTGTGATGGGATGATGCAAGGTTTAAAGGATCATGTTTGTAGAGTTTTGTTCAAGAGATAAAACATTTATTTAAACGGGTAAATGAAGATTTGGAATACCAAATATTTTGGTAACCTATTTAAAACAAAAAAGGAAATTAATATTTGGAATGTCAAATCTTTTGATAACATATTTAAAACAAAAGAGAAAGTTAAATTCAAGCTCAAAAATTTACAAGAGACAACATAAATTAATGAAATAGACCAAGATACTTATGTGTAGGATAAATGATTATTGAAAAAAGGAAGAGGTATATTGGTCCAAAATATCTAGGGAGAGATGGCTAAAGGAAGGGAACAAAAATACCTATTTTTCATGCTACAATCCCTTTTTTTAATATTTTTTTAAAATAAAAATATATTTTAACTCGAGATGGAAGAAGTATTGGGGAAGAAAAATATTTCAAGAAGAAAACAATTAATTATTTCAAAGAAATGTTTTCATAAATTGGACAAGACAAGGAGGTTGAACGTAAGCTTTTGTAAAATATTCCATCGTTTATCACACAAGGATAAAATGAAAGTGTGATAAGGAAAATCTCTATGAAGGAGCTTTAGGTAGTTTTATTTTTCCATCCTAACAAAGCACTTAGATGTGATGAGTTTCTTGCATTTTTTTTTTGGGGGGGGATTTGTTAAAGAATAACATGTTGGCTACAGTTGAAGAGGCCAAAGAAAAATAAGGCTACAATAAGTGCTATGAAACCCACATTTATTGCATTGGTTCTCAAGAAAGGCCACAAAAAATATTTTGATAAATTTCCTCCAATGAGCCTTTGTAATATGATTTATAAGATACTTTTAAAAATTATGGCAAATATAATGAAAAATATTTTAAATTATGTTATCTCAAAGGAACAAGGTGGTATTTTTGGTGGCAAACAAATTCTTGATCATATAATCATTGAACAAGAGGTCATACATTCTTTCCATTCTATGAAAAACAAAATATAGTTATAAAATTATACATGAATGAAGCATATGATATGGTTTTGTTGATGTGTTCTATATGATATTAAAAAAAAATGGTTTTGATCTAGGTTGGTATGAGTGGATTATATGATATAGCATTCTAAATTATTTCATTTTAATAAATGGATCCTTTGCTAGATACTTTGAATCATCTTGTGGATGTTGGGACCAAGTAAAAGGCACAAATGTATTGATAAAATGTGTTACAATATATAGGAATCAAGCCTATGAGTGATATTTGACAAGTGTCATAATCTCCACTCCAAGTGTCATGTAGAAGACACATAAATCCAGTTGGAAATAAGACAAGTGTCAAACTGAAGGTATAGTGCACATTATAATAATATTCTAACATTCCCCCTTAATATTCACTATCCTAACTATAGAAAAAAAAGTAAGTCAACATTAGATAACATTCCCACTTAATATTGACTTCTATTACATACATAGATCAATTTTCTAAATTGAGAAAACTTGTCTAGCCCAAGTGACTTGGTAAGATGTCAACCACTTGATATTGAGTTGGTACATACTCCATGTGTACCATTTATTTGATGAAGTGATGATGGATCTCAATGTGCTTTGTTCTAGCATGGAAGATTGGATTCTTGATCATATTAATGGTACTTTGATTGTCATAATATATATAAGTTGAACCATCTATGAGTAGCCCAATGTCTTGAAGTAATTGCATCCTTAGTTGCCTCAACTACTACTCTATATTCAGCCTCTGTTAAAGATAATGAAACTGTGTTCTACTTCTTGGTGCTCCATGAAATAGAGACCTGGCCCAATTGAAAACAATAACCTGATGTGGATCTTCTAGTTTCAGGACAAATAGCCCAATCTGAATTTGTGTACCCAATAAAATAAAAATCATCACATGATGTGTACATAAGGCCATGATATGGGGTTGTATTGAGGAATCTCAAAATCCTCTTAGCTACTATCCAATGGCTCTTCTTAGGATCCTGCATGAATCTAGAAACAATACCAACTGAATAGGAAATATCTAGTCTAGTTGAAGTTAAGTAGATCAAACTTCCAACTAGTTACAATATATAGGCATGAGGTCTATATGAGAATGTGACAAGTGTCAAGGACACATGTCATAACATGGAAAATACAAAGTACACATTAATTCCTAACAGAACCTAGGTTTCTTCTTGGTAAGTTCCTAGAGGCAATTATGAATCCACCTAGCCCTTGTAAATACAATTATACATAATGAGGACGATAAAGCCATATTGAATATATATTTTCCCTAATATAATTTTTTCATAAATGTGTACCAAAATGTTTGTATATATATATATATATATATATATAATAATAATAATCCAAGTATAATCATGAATGTGTAGGTATATAATATAACTATGACTACATTAGAATACCCTCTCAAGAGTGAAAAAATATCTTAACTCAAAATAAGATTCAAAGACCTAATCATACAAGATTTAACTCCTATTGAAGTTGGATTTGTATCAACAACCACTCCTCATGTTTTTTTTTTTTATATTGGGTGAAAAAATAGGGTTTTGAAAGGGGCCCTAACCCTTTTACAAGAGAGGCCTGATCATATTGGAAAATAAAAACCACAGGCCAACAAAAGAGATCCTAGCAAAAATCACACACCTTTCCTCCTAGGAATGAATGATGCTAAAGATACACTAACAAAAAATGAATTACAAAGATACTGCCTAGATAGACTAGACTCAGATTAAGCATTGTCTTTCAGCTCAATGACCTTGATCAAAATTGACAACCCACTTCATTCAATTTTTGATATTATTCATTCTAATAGGCTGACCTTCAGCCTCCAATGCAACTATTCTTTGTAATGGCAGTGGAAAGTTGTCATCCCAAATTCTGTTTTGACCACTATCCACCCCCATATTGGCCATAACATCAACAACATGATTACCTTCTCTATAGATATGATCAATTACAACATCACTCATCTCTTTTAGGATCCTTGAAGTGTCCTTTATAATGTTAAGTATAAACCTATTCTCTGTTTCTCCTGATTTCAAATCTCTAATAATGTTTAGAGAGTCCCCTTGGACCATAAATTTTCTATAACCTCTATCATATAACTGTTGAACTCCTGAAAAAAGAGCTTTGGCTTCTGCCATATGGTTGGTCTGAACTCCATAATCCTCTGCATAAGCCCATAAAATTTGACCTTTATCATTTCTAATCACTCCGCCCCCTCCTGCTCTTCCTGGATTTCCTTTGGTTGCCCCATCAAAGTTAAGTATTATTCAACCTTGTCTTGGTTTCATCCATCTTGTGTTCATTATTTTTTGGGTTGAGTCCATTATGCATGGTTTGGATTGTTTTACCTTCCACCCTTCAACAATCATTATTTCTTCTCTTTTGTCATACCCTTCAACCTCTAGGAGAATGGACATATTTTCTTCAATAGCAACTTTGATTCTTTTGAATATATATACTTCATCCTTCATCTCATTCCTAAATATGCGTTTATTCCTTTCCCACCATATACCCCATATATAGTGAGGGAGAATTAGGCTCCATAATCTCATCAGGCTCTCACTTACAAAGGGAGATCTCCATTGGTTAAACAAATCTCTAAAGGTTTGTGGCATGCTCCACTTGACTGAAAGAGAGTTCATTATAGCATAGAAAACTTTATTTGAACCCTCACAATGGTTGAATAAGTGGTCTAATGACTCAACATCCTTCTGGCATAAAGAACATATATTTATCATTTGGAACCCTCTTTTGCATAAATTATCTATTGTTAAAATCTTATTCTGAAGGCATAACCAAAGAAAGCAAGTAGTCTTTGGCACAAAATCAAGGGACCAAACCTTCTTCACTGGATAAGCTCCTCCTCTAGGGGGAATATGAGCTTCATAGGCTGATTTGACTAGAGAAGATTCCTTTCGGAGAATGGTTCCATAGCAAAGAATCCTCCTTGTTGATTTGGGAGATGTGGAAGCTCCTAATCAACTTATTTAAATTTAGGAGACCTTGTTGAATATGAACTTCATCTGAATCTAAAGAAAGGTGTTTCCATTTCTTTCTACCATGAAGACATTCTATGTAATCCTTGACTTTTTCCCCATATTTAGCTACTAGTGGAACCCACAACTCCTGAAAATCTTGTTTATTTATTAGAGGTTCCTGAAGGATCCAAGAATCTTCCCAAAAGAAAACTTCCTTCCCTTCTCCTACCTACCATCTTATATTGCTCCTTAGAAAACTTCTCATTTTTAGCATTGCATTCCATATGGTTGATCCTCTAGGAGAAATTGCACTTCTAAAAAAGGGAATGTGATTTTCTAAGTACTTCACTTTCATAATATTTTGCCACAACAAACTTCCTTCTGTGCAAAGTCTCCATGTAGTTTTTGAGATTAAGGCTTTGTTAAAGATCTATAAATTTTTTAGGCCTAACCCACCAAGTTTCTTTGGAGTGCAAACTCTATCCCAAGCCACTAAAGGAAGTCTTTGCTTGTCTTCAGCCCCAGTCCATAGGAATATTTTAAATATCTTCTCCATCCTCCTTCTAACCTTGGAGGGCATTTTAAATAGAGACATATAATAAATTGGCATGCTCTGTAAGGTTGCTTGAAGTAGTTGTATTTTTCCTGCTTGGCTAAGGAGGTTGCCTTTCCACCCAACCAACTTCCTTTGAATCCTATCCAACACCGGAGACCACATTTCCTCCTTCATGCATCCTAAAAAAAGTGGCATACCAAGGTAAATGGATGGGAGATTAGCAATATTACAACCAAATTTTTTTGCAATCCTCAATTGTAATTGTCTCTCTGTGTTCACAAAATAAATATTGCTTTTGATGAATTTTATCAATTGGTTTGATGCCCTTTCATATTTATGGAGAATATATTTGATTTCCCTTGCCTCTCTACATGTAGCTTCTCCCATAATGAAAGTATCATCCACAAACTGCTGACATGAAACTAGTTTCGAACTCCTTGCTGGTTTGATACCTTTGATTCTACCTATAGTTGTGGTTGCTTGCATTGATCTTCCTAATGCTTCAGCCATTAAAATAAAAAGGTAAGGGGATAGAGGGTCCCCTTGTCTTATACCTCTTTGGCTCCCAAAGAAACCACAAGGTTTTCCATTTATAATGACTAAAAATTTGGCTAAAGAAATACAAATATTAACCCATTTCCTCCATTGGCCACTAAAACCAAACTTATGCATAACCTTATCAAGGAAAGTCCATGAGACTCTATCATAGGCTTTGTGCATATCTAATTTAAGAAACATGCCTGGGTCTCCTCTCTTCTCTATTGAATGAATTGTCTCATGAACAGTGATGATTCCATCTAATATTTGTCTTCCCTGAACAAACCCTCCCTGAAGCGGAGAGATTAGAAAAGGTAGCAAAATTTTGATTCTATAAGCCAAAGTTTTTGTGAGCATTTTGTAGAGAGTGTTGCATAAGCTTATGGGTCTGAAATCCTTTAGAGATGATGCACCATATTTCTTTGGTATTAAAACTATAAAATTTGTATTCCATTCTTGGAGCAAAGAATCAGAAGATTGAAATTCCCTTAAAGCATCTAAAATATCTTTCCCCATTATATGCCAATATTTTTGAAAGAAGCCTATTAGGAATCCATCTGGTCCTGGTGCCTTATCCTTCTCCATACCAAATATAGTATTCTTGATCTCTTCATCTAAAAAAGGGATCAATAGCCTAGCATTCATTTCTTCAAAAATCAAGGTAGGGATATTCAATAAGAGATCTTCTGTATCTTTTGGATCTTCCTCTCTATCTTTGGAAAATAAATTTTGGAAAAAAGAGATTGTGGCCACTGCAATCTCCTCTTCTTCCTTCAAAACTTCACCCGTCTCCAAAATTATTTCCCTGATCCGATTTGCACTCCTATGTTTCAACGTGGACATATGAAAAAACTTTGTATTTCTATCTCCATCCTTCAACCATAAAGATCTTGATTTTTACCACCAAAAGGTCTCCTCCCTAGCAAGTAGATTATGAAATTCAGCCAAACTACCTTTCTCCATCCTATCTAATTCCTCTGATCTTCCCTCATTCTGTTCTTTCTCTTCAATTTCATGTAACTCTTTCATAATGGAGCACTTTCTTTGAAATATATTGCCAAATTCTTCTCTGTTCCATTTCTTCAAATTTTATTTTATGATTTTGAGTTTCTTTGATACCTGAAACATATTTGTGCCATACACATTCGATGCCCACCATTCCTTAATCAAACCTTCTAGATCCTGATGACTAAACCACATAGCCTCAAATCTAAAAGGAAGTCCTTTTGATTTCCTTTCCTCCATAAATTCTAGCAAAAGAGGGCTATGATCCGATGCTACTCTTGGCAAAGTCTTCAAGCTGTAACCATGAGCATTCGAGATCCAGCTTACTAAAGCTAGGGCTCTGTCTATTCTTGATTGAATCAATCCTACTCCAATTCTTCTATTGGACCAGGTATATTTGGATCCTTGAAGTTCTATGTCCATCAACCCTAAGGAAGCTATAAACTCACCAAACTCCTCCATGCTATCAGAGAAAAGGTTAGACCCTCCTTGTTTCTCCCCTGGAGAAAGAGTAGAGTTAAAATCTCCCAAAAGTAGCCAAGGTAAATCCATCACAGTACCTAAGGAATTGAGGTCTCTCCATAGCCTCCTTCTATCTATAGCCAAATTAGGAGCATACACATTTGTGACCAACCAAGAAAATTTTGACTTCTTACACGTAAACAGGACCGAGAGAAACCTATCTGCTTCTTGGATTAACTTCCCTTCTACTATTCTTGGATCCCAGAGCATCCACAACCCCCTGATGCTCCTTGAGCTGCTCTACAAACTCCTTCAGATTTATTCTAGATAGATTTTTTTATTTTTCAAAATTATTGATACCTACTTTGGTTTCTTGCACAAGGAAAATATCAGCTCTTATCTTCTTCCTATAGTCCTTCATTACCCTTTGCTTTGATGGGGTGTTTAATCCTCGAATATTCCATGATATAATCTTCATCTTCTAGGAGATTGTAGTACTTTCCCTCCACTCAACTGCAATGTCTGTTGTGTTCCATCAACTACTTCTTGGGCCACTTTCCTACTCCTCACCTCTACACTTTTGGGTCTTCCTCACTTTTTACCACTTCCCAAATCCATTGTGTTTCTAGTGCTTTTGATTATTTGCATAGAACTTTTGCCCTCCCTATTATGTTGCTCTGTTGAAGACTGGATTTGTTGTTTCCTGGTCCCTCTTTTGCTCTTCTTCATTTTCTTTTTATTCACTACCTCTTGGAAACCTTCTTCTTCTTCTGAAGAGGACCAAATATCTTTTGATTCCCCTTCTTGTTCATTGGGTAAAACCTCTTCCTCTCCACCACCCCATTGAGTCTCTCTTACCACTTCCTCCTCTTCTCCTTCTTGGGATAACTTTGTCTCCTCTCCTGAATTTTGGACTACTTGATTGGGAGTGTTTTGTTTTGGAGCTCTTTCTTCAACAACCAATTGATTTTGGTCTAGTTGTTGATGGGCCATATTTCCTTCATCCTCTCTTTCTTTTTCTATTTCCTACTCATTTATCTCCTCTAGAACTTCAAACTTGTTTTCATTATGTGCTTTTTTCTTAGAAGATTCTCCTTTCTCAAACAGAGTTGATTTTTCTTCTGATTGAAACTCTTTTCTCTTCCAAATTTGAGCATTTCCCTTCTTTAACTCTTTCCTCTCTGGGAATTTTGCTTGTAAGTGTCCTACCTTCTTACAACCATAACAAATTGGCATTGAGGACTCATAATGTATTTCTTGTGTCCAAAATCCTCCATATGAGACCAATTTGATTGCAGTAGGTAAGGGTTTTGTGAGATCTGCATTCACGCAAAAGTGAGCAAAAACCATCCTTGTTTTTGCCCTTGTTGTTGGATCAAAAGCTATCAATTTTTCCATGTTAGTAATTTGATTAAAATTTCATTAACATAAAATTTTTATAACCTAAATGAGAAATAATAACATATATCATTTATAATAATTGATTTATCTCTTAACATACTATAAAGAAGGAAACAAAGCAATAGATAATGTAGCCAATCATGGTGTTGATTTTTATATTGGTAAAATTGAAACTTTAGAATACAATTGAATGAGTAAAATTGTATCTCTTAATGAAAAGTATATAAAGGAGTTGATTGCAAAATATAGTAACTTGAGGAAGATGAATAATATCTTTCCTAAAAAGGTAAATAAAGTACTTTTTTTTTTTGACAAAAAGCAAGCTAGATATGGTGTAATTGACCTAATAACAAAAATTTAGTATTTTATTATTATGATGGGAGTGAATCCTATAGAATATGCATATAGCTTATTAAAAAATAGTTAATTTTTCTTTTCTTTCAAGTATGATGCTTATCATGGCTTAGGATAGTTGGCTCGAATGTAGATCTTTTATTGCTGTAACCAAAAGTGGTTAGTTCTTAGAATTTTGGGCTTTAGAGATATGGAGGTTTTTGGAAAGTTAACAGGAGGGAATGCTTGCTATTCCTAGCTAAGGCTAAGGCTCGGAGGATTCCCATTCCAACTTGTAAATAATATTGTTTTAATATAATTTTTTTATTTTTATTTTTTAAAAAAGTATGATGCTTATCAACGTCTATCTAGCAAGAAAATTGTATAAAAAAAAATTGAACATATATATCAAAGATACTTTCCAAGAAATATGTAGAGGAAAATGAAACTAGTTTTTTATATAAAGTATATTGTAATGATGTTACCAATTTACTTGACCAAAACCCAAAGAAATTTTTTTAATGGAATTATATGATATATTAATTTTTAACCATTCTCATAAGAATATGGGCATGTTCACTAAAAACAACTATATATTTATATGTATATATACAATATTATTTAGAACATATTAATTATATTATTTTAATATATTTAAAAGGGATTATAGTATAATACCCTTACAAAAATCTCTTCTACATGGATCTCATAATAAGTTATACCACAAATATAAAATTTATATTTAATAAAAAAAAATAGTTTTCAATTATCTCAAATAATTAGGTCCGATGTGTAGATTAATTGGTTCATACAAACCCCATAAGGGGGACAGAGGTCCAAGGTTAAAATCTCAGGCCTCGCTAGACTGAATGCTTGTCCCTTTCCTAGTGCTTTCAGTGATGCAAAAGGTTTAAAATGATTGTGGCATGGCGGTTATAGGGGCGGACTACGCGAAGATCTGTGTGGCGGCTTCTGGATGGACAACGCAAAATACTGTAGCTGCCATAAAAGCTGGACAGTCTACCCGGATTCGTGGCGACTACCAATTCCACCAAAAAAAAAAACATCAAAATTTATATTGATACCTATAGCATTTGAGTTAAATAGATCCCTTTGCAATTGCTTCCTTAATAATAGCCTCGTGATGCATTAAAAATAGATAAATCATATATTGCAAGGGTAAACTTACCCTTGTCTATTGTTTATCCGAGAATATCACGTATATGAAGGAATACACACGAGTTACCAGCAACGAAATAACACAGATGTATAACCGAACAAAATTATATTAAATGGAAAACACGAATGAGAATCCAATGCCACTAGGAGGGCAGTTCCCGTCGTGAAGGCAAATGCGAAACGCAGAGAATGAAAGTAAAAAAATAGATGATTTAATTTAAATAACTATCTAATCTATATATATGAAGTGTTTACACTTGGAATACCTAGCCGACGGCTAGGTTTGGTATGTAACATGACTCCCCTCCTCGGAAAGCTTTGTCCTCAAAGCTGGAAATGTCTGGAAAATACTTTCAGGTTCCCATGTGGCATCCTCCTCTGGTAAATCTTGCCATTTGATGAGAAATTCTTGAATCTGGCGTGACCGTAGTCTTCGTACTCTTTGTTGTAAGATTTCTTTAGGTTGGAGATATATGCGTCCTTCCTCATCGAGCACTGGTAATTCTATTGACCTTGCACCTTCTGACCAATTACTTTTTTGAGACACGAAACATGAAATACTGGGTGTATTCTTGATGATAAGGGTAGCTCTAACTGATAGGCTACTTCTCCAATGCGGCGCACAATTTTGTAAGGACCATAGAATCGTGGAGCCAACTTTTGGCTGGACTTTATCCTTAACGATGATTGTTTGTAAGGTTGCAACCTTAGGAAAACCCAGTCACCAATATTAAAAGTTCTCTCTGATCGGTGCGAGTCTTGTTGTTGTTTCATACGATTTTGTGCTTGGACTAAATTCTCTTTGAGGATGGTGAGTGTAGACTGCCTTTGTTGGAACCAATCATCCACTTTGGCTACTTTGGATGACCCTTGTACGTAATCTACGACGATTGGAGGCTTGGTGCCATACAATGCTTCAAAGGGAGACATCTTAATTGAGTAATGGTAAGAAGTGTTGTACCACCATTCTGCCATTGCTAGCCACTGGCTCCATTGGTATTGTTTATCTTGAGCGAAACATCTTAAGTATGTACCCAAACATTTGTTAACTACTTCTGTTTGACCATCTGTCCGTGGGTGGTAGGCCGAAGACATATTCAATTTGGTACCACTAAGTCGAAATAATTCCCGCCAAAAGTTACTAGTGAAGATGGGATCTCTATCACTTACAATATTTTTTGGCATACCATGTAATTTGAAGATTGAATCCATAAATACCTTTGCCACCTTGCTTGCGGAAAAAGGATGTTGTAAAGCCTGAAAATGAGCGTATTTGGATAACCGATCTACGACTACGAAGATTACTGTCCTGCCTTCTGATTTAGGAAGACCTTCAATAAAATCCATGGATATATGTTCCCACTGACGCTCGGGGATGGGTAATGGTTGTAACAACCCTGGTGATTTGACTGTTTCTCCTTTATTGCGTTGGCAAACTTCACATTCTGCTACCCATTGTTTGACTTCTGCTTTTAATCCTTTCCAACAAAATGATTGTTTGACCCTTAAATATGTCTTCAAAAATCCTGAATGTCCTACTGATGGAGAAGCGTGCGATTCATCGAGGATCTTTGATTTGAGTTCTGAATTGTGTGGAATGTAAATGCGGTTCTTCTTCCTGAGGATCTTATCTTCATAAGAGAATAAAGGGTATTTAGAGGACCCTATAGATAATTCTTGAATTATCCGAGTAGTTTCGCTATTGGATAACCATTCATTTTGTAATTGATTCACCCATTGGGAGCAAGGGCCCGAAATAGCGTTAATGACTACTTCGTCTTCGTATTTCCTGGATAATGCATCAGCGGCTACATTTTCCTTCCCCTTCTTATACTCGATAACAAAATCATAACCCAATAGTTTGGTTAACCACTTATTTTGTTTCGGATAGGAAAACCTTTGCTCAAGAAAATGTTTGAGACTACTATGATCTGTTTTTATAATGAAGCGGCTGCTGATTAGGTAGTGTCTCCATTTTTCTACCGCGTGAAGTATTGCCAACATTTCTTTTTCGTATGTTGATCTTCCCAAATTTTTTCCCGATAGTTGTTTACTTTCGAATGCCAACGGATGACCTTCTTGCATTAATATAGCCCCAATTCCTGTGCCTGACGCATCACATTCAATAACAAATGGTTTGTGAAAATTTGGAGTTGCTAAAACTGGAGTTGTACACATGGCCTCCTTAAGTGCTTTGAAGGCTTGAGTGGCCTCTTCTGACCAATGAAAAGCATCCTTCTTTGTGAGTGCTGTGAGAGGTGCTGCAATCTTACCATAATTTTGAACAAACTTGCGATAGTAGCCCGTGAGACCCAAAAAACCATGAAGTTTCTTGATGGTTTTAGGTAAGGGCCACTCTTGAATTGCCTTAATTTTATTGGGATCGACTTTGACGCCCTCGTGTGAAACTATATGACCAAGATACTCGACTTCTTGGACACCAAATGAACATTTGGAACGTTTGACAAATAATTTTTCTCTGTGTAAAATGTGAAGGACCTTATCCACATGATGTAAATGATCCTTCCATGTTTTGCTATATATGAGAATGTCATAAAAAAAAACTAATACAAACTTACGGAGGAGTGGACGAAACACTTGGTTCATGAGACTTTGGAATGTGGATGGTGCATTGGTGAGACCAAAAGGCATGACCAAAAATTCGTAATGACCTTCATGAGTACGAAAAGCAGTTTTGGGAATATCTTCTTCTCTGACACGGATTTGGTGAAATCCTGAACGAAGGTCTAATTTTGTAAAAAAATTTGCACCATGCAACTCGTCCAGTAGGTCATCTATGACAGGGATCGGAAATTTGTCCTTGATAGTGAGTTTATTGAGGGAACGAAAATCAGGACACATACGCCAAGAGTTATCTTTTCGACGGGCCAGAACTACAGGAGAAGAATAAGGGCTAGTGTTGTGCCGAATGACTCCATGATCTAGTAGATCCTGAACGATCTGCTCGATTTCTATCTTTTGTGGTTGAGGATAGCGATAAGGACGACTGTTAGGTGGCACACTCCCTGGAATCAAATGGATGGCATGGTCATGAGATCGTTTAGGTGGTAATCCTTTAGGTTCTTGAAAAACCTCTTCGTAATTTGCTACGAGGTCTCTTAAATCTGAAGCGTAATATCCGAAGTTGTTTGAGATTGTTTTTCCAAACAATTAATTTGAGCTATAAATCCGTATCCACCCTTTTTTAACATCTTCTCCATACTATGAGAGCTCACCATCTGTGATGGAGGAGTGGTAATGCCTTGTAAGCGAATGACCCATCCGTTTTCCCTCCATTCCACGAATAATTTCTTGAAATTGAAGCTAACCGTGTCTAATGTTTCCAACCATTCAACTCCCAAAATGACATCAGAGTTCCCTAAATTCATGACGAAAAGAGATCCAGACCAGGTATAAGTTCCCATTTTAATGGAAACTTGAGATGTTCTACCAACACATTGGGCGTTCACCCCGTTGGCTACTAGAACCTGGAATTTGTCTTTGTTGGAAGAGTTAATGAATAGATTCAGAGCTTTTGTTGTTTTGATGTCGATAAAATTGTGGGTACTATCGGAATCAATTAGCACATTCACCTTTTTCTGGCGGAGAAACCCTGGTACCTTGATGGTATGGTGGGCGGTTAACCCCATGAGGGCATGCACGGAGATAGCCATTGTATCCTCTTCCTTCTCTTCTAGAGTACTTGGTAGTTCTTCTTGCATAGGTTCTTCTTGGTGGTAAGCTTCTTCCTCTTCTCCTTCATATTGATCACATTCAATATGAAAGTTTTGTTTTTGGGCACATGCTTGTTCCCTGGGATGATGATTGCGACATTTATAGCAAAAGTATCTTGATGGTTGATCATTTCTGCGAAAGGAATTGTTGCGATACGAAGGACGACTATAAGTTTCACGCCGTGCATATAACTGAATTCTCTTCTCAGCCAGCTTGGCTATTCGTATGCAATCGTTTAGCGAGGTTGGATTTTGAATGTCCACCTCAACCCTAATATTTTCTTTCAATCCATTGCGAAAAGCTCCAACCACTGTGTCGGGACTGAGGTCTAATGTATACGGTAGTAAACTGGTGAATTTCGAGACGAACTCACTAACCGATCCTTCTTGTTTAAGAGATAGCAGTCTTACTGTGTATGACGATGTAGCTCCTTCATCAAATCTTTCTAAAAAATAGGTAGTGAATTTTTTCCAGTTAATAGTAGCTCCTTTCTCGCGCTTAAGCCATACGAACCATTGGTAGGCCTCAGTGCCTAATTTTGATGCAGCGAAAGAGACTTTATCAAAATCCCTAATTTGGTATAAGTCTAGAATGCCTTCCATTTTGGCTATCCAACCACGAGGATCATGACCCTCAAAAGTGGGCATATCAATGCGTGGAAAATTATTAGGACCTCTTGGTTGGTGATAACCCATATCCCTATCCTGATCTTGGTTATATCTCTGTCTATGAAAGCGATTCCCGTAATTATCCGGATTGCCTCTTTGTTGTTCCCAATCTTCATCCTGGTCGTCATTTTCTTCATTCCTTTGTTCATGGGAGTGATTTTGGGAATTAGGATTGGGATTAGGTCGATTTTGTGCGCTCAACAGTTTAGTTAGGTTGACATTAATTTGGCGCATACCATCTAGTAAGTGTCGAAGAGTTTCATCCGTGGTAATGGCCGAGTTGCTTGATTCTCCTTGTGTGACGTTTTCGTGAGTTGGGGGAGGGTTAGTAGCCATGGGATCGACCAGTGGATGATTCGGATTATAACTGCCAATTTTGAAAGGAGAAGGAGAATTTTTTGTACCTTGGCTTCGATGAGGTCTTCTTGCGTTGGTATTGGGAGTCTCCGAGCTTGTTAGTCGACCGTCGGATCCTTTGGACCACTGTTTGGTCATGCAATTTCAAAATCTTGCTTTTTAAAATCTTGCTTCAATTTCTCCAAAAATGGATTTTGCCAAAATTTATGTGTTCCGCTTTGACTGTCGTGCCAACTGCGACGCGGAAATTAATGTGGCGCTAACCTTTGATGGCACGGATTTTAGTGTAACTCACCTGAACCCGACTGACACGACCAGACGCTAATTGACAGTGACAGCGAGGACCGCGACTACAAGACGACTGACAACGAGGACAACGAAAGTGAGGACCGAATGCTAACCGTGAGACAACTAAAAATGAGGACCACGACAGCGAGGACCGAAGGCTAACCACGAGACGACTGACAACTAGGACCACGACAACGACAGCGAGGACAGATGGCGATAGATGGACAGAAACTCGACACGACCGGACTGACCACGAGGACAGCGAGGATCGAAGAGGAATGGACAACGACAACTAGGACAAATGGTGACAAATGGATAGAAACTCAACATGACCAGACTGACCACGAGGACAGCGACTACGGAACGAAGACAGAATGGTTACTCATGCGCGCGGGGAAGGTAGCCCTTGTGTGACCTAAGTCACGATGTTTAACATGCGCTGACCACCTTATAAACGCCCGAACACCCCCCACTCAGTGAATGTGGGATAATTGCCCCGGACACCTAAAAAAAATATGTATTTTCGTCGAAAACTTTATAATATACTCGTATGCGATTTTTTTTTCTTGTATTCTGATTGGGGCGATTTGCGAACGATGGATGGAGAGACCGGTACGCGAAGACGGTGAAGGCGATTACGACGATTTACCATTTACAGTGAATGCATCCGTCTGGCTGTTACAACGTTACCGGGAGGACGAAATTCATTCGGATCCCCTTGAAACTTGTTCAACCGTTAACCACGATAGAAAAAAAATATTTCGGCAATCCCTTCGGCGCCTGGACCACTGATACCACTTGCAAGGGTAAACTTACCCTTGTCTGTTGTTTATCCGAGAATATCACGTATATGAAGGAATACACATGAGTTACCAGCAACGAAATAACATAGATGTATAACCGAACAGAATTATATTAAATGGAAAACACGAATGAGAATCCAATGCCACTAGGAGGGCAGTTCCCGCCATGAAGGCAAATGCGAAACGCAGAGAATGAAAGTAAAAATAGATGATTTAATTTAAATAACTATCTAATCTATATATATGAAGTGTTTACACTTGGAATACCTAGCCGACGGCTAGGTTTGGTATGTAACATATATCAAGTTATATAGTTTCTATTATATTTTAACTTAAATAAAACAATAAATACATGTTTTGATTAAGGAAAATAATTTTTTTGAGCACTGGATCATGATCATGAAGATACATTTGTATTGGAAAACTAAAAGCAACAAATGTAGGAACACAATTGACGTATTGGTGTAAAAGTATAGTTATATATTGTGAAGTAGTATTTATAAAACCATATATAAAACTATGTCATATTTAATGGTTTGCTATGTAAATATTATTACATGATATGGACCAATGCATACTATGTTATAGCATATGTCTCTCATAAGTGTACCTATACTCTTGATAATGGCCATTAATAAGTTTTTCATTATAATTATACATTGCTAGAACAATGCTTATTGGATATTGTACAAGGAACCTATAACATTATTGTTAGGAATTTTTTTTTGTTGTATAAAAAAACTAGTAACATCTTTTGTTCAAAATCATAATTTACTGGGTAAAGACAAAGTCAATAAAACTCATCATCCAAGGAATTAAATTAAAACAACCCATCAACCTAACCATTACTAACCAACCTATTTATTTCAAGTTCATCATTAAAATTTTGTTTGACATAAATAAAATAATATGCTAAGTTAAATTCTCTCTTAATTGGAATGGATGATAGGAAAAATCTAGATGTAATCCTTAGCTATATTGTAGATACATATAGGTAAGGGTTATCAGTGGGATAACCCTTACCTATAGCAAAAATAAATTCATGGGATAATAGAAGTGTCCCCATCCCAGGTCGTCTGAGGCCTGGAATTTGATATCAGTGTTCGTTTACTAGTTGATATTATCAATTTTTTTGCTGATGGGCACATCATTCGTAAATACAGACACAACTTCTCAGTTGAAACATACTTCTTCGTAGATAAAGGTAAGAATTTAGTTTAGGAAAACGATGGTGTAGTTAGGGCATCCCTCCCCTCCCCTTGGTGGAGGGTGGGCAGCAGTAACAACTGCTGCACAGTGCAGTGCAGCAGTTCCACCCTCAATGTGAGGGTGGAGGGTGGGCAGCAGTAACATCGCTGCACGCACCTTGTGCAGCGTTGTTACTGCTGCCCACCCTCCACCCTCACATTGAGGGTGGAACTCGCTGCACCGCACCGTGCAGCAAGCTGTATCGCTGCCCACCCTCCACCCTCACATTGAGGGCCGTGCAGCGGTTATTCTGCTGCCCACCCTCCACTGTGAGGGTGGAGGGTGGGCAGGGTGGAGGGTGGGCAGCAGTAACAACCGCTCGCACAGAGTGCAGCGAGTTATTCGCTGCCCACCCTCCACCCTCACATTGAGGGTGGGCAGCAGTAACAACCGCTGCACCGTGTGAGGGTGGAGGGTGGGCGAGGTGGAGGGTGGGCAGCGAGTAACAATGCTGCACGGTGCAGCGATTGTTACTGCTGCCCACCCTCCACCCTCACATTGAGGGTGGGCAGCAGAATAACTCGCTGCACCGTGCAGCAGCTTGTTATCGCTGCCCACCCTCAATGTGAGGGTGGAGGGTGGGCAGCGAGTAACAGCTGCTGCACGATGCTGCAGCTTGTTCATCGCTGCCCACCCTCCACCCTCACATTGAGGGCTGTGCAGCGGTTATTACTGCTGCCCACCCTCAATGTGAGGGTGGAGGGTGGGCAGCAGAATAACTGCTGCTGCGCGAGGGTGGAGGGTGGGCAGCAGTAACAACTGCTGCACAGTGCAGCAGTTGTTACTGCTGCCCACCCTCCACCCTCACATTGAGGGCTGTGCAGCAGTTGTTACTGCTGCCCACCCTCAATGTGAGGGTGGAGGGTGGGCAGCAGTTGTTACTGCTGCCCACCCTCCACCCTCACATTGAGGGTGGGCAGCAGTAACAACTGCTGCACTGTGCAGCAGTTGTTACTGCTGCCCACCCTCAATGTGAGGGTGGAGGGTGGGCAGCAACAACTAGCTGCACACGGCAGCAGCTGTTACTGCTGCCCACCCTCCACCCTCACATTGAGGGTGGGCAGCAGTAACAACCGCTGCACGGTGCAGCAGTTATTCTGCTGCCCACCCTCAATGTGAGGGTGGAGGGTGGGCAGCGGTAACAACTGCTGCACTCGTGCAGCAGTTGTTACTGCTGCCCACCCTCCACCCTCACATTGAGGGTGGGCAGCAGTTGTTATTGTTGCCCACCCTCAAATGAGGGTGGAGGGTGGGCAGCAGTAACAGCTGCTGCACCTGTGCAGCGGTTGTTCCTGCTGCCCACCCTCCACCCTCACATTGAGGGTGGGCAGCAGTAACAACTGCTGCCCACCCTCAATGTGAGGGTGGAGGGTGGGCAGCAGTAACAACTGCTGCACCGTGCAGCAGTTGTTACTGCTGCCCACCCTCCACCCTCACATTGAGGGTGGGCAGCAGTAACAACTGCTGCCCACCCTCAATGTGAGGGTGGAGGGTGGGCAGCAGTAACAACTGCTGCACGGTGCAGCAGTTGTTACTGCTGCCCACCCTCCACCCTCACATTGAGGGTGGGCAGCAGTTGTTCGCTGCCCACCCTCAATGTGAGGGTGGAGGGTGGGCAGCGGTAACAACCGCTGCACGTGCAGCAGTTGTTATCGCTGCCCACCCTCCACCCTCACATTGAGGGTGGGCAGCAGCTGTTACTGCTGCCCACCCTCAATGTGAGGGTGGAGGGTGGGCAGCGGTAACAACCGCTGCACAGTGCAGCAGTTGTTACCGCTGCCCACCCTCCACCCTCACATTGAGGGTGGGCAGCAGTAACACTGCTGCCCACCCTCAATGTGAGGGTGGAGGGTGGGCAGCGGTAACAACCGCTGCACCGGTGCAGCGGTTGTTACTGCTGCCCACCCTCCACCCTCACATTGAGGGTGGGCAGCAGTTGTTACTGCTGCCCACCCTCAATGTGAGGGTGGAGGGTGGGCAGCAGCTGCATTTACCGCTGCCCACCCTCAATGTGAGGGTGGAGGGTGGGCAGCGACAACCGCTGCACAGTGCAGCAGTTGTTACTGCTGCCCACCCTCAATGTGAGGGTGGGCTGGGCAGCAACAGTGCAGCAGCGTTATTCTGCTGCCCACCCTCCACCCTCACATTGAGGGTGGGCAGCGGTTGTCACTGCTGCCCACCCTCAATGTGAGGGTGGAGGGTGGGCAGCAGTAACAACTGCTGCTGCAGCAGTTGTTACTGCTGCCCACCCTCCACCCTCACATTGAGGGTGGGCAGCAGTAACAACTGCTGCCCACCCTCAATGTGAGGGTGGAGGGTGGGCAGCAGTAACAACTGCTGCACTGTGCAGCAGTTGTTACTGCTGCCCACCCTCCACCCTCACATTGAGGGTGGGCAGCAGTTGTTACTGCTGCCCACCCTCAATGTGAGGGTGGAGGGTGGGCAGCAGAATAACTGCTGCACCGTGCAGCAGTTGTTACTGCTGCCCACCCTCCACCCTCACATTGAGGGTGGGCAGCAGTAACACTGCTGCCCACCCTCAATGTGAGGGTGGAGGGTGGAGTGCAGCAGTTGTTACTGCTGCCCACCCTCCACCCTCACATTGAGGGTGGGCAGCAGTTACCCTCAATGTGAGGGTGGAGGGTGGGCAGCAGTAACAACCGCTGCACAAGCTGCAGCAGTTATTACTGCTGCCCACCCTCCACCCTCACATTGAGGGTGGGCAGCAGCACACTGCTGCCCACCCTCAATGTGAGGGTGGAGGGTGGGCAGCAGTAACAAGCTGCTGCACTGTGCAGCGATTGTTACTGCTGCCCACCCTCCACCCTCACATTGAGGGTGGGCAGCAGTTACTACTGCTGCCCACCCTCAATGTGAGGGTGGAGGGTGGGCAGCGGTAACAACCGCTGCACAGTGCAGCGATTGTTGCCTGCTGCCCACCCTCCACCCTCACATTGAGGGTGGGCAGCGGTGGGCAGCGATAACAACCGCTGCACGGTGCAGCAGTTGTTACTGCTGCCCACCCTCCACCCTCACATTGAGGGTGGGCAGCAGTAACTGCTGCCCACCCTCAATGTGAGGGTGGAGGGTGGGCAGCAGGAACAACTGCTGCACAGTGCAGCAGTTGTTACTGCTGCCCACCCTCCACCCTCACATTGAGGGTGGGCAGCAGTTGTTACTGCTGCCCACCCTCAATGTGAGGGTGGAGGGTGGGCAGCAGTAACAACTGCTGCACAGTGCAGCAGTTGTTACTGCTGCCCACCCTCCACCCTCACATTGAGGGTGGGCAGCGGTAACAACTGCTGCCCACCCTCAATGTGAGGGTGGAGGGTGGGCAGCGGTAACAGCTGCTGCACGTGCAGCAGTTGTTACTGCTGCCCACCCTCCACCCTCACATTGAGGGTGGGCAGCGGTTATCTGCTGCCCACCCTCAATGTGAGGGTGGAGGGTGGGCAGCAGTAACAAGCTGCTGCATCGTGCAGCGGTTATTCTTGCTGCCCACCCTCCACCCTCACATTGAGGGTGGGCAGCAGATTATCGCTGCCCACCCTCAATGTGAGGGTGGAGGGTGGGCAGCGATAACAACTGCTGCACCGTGCAGCGATTGTTACTGCTGCCCACCCTCCACCCTCACATTGAGGGTGGGCAGCGTTGCCCACCCTCAATGTGAGGGTGGAGGGTGGGCAGCGGTAACAACCGCTGCACGGTGCAGCGATTGTTACTGCTGCCCACCCTCCACCCTCACATTGAGGGTGGGCAGCAGTAACAACTGCTGCCCACCCTCAATGTGAGGGTGGAGGGTGGGCAGCAGTAACAACCGCTGCACGTGCAGCGGTTGTTATCGCTGCCCACCCTCCACCCTCACATTGAGGGTGGGCAGCGAGTACTCGCTGCCCACCCTCAATGTGAGGGTGGAGGGTGGGCAGCGGTAACAAGCTGCTGCAGCTGCAGCAGCTGTTCCTGCTGCCCACCCTCCACCCTCACATTGAGGGTGGGCAGCAGTAACAAGCTGCACCTCGTGCAGCGATTGTTACTGCTGCCCACCCTCCACCCTCACATTGAGGGTGGGCAGCAGCATTGCCGCTTGCACGCCTCAATGCACGGTGGAGGGTGGGCAGCGGTCACGCTGCTGCACGGTGCAGCGGTTGTTACTGCTGCCCACCCTCCACCCTCACATTGAGGGTGGGCAGCGAGCTAACCGCTGCCCACCCTCAATGTGAGGGTGGAGGGTGGGCAGCGATAACAGCTGCTGCAGCAGCGGCGATTCTTGCTGCCCACCCTCCACCCTCACATTGAGGGTGGGCAGCGTGACAACGCTGCACTGCGCGTTGTTACTGCTGCCCACCCTCAATGTGAGGGTGGAGGGTGGGCAGCGATAACAACTGCTGCACTGTGCAGCGTGTTATCTGCTGCCCACCCTCCACCCTCAAACGCTGCCCACCCTGGAGGGTGGGCAGCGGTAACAACTGCTGCACTGTGCAGCGATTGTTCTGCTGCCCACCCTCCACCCTCACATTGAGGGTGGGCAGCGGTAACAAGCTGCTGCACGGTGCGGCGATTGTTCTGCTGCCCACCCTCGAGGGTGGGCAGCGGCAGCAACCGCTGCACGGTGCAGCGATTGTTACTGCTGCCCACCCTCACTTGAGGGTGGGCAGCGGTAACAAGCTGCGCACTGCAGCGATTGTTACCGCCCACCCTGTCAGCGGTCAGTTGCTGCTGCTGCCATCGCTGCCCACCCTGGAGGGTGGGCAGCGGTAACAAGCTGCTGCACGCGTGCAGCGATTATTCTGCTGCCCACCCTCCACCCTCACATTGAGGGTGGGCAGCGATAACACGCTGCACACTGTGCAGCGATTATTCTTGCTGCCCACCTGTTACTGCTGCCCACCCTCAATGTGAGGGTGGAGGGTGGGCAGCGGTAACTCGCTGCTGCAGCTATGCAGCGGTTATTCTGCTGCCCACCCTCACATGTGAGGGTGGAGGGGGGCAGCGACAGCCACCAACGTTGGAGGGTGGGCAGCGGTAACAAGCTGCCGCACGGTGCAGCGATTGTTACTGCTGCCCACCCTCCGGAGGGTGGGCAGCGGTAACAACTGCTGCACGGTGCGGCGGTTATTCTTGCTGCCCACCCTCCACCCTCACATTGAGGGTGGGCAGCGGTAACAAGCTGCCACCGTGGCAGCGTTATTCTTGCTGCCCACCCTGGAGGGTGGGCAGCGAACAACGCTGCACGTGCGGCGATTCTCGCTGCCCACCCTCGTGAGGGTGGGCAGCGATAACACTGCTGCACGATGCGGCGATTATTCTTGCTGCCCACCCTCCAGTGAGGTGGGCAGCGGTTACTGCTGCCCACCCTCAAGTCTTGCTGCCCACCCTCAATGTGAGGGTGGAGGGTGGGCAGCGTGACAGCTGCACGTGCAGCGGTTATTCTTGCTGCCCACCCTTGAGGGTGGGCAGCAGTAACAGCTCACGCATGTGCAGCGGTTATTCTGCTGCCCACCCTGGAGGGTGGGCAGCGTAACACGCTGCACTGCAGCGGTTATTCTCGCTGCCCACCCTCACGTGAGGGTGGAGGGCAGCGATAACCGCTGCTCGCTGTGCAGCGTTATTCTCGCTGCCCACCCTCCATGTGAGGGCAGCGTTACTGCTGCACCCCTCCAGGGGCTCTGCACTCGCATTGTTACTGCTGCCCACCCCCTGGAGGGTGGGCGGTAACAAGCTGCTGCACGGTGCAGCGATTATTCTGCTGCCCACCCTCAATGTGAGGGTGGAGGGTGGGCAGCGGTAACAAGCTGCTGCACTGTGCAGCGATTATTACTGCTGCCCACCCTCCGAGGGTGGGCAGCGGTAACACGCTGCCCACCCTGGAGGGTGGGCAGCGATAACAACTGCTGCAGCGTGCAGCGGTTGTTACTGCTGCCCACCCTCGGAGGGTGGGCAGCGAATAACAAGCTGCTGCACGTGCAGCGGTTATTCTGCTGCCCACCCTCCGAGGTGGGCAGCGGTAACAACTGCTGCGTGCAGCAGTTGTTACTGCTGCCCACCCTGTGCAGTAGCAACTGCTGCAGTGCAGCGGTTGTTGCTGCTGCCCACCCTGGAGGGTGGGCAGCGGTAACAACTGCTGCACTGTGCAGCAGTTGTTACTGCTGCCCACCCTCCAGGGTGGGCAGCAGTAACAACTGCTGCACGGTGCAGCAGTTGTTACTGCTGCCCACCCTGGAGGGTGGGCAGCAGTAACAACTGCTGCACTGTGCAGCAGTTGTTACTGCTGCCCACCCTCCAGGGTGGGCAGCAGTAACAACTGCTGCACAGTGCAGCAGTTGTTACTGCTGCCCACCCTCCGAGGGTGGGCAGCAGTAACAAATGCTGCACCGTGCAGCAGTTGTTACTGCTGCCCACCCTCCAGGGTGGGCAGCAGTAACAACTGCTGCACTGTGCAGCAGTTGTTACTGCTGCCCACCCTGGAGGGTGGGCAGCAGTAACAACTGCTGCAGGGTGGGCAGCAGTAACAACTGCTGCACTGTGCAGCAGTTGTTACTGCTGCCCACCCTCCCCTCAGGGTGGGCAGCAGTAACAACTGCTGCACAGTGCAGCAGTTGTTACTGCTGCCCACCCTCAATGTGGGCAGCAGTAACAGCTGCTGCACAGTGCAGCGGTTGTTACTGCTGCCCACCCTCAATGTGGGCAGCAGTAACAACTGCTGCACAGTGCAGCAGTTGTTACTGCTGCCCACATTGAGGGTGGGCAGCAGTAACAACTGCTGCACAGTGCAGCAGTTGTTACTGCTGCCACAGTGCAGCAGTTGTTACTGCTGCCCACCCTCAATGTGAGGGTGGAGGGTGGGCAGCAGTAACAACTGCTGCACTGTGCAGCAGTTGTTACTGCTGCCCACCCTCCACCCTCACATTGAGGGTGGGCAGCAGTAACAACTGCTGCACTGTGCAGCAGTTGTTACTGCTGCCCACCCTGGAGGGTGGGCAGCGGTAACAACTGCTGCACGGTGCAGCGATTGTTACTGCTGCCCACCCTCAATGTGAGGGTGGAGGGTGGGCAGCGGTAACAACTGCTGCACGGTGCAGCGGTTATTCTGCTGCCCACCCTCCACCCTCACATTGAGGGTGGGCAGCAGTAACAACTGCTGCACGGTGCAGCGGTTGTTCTCGCTGCCCACCCTCAATGTGAGGGTGGAGGGTGGGCAGCAGTAACAACTGCTGCACCGTGCAGCGATTGTTACTGCTGCCCACCCTCCACCCTCACATTGAGGGTGGGCAGCGATAACAACTGCTGCACGCGTGCAGCGATTGTTACTGCTGCCCACCCTCAATGTGAGGGTGGAGGGTGGGCAGCGGTAACAATCGCTGCACGGTGCAGCGGTTATTACTGCTGCCCACCCTCCACCCTCACATTGAGGGTGGGCAGCGGTAACAAGCTGCTGCACGTGTGCAGCGGTTGTTACTGCTGCCCACCCTCAATGTGAGGGTGGAGGGTGGGCAGCGGTAACAACGCTGCACGCGTGCAGCGGTTATTCTTGCTGCCCACCCTCCACCCTCATTTTGAGGGTGGGCAGCAATAACAACTGCTGCACGGTGCAGCGGTTGTTACTGCTGCCCACCCTCAATGTGAGGGTGGAGGGTGGGCAGCGGTAACAACTGCTGCACGGCGTAACAATCTGCTGCACGGTGCAGCGTTGTTACTGCTGCCCACCCTCAATGTGAGGGTGGAGGGTGGGCAGCGGTAACAGCTGCTGCACGGCGATAACATCACGCTGCAGTGCAGCTGTTACTGCTGCCCACCCTCCACCCTCACATTGAGGGTGGGCAGCAGTAACAATCGCTGCACCGTGCAGCGATTGTTACTGCTGCCCACCCTCAATGTGAGGGTGGAGGGTGGGCAGCGATAGCGCTGCTGCTGCACACGCTGTGCACGTGCAGCGATTATTCATTGCTGCCCACCCTCCACCCTCACATTGAGGGTGGGCAGCGATAACACGCTGCTGCACAGGTGCAGCGATTGTTACTGCTGCCCACCCTCAATGTGAGGGTGGAGGGTGGGCAGCGATAACTCGCTGCTGCACGTAATGCTGCAGTGCAGCGTTGTTACTGCTGCCCACCCTCCACCCTCACATTGAGGGTGGGCAGCGATAACAGCTGCTGCAGCGTGCAGCGATTATTCTGCTGCCCACCCTCAATGTGAGGGTGGAGGGTGGGCAGCGGTAACAAGCTGCTGCACTGTGCAGCGAGTTGTTACTGCTGCCCACCCTCCACCCTCACATTGAGGGTGGGCAGCGATAACAGCTGCTGCTGTTACTGCTGCCCACCCTCAATGTGAGGGTGGAGGGTGGGCAGCGATAACTGCTGCACCGTGCAGCGATTGTTACTGCTGCCCACCCTCCACCCTCACATTGAGGGTGGGCAGCGATAGCAGCAGCAGTTATCTGCTGCCCACCCTCAATGTGAGGGTGGAGGGTGGGCAGCGATAACAAGCTGCTGCACGGTGCAGCGATTGTTACTGCTGCCCACCCTCCACCCTCACATTGAGGGTGGGCAGCGGTAACAGCAGCGGTTATTCTGCTGCCCACCCTCAATGTGAGGGTGGAGGGTGGGCAGCGATAACAAGCTGCTGCATCAGTGCAGCAGTTGTTACTGCTGCCCACCCTCCACCCTCACATTGAGGGTGTGCAGCAGTTGTTACTGCTGCCTTACTGCTGCCCACCCTCAATGTGAGGGTGGAGGGTGGGCAGCGGTAACAGCTGCTGCACTTGTGCAGCGATTGTTACTGCTGCCCACCCTCCACCCTCACATTGAGGGTGGGCAGCAGTAACAAGCTGCTGCATATTCTGCTGCCCACCCTCAATGTGAGGGTGGAGGGTGGGCAGCGGTAACAGCTGCTGCACTGTGTGCAGCTTGTTACTGCTGCCCACCCTCCACCCTCACATTGAGGGTGGGCAGCGGTAACAACCGCTGTTGTTACTGCTGCCCACCCTCAATGTGAGGGTGGAGGGTGGGCAGCGATAACAGCTGCTGCACGGTGCAGCGATTGTTACTGCTGCCCACCCTCCACCCTCACATTGAGGGTGGGCAGCGGATAACAGGCAGCAGTAACAATGCTGCACGGTGCAGCGATTATTGCTGCTGCCCACCCTCAATGTGAGGGTGGAGGGTGGGCAGCGATAACAAGCTGCTGCACGGCAGATTGTTACTGCTGCCCACCCTCCACCCTCACATTGAGGGTGGGCAGCGATAACAAGCTGCTGCACCGTGTGCAGCGATTGTTCTGCTGCCCACCCTCAATGTGAGGGTGGAGGGTGGGCAGCGATAACAACTGCTGCACTCAATGTGAGGGTGGAGGGTGGGCAGCGGTAACAAGCTGCTGCACGGTGCAGCGATTATTCTGCTGCCCACCCTCCACCCTCACATTGAGGGGGTGGGGGGGAGGGTGGAGGGTGGGCAGCGGTAACAACTGCTGCACGTCGTGCAGCGAGTTACTGCTGCCCACCCTCCACCCTCAATGTGAGGGTGGAGGGTGGGCAGCGGTAACAAGCTGCTGCACGGTGCAGCGTTGTTACTGCTGCCCACCCTCCACCCTCCTGCCCACCCTCCACCCTCAATGTGAGGGTGGAGGGTGGGCAGCAGTAACAACTGCTGCACGTGTGCAGCAGTTGTTACTGCTGCCCACCCTCCACCCTCAGCAGCAGTTGTTACTGCTGCCCACCCTCCACCCTCACATTGAGGGTGGAGGGTGGGCAGCAGTAACAACTGCTGCACTGTGCAGCAGTTGTTACTGCTGCCCACCCTCCACCCTCACATTGAGTGCAGCAGTTGTGCAGCAGTTGTTACTGCTGCCCACCCTCCACCCTCACAGCAGCAGTTGTTACTGCTGCCCACCCTCCACCCTCACATTGAGGGTGGGCAGCAGTAACAACTGCTGCACCGTGCAGCAGTTGTTACTGCTGCCCACCCTCAATGTGAGGGTGGAGGGTGGGCAGCAGTAACAACTGCTGCACCACCCTCAATGTGAGGGTGGAGGGTGGGCAGCAGTAACAACTGCTGCACAGTGCAGCAGTTGTTACTGCTGCCCACCCTCCACCCTCACATTGAGGGTGGGCAGCGTGACTAATCGCTGCACCTGCCCACCCTCAATGTGAGGGTGGAGGGTGGGCAGCGGTAACAAGCTGCTGCACGATGCAGCGATTGTTCTGCTGCCCACCCTCCACCCTCACATTGAGGGTGGGCAGCAGTAACAACTGCTGCACCACCCTCCACCCTCACATTGAGGGTGGGCAGCGAGTAACCGCTGCAGCCTTTGGAGGGTGGGCAGCGGTAACAACTGCTGCACGAGTGCAGCGGTTATTCTGCTGCCCACCCTCCACCCTCACATTGAGGGTGGGCAGCGGTAACAACTGCTGCACCGTGCAGCGATTGTTGCTGCTGCCCACCCTCAATGTGAGGGTGGAGGGTGGGCAGCAGCAGCTTGTGCAGCGATTGTTACTGCTGCCCACCCTCAATGTGAGGGTGGAGGGTGGGCAGCGGTAACAAGCTGCTGCACTGTGCAGCGATTGTTACTGCTGCCCACCCTCCAGATGGCAGCGGTTGTTCATGCTGCCCACCCTCAATGTGAGGGTGGAGGGTGGTGCAGCGGTAACAACAACTGCTGCCCACCCTCAATGTGAGGGTGGAGGGTGGGCAGCAGTAACAATTGCTGCACCACCCTCCACCCTCACATTGAGGGTGGGCAGCGATGACTGATGCTGCACCACCCTCCACCCTCACATTGAGGGTGGGAGGGTGGGCAGCGATAGCAACTGCTGCACCTGCCCACCCTCAATGTGAGGGTGGAGGGTGGGCAGCGGTAACAACTGCTGCACGGTGCAGCGGTTGTTACTGCTGCCCACCCTCCACCCTCAATGGAGGGTGGGCAGCGGTAACAAGCTGCTGCAGCTGTGCAGCGGTTATTCTGCTGCCCACCCTCCACCCTCAATGGAGGGTGGGCACTGCCCACCCTCAATGTGAGGGTGGAGGGTGGGCAGCAGTAACAACTGCTGCACAGTGCAGCAGTAACATCAATGGAGGGTGGGCAGCGGTAACAGCTGCTGCAGCGTGCAGCGATTGTTACTGCTGCCCACCCTCCACCCTCAATGGAGGGTGGGCAGCGGTAACAAGCTGCTGCACCGTGTGCAGCGGTTGTTCTCGCTGCCCACCCTCCACCCTCACATTGAGGGTGGGCGGTGCAGCGGTTGTTACTGCTGCCCACCCTCAATGTGAGGGTGGAGGGTGGGCAGCGGTAACAAGCGCTGCACGCGTGCAGCGATTGTTACTGCTGCCCACCCTCCACCCTCACATTGAGGGAACTGTGCAGCAGTTGTTACTGCTGCCCACCCTCCACCAACTGCTGCACTGCCCACCCTCAATGTGAGGGTGGAGGGTGGGCAGCAGTAACAATCGCTGCACGGTGCAGCGGTTATTCCTGCTGCCCACCCTCCACCCTCACATTGAGGGTGGGCGATGCGCAGCGATGCTACGCTGCCCACCCTCAATGTGAGGGGTGGAGGGTGGGCAGCGGTAACAAGCTGCTGCACGGTGCAGCGAGTTGTTACTGCTGCCCACCCTCCACCCTCACATTGAGGGTGGGCAGCATGGCTAACTGCTGCACTGCCCACCCTCAATGTGAGGGTGGAGGGTGGGCAGCGGTAACAAGCTGCTGCACGGTGCAGCGGTTATTCCTGCTGCCCACCCTCCATTGAGGGTGGAGGGTGGGCAGCGATAACAAGCTGCTGCACGGTGCAGCGGTTGTTACTGCTGCCCACCCTCCATTGATGTTCTTGCTGCCTGTGTGCAGCGAGTTATTCTGCTGCCCACCCTCCACCCTCACATTGAGGGTGGGCGGTGCCCACCCTCCATTGAGGGTGGAGGGTGGGCAGCGGTAACAAGCTGCTGCACGGTGCAGCGATGTATTCTGCTGCCCACCCTCCATTGAGGGTGGAGGGTGGGCAGCGGTAACAAGCTGCTACCTTGTGCAGCAGTTGTTACTGCTGCCCACCCTCCACCCTCAATGGAGGGTGGGCAGCAGTAACAATCGCTGCACGCTGTGCGAGCGGTTGTTCTGCTGCCCACCCTCCACCCTCACATTGAGGGTGGGCGCGTGCTCCACCCTCCATTGAGGGTGGAGGGTGGGCAGCGGTAACAAGCTGCTGCACGTGTGCAGCGGTTGTTACTGCTGCCCACCCTCCACCCTCAATGGAGGGTGGGCAGCGATAACAGCTGCTGCAGCGGTGCAGCAGTTGTTACTGCTGCCCACCCTCCACCCTCACATTGAGGGTGGGCAGTGCAGCAGTTGTTACTGCTGCCCACCCTCCCACCCTCAATGTGAGGGTGGAGGGTGGTGCAGCAGTAACAACTGCTGCACTGCCCACCCTCAATGTGAGGGTGGAGGGTGGGCAGCAGTAACAACTGCTGCACAGTGCACCCTCAATGTGAGGGTGGAGGGTGGGCAGCAGTAACAACTGCTGCACAATGTGAGGGTGGAGGGTGGGCAGCAGTAACAACTGCTGCACAGTGCACCCTCAATGTGAGGGTGGAGGGTGGGCAGCAGTAACAACTGCTGCACAGTGCAGCAGTTATTCTTGCTGCCCACCCTCCATTGAGGGTGGAGGGTGGGCAGCGATAACACGCTGCTGCGTGGTGCAGCAGTTGTTCTGCTGCCCACCCTCAATGTGAGGGTGGAGGGTGGTGCAGCGGTTGCTGCGCTGCCCACCCTCCACCCTCACATTGAGGGTGGGCAGCGATAACTGCTGCACCACCCTCCACCCTCACATTGAGGGTGGGCAGCGGTAACAGCTGCTGCAGGGTGCAGCAGCATTCTTGCTGCCCACCCTCCACCCTCACATTGAGGGTGGGCAGCGGTAACAAGCTGCTGCACGTGCAGCAGTTATTCTGCTGCCCACCCTCAATGTGAGGGTGGAGGGTGGGCAGCGGTAACAAGCTGCGGTTGTTCTGCTGCCCACCCTCCACCCTCACATTGAGGGTGGGCAGCGGTAACAGCTGCTGCATCCTTGGCGCCCACCCTCAATGTGAGGGTGGAGGGTGGGCAGCGGTAACAGCCTGCACGTTGTTATTGCTGCCCACCCTCCACCCTCACATTGAGGGTGGGCAGCGGTAACAAGCTGCTGCACGTGCAGCGATTGTTCTGCTGCCCACCCTCAATGTGAGGGTGGAGGGTGGGCAGCGATAACAACTCTGCAGCGTTGTTACTGCTGCCCACCCTCCACCCTCACATTGAGGGTGGGCAGCGGTAACAAGCTGCTGCCGGAGGGTGGGCAGCAGCCGCGGTTGTTACTGCTGCCCACCCTCCACCCTCACATTGAGGGTGGGCAGCGGTAACAACTGCTGCACCGTGCAGCAGTTATTCTTGCTGCCCACCCTCAATGTGAGGGTGGAGGGTGGGCAGCAGTAACAACTGCTGCACAAGCAGCGATTGTTACTGCTGCCCACCCTCAATGTGAGGGTGGAGGGTGGGCAGCAGTAACAACTGCTGCAGCGTGCAGCGGTTGTTACTGCTGCCCACCCTCCACCCTCACATTGAGGGTGGGCAGCGGTAGCAATGCTGCACGCTGTGCAGCAGTATGCTGCTGCCCACCCTCAATGTGAGGGTGGAGGGTGGGCAGCGGTAACAACTGCTGCACGGTGGGCAGCGGTTATCTGCTGCCCACCCTCCACACTCACATTGAGGGTGGGCAGCGGTAACAAGCTGCTACGCCTGTGCAGCGATTATTCTGCTGCCCACCCTCAATGTGAGGGTGGAGGGTGGGCAGCGATAACAGCGCTGCTGCACGTGCAGCGATTATTACTGCTGCCCACCCTCCACCCTCACATTGAGGGTGGGCAGCGATAACAAGCTGCTGACGGTGCAGCGATTATTCTGCTGCCCACCCTCAATGTGAGGGTGGAGGGTGGGCAGCGGTAACAAGCTGCTGCACGGTGCAGCGATTGTTACTGCTGCCCACCCTCCACCCTCACATTGAGGGTGGGCAGCGGTAACACGCTGCACGGTGCAGCGATTGTTCTGCTGCCCACCCTCAATGTGAGGGTGGAGGGTGGGCAGCGGTAACAAGCTGCTGCACGTGCAGCGGTTATTCTGCTGCCCACCCTCCACCCTCACATTGAGGGTGGGCAGCGGTAACAACCGCTGCACTGTGCAGCGATTGTTACTGCTGCCCACCCTCAATGTGAGGGTGGAGGGTGGGCAGCGGTAACAACTGCTGCACGGTGCAGCGATTGTTCTGCTGCCCACCCTCCACCCTCACATTGAGGGTGGGCAGCGGTAACAACTGCTGCACGTGCAGCGATTGTTACTGCTGCCCACCCTCAATGTGAGGGTGGAGGGTGGGCAGCGGTAACAGCTGCTGCACTGTGCAGCGATTATTCTGCTGCCCACCCTCCACCCTCACATTGAGGGTGGGCAGCGGTAACACGCTGCACGTGCAGCAGTTGTCACGCTGCCCACCCTCAATGTGAGGGTGGAGGGTGGGCAGCAGTAACAGCTGCTGCAGCTGCGCGATTGTTCTGCTGCCCACCCTCAATGTGAGGGTGGAGGGTGGGCAGCGGTAACAACTGCTGCACGGTGCAGCGATTATTACTGCTGCCCACCCTCCACCCTCACATTGAGGGTGGGCAGCGGTAACAACGCTGCACCGTGCAGCGATTGTTACTGCTGCCCACCCTCCACCCTCACATTGAGGGTGGGCAGCGGTAACAACTGCTGCACTGTGCAGCGATTGTTACTGCTGCCCACCCTCAATGTGAGGGTGGAGGGTGGGCAGCGGTAACAACTGCTGCATCTGTGCAGCGGTTATTACTGCTGCCCACCCTCCACCCTCACATTGAGGGTGGGCAGCGGTAACAAGCTGCTGCACGGTGCAGCGATTGTTACTGCTGCCCACCCTCAATGTGAGGGTGGAGGGTGGGCAGCAGTAACAAGCTGCTGCACGGTGCAGCGGTTATTACTGCTGCCCACCCTCCACCCTCACATTGAGGGTGGGCAGCAGTAACAACTGCTGCACAGTGCAGCAGTTGTTACTGCTGCCCACCCTCCACCCTCACATTGAGGGTGGGCAGCAGTAACAACTGCTGCACTGTGCAGCGTTGTTCTGCTACGTGCAGCATTGTTACTGCTGCCCACCCTCAATGTGAGGGTGGAGGGTGGGCAGCAGTAACAAGCTGCTGCACGTGCAGCGGTTGTTACTGCTGCCCACCCTCCACCCTCACATTGAGGGTGGGCAGCGGTAACAACTGCTGTTGTTCCTGCTGCCCACCCTCAATGTGAGGGTGGAGGGTGGGCAGCAGTAACAACTGCTGCACTGTGCAGCAGTTGTTACTGCTGCCCACCCTCCACCCTCACATTGAGGGTGGGCAGCAATAACAACTGCTGCACGGTGCAGCGATTATTCTTGCTGCCCACCCTCAATGTGAGGGTGGAGGGTGGGCAGCGGTAACAACTGCTGCACGGTGCAGCAGTTATTCTTGCTGCCCACCCTCCACCCTCACATTGAGGGTGGGCATCAATAACAACTGCTGCACTGTGCAGCAGTTGTTATTGCTGCCCACCCTCAATGTGAGGGTGGAGGGTGGGCAGCAGTAACAACTGCTGCACTGTGCAGCGATTGTTACTGCTGCCCACCCTCCACCCTCACATTGAGGGTGGGCAGCGAGAACAACTGCTGCACGTGCAGCATTGTTATTGCTGCCCACCCTCAATGTGAGGGTGGAGGGTGGGCAGCAGTAACAACTGCTGCACGGTGCAGCAGTTGTTACTGCTGCCCACCCTCCACCCTCACATGGAGGGTGGGCAGCAGTAACAACTGCTGCACTGTGCAGCGATTGTTCTGCTGCCCACCCTCAATGTGAGGGTGGAGGGTGGGCAGCGGTAACAAGCTGCTGCACTGTGCAGCAGTTGTTACTGCTGCCCACCCTCCACCCTCACATTGAGGGTGGGCAGCAGTAACAACTGCTGCACTGTGCAGCAGTTGTTACTGCTGCCCACCCTCAATGTGAGGGTGGAGGGTGGGCAGCAGTAACAACTGCTGCACTGTGCAGCAGTTGTTACTGCTGCCCACCCTCCACCCTCACATTGAGGGTGGGCAGCAGTAACAACTGCTGCACAGTGCAGCAGTTGTTACTGCTGCCCACCCTCAATGTGAGGGTGGAGGGTGGGCAGCAGTAACAACTGCTGCACTGTGCAGCAGTTGTTACTGCTGCCCACCCTCCACCCTCACATTGAGGGTGGGCAGCGGTAACAACTGCTGCACGGTGCAGCGGTTGTTCCTGCTGCCCACCCTCAATGTGAGGGTGGAGGGTGGGCAGCAGTAACAGCTGCTGCACAGTGCAGCGGTTGTTACTGCTGCCCACCCTCCACCCTCACATTGAGGGTGGGCAGCGATAACAGCTGCTGCAGCTGTGCAGCGATTGTTCTGCTGCCCACCCTCAATGTGAGGGTGGAGGGTGGGCAGCGGTAACAACTGCTGCACAGTGCAGCGGTTACTTGCTGCCCACCCTCCACCCTCACATTGAGGGTGGGCAGCGTAGCAACTGCTGCCCACGCTCCACCCTCACATTGAGGGTGGGCAGCGATAACAAGCTGCTGCACGGTGCAGCGGTTATTCTGCTGCCCACCCTCAATGTGAGGGTGGAGGGTGGGCAGCGGTAACAAGCTGCTGCCTGTGTGCAGCGATTATTCTGCTGCCCACCCTCCACCCTCACATTGAGGGTGGGCAGCGATAACAAGCTGCTGCACGCTGCAGCGATTGTCTGCTGCCCACCCTCAATGTGAGGGTGGAGGGTGGGCAGCGGTAACAAGCTGCTGCACGATGCAGCGGTTATTCTTGCTGCCCACCCTCCACCCTCACATTGAGGGTGTGCAGCAGTTGTTACTGCTGCACTGTGCAGCAGTTGTTACTGCTGCCCACCCTCCACCCTCACATTGAGGGTGTGCAGCAGTTGTTACTGCTGCCCACCCTCCACCCTCACAAACAACTGCTGCCCACCCTCCACCCTCACATTGAGGGTGTGCAGCAGTTGTTACTGCTGCACTGTGCAGCAGTTGTTACTGCTGCCCACCCTCCACCCTCACATTGAGGGTGTGCAGCAGTTGTTACTGCTGCCCACCCTCCACCCTCACATTGAGGGTGGGCAGCGGTAACAGCTGCTGCCGTGTGCGGCGATTGTTACTGCTGCCCACCCTCCACCCTCACATTGAGGGTGGGCAGCGATAACAGCTGCTGCACGTGTGCAGCAATTGTTACTGCTGCCCACCCTCCACCCTCACATTGAGGGTGTGCAGCAGTTGTTACTGCTGCCCACCCTCCACCCTCACATTGAGGGTGGGCAGCAGTAACAACTGCTGCACTGTGCAGCAGTTGTTACTGCTGCCCACCCTCCACCCTCACATTGAGGGTGTGCAGCAGTTGTTACTGCTGCCCACCCTCCACCCTCACATTGAGGGTGGGCAGCGGTAACAACTGCTGCACCGTGCAGCGGTTATTCTGCTGCCCACCCTCAATGTGAGGGTGGAGGGTGGGCAGCGATAACAAGCTGCTGCACTGTGCGGCGATTGTTACTGCTGCCCACCCTCCACCCTCACATTGAGGGTGGGCAGCGATAACAATCTGCTGCACGGTGCAGCGATTGTTCCTGCTGCCCACCCTCCACCCTCACATTGAGGGTGGGCAGCGATAACACTGCTGCACTCCACCCTCAATGTGAGGGTGGAGGGTGGGCAGCAGTAACAACTGCTGCTGCACCCTCAATGTGAGGGTGGAGGGTGGGCAGCAGTAACAACTGCTGCACCTGTGCAGCGATTGTTACTGCTGCCCACCCTCCACCCTCACATTGAGGGTGGGCAGCGTAACAAGCTGCTGCACTGTGCAGCGATTGTTCTGCTGCCCACCCTCAATGTGAGGGTGGAGGGTGGGCAGCGATAACAAGCTGCTGCTGCACTGTGCAGCTGCCGATTGTTACTGCTGCCCACCCTCCACCCTCACATTGAGGGTGGGCAGCGGTAACAATGCTGCACGCGTGCAGCATTGTTCTGCTGCCCACCCTCAATGTGAGGGTGGAGGGTGGGCAGCGGTAACAAGCCGCTGCACGGTGCAGCGATTGTTACTGCTGCCCACCCTCCACCCTCACATTGAGGGTGGGCAGCGTAACAAGCTGCTGCACTGCGCGTTATTCTGCTGCCCACCCTCCACCCTCACATTGAGGGTGGGCAGCGATGCAGCGGTTACTTGCTGCCCACCCTCCACCCTCACATTGAGGGTGGGCAGCGATAACAAGCTGCTGCACGCGTGCAGCGGTTGTTACTGCTGCCCACCCTCAATGTGAGGGTGGAGGGTGGGCAGCGGTAACAAGCTGCCTGCTATCTGCTGCCCACCCTCAATGTGAGGGTGGAGGGTGGGCAGCGATAACTAGCTGCTGCAGCGTGCAGCGATTGTTACTGCTGCCCACCCTCCACCCTCACATTGAGGGTGGGCAGCGATAACTCGCTGCACATTGAGGGTGGGCAGCGGTAACCGCTGCACTGAGGGTGGAGGGTGGGCAGCGATAACATGCTGCGCTACTGCTGCCCACCCTCAATGTGAGGGTGGAGGGTGGGCAGCGATAACAAGCTGCTGCATTGTGCAGCGGTTATTCTCGCTGCCCACCCTCCACCCTCACATTGAGGGTGGGCAGCGGTAACCTCGCTGCACATTGAGGGTGGGCAGCGGTAACAACTGCTGCACTGTGCAGCGATTGTTATTGCTGCCCACCCTCAATGTGAGGGTGGAGGGTGGGCAGCGGTAACAACTGCTGCACTGTGCAGCGGTTATTCTGCTGCCCACCCTCCACCCTCACATTGAGGGTGGGCAGCGATAGCGGCGATTGTTACTGCTGCCCACCCTCCACCCTCACATTGAGGGTGGGCAGCGGTAGCAGCTGCAGCTGCACAGCTGTTACTGCTGCCCATTGAGGAGTTGTTACTGCTGCCCACCCTCCACCCTCACATTGAGGGTGGGCAGCAGTAACAACTGCTGCCCACCCTCAATGTGAGGGTGGAGGGTGGGCAGCGGTAACAGCTCGCTGCACTGTGCAGCGGTTGTTACTGCTGCCCACCCTCCACCCTCACATTGAGGGTGGGCAGCGATTGCTGCTGCTGCCCACCCTCAATGTGAGGGTGGAGGGTGGGCAGCAGTAACAAGCTGCTGCACCGTGCAGCGATTGTTACTGCTGCCCACCCTCCACCCTCACATTGAGGGTGGGCAGCGGTAACAGCTGCTGCTGCCCACCCTCAATGTGAGGGTGGAGGGTGGGCAGCGTAACAAGCTGCTGCACTGTGCAGCGGTTGTTACTGCTGCCCACCCTCCACCCTCACATTGAGGGTGGGCAGCAAGACACACTGCTGCCACACCCTCAATGTGAGGGTGGAGGGTGGGCAGCGGTAACAGCTGCTGCACCGTGCAGCGGTTGTTACTGCTGCCCACCCTCCACCCTCACATTGAGGGTGGGCAGCGATAACAAGCTGCTGCACTGTGCAGCAGTTGTTACTGCTGCCCACCCTCAATGTGAGGGTGGAGGGTGGGCAGCAGTAACAGCTGCTGCACGGTGCAGCAGTTGTTACTGCTGCCCACCCTCCACCCTCACATTGAGGGTGGGCAGCGGTAACAAGTGCTGCACGGTGCAGCGGTTGTTCACTGCTGCCCACCCTCAATGTGAGGGTGGAGGGTGGGCAGCGGTAACAAGCTGCTGCACGGTGCAGCGATTGCTGCCCACCCTACCACCCTCACATTGAGGGTGGGCAGCGTGACAACTGCTGCACGGTGCAGCGGTTATTCTGCTGCCCACCCTCAATGTGGAGGGTGTAACAGCTGCTGCACTGTGCAGCGGTTGTTACTGCTGCCCACCCTCCACCCTCACATGTGAGGGTGGAGGGTGCAGCAGTTGTTACTGCTGCCCACCCTCAATGTGAGGGTGGAGGGTGGGCAGCAGTAACAACTGCTGCACGCGTGCAGCGATTGTTACTGCTGCCCACCCTCCACCCTCAATGTGAGGGTGGAGGGTGGGCAGCGATAACAAGCTGCTGCACGTGCAGCGCTTGTTACTGCTGCCCACCCTCCACCCTCACATTGAGGGTGGAGGGTGGGCAGCAATAACAATCGCTGCACTGCGTGCAGCTTGTTATTGCTGCCCACCCTCCACCCTCACATTGAGGGTGGAGGGTGGGCAGCGGTAACAAGCTGCTGCACGTGCAGCGACTTGTTACTGCTGCCCACCCTCCACCCTCAATGTGAGGGTGGAGGGTGGGCAGCAGTAACAGCTGCTGCACGTGCAGCGATTGTTACTGCTGCCCACCCTCCACCCTCAATGTGAGGGTGGAGGGTGGGCAGCAGTAACAACTGCTGCCCACCCTCCACCCTCACATTGAGGGTGGAGGGGGGGTGGAGGGTGGGCAGCAATAACAAGCTGCTGCACGGTGCAGCGATTGTTATTGCTGCCCACCCTCCACCCTCAATGTGAGGGTGGAGGGTGGGCAGCGATAACAACTGCTGCACGGTGCAGCGGTTATTCTGCTGCCCACCCTCCACCCTCAATGTGAGGGTGGAGGGTGGGCAGCAATAACAAGTCGCTGCACGGTGCAGCGATTGTTCTTGCTGCCCACCCTCCACCCTCACAATTTGAGGGTGGAGGGTGGGCAGCGATAACAGCTGCTGCACGGTGCAGCGATTGTTATTGCTGCCCACCCTCCACCCTCAATGTGAGGGTGGAGGGTGGGCAGCGGTAACAAGCTGCTGCACAGCGTGCAGCGCTTGTTACTGCTGCCCACCCTCCACCCTCACATTGAGGGTGGAGGGTGGGCAGCGATAACAATGCTGCTGCACTGTGCAGCGATTGTTACTGCTGCCCACCCTCCACCCTCATGAGGGTGATTGAGGGTGGAGGGTGGGCAGCGATAACAGCTGCTGCACGGTGCAGCGGTTATTCTGCTGCCCACCCTCCACCCTCACATGTGAGGGTGGAGGGTGGGCAGCAATAACAAGCTGCTGCACTGTGCAGCAGCTTGTTATTGCTGCCCACCCTCCACCCTCACATTGAGGGTGGAGGGTGGGCAGCAATAACAAGCTGCTGCTGCAACCCTCCACCCTCGGAGGGTGGAGGGTGGGCAGCAATAACAAGCTGCTGCACGGTGCAGCGATTGTTATTGCTGCCCACCCTCCACCCTCACATTGAGGGTGGAGGGTGGGCAGCAATAACAAGCTGCTGCACATTGCTGCGCTGTTCTGCTGCCCCTGCCCACCCTCCACCCTCATTTGAGGGTGGAGGGTGGGCAGCAATAACAAGTGCTGCACATGTGCAGCATTGTTACTGCTGCCCACCCTCCACCCTCACATTGAGGGTGGAGGGTGGGCAGCAATAACAAGTGCTGCACTGTGCAGCAATTGTTACTGCTGCCCACCCTCCACCCTCCACCCTCAAATTGAGGGTGGAGGGTGGGCAGCAATAACAAGCTGCTGCACGTGTGCAGCGATTGTTACTGCTGCCCACCCTCCACCCTCACATTGAGGGTGGAGGGTGGGCAGCACATCAGCTATTCTGCTGCCCACCCTCCACCCTCAAATGAGGGTGGAGGGTGGGCAGCAGTAACAAGCTGCTGCATGATGCAGCAGCTTGTTACTGCTGCCCACCCTCCACCCTCAATGTGAGGGTGGAGGGTGGGCAGCAGTAACAACTGCTGCACTGTGCAGCAGTTGTTCTTGCTGCCCACCCTCCACCCTCAATTGAGGGTGGAGGGTGGGCAGCAATAACAACTCTGCACAAGTGTGTGCAGCAGCTGTTATTGCTGCCCACCCTCCACCCTCATGTGAGGGTGGAGGGTGGGCAGCAATAACAACTGCTGCACGTGCAGCGATTGTTATTGCTGCCCACCCTCCACCCTCAAGTGAGGGTGGAGGGTGGGCAGCAGTAACAAGCTGCTGCAGCAGCAGTTGTTACTGCTGCCCACCCTCCACCCTCACATTGAGGGTGGAGGGTGGGCAGCAGTAACAACTGCTGCACTGTGCAGCAGTTGTTACTGCTGCCCACCCTCCACCCTCAATGTGAGGGTGGAGGGTGGGCAGCAGTAACAAGCTGCACGGTGCAGCGATTGTTATCGCTGCCCACCCTCCACCCTCAATGTGAGGGTGGAGGGTGGGCAGCAATAACAACTGCTGCACGTGCAGCAGTTGTTACTGCTGCCCACCCTCCACCCTCAAGTGAGGGTGGAGGGTGGGCAGCATGACTAACGCTGCTGCCACCCTCATATTGAGGGTGGAGGGTGGGCAGCAATAACAACTGCTGCACAGTGCAGCAGTTGTTATTGCTGCCCACCCTCCACCCTCAATTTGAGGGTGGAGGGTGGGCAGCAATAACAACTGCTGCACATGCAGCAGTTGTTATTGCTGCCCACCCTCCACCCTCAATGTGAGGGTGGAGGGTGGGCAGCAATAACAAGCTGCTGCACGTGCAGCGATTGTTACTGCTGCCCACCCTCCACCCTCAATGTGAGGGTGGAGGGTGGGCAGCGATAACAAGCTGCTGCACTGTGCAGCGATTGTTACTGCTGCCCACCCTCCACCCTCACATTGAGGGTGGAGGGTGGGCAGCAATAACAAGCTGCTGCACGTGCAGCACTTGTTATTGCTGCCCACCCTCCACCCTCACATTGAGGGTGGAGGGTGGGCAGCAATAACAAGTGCTGCACTGTGCAGCACTTGTTATTGCTGCCCACCCTCCACCCTCCATTGAGGGTGGAGGGTGGGCAGCAATAACAAGTTGCAGCACTGTGCAGCACTTGTTATTGCTGCCCACCCTCCACCCTCAAATTATTGCTGCCCACCCTCCACCCTCACATTGAGGGTGGAGGGTGGGCAGCAATAACAAGTGCTGCACTGTTATTGCTGCTGCCCACCCTCCACCCTCAAATGAGGGTGGAGGGTGGGCAGCAATAACAACTGCTGCACAGTGCAGCACTTGTTATTGCTGCCCACCCTCCACCCTCAATTGAGGGTGGAGGGTGGGCAGCAATAACAAGTGCTGCAATGTGCAGCACTTGTTATTGCTGCCCACCCTCCACCCTCACATGTGAGGGTGGAGGGTGGGCAGCAATAACAACTGCTGCATGTGCAGCAGTTGTTATTGCTGCCCACCCTCCACCCTCAAAATGAGGGTGGAGGGTGGGCAGCAATAACAACTGCTGCACTGTGCAGCAGTTGTTATTGCTGCCCACCCTCCACCCTCAAATGAGGGTGGAGGGTGGGCAGCAGTAACAACTGCTGCACTGCAGCAGCTTGTTATTGCTGCCCACCCTCCACCCTCACATTGAGGGTGGAGGGTGGGCAGCAGTAACAACTGCTGCACTGCCCACCCTCAATGTGAGGGTGGAGGGTGGGCAGCAGTAACAATCGCTGCACGGTGCAGCAGTTGTTATTGCTGCCCACCCTCCACCCTCACATTGAGGGTGGAGGGTGGGCAGCAACGTGCACATGCAGCATTGCTGCCCACCCTCCACCCTCAATGTGAGGGTGGAGGGTGGGCAGCAATAACAAGCTGCATGCAGCAGCTTGTTACTGCTGCCCACCCTCCACCCTCAATGTGGAGGGTGGGCAGCGATAACCTCCGCTGCCCCTCCACCCTCAATGTGAGGGTGGAGGGTGGGCAGCAGTAACAATCGCTGCACAGTGCAGCAGATTGTTATCGCTGCCCACCCTCCACCCTCACGTTGAGGGTGGGGCAGCGCTTGTGCCATCGCTGCCCACCCTCAATGTGAGGGTGGAGGGTGGGCAGCAGTAACAACCGCTGCACTGTGCAGCGGTTATCGCTGCCCACCCTCCACCCTCAATCCCTCCACCCTCAATGTGAGGGTGGAGGGTGGGCAGCAGTAACAACCGCAGCACGTGCAGCTTGCTGCCCACGCTCCCACCCTCACTCCCTCCCACCCTCAATGTGAGGGTGGAGGGTGGGCAGCGATAACGCGCGCACGCTCGTGCAGCAGCTTGTTACCGCTGCCCCCACCCTCAATCTGAGGGTGGAGGGTGGGCAGCAAACTACTGCTGCCCACCCTCAATGTGAGGGTGGAGGGTGGGCAGCAGTAACAACCGCTGCACAGTGCAGCAGCTTGTTACCGCTGCCCACCCTCCACCCTCACATTGAGGGTGGCAGCGCACAACGCGCACGGTAGCAGACGCCCCCACCCTCAATGTGAGGGTGGAGGGTGGGCAGCAGTAACAACCGCTGCACGCTGCAGCGATTGTTACTGCTGCCCACCCTCCACCCTCACATTGAGGGTGGAGGGTGGCAGCATCAGCTGCCACCTCCAGTGCGAGCGAGTCGCTGCCCACCCTCCACCCTCAATGTGAGGGTGGAGGGTGGGCAGCAAGAACAAGCGCTGCAGCAGTGCAGCTTGTCTGCTGCCCACCCTCCACCCTCAATTGAGGGTGGGCAGCCTCGCATTGTTACGCTGCCCACCCTCCACCCTCAGGTGGAGGGTGGGCAGCAGATAACCGCTGCACGGTGCAGCAGCATGTCATCGCTGCCCACCCTCAAGTGAGGGTGGAGGGTGGGCAGCAAGAATAATCGCTGCACGCTGCCCACCCTCAATGTGAGGGTGGAGGGTGGGCAGCAGAACAACCGCTGCAACGCAGCTTGTTACTGCTACCCACCCCCACCCTCAAAAGTGAGGGTGGAGGGTGGGCAGCAGTAACAAGCGCCGCACGTAGCAGCTGTGTTACCGCTGCCCACCCTCCACCCTCACATTGAGGGTGGGCAGCGAACACTGCTGCACAGTGCAGCAGTTGTTATTGCTGCCCACCCTCAATTTGAGGGTGGAGGGTGGGCAGCAGAACAACCGCCTGCCATGTCGCAAGTGCAGCTTGTTACTGCCCCCCTCCACCCTCACATTGAGGGTGGGCAGCAGTAACAAGCGCTGCACGTGCAGCAGCGTTATCGCTGCCCACCCTCAATGTGAGGGTGGAGGGTGGGCAGCAGTAACAACCGCGCACGGTGGCAGCAGTTGTTATGCGCCACCCTCCACCCTCAATGAGGGTGGGCAGCGTTGTTACACTCCACCCTCACCACAGTCCCCACCCTGCCCACCCTCAATGAGGGTGGAGGGTGGGCAGCAGAATAACCGCTGCACGCGTGCAGCAGCTTGTTATCGCTGCCCACCCTCCACATGTGAGGGTGGAGGGTGGGCAGCAATAACAACGCTGCACAGTGCAGCTTGTTATCGCTGCCCACCCTCCACCCTCACATTGAGGGTGGGCAGCATAACCGCGCACGTGCAGCAATTGTTATTGCTGCCCCACCCTCACATTGAGGGTGGAGGGTGGGCAGCAGTAACACGCTGCCCTCAAGTGAGGGTGGAGGGTGGGCAGCAGTAACAACTGCCCGCACTAGCAGCGATTGTTACCGCTGCCCACCCCTCAATGTGAGGGTGGAGGGTGGGCAGCAGTAACAACTGCTGCCCCACCCTCAATTGAGGGTGGAGGGTGGGCAGCAGTAACAACTGCTGCACGGTGCAGCAGTGCATCGCTGCCCCACCCTCACATGTGAGGGTGGAGGGTGGGCAGCAAGAACAAGTGCTGCACGGTGCAGCTGTTCATCGCTGCCCACCCTCAATGTGAGGGTGGAGGGTGGGCAGCAGTAACCTGCTGCACACCCTCATGTGAGGGTGGAGGGTGGGCAGCAAGAATAACCGCTGGCACGATGCAGCAGCTGTTATCGCTGCCCCCACCCTCAATGTGAGGGTGGAGGGGTGGGCAGCGGTAACAGCTGCGCACAGTGGCAGTCGATTATCACCGCTGCCCACCCTCAATGTGAGGGTGGAGGGTGGGCAGCGAAGAACAATCGCTGCACTGCGGGCAGCAGCTTGTTATTGCTGCCCACCCTCAATTGAGGGTGGAGGGTGGGCAGCAAAATAACAAGCTGCACAAGTGCAGCAGTTGTTATCGCTGCCCACCCTCCACCCTCACATTGAGGGTGGGCAGCGAACAACCGCTGCACGGTGCAGCAGCTTGTTACCGCTGCCCACCCTCAATGTGAGGGTGGAGGGTGGGCAGCAAGGAACAACCGCTGCACGGTGCAGCAGCTTGTTACTGCTGCCCACCCTCCACCCTCACATTGAGGGTGGGCAGCAGAATAACGCTGCAGTGCAGCAGCTTGTTACGCTGCCCACCCTCCCACCCTCAATGTGAGGGTGGAGGGTGGGCAGCAATAACAACTGCCGCACTGTGCGGCAGTTGTTATTGCTGCCCACCCCTCCACCCTCACATTGAGGGTGGGCAGCAGTAACACGCTGCACCGTGCAGCAGCTTGTTATCGCTGCCCACCCTCAATTTGAGGGTGGAGGGTGGGCAGCAGCAACAACTGCTGCACTGGTGCAGCTGTTATCGCTGCCCACCCTCCACCCTCAATTGGAGGGTGGGCAGCAGTAACAACTGCTGCACCGTGCAGCTTGTTATTGCTGCCCCACCCTCAATGTGAGGGTGGGAGGGTGGGCAGCAGAACAACCGCTGCACGGTGCAGCAGCTTGTTACTGCTGCCCACCCTCCACCCTCACATTGAGGGTGGGCAGCAGTAACAACTGCTGCACAGCAGCAGTTGTTATTCGCTGCCCACCCTCAATGTGAGGGGTGGAGGGTGGGCAGCAGTAACAACTGCTGCACCGTGCAGCAGCTTGTTACTGCTGCCCACCCTCCACCCTCACATTGAGGGTGGGCAGCAGTAACAGCTGCACAGTGCAGCAGCTGTTATCGCTGCCCACCCTCCATGTGAGGGTGGAGGGTGGGCAGCAGTAACAACTGCTGCACCGTGCAGCAGTTGTTACTGCTGCCCACCCTCCACCCTCAATGTGAGGGTGGGCAGCAGTAACAACTGCTGCACAGTGCAGCAGTTGTTATTGCTGCCCACCCTCAATGTGAGGGTGGAGGGTGGGGCAGCGAACAACCGCTGCACGGTGCAGCAGCTTGTTTCGCTGCCCACCCCTCCACCCTCACATTGAGGGTGGGCAGCAAGAACAACTGCTGCACAGTGCAGCTTGTTACCGCTGCCCACCCTCAATGTGAGGGTGGAGGGTGGGCAGCAGTAACAACCGCTGCACGGTGCAGCGCTTGTTATTGCTGCCCACCCTCCACCCTCAAATGTGGAGGGTGGGCAGCAGCAACAACCGCGTACAGTGCAGCAGCTAGTTACTGCTGCCCACCCTCAATGTGAGGGTGGAGGGTGGGCAGCAAGAATAACTGCTGCACAGGTGCAGCAGTTGTTATCGCTGCCCACCCTCCACCCTCACATTGAGGGTGGGCAGCAGACAAGCGCACAGTGCAGCTGTTATTGCTGCCCACCCTCAATGTGAGGGTGGAGGGTGGGCAGCAGCAACAACCGCTGCACAGTGCAGCAGTTGTTACTGCTGCCCACCCTCCACCCTCACATTGAGGGTGGGCAGCACAATAATGCACAGCTTTTATCGCTGCCCACCCTCAATGTGAGGGTGGAGGGTGGGCAGCAGTAACAACTGCTGCAGCGTGCAGCAGCTTGTTACCGCTGCCCACCCTCCACCCTCACATTGAGGGTGGGCAGCAGACAGCTGCACCGTGCAGAGCTTGTTACTGCTGCCCACCCTCAATGTGAGGGTGGAGGGTGGGCAGCAATAACAGCGCTGCACACGTGCAGCGGTTGTTACCGCTGCCCCACCCTCAATGTGAGGGTGGAGGGTGGGCAGCAGTAACAACTGCTGCACCGTGCAGCATGTTACCGCTGCCCACCCTCCACCCTCACATTGAGGGTGGGCAGCAGAACAAGTTGGAGAGCTGAGTACGCTGCCCACCCTCAATGTGAGGGTGGAGGGTGGGCAGCAGTAACAATCGCTGCACAGTGCAGCAGCTGTTATCGCTGCCCACCCTCCACCCTCACATGTGGGTGGAGGGTGGGCAGCAATAACAAGTGCTGCACAGTTGCAGCAGCGTGCTACCGCTGCCCACCCTCCCCCTCAATGTGAGGGTGGAGGGTGGGCAGCGAACCGTGCACGCTGCAGCAGCAGCTATCGCTGCCCACCCTCAATGTGAGGGTGGAGGGTGGGCAGCAGAACAACCGCTGCACAAGTGCAGCAGCTTGTTACCGCTGCCCACCCTCCACCCTCACATGGGGTGGAGGGTGGGCAGCAGAACAACGCTGCACAGTGCAGCTTGTTACCGCTGCCCACCCTCCACCCTCACATGTGAGGGTGGGGGGCAGCAGTAACAAGTGCTGCACGCGTGCAGCAGTTGTTACCGCTGCCCCACCCTCAATGTGAGGGTGGAGGGTGGGCAGCAGAATAACAGCCGCACGCGTGCAGCAGCTGTTATCGCTGCCCACCCTCCACCCTCACATTGAGGGTGGGCAGCGAGGAATGCCGGTGCTATCGCTGCCCACCCTCAATGTGAGGGTGGAGGGTGGGCAGCAGTAACAACTGCTGCACCGTGCAGCAGCTTGTTACTGCTGCCCACCCTCCACCCTCACATTGGAGGGTGGGCAGCGGGGTGTGTTACCGCTGCCCACCCTCAATGTGAGGGTGGAGGGTGGGCAGTTAACAACTGCTGCAGCAGTGCAGCATTGTTACTGCTGCCCACCCTCCACCCTCACATGTGAGGGTGGGCAGCAACAACGGCAGCCGTTACCGCTGCCCACCCTCAATGTGAGGGTGGAGGGTGGGCAGCAGTAACAAGCTGCTGCACATGTGCAGCAGCTTGTTACCGCTGCCCACCCTCCACCCTCACATGTGAGGGTGGGCAGCGCATTACCGCTGCCCACCCTCAATGTGAGGGTGGAGGGTGGGCAGCGATAACAACGCTCGCAGCAGCAGCTTGTTACTGCTGCCCACCCTCCACCCTCACATGTGAGGGTGGGCAGCAGAACATCGCACAGCAGCATTGTCTGCTGCCCACCCTCAATGTGAGGGTGGAGGGTGGGCAGCGAGAACAACCGCTGCACCTCGGTGCAGCTTGTTACTGCTGCCCACCCTCCACCCTCACATGGTGGAGGGTGGGCAGCGTAACAACCGCTGCACAGTGCAGCGCAGCTTATCTGCTGCCCACCCTCAATGTGAGGGTGGAGGGTGGGCAGCAGTAACAATCGCTGCACGCTGCAGCAGTTGTTACCGCTGCCCACCTCCACCCTCACATTGAGGGTGGGCAGCAGAACAACTGTGCGCCGTGCAGCAGTTGTTACTGCTGCCCACCCTCCACCCTCACATTGAGGGTGGGCAGCAAGAATAACCGCGCACAGTGCAGCAGTTGTTACCGCTGCCCACCCTCAATGTGAGGGTGGAGGGTGGGCAGCAGCAACCTTAACGCTGCCCACCCTCCAGTGCAGCAGCTTGTTACTGCTGCCCACCCTCAATGGGAGGGTGGAGGGTGGGCAGCAGTAACAACCGCAGCTTGTTACTGCTGCCCACCCTCCACCCTCACATTGAGGGTGGGCAGCAGAACAACCGCGCACGTGCAGCAGTTTGTTACTGCTGCCCACCCTCAATGTGAGGGTGGAGGGTGGGCAGCGGTAACCGCTGCAGCTGTTACTGCTGCCCACCCTCCACCCTCACATTGAGGGTGGGCAGCAGGAACAGATCTGCTGCCCACCTCCGTGCAGCAGTTATTCGCTGCCCACCCTCAATGTGAGGGTGGAGGGTGGGCAGCGGAATAACCGCAGCTTGTTACCGCTGCCCACCCTCCACCCTCACATTGAGGGTGGGCAGCAGAATAACCGCTGCACGCCTTTTCCGCCCACCCTCCGGTGCAGCAATTGTTACCGCTGCCCACCCTCAATGTGAGGGTGGAGGGTGGTGCAGCTGTTATCCGCTGCCCACCCTCAATGTGAGGGTGGAGGGTGGGCAGCAGTAACAACTTCTGCACCACCCTCCACCCTCACATTGAGGGTGGGCAGCAGTAACAACTGCTGCACCACCGGTGCGAGCTTGTTACCGCTGCCCACCCTCCACCCTCAATGGAGGGTGGGCAGCAAACAATCGCCTGCACATCGTGCAGCAGCTTGTTACCGCTGCCCACCCTCCACCCTCACATTGAGGGTGCACTGTGCAGCAGTTGTTACTGCTGCCCACCCTCCACCCTACATTGTGCCAGCGGTTACCGCTGCCCACCCTCCACCCTCACATTGAGGGTGCATCGTGCAGCAGCTGTTACCGCTGCCCACCCCTCCACCCTCACATTGAGGGTGGGCGGTGCAGCACGCAGTCATCGCTGCACCACCCTCCACCCTCACATTGAGGGTGGGAGGGTGGGCAGCAGTAACAACCGCCGCACCGCCCACCCTCAATGTGAGGGTGGAGGGTGGGCAGCAAGAACAACTGCTGCACCGGTGCAGCAGTTGTTACTGCTGCCCACCCTCCATTGAGGGTGGAGGGTGGGCAGCGGAACAACCGCCGCACGCGTGCCAGCTTGTTATTCTCGCTGCCCACCCTCCACCCTCAATGGAGGGTGGGCAGCAAGAAAACACGCACCCTCCCTTGAGGGTGGAGGGTGGGCAGCGAACAACCGCCGCACCGTGCAGCAGCTTGGGTACCGCTGCCCACTCCTCCATTGAGGGTGGAGGGTGGGCAGCAAGAATAACCGCTGCACAGAGGCAGCAGCTTGTTACCGCTGCCCACCCTCCACCCTCAATGGAGGGTGGGCAGCAGTAACAATCGCAGCACAGCGTGCGCAGCTTGTTACCGCTGCCCACCCTCCACCCCTCAATGGAGGGTGGGCACTGCCCACCCTCAATGTGAGGGTGGAGGGTGGGCAGGCAGAATAACCGCTGCACAAGGCAGCAAGAACATCAATGGAGGGTGGGCAGCAGGAACAACCGCTGCACCGTGCAGCAGCTGTTATTCCGCTGCCCACCCTCCACCCTCAATGGAGGGTGGGCAGCAGAATAACCGCTGCACCGTGCAGCAGTTGTTACCGCTGCCCACCCTCCACCCTCACATTGAGGGTGGGCAGTAGCAGAGTTATTCATCGCTGCCCACCCTCAATGTGAGGGTGGAGGGTGGGCAGCAGAATAACCGCTGCACCGTGCGCAGCTTGTTACCGCTGCCCACCCTCCACCCTCACATTGAGGGTGGGCAGCAGTATCACTGCTCGCACCCCACCCTCAATGTGAGGGTGGAGGGTGGGCAGCAGAATAACCGCTGCACCGTGCAGCGAGTTGTTATCGCTGCCCACCCTCCACCCTCACATTGAGGGTGGGCGGTGCAGCGAGTTGGTGGAGGGTGGGCAGCAAGAACAACCGCCGCACGCTCCCTCAATGTGAGGGTGGAGGGTGGGCAGCGGTAACAATCGCGCACGCGTGCAGCATTGTTACTGCTGCCCACCCTCCACCCTCACATTGAGGGTGGGCAGCAGAATAACCGCTGCACCGCCCACCCTCATTGTGAGGGTGGAGGGTGGGCAGCAATAACAACTGCCGCACGGTGCGGCAGTTGTTATTGCTGCCCACCCTCCATTGAGGGTGGAGGGTGGGCAGCAGTAACAACCGCTGCACAGTGCAGCAGTTGTTACTGCTGCCCACCCTCCATTGATGTTACTGCTGCACTGTGCAGCAGTTGTTACTGCTGCCCACCCTCCACCCTCACATTGAGGGTGGGCATGCCCACCCTCCATTGAGGGTGGAGGGTGGGCAGCAAGAATAACCGCCGCACGCGTGCAGCAGCTGTTACCGCTGCCCACCCTCCATTGAGGGTGGAGGGTGGGCAGCAAGCAACAACCGCTGCACCGTGTGCAGCAGTTGTTACCGCTGCCCACCCTCCACCCTCACATTGAGGGTGGGCAGGGCAGCGCTTGTTATCGCTGCCCACTCCTCCCACCCTCAATGTGAGGGTGGAGGGTGGTGCAGCACGGCCATCGCTGCCCACCTCAATGTGAGGGTGGAGGGGGGTGCAGCAGCTTGTTATCGCTGCCCACCCTCCACCCTCACATTGAGGGTGGGCAGCAACAACCGCTGCACCACCCTCCACCCTCACATTGAGGGTGGGCAGCAAGAATAACCGCTGCACTCGGAGGGTGGGCAGCAGTAACAATCGCTGCACACTGCAGCAGCTTGTTACTGCTGCCCACCCTCCACCCTCACATTGAGGGTGGGCAGCAGTAACAACTGCTGCACAACTGCTGCCCACCCTCCACCCTCACATTGAGGGTGGGCAGCAGTAACAACCGCTGCACGCTGCAGCAGCTTGTTACCGCTGCCCACCCTCAATGTGAGGGTGGAGGGTGGGCAGCAAGAATAACTGCTGCCATCGTGCAGCAGCTTGTTACTGCTGCCCACCCTCCAGCATGCAGCGGTTATTCGCTGCCCACCCTCAATGTGAGGGTGGAGGGTGGCAGCAGCTGTTATTCGCTGCCCACCCTCAATGTGAGGGTGGAGGGTGGGCAGCAGTAACAATCGCCGCACCGTGCAGCTGTTACTCGCTGCCCACCCTCCACCCTCACATTGAGGGTGGGCGCTGCACGCTTGTTACCGCTGCCCACCCTCAATGTGAGGGTGGAGGGTGGGCAGCAATAACAATTGCTGCACCGTGCAGCAAGCTTGTTATCGCTGCCCACCCTCCACCCTCACATTGAGTGCAGCGCTTGTTACCGCTGCCCACCCTCCACCCTCACATTGAGGGTGGGCAGCAGGAATAATCGCTGACACAGTGCAGCAGCTTGTTATCGCTGCCCACCCTCAATGTGAGGGTGGAGGGGTGGGCAGCAAGAATAACTACGCTGCACTCAATGTGAGGGTGGAGGGTGGGCAGCGAATAACCGCTGCACAAGTGCAGCAGCTTGTTATCGTTGCCCACCCTCCACCCTCAATGTGAGGGTGGAGTGGAGGGTGGAGGGTGGGCAGGGCAGATAGATCGCTGCACTCAATGTGAGGGTGGAGGGTGGGCAGCAGTCAACAATCGCAGCACAGGTGCAAAGGCAGCACTGTCACGCTGCCCACCCTCCACCCTCAAGGTGAGGGTGGAGGGTGGGCAGCAAGAACACTGCCGCCGCGTGCAGCAGCTTGTTACGCTGCCCACCCTCCACCCTCACATTGAGGGTGGAGGGTGGGCAGCAGTAACAACCGCTGCACAAGGTGGCAGCGAGTTATTCTTGCTGCCCACCCTCCACCCCTCATCGTGAGGGTGGAGGGTGGGCAGCAAGCATAACCGCTGCACCGTGCAGCAAGCTTGTTACCGCTGCCCACCCTCCACCCCTCACATTGAGTGCCAGCGGTTATCGCTGCCCACCCTCCACCCTCACATTGAGGGTGGGCAGCAGCAATAATCGGCTGCACAACGTGCAGCAGCTTGCATCGCTGCCCACCCTCAATGTGAGGGTGGAGGGTGGGCAGCAATAACAGCCGCGTGTAGCACTTGTTACCGCTGCCCACCCTCCACCCTCACATTGAGGGTGGGCAGCGAGCAACAATCGCTGCACTGCGTGCCAGCTTGTTCCGCTGCCCACCCTCAATGTGAGGGTGGAGGGTGGGCAGCAGTAATAACTGCTGCACAGTGCAGCAGCTATCGCTGCCCACCCTCCACCCTCACATTGAGGGTGGGCAGCGAGTAACAAAAGTAGCTGTTACCGCTGCCCACCCTCAATGTGAGGGTGGAGGGTGGGCAGCAAGTAATAATCTGCTGGCACGGTAGCAGCAGCTTGTTACTGCTGCCCACCCTCCACCCTCACATTGAGGGTGGGCAGCACCAACGCTGCACACCCTCAATGTGAGGGTGGAGGGTGGGCAGCAAGAATCAACTGCTGCACGTAGCAGCTTGTTATCGCTGTTCACCCTCCACCCTCACATTGGAGGGTGGGCAGTAATCGCTGCCCACCCTCAATGTGAGGGTGGAGGGTGGGCAGCAGTAACAATCGCGACATGTGCAGCAGCTTGCTACGCTGCCCACCCTCCACCTCACATTGAGGGTGTGCAGCAGCTGTCTCGCTGCCCACCCTCAATGTGAGGGTGGAGGGTGGGCAGCAGTAATAATCGCTGCAGACGTGCAGCAGCTTGTTACCGCTGCCCACCCTCCACCCCTCACATTGAGGGTGTGCAGCCGCTTTTGTTACCGCTGCCCACCCTCAATGTGAGGGTGGAGGGTGGGCAGCAGCAATAATCGCTGCACCCGTGCAGCAGCTTGTTATCGCTGCCCACCCTCCACCCTCACATTGAGGGTGGGCAGCGTAACAACCGCAGCATACTCGCTGCCCACCCTCAATGTGAGGGTGGAGGGTGGGCAGCAGAACAATCGCGACCGTGCGCATGGCTTGTTATTGCTGCCCACCCTCCACCCTCACATTGAGGGTGGGCAGCGGAATAACCGCCGCACGATGCAGCAGCTTGTTAGCGCTGCCCACCCTCAATGTGAGGGTGGAGGGTGGGCAGCAGAATAACCGCTGCATTAGCAGCTTGTTGACCGCTGCCCACCCTCCACCCTCAGCGTTGGAGGGTGGGCAGCAGAAGAAATCGCTGCACTTGAGGTGCAGGCAGCAGCTCATCGCTGCCCACCCTCAATGTGAGGGTGGAGGGTGGGCAGCAGAATAACCGCTGCACTGCAATGTGACGAATGGGCAGCAGGTGCAGCAGCTGTTATCGCTGCCCACCCTCCACCCTCACATCGAGGGTGGAGGAGTGGGAGGGTGGAGGGTGGGCAGCAAGAATAATCGCTGCACGCGTGCAGCAGCTATTATTCGCTGCCCCCCTCCACCCTCAATGTGAGGGTGGAGGGTGGGCAGCAGGAATAATCGCGTAGCTGCAAAACGGCTGCGCGTTAGTTCTGCTCACCCTCCACCCTCACATTGCGGAGGGTGGGCAGCAGGAACAACCGCTGCACTCGCTAGTCGTTGCCCCTCCACCTTGGGTGCAGCTTGTTACCGCTGCCCACCCTCCACCCTCACATTGGAGGGTGGGCAGCAAGATAACCGCTGCACGCGTGCAGCAGCTTGTTATCGCTGCCCACCCTCACATGTGAGGGTGGAGGGGTGGGCAGCAAGAATAATCGCTGCAGTACGCGTGCAGCAGCCTGTTACCTGCTGCCCACCCTCCACCCTCACATTGAGGGTGGGCAGCAAGAATAACTGCGTGCGGCCAGCATGCGCGCCCACCCTCAATGTGAGGGGTGGAGGGTGGGCAGCAAGAACAATCGCTGCACGCAGCATGATCGCCCACCCTCCACCCTCACATTGAGGGTGGGCAGCAAGAACAACCGCCGCACGGAGTTCCCGCAGCAGCTGTTACCGCTGCCCACCCTCAATTGAGGGTGGAGGGTGGGCAGCAGTACTAATCGCGCACCGTGCAGCAGCTCGTTACCGCTGCCCACCCTCCACCCTCAGGTTGAGGGTGGGCAGCGGTAAGCTTGGGCAGGGTGCCAGCTTTATCGCTGCCCACCCTCAATGTGAGGGTGGAGGGTGGGCAGCGAGAACAACCGCCGCACCGTGCAGCTGTTATCGCTGCCCACCCTCCACCCTCACATTGAGGGTGGGCAGCGGTAACAAGCTGGGCGTACGGCACGGCTCGCCACGCTGCCCACCCTCAATGTGAGGGTGGAGGGTGGGCAGCGCAGCACAGCCAGCACGCACGCTGCCCACCCTCACATGTGAGGGGTGGGGAGGGTGGGCAGATAACAGGAACAAGGCATGTTATCGCTGCCCACCCTCCACCCTCACAGTGGAGGGTGGGCAGCAGATAACCGCTGTCGCAGCGCTGCTCACAGTGCCGCTGCCCCCAATGTGAGGGGAGGAGTAACTCGCTGCACGGGCAGCCTTGTTACCTGCTGCCCACCATGGGGGGGAGGGTGGGCAGCAAGAACAATCGCTGCATCTGCAGCAGCCTCAACGCTGCCCAGCTCCATGGAGGGTGGGCAGCGACAACCGGCAGGACCGTGCAGCAGTAGTGACCGCTGCCCACCCTCCACCCTCGATGGAGGGTGGGCAGCAAGAATAATCGCTGCACAGTGCAGCAGATGTTAGCGCTGCCCACCCTCCACCCCTACATTGAGGGTGGGCAGAATAACCGGCCTCACTGTGCAGCGTGGTTACCGCTGCCCACCCCCCCCTCAATGGAGGGTGGGGCAGCAAAATAACAACCGCGCACCGTGCCAGCTTGTTCCGCTGCCCACCCTCCCCCAACTTTGGAGGGTGGGCAGCAGTAACAGCTGCACACGTGCAGCTTGTTACCGCTGCCCACCCCTCCACCTGAGGGGGAGGGTGGGCAGCAACCGATCAAAGTGCAGCATTGTTACCGCTGCCCACCCTCAAGACCCGGAACCCCCCGGGGGGAGGCAGCAACAACGATCGACCCCATGCAGCAGCAGTCACCGTTGCCCACCCTCCACCCTTTGAGGGTGGGGCAGCAAGACACGCGAAGCGCTTGTTACCGCTGCCCACCCTCCACCAATCGAGGGTGCGGCAGCCGCCCACTGCCTCAACGTGGAGGGAGGGTGTGAGGGCGAGGGTGGGCAGCGCACCCCACGCGCTCGCAGACAAGCAGTTGCCACGCTGCCCACCCCCTCCACCCTCACATTGAGGGTGGGCAGCAAGAATAACCGCTGCACAGCAGCTCGTTACCGCTGCCCACCCTCCAGGTGAGGCGGCCCGCCCCGGGGTGGAGGGTGGGCAGCAAGAATAATCGCCGCACAGTGCAGCAGCCTGTTACCGCTGCCCACCCTCCACCCTCACATTGAGGGTGGGAGCATGCAACAGCTGCACACCGCTGCCCACCCTCCCACCTGAGGTGTGGAGGGTGGGCAGCTGAAGAATCGCCGGCCATTTGCAAAAGTGACTTGCGCTGCCCACCCTCCACTTGAGGGTGGAGGGTGGGGCAGCAGAATCAACGGTCGCACGCGTGCAGCCTGTTACCGCTGCCCACCCTCCATTGAGGTGGAGGGTGGGCAGCAGTAACAATTGCCGTACAGGCAGCAGCTTGCCACCGCTGCCCACCCTCCATCCCCCCTCACATTGAGGGTGGGCACCAAAAACGCGCCCACCCTCACATTGAGGGTGGGAGGGTGGGCAGCAAGAATCAATCGCGCTGCCAGCCTGTTACCGCTGCCCCCTCCATTGATAGGGTGGAGGGTGGGCAAGCGTAACAATCGCGGCGCACCCTGTTACCGGCTGCAGCCACCCTCCACCCTCAATAGTGAGGCAAAACGTGGGAGGGTGGCAAAAAGAAAAAAATAGAGCCGTTGAACCGGCAGCTGTTACCGCTGCCCACCCCTCCACCCTCAATTGAGGGTGGGCAGCAGACCCCAAAAAAACCGAACAGGGTGGGCAGCGCTTGTTACCGCTGCTCCACCCTCCCACCTCAATGTGAGGGTGGGGCGTGGGCAGCTAGGTCAACCGCCGCCCACCCCCCTCAATGTGAGGGTGGGAGGGTGGGCAGCGAGAATAATCGCCGCACGCCCCAGAAGATGTTCGCCGCCACGTCCCCCTCAATGTGAGGGTGGAGGGGGGCAGCAAAGGATAACCGCCGCACAATGTGAGGGTGGGGGTGGGGCAGCTAGGTAACGCTGCCACACCCTCAATGTGAGGGTGGAGGGTGGGCAGCAGAATAACCGCCGCACACGTGCAGCAGCTGCTATCGCTGCCCACCCTCCCATTGAGGGTGGGGGGCAGCGCAATAATCGCTGCACCGTGGTGGTGCAAGCCATCGCTGCCCACCCTCAATGTGAGGGCGGAGGGGGGGGGCAGCATTGTTATCGCTGCCCACCCTCCACCCTCACATTGAGGGTGGGCAGCAGAATAAAACCGCGTCACTGCCACCTCCACCCTCACATTGAGGGTGGCTGGCCAGCAAGAATAACCGCCCAGACCGGGACGGTGCCAGCACTAGCACCGCTGCCCACTCACGTGAGGGTGGAGGGTGGGCAGCAGAATAACCGGCAGTTGTTCCGCTGCCCACCCCCTCAACCCCTCCAAGGCACAAACACCAACCACACCCCCACCCCTGAGGGTGGGAGGGTGGGCAGCAAGAATACCAAAACCATGCAGCTTGTTACGCTGCCCACCCTCCACCCTCACATTGAGGGTGGGCAGCAGAATAACCGCCGCACCGGCAGAAGCAGCTTGCATCGCTGCCCACCCTCAATGTGAGGGTGGAGGGTGGGCAGCAGAATAAGCGCAGCACCGGCAGCTTGTTACCGCTGCCCACCCTCCACCCTCACATTGAGGGTGGGCAGCAAGAACAACCGCCGCACCCGGTGTGCAGCGCAGCTGACGCTGCCCACCCTCAATGTGGGGAGGGTGGAGGGTGGGCAGCAAGAATAGCAACGCGCAGCCTGTTACCGCTGCCCACCCTCCACCCTCACATTGAGGGTGGGCAGCAGAACAACAGCCGCATGTGGGCAGCAGCCTCGTTGCCCACCCTCCATTGAGGGTGGGCAGCAAGAATAACAGCGTGCGCAGCTTGTTACCGCTGCCCACCCTCCACCCTCACATTGAGGGTGGGCAGCAGAACAACCGCTGCACGCTGCAGCAGCTTGTCTACGCTGCCCACCCTCAATGTGAGGGTGGAGGGTGGGCAGCAGTAATAATGCTGCACAGTTCGCAGGTACGCTGCCCCCCTCCACCCTGAGGGTTGAGGGTGGGGGCAGCAGTAAAAGCTGCATTGCAGCGTACCGTGCCCCACCCTCCCCCTGAGGGTGGGGGCAGCAAGAATCGCACAAAGCAGCAGCTTGTTATCGCTGCCCACCCTCAATCTGAGGGTGGAGGGTGGCAGCAGAATAACAGCTGCACCGTGCAGCAGCTTGTTTCCGCTGCCCACCCTCCCCCTCACATTGAGGTTGGGCAGCAGTAACATCGCTGCCCACCCTCAATGTGAGGGTGGAGGGTGGGCAGCAAAAACAACAGCTGCACAGCCAGTGCAGCAGTTACCGCTGCCCACCCTCCACCCTCACATTGAGGGGTGGGCAGCAGTAACAGCACTCATCGCTGCCCACCCTCAATGTGAGGGTGGAGGGTGGGCAGCAGAATAACTGGCTGCACCGGCAGCTTGTTACCGCTGCCCACCCTCCACCCTCACATTGAGGGTGGGCACAATGCAGCCAAGCGATTTTTTTTTGCCCACCTCAAGTGAGGGTGGAGGGTGGGCAGCAGAAACAACTGCTGCACAGTGCAGCAGCTGTTACCGCTGCCCACCCTCCACCCTCACATTGAGGGTGGGCAGCAGAACAAATCGCTGCCCCCACCCTCACATGTGAGGGTGGGAGGGTGGGCAAGCAACCGCTGCACCGTGCAGCAGTTGTTACCGCTGCCCACCCTCCACCTACTGTGAGGGTGGAGGGTGGGCAGCAGTAATAACTGCTGCACTGTGCAGCAGCTGTTACTGCTGCCCACCCTCCACCCTCACATTGAGGGTGGGCAGCAGTGACCCGGCGCCCACTCCTCAACGTGAGGTGGAGGGTGGGCAGCAGTAACAACCGCTGCACCGTGCAGCAGCTTGTTACCGCTGTCCACCCTCCACCCCTCACATTGAGGGTGGGCAGCAGATAATCCCACCAGCCCAACTGCCTGCCCACCCTCAATGTGAGGGTGGAGGGTGGGCAGGAATAACCGCTGCACAGTGCAGCAGCTGTTACCGCTGCCCACCCTCCACCCTCACATTGAGGGTGGGCAGCAGCTGTTACCGCTGCCCACCCTCCAACGTGAGGGTGGAGGGTGGGCAGCAAGAACCTGCTGCACAGTGCAGCAGCTTGTTACCGCTGCCCACCCTCCACCCTCAATGTGAGGGTGGAGGGTGGGCAGCAGGAACAACTGCTGCACCGTGCAGCAGTTGTTACCGTTGCCCACCCTCCACCTCACATTGAGGGTGGGCACGCAGTAAGGGGCTCGCTGCCCACCCTCCAATGTGAGGGTGGGGAGGGTGGGCAGCAATAACAACCGCTGCACGTGCAGCAGCTGTTACCGCTTGCCCACCCTCCACCCTCACATTGAGGGTGGGGCAGCAAGAACAATCGCTGCCCCACCCCCAATGTGAGGGTGGAGGGGGGGCAGCGAGAACAATTGCTGCACTCCGCGTGCGGCTGTTACCGCTGCCCACCCTCCACCCTCACATTGGCCCGGCGGGGGGAGGGTGGGCAGCAGTAATATAGTTGCACGCAATCGCTGCCCACCCTCAATAGTCGACGGCAAGACGTCAGAGCGCTGTTACCGCTCGCCCACCCTCCACCCCTCACATTGAGGGTGGTTGCAGCAGCTTGTTACCGCTGCCCACCCTCCAACCTCAGGGTGGAGGGTGGGGCAGCAAGAACAACCGCTGCACTGCAAGCACTGTTACTGCTGCCCACCCTCCATGTGAGGGTGGAGGGTGGGCAGCGTTAAGCGCTGCTCCACCCTCACATGTGTGGGTACAGGGTAAGAATAACTGCTGCACGACAGGTAGCAGTTGTTACCGCTGCCCACCCCTCCACCACTCACATTGAGGGTGGGCAGGAAGAATAACTCGCTGCCCACCTCAATTGAGGTGGAGGGTGGGCAGCGTACAATCAGCACCGTGCAGCAGGCCATTACCGCTCACCCTCACCAATGTGTGAGGGTGGAGGCGTGCGCTGTTCAGCTGCCCACCTCAATGTGAGGGTGGAGGGTGGGCAGCAGAACAACCTGCTGTTGCCCCCTCCACCCTCACATTGAGGGTGGGGGTGGGCCCGCCAGTTACCGCTGAGCCCACCCTCCACCCTCACATTGAGGGTGGGCAGCAGGACATCCTGCAGCAGCGTTGTTATCGCTGCCCACCCTCCCACCCTCACATGTGGGTGAGGGTGGGGCAGCAAAGAACAACGCTGCCCACCCTCAATGTGAGGGTGGAGGGTGGGCAGCAAGAATAACCGCCGCACGCTGCAGCACTTGTTACCGCTGCCCACCCTCCACCCTCACATTGAGGGTGGGCAGCAGGCGCTTGTCACCGCTGCCCACCCTCAAGTCTCAGCGTGGAGGGTGGGCAGCAAGAACAATCGCTGCACCGTGCAGCGCTTTGTTACCGCTGCCCACCCTCCACCCTCAAATAATGAGGGTGGAGCAGTAGTTGTTACTGTTGCCCACCCTCCACCCTCACATTGAGGGTGGGCAGCAGTAAAACCGGGGGCAGCACACGTTGCAGCAGTTTGTTACCGCTGCCCACCCTCCACCCTCACATTGAGGGTGGGGCAGTGCACAATCGCTGCTCCACCCTTCAGTGAGGGTGGAGGGGTGGGCAGCAATAACAATCGCGCACTGTGCAGCACTTGCCATCGCTGCCCACCCTCCACCCTCACATTGAGGGTGGGCAGTAGCTGGGTCTGAGGGGGGAAAAAGCCTTCCCCAGTGAGGGGGGGGGGCCCGCCTCCAGGGGAGGGGGCAACCGCTGCCCACCCTCAACGTGAGGGTGGAGGTGGGCAGCAGAATAACCGCCGCACCGTGGAAACAGCTTGTTACCGCTGCCCACCCTCCACCCCTCACATTGAGGGTGGGGCAGCAGCTTTTATCGCTGCCCACCCCACCCATGTGAGGGTGGAGGGTGGGGCAGCAGAATAATCGCTGCACGGTGCAGCCTGTCACGCTGCCCTCCACCCTCACATTGAGGGTGGGCAGTGTGCAGGGCGGCCCACCCTCAATGTGAGGGTGGAGGGTGGGAGGCAATAACCGGCCTGCCGGGCGGGCCCCCCCCCCCCGGCCCCCCCCCCGGCACCGTGCAGCAGCTTGTTACCGCGCCCACCCTCCACCCTCACAGTTGAGGGTGGGCAGCAAGGGCGGGGCGGGGGGCCGCGGCCGGGGGGGGGGGGGCGCGCGGCGCGCCCCCCCGCCCGGGGGGGCGGGGCAGCGGCAGCCGCGCACACCCTCAATGTGAGGGTGGAGGGGCGGGCAGCAAGAATAATCGCAGACCGTGAAGTAAGCTTGTTACCGCTGCCCACCCTCCACCCTCACATGCGAGGGTGCTGCAAGCAGCTGTTACGCTGCCCACCCTCAATGTGAGGGTGGAGGGTGGGCAGCAAATCACTCGCCTTGTCGAGCCCACCCTCCACCCTCACATTGAGGGTGGGCAGCGATGATCCGCTGCCCCCCTCAATGTGAGGGTGGAGGGTGGGAGCAGAACAAGCGCCTCGCACAGGGCTTACCCCTACTGCAGAAGGTGGAGCAGCTTGTTACCGCTGCCCACCCTCCACCCTCACATGTCGACCGTGCGGCAGCGCTACCGCTGCCCACCCTCAATCCCCGTGAGGGTGGAGGGTGGGCAGAAATGAATCGCTGACAGTTGAGCTGCTGTTACTGACGCACCCTCCACCCTCACATTGAGGGTGGGGCAGCAAGAAACGTGGCGCACGGCAGCTGTTGTTACGCTGCCCACCCTCAATGTGAGGGTGGGTGGGCAGAGAATAACGTCGCCGCGCCCGCTGCACCCGGTCATGCAGTTGTCATCGCTGTTCCACCCTCCACCCTCATATGTGAGGGTGGAGAGGAAAGCGTGCAGCAGCTAGCATCGCTGCCCACCCTCAATGTGAGGGTGGAGGGTGGGCAGCGCAGAACCACTGCCAGCAAGGTGCGAGCTGTACCGCTGCCCACCCTCCCTCTCACATCGTGCAGCGTGCGCAAGCCGCAGCTCCACGCTGCCCACCCTCACATGTGAGGGTGGAGGGTGGGCAGCAAAACTGCCGCCAGCATGTTATCGTTAGCCCACCTCCCACCCTCAATAGGGTGGAGGGATGAGGGTGGAGGGTGGGCAGCAGTGAAAACACACCGAGCGCAGTGCCGCTTGTTATCGTTGCCCCACCCTCCACCCTCCATTGAGGGTGGAGGGGTGGGCAGCAGTAACAGCCGCTGCACAAGCGCAGTTAACTGTCACTGTTGCCCACCCTCCACC